>CAMRHE010000094.1:0-4800000 GCA_947044405.1 Leptodactylus fallax
TGCCTGTTAAATTCCCCCCCCCTCCTCTGCTACGTCCTATCTGTCTGTCTGCTATTAATATAATGCCTCTCACCTTGGAACATTCCTGTACATGTTGTATTTGTATTTGTATCTGCTTATCTTTGCTGCTGTAACACACTGAATTTCCCCATTGTGGGACTATTAAAGGACTATTATTATTATTATTATTATTATTATTAAGGCATCTGGCCAAGTAAGGATATATATATAGAATAAACGCTGTAAGGAGTGTTTACATAGGTTTTCAGAGGGTAACTTGAGTAGGTATGTCTTGGGGAGCAAGGGCAGTCGAATTCCTAGCAGTCGTTCAATTAGTGATTGGACCTGTCGCCAATAAGGCTGGAGTAGGGGGCATGACCAGAAGGGGCGAAATATAGTAGCAGCAAGGGCACCACACCTCCAACAGTTATTTGGTACAGTTGTATTAAAAGAATGAAGCAAAGCTGGGGTATGGTACCGGTGCATTAACATTGTATAGGAATTTTCATTGTAGGTAACACAATGAGAGGTCTGCGCCTCTCGCCTTCATATCATGGTCCACGACAGATCTGATATGGCCTCCCCCAGGTAGCCCTCCCACTTTCGCATATAGGGATGGTTGGTAATCATGTCAGTGGCCAGGTCAGAAAGAATCCCATATATGCTCCAGCAGTGGAGCAGTCAGATTTGCAAAGTTTCTAAAAACAAGTGGGTAGAGGTACCCTGTGTTGAGAAGCAGACATCTGTTAGTGCTCTCAGTGTCCTGTAAATTGCAGACCTGAAGTGGCTTGCAGGAAGCGTTTTAACTAGATCGGTGACTACAGACACCGATCTAGTTAAAAGTAAAGCATGTCTTAATGGCAGCCCCGGGGTGGTCCCTACAGAGTCAGTGGGCCTGGGGCAGCTGCCCCCTCTGCCCCTCCGCTAGCTACACCACTGCTAGCACTCAAAATTGGGTCTTGTGTTTGTATATAGGTATTTTTTTGCTCACAGCCATACTTTTCTGGATCATGAACGTTTTACAAAATGATGCCAGTTACAGTGGGAAAAAAAGTATTTAGTCAGCCACCAATTGTGCAATTTCTCCCACTTAAAAAGATGAGAGAGGCCTGTAATTGATATCATAGGTAGACCTCAACTATGAGAGACAAAATGAGAAAACATATCTAGAAAATCACATTGTCTGATTTTTTAAGAATGTATTTGCAAATTATGGTGGAAAATAAGTATTTGGTCACCTACAAACAAGCAAAATTTCTGGCTCTCACAGACCTGTAACTTCTTCTTTAAGAGGCTCCTCTGTCCTCCACTCATTACCTGTAGTAATGGCACCTGTTTGACATTGTTATCAGTATAAAAGACACCTGCCCACAACCTCAAACAGTCACACTCCAAACTCCACTATGGTGAAGACCAAAGAGCTGTGGAAGGACACCAGAAACAAAATTGTAGACCTGCACCAGGCTGGGAAGACTGAATCTGCAATAGGCAAACAGCTTGGTGTGAAGAAATCAACTGTGGGAGCAATAATTAGAAAATAGAAGACATACAAGACCACTGATAATCTCCCTCCATCAGGGGCTCCACGCAAGATCTCACCCCGTGGGGTCAAAATGATCACAAGAATGGTGAGCAAAAATCTCAGAACCACACGTGGGGACCTAGTCAATGACCTGCAGAAAGATGGGACTAATGTAACGAAGGCTACCGTCAGTAACACATTACGCCGCCTGGGACTCAGATCCTGCAGTGCCAGATCTGTCCCCCTGCTTAAGCCAGTACATATCCGGGCCCATCTGAAGTTTGCTAGAGAGCATTTAGATGTTTCAGAAGAGTATTGGAAGAATGTCATATGGTCAGATGAAACCAAAGTAGAACTGTTTGGTAGAAACACAACTCGTCGTGTTTGGAGGAGAGTGATTGTTGAGTTGCATCCAAAGAACAACATATCTACTGTAAAGCATGGGGGTGGCAACATCATGCTTTGGGGCTTTTTCTCTGCAAAGGGACCAGGACGACTGATCCGTGTACATGAAATAAGGAATGGGGCTATGTATCGTGAGATTTTGAGTGCAAACCTCCTTCCATCAGCAAGGGCATTGAAGATGAAACGTGGCTGGGTCTTTCAGCATGACAATGATCCCAAGCACACCGCCAGGGCAACAAAGGAGTGGCTTCGTAAGAATCATTTCAAGGTCCTGGAATGGCCTAGCCAGTCTCCAGATCTCAACCCCATAGAAAATCTTTGGAGGGAGTTGAAAGTCCGTGTTGCCCAGCGACAGCCCCAAAACATCACTGCTCTAGAGGAGATCTGCATGGAGGAATGGGCCAACATACCAGCAACAGTGTGTGCCAACCTTGTGAAGACTTACAGAAAACGTTTGAACTCTGTCATTGCCAACAAAGGATATATAACAAAGTATTGAGATGAACTTGTTATTGACCAAATACTTATTTTCCACCATAATTTGCAAATAAATTCTTTAAAAATAAGACAATGTGATTTTCTGGATTTGTTTTCTCATTTTGTCTCTCATAGTTGAGGTCTACCTATGATGTCAATTACAGGCCTCTCTCATCTTTTTAAGTGGGAGAACTTGCACAAATGGTGGCTAACTAAATACTTTTTTTCCCCACTGTATATGCAAAACAAAATGTAATGAAAAACACTGCTACATAAAGCAGTGGTAAATTCACCCAAACGAGTGCAAATATACAAAGTCTAATGAATGAATATCCATAATCATAATACCAGAACCAGTCAAAAAATAGAACAAACATTCAACAATTAAAAGATAATAATCAAACTTACAAATAATTGGAGAAACAGTGGTTTCACAGTATCCATAGTTGTAGCCAGGCCTCAGTAGGATATCTGGCATGTCCGTATTTTTACACTTACAGTAAATATTTTATAGCAAATGGTTCAAGAGTTACAGTAGCTCCTTGAATAGGATCACTCCCTGAATGTCAGTGTAAAACTAATGCCATAAGGAAAGGGGAAATAAGATAGATCAGTTGAAATCCTCTATGTAAGAATAAAAAGGAAAATTATTGCATGATGTGTCTTTGAAATGTTGTACACTTGAAGCATATATCCAATATTTGTCGGTTAATTTGCCTTTTACAGGTTTTGCACTTGTTTCTATACTGTCATGCAAGTTTAATACTGTGCCTTTAACTTGCAGATTTTGAATGGAAAAAGTTAGAGAAAGGCTTAAGAACCAGTAAACCCACCAAAGCCTACTCGCCAACTACTCTCATGTGGTGATACCATAGGCTGCGTCACCCACAGAGATGGATCCAACAAAAGCTATGGGGGGAATGCAGGGCAAGTAGTCATGTCACACACAGGGATAGGGAACAGATCTAATTGAAACAGTGTAGATATATTTAGAGGGCTAGGAGAATTTAGAGAATCAAGCAATTACACAGGCAGATTAGTGTTATAATTCAATAGAGAGAGAGGATAGAAAATTCCTATACAATGTTGATGCCCTGGTACCATACCCCAGCTTTGCTTCATTCTTTTAATGCAACTGTACCAGATAACTGTTAGAGGAGTGGTGCCGTTGCAGCTACTATATTTCGCCTCTTCTGGTCATGCCCCCTACTCCAGCCTTATTGGCGACAGGTCCCATCACTAATTATACGAGTGCTAGGAATTTGGCTACCCTTGCTCCCCAAGACATACCTACTCAATTTACCCTCTGAGAATTTATATAAACACACCTTACAGCTTTTACTCTATATATATCCTTACTTGGCCAGATGCCTTATTGCCAAACATTGGAGGAGGCCCCCTCTCTCAATACTGTATGCAAGAATACGTGAGTCTAGAACACTTGGATATTGGACAGCTCTTTTGAACAATGGGGAGAAGAGATTCCAAACTAACTGAGGATTCTGGGATACCTTCTAGGTGTTCCACAATCTGTAAACCCTGGAGTTATAATTTCTTTCAAGTTACCCCTTCTCTGAGAAAACAATTGGGTTACAGGAACTATGATCTTTTCTAGACTTAGATAGCACAACATGATAAATGATGACGTTTTTAACATAATTACCAGGAAATCTTTAGTGTTCAGGATTTCATCTACTGTACAGCCTACAGTTATCTAGATGAAATATAAAGCAAAGCTCATGACATAACATTAAAAAAGATTAATAATTTAGTATTTCAGCAACATTTTGTCTTAATACAATTGTTTCAGAAGAAATATTGCATCAATAAATTATGGTCAAATAGTGTTCAAATAATACTGAAATATTTACCAAAGCCTCATACAATTCTTTTAAGAACTGTTTGTAGAGTTCCTCATTATGATTTTTCTGCAAGTTAGAAAAATACGTAATTCTAGATTTCCTTTACATACAACTTTTCATTTTAACAACACGCCAAAAAAGTTTCACAATAACAATATATAATCTTATTTAGTCTTCCATCAGGGTTTTCAGTACACCCGCACATTTGTTTCAATAAAAGAACTGGAATCTGGAAAAGTAAAAAAAAAATTGATGGATCTCATCAAAGTCAGTGACAGGTTTTGTCATTATCCATCTGAAAACATTTTTACATTGTTGTCATGTGTCCATTATAATATGCTATTTATGTATTATTATCAATACATTTTCAACAGCTTGCAGGTATGCATTTATAATGTTTACTCGAGCAAAGACATTTTGTTATAATATTCTCACCATATATATAGTTTAGGCTAAATGTTGTGAAAAGGTGCTTTTTTGTTAAAGATTTTACTACTTTTTATTATAGTCCTAATAATAAATTTGAAAACTGATTTTCCACACATTTTATACCACTGCATTTTATAATTTATTTTACCGAAATTTGAAATGTCCAGGTAATGAAGTGATAAAAACGCATACACTTTTTCTATATATGGATACGCACCTTCCCTTTCATGTACAAACACAGCAACTCTTGGAGCTTCTTCAATGTCTTTGAAAGATTAACCTATTAATGATACTTACAGTTAAAATCTTAGAACGTTACCAAAAGTATTAGTCAGTGTTGTTCAAAAGCTTTATGAATAAAAACTATGAATACATGATTCATATGTGTTATATTCTTGGTGTTATACATAAAGAGTTGTGATTTAAATTTTATGCACATTTATACCTACTGCTCATTGTTGGCTCTTCTCTTTTTTAATTTAAAAAATATATAAACAGTATATATATATATATATATGGGATTTTTTAAAATATATTATTAAATATTGGGAGACTGGTAAAGACTCTGTAATATGCATCTAGATTGCTCTCAAATCTTCCTCAGCACATTGCATACATTATGTAATTGGAGGAGTAGAAAATGTTGGAGGTCCACTGATCTCAAAATATCTAAGAATATCCAATAACAGTGGATTAGTGATAACTGCTTGTGACTAATATTAAAACCTCCTGGTTTAGAATACCCTTTAAGGCCAGTGTCCCAAGTGGCATAAATGCCACAATTTGTCTGTGACAGAAACACCACTGCAAAAGCACTGTGTTTTTCAGTCCACATTGCAGAAAAGTACCCGCAGCGGAAATACTGCAATTTTGAAAACCGTCACGTTTTTGGAAATTGCAGTGTGTCAATTATTCCTATGGAAACTCTGGCAGTTCATCTATAGGCATAATTACTGTGAAAAGCACTGTGAGAAAAACTGCAATGCTGCAGTGAGGGGCCTTAACCTTAAAAACGTTACATGAGATCTTCTCAATGGTAAATGGTAAATACTTTATTTATTTCTCAATTTTCCCCATTAGAGTAAAATTCTAACTGAATATCTACCTGAATCGTTTTTATAGATTTACTTACATATATAATAATAAAAGTTAAAAATAAAATATACAAATAAAAAGTTGTATTACTTCTTGTATTACTATAATCCAGAGATGCATTCACAGCTCTGCAAACTTCATATATATATTTCTCAGCATGTTTTACTAGTTACATGTCTGTTTATCTTTTTACCAGAAAATGTTCAGTAGTCTGAGCCACTGTGGATGTGTATTACAACAAACTTGACTATAACAACTATATGGAGATATAAAGTACAAAGTGGTGTATATACATATAAAAGTACATATAACTTTTATAGTATATATAACTTTTAATTCTGACCTTAATTAACTTTTCAAGACAGTTCAGCGGGATGGTAGGTGTATCTGCTCAAATACAATATGAAGTTGGACATGATCAGTAAAAACATCAAATTGGATTGCATAATTTCATAAATATACTTGCATGCTAAAAAATCTATTAAATTAGTGCTATTAAAACCATTTCTGCCTCCCATTACTTTAAATCTCTGAGAAAGATTCTGCCATCTTTATATTCAGTTTGTAAAGAAATGATACAGTTATACAAAGAAGCTTCTATTAAATATGCAAGAACCAATCACCTGGCTGAACTCCACGAGTAGCAAAGTTGCCTGTATTTCCAAGCCCTGTACCATGAATAAAGGAAAGTAAATGTTGTCATCCAAAGCCTTGTTTGAAAATCATGACTATACAAAGCATTGTAAATGTATACATAATAAAATTTGTAGATCAGTTTTCAGTCATTTGTAAATTCATTTATTTACTTGTTTTTAATAAAGCCCTTCTTATATTATTGTTTTGGTGTTATTTTTTTTTTAGTATTGGTTTGTTGTGGTTTGGACTTGTTAAATATCTTTTTTCCAAAGTGGGAGTTTGAAGTTTAAAGAAAAAAAAAAATGTTACCTTTTTGTTGGGGGGGGATGAAAAAGGTTTTTATAAAAAATTTCTTTTTTTTTTAATTTTTTTTTTTTTGTGTTTTACAAAAATGGGTAATAACCCCCTAACATACCCCCCCCCCCCCCCCCCCTTTTGTGGGGGGTTGTTTTTCCCGCCCCCGCCCCCGCCCAAACCGTAAAGGTGGTGGAACAAATGGTTAAAAATTATTTGTGTGTAAGTTTGATGGGGGGAAGGAGATGGTTGAGTGGGCAGAAAAGCTGCAGTCTCAGCAGTCTCTGCAGTCTCTACCAAGACCATATAGCAGCTTTAGTTTGTGTTGTAGTTCAATCCAATTTATTTGAATAGGGCTAAGTTGCACCATGGCCATGTGACCAATGAACATGATAGACGTTCCTAACATTCTAGCATCATCGCTGGACTGTGAGGAATGCCCCCCCACAGTACTCTAACATAGCATTGTACTGTCAGAGGGGGTGTTCCTTACCTTCCAACGATGACAATGACACTGTGCTCTGAGGAAAGGCCCTTCAGTACAAGTCTATGAACGAGTACTGTCGCATTGTGGGGCGTTCCTCACAGCCCAGTGATGATGCTAGACTGTCAGAAATGCCCTTTTGACAGTGGCGAGAGATCGGTGCCAAAACTAATGGCACCAATATCTCCATCACCAGGACACATACCTGGAAAGCCAACAGTGCACTGAATTCAACAGCTTTCTAGTGGTATATAAAACCACATATGCATGAGGACATGAAAGGTCCTCTTTAAAGCAATGATGCAAATTTAAATTTCAAGCTACTATAGGTCTGTTCACACTTTTTGTTATTGCTTATTGCTCATTTAAAATGGCTGAGTTGCACCTACAGCCGCACCCTTTACTAGACTAGTTGATAGATTTTTGACCTATACTATGGGAAAGTCATCAATGTAATATGCTAGAAAATACCCCTAGGTTAAACTTGACAGAATTGCGTGACCTTACTAAATCTTACTTTGTTTGTTGATGGAGACAATACTGGCAGTGCATTCATGGATATGTTTCATTTCCTGCTGCAAACGTTATAGCCTGAATTGCTGGCATTTTCTAAGAACAAGTTGCGTAATAGGTACATATAATGGTTCATATTAGAGTGATATTTCGCCAGTTAGGAAGCACTTTATCTTAAAAATACATACAGTACATGATATATGCAAAATATTTGTAATTAAGCTTATCTGGAACGCTCTTTCGTCACCATAATGTAGTATTGTTCAGTTTATTTTGTAATATGAGGTTATTTGAAAGTTTCTGAAACCACAAAAGTATGACAGATGAGAACATTTCACACCCTTTAATGTCATGTTTAATGTCAGAAAGGTCTGCTGACTAGTGCATCATTTTAAGGTATAAATATGATAGCTCTGAAGACGTTTGGTTAGCAGACCCGCAGCTAGACTCTTAGCATACACATGATTATCTGAATAGCCATTTTCATCATCTCCCATCATGAAGGTTGCAATTGCTTTTCTACTTGTAGCTCTAAACTGCTACTTTGGTAAGTGGATATGTATCAGGTCTAAGCTACAACATACCAATGCTAATAAAATAGTAACACTAGAGAAATGTTATAGTAGGAGCTTTATTACAGACTAGTAAATAAATGAATTTATAAATGACTGGAAACTGATGTGCATATTTTATTATATATACATATACAATGCAGGAAGTCATACTTTTCAAACTAGGCAATGGATGATGACATTTATTTTCCTTTTATTCACGGTACAGGGCTTGGAAATACAGGCAACTTTGCTACTCGTGGAGTTCAGCCAGGTGATTGGTTCTTGCATATTTAGTAGAAGCTTCTTTGTATAAATGTATCATTTCTTTACAATATGAATATAAAGATGGCAGAATCTTTCTTGGGGATTTAAAATAAAGGCAGGGTTTAATAGCACTAATTTAATAGATTTATTAACATGCAAGTATATTTTATGAAATTATGCAATCTAATTTGATGTTTTTATTGATCATGTCCAACTTCATATTGTATTTGAGCAGATACACCTACCATCCCGCTGAAATGTCTTGAAAAGTTAATTAAGGTCTGAATTAAAAGTTATATATACTATAAAAGTTATGTATACTATTATATGTATATACACCACTTTATATTTTATATCGCCAAATTGTTGATATAGCCAAGTTTGTTGTCACACATTCACAGCAGATCAGACTACTAAACATTTTCTGGTACAAAGCTAAACAGACATGGAACTAGTAAAACATGCTGGAAAAATTATATATGAAGTCTGCAGAATTGTGAATGCAGCTCTGGACTATAGTAATACAAGATAAGTTATTCAATATTAATAATCTACCAAACTTTTATTTTTAACTTTTATTATATCTATAAGTAATCTATAAAAATGAGTTTTTAAAGCTAAAGCCTCTCACTGTGGGAGAAACCATGGCAGAAAAGCATTGCGGTTTATCTCACAGTGCTTTGACAGTAAGTCCGCAAAGTTTTCCTCTGCAGACTTTCTGCTTTCAAATATACCTATAGAGAAAGTGTCAGCGTTTCTGTAGGTATAATTGACATGATGCGATTTCCAAAAATGCAACGGTTTTCGAAATCGCAGTATTTCTGCTGCGAGTCCTTTTCTGCAATGTCGACTGAAAAACAGAGTGGTTTTGCCGTGGTGTTTATGCCACATGGTGCCCCGGCCTTAAAGGGTAATCTAAATCAGGAAGTTTTAGTATTAGTCACAATCAGTTATCACTAATCCACTGTTATTGGATATTCTTAGATATTTTGAGATCAGTGGACCTCCAACATTTTCTCCACCCCGAATTACATAATGCATGCAATGTGCTGAGGAAGATTTGAGACCAATCTAGATGCATATTACAGAGTTTTAACCAGTCTCCCAATATTTAATAATAGATTATATAAAATTCCCATATATATATATATATATATATATATATATATATATATATATATATATACTGTTTATATATTTTTTAAATTAAAAAAGAGAAGAGCCAACAATGAGCAGTAGGTATAAATGTGCATAAAATTTAAATCACAACTCTTTATGTATAACACCAAGAATATAACACATATGAATCATGTATTCATAGTTTTTATTCATAAAGCTTTTGAACAACACTGACTAATACTTTTGGTAACGTTCTAAGATTTTAACTGTAAGTATCATTAATAGGTTAATCTTTCAAAGACATTGAAGAAGCTCCAAGAGTTGCTGTGTTTGTACATGAAAGGGAAGGTGCGTATCCATATATAGAAAAAGTGTATGCGTTTTTATCACTTCATTACCTGGACATTTCAAATTTTGGTAAAATAAATTATAAAATGCAGTGGTATAAAATGTGTGGAAAATCAGTTTTCAAATTTATTATTAGGACTATAATAAAAAGTAGTAAAATCTTTAACAAAAAAGCAGCTTTTCACAACACTTAGCCTAAACTATATATATGGTGAGAATATTATAACAAAATGTCTTTGCTCGAGTAAACATTATAAATGCATACCTGCAATCTGTTTAAAATGTATTGATAATAATACATAAATAGCATATTATAATGGACACATGAGAACAATGTAAAAATGTTTTCAGATGGATAATGACAAAACCTGTCACTGACTTTGATGAGATCCGTAAAATTTTTGTACTTTTCTAGATTCTAGTTCTTTTATTGAAACAAATGTGCGGGTGCACTGAAAACCCTGGTGGAAGACTAAATAAGACTATATATTGTTATTGTGAAACTTTTTGGTGTATTGTGAAAATTGTAAAATTGCATGTAAAGGGAATCTAGAATTACGTATTTTTCTAACTTGCAGAAAGAGCATAATGAGGAACTCTACAAACAGTTCTTAAAATAATTGCATGAGACTTTGGTAAATATTTCAGTATTATTTGAACACTATTTGACCATAATATATTGATGCAATATTCCTTCTGAAGCAATTGTATTAAGACAAAATGTAGCTGAAATGTTGCTAAATGTTATTAATATTATTTAATGTTATGTCACAATCTTTGCTTTATATTTCATCTAGATAACTGCAGGTTGTACAGGAGATGAAATCCTGAACACTAAAGATTTCCTGGTAATTATGTTAAAAATGTCATCATTTATCATGTTGTGCTGTATAGATATGATCAGAAAAGATCATAGTTCCTGTAACCCAATTGTTTTGCTTGGTATATAGGAAAAGGTTGGAGACAAAGTTGGAGAGGTAGCTGATAAACTTGTGTTACAAATCCTAAAATTAGCGGTAAGTTCTTTCAACACTTCTCATTTTTGTACTGAGTAAACTTACATTGTAATTGACAATTTAGATTTTCTATTATATAAAATTGTTATTGCTGAACTGGTAGCCAAATATAATCTTATTATGGGTAGCCATTTTCTTGCAGTGGGTCTGGATTCATTTATAGGTCACAGACTTCCAAGACATTCATTTCATAGAATATATCATAAATGTTTTAGAAGCTCCAATGAAATGCAGCAAAAAATAAATATTTCACGCCCATGTTCTACTGTATATCTAAATGTATTTCCATTGAATTTTAGGAGGATCTTGGACTAAGCGATTTGCTCCTAAATGCTGTTTGTGGATTATTGGTAAAAATATAAAATTTTAATAATTAACATACTGAATTCTTTGGTAATCTATTAACCACTTATTACATGCTATTGTGTATTTTATATATATTTTATAGGGAGAAACACTTAAAAGTTTGAGCAATACACTGGTAAGATATGTATGTACCTATCTTTTGTATATGTCTATGCATGAAAACTGAAAATGTGTTTCTAATTTTTAATAATATAGTTTATTGTAAAAAAACATATATTTTTTAAAATACATTATGTTTTCTTTGTTTTTCTTCATGTGTAAGTATGCATCTAATACATCTTTATTTGTGTAATATTATTTCTGCTAGGGTGACTTGAGTGTTGCAAATGATGTCTTAAAGGTGATACCATTCATCCGCTGATTAAAAATACAAATGTGAGTTTTACATTCTTGTTTTTAAATGTGTAGCAAATAAACATCCAATGTTGTATTACATGCAGTAATAAATATCATATGCATTAATAAATATAGAATCAACATATGCTGTTGTACTTTATAATCAAAACATAGAGCTAAAGGCTGTATATCTGCAACTGTATATGGTACCTCCACACATCACTGTATTGCACAGATATTCTCCCACAAAACAGCATCTGATGTATATGTGATAATGTATATTATGCCAGATTTAAACAGAGAAATATCTATCAAAGGCAAATAAATATTTAATTTGGGCGTATATATTTCTCTGGATCTCATATTACAACTTTATACAACTGGCTTGATTTATCCTGATAATAAGAAAAAGTGCTGTAAACATATTATCAGATTATTTTAGTACTATATGTATCAGCGATGATCAGAAAATGTATTTATTTATTTATTTATTATTATTTTAGGATTGTCACTGTTGAAGCTGCCAAATGACGAGGAATAATCAAGTTCTATGAATATACAGTATATCATCATCATCATCATCATCAATGAGTGATTTTGATTGTAATAAATCTACTATTCACCATAAAAGAGTTTCTGTTTTTTATGTCTTTTGGTTTTATGATCTCATAATATATGCGTACTGCAGAAATTTAATGGGGATATCCATGTATAAATCTTTTCATATGGTTAAGAATATTTTTTTTGTAAAATTACAAATAAAGGGAACTGAATATTAAATTGGACATAAATAAGGCTTCGTTCAGACCTGTGGCAGAGTCACCGTTAGAGACTGTGCAGCTCATTTATTAAGCTACTTGCATCTTTTTTTGATGTAAATTGTGCCTTTTTGAGTTATTTTTCTGCGTTATGCTTCATTCATGAAGCATATGTGCCTTTTTTTCACGCTGTTATGCTGCTCTCGCCACTTTTGGTTTGTGGATAAATGGAGACAGTTTTTACGCTGTATCTATCACTTGCGCCATTTTCAAAAAGGCGCAAATGTACTCCAGTCCATAGGCAACATAAAAGAACCTTTCAGGTTAGAATATATTAGAAAGGGGCAATTGTGCCTTTCTGACCAAAAAGGGGTGTAAAGTGCACATGGGCAAAAAAAGCACATCTAAACTAACTAACATGTGCACAACATTTAACAAGGAGATATTCTGACATTATAAATAAACACCACAGTAAAACTAGTCTAAAAAAGGTGTGAAAAGTATGGCCAGCAAAGGGACAGATGATAAATAACCCCCCTGTCTCAGTGTCATCCTGAAAATTGGAGGAGGAAAAGGTACTTCCTCCCTAAAACAACAGAAATCCAACAACCCTATTATACTCAATAGGGTCTGTGGAACAGAACAATGGAATGGCAATGCTAGTGTGTACCTAGCATATAAAAGCTAATAAGATAACATGGTTGGGAAACAAGGCTGATTAAAAATTGAGAATTTTTTGTGTTATGCTATTCTTCAAGTGCACTGCAATTTTCATTTAAAATACTTATTAGGGATCATTCACAATATGAATATGTATAACCAACTTTTCATATTGTTCCCAAGTAAAGTCTACTGCAAGCACACATGAAATAGGATCTGGTAGAATTCTAGTTAAGGCTAAGGCCACTCATTGTGGAATCAGCTAGCACAGGCTAGACTGTATATTGGGTCAACAGACCTAAACAAATGCTGAAATAACAGAGCTTATTTATTCAGATTAGCGGAGGCTGCACTACTGTGTATGTATATATATGCAATTGTGAATACAGAGAAATGCTTAAGAAATTAATATTTTTTTCAATTTAACAACAATGCTCCAGCACACTGTATATGGTCAGTCAAGAGCGGGAAAAACACTTGAAATTACAAAATGATTTTTTTTTTTTTAAATAGCACAGGCTAGACTGCATATTGAATTAACAACAAGAAAATGTTTTTTTTAAGATTTGCACAGGAAAAATCAGCACTTAACTGCTGTTAAAACACTAGTATGTATTTAATGAAAAAAGTTAACTCTTGCCTAAAAAATTCCTTAACAAAACATTATATAGACTAAAAGCTGTGGCGTGTTAGTAAACAAAATAGGTTTTCAGAGGGTACATAGAGTAGGAAATTGCTCTTGTGGAGCAACGGGCAGTCAAAATCCTAGCACTAGTTGCAATGATAGTGATTGGACCTGTCTTTGCCTAAGCAGCAGAAGTAGGGGGCACAACCAGAACAGGTGAAATATAGTAGCTGCAAGGGCACCACACCTCCAACAGTTATTTGGTACAGTTGCATTAAAAGAATGAAGCAAAGCTGGGGTATGGTACCGGTGCATTAACATTGTATAGGAATTTTCATTGTAGGTAACACAATGAGAGGTCTGCGCCTCTCGCCTTCATATCATGGTCCACGACAGATCTGATATGGCCTCCCCCAGGTAGCCCTCCCACTTTCGCATATAGGGATGGTTGGTAATCATGTCAGTGGCCAGGTCAGAAAGAATCCCATATATGCTCCAGCAGTGGAGCAGTCAGATTTGCAAAGTTTCTAAAAACAAGTGGGTAGAGGTACCCTGTGTTGAGAAGCAGACATCTGTTAGTGCTCTCAGTGTCCTGTATATTGCAGACCTGAAGTGGCTTGCAGGAATCGTTTTAACTAGATCGGTGACTACAGACACCGATCTAGTTAAAAGTAAAGCATGTCTTAATGGCAGCCCCGGGGTGGGCCCTACAGAGTCAGTGGGCCTGGGGCAGCTGTCCCCTCTGCCCCTCCGCTAGCTACACCACTGCTAGCACTCAAAATTGGGTCTTGTGTTTGCATATAGGTATTTTTTTGCTCACAGCCATACTTTTCTGGATTATGAACGTTTTACAAAATGATGCCAGTTACAGTGGGGAAAAGAGTATTTAGTCAGTAGCCAATTGTGCAAGTTCTCCCACTTAAAAAGATGAGAGAGGCCTGTAATTGATATCATAGGTAGACCTCAACTATGAGAGACAAAATGAGAAAACATATCTAGAAAATCACATTGTCTGATTTTTTAAGAATGTATTTGCAAATTATGGTGGAAAATAAGTATTTGGTCACCTACAAACAAGCAAGATTTCTGGCTCTCACAGACCTGTAACTTCTTCTTTAAGAGGCTCCTCTGTCCTCCACTCATTACCTGTAGTAATGGCACCTGTTTGACATTGTTATCCGTATAAAAGACACCTGCCCACAACCTCAAACAGTCACACTCCAAACTCCACTATGGTGAAGACCAAAGAGCTGTGGAAGGACACCAGAAACAAAATTGTAGACCTGCACCAGGCTGGGAAGACTGAATCTGCAATAGGCAAACAGCTTGGTGTGAAGAAATCAACTGTGGGAGCAATAATTAGAAAATAGAAGACATACAAGACCACTGATAATCTCCCTCCATCAGGGGCTCCACGCAAGATCTCACCCCGTGGGGTCAAAATGATCACAAGAATGGTGAGCAAAAATCTCAGAACCACACGTGGGGACCTAGTCAATGACCTGCAGAAAGATGGGACTAATGTAACAAAGGCTACCGTCAGTAACACATTACGCCGCCTGGGACTCAGATCCTGCGGTGCCAGATCCGTTCCCCTGCTTAAGCCAGTACATATCCGGGCCCATCTGAAGTTTGCTAGAGAGCATTTTGATGTTTCAGAAGAGTATTGGAAGAATGTCATATGGTCAGATGAAACCAAAGTAGAACTGTTTGGTAGAAACACAACTCGTCGTGTTTGGAGGAGAGTGATTGTTGAGTTGCATCCAAAGAACACCATATCTACTGTAAAGCATGGGGGTGGCAACATCATTCTTTGGGGCTTTTTCTCTGCAAAGGGACCAGGACGACTGATCCGTGTACATGAAAGAAGGAATGGGGCCATGTATCGTGAGATTTTGAGTGCAAACCTCCTTCCATCAGCAAGGGCATTGAAGATGAAACGTGGCTGGGTCTTTCAGCATGACAATGATCCCAAGCACACCGCCAGGGCAACAAAGGAGTGGCTTCGTAAGAATCATTTCAAGGTCCTGGAATGGCCTAGCCAGTCTCCAGATCTCAACCCCATAGAAAATCTTTGGAGTGAGATGAAAGTCCGTGTTGCCCAGCGACAGCCACAAAACATCACTGCTCTAGAGGAGATCTGCATGGAGGAATGGGCCAACATACCAGCAACAGTGTGTGCCAACCTTGTGAAGACTTACAGAAAACATTTGAACTCTGTCATTGCCAACAAAGGATATATAACAAAGTATTGAGATGAACTTGTTATTGACCAAATACTTATTTTCCACCATAATTTGCAAATAAATTCTTTAAAAATAAGACAATGTGATTTTCTGGATTTGTTTTCTCATTTTGTCTCTCATAGTTGAGGTCTACCTATGATGTCAATTACAGGCCTCTCTCATCTTTTTAAGTGGGAGAACTTGCACAAATGGTGGCTGACTAAATACTTTTTTTCCCCACTGTATATGCAAAACAAAATGTAATGAAAAACACTGCTACATAAAGCAGTGGTAAATTCACCCAAACGAGTGCAAATATACAAAGTCTAATGAATGAATATCCATAATCATAATACCAGAACCAGTCAAAAAATAGAACAAACATTCAACAATTAAAAGATAATAATCAAACTTACAAATAATTGGAGAAACAGTGGTCTCACAGTATCCATAGTTGTAGCCAGGCCTCAGTAGGATATCTGGCATGTCCGTATTTTTACACTTACAGTAAATATTTTATAGCAATTGGTTCAAGAGTTACAGTAGCTCCTTGAGTAGGATCACTCCCTGAATGTCAGTGTAAAACTAATGCCATAAGGAAAGGGGAAATAAGATAGATCAGTTGAAATCCTCTATGTAAGAATAAAAAGGAAAATTATTGCATGATGTGTCTTTGAAATGTTGTACACTTGAAGCATATATCCAATATTTGTCGGTTAATTTGCCTTTTACAGGTTTTGCACTTGTTTCTATACTGTCATGCAAGTTTAATACTGTTCCTTTAACTTGCAGATTTTGAATGTAAAAAGTTAGAGAAAGGCTTAAGAACCAGTAAACCCACCAAAGCCTACTCGCCAACTCCTCTCATGTGGTGATACCATAGGCTGCGTCACCCACAGAGATGGATCCAACAAAAGCTATGGGGGGAATGCAGGGCAAGTAGTCATGTCACACACAGGGATAGGGAACAGATCTAATTGAAACAGGGTAGATATATTTAGAGGGCTAGGAGAATTTAGAGAATCAAGCAATT
Source organism: Leptodactylus fallax (assembly GCA_947044405.1). Taxonomy (NCBI): domain Eukaryota; kingdom Metazoa; phylum Chordata; class Amphibia; order Anura; family Leptodactylidae; genus Leptodactylus; species Leptodactylus fallax. Next base: position 17,022 of record CAMRHE010000094.1, read on the forward strand.
ACACAGGCAGATTAGTGCTATAATTCAATAGAGAGAGAGGATAGAAAATTCCTATACAATGTTGATGCCCTGGTACCATACCCCAGCTTTGCTTCATTCTTTTAATGCAACTGTACCAGATAACTGTTAGAGGAGTGGTGCCGTTGCAGCTACTATATTTCGCCTCTTCTGGTCATGTCCCCTACTCCAGCCTTATTAGCGACAGGTCCCATCACTAATTATACGAGTGCTAGGAATTTGGCTACCCTTGCTCCCCAAGACATACCTACTCAATTTACCCTCTGAGAATTTATATAAACACACCTTACAGCTTTTACTCTATATATATCCTTACTTGGCCAGATGCCTTATTGCCAAACATTGGAGGAGGCCCCCTCTCTCAATACTGTATGCAAGAATACGTGAGTCTAGAACACTTGGATATTGGACAGCTCTTTTGAACAATGGGGAGAAGAGATTCCAAACTAACTGAGGATTCTGGGATACCTTCTAGGTGTTCCACAATCTGTAAACCCTGGAGTTATAATTTCTTTCAAGTTACCCCTTCTCTGAGAAAACAATTGGGTTACAGGAACTATGATCTTTTCTAGACTTAGATAGCACAACATGATAAATGATGACGTTTTTAACATAATTACCAGGAAATCTTTAGTGTTCAGGATTTCATCTACTGTACAGCCTACAGTTATCTAGATGAAATATAAAGCAAAGCTCATGACATAACATTAAAAAAGATTAATAATTTAGTATTTCAGCAACATTTTGTCTTAATACAATTGTTTCAGAAGAAATATTGCATCAATAAATTATGGTCAAATAGTGTTCAAATAATACTGAAATATTTACCAAAGCCTCATACAATTCTTTTAAGAACTGTTTGTAGAGTTCCTCATTATGATTTTTCTGCAAGTTAGAAAAATACGTAATTCTAGATTTCCTTTACATACAACTTTTCATTTTAACAACACGCCAAAAAAGTTTCACAATAACAATATATAATCTTATTTAGTCTTCCATCAGGGTTTTCAGTACACCCGCACATTTGTTTCAATAAAAGAACTGGAATCTGGAAAAGTAAAAAAAAAATTGATGGATCTCATCAAAGTCAGTGACAGGTTTTGTCATTATCCATCTGAATACATTTTTACATTGTTGTCATGTGTCCATTATAATATGCTATTTATGTATTATTATCAATACATTTTCAACAGCTTGCAGGTATTAATTTATAATGTTTAATCGAGCAGAGAAATTTTGTTATAATATTCTCACCATATATATATAGTTTTGGCTAAATGTTGTGAAAAGCTGCTTTTTTGTTAAAGATTTAGCTACTTTTTTGTATAGTCCTAATAATACATTTGAAAACTGGATTTCCACACATTTTATACCAATGCATTTTATTATTTATTTTACCTAAATTTGAAATGTCCAGGTAATGAAGTGATAAAAACGCATACACTTTTTCTATATATGGATACGCACCTTCCCTTTCATGTACAAACACAGCAACTCTAGGAGCTTCTTCAATGTCTTTGAAAGATAAACCTATTAATGATACTTACACTTAGAATCTTAGAACTTTACCAAAAGTATTAGTCAGTGTTGTTCAAAAGAAGTATGAATAAAAACTATGAATGCATGTTTCATATGTGTTATACTCCTGGTGTTATACAGTACTTAAAGAGTTGTGATTTTAATTTTATGCACATTTATGCCTACTACTCATTGTTGGCTTTTCTTTTTTTGAATTTAAAAAATATATCAACAGTATATAAATATATATATATGGGATTTTTTAAAATATATTATTAAATATTGGGAGACTGGTAAAGACTCTGTAATATGCATCTAGATTGCTCTCAAATCTTCCTCAGCACATTGCATACATTATGTAATTGGAGGAGTAGAAAATGTTGGAGGTCCACTGATCTCAAAATATCTAAGAATATCCAATAACAGTGGATTAGTGATAACTGCTTGTGACTAATATTAACACCTCCTGGTTTAGAATACCCTTTAAGGCCAGTGTCCCATGTGGCGTAAATGCCACAATTTGTCTGTGACAGAAACACCACTGCAAAAGCACTGTGTTTTTCAGTCCACATTGCAGAAAAGTACCCGCAGCGGAAATACTGCAATTTTGAAAACCGTCACGTTTTTGGAAATTGCAGTGTGTCAATTATTCCTATGGAAACTCTGGCAGTTCATCTATAGGCATAATTACTGTGAAAAGCACTGTGAGAAAAACTGCAATGCTGCAGTGAGGGGCCTTAACCTTAAAAACGTTACATGAGATCTTCTCAATGGTAAATGGTAAATACTTTATTTATTTCTCAATTTTCCCCATTAGAATAAAATTCTAACTGAATATCTACCTGAATCGTTTTTATAGATTTACTTACAGATATAATAATAAAAGTTAAAAATAAAATATACAAATAAAAAGTTGTATTACTTCTTGTATTACTATAATCCAGAGATGCATTCACAGCTCTGCAAACTTCATATATATATTTCTCAGCATGTTTTACTAGTTACATGTCTGTTTATCTTTTTACCAGAAAATGTTCAGTAGTCTGAGCCACTGTGGATGTGTATTACAACAAACTTGACTATAACAACTATATGGAGATATAAAGTACAAAGTGGTGTATATACATATAAAAGTACATATAACTTTTATAGTATATATAACTTTTAATTCTGACCTTAATTAACTTTTCAAGACAGTTCAGCGGGATGGTAGGTGTATCTGCTCAAATACAATATGAAGTTGGACATGATCAGTAAAAACATCAAATTGGATTGCATAATTTCATAAATATACTTGCATGCTAATAAATCTATTAAATTAGTGCTATTAAAACCATTTCTGCCTCCCATTACTTTAAATCTCTGAGAAAGATTCTGCCATCTTTATATTCAGTTTGTAAAGAAATGATACAGTTATACAAAGAAGCTTCTATTAAATATGCAAGAACCAATCACCTGGCTGAACTCCACGAGTAGCAAAGTTGCCTGTATTTCCAAGCCCTGTACCATGAATAAAGGAAAGTAAATGTTGTCATCCAAAGCCTTGTTTGAAAATCATGACTATACAAAGCATTGTAAATGTATACATAATAAAATTTGTAGATCAGTTTTCAGTCATTTGTAAATTCATTTATTTACTAGTCTGTAATAAAGCTCCTTCTATAACATTGCTCTAGTGTTACTATTTTATTAGCATTGGTATGTTGTAGCTTAGACTTGATATATATCCATTTACCAAAGTAGCAGTTTAGAGCTACAAGTAGAAAAGAAATTGCAACCTTCATGATGGGAGAGGATGAAAATGGCTATAAAGAAAACCTCCATTTCTCAAAAAAAAAAATTTCTTTTTTTTCACAGAAACATGGATAACACCCTCAGACACTACCTCCCCTGCTCCCCCCCTCTCCTATGGAGGTCTGCAATCTCCGACGGCAATTCTTCCCCGCCCCAACCATAAACCTGGTGGAACCAATCGCTAAAAAATATTTAAGTGTAAATTTTATTACTGGCACGCCACCATTCAGCTTGTCAGAAAAGCTGCAGTCTCTACACTGCATACCAAGACCATATAGCAGCTTTAGTTGGTGTTGTAGTTCAATCCAATTTATTTGAATAGGGCAAAGTTGCACCATGGCCATGTGACCAATGAACACGATGGATGTTCCTAACAGTCTAGCATCATTGCTGGACTGTGAGGAATCCCCCCCACACAGTACTCTAACATAGCATTGTACTGTCAGAGGGGGCGTTGCTTACGACCCAGCGATGACGCTGTGCTCTGAGGAACAAGTCTATGAACGAGAACTGTCGGGGGGGGGGCGTTCCTCACAGCCCAGTGATGATGCTAGACTGTTAGGAACACCCTTCTGACAGTGGGGAGAGATTGGTGCTGAAACTAACGGCACCAATATCTCCATCACCAGGACACAAACTGGGAAAGCCAACAGTGCACTGAATTCAACGCACTGTCGGCTTTCTAGTGGTACAGTGGGGAAAAAAAGTATTTAGTCAGCCACCAATTGTGAAAGTTCTCCTCCTTAAAAAGATGAGAGAGGCCTGTAATTGACATCATAGGTAGACCTCAACTATGAGAGACAAAATGGAGAAAACATATCTAGAAAATCACATTGTCTGATTTTTTACTAGGCTAGTTGATAGATTTTTTACCTATACTATGGGAAAGTCATCAATGTAATATGCTAGATTTCTGGCTCTCACAGGTTAAACTTGACAGAATTCCTCTGACCTTACTAAATCTTACTTTGTTTGTTGATGGAGACAATACTGGCAGTGCATTCATGGATATGTTTCATTTCCTGCTGCAAACGTTATAGCCTGAATTACTGGCATTTTCTAAAACAAGTTGCATAATAGGTACATATAATGGTTCATATTAGGTGAAGATGCCAGAGTGTGGAAGGACACTTTATCTTAAAAATACATACAGTACATGATATATGCAAAATATTTGTAATTAAGCTTATCTGGAAGAAATCTTTTGTCACCATAATGTAGAAAATGCTGAGTTACATTTTGTAATATGAGGTTATTTGAAAGTAACTCCACACAAACTCAGTAACTGAGTATCTGAAACCACAAAAATATGACAGATGAGAACATTTCACAACCTTTAATGTCATGTTTAATGTCAGAAAGGTGCTGACTAGTGCATCATTTTAAGGTATAAATATGATAGCTCTGAACACATTTGGTTAGCAGACCCGCAGCTAAACTCTTAGCATACACTTGATTATCTGAATAGCCATTTTCATCATCTCCCATCATGAAGTTTGCAGAGAGCTTTTGGATGTTCCTAAACTGCTACTTTGGAGAGTGATATATATGGTCAGACAACATACCAATGCTAATAAAATACACACTAGAGAAATGTTATAGGAGGAGCTTTATTACAGACTAGTAAATAAATGAATTTATAAATGACTGGAAATTTGATGCAACATATTTTATTATATATACATATACAATGCAGGAAGTCATGAACTTTTCAAACTAGGCAATGGATGATGACATTTATTTTCCTTTTATTCATCAGCACAGGGCTTGGAAATACAGGCAACTTTTGCATGACAATGATCCGTAGAGTTCAGCCAGGTGATTGGTTCTTGCATATTTAGTAGAAGCTTCTTTGTATAAATGTATCATTTCTTTACAATATGAATATAAAGATGGCAGAATCTTTCTTGGGGATTTAAAATAAAGGCAGACAGAATTGGGTTTAATAGCACTAATTTAATAGATTTATTAACATGCAAGTATATTTTATGAAAGTGTGTGCAATCCAATTTGATGTTTTTATTGATCATGTCCAACTTCATATTGTGTTTGAGCAAAGGATATATACCAAAGTATTGAAATGTCTTGAAAAGTTAATTAAGGTCAAAAAGTTATATATACTATAAAATTATGTATACTATTATATGTATATAGACAAATTTTATATTTTATATCGCCAAATTTTGATCTCTCCAAGTTTGTTGTCACACATTCACAGCAGATCAGACTCTCTAAACATTTTCTGGTACAAAGATAAACAGACATGGAACTAGTAAAACATTTTGGAAAAATTATATATAAAACCACATATGCATGAGGACATGAAAGGTCCTCTTTAAAGCAATGATGCAAATTTAAATTTCAAGCTTCTATAGGTCTGTTCACACTTTTTGTTATTGCTTATTGCTCATTTGAAAGGGCTGAGTTGCACTACAGCTGCACCACTTTTGACCTATACTATGGGAAAGTCATCAATGTAATATGCTAGAAAATCCCTAGGTTAAACTTGACAGAATTGCGTGACCTTACTAAATCTTACTTTGTTTGTTGATGGAGACAATACTGGCAGTGCATTCATGGATGTGTTTCATTTCCTGCCTCAAACGTTATAACCTGAATTGCTGGCATTTTCTAAGAACAAGTTGCATAATAGGTACATATAATGGTTGATATTAGAGTGATATTTGCCAGTTAGGAAGCACTTTATCTTAAAAATACATACAGTACATGATATATGCAAAATATTTGTAATTAAGCTTATCTGGAACGCTCTTTCGTCACCATAATGTAGTATTGCTGACTTTATTTTGTAATATGAGGTTATTTGAAAATCTCTGAAACCACAAAAATATGACAGATGAGAACATTTCACAACCTTTAATGTCATGTTTAATGTCAGAAAGGTGCTGAATAGTGCATCATTTTAAGGTATAAATATGATAGCTCTGAAGACGTTTGGTTAGCAGACCCGCAGCTAAACTCTTAGCATACACTTGATTATCTGAATAGCCATTTTCATCATCTCCCATCATGAAGGTTGCAATTGCTTTTCTACTTGTAGCTCTAAACTGCTACTTTGGTAAGTGGATATATATCAGGTCTAAGCTACAACATACCAATGCTAATAAAATAGTAACACTAGAGAAATGTTATAGTAGGAGCTTTATTACAGACTAGTAAATAAATGAATTTATAAATGACTGGAAACTGATGTGCATATTTTATTATATATACATATACAATGCAGGAAGTCATACTTTTCAAACTAGGCAATGGATGATGACATTTATTTTCCTTTTATTCGCGGTACAGGGCTTGGAAATACAGGCAACTTTGCTACTCGTGGAGTTCAGCCAGGTGATTGGTTCTTGCATATTTAGTAGAAGCTTCTTTGTATAAATGTATCATTTCTTTACAATATGAATATAAAGATGGCAGAATCTTTCTTGGGGATTTAAAATAAAGGCAGACAGAATTGGGTTTAATAGCACTAATTTAATAGATTTATTAACATGCAAGTATATTTTATGAAATTATGCAATCCAATTTGATGTTTTTATTGATCATGTCCAACTTCATATTGTATTTGAGCAGATACACCTACCATCCCGCTGAAATGTCTTGAAAAGTTAATTAAGGTCTGAATTAAAAGTTATATATACTATAAAAGTTATGTATACTATTATATGTATATACACCACTTTATATTTTATATCGCCAAATTGTTGATATAGCCAAGTTTGTTGTCACACATTCACAGCAGATCAGACTACTAAACATTTTCTGGTGTAAAGATAAACAGACATGGAACTAGTAAAACATGCTGGAAAAATTATATCATGAAGTCTGCAGAATTGTGAATGCAGCTGTGGACTATAGTAATACAAGATAAGTTATTCAATATTAATAAGCTACCAAACTTTTTTATTTTTAACTTTTATTATATTTATAAGTAAGCTATAAAAAACGGGGGGAGGGGGGAAGGAAAAAAAACTTATGAAAAAGGTAGATATGCAATTAAGCCTCTTAATGTGGGGAATTTTAATGGGGAAAAATTGAGGAATAAATAAAGTAATTCCCATTTTCCATTGAGAAGATCTCATAAAGTTTTCTTTAGTTGCAAGCCTTTCACTGTGGGAAATATACTGTGGAGAGGGCCCAGGGGGGGCTGCCAGTGTATCCGTAGGGCTATAATTGACATGCTGTGATTTCCCAAACGCAACGGTTTTTCGAAATCGCAGGATTTCCGCTTCAGGTCCTTTACTGCAATGTGAACTGAAAAACAAACGAGCCCCCGCCCGACCAGTTATCACCTAATCCACTGTTATTGGATATTCTTAGATATTTTGAGATCAGTGGACCTCCAACACTTTCTCCACCCCGAATTACATAATGCATGCAATGTGCTGAGGAAGATTTGAGACCAATCTAGATGCATATTACAGAGTTTTAACCAGTCTCCCAATATTTAATAATAGATTATATAAAATTCCCATATATATATATATATATATATATATATACTGTTTATATATTTTTTAAATTAAAAAAGAGAAGAGCCAACAATGAGCAGTAGGTATAAATGTGCATAAAATTTAAATCACAACTCTTTATGTATAACACCAAGAATATAACACATATGAATCATGTATTCATAGTTTTTATTCATAAAGCTTTTGAACAACACTGACTAATACTTTTGGTAACGTTCTAAGATTTTAACTGTAAGTATCATTAATAGGTTAATCTTTCAAAGACATTGAAGAAGCTCCAAGAGTTGCTGTGTTTGTACATGAAAGGGAAGGTGCGTATCCATATATAGAAAAAAATGTATGCGTTTTTATCACTTCATTACCTGGACATTTCAAATTTCGGTAAAATAAATTATAAAATGCAGTGGTATAAAATGTGTGGAAAATCAGTTTTCAAATTTATTATTAGGACTATAATAAAAAGTAGTAAAATCTTTAACAAAAAAGCACCTTTTCACAACATTTAGCCTAAACTATATATATGGTGAGAATATTATAACAAAATGTCTTTGCTCGAGTAAACATTATAAATGCATACCTGCAAGCTGTTGAAAATGTATTGATAATAATACATAAATAGCATATTATAATGGACACATGACAACAATGTAAAAATGTTTTCAGATGGATAATGACAAAACCTGTCACTGACTTTGATGAGATCCGTAAAATTTTTGTACTTTTCTAGATTCCAGTTCTTTTATTGAAACAAATGTGCGGGTGTACTGAAAACCCTGATGGGAGACTAAATAAGACTATATATTGTTATTGTGAAACTTTTTTGGTGTGTTGTGAAAATGAATAGTTGCATGTAAAGGAAATCTAGAATTACGTATTTTTCTAACTTGCAGAAAGATCATAATGAGGAACTCTACAAACAGTTCTTAAAAGAATTGCATGAGACTTTGGTAAATATTTCAGTATTTTTTGAACACTATTTGACCATAATTTATTGATGCCATATTCCTTCTGAAACAACTGTAATAAGACAAAATGTTGCTGAAATACAAACTTATAAATATTATTTAATGTTATGTCACGATCTTTGCTTTATATTTTATCTAGATAACTGCAGGTTGTACAGGAGATGAAATCCTGAACACTAAAGATTTCCTGGTAATTATGTTAAAAATCTCATCATTTATCATGTTGTGCTGTATAGATATGATCAGAAAAGATCATAGTTCCTGTAACCCAATTGTTTTGCTTGGTATATAGGAAAAGGTTGGAGACAAAGTTGGAGAGGTAGCTGATAAACTTGTGTTACAAATCCTAAAATTAGCGGTAAGTTCTTTCAACACTTCTCATTTTTGTACTGAGTAAACTTACATTGTAATTGACAATTTAGATTTTCTATTATATAAAATTGTTATTGCTGAACTGGTAGCCAAATATAATCTTGGGTAGCCATTTTCTTGCAGTGGGTCTGGATTCATTTAAAAGGTCTGTAAGACTTCCAAGACATTCATTTCATAGAATATATCATAAATGTTTTAGAAGCTCCAATGAAATGCAGCAAAAAATAAATATTTCACGCCCATGTTCTACTGTATATCTAAATGTATTTCCATTGAATTTTAGGAGGATCTTGGACTAAGCGATTTGCTCCTAAATGCTGTTTGTGGATTATTGGTAAAAATATAAAATTTTAATAATTAACATACTGAATTCTTTGGTAATCTATTAACCACTTATTACATGCTATTGTGTATTTTATATATATTTTATAGGGAGAAACACTTAAAAGTTTGAGCGATGCACTGGTAAGATATGTATGTACCTATATTTTGTATATTTCTATGCATGAAAACTGAAAATGTGTTTCTAATTTTTAATAATATAATTTATTGTAAAACAACATCATATTTTTTAAAATACATTATGTTTTCTTTGTTTTTCTTCATGTGTAAGTATGCATCTAATACATCTTTATTTGTGTAATATTATTTCTGCTAGGGTGGCTTGAGTGGGGCAAGTAATGTCTTGAAGGTGATACCATTCATCCGCTGATTAAAAATACAAATGTGAGTTTTACATTCTTGTTTTTAAATGTGTAGTAAATAAACATCCAATGTTGTATTACATGCAGTAATAAATATCATATGCATTAATAAATATAGAATCAACATATGCTGTTGTACTTTATAATCAAAATATAGAGCTAAAGGCTGTATATCTGCAACTGTATATGGTACCTCCACACATCACTGTATTGCACAGATATTCTCCCACAAAACAGCATCTGATGTATATGTGATAATGTATATTATGCCAGATTTAAACAGAGAAATATCTATCAAAGGCAAATAAATATTTAATTTGGGCGTATATATTTCTCTGGATCTCATATTACAACTTTATACAACTGGCTTGATTTATCCTGATAATAAGAAAAAGTGCTGTAAACATATTATCAGATTATTTTAGTACTATATGTATCAGCGATGATCAGAAAATGTATTTATTTATTTATTTATTATTATTTTAGGATTGTCACTGTTGAAGCTGCCAAATGACGAGGAATAATCAAGTTCTATGAATATACAGTATATCATCATCATCATCATCATCAATGAGTGATTTTGATTGTAATAAATCTACTATTCACCATAAAAGAGTTTCTGTTTTTTATGTCTTTTGGTTTTATGATCTCATAATATATGCGTACTGCAGAAATTTAATGGGGATATCCATGTATAAATCTTTTCATATGGTTAAGAATATTTTTTTGTAAAATTACAAATAAAGGGAACTGAATATTAAATTGGACATAAATAAGGCTTCGTTCAGACCTGTGGCAGAGTCACCGTTAGAGACTGTGCAGCTCATTTATTAAGCTACTTGCATCTTTTTTTGATGTAAATTGTGCCTTTTTGAGTTATTTTTTTCTGCGTTATGCTTCATTCATGAAGCATATGTGCCTTTTTTTCACGCTGTTATGCTGCTCTCGCCACTTTTGGTTTGTGGATAAATGGAGACAGTTTTTACGCTGTATCTATCACTTGCGCCATTTTCAAAAAGGCGCAAATGTACTCCAGTCCATAGGCAACATAAAAGAACCTTTCAGGTTAGAATATATTAGAAAGGGGCAATTGTGCCTTTCTGACCAAAAAGGGGTGTAAAGTGCACATGGGCAAAAAAAGCACATCTAAACTAACTAACATGTGCACAACATTTAACAAGGAGATATTCTGACATTATAAATAAACACCACAGTAAAACTAGTCTAAAAAGGTGTGAAAAGTATGGCCAGCAAAGGGACAGATGATAAATAACCCCCCTGTCTCAGTGTCATCCTGAAAATTGGAGGAGGAAAAGGTACTTCCTCCCTAAAACAACAGAAATCCAACAACCCTATTATACTCAATAGGGTCTGTGGAACAGAACAATGGAATGGCAATGCTAGTGTGTACCTAGCATATAAAAGCTAATAAGATAACATGGTTGGGAAACAAGGCTGATTAAAAATTGAGAATTTTTTGTGTTATGCTATTCTTCAAGTGCACTGCAATTTTCATTTAAAATACTTATTAGGGATCATTCACAATATGAATATGTATAACCAACTTTTCATATTGTTCCCAAGTAAAGTCTACTGCAAGCACACATGAAATAGGATCTGGTAGAATTCTAGTTAAGGCTAAGGCCACTCATTGTGGAATCAGCTAGCACAGGCTAGACTGTATATTGGGTCAACAGACCTAAACAAATGCTGAAATAACAGAGCTTATTTATTCAGATTAGCGGAGGCTGCACTACTGTGTATGTATATATATGCAATTGTGAATACAGAGAAATGCTTAAGAAATTAATATTTTTTTCAATTTAACAACAATGCTCCAGCACACTGTATATGGTCAGTCAAGAGCGGGAAAAACACTTGAAATTACAAAATGATTTTTTTTTTTTAAATAGCACAGGCTAGACTGCATATTGAATTAACAACAAGAAAATGCTTTTTTTAAGATTTGCACAGGAAAAATCAGCACTTAACTGCTGTTAAAACACTAGTATGTATTTAATGAAAAAAGTTAACTCTTGCCTAAAAATTCCTTAACAAAACATTTTTTACTAACAGTTTTGTCTTGTTAGTAAACAAAAGTATGTTTAAAGAATGTACATAGAGATGAAATTGCTCTACTGCACAACAGTCAGTCAAAATTAGATTATTTGCAATGAAAGGGTTACCTGTCTTTGTAAGCAGCAGAAGTTGGTGGCACAATCAGAAGGGGCGAAATATAGTAGCTGCAAGGGCACCACACCTCCAACAGTTATTTGGTACAGTTGTATTAAAAGAATGAAGCAAAGCTGGGGTATGGTACCGGGGCAATAAAATTTTTTAGGGATTTTTTTTTTTTGTGAAACAATGGGGGGGGTGGGCCCCTCCCTTTTTTATCTTGGGCCCCGGCAGATTTGTTGTGGCCCCCCCCGGGGGCCCCCCCCCCTTTTTTGTTGTGTTGTTGGTGGTTGTGGTGGCGGGGGCGGGGGGGAGAAGAATCCCATATATGCTCCAGCAGTGGAGCAGTCAGATTTGCAAAGTTTCTAAAAACAAGTGGGTAGAGGTACCCTGTGTTGAGAAGCAGACATCTGTTAGTGCTCTCAGTGTCCTGTATATTGCAGACCTGAAGTGGCTTGCAGGAATCGTTTTAACTAGATTGGTGACTACAGACACCGATCTAGTTAAAAGTAAAGCATGTCTTAATGGCAGCCCCGGGGTGGGCCCTACAGAGTCAGTGGGCCTGGGGCAGCTGTCCCCTCTGCCCCTCCGCTAGCTACACCACTGCTAGCACTCAAAATTGGGTCTTGTGTTTGCATATAGGTATTTTTTTGCTCACAGCCATACTTTTCTGGATTATGAACGTTTTACAAAATGATGCCAGTTACAGTGGGGAAAAGAGTATTTAGTCAGTAGCCAATTGTGCAAGTTCTCCCACTTAAAAAGATGAGAGAGGCCTGTAATTGATATCATAGGTAGACCTCAACTATGAGAGACAAAATGAGAAAACATATCTAGAAAATCACATTGTCTGATTTTTTAAGAATGTATTTGCAAATTATGGTGGAAAATAAGTATTTGGTCACCTACAAACAAGCAAGATTTCTGGCTCTCACAGACCTGTAACTTCTTCTTTAAGAGGCTCCTCTGTCCTCCACTCATTACCTGTAGTAATGGCACCTGTTTGACATTGTTATCCGTATAAAAGACACCTGCCCACAACCTCAAACAGTCACACTCCAAACTCCACTATGGTGAAGACCAAAGAGCTGTGGAAGGACACCAGAAACAAAATTGTAGACCTGCACCAGGCTGGGAAGACTGAATCTGCAATAGGCAAACAGCTTGGTGTGAAGAAATCAACTGTGGGAGCAATAATTAGAAAATAGAAGACATACAAGACCACTGATAATCTCCCTCCATCAGGGGCTCCACGCAAGATCTCACCCCGTGGGGTCAAAATGATCACAAGAATGGTGAGCAAAAATCTCAGAACCACACGTGGGGACCTAGTCAATGACCTGCAGAAAGATGGGACTAATGTAACAAAGGCTACCGTCAGTAACACATTACGCCGCCTGGGACTCAGATCCTGCAGTGCCAGATCTGTTCCCCTGCTTAAGCCAGTACATATCCGGGCCCATCTGAAGTTTGCTAGAGAGCATTTTGATGTTTCAGAAGAGTATTGGAAGAATGTCATATGGTCAGATGAAACCAAAGTAGAACTGTTTGGTAGAAACACAACTCGTCGTGTTTGGAGGAGAGTGATTGTTGAGTTGCATCCAAAGAACACCATATCTACTGTAAAGCATGGGGTGGCAACATCATTCTTTGGGGCTTTTTCTCTGCAAAGGGACCAGGACGACTGATCCGTGTACATGAAAGAAGGAATGGGGCCATGTATCGTGAGATTTTGAGTGCAAACCTCCTTCCATCAGCAAGGGCATTGAAGATGAAACGTGGCTGGGTCTTTCAGCATGACAATGATCCCAAGCACACCGCCAGGGCAACAAAGGAGTGGCTTCGTAAGAATCATTTCAAGGTCCTGGAATGGCCTAGCCAGTCTCCAGATCTCAACCCCATAGAAAATCTTTGGAGTGAGTTGAAAGTCCGTGTTGCCCAGCGACAGCCACAAAACATCACTGCTCTAGAGGAGATCTGCATGGAGGAATGGGCCAACATACCAGCAACAGTGTGTGCCAACCTTGTGAAGACTTACAGAAAACATTTGAACTCTGTCATTGCCAACAAAGGATATATAACAAAGTATTGAGATGAACTTGTTATTGACCAAATACTTATTTTCCACCATAATTTGCAAATAAATTCTTTAAAAATAAGACAATGTGATTTTCTGGATTTGTTTTCTCATTTTGTCTCTCATAGTTGAGGTCTACCTATGATGTCAATTACAGGCCTCTCTCATCTTTTTAAGTGGGAGAACTTGCACAAATGGTGGCTGACTAAATACTTTTTTTTCCCCACTGTATATGCAAAACAAAATGTAATGAAAAACACTGCTACATAAAGCAGTGGTAAATTCACCCAAACGAGTGCAAATATACAAAGTCTAATGAATGAATATCCATAATCATAATACCAGAACCAGTCAAAAAATAGAACAAACATTCAACAATTAAAAGATAATAATCAAACTTACAAATAATTGGAGAAACAGTGGTCTCACAGTATCCATAGTTGTAGCCAGGCCTCAGTAGGATATCTGGCATGTCCGTATTTTTACACTTACAGTAAATATTTTATAGCAATTGGTTCAAGAGTTACAGTAGCTCCTTGAGTAGGATCACTCCCTGAATGTCAGTGTAAAACTAATGCCATAAGGAAAGGGGAAATAAGATAGATCAGTTGAAATCCTCTATGTAAGAATAAAAAGGAAAATTATTGCATGATGTGTCTTTGAAATGTTGTACACTTGAAGCATATATCCAATATTTGTCGGTTAATTTGCCTTTTACAGGTTTTGCACTTGTTTCTATACTGTCATGCAAGTTTAATACTGTTCCTTTAACTTGCAGATTTTGAATGTAAAAAGTTAGAGAAAGGCTTAAGAACCAGTAAACCCACCAAAGCCTACTCGCCAACTCCTCTCATGTGGTGATACCATAGGCTGCGTCACCCACAGAGATGGATCCAACAAAAGCTATGGGGGGAATGCAGGGCAAGTAGTCATGTCACACACAGGGATAGGGAACAGATCTAATTGAAACAGGGTAGATATATTTAGAGGGCTAGGAGAATTTAGAGAATCAAGCAATTACACAGGCAGATTAGTGCTATAATTCAATAGAGAGAGAGGATAGAAAATTCCTATACAATGTTGATGCCCTGGTACCATACCCCAGCTTTGCTTCATTCTTTTAATGCAACTGTACCAGATAACTGTTAGAGGAGTGGTGCCGTTGCAGCTACTATATTTCGCCTCTTCTGGTCATGCCCCCTACTCCAGCCTTATTAGCGACAGGTCCCATCACTAATTATACGAGTGCTAGGAATTTGGCTACCCTTGCTCCCCAAGACATACCTACTCAATTTACCCTCTGAGAATTTATATAAACACACCTTACAGCTTTTACTCTATATATATCCTTACTTGGCCAGATGCCTTATTGCCAAACATTGGAGGAGGCCCCCTCTCTCAATACTGTATGCAAGAATACGTGAGTCTAGAACACTTGGATATTGGACAGCTCTTTTGAACAATGGGGAGAAGAGATTCCAAACTAACTGAGGATTCTGGGATACCTTCTAGGTGTTCCACAATCTGTAAACCCTGGAGTTATAATTTCTTTCAAGTTACCCCTTCTCTGAGAAAACAATTGGGTTACAGGAACTATGATCTTTTTCTAGACTTAGATAGCACAACATGATAAATGATGACGTTTTTAACATAATTACCAGGAAATCTTTAGTGTTCAGGATTTCATCTACTGTACAGCCTACAGTTATCTAGATGAAATATAAAGCAAAGCTCATGACATAACATTAAAAAAGATTAATAATTTAGTATTTCAGCAACATTTTGTCTTAATACAATTGTTTCAGAAGAAATATTGCATCAATAAATTATGGTCAAATAGTGTTCAAATAATACTGAAATATTTACCAAAGCCTCATACAATTCTTTTAAGAACTGTTTGTAGAGTTCCTCATTATGATTTTTCTGCAAGTTAGAAAAATACGTAATTCTAGATTTCCTTTACATACAACTTTTCATTTTAACAACACGCCAAAAAAGTTTCACAATAACAATATATAATCTTATTTAGTCTTCCATCAGGGTTTTCAGTACACCCGCACATTTGTTTCAATAAAAGAACTGGAATCTGGAAAAGTAAAAAAAAATTGATGGATCTCATCAAAGTCAGTGACAGGTTTTGTCATTATCCATCTGAAAACATTTTTACATTGTTGTCATGTGTCCATTATAATATGCTATTTATGTATTATTATCAATACATTTTCAACAGCTTGCAGGTATTAATTTATAATGTTTAATCGAGCAGAGAAATTTTGTTATAATATTCTCACCATATATATATAGTTTTGGCTAAATGTTGTGAAAAGCTGCTTTTTTGTTAAAGATTTAGCTACTTTTTTGTATAGTCCTAATAATACATTTGAAAACTGGATTTCCACACATTTTATACCAATGCATTTTATTATTTATTTTACCTAAATTTGAAATGTCCAGGTAATGAAGTGATAAAAACGCATACACTTTTTCTATATATGGATACGCACCTTCCCTTTCATGTACAAACACAGCAACTCTAGGAGCTTCTTCAATGTCTTTGAAAGATAAACCTATTAATGATACTTACACTTAGAATCTTAGAACTTTACCAAAAGTATTAGTCAGTGTTGTTCAAAAGAAGTATGAATAAAAACTATGAATGCATGTTTCATATGTGTTATACTCCTGGTGTTATACAGTACTTAAAGAGTTGTGATTTTAATTTTATGCACATATATGCCTACTACTCATTGTTTGCTTTTCTTTTTTGAATTTAAAAAATATATCAACAGTATATAAATATATATATATGGGATTTTTTTAAAATATATTATTAAATATTGGGAGACTGGTAAAGACTCTGTAATATGCATCTAGATTGCTCTCAAATCTTCCTCAGCACATTGCATACATTATGTAATTGGAGGAGTAGAAAATGTTGGAGGTCCACTGATCTCAAAATATCTAAGAATATCCAATAACAGTGGATTAGTGATAACTGCTTGTGACTAATATTAACACCTCCTGGTTTAGAATACCCTTTAAGGCCAGTGTCCCATGTGGCGTAAATGCCACAATTTGTCTGTGACAGAAACACCACTGCAAAAGCACTGTGTTTTTCAGTCCACATTGCAGAAAAGTACCCGCAGCGGAAATACTGCAATTTTGAAAACCGTCACGTTTTTGGAAATTGCAGTGTGTCAATTATTCCTATGGAAACTCTGGCAGTTCATCTATAGGCATAATTACTGTGAAAAGCACTGTGAGAAAAACTGCAATGCTGCAGTGAGGGGCCTTAACCTTAAAAACGTTACATGAGATCTTCTCAATGGTAAATGGTAAATACTTTATTTATTTCTCAATTTTCCCCATTAGAATAAAATTCTAACTGAATATCTACCTGAATCGTTTTTATAGATTTACTTACAGATATAATAATAAAAGTTAAAAATAAAATATACAAATAAAAAGTTGTATTACTTCTTGTATTACTATAATCCAGAGATGCATTCACAGCTCTGCAAACTTCATATATATATTTCTCAGCATGTTTTACTAGTTACATGTCTGTTTATCTTTTTACCAGAAAATGTTCAGTAGTCTGAGCCACTGTGGATGTGTATTACAACAAACTTGACTATAACAACTATATGGAGATATAAAGTACAAAGTGGTGTATATACATATAAAAGTACATATAACTTTTATAGTATATATAACTTTTAATTCTGACCTTAATTAACTTTTCAAGACAGTTCAGCGGGATGGTAGGTGTATCTGCTCAAATACAATATGAAGTTGGACATGATCAGTAAAAACATCAAATTGGATTGCATAATTTCATAAATATACTTGCATGCTAATAAATCTATTAAATTAGTGCTATTAAAACCATTTCTGCCTCCCATTACTTTAAATCTCTGAGAAAGATTCTGCCATCTTTATATTCAGTTTGTAAAGAAATGATACAGTTATACAAAGAAGCTTCTATTAAATATGCAAGAACCAATCACCTGGCTGAACTCCACGAGTAGCAAAGTTGCCTGTATTTCCAAGCCCTGTACCATGAATAAAGGAAAATAAATGTTGTCATCCAAAGCCTTGTTTGAAAATCATGACTATACAAAGCATTGTAAATGTATATATAATAAAATTTGTAGATCAGTTTTCAGTCATTTGTAAATTCATTTATTTACTAGTCTGTAATAAAGCTCCTTCTATAACATTGCTCTAGTGTTACTATTTTATTAGCATTGGTATGTTGTAGCTTAGACTTGATATATATCCATTTACCAAAGTAGCAGTTTAGAGCTACAAGTAGAAAAGAAATTGCAACCTTCATGATGGGAGATGATGAAAATGGCTATACAGATAACCTTCATTTCTCATAAATTATCATTTCTTGGTATCACAGGGGCGGGGAGTGTGCGAGAATTGCAGACCTCCATAGGAGAGGGAAGCAGGGGAGGTAGTGTCTGAGGGTGTTATCCATGTTTCCACTGAATTCAACGCACTGTCGGCTTTCTAGTGGTACAGTGGGGAAAAAAAGTATTTAGTCAGCCACCAATTGTGCAAGTTCTCCTACTTAAAAAGATGAGAGAGGCCTGTAATTGACATCATAGGTAGACCTCAACTATGAGAGACAAAATGAGAAAACATATCTAGAAAATCACATTGTCTGATTTTTTAAGAATTTATTTGCAATTATGGTGGAAAATTAGTATTTGGTCACCTACAAACAAGCAAGATTTCTGGCTCTCACAGACCTGTAACAACTTCTTCAAGAGGCTCCTCTGTCCTCCACTCATTACCTGTAGTAATGGCACCTGTTTGAAATTGTTATCAGTATAAAAGACACCTGTCCACAACCTCAAACCGTCACACTCCAAACTCCACTATGGTGAAGACCAAAGAGCTGTGGAAGGACACCAGAAACAAAATTGTAGACCTGCACCAGGCTGGGAAGACTGAATCTGCAATAGGCAAGCAGCTTGGTGTGAAGAAATCAACTGTGGGAGCAATAATTAGAAAATGGAAGACATACAAGACCACTGATAATCTCCCTCCAACAGGGGCTCCACACAAGATCTCACCCCGTGGGGTCAAAATGATCACAAGAACGGTGAGCTAAAATCCCAGAACCACATGGGGGGACCTAGTGAATGACCTGAAGAACGCTGTGACTAACGTAACAAAGGCTACCGTCAGTAACACATTACGCCGCCAGGGACTCAGATCCTGCAGCGCCAGACGTGTCCCCCTGCTTAAGCCAGTACATATCCAGGCCCGTATGAAGTTTGCTAGAGAGCATTTGGATGTTCCAGAAGAGTATTGGGAGAATGTCTTATGGTCAGATGAAACCAAGGTAGAAACACAACTCGTCGTGTTTGGAGGAGAGTGAATGCTGAGTTGCATCCAAAGAACACCATACCTACTGTGAAGCATTTGGGTGGCAACATCATGCTTTGGGGCTGTTTCTCTGCAAAGGGACCAGGACGACTGATCCGAGTACATGAAAGAATGAATGGGGCCATGTATGATGAGATTTTGAGTGCAAACCTCCTTCCATCAGCAAGGGCATTGACGATGAAACATGGCTGGGTCTTTCAGCATGACAATGATCCCTAGCACACAGCCAGGGCAACGAAGGATTGGCTTCGTAAGAAGCATTTCAAGGTCCTAGAGTGGCCTAGCCAGTCTCCAGATCTCAACCACATAGAAAACCTTTGGAGGGAGTTGAAAGTCCGTGTTGCCCAGCGACAGCCCCAAAACATCACTGCTCTAGAGGAGATCTGCATGGGGGAATGGGCCAACATACCAGCAACAGTGTGTGCCAACCTTGTGAAGACTTACAGAAAACATTTGAACTCTGTCATTGCCAACAAAGGATATATAACAAAGTATTGAGATGAACTTGTTATTGACCAAATACTTATTTTCCACCATAATTTGCAAATAAATTCTTTAAAAATAAGACAATGTGATTTTCTGGATTTGTTTTCTCATTTTGTCTCTCATAGTTGAGGTCTACCTATGATGTCAATTACAGGCCTCTCTCATCTTTTTAAGTGGGAGAACTTGCACAAATGGTGGCTGACTAAATACTTTTTTTCCCCACTGTATATGCAAAACAAAATGTAATGAAAAACACTGCTACATAAAGCAGTGGTAAATTCACCCAAACGAGTGCAAATATACAAAGTCTAATGAATGAATATCCATAATCATAATACCAGAACCAGTCAAAAAATAGAACAAACATTCAACAATTAAAAGATAATAATCAAACTTACAAATAATTGGAGAAACAGTGGTCTCACAGTATCCATAGTTGTAGCCAGGCCTCAGTAGGATATCTGGCATGTCCGTATTTTTACACTTACAGTAAATATTTTATAGCAATTGGTTCAAGAGTTACAGTAGCTCCTTGAGTAGGATCACTCCCTGAATGTCAGTGTAAAACTAATGCCATAAGGAAAGGGGAAATAAGATAGATCAGTTGAAATCCTCTATGTAAGAATAAAAAGGAAAATTATTGCATGATGTGTCTTTGAAATGTTGTACACTTGAAGCATATATCCAATATTTGTCGGTTAATTTGCCTTTTACAGGTTTTGCACTTGTTTCTATACTGTCATGCAAGTTTAATACTGTTCCTTTAACTTGCAGATTTTGAATGGAAAAAGTTAGAGAAAGGCTTAAGGACCTGTAGACCCACCAAAGTCTACTGGCCAACTACACTCAGTTTTGTCAGTATTTTTAAAGAATGTGCATAGAGATGAAAATGCTCTAATGTACAACAGTCAAACAAAATTAGATTATTGGCAATAAAATGGTTACCTGACTATCATCTCAGAGAAGGTGTAACTTGAATGAAATTATAACTCCAGGGCTTAGAGATTGTGAAACAACTAGAAGGTATCCCAGGATCCTCAGATAGTTTGTAATCTCTTCTCCCCATTGTTCAAAAGAGCTGTCAAATATCCAAGTGTTCTAGACTCACGTATTCTTGCATACAGTATTGAGAGAGGGGGCCTCCTCCAATGTTTGGCAATAAGACATCTGGCCAAGTAAGTATATATATAGAATAAAAGCTGTAAGGAGTGTTTACATAGGTTCTCAGAGGGTAACTTGAGTAGGTATGTCTTGGGGAGCAAGGGGAGCCGAATTTCTAGCACTCGTTCAATTAGTGATTGGACCTATCGCCAATAAGGCTGGAGTAGGGTGCATGACCAGAAGGGGCGAAATATAGTAGCTGCAAAGGCACCACACCTCCAACAGTTATTTGGTACAGTTGCATTAAAAGAATGAAGCAAAGCTGGGGTATGGTACCGGTGCATTAACATTGTATAGGAATTTTCTTTGTAGGTACCACACTGAGAGGTCTGTGCATCTCGCCTTCATAGCAAGGTCCACGACAGGTCTGATATGGCCTCCCCTAGGTAGCCCTCCCACTTTTGCATATAGGGATGGTTGGTAATCATGTCAGAGGCCAGGTCGGAAAGAATTCCATATATGCTCCAGCAGTGGAGCAGTCAGATTTGCAAAGTTTCTAAAAACAAGTGGGTAGAGGTACCCTGTGTTGAGAAGCATACATCTGTTAATGCTCTCAGTGTCCTGTAAATTGCAGACCTGAAGTGGCTTGCGGTTTACAAGACAGTCAAGTTGCAGGAAGCATTTTAACTAGATCAGTGACTGCAGACACCAATCTAGTTAAAAGTAAAGCATGTCTTAATGGCAGCCCCGGGGTGGGCCCTATGGAGTCAGTGGGCCTGGGGCAGCTGCCCCCTCTGCCCCTCCGCTAGCTACACCACTGCTAGCAATCAAAATTAGGTCTTGTGTTTGCATATAGGTATTTTTTTGCTCACAGCCATACTTTTCTGGATCATGAACATTTTACAAAATGATGCCAGTTATATGCAAAACAAAATGTAATGAAAAACACTGCTAGATAAAGCAATGGTAAATTCACCCAAGCGAGCGCAAATATGCAAAGTCTAATGAATGAATATCCATAACCATAATACCAGAACCAGTCAAAAAATAGAACAAACATTTAACAATTAAAAGATAATAATCAAACTTACAAATAATTGGAGAAACAGTGGTCTCACAGTATCCATAGTTGTAGCCAGGCCTCATTAGGATATCTGGCATGTCCGTATTTTTACTCTTACAGTAAATATTTTAGAGCAATTGGTTCCAGATTTACAGTAGCTCCTTGAGTACGATCACTCCCTGAAAGTCAGTGTAAAACTAATGCCATAAGGAAAGGGGAAATAAGATGAAATTCTTTATGTAAGGGAATAAAGAGGAAAATTGGTGCATGATGTGTCTTTAAAATGTTGTACACTTGAAGCATATATCCAATATTTGTCAGTTAATTTGCCTTTTACAGGTTTTTCAGTTGTTTCTACACTGTCATGCAAGTTTAATTCTGTGCCTTTAACTTGCAGATTTTGAATGGAAAAAGTTAGAGAAAGGCTTAAGGACCTGTAGACCCACCAAAGTCTACTGGCCAACTACACTCATGTGGTGATACCTCAGGCTGCGTCACCCACAGAGATGGATTCAACAAAAGCTATGGGGGGAATGCAGGGCAAGTAGTCATGTCACACACAGGGATAGGGAACAGATCTAAGTGAAACAGGGTAGATATATTTAGAGGACTAGGAGAATTTAGATAATCAAGCAATTACACAGACAGATTAGTGCCATAATTCAATAGAGAGAGAGGATAGAAAATTCCTATACAATGTTGATGCACTGGTACCATATATCAGCTTTGCTTCATTCTTTTAATGCAACTGTACCAGATAACTGTTGGAGGAGTGGTGCCTTTGCAGCTACTATATTTCGCCTCTTCTGGTCATGCCCCCTACTTCAGCCTTCTTGGCGACAGGTCCCATCACTAATGGAACGAGTGCTAGGAATTCGGCTCCCCTTGCTCCCCAAGACATACCTACTCAATTTACTCTCTGAGAATTTATGTAAACACTCCTTACAGCTTTTACTCTATATATATCCTTACTTGGCCAGATGCCTTATTGCCAAACATTGGAGGAGGCCCCCTCTCTCAATACTGTATGCAAGAATACGTGAGTCTAGAACACTTGGATATTGGACAGCTCTTTTGAACAATGGGGAGAAGAGATTCCAAACTATCTGAGGATTATGGGATACCTTCTGGGTGTTCCACAATCTGTAAACCCTGGAGTTATAATTTCTTTCAAGTTACCCCTTCTCTGAGAAAACAATTGGGTTATAGGAACTATGATCTTTTCTGCTTAGAGTTAGATAACACAACATGATAAATGATGACGTTTTTAACATAATTACCAGGAAATCTTTAGTGTTCAGGATTTCATCTACTGTACAAACTTCAGTTATCTAGATGAATTATAAAGCAAAGATCATGACATAACATTACATAATATTAATAATTTAGTGTTTCAGCAACATTTTGTCAATACAATTGTTTCAGAAGAAATATTGCATCAATAAATTATGGTCAAATAGTGTTCAAATAATACTGAAATATTTACCAAAGCATCATGCAATTCTTTTAAGAACTGTTTGTAGAGTTTCTCATTATGATTTTTCTGCAAGTTAGAAAAATATGTAATTCTAGATTTCCTTTACATACAACTTTTCATTTTAACAACACGCCAAAAAAGTTTCACAATAACAATATATAGTCTTATTTAGTCTTCTATCAGGGTTTTCAGTACACCCGCACATTTGTTTCAATAAAAGAACTGGAATCTGGAAAAGTACATTATGATATGCTATTTATGTATTATTATCGTTACATTTTAAACAGATTGCAGGTATTAATTTATAATGTTTAATCGAGCAGAGAAATTTTGTTATAATATTCTCACCATATATATAGTTTTGGCTAAATGTTGCGAAAAGCTGCTTTTTTGTTAACGATGTTGCTAATTTTTTTGTATAGTCCTAATAATACATTTGAAAACTGGATTTCCACACATTTTATACCAATGTATTTTATAATTTATTTTACCTAAATTTGAAATGTCCAGATAATGAAGTGATAAAAACACATACATTTTTTTTATATATGGATACGCATCTTCCCTTTCATGTACAAACACAGCAACTCTTGGAACTTCTTCAATTCCTTTGAAAGATTAACCTATTAATGATACTTACAGTTAGAATCTTAGAACTTTACCAAAAGTATTAGCCAGTGTTGTTCAAAAGCAGTATGAATAAAAACTATGAATGCATGCAGGGGCGTAACTAACAAGGTAGCAGCGGTAGGAGCTGTCACAGGGCCCGGGACATCACGGGGCCCCGCGGGCCCCCGATGCTTTTTTTTTTTTTTTTTTTTTTTTAATAGGCCGTTACCTACTGGAGTAACCCCAGGAGATACCGGGCCCTATATACTTACCGTTTCCCGGGGTCCCACTCACGGCCGCCTGCGCTTCCGATTCTGCGGAGGTGGCTGTGAGCAGGAGCGGGAATCGGTATGTGGGGCCACGGGCCGAACACCACAATCTCTGCTATCATTATACTCCGGGGTCTTTTCAGACCCTGGAGTAAATCGGAGGCCCAGGGCAGGTGAGGGAACATAAAAAACAATGTACTTACCTCTCCTGCGCTTCTCCAGGCTTTGGGCCTGTTTAGTGACGTCCCCGACGTCATTTTGCGTCACGACGCCTTGCCCGCACCACGTGGCGCCGACCTGGTCCAACATTGAAGGCGGCTGAAGCAGCAGGGAGTGGACCGGAGTGAGGAACAGGTAAGCAATGTTGTTTTTTTATGTTTCTATCCTCCCCTGGGTCTCCAATCAGTATACTCTGGGGTCTGAAAAGACCCCAGAGTATAATAACTGTTCATGGGTGCTCCACAATGGGGCATATAATAGTGTGTGCAGGGGCCACTATGGGGCAAAATACTCAGTGCAGGGGCCACTATGGGGAATAATAGTGTGTGCAGGGGCCACTATGGGGCAAAATAATCAGTGTAGGGGCCACTATGGGGAATAATAGTGTGTGCAGGGGCCACTATGGGGCAAAATATTCAGTGCAGGGGCCACTATGGGGAATAATAGTGTGTGCAGGGGCCACTATGGGGCAAAATACTCAATGCAGGAGCCACTATAGAGAATAATAGTGTGTGCAGGGGCCACTATGGGATATAATACTGTGTGCAGTAGCCACTATGGGATATAATACTGTGTGCAGGGGCCACTATGGGATATAATACTGTGTACAGAGGCCACTATGGGGAATGATACTTTGTGCAGGGGCCACTATGGGGCATGATACTGTGTGCAGGGGCCACTATGGGACATTATACTGTGTGCAGGGGCCACTATGGGACATGATACTGTGTGCAGGGGTCACTATGGGACATGATACTGTGTGCAGGGGCCACTATGGGGCATAATACTGTGTGCAGGGGCCACTATGGGGCATGATACTGTGTGCAGGGGCCACTATGGGACATGATACTGTGTGCAGGGGCCACTATGGGGCATGATACTGTGTGCAGGGGCCACTATGGGGCATGATACTGTGTGCAGGGGCCACTATGGGGCATAATACTGTGTGCAGGGGCCACTATGGGGCATGATACTGTGTGCAGGGGCCACAATGGGGCATAATACTGTGTGCAGGAGCCACTATGGCACATAATAGTGTGCGCAGGAATGCGTTCTTTTTTGGGGGGGGGTTGGAGGGGGCGATTGGGGGCAGCGGTTCGGGGGGGGGGCAGCCATTCCTAGTTACGCCACTGAATGCATGTTTCATATGTGTTATACTCCTGGTGTTATACTTAAAGACTGTATTTCCAAGCTCTGTACCGTGAATAAAAGAAAAATAAATGTTGTCATCCATTGCCTTGTTTGAAAAGTATGACTTCCTGCATTGTATATGTATATATAATAAAATTTGTAGTTTTCAGTCATTTGCAAATTAATTTATTTACTAGTCTGTAATAAAGCTCCTCTATAACATTGCTCTAGTGTTACTATTTTATTAGCATTGGTATGTTGTAGCTTAGACTTGATATATATCCACTTACCAAAGTAGCAGTTTAGAGCTACAAGTAGAAAAGCAATTGCAACCTTCATGATGGAAGATGACGAAAATGGCTATTCAGATAATCTTCATTTCTCATAAATTATCATTTCTTGGTATCACAGAAACATGGATAACACCCTCAGACACTACCTCCCCTGCTCTCCTCTCCTATGGAGGTCTGCAATTCTCACACACTCCCCGCCCCAACAATAAATCTGGTGGAGACGTAGGCGTACTCCTGTCTGACAATTGCTCCTTCGCCCCAATCCAACCGCTACCTGCTCTCACCCTCCCCTCCTTTGAAGTGCACTCTGTATGCATTTACTCAACCTACAACCTCCAGCTGGCCATCATATATCGACTGTCAGGACCTACTGCTGCCTTTATCGACCACTTCACCACCTGGCTAATGCACTTCTTATGCACTGAACCCCCACCATCAACATGGGTGATTTCAACATCCCCATTAACACAAACCACCCCTCCGCTTCCAGTCTCCTCTCCTTCACTGCCTCCTTTGGTCTCTCTCAATGGTCTTCTTCTGCCACCCACATAAAGGGGCACACGATCGACCTCATATTCACCCGCCTCTGCTCTCTAGTCAACCTCTCTAACTCTCTGTCCACGCTCTCTGACCACAACCTGCTGACATTCTCTGTCCTCTCCTCTCTAATAGACCTCCAACCCCTAAACCAACATCCCCCCGCAGGAACCTTAATCCCCTTGACATCTGTACGCTCTCAGACTCTCTCCTACCACTCACTGACATATCCTCGCTCCAGGACACAGATACCGCCGCTGACTTCTACAATACCACCATCACTTCAGCCCTTGACTCTGTGGCCCCCTTCACTAACATCAAAGCCCGACCGATCAATGGGCAACCCTGGCACACTGACCTGACTAAAAAACTGAGACGTGTCTCATGGGTTGCAGAACTCCTCTGGAAGAAAAGCCACTCCCAGGACGACTTCCTTAGGTACAAAGAGGCAGTTCTCACATTCAAGAATGCACTCACCCCTGCAAAGCAGGTCTACTTCCCCCACACTAATATCTACCCTATCCCACAACCCCAAACAGCTATTCACTACCTTCAACTCCCTTCTCCGTTCTCCTGCGCCCCCTCCAACGTCACTTATCACATCTGATAACTTTGCCTCTTATTTCAAAAGCAAAATCCTAAAAGTATTGTCACAAATAAATAAGTGACAAATGTACTGACAGCTTTTAAAATATATAAAAAAAGTAAAGCTAAGTGAAAAAGGTTCAAAAAGAAGTCAGGGTACAGATCAAAATAGACAAAAAACACACATTAAACACACATTAAAACATGAATCAAGAATATTTAGTACTTACAAGCCAAAGGAGTGGTGGAGAGGAGGCTGAGTATACTAAGGTGTAAAGGGGAACCACATTTTGGATGGTATATAAGGATATGGCACGGTGAGACCACCCCTAAGTGGAGGGGTTCAAAAGTGCATTCTGAATACACTTAAAACATTAGATATAGGCCAAGAAATCAGTGGGGTTCCTGTGATCACTATTGCGCATGCGCATAGCGAACTCCCCGCTCTTATAGTACTATGTGTGCGGTGATGCGGGATTTTTTTGTATGTGCATGCGCGTGGCGTGTCCGCGCTCCGGTAAGGAGGGATATGTTGAGTTGCTGGTTAATATAAAATATCAATATACTATTAGTATGGCATAAAAACAAGCAATGTATAACAATGAATATGAGATGCAAAAATACACTTGAGGATAAAAAAGTGGATAAAATGATGATGTGATATAAAGTAAATATAAATATTCATTCATCCAACCAGTGGTGTAACTAGGAATGGCTGGGCCCCAAGGCGAACATTTGACATGGGGCCCCCTCGAACCGGTTACGGGTCCCCAAACAGTAAAATATGCTCAACAGTGGCCCCAGATAGTGTTATATGCTTGACAATGGCCCCCATACAGCATTATATGCTCTACACTGTGTTCCAAATTATTATGCAAAAAGTGTTTAGCAGTGATAATGTAAGAATTGTTTTGTTTGTCAGTTAAACTCATTGATGGTGATGTGTGTCAGGGCTCTTTATATCACTGAAAGCAATTGCAGACACCTGTGCTAATTAGTTTGGCAGGTGTGTCCAATTAAAGGCAAGACTACTTAAGAAGGCTTCCCACATTATTAAGCAGCCTACATTTTCAGCCAAAATGGGAAAGAAAAAGGATGCGTCGGCTGCTGAGAAGCAACAAATTGTGGAGTGTTTAGGTCAAGGCATGACTACAATCAACATTGCCAAGACACTTCATCATGATCATCGCACAATCAAGAAGTAAGTAGCTGATTCACAGCACACACGTGTGCGTGCTAAGGGAAAATTGAGGACTCTTTCCAACAGGCAATTACGTCAGGTTAAAAGAGCAGCTTCAAAAATGCCTTGTCATAGCAGCAGACAAGTTTTTGAAGCTGCTGATGCCTCCAACGTCCCCCGAACAACAAGATGCAGGGTCCTTCAGAGGTAAGGGAAAATATTAGAAAATATTATTTGCATAATAATTTGGAACACAGTGTACATTGCTCCCCCCACACACAGTATAATATGCTCCCCGCAGTGGCCCCACACAGTATAATATGCTACACACAGTGGCCCCCACCCTGTATTATATGCTCCCCGCAGTGGTCCCCACCCAGTATTATATGGCACCCACAGTGGGCCCCACCCAGTATTATATGCTCCCTACAGTGGCCCCACCCAGTATTATATGCTCCACAGTGGCCCCCACACAGTCGTATATGTTCCACAGTTGCCCCCACCCAGTATTATATGCTCTACAGTGGCCCCCACACACTATTATATGCTCCCCACAGTGGCCCCCACCCAGTATTATATGTCCCCACAGTGGCCACCACCCAGTATTATATGTCCCCCACAGTGGCCCCCAGAGTATAATAATTGGAGGCCCAGGGAAGGTGATTCAAAATAACAAACTCTCATACTCACCTTGCCTTACCTTTCCTTGGCATCCTTGCTCCATCCTGCCGTCTTCAGCGTCTTCAGGCCCACTTCCGATGTCGCTGCTGAGACCTGTGATTAGGCCCCAGCGGTCACATGGGGCGTGGCCACGTAATGACATCAGTGCACCCCCACGTGACCTCTGGGGCCTAATCACAGGCCCTTTGCAGAGAAACAGACCCAAAGCATAATGTTGTCACCCGCATGCTTCACAGTAGGTATGGTGTTCTTTGTATGAAACTCAGCATTCACTCTCCTCCAAACACGGTGAGTTGTGTTTCTACCAAACAGTTCTACTTTGGTTTCATCTGACCATATGACATTCTCCCAATACCCTGGCGGCATAGTGTGTTACTGATGGTAGCCTTTGTTATGTTAGTCCCAGCTTTCTGCAGTTCATTCACTAGGTCCTCCCATGTGGTTCTGGGATTTTTGCTCACTGTTCTTGTGATCATTTTGACCCCACGTGGTGAGATCATGCATGGAACCCCTGATCGAGAGAGATGATAAGTGGTCTTCCATTTTCTAATTATTGCTCCCATAGTTGATTTCTTCACACCAAGCTATTTGCCTTTTGCAGATTCAGTCTTCTCAGCCTGGTGCAGGTCTACAATTTTATTTCTGGTGTCCTTCCACAGCTCTTTGGTCTTCACCATAGTGAAGTTTGGAGTGTGACTGTTTGAGGTTGTGGACAGGTGTCTTTTATACTGATAACAATTTCAAACAGGTGCCATTACTACAGGTAATGAGTGGAGGACAGAGGAGCCTCTTAAAGAAGAAGTTACAAGTCTGTGAGAACCAGAAATCTTGCTTGTTTGTAGGTGACCAAATACTTATTTTCCACCATAATTTGCAAATAAATTATTAAAAAATCACACAATGGGATTTTCTAGATATCTTTTCTCATTTTGTCTCTCTGTCATAGTTGAAGTCTACCTATGATGTCAATTACAGGCCTCTCTCATCTTTTTAAGTGGGAGAACTTGCACAATTGGTGGCTGACTAAATACTTTTTTTCCCCACTGTACTGAAGGCCACAGGGCATTCAAGGACATAAATTACATAATGTGAAAGGTTCCGTGTTAATGCATTAACACCAGAGATGATGGGTCTTCCAGGTGAATTTTCTAATTTTCTAAGTTTTTATACACTTTAGGTAGATGGTAATAATGAGCTGTTGAGAATTCGTTAATCAATAGGAAACCTTTCTCCTTATCTGTCAAAATCCCTTTGTTGTAGGCATTAATAATGAGTTCACGATATTTAGTATAGGGTAAATCAGAGGGATCATTGTGTAAAATATCGTAGTAATTGGGGTCTGATAAAATCCGGTTGGCTTCTAGGATATAGTCGGGCCCTGTTCTGTATGACTACGCCCCCTCCCTTATCAGCATTTCTGATGACTATGGACTTGTTGTCAATCAGAGTTTTGATAGCTGACTTTTCAGATAAACAAAGGTTAAGTCTGGCCTTGGTGTCATGATGTTTGTGTAAATTTCTATGGTCGGTGGCCACTAGGGAATAGAATGTTTCAATGTGGTGACCCTTATGTTGAAGAGGATAAAAATTGGATTTAGGTTTTAATGTAGTGGTGTGTGGGGTAGGAGTTAACACAGGGGTTGTGTTAATCAGAGGAGAGATATCCGGATGGATAATGGTAGGTTGGTTTTTAGCAATTAAGGCAAAATATCGAGTTAATGTCAATTTCCTTATATAACAGTGAAGATCGATGAAAAGATCCAAGTCATCTGGTTTCTGATAGAGGCAGAAAGAGAGCTCTTTAGATAATAAACTAGTTTGTTTTGCAGTCAGGGAATAACTGGAGAGGTTGAAGATGTTGCTAGTGAGTTCTTGTTTCTTTTGCCATCTGGGCTTAGATTTATTAATCCTATGTTTTCTGCCCCCTCTACAGCCTCTGGGTCTTTTGGTGCAGTTTCCTGAATTGGGGAATGCTTTAATTTTCGTTTCAGACTTACTTGGCTGTAGTAATCCGATATTTTGGTGTACGTTGGGTTTTCTTTGGTATGAAAAGAATGCAGGAGTGTAAGTTTCAGAGGAAGTCCTAAAAAAAGACTCAGAGGTATTGCGTAAAGAGGGTTTACTAGTGTTGATGGTATCGGTATTATCAGGAAATGTGAGAGCTTTTTGTTTTTGAGAGGCGGACAAAGGGGTGTTGTAAATGGTGATGAGTGAGTCATCAAGTGTTTCCTCCATAGATGAAATACTGGGAGGTTGGTGTGGGGTAAGATCAGAGTTAGTTAGTATCTGGGGTAATATGGATGAATCTGAGTGAACTCCATTGGTTGAAATAATTGGGGCCGTCAGCTGAAGGGTGGGAGATATGGGTGTGGGATTTACAGATGAAAACTTAGTGGGAGGAAACGCTAAAGATGTGGGCGGATGTGCATCTGGGTACATATCAATGAGATGGAGTGCGTGAGGAGGCATATTGGGTTTGCTGAATATGTGCTGTGGATTGATGTTCCTAGTATGAGTGGTAACTACATTAATGGCTTGAATATGTAGAGGCAGTTTCGTTACTATACTACTAGTTGGTAGAGCCTTCTTGGATAAGTCACCCAACCCGACACACTCACAATAGAATGGTGTTTACAAATGTAAACATAAAAAATGTAAATGCTGCAATACCATCAACCATCTAGCCAGAACTATTACTAGTTTTTCAACGGGTGATACTTTTCACATTAACCACTTTCTGAACTGTTCATCCTCTTATGTCATTTATGTCCTTGAATGCCACTATGGCCTTCAGTATATAGGAAGAACCATTTAGACCTCTTAAAGAAAGATCCAGTTTAACAAATGGCAATCTCAAGCATAGCGTATCTAAACATGCTCTGATGACACATAGGTCTTGTTTTGATAGATTTAAAATTACACATATTGACCAAATTCCTGCCCATGTATACAATAAATTTGAAAAACTGAAGAGAAAAGAAATGTACTGGATATTTAAATTCAATTCCCTAGCACCAGTTGGTCTAAATGAAGATCTTGAGACTGTATATGATTAAAATTGTTTCGTTGGATGAACGAATATTTATATTTACTTTCTATCACATCATCATTTTATACATTTTTTATCCTCAAGTGCATTTTTGCATCTCGTATTCATTGTTATACATTGCTTGTTTTTATGCCATACTAATAGTATATTGATATTTTATATTAACCAGCAACTCAACATATCCCTCCTTGATTTTTATTCCCATCATTGGTATAGTTCTGCAAGGCTTTAATTTTTCTTGTGTGGAGCATATTATACTGTGTAGGGTCACTGTGGGGAGCATATTATACTGTGTGTGGGGGGAGCAATGTAGAGCATATAATGCTGTATGGGGGCCACTGTGGAGCATATAATGCTGTGTGGGGGCCACTGTCGAGCATATAACACTATCTGGGGCCACTGTTGAGCATATTTTACTGTTTGGGGACCCGTAACCGGTTCGGGGGGCCCCATGTCAAATGTTCGCCTTGGGGCCCAGCCATTCCTAGTTACACCACTGGTTGGATGAATGAATATTTATATTTACTTTATATCACATCATCATTTTATCCACTTTTTTATCAAGTGTATTTTTGCATCTCATATTCATTGTTATACATTGCTTGTTTTTATGCCATACTAATAGTATATTGATATTTTATATTAGCCAGCAACTCAACATATCCCTCCTTGATTTTTATTCCCATCATTGGTATAGTTCTGCAGGTCTTTAATTTTTCTCCCCTTTATGTTTATCTTATTCTTTAGGGGTATGATAACACTAGATTTGTTTTCTATATTTAACATGGACACGATAACAATCAATTTAGTGAGCTTTTTTTTAACAAGTCATTACACCTTTAACGTTTGATTTATCCTGTATCACGCATTATATGCGTTATCACTTTTTGAGTCCCCAGCCACATGTTACCTGTAAATAAAAACAGAAAACAGCTGATCCGCTAGTTACTTACCTGATCATCGTAGCGATTGAGCCCAAACAGCGCTTCTAGTGATGCCGGCCCCTCCTTTCATATTCTTGGTAGTTAGTGCACATGCACGCACTAGTAATTGCGCGTCACCTGACATGCTGCGTGCATGCGCATACTAAAAATCCCGCATCACCGCACACATAGTACTATAAGAGCAGGAGTTTGCTATGCACGTGCTCAATAGCGATCACAGGACGCCGTCTGACGTCCAAACTAAATGTACCCTCTTCACTCCTCATTTTTACTACAACTCATTTGTATACTTAATCACAAGCTTACATTATGTGAACCCTACTGATTTCTTGGCCTATATCTAACGTTTTAAGTGTATTCAGAATGCACTTTTGAACCCCTCCCCTTAGGGGCGGTCTCACCCTGCCATATCCTTATATACCGTCCAAAATGTGGTTCCCCTTTACACCTTAGTATGCTCAGCCTCCTCTCCACCACTCCTTTGGCTTTTAAGTACTAGATATTCTTGATTCATGTTTTAATGTGTGTTTAATGTGTGTTTTTTGTCTATTTTGATCTGTACCCTGACTTCTTTTTGAACCTTTTTCACTTAGCTTTACTTTTTTTTATATTTTAAAAGCTGTCAGTACATTAGTTTTTAGCCTCCTTTATAATGCACTTATTTATTTGTGACAATACCCTTTTAGGAGGCACTTTCTCCTCTTTTAATTAGTCATGTTGTTATTATTATTATTTTATTTATTTATGAATATTGTCTTTATGTATTGTATCTAATACTGGTTGTTGTTTTTACGCTTAGTCTCATATACACTTGAAAAAGGGGAATAATTATCCCCGAAACGCGTTGTATCAATTGAGCATAATAAAGTATTCTTTGGTGAAGCGCAGTCTCCATACCTCATTTTTGGAGTTCCTCCTACTAACCATTCATCTAAATCCTATTGAGGATCTTTGGAAGGAGCTGAAACATGCAGTCTAGAAAAGGTACCCTTCAAACCCGAGACAACTGGAGCAGTTTGCTCATGAGGAGTGGGCCAAAATACCTGTTGAGAGGTGCAGAAGATGCTTTTGTCATGAGCTTAAATGGCTGTTTTGATAAATCCCATGATTTAGTCCCTATGGCAGTATATTGTGCATAGCCAGAAAGCTATAAATCTACAACAGGGGCAGTAAGCTGTTGCTCATGCATGCTTCATGTATAACGAGGACTACACATCAAAAAAAAAAAAAAAAAAAGGGGGAATTCATCATTCTTCTTACACTACTTTTTGGAGTAAAATAGTCACCAAGTTGCAATTATTCAAACCACTTTCGACTTAAATAGTGTGTACACCAGCATCACCACTTTTCTGAAAGCGTGATGGGTGCGGCGTGGGAAGAGCCATCACCCTTGCTATGTTCATCATCATTTATGCTACAAAAGTTATGTATGTGATGGCAAAATCTATGTCAGCAAAGAGCTGGTGTAGAATTGTGCCTAGGCACTTGGACACAAGGAAGTGTGCACCTTATTCATAAGCATAAATAGGGTAACAAGTTGCCTTGAAACAAACTAAGAATATTTTTTATACAGAAAAGATATAATTTTTATGATCCATCAACTGCTAAAAAAGATCCATCATACTAAAACCGCTCACTCTGTTAGACAGAGAAGAAAAATACACTGTGTACAGAACATTTTTACAGAGACTATGGTTTGTTAAATTAATGCAAGTAATATTCCTTCTAATATGTTTCATTACTCCCAAAAGTTTTTCTAACCACAGACATATGTGAAATGTTGATATAGCCGATATGGCAC
Source organism: Leptodactylus fallax (assembly GCA_947044405.1). Lineage (NCBI taxonomy): Eukaryota > Metazoa > Chordata > Amphibia > Anura > Leptodactylidae > Leptodactylus > Leptodactylus fallax. The sequence goes on from CAMRHE010000094.1 coordinate 51,969, forward strand.
CTCACATGTCCTTTATGTTTTATTTGGTCACTTTTAGCTCTCTCAAATTATAATTTCACTATTCTTGTTGGCTTATACGGTGGTAACAGAAAATATTTCATAATTTTATAGTAAAGTAAAAATACAGATGTTTAAACTCTTATCATAGATTATAAGGATGCTCCTAATAAAAGAGATAAACTCAAAATTTTAGAAGATTCAGAATTTAGGTTGTGAACCCCCAGTTGAAACAGGTACCTATGTAATATATGAAAATCTAGGTACAATGTTACAGAGCATGATGACGCTATATAAATAAGCAAAATAATAATGATGAAAGCAATGATTCTTGTGATTAAGCAAATACATTAAATTACCATGTTAAAATGGCACATTTTTGGTGGAAAAGAGGCAACTCACTAACAAATATCCATTTGCAGCATTTTTCATTGAGTTTCTGCTGAATTTCCCTCTGCTTTATTTCTTCCTGTATGCAAGATATAGGAAAAACTTTCACAATTCAGAAGCTAAAATTAATATGCTATGATTTTCAAAAATCCCAGCATTTTTGAAAACGTAGCTCTTCCACAGCTTTCTTTCTGTAATGTGTGGATGAGATTAACCCTTTCCCAACATCCATTGTAATAGTACAGTACAGTGGCAATGCACACAATGAGTTCTCACACTAATTGCACACATTAATTCCTCTGATGTCTTGGTCAAAGCTGACCAAGTGATCAGACCACCTGGGGGTCAAGACCACTAGGGGGTCTGGAAATTACAGTAACAAAAAGTTTAAAAAAAATAATAAAAATAAAAAAGAAATAAAAATTCAAATCACCCCCACCCACTTTCACTAGAATACATAGAAAAGTATGAAAAGTATGAGGAAAGTGCAAATTACCCTGTATTGAGGAAAAAATTCCTACCAGACACCAAATATGTGGTAATCACAAACAATCCTTGGATCACCATCTCCAGAAGTCTAGTATCCATAATTTGTAATATTTGCAAATTATATACTCTCACTGTAGTACATATTCATATATTTGTAGATTGTATTTAAGGCACCTCTAAGCTGTCATTTTCCAAACTGAATAACCTCAGGCTTCATCATGTGCCTTAATCTTGCAATCTCTCTATTCACTTATTTTCTTTGGTAGATATCCTCTTTACCTACTCTAGTTCAACCCAAAATTATTGGGAGCCACACTTGCGACAATGAATGATGACAATTAGAGATGAACGAATCAAAGCTGATGAAGTGGAATTCGATCTGAATTTCAGGAAATATTCGATTCGCATCGAATCCAGATTTCCTCACACTTCGGGGTAATGAATCGCAAAGCTATGATTGGGGGTTTTAAGCCATTGGATGCCACGGTCAAAAAATGCCACGGTGACTAAAAATAAAAAAAAAAATACTGATACTCACCTGTCCTGGGCTCAGCATCAACTCCAGAGACTGAGGTCCTGCTCCCTAGACCTCACTGCTGGGGCCTGTGATTGGGCCCCAGCAGTCACGTGGAGCATGCCAGTATAATGATGTCATTGCGTCCCCACGTGACCGCTGAGGCACAATCACAGGTCCCAGCAGTGACGAATGGAGAGCAGGATCTCAGTCGCAAGGAAGAAGAGGAGTGAGGAGGATGCTGCAGACAGCCAGATTCCCAGGAGAGGTGAGGTAAGGTGAGGTGAGCATAAGTGTTTGTTATTTTTAATCACTTCCCCTGGGCCTCTGATTATTAGACTCTGGGGTCTGAAGAACCCTAGAGTATAATAATAGCACCAGCTCTGGGAGAGGGGTCATTTTTTTGAGGTCTTTTATTTTTTTTACTTTTTTTTTTTTTAAATTGCAGTGTATAGGAGGATGTTAGCCTGTGTAGATGCATAGGCTGACAGTCTATGTAAGATTTGCTACATTACTATTGTGGCTGGTCATTGACCACCCTCAATAGTAATATGTTTATGACAAGTCTGGGAGCCTTCATAAGGCTCTCGACTGTCATAGGAAGAGGTTGGCTACCGCGATCTTGCCGCATGGGAGCCGGCCTGCAGTGTTAAAGGTGGGGCATTTTTATACTATGGGGAGCCAAACTGCATTGTAATGCCCTCCATCAGAGCAGAATACAGCGGAGGCCCAGTAGCTTTGGAGGCCACTCTGCAGCAGAGCGGACACCATCTTTAAAGGTCTGGCATCCGCTGTCATAATACGGCAGATTTCGGAAAAGGGTTAAAAAAAAAAAAACTATTTTATTTGCCTTGGCAGAATCTGACTTTTATTGGTTTCTATAAGTTAAGTTTCCTGCCAACTAATATTACAGTACTTTACTATGTCAGCTTAGCTCAGTTGTGTACTTCCATTCAGAAAGAAATCATGGAATAATTTTAAATGTTTTATTAGAATCTAAGCTATTAACAATTTACCTTTGCAAAGAAACTGCTTAGTAGCTGCAGAATAGTGAATGAATGTCAATGAATGTCAGCCCTAAAGATAATAAATACAACCATTAGACCAATAAAGATTATGAAATCTTCCCTGCAGTCATGCTTCTGCAAACAGCAGATTCTTAAATTCCCAACAATTATTAAACAATGGTATTGCTTTACATTTGAACAGTACAGTATGTAATAACAACAAATAGTTTCAATTCAGCTATTGCTTTATATGTTCTCAGGCACCTGCCCAAGCCTCCAACTTAACCAGATATGTAACTGGTATAATTACTTGTCATTTATTAGCATAATTCCTGAAGCGCTTTGCACTGTACTTAACTCAAATTTAGTTCATAAATACCTTTGACAATTTGAGCAAGATCTTGTTTAACTAGTTTGACAAAAATGTCCACAGCTGGACTAAGAGGCAAAGGGAGGAAATGTTGTGAGTGGCGACACAGATGTCTTGGAGTAGAGGGATCACAAATACCGTCCTTGTCTTCTACTAAAAGTTGCAGATCTCTAAGGGCTTGTCTCTCAATTGGTATATCAAGACCACTATTGTTACCACAATTAAACTATTTATTGAACAGCATCATGTGAGCAAAAAGTTCTAAATCTTTAATCATAGTGAAACGGTCGAATTTTCAAGAGGGGGATAAAGAACAACCCTTTCTGTAAAACCTCAATCTGAGGTTTACTAAGAACATGGTAGAATGAATTGATTACCTTTAATGTTTGCTGCGTTTATCCTTCATATTGGACCTGGTGACTTTGTGTTTTTTAGATGGGGTTCTGAGATCGTAAGACTGTCCTTCCACATTGAGGATTTCTTCTGATCCCGCCTTTTTGCCTAAAAAAGGCCTTCCGAATTCTATTTCTCAGTATATGGAGTTATTAAATTCCAACAGGATAAGGATTGTGATCTTGATCTCTCCCTTCTCTTATGCCACCTATATTCTCTATTTAAGCAGAAATCCTCAAGATTTTTGGAGTATTTCTTTGTTTTAACTTCTTGTACTTCCCTTTCTCACTTTTCGATATCTTCCTCAAGTTTCTTTTCAAATGTTTTCACCATCCCACTACTGAAAGTTTGTTGGATTTTTTTTCTTTTAATTTCAACTTCTTTTTCTAAATTTTCAAAGTGCTTTACGATCTGCTCCAATTAGCCACTCAACAAGTGTCTGTGAACACTTGGAAACGGTTTCTTTTCATTTACCAATAAACAGTATATCGTCACTACCTAAGGTAGGAAAATCTTCTACACGTAGTCCCCTGAGAATTCTGTTTTTTTGCAAATGGTTTTCCAAAGCGGCTTTGTTCCACCACGCCTTAACCCTATTTCTGAGATCCCAAATCTTTAGTTTCAATTCCTCAAATTGGGATGACTACTAGAGTCCCAAAGATTCATATCTTTGAACATTATCTGAAGTCTTGTAAGTTGTGCCATCCTATGGATTCATTTTTGGAAATGTTGGACATTGTCACATAGTTGAGGCAAAAAAGATTCCATTAAGACAATAATAAAGACAAGAAAAATAAAATATTTTTTTTTCTTCTCATATTAATTTTTTTTCACCATTTTTGACACTTTGCTTTTGTGCTGTGTTTTTGTGAATGTACATTTCTTGCACTTTATCACCACATCACTCATATTTATCTATCAAGTTATTGTCGTATGATTAATTGTGACAAATCATGTTCATTCTATCCATTAATTAGCCTTCGCATTATGTTTTTCACTTTCACTTAATTATTTTCCAATATTGGAGTATCATCTTTTCAAATTGTCAGTATATTTTATTATATTATTAATATTTATTTAATTCTTTTTATTATTATTTTTATTTCTCATTATGTTTTGTTACTTTATTTTTTTATACTCTTTCATTCTATGTACTTTCTTTTCATTATTAATAATTTATAATGTATTTCTTATATTATATGTATTGTTTTATAATTCTGTATTTATATTATTTGATATTATTATATACTGTGGGATCTTCTCTATATGTTTGGTGTAATACTGTACATGCATTACTAATAATAAGTACATGAATAACTATCAGTGATGAGTCTATATTCTATTCTCTGATATAGTGTATATCTGTATTATGAGTCCATGAGGCATCAGTACCCAGGAGTTCATGCATCACTAATAATAAGCGCACTATGCATATTGCACTCCCCACTTTACAGTTTTTTATTTTTTACAAAAGTTTAAAATAACCAATAAATTTCATTCCACTTCACAATTGTGTCCCACTTGTTGTTGATTCTTCACCAAAACATTTCAATTTTATATCTTTATGTTTGAAGCCTGAAATGTGGCAAAAGGTTGAAAAGTTGAAATGAGGCCGAATAATTTCGCGAGGCACTGTATGTTTGCATAGGTTTGTATGGATCTTTTGTTATTGTTACAGACTGATGCATGTTTGCTCACTGAACTCTTCTCATCTATTGTCACAGTAAGGTGTATAGATGTATGTGCTATTACTTATGCTTGATATCTGCTGATTTTCTGCCCCACTGGTTCGGTCCTCCAGCGTCTGATCACTTTATTACCTGCACAATAACATTGTCAGCTGGGACGCTTCTGAATGTAGTGACTTGTGCCATATTAATAGGACGAACCCCCCTGTTTACAATCAACTGATTGGCGCTCGGGTGGTGAGTGGGCGTGACATTGCTGACGGAGATTGGCGGGCCGCGATGACGCTGATTACATCATGGGGTGTGTCCCACTTGACATGATGTGTCCTTATTGGTCCTACTCTCCAGTGGGTGTTTCTAACGGGAGGAGTCTACTCGTTATATGCCTGTAGCTTTGCTCAGTATAGCGTGCCGCTGTCATCCATGCGGACATGCTGTTAGTGTGTCTTACACTTTATTTTTTTTATTATATCTGACCTCTGATGAACCTTTCAGATAGGGGAAACGTGCAAGGGTCATGCTAGTGCTACTTTTGGTTTGGTTTTTGTTTTTATTTTTTAGCAGCTTTCAATAAAAGTTAGGTTTTAAACCAGTTTATTATTTAGACCTATTAAATACTTCAGTGAATTGTTCTCCATGCACTGGCCTCACGATATCCACGGGCGCTATTGCGGTCACGTGACAGCTTCGCGTCATATGATGCGGTCTGTCATGTCCACACATGCGTGCTGGGGATTTCCTGATGCCATCATGATCGTTCATTCATTAGGTGTGTTATCATTCCAGGCCTCATATATATAGCCCCTCTGATTCTAGTGAAATACACTCCTGATGAAGAATTGACAGGGAAAACGCGTTGAGGTGTCAACCAAACGTGTTCTTTCTTGTATACCGGGGCTCCAGTATTTAACATGGCTACAGGTATTATCATATTTTTGTGAAATAGCTCGTTATTTGGGGACTATGTTCATTGACATTTATTGTATTAATGAGGACATGTGGTTGTGTATGCTTGACTCTTAGTGAATAATCCACATCAAACTTTGGCCCTGATATATACGTGCACAGGTATTCATCAATATACTTATACTTAATATAATTTCTTTGGATCCACTTTATATTAACTTCAGCCTTGTTGGTAATTTGCACATACACCTTTTGTCTTATTCAGTTGCTTGTCTAAACTTCTTACATTGTCCCTGCTATATATTTTTGGTCACTTTGTGTAACATATACCTCATATATGTGTAAAATCATAACTTTTTAAATATTTAAAGTAGATGGTTATTGATAATTAGCATATATTACTGACATTCATGTTACTAACTGTAGTACCCTGTATAAATGTCCCGTGGTACTGTCTTTTCTCTGGAAATTACAAACTTCTGTTCTGTGAAGGTCTCAGTGGTTTGTTAGAGAACACTAGTGAACAAACAGCATCATGAAGACCAAGGAACTCACCAGACAGGTCAGAGATAAAGTTGTGAAGAAGTTAAAAGCAGGGTTAGGTTATAAAACCATATCCCAAACTTTGAGCTTCCCAAGGAACACTGTTCAATCCATCATCCATAGATGGAAAAAGTATTCTACAACTGCAAACCTACCAAGACATGGGCAGCCACCTCAACTGACAGATTGAGCAAGGAGAGCACTGGTCAGATAAGCAGCTAAGAGGCCCATGGTCACTCTGGAGGAGCTGCAGAAATCCACAGCTCAAGTGGGAGAATCTGTCCACAGGACAACTATAAGTCATGCACTCCATAAATCCGGCCTTTATGGAAGAGTGGTCAGGAGAAAACCATTGTTAAAAGAAAGTCATAAGATGTGCTGTTTGTAGTTTGCCACAAGCCATATAGAGGAAAAAGCAAACATGTGGAAGAAGGTGCTCTGGTCAGATGAGACCAAAGTTGAACTTTTTGGCTTCAATGCAAAGCGCTATATGTGGTGGAAAAGTAACACTGAATCATCACCCTGAACACACCTTCACCACTGTGAGACATGGTGGTGGCAGCATCATGCTGTGGGGTTGCTTTTCTGCAGCAGGGACAGGGAAGTTGGTCAGAGTTGATGGTAAGATGGGTGGATCTAAGTACAGGGCAATTCTGGAAAAATACTTGTTGGAGGCTGCAAAAGACTTGAGACTGGGAAGGAGTCACTTTCCAGCAAGACAGTGACCCTAAACATACAGCCAGAGCTACAGTAGAATTGTTTAGATCAAAGATAAATCATGTGATAGAATGGCCTAGTCAAAGTCCAGACCTAAATACCATTGAGCATCTGTGGCAAGACATCAACATTGCTGTTCAAAGACATTCCCCATTCAATCTGGCTGAGTTTGAGCAATTTTGCAAAAAAGAATGTCACACTTTTCAGATTTTTATTTGATTAAATTTTGAGAACTATGTGTCATTTTCATTCCACTTCACAATTATGCGCTACTTTGTGTTGGTCTATCACTTAAAGTCTCTTTAAATACATTTAAGTTTGTGGCCGTAAGGTGACAAAATGTGAAAAAGTTCAAGGGGTATGAATACTTTTGCAAGACACTGTACCTATAGCCCCAACACTGAGTGCAGTTATAACTACATTCGGAACTGTGTGTGACATCATGCTTATAGGTGGAAAACCTATTTATAATAAGCAGGGGAAAGTAGAAAGAAGACCCATAATATACAGGTAAGACTCTGAATTTCTAGCAAATTATTTCTAATATACACCTATAAATAAGAAGTGACTGTGATTTTTAATACAATAGAAACATTAAGAAATCTTGTCTACATAAACAGAGCTAGAAACATAACAGACATTTTATTAAATTAAACCAGGAGTGAGATATATCATGAATAATGAGATTTATTATGGGCATACCAATCAATTATACATTAAATTAATACAATGCTTTTGATTCTGTGATGTGTCTGTTATGGCTTTCAAATCCTTCATCTGTAAAGAAATAATAGAGTTATTATCACAATTATTGTAGTACTATAATAATCAGATTATTAAAGCCAGTGTAAATTACTTCCTATGTAAAGGATAGAGGGTAACTTAAAGATTTAATATCCTATTAAATGGAAAAAAAAAAGAAAATAAAAAAAATTGATTTGTGGACTCTTCATGCACCTGGCCTTATTATTACACTTTTATCTGGCATATTAATGGCTTCTGGCCTTGACTAAATGGGATTTAAAAGTAAACTTCTCATAAGACTATCATTTCACACATTAATTATTATAGAAATAAATATTTTTAGAAAATTAACTTGTTAATTTTAATTACTTATGTTTAAACAGAATAAAAGAAATAAGAGGATGTAATGATCAATAACTCACATGAAAAAATTGTTTTCTTAGCCAAGAATTGTGCCAATATCCAAGTTAATCTAATGAAAATAAAATGGTGTAAAAAGATTTCTCAGCAGACTTTAGAATCCTAGTAATATATAAAATAAAGTTTAAAAGAACAATGCATATAATATAAATAATTTTATGTTATCATTCTCTCAATACAACTAAAATTTATTGTTACTTTTCAGCTTAAATTATATTTATAAATAAGTTACAAATACTTAATGAATGTTATAATTTTACATAAACCAGCTACATGGATGTCTTACCAGTAACTTGCGTAAGGTTTTCAATGTCTCTCCCTATAACAAAATACAGATAAAATTCACAAATTTAAGTAAACCAGTTATCTTCCTAAGTTATAGAATAATCTTCATATTATCTAATATCTTATCAATGCTTCACATAGAACATTCAGCACAACATTCTGTACTCCTAGGCCATCCTAGAATTAAATAGAAGAATATTGAGATGAAAAAAGTTATTTTAAATCTTAAATGTATAAAACAAGAAAATAAAAATATTTTTGTAAACAATAGCATTGCCATTACATATCTAGATGTTAAATCATAACATTATGCTCTTTCACCTCCACTAATGATTTTGTGAATCAAATTATTTTCAATGCTGAATTAATTCAGAAAACAACATATCAGAAGACAAGCTTACCACTATTTAAAAAATTTCCAAACCAAGCTGTTCTGCTACTTCTCCAACATTGTCTCCAACTTTCTCCTAGAAATTATAAACAAGCACAAAAATTATTGAAGAAAAAAAAAAGGATAAATATAAATGAATAAACGGTAAATACTGATCTTTAACATAATTACCAGGAAGTCTTCAATAGTCAGAATTTCAACTGTACAACCTACATCTTTCTAAAAGAAATAAAGGGTAAAAGTTGTTTATCGATGTTAGCAAAAATTTATTTTGTCCCTGGTTAGACATTGGTCTGCCAGCTGAATTATCCACTCTCCTGCCTTGCATTGATCTAACCAATTGGTGGGAGGGAAGGAGAGAACTGTGCAGAGCAACCACTCAGCAGGGTCTGGTATTGCTGAACCCCTCTGACTTCGGACTATAAGACACATAGACTTTTTATTAACTTTTTTCTTTGCTGAAAAGTGTCTTATAATCTGAAAAATTCAGCACTCACTAGTACATGAGTAAAGGCTTATATCCATGTATCAAGTATATCACTGAACACTAGTCCAATATTAATTTATATATTTACATTTTGTATTCATAAAATACTTTTAGAATACTTACCAGAGCCTGGTGTAATTCCACTAAGAACTGTTTATATAAGCGCTCATTATGTTCTTTCTGAAAGTACAAAAAATATTTTCTCCATATATCTAAAGTATTTTAATATACATTTAGTTAAAATTAAATTATTCGTTTACATCAATGTGTTTAATAAAATATGCCTTCTTTATTAGTGTCAAAGTTTGAATGACTTCACATGTTCCCTGATCCACTAAATTTTACAGTGAAATTTAACACTTTCTAAGCTAGTATCACTATTACATGGATTAATATCAAATCATATGGCTACAATACTCAAAAATTTCAATTAACTCAACAAATTTACTATTGCTACCATCAAAATTGGCACATTTTTTAAAATAAATCTATACCTGTTTATAGCAGACATAGATTTCAATTCCTGGTATAAGGACTAGAATTGCAAAGATTGGCCAAATGTTTGAGGAGTGTGCATCTCATAATAAATTGTGTAAAAAAAACATATAGATTAAGACTGGCAAAAGAAATAGCAGTCTTATTAAATGTACCTCAATGTGTTTTGTTGTAGGTACACTGAGAGCTGGATGACCCAGATATGTAACATATTTAATGATAAAATTGTAAAGCTTTTAAATGAACTTGTATGTATATCATTTAAACATATGTGGCTGCTATATAGAGATGTAGACAAATTGTCAAGCAACAGTTTTCTGCATTAGGGTGAAATGTGAAGTTACAGTTTGCTGTAACTGTAAATTGCTTTATTTTACAAAAAATATTATATAGAGTGTGCCACTCAAAAGGTGTAAACTTTCAAATTATAAGCATGTAGAAAGAATGAATGAAAAAGGCTTAATATAAATAGTCAAGATTAAGTTTATCTACATACCTTGCCTTGCATGTACAGACAGAGCAAACGTTGGAGTTTAAGCAGGATCTCCGGGACATCAACCTATTGATAACAATGATAGTTAACAACTCTACATTGTAACAGAAGAATTGTCCAGTGTGTTATAGAATATTATCTTACATTTTGAAAATAAATAGATACATGAGAAAAACAGAAATGATAGCCAGAGTTACTCTTAAAGTCTAGAATAATTTTATATATAAGACTCTCAAATATATAACGTCTAATTTCCCACTAGTTCAAGCCCTACTATATGACCTGCTTCTATACATGATTGCATATGCAACTTGTGCCTAATTTTACTTAGTCTATGAATAGATAGAATATTTATATCATGGTGTTGTATATAAGGTGTAGATATTATCTGAAGGAAGGATAAATTCTTACCCTAACTAATTTTTCAAGGCATTCCGTTGGGATGAGAGCTACTTCTGATAAGGATAAAAAAAAGAGTTGTAACATATATATGTTCTAAAATACTCAATATTTAAAGAATTCTTAAACTTTACAAATGGGGAAATATCCAGTTGTCTAACATCTAAAATTAAAAGTCTAAAACCAAAATTCACCCCTAATAATAATCAGTTAATAAGCATAAACAGCGCCTTCATTTTTACATTTCTGAGTACTGGTTTACCCAGTCCAACCTATAATCGTATCATGTTGTTCCAGCAGAAGACAAAAAAAAAAAAAAAAACATATGAGTAACGTGCAAATTACCCTATATTGGGGGAAAAAAATCCTACCAAACACCAAATATGGCAATGACAAAAAATCCTTGGATCACCATCTCCAGAAGTCTAGTATCCATAACTTGTAATATTATATTTGGAAGTTCTATAATCTCACTGCACTATCTATTTGTAACGTCTCTGCCTGTCCGGGTCTCGGCGCCACCCTCCGCTCGCACGCTGTGGCGAAGGAGGCGTGTTTGGTTTGATTCCTTGCGTAGGTTTCTTGTTGCTCAGTCTGAACATGGTCCTAGTCAAAGTAAGGGATTTCCGGCCACACCCGTGTTCTGAGCATTTCTCTCTGGACTGCATAGAGTTAATCTCTTCCTGGCCTGTGTGATTGACAGCCTGTGTACCTATCAGGTCTGTGGCTGGGCCCAGACTTTCTATATACTGGATGTCGCTTTCTCAGCAAGTTGCCGGTTATTGCTCTGACTTTGCCTGCTCTCTTTGTACCCTTGATATCTACTGTGCTATTTCTCTGACCTCTGGCTTGCCTTTTGACTATTTTCTTGGATTGTGTTTTTGTACTGCATTGCTCGTTTGTTACCGACCCCTTGGCTTCCTGACCTCTCTTTTTGTCATTTGTTTGTCTTGTCCTGTTCTGTGTATCACTTACCCAGTATAGGGCTTGTCTTCAGGTTGTCCTTTTACCATTTAGGGTAACTGAGGCAATAGGAAGGGACAGTGGCTGGGGTGAGATTGGGGCTCACTTGTCTCTGTCCTTCCTCCCAGACCCCTGCAGTAGTGTCAGGGTATTGCTACATTTGGCAAGACCCTTACACTATTCATATATTTGTAGATTGTATTTAAGTCACTTTTTATGTTTTGACCACTGGGTTTTCTCTGCTATTTCATTTCTCCTACACTTTGAATTATTACATATCTCTAATAGCAGCACCATTATGCTCTACGAATAATGGCTAGACCAAGACTCCCCTGAGTATTTTTTGAGTATCTCTCTTTTCATGGCGCATTGTATGTACTCTAACTCAGAGATTGGAAGTGTCTTGAGAGAGGGAAATTATTTTATAGGGTTGATCACATTGAACTAAGTGATCTTTACCTGGTTTCTTTCTCCTCTTGTTGCAAAGAATTTACTGTGAGCAATTCATGGTGCATCTTAATGTTGCTGTATACTCCCCTTCTCTCCTATATTTGGGGATAATATATATCTTTTTCAATAGAGATTATACAAAAGGGATACTAAGTATAATAGGATCCCTTGAGTTTATTTTCTGGATCGTGTTATTAAACTACGTTCATACATATTTTTACTGATACTATGGACTATCATTAATAATTAACAATAATAATTAATAATATAATTATAATGGAAAAATCTTGTAGTGGAGAAGAAACATATTTATTTACATCAGAGATACTCAATTAATAGGACTCATGTTTTTAATTCAGCAGTAGCTGATCACATTATTGGGTGATGTTCACACAACACATTTTCATTTATGTTTCATTTGGTTAATAAAAGTTATGTTTTATTTATATCCAGAAAACCTATCAATTCCTAAGCATTTTCTACATCCAGTAAGATCCATCAAATGTTTTGGTGATTATAGCTGGATGTATAAATTTATAGCAATGAATAAATGAACTCTTCCATCATGGTGCAGGGGACGTAAAGATGAGACAGAATTAATATCTATTAGTAATTCTATCTCATTTGAGAGGTCCCATGTGCCAGAATATATTAGTGCAGTAACTCCTAAAGTTACATAGGAGTCTTTGCAATTGCTTTCTGAACTGGATTACTCTCAGTCATATTAAAAGTAGGCCAGTGACTCTCTGTCAATGTGATATTGAGTAGCATGATAACTTTAAAGTGCTAGGTAGAGGTGGGGGCAGGAGGAGGCAGAAGCTGCCCTGCTATTCCTATGAATTGCCAGGTAGGTCCTGCCTTCACAGCAAGTACTGCCCATGAATTCATTTTAATAGATAGGCAGCTCCTGCACTAGCAGGTGGAGCAATCCAAGCACAAAATATTAAATCTGCATTGCATAATCTGTGATCTCAAAGACTGCTACATCTGTATGTTTTATTATTTTAAAAAAGATTAGCCACATTTAGCTTCCTCTAGTGTTGGCCAGTAAAGAGTGATGCACTACCCCCCTATTATTACCAGAGTATCCACCATCCCCAGGGGTATCTGGAAAATCCAGGTACCCACCTGTACCTGATCATCTGAAGTGATAGGTGGGTAGTATGGTGGCTGAAGGCTTGTATTTTCAGGTTTGGAAGGGGTAATAACCATGGACCTTTCACCTGAGTTAATACTAGTCTGAGGCTATTTGTTTTTTTACAGGGCCAGGTGTACTTTTTAGTTATACCATGCTGTGAAATGTCTGTTGCTTCGATCACTTTTTATTACAATTTTTATTAGAAGTCAAACAGCGAAAAAAACCGCATTTAAGCACTTTTGATTTTTTTTTTTGTCACTACACTGTTCTTTGTACGGGAAAAATATTTCTATAAATTTGTAGACAGAGCATTTTCAGACACAGGCATACCTAATGTGTATGAGTTTCACTGTAGTTTTTTTTTATATGTATTCTAGGGGAAAAGGGGTGATTTAAACTTGTAGTTTTTTATTATTTTTTTATATTTATTTAAAACTTTTTACATTTTTTTTATTTTATTAGCCATCCTAGGGAGCTTTAACATTTAATCATTTGATTGCAAGACCCATAGACTGCAATAAAACTGTATTTCAGTCTATGTAAGATTTACTACATCTCTATTGAGGCTGGTCATAGACCACCATCAAAAGTAATACGTTTATGATCAGTCTGAGAGCCTTCATAAGGCTCCCGACTGTCATAGGAAGAAGTCGGTTACCGTGATCTTGCTGCATAGTAGCCAGCCTGCAGCGTTAAAGGTGGGGCATGTTTTTTACTATGGGGAGCCACACAGCATTGCAATGCCCTCCATCATCATCATCATATTACAGCGGAGATAATAAAACGGCAGATGTCAGGAAAGGGTTAATAAAAGCCACACAATTTTATTTGCCTTGGTAGCATCTGACATTTCTTGGTTTCTATAAATAAAGTTTTCTGCCAACTAATATTACAGTACTTTACTATGTCAGCTTAGCTCAGTTGTGTACTTCCATTCATAAAGAAATCATGGAATAATTAGTGTATTCTCTTTACCAGTGCATATCCTTACTATTATCACTGTTAGACCTCATTGCCATTTCTCTGTTCAGGCTCCCAACTATCTCAAACCATATGTATACTGTACCCTTTTGTGATAACTACTGCCCTGATCGATAGATTATTGTGAGTTACCTGTGGGACATTGTAGGTTGTTGGTATCACTCTTTCTAACTGACAATTTATATTCATACTACATTGGGAATGTATCAGTAACATTGGTTCTCCAACACTAAAATGTTTTATTAGAATCTAAGCTATTAACAATTTACCTTAGCAAAGAAACTGCTTATAAGCTGCATAATAGAGAATGAATGTCAGCCCTAAAGATAAATAAATACAACCTTTTGACCAATAAAGATTATGATAGGAGGAATGGCCAACACTAGAGAGGAGAGAGAGTGCATCCAAAAGGACTTAGACACACTGGAACAATGGGCTGAGGTGAACAAAATGGTATTCAACAGGGACAAATGCAAAGTTCTACATCTGGGTAACAGAAATGCAAGAAGCATATATAGTATGGGAGGAATAGTACTAAGTGAGAGTACAGGGGAAAAGGATCTGGGCATAATAATAGATCGCAAACTCAACATGAGTCAACAGTGCGGTGCGGTGGCTAAAAAGGCTAACCAAATTCTAGGATGTATCAAGACGAGCATTGTAGCTAGATCAAGAGAGGTAATTATTCCGCTGTACTCTGCCCTGGTCAGACCCCACCTGGAATACTGTGTACAGTTCTGGGCGCCCCAGTTTAAGAAAGACATCGATTCATTGGAGCAGGTCCAGAGAAGAGCAACCAAAATGGTGGAAGGTCTACAAACCATGTCCTACGAGGAGAGGCTAAAAGAATTGGGACTGCTTAGTTTGCAGAAGAGAAGGCTAAGGGGAGACTTAATAGCGGTATTTAAATATCTGAAAGGTTGTCACAGTGCAGAGGGATCTACCCTATTCTCATTAGCAGAAGGAAGCACGAGAAGTAATGGGATGAAACTAAGGGGAAGGAGATTCAGATTAGACATTAGGAAAAACTTTCTAACAGTAAGGGTAGTGAGAGAGTGGAATAGGCTGCCACGGGAGGTGGTGAGTTCTTCATCAATTGAAATCTTCAAGCGGAAACTGGATAGGTATATAGCTGGGATGTTTTAGGAATTCCTGCTTTTGCAGGGGGTTGGACTCGATGGCCCTTGAGGTCCCTTCCAACTCAAACAAACAAACAAACAAACAAATATTCCCTGCAGTCATACTTCTGCAAACAGCAGATTCTTAAATTCCCAACAATTATTAAACAATGACCAAACAATGGTATTGCTTTACATTTGAACAGTACAGTATGTAATAACAACAAATAGTTCAAATTCAGCGATTGCTTTATATGTTGTCAGGCACCTGCCCAAGCCTCCAGATATGTAACTGGTATAATTACTTGTCATTTATTAGCATAATTCCTGAAGCGCTTTGCACTGTACTTAACTCAAATTTGGCTCATAAATACCTTTGGGAATTTGAGCAAGATCTTGTTTAACTAGTTTGACAAAAATGTCCACATCCGGACTAAGAGACAAAGGGAGGAAATGTTGTGAGTGGCAACACAGATGTGTTGGAGTAGAGGGATCACATATACTGTCCTGCTCTTCTACTAAAAGTTGCAGATCTCTAAGGGCTTGTCTCTCCATTGGTATATCAAGACCACTATTGTTACCACAATTAAACTATTTCTTGAACAGCATCTTGCGAGCAAAAAGTTCTAAATCTTTAATCATAGTGAAACAGTCGAATTTTCAAGAGGGGGATAAAGAACAACAATTTCTGTAAAACCTCAATCTGAAGTTTACTAAGAACATGGTAGGATGAATTGATTACCTTTAATGTTTGCTGCGTTTATCCTTCATATTGGACCTGGTGACTTTGTGTTTTTTAGATGGGGTTCTGAGATCGTAAGACTGCCCTTCCACATTGAAGGTTTCTTCTGTTCCCGCCTTTTTGCCTAAAAAAGGCCTTCCGCATTCTATTTCTCAGTATATGGGGTTATTAAATTCCAACAGGATAAGGATTGTGATCTTGATCTCTCCCTTCTCTTATGCCACCGATATTCTCTATTTAAGCAGAAATCCTCAAGATTTTGGGAGTATTTCTTTGTTTTAACTTCTTGTACTTCCTTTTCCCACTTTTCAATATCTTCTTCAAGTTTCTTTTCAAATGTTTTCACCTCTGTGAACCGAGAGCAAGGCAGGTGGTTTGGACTCCGCAACCAGAAATGAACGCACACGCGGTAGTTCAAGAAAAAAAAATATATATTTACTATAAGTTAATAAAGGCTAGTTAAAGGTAAAATGACAGGGCTAAAGACAAGCAAAATATACAATATAGCATGAACAATTTCAAGGCAAATTCTGCAATGGTTTCTACTTTTACTCTGTCCACTTCTGCAGTATGGACACTGAATGAACAATATACTCGAATGTATCCCTAACTGACCCTGACTTCACATTTGGGTGCACCCCCTTTTCCCCAGTGGTCCAGGTGGACCGCTTACAGTCCGTAGAAGCGCGCGGTGGGGCCCAAAGTCGGTCCTTTCTTTTATAGTGAAGCGTCCTCTCCTCACGGTTATCAGGATCTTGGGAGAAATGAAGTCCTCTTTAACAGACAGGGAAACCAACTGAATGCAATGTAATCCAACAGCAGATTCCACTCAGCACACTGACAGTCCTGCCGAATCCATACACTGAGCTGGGATGTAAACCGGGATTTAGCAGGTGCTGTCCAGTACATCAACAGCACTGCGAGTCTCTATCTGTGGCATCCATACACACAGCCACAATGCCAGTCCCACCGATCAGCCACCGAGCACAGCTCCCCCCACGTGGACTCACTAGTCCTGTTGTCTCTTTACACTCTGTTTGTCTCTGGACCAAGATACAGCTTAGCTGTACAGAAAAATCTCCACACCAGTTCAATACAACACTTGCCAAGATGGCTGCTGCTCTCTGTCTCGTCACTTCCTGCTTCTCTGCTCACACTCTGTCTGCAGAACAGGCAGGCTGACATAAAAGGGGGGGGTCTCACTCCAGCATCATGTCACAATTACAATGGCTGCTGTCTTAAAGGAACAGAATCACAGAAATACATTCAACATTAACAGTTTATACAGACAAATGAAGCTTAAGACAACATTGGCTGTCTCTTACACCTCCCCACTACTGAAAGTTTGTTGGATTTTTTTCTTTTAATTTCAACTTCTTTTTCCAAATTTTCAAAGTGCTTTACAATCTGCTCCAATTAGCCATTCAATAAGTGTCTGTGAACACTTGGAAACGGCTTCTTTTCGTTTACCAATGAACAGTATATCGTCACTACCTAAGGTAGGAAAATCTTCTACACGTAGTCCCCTGAGAATTCTGTTTTTTGTCAGATGGTTTTCCAAAGTGGCTTTGTTCCACCACGCCTTAACCCTTTTTCTGAGATCCCAAATCTTTAGTTTCAATTCCTCAAATTGGGATGACTACTAGAGTCCCAAAGATTCATATCTTTGAACATTATCTGAAGTCTTGTAAGTTGTGCCATCCTATGGATTCATTTTTGGAAATGTTGGACATTGTCACATAGTTGAGGCAAAAGGAAGATTCCATTAAGACAATAATAAAGACAAGAAAAATAAAATAATTTTTTTTTTTCTTCTCATATTAATTTTTTACACTTTGCTTTTGTGCTGTGTTTTTGTGAATGTACCACATTTTTTGCACTTTATCACCACATCACTCATTTTTATCTATCAAGTTATTGTCGTATGATTAATTGTGACACATCATGTTCATTCTGTCCATTGGTTAGCCTTCGCATTATGTTTCTCACTTTCACTTAATTATTTTCCAATATTGGAGTATCATCTTTTCAAATTGTCAGTATATTTTATTATATTATTAATATTTATTTAATTCTTTTTATTATGTATTTCTTATATTATATATATATATATATTGTTTTATAATTCTGTATTTATATTATTTGATATTATTATATATTATGGGATCTTCTCTATATGTTTGGTGTAATACTGTACATGCATTACTAATAATAAGTACATGAATAACTATCAGTGATGAGTCTATATTCTATTCTCTGATATAGTGTATATCTGTATTATGGGTCCATGAGGCATCAGTACCCAGGAGTTCTTGCATCACTAATAATTAGCGCACTATGCATCATGCATTATACAAGCAGACCATGCAGCAATACATGCATCACTAATAATAAACTCACCATGCATCATGCAAGTGCATCATGAAGTTATGCATGCATCACTAATAATAAGCGCACCATACATACACCATGCAGTCTAATCATTTATCTATTTTTGTTTGGGCATAACCAATTTTAGCATATCTAATAATGGCATGGAGTCTAATAATCATCATTTCACCCTCACTTTATTGTGTGTGATTTGCCATATATATAGCATGGTTGCAGTAAGAGAGATATATGTTTGCATAGATTTATATGGATCTTTTGTTATTGTTACAGGCTGATGCATGTTTGCTCACTGAACTCTCCTCATCTATTATCAGAGTAAGGTGTAAAGCTGTATGTGCTATTACTTATGCTTGATATCTGCTGATTTTCTTCCCCACTGGTTTGGTCCTCCAGCGTCTAATCACTTTATTACCTGCACAATAACATTGTCAGCCTGGTTGCTTCTGACTGTAGTGTCTTGTGCCATTTGAATAGAACGAACCCCCTGTTTACAATCAACTGATTGGCGCTCGGTTGGTGAGTGGGCGGGACATTGCTGACAGAGGTTGGCGGGCCGCGATAACGCTGATTACATCACGGGGTGTGTCCCACTTGACGTGGCATGTCTTTATTGGTCCTACTCTCCAGTGGGTGTTTCTAAGGAGAGGAGTCAACTCGTTATATGCCTATAGCTTTGCTCAGTATAGCGTGCCACTGTCATCCATGCAGACATGCTGTTAGTGTGTCTTACACTTTATTTTTTTATTATATCTGACCTCTGATGAACCTTTCAGATAGGGAAAACGTGTAAGGGTCATGCTAGTTAAGGGCAATAGCCTAGCCTCCAGTCTGTATCAGATAGCTTGTTTAGCAGGAGACCTCATGCCTGGGCTAAATGCCTGGGGGGCCTCTCAGGGACAGCTGTGTCTGGAGTGCTATACACTGGGCTGATGCTAATTTTGGTTGCCTGCTGAATCAAAGAAAAACAATATATGAACCAGCACTTATTAGTGTGTTTTTATCACACTTACTTTCTTTTTCACACATTACTTTGGGCACAAAAACACTTTTGGTTTGGTTTTTGTTATTTTTTAGCGGCTTTCAATAAAAGTTAGGTTTTAAACCAGTTTATTATTTAGACCTATTAAATACTTCAGTGAATTGTTCTCCATGCACTGGCCTCACGATATTCATGGGCGCTATTGCGGTCACGTGACAGCTTCGCCTCATATGATGCGGCCTGTCATGTCCACACATGCGTGCTGGGGATTTCCTGACGCCATCATGGTCATTCATTCGTTAGGTGTGTTATCATTCCAGGCCTCATATATATAGCACCTCTGCTTCGAGTGACATATACTCCTGACGAAGAATTGACAAGTAAAACACGTTAAGTGTCGAACAGATGTGTTGTTTCTTATATACCGGGGCTCCAGTATTTAACATGGCTACAGGTATTATCATATTTTTGTGAAATAACTTGTCAGAGTTAAAAATAACCCTAGGTAGATTAGGTAAATAAGTCAGGTGTAACCCAACCCAGTACCGGTAATAAGACAGACGACACAGATTTGTCAGTAACTGCCAGAGGTCTCCTGTGGGAGGACCACTGGTCGTTTATTTTATAGAGTATAAACCATGAGTAGCAATCAATCATATTAGATAAATTGGGGATGGGTTATTGGCATACAAATATGGGATTTTACACAATTTCTGGGAATTCATCTCAACATATATTTAATCCATGTTACACAATAGTTCTTATGTTACCTAACAATGATGGATGAAGTAATCTTGACTCCCTCGCATCCTTCAACCATATCTGTGACCATATCTGGTCACACTGTCTACACAAAAAGTTGGCAGTACAAATTGTTTACTGTGTATAAAAATGAGAATATGTACAAAAATCGAGAAAAACAAGGAAAGGTCATGTGATATGAAATACAAAGTCTTTTGAAACATTGATTCATAATGCATGAGTATATATGTATGGCTATATGAGGTTACAATGTAGGATATATAAGATTAGCTATAGGATTACTCTAACAAACTCATTATTTAGGGACTATGTTCATTTATTGTATTAATGAGGACATGTGGTTGTGTATGCTTGACTCTTAATGAGTAATCCACATCAAACTTTGGCCCTTATTTATACGTGCACAGGAATTCATCAATATACTTATACTTAATATAATTTCTTTTGATCCACTTTATATTAACTTCAGCCTTGTTTGTAATTTACACATAGACCTTTGTCTTATTCAGTTGCTTGTCTAAACTTCTTACATTGTCCCTGCTATACATTTTTGGTCACTTTGAGTAACATATACCTCATATAAGTGTACAGTCATGGCCAAAAGTTTTGAGAATGATACAAATATTAATTTTTACAAAGTCTACTGCTTCAGTTTTTCTAATGGCAATTTGCATATACTCCAGAATGTTATAAAGAGTGATCAGCTTAACAGCAATTACTTGCAAAGTCAATATTTGCCTAGAAAATGAACTTTATCCCCCAAAACACATTTCAACATCATTGCAGCCCTGCCTTAAAAGGACCACCTAACATCGTTTCAGTGATTGCTCCATTAACACAGGTGTGGGTGTTGATGAGGACAGGGCTGGAGATCAATCTGTCATGATTAAGAATTACACCACTGGACACTTTAAAAGGAGGCTGGTGTTTGCCATCATTGTTTCTCTTCTGTTAACCATGGTTATCTCTAAAGAAACACGTGCAGTCATCATTGCACTGCACAAAAATGGCCTAACTGGGAAGAGTATTGCAGCTAGAAAGATTGCACCTCAGTCAACAATCTATCACATCATCAAGAACTTCAAGGAGAGAGGTTCCATTGGTGCCAAAAAGGCTCCAGGGCGCCCAAGAAAGACCAGCAAGCGGCAGGACCGTCTCTTAAAAGTGTTTCAGCTGCGGGATCTGGCTACCAGCAGTGCAGAGCTTGCTGAGGAATGGCAGCAGGCAGGTGTGAGTGCATCTGCACGCACTGTGAGGCGGAGACTCTTGGAGCAAGGCCTGGTCTCAAGGAGGGCAGCAAAGAAGCCACTTCTCTCCAGAAAAAACATCAGGGACAGACTGATATTCTGCAAAAGGTACAGGGAGTGGACTGCTGAGGACTGGGGTAAAGTCATTTTCTCTGATGAATCCCCTTTTCGATTGTTTGGAACATCTGGAAAACAGCTTATTCGGAGAAGAAGAGGTGAGCGCTACCACCAGTCTTGTCTCATGCCAACTGTAAAGCATCCTGAAACCATTCATGTGTGGGGTTGCTTCTCAGCCAAGGGAATCGGCTCTCTCACAGTCTTGCCTAAAAACACAGCCATGAATAAAGAATGGTACCAGAATGTCCTCCAAGAGCAACTTCTCCCAACCGTCCAAGAGCAGTTTGGCGCTCAACAATGCCTTTTCCAGCATGATGGAGCACCTTGCCATAAAGCAAAGGTGATAACTAAATGGCTCAGGGAACAACACATAGAGATTTTGGGTCCATGGCCTGGAAACTCCCCACATCTTAATCCCATTGAGAACTTGTGGTCAATCATCAAGAGACGGGTGGACAAACAAAAACCAACAAATTCAGACAAAATTAAAGCATTGATTCTGCAAGAATAGACTGCTATCAGTCAGGATTTGGTCCAGAAGTTGATTGAGAGCATGCCAGGGAGAATTGCAGAGGTCCTGAAGAAGAAGGGTCAACACTGCAAATATTGACTTGCTGCAATAACTCATTCTAACTGTCAATATAAGCTTCTGTTACTCATAATATGAATGCAATTATATTTCTGTATGTGATAAAAACATCTGACAAACACACATAAAAACCAGAGGGCAGCAGATCATGTGAAAATAGAATATTTGTGTCATTCTCAAAACTTTTGGCCATGACTGTACTATCATAACATTTAAAATATTTAAAGTAGCTGGTTATTGATAATTAGTATATATTACTGACATTCATGTTACTAACTGTAGTACCCTGTATAATTGTCCCGTGGTACTGTCTTTTCTCTGGAAATTACAAACTTCTGTTCTGTGAAGGTCTCAGTGGTTTGTTCACTAGTGAACAAACAGCATCATGAAGACCAAGGAACTCACCAGACAGGTCAGAGATAAAGTTGTGAAGAAGTTAAAAGCAGGGTTAGGTTATAAAACCATATCCCAAACTTTGAGCTTCAGAAGGAACACTGTTCAATCCATCATCCATAGATGGAAAAAGTATTCTACAACTGCAAACCTACCAAGACATGGGCAGCCACCTAAACTGACAGATCGAGCAAGGAGAGCACTGGTCAGATAAGCAGCTAAGAGGCCCATGGTCACTCTGGAGGAGCTGCAGAAATCCACAGCTCAAGTGGGAGAATCTGTCCACAGGACAACTATAAGTCATGCACTCCATAAATCCGGCCTTTATGGAAGAGTGGTCAGAAGAAAACCATTGTTGAAAGAAAGTCATAAGAAGTGCTGTTTGTAGTTTGCCACAAGCCATATAGAGGAAAAAGCAAACATGTGGAAGAAGGTGCTCTGGTCAGATGAGACCAAAGTTGAACTTTTTGGCCTAAATGCAAAGCGCTATATGTGGTGGAAAAGTAACACTGAATCATCACCCCGAACACACCTTCCCCACTGTGAGACATGATGGTGGCAGCATCATGCTGTGGGGTTGCTTTTCTGCAGCAGGGACAGGGAAGTTGGTCAGAGTTGATTGAAAGATGGGTGGATCTAAATACAGGGCAATCCTGAAAGAATACTTGTTGGAGGCTGCAAAAGACTTGAGACTGGGAAGGAGTCACTTTCCAGCAAGACAATGACCCTTAACATAAACCCAGAGCTACAGTAGAATGGTTTAGATCAAGGATAATTCATGTCTTAGAATGGCCCAGTCAAAGTCCAGACCTAAATCCCATTGAGCATCTGTGTCAAGACATCAAAATTGTTGTTCAAAGACATTCCATATCCAATCTGGCTGAGCTTGAGCTATTTTGCAAAAAAAGAATGTCACACGTTTCAGATTTTTATTTGATTAAATTTTGAGAACTATGTATCATTTTCATTCCACTTCACAATTATGTGCTACTTTGTGTTGGTCTATCACTTAAAGTCTCTTTAAAATACATTTAAGTTTGTGGCTGTAAGGTGACAAAATGTGAAAAAGTTCAAGGGGTATGAATACTTTTGCAGGACACTGTACCTATAACCCCAACACTGAGTGCAGTTATAACTACATTCGGAACTGTGTGTGACATCACGCTTATAGGTGGAAAACCTATTTATAATAAGCAGGGGAAAGTAGAAAGAAGACCCATAATATACAGGTAAGACTCTGAATTTCTAGCACATTATTTCTAATATACACCTATAAATAATTAAGGAGTGACTGTGATTTTTAATACAATAGGAACATTAAGAAATCTTGTCTACATAAACAGAGCTAGAAACATAACAGACATTTTATTAAATTAAACCAGGAGTGAGATATATCATGAATAATGAGATTTATTATGGGCATACCAATCATTTATACATTAAATTAATACAATGCTTTTGATTCTGTGATGTGTCTGTTATGGCTTTCAAATCCTTCATCTGTAAAGAAATAATAGAGTTATTATCACAATTATTGTAGTACTATAATAATCAGTTTATTAAAGGGGTGTTCAAGCCAGTGTAAATTACTTCCTATGTAAAGGATAGGGGGTAACTTACAGATTTAATATCCTATTAAATGGAAAAAAAAGAAAATAAAAAAAATTGATTTGTGGACTCTTCATGCACCTGGCCTTATTATTACACTTTTATCTGGCATATTAATGGCTTCTGGCCTTGACTAAATGGGATTTAAAAGTAAACTTCTCATAAGACTATCATTTCACACATGAATTATTATAGAAATAAATATTTTTAGAAAATTAACTTGTTAATTTTAATTACTTATGTTTAAACAGAATAAAAGAAATAAGAGGATGTAATGATCAATAACTCACATGAAAAAATTGTTTTCTTAGCCCAGAATTGTGCCAATATCCAAGTTAATCTAATGAAAATAAAATGGTGTAAAAAGATTTCTCAGCAGACTTTAGAATCCTAGTAATATATAAAATAAAGTTTAAAAGAACAATGCATATAATATAATTAATTTTATATTATCATTCTCTCAATACAACTTAAATTTATTGTTACTTTTCAGCTTAAATTATATTTATAAATAAGTTACAAATACTTAATGAATGTTATCATTTTACATAAACCAGCTACATGGATGTCTTACCAGTAACTTGCGTAATCTTCATATTATCTAATATCTTACCAATGCTTCACATAGAACATTCAGCACAACATTCTGTACTCCTAGGCCATCCTAGAATTAAATAGAAGAATATTGAGATGAAAAAAGTTATTTTAAATCATAAATGTATAAAAGAAGAAAAAAAAAGTATTTTTGTAAACAATAGAGTTGCCATTACATATCTAGATGTTAAATCATAACATTATGCTCTTTCACCTCCACTAATGATTTTGTGGATCAAATTATTTTCAATGCTGAATTAATTCAGAAAACAACATATCAGAAGACAAGCTTACCACTATTTTTAAAATTTCCAAAGCAAGCTGTTTTGCTACTTCTCCAACATTGTCTCCAACTTTCTCCTAGAAATTATAAAACAAGCACAAAAATTATTGAAGAAAAAAAAAAGGATAAACATAAATGAATGAACGGTAAATACTGATCTTTAACATAATTACCAGGAAGTCTTCTATAGTGAAAATTTCATCAACTGTACAACCCACATCTTTCTATAAGAAATAAAGGGTAAAAGTTGTTATTCGATGTTATCAAAAATGTATTTATTTATTTATTTAGTTACCTTCCAACTGCTGTCCTTTGGCATATTACATCACTACAGTGGCAGCAGGGATTGATATTCATACCTACTGCCGCTATAGTAGTGTATCAATGCTAAAGATCAACAGTTGGGAGGCGAGTAGTTACTCGTCACTGTAATTATGGAGACACGAGTCTGGACATCTGCCGCCAGCAGTCCCTGGTTGGACATTGGTCTGACTGCTGAATTATCCACTCTCCTGCCCTGCATTGATCTAACTGATTGGTGGGAGGGAAGGAGAGAGCTGTGCAGAGTAACCACTCAGCAGGGTCTGGTATTGCTGAACCCCTCTGATTTCGGGCTATAAGACACATAGACTTTTCATGAACTTTTTTCTTTGCTAAAAAGTGTGTCTTATATTCCAAAAAATTTAGTACTCACTAGTACATGAGTAAAGGCTTCTATCACTGTATCAAGTATATCACTGAACTCAAGTCCAATATTAATTTATATATTTACATTTTGTATTCATAAAATACTTTTAGAATACTTACCAGAGCCTGGTGTAATTCCACTAAGAACTGTTTATATAAGCGCTCATTATGTTCTTTCTGAAAGTACAAAAATTATTTTCTCCATATATCTAAAGTATTAGAATATACATTTAATTAAAATTAAATTATTCATTTACATCAATGTGTTTAATAAAATATGGCATCTTTATTAGTGTCAAAGTTTTAATGACTTCACATGTTCCCTGATCCACTCAATGTTACAGTGAAATTTAACACTTTCTAAGCTAGTATCACTATTACATGGATTAATATCAAACCATATGGCTACAATACTCATAAATTTCAATTAGCTCAACAAATTTACTATTGTTATCATCAGAATTTGGCACATTTTTTAACCTTTTCAGGACACAGCCTAAAAGTGCCTTCGTGACCAGGCCTCATTTTTCAAATCTGACATGTGTCACTTTATATGGCAATAACTTTGAGACGATTTAACTTACATAAGTGATTTTGAGATTGTTTTTTCGTGACACATTGTACTTCAAGTTAGTGGTAAATATTGATCAATATTTTTATATTTACTTTCATTTAGTCCTAAAATTAACACCTTCACAAAGGGTTAAAGGAAAAATGCATCTCACAGTTTGTTATGCAATTTCTCCCGAGCACAGAAATACCCCACATGTGGGTGTAAACTCATGTTTGGGCACACGGCAGTGTACAGAAGGGAAGGAGCGACAATGGGCATTTGAAAAGCAGATTTTGCTGGAATAGTTTTCGGTGCCATGTCCCATTTGCAGAGCCCCTAAAGCACCAGTACAAAGGAAACCCCCCAAAAGTGACCCCATTTTGGAAACTACACCCTTCACAGAATTTATCATGGGGTATAGTGAGCATTTTGACCCAACAGCCTTTTCACAGATTTTATTAACATTGGAATGTGTAAATGAAAAATTACTAGAATGTCACTTTTTCCCAAAATTTTTCATTTTCACAAGGGGTTAAAGGAGAAAAAGTACCCCACAATTTGTTAAAAAATTGTTCATGAACGTGGCAATACCCCATATGTGGTCATAATCTGCTGTATCGGTACATGGTGGGGCTTGGAATGGAAAGAGAGCTATTGGGCTTTTGGAGGGCAGATTTTGCTGGAATAGTTTTCAGGTGCCATGTCGCATTTGCTTCAAAAGTAACCCCGTTTTGGAAACTATACCCCTCACAGAACATATAAAGGGATATAATGAGCAGTTTGACTCTACAGCTTTTTCACAGATTTTATTAACATCGGGATGAGAAAATGAAAAATTACTTTTTTTCTAATAAACTGTCAATTTAGTCCAAACATTTTTATTTGTACAAGAGGATAAAGGAGAAAAAGCTCCCCAAGGTTTGTTACACAATTTCTCCTGGACACGGCAATACCCCATATGTGGTTATAATGTGCTGTATGGGTACATGTTGATGCTCGGAATGGAAAGAGCGCTATTTGGTTTTGGAGGGCAGATTTTGCTGGAAT
Source organism: Leptodactylus fallax (assembly GCA_947044405.1). Lineage (NCBI taxonomy): Eukaryota > Metazoa > Chordata > Amphibia > Anura > Leptodactylidae > Leptodactylus > Leptodactylus fallax. Next base: position 79,339 of record CAMRHE010000094.1, read on the forward strand.
AGTTTTCAGATGACATGTCGCATTTCCAGAGCCCCTAAAGTACCAATACAATGGAAACCCCCAAAAAGTGACTCCATTTTAGAAACTACACCCCTCAAGGAAGTTATCAAGGGGTATTATAATTTTGACCCTAAGAGTGCTTCCTGAAAATTAATGTACAAAGTGAAAATTTTTATTTTTAAAGAAATATGCCATGTCAGTGCACAATACGTTGCACCCACTTTGTGTCATCAGAGACACGCACTCCTAAAACTATTAACTAGGCTATCCCAAGTAGAAAGAAGTTGTATATGTAGGTGTAAACTGCTGTTTGGTTACACAGCAGGGCTCAGAAGGGATGGAGCAGTGCGCTTTTTAGCTTTTGGTGTACAGATTTGGAGGGATTTTCTGGATGCCATGTTGTTTTTGCAGAGCCCTGGTGGTGCCAGTAAATTGGAATTCCCCAAGAAGTGACCCCATTTTGTAGGGGCAATTTTAGAGTCTCTATGAATGTGACATGGCGTCCAAAAATCAACAAACTAAATCAGCGGTCCAAAAGCACATAGTGCTCCTTCTTATCTGCACCCTCCTGTGTGCCCAAGCGGCAGTTTATGCCCACATGTATGACACTGGTGTACCCAGGATAACGTACTTAATGTCATATGTGGGTATAAATTGATGATTGGGCACAGAAGGGAAGGAGCGCTATTTTGGTTTTTGGAGCACAGTTTGGTTTTTCGATGTCATGCCACTTTTGCAGAGCCCCTGAATTGGCAGTAAAGTAGAACCTGCTGAAATGTGACCCCACTTTGGAAAGTACACCCTTGAAGGGATTTATCAAGGGGTATAGCAAGCATTTTTAAACTTTGAGTGTTGCATTAATTTCATTTCCAGAAATGAATGTGCAGCTGATAATGAAAAGTGAAAATTACAATTTTTCCATAGATACGCCATTTCAGTGCTGATATGTTGTACCCAACTTGTGTCACCAGAGACACAACCTCCAAAAACTGTTAAGTGGGTATTCTGGGCACAACAGCTTTTGGAGCTTTCATCTCTGATACAAGCCGGGCACAACGTATTACGCACTGAAATGATGTATTTCTGGAAAAAGTGTCATTTTCATCTTCCACCATCAGCTGCGTATTCATTTCTGGAAAATTAATTAAGGCAACACTTGGGGGTTAAAAATTCTCACTGTACACCTGGATAAATTCCTTCAGGGGTGTAGTTTCCAAAATGGGGTGACATATCAGGGGATTCCACTTTACTGGCATTTCAGGAGCTCTGAAAAAGTGTCATGGTGTCCAAAAACCAAACCGTCTAAGTCTGTGCTCCAAAAACCAAAATAGCGCTCCTTCACTTCTGTGCCCGGCTGTGCCCAAACAGCCATTTATACTCACATATGACATTAAGTACCCTGGGTACACCAGTGTCATACATGGGGGTATAATCTGCAGTTTGGGCACACAGCAGGGCAGAGAAGGGAAGGAGCGCTATGTGGCTTTTGGAGCGCACATTTAGATGTTTGGTATCTCAACACCATGTCATGTTTTCAGAGCCTCTAAGGTACCAGAAAAGTGGAATCCCCTAGGGAATGACCCCATTTTAAAAACTGCACCCCTCAAAGAACTTATCAAGGGGTGTAGTGAGCATTAGTATCCCAGACGTGACTGCACAGCAGATGAAGAGTGAATATGTAAGCTGTGCGGAGTACATGGGGAACACGAAATTTACTACTATATGCCCAGTAGCTTGTATGATTGGGAGAGGGGTCACTCTGGGGGTCAGTTCTGGTTTATTTTCCCTCGTAAGCTCTAAATCTGGGGTGTCCCCTGATATCCGCTAGCACAGCTTATACATTTCCTTCCTGCCGCAGCTAGTTGTGTTCTAATGATTTGGCGATTTTTGGGGTTTTTGTCTTCACATTGAACAAGCTATATATACAGTACAGACCAAAAGTTTGGACACACCTTCCCATTCCAAGAGTTTTCTGTATTTTCATGACTATAAAAATTGTAGATTCACACTGAAGGCATCAAAACTATGAATTAACACATGTGGAATTATATACTTAACAAAAAAGTGTGAAACAACCGAAAATATGTCTTATATTCTAGGTTCTTCAAAGTAGCCACCTTTTGCTTTGATTACTGCTTTGCACACTCTTGGCATTCTCTTGATGAGCTTCAAGAGGTAGTCACCTGAAATGGTCTTCCAACAGTCTTGAAGGAGTTCCCAGAGATGCTTAGCACTTGTTGGCCCTTTTGCCTTCACTCTGTGGTCCAGCTCACCCCAAACCATCTCGATTGGGTTCAGGTCTGGTGACTGTGGAGGCCAGGTCATCTGGCGTAGCACCCCATCACTCTCCTTCTTGGTCAAATAGCCCTTACACAGTCTGGAGGTGTGTTTGGGGTCATTGTCCTGTTGAAAAATAAATGATGGTCCAACTAAACGCAAACCGGATGGAATAGCATGCTGCTGCAAGATGCTGTGGTAACCATGCTGGTTCAGTATTCTTTCAATTTTGAATAAATTCCCAACAGTGTCACCATCAAAGCACCCCCACATCATCACACCTCCTCCTCCATGCTTCACGGTGGGAACCAGGCATGTAGAGTCCATTCGTTCACCTTTTCTGCATCGCACAAAGACACGGTGGTTGGAACCAAAGATCTCAAATTTGGACTCATCAGACCAAAGCACAGATTTCCACAGGTCTAATGTCCATTCCTTATGTTCTTTAGCCCAAACAAGTATCTTCTGCTTGTTGCCTGTCCTTAGCAGTGGTTTCCTAGCAGCTATTTTACCATGAAGGCCTGCTGCACACAGTCTCCTCTTAACAGTTGTTGTAGAGATGTGTCTGCTGCTAGAACTCGGTGTGGCATTGACCTGGTCTCTAATCTGAGCTGTTGTTAACCTGCGATTTCTAATGCTGGTGACTCGGATGAACTTATCCTCCGCAGCAGAGGTGACTCTTGGTCTTCCTTTCCTGGGGCGGTCCTCATGTGAGCCAGTTTCTTTGTAGCGCTTGATGGTTTTGGCCACTGCACTTGGGGACACTTTCAAAGTTTTCCCAATTTTTCGGACTGACTGACCTTCATTTCTTAAAGTAATGATGGCCACTCGCTTTTCTTTACTTAGCTGCTTTTTTCTTGCCATAATACAAATTCTAACACTCCATTCAGTAGGACTATCAGCTGTGTATCCACCTGACTTCTGTACAACACAACTGATGGTCCTAACCCCATTTATAAGGCAAGAAATCCCATTTATTAAACCTGACAGGGCACACCTGTGAAGTGAAAACCATTTCAGGTGACTACCTCTTGAAGCTCATCAAGAGAATGCCAAGAGTGTGCAAAGCAGTAATCAAAGCAAAAGGTGGCTACTTTGAAGAACCTAGAATATAAGACATATTTTCAGTTGTTTCACACTTTTTTGTTAAGTATATAATTCCACATGTGTTAATTCATAGTTTTGATGCCTTCAGTGTGAATCTACAATTTTTATAGTCATGAAAATACAGAAAACTCTTGGAATGAGAAGATGTGTCCAAACTTTTGGTCTGTACTGTATATTTTTTTTTTTTTTTTTCTGGTGCTGTAGCCATATGAGGGCTTGTTGTTTGTGGTATGAGATGTATTTTTTAATAACATTTTTGGGTGCCTATGACTTATTGATTAACATTTATTAACGCTTTCTTGGTGGATTAAAAAAAATCCTCATCAATTCTGGCATAGTGTTTTACCTATTAATTTTTTTCCACACAGTGTACAACATAAGTAACCTGTGACCTTTATTCTTTGGGTCGGTACGATTACAGCGATACCTCATTTATATTGTTTTTTTATGCGTTACTAGTTTTGCAGAACAAAAATCCATTTGGGGAAGGAAATCAATTATCTTTGCATCGCCATCTTCTGAGATGCATAACATTTTTATTTTTTGGTTAACAGAGATAGTTAAGGGCTTATTTTTTGCGGGACAACCTGTGCTTTTTATTGGTGCTGTTTTGGGGTATATGTGACTTTTCGATCACTTTTTATAGCATATTTTGTAGGGTGAGATGGCGAAAAATCATTACTTACGGCGGATTTTTTTTCCGTTTTTTTTTTCCCGACGTTCACCATGTAGGTTAAATAATGTTTCAGTTTTATTGTACAGGTTGTTACGGATGTGGCGATATCAAATATGTATTGCTGGTTCAGTATTATAGACTGCAATACACGTGTATTGCAGTCTATAGATAAGTCAGCGTATGCGGCTGACTTCCCTGCATCTGGGCAGATCAACCAGGTACTGGGGCATCGAGCAGACTGGGGTCACTGGCCAGACCCCGGGCTGCAGCAGACACATATGGGCACCCCCGGGGTTGAGGGGGGGTTCATTTGGCATCACGGAACCCCTTGGATGCCGCGGTCTTGTTTGACCGCGGCATCCAAGGGGTTAAAATCTCCGATCAGAGCACAGCTCCGACCATAGGATACGGAGCAGGGTGTCAGCTGTCAGATAGAGCTAACACCCGCTCCCGATGCCGCCCGCGAACGGGCAGGCAGCTAATATCAGGGAAAGTTTGTTACTGCAACAAACTTTCCCTGATATGGCGGCTACATGATCGGGACCTGAACCTATCAGGTCCTAAACATGTCTCCGTGAACACCAGCAGCTATTATTGCTGTGTTCACGGAGTTTCTGACCCTTGGGGAGACCCGATCCCCAATTTAGCAGGGTCAGTTTATAAACGTTGGCTCTGCACAAAGCCCAGTATACAGTGGGTGGTCCTGAAAAGGTTAAAATAAATCTATGCAAACGTTGCAGTTTAAGCAGGATCTCCGGGACATCAACCTATTGATAACAATGATAGTTAACAACTCTACATTGTAACAGAGGAATTGTGTTATAGAATATTATCTTACATTTTGAAAATAAATAGATACATGAGAAAAACAGAAATGATAGCCAGAGTTACTCTTAAAGTCTAGAATAATTTTATATATAAGACTCTCATATACAACTTGTGCCTAATTTTACTTAGTCTATGAATAGATAGAATATTTATATCATGGTGTTGTATATAATGTGTAGATATTATCTGAAGGAGGGATAAATTCTTACCCTAACTAATTTTTCAAGGCATTCCGTTAGGATGAGAGCTACTTCTGATAAGGATAAAAAAAAGAGTTGTAACATATATATGTTCTAAAATACTCAGTATTTAAAGAATTCTTAAACTTTACAAATGGGGAAATATCCAGTTGTCTAACATCTAAAATTAAAAAGCTAAAACCAAAATTCATGCTTAATAATAATCAGTTAATAAGCATAAACAGTGCCTTCATTTTTACATTTCTGAGTATATTAACAGAACAGTAAAGATTACATGAATAATAGTAACTACTCACTTGTGCTATCTCCAACTGCATGTCCAGGACCTGTAAAACAGAAGAGAAACAACATTTATACTGTTATTATTAATTATTACTTTTATTAAAATTATTACTTTTTAATAAAGTAACTTAGTCTCATCACAATGATGTCCCACTCTATAGCATTACCTTATAATATGCTTTACCTTTACTTTATACAGATGAACTTACCAAAGTAACAACTTAGAGCCACAACAAGGAACGCGATAGTAGCCTTCATAATGGGAGAAGGATCGATGCTGGTTACTCAGAAAGCAAATCTAAATATCAGCTTTGGTTTTGTTCACAAGCCCTAAGATCTAGTGTATTTATACCTTCTCACTGTTATTCTATATCCCTGACAATAAACACAATCTATTGATCATTGATGGCTGTGAAATGTTCCCAAATGTCAGTTCTCATTTTGCAATTTCTGTGACTTTCTGATCGTCTCTTATTACACAATACACCTAACAATGCTGTTATTTCTTGTTTATCTAGAATTATAAGGATAATTGGGAAACATATGGCACATTGATTATAGATAAAATTCTATTTATATCTTTTACATTTATCATAATTATTGATATGTAATATATGTTTTGTACCCTCAATATAAAATAATTTTTCCTTTCATAGTTACATAGCTGATAGGTTGAAAAAGGACATTGGTTTACCCAGTCCAACCTATAATCGTATCATGTTGTTCCAGCAGAAGTAAAAAAAAAAAAACCAAAAACATATGAGTAACGTGCAAATTACCCTATATTGGGCAAAAAAATCTTACCGAACACCAAATATGGCAATGACAAAAAATCCTTGGATCACCATCTCCAGAAGTCTAGTATCCATAACTTGTAATATTATATTTGGAAGTTCTATAATCTCACTGCACTGTCAATTCATATATTTGTAGATTGTATTTACGTCACCTCTAAGCTGTCTTTTTCCAACCTCATGCTTCATCATTTGCCTTAATCTTGCAATCCCTCTATTCACTTATTTTCTTTGGTAGATATCCTCTGTACCTACTCTAGTTCAACCCAAAATTATTGGAAGCCCTACTTGGGACAATGAATGATGACAATGCATATAAAACACTGTGGGATATGTTGAAGCTATATAAGCAAGATAAATAAAAAAAATAATAAAATTAATAAAATTGTACATCATTTTCTATGTGTGGACCAACTAGTGATTTGTACAGAGCAAATTGGGGAGCAAGGGAGAGCCAATAGATTGCTCAAGTTATCCTACCTTACTGCTTAATCTATGCCATAGTTTCCAGGACTGCAATATGGACAGGAGCTATATCCTATCATCACCTGCCCCTTGCTGGTACATCCGGTAAGATCCATCAAATGTTTTGGTGATTATAGCTGGATGTATAAATTTATAGCAATGAATAAATGAACTCTTCCATCGTGGTGCAGGGGACCTAGAGATGAGACAGAATTAATATCTATTAGTAATTATATCTCATCTGAGAGGTCCCATGTGCCAGAATATATTAGTGTAGTAACTCCTAAAGTTACATAGGAGTCTTTGCATTAGCTTTCTTAACCGGATTACTCTCAGTCATATTAAAAGTAGGCCAGTGACTCACTGTCAATGTGATATTGAGTAGCATGATAACTGTAAAGTGCTAGGTAAAGATGTGGGCAGGAGGAGGCAGAAGCTGTCCTGCTATTCCTATGAATTGCCAGGTGGGTCCTGCCTTCACAGCAGGTACTGCCCATGAATTCATTTTAATAGATAGGCAGCTCTTGCACTAACAGTTGGAGCAATCAAAGCACAAAATATTGAATCTGCATTGCATAATCTGTGATCTCAAAGACTGCTACATCTGTATGTTTTATTATGTCAAAAAAGATTAGCCACATTTAGCTTCCTTTAGTGCTGGCCAGTAAAAAGTGATGCACTAGCCCCCTTATTATTAGCAGAGTACTCACCATCCCCAGGGGTATCTGGAAAATGCAGGTACCCACCTGTACCTGATCATCTGAAGTGATAGGTGGGTAGTTTGGTGGCTGAAGGCTTGTATTTTCAGGTTTGGAAGGGGAAATAACCATGGACCTTTCACCTGAGTTAATACTAGTCGGAGGCTATTTGTTTTTTTGCAGGTCCAGGTGTACTTTTTAGTTATACCATGCTGTGGAATGTCTGTTGCTTCGATCACTTTTTATTACAATTTTTATTAGAGGCGAAACAGCGAAAAAAATGGAATTTAAGCACTTTTGATGTTTTCTTTCATCACTATGCTGTTCTTTGTACGGGAAAAATATTTTTATAAATTTGTAGACAGAGCGTTTTCAGACAAAGGCATACTTAATGTGTATGTGTTTCACTGTAAGATTTTTTGGTTTAAATATATTCTAGGGCAAAAGGAGTGATTTAAACTTGTAGTTTTTTTATTTTTTTTATATCTATTTAAAACTTTTTATTTATTTTTTATTTTACTAGCTGCCCTAGGGGGCTTTAACATGTAATCATTTGATTGCAAGTCCCATAGACTGCAATAAAACTGTATTTCAGTCTTTGTAAGTTTTGCTACATTAATATTGAGGCTGGTCATAGACCAACCTCAATAGTAATATGTTTATGACCAGTCTGGGAGCCTTCATAAGGGTCCCGACTGTCATAGGAAGAGGTCGGCTACCGCAATCTTGCCGCACAGGAGCCATCCTGCAGTGTTAAAGGTGGGGCATTTTTTTTTACTATGGGGAGCAACACAGCATTGCAATGGCCTCCATCATCATCATCAGATTACAGCAGAGATAATAATATGGTAGATGTCGGGAAAGGGTTAAAAAAATAATAATTTATTTGCCTTGGCAGCATCTGACATTTATTGGTTTCTATAAGTTAAGTTTCATGCCAACTAATATTACAGTACTTGACTATGTCAGCTTAGCTCAGTTGTGTACTTCTATTCAGAAAGAGATCATGGAATAAACAGTGTTTTCTCTTTACCAGTTCATATCCTTACTATTATCACTGTTAGACCTCATTGGCATTTCTCTGTTAATTCTCCCAACTATCTAAAACCATTTGTATACTGTACCCTTTTGTGATAACTACTGCCCTGATCAATAGATTATTGTGAGTTACCTGTGGGACATTGTAGGTTGTTGGTATCACTCTTTCTAACTGACAATTTATATTCATACTACAGTAGGAAGGCACCAGTAACATTGGTTCAACAACACTAAAATGTTTTAATAGAATCTAAGCTATTAACAATTTACCTTAGCAAAGAAACTGCTTAAAAGCTGCAGAATAGTGAATGAATGTCAATGAATGTCAGCCCTAAAGATAATAAATACAACCTTTTGACCAATAAAGATTATGAAATATTCCCTGCAGTCATACTTCTGCAAACAGCAGATTCTTAAATTCCCAACAATTATTAAACAATGACCCAACAATGGTATTGCTTTACATTTGTACAGTACAGTATGTATTGACAACAAATAGTTCAAATTCAGCGATTTCTTTAAATGTTCTCAAGCTCCTGCCCAAGCCACCAACTTAACCAGATATGTAACTGTTACAGTGGGGGGAAAAGTATTTAGTCAGCCACCAATTGTGCAAGTTCTCCCACTTAAAAAGATGAAAGAGGCCTGTAATTGACATCATAGGTAGACCTCAACTATGAGAGACAAAATGAGAAAACATATCTAGAAAATCACATTGCCTGATTTTTTGAAAGAATTCATTTGCAAATTATGATGGAAAATAAGAATTTGGTCACCTACAAACAAGCAAGATTTCTGTCTCTCACAGACCTGTAACTTCTTCTTTAAAAGGCTCCTCTGTCCTCCACTCATTACCTGTAGTAATGGCACCTGTTTGAAATTGTTATCAGAATAAAAGACACCTGTCTACAACCTCAAACAGTCACGCTCCAAACTCCACTATGGTAAAGACCAAAGAGCTGTGGAAGGACACCGGAAACAAAATTGTAGACCTGCACCAGGCTGGGAAGACTGAATCTGCAATAGACAAGCAGCTTGGTGTGAAGAAATCAACTGTGGGAGCAATAATTAGAAAATGGAAGTCATATAAGACCATTGATAATCTCCCTCGATCAGGGGCTCCACGCAAGATCTCACCCCGTGGGGTCAAAATGATTACAAGAACGGTGAGCAAAAATCCCAGAACTACACGGGGGGACCTATTGATTGACCTGCAGAAAGCTGGGACTAACGTAACAAAGGCTACCGTCAGTAACACACTATGCCGCCAGGGACTCAGATCCTGCAGTGCCAGACGTGTCCCCCTGCTTAAGCCAGTACATATCCGGGCCCATCTGAAGTTTGCAAGAGAGCATTTGGATGTTCCTGAAGAGTATTGGGAAAATGTCATATGGTCAGATGAAACCAAAGTAGAACTGTTTGGTAGAAACACAACTCGTCGTGTTTAGAGGAGAGTGAATGCTCAGTTGCATCCAAAGAATACCATACCTACTGTGAAGCATGGGGGTGGCAACATCATGCTTTGGGTCTGTTTCTCTGCAAAGCGACCAGGACGAATGATCCGTGTACATGAAAGAATGAATGGAGCCATGTATCGTGATATTTTGAGTGCAAACCTCCTTCATCCTTCCATCAGCAAGGGCATTCAAGCATGACCATGATCCCAAGTACTCCACCAGGGCAATGAAGGAGTGGCTTCGTAAGAAGGATTACAAGGTCCTCGGGTGGCCTATTCAGTCTCCAGATCTCAACCCCATAGAAAACCTTTGGAGGGAGTTGAAAGTCCGTGTTGCCCAGCGACAGCCCCAAAACATCACTGCTCTAGAGGAGATCTGCATTGAGGAATGGGTCAACATACCAGCAACAGTGTGTGCCAACCTTGTGAAGACTTACAGAAAACGTTTGACCTCTGTCATTGCCAACAAAGGATATATAACAAAGTATTGAGATGAACTTTTGTTATTGACCAAATACTTATTTTCCACCATAATTTGCAAATAAATTCTTTAAAAATCAGACAATGTGATTTTCTGGATTTGTTTTCTCATTTTGTCTCTCATAGTTGAGGTCTACCTATGATGTCAATTACAGGCTGGCCTCATCTTTTTAAGTGGAAGAACTTGCACAATTGGTGGCTGACTAAATACTTTTTTTCCAAACTGTATAATTACTTGTCATTTATTAACATAATTCCTGAAGCGCTTTGCACTGTACAAAATTCAAATTTGGCTCATAAATACCTTTGGGAATTTGAACAAGATCTTGTTTAACTAGTTTGACAAAAATGTCCACAGCCGGACTGAAAGACAAAGGGAGGAAATGTTGTAAGTGGCGACACAGATGTCTTGGAGTAGAGGGATCATAAATACCGTCCTGCTCTTCTACTAAAAGTTGCAGATCTCTAAGGGCTTGTCTCTCCATTGGTGTATCAAGACCACTATTGTTACCACAATTAAACTATTTCTTGAACAGCATCTTGCGAGCAAAAAGTTTTAAATATTTACTCATAGTGAAACGGTCAAATTTTCAAGAGTGGGTTAAATAAGAATCCTTTCTGTAAAATCTCAATCTGAGGTTTACTAAGAATATGGTAGGATGAATTGATTACCTTTAATGTTTGCTGCGTATATCCTTCATATTGGACCTGGTGACTTTGTGTTTTTTAGATGGGGTTCTGAGATCGTAAGATTGTCCTTCCACATTGAGGGTTTCTTCTGATCCTGCCTTTTTGCCTAAAAAAGGCCTTCCGCATTCTATTTCTCAGTATAAGGGGTTATTAAATTCAAACAGGATAAGGATTGTGATCTTGATCTCTCCCTTCTCTTATGCCACCGATATTCTCTAAGCAGAAATCCTTAAGATTTTGGAAGAATTTCTTTGTTTTAACTTCTTGTACTTCCTTTTCCCACTTTTCAATATCTTCCTCAAGTTTCTTTTCAAATGTTTTCACCTCCCCACTACTGAAAGTTTGTTGGATTTTTTCTTTTAATTTCAACTTCTTTTTCCAAATTTTCAAGTGCTTTACGTTTTGCTCCAATTAGCAATTCAACAAGGGTCAGTGAACACTTGGGAACGGCTTCTTTTCGTTTACCAATAAACATTATATCATCACTACCTAAGGTAGGGAAATCTTCTACACGTAGTCCCCTGGGATTGATGGTTTTTTTGCAAATGGTTTTTCAAAGCGGCTTTGTTCAACCACGCCTTATCCCTTTTTCTAATGAGATCCTAAATTTTTTGTTTCAATTGCTCAAATTGGGATGACTACCAGAGTCCCAAAGATTCATATCTTTGAACATTATCTCAGGTCTTGTAAGTTGTTCCATCCTATGGAGTCATTTTTTGAAATGTTGGACATTGTCACATAGTTGAGGCAAAAGGAAGATTCCATTAAGACAATAAAAAAGACAAGAAAAATAACACAAATTATTTTCTTCTCATATTAATAATTTTTTCCCACCATTTTTGACACTTTGCTTTTGTGCTGTGTTTTTGTGAGTGTACCACATTGTTTGCACTTTATCACCACATCACTCATATTTTTCTATCAAGTTATTGTCGTATGATTAATTGTGATACATCATGTTCATTCTATCCATTGGTTAGCCTTCGCATTATGTTTTTCAATTTCACTTAATTATTTTCCAATATGGAGTATCATCTTTTCACATTGTCAGTATATTTTATTATATTATTAATATTTATTTGTTTTTATTATTATTTTTATTTCTCATTATTTTTTATTTTATTTCTTTATATTCTTTCATTCTATTTACTTTCTTTTCATTATTAATCATTCATTATGTATTTCTTATATTATATGTATTGTTTTAACATTCTGTATTTATATTATTTGATATTATTATATATTATGGGATCTTCTCTATATGTTTGGTGTAATACATGCATCACTAATAATAAGTACATGAATAGCTATCAGTGATGAGTCTATATTCTATTCTCTGATATAGTGTATATCTGTATTATGGGTCCATGAGGCATCAGTACCCAGGAGTACATGCATCACTAATAATAACCATGGATTAACTCTGATATAGAAACACTACTTAAGGAATAAAATATGGCATTCAGGACAAGAGATAAGGAGGGGCTGAGGGAAGTACAAAAGTAGCTGAGGCATCAAATCAGGCAGGGAAAAGCCAGTTATAAGGAAAAATGGAAAAGCAAATGGAGAGAAAAGACATAAGGGGGGTCTGGGAGGGGCTTAAGTCAATTTCGGGTCATAAACAGTCTGTCTGCCAGATTGAGGCAGATGTTAATTGGCTTAATGAACTAAACCTATTCTTCAACAGATTTGATCACACACCAGCTCCTCCCACCCCAGCATGTCCTTCAGTTCCCCTCACCACAATGACTTCACCCCATGTGGCTACTTCCCAACAGTCTGACCTTCACACGGTCCCAGGTGAGGAAGGAGATGAAAAAGATCAAGGCGAGGAAAGCCACAGGGCCAGATGACATCAGTGCAAGGCTAATTAAGACTTGTGGGGACCAGCTGTGTGGTATAATTACATACATGTTTAATATGAGCCTGAGGCAGGAAATAGTCCCTGAATTATGGAAATCTTCTTGTTTCCAAAGAAACCTCACCCTATGAACCTCAATGACTACAGACCTGTAGCACTGACATCCCACTTGATGAAGATCTTAGAGAGATTGGTTCTCACACATCTCTGCCATCTAGTGAGCCCCGCTATGGACCCTCTCCAGTTTGCTTATCGGCCGGGCAATGGGGTAGATGATGCCATCATCCACCTTCTGCACAGGGCTCTGTCTCACCTGGAGAAACCAGGGAACACGGTGAGAATAATGTTCTTTGATTTCTCCAGTGCTTTTAACACCATACAGCTGGGGTTACTGAGGGACAAGCTGGGCCTTGCTGGAGTGGACCACCACCTCTCCAACTGGATCCTAGACTACCTCACAAATTGACCTCAATACGTGAGAGCCCAAGACTATGTGTCAGATACCAGGATCTGTAATACGGGGGGCACCCCAGGGTACGGTTCTCGCCCCTTTCCTCTTCACACTGTACACTGCAGATTTTAGGTGCAACTCATCTAGCTGCTACCTACAGAAGTATTCTTAAGACTCTGCAATAGTAGGTCTGCAATAGTAGGTGTATCACAGATGAGGATTACAGGGAGTACAGAGAACTGAACCGGGTTTTTGTGGACTGGTGCCAGCAGAACCACCTGAAGATTAACGCGGGGAAGACCAAGGAGATGGTGGTGGACTTCCGTAAATGCAGATGCCCTCCTAAACCAGTGGACATCCTGGGGATGGGAATCGAGATTGTGAACACCTATAAGTACCTGGGTTTGCTCCTTAATAATAAGCTGGACTGAGCAGATCACATGGAGGTCCTGTACAGGAAGGGCCACAGCAGGCTCTACCTGCTTAGGAAGCTGAGAGCCTTTGGAATCCAGGGGGCACTTCTTAGGACTTTCTTCAAGTGGCATCAGCCATCTTCTTTGGAGTGGCCTGCTGGGGGACCAGTATATCAACTAGGGAGAGAAATAAACTTGACAAGCTGATTAGAAAGGCTAGCTCTGTCCTGGGGAGCCCACTGGACCCAGTGCAGGTAGTAGGTGACAGAAGGATACTTTCCATGGTGAGCTCCATGCGGAAGAAGAAGTCCCATCCCATGAATGAGACTGTGATAGCGCTGGGCAGTACTGTCAGTGACCGACTGCTCCACCCTAAGCCACCTAAACTGACAGATCGAGCAAGGAGAGCACTGGTCAGATAAGCAGCTAAGAGGCATATGGTCACTCTGGAGGAGATGCAGAAATCCATAGCTCAAGTGGGAGAATCTGTCCACAGGACAACTATAAGTCATGCACTCCATAAATCCGGCCTTTATGGAAGAGTGGTCAGAAGAAAACCATTGTTGAAAGAAAGTCATAAGAAGTGCTAATTTCTAATATACACCTATAAATAATTAAGAAGTGACTGTGATTTTTAATACAATAGAAACATTAAGAAATCTTGTCTACATAAACTGAGCTAGAAACATAACAGACATTTTATTAAATTAAACCAGGAGTCAGATGTATCATGAATAATGAGATTTATTATGGGCATACCAATCATTTATACATTAAATTAATACAATGCTTTTGATTCTGTGATGTGTCTGTTATGGCTTTCAAATCTGTAAAGAAATAATAGAGTTATAATCACAATTATTGTAGTATTATAATAATCAGATTATTAAAGGGGAATTCAAGCCAGTGTAAATTACTTCCTATGTAAAGGATAGGGGGTAACTTACAGATTTAGCATCCTATTAAATGGGAAAAAAAAAGAAAATCACATTAAAAAAAATGATATGTAGACTCTTCATGTACCTGGCCTTATTATTATACTTTTGTCTGCCATATTAATGGCTTCTGGCCTTGACTAAATGGGATTTAAAAGTAAACCTCTCATAAGACTATCATTTCACACATTAATTATTATAGAAATAAATATTTTTAGAAAATTAACTTGTTAATTTTAATTACTTATGTTTAAACAGAATAAAAGAAATAAGAGGATGTAATGATCAATAACTCACATGAAAAAAAATTGTTTTCTTAGCCCAGAATTGTGCCAATATCCAAGTTAATCTAATAAAAATAAAATGATGTAAAAAGATTTCTCAGCAGACTTTAGAATCCTAGTAATATATAAAATAAAGTTTAAAAGAACAATGCATATAATATAATTAATTTTAGGTTATCATTCTATCGATACAACTTAAATTTATTGTTACTTTTCAGCTTAAATTATATTTATAAATAAGTTAGAAATACTTAATGAATGTTATCATTTTACATAAACCAGCTACATGGATGTCTTACCAGTAACTTGCGTAAGGTTTTCAATGTCTCTCCCTATAACAAAATACAAATAAAATGCACAAATTTAAGTAAACAAGTTATTTTCCTAAGTTATAGAATACTCTTCATATTATCTAATATCTTACCAATGCTTCACATAGAACATTCAGCACAGCATTCTGTACTCCTAGGCCATCCTAGAATTAAATAGAAGAATATTGAGATGAAAAAAGTTATTTTAAATCATAAATGTATAAAACAAGAAAAAAAATATTTTTTGGAAACAATAGCATTGCCATTACATATCTAGATGTTAAATCATAACATTATGCTCTTTCACCTCCACTAATGATTTTGCGGATCAAAATATTTTCAATGCTGAATTAATTCTGAAAACAATATATCAGAAGACATGCTTACCACTATTTTTAAAATTTCCAAACCAAGCTGTTCTGCTACTTCTCCTACATTGTCTCCAACTTTCTCCTAGAAATTA
The DNA here is from genome assembly GCA_947044405.1 of Leptodactylus fallax. NCBI lineage: Eukaryota > Metazoa > Chordata > Amphibia > Anura > Leptodactylidae > Leptodactylus > Leptodactylus fallax. Next base: position 95,048 of record CAMRHE010000094.1, read on the forward strand.
TAAACAAGCACAAAAATTATTGAAAAAATAAGAATAATCATAAATGACTAAACGGTAAATACTGATGTTTAACATAATTACCAGGAAGTCTTCTATAGTCAGAATTTCATCAACTGTACAACCTACATCTTTCTAAAAGAAATAAAGGGTAAAAGTTGTTATTCGATGTTATCAAAAATTTATTTTGTAAGGCACACATACACAAAGCCCCATTAGTGGTCTCCACATGGTATAATGTCCTATTGGTGTCTCCAACACAATATAATGGGTTATTATACTGTGTGGGGGGCAATAAAATTGCATTATGCTGAAGTTGGTAATAAATAGGAAATTATACTATGTGTGGAGAACTAATGAACACTATTGTGTGGAGGTCACTAATAACCATTATACCGTGTTAGAGACACTAACAAGAAATAATACTGTGGGGGAAGCATTAAGAAGCATTATACTGTGGGGGCACTAATGGATCATTACACTGTGGGGGGAACTAATGGGGCATTATACATTGTGGGGGGCAGTAAGGAACATTACACTAATAATACCCCAATAGTGCCCCACACAGTACAATGCTCCATTAGTGCCCCTACATGATGCAGAGTATAATTTTCCTTAATGCCCCCCACATAGTATAATGCTACTTATAACCATGCAGTCCCTGACAGTGGTCAGGAGAAACACTTACCTTCCAACTGCTGTTCTTTAGCATATTACATCGCTACAGTGGCAGTAGGGATTGGTATTCATACCTACTGCCGCTATAGTAGTGTATCAATGCTAAAGATCAACAGTTGGGAGGCGAGTAGTTACTCGTCACTGTAATTATGGAGACACGAGTCTGGACATCTGCCGCCAGCAGTCCCTGGTTGGACATTGGTCTGACTGCTGAATTATCCACTCTCCTTCCTTGCATTGATCTAACGGATTGGTGGGAGGGAAGGAGAGAGCTGTGCAGAGTAACCACTCAGCAGGGTCTGGTATTGCTGAACCCCTCTGACTTCGGGCTATAAGACACATAGACTTTTCATGAACTTTTTTCTTTGGTAAAAAGTGTGTCTTATATTCCAAAAAATTTAGTACCCACTAGTACATGAGTAAAGGCTTATATCACTGTATCAATTATATCACTGAACTCAAGTCCAATATTAATTTATATATTTACATTTTGTATTCATAAAATACTTTTAGAATACTTATCAGAGCCTGGTGTAATTCCACTAAGAACTGTTTATATAAGTGCTCATTATGTTCTTTCTGAAAGTACAAAAATTATTTTCTCCATATATCTAAAGTATTAGAATATACATTTAATTAAAATTAAATTATTCATTTACATCAATGTGTTTAATAAAATATGGCATCTTTATTAGTGTCAAAGTTTGAATGACTTCACATGTTCCCCGATCCACTCAAAGTTATAGTGAAAGTTAACACTTTCTAAGCTAGTATCACTATTGCATGAATTAATATCAAACCATATGGCTACAATACTCATAAATTTCAATTAGCTCAACAAATTTACTCTTGTTACCATCAAAATTTGGCACATTTTTTAAAATAAATCTATGCCTGTTTATAGCAGACATAGATTTCAATTCCCGGTATTAGGACGACCATTGGAAAGATTTGCCAAATGTTTGAGGAGTGTGCATCTCATAATAAATTGTGTTAAAAAGACATATAGATTAAGACTGGCAAAAGAAATAGCAGTCTTATTAAATGTACCTCAATGTGTTTTGTGGTAGGTACACTGAGAGCTGGATGACCCAGATATGTAACATATTTAAAGATAAAATTGTAAAGCTTTTAAATGAACCTGTATATATATTATTTAAACATATATGGTTGCTATATAGAGATGTAGACAAATTGTCAAGCAACAGTTTTCTGCATTAGGGTGAAATGTGAAGTTAATGTTTGCTGTAACTGTAAATTGCTTTATTTTATAAAAAATATTATATAGTGTATAGAGTGTGCAACCCAAAAGGTGTAACCTTTCAAATTATAAGCATGTAGAAAGAATGAATGAAAAAAGCTTAATATAAATAGTCAAGATTAAGTTTATCTACATACCTTGCCTTGCATGTACAGACAGAGCAAACGTTGGAGTTTAAGCAGGATCTCCGGGACATCAACCTATTGATAACAATGATAGTTAACAACTCTACATTGTAACAGAAGAATTGACCAGTACGTTATAGAATATTATCTTACTAAACGGGGATATAATCAAACCATGGATATACACTGAATATATTAATGATATTACATTTTGAAAATAAATAGATACATGAGAATAACAGAAATGATAGCCAGAGTTACTCTTAAAGTCTAGAATAATTTTATATATGACTCTCAAATATATAACGTCTAATTTCCCACTAGTTCAAGCCCTACTATATGACCTGCTTCTATACATGATTGCATATTCAACTTGTGCCTAATTTTACTTAGTCTATGAATAGATAGAATATTTATATCATGGTGTTGTATATAATGTGTAGATATTATCTGAAGGAAGGATAAATTCTTACTCTAACTAATTTTTCAAGGCATTCCGTTGGGATGAGAGCTACTTCTGATAAGGATAGAAAAAAGAGTTGTAACATATATAGGTTCTAAAATACTCAATATTGAAAGAATTCTTAAACTTTACAAATGGGGAAATATCCAGTTGTCTAACATCTAAAATTAAAAGGCTAAAACCAAAATTCATGCCTAATAATAATCAGTTAATAAGCATAAACAGCGCCTTCATTTTTACATTTCTGATTATATTTACAGAACAGTAAAGATTACATGAATAATAGTAACTACTCACTTGTGCTATCTCCAACTGCATGTCCAGGACCTGTAAAACAGAAGAGAAACAACATTTATACTGTTATTATTAATTATTACTTTTATTAAAATTATTACTTTTTAATAATGTAACTTAGTCTCATCACAATGATGTCTCACTCTATAGCATTACCTTATAATATGCTTTACCTTTACTTTATACAGATGAACTTACCAAAGTAACAACTTAGAGCCACAACAAGGAACGCAATAGTAGCCTTCATAATGGGAGAAGGATCGATGCTGGTTACTCAGAAAGCAAATCTAAATATCAGCTTTGGTTTTGTTCACAAGCCCTAAGATCTAGTGTATTTATACCTTCTCACTGTTATTCTGTATCCCTGACAATAAACACAATCTATTGATCATTGATGGTTGTGAAATGTTCTCAAATGTCAGTTCTCATTTTGCAATTTCTGTGACTTTCTGATCGTCTGTTATTACACAATACACCTAACAATGCTGTTATTTCTTGTTTATCTAGGATTATAAGGATAATTGGGAAACATATGGTACATTGATTATAGATAAAATTCTATTTATATCGTTTACATTTATCATAATTATTGATATGTAATATATGTTTTGTACCCTCAATATAAAGTAATTTTTCCTTTCATAGTTACATAGCTGATAGGTTGAAAAAGGACATTGGTTTACCCAGTCCAACCTATAATCGTATCATGTTGTTTCAGCAGAAGACAAAAAAAAAAAACAAAAGCATATGAGTAACGTGCAAATTACCCTATATTGGGGGAAAAAAATCCTACCGAACACCAAATATGGCAATGACAAAAAATCCTTGGATCACCATCTCCAGAAGTCTAGTATCCATAACTTGTAATATTATATTTGGAAGTTCTATAATTTCACTGCACTATCTATTCATATATTTGTAGATTGTATTTACGTCACCTCTAAGCTGTCTTTTTCCAAAATGAATAACCTCATGCTTCATCATTTGCCTTAATCTTGCAATCCCTCTATTCACTTATTTTCTTTGGTAGATATCCTCTGTACCTACTCTAGTTCAACCCAAAATTATTGGAAGCCCTACTTGGGACAATGAATGATGACAATGCATATAAAACACTGTGGGATATGTTGAAGCTATATAAGAAAGATAAATGAAAAATAATAAAATTAATAAAATTATACATCATTTTCTATGTGTGGACCAACTAGTGATTTGTACAGAGCAAATTGGGGAGCAAGGGAGAGCCAATAGATTGCTCAAGTTATCCTACCTTACTGCATAATCTGTGCCATAGTTTCCAGGACTGCAATATGGATAGGAGCTATATCCTATCATCACCTGCCCCTTACTGGTACATCCGGTAAGATCCATCAAATGTTTTGGTGATTATAGCTGGATGTATAAATTTATAGCAATGAATAAATGAACTCTTCCATCGTGGTGCAGGGGACCTAGAGATGAGACAGAATTAATATCTATTAGTAATTAGATCTCATCTGAGAGGTCCCATGTGCCAGAATATATTAGTGAAGTAACTCCTAAAGTTACATAGGAGTCTTTGCATTAGCTTTCTTAACTGGAATACTTTCAGTCATATTAAAAGTAGGCCAGTGACTCACTGTCAATGTGATATTGAGTAGCATGATAACTGTAAAGTGCTAGGTAAAGATGTGGGCAGGAGGAGGCAGAAGCTGTCCTGCTATTCCTATGAATTGCCAGGTGGGTCCTGCCTTCACAGCAGGTACTGCCCATGAATTCATTTTAATAGATAGGCAGCTCCTGCACTAACAGTTGGAGCAATCAAAGGACAAAATGTTGAATCTGCATTGCATAATCTGTGATCTCAAAGACTGCTACATCTGTATGTTTTATTATTTCAAAAAAGATTAGCCACATTTAGCTTCCTCTAGTGCTGGCCAGTAAAGAGTGATGCACTAGCCCCCTTATTATTAGCAGAGTACCCACCATCCCCAGGGGTATCTGGAAAATCCAGGTACCCACCTGTACCTGATCATCTTAAGTGATAGGTGGGTAGTATGGTGGCTGAAGGCTTGTATTTTCAGGTTTGGAAGGGGCAATAACCATGGACCTTTCACATGAGTTAATACTAGTTGGAGGCTATTTGTTTTTTTGCAGGTCCAGGTGTACTTTTTAGTTATACCATGCTGTGGAAAGTCTGTTGCTTCGATCAGTTTTTACTACAATTTTTATTAGAGGCGAAACAGCGAATAAAATGGAATTTAAGCACTTTTGATGTTTTTTTTCGTCACTATGCTGTTCTTTGTACAGGAAAAATATTTTTATAAATTTGTAGACAGAGCGTTTTCAGACAAAGGCATACTTAATGTGTATGTGTTTCACTGTAACTTTTTTTGTTTTATATATATTCTAGGGCAAAAGGAGTGATTTAAACTTGTAGTTTTTTTATTTTTTTTATATCTATTTACAACTTTTTATTTTTTTTTATTTTACTAGCCGCCCTAGGGGGCTTTAACATGTAATCATTTGATTGCAAGTCCCATAGACTGCAATAAAACTGTATTTCAGTCTATGTAAGTTTTGCTACATTAATATTGAGGCTGGTCATAGACCAACCTCAATAGTAATATGTTTATGACCCATCTGGGAGCCTTCATAAGGCTCCCGACTGTCATAGGAAGAGGTCGGCTACCGCAATCTTGCCGCACAGGAGCCATCCTGCAGTGTTAAAGGTGGGGCATTTTTTTACTATGGGGAGCAACACAGCATTGCAATGGCCTCCATCATCATCATCAGATTACAGTAGAGATAATAATATGGTAGATGTCGGGAAAGGGTTAAAAAAAAAAAAATTATTTGCCTTGGCAGCATCTGACATTTATTGGTTTCTATAAGTTAAGTTTCATGCCAACTAATATTACAGTACTTTACTAGGTCAGCTTAGCTCAGTTGTGTACTTCTATTCAGAAAGAGATCATGGAATAAACAGTGTTTTCTCTTACTCTTACAGTGCATATCCTTACTATTATCACTGTTAGACCTCATTGGCATTTCTCTGATCAGGCTCCCAACTATCTAAAACCATATGTATACTCTACTCTTTTGTGATAACTACTGCCCTGATCAATAGATAATTGTGAGTTACCTGTGGGACATTGTAGGTTGTTGGTATCACTCTTTCTAACTGACAATTTATATTCATACTACAGTAGGAAGGCACCAGTAACATTGGTTCTCCAACACTAAAATGTTTTAATAGAATCTAAGCTATTAACAATTTACCTTAGCAAAGAAACTGCTTAGAGGCTGCAGAATAGTGAATGAATGTCAATGAATGTCAGCCCTAAAGATAATAAATACAACCTTTTGACCAATAAAGATTATGAAATATTCCCTGCAGTCATACTTCTGCAAACAGCAGATTCTTAAATTCCCAACAATTATTAAACAATGACCCAACAATGGTATTGCTTTACATTTGTACAGTACAGTATGTATTGACAACAAATAGTTCAAATTCAGCTATTGCTTTAAATGTTCTCACGCACCTGCCCAAGCCTCCAACTTATCCAGATATGTAACTGTTACAGTGGGGGGAAAAAGCATTTAGTCAGCCACTAATTGTCCAAGTTCTCCCACTTAAAAAGATGAGAGAGGCCTGTAATTGACATCATAGGTAGACCTCAACTATGAGAGACAAAATGAGAAAACATATCTAGAAAATCACATTGTCTGATTTTTTGAAAGAATTCATTTGCAAATTATGGTGGAAAATAAGTATTTGGTCACCTACAAACAAGCAAGATTTCTGTCTCTCACAGACCTGTAACTTCTTCTTTAAGAGGCTCCTCTGTCCTCCACTCAATACCTGTAGTAATGGCACCATAAAAGACACCTGTCTACAACCTCAAACAGTCACACTCCAAACTCCACTATGGTAAAGACCAAAGAGCTGTGGAAGGACACCGGAAACAAAATTGTAGACCTGCACCAGGCTGGGAAAACTGAATCTGCAATAGGCAAGCAGCTTGGTTTGAAGAAATCAACTGTGGGAGCAATAATTAGAAAATGGAAGTCATATAAGACCATTGATAATCTTCCTCGATCAGGGGCTCCACACAAGATCTCACCCCTTGGGGTCAAAATGATTACAAGAACGGTGAGCAAAAATCCCAGAACTACACATGGGGGACCTAATGATTGACTTGCAGAAAGCTGGGACTAACGTAACAAAGGCTACCGTCAGTAACACACTATGCCGCCAGGGACTCAGATCCTGCAGTGCCAGACGTGTTCCCCTGCTTAAGCCAGTACATATCCGGGCCCGTCTGAAGTTTGCAAGAGAGCACTTGGATGTTCCAGAAGAGTATTGGGAGAATGTCATATGGTCAGACGTAACCAAAGTAGAACTGCTTGGTAGAAACACAACTCGTCGTGTTTGGAGGAGAGTGAATACTGAGTTGCATCCAAAGAACACCATACCTACTGTGAAGCATGGGGGTGGCAACATCATGCTTTGGGGCTGTTTCTCTGCAAAGCGACCAGGACGAATGATCCGTGTACATGAAAGAATGAATGGGGATATGTATCGTGAGATTTTGAGTGCAAACCTCCTTCCATCAGCAAGGGCATTAAAGATGGAACGTGGCTGGGTCTTTCAGTATGACAATGATCCCAACCACACTGCCAGGGCAACGAAGGAGTGGCTTCGTAAGAAGAATTTCAAGGTCCTGGAGTGGCCTAGCCAGTCTCCAGATCTCAACCCCATAGAAAACCTTTGGAGGGAGTTGAAAGTCCGTGTTGCCCAGCGACAGCCCCAAAACTTCACTGCTCTAAAGGAGATCTGCATGGAGGAATGGGCCAACATATCAGCAACAGTGTGTGCCAACCTTGTGAAGACTTACAGAAAACATTTGACCTCTGTCATTGCCAACAAAAGATATATAACAAAGTATTGAGATGAACTTTTGTTATTGACCAAATACTTATTTTCCACCATAATTTGCAAATAAATTCTTTAAAAATCAGACAATGTGATTTTCTGGATTTGTTTTCTCATTTTGTCTCTCATAGTTGAGGTCTACCTATGATGTCAATTACAGGCCGGCCTCATCTTTTTAAGTGGAAGAACTTGCACAATTGGTGGCTGACTAAATACTTTTTTTCCCAACTGTATAATTACTTGTCATTTATTAGCATAATTCCTGAAGCGCTTTGCACTGTACAAAATTCAAATTTGGCTCATAAATACCTTTGGGAATTTGAACAAGATCTTGTTTAACTAGTTTGACAAAAATGTCCACAGCCGGACTGAAAGACAAAGGGAGGAAATGTTGTGAGTGGCGACACAGATGTGTTGGAGTAGAGGGATCACAAATACTGTCCTTGTCTTCTACTAAAAGTTGCAGATCTCTAAGGGCTTGTCTCTCCATTGGTGTATCAAGACCACTATTGTTACCACAATTAAACTATTTCTTGATCAGCATCTTGCGAGCAAAAAGTTTTAAATCTTTAATCATAGTGAAACGGTCGAATTTTCAAGAGGGGGTTTCTGTAAAACCTCAATCTGAGGTTTACTAAGAACATGGTAGGATGAATTGATTACCTTAAATGTTTGCTCTGTTTATCCTTCATATTGGACCTGGCCACTTTGTGTTTTTTAGATGGGGTTCTGAGATCGTAAGACTGTCCTTCCACATTGAGGGTTTCTTCTGATCCCGCCTTTTTGCCTAAAAAAGGCCTTCCGCATTCTATTTCTCAGTATAAGGGGTTATTAAATTCCAACAGGATAAGGATTGTGATCTTGATCTCTCCCGTCTCTTATGCCACCGATATTCTCTATTTAAGCAGAAATCCTCAAGATTTTGGAAGAATTTCTTTGTTTTAACTTCTTGTACTTCCTTTTCCCACTTTTCAATATCTTCCTCAAGTTTCTTTTCAAATGTTTTCACCTCCCCACTACTGAAAGTTTGTTGAATTTTTATTTTCAACTTCTTTTTCCATATTTTTAAGTGCTTTACGTTCTGCTCCAATTAGCAATTTAATAAGAGTCCGTGAACACTTGGAAACGGCTTCTTTTCGTTTACCAATAAACATTATATCATCACTACCTAAGGTAGGGAAATCTTCTACATGTAGTCCCCTGGGATTGATGGTTTTTTACAAATGGTTTTTCAAAGCGGCTTTGTTCGACCACGCCTTATTCCTTTTTCTAATGAGATCCCAAATTTTTTGTTTCAATTCCTCAAATTGGGATGACTACCAGAGTCCCAAAGATTCATATCTTTGAACATTATCTCAGGTCTTGTAAGTTCTGCTATCCTATGGAGTCATTTTTGAAATGTTGGACATTGTCACATAGTTGAGGCAAAAGGAAGATTCCATTAAGACAATAAAAAAGACAAGAAAAATAACACAAATTATTTTCTTCTCATATTAATAATTTTTTTCCACCATTTTTGACACTTTGCTTTTGTGCTGTGTTTTTGTGAGTGTACCACATTGTTTGCACTTTATCACCACATCACTCATATTTTTCTATCAAGTTATTGTCGTATGATTAATTGTGATACATCATGTTCATTCTATCCATTGGTTAGCCTTCGCATTATGTTTTTCAATTTCACTTAATTATTTTCCAATATTGGAGTATCATCTTTTCACATTGTCAGTATATTTTATTATATTATTAATATTTATTTCCTTTTATTATTATTTTTATTTCTCATTATTTTTCATTTTATTTCTTTATATTCTTTCATTCTATTTTCTTTCTTTTCATTATTAATCATTCATTATGTATTTCTTATATTATATGTATTGTTTTAACATTCTGTATTTATATTATTTGATATTATTATATATTATGGGATCTTCTCTATATGTTTGGTGTAATACATGCATCACTAATAATAAGTACATGAATAGCTATCAGTGATGAGTCTATATTCTATTCTATGATATAGTGTATATCTGTATTATGGGTCCATGATGCATCAGTACCCAGGAGTACATGCATCACTAATAATAACCATGTATTAACTCTGATATAAAAACACTACTTAAGGAATAAAATATGGCATTCAGGACAAGAGATAAGGAGGGGCTGAGGGAAGTACAAAAGGAGCTGAGGCATCAAATCAGGCAAGGAAAAGCCATTTATAAGGAAAAATTGAAAAGCAAATGGAGAGAAAAGACATAAGGGGGGTCTGGGAGGGGCTTAAGTCAATTTCGGGTCATAAACAGTCTGTCTGCCAGATTGAGGCAGATGTTAATTGGCTTAATGAACTAAACCTATTCTTCAACAGATTTGATCACACACCAGCTCCTCCCACCCCAGCATGTCCTTCAGTTCCCCTCACCACAATGACTTCACCCCATGCGGCTACTTCCCAACAGTCTGACCTTCACATGGTACCAGGTGAGGAAGGAGATGAAAAAGATCAAGGCGAGTAAAGCCGCAGGGCCAGATGACATCAGTGCAAGGCTAATTAAGACTTGTGGGGACCAGCTGTGTGGTATAATTACATACATGTTTAATATGAGCCTGAGGCAGGAAATAGTCCCTGAATTATGGAAATCTTCTTGTGTGGTACCATTTCCAAAGAAACCTCACCCTATGGACCTCAATGACTACAGACCTGTAGCACTGACATCCCACTTGATGAAGATCTTAGAGAGATTGGTTCTCACACATCTCCGCCCATTAGTGAGCCCAGCTATGGACCCTCTCCAGTTTGCTTATCGGCCGGGCATTGGGGTAGATGATGCCATCATCCACCTTCTGCACAGGGCTCTGTCTCACCTGGAGAAACCAGGGAACACGGTGAGAATAATGTTCTTTGATTTCTCCAGTGCTTTTAACACCATACAGCCGGGGTTACTGAGGGACAAGCTGGGCCTTGCTGGAGTGGACCACCACCTCTCCAACTGGATACTAGACTACCTCACAAATCGACCTCAATACGTGAGAGCCCGAGACTGTGTGTCAGATACCATGATCTGTAATACGGGGGCACCCCAGGTTACGGTTCTCACCCCTTTCCTCTTCACACTGTACACTGCAGATTTTAGGTGCAACTCATCTAGTTGCTATCTACAGAAGTATTCTGACGACTCTGCAATAGTAGGTCTGCAATAGTAGGTCTCATCACAGATGATGATAACAGGGATTACAGAGAACTGAACCGGGTTTTTGTGGACTGGTGCCAGCAGAACCACCTGAAGATTAACGCGGGGAAGACCAAGGAGATGGTGGTGGACTTCCGTAAATGCAGATGCCCTCCTAAACCAGTGGACATCCCGTCGACGGGCATCGAGATTGTGAACACCTATAAGTACCTGGGTTTGCTCCTTAATAATAAGCTGGACTGGGCAGATCACATGGAGGTCCTGTACAGGAAGGGCCACAGCAGGCTCTACCTGCTTAGGAAGCTGAGAGCCTTTGGAATCTTTGGGGCACTTCTTAGGACTTTCTTCAACTCGGTAGTGGCATCAGCCATCTTCTTTGGAGTGGCCTGCTGGGGGAGCAGTATATCAACTAGGGAGAGAAATAAACTTGACAAGCTGATTAGAAAGGCTAGCTCTGTCCTGTGGAGCCCACTGGACCCAGTGCAGGTGGTGGTTGACAGAAGGATACTTTCCGTGGTGAGCTCCATGTGGAAGAAGAAGTCCCATCCCATGCATGAGACTGTGATAGCGCTGGGCAGTACTGTCAGTGACCGACTGCTCCACCCTAAGTGTGAGAAGGAGTGCTATCGGACGTCTTTTCTCCCCACCGCGGTTAGGCTGTACAACCAACACCGACCTAAGCGGAGATCAATACACACAGATTACTGAAGTGTCTGACTGTAGTGTCTTGTGCCATTTGAATAGGACAAGCCCTCTGTTTACAATCAACTGATTGGCGCTCGGGTGGTGAGTGGGTGGGACATTGCTGACAGAGGTTGGCAGGCCGCGATGACGCTGATTACATCATGGGGCGTGTCCCACTTGCCGCGGTGTGTCCATATTGGTCCTACTCTCCAGTGGGTGTTTCTTAGGCGGGGAGGAGTCTACTCGTTATATGCCTATATCTTTGCTCAGTATAGCGTGCCGCTGTCATCCATGCAGACATGCTGTTAGTGTGTCTTACACTTTATTTTTTTATTATATCTGACCTCTGATGAAACTTTCAGATAGGGGAAACATGTAAGGGTCATGCTAGTTAAGGGAAATAGCCTAGCCTCCAGTCTGTATCAGATAGCTTGTTTAGCAGGAGACCTCATACCTGGGCTAAATGCCTGGGGGGGGCCTCTCAGGGACAGCTGTGTCTGGAGTGCTATACACTGGGCTGATTCTAATTTTGGTTGCCCACTGAATCAAAGAAAAACAATATATGAACCAGCACTTATTAGTGTGGTTTTATCATACTTATTTTCTTTTTCACACATTACTTTGGGCACAAAAACACTTTTGCTTTGGTTTTTGTTTTTATTTTTTAGTGGCTTTCAATAAAAGTTAGGTTTGAAACCAGTTTATTATTTAGACCTATTAAATACTTCAGTGAATTGTTCTCCATGCACTGGCCTCACGATATCCACGGGCGATATCGCGGTCACGTGACAGCTTCGCGTCATATGATGCGGCCTGTGATGTCCACGCATGCGTGCTGGGGATTTCCTGATGCCATCATGGTTGTTCATTCATTAGGTGTGTTATCATTACAGGCCTCATATATATAGCCCCTCTGCTTCGAGTGACATACACTCCTGATGAAAAATTGACAGGGAAAACGCTTTGAGGTGTCAACCAAACGTGTTCTTTCTTGTATACCGGGGCTCCAGTATTTAACATGGCTACAGGTATTAACATATTTTTGTGAAATATCTCATTATTTGGGGATTATGTTCATTGACATTTATTGTATTAATGAGGACATGTGGTTGTGTATGCTTGACTCTTAGTGAATAATCCACATCAAACTTTGGCCCTGATATATATGTGCACAGGTATTCATCAATATACTTATACTTAATATAATTTCTTTTGATCCACTTTATATTAACTTCAGCCTTGTTTGTAATTGGCACATAGACCTTTTGTTTTATTCAATTGCTTGTCTAAACTTCTTACATTGTCCCTGCTATACATTTTTGGTCACTTTGTGTAACATATACCTCATATATGTGTACAATCATAACATTTAAAATATTTAAAGTAGCTGGTTATTGATAATTAGTATATATTACTGACATTCATGTTACTAACTGTAGTATCCTGTATAATTGTCCCTTGGTACTGTCTTTTCTCTGGAAATTACAAACTTCTGTTCTGTGAAGGTCTCAGTGGTTTGTTAGAGAACACTAGTGAACAAACAGCATCATGAAGACCAAGGAACTCACCAGACAGGTCAGAGATAAAGTTGTGAAGAAGTTAAAAGCAGGGTTAGGTTATAAAACCATATCCCAAACTTTGAGCTTCCCAAGGAACACTGTTCAATCCATCATCCATAGATGGAAAAAGTATTCTACAACTCCAAACCTACCAAGACATGGGCAGCCACCTAAACTGACAGATCGAGCAAGGAGAGCACTGGTCAGATAAGCAGCTAAGAGGCCCATGGTCACTGTGGAGGAGCTGCAGAAATCCACAGCTCAAGTGGGAGAATCTGTCCACAGGACAACTATAAGTCATGCACTCCATAAATCCGGCCTTTATGGAACAGTGGTCAGAAGAAAACCATTGTTGAAAGAAAGTCATAAGAAGTGCTGTTTGTAGTTTGCCACAAGCCATATAGAGGAAAAAGCAAACATGTGGAAGAAGGTACTCTGATCAGATGAGACCAAAGTTGAACTTTTTGGCCTAAATGCAAAGCGCTATATGTGGTGGAAAAGTAACACTGAATCATCACCCTGAACACACCTTCCCCACTGTGAGACATGGTGGTGGCAGCATCATGCTGTGGGGTTGCTTTTCTGCAGCAGGGACAGGGAAGTTGGTCAGAGTTGATGGAAAGATGGGTGGATCTAAATACAGGGCAATCCTGGAAGAATACTTGTTGGAGGCTGCAAAAGACTTGAGACTGGGAAGGAGTCACTTTCCAGCAAGACAATGACCCTTAACATAAACCCAGAGCTACAGTAGAATGGTTTAGATCAAGGATAATTCATGTGTTAGAATGGCCCAGTCAAAGTCCAGACCTAAATGCCATTGAGCATCTGTGTCAAGACATCAAAATTGCTGTTCAAAGACATTCCCTATCCAATCTGGCTGAGCTTGAGCTATTTTGCAAAAAAGAATGTCACACGTTTCAGATTTTTATTTGATTAAATTTTGAGAACTATGTATCATTTTCATTCCACTTCACAATTATGTGCTACTTTGTGTTGGTCTATCACTTAAAGTCTCTTTAAAATACATTTAAATTTGTGGCTGTAAGGTGACAAAATGTGAAAAAGTTCAAGGGGTATGAATACTTTTGCAGGACACTTTATCTATAGCCCCAACACTGAGTGCAGTTATAACTACATTCGGAACTGTGTGTGACATCACGCTTATAGGTGGAAAACCTATTTATAATAAGCAGGGGAAAGTAGAAAGAAGACCCATAATATACAGGTAAGACTCTGAATTTCTAGCAAATTATTTCTAATATACACCTATAAATAATTAAGGAGTGACTGTGATTTTTAATACAATAGGAACATTAAGAAATCTTGTCTACATAAACAGAGCTAGAAACATAACATACATTTTATTAAATTAAACCAGGACTCAGACATATCATGAATAATGAGATTTATTATGAGCATACCAATCATTTATACATTAATTTAATACAATGCTTTTGATTCTGTGATGTGTCTGTTATGGCTTTCAAATCTGTAAAGAAATAATAGAGTTATAATCACAATTATTGTAATATTATAATAATCAGATTATTAAAGGGGAATTCAAGCCAGTGTAAATTACTTCCTATGTAAAGGATAGGGGGTAACTTACAGATTTAGTACAGTGGGATAAAAAAGTATTTAGTCAGCCACCAATTGTGCAAGTTCTCCCACTTAAAAAGATGAGAACGGCCTGTAATTGTCATCATAGGTAGGCCTCAACTATGAGAGACAAAATGAGAAAACAAATCCAGAAAATCACATTGTCTGATTTTTTAAGAATTTATTTGCAAATTATGGTGGAAAATAAGTATTTGGTCACCTACAAACAAGCAAGATTTCTGGCTCTCACAGACCTGTAACTTCTTCTTTAAGCGGCTCCTCTGTCCTCCACTCATTACCTGTAGTAATGGCTCCTGTTTGAAATTGTTATCAGTATAAAAGACACCTGTCCACAACCTCAAACAGTCACACTCCAAACTCCACTATGGTGAAGACCAAAGAGCTGTGGAAGGACACCAGAAACAAAATTGTAGACCTGCACCAGGCTGGGAAGACTGAATCTGCAATAGGCAAGCAGCTTGGTGTGAAGAAATCAACTGTGGGAGCAATAATTAGAAAATGAAAGACATACAAGACCACAGATAATCTCCCTTGATCAGGAACTCCACACAAGATCTCACCCCGTGAGGTCAAAATGATCACAAGAAAGGTGAGCAAAAATCCCAGAACCACATGGGGGGACCTAGTGAATGACCTGCAGAAAGCTGGGACTAACGTAACAAAGGCTACCGTCAGTAACACACTACGCCGCCAGGGACTCAGATCCTGCAGTGCCGGACGTGTCCCCCTGCTTAAGCCAGTTTCTATCCGGGCCCGTCTGAAGTTTGCTAGAGAGCATTTGGATGTTCCAGAAGAGTATTGGGAGAATGTCATATGGTCAGATGAAACCAAAGTAGAACTGTTTAGTAGAAACACAACTCGTCCTGTTTGGAGAAGAGTAAATGCTGAGTTGCATCCAAAGAACACCATACCTACTGTGAAGCATGGGGGTGGCAACATCATGCTTTTGGTCTGTTTCTCTGCAAAGGGACCAGGACGACTGATCTGTGTACATGAAAGAATGAATGGGGTCATGTATTGTGAGATTTTGACTGCAAACCTCCTTCCATCAGCAAGGGCATTGAAGATGAAACGTGGCTGGGTCTTTCAGCATGACAATGATCCCAAGCACACCGCCAGGGCAACAAAGGAGTGGCTTCGTAAGAAGCATTTCAAGGTCCTGGAGTAGCCTAGCCAGTCTCCAGATCTGAACCCCATAGAAAGCCTTTGGAGGGAGTTGAAAGTCTGTGTTGCCCAGCGACAGCCCCAAAACATCACTGCGCTAGAGGAGATCTGCATGGAGGAATGGGCCAACATACCAGCAACAGTGTGTGCCAACCTTGTGAAGACTTATAGAAAACATTTGACCTCTGTCATTGCCAACAAAGGATATATAACAAAGTATTGAGAGAAACTTTTGTTATTGACCAAGTACTTATTTTCCACCATAATTTGCAAATAAATTCAATAAAAATCAGACAATGTCATTTTCTTGATATGTTTTCTCATTTTGTCACTCATAGTTGAGGTCTACCTATGATGACAATTACAGGCCTCTCTCATCTTTTTAAGTGGGAGAACTTGCACAATTGTTGGCCGACTAAATACTTTTTTCCCCACTGTATCCTATTAAATGGAAAAAAAAGAAAATCACATTAAAAAAAATGATGTGTAGACTCTTCATGTACCTGGTCTTATTATTATACTTTTGTCTGCCATATTAATGGCTTCTGGCCTTGACTAAATGGGATTTAAAAGTAAACCTCTCATAAGACTATCATTTCACACATTAATTGTTATAGAAATAAATATGTTTAGAAAATTAACTTGTTAATTTTAATTACTTATGTTTAAACAGAATAAAAGAAATAAGAGGATGTAATGATCAATAACTCACATGAAAAAAAATTGTTTTCTTAGCCCAGAATTGTGCCAATATCCAAGTTAATCTAATAAAAATAAAATGGTGTAAAAAGATTTCTTAGCAGACTTTAGAATCCTAGTAATATATAAAATAAAGTTTAAAAGAACAATGCATATAATATAATTAATTTTAGGTTATCATTCTATCGATACAACTTAAATTTATTGTTACTTTTCAGCTTAAATTATATTTATAAATAAGTTACAAATACTTAATGAATGTTATCATTTTACATAAACCAGCTACATGGATGTCTTACCAGTAACTTGCGTAAGGTTTTCAATGTCTCTCCCTATAACAAAATACAAATAAAATGCACAAATTTAAGTAAACAAGTTATTTTCCTAAGTTATAGAATACTCTTCATATTATCTAATATCTTACCAATGCTTCACATAGAACATTCAGCACAGCATTCTGTACTCCTAGGCCATCCTAGAATTAAATAGAAGAATATTGAGATGAAAAAAGTTATTTTAAATCATAAATGTATAAAACAAGAAAAAAAATATTTTTTGGAAACAATAGCATTGCCATTACATATCTAGATGTTAAATCATAACATTATGCTCTTTCACCTCCACTAATGATTTTGCGGATCAAAATATTTTCAATGCTGAATTAATTCAGAAAACAATATATCAGAAGACATGCTTACCACTATTTTTAAAATTTCCAAACCAAGCTGTTCTGCTACTTCTCCAACATTGTCTCCAACTTTCTCCTAGAAATTATAAACAAGCACAAAAATTATTGAAAAAATAAGGATAATCATAAATGACTAAACGGTAAATACTGATCTTTAACATAATTACCAGGAAGTCTTCTATAGTCAGAATTTTATCAACTGTACAACCTACATCTTTCTAAAAGAAATAAAGGGTAAAAGTTGTTATTCGATGTTATCAAAAATTTATTTTGTAAGGCACACATACACAAAGCCCCATTAGTGGTCTCCACATGGTATAATGTCCTATTGGTGTCTCCAACACAATATAATGGGTTATTATACTGTGTGGGGAGCAATAAGACACATAGACTTTTCATGAACTTTTTTCTTTGCTAAAAAGTGTGTCTTATATTCCAAAAAATTTAGTACTCACTAGTACATGAGTAAAGGCTTATATCACTGTATCAAGTATATCACTGAACTCAAGTCCAATATTAATTTATATATTTACATTTTGTATTCATAAAATACTTTTAGAATACTTACCAGAGCCTGGTGTAATTCCACTAAGAACTGTTTATATAAGCGCTCATTATGTTCTTTCTGAAAGTACAAAAATTATTTTCTCCATATATCTAAAGTATTAGAATATACATTTAATTTAAATTAAATTATTAGTTTACATCAATGTGTTTAATAAAATATGACATCTTTATTAGTGTCAAAGTTTGAATGACTTCACATGTTCCCTGATCCACTCAATGTTATAGTGAAATTTAACACTTTCTAAGCTAGTATCACTATTGCATGAATTAATATCAAACCATATGGATACAATACTCATAAATTTCAATTAGCTCAACAACTTTACTATTGTTACCATCAAAATTTGGCACATTTTTTAAAATAAATCTATGCCTGTTTATAGCAGACATAGATTTCAATTCCCGGTATATAGACCACCATTGGAAAGATTTGCCAAATGTTTGAGGAGTGTGCATCTCATAATAAATTGTGTAAAAAAGACATATAGATTAAGACTGGCAAAAGAAATAGCAGTCTTATTAAATGTACCTCAATGTGTTTTGTTGTAGGTACACTGAGAGCTGGATGACCCAGATATGTAACATATTTAACCCCTTAATGACCGGGCCATTTTTTGTTTTTGCATTTTCGTTTTTCCCTCCCCACATTCCAAGAGCCATAACTTTTTCATTTTTCAGTTCACAGAGTCACATGATGGCTTATTGTTTGCGAAACAAATTGTACTTTGTAATGTCACTATTCAATATTCTGTGCAATGTACTGGGAAGCTGGAAAAAAATTCAGAATGAGGTGCAATTGGAGAAAAACTGCATTTGCGCAAATTCATATGGGTTTAATTTTTACACCATTCACTGTGTGGTAAAAATGACATGTTACCTGTATTCTGTGGGTCAGTACGAACACGGCGATACCAAATTTATATAGTATTTGTAATATTTTGATACCTTTTAAAAAATTAAAAACTTATGACGTTCCGGAGGGCGGCGATGAGGTAAAAATGGCGGCGCCCTTGTCGGCTCTGCAATTTAGACGCCGAGGTCGCGTTTGACCGCGGCATCTAAAGGGTTAACAGCCGTGATCGGTGCAGGCACCGATCGCTGCTGTTAGCTGCGGGTCCTGGCTGTATTATACAGCTGGCACCCGCGGTGTATGGAGAGCGCTCAGCTCCTGAGCGCTCTCCATACATCGTCATGCGACCCAGGACGTACTATTACGCCCTGCGTCGTTAAGGGGTTAATGATAAAATTGTAAAGCTTTTAAATGAACCTGTATATATATTATTTAAACATATATGGTTGCTATATAGAGATGTAGACAAATTGTCAAGCAACAGTTTTCTGCATTAGGGTGAAATGTGAAGTTAAAGTTTGCTGTAACTGTAAATTGCTTTATTTTACAAAAAATATTATATAGAGTATAGAGTGTGCCACCCAAAAGGTGTAACCTTTCAAATTATAAGCATGTAGAAAGAATGAATGAAAAAAGCTTAATATAAATAGTCAAAATTAAGTTTATCTACATACCTTGCCTAGCATGTACAGACAGAGTAAACGTTGGAGTTTAAGCAGGATCTCCGGGACATCAACCTATTGATAACAATGATAGTTAACAACTCTACATTGTAACAGAAGAATTGTCCAGTGTGTTATAGAATATTATCTTACTAAACGGGGATATAATCAAACCATGGATATACACTGAATATATTAATGATATTACATTTTGAAAATAAAGAGATACATGAGAAAAACAGAAATGATAGCCAGAGTTACTCTTAAAGTCTAGGATAATTTTATATATAAGACTCCCAAATATATAACGTCTAATTTCCCACTAGTTCAAGCCCTACTATATGACCTGCTTCTATACATGATTGCATATGCAACTTGTGCCTAATTTTACTTAGTCTATGAATAGATAGAATATTTATATCATGGTGTTGTATATAATGTGTAGATATTATCTGAAGGAAGGATAAGTTCTTACCCTAACTAATTTTTCAAGGCATTCCGTTGGGATGAGAGCTACTTCTGATAAGGATAAAAAAAAGAGTTGTAACATATATATGTTCTAAAATACTCAATATTTAAAGAATTCTTAAACTTTACAAATGGGGAAATATCCAGTTGTCTAACATCTAAAATTAAAAGGCTAAAACCAAAATTCACGCCTAATAATAATCAGTTAATAAGCATAAACAGTGCCTTCATTTTTACATTTCTGAGTATATTTACAGAACAGTAAAGATTACATGAATAATAGTAACTACTCACTTGTGCTATCTCCAACTGCATGTCCAGGACCTGTAAAACAGAAGAGAAACAACATTTATACTGTTATTATTAATTATTACTTTTATTAAAATTATTACTTTTTAATAATGTAACTTAGTCTCATCACAATGATGTCTCACTCTATAGCATTACCTTATAATATGCTTTACCTTTACTTTATACAGATGAACTTACCAAAGTAACAACTTAGAGCCACAACAAGGAACACGATAGCAGCCTTCATAATGGGAGAAGGATCGATGCTGGTTACTCAGAAAGCAAATCTAAATATCAGCTTTGGTTTTGTTCACAAGCCCTAAGATCTAGTGTATTTATACCTTCTCACTGTTATTCTGTATCCCTGACAATAAACACAATCTATTGATCATTGATGGTTGTGAAATGTTCTCAAATGTCAGTTCTCATTTTGCAATTTCTGTGACTTTCTGATCGTCTCTTATTACACAATACACCTAACAATGCTGTTATTTCTTGATTATCTAGGATTATAAGGATAATTGGGAAACATATGGTACATTGATTATAGATAAAATTCTATTTATATCTTTTACGTTTATCATAATTATTGATATGTAATATATGTTTTGTACCCTCAGTAATTTTTCCTTTCATAGTTACATAGCTGATAGGTTGAAAAAGGACATTGGTTTACCCAGTCCAACCTATAATCGTATCATGTTGTTCCAGCAGAAGACAAAAAAAAAAAACAAAAGCATATGAGTAACGTGCAAATTACCCTATATTGGGGGAAAAAAAATCCTACCGAACACCAAATATGGCAATGACAAAATATCCTTGGATCACCATCTCCAGAAGTCTAGTATCCATAACTTGTAATATTATATTTGGAAGTTCTATAATCTCACTGCACTATCTATTCATATATTTGTAGATTGTATTTACGTCACCTCTAAGCTGTCTTTTTCCAAACTGAATAAACTCATGCTTCATCATTTGCCTTAATCTTGCAATCCCTCTATTCACTTATTTTCTTTGGTAGATATCCTCTGTACCTACTCTAGTTCAACCCAAAATTATTGGAAGCCCTACTTGGGACAATGAATGATGACAATGCATATAAAACACTGTGGGATATGTTGAAGCTATATAAGCAAGATAAATGAAAAAATAATAAAATTAATAAAATTATACATCATTTTCTATGTGTGGACCAACTAGTGATTTGTACAGAGCAAATTGGGGAGCAAGGGAGAGCCAATAGATTGCTCAAGTTATCCTACCTTACTGCTTAATCTGTGCCTTAGTTTCCAGGACTGCAATATGAACAGGAGCTATATCCTATCATCATCTGCCCCTTGCTGGTACATCCGGTAAGATCCATCAAATGTTTTGGTGATTATAGCTGGATGTATAAATTTATAGCAATGAATAAATGAACTCTTCCATTGTGGTGCAGGGGACCTAGAGATGAGACAGAATTAATATCTATTAGTAATTATATCTCATCTGAGAGGTCCCATGTGCCAGAATATATTAGTGCAGTAACTCCTAAAGTTACATAGGAGTCTTTGCATTAGCTTTCTTAACTGGAATACTCTCAGTCATATTAAAAGTAGGCCAGTGACTCACTGTCAATGTGATATTGAGTAGCATGATAACTGTAAAGTGCTAGGTAAAGATGTGGACAGGAGGAGGCAGAAGCTGTCCTGCTATTCCTATGAATTGCCAGGTGGGTCCTGCCTTCACAGCAGGTTGGGATGAGAGCTACTTCTGATAAGGATAAAAAAAAAGAATTATAACATATAAATGTTCTAAAATACTCAATATTGAAAGAATTCTTAAACTTTACAAACAGGGAAATATCCAGTTGTCTAACATCTAAAATTAAAAGGCTAAAAACCAAAATTCACCCCTAATAATAATCAGTTAATAAGCATAAACAGCGCCTTCATTTTTACATTTCTGAGTACTGGTTTACCCAGTCCAACCTATAATCGTATCATGTTGTTCCAGCAGAAGACAAAAAAAACCCCAAAAACATATGAGTAACGTGCAAATTACCCTATATTGGGGGAAGAAAATCCTACCGAACACCAAATATGGCAATGACAAAAAATTCTTGGATCACTATCTCCAGAAGTCTAGTATCCATAACTTGTAATATTATATTTTGAAGTTCTATAATCTCACTGCACTTTCTATTTGTAACGTCTCTGCCTGTCCGGGTCTCGGTGCCACCCTCCGCTCGCACGCTGTGGCGAAGGAGGCGTGTTCGGTTTGATTCCTTGTGTACGTTTCTTGTTGCTCAGTCTGAACATGGTCCTAGACAAAGTAAGGGATTTCCGGCCACACCCGTGTTCTGAGCATTTCTCTCTGGACTGCATAGAGTTAATCTCTTCCTGGCCTGTGGGATTGACAGCCTGTGTACCTATCAGGTCTGGGGCTGGGCCCAGACTTTCTATATACTGGATGTCACTTTCTCAGCAAGTTGCCGGTTATTGCTCTGACTTTGCCTACTCTCTTTGTGCCCTTGATATCTACAGTGCTATTTCTCTGACCTCTGGCTTGCCTTTTGACTATTCTCTTGGATTGTGTTTTTGTACTGCATTGCTCATTTGTTACTGACCCCTTGGCTTCCTGACCTCTCTTTTTGTCATTTGTTTTGTCTTGTCCTGTTCTGTGTGTCACTTACACAGTGTAGGGCTTGTCTTCAGGTTGTCCTTTTACCGTTTAGGGTAACTGAGGCAATAGAAAGGGACAGTGGCTGGGGTGAGATTGGGGCTCACTTGTCTCTGTCCTTCCTCCCAGACCCCTGCAGTAGTGTCAGGGTATTGCTACATTTGGCAAGACCCTTACACTATTCATATATTTGTAGATTGTATTTAAGTCACTTTTTATGTTTTGACCTCTGGGTTTTCTCTGCTATTTCATTTCTCCTACACTTTGAATTATTATATATCTCTAATAGCAGAACCATTATGCTCTACTAATAATGGCTAGACCAAGACTCCCCTGAGTATTTTTTGAGTATCTCTCTTTTCAGGGCGCATTGTATGTACTCTAACTCAGAGATTGGAAGTGTCTTGAGAGAGGGAAATTATTTTATAGGGTTGATCACATTGAACTAAGTGATCTTTACCTGGTTTCTTTCTCCTCTTGTTGCAAAGAATTTACTGTGAGCAATTCATGGTGCATCTTAATGTTGCTGTATACTCCCCTTCTCTCCTATATTTGGGGATAATATATCTCTTTTTCAATAGAGATTATACAAAAGGGATACTAAGTATAATAGGATCCCTTGAGTTTATTTTCTGGATCGTGTTATTAAACTACGTTCATACATATTTTTACTGATACTATGGACTATCGTTAATAATTAACATTAATAATTAATAATATAATTATAATGGAAAAATCTTGTAGTGGAGAAGAAACATATTTATTTACATCAGAGATACTCAATTAATAGGACTCATGTTTTTAATTCAGCAGTAGCTGATCACATTATTGGGTGATGTTCACACAACACATTTTCATTTATGTTTCATTTGGTTAGTAATTTATGTTTTATTTATATCCAGAAAACCTATCAATTCCTAAGCATTTTCTACATCCAGTAAGATCCATCAAATGTTTTGGTGATTATAGCTGGATGTATAAATTTATAGCAATGAATAAATGAACTCTTCCATCATGGTGCAGGGGACGTAAAGATGAGACAGAATTAATATCTATTAGTAATTCTATCTCATTTGAGAGGTCCCATGTGCCAGAATATATTAGTGCAGTAACTCCTAAAGTTACATAGGAGTCTTTGCATTAGCTTTCTGAACTGGATTACTCTCAGTCATATTAAAAGTAGGCCAGTGACTCACTGTCAATGTGATATTGAGTAACATGATAACTTTAAAGTGCTAGGTAGAGGTGGGGGCAGGAGGAGGCGGCAGAAGCTGCCCTGCTATTCCTATGAATTGCCAGGTAGGTCCTGCCTTCACAGCAAGTACTGCCCATGAATTCATTTTAATAGATAGGCAGCTCCTGCACTAGCAGGTGGAGCAATCCAAGCACAAAATATTAAATCTGCATTGCATAATCTGTGATCTCAAAGACTGCTACATCTGTATGTTTTATTATTTTAAAAAAGATTAGCCACATTTAGCTTCATCTAGTGCTGGCCAGTAAAAAGTGATGCACTACCCCCCCCCTATTATTACCAGAGTATCCACCATCCTCAGGGGTATCTGGAAAATCCAGTTACTCACCTGTACCTGATCATCTGAAGTGATAGGTGGGTAGTATGGTGGCTGAAGGCTTGTATTTTCAGGTTTGGAAGGGGTAATAACCATGGACCTTTCACCTGAGTTAATACTAGTCTGAGGCTATCTGTTTTTTTGCAGGGCCAGGTGTACTTTTTAGTTATACCATGCTGTGAAATGTCTGTTGCTTCGATCACTTTTTATTACAATTTTTATTAGAAACGAAACAGCGAAAAAAACGGCATTTAAGCACTTTTGATGTTTTTTTTTTCTCACTACACCGTTCTTTGTACGGGAAAAATATTTCTATAAATTTGTAGACAGAGCATTTTCAGACACCGGCATAACTAACGTGTATGAGTTTCACTGTAGTTTCACTTGCTGCACAGTAGCCGGCCTGCAGCGTTAAAGGTGGGGCATGTTTTTTACTATGGGGAGCCACACAGCATTGCAATGCCCTCCATCATCATCATCAGATTACAGCGGAGATAATAAAATGGCAGATGTCAGGAAAGGGTTAATAAAAGCCACACAATTTTATTTGCCTTGGTAGCATCTGACTTTTCTTGATTTCTATAAATAAAGCTTCCTGCCAACTAATATTACAGTACTTTACTATGTCAGCTTAGCTCAGTTGTGTACTTCCATTCATAAAGAAATCATGGAATAATTAGTGTATTCTCTTTACCAGTGCATATCCTTACTATTATCACTGTTAGACCTCATTGCCATTTCTCTGTTCAGGTTCCCAACTATCTCAAACCATATGTATACTGTACCCTTTTGTGATAACTACTGCGCTGATCGATAGATTATTGTGAGTTACCTGTGGGACATTGTAGGTTGTTGGTATCACTCTTTCTAACTGACAATTTATATTCATACTGCATTGGGAAAGTACCAGTAACATCGGTTCTCCAACACTAAAATGTTTTATTAGAATCTAAGCTATTAACAATTTACCTTAGCAAAGAAACTGCTTATAAGCTGCATAATAGTGAATGAATGTCAGCCCTAAAGATAATAAATACAACCTTTTGACCAATAAAGATGATGAAATATTCCCTGCAGTCATACTTCTGCAAACAGCACATTCTTAAATTCCCAACAATTATTAAACAATGACCCAACAATGGTATTGCTTTACATTTGAACAGTACAGTATGCATTGACAACAAATAGTTTAAATTCAGCTATTGCTTTATATGTTCTCAGGCACCTGCCCAAGCCTCTAACTTATCCAGATATGTAACTGGTATAATTACTTGTCATTTATTAGCATAATTCCTGAAGCGCTTTGCACTGTACTTAACTCAAATTTGGCTCATAAATACCTTTGGGAATTTGAGCAAGATCTTGTTTAACTAGTTTGACAAAAATGTCCACATCCGGACTAAGAGACAAAGGGAGGAAATGTTGTGAGTGGCGGCACAGATGTGTGGGAGTAGAGGGATCACATATACCGTCCTGCTCTTCTACTAAAAGTTGCAGATCTCTAAGGGCTTGTCTCTCCATTGGTATATCAAGATTACTATTGTTACCACAATTAAACTATTTCTTGAACAGCATCTTGCGAGCAAAAAGTTTTAAATCTTTAATCATAGTGAAACGGTCGAATTTTCAAGAGGGGGTTAAATAAGAATCCTTTCTGTAAAACCTCAATCTGAGGTTTACTAAGAACATGGTAGGATGAATTGATTACCTTAAATGTTTGCTCTGTTTATCCTTCATATTGGACCTGGCCACTTTGTGTTTTTTAGATGGGGTTCTGAGATCGTAAGACTGTCCTTCCACATTGAGGGTTTCTTCTGATCCCGCCTTTTTGCCTAAAAAAGGCCTTCCGCATTCTATTTCTCAGTATAAAGGGTTATTAAATTCCAAAGAGGATAAGGATTGTGATCTTGATCTCTCCCTTCTCTTATGCCACCGATATTCTCTATTTAAGCAGAAATCCTCAAGATTTTGGGAGTATTTCTTTGTTTTAACTTCTTGTACTTCCTTTTCCCACTTTTCAATATCTTCCTCAAGTTTCTTTTCAAATGTTTTCACCTCCCCACTACTGAAAGTTTGTTGGATTTTTTTCTTTTAATTTCAACTTCTTTTTCCAAATTTTCAAAGTGCTTTACGATCTGCTCCAATTAGCCACTCAACAAGTGTCCGTGAATACTTGGAAACGGCTTCTTTTCATTTACCAATAAACAGTGTATCGTCACTACCTAAGGTAGGAAAATCTTCTACACGTAGTCCCCTGAGAATTCTGTTTTTTGTCAAATGGTTTTCCAAAGTGGCGTTGTTCCACCACGCCTTAACTCTTTTTCTGAGATCCCAAATCTTTAGTTTCAATTCATCAAATTGGGATGACTACTAGAGTCCCAAAGATTCATATCTTTGAACATTATCTGAAGTCTTTTAAGTCGTGCCATCCTATGTACCACATTTTTTGCACTTTATCACATCACTCATTTTTATCTATCAAGTTATTGTCGTATGATTAATTGTGACACATTATGTTCATTCTATCCATTGGTTAGCCTTCCCATTATGTTTTTCACTTTCACTTAATTATTTTCCAATATTGGAGTATCATCTTTTCAAATTGTCAGTATATTTTATTATATTAGTAATATTTATTTAATTATTTTTATTATGTATTTCTTATATTATATATATATATATATATATATATATATATATATATATATATATTGTTTTATAATTCTGTATTTATATTATTTGATATTATTATATATTATGGTATCTTCTCTATATGTTTGGTGTAATACTGTACATGCATTACTAATAATAAGTACATGAATAACTATCAGTGATGAGTCTATATTCTATTCTCTGATATAGTGTATATCTGTATTATGGGTCCATGAGGCATCAGTACCCAGGAGTTCATGCATCACTAATAATTAGCGCACTATGCATCATGCATTATACAAGCACACCATGCAGCAATACATGCATCACTAATAATAAACTCGCCATGCATCATGCAAGTGCATCATGAAGTTATGCATGCATCACTAATAATAAGCGCACCATACATACACCATGCAGTCTAATCATTTATCTATTTTTGATTGGGCATAACCAATTTTAGTATATCTAATAATGGCATGGAGTCTAATAATCATCATTTCACCCTCACTTTATTGTGTGTGATATGCCATATGTATAGCATGGTTGCAGTAAGAGAGATATATGTTTGCATAGGTTTATATGGATCTTTTGTTATTGTTACAGGCTGATGCATGTTTGCTCACTGAACTCTCCTCATCTATTGTCAGAGTAAGGTGTAAAGCTGTATGTGCTATTACTTATGCTTGATATCTGCTGATTTTCTTCCCCACTGGTTTGGTCCTCCAGCGTCTGATCACTTTATTACCTGCACAATAACATTGTCAGCCTGGTTGCTTCTGACTGTAGTGTCTTGTGCCATTTGAATAGAACAAACCCCCTGTTTACAATCAACTGATTGGCGCTCGGGTGGTGAGTGGGCGGGATATTTCTGACAGAGGTTAGCGGGCTGCGATAACGCTGATTACATCACGGTGCGTGTCCCACTTGACGTGGCATGTCTTTATTGGTCCTACTCTCCAGTCGGTGTTTCTAAGGAGAGGAGTCTACTCGTTATATGCCTATAGCTTTGCTTAGTATAGCGTGCCGCTGTCATCCATGCAGACATGCTGTTAGTGTGTCTTACACTTTATTTTTTTTATTATATCTGACCTCTGATGAACCTTTCAGATAGGGGAAACGTGTAAGGATCATGCTAGTTAAGGGCAATAGCCTAGCCTCCAGTCTGTATCAGATAGCTTCTTTAGCAGGAGACCTCATACCTGGGCTAAATGCCTGGGGGGGCCTCTCAGGGACAGCTGTGTCTGGAGTGCTATACACTGGGCTGATTCTAATTTTGGTTGCCCGCTGAATCAAAGAAAAACAATATGTGAACCAGCACTTATTAGTATGTTTTTATCACTCTTACTTTCTTTTTCACACTTTACTTTGGGTACAAAAACACTTTTGGTTTGGTTTTTGTTATTTTTTAGCGGCTTACAATAAAAGTTAGATTTTAAACCAGTTTATTATTTAGACCTATTAAATACTTCAGTGAATTGTTCTCCATGCACTGGCCTCACGATATCCATGGGCGCTATTGCGGTCATGTGACAGCTTCGCCTCATATGATGCGGCCTGTCATGTCCACGCATGCGTGCTGGGGATTTCCTGACGCCATCATGGTCGTTCATTCGTTAGGTGTGTTATCATTCCAGGCCTCATATATATAGCCCCTCTGCTTCGAGTGACATACACTCCTGACGAAGAATTGACAAGTAAAACACGTTAAGTGTCGACCAAACGTGTTGTTTCTTGTATACCAGGGCTCCAGTATTTAACATGGCTACAGGTATTATCATATTTTTGTGAAATAACTTGTCAGAGTTAAAAAAAAAACCCTAGGTTGATTAGGTAAATAAGTCAGGTGTAACCCAACCCAGTACCGGTAATAAGACAGAGACGACACAGATTTGTCAGTAACTGCCAGAGGTCTCCTGTGGGAGGACCACTGGTCGTTTATTTTATAGAGTATAAACCATGAGTAGCAATCAATCATATTAGATAAATTGGGGATGGGTTATTGGCATACAAATATGGGATTTTGCACAATTTCTGGGAATTCATCTCAACATATATTTAACCCATGTTACACAATAGTTCTTATGTTACCTAACAATGATGGATGAAGTAATCTTGACTCCCTCGCATCCTTCAACCATATCTGTGACCATATCTGGTCACACTGTCTACACAAAAAGTTGGCAGTACAAATTGTTTACTGTGTATAAAAATGAGAATATGTACAAAAATCGAGAAAAGCAAGGAAAGGTCATGTGATATGAAATACAAAGTCTTTTGAAACATTGGTTCATAATGCATAAGTATATATGTATAGCTATATGAGGTTACAATGTAGGATATATAAGATTAGCTATAGGATTACTCTAACAAACTCATTATTTAGGGACTATGTTCATTGACATTTATTGTATTAATGAGGACATGTGGTTGTGTATGCTTGACTCTTAGTGAATAATCCACATCAAACTTTGGCCCTGATATATATGTGCACAGGAATTCATCAATATACTTATACTTAATATCATTTCTTTTGATCCACTTTATATTAACTTCAGTCTTGCTTGTAATTTGCACATAGACCTTTGTCTTATTCATTTGCTTGTCTAAACTTCTTACATTGTCCCTGCTATACATTTTTGGTCACTTTGTGTAACATATACCTCATATATGTGTACTATCATAACATTTAAAATATTTAAAGTAGCTGGTTATTGATAATTAGTATATATTACTGACATTCATGTTCTAACTGTGTACCCTGTATAATTGTCCCGTGGTACTGTCTTTCTCTGGAAATTACAAACTCTGTTCTGTGAAGGTCTCAGTGGTTTGTTAGAGAACACTAGTGAACAAACAGCATCATGAAGACCAAGGAACTCACCAGACAGGTCAAAGATAAAGTTGTGAAGAAGTTAAAAGCAGGGTTAGGTTATAAAACCATATCCCAAACTTTGAGCTTCCCAAGGAACACTGTTCAATCCATCATCCATAGATGGAAAAAGTATTCTACAACTGCAAACCTACCAAGACATGGGCAGCCACCTAAACTGACAGATCGAGCAAGGAGAGCACTGGTCAGATAAGCAGCTAAGAGGCCCATGGTCACTCTGGAGGAGCTGCAGAAATCCACAGCTCAAGTGGGAGAATCTGTCCACAGGACAACTATAAGTCATGCACTCCATAAATCCGGCCTTTATGGAACAGTGGTCAGAAGAAAACCATTGTTGAAAGAAAGTCATAAGAAGTACTGTTTGTAGTTTGCCACAAGCCATATAGAGGAAAAAGCAAACATGTGGAAGAAGGTGCTCTGGTCAGATGAGACCAAAGTTGAACTTTTTGGCCTAAATGCAAAGCGCTATATGTGGTGGAAAAGTAACACTGAATCATCACCCTGAACACACCTTTCCCACTGTGAGACATGGTGGTGGCAGCATCATGCTGTGGGGTTGCTTTTCTGCAGCAGGGACAGGGAAGTTGGTCAGAGTTGATGGGAAGATGGGTGGATCTAAATACAGGGCAATCCTGGAAGAATACTTGTTGGAGGCTGCAAAAGACTTGAGACTGGGAAGGAGTAATTTTCCAGCAAGATAATGACCCTTTACATACAGCCAGAGCTATAATAGAATGGTTTAGATCAAGGATAATTCATGTGTTAGAATGGCTCAGTCAAAGTCCAGACCTAAATGCCATTGAGCATCTGTGTCAAGACATCAAAATTGCTGTTCAAAGACATTCCCCATCCAATCTGGCTGAGCTTGAGCTATTTTGCAAAAAAGAATGTCACACGTTTCAGATTTTTATTTGATTAAATTTTGAGAACTATGCATCATTTTCATTCCACTTCACAATTATGTGCTACTTTGTGTTGGTCTATCACTTAAAGTCTCTTTAAAATACATTTAAGTTTGTGGCTGTAAGATGACAAAATGTGAAAAAGTTCAAGGGGTATGAATACTTTTGCAAGACACTGTACCTATAGCCCCAACACTGAGTGCAGTTATAACTACATTCGGAACTGTGTGTGACATCACGCTTATAGGTGGAAAACCTATTTATAATAAGCAGGGGAAAGTAGAAAGAAGACCCATAATATACAGGTAAGACTCTGAATTTCTAGCAAATTATTTCTAATATACACCTATAAATAATTAAGGAGTGACTCTGATTTTTAATACAATAGAAACATTAAGAAATCTTGTCTACATAAACAGAGCTAGAAACATAACAGACATTTTATTAAATTAAACCAGGAGTCAGATATATCATGAATAATGAGATTTATTATGGGCATACCAATCTTTTATACATTAAATTAATACAATGCTTTTGATTCTGTGATGTGTCTGTTATGGCTTTCAAATCTGTAAAGAAATAATAGAGTTATAATCACAATTATTGTAGTATTATAATAATCAGATTATTAAAGGGGAATTCAAGCCAGTGTAAATTACTTCCTATGTAAAGGATAGGGGGTAACTTACAGATTTAGTATCCTATTAAATGGGAAAAAAAAAGAAAATCACATTAAAAAAAAATGATGTGTAGACTCTTCATGTACCTGGCCTTATTATTATACTTTTGTCTGCCATATTAATGGCTTCTGGCCTTGACTAAATGGGATTTAAAAGTAAACCTCTCATAAGACTATCATTTCACACATTAATTATTATAGAAATAAATATTTTTAGAAAATTAACTTGTTAATATTAATTACTTATGTTTAAACAGAATAAAAGAAATAAGAGGATGTAATGATCAATAACTCACATGAAAAAAAAATTGTTTTCTTAGCCCAGAATTGTGCCAATATCCAAGTTAATCTAATAAAAATAAAATGGTGTAAAAAGATTTCTCAGCAGACTTTAGAATCCTAGTAATATATAAAATAAAGTTTAAAAGAACAATGCATATAATCTAATTAATTTTAGGTTATCATTCTATCGATACAACTTAAATTTATTGTTACTTTTCAGCTTAAATTATATTTATAAATAAGTTAGAAATACTTAATGAATGTTATCATTTTACATAAACCAGCTACATGGATGTCTTACCAGTAACTTGCGTAAGGTTTTCAATGTCTCTCCCTATAACAAAATACAAATAAAATGCACAAATTTAAGTAAACAAGTTATTTTCCTAAGTTATAGAATACTCTTCATATTATCTAATATCTTACCAATGCTTCACATAGAACATTCAGCACAGCATTCTGTACTCCTAGGCCATCCTAGAATTAAATAGAAGAATATTGAGATGAAAAAAGTTATTTTAAATCATAAATGTATAAAACAAGAAAAAAAAATATTTTTGTAAACAATAGCATTGCCATTACATATCTAGATGTTAAATCATAACATTATGCTCTTTCACCTCCACTAATGATTTTGCGGATCAAAATATTTTCAATGCTGAATTAATTCAGAAAACAATATATCAGAAGACATGCTTACCACTATTTTTAAAATTTCCAAACCAAGCTGTTCTGCTACTTCTCCAACATTGTCTCCAACTTTCTCCTAGAAATTATAAACAAGCACAAAAATTATTGAAGAAAAAAAAAAGGATAAACATAAATGAATGAACGGTAAATACTGATCTTTAACATAGTTACCAGGAAGTCTTCTATAGTCAGAATTTCATCAACTGTACAACCCACATCTTTCTAAAAGAAATAAAGGGTAAAAGGGTAATTCGATGTTATCAAAAATGTATTTACTTATTTATTTAGTTACCTTCCAACTGTTGTCCTTTGGCATATTACATCGCTACAGTGGCAGCAGGGATTGATATTCATAACTACTGCCGCTATAGTAGTGTATCAATGCTAAAGATCAACAGTTGGGAGGCGAGTAGTTACTCGTCACTGTAATTATGGAGACACGAGTCTGGACATCTGCCGCCAGCAGTCCCTGGTTGGACATTGGTCTGACTTCTGAATTATCCACTCTCCTGCCCTGCATTGATCTAACTGATTGGTGGGAGGGAAGGAGAGAGCTGTGCAGAGTAACCACTCAGCAGGGTCTGGTATTGCTGAATCCCTCTGACGTCGGGCTAAAAGACACATAGACTTTTTATGAACTTTTTTCTTTGCTAAAAAGTGTGTCTTATATTCCAAAAAATTTAGTACTCACTAGTACATGAGTAAAGGCTTATATCACTGTATCAAGTATATCACTGAACTCAAGTCCAATATTAATTTATATATTTACATTTTGTATTCATAAAATACTTTTAGAATACTTACCAGAGCCTGGTGTAATTCCACTAAGAACTGTTTATATAAGCGCTCATTATGTTCTTTCTGAAAGTACAAAAATTATTTTCTCCATATATCTAAAGTATTAGAATATACATTTAATTAAAATTAAATTATTCATTTACATCAATGTGTTTAATAAAATGTGGCATCTTTATTAGTGTCAAAGTTTGAATGACTTCACATGTTCCCTGATCCACTCAATGTTACAGTGAAATTTAACACTTTCTAAGCTAGTATCACTATTACATGGATTAATATCAAACTATATGGCTACAATACTCATAAATTTCAATTAGCTCAACAAATTTACTATTGTTATCATCAAAATTTGGCACATTTTTTAAAATAAATCTATGCCTGTTTATAGCAGACATAGATTTAAATTCCAGGTATAAGGATTACCATTGGAAAGATTTGCCAAATGTTTGAGGCGTGTGCATCTCATAATAAATTGTGTAAAAAAACATATAGATTAAGACTGGCAAAAGAAATAGCAGTCTTATTAAATGTACCTCAATGTGTTTTGTTGTAGGTACACTGAGAGTTGCATGACCCAGATATGTAACATATTTAATGATAAAATTGTAAAGCTTTTAAATGAACCTGTATATATATTATTTAAACATATATGGCTGCTATATAGAGATGTAGACAAATTGTCAAGCAACAGTTTTCTGCATTAGGGTGAAATGTGAAGTTAAAGTTTGCTGTAACTGTAAATTGCTTTATTTTACAAAAAATATTATATAGAGTATAGCGTGTGCCACCCAAAAGGTGTAACCTTTCAAATTATAAGCATGTAGAAAGAATGAATGAAAAAGGCTTAATATAAATAGTCAAGATTAAGTTTATCTACATACCTTGCCTTGCATGTACAGACAGAGCAAACGTTGGAGTTTAAGCAGGATCTCCGGGACATCAACCTATTGATAACAATGATAGTTAACAACTCTACATTGTAACAGAAGAATTGTCCAGTGTGTTATAGAATATTATCTTACATTTTGAAAATAAATAGATACATGAGAAAAACAGAAATGATAGCCAGAGTTACTCTTAAAGTCTAGAATAATTTTATATACTGTATAAGACTCTCAAATATATAACGTCTTATTTCCCACTAGATCAAGCCCTACTATATGACCTGCTTCTATACATGATTGCATATGCAACTTGTGCCTAATTTTGCTTAGTCTATGAATAGATAGAATATTTATATCATGGTGTTGTATATAAGGTGTAGATATTATCTGAAGGAAGGATAAATTCTTACCCTAACGAATTTTTCAAGGCATTCTGTTGGGATGAGAGCTACTTCTGATAAGGATAAAAAAAAGAGTTGTAACATATATATGTTCTAAAATACTCAATATTTAAAGAATTCTTAAACTTTACAAATGGGGAAATATCCAGTTGTCTAACTTCTAAAATTAAAAGGCTAAAACCAAAATTCACGCCTAATAATAATCAGTTAATAAGCATAAACAGCGCCTTCATTTTTACATTTCTGAGTATATTTACAGAACAGTAAAGATTACATGAATAATAGTAACTACTCACTTGTGCTATCTCCAACTGCATGTCCAGGACCTGTAAAACAGAAGAGAAACAACATTTATACTGTTATTATTAATTATTACTTTTATTAAAATTATTACTTTTTAATAATGTAACTTAGTCTCATCACAATGATGTCTCACTCTATAGCATTACCTTATAATATGCTTTACCTTTACTTTATACAGATGAACTTACCAAAGTAACAACTTAGAGCCACAACAAGGAACGCGATAGTAGCCTTCATAATGGGAGAAGGATCGATGCTGGTTACTCAGAAAGCAAATCTAAATATCAGCTTTGGTTTTGTTCACAAGCCCTAAGATCTAGCGTATTTATACCTTCTCACTGTTATTCTGTATCCCTGACAATAAACACAAGCTATTGATAATTGATGGTTGTGAAATGTTCCCAAATGTCTGTTCTCATTTTGCAATTTCTGTGACTTTCTGATCGTCTCTTATTACACAGTACACCTAACAATGCTGTTATTTCTTGTTTATCTAGGATTATAAGGATAATTGGGAAACATATGGTACATTGATTATAGATAAAATTCTATTTATATCTTTTACATTTATCATAATTATTGATATGTAATATATGTTTTGTACCCTCAATATAAAGTAATTTTTCCTTTCATAGTTACATAGCTGATAGGTTGAAAAAGGACATTGGTTTACCCAGTCCAACCTATAATCGTATCATGTTGTTCCAGCAGAAGACAAAAAAAATAACCAAAAGCATATGAGTAACGTGCAAATTACCCTATATTGGGGGAAAAAAAATCCTACCGAACACCAAATATGGCAATGACAAAAAATCCTTGGATCACCATCTCCAGAAGTCTAGTATCCATAACTTGTAATATTATATTTGGAAGTTCTATAATCTCACTGCGATATCTATTCATATATTTGTAGATTGTATTTACGTCACCTCTAAGCTGTCTTTTTCCAAACTGAATAACCTCATGCTTCATCATTTGCCTTAATCTTGCAATCCCTCTATTCACTTAATTTCTTTGGTAGATATCCTCTGTACCTACTCTAGTTCAACCCAAAATTATTGGAAGCCCTACTTGGGACAATGAATGATGACAATGCATATAAAACACTGTGGGATATGTTGAAGCTATATAAGCAAGATAAATGAAAAAATAATAAAATTAATAAAATTGTACATCATTTTCTATGTGTGGACCAACTAGTGATTTGTACAGAGCAAATTGGGGAGCAAGGGAGAGCCAATAGATTGCTCAAGTTATCCTACCTTACTGCTTAATCTGTGCCATAGTTTCCAGGACTGCAATATGGACAGGAGCTATATCCTATCATCACCTGCCCCTTGCTGGTACATCCGGTAAGATCCATCAAATGTTTTGGTGATTATAGCTGGATGTATAAATTTATAGCAATGAATAAATGAACTCTGCCATCGTGGTGCAGGGGACCTAGAGATGAGACAGAATTAATATCTATTAGTAATTATATCTCATCTGAGAGGTCCCATGTGCCAGAATATATTAGTGCAGTAACTCCTAAAGTTACATAGGAGTCTTTGCATTAGCTTTCTTAACTGGAATACTCTCAGTCATATTAAAAGTAGGCCAGTGACTCACTGTCAATGTGATATTGAGTAGCATGATAACTGTAAAGTACTAGGTAAAGATGTGGGCAGGAGGAGGCAGAATCTGTCCTGCTATTCCTATGAATTGCCAGGTGGGTCCTGCCTTCACAGCAGGTACTGCCCATGAATTCATTTTAATCGATAGGCAGCTCCTGCACTAACAGTTGGAGCAATCAAAGCACAAAATATTGAATCTGCATTGCATAATCTGTGATCTCAAAGACTGCTACATCTGTATGTTTTATTATTTCAAAAAAGATTAGCCACATTTAGCTTCCTCTAGTGCTGGCCAGTAAAGAGTGATGCACTAGCCCCCTTATTATTAGCAGAGTACCCACCATCCCCAGGGGTATCTGGAAAATGCAGGTACCCACCTATACCTGATCATCTGAAGTCATAGGTGGGTAGTATGGTGGCTGAATGCTTGTATTTTCAGATTTGGAAGGGGCAAGAACCATGGACCTTTCACCTGAGTTAATACTAGTCGGAGGCTATTTGTTTTTTTGCAGGTCCAGGTGTACTTTTTAGTTATACCGTGCTGTGGAATGTCTGTTGCTTCGATCACTTTTTATTACAATTTTTATTAGAGGCGAAACAGCGAAAAAAAATGGAATTTAAGCACTTTTGATGGTTTTTTTCATCACTATGCTGTTCTTTGTACGGGAAAAATATTTTTATAAATTTGTAGACAGAGCGTTTTCAGACAAAGGCATACTTAATGTGTATGTGTTTCACTGTAACTTTTTTTGTTTTATATATATTCTAGGGCAAAAGGAGTGATTTAAACTTGTAGTTTTTTTATTTTTTTTATATCTATTTACAACTTTTTTATTTTTTTTTATTTTACTAGCCGCCCTAGGGGGCTTTAACATGTAATCATTTGATTGCAAGTCCCATGGACTGCAATAAAACTGTATTTCAGTCTATGTAAGTTTTGCTACATTAATATTGGGGCTGTTCATAGACCAACCTCAATAGTAATATGTTTATGACCAGTCTGGGAACCTTCATAAGGCTCCCGACTGTCATAGGAAGAGGTCGGCTACCGCAATCTTTCCGCACAGGAGCCATCCTGCAGTGTTAAAGGTGGGGCATTTTTTTACTATGGGGAGCAACACAGCATTGCAATGGCCTCCATCATCATCATCAGATTACAGTAGAGATAATAATATGGTAGATGTCGGGAAAGGGTTAAAAAAAAAAAATTATTTGCCTTGGCAGCATCTGACATTTATTGGTTTCTATAAGTTAAGTTTCATGTCAACTAATATTACAGTACTTTACTAGGTCACCTTAGCTCAGTTGTGTACTTCTATTCAGAAAGAGATCATGGAATAAACAGTGTTTTCTCTTTACCAGTGCATATCCTTACTATTATCACTGTTAGACCTCATTGGCATTTCTCTGTTCAGGCTCCCAACTATCTAAAACCATATGTATACTGTACCCTTTTGTGATAACTACTGCCCTGATCAATAGATTATTGTGAGTTACCTGTGGGACATTGTAGGTTGTTGGTATCACTCTTTCTAACTGACAATTTATATTCATACTACAATAGGAAGGCACCAGTAACATTGGTTCTCCAACACTAAAATGTTTTAATAGAATCTAAGCTATTAACAATTTACCTTAGCAAAGAAACTGCTTAGAAGCTGCAGAATAGTGAATGAATGTCAATGAATGTCAGCCCTAAAGATAATAAATACAACCTTTTGACCAATAAAGATTATGAAATATTCCCTGCAGTCATACTTCTGCAAACAGCAGATTCTTAAATTCCCAACAATTATTAAACAATGACCCAACAATGGTATTGCTTTACATTTGTACAGTACAGTATGTATTGACAACAAATAGTTCAAATTCAGCTATTACTTTAAATGTTCTCAGGCACCTGCCCAAGCCTCCAACTTATCCAGATATGTAACTGTTACAGTGGGGGGAAAAAGCATTTAGTCAGACACCAATTGTCCAAGTTCTCCCACTTAAAAAGATGAGAGAGGCCTGTAATTGACATCATAGGTAGACCTCAACTATGAGAGACAAAATGAGAAAACATATCTAGAAAATCACATTGTCTGATTTTTTGAAAGAATTCATTTGCAAATTATGGTGGAAAATAAGTATTTGGTCACCTACAAACAAGCAAGATTTCTGTCTCTCACAGACCTGTAACTTCTTCTTTAAGAGGCTCCTCTGTCCTCCACTCATTACCTGTAGTAATGGCACCATAAAAGACACCTGTCTACAACCTCAAACAGTCACACTCCAAACTCCACTATGGTGAAGACCAAAGAGCTGTGGAAGGACACCAGAAACAAAATTGTAGACCTGCACCAGGCTGGGAAGACTGAATCTGCAATAGGCAAGCAGCTTGGTTTGAAGAAATCAACTGTGGGAGCAATAATTAGAAAATGGAAGACATATAAGACCATTGATAATCTCCCTCGATCAGGGGCTCCACGCAAGATCTCACCCCTTTGGGTCAAAATGATTACAAGAACGGTGAGCAAAAATCCCTGAACTACACAGGGGGGACCTATTGATTGACCTGCAGAAAGCTGGGACTAACGTAACAAAGGCTACCGTCAGTAACACACTATGCCGCCAGGGACTCAGATCCTGCAGTGCCAGACGTGTCCCCCTGCTTAAGCCAGTACATATCTGGGCCCGTCTGAAGTTTGCAAGAGAGCATTTGGATGTTCCAGAAGAGTATTGGGAGAATGTCATATGGTCAGACGAAACCAAAGTAGAACTGTTTGGTAGAAACACAACTCGTCGTGTTTGGAGGAGAGTGAATACTGAGTTGCATCCAAAGAACACCATACCTACTGTGAAGCATGGGGGTGGCAACATCATGCTTTGGGGCTGTTTCTCTGCAAAGCGACCAGGACGAATGATCCGTGTACATGAAAGAATGAATGGGGATATGTATCATGAGATTTTGAGTGCAAACCTCCTTCCATCAGCAAGGGCATTAAAGATGAAACGTGGCTGGGTCTTTCAGTATGACAATGAACCCAACCACACTGCCACGGCAACGAAGGAGTGGCTTCGTAAGAAGAATTTCAAATTCCTGGAGTGGCCTAGCCAGTCTCCAGATCTCAACCCCATAGAGAACCTTTGGAGGGAGTTGAAAGTCCGTGTTGCCCAGCGACAGCCCCAAAACATCACTGCTCTAGAGGAGATCTGCATGGAGGAATGGGCCAACATATCAGCAACAGTGTGTGCCAACCTTGTGAAGACTTACAGAAAACATTTGACCTCTGTCATTGCCAACAAAAGATATATAACAAAGTATTGAGATGAACTTTTGTTATTGACCAAATACTTATTTTCCACCATAATTTGCAAATAAATTCTTTAAAAATCAGACAATGTGATTTTCTGGATTTGTTTTCTCATTTTGTCTCTCATAGTTGAGGTCTACCTATGATGTCAATTACAGGCCGGCCTCATCTTTTTAAGTGGAAGAACTTGCACAATTGGTGGCTGACTAAATACTTTTTTTCCCAACTGTATAATTACTTGTCATTTATTAGCATAATTCCTGAAGCGCTTTGCACTGTACAAAATTCAAATTTGGCTCATAAATACCTTTGGGAATTTGAACAAGATCTTGTTTAACTAGTTTGACAAAAATGTCCACAGCCGGACTGAAAGACAAAGGGAGGAAATGTTGTGAGTGGCGACACAGATGTGTTGGAGTAGAGGGATCACAAATACTGTCCTTGTCTTCTACTAAAAGTTGCAGATCTCTAAGGGCTTGTCTCTCCATTGGTGTATCAAGACCACTATTGTTACCACAATTAAACTATTTCTTGAACAGCATCTTGCGAGCAAAAAGTTTTAAATCTTTAATCATAGTGAAACGGTCGAATTTTCAAGAGGGGGTTAAATAAGAATCCTTTCTGTAAAACCTCAATCTGAGGTTTACTAGGAACATGGTAGGATGAATTGATTACCTTAAATGTTTGCTCTGTTTATCCTTCATATTGGACCTGGTGACTTTGTGTTTTTTAGATGGGGTTCTGAGATCGTAAGACTGTCCTTCCACATTGAGGGTTTCTTCTGATCCCGCCTTTTTGCCTAAAAAAGGCCTTCCGCATTCTATTTCTCAGTATAAGGGGTTATTAAATTCCAACAGGATAAGGATTGTGATCTTGATCTCTCCCTTCTCTTATGCCACCGATATTCTCTATTTAAGCAGAAATCCTCAAGATTTTGGAAGAATTTCTTTGTTTTAACTTCTTGTACTTCCTTTTCCTACTTTTCAATATCTTCCTCAAGTTTCTTTTCAAATGTTTTCACCTCCCCACTACTGAAAGTTTGTTGGATTTTTATTTTCAACTTCTTTTTCCATATTTTTAAGTGCTTTACGTTCTGCTCCAATTAGCAATTCAATAAGAGTCCGTGAACACTTGGAAACGGCTTCTTTTCGTTTACCAATAAACATTATATCATCACTACCTAAGGTAGGGAAATCTTCTACACGTAGTCCCCTGGGATTGATGGTTTTTTGCAAATGGTTTTTCAAAGCGGCTTTGTTCGACCACGCCTTATTCCTTTTTCTAATGAGATCCCAAATTTTTTGTTTCAATTCCTCAAATTGGGATGACTACCAGAGTCCCAAAGATTCATATCTTTGAACATTATCTCAGGTCTTGTAAGTTCTGCCATCCTATGTAGTCATTTTTGAAATGTTGGACATTGTCACATAGTTGAGGCAAAAGGAAGATTCCATTAAGACAATAAAAAAGACAAGAAAAATAACACAAATTATTTTCTTCTCATATTAATAATTTTTTTCCACCATTTTTGACACTTTGCTTTTGTGCTGTGTTTTTGTGAGTGTACCACATTGTTTGCACTTTATCACCACATCACTCATATTTTTCTATCAAGTTATTGTCGTATGATTAATTGTGATACATCATGTTCATTCTATCCATTGGTTAGCCTTCGCATTATGTTTTTCAATTTCACTTAATTATTTTCCAATATTGGAGTATCATCTTTTCACATTGTCAGTATATTTTATTATATTATTAATATTTATTTCTTTTTATTATTATTTTTATTTCTCATTATTTTTTATTTTATTTTATATTCTTTCATTCTATTTACTTTCTTTTCATTATTAATCATTCATTATGTATTTCTTATATTATATGTATTGTTTTAACATTCTGTATTTATATTATTTGATATTATTATATATTATGGGATCTTCTCTATATGTTTGGTGTAATACATGCATCACTAATAATAAGCACATGAATAGCTATCAGTGATGAATCTATATTCTATTCTCTGATATAGTGTATATCTGTATTATGGGTCCATGATGCATCAGTACCCAGGAGTACATGCATCACTAATAATAACCATGGATTAACTCTGATATAAAAACACTACTTAAGGAATAAAATATGGCATTCAGGACAAGAGATAAGGAGGGGCTGAGGGAAGTACAAAAGTAGCTGAGGCATCAAATCAGGCAGGGAAAAGCCAGTTATAAGGAAAAATGGAAAAGCAAATGGAGAGAAAAGACATAAGGGGGGTCTGGGAGGGGCTTAAGTCAATTTCGGGTCATAAACAGTCTGTCTGTCAGATTGAGGCAGATGTTAATTGGCTTAATGAACTAAACCTATTCTTCAACAGATTTGATCACACACCAGCTCCTCCCACCCCAGCATGTCCTTCAGTTCCCCTCACCACAATGAATTCACCCCATGCGGCTACTTCCCAACAGTCTGACCTTCACACGGTACCAGGTGAGGAAGGAGATGAAAAAGATCAAGGCGAGGAAAGCCGCAGGGCCAGATGACATCAGTGCTAGGCTAATTAAGACTTGTGGGGACCAGCTGTGTGGTATAATTACATACATGTTTAATATGAGCCTGAGGCAGGAAATAGTCCCTGAATTATGGAAATCTTCTTGTGTGGTACCATTTCCAAAGAAACCTCACCCTATGGACCTCAATGACTACAGACCTGTAGCACTAACATGCCACTTGATGAAGATCTTAGAGAGATTGGTTCTCACACATCTCTGCCCTCTAGTGAGCCCAGCTATGGACCCTCTCCAGGTTGCTTATCGGCCGGGCATTGGGGTAGATGCTGCCATCATCCACCTTCTGCACAGGGTTCTGTCTCACCTGGAGAAACCAGGGAACACGGTGAGAATAATGTTCTTTGATTTCTCCAGTGCTTTTAACACCATACAGCCGGGGTTACTGAGGGACAAGCTGGGCCTTGCTGGAGTGGACCACCACCTCTCCAACTGGATACTAGACTACCTCACAAATCGACCTCAATACGTGAGAGCCCGAGACTGTGTGTCAGATACCATGATCTGTAATACAGGGGCACCCCAGGGTACGGTTCTCACCCCTTTCCTCTTCACACTGTACACTGCAGATTTTAGGTGCAACTCATCTAGCTGCTATCTACAGAAGTATTCTGACGACTCTGCAATAGTAGGTCTGCAATAGTAGGTCTCATCACAGATGATGATAACAGGGACTACAGAGAACTGAACCGGGTTTTTGTGGACTGGTGCCAGCAGAACCACCTGAAGATTAACGCTGGAAAGACCAAGGAGATGGTGGTGGACTTCCTTAAATGCAGATGCCCTCCTAAACCAGTGGACATCCTGGGGACGGGCATCGAGATTGTGAACACCTATAAGTACCTGTGTTTGCAACTTAATAATAAGCTGGACTGGGCAGATCACATGGAGGTCCTGTACAGGAAGGGCCACAGCAGGCTCTACCTGCTTAGGAAGCTGAGAGCCTTTGGAATCTTTGGGGCACTTCTTAGGACTTTCTTCAACTCGCTAGTGGCATCAGCCATCTTCTTTGGAGTGGCCTGCTGGGGGAGCAGTATATCAACTAGGGAGAGAAATAAACTTGACAAGCTGATTAGAAAGGCTAGCTCTGTCCTGTGGAGCCCACTGGACCCAGTGCAGGTGGTGGGTGACAGAAGGATACTTTCCGTGGTGAGCTCCATGCGGAAGAAGAAGTCCCATCCCATGCATGAGACTGTGATAGCGCTGGGCAGTACTGTCAGTGACCGACTGCTCCACCCTAAGTGTGAGAAGGAGTGCTATCAGAAGTCTTTCCTCCCCACCGCGGTTAGGCTGTACAACCAACACCGACCTAAGCGGAGATCAATACACACAGAGAACTGAAGTGTCTGACTGTAGTGTCTTGTGCCATTTGAATAGGACGAGCCCCCTGTTTACAATCAACTGATTGGCGCTCGGGTGGTGAGTGGGTGGGACATTGCTGACAGAGGTTGGCGGGCGGCGATGACGCTGATTACATCATGGGGCGTGTCCCACTTGCCGCGGTGTGTCCATATTGGTCCTACTCTCCAGTGGGTGTTTCTTAGGGGAGGAGTCTACTCGTTATATGCCTATAGCTTTGCTCAGTATAGCGTGCCGCTGTCATCCATGCAGAGATGCTGTTAGTGTGTCTTACACTTTATTTTTTTATTATATCTGACCTCTGATGAACCTTTCAGATAGGGAAAACGTGTAAGGGTCATGCTAGTTAAGGGAAATAGCCTAGCCTCCAGTCTGTATCAGATAGCTTGTTTAGCAGGAGACCTCATACCTGGGCTAAATGCCTGGGGGGGCCTCTCAGGGACAGCTGTGTCTGG
The DNA here is from genome assembly GCA_947044405.1 of Leptodactylus fallax. Classification (NCBI taxonomy): domain Eukaryota; kingdom Metazoa; phylum Chordata; class Amphibia; order Anura; family Leptodactylidae; genus Leptodactylus; species Leptodactylus fallax. The sequence continues at coordinate 139,236 of CAMRHE010000094.1, forward strand.
AGTGCTATACACTGGGCTGATTCTAATTTTGGTTGCCCACTGAATCAAAGAAAAACAATATATGAACCAGCACTTATTAGTGTGTTTTTATCATACTTATTTTCTTTTTCACACATTACTTTGGGCACAAAAACACTTTTGGTTTGGGTTTTGTTTTTATTTTTTAGTGGCTTTCAATAAAAGTTAGGTTTGAAACCAGTTTATTATTTAGACCTATTAAATACTTCAGTGAATTGTTCTCCATGCACTGGCCTCACGATATCCACGGGCGATATCGCGGTCACGTGACAACTTCGCGTCATATGATGCGGCCTGTGATGTCCACGCATGCGTGCTGGGGATTTCCTGATGCCATCATGGTTGTTCATTCATTAGGTGTGTTATCATTCCAGGCCTCATATATATAGCCCCTCTGCTTCGAGTGACATACACTCCTGATGAAAAATTGACATGGAAAACGCGTTGAGGTGTCAACCAAACGTGTTCTTTCTTGTATACCGGGGCTCCAGTATTTAACATGGCTACAGGTATTATCATATTTTTGTGAAATAGCTCATTATTTGGGGACTATGTTCATTGACATTTATTGTATTAATGAGGACATGTGGTTGTGTATGCTTGACTCTTAGTGAATAATCCACATCAAACTTTTGGCCCTGATATATATTTGCACAGGTATTCATCAATATACTTATACTTAATATAATTTCTTTTGATCCACTCTATATTAACTTCAGCCTTGTTTGTAATTGGCACATAGACCTTTTGTTTTATTCAATTACTTGTCTAAACTTCTTACATTGTCCCTGCTATACATTTTTGGTCACTTTTGGTAACATATACCTCATATATGTGTACAATCATAACATTTAAAATATTTAAAGTAGCTGGTTATTGATAATTAGTATATATTACTGACATTCATGTTACTAACTGCAGTACCCTGTATAATTGTCCCGTGGTACTGTCTTTTCTCTGGAAATTACAAACTTCTGTTCTGTGAAGGTCTCAGTGGTTTGTTAGAGAACACTAGTGAACAAACAGCATCATGAAGACCAAGGAACTCACCAGACAGGTCAGAGATAAAGTTGTGAAGAAGTTAAAAGCAGGGTTAGGTTATAAAACCATATCCCAAACTTTGAGCTTCCCAAGGAACACTGTTCAATCCATCATCCATAGATGGAAAAAGTATTCTACAACTGCAAACCTACCAAGACATGGGCAGCCACCTAAACTGACAGATCGAGCAAGGAGAGCACTGGTCAGATAAGCAGCTAAGAGGCCCATGGTCACTCTGGAGGAGCTGCAGAAATCCACAGCTCAAGTGGGAGAATCTGTCCACAGGACAACTATAAGTCATGCACTCCATAAATCCGGCCTTTATGGAAGAGTGGTCAGAAGAAAACCATTGTTGAAAGAAAGTCATAAGAAGTGCTGTTTGTAGTTTGCCACAAGCCATATAGAGGAAAAAGCAAACATGTGGAAGAAGGTACTCTGATCAGATGAGACCAAAGTTGAACTTTTTGGCCTAAATGCAAAGCGCTATATGTGGTGGAAAAGTAACACTGAATCATCACCCCGAACACACCTTCCCCACTGTGAGACATGGTGGTGGCAGCATCATGCTGTGGGGTTGCTTTTCTGCAGCAGGGACAGGGAAGTTGGTCAGAGTTGATGGAAAGATGGGTGGATCTAAATACAGGGCAATCCTGGAAGAATACTTGTTGGAGGCTGCAAAAGACTTAAGACTGGGAAGGAGTCACTTGCCAGCAAGACAATGACCCTTAACATAAACCCAGAGCTACAGTAGAATGGTTTAGATCAAGGATAATTCATGTGTTAGAATGGCCCAGTCAAAGTCCAGACCTAAATGCCATTGAGCATCTGTGTCAAGATATCAAAATTGCTGTTCAAAGACATTCCCTATCCAATCTGGCTGAGCTTGAGCTGTTTTGCAAAAAAGAATGTCACACGTTTCAGATTTTTATTTGATTAAATTTTGAGAACTATGTATCATTTTCATTCCACTTCACAATTATGTGCTACTTTGTGTTGGTCTATCACTTAAAGTCTCTTTAAAATACATTTAAATTTGTGGCTGTAAGGTGACAAAATGTGAAAAAGTTCAAGGGGTATGAATACTTTTGCAGGACACTGTACCTATAGCCCCAACACTGAGTGCAGTTATAACTACATTCGGAACTGTGTGTGACATCACGCTTATAGGTGGAAAACCTATTTATAATAAGCAGGGGAAAGTAGAAAGAAGACCCATAATATACAGGTAAGACTCTGAATTTCTAGCAAATTATTTCTAATATACACCTATAAATAATTAAGGAGTGACTGTGATTTTTAATACAATAGAAACATTAAGAAATCTTGTCTACATAAACAGAGCTAGAAACATAACAGACATTTTATTAAATTAAACCAGGACTCAGACATATCATGAATAATGAGATTTATTATGAGCATACCAATCATTTATACATTAAATTAATACAATGCTTTTGATTCTGTGATGTGTCTGTTATGGCTTTCAAATCTGTAAAGAAATAATAGAATTATAATCACAATTATTGTAGTATTATAATAATCAGATTATTAAAGGGGAATTCAAGCCAGTGTAAATTACTTCCTATGTAAAGGATATGGGGTAACTTACAGATTTAGTACAGTGGGGAAAAAAAGTATTTAGTCAGCCACCAATTGTGCAAGTTCTCCAACTTAAAAAGATGAGGCCTGCCTGTAATTGTCATCATAGGTAGGCCTCAACTATGAGAGACAAAATGAGAAAACAAATCCAGAAAATCACATTGTCTTATTTTTGAAGAATGTATTTGCAAATTATGGTGGAAAATAAGTATTTGGTTACCTACAAACAAGCAAGATTTCTGGCTCTCACAGACCTGTAACTTCTTCTTTAAGAGGCTCCTCTGTCCTCCACTCATTACCTGTAGTAATGGCTCCTGTTTGAAATTGTTATCAGAATAAAAGACACCTGTCCACAACCTCATACAGTCACACTCCAAACTCCACTATGGTGAAGACCAAAGAGCTGTGGAAGGACACCAGAAACAAAATTGTAGACCTGCACCAGGCTGGGAAGACTGAATCTGCAATAGGCAAGCAGCTTGGTGTGAAGAAATCAACTGTGGGAGCAATAATTAGAAAATGGAAGACATACAAGACCACAGATAATCTCCCTTGATCAGGAACTCCACGCAAGATCTCACCCCGTGAGGTTAAAATGATCACAAGAAAGGTGAGCAAAAATCCCAGAACCACATGGGGGGACCTAGTGAATGACCTGCAGAAAGCTGGGACTAACGTAACAAAGGCTACCGTCAGTAACACACTACGCCGCCAGGGACTCAGATCCTGCAGTGCCGGACGTGTCCCCCTGCTTAAGCCAGTACATATCCGGGCCCGTCTGAAGTTTGCTAGAGAGCATTTGGATGTTCCAGAAGAGTATTGGGAGAATGTCATATGGTCAGATGAAACCAAATGAGAACTGTTTGGTAGAAACACAAGTCGTCGTGTTTGGAGGAGAGTGAATGCTGAGTTGCATCCAAAGAATACCATACCTACTGTGAAGCATGGGGGTGGCAACATCATGCTTTGGGTCTGTTTCTCTGCAAAGGGACCAGGATGACTGATCTGTGTACATGAAAGAATGAATGGGGTCATGTATTGTGAGATTTTGACTGCAAACCTCCTTCCATCAGCAAGGGCATTGAAGATGAAACGTGGCTGGGTCTTTCAGCATGACAATGATCCCAAGCACACCGCCAGGGCAACAAAGGAGTGACTTCGTAAGAAGCATTTCAAGGTTCTGGAGTAGCCTAGCCAGCCTCCATATCTAAACCCCATAGAAAGCCTTTGGAGGGAGTTGAAAGTCTGTGTTGCCCAGCGACAGCCCCAAAACATCACTGCGCTAGAGGAGATCTGCATGGAGGAATGGGCCAACATACCAGCAACAGTGTGTGCCAACCTTGTGAAGACTTATAGAAAACATTTGACCTCTGTCATTGCCAACAAAGGATATATAACAAAGTATTGAGAGGAACTTTTGTTATTGACCAAGTACTTATTTTCCACCATAATTTGCAAATAAATTCAATAAAAATCAGACAATGTCATTTTCTTGATATGTTTTCTCATTTTGTCACTCATAGTTGAGGTCTACCTATGATGACAATTACAGGCCTCTCTCATCTTTTTAAGTGGGAGAACTTGCACAATTGTTGGCCGACTAAATACTTTTTTCCCCACTGTATCCTATTAAATGGAAAAAAAAGAAAATCACATTTAAAAAAATGATGTGTAGACTCTTCATGTACCTGGCCTTATTATTATACTTTTGTCTGCCATATTAATGGCTTCTGGCCTTGACTAAATGGGATTTAAAAGTAAACCTCTCATAAGACTATCATTTCACACATTAATTATTATAGAAATAAATATGTTTAGAAAATTAACTTGTTAATTTTAATTACTTATGTTTAAACAGAATAAAAGAAATAAGAGGATGTAATGATCAATAACTCACATGAAAAAAAAATTGTTTTCTTAGCCCAGAATTGTGCCAATATCCAAGTTAATCTAATAAAAATAAAATGGTGTAAAAAGATTTCTTAGCAGACTTTAGAATCCTAGTAATATATAAAATAAAGTTTAAAAGAACAATGCATATAATATAATTAATTTTAGGTTATCATTCTATCGATACAACTTAAATTTATTGTTACTTTTCAGCTTAAATTATATTTATAAATAAGTTACAAATACTTAATGAATGTTATCATTTTACATAAACCAGCTACATGGATGTCTTACCAGTAACTTGCGTAAGGTTTTCAATGTCTCTCCCTATAACAAAATACAAATAAAATGCACAAATTTAAGTAAACAACTTATCTTCCTAAGTTATAGAATAATCTTCATATTATCTAATATCTTACCAATGCTTCACATAGAACATTCAGCACAGCATTCTGTACTCCTAGGCCATCCTAGAATTAAATAGAAGAATATTGAGATGAAAAAAGTTATTTTAAATCATAAATGTATAAAACAAGAAAAAAAAATTTTTTTTGTAAACAATAGCATTGCCATTACATATCTAGATGTTAAATCATAACATTATGCTCTTTCACCTCCACTAATGATTTTGCGGATCAAAATATTTTCAATGCTGAATTAATTCAGAAAACAATATATCAGAAGACATGCTTACCACGATTTTTAAAATTTCCAAACCAAGCTGTTCTGCTACTTCTCCAACATTGTCTCCAACTTTCTCCTAGAAATTATAAACAAGCACAAAAATTATTGAAAAAATAAGGATAATCATAAATGACTAAACGGCAAATACTGATCTTTAACATAATTACCAGGAAGTCTTCTATAGTCAGAATTTCATCAACTGTACAACCTACATCTTTCTGAAAGAAATAAAGGGTAAAAGTTGTTATTCGATGTTATCAAAAATTTATTTTGTAAGGCACACATACACAAAGCCCCATTAGTGGTCTCCACATGGTATAATGTCCTATTGGTGTCTCCAACACAATATAATGGGTTATTATACTGTGTGGGGAGCAATAAGACACATAGACTTTTCATGAACTTTTTTCTTTGCTAAAAAGTGTGTCTTATATTCCAAAAAATTTAGTACTCACTAGTACATGAGTAAAGGCTTATATCACTGTATCAAGTATATCACTGAACTCAAGTCCAATATTAATTTATATATTTACATTTTGTATTCATAAAATACTTTTAGAATACTTACCAGAGCCTGGTGTAATTCCACTAAGAACTGTTTATATAAGCGCTCATTATGTTCTTTCTGAAAGTACAAAAATTATTTTCTCCATATATCTAAAGTATTAGAATATACATTTAATTAAAATTCAATTATTCATTTACATCAATGTGTTTAATAAAATAGGGCATCTTTATTAGTGTCAAAGTTTGAATGACTTCACATGTTCCCTGATCCACTCAATGTTATAGTGAAATTTAACACTTTCTAAGCTAGTATCACTATTGCATGAATTAATATCAAACCATATGGCTACAATACTCATAAATTTCAATTAGCTCAACAAATTTACTATTGTTATCATCAAAATTTGGCACATTTTTTAAAATAAATCTATACCTGTTTATAGCAGACATAGATTTCAATTCCCGGTATATAGACCACCATTGGAAAGATTTGCCAAATGTTTGAGGAGTGTGCATCTCATAATAAATTGTGTTAAAAAGACATATAGATTAAGACTGGCAAAAGAAATAGCAGTCTTATTAAATGTACCTCAATGTGTTTTGTTGTAGGTACACTGAGAGCTGGATGACCCAGATATGTAACATATTTAATTATAAAATTATAAATCTTTTAAATGAACTTGTAAATATATTATTTAAACATATATGGTTGCTATATAGAGATGTAGACAAATTGTCAAGCAACAGTTTTCTGCATTAGGGTGAAATGTGAAGTTAAAGTTTGCTGTAACTGTAAATTGCTTTATTTTACAAAAAATATTATATAGAGTATAGAGTGTGCCACCCAAAAGGTGTAACCTTTCAAATTATAAGCTTGTAGGAAGAATGAATGAAAAAAGCTTAATATAAATAGTCAAAATTAAGTTTATCTACATACCTTGCCTTGCATGTACAGACAGAGCAAACGTTGGAGTTTAAGCAGGATCTCCGGGACATCAACCTATTGATAACAATGATAGTTAACAACTCTACATTGTAACAGAAGAATTGTCCAGTGTGTTATAGAATATTATCTTACTAAACGGGGATATAATCAAACCATGGATATACACTGAATATATTAATGATATTACATTTTGAAAATAAAGAGATACATGAGAAAAACAGAAATGATAGCCAGAGTTACTCTTAAAGTCTAGAATAATTTTATATATAAGACTCTCAAATATATAACGTCTAATTTCCCACTAGTTCAAGCCCTACTATATGACCTGCTTCTATACATGATTGCATATGCAACTTGTGCCTAATTTTTCTTAGTCTATGAATAGATAGAATATTTATATCATGGTGTTGTATATAATGTGTAGATATTATCTGAAGGAAGGATAAGTTCTTACCCTAACTAATTTTTCAAGGCATTCCGTTGGGATGAGAGCTACTTCTGATAAGGATAAAAAAAGAGTTGTAACATATATATGTTCTAAAATACTCACTATTTAAAGAATTCTTAAACTTTACAAATGGGGAAATATCCAGTTGTCTAACATCTAAAATTAAAAGGCTAAAACCAAAATTCACGCCTAATAATAATCAGTTAATAAGCATAAACAGTGCCTTCATTTTTACATTTCTGAGTATATTTACAGAACAGTAAAGATTACATGAATAATAGTAACTACTCACTTGTGCTATCTCCAACTGCATGTCCAGGACCTGTAAAACAGAAGAGAAACAACATTTATACTGTTATTATTAATTATTACTTTTATTAAAATTATTACTTTTTAATAATGTAACTTAGTCTCATCACAATGATGTCTCACTCTATAGCATTACCTTATAATATGCTTTACCTTTACTTTATACAGATGAACTTACCAAAGTAACAACTTAGAGCCACAACAAGGAACGCGATAGTAGCCTTCATAATGGGAGAAGGATCGATGCTGGTTACTCAGAAAGCAAATCTAAATATCAGCTTTGGTTTTGTTCACAAGCCCTAAGATCTAGTATATTTATACCTTCTCACTGTTATTCTGTATCCCTGACAATAAACACAATCTATTGATCATTGATGGTTGTGAAATGTTCCCAAATGTCAGTTCTCATTTTGCAATTTCTGTGACTTTCTGATCGTCTGTTATTACACAATACACCTAACAATGCTGTTATTTCTTGTTTATCTAGGGTTATAAGGATAATTGGGAAACATATGGTACATTGATTATAGATAAAATTCTATTTATATCTTTTACATTTATCATAATTATTGATATGTAATATATGTTTTGTACCCTCAATATAAAGTAATTTTTCCTTTCATAGTTACATAGCTGATAGGTTGAAAAAGGACATTGGTTTACCCAGTCCAACCTATAATCGTATCATGTTGTTCCAGCAGAAGACAAAAAAATAACCAAAAGCATATGAGTAACGTGCAAATTACCCTATATTGGGGGAAAAAAATCCTACCGAACACCAAATATGGCAATGACAAAAAATCCTTGGATCACCATCTCCAGAAGTCTAGTATCCATAACTTGTAATATTATATTTGGAAGTTCTATAATCTCACTGCGATATCTATTCATATATTTGTAGATTGTATTTACGTCACCTCTAAGCTGTCTTTTTCCAAACTGAATAACCTCATGCTTCATCATTTGCCTTAATCTTGCAATCCCTCTATTCACTTAATTTCTTTGGTAGATATCCTCTGTACCTACTCTAGTTCAACCCAAAATTATTGGAAGCCCTACTTGGGACAATGAATGATGACAATGCATATAAAACACTGTGGGATATGTTGAAGCTATATAAGCAAGATAAATGAAAAAATAATAAAATTAATAAAATTGTACATCATTTTCTATGTGTGGACCAACTAGTGATTTGTACAGAGCAAATTGGGGAGCAAGGGAGAGCCAATAGATTGCTCAAGTTATCCTACCTTACTGCTTAATCTGTGCCATAGTTTCCAGGACTGCAATATGGACAGGAGCTATATCCTATCATCATCTGCCCCTTGCTGGTACATCCGGTAAGATCCATCAAATGTTTTGGTGATTATAGCTGGATGTATAAATTTATAGCAATGAATAAATGAACTCTTCCATCGTGGTGCAGGGGACCTAGAGATGAGACAGAATTAATATCTATTAGTAATTATATCTCATCTGAGAGGTCCCATGCGCCAGAATATATTAGTGAAGTAACTCCTAAAGTTACATAGGAGTCTTTGCATTAGCTTTCTTAACTCGATTACTCTCAGTCATATTAAAAGTAGGCCAGTGACTCACTGTCAATGTGATATTGAGTAGCATGATAACTGTAAAGTGCTAGGTAAAGATGTGGGCAGGAGGAGGCAGAAGCTGTCCTGCTATTCCTATGAATTGCCAGGTGGGTCCTGCCTTCACAGCAGGTACTGCCCATGAATTCATTTTAATACATAGGCAACTCCTGCACTAACAGTTGGAGCAATCAAAGCACAAAATATTGAATCTGCATTGCATAATCTGTGATCTCAAAGACTGCTACATCTGTAGGTTTAGTATTTCAAAAAAAAATTAGCCACATTTAGGTTCCTCTAGTGCTGGCCAGTAAAGAGTGATGCACTAGCCCCCTTATTATTAGCAAAGTACCCACCATCCCCAGGGGTATCTGGAAAATCCAGGTACCCACCTGTACCTGATCATCTGAAGTGATAGGTGGGTAGTTCGGTTGCTAAAGGCTTGTATTTTCAGGTTTGGAAGGGGCAATAACCATGGACCTTTCACCTGAGTTAATACTAGTCGGAGGCTATTTGTTTTTTTGCAGGTCCAGGTGTACTTTTTAGTTATACCATGCTGTGGAATGTCTGTTGCTTCCATCACTTTTTATTACAATTTTTATTAGAGGCGAAACTGCGAAAAAAATGGAATTTAAGCACTTTTGATGTTTTTTTTCGTCAGTATGCTGTTCTTTGTACGGGAAAAATATTTTTAGAAATTTGTAGACAGAGCATTTTCAGACAAAGGCATACAGTGGGGAAAAAAAAGTGTTTAGTCAGCCACCAATTGTGCAAGTTCTTCCACTTAAAAAGATGAGAGAGGTCTGTAATTAACATCATAGGTAGACCTCAACTATGGGAGACAAAATGAGAAAACATATCTAGAAAATCACATTGTCTGATTTTTTAAGAATTTATTTGCAAATTATGGTGGAAAATAACTATTTAGTCACCTACAAACAAGCAAGATTTCTGGCTCTCACAGACCTGTAACTTCTTCTCTAAGAGGCTCCTCTGTCCTCCACTCATTACCTGTAGTAGTGGCACCTGTTTGATATTGTTATCAGTATAAAAGACACCTGTCCACAACCTCAAACATTCACACTCCAAACTTCACTATGGTGAAGACCAAAGAGCTGTGGAAGGACACCAGAAACAAAATTGTAGACCTGCACCAGGCTGGGAAGACTGAATCTGCAATAGGCAAGCAGCTTGGTGTGAAGAAATCAACTGTGGGAGCAATAACTAGAAAATGGAAGACATACAAGACCACTGATAATCTCCCTTGATCAGGGGCTCCACGCAAAATGTCACCCCGTGGGGTCAAAATGATCACAAGAAAGATGAGCAAAAATCCCAGAACCACACTGGGGGACCTAGTGAATGACCTGCAGAAAGCTGGGACTAACGTAACAAAGGCTACCGTCAGTAACAACTATGCCGCCAGGGATTCAGATCCTGCCGTGCCAGACGTGTCCCCCTGCTTAAGCCAGTACATATCCGGGCCTGTCTGAAGTTTGCTAGAGATCATTTGGATGTTCCAGAACAGTATTGGGAGAATGTCATATGGTCATAGTAGAACTGTTTGGTAGAAACACAAGTCGTCGTGTTTGGAGGAGAGTGAATGCTGAGTTTCATCCAAAGAACACCATACCTACTGTGAAGCATGGGGGTAGCAACATCATGCCTTGGGGCTGTTTCTCTGCAAAGGGACCAGGACGACTGATCCGTGTACATGAAAGAATGAATAGGGCCATGTATCGTGAGATTTGGAGTGCAAACCTCCTTCTGTGAGCAAAGGCATTGAAGATGAAACGTAACTGGGTCTTTCAGCATGACAATGATCCCAAGCACACCACCAGGGCAATGAAGTAGTGGCTTCGTAAGAAGCATTTCAAGGTCCTGGAGTAGCCTGGTCCTGGAATGGGCCAACATACCAGCAACAGTGTGTGCCAACCTTGTGAAGACTTACAGAAAACGTTTGACCTCTGTCATTGCCAACAAAGGATATATAACAAAGTATTGAGATCAACTTTTGTTATTGACCAAATACTTATTTTTCACCATAATTTGCAAATAAATTCTTAAAAAATCAGACAATGTGATTTTCTGGATATGTTTTCTCATTTTGTCTCTCATAGTTCAGGTCTACCTATGATGTCAATTACAGGCCGGCCTCATCTTTTTAAGTGGGAGAACTTGAACAGTTGGTGGCTGACTAAATACTTTTTTTCCCCACTGTACTTCATGTGTATGTGTTTCACTGTAATTTTTTTTTGTTTTATATATATTCTAGGGCAAAAGGAGTGATTTAAACTTGTATTTTTTTTATTTTTTTTATATCTATTTACAACTTTTTCTTTTTTTTTTTATTTTACTAGCCATCCTAGGGGGATTTAACATGTAATCATTTGATTGCAAGTCCCATAGACTGCAATAAAACTGTATTTCAGTCTATGTAAGTTTTGCTACATTAATATTGAGGCTGGTCATAGACCAACCTCAATAGTAATATGTTTATGACCAGTCTGGGAGCCTTCATAAGGCTCCCGACTGTCATAGGAAGAGGTCGTCTACCGCAATCTTTACGCACAGGAGCCATCCTGCAATGTTAAAGGTGGGGCATTTTTTTACTATGGGGAGCAACACAGCATTGCAATGGCCTCCATCATCATCATCAGATTACAGCGGAGATAATAATATGGTAGATGTCGGGAAAGGGTTAAAAAAAAAAAAATTATTTGCCTTGGCAGCATCTGACATTTATTGGTTTCCATAAGTTAAGTTTCATGCCAACTAATATTACAGTACTTTACTATGTCAGCTTAGCTCAGTTGTGTACTTCTATTCAGAAAGAGATCATGGAATAAACAGTGTTTTCTCTTTACCAGTGCATATCCTTACTATTACTATCACTGATAGACCTCATTGGCATTTCTCTGTTCAGGCTCCCAACTATCTCAAACCATATGTATACTGTACCCTTTTGTGATAACTACTGCCCTGATCAATAGATTATTGTGAGTTACCTGTGGGACATTGTAGGTTGTTGGTATCACTCTTTCTAACTGACAATTTATATTCATACTAGTGTAGGAAGGCACCAGTAACATTGGTTCTCCAACACTAAAATGTTTTAATAGAATCTAAGCTATTAACAATTTACCTTAGCAAAGAAACTGCTTAGAAGCGGCAGAATAGTGAATGAATGTCAATGAATGTCAGCCCTAAAGATAATAAATACAACCTTTTGACCAATAAAGATTATGAAATATTCCCTGCAGTCATACTTCTGCAAACAGCAGATTCTTAAATTCCCAACAATTATTAAACAATGACCCAACAATGGTATTGCTTTACATTTGTACAGTACAGTATGTATTGACAACAAATAGTTCAAATTCAGCTATTGCTTTATATGTTCTCAGGCACCTGCCCAAGCCTCCAACTTATCAAGATATGTAACTGTTACAGTGGGGGAAAAAAGTATTTAGTCAGCCACCAATTGTCCAAGTTCTCCCACTTAAAAAGATGAGAGAGGCCTGTAATTGACATCATAGGTAGACCTCAACTATGAGAGACAAAATGGGAAAACATATCTAGAAAATTGCATTGTCTGATTTTTTGAAAGAATTTATTTGCAAATTATGGTGGAAAATAAGTATTTGGTCACCTACAAACAAGCAAGATTTCTGGCTCTCACAGACCTGTAACTTTTTATTTAAAAGGCTCCTCAGTCCTCCACTCATTACCTGTAGTAATGGCACCTGTTTGAAATTGTTATCAGAATAAAAGACACCTGTCTACAACCTCAAACAGTCACACTCCAAACTCCACTATGGTAAAGACCAAAGAGCTGTGGAAGGACACCAGAAACAAAATTGTAGACCTGCACCAGGCTGGGAAGACTGAATCTGCAATAGGCAAGCAGCTGGGTGTGAAGAAATCAACTGTGGGAGCAATAATTAGAAAATGGAAGACATATAATCTCTGTCGATCAGGGGCTCCACGCAAGATCTCACCTCGTGGGGTCAAAATGATTACAAGAACGGTGAGCAAAAATCCCAGAACTACACGGGGGGACCTATTGATTGACCTGCAGAAAGCTGGGACTAACGTAACAAAGGCTACCGTCAGTAACACACTATGCCGCCAGGGACTCAGATCCTGCAGTGCCAGACGTGTCCCCCTGCTTAAGCCAGTACATATCCGGGCCCGTCTGAAGTTTGCAAGAGAGCATTTGGATGTTCCAGAAGAGTATTGGGAGAATGTCATATGGTCAGATGAAACCAAAGTAGAACTGTTTGGTAGAAACACAACTCGTCGTGTTTGGAGGAGAGTGAATGCTCAGTTGCATCCAAAGAACACCATACCTACTGTGAAGCATGGGGGTGGCAACATCATGCTTTGGGGCTGTTTCTCTGCAAAGCGACCAGGACGAATGATCCGTGTACATGAAAGAATGAATGGGGATATGTATCGTGAGATTTTGAGTGCAAACCTCCTTCCATCAGCAAGGGCATTAAAGATGAAACATGGCTGGGTCTTTCAGTATGACAATGATCCCAACCACACTGCCAGGGCAACGCAGGAGTGGCTTCGTAAGAAGAATTTCAAGGTCCTGGAGTGGCCTAGCCAGTCTCCAGATCTCAACCCCATAGAAAACCTTTGGAGGGAGTTGAAAGTCCGTGTTGCCCAGCGACAGCCCCAAAACATCACTGCTCTAGAGGAGATCTGCATGGAGGAATGGGCCAACATACCAGCAACAGTGTGTGCCAACCTTGTGAAGACTTACAGAAAACGTTTGACCTCTGTCATTGCCAACAAAAGATATATAACAAAGTATTGAGATGAACTTTTGTTATTGACCAAATACTTATTTTCCACCATAATTTGCAAATAAATTCTTTAAAAATCAGACAATGTGATTTTCTGGATTTGTTTTCTCATTTTGTCTCTCATAGTTGAGGTCTACCTATGATGTTAATTACAGGCCGGCCTCATCTTTTTAAGTGGAAGAACTTGCACAATTGATGGCTGACTAAATACTTTTTTTCCCAACTGTATAATTACTTGTCATTTATTAGCATAATTCCTGAAGCGCTTTGCACTGTACAAAATTCAAATTTGGCTCATAAATACTTTTGGGAATTTGAACAAGATCTTGTTTAACTAGTTTGACAAAAATGTCCACAGCCGGACTGAAAGACAAAGGACGGAAATGTTGTGAGTGGCAACACAGATGTGCTGGAGTAGAGGGATCACAAATACCGTCCTTGTCTTCTACTAAAAGTTGCAGATCTCTAAGAGCTTGTCTCTCCATTGGTGTATCAAGACCACTATTGTTACCACAATTAAACTATTTCTTGATCAGCATCTTGCGAGCAAAAAGTTTTAAATCTTTAATCATAGTGAAACGGTCGAATTTTCAAGAGGGGGTTTCTGTAAAACCTCAATCTGAGGTTTACTAAGAACATGGTAGGATGAATTGATTACCTTAAATGTTTGCTCTGTTTATCCTTCATATTGGACCTGGCCACTTTGTGTTTTTTAGATGGGGTTCTGAGATCGTAAGACTGTCCTTCCACATTGAGGGTTTCTTCTGATCCCGCCTTTTTGCCTAAAAAAGGCCTTCCGCATTCTATTTCTCAGTATAAGGGGTTATTAAATTCCAACAGGATAAGGATTGTGATCTTGATCTCTCCCTTCTCTTATGCCACCGATATTCTCTATTTAAGCAGAAATCCTCAAGATTTTGGAAGAATTTCTTTGTTTTAACTTCTTGTACTTCCTTTTCCCACTTTTCAATATCTTCCTCAAGTTTCTTTTCAAATGTTTTCACCTCCCCACTACTGAAAGTTTGTTGGATTTTTATTTTCAACTTATTTTTCCAAATTTTCAAGTGCTTTATGTTCTGCTCCAATTAGCAATTCAACAAGGGTCCGTGAACACTTGGAAACGGCTTCTTTTCGTTTACCAATAAACATTATATCATCACTACCTAAGGTAGGGAAATCTTCTACACGTAGTCCCCTGGGATTGATGGTTTTTTGCAAATGGTTTTTCAAAGCGGCTTTGTTCGACCACGCCTTATCCCTTTTCTAATGAGATCCCAAATTTTTTGTTTCAATTCCTCAAATAGGGATGACTACCAGAGTCCCAAAGATTCATATCTTTGAACATTATCTCAGGTCTTGTAAGTTCTGCCATCCTATGTAGTCATTTTTTGAAATGTTGGACATTGTCACATAGTTGAGGCAAAAGGAAGATTCCATTAAGACAATAAAAAAGACAAGAAAAATAACACAAATTATTTTCTTCTCATATTAATAATTTTTTTCCACCATTTTTGACACTTTGCTTTTGTGCTGTGTTTTTGTGAGTGTACCACATTGTTTGCACTTTATCACCACATCACTCATATTTTTCTATCAAGTTATTGTCGTATGATTAATTGTGATACATCATGTTCATTCTATCCATTGGTTAGCCTTCGCATTATGTTTTTCAATTTCACTTAATTATTTTCCAATATTGGAGTATCATCTTTTCACATTGTCAGTATATTTTATTATATTATTAATATTTATTTGTTTTTATTATTATTTTTATTTCTCATTATTTTTTATTTTATTTCTTTATATTCTTTCATTCTATTTACTTTCTTTTCATTATTAATCATTTATTATGTATTTCTTATATTATATGTATTGTTTTAACATTCTGTATTTATATTATTTGATATTATTATATATTATGGGATCTTCTCTATATGTTTGGTGTAATACATGCATCACTAATAATAAGTACATGAATAGCTATCAGTGATGAGTCTATATTCTATTCTCTGATATAGTGTATATCTGTATTATGGGTCCATGAGGCATCAGTACCCAGGAGTACATGCATCACTAATAATAACCATGGATTAACTCTGATATAGAAACACTACTTAAGGAATAAAATATGGCATTCAGGACAAGAGATAAGGAGGGGCTGAGGGAAGTACAAAAGGAGCTGAGGCATCAAATCAGGCAGGGAAAAGCCAGTTATAAGGAAAAAATGGAAAAGCAAATGGAAAGAAAAGACATAAGGGGGGTCTGGGAGGGGCTTAAGTCAATTTCGGGTCATAAACAGTCTGTCTGCCAGATTGAGGCAGATGTTAATTAGCTTAATGAACTAAACCTATTCTTCAACAGATTTGATCACACACCAGCTCCTCCCACCCCAGCATGTCCTTCAGTTCCCCTCACCACAATGAATTCACCCCATGCGGCTACTTCCCAACAGTCTGACCTTCACATGGTCCCAGGTGAGGAAGGAGATGAAAAAGATCAAGGCGAGGAAAGCCGCAGGGCCAGATGACATCAGTGCAAGGCTAATTAAGACTTGTGGGGACCAGCTGTGTGGTATAATTACATATATGTTTAATATGAGCCTGAGGCAGGAAATAGTCCCTGAATTATGGAAATCTTCTTGTGTGGTACCAGTTCCAAAGAAACCTCACCCTATGGACCTCAATGACTACAGACCTGTAGCACTAACATCCCACTTGATGAAGATCTGAGAGAGATTGGTTCTCACACATCTCCGCCCTCTAGTGAGCCCCGCTATGGACCCTCTCCAGCTTGCTTATCGGCCGGGCATTGGGGTAGATGATGCCATCATCCACCTTCTGCACAGGGCTCTGTCTCACCTGGAGAAACCAGGGAACACGGTGAGAATAATGTTCTTTGATTTCTCCAGTGCTTTTAACACCATACAGCCGGGGTTACTGAGGGACAAGCTGGGCCTTGCTGGAGTGGACCACCACCTCTCCAACTGCATCCTAGACTACCTCACAAATGGACCTCAATACGTGAGAGCCCGAGACTGTGTGTCAGATACCGTGATCTGTAGATGCAACTCATCTAGCTGCTATCTACAGAAGTATTCTGACGACTCTGCAATAGTAGGTCTGCAATAGTAGGTCTCATCACAGATGATGATGACAGGGAGTACAGAGAACTGAACCGGGTTTTTGTGGACTGGTGCCAGCAGAACCACCTGAAGATTAACGCGGGGAAGACCAAGGAGATGGTGGTGAACTTCCGTAAATGCAGATGCCCTCCTAAACCAGTGGACATCCTGGGGACGGGCATTGAGATTGTGAACACCTATAAGTACCTGGGTTTGCTCCTTAATAATAAGCTGGACTGGGAAGATCACATGGAGGTCCTGTACAGGAAGGGCCACAGCAGGCTCTACCTGCTTAGGAAGCTGAGAGCCTTTGGAATCCAGGGGGCACTTCTTAGGACTTTCTTCAAGTGGCATCAGCCATCTTCTTTGGAGTGGGTTGCTGGGGGAGCAGTATATCAACTAGGGAGAGAAATAAACTTGACAAGCTGATTAGAAAGGCTAGCTCTGTCCTGGGGAGCCCACTGGACCCAGTGCAGGTGGTGGGTGACAGAAGGATACTGTCCGTGGTGAGCTCCATGCGGAAGAAGAAGTCCCATCCCATGCATGAGACTGTGATAGCGCTGAGCAGTACTGTCAGTGACCGACTGCTGCACCCTAAGTGTGAGAAGGAGCGCTATCGGAAGTCTTTCCTCCCCACCGCGGTTAGGCTGTACAACCAACACCGACCTAAGCGGAGATCAATACACACAGAGAACTGAAGTGTCTGACTGTAGTGTCTTGTGCCATTTAAATATGATGAGCCCCCTGTTTACAATCAACTGATTGGCGCTCGGGTGGTGAGTGGGTGGGACATTGCTGACAGAGGTTGGCGGGCGGCGATGACGCTGATTACATCATGGGGCGTGTCCCACTTGACGCGGTGTGTCCTTATTGGTCCTACTCTCCAGTGGGTGTTTCTTAGGGGAGGAGTCTACTCGTTATATGCCTATAGCTTTGCTCAGTATAGCGTGCCGCTGTCATCCATACAGACATGCTGTTAGTGTGTCTTACACTTTATTTTTTTATTATATCTGACTTCTGATGAACCTTTCAGATAGGGAAAACGTGTAAGGGTCATGCTAGTTAAGGGAAATAGCCTAGCCTCCAGTCTGTATCAGATAGCTTGTTTAGCAGGAGACCTCATACCTGGGCTAAATGCCTGGGGGGCCTCTCAGGGACAGCTGTGTCTGGAGTGCTATACACTGGGCTGATTCTAATTTTGGTTGCCCACTGAATCAAAGAAAAACAATATATGAACCAGCACTTATTAGTGTGTTATTATCATACTTATTTTCTTTTTCACACATTACTTTGGGCACAAAAACACTTTTGGTTTAGTTTTTGTTTTTATTTTTTAGTGGCTTTCAATAAAAGTTAGGTTTGAAACCAGTTTATTATTTAGACCTATTAAATACTTCAGTGAATTGTTCTCCATGCACTGGCCTCACGATATCCACGGGCGATATCGCGGTCACGTGACAGCTTCGCGTCATATGATGCGGCCTGTGATGTCCACGCATGTGTGCTGGGGATTTCCTGATGCCATCATGGTTGTTCATTCATTAGGTGTGTTATCATTCCAGGCCTCATATATATAGCCCCTCTGCTTCGAGTGACATACACTCCTGATGAAAAATTGACAGGGAAAACGCATTGAGGTGTCAACCAAACGTGTTCTTTCTTGTATACCATGGCTCCAGTATTTAACATGGCTACAGGTATTATCATATTTTTGTGAAATAGCTCATTATTTGGGGACTATGTTCATTGACATTTATTGTATTAATGAGGACATGTGGTTGTGTATGCTTGAGTCTTAGTGAATAATCCACATCAAACTTTGGCCCTGATATATACGTGCACAGGTATTCATCAATATACTTATACTTAATATCATTTCTTTTGATCCACTTTATATTAACTTCAGCCTTGTTTGTAATTGGCACATAGACCTTTTGTTTTATTCAATTGCTTGTCTAAACTTCTTACATTGTCCCTGCTATACATTTTTGATCACTTTGTGTAACATATACCTCATATATGTGTACTATCATAACATTTAAAATATTTAAAGTAGCTGGTTATTGATAATTAGTATATATTACCGACATTCATGTTACTAACTGTAGTACCCTGTATAATTGTCCCGTGGTACTGTCTTTTCTCTGGAAATTACAAACTTCTGTTCTGTGAAGGTCTCAGTGGTTTGTTAGAGAACACTAGTGAACAAACAGCATCATGAAGACCAAGGAACTCACCAGACAGGTCAGAGATAAAGTTGTGAAGAAGTTAAAAGCAGGGTTAGGTTATAAAACCATATCCCAAACTTTGAGCTTCCCAAGGAACACTGTTCAATCCATCATCCACAGATGGAAAAAGTATTCTACAACTGCAAACCTACCAAGACATGGGCAGCCACCTAAACTGACAGATCGAGCAAGGAGAGCACTGGTCAGATAAGCAGCTAAGAGGCCCATGGTCACTCTGGAGGAGCTGCAGAAATCCACAGCTCAAGTGGGAGAATCTGTCCACAGGACAACTATAAGTCATGCACTCCATAAATCCGGCCTTTATGGAAGAGTGGTCAGAAGAAAACCATTGTTGAAAGAAAGTCATAAGAAGTGCTGTTTGTAGTTTGCCACAAGCCATATAGAGGAAAAAAGCAAACATGTGGAAGAAGGTGCTCTGGTCAGATGAGACCAGAGTTGAACTTTTTGGCCTAAATGCAAAGTGCTATATGTGGTGGAAAAGTAACACTGAATCATCACCCTGAACACACCTTCCCCACTGTGAGACATGGTGGTGGCAGCATCATGCTGTGGGGTTGCTTTTCTGCAGCAGGGACAGGGAAGTTGGTCAGAGTTGATGGAAAGATGGGTGGATCTAAATACAGGGCAATCCTGGAAGAATACTTGTTGGAGGCTGCAAAAGACTTGAGACTGGAAAGGAGTCACTTTCCAGCAAGACAATGACCCTAAACATACAGCCAGAGCTACAGTAGAATGGTTTAGATCAAAGATAATTCATGTGTTAGAATGGCTCAGTCAAAGTGCAGATCTAAATCCCATTGAGCATCTATGTCAAGACATCAACATTGCTGTTCACAGACATTCTCCATCCAATCTGGCTGAGCTTGAGCTATTTTGCAAAAAATTATGTCACACTTTTCAGATTTGTATTTAATTAAATTTTGAGAACTATGTATCATTTTCATTCCACATCACAATTATGTGCTACTTTGTCTTGGTCTATAACTGAAAGTCTCTATAAAGTACATTTAAGTTTGTGGTTGTAAGATGACAAAATGTGAAAAAGTTCAAGGGGTATGAATACTTTAGCAAGACACTGTATCTGTAGCCCCAACAATGAGTGCAGTTATAACTACATTTGGAACTGTGTGTGACATCACGCTTATAGGTGGAAAACCTATTTATAATAAGCAGGGGAAAGTAGAAAGAAGACCCATAATATACAGGTAAAACTCTGAATTTCTAGCAAATTATTTCTAATATACACCTATAAATAATTAAGGAGTGACTGTGATTTTTAATACAATAGGAACATTAAGAAATCTTGTCTACATAAACAGAGCTAGAAACATAACAGACATTTTATTAAATTAAACCAGGACTCAGATATATCATGAATAATGAGATTTATTATGAGCATACCAATCATTTATACATTAAATTAATACAATGCTTTTGATTCTGTGATGTGTCTGTTATGGCTTTCAAATCTGTAAAGAAATAATAGAGTTATAATCACAATTATTGTAGTATTATAATAATCAGATTATTAAAGGGGAATTCAAGCCAGTGTAAATTACTTCCTATGTAAAGGATAGGGGGTAACTTACAGATTTAGTATCCTATTAAATGGAAAAAAAAGAAAATCACATAAAAAAAAATGATGTGTAGACTCTTCATGTACCTGGCCTTATTATTATACTTTTGTCTGCCATATTAATGGCTTCTGGCCTTGACTAAATGGAATTTAAAAGTAAACCTCTCATAGGACTATCACAGGGGTCGGCAACCCCTGGCACGGCAGCGGAGGCTTATTCCCCTGGCACGGCAGCGGAGTCCTCACCCAGCAGTTTCGATCGGACCAAACACGGCCGAAACGAAACTGCTGTTATTATACTGTGGGGGCTCTCCAGACCCCCCATATAATAAGCGTAGAATTAGTAGAAGTGAATAAACATAAAAAACAATGATACTCACCTTGTTCCCTGCGCTACGCGGCGGCTGTGCGATCTGCCGGCACTTCTGACAGCTGACAGGGGTCACGTCCGGCGTCATGATGCATACGTCATTACGCGACGTGACCCCAGCGACCCAATCAGCGGTCGCTGACTACAGGCAGAAGTGCCGAAGAGAACAGAGCGGCTGCGGAGAGTGGTATGGTGAGTTCATTGTTTTTTTATGTTTGTCCCCTCTCTTGGTCCTGCACTTATTATACTCGGGGGTCTATGGGACCTAATACCGTGTGCGGGGACCGCTATGGGACCTAATATCGTGTGCAGGGACCGCTATGGGACCTAATACCGTGTGCAGGGACCTCTATGGGACCTAATATGGGACCTAATACGTGTGCAGGGACCGCTATGGGACCTAATACTGTGTGCAGGGACCGCTATGGGACCTAATACTGTGTGCAGGGACCGCTATGGGACCTAATACCGTGTGCAGGGACCGCTATGGGGCCTAATACCGTGTGCAGGGACCGCTATGGGACCTGTGTTATGGTTTGTGGTATATGACTTTAGTTTAGGGGTCGTCAGACTTTCAATTATTGACCGGCACTCCGAGTACCTCAGCTTCAATTTTTTTATTAAATTCGGCACGCCGAACAAAAAAGGTTGCCTACCCCTGGACTATCATTTCACACATTAATTATTATAGAAATAAATATTTTTAGAAAATTAACTTGTTAATTTTAATTACTGATGTTTAAAGAGAATAAAAGAAACAAGAGGATGTAATGATCAATAACTCACATGAAAAAAAATTTTTTCTTAGCCCAGAATTGTGCCAATATCCAAGTTAATCTAATAAAAATAAAATGGTGTAAAAAGATTTCTCAGCAGACTTTAGAATCCTAGTAATATATAAAATAAAGTTTAAAAGAACAATGCATATAATATAATTAATTTTAGGTTATCATTCTCTCGATACAACTTAAATTTATTGTTACTTTTCAGCTTAAATTATATTTATAAATAAGTTACAAATACTTAATGAATGTTATCATTTTAAATAAGCCAGCTACATGGATGTCTTACCAGTAACTTGCGTAAGGTTTTCAATGTCTCTCCCTATAACAAAATACAAATAAAATGCACAAATTTAAGTAAACAAGTTATTTTCCTAAATTATAGAATAATCTTCATATTATCTAATATCTTACCAATGCTTCACATAGAACATTCAGCACAGCATTCTGTACTCCTAGGCCATCCTAGAATTAAATAGAAGAATATTGAGATGAAAAAAGTTATTTTAAATAATAAATGTATAAAACAAGAAAAAAAAAATATTTTTGTAAATAATAGCATTACCATTACATATCTAGATGTTAAATCATAACATTATGCTCTTTCACCTCCACTAATGATTTTGCGGATCAAATTATTTTCAATGCTGAATTAATTCAGAAAACAATATATCAGAAGACATGCTTACCACTATTTTTAAAATTTCCAAACCAAGCTGTTCTGCTACTTCTCCAACATTGTCTCCAACTTTCTCCTAGAAATTATAAACAAGCACAAAAATTATTGAAAAAATAAGGATAATCATAAATGACTAAACGGTAAATACTGATCTTTAACATAATTACCAGGAAGTCTTCTATAGTCAGAATTTCATCAACTGTACAACCCACATCTTTCTAAAAGAAATAAAGGGTAAAAGTTGTTATTCGATGTTATCAAAAATTTATTTTGTAAGGCAAACATACACAAAGCCCCATTAGTGGTCTCCACATGGTATAATGTCTTATTGGTGTCTCCAACACAATATAATGGGTTATTATACTGTGGGGGGGGCAATAAAATAGCATTATGCTGTGTGGGTAATAAATAGGAAATTATACTATGTGTGGAGAACTAATGAACACTATTGTGTGGAGGTCACTAATAACCATTATACCGTGTGAGAGACACTAACGAAAAATAATACTGTGGGGGAAGCATTAAGAAGCATTATACTGTGGGGGCACTAATGGATCATTACACTGTGGGGGGAACTAATGGGGCATTATACATTGTGGGGGGCAGTAAGGAACATTACACTAATAATACCCCAATAGTGCCCCACACAGTACAATGCTCCATTAGTGCCCCTACATGACGCAGAGTATAATTTTCCTTAATGCCCCCACATAGTATAATGCTACTTATAACCATGCAGTCCCTGACAGTGGTCAGGAGAAACACTTACCTTCCAACTGCTGTTCTTTAGCATATTACATCGGTACAGTAGCAGCAGGGATAGGTAATTATCCCTGCTTCCGCTATAGAAGTGTAACAATGCTAAAGATCAACAGTTGGGAGGCGAGTAGTTACTCGTCACTGTAATTATGGAGACACGAGTCTGGACATCTGCTGCCAGCAGTCCCTGGTTGGACATTGGTCTGACTGCTGAATTATCCACTCTCCTTCCCTGCATTGATCTAACCGATTGGTGGGAGGGAAGGAGAGAGCAGTGCAGAGCAACCACTCAGCAGGGTCTGGTATTGCTGAATACCTCTGACTTTTTATGAACTTTTTTCTTTGCTAAAAAGAGTGTCTTATAATCCAAAAAGTTCAGTACTCACTGGTACATGAGTAAAGGCTTATATCACTGTATCAAGTATATCACTGAACTCAAGTCCAATATTAATTTATATATTTACATTTTGTATTCATAAAATACTTTTAGAATACTTACCAGAGCCTGGTGTAATTCCACTAAGAACTGTTTATATAAGCGCTCATTATGTTCTTTCTGAAAGTACAAAAATTATTTTCTCCATATATCTAAAGTATTTTAATATACATTTACTTAAAATTAAATTATTCGTTTACATCAATGTGTTTAATAAAATATGACATCTTTATTAGTATATAGTTTGAATGACTTCACATGTTCCCTGATCCACTCAATGTCACAGTGAAATTTAACACTTTCTAAGCTAGTATCACTATTACATGGATTAATATCACACCATATGGCTACAATACTCATAAATTTCAATTAGCTCAACAAATTTACTATGGTTACCATCAAAATTTGGCACATTTTTTTAAATAAATCTATACCTGTTTATAGCAGACATAGATTTCAATTCCCGGTATAAGGACTACCATTGGAAAGATTTGCCAAAAGTTTGAGGAGTGTGCATCTCATAATAAATTGTGTAAAAAACATATAGATTAAGACTGGCAAAAGAAATAGCAGTCTTATTAAATGTGCCTCAATGTATTTTGTTCTAGGTACACTGAGAGCTGGATGACCCAGATATGTAACATATTTAATGATAAAATTGTAAAGCTTTTAAATGAACTTGTATATATATTATTTAAACATATATGGCTGCTATATAGAGATGTAGACAAATTGTCAAGCAACAGTTTTCTGCATTAGGGTGAAATGTGAAGTTAAAGTTTGCTGTAACTGTAAATTGCTTTATTTTACAAAAAATATTATATAGAGTATAAAGTGTGCCACCCAAAAGGTGTAACCGTTCAAATTATAAGCATGTAGAAAGAATGAATGAAAAAGGCTTAATATAAATAGTCCAGATTAAGTTTATCTACATACCTTG
The DNA here is from genome assembly GCA_947044405.1 of Leptodactylus fallax. NCBI lineage: Eukaryota > Metazoa > Chordata > Amphibia > Anura > Leptodactylidae > Leptodactylus > Leptodactylus fallax. The sequence goes on from CAMRHE010000094.1 coordinate 163,996, forward strand.
CCTTGCATGTACAGACAGAGCAAACGTTGGAGTTTAAGCAAGATCTCCGGGACATCAACCTATTGATAACAATGATAGTTAACAACTCTACATTGTAACAGAGGAATTGTCCAGTGTGTTATAGAATATTATCTTACTAAACGGGGATATAATCAAACCATGGATATACACTGAATATATTATTGATATTACATTTTGAAAATAAATAGATACATGAGAAAAACATAAATGATAGCCAGAGTTACTCTTAAAGTGTAGAATAATTTTATATATAAGACTCTCAAATATATAACGTCTAATTTCCCACTAGTTCAAGCCCTACTATATGACCTGCTTTTATACATGATTGCATATACATCTTGTGCCTAATTTGACCTAGTCTATGAATAGATAGAATATTTATATCATGGTGTTGTATATAATGTGTAGATATTATCTGAAGGAAGGATAAATTCTTACCCTAACTAATTTTTCAAGGCATTCCGTTAGGATGAGAGCTACTTCTGATAAGGATAAAAAAAAGAGTTATAACATATATATGTTCTAAAATATTCAATATTGAAAGAATTCTTAAACTTTACAGTTGTCTAACATCTAAAATTAAAAGGTTAAAAGCCAAAATTCACGCCTAATAATAATCAGTTAATAAGCATAAACAGCGCCTTCATGTTTACATTTCTGAGTATATTTACAGAACAGTAAAGATTACATGAATAATAGTAACTACTCACTTGTGCTATCTCCAACTGCATGTCCAGGACCTGTAAAACAGAAGAGAAACAACATTTATACTGTTATTATTAATTATTACTTTTATTAAAATTATTACCTTTTAATAATGTAACTTAATCTCATCACAATGATGTCTCACTCTATAGCATTACCTTATAATATGCTTTACCTTCACTTTATACAGATGAACTTACCAAAGTAACAACTTAGAGCCACAACAAGGAACGCGATAGCCGCCTTCATAATGGGAGAAGGGTCGATGCTGGTTACTCAGAAAGCAAATCTAAATATCAGCTTTGGTTTTGTTCACAAGCCCTAAGATCTAGTGTATTTATACCTTCTCACTGTTATTCTGTATCCCTGACAATAAACACAATTTATTGATCATTGATGGTTGTGAAATGTTCCCAAGTGTCAGTTCTCATTTTGCAATTTCTGTGACTTTCTGATCGTCTGTTATTACACAATACACCTAACAATGCAGTTATTTCTTGTTTATCTAGAATTACAGTGCTGGCCAAAATTATTGGCACCCCTGCAATTCTGTCAGATAATACTCAATTTCTTCCAGAAAATGATTGCAATCACAAATGCTTTGGTAATAATTTCTTCATTTAATTTGTCTTCAATGGAAAACCACAAAAAGAATGGTCCAAAAGCCAAATTGGATATAATTCCACACCAAACATAAAAAAGGGGGTGGACAAAAGTATTGGCACCCTTTGAAAAATCATGTGATGCTTCTCTAATTTGTGAAATTAACAGCATCTGTTACTTACCTGTGGCACATAACAGGTGGTGGCAATAACTAAATCACACTTGCAGCCAGTTGAAATGGATTAAAGTTGACTCAACCTCTGTCCTGTGTCCTTGTGTGTACCACATTGAGCATGGAGAAAAGAAAGAAGACCAAAGAACTGTCTGAGGACTTGAGAAGCAAAATTGTGAAGAAGCATGAGCAATCTCAAGGCTACAAGTCCATCTCCAAAGACCTGAATGTTCCTGTGTCTACCGTGCGCAGTGTCATCAAGAAGTTTAAAGCCCATGGCACTGTGGCTAACCTCCCTAGATGTGGACGGAAAAGAAAAATTGACGAGAGATTTCAATGAAAGATTGTGCGGATGGTGGCTAAAGAACCTCGACTAACATCCAAACAAGTTCTAGCTGCCCTGCAGTCCAAGGGTACAACAGTGTCAACCCGTACTATCCGTCGGCGTCTGAATGAAAAGGGACTCTATGGTAGGATACCCAGGAAGACCCCACTTCTGACCCAGAGACATAAAAAAGCCAGGCTGGAGTTTGCCAAAACTCACCTGAGAAAGCCAAAAACTTTTTGGAAGAATGTCCTCTGGTCAGATGAGACAAAAGTAGAGCTTTTTGGGAAAAGGCATCAACATAGAGTTTACAGGAAAAAAAAAGAGGCCTTCAAAGAAAAGAACACGGTCCCTACAGTCAAACATGGCGGAGGTTCCCTGATGTTTTGGGGTTGCTTTGCTGCCTCTGGCACTGGACTGCTTGACCATGTGCATAGCATTATGAAGTCTGAAGACTACCAACAAATTTTGCAGCATAATGCAGGGCCCAGTGTGAGAAAGCTGGGTCTCCCTCAGAGGTCATGGGTCTTCCAGCAGGACAATGACCCAAAACACACTTCAAAAAGCACTAGAAAATGGTTTGAGAGAAAGCATTGGAGACTTCTAAAGTGGCCAGCAATGAGTCCAGACCTGAATCCCATAGAACACCTGTGGAGAGATCTCAAAATGGCAGTTTGGAGAAGGCACCCTTCAAATCTCAGGGACCTGGAGAAATTTGCCAAAGAAGAATGGTCTAAAATTCCAGCAGAGCATTGTAAGAAACTCATTGATGGTTACCAGAAGCGGTTGTTCGCAGTTATTTTGTCTAAAGGTTGTGCTACCAAGTATTAGGCTGAGGGTGCCAATACTTTTGTCCGGCCCATTTTAGGAGTTTGGTGTAAAATGATCAATGATTTGACTTTTTTTTCATTCTCTTTTGTGTTTTTTCTTTGCAAGCAAAATAAATGAAGATATTATTACCAAAGCATTTGTGATTACAATCATTTTCTGGAAGAAATTGAGTATTATCTGACAGAATTGCAGGAGTGCCAATACTTTTGTATAAGGATAATTGGGACACATATGGTACATTGATTATAGATTAAATTCTATATATATTTTACATTTATCATAATTATTGATATGTAATATATGTTTTGTACCCTCAATATAAAGTAATTATTCCTTTCATAGTTACATAGCTGATAGGTTGAAAAAGGACATAGGTCTACCCTGTCCAACCTATAATCGTATCATGTTGATCTAGCAGAAGGCAACAAAAAAAACCTTATGAGGAACATGTAAATTACCCTGCATTGGGGAAAAAAAATCCTACCAGACACCAAATATGGCAATGTGAGCGCAATCCGCTCTAAGTATCGCCGTATTGAAGTCCAAATTCATAAAGTTGATGTATGAGCTAGCTCAGAGAGAGAGACACACATATGCACAGCTATTGTGTATATAGTGGGTTCTGCTTTAATGGAGGGAAAAAGGTATATATAAATACAGTGTAGACAAAGAACAGGTCGGGTTACTGTAATTAGCATATCATGATTGGTGGCAAAGTTGTAAAATAGTTTTGGCAGATGGCTATTGGATAAGAGACAAAAGAGGGGCCACATCCCTTTAAGCCATCTGGTGGGGGATGAGCTCTCTAAACAAAGGAGGAATGTAAAATGGCTACAGGCATGGTCCCACATGGCCCTGGAATCTAAAATGCAGGATACATAAGTTGAGTCATCCTCCACATTTCCCTCCTTTTGTAAATGATATAACCCATACCCAGGGTACATTAGTATCTGCTAATCAGATCCTGAGGACTTTTATGTAGAATTCACCCCATTCCCCATGGACATGTTATACCATTTACATACCTATCGGTCTAATACACTCAGAGGGATGCCTTCACTGTCATGTTTATCAGTGTGTCCAACCAGCCTTACAACTTGCAAACCCACTATCTTGGGTTTGGACTTCTTTCTAGCAAGTTTCTTTACAAGCCATATTATAAACTTTATAGTCAAATAGATGCAAAAACACAGCAATAATATTTGAAATATTCCCTGCAATATCCCCAAATAATAATAATAATAATAATAATAATAATAATAATAATAATAATAATAGTCCTTTAATAGTCCCACAATGGGGAAATTCAGTGTGTTACAGCAGCAAAGATAAGATAAGATAAGCAGATACAAATACAACATGTACAGGAATGTTCCAAGGTGAGAGGCATTACATTAATAGCAGACAGACAGATAGGACGTAGCAGAGGAGGGGGGGGGGGTTTACAGGCAGAGAGATATTTCAGTTCTCTGTATGTAATGATCTCCGCTTAGGTCGGTGTTGGTTGTACAGCCTAACCGCGGTGGGGAGGAAAGACTTCCGATAGCGCTCCTTCTCACACCTAGGGTGGAGCAGTCGGTCACTGACAGTACTGCCCAGAGCAATCACAGTCTCATGCATGGGATGGGAGTTATTCTCCCGCATGGAGCTCACCACAGACAGTATCCTTCTGTCACCCACCACCTGCACAGGGTCCAGTGGGCTCCCCAGGACAGAGCTGGCCCTTCTAATCAGCTTGTCAAGTTTATTTCTGTCCCTGATTGATATACTGCTCCCCCAGCAGGCCACTCCAAAGAAGATGGCTGATGCCACTACAGAGTTGAAGAAAGTCCTAAGAAGTGCCCCCCGGATTCCAAAGGCTCTCAGCTTCCTAAGCAGGTAGAGCCTGCTGTGGCCCTTCCTGTACAGGGCCTCCATATGATCTGCCCAGTCCAGCTTATTATTAAGGAGCAAACCCAGGTACTTATAGGTGTTCACAATCTTGATGCCCGTCCCCAGGATGTCCACTGGTTTTGGAGGGCATCTGCCTTTACGGAAGTCCACCACCATCTCCTTGGTCTTCCCCGCGTTAATCTTCAGGTGGTTCTGGTGGCACCAGTCCACAAAAAAATGGTTCAGTTCTCTGTACTCCCTGTCATCATCGTCTGTGATGAGGCCTACTATTGCAGAGTTGTCAGAATACTTCTGTAGGTAGCAGCTGGATGAGTTGCACCTAAAATCAGCAGTGTACAGTGTGAAGAGGAAAGGGGCGAGAACCGTACCCTGAGGTGCCCCCGTATTACAGATCACGGTACCTGACACACAGTCTTGGGCTGTCACGTATTGAGGTCGATTTGTGAGGTAGTCTAGGATCCAGTTGGAGAGGTGGTGGTCCACTCCAGCAAGGCCCAGCTTGTCTCTCAGTAACCTGGGCTGTATGGTGTTAAAAGCACTGGAGAAATCAAAGAACATTATTCTCACCGTGTTCCCTGGTTTTTCCAGGTGAGACAGAGCCCTGTGCAGAAGGTGGATGATGGAATCATCTACCCCAATGCCCGGTCGATAAGCAAACTGGAGAGGGTCCATAGCGGGGCTCACTAGAGGGCGAAGATGTGTGAGAACCAATCTCTCTAAGATCTTCATCAAGTGGGATGTCAGTGCTACAGGTCTGTAGTCGTTGAGGTCCATAGGGTGAGGTTTCTTTGGAACTGGTACCACACAAGAAGATTTCCATAATTCAGGGACTATTTCCTGCCTCAGGCTCATATTATACATATATGTAATTATACCACACAGCTGGTCCCCACAAGTCTTAATTAGCCTTGCACTGATGTCATCTGGCCCTGCGGCTTTCCTCGCCTTGATCTTTTTCATCTCCTTCCTCACCTGGGCCTGTGTGAAGGTCAGACTGTGGTCAGATAAAGATAGATTTCTGGATTTACTGGTCTGTTGGGAAGTAGCCACATGGGGTGAATGGGGTGAAGTCATTGTGGTGAGGGGAGCTGAAGGACATGCTGGGGTGGGAGGAGCTGGTGTGTGATCAAATCTGTTGAAGAATAGGTTTAGTTCATTAAGCCAATTAACATCTGCCTCAATCTGGCAGACAAACTGTTTATGACCCGAAATTGACTTAAGCCCCTCCCAGACCCCCCTTATGTCTTTTCTTTCCATTTGCTTTTCCATTTTTTCCTTATAACTGGCTTTTCCTTGCCTGATTAGATGCCTCAGCTCCTTTTGTACTTCCCTCAACCCCTCCTTATCTCTTGTCCTGAATGCCATCTTTTTCTCCTTAAGTAGTGTTTTTATATCAGAGTTAATCCATGGTTTGTTATTGGAGAAGCACCTCACCACTTTTGTGGGTACTGTGTTGTCCACACAAAAATTTATGTAGTCCGTTATGCAGTGTGTGAGTCCTTCTATATCTTCTCCATACGAATCCTGCAAGACTTCCCATGCAGTTGTGTCAAAACAATCCCTCAGAGCCTCATCACTCTCCTCGGACCATATCCTCACTGTGCGGGTGACAGCTGGTTCCCTACGTACAAGTGGCTTGTACACAGGTCGGAGATGTACTAGGTTGTGATCCGATCTTCCCAGGGGTGGTAGGGCTGATGAGTTATATGCCTCCCTCACGTTGGCAAAGAACAAGTCCAGTGTTTTGTTGTCTCTTGTGTGGCAGGTTACATACTGTGTGAAACTGGGAAGTGTGGATGATGGAGAGGCGTGGTTGAAATCGCCAGACACAAGAAGGAGGGCCTGGGGGTGCTGAGACTGTAACTGGCTCAGCGTGGCTTGTAGGACCTCGCAGGCAGCGTCAGCTTTCGCAGAGGGGGGGACATATGCAACTATCACGATGACATGTGATAGTTCCCTTGGTAGATAGAAATGTCTCATGCTCACAGCTAATAGTTCAATGTCCTTACAGCAAGTTTGCTCCTTAATCACAATGTGCCTAGGATTGCACCATCTATTATTCACAAACATTGCCAGCCCCCCTCCTTTCCTCTTACCGCTCTCCCTTGTCCTGTCTGCCCGAAGGAGTTTAAAACCATCCAAGGAGACCAGAGAGTCAGGAGTAACTTCAGTGAGCCAAGTCTCTGTAAGTAGCATCATGCTGCACACTCGAAACTCCTGATGATGCCTGGTGAGCGCTGTTAGTTCATCCATCTTGTTTGCAAGAGATCTCACATTGCCCATAATGATGGAGGGAACAGTTGGTCGGTAACGGCTCTTTTTAATCCTCTGAAGAGTTCCTGCTCTGCAGCCCCTCCCCCCGCTTTTTCTTTCTCCAGAGTTCTTGGGGGATGGGTGGGCAAATGGTATGCAGCCCTGTTGTTGTGACTCTAAGCTGCAGTAATTTCTCCACCTAATCCACCTAATCCCTTAAACCAATTGGCAGGATTTAAGAATGAAAAGGTATCTGACCACCAACTGTCCTGTGTCTTCTGATGTTCTTTGATCCATTTTTCTCTAAGTTCTTTGACCTTATCAATTCCTGCCCGCACTTGAAGATTCCCTTCAGAGTTGATATAGTGACAACAGGAAGGTCCGATAATCTGACAAATTCCCCCCTGTGCAGCTGTGAGATAGTCAAGGACTATGGTGTGTTGATTGGTTACTATTATGAGCTGTCCTTGTATCATATTAGTGGCATTCAACAGGTCTAGAATGGTGTATATCTGCTCATCTAGATAATCAGTAGATTCTACTAATTTGTCCCAAGTTTGCATAACCATGGGATCCAAGAGTATTGTGCTGACAATTCTGTTGCTTGTACCCATTGAAACCACATGGGGTCGCCCATCCTTCCTAGGGTGATTGTCTGTTGCACGCTTGTACAAAGTATGACGGGGTATCATCTCAGGTTTCACATGTCCATGGGCAGTTATGAAGGTGGCTGGTGTCAGTCTAGCTACAGTACAAGTCCCCTCTACCCCTGGGGGTAGCCACTTGTATGCCTGATGATCGCATACTAGATATACATCCTTGGGCAATGTGCATGCTCTCCGAAGCTGAACTAGGCAATAGAGGTAGCTAAAGAGTCGCTGCATGGGGGATTTTGCACACCACTTACCCCCCGTCTCTATGTCTCTTTGGGGTCCGGTGCTCTGTATCAGACACCTCTGACTGACTATCCTTAACTAATCCCCGTTCTATTGAGGAGTTGTGCTCTGGACAACCCTTTATTCCCTCGGTGAACCATCTGTCACTATCTTGTAAGGGGGCATGAATCTTTTTCTTAACAATGAAGTCCACTTTTCCTGACCTTACAGTACAGGCGCTTGGCAGACTAAGGCTAATATTAAGCTCTTCTGTGGGAATGATACTGGCATGATATGGGACTTTGAATTTATGTTCAAATTTTCCTTTTTCCAATCATACCACTTGCTTGGTCTACCTGTTAGGTTTAGATGTAACCATGGGAGGGTCACCCAACCTGCTATGGGAATTGGAACAAAGTGATTATTACTGATGTTTATTCCCTTATAAGTCACTGGACTCCACGAAACATTATGAAAACAGGAGTCATTAAGAGAAAAACTCATCTAGGTCAAGAGGGAGTGCTAGATAAAACATAGTCTTTGGAGAACCAGAGCTGTGAGTACAGATCCAACAATCCCTGGGTTCTTCCTACTCATCCTAGTTAACAGTTAACACCTGATGGTGTTTAATCAATTTATTGTCCCATTCTTCTTTTAGAACAAGCTCACTGGTTGTGTCACCAGGGCTAGGATCACCAGTAGGTACCAGATCCTTTCAGTCCTCTTCCGGGCAGGTCACATTTTTACAGTGACTAGCGTGGATCCACGTCGACTTTCCTTCTAACTTGACTGAAGAGGATGTTGTCGGAAGCACTTGGAAAGGACCATCAAACCGTGGATCAAGGCTCTCATGTGTCTCTTTACCACCACCCAGTCTCCTGGCTTTAGGGAATGTGTTCCCAGTACACGGTTTGGATCTAGAAGAGAACTGTCCAGGAAAGTGAGTGCCATTATCACTTTCGATGGTCTCGGGGATACCATATCTGCACACTACTTCTTTAAGTAGTTTATCTGCAGTTACTTTAGCGGTGGTTTTCTGTACCGGAAATGCCTCAGACCATCCTGAAAAGAGATCAACACACAAGCACGTACTCATACCTTCCCACCTTTGGTAACTGTATATAGTCAACCTGCAATCTCTGAAACGGGTACAAGGGCTTTGGGGTGTGTTTCTAAGGAACCTTTACTTTTTGGTCCACATTGTGCGTATCACATGTCATGCAGGCTTGCACGTATCTGGCTGCAGTTGTGCTAAAACCTGGAGCTACCCACCGTTGCTCAAAAGGTCACACATAGCTGTTTTTGAGTGGTGCACTTGAAAATGAGCTGCTTGCGCCATCATTGGGAACAATGCTCTTGGTAAACATACTCTCTTACCACTGGCCATCAGGCTTTGTTCATCTTCTTTTGCACCTTGCTGCTCCCAAGTCTTCTTTTCTTCTGGACCGGCTTGGTCCTGCAATGTTTTTAGAACCTGAAAAGAGAGCTGAGAAGCTTGCTCTGGTATGGTGACCACCAGTGTTGAGGCATGTTCCCTAGGCTTTTCTGCAGCTAGTTTGGCGGCAGCATCTGCCCTTGCATTATCTCTACTCTCTTTTGTATCAGCCTTGGTGGCAGCATGATCTCCATCAGCTCCTGAATAGCCTGGAAATCCTTTATAAGCATACTATTAGAACTAAGGAAAGCTCTTACTCTCCAGATTGGACCATAGTCTTATTCTATATAAAAGGCATAGCAGGCTTACTCTCAGCTATTTTACACCGTTTCAGTGAGTGCTTTCAGTTCAGCTTCTTGAGCTGAGACCTGTGGGGGTAATAGTTCTGCTTGTTTACCTCATGTTCACTGGCATATCTGGTATAGAATTAGCCATCCTTCCCAAATCAAGACCCATCTATAAAAGAACTCAAAATCAGAGTTAGCAATAGATTCATCATTTACATGACTAAATCCTACAGTTTCTTGCTGCATCAGTTATATACAGTTCATCAGAAAATACATGTGTGTACAGGTTGTTTCACTGTTGTCCTTCCTCCCCCCCCCCCCTGAATCTATTGGTAACAGGGCATAGGGATGGAGTGTCGTGCAGCGTACAAGGGTGACATTAGGAGGCATAAGTAAGGCACACTATAATCTGAGTTGTCTAGCCATTGAAATGTGCTTAGGCTGGGCCAATATGCCATGTACATCATGAGGAGTAAGTACTGTGATAGGAAAATCCAATACGATTTCTGCACCTTTCTCCAGGGACAATTGGACTGCAGCTACTGCCCTAACACAAGAAGATGCTCCTCTGGACACTGGGTCTAATCTAGCAGAATAGTAAGCTACTGCTCTTTGGTGGTGTCCATGAGTCTGAGTAAGCACTGCTGTTGCGTGTCCCGACATTTCTGTACAGTAAAGAGAAACAGTCTCGTCATAATTAGGAAGTCCTAAAACTTGTGTAAATAAGTGCCAACTTAATGGAGTGGAAGTTTTCCACTGCCTGTTCTGGTTTAGTAATGCAGTCATAGAGAGGTTGCATTAACAGGGATACATTACAGATCCACTGTCTGCAGTAGGACACAAGGCCTAAAAATGTCCTAAGTTGTACCACCCCATTCGGGGGTTTAGGCTCTTGTATGACCTGAAGTCTATCAGGGGTCAGATGTCCTTGTAAAATGCAATGACCTAGAAAAACAACTTTGGTAAGGCAGAACTGCAATTTGGACTTAGATGCTTTACATCCATTTTCTGCTAAAAAGCACAACTGAGATACTGATGCTTGTACATATCTCCTGGGAGGGGCAACATAAAAGCAGGTCATCCACATACTGGAGTAGCACCACGCCCTGCAGTATACAGGGTGGGAGAATGCTGCGCCTCTTGTGGTAGCACTGACTAGGCATATTGTTTACCCTTCAAGGTAAATGCAATGTGACCATTACTGGGGGTACTGGCAATTTGCCTATATCTGTTTTTTCTTTTGCCAGAGGTAATGGGGCACACAACCTAGATGTTCCTTTACACTAACTACCTCTGCATTGTTTTGCTTTGTCAGGAAAACCAGGGAGTGTAGGGAACATAAGGTGTATTCTGACATTACTGGTAACAGTGAGATCGTCCCATCTGGCTCATACACAATGTGAGCCATTAGGGCTTGTAAAACGTCTGACCCCACCAAGTTAATTGAGACAGACTCACTGACAAGGAATCTAGTGGTAATCATAAGTTATCTCATAGGGAAAAAAAAAACATTGTCAGCATGCAAAATGGATTTGTTAGCTCCAGTATCCACTAAAAATTCTCAAGTTCTCCCCTCAGGCAATTGTAGGGAGATCATAGAGGGGGGCCTCAGTTTATCAGGTACTGATATTAAATGCACGCTTACTGGAGTGCCTATTTTCTATTGATGGTTATTGTCAGAGTCCTCCTGTCTGTCTTTGGGTCTCCCATCTTGGAACTTTGCAGTTCCAGGCAAAATGTCTGGATTCAACACATTCCAACATTTAAGCACATGCTATAGGCAATAAACATTCAGACATCTTCAAAGACAATGACATTCTTTCCTGTGTCTAATAAGTTCAACCCCAACCTCATTAGCATACACATAGTTGGATTTTATCTCTCCTTCCATCTTTTAAATTGTCAGCTCATTCAGACTATCCAGAACAAGTGAAACTAGTCTTGAGCTCCTACACACTCCACAATTACAAACAATTCAATGACTTTAATAAATACACAAAATATCCTCAATCAGTGAAGCAGGCAGAAGAAATGGGAGATCTTATAATATGATTTCAAAGTCAATTTATATCGTGGCCACTCGGTCTCCCAATTCAACTTACCAAGCAACATCTGTATAACTAGTCACACATCTACTCAAATCCTAAGCAGATGCAGGATTTCTAGACCATATACATGACTCTATCATACATTTTCTTGCAATTCATAGCATTCATTCCGTCACATTCATAAATTCCTTCAAATGTGCATTATAAACAAAAAGACATTACAAAACAGATATGTTACTTCTAACTCACTGAAACAATGGATTTTCTTCAGCAAACATGTACACAATACTCTAGTTTAGGCCTTCTATTGTTTAAGGGGGATGGACTACAAAAGCAACAGTTGCTACATCACCAGTCTGAGGAATCTTTAAACAATATCCAAACACACTTTATTGCACCAAGCTCAACTTCCTCTGAAACCTTCATCCATATTTTGCATTGTTCAACTAGCTTATCTTCTTTCAACCATCCACGCTGTTCTTCTGAAAGTTTCTGTCACATTTCAACATCTAAACATCCTGTCTTTGGCATACCAGCCTTTTTAAACATTTTCTGGCACCCCTTCACTGCATTAGCACCCTCCCTTGCTCTCACAATCTCTATAGCTGGAATTCCTCTATTCTTAGGATCAGCCTCACACCTCCCAGGAAAATTCCCCATGATTTGCCTAATCTTCTGTGACGAACTGCAAAAGGGTACAAACAACGGTACCGGTACCCCTCGGGCGCCCAGCGCCTAACGACACACTTCTTATACGCAAACCTACAAAAAAGATATCTCTCGGGCGCCCAGCACTTAATTAAGGCAACGTCTTGCCTTAAAGCCTCAAAAGGATATCTCTCGGCACCAAAAAAGTGTTAACTACGTACAAGGAACTCATACAGTAACCCTAAGCTACTACTTCTCCTCTACCTTGAGGAGAAAGGGCAATGGGCTAATCTTTCCTGGCTAATCTTTCCTTAATAACTTTCCACAGGGTCCAACACATAAACAAACCAAATGAGATATATACCAAAAACACAGCAGAAAATTTTTACATTAGTTATTCTTCAAATACGGATACTTCATAAACAGGGTTCTTAAAAAGACCAGAGGATTTACTTTTCTTACAACTCACCCGGCATCCAGAGAGGGCACATAAACCAAGGAGGAGTGGAAAGTGGAGACAGTAAGAATAAGGCTTCTTACCCTGCAGCTGCTTTTGAACCAGTTTCCAAATTCTCCTTGTCCCATTGTCCTTTCCGTCTGTTTTGTCCGGATGTGTAGTAATTTACCTCTGGCCCACCCGGGGACGCCAATTTCTGTGAGCGCAATCCGCTCTAAGTATCGCCGTATTGAAGTCCAAATTCATAAAAATTGATGTATGAGCTAGCTCAGAGAGAAGACACACATATGCACAGCTATTGTGTATATAGTGGGTTCTGCTTTAATGGAGGGAAAAAGGTATATATAAATACAGTGTAGACAAAGAAGAGGTCGGGTTACTGTAATTAGCATAACATGATTGGTGGCAAAGTTGTAAAATAGTTCTGGCACATGGCTATTGGATAAGAGACAAAAGAGGGGCCGCATCCCTTTAAGCCATCTGGTGGGGGATGAGCTCTCTAAACAAAGGAGGAATGTAAAATGGCTACAGGCATGGTCCCACATGGCCCTGGAATCCAAAATGGAGGATACATAAGCTCAGTCATCCTCCACAGCAATGACAAAAAATCCTTGGATCACCATCTCCAGAAGTCTAGTATCCATAATTTCTAATATTATATTTGCAAATTCTATAATCTCACTGCACTATCTATTCATATATTTGTAGATTGTATTTACATCACCTCTAAGCTGTCTTTTTCCAAACTGAATAACCTCATGCTTCACCTTTTGCCTTAATCTTGCAATCCCTCTATTCACTTATTTTCTTTGATAGATATCCTCTGTACCTACTCTAGTTTAACCCAAAATTATTGGGATCCCTACTTGGGACTATGAATAATGGCAATGCCTATAAAGCACTGTGGGATATGTTGGAGCTATATAATGCTTCGTTCACACCTGCGCTTGCTGTCCGTCCGTTGCCAATCCAGTGAAAATCTCGGCGAACTGGATTGACATCGGATACAGACCGGTCAGCGGCGCATTGGTTAAAAACCCATTCATTTGAATGGGTTTTTAAAGCAATGCGCGGGTGTGCGCTTACACCCTCTGCGCTGCCAATCCTTTTTTTTTCGTCGGACACGAAGTCCTGCGTGTCCGACTTTGTTTCCAACGAAAAAAAAGGATTTGCAGCGCAGAGGGTGTAAGCGCACACCCGCGCATTGCTTTAAAAACCCATTCAAATGAATGGGTTTTTAACCAATGCGCCGCTGACCGGTCTGTATCCGATGCCAATCCAGTTCGCCGAGATTTTCACTGGATTGGCAACGGACGGACAGCAAGCGCAGGTGTGAACGAAGCATAAGCAAGGTAAATGAAAAAATAATGATATAAATTAAATTATACACAATTTTCCATGTGTAGACCAACTAGTGATTTGTATAGTGCAAGGGAACAAGTGAGAGCCAATAGATTGCTAAAATTATCCTACTTTGGACCCCTGGTTTGGGCAGGAGGAGGCAGAAGCTGCCCTACTATTCCTATGAATTGTCATGTGGGTCCTTCCTTCACAGCAGGTACTTCCCATGAATTCATTTTAATAGATAGGCAGCTCCTGCACTAGCAGGTTGTATATTCTGTGATCTCAATTACTGCTACATCTGTATGTTTTATTACTTCAAAAAAGTTTAGCCACATTTAGCTTCCTCTATTGCTGGTCAGTAAAGAGTTATGCACTAGCCCCTTATTATTACCATAGTACCTACCATCCCTGTGGTATCTGGAAAATCCAGGTACCCACCTGTGCTTGATTATATCAAATGATAGGTGGGCAATATGGTGGCTGAAGGCTTGTATTTTTAGGCTTGGAAGGGGCAATAACCATGGACCTTTCACCTTGGTTAATTCTAGTCTGAGGCTATTGTTTTTTTTGCAGGGCCAGGTGTACTTTTTAGTTATACCATGCTGTGGAATGTCTATTGCTTTGATCACTTTTTATTAAAATTTTTATTAGAGGCGAAACAGCAGAAAAATTGAATTTTAGTTTTATATGTATTCTAGGGATAAAGGGGTGATTTAAACTTTTAGCTTTTTATTATTATTTTATATTTTTTGAAAACTTTTATTATATTTTTATTTTATTAGCCCCGTAGTGGGCTTGAACCTGCAATCGTTTGATTGTAAGTCCCATAGACTGCAATTAAACAATATTTCAGTCTATGTGAGTTTTGCTACATTAGACCACCCTCAATAGTAATAATTTTATAACAAACCTGCGAGCCTTAAAAAGGCTCTCGACTGTCATAGGAAAAGGTTGGCTCCCGTGATTTCGCCACGTGGGAGATGACCTACAATGTTAAAGGTGGGGCATTATTTTAGTTTTGGCGGCCACACAGCAATGCAATGCCCGCCATCAGAGTAGATTACAGCAAAGACCCAGAAGCTTTGGCGGCGAATCTGCAGCAGAGCGGCTACCATCTTTAAAGGCCTGGCATCCACCGTATGTCAGGAAAGGGTTAAAAAACACACACAATTTTATTTGCCTTGGCAGCATCTGACTTTTATTGGTTTATATAAGTTAAGTTTCCTGCCAACTAATATTACAGTACTTTATTATGTCAGCTTAGCTCAGTTGTGTACTTCCATTCAGAAAGAGATCATGGAATAAACAGTGTTTTCTCTTTACCAGTGCATATCCTTACTATTATCACTGTTAGACCTCATTGGCATTTCTCTGTTGAGGCTCCCAACTTTTGTGATAACTACTGCCCTGATCAATAGATTATTGTGAGTTACCTGTGGGACATTGTAGGTTGTTGGTATCACTCTTTCTAACTGACAATTTATATTCATACTACAGTAGGAAGGCACCAGTAACATTGGTTCTCCAACACTAAAATGTTTTATTAGAATCTAAGCTATTAACAATTTACCTTAGCAAAGAAACTGCTTAGAAGCTGCAGAATAGTGAATGAATGTCAGCCCTAAAGATAATAAATACAACCTTTTGACAAATAAAGATTATGAAATATTCCCTGCAGTCATACTTCTACAAACAGCAGATTCTTAAATTCCCAACAATTGTTTAACAATGACCCAACAATGGTATTGCTTTACATTTGTACAGTACAGTATGTAACGACAACAATCAGTTCAACTTCAGGTATTGCTTTGTATGCTCTCAGACAACTGCCCAAGCCTCCAGATCTTTAATCTTTATCCAGATATTTAACTGTTATAATTACTTGTCATTTATTATCATATAAGATGCATTAAGGCGAAGTTGTTTTTTTCCAACTACTATACTATTCCAAACTTATGTTAAAGTTTTATTTAACCACTTCAGTACTGGGCCAATTTCTGGTTCAGGACCAGACACATTTTTGGATTTCTTTTTGTATGTTTGGTTTTGAGCGCTGTAACATTTTTATCATTTGCATTATTCAACTAATTTCTTTGTCTTTTCTCGGTGACACATAGGGATTTATTTTTATGTTGTTTATATTTTTGCTTGTGTTTTAATTTTTTTTATATCTGGGAAAATATAAACAAAAGAGGAGGGAAAACGTCTGTTTTTCATTTTTTTTTTTTTTTAATTTAATAACACAAAGTGCTACTAATTAACTTTTTAAAATAGCTTTTACTCTCAGTTACGGTAATTTTTATTTTGTATGGTGTCATCGGGGGGTGGGGCGTGTTATTGACATATTTTATTTATTTTTTAAATTATAATTTTTACATTTCTTTTTTTTTACTTGTCTATTCATGTTTTTTTTTTTTTTTTTACATTGTGTCCCCCTAAGGTCATAATAGACAATAGAAATTTGATCTCTTTTTTTTTGTGGGGGAGGCTGATTTCCCCTGTAACTGGGGCTGGTGCATTTAGCCCCAGTTGCAGGAGGAATACAGCCTCCTGTCTGTTACTATAGAGCTGCTCTGGGTCAGGTAGGACCCAGCAGCACTAACACACTCTGATCCCATTGGATCACGTGACTTCCGGGTTAGAGGGGAGCTGCATCATAACGGTGTACACAGCGCTCATTGAGGGAAGGCAGGGAAGGTAATAAACCTCTGGGAGCTTCGGCTGAAGTTACAGCCGGCTCACCATTTCAGCAGCTGCATGTCGAACATCCTGCCACCCTGACTATTGCACCCCGAAACTCTGAGCTATCAGGACCACATAACGTGAGTGGGGAATATTATGTGCTAGCATCGTGGTGGGCATCCTCCTATGAGCCAAATAAGAACCCAAATGCACCTTAGGGCTGTAACACTGCACCCCAGGACTTTGCTGTGTCACCAGGCGTACCCCGTTATTTTGTATTGAAGAAACTGTTTAAGTATTTGTGCCTCCACACCCATGGAAGTAAAAGTTCAACTTTACAACTGTTTCTGTGTCTGACTCTGCAAAAACAACATCAGGGCGCCCCAAACACCACCAGTCGGCACAGTATAGGGGAAGCGCCCCGGGAGAACAATCACCACCAACATTTGTGCAGCCCCCCTCATCACCGGTACCAGTGGTGGTAACGTGGGGCAGCATTAGCTCTGCGCCCTCATGCCCAGAGACATGACAAGTCTGCACTGTTTGCATCCCACAATCCCAACTGCAGCGTTACCCCCCCATCTAGTCACCGCAAGTATATATCCTAATTTACCATTGGCGTTATCCTCCTCTATGTCTCCAGCCAGTACTAGTACAGAGTATAATGACATGACTAGACTGGAGGAACAATTACATACTCTTAACCCACCAGCTTATACAAGCACATTATACTGGAGACCAAAAACTGCTACTCCTACTACGCCCTCCAGCAGCTCCTCTAGAGAGGGTTGGATGGAAGTATGGTAGTGTCATTATTGTGAGGCATGCAATCCTGATAGTGAAAGAGTTTGCTGAGCAGTACACTAAGGAATGAGTTTGCTAAACCATGTACAATGTCTCTATCCAGTTCAGGAATGTCTCCTACATCACCACCTATGAATTTGTAGTTATCACCAGATACGACATCAACTCCAATGATTAAGTTGCCCACACTTGAGATGATAAAGGAAAGAGGGATATGACATATTGTTAATCCAGGAGGTGGTAGCCCAGCAAGTCCAGAAGTCATGTCACCTAAGGTTTCTCTTAGATCACAAACTTGGGTCTGTGCCTGTGGTATTTTGCATAAGCACAATGAGAGTCAATGTTTTCTACATGTATAAAATTCATACCTAAGAATCCCCCCACAATGGGAATGTATTCAGTAGTGACCCAGGTGTCTAGCACCCCAGGTGCGAATGGAGTAAGGGAAGAAACACAAACTGTCAATTGGTACAAACCCTGGAGTCAGAGTGAGCAATTCACCATGGCCAGTACACTACCTGATCCTTACAAAAATCCCTCAGGGTTTCAGAAAGCTTTAGGAAGGATATCGGTGACATATGATGCAACTTGGCTTGATTTACTTTGTGTACTGTGGCAGTAGGTGCTCCCTTTACAGATAGAATTAAGAAAATTTCAGCTGAAGACAATACTGGGATAGAACAAATCCCTGAGGGGGAAAAACTTAAGATAAAGAAAAGTGGAGAACAATTTATGAAGAGGTTACAAATAGTAACTAAGTAATTAAATAATCAGCTAGCATCTGGGTTACCTGATGCTTTACAGGGGACAGAAGAGGCAGTAGACAAGTATTATGCTCGATTAGTTAGCATATTTACAGATCAAGATTTTGATGTTATTACCCCCAATAGTAGGGATGCCAGAATACTCCTTACCTGTTTAATTAATGGGTTAAGGGAGGAGTTGAAGACTGAATTAATAAAAATCTGTCCTGAATTTATGCACAATCCCCTTGAGCAATCATCGGTTGTTCTTAGAAGTCTGGATGATCAGAATAATAAAAAGAAAAATAAGAAAGCTCAGTAACAGCTAGTGGCCCCAATACTGTTTGTATCAAACAGTGGCTAACCAATGAGAGGGGTGACCAAGGTTGAAACAACTAAAGTCACTCCTCCAAAAAAGGTAAATTCGGAAGAATACAGAAAGAAAGGATTATGCTTTGGATGTAGGGGTTGTCCTTCTCACAAGACAATGAAGATTCACAAGATCATGATTGTTTTGAGTTAATGAAAGTTGAAACTAAAGAACTTGGAAATGTTACCGAACTACCTATACTCAATGCTGATTCTGAATATTTTGTATATTTATATTGTTGTTATTTATATATAGATTTTGACTATTTTGTAGATGGATTCAGATACTACGTAGATGGAAAACCATACACAGGATATGCAGTAACCACCCTTGAGGAAGTGGTAAACCAAGGATCTCTACCACCTGGATATTCCGCCCAGGAGGCAGAGTGGAAAGCGCTCACTGAGGCGTGCAAAATGGCCGAAGGTCAAACGGTAAATATCTACACAGGTTCCTGGTATGCATTTGGCATAGCACATGATTATGGTCCCATCTGGCACAGTAGAGATTTTATTGGATCTTCAGGAAAATCCATTAAAAATGCAGAATCAGTAGCTCAGTTGTTTAAAGCACTAATGTTGCCTAAGCAGGTAGCAATTGTAATGGTTCAAGCTCATACAAAAGAACAGACTAAAGCAGAAGGAAATCAAAGGGCAGATATGGCTACAAAAACTGCTGCCCTGCTTCCTCTCCTTGTGACAGCATATACTGTGGATGCAAAGGCTCTATATGCTGGGGAGATGGATTTAATCCTTCTTAAGAAACTTCAAGAGCAAACTACACATCAAGAAAAAGAAGTATGGCAGAAGAAGATGGCCAAGAAGAATGAGGAAGGTTTGTATGCTGTAAATGCAAAATTATGTCTTCCCAGGGCACTATATCCCATGATGTGTGCCCTATCACATGGCCCTACGCATCAATCTAAAGGAGCTATGGTAAGTTTGGTGGATCAGGCATGGGTTGCTCCTGGATTCAATCACACTGCTGCCAAATTTGTTCAGGGATGCATTGTCTGTGCTTGCCATAACACCGGAAGAACAGTCAAGGTGCCCGCAAGGTGCACTCCTAAGCCATTATATCCCTTTCAGCGAATAGAAATTGATTTTATACAGTTACCAAGGGTAGGTACATATGAATATGTCCTTGTATGTGTCAACCTCTTTTCAGGGTGGCCAGAGGCCTGGCCCACACCAAAAGCAAATGCTAAAACAATAGCAAAGAAACTACTAGCAGAAGTAGTTTGCAGATTTGGAGTTCCAGAAGTAATAGAGAGTGACCAAGGAACTCACTTCACTTCTGAACTTTTAAAGGAAATTCTTCAAACCTTAGGCATAGAACAAGCCTTCCATACCCCCTACCATCCACAAAGTAGTGGGAAGGTAGAGAGACTAAATGGAACACTTAAACTAAAGATACAGAAAGCTATGGCAGAGACAGGTAAACCACGGACTGAATGTTTACCTATAGCCCTACACACAGTCCGAATGACACCTTATAGGAAAACAAAGCTGAGCCCTTATGAGATACTTTTTGGTATTGCACCAAGGACTGGCTTATATTTCCCACAACAGCTTCAGATCAGACATTCTGATATGACAGAATATGTAGGAAATTTTCAAAGAAATCTACGACAGATTCATAATCGTGTTTTCAATTCTATTCCAGATCCTGATTCATTGGAAGGAACTCATTCTCTACAGCCTGGAGATTGGGTTATCTTGAAGCGACACGTGAGGAAAGCTTTGGATCCACGATTTGACGGTCCGTTCCAGGTCCAGTTAACATGTTGTTAGTTGCCAGGTCCAGTTGCATGGTGTTAGACATTTATGAGAGATACAGATTATGGTGGTGGAGATGTCATATCACATCACACCAGGCATAGTAGGGTGTGAATTTTGTGGTGGTGATTTTTCAGCATGCCGCACCATGTTATATCAAGGTGTGAATTTTGACCATTGAGTGTATTCTATGCCTTTTTTTGTCTTTTGTGTAGATCCCCTGATGAGCACCTCTTTGTAGGATGCGAAACACGTTGGAAGGAGACATTAATAGGTCTTTTTTAGGGTCAGTTTGGGACCACCCTTGTTAGGGAGCTATATTTGGGGTGACAGGTTGTGTAGAATTGATCTCCTGTACCCCACGAGTTCCCACTACTTTTGAGCAACATGGGACCCTAAGTGTTTGATGTTATACTACCGTCTGGAACTGGTAAGAATGTTCCATTTCTTAAACTAATATTTTGTTTTTCTTTTTTCTTATTTGTGAGGCTGATTTTTAATTGATATTTTTTTAATTGATATTTATTAAATGTTAAGTTTTATGTAACTTTAAATTGGAGGATCTATGCTTATATGTTAATTTCCAGAATCTGTAAGAAGGTAATACTCTCTAGTGTTTTGTGCTGCTAGTGTTACCCAGAGATGTGTATATAATATGTGGTAACAAACGCATATAAATGGTTACCAACTGGAATTGGAGGAACATGTACTTTGGCTAGACTTGAACCAGCCACTTGGACATGGAGTTCTGATGATATTCCTTGCCAGCATATGCCTGATGATATGTAATAGAATACTAAAATGTAAATGTTTTCCAGAAAAAACTGAAACTGAACCAACCTCATCATGAAATGCCCATTCTATGGTGATGCTGTCTTCTCAGAAGTATTTGTGCAACTCTTGTGGAAAAGAAGTCCAACCATATGAGAAACTTCAAAGTAGATCTAAAAATTTATACAATATATAGTGGGCTTATAATGAATTTATATATTTTATGAATTGTTATATAATCTTTATAATTCACAAGTATTATAATGCTCCTCTAGTGTTGTTTTTGTATAGGTACCATGGATAACGAAAGTATTAGATAGGAGGATGGTTATGTACTAGAGTCATCTGGATGGATTCAGGCATCTCTCAATCTGTGAGTATTAGTATTCTTACACTTTGGGTAGGTAGGGTGACTCTATTAACTATCCTAGAAACAAAAAGGAAGAGGAAGTTAGAAGTTGTCCATGTGACTTGTATAAAAATGATAAAGAGAGGGGCGTATGTTAGAGTAATTTAATAGTTAATCTTATATGAACCAATATATGAACCAACATTTGAATATTCTCTCTATCTAGTATATTAAAGGACAATGACCTTTTCATTTCTCCTCTTTTGCACGTATTCTCATTTTTATAACAGTCAACAAGATGTGCAGCCAACTCTGTCCAGACGAAATATGTGTGAGGGAGTAATGGAGGCAAGGTTGCATCACGAGGTATTATTTAATACTTTTAAAATAGAATTCTCAGAAATTGTATGAATCTGTATTTTTTTTTTTTTGCCAATAACCTATCACTGAAATGCATCATTTGATTGATTGTTCCTTTTGTTACACCCTATAAAATAAAGCATGGGACATCATAACTTCAGAGCTCCACAGAATCAGAATTCTTTTTTAGTGTTATACACACTTGATACCTAACACCCTGAAACGCGTGGTGTGTTTGAGTTGTTTTTTTTTTTTGGAGTAAAAGAATCTGTTGAAGTCACTCCCGGATCTGTGCAGTCCCTGTGAATTCGTCCTTCTGTTTACATATCCTCTACACCTCCCCATGGTGATACAGTGTGACAACTGCGATCCTCCACTCCACATGCTGATCTATTATCGATAAATAAGTTAGTTGTGTCTCACACAACCTTTTAAGGTAAGAAGCCATTTGCTTTTTGCCTGTGCTCTGTGCCTCTAAGTGGTAACGCACTATGCACTGCTTGGTGCCTCTGTTCTGTTTGTGTGCAAAAGTTGTTTTGTATCATTGAAAGCTCTGTAAAACCCCATTCACATGATCATATTTTGCGGGTCCGTAACTGTCCGGAATTGTGGATCCACACAGTATTAAGGTTAAATTGCCATGTTGGCACTTTGCGATAAATTAGTGGGTTTTGGGTTGTTGTTTGGGCACTCAGTCTCTAAAAGGTTCAGAATCATACAATATTAATGTGAGCAGCACTCTCCGTAGCTTGAAGATGGGTGCACTTATTCCACCGGTAGCTGACCGGAACCCACCAATTTTAATAGGAGCTTGTTTTAAAGGATGGACAGCACTCCAGGTAGTTGAGCTTGCTTGTAAGTTTTATTTTATTCCATGTTAGAGCAATATATCATATACAGGGTGTAGATATTTTAAGAGCAACGTTTCAGGCTGTGAGAGACCTTCCTCAGGCGATTAGAATCTGAATATGAAGGCGTGATGGCTGCTGCAAATCTAGCGCAAATAAATTTCTCGTGGGGCCCAGGAGAGATGATTTCTGGTAAGGAACCCAAGGATGGGGGAGATGCCTTCCCTTAGCAAGCTCAGGACAGCAGTAGACTGTGACTGCTGGTTAAAGTAAAACTGCTAGTATATGCATCTCTGCTTTAACCAGTGATATCTCAAAATCTAGTTGGGCTACAGACTCTTGGCTTAAAAAAAAAAAAAAGACCAAGACTGAAGCTCTAGCCTCAGCGGCTCCAGAGATAGAGCCATTTAAAGTGACAGTGTCCCTGGACGTCTCCTGCTCGGGATCGAGGATACGTCCAGAACTGTACAGTCATGGCCAAAAGTTTTGAGAATGACACAAATATTCTATTTTCACATGATCTGCTGCCCTCTGGTTTTTATGTGTGTTTGTCAGATGTTTTTATCACATACAGAAATAGAATTGCATTCATATTATGAGTAACAGAAGCTTATATTGACAGTTAGAATGAGTTAATGCAGCAAGTCAATATTTTCAGTGTTGACCCTTCTTCTTCAGGACCTCTGCAATTCTCCCTGGCATGCTCTCAATCAACTTCTGGACCAAATCCTGACTGATAGCAGTCCATTCTTGCAGAATCAATGCTTTAATTTTGTCTGAATTTGTTGGTTTTTGTTTGTCCACCCGTCTCTTGATGATTGACCACAAGTTCTCAATGGGATTAAGATCTGGGGAGTTTCCAGGCCATGGACCCAAAATCTCTATGTTTTGTTCCCTGAGCCATTTAGTTATCACCTTTGCTTTATGGCAAGGTGCTCCATCATGCTGGAAAAGGCATTGTTGAGCGCCAAACTGCTCTTGGACGGTTGGGAGAAGTTGCTCTTGGAGGACATTCTGGTACCATTCTTTATTCATGGCTGTGTTTTTAGGCAAGACTGTGAGAGAGCCGATTCCCTTGGCTGAGAAGCAACCCCACACATGAATGGTTTCAGGATGCTTTACAGTTGGCATGAGACACGACTGGTGGTAGCGCTCACCTCTTCTTCTCCGAATAAGCTGTTTTCCAGATGTTCCAAACAATCGAAAAGGGGATTCATCAGAGAAAATGACTTTATCCCAGTCCTCAGCAGTCCACTCCCTGTACCTTTTGCAGAATATCAGTCTGTCCCTGATGTTTTTTCTGGAGAGAAGTGGCTTCTTTGCTGCCCTCCTTGAGACCAGGCCTTGCTCCAAGAGTCTCCGCCTCACAGTGCGTGCAGATGCACTCACACCTGCCTGCTGCCATTCCTCAGCAAGCTCTGCACTGCTGGTAGCCCGATCCCGCAGCTGAAACACTTTTAAGAGACGGTCCTGCCGCTTGCTGGTCTTTCTTGGGCGCCCTGGAGCCTTTTTGGCACCAATGGAACCTCTCTCCTTGAAGTTCTTGATGATGCGATAGATTGTTGACTGAGGTGCAATCTTTCTAGCTGCAATACTCTTCCCAGTTAGGCCATTTTTGTGCAGTGCAATGATGACTGCACGTGTTTCTTTAGAGATAACCATGGTTAACAGAAGAGAAACAATGATGGCAAGCACCAGCCTCCTTTTAAAGTGTCCAGTGGTGTCATTCTTACTTAATCATGACATATTGATCTCCAGCCCTGTCCTCATCAACACCCACACCTGTGTTAATGGAGCAATCACTGAAACGATGTTAGGTGGTCCTTTTAAGGCAGGGATGCAATGATGTTGAAATGTGTTTTGGGGGATAAAGTTCATTTTCTAGGCAAATATTGACTTTGCAAGTAATTGCTGTTAAGCTGATCACTCTTTATAACATTCTGGAGTATATGCAAATTGCCATTAGAAAAACTGAAGCAGTAGACTTTGTAAAAATTAATATTTGTATCATTCTCAAAACTTTTGGCCATGACTGTAGAAAGGTTAAAGTGATGATCCCTTTCTGGGACAGCCATTGGCTTGTATTTTTGGGCTGGAAAATTTCAGAACCTTCAGTTTTACCTGCAGAACCACAGATCCATTAACAGTCATAGGAACAGTCAGGTAGAGATGTGTACACTCATAGGGACAGACGAAGACCCTTGGCTAGTTTTCCAGATATGGCTTTTGTCTCCCATCTTTGCTTAATATGTTCTTGCCTCGACTTCTCTGCATCCATGCCACTTTGTAAGTTTAGTGGATTTTGTGTTGGTTTCTGCAGCAGTGCATTTTTTATTAGTACATTTATCTGTTTGGTCACAATTCAGATCCCCAGATCCAGCTCAAGTCCATCTCTCTTTGTGCCGAGCTCTGGTGAAAGCATCTGAGGGTCTGTCTTGGCTTGCAGAGGTGTGCTAGTTGTAGATAGCTGTCTCTAATGTCTGCAGTTATGAGCCAGTTTCTTGCTGTTGCTTTTATTGTGGCCTAGCATCTAACCATCTAGAGTAGTGAATGAGGCAGCAGAGTGATTTATGAGCACTTGTCCTTCTTTTCTCTTATGCACCTTAGATTGACTGTCCTCATTAGGACAAGAACGCTTGCCTGTACTGCCCTCTGTTCCTTGACCCCCTATTGTCATATCAAATAAAGTAGCCAGAACTGATATTTGAGCTAACAATATGTCAGGCCTAGAGATGAGCAAACCAATTTAAACTGAAAGTTTTCCAAATGTTTCTGGTTACAAATCCACATAGCTGAGTTGTGTGTTTGAATGTGAAGCTAGCAGTGTGTAATATAAAGACAGCAGACATATGCATGATGTAGTGTGTGTATGTATAAAGTGTAGACAGCAGTTTTTTATATGCATATTGTGTAGACAGAGTTTTATGTGTGTATGTACTGTATAAGTGGCATACTGTCTATATACATGAACCTCTGCTGACCTTTCAGGAAAAAGTGACTAGAGCCACCAAGAAAAGTAAAAAAATTGTTGAGCAAAAAAATTTGAGAAAAAAAAAATTTTCAACTTTTTTTTTTGTCTGGTACTTGAAAAATTTGTTGTACAAATTTGTTGTACAAGGCATCCCCCTTATCTGGTCTGAATTGGAAAGGGGGGATCATGGGAAGTACTCTGTTTTAGTGGGATACTGTAGGGAGCATTTTAAGTGAGAAGCGCAAGGGAACTTGGAAAAAAAGGAAACTGTAAAGTACAAAGTGGCAGTAGTATGAATTATATGTTGGAACTGCCAGCCCACTTGCTAAATGAGGAAAGAGAATTTAGCATTTACTAATTTAAAACGCTATATCTCTGTATCAAAAGCTGTGATAAGGACAATTGAAATATCCATTTAATAGACTTCCGGTGGCAGTGTCTTTCATTTTTGATCTGAGAAGCCTTAGGTATGCTTTAAATATACAGACACTAGTCCTCCAAATATGTATAGAACACTGACCAGACTCCAATATAAATTAAGACCTCAAAACTCAAAATAAAATCAGATCCTAGATTTGACCCCATAAAACACCCCCGAAAACAAGTTCAGACTCCACACCCCAAAATTTCTAAAAACTTATACCAAGTACAAGTATAGACTTTGAATTACCACTAGAATTCAGAACAAGAGAAGTAGTACTACACACTTTAAATAAATACAGGACAAGAGAAGTGCTACTATATGGTGTGTATAAGTCCAGGACATGAGAAGTGATACTGAGCAGTATCTATATATATACAGATCAAAAGAAATAACACTGTGCAGTGTCTCTACATGGTAAGAAAAGTGGTAGTGTACAGTGTCTATACAGAACAAGAGAAGTTGTATTGTGCAGTTTCTACACAGGGCAAGAGAAGTGGTACTGTGCAATGTATATACAGTGCAAAAGTATGCATCACACACAAAACCCACTCACTGTCACAAAACACACTCACCCCCTCACTCACACACATACAAATCATTCTACTTTGCAGTTTTGTCCCCACATACATAAATATGCCCTGTGCCTACAGAAACCAATAGCCAATTATGACAATAGAACATTTTTGGCATACATGTGGTCTGTTTCTGTTGGCTTACCTCTTTTCAAACTGTATTAGGAAGATGACTAATATAACATTGGAATACCATAAAAACGTATACAATGTGCAGTACATGCATGATTTTTAATTTAGAATCAACTGAATGTAACTATTTGGCATATAGTATATAGCATGTATAAGTATACCATTACATATGAGGCATATGTTCAGTGGTCTTTATCAATGGTAGAGGTATTGAGTGTGAGGTGGAGAATGTTTGGCAGTGGATGGTGTTAGTGTAAATGAGTGGAGGGAAGGCTATTGTTATTACATTTTTTCTTTACTTATTATTACAATGTTTCAACTTCAATGTTTCAAATATTAATATGTAAGTATACTGTTGGCTCATAGTTATGGGTTGTATTCATGAGCTCCTCTGACTCCCCTTCCCCCCATCAATGTTTAGCAGATATGGCAGGGTGTAGGAGAGTTGAAAATTGGGTCTTCTTCCTTATAACAAAAATATGGACATTATCCCAACACGTACCCCATTCCTGCACTAAACTTTCACTTGTATCTTTTATTTTGCTATTGGATACTTTAGACCCACTTGAGGTAGCATCCGATCCTGGTTCTTATTGCCATACTTACTGCCATGTTCATACTGCTATGTTTTGTTATGTTATTTTATAAAAATGTATGTTATCTATCAATGTACAATGCAAATTGTGATGCCAGTTAGGTATATTAGGTACACCTTAGCACTTATTTTGTCACTTCAAGTGAATGTCCTAGCTAGTCACTGTAACTGTAATTGTTATATTGTATTGGGAATGTAGAGGGAATTACGGACATCATCATCTCTGGTCAGCAAAATTACTTGTTCACAATGCTGCTGTGTACAGTGCCTTGCGAAAGTATTTGGCCCCCTTGAACTTTTCAACCTTTTGCCACATTTCAGGCTTCAAACATAAGGATATAAAATTTTAATTTTTTGGTGAAGAATCAACAACAAGTGG
This sequence comes from Leptodactylus fallax, assembly GCA_947044405.1. NCBI lineage: Eukaryota > Metazoa > Chordata > Amphibia > Anura > Leptodactylidae > Leptodactylus > Leptodactylus fallax. The sequence goes on from CAMRHE010000094.1 coordinate 191,671, forward strand.
GACACAATTGTGAAGTGGAACGACATTTATTGGTTATTTTAAACTTTTGTAAAAAATAAAAAACTGAAAAGTGGGGTGAGCAATATTATTCGGCCCCTTTACTTTCAGTGCAGCAAACTCACTCCAGAAGTTCAGTGAGGATCTCTGAATGATCCAATGTTGTCCTAAATGACTGATGATGATAAATATAATCCACCTGTGTGTAATCAAGTCTCCGTATAAATGCACCTGCTCTGTGATAGTCTCAGGGTTCTGTTTAAAGCGCAGAGAGCATCATGAAGACCAAGGAACACACCAGGCAGGTCCGTAATACTGTTGTGGAGAAGTTTAAAGCCGGATTTGGATACAAAAAGATTTCCCAAACTTTAAACATCCCAAGGAGCACTGTGCAAGCGATCATATTGAAATGGAAGGAGTATCAGACCACTGCAAATCTACCAAGACCCGGCCGTCCCTCTAAACTTTCATCTCAAACAAGGAGAAGACTAATCAGAGATGCAGCCAAGAGGCCCATGATCACTCTGGATGAACTGCAGAGATCTACAGCTGAGGTGGGAGAGTCTGTCCATAGGACAACAATCAGTCGTACACTGCACAAATCTGGCCTTTATGGAAGAGTGGCAAGAAGAAAGCCATTTCTCAAAAGATATCCATAAAAAGTCTTGTTTACAGTTTGCCACAAGCCACCTGGGAGACACACCAAACATGTGGAAGAAGGTGCTCTGGTCAGATGAAACCAAAATCGAACTTTTTGGTCACAATGCAAAACGATATTTTTGGCGTAAAAGCAACACAGCTCATCACCCTGAACACACCATCCCCACTGTCAAACATGGTGGGGGCAGCATCATGGTTTGGGCCTGCTTTTCTTCAGCAGGGACAGGGAAGATGGTTAAAATTGATGGGAAGATGGATGGAGCCAAATACAGGACCATTCTGGAAGAAAACCTGTTGGAGTCTGCAAAAGACCTGAGACTGGGACGGAGATTTATCTTCCAACAAGACAATGATCCCAAACATAAAGCAAAATCTACCATGGAATGGTTCACAAATAAACGTATCCAGGTGTTAGAATGGCCAAGTCAAAGTCCAGACCTGAATCCAATCGAGAATCTGTGGAAAAAGCTGAAAACTGCTGTTCACAAACGCTCTCCATCCAACCTCACTGAGCTCGAGCTGTTTTCCAAGGAAGAATGGGCAAGAATTTCAGTCTCTTGATGTGCAAAACTGATAGATGCATACCCCAAGCGACTTGCAGCTGTAATCGCAGCAAAAGGTGGCGCTACAAAGTATTAACTTAAGGGGGCCGAATAATTTGGCACGCCCCACTTGTCAGTTTTTTATTTTTTACAAAAGTTTAAAATATCCAATAAATTTTGTTCCACTTCACGATTGTGTCCCACTTGTTGTCGATTCTTCACCAAAAAATTTAAATTTTATATCTTTATGTTTGAAGCGTGAAATGTGGCAAAAGGTTGAAAAGTTCAAGGGGGCCGAATACTTTCGCAAGGAACTGTAAGTAGAGAAGTTATTTACAACAAGTCAAAAAATAAACAATCTGGAAACTTGTGGTAGTATAATGTTGTACCGTGTTAGCCATTGAAAGTAGTGGAAGAAATCACTCTTGAAAGCTTACTTATAAATATACTCTGTTAGCCTCTGGAAACTTGTGGGGCATGACGGAGGGATCAGTAATTCTTGCTGTTATCTGTTTGCTATCAGGTGTGACATGAAACTGGCATACATACATAGTGTGACATGAAACTGGCATGAATATGAAGCCCGAGTGCCCCTAGTTGTCACATACAACCCACAGCTGGAGATCCTACGAAGGATTGCCAAGGATCTTCAACCTGTGCTACATAGGAACACCAGACTCAAGGACATATTTCCAGTCCCCCCTCTCCTTTCCTTTCGGCAACCACCAAACCTGCGGCGTATTATTGTCCGAAGTGCCCTGAAGGCCCCAACTAGGTACCTGTCCCACAGTCACAACAGGTGCACAGAATTAGGGGGACATTTTCCTGCAGGTCTTCCAATGTGGTGTATCTCATAATGTGTGTGCAATGTCCCACCACAGGCCTCTATGTGGGGGAAACAGGGAAGAGACTCAGTCAGCGCATGAACTCACACAGATTCACCATGAATAACAGCAGAACAGATCTTCCAGTGGCCACACATTTCTCCGGAGAAGACCACTCTATTGAAGATTTGCGGGTTGTGGTTTTAACGGGACATTTTAAGACGCAGAGGGAGAGAAAGGAATGGGAATATAAGTTAATGCAAAAATTTCAAACTCTGCAATTTGGACTTAATATCCATGCCAGTTTCATGTCACACTATGTATGAACTGTGAGGGTCACAAATCATCACCTGATAGTAAACAGATAACAGCAAGAATTACTGATCCCTCCGTCACGCCCCACAAGTTTCCAGATTGTTTATTTCTTGACCTGTTGTAAATAACTTCTCTACTTATATTATGCATTTTGTTTATTTAAGGATTCTAAGATCCTTTGATGGTGCATGTCTTTATGTGTATAAAAAGTCTGTGAATTTTCAGTTTCTTGTATAACACCATGTTTGAAGAAGAGAGCTAGTACTCTCGAAAGATCACCATCAAATATACTTAGTTAGCCTCTAAAAGGTATCGCCTGTTTTCTTCATTCTTCCACAGTTTTACAATTCTAAGGTTACAAACAATGCCATTTTAAAGGGAAACTCCATTCATTTTAGGCAGCCATCAAACATCAGACCAAGAGGTCACCCTACTGAATATGATGAATATGCTGGAGGCTTACATCCAGTGTTCTGCTTTTACTGTAAAATTAAACTATATTCTGATATAACGCAACAACACAAGTGTGTGCTGCATTGGCAGAGAGCAGTGCACTACTCTTGCTAAGGGTATCACCATTGATTACTTCACCACCATTGCTACAGTAACATTTAATTTCTTCACCCATAAATCAACCCAGTACTATTCTACAGTGCATACAGGTATTAATTAGGAAATGACATGGAGTATTATGTCTGAACCACATGGTAATTTAAATATATTTGGATTTTATTATTATTATTATTTTAATGTTATATTAATATTATTTTTATTATTTTTATTATATTTGGATATTATATATTATTTGGAAACCATATGATGGTATTATGTAGGCTGTATAGAATATTATTTTGGTACTAATGGTAGTATTATGTGTCATCTAAATGCAATATTATTTGGCACCCTAATGGCAGCACAATAAAGGCATTATATGGTGGTATTCTTCATGCAGGTACTGCCTTTGCCTTTAAAGTAGCAGCATTGTGTACAGATTTATATGGCAGTGTTGTGTGTTTGCTATATTGAAGTATTACACTTTTGAGTCATATTATTATGACCTCTGACTTTCAATGTCAGCAGCATGTAGCCCATAAAGAAAGTAACATGTCATGGGCTGGCTTGGTGGGTATATAATTGTGCAATAGGTTAAAAGGGGCTATCATAGTTGTAAAAAGGGATGATTATTGTAAAAAGGAACTCAATCACAAGATTTGTATAAGCAGCACACGGGTGGTAGAAGGGTATTGGGTGCTCGTTCTGTGTGGGGCTGACCACCTTCCCACTAAACAACGCGGGACCAGAGGAATATAGAACTGCACTCCAGATGTGGTTATGCTTCTGAATTTCATTTATTGGTGTATAAAGTACAACGTTTCGGGTACACAACCTTTCATCAGGCTGAAAAAATGTATCAAAAATACATACAAACATATGTTAATATACAGTACAATCAAAATATATGTAGAAAAATAGGAATACATCATATACTATAGTTTCAAAATATAATCTAGAACTCGTACATACAGTACAGACCAAAAGTTTGGACACACCTTCTCATTCCAAGAGTTTTCTGTATTTTCATGACTATAAAAATTGTAGATTCACACTGAAGGCATCAAAACTATGAATTAACACATGTGGAATTATATACTTAACAAAAAAGTGTGAAACAACTGAAAATATGTCTTATATTCTAGGTTCTTCAAAGTAGCTACCTTTTGCTTTGATTACTGCTTTGCAAACTCTTGGCATTCTCTTGATGAGCTTCAAGAGGTAGTCACCTGAAATGGTCTTCCAACAGTCTTGAAGGAGTTCCCAGAGATGCTTAGCACTTGTTGGCCCTTTTGCCTTCACTCTGCGTTCCAGCTCACCCCAAACCATCTCGATTGGGTTCAGGACTGGTGACTGTGGAGGCCAGGTCATCTGGCGTAGCACCCCATCACTCTCCTTCTTGGTCAAATAGCCCTTACACGGTCTGGAGGTGTGTTTGGGGTCATTGTCCTGTTGAAAAATAAATGATGGTCCAACTAAACACAAACCAGATGGAATAGCATGCCGCTGCAAGATGCTGTGGTAACCATGCTGGTTCAGTATTCCTTCAATTTTGAATAAATACCCAACTGTGTCACCAGCAAAGCACCCCCACACCATCACACCTCCTCCTCCATGCTTCACGGTGGAAACCAGGCATGTAGAGTCCATTCGTTCACCTTTTCTGCGTCGCACAAAGACACGGTGGTTGGAACCAAAGATCTCAAATTTGGACTCATCAGACCAAAGCACAGATTTCCACAGGTTTAATGTCCATTCCTTGTGTTCTTTAGCCCAAACAAGTCTCTTCTGCTTGTTGCCTGTCCTTAGCAGTGGTTTCCTAGCAGCTATTTTACCATGAAGGCCTGCTGCACACAGTCTCCTCTTAACAGTTGTTGTAGAGATGTGTCTGCTGCTAGAACTCTGTGTGGCATTGACCTGGTCTCTAATCTGAGCTGCTGTTAACCTGCGATTTCTGAGGCTGGCGACTCGGATGAACTTATCCTCCACAGCAGAGGTGACTCTTGGTCTTCCTTTCCTGGGGGCGGTCCTCATGTGAGCCAGTTTCTTTGTAGCGCTTGATGGTTTTGGCCACTGCACTTGGGGACACTTTCAAAGTTTTCACAATTTTTTGGACTGACTGACCTTCATTTCTTAAAGTAATGATGGCCACTCGTTTTTCTTTACTTAGCTGCTTTTTTTCTTGCCATAATACAAATTCTAACACTCCATTCAGTAGGACTATCAGCTGTGTATCCACCTGACTTCTGAACAACACAACTGATGGTCCCAACCCCATTTATAAGGCAAGAAATCCCACTTATTAAACCTGACAGGGCACACCTGTGAAGTGAAAACCATTTCAGGTGACTACCTCTTGAAGCTCATCAAGAGAATGCCAAGAGTGTGCAAAGCAGTAATCAAAGCAAAAGGTGGCTACTTTGAAGAACCTAGAATATAAGACATATTTTCAGTTGTTTCACACTTTTTTGTTAAGTATATAATTCCACATGTGTTAATTCATAGTTTTGATGCCTTCAGTGTGAATCTACAATTTTTATAGTCATGAAAATACAGAAAACTCTTGGAATGAGAAGGTGTGTCCAAACTTTTGGTCTGTACTGTATATAGTGCAAAAAATATATACATATAGATCAACAATGTAAAAAATTGTAGCATCCCACCGTAGTTGATGTGGCAATAACCCGCTCAAATGTGGCTAAGCATAATAAACTGCACAAAATATCTGCAAACTGCTTATCAAGGAAATACATCAGTGGATCATATCACAAATTATTACATGATTGCAAACAATGCGTACCAGTTGTAAGCACACAGCATAGAAAAAATCGTATGCGGATGCTGTAGTGGAGACGTATGGAACAAACAAGTCATGTGGTGAAGTCCAATTTTTATCAAATCCAGAGCGGTAGGGCTGGTGAGACTTTAAGAAACTTTACCACAGGGTCAATTAGGACACTAGAATGGTAAACAGCATGAGTGAATTAAGGCACTAGAATAGTAAATAGCATAACCAAGGGTGGGGGGGGGGGAGGAGGGGAATGGTTATAGTAAGAGCGACCAAGGGTTGAATTTTAAGGGTTAATCTAAAGTAGACAATACTGAGTTATAATGCAGGGCATATAGTGAATTTATAAAGCAGATAGCTGGAAGTCTAAGGGTCATAATGCAATAAGGGTTAAAACAATTAGGGCTAAGCAAGTATAGTCCCAGGGAAAGGGAAGAGGGGGGAGGCAGGGAAGCACAGAGAAACCTGGGCAGATCAGTGGTTAGAATGAGCTAAGAATGCTCTTACCTTGTGTGTTGTCTCCTTGGTTAATAATGGCAGGCATAGAGGCTTAGGGAACCGATATGCTCGTTTTATAGGGAGGGGATGATGTCATCATGCAGGGACCATCTATGCGTTCCAAGTTGGAACGCATAGGAAAAAAAGCGCTAACGGGCTGACTGATAGGCATTGTTTCTGGTCCTGTCGCCACCACGTCTCCGTGGCGGAATCCAATCAATGACCTGAAACTTCAATTGATTAACAATGTGTGCTTTATTTTTAAAATGTGCAGGTATTGGGAGCTCAATTTCCTCTTGTCTAATATTGGACTTATGTTTAGAAATCCTGTCTTTCATCTGCATGGTTGTTTCACCTACATATCCCAGGCCACAGGGGCATTTAATTAGGTATGCAGCGAAATCCGTATCGCATGAAAAGTGTCCTCTGATTTTGTACCTTTTCCCAAAACGTCGATGTGTGAGTGTCATGCCCTTTTGTACATTGCTACATTGTGCACAAATTAAACATAGAAAAGTGCTTGGATTCTGACTCCCTGTGATAGTGGTTTGTACTAACCTTCTATTGGGTCCAATGTCAGTTCTTACTAATGTGTCTGTACGACATCAGAGGAAGATCCTTAAAATCCTGGGGGTGGCTTTTTAGCAATATGTGCCAATGTTTGTGTATTATGTTGCTGATTTTTTTGCTATGTGGCGTGTATGTAGATACACATACTGGTCTTTCCATAATTTTCTTGTCTTTGAGGCGAGTCTGTATTAGATCACCCCTTGGAAGCACCTGTACTTTTTCCATCTGAATGTCTAATGTGTCGTGGAGGTAACCTCTTGCTAAGAATTTATCCCGCATGTGTGTACGTTGTTCCTTACATTTAATGTTTGTTTCTCATAAATTGAGACATTGGGAGTGACCTGATTAAGTTTGGGGGATGGAAGCTTGAAAAGTGTAATAGACTGTTTTTGTCAGCAGGTTTGCTGTAGAGGTCTAGGTTTAATGACTTATTTGTAATGTTAACCATGACATCCAGAAAGGATATTGAAGTGGTGCTGGCTTCAAGAGACAACTTAATTGTGGGTAGACAGTCATTAAGATATGCGTGATACTTGTGTAGGTTGTCCATAGATCCCTCCCATAATAATATTGTAAAAAGGGTGACAGTGTTTCTCAAACAACGCAGATTGTGAACTGTGCATATGCTGCTGTGGTGAAAGTGTGTAATGAGTTGAAAAATGGCACGATTGAGAATAACCGATGTGGAAACTGCAAAGCACCACATGCCATTGATGTAAGAGGTGAATGTAGGCTACATAGGTGTGGGAGGGCTAAATGACATGCTACAGTGGAGCAGCTCATCATGAAAATGAACTATGGGGCTACCAAATGTGTGTTTAAAACAGTCGTTCCCAAACTGTTGGTCGCAATCCTCTAGGGGGTCGTGTGAAGACTGAGGTTGCAAGCCATCAGTATTAACTAGGCTGTGCCATAGCTGTAGCAGAGCACTGCACAGCCTTTAGTGGACAGGGGCCCAGGGAAGGCAAGTAAAAATAACAAACAGTTATACTCACCTCTATGGAGCGTCCGACAATGTCCCAGTGTCCTCTACAGGCCTCTTCCAGCTTCTGACTGACATCAAACAAAATGTTTTTTTTTTTTTTAAATAATAAATTTCAATCCTGCGGCTGCTAAGTATGTCAATCTGTTGAATGAAAATCCAGTCCTATAACCAGGAGGGCCATAGGTCCCTCTCCCCACACTAGGGATGTTTAGACTTCTCAGATCTCTATTCTGGTTTCCTTTGATGGCTGTCAGTCTGCACATTGTAAAAAAGAGGAATACATTTCTCTTGCCCTCTGGTACACTGAAATGAGACAATTTATCATACAAAGCTTCCACTTCCAGAAAGGAGAAAACTACCCTTTTAATGGCAAAATGGATTATCATCATATAGTCAAGGAGGGATTCTATGAAGGGATGCTGTGACACAAATGGGGAAATGTTTACTATGTGGGAAGTATTGACGTGGATGGGTATGATGGGAAGCTTGTGTGCACAGACATGTTGTGAACCCAGCTTCATGGTGGCCAGGGTCCAGATAGAGAAGAAAAGGGAAATGTAAATGCTGCTTAAATGTATGGATGAGTCGTGGCTGAAAGTTGTAAGTTTTTGCACAAGAGCCTGTGGACCTTTAGTTATGTCTCTGGCTGGATGTCTCCCCATGAACTACAACTAGGGGCAATGTAGTCAGTGACAATGGCATGAATATTCCCTTACGTCCCACAGCAGCACAATATGGGGTATTCCTGCCCCTGTGTGCTGGTAGGACAGGCGGAACTTTTAATTAGCATAAAATATGTATGACTATGTTACCCTATAAGAGGGCAAAGAGACCTTGTGTTTTTTTCTGTCCTGTGTGGTGGGACAGGTGGAGGGAGGTCTTTTTTTCCTCCCATGTTTTGTTTTTCCCCTAAAGTTTGTTAACTTCCTTTGGGGAGTCATCTTTACACCTCTCTTCTCTTCTGTGGAAAAGAAGGGGGGTTTTATTTAGGCAGTTTTTTGTGCTGGCCAAGCTTTCAACCTTCGCTCTGAAAAGGTTGATTTCAGTAGTACATGCAGCGGTAGTTGCATGCTGCATGTTCTAAGACCTGTAGTGCAGGCCACTCGTGCAGCCTTGTGGTGGAGCATTGCTGTTTCACTTACCTTTTTTTGTGCCTAGCCAAGCTTGCAACCTTTGCTTTGAAAAGGTTGATTTCAGTAGTTCATGCAGCGGTGGTTGCATGCTGCATGTTTAAAGTCCTGTAGTGCAGGCCACTTGTGCGGCCTTGATATGGTGCGTTACCATTTCACTTACCTTACAAGCTCCGTGGCTGCCAGAAGTGACGTCGGTCACTTTGTTCCTCCGGAACCTTTGTTTGTGTTCTGGTTTTTCTGGGACTGAATTCTCGGTCGGACTTTTTGCGGCTTGGTTTTCCTCCTTTTGCAAGTTTATATTTGCTGAGCCTCTTTTCTGGCATCGGTCTGTATATTTTTAGCTTAATTCTCTGTACAAGGAATTAAGCTTTGCAAAATTTGCGGGGGGAAGGTTTTTTGTGAGCACTACTTGCTCATTCCTCCTCCGCTCCTATAGAAGCCTTCATCTTAGTGCAGGAGATGGCTTGTCTCTTAGTGAGGAAGGCTTCAGTACTCCCCTTGGATTATTGTTCTTGCTGCTGCAGCTCTGGGGAGCAAAGTGGCTTAGTGGTTAGCACTGCAGCCTTGCAGTACTAGAGTCCTGGGTTCAAATCCTGCAAGAAGTTTGAAGAAAAAAAAAAAAGTGTGATATACTGTGAAGCTATTGGAGATTTCCAGGTGATTGATTGAAATGCTTTCATCCGATGATACCTTGGAAGATTCCAACAGACCTTTCTTTCATCCTGAGAAGATAAATAGGCTGGTGAAGTCCATCCGCTCTAGGGACCGTGATGTTGACAGGGAAGCCTCCTGTTCCACCTCTAGGGGGCCTAGGGCCTTCCAAGTGGAACGAGTCACTGGAAAGACTTATGCTTGTGGAATGGAATCATCCGGAAAGAGCTCCCATATATTCCAGAAGATTTAGAACCTTGTTCTCTATTCCGGAGGCTCAGTGGGGCCTCCCACCTAAAGTGGACACGGCAGTACCCAAGTTGTCCCGTCCTACAGTGGTCCCAGTGGATGATGGTTCTAACCTCCAGGACCCCATGGATAGACACATAGAGAGTACCTTTAGGAAGGTTTATTCTCTGGCCTTTTTAGTTCAGTTTCCTTGTCGGAAGATTATTTAGCCGAAGCCTCCCAACATCATTTAAGGCTGGTGGCCAAATCTTTGGCCCTTTCTACGGCAGCTAGAAGGAAGGTATGGTTAAAACCCCGGAGAGCGGATAATGCCTCCAAATTCAGCCTTTGTTCTTTACCCTTTGAGCCGGGTAAGCTTGGCAGAAGCCTGTATGAGATTATGGAAGACCTTAAAGGGTAAGACTCTGCCTCAGGCCTTTAGAGGCAGGTCAAGACCTTCCAGCCGGGGTAGAGGTTACCAGCCTCAACCCAGACCTCAGTTCCAGAGAAGTCCTAGAGAACAGCCTAGGGGTTCTGGACGAAGGGTCCCCAAGGATGAGGACAAAAAGAAGCCTAGCTTGACATCGGCTGCCTTCTTCCTGTGGCCGAGACTCCTGTCGGAGGTCGGTTTTTTTCACTTTTACACTGTCTGGCAGGAAAAAATTCAGGACCCTTGGGTCTTGCAGATTGTTCAGCGAGGTTATGTGATCGAGTTTCTTCAGCCATCTCAGGATCGATTCGTCATAACCCGCTCCCTTCCTGCGGCTCAGTAGGATATATTGGAATACTCCATTCACGATTACATCTGCAAGGGGGCTTTGAAAGAGTTCCCCCCTTGGAGGAAGGATTCGGTGTGTCCCCAATTTTCTGGTGCCAGAACCGTCAGGCAGCTGGAGAATGATTATAGACTTAAGATATCTAAATCACTTCATAAAGAAAAAAACATTTTCGTATGGAGACCGTAAAATCTGTTACATTCTTTTTTCAACAGGTCGAATTTTTTGGCACCTTAGATCTAAGGATGCTTATCTGCATGTCCCAATATATCCTCCGCACAGGAAGCATCTTCAGTTTGCAGCCCTGCTCTTGGCATCACTTTAGCTCCTCATACCTTCACCAAAGTTGTGGCTCCTGTAGCCGCCTATTTCAGGCTTCAGGGCCTTTTTGTAGTGCCATACCTGGAGGACTGGCTAATAAAAGCCCAGTCAGAATCTGTTTTGCTCCAGCAGTTACTGATAGCCATTCCCTTCTCCAGAGTTTGGGTTGGCTAATAAATTGGGAGAAGTCAGATGTAGTTCCCTCTACCCGCAGGAAGTTCCTGGGGTATCTGTTGGACTCAGACCGCATGGAGATTTCCTTAACACCTGCAAGGAAAGATTAATCAAAGCGGTCTGGTTTCTCTTCAGGACACGCCTGGTATCCATCAGAACATCCATGAGAGGCCTAGGCCTGATGTCATCCTCAGCCATTGCAGTCCCTCTATCCTCTCCAGATAGATGTACTAAAAGCCTGGAACCGTACTCCTCTCGGTCTCGACAAGAAGATCAAGCTATCTCCCAGTACCCGTCTTTCCTTCAGATGGTGGACCCTGTTGACTACAGATGCATCCCTCTAGGGATGGAGAACACACCTGTACGAGAAGACCGTACAAGGAGTTTGGAGCAGTCTAGAAGAAAAAACATCTTCCAATTGGAAGGAGCTCAGAGCTGTGTACCTGGCACTACTTCATTTTTCTCCTCTCCTCAGAGGGAGACCTCAAGGTTCGGTCAGACAACATGATGACCGTAATGTACCTGAACAGACAGGCACCAAGTCATTATCTCTCCTCAGAGAGACAGATCTGATTTTTACCTGGGCAGAAAAAAATCTGACCCACTTATCCGCAGTTCACATCAAAGGTTCCCTGAACATAGTAGCGGATCAGTTGAGTCGAGGTCTTGTCGTATTAGGAGAATGGTCTCTCAATCCAGATGTATTCCTTCAGATTACCCTGAAGTGGGGTCTCCCAGAAGTAGAACTTATGGCGACCAGACTCAACGCCAAGGTAGAGACGTTTTTCTCACTGTATCAGGAGGACTATCCCTTGGCAGTGGATGCCCTGTCCATCCCTTGGAGGTCCAGGCTGGCATACATTTTCCCTCCACTTTCCATGATACCAAAAGTATTGATGAAAGTTAGACAGGACCAAGTCTCTGTGATAGCCATAATACCATTCTGGCCAAAAAGGACTTGGTATTGCCCAGCTCATGTTCATGAGTCGAGGAACATATTGGAGGCTTCCCCCCACCCAGAACCTGGTTTCCCAAGGAACTCAGAAGCACCAGGATCTGAGGAGTTTCAACCTGACACCCTGGAGGATGACCAGTCCCTAGGGAGATTTAGTGGACTGTCAGAAACTGTCTTGAAGACCCTTTCCTGTGCCAGAGTAGAGTCTACGAAGAAAAGGTATCATAGGATAGGTAACATCTTCAAGCAGTGGTGCTCCAAAAGAGATGCTGATAGTTCAAACCCTACTATGGCAGAAATTCTGGATTTTCTTCAAAGCGGCTTGGATACAGGCCTTTCTCCTGCTACTCTGAGGGTACAGGTTTCAGCCTTATCCGCCTATTTAGGCAGAAGTTTGTCCCAAGATTCCACTATTGTTGGGTTCCTTATAGGTGCTACCAGACTTAGATCGGTGGTCTCAGCTCCGGTTCCCCAGTGGGATCTTTCGACTGTTCTTTCAGGTCTTTGTGGTCCTCCTTTTGAACCTTTGGAGGATGTAGATCTTAAATTTCTTACCTTTAAAACCACCTTTTCTATTAGCCATCACTCCAGCCAAAAGGGTGAGTATGCTCCAGGCTTTCTCTTCCAAGAAACCTTATATATCCTTTTTTTGTGGATAGGGTCCAACTTGGGTTTCTTCCTGGGTTTAACCTTAAGGTGCCTTCCTGCACCAATATTAATCAATTAATTTCTTTTCCTGTGTTCTTTCCTTCCCCTTCCTCTGAAGAGGAGAAAAAAATGCACACACTAGATGTTGTGAGGTGTCTCCAGATTTACCTCTTACACACATGGTCCTTTAGGAGAGTAAGGATCTCCTTGTCAACATGTATGGTAGAGACAAAGGTCTCAAGCCTTCCAAGCTTACCTTGTCTAGGTGAATCAAGGAGGCAATCGAGGTCTCTTTTTTTTGCTCAGGGGTTAGCTCCACCCAAATTTTGTACAGCCCATTCAACCAGGGCTGTATCAACCTCTTGGGCTGAGAACTGGGCCTTACCTCTGGATCAGATCTGTGCAGCTGCTTCTTGGTCATCTCACCTAACCTTTATAAAATATTATTATCTAGATGTTCGGAGTTCTGTGGCGACTGCCTTCGGTCAATCAGTCCTAAGTGTTGTATAGCAGAGAAACCCTCCCTAAGGGAATTACTTGCTATATCCCCATATTGTGCTGCTGTGGGACGTAAGGGAATTGTTGATTATAATGTTAATCTGTTTTTCCTTAGTCCCAACAGCAGCACAAGCTTCCTTGCCTAAATTTGGAAATTTTTTACTTTATAATTTACACAAGGGGGGAGGTCTCTTTGCCCTCTTATAGGGTAACGTAGTCATGCATATTTTATGCTAATTAAAAGTTCTGCCTGTCCTACCAGCACACAGGGGCAGGAATACCCCATATTGTGCTGCTGTTGGGACTAAGGGAAAACAGATTAACATTATAATCAAAGATTATTGCTGCTCCCTGTATGGCTCACATAATACATAATTTTTTTTTTAAATAATATCATCCCCTTGATATTTATATTTTGAGAAGATGCTCACACTGATGGAACAAGGCATAAGAAGAACTGCTTTCACATCTTTCTCACTGCCATGTAGCTGCTGGGAAAACGCATGGACAATGCTGCATACAGGAGAAACTGGAGAATGATGAGGAAGTAGGACTTGAGGAAGAGATGTATGAGGCGTGATTTGTAGTAAGGGGGGTATGGCGTTTTTACATGCACAAATAGGGAATGGGGCTGACCCTCATTGTGGCAGACAGCAGCAAGTGAAAGGATGACTATTGGGTGACCATGCTTTTAGACCCGTGCTATAAAAGCAAAATGGGGGAACGTTTTCCTGCCTAAAAAAGACAGGCAAAATTGGCATATTACCTGAATACACTATCTAGCTTTTTGCAGCTTTAATTGCGCAGATGCCTACCAGCCGCATGTCTGACCAGGAGGCCATCTTCTCTCCCCACTGCTCCACCACCTCTGCCAGCCTTACCACTCCATTAAAGAGGTTGTCCAGGCATTTTTTTTAATGCCTGGACAACCGGGGAAGGTGAAAACATTTTTTAAAAAATCATACGCACCCCAATGCTCCGGTGTCCTTCCGGGGCATTCCAGTCCTTCTGCTCTGGCAGCTTCACAAGGGTCTCTTCCTGAGTTCTGCTGTAGGAGCTGATTGGCCTTAGCGGTCACGTGTGGCTGGGACTTCTGGCACACATCACAGGACCGAGAAGACCGGACTGAGCTGGGAGGCACCAGAGCACCGTGGAAAGGTGAGTATGAAGCTTTTTTATTTTTTTCCTTGCCCCATTCAATTTAAAGCTTAAATGGGTTGCCCTTTTTTTCCTGGATAACCCCTTTAAATAGCAGAAGCTACAGCACCAGCAACAGTTAATACAGTTTGCTGAATATGATGGACAGTTTATTCATCCAATGTGCCAACCTGAAATAACAGATTGAACCAGGTTGCAGGTTGATAGGCACTGGCCCAGTTTGCCATTGATGTACTGTCTTGTCCACCCTACTGGCAGAGCAAGTATTCAATGCATTGGGTGGCATTGTCCCACCCAAGCGGATAAAATTGTCCTCCTCACATGCAGGAAATGTTAAATTTTGGAAAAAAACAATCAGGTATGGGTCCATAAGGATTTTCTCACACCTTCGTTGGATGTCAATGAATAGACTTGTCATTGTTGACAGTGGGAACTGGCTATTTATCACTAGTCCAATAATGCCACTGTTGCTGTCTTCCTGTCCATCATGTTCCATACTGTAGTGCTGCTGCTGCCACTCCTAGTACCCTACACAGCCCACAGTCACACATCTCCTATTTTGTCCATTATGTTGTATATTGTGCTTCTGCTATCACTACTACTACCCCTACATAACCACACACCTGTTGCCTTATCCATCATGTTCCATACTGTACTACTGGATACTAACTGTCATATAATGTGGCAGACTAACTAATAATATACTCCAGAATTGTAGCATAAATAGCACAAAAAACCTGGCATACTTATTTATACCTCATTCTCTGTGTTTTGGACACTTTCTAACAGTTTCTGTGCATTGTCTGACATGTGAGTGGGTCTTGATGAAGCTCGCAAAGCCTAAAATGCAAAGCCACAGACACGTTTTCTTCAGCGGTGCTCTAGGTGTGCTGAAAGTCTGTGCAGAAAATCACGTACACCTGCAGACTTCTTCCCCTTTAAATTTATACTTAAAACCTATAAATCTGCCCTTCACGTCAGCAAACAAGCCTATTACACTGCTCTCATTTCTTTTCTCTCCTGTAACCCTAAAAAGCTATTTGAAACTTTTCACTCCTTACTCACCCCCAAGGTGCAGATGCCATTCACATACCTTAGCGCAGATGACTTGGCCACTTTTTTCCATGACAAAATTGATAAGATCCATCAGGAAATACCTGCCCAAACCCTAGGTGGCACTGACCCCCTCACCAGCCACACTTCAGACTGCTCATTCTCATTTTTTGAACCTGTTACAGAGGAGGAAGTATCTCAGCTACTTTCTTCTTCTCGCCCTATGACCTGCAGTAGTAACCCTTTCCCCTCACACCTTCTCCAGTCTCTATCGCCTGCTGTCATGACTTACCTTACTAAAATATTTAAACCTCTCTCTCTCTCTCTCTCTCTCTCTCTCTCTTCTGGAATTTTCCCATCCTCTATCAAACATGCTGTTATAACCCCTCTATTGAAGAAACCCTCCCTTGACCCGTCCTGTGCTGCTAACTATCGAACTGTCTCTAACCTCCCTTTCATCTCCAAAATCTTGGAACGCTTGGTTTATTCTCGTTTAATCCGTTATCTTTCTGCCAGCTCTCTTCTTGACCCCTTACAATCTAACTTCTGCACTTTACTGAAATGGCCCTCACAAAAGTCTCCAATGATCTCCTGACGGCTAAATCCAAAGGTGACTTCTCTCTTTTCAGTCTTCTAGATCTCTCAGCAGCATTTGACACTGCTGACCATCAACTCCTCCTCACTATGCTCCGCTCTGTTGGCCTCAGGGACACTGCGCTCTCCTGGTTCTCCTCTTATCTCTCTGACCGCACTTTCTGTGTATCATTTTCGGGCTCTCTTTCTTCCCCTCTGCCCCCTGCCATTGGGGTTCTAGGGTCCTAGGCTCTCTGCTCTTCTCTCTCTACACAGCCCCATTGGACAAACCATCACCAGATTTGGCTTCCGGTACCATCTTTATGCTGATGACACCCAATTATATATGTCATCCTGTGACATCACCCCTGCACTAATACAGAACACCAGTGGCTGTCTCTCTGCTGTCTTAAATATCATGTCTTCACTCTATCTGAAACTGAATCTCTCAAAGACTGAACTACTGCTGTTTCCACCATCTAATAGATCTGTCCCTGATATCTCCATTGCAGTCTTTGGCCTCACCGTAACTCCTAGGCAGTATGCCGTTGCCTCAGGGTTATGTTTGACTCAGACCTTTCCTTCACCCCCCATATCCAATCACTCGCACGCTCATATCATCTCCACCTCAAAAACATCTCCAGAATCAGCCCCTTCCTTACCAGAGATACACTAAAGACACTTATTGTTGCCCTGATTCACTCTCGCCTTCACTACTGTAACTCCTTACTAATTGGTCTTCCCCTTACTAAACTCTCCCCTCTGCAATCTACTCTGAATGCGGCGGCCAGGCTCATCTATCAGTCTAGACGCTACAATGATGCCTCCGGTCTGTTCCGGTCACTACGTTGGCTGCCTATTCAATACAGAATACAATATAAACTTATCACCCTCGTCCACAAGGCTCTCCATAATGCTGCATCTCCCTACATTTCCTCCCTCATCTCTGTCTATCACCCAACCCGTACTCTCCGTTCACTCAATGACCTAAGACTAACATCCTCTATTATCAGAACCTCCCACGCTCGTATACAAGACTTCTCCCAAGTTGCACCACTTCTCTGGAATGCTCTATCCTGGACTATCAGATTCACCCCCAATTTCCACATCTTCAAGCGCATACTAAAGACATATCTTTTCAGAAAGGCCTATCACAACTCCTAATGTAAACCCATCCGTAGTTATATTCCCTAAAACATACCCTCACAGGATATGATGCCATATCAGACTAACTTTATATGTCCAGGCACCGTCTGCACGTTAAAGGACACAACTGGTGATGGCTCATACAGCCTTATATATGTGTAATGACAGTAACCTCTAGTACAAAATTGTCTGACCATTGTATCAGCAATGCTACCTCTGATGCCGCCCTTGCTGCCTCCTGTGTCACCCCCTCTACCTCATAGATTGTAAGCTCTTGCAAGCAGGGCCCTCAGTCCCAGTGTGTGAATTGACTATTTCTTTATAATGTGTCTTTTTTGTCTGTACTTGAACCCTACAAATTGTACAGTGCTTCAGAATATGTTGGAGCTATATAAAGAAAATGTATTATTATTATTATTATTATTATTATTATTATTATTATTATTAAAACTGTACACCAAAAAATTTGGGAACATTTTTTTTTGTTGGAAAATAAATTAACTAATGGCAATATTTTAGACTATCTAGTCTAAAATTACAAAACGTATTAGTTGGCTTAGTTTTTGATAAAAAAAAAATAATGCACCAAAATTTTGGCGTATGATGTTACATATTAAGCCCCACCCTTTTTACAAACCCAGCCCCTTTCCCAATAAATCTTGCCCCCTTGTTGGGCAAGGCACAAGAATTGTTGCAAAGTGTCTAAAACACTTAGAAATGAGGTGTAATTTGTACGCCAATTGTGTGGCACAAATTACACCAGAATTCTGGTGTATTTTCATTACTTTCATCATCCCCACCAAGTACACAATGAACTAGGATAATTCAGGACATATAAAAAGATTACTGACCTATACTGATGTGAAAAAAACTGCTTTGGATGTGATAGAAAGCTCCAGGGTCATACTAAAAGATTTTCCACTGACGGCAGTAATATGTTGAAATGAACTATTCTCACCAGACTTATAGATGTCAGTACTCCCCTTGCCAGTTTAAACGCTTCTAGTTTATCCTTTTCCATGTGTTTGCCATTGACAGAACAGATAAACAACTTATATCGGTGTGTACCAACTTCTTATCTCGAGCAATGTGATGTCCTTTGACCATGTCGAATACTAGCCAAATTAATTAATGATATCTATGTCTGTCATCCTTCCAGCATGATTAATGTTTATTCTTTATGCACACTAAATTTAGACACTCCATTTAGTGTCTGAATTTTCCTGTAAGTATTTTGTCCTCTGAAAGAAGTGAGGCATTTTGGGATAAAGAACCCACATGTATATACTGCAATGTCGAAGAAGGACACCATTCCCTTGTGCGCCTATGGACTCAACCTGCACATCTTCACTGGCCCAAGTGCCACAAGCTAAGCAGACTGATGCTTCCAGCAATAGCCAGTTAGGTTATGCTTGCAGTGATGTCAATCAAGTCTGTTGTTCTGATTTATCATAGGATCAGAGCAACAGGCTTAAACACTGAAAGCATGACATATGGACGTCTGCATATGTCTCTATTCATTGTAATGTAAAAAAACAAGATGAAAACTTTCCTCTATCTTGTTCGTTTACTTTTGTAACAGAAAAAAAGTCCTGCAGGTAGATCTTTCTTTTCCTTTAGAAAACTAAACCAAGAAGAGAGACGGAAGCTTCTGTCTTATTTTTAACATTACAGTGAACTGAGATTGATGCAGACTGGAAGTAATCTGTCTGCAACAGCTATTCTGCGATGTGTGTTACTCTGATCCTATGATGGATCAAACAATGGATTTGAATGACAGCAGTGTGAACCTAGCCTTAACATTTTATGACAAGTTGTATAGCTCCAGACACTACACACACACAATAGGTTAACATGTAATGATGACAGAAGACTGTCATTTAACCCTTTCCCTGCCAACCACGTATCTATACATCCTCCTAGGGTGGCACTTTCCTAGCCGAGGACGTATCTAATACAGTGCCTTGCGAAAGTATTCGGCCCCCTTGAACTTTTCAAACTTTTGCCACATTTCAGGCTTCAAACATAAGGATATAAAATTTTAATTTTTTGGTGAAGAATCGACAAGTGGGACACAATCGTGAAGTGGAACGAAATTTATTGCATATTTTAAACTTTTGTAAAAAATTAAAAACTGAAAAGTAGGGCGTGCCAAATTATTCGGCCCCCTTAAGTTAATACTTTGTAGCGCCACCTTTTGCTGCGATTACAGCTGCAAGTCGCTTGGGGTATGCATCTATCAGTTTTGCACATGGAGAGACTGAAATTCTTGCCCATTCTTCCTTGTAAAACAGCTCGAGCTCAGTGAGTTTGGATGGAGAGTGTTTGTGAACAGCAGTTTTCAGCTCTTTCCACAGATTCTCGATTGGATTCAGGTCTGGACTTTGACTTGGCCATTCTAACACGTGGATACGTTTATTTGTGAACCATTCCATGGTAGATTTTGCTTTATGTTTGGGATCATTGTCTTGTTGCAAGATAAATCTCCGTCCCAGTCTCAGGTCTTTTGCAGACTCCAACAGGTTTGCTTCCAGAATGGTCCTGTATTTGGCTCCATCCATCTTCCCATCAATTTTAACCATCTTCTTTGTCCCTGCTGAAGAAAAGCAGGCCCAAACCATGATGCTGCCACCACCATGTTTGACAGTGGGGCTGGTGTGTTCAGGGTGATGAGCTGTGTTGCTTTTACACCAAACATATCGTTTTGCATTGTGGCCAAAAAGTTCGATTTTGGTTTCATCTGACCAGAGCACCTTCTTCCACATGTTTGGTGTGTCTCCCAGGTGGCTTGTGGCAAACTTTAAACAAGACTTTTTATGGATATCTTTGAGAAATGGCTGTCTTCTTGCCACTCTTCCACAAAGGCCAGATTTGTGCAGTGTACGACTGATTGTTGTCCTATGGACAGACTCTCCCACCTCAGCTGTAGATCTCTGCAGTTCATCCAGAGTGATCATGGGCTTCTTGGCTGCATCTTTAATCAGTCTTCTCCTTGTTTGAGATGAAAGTTTAGAGGAACGGCCGGGTCTTGGTAGATTTGCAGTGGTCTGATACTCCTTCCATTTCAATATGATCGCTTACACAGTGCTCCTTGGGATGTTTAAAGTTTGGGAAATCTTTTTGTATCCAAATCCGGCTTTAAACTTCTCCACAACAGTATCACGGACCTGCCTGGTGTGTTCCTTGGTCTTCATGATGCTCTCTGCGCTTTAAACAGAATTGATTACACACAGGTGAATTATATTTATCATCATCAGTCATTTAGGACAACATTGGATCATTCAGAGATCCTCACTGAACTTCTGAAGTGAGTTTGCTGCACTGAAAATAAAGGGGCCGAATAATATTGCATGCCCCACTTTTCAGTTTTTTATTTTTTACAAAAGTTTAAAATAACCAATAAATTTTGTTCCACTTCACAATTGTGTCCCACTTGTTGTTGACTCTTCACCAAAAAATTTAAATTTTATATCCTTATGTTTGAAGCCTGAAATGTGGCAAAAGGTTGAAAAGTTCAAGGGGGCCGAATATTTTCGCAAGGCACTGTATACAGTCATATGAAAAAGTTTGGGCACCCCTATTAATCTTAATCATTTTTAGTTCTAAATATTTGGGTGTTTGCAACAGCCATTTCAATTTGATATATCTAATAACTGATGGACACAGTAATATTTCAGGATTGAAATGAGGTTTATTGTACTAACAGAAAATGTGCAATATGCATTAAACCAAAATTTGACCAGTGCAAAAGTATGGGCACCTCAACAGAAAAGTGACATTAATATTTAGTAGATCCTCCTTTTGCAAAAATAACAGCCTCTAGTCGCTTCCTGTAGCTTTTAATCAGTTCCTGGATCCTGGATGAAGGTATTTTTGACCATTCCTCTTTACAAAACAATTCCAGTTCAGTTAAGTTTGATGGTCGCCGAGCATGGACAGCCCGCTTCAAATTATCCCACAGATGTTCAATGATATTCAGGTCTGGGGACTGGGATGGCCATTCCAGAACATTGTAATTGTTCCTCTGCATGAATGCCTGAGTAGATTTGGAGCTGTGTTTTGGATCATTGTCTTGCTGAAATATCCATCCCCGGCGTAACTTCAAATTCGTCACTGATTCTTGTACATTATTCTCAAGAATCTGCTGATACTGAGTTGAATCCATGCGACCCTCAACTTTAACAAGATTCCCGATGCCGGCATTGGCCACACAGCCCCAAAGCATGATGGAACCTCCACCAAATTTTACAGTGGGTAGCAAGTGTTTTTCTTGGAATGCTGTGTTTTTTTGACGCCATGCATAACGCCTTTTTGTATGACCAAACAACTCAATCTTTGTTTCATCAGTCCACAGGACCTTCTTCAAAAATGAAGCTGGCTTGTCCAAATGTGCTTTTGCATACCTCAGGCGACTCTGTTTGTGGCGTGCTTTCAGAAACGGCTTCTTTCGCATCACTCTCCCATACAGCTTCTCCTTGTGCAAAGTGTGCTGTATTGTTGACCGATGCCTAGTGACACCATCTGCAGCAAGATGATGCTGCAGCTCTTTGGAGGTGGTCTGTGGATTGTCCTTGACTGTTCTCACCATTCTTCTTCTCTGCCTTTCTGATATTTTTCTTGGCCTGCCACTTCTGGGCTTAACAAGAACTGTCCCTGTGGTCTTCCATTTCCTTACTATGTTCCTCACAGTGGAAACTGACAGGTTAAATCTCTGAGACAACTTTTTGTATCCTTCCCCTGAACAACTATGTTGAACAATCTTTGTTTTCAGATCATTTGAGAGTTGTTTTGAGGAGCCCATGATGCCACTCTTCAGAGGAGATTCAAATAGGAGAACAACTTGCAATTGGCCACCTTAAATACCTTTTCTCATGATTGCATACACCTGGCTATGAAGTTCAAAGCTCAGTGAGGTTACAAAACCAATAAGTAGTTAGGAGTATTCAAATCAATAAAATGATAAGGGTACCCAAATTTTTGCACCGGTCAAATTTTGGTTTAATGCATATTGCACATTTTCTGTTAGTACAATAAACCTCATTTCAATCCTGAAATATTACTGTGTCCATCAGTTATTAGATATATCAAATTGAAATGGCTGTTGCAAACACCCAAATATTTAGAACTAAAAATGATTAAGATTAATAGGGGTGCCCAAACTTTTTCATATGACTGTATGTGTGGTATGTATAAATTCCTCACATCTTGCAGTTTTTTGGAAAGTACATTTTGTTTGCAGAAAGGGACTGCTTGAGCCAGCACTTTAGTGGCAAATTTGAATTTTTGTGCTATTTTTGTTTGTAATATCTGTTTGCTGCAAAGTTGCATGAAGGTGGTTGTGTATATGAAATATTAAGCTGTGTTTTTATATACGGTATGCTGTGCAATCTGAAAAAAGTTAGATTTTGGTATCGCAGTCACAGTATAGATTTTTAACATATTAGTGAATAACAGCAAAATCTTGCTTATCTTCTGTATCAGTGTTTTTGAGAGTATGAGCTCTTGTTGTAGCTGATGTTTGTGGTATATATAAATTGTGTACACCTTGATCTTTTATTTTAAATGTATTTTGTGTGTGAATGTAATATTGAATATGAGTTTTAAGTGCAAATATGTGTTTAGGTGCATTTTTTTCAAAAAATTATTTGTGTTTGTCACAAAGTTACATGAAGGTGGATGTGGCTATTGATAACCCATTGAGACACATATAATCTTCAGGTTGTCTACTTTCAAAAAATATATAGGGTTTAATGGTTCACTTGCTTCCCATGGTGTGTAATCCCTACATTTTATAGGATGATACTTTCTGGAGAACCCTGGCAGCAAAAGGGTTAATCAAATCATTTCCTTCATCTTTTGTGTTCAATTGATCCTCCCTTACACAAGCTTGGTTGAAGTGTGCATGTGTACTAAATGGCAGAGGGTAGAAATTCTGGCAGCGGTTTATCTCACCAAAAACAAATAGGGAAGATAAGAAGGGGCAATGGGATTTCAACTGCCTAATCTAACATCTGCCACTGAGAGTGAATCTGAAGGCCACCATGCACATTACTTGGTCAGCTGATTTAGTCAAAATTGGCTGGTTCAGCCAACAATTATCTAATGTGTATGGTTAGTTTTATTGTTAAACAATGCTAGTCCTACAACTAGTGAGATAATACAACAAATAACATATAGTGCAGGAGTCAGACACTTTATGATGAATTCTAGATTTATTAAGATCACAATCACTCATTTATATTGCTTCATGATTATTGGAATTTGACATCTTGAGTCTTCTTTCATTGACTAAATCTGGTATCTTTGAGATTAAATCTGGTATCTATAAAAAAAAGAGATAATTGTATTACTACTACATAATAATAATCTAATAACTAATCCATTTCATTTATATTTTTTATATATTTACAAAACATGCATTTGTTTTAGATTAACACATATAATGTATTAATGTTTGTTTTAACTGGTTATGTGTTTTATAACTATCTCAACTGTATGCTATATGTCAGAACAATTTTAGTAATGATCACTACAATTGATGCTCCAACCCCGTTACTGCCCCCACACTCGACACCAAGCTGCTTAGATGCAATGATTTCTATTGATTGTGGCATATAAGGGGTTGAGTGGCCAGAAACAGGTATTACAGCAGAAGCTTGACTGTCAATCACAGTGCAATCATCCTATTAAATCATCCTAAATGTCATGGAGACTCTAAATAAGACAATCTAAAAATACACATTTTTGTCATGGCTAAAATATGGCCTTACAGTATAATTTATGAATATGTTTTAATAATTATAATGACATTGTGTTTCATAAAGCCATAGAACCCTCAGGTAACTGACATTACTCTTATAATTTACAATCAGGGGACATTATCCTGCATAATTCTGTATAAACAATGCGATGCACAGAATTATTAAGAGACTCTGGCATCTTAATATTTTTGGCGCATCACGCACCATGTGCCTGAAATTATATCTACGTAAGTCAGTGACTTGCATACATTTCTAGTGTAATTTACAACGGTTTTCTAGCATGAGTTATAGTAAATCTGTCCAATTCCTTCTTCTATTTGTTTCACCTATACAATATGCAGGAGATTGTATGTTAATAAAACATTTGTTACAACTTACATTTCAGATTTTTTAATTTATCCGAGTACTGGTAAGTTTTGAACAACATTATTCACCATATCAGTATTCACATTCAAGCCAGCCTGAAGAGCATAATAATATATGGCAAAAGATTAAAGACAAAAGAATGAGAAATATAGTTCGGTAACGGTTAGTCTTAGCAACAACTGCATTATGAAATAAGCTTGGTTAAAATATTGAGTAAAATTTTTCTTTTTTTTTGGTGGTATTTAATACAATTAAAATATAAATCATATTTTAATTTATGTATCCGTTTTTCATTTTTATTAGATTGATATGAATTATACAGTATATCTAGTCTATAAACTTGTATAAGCTCAAAGCGTCAGTCTCAATAAATCAGACTCAGTGAGTCTGGGTTGTTGGTATATGTCTGACTGCTGGAAATTCAGTGATGTCTCTAGCCAATCAAATTCATTGGAACTCAGCAAACCATATGAGGTTACTTGACTGAGCAATCATCTGCTAAATGTGGACTTCACAAGAGTAGGCCCCTTAAATATTGATCAATCAATATTTATTTGTTAAGATACATAGCTACAATTCAGGAAAGTAATTGTAAGTTACTGTAAGAAAATTAGTCAAAGCAGAAAATATTTGATAATATATAATCATTGTTGTTGAAAAACATAGTTTTGGTGTGAGATGGTCATTCACATCCATCAAAAATTACAGCTGTGGCAGGAATAAAATGCTAATTTTTGCAGATAATATTGACTTTTTATTAAGAAATTTAATGGCTGTCTTACCAGAGACTTGCTCAAGTTTTTAAGCGTTTCCCCCTTTGAAAAATATATACAATACAATAAAAATTTACACTGAATAACCTGATGCAAATAATATATCCTGTAATTTTATATAATTAATAATAACTTACCAATAACTGACATAAAGCATTCATCACTTTATCGAATAATTCACAATCCTCCTAGAAGCAGAACATGGAAACATTTTTAGATTTATAGCATAATGAATGAGACACATAGCACAGAACATTGATATACTGAATTACCTTCTAGCTATAGTATTCTGAATAGAATTGGCCATGACTTACCCCAGATATCAACATATCATAAACAACTACACTATGTAGAGTACATATCAGTTTCTTTTTAAAACTTCTATATTATACAAAACATGTTATATTACATATAATATATAAGATTTGCATAAGACTTCTATTATATATTCTTTATATAGTTCTAAAGGCTCATACATACTTCTTTAATAATAATAATAAATAATAATCCTTTAATAGTCCCACAATGGGGAAATTCAGTGTGTTACAGCAGCAAAGATAAGATAAGCAGATTCAAATACAAATACAACATGTACAGGAATGTTCCAAGGTAGAGGCATTACATTGATAGTAGACAGACAGATAGGAAGTAGAAGAGGAGGGGGGGGGATTTAACAGGCAGAAAGATATTTCAGTTCTCTGTGTGTATTGATCTCCGCTTAGGTCGGTTTTGGTTGTACAGCCTAACCGCGATGGGGAGGAAAGACTTACGATAGCGCTCCTTCTCACACTTAGGGTGGAGCAGTCGGTCACTGACAGTACTGCCCAGCGCTATCACAGTCTCATGCATGGGATGGGACTTCTTCTTCTGCATGGAGCTCACCACGGAAAGTATCCTTCTGTCACCCACCACCTGCACTGGGTCCAGTGGGCTCCCCAGAGCTGGCCCTTCTAATCAGCTTGTCAAGTTTATTTCTGTCCCTGGTTGATATACTGCTCCCCCAGCAGGACACCCCAAAGAAGATGGCTGATGCCACTACCGAGTTGAAGAAAGTCCTAAGCAGTGCCCCCCGGATTCCAAAGGCTCTCAGCTTCCTAAGCAGGTAGAGCCTGCTGTGGCCCTTCCTGTACAGGACCTCCATATGATCTGCCCAGTCCAGTTTATTATTAAGGAGCAAACCCAGGTACTTATAGGTGTTCACAATCTCGATGCCCGTCCCCAGGATGTCCACTGGTTTAGGAGGGCATCTGCATTTACGGAAGTCCACCACTATCTCCTTGGTCTTCCCAGTGTTAATCTTCAGGTGGTTCCGCTGGCACCAGTCCACAAGATCCCGGTTCAGTTCTCTGTACTCCCTGTCATCATCGTCTGTGATGAGACCTACTATTGCAGAGTCGTCAAAATAGTTCTATAGGTAGCAGCTAGATGAGTTGCACCTAAAATCTGCAGTGTCATCTGATGTCATCTGGCCCTGCGGCTTTCCTCGCCTTGATCTTTTTCATCTCCTTCCTCACCTGGGCCCGTGTGAAGGTCAGACTGTGGTCAGATAAAGATGGATTTCTGGATTTACTGGTCTGTTGGGAAGTAGCCGCATGGGGTGAAGTCATTGTGGTGGGGGGAACTGAAGGACATGCTGGGGTGGGAGGAGCTGGTTTGTGATCAAATCTGTTGAAGAATAGGTTTAGTTCATTAAGCCAATTAACATCTGCCTCAATCTGGCAGACAGACTGTTTATGACCCGAAATTGACTTAAGCCCCTCCCAGACCCCCCTTATGTCTTTTCTTTCCATTTGCTTTTCCATCTTTTCCTTATAACTGGCTTTTCCCTGCCTGATTTGATGCCTCAGCTCCTTTTGTGCTTCCCTCAACCCCTCCTTATCTCTTGTCCTGAATGCCATCTTTTTCTCCTTAAGTAGTGTTTTTATATCAGAGTTAATCCATGGTTTGTAGTTGGAGAAGCACCTCACCACTTTTGTGGGTATTGTGTTGTCCACACAAAAATTAATGTAGTCCATTATGCAGTGTGTGAGTCCTTCTATATCTTATCCATAAGAATCCTGCAGAACTTCCCATGCGATTGAGTCAAAACAATCCCTCAGAGCCTCATCACTCTCCTCGGACCATATCCTCACTGTGTGGGTGACAGCTGGTTCTCTACGTACAAGTGGCTTGTACACAGGTCGGAGATGCACTAGGTTGTGATCCGACCTAGTAAGTCTTTCTGCTTTCAAAATTGCAGGGTGCCATAATACGGTAGCCACAGAAATCTATAGGGCCCTATAAACCTCTATGTAATTTTTTTTTTTTTTTTTTTAAAAGAGGCATGCTCATTTGAATGCTGAACTGTCCAGATATTCTTCTTTAGGCTGAGGCCCCATGTTGCAGAAACGCAGCTTTTTTCGTTGCAGATTTTGCTGCGTTTTTTGGGCCAAAACTATGAATGGCTACAAAAGGAATGTGAAATATATACTTCTACCTTTTGCTCAATCCTGGATTTGACAAAAAAAAAAAAAATCTGCAAAATCTGCCATAAAATCTAATATCCTGGACGACCCCTTTAACAAACTTAACTACTTTATTTAAGCATCACATTATGGTGCACTACACTATTTTCATAGTGTACCATTGTAATATATTCAAGATTAGAACAACGTGCTGCACAAATAGCATAGCAAAAAATTACTCAATACTCAATAGATTAGCACACTAACTATACTGACTATATCAGTAGACACACACAGTGCATAAGGACTAAATATTATCTAGACATTGAATTATATTTTGTGCACACAAGTATTATGTTTGCACATATAAGTCACCATTTAAAGTAGGGCAAAGAGAAATCTGGCATATTTTATAGATAAAAAATATATATAATTTAATTGTATAAATATAGTTTGGCCATATGCATTCTGCATTTGTTTGCCTAGATACTTTAACCTCTTCCTGACATGCACAGCAGATGTTGTGTCTTTAGACATGGTATCCACTCAGGAGATGAGCAGGGGCCATAGGGGCCAGGTCTGCACTGTTTTAAACAGCAGCAACCCAGAGATAAGGTCCACAATCAGAGACAATCTGTTTGCAAACATTTATCTTTTTCAATGCCTTGGTCAATTGTGACGGAGGCACCCAAAGAACTGAGGCACAGGGGAGCATGTATGCTGGGATCGCCATCCCTTGGAGCAAAGATCAGGGGGAAGTGATCTGCTACCATGACAGTTGGGAGCCTTCTGTACTAGTTCTATTTTAATATAAGTCAGTGGATTTTACAATATACCCCAACACATTAGTATTGCAGTATGTCATATGGGTGATCGAACCCCTAGGGGGTCTAAAAATAAAAATGTTAAAAATGCATATAACATTTCAATTCACCCACCTTTAAGCCCTCATATGTCTCTGTGAACAACTTTTGTAAGACAGTGAGTAAAAAACAAAAATGAAAAAAAAAAAAAAATGACTACATTTGGAAGGTATTAATCAGTAAAACAAAGAAAAGCTTACCACTGCCTTGAAAACTTGCACTCCAACCTTTTCTGCTACTTCTCCAACTTTATCACCAACATTCTCCTAGAATCAGATAAACAAACAGGTAAGTGAATATTGTAATAGAGACTATAAGAAGATTAAGGCTAAGGCCCCATGTTGCAGAAATGCAGCTTTTTTTGTTGCAGATCGCTGTGGGGTTTTTTTAGCCAAGGCCAATGGCTACCAAAGGAATGGGACAAATATATGGTCAATCCACTTCTGGCTTTGGCTCAAAAAAACACAGCAAAATCTGTAACAGAAAAAAAGCTGCATTTTTGTAATGTGGGGCTTCAGCCTAAAGGGGTTTTCCTTTAGGCTGAAGCCCAACATTAAAAATTGTGTGCAAATGGTTTTGATGCAGTAAGATTAGTCACTTACTATAGTATTATCCAAAGCAGAGATGCTTCTGTAAGCCAGTTTTACATACAGTTACATGATCATGTTTCTGGTGTCTCCTGCTTTTGTGAGGTCCTGTACACTGAACACATAGTAATCTTCTCTCTCCCCAGCCCTGATGTACCAGAGATCACACAATACATTACTTTTATCTCCAGTGCTCTATGACATGATCCATACCTCCCAACCATCCCGGATTCAGCGGGACTGTCCCGGATTCTGGGTCCTGTCCCACCGTCTCGGTCGGCGGGAGGTATGTCCCGGTTTCACTAGAATCCCATCCACTTTGCAGGGACTGTAAAATGCTGCAGTTTTTACATGGCGTTTCCACTGCGGTTTGGCCACGTGGGGTCCCGTCCTTAACAGCAGATAAATATATCTTTGAAACATAATGTCAATCATTAGTTAAAAATTATGTTCTATGTTTAAAGTGAAATAATGTGAAGATTTACTTAAAGGGGTGTTATGAGACATTTTTATATTATTTTATACAGTTGCTAGTGGGCCAAAAAAAGATATAAAAACAGTAATGACCTGTCCATGGGCCTCTGTCTCAAGTCGCAGCAGGTCAGGTTGATTGTGTATAGGTCCCACGCTGTTTGTGTGAGGGGATTAATGCAGCCAATAAGAGGTCACCTCTACACAAATGGCATGTCAATGCAGTCATTGGCTGCAGTGGTACACAAATGCATGTTACTGGTGACATCAAGTCGAGGTCTTGTAGATAGAAGAATGAAGCTCCAACTGCTGGAAATGGAGGCTCAGGGAGAGGTGAGTACTTTTTCTTATATTTATTGGCCCACTAGCAGCAGTTTTAAGTAATAAAAAAAAGTCTCGGAACATCCCTTTAACCCTACTATTAATAATGATAATCATGACATTCATTCTAATTATATTAATAAAAAAGTAAATTAAATACCAAAAATTCTGGAGTGCTCAAGATTACGTCAGCTGTACAACCAGTATCTATCTGTACAAATATAATGAAATACCATTATATAATTTTATGTAATGTAGTTTATCATGTATCAAGTATTATGGATGAAAGAATTAAAATGTCCAAATAATACATTGAAAACATTACCAGAGCTGTGTGTAATTCCTTGAGGAACTCCTTGTACAGTTGCATATTATGAGTTTTCTGTGAATAAAGAAATACAAAATATTTTGTTTGAAATAACATTATATCATTATTATCGTTATTGTTATTATTAGTAGTATTAGAATAATGATTTCAAAAACTATATAAAAATGTAGATTTCACAATAATTTGTAACATTACATGAAGCATTTAGGGAAGCTGGAGGCTAGGTGGAAAAACGGCAAATGGAGTTTAAGGCTGAAGCTCCACATGGCGTAAACACAGCGGTTTGGCCACGGCAGAAATGGTGCAGCAAAAACTGCCACACATTGCAGAAAGAAACCTGCAGCGGAAACATTGTTGTGATTTTGGAAATTGCAGCATGTCAATTATACCTACGAAAAATCTGGCAGTTTCCGTGTAGGTATAATTGAAGCAGAAAGTCCGCAGAGGTTTCCTTCACTTTCTGTGAAAAGCGTGATGCTTTTTCCGCCATGGTTTTTCCCGCAGTGCTTTTAGGCTGCGGCCCACTACGTTTTAAGTAATAAAATTTTGCTGCATTTTTTTTTTTTTTTTTTGAGCCAAAGTCTGGAGTGATTTGAAAAGGAATGGAAATTATAAAAAAAGCACTTAGACATTTCCTTTCTGTTAAATCTGCTCCTGACTGTAGCTCAAAAAAATGCAGCAAATTTTCTGCAATGTAGGGCCTCAGCCTAAAGGTTCTAATCAGTGGTGAAATTCTTGTCTTGTATTGTCTTGAACAATTGCCGATGGATACAACCATGAATGCAGGAACTTTCTATGCTGTGAAACCAGGCCATGATTTCCTTGTTGTGACCAGGTTATCTTTTCGTGCATGCACTTCCCCTGCCTGCTAACCTGGCTGGAGACGGGGCATAACAAGTTATGATAGGGCCCCATCTACCAGGATCACCTTCAGCAGCCAGTTCAGAACTTTAAAAGTGTACTTTTAGTTTGGTCTCCTTTATACACAGGTATAACACACGTAGCGATTTAACAGTACAGATAATGCACACAGTGATGTCACAGTACAAGGATAATGCCCACTATGATATCATAGCACAGGGATAAAGCACATACAATAAGATCACTGCGTAAATTGTGATGTGACAGCATATGAAGAAAGTAATTATAATGATTTCACATTCACACTTAGTTTTCCTCTTCCATCAGCCATACTTATTAGGTCTCAGTGTATATGGGACACCTACTTGTTGGGCCCCAAAGCAGACAGTTATGCCCATGGCTTGGGGAAAACTATTTAGCTAAAAGCTAATGAAAGTATACTATAAATGCATACATTAGACACCTAGCTATTAATTATAAAATATTTTACAGTTAATCTGCTCTTCGTCATGTCTGAGACAACTGTCCAATTATTGAGATGTTAATTGTACTTGTAATGATATATTAAATCTAAATATGTAACACATTATACCTTTCCCGCCATGAAGTTGCATAGCATATTTCGGAGTTTTGTAAGAGTTTCCGGGACATCAGTCTGTTAAAAATAGTTACAGTCAAAATCATAGAATGATTATATAAATGATTTGTATTGTTGGAGTTCTCACAGCATACTATACATTTATTGCAAACATTGGGTTCTTGATTTTACACTATAATCAGTTAAAGTGGGTTCCAGCCCCAGAAAACTAAGTGTATATGTGTCTAGGGACATGTTAAAATAAGAAAAGGCTATTCACTCTTCCATGTTTCCCTGTTGTTCCTGTCCACAGGCTGTCTGAGTTGCCACTGAGTTCCATTTCCTGATGTTTCCTGACTCCAAGGGAAGAACTCTGAGATGCCCATCCAGACAGTCACTGGCCAGAGTGGTGACCAGCCAGCTGGACAGGCCTCTTAGAGCTGTTGTGGTGTAGGAAACAGCTTAGTAGGGACCTTCCTGTGGTAGCAGAGAATTTTGGAGTGGGCGTAACCTTGTTTTATTTCAATATGCCCCTATTAGGTACTTGCACAAAAGCAGATTATATTTCAGTATCAAACCAATGGCTATCTCTAGGATATACTATCACTTCCTATAGGATGTATTATATCTATAGTGATCTCTGTGTAGGGAAAAAGTGGCTTTTGACTCCATCATTTAGTTAGCATTCAGTTAGCAACCCATAGCATGCCATTACTTATTATAATGGGAATACCCCTTTATGCTTTTAAAATTAATGCATTTCTTATTGCAAAGGGACAGTGGTATTATCTGATATTGATCTATTTTTGTATGCTAGTTATTCTAGTGAGGAGAAACATATACTGTAGTATGCATGTATTATCTTATACACTTTACTAAATAGCTAATCTGGGGACATCTTCTGTATGGTATTGTTTTCTCTTAAATAATGTTTGTGTAGCGCAGAATATGTAAAATTAATCAAGTATCTAAAACTTGTCAGGTCATAGAAATTGAACACTATATTACAGTTTGCCATAGAATTCATCTACATAAAAGTAGATATTGCATTACATATCTTACAGCCTATAATATACAGTAGCTGGAGCTGTATTTATAATTATGCAGACTTCAGAGCTAAAATCTCTGGTCATTACCTTAAAGTTTTTGCTTCCTAAATAAGTGCATAGCGCTATTTCTGGAGATACATTCTGGAAGTATAATTTGTATAATTCTTACCTTAACTAATTTTTCAACACAGTCCTTTGGGATCTCGGGTACATGCGATGAAACTACAAAATAAAATAACTCACACATCATAAAGAACATATTTATGAAATGTCATTACTTCTTATGATGGGAATAACCCTACTCTCTTCCTGCTTTGGTTGTTAAAGAGGACCTTTCATGTCCTCAGGCACATGCGGTTTTATATACTGCTAGAATGCCGACAATGCGCTGAATTCAGCGCACTGTCTGCTTTCCCGTTATGTACCCCGGGGCTGGAGATATTTGTGCCATTAGTTTTCTGCCCATCGTCAGCTGGGCTGTGAGGAACGCCTCTCCCCCCCGACTGTACTCGTCCATAGCCCTCTACTGTCAGAGGGGTCGTTCCTTACCGCCTAGCAATGATGCTGAGCTGTGAGGAACGCCGCCCCCAGTACAAGTCTATGAACAAGTACAGTCAGGGGGGGCGTTCCTCACAGCCCAGCTAGACTGTCAGGAACGCCCTTCTGACGATGGGCAGAGATTGGTGCCGAAACCCCTTTTTTCAGCCTACCACACGATATATAAACCCTTTTTTTGCCCCCCCACACATTATATGACCAATTTTTTATGGTCCCCACACAGTCTATGATCCTTTTTATGGCCCCCGCACAGTATATCACCCCTTTTTAAAGCCCAAACGCAGTATATGAACGCCTGTTTTTTACACCCCACCCACCCAGTTTAAGATCCCATTTCCAGAGTAGTGGGCGATAATTTTCACTCACCTGTCCAAACTTCTGTCTAGGCCTCCCTCCACTGCCCCCACCTGGTGACCTGGAATTCTTCAGCGTTGTGACTAGAGATGAGTGAATCGAAGCTGACGAAGTGGAATTCGATCCGAATTTCAGAAAATATTCGATTTGCATCAAATCCGAATTTCCTCTCGCTTCATGGTAACGAATTACATTTAGTTCAAAATGGCTGCTGTACATATTTAGGACATGGGGAATCCGAGATCACCCACAATGCCATGCGTACAGCCAGCCCTGTGAATTCACAGCCCTTTAACCCCTTCGCAAGCGCCCACGGCATGTTTGCCCGCTGCATCCAAGGTGTTAAAACCTCTGATCGGTTATGCAGCAGGGTGTTAGCTGTAACTGACAGCTAACACCCTGCTCCATAACTGATCGGGGGTTTTAACACTTTGGATTCCACAGTCAAACATGACCGCGGCATCCAAGGGGTTCCTCCATTTTGCTGCCCACCTGCCAACCCCGGCTCTCTGAAGCCAATAAAATGCTGTTTTAGTTACGTGATTCGCTGGGATTTAATTCGGATCGAATAGAATCATATCGCAAAATTCGGCGAAGTTGCCGAATTGAAATTTTGAATACTTTGCTCATTTCTAGTTGTGACGTAAGTGTAGTTCCATCTAGAGGCGGCAGTGGAGGGCAGCTTGGATAGGAGCGAGGACTGATGAGTAAAAATTATTGGTTGCTACTTATTTTAATAACACAATAAGTAAGGGCCGATTAAAAAAAAATGCTGCCCCCTCCCCCTTCATTCCATGAGACGCCGCCTAAGGCCATCACCTCATGGAAGATGTGCCCCTGATCTCAGGACTATATAGCTGCAGGATCAATTACTAGAAAGAAAATTCTTTGTAGAGAATAGCTTAAAGCTACATTCACGCAACTTGATTAATGGTCGTGTGATGGACGGTCATCACATGGCAGCATTAAATTCAATGGGGGCTATTCACATGACCATAAAGGTTGTCACGGACCGTCAAAATATAGGTCATGTCCTATTTTTATATGTTTTCATGGATCCCTCCATACACTGTAAACAGTGAAAGCAGGTACCCCTTAGGTGCAAGACAGCTGTGAAAAATTTACTTTTTCACGGCCATTTTGCACCTTGGTCATCTGAATGTAGTCTTAGGGGAGCAACTACTAGACCTGACTACAGGGTAGATTTTTGTAGTCAGAATATGCTAGTTAATGACAGAGTTCAGTGTATCAGTAGCAAATGCACCCAGGAGTGAATCAGTACTAGATATAGCACAAAGTTGTATATCTTTATCATTTTGTAGAAAGGAGAATACATTCTAGAAAGAAACAGTTTTTGTTTTACATTTGATACATTATTTTGAGAATGTATCTAAAATACAGCTTTCAAATATAATTCTTCTCTGTTTAGGCTCCTCTTCAACTTTATGCTAAGAAAATGTAATAAAAATGCAACAAAATAAGCATAATTAATGGTAATGACTACTCACCATTTTTACCTCCACCATAACCAGCATAGGCATTTCCAGAACCTATGCAACAGAATAAAATTACATAGTATCTGAATCTATAAACTATACAGTATTTAACAGCAATATATATAATTTTATAGATATATATAAATTTTTGCTAAATTTTCACTAAGTATGGCTCACACCAGTTTTCCAACAATGCAATATTAAATTCATGTTGAAAAAAGTTTGAGAATTACTTACCATAGTAGCAGCTTAGCGCTACAAAGAGAAGGGTAACTGCAACCTTCATGATGGAAGATGCTCAATCTGAGTTATTCAGAAGGAATATTGAAAGATTTTTGAGAAATGATTTGACCACTCTCTAAGACTTACTATATTTATACATTAGAATGAGACCTTTGTCTCCACCCACATTTATTCAACAATAAATGTTCTTATATTTCATAAACTTGGTATTTAATTACCTCTCAAATTTCCATTGTAAGAGCATGGATTGGACTGCAGTATTATTTTTCATGCGCATGTTTTGATGTAAAAAGAGTAAAATTTCAAACAGTGAGTAAGATTTGCTAAACAAAATGTGCCTGAAATTTGGCATAATTTGCACCACATTGTCACATTTATCAAGTGTTTTAGACATTTTTATGACATGTATGATAATGGGCATTGTTTTGCAGGAAAGGGGTGTGGCATCATGGAAAGCAGGAGTAGTCTAAGGTGCAACACTGTCCACCAAATAAATTTTCTGCCATAAACTAAGCCAACAAATAAGACGTGTAAAGTTAGGGTGGGTTCACACTTGCGCCGGAGTCCGTCCGCCGCGAATCCGACTGAAAATCTCAGAAAACTGTATAGGGACTGGATAGGGAAAGGTTTGCGACGCATTGCTTAAAAACCCATTCATTTGAATGGGTTTTTAAAGCAATGCGCGGGTGTGTGCGTACACCCTCTGCGGCACGAATCCAGTTTTTTTTTCGCTGGAAACAAAGTCGGACATGCAGGACTTTGTTTCCGAAGAAAAAAACAGGAAACAAAAACAGGAAAGAGGAAGCCGGCGCCAGCAGGGATAGCAGAGCAGCGTGAGGAGGGCCAGGAGAGGTAAGGCCCCTCCCCATATTATAATGATCCACAGGGGCCCCATACAGTATAATATGCTATCCAGAGGGCCCCCCAGTTAAATGCTCCAACGTGGCCCCACACAGTATAATATGCTATCCATAGGGACCTCCCCAGTATAATGCTCCACAGGGGCCCCACACAGTATAATATACTATCCAGAGGGCCCCCTCCCCAGTATAATGCTCCACAAGGGCCCCACACAGTATAATATGCTATCCAGAGGGACCCCTCCCCAGTATAATGCACCACAGTGGCCCAAAACAGTATAATATTCTCTCCAGAGGGCTATTATACTGTTTTGGGCCACTGTGGAGCATTATACTGGGGGAACCTCTCTGGGCAGTATATTATACTGAGTGAAGGCCAGCATGTTATACTGTGTGGGGTCACTGTGGAGCATTATTCTGGGGGGGGGGCATCTGCAGAGCATATTATATTGCGTGGGGCATTATTCGGGGGGAACTAAGGAGCATTATACTAGGGGGCCCTCTGGGGAGTATATTATACTGCGTGGGGCCTACTCTGGAGCATTATACTGGGGGGACACTCTGGGGAGCATAATATATTACACTGGGGGGGCACTGTGGAGCTTTATACTAGCGGGGGCCCTTTGGGGAGCATATTATACTATGGGCCACTGTGGAGCTTTATACTGGGGGGAAGGGGCAGTGTGGGGAGCCTGTTATACTGTGTGGGGCCACTGTGGAGTTTATTATATTGTGTGGGGCTTCTCTGGAATATATTATACTCTGTGGAGCCATTGTAGAGCATTATACTGGGGGGACTGTGGGGAGCATATTATACTGTGTGGGACCACTGTGGAGCATTATACTGAGGGAACCCCTCTGGGCAGTATAGTATACTGTGTGGAGGCCATTGTGAAGCATGTTATACTGTGTTAGGCCATTATGGAGCATTATACTGGGGGGGACTGTGGAATTCATATTATACTGTTTGGAGCATATTATATTGTGTGGGGCTGCTGGTGAGCATATTGTACTGTCTGGGGCCACTAAGAGGTAGTATACTGTGTGGAGCCTTATATACCATGTGGGACCACTATGGGGGGGGGCTCAGGGGAGCATTTTATACCGTGGAGCACAATATATACCATGTGGAGCATTATACTGTGGGGGGAGGCTCAAAATTCCTGCTGGCAGCCCTGTGTGCTATGTCTGCATCACAGCTCCCTCACTATAATCTTGCACATACGTGTAGTGCTCCATGGCCATGTCTTTCCCCATACAGTACTGGCCATGGAGTTATTGGGGCCTGCACAGTACTATAGGGGCTGACTATACTGGGAACATACTCAGTAAAGCCAGATAATCAGCACATATGTAAGATTTCAGTGAAGGAGCTGTGGTGTAGGCTATTAGCAGGAAGCTGTTGGGTGGGGCCCCAGAACAAGTTCCTCTGGTGGGCCTAAGGCCCTTCAGTCCGACACTGTATAACGGAGAACTACTATAAGGATGGGTTACTATATATAATTGGGAAACTTAAATATGAGGGGGCTATTATAAGGGGGAACTATTATTTATAAGACAGGCTATTATTTATAAGGGGGGAACTATTATATATAAGGCATCCATTATAAGGGGGAGCTATTATTTATAAGAGGTGAACTATTTATAAGGGGGGTATAATTGTTAAGTGGGCTTATTTATAAAGGGGGCTATTAGTGATAATTGGGACTATTATTTATAAGGGTAATTATTATTTATGGGGGGCTATTATTTATAAGGGAGCAGTATTATTTTTACGGGGTGACTGTTACTGATAAGGGGGAATATTACTGATACAGGGCACTATTTATCATTTATAAGGGAGCTATTACTGACAAAGGTGTAATATTATTTATAAGCAGGGACTATTATTTATAAGGAGGCGCTATAATAACTGATGACTGCGTGCAAAAATCTATTAGGCGGTACAAAGGTGCTCATTTGAATTGTGTGTGATAAAATGGGGCCTGTTATTACTTTTTTGTTGGCAGAAAGGAGGCGTTATTATAGGGGTTGCCACTGCAAGACAATGGTGTTGTTTGCATATCAGCATTTGGGGCCGCGCTTTTAATTTTGCCCAGGGCCCCACTTTGTCTAAAACTGGCCCTGCCGATGTGTCTTTAGTTTAAAATGCATATCCACATATCTCCAGGCTCTCTGCAGCCAGGAATATAGCTGTTTTTTAACACGATTCGCCACAAATTAATTCGGATCAAAACTAATATTTTTGGGAAATTCGGTGAAGCTGCCGAATTGAATTTTTGAGAAATTCGCTAATCTCTAGCTGTATCCATTGGCAACCTATCAAGACTGTCACCAGTAAGATGATAAGAGAAAATCTTTAAAGAGGACCTTTCGCCACCTCCTTGACCAACATGTTACAGCATGTTACATAAATTAATACAGTGTAGGTGCTGCTCCACTGATTCAGGTGCAGTTGGATATTTTTCTCTAGCCCCCACCATTCCCGAGCAATCAATGCTGTTAGTTTTGGTGCCTGATATGGTACTTAGGTTCTGTACTTTCAGGAGGCCGGTGTCAGGCAGGAGCAGGTACAGGGTGTGAATCTGAGCTCTGCCACTGGCTGCCTCTGATTGATGATCGGAATCGCACACACGTGCCTGTGATCCTGTCTTGTTTGTGATGCAAATGAGTTGACTGCTGCAATGAAAATCCCTACAGAATTGGGAAGTGTCAGTCGTTTCGCTTAGTGGTCCTGAGTAAAAATTTGTCACGCCAAATATTAATTTGATTTAGATTTCTCTTTTGTTCATTCACTTTGTATTTTACTAATTGACAAAAATAAACTATTAAAGGGGTTGTCCACTTTCAGACCAATATTGAAAGACAAATGTTACTGTTTGCATAATGAAAAGTTATACAATTTTCCAATATACTTTCTGTATCAATTCCTCACAGTTTTCTAGCTCTCTGCTTGCTGTCATTCGTTCTGCATTCTTCCAATGGATAAAAATCAGTCCATAGCTGTGGCATAACTAAAGTCTTGTGGACCCCAATGCACACTTTTGTCCGGGGCCTCCTACCTCATCCCTACAGCAAATTCTTGACAGTGATGGTTACAACTGCTAAGGAGTTTAATTAACCTTAGTGTGGTTAGGGTAATCTGTCGGTCTCTTTGGCTTATGGGGAAGCTGCAATCTCAATACTGATGCCAGTGCTTATGGACCCCCTAAGGCTCCTGGGCCCCGGTGCGACTGCACCCTCTGTGCCCCTCAAGTTACGCCCCTGGTCCGAGGTCATGTGACATACAATCACATGACCATGGACTGTATATCACATAACCATGGACAGATTTTTATTTACTGGAAGTAAGCAGAATGAATGACAGCAAGCAGAGATCTATAAAACCATTAGGAAATGATACAGAATGAATACTGGAAAATTGTAGAACGTTTCAAGATTGGTCTGAAACTGGGCGACCCCTTTAATACTTCTGTTTTTGAAACTATCCTTACTTTGCAGCAGTTTTTCCACATGTGCCTATCTAATGTTATATGTTGTTTTTCTGTGTGTCTATGAATGTGTATTCTGGGCCCTGATCTTGTACTTCCATGGTTAAATTTGCTATGGGACCTATTGTTACGTGATTCATCACTGGCAGATTGCAGGAAATTTAGCATTTTTCTGGTTACCATTAAAATATGATGGATTTAATTTTTAAACTTTTCTTTACAGTGCCAGCATACATCTTCCAGATGATAGTGCTTTGCCAATTGTTCCATCGGTGCCTTCTACATCTGTCTACTGAAGTAATTAGACCACACAATCTGCGCCTGTACAGGGGAAAAAAACTATGCATTGATAAATGTCATGGCACATTAGCTTGTAATAAATATTGCATGTGACGTACAAGGTATATGATATGATACTGCCATACAAAAGAAAGTGACTGGAAACCAACCAATGCTAATACCAATACCAGTACCAATTACTATTATATGTAATATTATACTTTTTGGAAAAGCACACAGTGAGTTGTCCAGTTTATATTGGAAAGGTATTCATGAACTGTCATCACAGTAGCCAAACAACACATTAAAATATATATTACAGCATTTTAATAGTTTAGCAAGATTAGATTTAGATTATAGTATGTTATTTCTAGAGATTATACATCAATCAGCTATAATAATAAAACCGCATAGGTAAAAAATTGTATTCAGCACCAAATCCAAGGTATATTAATATAAAAAATAACTTTTATTTTTCCAATAAAAAAATCACTCCATAGGTTCGGTGGTTAGTAACAGCCTACGCGTTTCGGAACGATGTCCCTTACTCATGGCATAGATCACCAAACCAAACACACAATATTTAAAAGCAAAAACGAAAAAAACCACACCTCTGGGGATCAGATGCCATCATTTAACTAATTAACACATCCCCACAATAGCATATGTCTGCAAACCCACACTTTCCCTTACTGAATACAAAAGGAATATATCCACATAAATACATATTATGTCACACATATAAAATAAAAAAATAAATAAATAAATAAAAAAAACATATACATAAGCACAAATGAGTAGATATAAACACTTATAAAGAAAACATCAAATATAAACATAAATAGCGTTAATGTCATTCAAAATATTCAAAAAAAAAATAAAAATTTAAATGAACAATAAGACACATCAACATTAACACGATCATAAGACTATAGCGCATAAACGTGTTCCCATGTATAATAAATTCACAAGAAAGAATTTTACCATTGTCCTTGAAAGAGCTAAATCTTGCTATAATCCAGGACCATTAAACACAAAAAATGAAACTAAACAACAAAAACAATCATGTGACATACGGTCATGTGATAAGTCACATGACTATTCAAGGAAGTAAATGCAAAATATCCATGAGAAAGATCCACTCCTGTAGGATGATACACAATCTATAGAAATAGCCAGGAGGGAAACACCACACATATCAAAAACCGCTCATATATTATAATCACATATCCCTGATTTGTTACCACATATATACCAAATTATACAGGAATACATATAAAATGCATAATATACCCTCCTAGTCCAATGAATAAAAAGTAATATGGTGACATCACAGACGTATAAGAATAATAAATTAATAAAAATAGGACAAATCAGATCTAATATTCATCCCACCTGGAAACCGAGTACCCAGCTTTAGAATCCAGAAAGCTTCCCTTTTTAATAATTTTCTACGCCAGTCCCCACCTCTGACTGGTCTAGGCACATATTCAATTGCACAAAAAGTGAAACTAGTGGCATTGCCCTTATGCTGACAAATAAAATGTTTTGAGGCATTAGAAACATTTTCATTAGGACTCTTATTACAATCGGCCAGATGTTCCGCAATCCTGATTTTAACCGGGCGTATTGTACAACCCACATATTGTACAACCCCAGGCTGCCTGGAGCCCCCAGTACCTGGGTGATCCTGCCGAGACCTGCGGAAGTCAGCGCTGTGTTTCCATAGCGCTGACTTCCCGTATAGGCTGCAAGACACTTGTATGCTTGTGTCTTGCAGTCTATAGTACTGAGCCAGAGATCAAAGCATCTCTGGCTCAGGTGTCCTAATGGGACACAAGAAAAAGTTAAAAAAAGTGAAAAAAATTATAATAAAGTATGTGAAAAAAATTTATAAAAGAATAAAGCCCCAAAAATTCCCTTTTCCTATATAAAATGAATTATATAAAAAATAAACCTAAAAATTAATAAAAACAATACATATTTGGTATCGTTGCGTCCGTAACAACCTGTGCAATAAAGCTGAAACAATATTTAATGTACACGGTAAAAGTCGGGGAAAAAAAAACTGAAAAAACTCGCCAAAAGTAACGATTTTTCGCCATCTCACCTTACAAAATATGCCATAAAAAGTGATCAAAAAGTCATATGTACCCCAAAACAGTACCAATAAAAAGCACAGGTTGTCCCGCAAAAAGTAAGCCCTAAACCAACTCTCTAAACTGAAAAATAAAAATGCTACGCATCTTAGAAGATGGCGATGCAAAAAAAATTGATTTATGTCCCCAAATGGGTTTTTGTTCTGCAAAATTGGTATTGCATAAAAAAACAGTATAAATGAGGTATCGCCGTAATCGTACCGCAGAATAAAGATAACATGTTACTTACGCTCTACGCTGCATGGTGAAAAATTTTAAAGATAAAACGCAGTGCCAGAATTGATGGGGTTGTTTTTTAATCCACCAAGAAAGAGTTAATAAAATTTATTTAATAAGTTGTAAGCACCTAAAAATGATGTCATTAAAAAATACATCTCACCCTGCAAACAACAAGCCCTCATATGGCTACATCACCAGAGAAATAAAGAAAATATAGCTCGCACAATGTGAAGACAAAAACCCCAAAAATCGCCAAATCATTAGAGCATCACTGGCTGTGGCAGGAAGGGAATGTATAAGCTGTATGAGCGTATATTAGGGTACAAACCAGATTTAGAGCTTCCGAGGGACAATAAACCAGAAATGACCCCCAGAGTGACCTCCCCAATAATAGGAACTACTGGGGAAATAGTAGGGAATTTAGTGTACCCAATGTACTACGCACAGATTACATATTCATTCACTTTCCCCCATCCGCTGTGCAGTCACGTCTGGGATACTAATGCTCGCTACACCCCTTGATAAATTCTTTGAGGGGTGCAGTTTTCAAAATGGGGTCATTCCCTAGGGCATTCCACTTTACTGGTACTTTAGAGGCTCTGCAAACATGACATGGCATCCAGGTCCCAAACATCTGAATCTGCGCTCCAAAAGCCACATAGCGCTCCTTCCCTTCTGTGCCCTGCTGTGTGCCCAAACCGCAGTTTATACCCACATGTATGACACTGGTGTACCCAGGATAAGGTACTTAATGTCATAAATGGGTATAAACTCCTGTTTGGGCACAGCCGGGCACAGAAGGGAAGGAGCACTATTTGGTTTTTGGAGCACAGACTTGGACGGTTTGGTTTTTGGACGCCATTGCACTTTTGCAGAGCTGAAATGCCAGTATAGTGGAATCCCCTGACATGTCACCCCATTTTGGAAACTGCACCCCTGAAGGAATTTATCCAGGGGTACAGTGAGCATTTTTAACCCCCAAGTGTTGCTATAATTTATTATCCGTAAATGAATACGCAGCTGATGACGAAAGGTGAAAATGACAATTATTCCAGGAATACATCATTTCAGTGCGTAATATGTTATGCCCGGCTTGTATCAGAGATGAACGCTCCAAAAGCTGTTGTGCCCGGGATCCCCGCTCACCAGTTTTTGGAGTGTGTGTCTGTGCAGACATAAGCTGGGCACAACATATCGGGCACTGAAATGGCGTATCTATAGAAAAATTTCATTTTTAACTTTTCATTATCAGCTGCGCATTCATTTTTGGAAATTAAAAGAATGCAACACTTAAGGGTTAATAATGTTTGCTACCCCACTTGATAAATTCCTTGAAGGGTATAGTTTCCAAAATGGGGTGACATGTCTGCGGATTCCACTTTACTGACAATTCATCGTCTCTGCAAAAGTGGCATGGTGTCCAAAAAGCAAACTGTGCTCTAAAAACCAAAATAGCGCTCTTTCCCTTCTGTGCCCGGCTGTGCCCAAACAGCAGTTTATACCCACATATGGCATTGTTAAGTACGTTATCCTGGGTACACCAGTGTCATACGTGTGGGCATAAACTGTCATTTGGGCACACAGCAGGGCACAAATGTGAAGGAGCGCTATGTGCTTTTGGAGCGCATATTTAGATTGTTGTTTTTTTGGACGCCATGTCACATTTGCAGAGACCCTAAAATTGCCCCTACAAAATGGGGGTCACTTCTTGGGGACTTCCAATTTACTGGCACCTCCAGGGCTCTGCAAAAATATCATGGCGACCAGAAAGTCCCTCTAAATCTGTACTCCAAAAGCTAAAAAAAAACACAGTGCTTCTTCCCTTCTGAGCCCTGCTGTGTGCCCAAGCAGCAGTTTATACCCACATATATAATTTTTTTGTCCCCGGGATAGCCCACTTAATAGTTTTAGGAGTTCATGTCTCTGATGCCACAAAGTGGCCGCAACGTATTAGGCACTGAAATTGGATATTTCTTTAAAAACTTTAATTTTCACTTTGTACATTAATTTTTGGGAAGCATTTTTAGGCTCTAAATGATAATACCCCTTGATACATTCCTTGAGGGGTGTAGTTTCTAAAATGGAGTCACTTTTGAGAGGTTTCCATTATATTGGTACTTTAGGGGCTCTGCAAATGCGACATGGCATCCAAAAACTATTCCAGCAAAATCTGCCCTCCAAAAGCTAAATAGCGCTCTTTCCATTTTGAGCCCTGCCATTTACCCATGCAGCAGATTACAACCACATATGGGGCATTTCTGTGTTCAGGAGAAATTGTGTAACGAACTTTGGGGTGCTTTTTCTCCTTTGTCCTCTTGTGAAAATGAAAAATTTGGGGCTAAATTGACGTTTATTGCAAAAAAAGTAATTTTTCATTTTAATGTCCTAATGTTAATAAAATCTGTGAAACAGCTGTGAGGTCAAAATGTTCACCATACCCCTAGATAAATTCTATAAGGGGTGTAGTTTCCAAAATGGGGTCACTTTTTGGGGGTTTGTATTATATTGGTACTTTAGGGGCTCTGCAAATGCGACATGGCATCCGAAAACTATTCTAGCAAAATCTGCCCTCCAAAAGCTAAATAGCGCTCTTTCCATTTTGAGCCCTGCCATTTACCCATGCAGCAGATTACAACCACATATGGGGCATTTCTGTGTTCAGGAGAAATTGTGTAACGAACTTTGGGGTGCTTTTTCTCCTTTGTCCTCTTGTGAAAATGAAAAATTTGGGGCTAAATTGACGGTTTATTGGAAAAAAAGTAATTTTTCATTTTAATGTCCCAATGTTAATAAAATCTGTGAAACAGCTGTAGGGTCAAAATGCTCACTATACCCCTTGATATGTTCTGTGAGGGGTGTAGTTTACAAAATGGGGTCAC
This sequence comes from Leptodactylus fallax, assembly GCA_947044405.1. Taxonomy (NCBI): domain Eukaryota; kingdom Metazoa; phylum Chordata; class Amphibia; order Anura; family Leptodactylidae; genus Leptodactylus; species Leptodactylus fallax. The sequence continues at coordinate 236,655 of CAMRHE010000094.1, forward strand.
TTTTAGGGGGTTTCCACTGTATTGGTACTTTGGGGGCTCTGCAAATGCGACATGGCACCTGAAAACTATTCCAGCAAAATCTGCTCTCCAAAAGCTAAATAGCGCTCTTTCCATTCTGAGCCCTGCCATGTACCCATACAGCAGATTACGACCACATATGGGGTATTGCCGTGTTCAGGAGCAATTGTTTTGCAAACTGTGGGGTGCTTTTTCTCCTTTAACCTATTGTGAAAATGAAAACTTTGGGGATAAAGTGACATTTTAGTAATGTTTCATTTATACATCCCAGTGTTAGCAAAATCTGTGAAACGACTGTAAGGTCAAAATGCTCACTATACCCCTATATGAATTCTGTGAGGGGTGTAGTTTGCAAAATGGGGTCACTTTTTGGGGTTTTCCTTTGTATTGGTACTCTAGGGGCTTTGCAAATGAGACATGGCACCTGAAAACTATTCCAGCAAAATCTGCTTTTCAAACGCCCAGTGTCACTCCTTCCCTTCCGTGCGCTGCCATTCACCCAAACATCAGTTTACACCCACTTGTGGGGTATTTCCATGCTCGGGAGAAATTGCATAACAAACTGTGAGATGCATTTTTTCCTTTAACCCTTTGTGAATGTGTTAATTTTAGGGCTAAATTAAGGAATTAGTGGGAAAAAATAAAATGTCTAAATTTCACCTCCATATTGTTTTAATTCCAGTGAAATGCTTAAAGGGTTAACAAATTTCCCAAACATTATTTTGAATTATTTGAGGGGTGCAGTTTTGAAAATGGGGTGATTTATGGGGGTTTCTAATATATAGGCCATTATAATCCTCTTCAGAACTGAAGTGGTCCCTAAAAAATTAGTTTGGGAAATTTTCTTGTAAATCTGCAAAATCGCTGTTACACTTGTAAGCCTTCTAACATCCAAAATAAATTACAGGACGATTAAAAGATGATGCCGATATAAAGCAGAGATATGGTAGATAATATGTATTAATGTATTTGGGTGGTATGACTATCTATCTGAAAAGCAGAGCATTTCACATTTTGAAAATTGCGATTTTTTTCCAAATTTCCATCAAATTTCCTATTTTATTATAAATAAATACAAAAATATTCATTAGTGTTTACCACTAACATGAAGTACAATGTGTCACGAAAAAACAATCTCAAAATCACTTGTGTAAGTTAAGACTTCTCAAAGTTGTTGCCATATAAAGTGACACATGTCAGTTTTGAAAAACGAGGCCTGGTCCTTAACGCACTTTTGGGCTGGGTCCTTAAGGGGTTAATATGCCTTGGATTTGGTGCTGAATACAATTTTTTACCTATGCAGTTTATTACCATTGGGTCCAGACGTCCAGGACCTTCTGTCTTCGTGCACCATTTCTATTATTAACATGGACTGCTGAATATATCTACGGGTGGTGAGCTGTATATTTTGTTTGACTATTATAATAATAAAACCACCTGACTAATATTGTGTAGAACCCACTTGTGTCACTAAAACAGCTCAACGTGCCCAGCATTAATTGTTTTCAGTTGATTGTACTACATTAACAATTCTGTGGGTTTGGACCAGATGTGTACCCTCTGTTCCCTATAATCGTGTGCCTTTTGCCTTGTCACTGGTTGCCCTCATCACTTTTGGCAGATAATAGGAACACCCCACAAGACATGCCATTTGGAAATGCTCTGATACAGTCACCCAGCCATCATCGCTTGTTAAAATTATTTAGATCCTTAAATGGGTTGCCTAGGCTAAAATTTTATATTCTAATTAGGACAGGGGAGGTAACAAAATTAAAATAAAATACTCACCTGTCCCCATTACTCTGGTGCCTCCCAGCACGATCCAGTCCTGCTGGTTTATTGTTGTTTTTCAGCAAAAGTCCCCGCCGCATATGACTGCTGAGGCCAATCAGCAGCTTTACAAAAGACTTGGGACGTCACAGGTAAGTGGGTGATGTTACTGGTAAGGCCAAACAGCAGCTTCAGCGAAAGACTCGGGACATCACAGGTAAGTGGGTGACGTTACCGCTGAGGCCAATTAGCGGCTTCAGTGGAAGGGACACGGGATGTCATAGCCAGCAAGGCATTCCACTGCAAGAAGACAGCTGAGCAGCAGGAGGGATCGTGCTAGGAGGACACCAAAGCTCCGGGGACAGGTGAGTATGTCATTTTTAAAAAAATTTTCACCTTCCCTGGCCTAATTAAAAAATACAATTTAAGCCTAGGCAACCTCTTTAAGCTTACATATTTTTCTTGCTTACAACAAATTGGATGAGATTCATGAAAAGTTGAAGGACCCGAACAGAACGGTGCTAGTGTGAATCTAGCCTGACATTATTAAATTTTCAATGCAATTATTGGATACAAATATGAATGTTGCAAATAATAGATATATCATCACGATAGGAGATGGTGTTTGACTATGTGTAGCCCTGCCCAAACAGCTCATTTGCATATGATATAAAAATTGAAATACTTGACATTAAGCACTGAATGTCCAGAGCCTAGAGTAGCATTTTGTGTGGCGCCAAGTAACAGGCAAAAAAATGTTAATGTTCTTTTTTTGAAAATGGAATTGCCAGTGGATCTGGTATCTTTACCACAGTTAGGGTGATAGGACCACATGCACGGGCAACAAAGCAATCTGCAGAGAGAGATGGAGATGAGAATGTTCCTTTCTTCTTTTCTGCAGCATGAGTTGGGCACAGCCCTGAAAGGTAGGAAGGCAGAAATTTCTCTTCGCTTCTCCAGCAATCAGAGACTTAGAAGTCCACAGTCCAGTAACCCAAGCGTGCCAATTACATCACTGCAAAGAGAACCATGTCACTGCTGCGCACCACTCTGAGTCTGTCAGTCTGCAACAATCGGGGATAACAAAACAAACGCAGACATAACACGGACAGCACAAAATGGGGTAAGGAGGAAGCTGAATGCAACCTCCCATGAACTATACTGTCCCCTAATGTAGGTAAATAGCGCTAAAAAAAACTTGCCAATATACCTAAACAACCAGGGCCGTTTTAACACATTGGTGGGCCCAGCGCAAAGGTTTCATAAGTGGGCCCTCCCCCATCATCAACATATCTGACCCACCCAGATTAAAATGGCCCCCACATAGTATAATTTATTCTTACTGGCCGCATACAATATAAGTGGCCATGTCCCTGCACTTATAAACAGTAGTCCCCCCTTATAAATAATATGTCCTTTTCACAGCTAACTGCACCCTTATCAATAATAATTATTTATATTCAGGGAACTATTATTTAAAAGGGGGCTAAGATTCCTTGCTTATAAATAATAATGCACCCTTATAAATAAGGGTCCCTGCTTATAAAGAGTGCCCATTATCAGTAATTATCCCTCCTTATAAATAATAGTCCCCCTTATTATTAATAGTTTTCCCTTCTAAATAGTTCCCTCTTATAAATAATAGTCCCCATTTATAACTAATAGCCCCCCCCCATTATAAATAATAGTTCCCCTTTATTTATACAGGGGAACTATTATTTATAAGGAGGGGAACTATTAGTTATAAGAAGGGGAACTATTATGAGGGGGAAACTTATTTTTAATGAGGGCTTTTTTAAGGGGGAACTATTGTATATAAGGGGAAAAACTTTTATTTTTAAGGGGGCTAATATTTATAACAGCTCCCAACGTTCAAAAGATAGAAAGAGGGACACATAATGTGCAGTGCTCTATGTAAATTTCGCTCCACCCACTTCTACATTGACTCTCCCCATCCTCATCTATTTTTCTATGTGCCCCCACACATTATAATCCTCCTACAGTCACTCTAACATTATATGCCCCCACATTATAATGTTCCCCTCCAATTATCCCTCAGTATGAAAAAACTAGAGGGGGGACATTAAACTGGGTCAGCTGGAGGAGGACATTAAACCATGGGGGTAGTTGAATGGGGACATTAAACTGGGGGCTGCTGGAGGGGGACATTATAATGGAGGCAACTAGAGGGGGACATTAAACTGGAGCAGCTGTAGGAAGACATTAAACCGTGGAGGTAGCTGGAGGGGGACATTAAACTGGGGGCAACTAGAGGCAGACATGTCACCCTCCATCTATCCCCAAGGTTTAATTTCCTCCTCCAGTTACCCCCATTTTAATGTCCCCTTCCAAATTGCCCCCAGTTTAATGTCCCTGTCCAGCGAACCCCACTGTTTAATGTCCCCAGCTGCTCCCAGTTTAATGTCCCCCTCCAGCTGCCCCAGCTTAATGTCACCCTCAATAAAAGACAATAACACAAAAAATAATAAATAGATGACACAAACAGAATAAATAAATGTCAGACAGATAGCTGAGGCCGGATATACATATAAGATAGTAAAAATATACATCAAAACCATCAATTGTAGATGTGTTATACCACACAGGATGTTCTATGGAATCAAACATATCAAAAAGTGATCAAATAGCCATAGTGCCCCGTATTAAGAAAGTCCCACACTAATGTATAACAAATATAAGTATCTATGTTAGGATAAATGTCAAGCTGGATTATAATTAATAATAATGATGATAATAATAATAATAATACATTTTATTTATATAGTGCCAACATATTCCGCAGCACTGTACAATTTGTAGGGTTCAAGTACAGACAAAAAGATACATTACAAAGAAATAGTCAATGGGCAGCATCAGAGGTAGCATTGCTGATACAATGGTCAGACAATTTTGTAATAGAGGTTACTGTCATTACACATATATAAAGCTGTATGAGCCGTCACCAGTTGTGTCCTTTAACGTGCAGATGGTGCCTGGACTTATAAAGTTAGTTTGATATGGCATCATATCCTGTGAAGGTAATATGGGAGCGTGAACAGAGGGTACGTTTTTGGTAATCTAACTACGGAAGTGTTTACATTAGGAGTTGTGATAGGCCTGACTGAAAAGATATGTCTTTAGTTTGTGCTTGAAGCTGCAGAAATTGAGGGTTAATCTGATAGTTCGAATAGAGCATTCCAGAGAAGTGGTGCAACTCGGGAGAAGTCTTGTATACGAGCGTTCTGATAATAGAAGATGTTAGTCTTAAGCCATTGAGTGAACGGAGAGCATGGATTTGGCGTTAGACAGAGATGAGGGAGGAAATGTAGGGACGTGCAGCATTATGGAGAGTCTTGTAGATGAGGGTGATAAGTTTATATTGTATTCTGTGTTGAATAGGCAGCCAATGTAGTGACCGACACAGACCGGAGGCATCATTGTAGCGTCTAGACTGATAGATGAGCCTGGCCACCGCATTCAGAATAGATTGTAGAGGGGAGAGTTTAGTAAGGGGAAGACCCATTAGTAGGGAGTTGCAGTAGTGAAGGCGAGAGTGAATCAGGGCAACAATAAGTGTCTTTACTGTATCTGTGGTAAGGAAAGGGCGGATTCTGGAGATGTTTTTGAGGTGGAGATGACATGAGCGTGTGAGTGATTGGATATGGGGGGTGAAGGAAAGTTCTGAGCCAAACATAACCCCGATGCAGTGGGTATACTGCCTAGGAGTTATGGTAAGGCCGGAGAATGCAATGGAAATATCAGTAACAGATCTATTAGTTGGTGGAAACAGCAGCAGTTCAGTCTTTGAGAGATTCAGTTTCAGATAGAGTGAAGACATGATATTTAAGACAGCAGAGAGACCGTCACTGGTGTTCTGTATTAGTGCAGGGGTGATGTCACGGGATGACATATATAATTAGGTGTCATCAGCATAAAGATGGTACCGGAAGCCAAATCTGGTGATGGTTTATCCAATGGGGGCCGTGTAGAGGGAGAAGAGCAGGGTCCTAGGACCGAGCCCTGAGGAACCCCAACACCAAGAGGAAGAAGGGAAGAAACAGAGACCGCAAATGATACACAGAAAGTGCATTCAAGAGAGATAAGAGGAGAACCAAGAATGTGCGGTGTCCATGAGGCCGACAGAGCGGAGCATAGTGAGGAGGAGTTGAAGGTCAACAGTGTCAAATGGTCTTGAGAGATCTAGAAGAATAAGAAGAGAGAAGTCACCTTTGGATTTAGCCATCAGGAGATCACTGGAGACTTTTGTGAAGGCTGTTTCAGTAAAGTGCATAGTGTGGAAGCCAGATTGTAAGGGGTCAAGAAAAGAGTTAGCAGAAAGATAGCGGAGTAAACGAGAATAGACCAAGCACTCCAAGATTTTGGAGATGAAGGGGAGGTTAGAGACAGGTCGATAGTTAGCAGCACAGGATGGGTCAAGGGAGGATTTCTTCAATAGTGGGGTTATGACAGCATGTTTGAAAGAGGATGGGAAAATTCCAGAAGAGAGAGGTTAAATATTTTAGTAAGTTAAGTCGTGACAAGTACTGCAGGTTGTAGGGCGAGAAGAAGAAAGTAGCTGAGAGACTTCCTCCTCTGTAACAGGTTTAGTATACTGCTATGAATACAACATTTAATACAGAGTAAAGAAACTACTAAACAATATCTCCAGATATTTTAGGCACAGTTCTTATAACAGAAGTCCACTGTGAGTATGGGGTGAACCCAGTGGATGATAGTTCCAGCAGCTGTGATGTTGTTATACTTGTTCCAGTTATTTTGTTATGTTTGTTTTTCAGTCATTTGCATGTTCAGCCACAGTAAAGTATTAGATGGGATGAGCAGAACAAGTTGGGGGAGATGCTAGGGGAAGTGCAATAAAGAAAAGCATGGAATAAAGTGCTCTCTGACCCTGCAATTAGCAATTGCTGTGAGGGCTCCTTGGTATCACCAGCATCCATACCACAATATTACAGAAGCCAGAACCTCAATCTTTCTCTCTCCTCTCTCTCACTAAGTGTCTGTAAAATGGAATTGCCACTTAAGCAATTCCCAAGTAATGGGAATGCTATTTAAGCAATTTCCAAATACATGCAGGAAATTGGCAGATGAAAGGTAACAAGTTACTTATAATCCAACACCTTTCTCTCTAGTAGAAGTCAAGGCATCCGTTAGGATTTCACAAGAGCCTGGTGAAAGGCTGGGCTTTGTCAATTAGGGACCCAGGTTACTACACTCACTGTATCTGATGTCAGAAAATAGGTGCACTTGCAGAATAAAGATCTAACCTGTAAACTTACAGCAGACAACAAAACCACAACCATAGCAAGCAACTGAGTAGTCTCAATATCCCACATAAGAACAGAATTGGACAATGAGGCAGTACTCAGCATCTCAAGGCTCTGACTGGTTGAAGCCCAGCCAGAGTTTGACTTGTAGGCATAAAAACCTTAAAGCTATGGCTTTAAGGGGCAGTGCTGCATTAAAAAGTATAATGGCTACAAGTAAGATTACAAATATTGAGATTCCTAACAGCCAGTTTCTTACTTTCTCAATAAGGAAGGGTGCCCTGTCTATCCTGTGTCTCAGGCAGGGTCAAAACTATGAGGCACGTATCCTCAGACTCATAATATGGCACTCTTTAGTTTGAAACTTCTCTCTCTCTTTCTTAGGCATCTTATTATTCCCTTTTTATTTCATATGAATATGAAATGAATTATACAGCAACTGCTGTGAGTAGGGAGTATGTTGCACATACCTGGCAGTCTCCATTTATTTCTAAGGAGCTTCTGAGAATAGCCAAGCACTATTTCTTTATAATGGCAGTTGCCAAAGAAAGATTACTCTCACATTTTTTACACAAAAAACCACCATCACTTATATGTTGTTGTAGGACTGGTTATTGACATAGTGAACCGAACTTTTCTGTGTCAAAGTGCAATTCTGATGTTGAGAAACCTAACTTTTATTCCAAATGCAAATGAGGTTTTCAATGGGTTGCATTTCTTTTGTGGTCATTGCCAGGTACCACCCCCAAAGCAGAAAGACAAACATGTCCCATGGACAGAAATTTGCAGAAACCACAAAATGAATTGATACTCAAGCAGGTGTGACCTGATCTGAGTGTACCATCTGAGTGTACAACTCATTTGCATATATAATAAAAGATGAATTTCTGTGTAGCAAGATTGTGGAGAAAGTCAGGAGGGTTAGTGGAATATGATACAGGTGTAGAGGTATCACTCTAACTCTCAAAAAGGGACAAGAAGGCCTCCAAATTCTTAAACATTTTCCAGGACTGCCAGAGCCTGGAGGTTTTTTCAGTGGTTCCCTCACAATCTGCTGTAAACTCTTTCATATGGAATAACAATTCTAGTTATACCACTCCAACAATGTGGGAATATGTTTTGCACGCCAATGACGTGGGATGACAGCCCAAGCGTTAAAGCAACAGCGTAGGATGTCTTTTTTTCTGGAAACGGATAGATCTGATAGATGGAAGGATAGAAAGCCATGTAATTTTAGGGGAGTCACTTCTCCACTAAATACCTGTTCCCAAAAGGTGACTAAAAAACTCCTATATGGAAAATCGAGAGGTATGTGTACAATTTGCCAGAAAATAAACCTAATAGTAGAACAAAAACGTATACTAAAAAGTGACTTTATTAAGTCTCCATTAAAATGGCTAATATGCCTTGGAATATATTCTAAAAACTGTGCACACTTGTTGAACACTGGAACACTAATATAACAGGGGACCCTGGAGGATTATGTGGGAACACTATTTGTTCTACTAATACTGACTAGGCGTAATTCAGCTCGCACCTCTGAAGAGCTAGGTAGAATGATCTTAGCAGAAACGCATTAGATATAGCAATTGTTTACGTTAGGAGGTAGTTAACAGCGCTCCTTTCTAAGAATAATATCCTCAGATGCAATGCATGGCCTCCCATTATAGAGGAGTTCTGTTGGATCATATGTGGCCAACATCGCTGGGATGTCCATTTCATGTAGATAGCCCCTTGAAATAGGTGAATCTCTGTGTGCTGCAGAGGGCCAATGTCGCTAAGATCACCTAGGACCGTGATGGCGAACCTATGGCACGCAGAGCCCTCTCAGTTGGCACGCACACCGTCGCCATGATCACTCACTAACAGGGAATCCGGTACAGGATTCCCCGTTAGTGAGCGATCGCTTCTTTCAGCTGTAAGTGCAAATGCACATACAGCTGAAAACTGTCAGTGTAGGCCGCGATCTTCAGGACCGCTGCTTACACGGTAGATGCTAAATCAGTAAAGGCTAAATACTGTACTCTGGAAGGACCTTCTGACATCATAAGATCTCATGACAGGGTAGGCGTGTATTTACTTGTAAGAAGGTCCTTCTACATGAAGAAAAGTTGTAGCCTGAGCATTGGAGGAACATAGAGAGATGTGGGGTGCAGGGTGCACTGTGGGGAGAGAGATGTGGGGTGCAGGGTGTAGTGTGGGGGAGAGATGTGGGGTTCAGGGTGTAGTGTGGGGGGAGAGATGTGGGGTGTAGTGGGGGGTAGAGATGTGGGGTGCAGGGTGTAGTGTGGGGGGAGAGATGTGGGGTGTAGTGTGTGGGGGAGAGATGTGGAGTGTAGTGTGTGGAGGAGAGATGTGGTGTGCAGGGTGTAGTGTGGGGGGAGAGATGTGGGGTGCAGGGTGCACTGTGGGGAGAGAGATGTGGGGTGCAGGGTGTAGTGTGGGGGGGAGAGATGTGGGGTGCAGGGTGTAGTGTGGGGGGAGAGATGTGGGGTGTAGGGGGGGGGGGGGTAGAGATGTGGGGTGCAGGGTGTAGTGTGGGGGTGAGAGATGTGGGGTGTATTGTGGGGGGGAGACATGTGGGGTGTAGTGTGTGGGGGGAGAGATGTGGGGTGCAGGGTGTAGTGTGGGGAGTAGAGATGTGGGGTGCAGGGGTGTAGTGTGGGGGGGAGAGATGCAGGGTGCAGGCTGCGTGCAAGAGGGGGGAATGGGGGATGCAGGGGAGGCAGGTTAATTTAATGTGAAATTGCCCTGTTGGCACTTTGCGATAATTTAGTGGGCTTTGGGTTGCAGTTTGGGCACTCAGCCTCTAAAAGGTTCGCCATCACTGACCTAGGAGGATATAGGGAGAATTACCCACCGATGTATCTCTCTATTGAGCCAATATTTTAACTAGACATTAAGGTCTCAAGGATGCTATGGGGGGCCTCTTGTTATACTAGCATTCCAGTGTTCAACTAATGTACACAATCTGTTCCCAAAAGAGATGTATTCTTCTGAATCCCCACCAAATGTGCAACATGGTTCCCCGCTCCACATCGACTCTCCAACAAGTATCTGTTACTAAGGGAAAAACTGCGTGAAGCCAATATGGATATCTATACCGTCTGATCAGGAGTTTATAACTTTACTAATAAGATATTATTATACTCGTACTTTAGTATACGTTTCATTATTCTTATACTATACTTGTTCTGGTATAAGCATTAAATTCATTTATGTGAACTTTCAGTTTTTGGGGGGGAATCAGCAAAGATTCAGATTTTAAGCAAACCATCTAGAGAAAATGCCATGTTTCTATGATATATCCCTACCACATTTATCATACAAAAGTTATTATTTATTTTTTTAATTATATCCTAATACAGTGTCTCCTGTAATCTTTACCGCACCACAACACCCCTTTTTCTTTACATCCTCACTTTTATTTGAATCTAGGACCCCAGTACTACAAGGTAACAGTGTTAACCACCTATCCATAGAAGATCAACCATTTCCCACCTCCACCTCATAACCTTAGCATCTAGTTTATGTAAAGCTGTCAGTACAGAACAGTAGCGCTCCAGATATTTGGGAGCTCCATGTATCATAAATCACTATTTTGCAGTGAGTTCCATTCACAGGGCTATGTGCAGTCCAGGAATTATGGCCAACACAAGGACAGTGTTTCACATATGAAACACTGTCATGTAAATAGCCCCTAAGCAATAATAATGTAAGCACATAATAGTCCCCACACATTAGGTATACTGATATGTCACGGATTTGCCTATGGAAATGTGACAGGCATTTACTCCATAATCTGCATCAGAAATTCAAGGTTTCCACGCACATTTCTGCTATGGATGAGACTGAGATGTGCCCACAGACATGATGATTAGCCTTATTTAATGGGACTATTACTTGTGGTGCTAATCTGTCAATGTTCTTTGCAGAATCTATAAGAAATGAAGAGCATGCTGAATTTCTAGAGCAGTTGTCACCTCTCCTGACTCATCTGTTACAAAATATCAATCCCTTCTCTATTACAATTTTGAAACATCTATACTTAAAGCAGCTGCATTGTGACATTCCTCTGTTAGTCATGCTCCTTGCCATTCCGTTTGTCTTTTGGATATAAGTAATACGATATTGTCAGTGATTGGACACTGTCAGACTCCGTAGGAAAACACAAATTTTGACAAGGAGAATTGTAGCACAATACAGAATTCAAAGAAAAGATGCCCCAGAATTGTTATCTTATAGGGAATACAAGTACTGTGTTTAATAAAACAAACATCAGAAGAGATGACTGATACTCTTTAACCCTTTTGCTGCCAGGGGTATTCAGATATTTTGCACCTCTAGTAGACAGGACAATTTTCACACTTTTGAGGTGTACAAATAAAACCTAAGTTGCAACATTAAAAAAAAATCATACTAACCCCCATATCTATATATTTTCAGAAAGTAGACACCTATAATATTGTCAAAATGCCAATGCCACTGTACACCAACAAGCACCTTCATGCAATTTTGATTTAAAGTGTATGTTTGAGAACTTCAGATTTCCATTCCATTTACCAGCTAATCGCTCCAGATCTGTAAGGGTTATTATGATGATTTTGGTATAATTTTAAAGATGAAATTCTCATCTCATGCAAGATCTTTTTCATAGCCCTTACAGATCCTGAGAATTCGGCATTACAGCTTATTGTTCTCATCCATCATAGAAAGAGAGCTGAGAATTTAAACAGAGAAAGAATGACGGATACAGACACACCACCCCCTGTCTGTGCCCGTCCCCATCCACCCTAATTAAAAAAAAATAATGTATCTTTTTTCCTCTCAATTTTTTTAATTTTTTTATAAAAAAAAAAATTCCCTGCATGTGTGAACCGAGAGCAAGGCAGGTGGTTTGGACTCCGCAACCAGAAATGAACGCACACGCGGTAGTTCAAGAAAAGAATATATATTTACTATAAGTTAATAAAGGCTATTTGAAGGTAAAATGACAGGGATAAAGACAAGCAAAATATACAATATAGCATGAACAATTTCAAGGCAAATTCTGCAATGGTTTCTACTTTTACTCGGTCCACTTCTGCAGTATGGACACTGAATGAACAATATACTCAAAACTATCCCTAACTGACCCTGACTTCACATTTGGGTGCACCCCCTTTTCCCCAGTGGTCCAGGTGGACCGCTTACAGTCCGTAGAAGCGCGCGGTGGGGCCCAAAGTCGGTCCTTTCTTTTATAGTGAAGCGTCCTCTCTTCACCGTTATCAGGATCTTGGGAGAAATGAAGTCCTCTTTAACAGGGAAACCCAATGAATGCAATGTAATCCAACAGCAGATTCCACTCAGCACACTGACAGTCCTGCCGAATCCATACACTGAGCTGGGATGTAAGCCGGGATTTAGCAGGTGCCGTCCAGTACGTCAACAGCACTGCGAGTCTCTATCTGTGGTATCCATATACACAGTCACAATGTCAGTCTCACTGATCAGCCACTGAGCACAGTTCCTTTCACGTGGACTCACTAGTCCTGTTGTCTCTTTACACTCTGTTTGTCTCTGGACCAAGATACAGCTTAGCTGTACAGAAAAATCTCCACACCAGTTCAATACAACACTTGCCAAGATGGCTGCTGCTCTCTGTCTCGTCACTTCCTGCTTCTCTGCTCACATTCTGTCTGCAGAACAGGCAAGCTGACATAAAAGGGGGGGGGTCTCACTCCAGCATCATGTCACAATTACAATGGCTGCTGTCTTAAAGGAACAGAATCACAGAAATACATTCAACATTAACAATTTATACAGACAAATGAAGCTTAGGACAACATTGGCTGTCTCTTACATATTCCCCCCCACTTTAAGATTGGCAGTCCCTGCCTATGACTGTATATCCAGAGGGTTGTACTTTTATGCACAGGGTGGTAGTATACCGATGTATGGCAGGACAAACAAACTCATCCTGCGCATACCGAACAGGGGGAATACCAGCATTTGGCCTAGTGGTCCGTCTGAGGACCGGTGGTATATTATGGGGTGCTGCAGCTATGGGCTGAGAAGGACCAGCGGATTCCGCACCTGAGGGGGCACAGGCCGGAGATACAGTAGTCACAGGTGGAACATCCCCAGGAGCAGGGATCGGCCAACAATCATCCTCCTCGTCTGAGGCCCATTCCGCACCTCCATTCTCTGACTGTGGGAGCTCATTCACATTGGCAGGCCCATCATGATTTGTCCCTTCAGAATGACACAGGCGCAACATATTTCGGTGAAGTACTCGAACACAATCAGTTCCTTCTTTCTGGACCTGGTACACTGGCCCATTCGCATACTTGCGGCCAACAACACGATACGGCAAAGCCTCCCATCGGCTTTCCAATTTCCCTTGGGGTTTCTTGACACGAACTAGCACCAGGTCGCCTGGTTGCAATGGTGCTTCTTGCACTGGGGTCTTATCAGGATGGGGATGTTCTTGCAGGCGCTGCCGCACCAATCGATGGATCGTCTCAAGTCTCTGCCGGTGCGCCCGCACCCAAGAGGTTGGATCCCTCGGAGGGAACCCATCCACATCATCCAACTGTAATTCTCCTATACTTCGCCCAGACCGCCCAAAGAGAAGTGTATAAGGAGAGTACCCCGTTGTAGAATGGACCTGATTGTTATAGGCCCACACCATTTCAGACAAGAACTGAGGCCACTGTAACTTCTTGTCTTCCTCCAGAGTCCGCAGCATCTGTAGCAGAGTTCTGTTGAATCTTTCACAGGCCCCATTTCCCTGAGGGTGGTATGGAGTCGTGTGCGACTTCTTTATCCCGTAGATACGTTGAACTTCTTTCATTACGTGTCCCTCAAAGCAGGCACCCTGGTCGGAGTGGATGCGTTTAGGGCACCCATATACTCGAATGAAATCTTGGCACAGAGCACGAGCTGCTGACTCAGCTGTCTGGTCCTTGGTGGCGGTTACCACCGCAAATTTGGTGAAGTGATCCACCATTACGAGGCAATACTGGTGTCCGCTATTGGATGGGCCCACCATTAGATAGTCTATCATGACGATTTCTAAAGGTTCCTGGGTCACGATGGTTTGCAGGGGAGCTCTCTGTTCTATTGCCTTATGGATCTCACAAGTTCGACAGCTGCGGCATACTTCTTCGACCATTTGACGAAGACCAGGGCAGTAAATCAGTCGCTGTAACCAACGAAAGGTCTTCTCATGACCAAAATGTCCATTCTTATTATGAGCCTCAACTGCCAAGGAGCGAGCCAGTTCACTAGGCACCACAATTTGGTATCGAATGTCGATCTCAGAAGGTAAATAGACCTTTCGGCATAGCACTCCATTTTTCATCTCCAACTTTTCCCACTGACTCAGAACAGATAATATCTCACGTGTCAGTCGTTCTCTTTCCTCTCTACAGGGCTTCTGGCCTTTCTCAACACACTTGATCATCTGTGCCAGCCCCTCATGGGTCTGTTGTATCTGTGCCCATTCCTGTCGTGAGGGACCAAAGAAAGGAGCCGTTTCAGTCCCCTCCATCTCAAACTGATTAGCGGCGGCCAAGGCCTGTGAAAATCTGCTGAAGTCGGGCACCTCCACATGCTCCAACTCATGATCCACGTCTACTGTGGGGGTCTGGGCGGTTACCCTAGAAAGCCCGTCAGCATTCTGGTTCTCTGTCTTGGACCGATACTTAATGCGGTAATTGAACTTAGTCATTCGGGCTATCCACCTCTGCTCTAACGCCCCGAGCTTGGCATTTTCCAGGTGAGCTAGTGGGTTGTTGTCAGTCAGTACTAAAACTTCAGCACCAGTCAAATATTCAGAGAATTTCTCGGTCATGGCCCATACCAGTGCCAACAGCTCCAACTTAAATGAACTATAATTCTCGGGGTTTCTTTCAGAATCTCTCAAAGACCGGCTGCCGTACGCTATGACCCTCTCCTGGCCATCCTGAAGCTGGGAAAGCACTGCTCCAAGACCATACAGGCTTGCATCCGTATACAGCTGGAACGGCAAGTGGTAATCAGCATATGCCAAGATTGGGGCTGTTGTCAGTGCATCCTTTAATGCCTGGAAGGCTTGTTCCTGTTCAAGTCCCCACTTCACGGACCGGTTCTTTGGACCACCGGATGTGCCTCGTAGGAGAGCATTAAGTGGTGCTGCTACCTTGGCGAAATCCTTAATAAACCGTCGATAGTAACCGGCTACTCCAAGGAACGCCCTCACTTCTCGCAGGGTAGTCGGTATTGGCCAATCTTGAACAGCCGCTATCTTGTCTCTTGATGGTCTCACCCCTTCTCCTGATACGCGGTGACCCAAGTAATCAATTTCAGATTGGAACAACCGACATTTACTGGGTTTCAATTTGAGCCCATGTTCCCGCAATCTTCGAAATACTTGCCCCAACTGGTGGAGATGGTCTTCAAAGGTCGCAGAATACACTATAATGTCATCCAAGTAGATGAGAGTGAACTCAAAGTTGAAGTCACCGAGACATTTCTCCATCAACCGCTGAAACGTTCCGGGTGCATTTGTCAACCCAAAGGGCATCCGGTTAAATTCGTATAGTCCCATGGGCAAGATGAATGCCGTCTTCTCCTTGTCTTTTGTGGCCATCGGCACCTGCCAATACCCACTAGCCAGATCTAGTGAGGAGAAGTACCGGGCTCTCCCTAGCGCTGAGAGGGACTCCTCAATCCGTGGCAAGGGGTAGGAATCTCGTACGGTGCAAGCGTTTAACTTCCGATAGTCTACGCAAAATCGGATGGACCCATCTTTTTTTCTTACTAACACCACAGGAGCTGCCCAGGGACTCTGGCTTTCTTGGATGATCCCACCCTGTAGCATCTTAGCTAACAGTTCTTTTACTTCCTGATACAACTGTGGAGGAATTTGTCGGTAGCGCTCTCTAATTGGAGGGGTGTCTCCTGTGGGAATCTCATGGTAGATCCCTGTGGTACATCCAAAATCTTCAGCATACCGTGAAAAGGCGGCTCGGTTCTCCCACAACAGTTCATCTACCTTCTGCACCCATTCCAGAGAACATGAACTTGCATCCATCTTCATCTGTTCTCGAATTGCACGGCCATTCCATTCAGAGGTGGGTTCCTCATCTTCTCCCATGGACACAGTTACGGTCCACTCATCCCTTTCAGTCGGCTTCAGCTGCATTGGAGTTACTTTCCTTACTTCCTCCGGAGTCACATAGATGTTAGCCAGCAGCCTCCCTGGGGTCAGGTCCACACTCTGGTCCTGAGTGTTTACACATCGAAGTGGTACTCTTCCATTGCGAACTATTGCCAAGGAACGGGCCACTAGCGGATCAACACCTCCTTCGGCTGCCTGCAGTGGTTCTACCAACACAGCTATGCCCTCTAGTTTCCGACAGGTGCCTATGGGCATGGACACTATTGTCTCCCGACTGGGTGGCAGTGTAACTTTTGTATGCAAAGGAACTGAAATTCGAGCCAGAGGACGCTGTGCATCTGAACTTTTCTGTAAGCCACATGTCCGGATCAGCCGCTGGAAAGCTGTTTGAGTAGGCCGATGGGTGGTGGTTTCTTTCCAATAACCGTGACCTTTCTTTTCAAAGAGGATCTGATCTAATTCTTTTAACACATTCATCCCCAAAATGACAGGGACCTTTACTTCATGTGACTCCTGTACCACCACAATGCCTTTCCTACCTAGATCTTGGCCACATACCCGGACATTCATCCAGGCCACTCCCACGACTGGAACTGGTAACTGGTTAGCTGCGACCACTCGTACGAATGTATGGGGATCATATTTCACATGTTGCTGGAAGTACCGTTCATAACAGTCTCTACTCAAGGTCGTTACTTGGGAACCCGTGTCAATCATCCCGGTAACCGGAATACCCTCCATTTCCACCTGTATAACAGGACTTGCAGCGATCAGGTCATCATTAGGGCATTCTCCCCACATAGTCTCCTTGTCAGTCTCCCCTACTACACGCCCTACAGCAGCAGGGGACTTCAGTTTAACGGCGGTCTCTCATAAGTTTGTCGCTGCTCTGGACATCTAGCAGCAACGTGGCCCATCCGTCCACACTCCCAGCAGCGTATCTCCCGTCGTTCTGGCCATCTGTTTGGGCCCCTTCGGTAAGCCCCTTCGATTTCTCCTGAGCACTGCATTAACTGATTTGGACCCCTTCGGTAGGTCCTATCCTCATCCCTCCAGCGGGGTGGTGGGTGATTCTGATTTTCTGGGTATGGACGGCTCACCCTTTCACCTCCAGTTTTCTGGAAGTCTGCAATTTTCATAGAATGTTCATCACAACGGGTGTGCAAGTGTTCCATTTGCTCTTGCAGTTTCTGCATTACTGTGAGAATTTCTTTAACCGTCCCCTTTTCTACTGTCTCTGAGCCAGAACTAGCCCCCTGTGACAAAGTAACTCCAACTGCGGTCTGGGGCTTCGGGAACATACTATTGGCACGGGAGATGGCCTCTACCTGTACATCATGGAATTTAGCATCAGTCTCTCGTCGTATAAAATCCTGCATAGTCACAGTTAAACTGCCGTCACGTATCCCCAGGACAAACTGATCACGGAGAGTCCGATCAGGGTTACAGAAGGCTGGCGAGCCCCCTCTTTCCTTCACTTGAATATCTCGGAGCAGTTCTTGTAGGGCATTTGCATATTGGGGAAGGCTTTCATTCTCCTGTTGTACCCTCTGGAAGAACCGAGCCTGCAGAGACCCCAGCAATGCAGTTTCTCCATAAATGGTTTCTAGAATCTGGACTACTTGCTCAAATGTCTGCCTTTGTTCAAATGGCCTCAATATCACCGTGGTCTTAGCATCCCCTTGTAATGTCAATATTGCTAGATCTACTAGTACTTCTGGTGCGGTCTGGTACATTCGCTGTATCATTCGTATCTGTTCCACCCACATACTCACTGACATATTATTGCCATCAAATTTAGCTAACTGACTTATTATAGCCCCTGCTGGCATTCTTCCTCCAGCACCATTCTCCCGAACGGGTGCGTCACCGTCCATTCTGGTAAGCGGATCCTGCCGACTACGCCAATTTGTGAACCGAGAGCAAGGCAGGTGGTTTGGACTCCGCAACCAGAAATGAACGCACACGCGGTAGTTCAAGAAAAGAATATATATTTACTATAAGTTAATAAAGGCTATTTGAAGGTAAAATGACAGGGATAAAGACAAGCAAAATATACAATATAGCATGAACAATTTCAAGGCAAATTCTGCAATGGTTTCTACTTTTACTCTGTCCACTTCTGCAGTATGGACACTGAATGAACAATATACTCAAAACTATCCCTAACTGACCCTGACTTCACATTTGGGTGCACCCCCTTTTCCCCAGTGGTCCAGGTGGACCGCTTACAGTCCGTAGAAGCGCGCGGTGGGGCCCAAAGTCGGTCCTTTCTTTTATAGTGAAGCGTCCTCTCTTCACCGTTATCAGGATCTTGGGAGAAATGAAGTCCTCTTTAACAGGGAAACCCAATGAATGCAATGTAATCCAACAGCAGATTCCACTCAGCACACTGACAGTCCTGCCGAATCCATACACTGAGCTGGGATGTAAGCCGGGATTTAGCAGGTGCCGTCCAGTACGTCAACAGCACTGCGAGTCTCTATCTGTGGTATCCATATACACAGTCACAATGTCAGTCTCACTGATCAGCCACTGAGCACAGTTCCTTTCACGTGGACTCACTAGTCCTGTTGTCTCTTTACACTCTGTTTGTCTCTGGACCAAGATACAGCTTAGCTGTACAGAAAAATCTCCACACCAGTTCAATACAACACTTGCCAAGATGGCTGCTGCTCTCTGTCTCGTCACTTCCTGCTTCTCTGCTCACATTCTGTCTGCAGAACAGGCAAGCTGACATAAAAGGGGGGGGGTCTCACTCCAGCATCATGTCACAATTACAATGGCTGCTGTCTTAAAGGAACAGAATCACAGAAATACATTCAACATTAACAATTTATACAGACAAATGAAGCTTAGGACAACATTGGGTGTCTCTTACACATGCGTGGGGGGCGTGAGAATCGCGGTTAAATGTGGTTATAGCTTTCTCTGAAAATGTATTTTGGGGGGTGTGTTTTTAAACACCAGACTTTTTTTTTTTTTTAAGGGGGGGTAAACGCATTTTCCCCCTTTTTTTTTTTGTGTGTTTTGTTTTGTTTTTTGTGTTTTTTTTTTTATTTTTTTTTTTTTTTGGGGGGTTCCTTAAAAAAAACAATTGTTTTTGGGGGGAGGGGTGTTTTTTTTTTTGTTTTTTTTTTTTTTTTTTTTTTTTTTTTTTTTTTTTTTTAGTGAGGGTGGGAGTGGATTGAGCAGAAGGGAGAAGTATAAGAGATTCCTAGGTATTTCCCAATCATTTTGTAGCCACTACTTCGTTTGGCTCAAAAGAAACATAGAAAAATCTGCAACAAAAAAGCAGCATTTCCACAACGTGGGGCCTTAGCCTTAAACCACTTATATGCTGCTTTAGGGGCTTGTACTTAACTTTCATGCCTTTTGTAAATGAGCAATGAATGCTTAGTGTACTCAGGGTCTGGCCACAACTACTGGAGTACCTATTTTCTTTTCTAGTTGCCGACCATCAGTTTTTCTCGGAAGTGAAGGACTGTGACCACCAAAAAATTGAATAAAAGTTTAATTTCTCAACAGCAAGATTGCCCTCTGACACAAGAAAGGTATGTACAGCATGTAAATATTAGCCCCAACAATAGCATAAAAGATTTTTAATAGTGTTTTTTGTGATTGTAGACTCCCTTCAAGTGCTTAACTTCTTGAATCATTTTTAAAGACAATCCTTTTGGATTATGGATTCTTTTAACAAAACTGCAAAATTAAAGTACAATGAAATATCTTGCTGATCATATCTATCTATGTTATGCTATTACTTT
Source organism: Leptodactylus fallax (assembly GCA_947044405.1). Lineage (NCBI taxonomy): Eukaryota > Metazoa > Chordata > Amphibia > Anura > Leptodactylidae > Leptodactylus > Leptodactylus fallax. Next base: position 256,640 of record CAMRHE010000094.1, read on the forward strand.
TTAAAGGGAACCTGTCAGGACCACCCACAGGTCCTTATTGAATGGGAGTTTAGTGTCCCAAATCTTGCCTGCATTTAAAAAAAAAAAAACTTTAATACTTACATAGAGATTAAATAAAATAAAAATAAACAAGTTTTATATTCCCCCTGTACTCCTCACGATGGCACAGTTCTTCACTGATTTATTATGCTTACTTTTTATAGCGCCATCATATTCTGCAGCGCCTTACAGACATTGGCAGTCACTGTCACCATATAGGGCTCACAATCTACATTCCCTATCAGTATGTCTTTGGAGTGTGGGAGGAAACCGGAGTACCCAGAGGAAACCCACGCAAACACAGGGAGAACATACAAACTCCTTGTAGATGTTGTCCTTGGTAGGATTCGAACCCAGGACTCCAGCGCTGTAAGGCTGCAGTGCTAACCACTGAGCCACCATGCTGCCCCGCTGATGCCAGACGAGTACACCTCATCTTCTTTCGCATGTCCATTACCTCCGGCACTTGCACAGTGAAGCCAGGGTGTACATCCTTGGCTTCGCTGAAGAACTGCGCAGATGCAAGTTTTTTTTTTTAAATGCGGGCACAGTTGGATTTAAAACATGGCAATTGGGACACTAAACTCCCTGTCTATAAGGACTTGTTGGTGGTTTAGTGTTCCAAATCGACCTGACAGGTTCCATTTAAGATGCAGAAATGAATACATTTCTTATCCTAATGAAGGCAGTGTTATTTAACCCCTTAACACTATTTCACGTACATGTGTAATACAGCCAGGACCTGCTGCTAACAGCAGCGATCGGTGCCTGACAATCAGTTGCCATGACAGCCGGGAGCCTATTGAAGGCTCCCAGGCTTGTCATTGCATTATATCTATTGCACGCTTCCAGAGGCAGCGTCTAATAGAAGTGAAGGTATTTTACTATTCACTATGATATAGTAGTATGAATGATCAGGTCCCTAAGGGGTCTGATCATAAAAGTAAAAAAAAAAAAAAAAGTTTTTAAAAGTATAAAAAAAAAGAAAAAACATAAAAGTTCAAATCACTCCTCTTTCCCTAGATCACATATAAAAATAAATAAACAAAAGTAAACATAAACACATTAGGTGTCCCCCCCGCTCCAAAATGCCCAAACTATTAAATTATATTAAAATATTTAGCCCATACGGTGAATGGCGTAGCAGCGAAAAAAAAATCAAAATAGCCAAATAGCGTTTTTTTCAACACTTTGCCTCCTATAAAAATTTTTTATAAAAAGTGATCAAACCATCAGATCTTTCCCCAAATGGTATCAGTAAAAAAATCATCTAGTCCCGCATAAAAAGTCGCCATACCCAGCCCCATACATGTAAATATGAAAAAGTTGCAGGTGTCACAATATGGCGACACAAATTTTTTTTTCAATTTTGCAAAGATTTCATTTTTTAAAAGGTATCAAAACATTACAAATACTATATAAATTTCTTATCATCATGTTCGTACTGACCCACAGAATACAGGTAACATGTCATTTTTATCACACAGTGAACGCCGTAAAAATTAAACCCACATGAAATTGGCGCAAATGCATTTTTTTTCTCCAATTGCACCTCATTCTGAAATTTTTTCCAGCTTCCCAGTACATTGCACAGCATATTGAATGGTGCCATTACAAAGTACAATTTGTTTCGCAAACAATAAGCCATCATGTGAGTCTGTGAACTGAAAAATGAAAAAATTATGGCTCTTGGAATGTGGGGAGGGAAAAACGAAAATGCAAAAACGAAAAATGACTGTGTCCTTAAGGGGATAAATAAAAATTTCACATGCAAAAAATAACACATTGGAGGAAGTTTAGTAAGACTACACATTATGCGCCAGTCTTAGTATTTTGTTCGCTGGCATCAGAGGAGCTATTAGTAAGAGACTTCGGCCTGTTAATAATTCCGGTGTACTATGGGAATTCCTGTGTACCAGAAATAAAATCTACATCAGACAGGATCTGGTGTAGATTTCTGGTAATAACAAATCAGGCCCTCAACCCAGAACCGATAAACTGATTCAGCCGCTGGAAGCCATATACTAAGTATGAATGGAACCTAAGCCAGATTCCATATTTCATCATCTTGTATCAAAATATGGAACACAACTTTGACCAGAATGGTGGTGTATATTTTATATTTTATAGTGTATCTATAGACATTGGTACTGATGCTTTTGTGATGCAATATTGAAGATATTGAAGTTAGTGACGATATTCTCAACTACAAGTTGAGGAGCACCTATTTAAAAAAAAAAAAAAATCTCCATCGGTAGCTGTAGATGTTTATTAATGTTTTGTAACCAGTGATTTTGTGTCTAACTGTTGATTTGGGGGTCTTTATCACCTATCTTTATAAAACAAAAAAAAATAATTTTTTTTTCCTTCTATTTTCCTACTTCTTACTCCTATTTTTCAATGCCTTCCAAGTGAGCGTGTCCTGATTTTAGTACTCAGGAAATCATATGAATATAACTTTAGCAATATCAATTACTATGGGCCCATAGGTTGAGCGGACCATCTTGAAAAACACAGTGACCCATAAGGATTAATAGGAAAGTGTCACCAGAAAATAATCTAGTTTTTAAATAAAGTTTTATAAGGAATCTATTTTAAAGAACATTTGGTGATGTTTAAAAAAACTTATCTATGTTATTATCTATATTACTGTATAGAAATATATATAAATCCTAAAAATCTTTAAGTTCTGAATATGACCACTAAGCCAAATATATATAGTTTTCTTTGCAGCAGTAATATGCAGACAGCCCTGCTGATAGTAAAGTGATATTGAAGTCTAAACCATTGACACCAATATCAATGTGACAGGAGGAGCTACAAACAAAAAAATATGCTCCGATTTCAGCATGTGAACAGCTGTTTGGCCATATGGCAGGGCACAAAAGGGAGAAATACCAGAAGGCTTTTGAAGGACATTTTTTGCTGGAATCCCTTTCAGGCGCCATGATAGTGCCATGATCTTGCAATGATAGTGATCTTTTTTGCCCAAGAGATGCTTTCCAAAATTTAATGCACAGCGGATCGTGCAAAATGAAAATTGTAATTTTTCCAAAAAAATTTTGTCATTTCAGTGCATCCTTCATGTAGCCCTAATCTATTAGGGCTTTTAATTCTCTCAGATGTAATTTTTTTTAAAATTAACCCCTTTTAGGAATTTCTCAAGGGATATAGTGAGAATTTTGACAGAAGTGATACTTCCCAAAAATTAATACACGGCAGATGGTGTGTGAAAATTGTAATTTATAACGAAAAATGCCATTTCAGTGTCTAATATGTTGTGCCCATGTTGTGTCAAGACACACTCTAAATAGGGTCACTTCCTAAGGGATTCCACTTTACTGGTAGCTCAAGTGGTTTGCTAATGTGATATGGTGAGGACACTATTTTCCTGCTAACTCCTAGGATGGAAGGCTTTTCTGAGGGGTCAATTCTGGTATTTTTCCCTTGCAGACTCTAAACTCTGTACTCTGATATACTTTTGTACATCTTACACATTCCTCTTTCTGCTGCAGCCAGTTTTCCACTAAAGAATGGGGTGATTTTTAGGTTTTCACTTTTGCATTGTACAATCTATAATTTTTATTTTTCTGTTGATGTAGTTGTATGAAGGCCTGTTTTTTTTTTTTTTTTTTTTTTTTTTTTGGCGGCATTAAAAAAATACAAAACATTAATTCTAGCATTGCTTTTTTTTCCCATTTTAATTTTGTTGCTGTTCTCGAGCATAAGGACCATGTTACCTTTATCCTATTGGACAGCATAATTACAGCTTATTTATATCCTAATTTATATTGCCTTTTTTTTTATTTTACTAAGTTTGCTGAATTTTTTTTTTTTTAATATTCATTTTTTTGGGCATTGCCATCTTCTAAGAAGCACAACATATTTATTATTCTGTTGACAAGCTGGTTGAGGGCTTGTTTTGTTTGGGAAGAGTTGTACTTTCTATTGATCACTTTTTATTCCATTTTTTTTAGACAAAATTAATTTTAAAAAAATATTTTTACTAAATTCACTGTGTAGGTTTTTTTACATTCTACATTATAAAGCATTTTAAATGGTAGAAAGGCATTTTTGGTATTTTTATTTAGTTATTTTATATTTTGTAACTTATTAAAACATTTTTTGGGTTTAGTCGCACTAGTCCATGCCGGAGTTGGCTCATTAGCACCAGTTATATCTGTCTATTAAAGTAACTGATTACACAATAAACCTGTACAGAAGAAAAAACCGGTATTAAATGATAGTTTATTTATGTTGTAAGTAAAGTACAAGATATGACACTTGGCATACGAAGTAAAGTGACTGGGAACTAATACTCTTGTAATGTTATATGTAATGTTATTCTCATAAAAGCACCTAAGTGAGCATTAGTCCAGTTTATATTGGAAGTGAACCCATGAAGTGTCAGTACAATAGCCAAACAGTACATTAAAATATCTATTACAATGTTTTTATCACCCAGCAAAATAAGATTGAGATTTTGGTTTGTTGGTATTCTAGCGAATATACATAAACTATCATTATATTCTTAATGAAAAGGTCTATCTATATTTGTCTAAATAAACTAGTAAACAAGTCCCAGGTTTAGGTAAAGTTCAGTCTGTGCAAAGTTTAGTCAATGTAATCTGACAAACTATCATAATACATTAAAGAAATTCTGCAGGGCCAGGTTGCAATGCTTACTTTTCTATGGTTCTATTTGTGACAAACCACTCAGAACCAGCACTTGACCCCAAGTCATTCTGCCTCCTTTGCCATGTTCACTGCTAGTTACCTGTACTATGGGGGCTGGCAGACATGGGAGCATGGTGCTTGAAACCAGTCTGAAACCAATGTTTTTTCACAAATAAAATCGCAGAGAAAATAAATGTTAAAACCTCCCATGAAGAAACCATTTTGATTTATTCTAGGACTGCCCCTGAGTCCCTAAATTGATTGTCTGGGTAGTATTTATTCACTTTCCTGGTCCCAGGTAAGCTTTTGATGGACCTGGGGGCTCCAGCAACATCACAATACCGAGGTCATGTGACTAGAGGTAGCATTCCGCTCCCCAGGTCGCTCCACCCCCCAGGGTCACTTCTCCCACTCCTTTGCTGATCTCACAGGTAATTAATTAACTGTACTATGGAGGCTTATCTGGGAAGCCAAATGCTGCCTCTTATCACATGACACGAGGGTCGTGTCATAGCCAGAACCCCTGTGTCCATCAAAAGCATCCCTAGGACCAGGTAAGTAAATAAATACTCCCCGGACAACCCCTTTAATTGTGATAGAGGTGATAGCACCAAGCGGCACATAGTTTAACTACGTTTTGTAAAATACCAGCATGCAAAACTAAGATTTTGCATTAATATGAAAATACAGGTAAAAAAAGAGCGGTCTCTCTTCTTGTGGTGTTCTGTGTCACAACACCTATTTGGAGCACTAAGTAGATATATATATATATATGGTAACAACAGTTGGATAATCATCATCTGGGCGTCAAACATCCATCATATGTGGACCCATCAACAGGAATACCGTTGGTGATCAAGAAAGATATCTGTGCTTACCCCAGTGATGATGTAATAATCCTTCATTGCGATCCAAAACACAGTGTGTTTCGGAGGTATCACTCCCTTTTTCAAGTGTACAAATGGAGCATATATATGTCATGCAATACCTGGCTTTGCAGAAAAAACACACAACCACAAAAAATACATTGTACAAAGATAAAATATCTATAGAGCAGTATATATACAGTCATTTGGACAACATATAAAATCTTGTAAATATAACAAAGACAAAACCTGTTTAGATGTTGGTTCATACGATCCCCGAGAAAGTTTGGCGTCCTAGATTTGATACTGCACAAGCCTGGCACGAAGATGAAACTGAAGCTATTGCTCACACAGTGGGCTTTCAAAGCGCTCGTGCTGGTCAAATCAAAATAAAATGTCAGCATCAAAAATATTGTTATGTATTAGAATATAGTGTATGTTCTTATTAATAAAATTTATGAATGGGTTTAAAACATACGTGTCAGTTTTTGAGCTGTACATTAAACAAAACCATTGAACTGTATAATAAATAAATATGGTAAATCTAATACTAACAATTGGGACATAATTCATAGTATACAAAAATATAATATAAAGGCTAACAGAAATACACATAATTAAATTAAGCAAACAGAGAAGTGACTTAATAATAAGGGGGGCATGGCCAGGATGCCGACGAGAATGGCTGCTTGATCCTGCAGCTCCTGGTCTCCCCTGCTGACAAATAGAGCAAGCCTGCTTTGATAGCCTCCATATAGGGAAGAAAATGCCCTCTAAGAAGTCTATTTACAGAAGCTCCCAAGGGATTCGACACTGGTCCCAGCGATACGTGTGGCCGTGCACACACTATGCCTCCTGCCTCTGGAGACTCCCGCACCTCCTTGCTGCTGGTGCTCTCATCTCAGGATTGCTCGCTTCCAGCCATAGAGACCCAGCACCAGCAATCTCACCTAGGATCACTGTCTACCTTGGCCTAGGAGATCCAGCCATGTGGGGAACATATCACCACCTCCATCTTCCCAGGTGAGTTCCAAAGGCTCTTCCTCTCCTGCTCCCAGCTCTCCCTGTGACCTTGGCCTCCAACCTCTCTCCCTAGGGACATCCTCATGGCTCCAGGATGCTGTTGGGTCCCACCTCAGCCCCACCATTAGGGCCAGCATCTATACATGCCTTTTAGCGGTGGCTCTCAAACTCTAAGATACACTGTCACCAGGTCCCTTGCCAGCCCCCCGCTGCCCTCCTCCTTGGGCCCTTTATGCACTCTCTCAATGGCACCATCTACTTCTCCAGCTCCCCACTAAACAAGACTACAAAATCATGGGGAATGAGGTCAAGCTAACCTGTAAAAAGGAAATAGCAGCGGTCAGAGTGGACACCCATTAGCTATCTGAGCGAGTGGACCCTATTGAAACTGCCCTCACCTGCAGGAAGTGGTGACCTCTGATGCGCTTGCCCTCCACAATACCGCCCACCATAACATTAGGGAAGTGATCTTCAACATGATTCTGGGTAAAACCCCTGACCATCGCATCAAGCTAGATAGGGCATACAGGGCCCTCTGTGCAAAGGGATTGGCCTCAACCCCTAGAAATGTGATCTGTTGTGTACAAGATTTTGAGCTCAAAGAAGCAATCATGGCCCTGGCATGCACTAAATGGGACTTTGATGGATCTGCTATCCAATTGTATCCTGATCTCTCCTGAATTACACTCCAAAAATGGAGATCCCTGCAACCCTTAGTCTTGTGAGAGCATCAACTGCTGTACCACAGTTCAGGGCTATAGACAAGTACAGAGAGAGGGGGCGTTCCTTACAGCCCAGCGATGACACTCAGCTGTGAGGAACGCCCCCCAGTACAAGTCTATGAACGAGAACTGTCAGGGAGGGCGTTCCTCACAGCGCAGCTAGACTGTCAGGAACGCCTTTCTGACAGTAAACCGTGAAACTTACACCGCCAATATCTCCAGCCCCTGGGCACATACCGGGAAAGCCAGCAGTGCGTTGAATTCAGCGCGCTGTCGGCTTTCTAGCGGTATGTAAAACCGCATGTGCCTGAGAACATGAAAGGTCCTCTTTAAGCCATATGCTATGCGTGGGGGAGACCGTTGGAGGCGCATTTCTGCTGGACTCGTCTCTGCTAGGCTTCGCTTCCACAGCCTGGCATCCTGATACTTGAGAATGATTAGCCGTGTTGTTATATTTTTTTTTCTATGGCACCCCTGTTTAGCTAATTTACGTATTCTACTGTTACTGTATATCTCTCTCACTAGCCCTTGCCAGGAGTCATACTCCCTGGATGTAATGACTGTTTGGCTAATGTTTTGTTTTTGTTGCTATGTGTCCTGTTGTCTCCTCTTTTTCCCTCTTGTTCCTTCCCCTCTGTTCCTGCCCCCTGATGTTGCCTTCAGCCTCCTTCAGTTGCCAACATCTGCCCTATTACCTCAGGGAACCTTTGTGCCTCCTCATCATTATGACCCTTGGGGTGAGCTAGCTGAGTGCTATTCTCCTCCTGTACTTTTTCCCCATGACTAAGGTAATATCTTTGAATATCTTTGAAAGATCTCAACGCTAATGCAAAGTGATGGCTTTTGAAGAACTGCGCTCCCTGAAAGCTGATATTGCTTTTCTGCAAGAGACCCATTTTGATGCCTTCTGCTCCTTCATTTTTGCATTAAGTTTTTATCCTGTCGTTTATTCAATGACCTATTCAAAGAAAAGGGCAGGAATGGCTATTCTTGTCTCCTCCTCCTGCCCGCTCGTAGTCACTACCTCCATCCTGGACCCGGGCGGTAGAGTTGTCATACTCCATGCTAATTTGGAGGGTGAACCTATCACTGTCACTAGGGTCTCTATGGGTTCTATTACCTGGTCTGATCATGCCCCTGTTCTGATAAATCTGGCTGAACACAATATGTCTACTAGGGTCTGTTACTGGCAGCTTAATGACGGCCTCCTTAGGAAGGCACAGACCCAGGAGCAGCTCTGATCCCTCCAAAAATATTTTTTTTAACTCAATGAAGGGTTGGTTACCACTGAGGCAACACTGTAGGAAGCCCATAAGATGGTGATGAGAGGCCATTGTATAACTTTAGGGACTAAGATGAAGCGCAATGCCACTGCCCACCTGACTGACCTTCGCGCCCAATTGCAACTCACTGAGCAACAAATGTCCCCAACAAATACACCCAACAAAATCGCTTCTAAAATTACTGATTGACCACCAACCCAAATTAAAGATATCCTGCTTCAGAAGGTTGACAAGCTACTTTTGTATAAGAAACAGCGTTATTATGAGAGGGCTAACAAACCTCATACACTTATGGCTAGACAGACAGAGAGGGGTACAGCATATGTTCTCCAGCGCTCTGATGGGACAGTAATTTATGATCCCAACAAGGTTGCCTGCATCTTTCAGGAATATTATACTAAGCTGTACTCCTTGCTGACTGCTCTCCCTTCTGATCTAATGGAGATTTATCAGTGCCTTTCTGAAATCTTGTCATTTACCTTCCCTCAATCCTACTGTCCTTACTTTCCTTAATAAACCTATTAAGCCTGATGAGGTAGAACAGCTCATAAAAGACCTCACTAATTAAAACTTGCGGGGTCCCGATGGTTTTATGTATTTATATTACAAGGTTTTTGGAGCTGAACTTCTCCCCCACCTGGTTTCCCTCTTTAACACTTTTATGGAAGGGACTCCCGTCCCTGACTCTCTCTTGCATTCTTTCCTTACCTTTATCTCGAAACCTGGGAGGGACCACCTGGACTGTAAGAACTTCAGACCAATAGCGCTTTTAAATGCTGATCTCACACTGTTTACCAAGATTCTGGCTTCTAGACTTAACCTTTGTCTCTCCTCTCTAATACGAAAGGATCTGATGGGATTTGTACCTTGCTGTCAAGGCAGCAATAACACTCAGAGGACAACTGATCTGATAGACATTGCTTCCAGATCCAACTCGGAACTCTTGGTGCTCAGCTTAGATGCAGAAAAAGCTTTTGACCATCTGGGTTGGCCCTTCTTGTTTGCAACTTTGCAGACCTTTGGTCTGCATGGTCCCTTTTATATAAAGCCACTAAGACCACTATTAAGCTTCTTCATGCCTCCTCACCACCATTTACTCTATGTATTGGTACTCATCAGGGATGTCCATTATCACACCTCCTCTTTGTCATGTACATAGAACCTCTGACTGCTGCTATCCGTTTGCAACATGACATTAGTGGGGTGAGGATACGGGATAGGGAGTTTAAGCTCTCTTTTTTGCTGATGATGTCCTCTTGACCTTGACTAACCCACGTATTACCCTCCCTAACATTTATACCCTCTTGGACATATTTGGCCATCTCTCTGGATATAAAATTAATGCTTCTAAATTTGAGGTCTTACCCATAAGGAGCTCCCCAATGCATATGACTCGCTTGCAGGCCTCATTTCCCTATAGATGGCAGGAGTCATCCCTGAAGTACCTAGGCATTCACCTTACTAAATCCTTTTCCCAATTATACCAGGCGAATTCCCCCCCCCCCCCACCAATACTAATAGATACGCTCCCTCCTTATTAAGTGGCAAGCCCTTCCTCTGTCTCTTTTTGGCCGTATATCGGCTGTGAAAATGATTATTTTACCTCTATTGCTCTATTTCTTTGAGACACTACCAATTCTGGTCCCTATTAAGGACTTACGGTCTCTACAGGGCTCTCTATTGCACTTTTGTAAGCCGTGTACCGGGGTGGGCTCCCCAGGATACAGCGAAATCATGAACAAAGGAAGCGACTCCAATTCACTTTAGTAAAAACAAGATTTTACTTAAGTAACACCCCTTTACCAAAAAGAACACTCCCAGATATTTACATACACTCAGCAAGGAAGCTGAGGCCCTGGTGTCATATAGTGCAGTGCCCTCTAATGTGCGCCTCCAATATACTCCAAGCTTTTACCTATCTGCAGGCTGCATCTAACCAGCCACTTGTTACCTTTTATCACCCTAGTCACAGGAATTCAGTGAGTGTGATAGGGGTACCAGCGGTATAACACAAAAGCTTACAAACTTATCAAAATACCCCTATTCCCCCCAAACAAAGTACAACCAAGTAAATATAATAGTAGGTCAGCTTGCAAGCCAAAGAAAAGTGAATTTGCATAAAATGTCGCTTCTAGACTTCCTTAGAAGCTCCTCTCTGAGAGCTACAACTCAATAGAATTCTCTGAGTCCTAGTCCTTACTACCGAATAGGTAGATAATTCACCAGTAGTGTGGCCTGTGACGATGAGGATGCCTAACTAATCTAACTACAGGCCCTTACTCAGTCCAAAGCAATTTGGCGCCAACAATGTAATGCGGTACTTCTCTTACCGATCCGGGTCTGTTGGGTACCTTTAGCCTTTGTTTGGAACAACTGGAAGAGGGGCTCATCCAGAAAACATGCGGTCTCACTGACAGTGCCACTTCTCAGCCGAGTCCTTGATGGCAATCTTCTCCTTCAGGATGCTGTCTGGACCAACTCAGAAACAGTCTTTGATTCAGCTCCACTTTGCTGTAGCTCTAGTCCCTTAATAATGCTTCTACATGTGTATCACACACCATTCCTCCTCCTCATAGCCCAGAGCACCCTCTCACGATGGCTGCCACACACTCTCTGCTCCTCCTTGTAGCTCCACCTCTGCAGAACAGGGTCTCCACGTCAATACTCCAGGGAAGTATAGTCTTTTCCCATTTCTTAGGCAACAGTGGCCTTTTGTGGTCAACCAACAAAATGTCAGTTTATAAAATAATAAACTTATTTACAGAAATAGGTACATTCACAACATGAGGGCTGTTTCACCATCTTACACTTTATCTGGGCTTGAGGGAGACATAGGATTTCCAGACTGATCACTCCAAAACATTAAGTCGGTTTGTCACTTCCTAACTTACTCCTGTACTACTGGGCTGCCCAGCTCTGAAGAGTTCCAGCATGGTCAACCCTCTTAGCATATAATCCAAGAGGATGGAAATAGAGAAGCTTTTGTAGGCTCCGAATCATCCCATCTCTCTGCTCTGGTCCACTCTCTATTCCTCTCCTTCTACTACCCTCCTGGAACCAATGGCTATGATCCGCGATGTCTGGCGAGGCTGTTCACCCTGCTTTTATCTCTCCTCCCCGCATTCCTCTATGACTGCTTTTCTTTTTCACCCGCATTACCCACCCGGCCTTACCTCTGAGATTTTGGTATCATGATTTTTGGCGGGCCTTTTCCGTTTCACAGACATCATCGACTATAAGACACGCAGATACTGAGGTATAGGGGCAGATCCTAACCAGGAAAGGTGTAGTAGTGGTAGAGGAAACTATGGACCTGGGAATACCAGTAATATTGGATGAAAGTCCAGAGAAAGTTGGATGGAATGAAATGTTCCACAATTTTTAGATGCAGTTTTTCAGACTGGTGAGCCTTTGACCATCTTTGCTTTTGAGAGACTATGTTGTAAATTTATCCTCCAGCTGTTTTTCATTAGCACCACTTACTTTTCCAGCCTTTAGTTAACCCTGTCCCAACTTGTTTGAGATGTGTTGCTGCTATCAATGTCTAAATTAGTTAATTTTTGAAAAAAAATGAAAAAACATCTAACTTTCAACTTCCTATATGTGTTCTATGTTCTTTTGCGAATAGTATATGGTTATATGAGATTTCCAAATCATTGCATTCTTGTTTTCTTTACATTTGACACAGCATCCCATTTTTTTAGAATTGGGATTGTACAAAGACCAGGATTGCTAGTTTATGTTCCCCACTTCTTCACTGTTGGAGGAAGCATGAGTAATAGGAAAGAGCAAATTTTGAAACAGATGCTTGCAGTGTACAAACTTTTGAGGAGACCTGCATAATATGGAGATTTTGTTCTCATCCTAGAGGTCACAGGGACGGCAACCCTTAACCCATGTGAGGTAAGATGTAGCCAGCCACGAGTTCACCAGTGGGTGCCAGCTGTGCCAGAAGTGGTGAAGAAGATGGCAGGAAGTCCATGGAGGCAGAGTCGGGCACAGGTATAGCAAGCAAATGAGAAAAGTCCCAAATGAGAACCCCCAAAGTAGCGATCTCTTACAAATGTAAAATATAACTACAACTTAGCTATATAATGGCCACCACATGTAACATCAGTGGCGGAACTACCGCCATAGCAGCCGCAGCAGCTTCTACAGGGCCCGGGACCGTTTTTTTTTTAATAGGCCGTTACTCCAGCAGGTAACTATTCATATTTTACTTACTTATCCCTGTTCCTGACCACGGCCGCCTCCGCTTCCCCTTCAGCCCACCAGGGGGCCCAGTCTTTGCTAGATACGCCCCTGTGTAACATATTACATGCTGCACTATATGCAGGCCCCTCTGACCAGGATAAATACTCGCTTATGGCCATGGGGTACTTACTTTAAAAGTGCAATGAACGCTTCCAGAGGCGATCACTGCGGTGCATTCAGCACTCGCCACTCTTCTCCACGCTTCCTCTCTGTTATGGGGCCTGCAATGAGCTGCTCCATCAATACTGATGGAAATACTCATTGTGTTTCTAAAGGAAGGATGGCACCCATGGCCATGCGTGTCATCCTGGGCAGGGGCACCTGCATGCAGTGCAGAATGTAATACAGACGAGTAGCACGTTTTCCCTGGGGTATGCATACCGCTGGTTGAGAACCACTGGTCTAGGAGGAGCAAAGCAGAGTAATGTAATTTGGCTTTGGCAGTTAGCAGGTCATTTGCAACCTTTGGTTAGGCTGGTTTCAGTGGCTTGAAGAGCTTAGAGGCCAGACTGCAATTTGTCACGGAGTGCTTTGGATGAGGGATAGGAGGATAGTTCAAGGTGCACATATTGTTCAAGGAGTCTAGAAGCAAACAGGAGCTGTAAGATGGGTTATTGATGGCTGGAGAGGACAAGTTGAGGTATATTTTCTTAAGGATGTGTGTGTCAGTAGCATATTTAAAGATAGAAGGGAAGATATCAGTAGTTACAGATAGGTTAAAGAGGTGGGTTAGAGCGGGGTAAAGACTTCCATGAGGTTGGAGATAAAATATAACTGGATCAAGTCAAGCGACCTGCTGGGAATGGATTGAGCAGAAGGGAGAAGTATAAGTACTTCCTAGATATTTCCCAGTCCTTTGTAGCCACTACTAGGTATGGCTCAAAAAAACAAAATACAACAAAGAAAGCAGCATTTCCACAATGTGGGGCCTTAACCTTAGCCTACAGGTTTTGATTTTACACTGTGTACAGTGCAGTAAAACAGACACAATACCCTTATTGCGTAGGTCAGTACAATGACAGAAATTTATAAAGTATTTTTTATTTAATTTTTTAACTTTAAAAAGTTATATTAAAAATATTTTCATTTACACAGCTGTGTAAGGGCTCTTTTTTTGCCTTAGGGAAGGGGGGGAGGGTGATTGGTGGCCAAAAACAGAACAAAAAGTGAAGGTAACCTCTTAATTGCCATGATCACATTTCTGCTGCATTTCTGAGTGGTTGCAATATGTAAAAAACTGACAACCACCATACATGTTGGTGAGGGGTTAAAGGATAGCATCAATTTTTCGGTCCAAATTATGGTCCTTTAAATTGATGACAACATAAGGACATCTGAAAAGCCAAGGAAATGAAATACAGACGGGAATCACTTTCCGTTTCTACATGCTTTATATTGTTCAAGACATGTCTTCAAAACGCAAGTAAACAAATTAGAATACTTTGTTAAAGGTCGCTGGCTACAGCATCTGTGTCTCATATAGAAGGCAAAATTGCAATGAAAAGCTTTGCCCAGAAGCTGGTGTGAAAAGACCAATGTGTAAGCAAACTAACTCGAAGTAGTAAGCAGAGCTGCAGTAATAAAAGTCTGCCACCAGGTAACAGCAAAGTAACATGTACATTTAGCATATGGGAATTAAAAGACGCCAAAATGCTGATCTGTCTGTGTGTCAGCATCACAACTTTAAAGGGAAAAATATGATAATACAGTTTTATTAAGATTTTATTAAGAAGTTCAGTAGGGGGAATGGCTAGGGCAGTGAATGTGTTTGTGGTGGCCCACCTTGCTGTTCCTTTGAATATGTGGGCCACACCATTATCAAAAGAAAGAAAATAAAAGTGTAACATAGAAACTCCAATCCACATAGTTAGGGCCAGACATATTACTCTTGTGCTCTTTTAGTCAAGGACAAGTGTATGTTTCACTAAACAAGGACCGATGTAACCATTAATACTGTAATACAGAGAAAAATATAGTGGTCAGATACTAGGTCAATACCAGTTTGAAGCAGACTATACAAGAGAGAACACAAAAGATCAAATGCAGTCACTTTAATGTTCATGCCAATACTGGGCACTTAACCCCTTAGATGCCACGGTCAATGCTAACCGTAGCATCTAAGTAGGTAGCGAAAGGGGTCTCTCTTTCTCATATCATCAACGTACTGTATGCCAGTACAAGCCTGTCAGATTTTCAACATTCAGAAGGGGTAATGTCGTTCATTAGGGAGAGACTGGTACAGGGACTTACTAGACCATACATGCCCTACTAAGACCACCAATGAAGTCTTATTTGTATTCCGCATCCAGCATTCAGGGTACTAAATAACTGATCAGAGGATTGTATGTTCCAGTTCCCTACTGGGAAAAAAAAGTTTTTTGAACTTGAAAAAAAAAATCCAAGCTAAAAAATATTTATTTTTTTTTTGCTCATAAAATCTTTTATTTTCATAAAGAACATATTTGATTGGTAGCGCCAGATCTGTAAAAAGTTTAATCAAAAACTTTTATGTGCCCTAAAATGGCACCAGTAAAGAGTACAATTTATCCTTCAAATATCAAGCCCTCACACAACATAGAAAAGTAAATAAGGACCCCAGAGGAGGTGCAACAAAAAACATACAACTTCCCTCATGGTCATGATGTTGGCACATCCTACGTGACAAGTGGCGTTGGAGGAAGTGTAAGCAGCCAGAAGAGGACCGAAGGTGCCTGCGCTGGAGCATCAAATCCTGCGAGGTAGCCCAGGGAAAATGAGAGAAAGTGAATATGGGCCGTTTATTATTTTTTCGCACCTCCCCTGGGCTTCTGCAAATTCTGGCATTTGAAGAGACCTCAGAGCATAGAAATGACTCTTTGGTGGCTAACACCAAATATCTCAAGTCATTAGATGGTGTGATGAACAGGACAGTGTCTATTGTGAATAGCACATTGCACCAATACATCATACTACAATATTAAGAAATCTTAACTAATGTGTTAATTTTAGTGTATGGGTTCAGCCATTATGATGTCAGGCACAGAGGATCTAACTTGTATCTGGCATTCCAATTTACCCCAAAAAGATGTCCATTAGGATAAAGGTCAGTTTCCAGTCTGACACAACATTATCGTACCAAATTTGTTGCCCAAATTGTTGCAACAAATTTGGAAGTATACAATTGTCTAAAATGCCTGTGTAGGGCAGCACGGTGGCTCAGTGTTTAACACTGCAGCCTTGCAACACTGAAATCCTGGATTCGAATCCTGCCAGGGACAACATCTACAAGGAGTTTGTACGTTCTCCCTGTGTTTGCGTGGGTTTCCTCCCACACTCCAAAGACATACAGATAGGGAATATAGATTGTGAGCCCTATATGGGACAGTGACTGTAAAGCGCTGTGGAATATGATGGCGCTATTCAAGTAAACATAAACAATTAAAATTATCCTTAACTGAAAATAAGGGGCCTGAACTGCAGCCCCAGACCATCCATTGAATTTTAAAGTAG
The DNA here is from genome assembly GCA_947044405.1 of Leptodactylus fallax. Lineage (NCBI taxonomy): Eukaryota > Metazoa > Chordata > Amphibia > Anura > Leptodactylidae > Leptodactylus > Leptodactylus fallax. Next base: position 272,993 of record CAMRHE010000094.1, read on the forward strand.
CCACTGTGCATTCCATGTTAGCAAGTGTACTATTTTATGGGGTGGTTTGTCGAGGTGGTGGGATTTAGACAAGTTGAATGAATTCATAAGGAGTCAGGTAGTTGGGCATAAGTTATAATGCTTTGATAGTGTTGTGGAGAGAAAGCCTCTGTTTATGTTTAAAGCAATTATGAACTATGAATCCTATCCACTATTTCAGCTGATGCAGTGTCAGTGGAACACCTTTAGGCTAAAGCCCCACGTTGTGGAAACGCAGCGTTTTTTGTTGCAGATTTTGCTGCCGTTTTTTGAGCCAAAGCCAGGAGTGGATTGAGCAGAAAGGAGAAGTAAAAGAACTTCCTATATATTTCCCATTCCTTTTGTAGTCACTCTTGGCTTTGCTTCAAAAAAACGCAACAAAATATGCAACAAAAAATGTGGGGCCTCAGCCTTAGTCAAATAAGTAAGGAGTGTTACATGTGATTGTTAATCTCTACAGTTATCATAGAGAAAAATCTTGCAAAATTTAGTTTGACATTGTACTTATTGGCCGGTGTGTTAAAGGGGGTTGTCCGGGATTACTCAGGATAGGCCATAAATATCTGATCAATATGGACTGATCATTTGTATGCTGTAAACAATACGGGGCCAGAAGCATAAAGCTCCATCTGTTGTACAGTATAGACCAAAAGTTTGGACACACCTTCTCATTCCAAGAGTTTTCTGTGTTTTCATGACTATAAAAATTGTAGATTCACACTGAAGGCATCAAAACTATGAATTAACACATGTGGAATTATATACTTAACAAAAAAGTGTGAAACAATTGAAAATATGTCTTATATTCTAGGTTCTTCAAAGTAGCCACCTTTTGCTTTGATTACTGCTTTGCACACTCTTGGCATTCTCTTGAGGAGCTTCAAGAGGTAGTCACCTGAAATGGTCTTCCAACAGTCTTGAAGGAGTTCCCAGAGATGCTTAGCACTTGTTGGCCCTTTTGCCTTCACTCTGCGGTCCAGCTCACCCCAAACCATCTCAATTGGGTTCAGGTCTGGTGACTGTGGAGGCCAGGTCATCTGGCGTAGCACCCCATCACTCTCCTTCTTGGTCAAATAGCCCTTACACAGTCTGGAGATGTGTTTGGGGTCATTGTCCTGTTGAAAAATAAATGATGGTCCAACTAAACGCAAACCGGATGGAATAGCATGCCGCTGCAAGATGCTGTGGTAACCATGCTGGTTCAGTATTCCTTCAATTTTGAATAAATCCCCAACAGTGTCACCAGCAAAGAACTCCCACACCATCACACCTCCTCCGCCATGCTTCACGGTGGGAACCAGGCATGTAGAGTCCATTCGTTCACCTTTTCTGCGTCGCACAAAGACACGGTGGTTGGAACCAAAGATCTCAAATTTGGACTCATCAGCCCAAAGCACAGATTTCCACAGGTCTAATGTCCATTCCTTGTGTTCTTTAGCCCAAACAAGTCTCTTCTGCTTGTTGTCTGTCCTTAGCAGTGGTTTTCTAGCAGCTATTTTACAATGAAGGCCTGCTGCACACAGTCTCCTCTTAACAGTTGTTGTAGAGATGTGTCTGCTGCTAGAACTCTGTGTGGCATTGACCTGGTCTCTAATCTGAGCTGCTGTTAACCTGCGATTTCTGAGGCTGGTGACTCGGATGAACTTATCCTCCGCAGCAGAGGTGACTCTTGGTCTTCCTTTCCTGGGGCGGTCCTCATGTGAGCCAGTTTCTTTGTAGCGCTTGATGGTTTTGGCCACTGCACTTGGGGACACTTTCAAAGTTTTCACAATTTCGGACTGACTGACCTTCATTTCTTAAAGTAATGATGGCCACTCGTTTTTCTTTACTTAGCTGCTTTTTTCTTGCCATAATACAAATTCTAACACTCCATTCAGTAGGACTATCAGCTGTGTATCCACCTGACTTCTGAACAATACAACTGATGGTCCCAACCCCATTTATAAGGCAAGAAATCCCACTTATTAAACCTGACAGGGCACACCTGTGAAGTGAAAACCATTTCAGGTGACTACCTCTTGAAGCTCATCAAGAGAATGCCAAGAGTGTGCAAAGCAGTAATCAAAGCAAAAGTTGGCTACTTTGAAGAACCTAGAATATAAGACATATTTTCAGTTGTTTCACACTTTTTTGTTAAGTATATAATTCCACATGTGTTAATTCATAGTTTTGATGCCTTCAGTGTGAATCTACAATTTTTATAGTCATGAAAATACAGAAAACTCTTGGAATGAGAAGGTGTGTCCAAACTTTTGGTCTGTACTGTATATCGGCCCAGCACCCTCCATGCAGTTCAGCTCCCACTGACTTTAATAGCCCCTTTAATTTATATATTTGTTATAGGTATGTATTTTTATATATATGCATTCTTATGATGTTGTGTGATTATGTTGTTGTTTATAACTTGTGAGCTGCTATAATGCAATAATTTTCCTTTGGAATATGTTTGATCTATTTATCTAACCTTGTCAAAAAATATTGCATACTTAAATCTGTTACCATCATCAAGCTACCAGAAACTGATTTGCAAAAATAATCAATCTGACACTGTGTCAATATCTAATTGAGCAGAAAATTCTCTGGTGGGCTCGACCACTACACTTAGCACTGGCAGAGGTGTATAGTCCAGCTTTTCTGTACAATCTAGTAACTAACCCATCTTCACCAGTTTTCTGGCGTAGTTAGATGCAGACGTGGTGCATGGCCTTTTTTTTGTACCAAAGATGAGCCACATTTTTTCTACCAAAGCCACATTGTGGGTTCTACGTTCCACTTGCCACTTTTTACAAAAATGGGTGGAGAAAGGGAATTTATTAATACTGGTGTATGTAATGCCAATCTTAATAAATTCCTCCCCTCGCCCAATGTGACAGTACAGCATAACCACGTTTGGTGCCATCATAATTAGCCAGTGAAAATGCAATGCTAAAAATTTGTAACAAAAGTAACAGAAATAAAATAGACAGAGACACTTCTTGAGCTGACATAAAGTGATCAGATTTTGTCAGACCAGGACTAAAAAGATCCACAGACAATGATCATAGATATACTTGGAAACAACATGGACTGCCAGGGATGTGTACTTTTGTGTTGAAATCATCTGTCCATATACAGAAATTTACTGTCCATATACAATACCTGATTGACCTGCACACAGGGTTTCTTACACTGCTATGACGCATTTTGTCCAATGTATATCGTCATATCCTGCAAAATCTGACCTATACAACAATAGTTTTTTTATATTATATTTTATTTTCATTATACTTCATTAATTGATATGTTACTCACCACTGTTTATTTGAGAGAGAGACCACCATGTCTGGTTATTGTTCGTTTCTGAGAGCTTTTATTCTTTTCTGCACAATATACACGAGACCACAATTCATAGTGAGGGTGAGTGTATACCACTGGTTTGTCATTGAGGTTTGGCAAGTCCATCTTCTCCTTTCTCTATATTTGTATGGAGATGCAAGCTGGCTTGTCTTTGCTGCAGTTGGCGGGTCCTGCCAGTGATATGTGATACACTCTTGGCAGGAGACCTGCATTTCCTTGGGGAGGGCATCCAAAACAGTCAGAGAGTAGGGAGGGGAGCAATGCACAGCTGCTGAACCCCATATTATCTTACATGCAGGAGGGGCGAGGGTTGAGTCTGCATATGGATGTGAAATGGAAACAAGTCCTGGAAACAAAAACAACAATCACAGACTATGGATTATTCATAGTGTAACACAATGACACGACTGACAACCTGTATGTTTATTAAACATATACATAAATATATGTATGATTGATAGATGATAGATAGATAGATAGATAGATAGATAGATAGATAGATAGAAAGATAGATAGATAGATAGACAGACAGACAGACAGACAGACAGACAGATAGATAGATAGATAGATAGATAGATAGATAGATAGAAGATAGATAGATATGTTGTGCGTGTGTGTGTGTGTGTGTATAGAAATCTATGCATAATAATCCTTGACATAGCAAGCAGCTTCGGATCCTGATATTTTTTGTACTTAGAACTCTCTGACAAGGACAATGCATTAAACTCAAGGGCAGCAGACATTAGAAGTTAGAAATCAGTGATCTTTTCTGGATGTTTGGTAACAGAATCTGGGACAATAATAAAATAGTTTCTGATTTTACAATGGTATGGATTGTGATGCAGTAAGAATAAAGCATGCTTAGTTTCTTAAATGCTGTTATATGCAATAGATTGAAAAATTATGTGTAAGGCTAAAAGCACTGCAGGAAAAACCGTGGCAGAAACGCAGCGCTCATACTTATATGGAGAACGCCAGTGTTTCCGTAGGTATAACTGACATGCTGCGATTTACAAAAACGCAGATATTTTTCTGCAATGTGTGCATGGGATTAGCTTTTGCAGGGACTGTAAAATGCTGTGGTTTTTGCGGCGCTGTTTCTGCCGTAGCAAAATCGTGTCTTTTACACTATGTGGGGCCCTGGCCTCAAAGTGATTCCTCCTTGCAAACGGAGGAATCACTTGAGCAGTTAGCGCATCTGAGTGAGAGCAGCTTTAACCCCTTCCCGCAGCAGGCATTTTTCGATTTTCGTTTTTGAAACCCAATAACTTTATTTTTTCTATTCACACAGACATATGAAGGTTTAATGTTTGCAGGACAAATTGCACTTTGTAATGGAACCATTTAATATTCTATACAATATACTGAGAAACTGGAAAAGAAAAACTGCGTTTGTGCGAATTTCTTGCGCGCTTTGTTTTTGTTCACTGTGCAGCCAAAATGACGTCACCTGTATTTTATGGGTTGATATGATCCAATTCTTCCCGCTACGTTGTAAAAATATTTTCATATGTTGTGGGAAGGGGTTAAAAGCTAACTAAAAAAGTGACTGTGTGAGCTTACGAGTGTGCTTTAATTCTCAGTGTATTTTGCCTTATGCTAGGTTCACACCTGCGTTTAGGTTTCCGTTCAGGGGGTCCGCTTGGGGACCCCTTGACCGGAAACCTAATCAACATAAAAAAAAACGGTTACCCACGGAAACCTGCGCACCCCGTAGGCTATAATGGGGTCCGTCAGGGTTTGCCCGAAAAGCAAGAGCGCTTTTCTCTCCGCATTTTATAAGCTGGTTCGGGGATGGAAAAAAAACCTGAACGGAGGTCAAGCACTGTTGTGAACCCAGCCTTAAAGGGGCTGTCCCACATAATGAAGACTGCAGGACCTGCAGGAAAGTTTATACTTTCATGTATAATGCAAGGGGTTGAACAAAAATATCCTTATAAAACCATTTTTTCACAAAGCCTCCTCATTTCAGGGGCTCAAAAGTTATTGGACAAATTAACATTATCATAAATAAAATGTTCATTTTTAATACTTTTTAGAGAAACCTTCGCAGGGAATGACTGTGTGAGGTCTGGAACCCATGGACATCACCAAACACTGAGTTTCTTCCTTTATGATGCTTTGCCAGGCCTTTACTGCAGCTATTATTATTTATTATTTAGCTTACTGATATAGCGCCATCATATTCCGCAGCACTGTCTTAAGTTGTTGCTATCCGTTATGATAGTGTCCGTTAAAAAAAAAAAAATGGACACCTATCATAACACACATTAACGGACACTAACTGATGTTAATCTGTCCGTTTTTTTTAACTGATCCATTAAATGGATCAGTTAAAATAAAAAACGGACACATTAGCATCAGTTAGTGTCCGTTAGTGTCTGTTAGTGTCCGTTTTTATACTGTCCATTTTTTTTTGTTTCTGCTTTCTGAGCATGCGCAGAAAAAAAAAACCAAACAGTAATTACAGACAGTATAACGGACACCCGTTACCCATAGACTTTAATGTTAAAAAATAACGGACGCTTGACGTCCGTCATGAAACCATTTTTTTTCATGGACACAAAAGACCTGCATGTCGTATTTTTTGTCTGTGAAAAATAACGAACATGTAACGGATTTGGTGTAAAACGGACACTAATGGTCACTAACAGACACCATATAAAATCCCATTGAAATAATGGAAATTTTAATGTATTTGTGACGGTTCTGCTAGTGTCCATTGCAAAATCTTGTAACAGACAATAGCAACGGACACTGATGATGGTCATCAGCGGTAGTGTAAACGACCTCTTATTTGTGGGTCTTTCTGCCTCAAGTTTTTTCTTAAGCAAGTGAAAGTAATGCTCAATCAGGTTGAGATCTGGTGATTGACTCGGCCATTGCATAATATTCCACTTCTTTGCCTGGGTTGCTTTCGCAGTATGTTTTAGGTCATTGTCCATCTGTACTGTGATGCGCTGTCCAGTCAACCTTGCTGCATTTGGTTGAATCTAAGCAGAAAGTATATCCCTGTAAATTTAAGAATTCATCCGGCTGCTTCTGTCTTCTGTTACATCATCAACCAACACTTGTGACCCACTGCCATTGGAAGCCATGCCTGCCCAAAGGATGTGGTATGCTTTGGATCATGAGCCATTCAAGCCTTCTCATAATTTCTTCTTCCCATCATTCTGGTATAGGTTGACCTTAGTTTCATCTCTCCACAGATTGTTGTTCCTAGAACGGGGCTGGCTTCTTTAGATGTTTTTGACAAAGTCTAATCTGGCTTTTCTATTTTTGAGGCTGATTAATAGTTTGCACCTTGTGGTGAACCATCTGTATTTTCTCTTATGAAGTCTTCGCTTTATGGTAGACTTAAATACTGATACTCTACTTCTTGGAGAGTGCTCTTCACTTGTATGGATGTTGTGAAGGGGTATTTCTTCACCATATAGAGTATTCTTCATACTTTCACCACTGTTGTCTTCTGTGGACGTCCAGGCTTTTTGAGTTCCCAAGTTCACTAGGGTGCTGTTTTTTTAACAGAATGTACCAAACTGTTGTTTTGGTAACTTCTAACATTTCTGCTATCTCTGATAGATTTCTTCTTTTTTTAAGTCTAATGATGGTTGTTTCACTTCCATTGAGAGCTCCTTTGACCACATGTTGTGGGTTCAGAGCAACAACTTCCAAATGCAAATGCCACACCTGGAGTCAACTCCAAACCTTCTAACTGCTTAACTGATGATGGCTTAACAAGGGAATAGCCTGTGCTGCCCATTAAATAGCTTTTGAGACTTGAAAATTGTCCATTTACCTTTGGTCCCTTGAAAAAGAGGTAGCTACATATTACAGAGCTGTAATTGTGAGTCTGTTAAAATCTACTGGGACCTAGAATCATCATGAAATAATTTCATACTTATTTTCCTGGTAATTTATTATTCTGAAAACTTCAACTTGGGGGAGACATCAACCTGGAGGATTCCTTCACAGGGTGATTCACGAATGGCAGATGGCATAAATGCGAGCAGTCTTTATAAAAAGGAATAGCTAAACATTTTCAGACCCCATATTGTAAATTACAATGGGGTTCCCCATCAATTTAAAGGTTTATTCCATTTATGTTGTCACTAGGTCTATCCCAAGCCTCAAACCCAGGACCTTCTGTATGGAAGGCAGACACCCTAACAGCTGAGATATACTGTATCTCTATATGCCAGTACATTGTATGTTTTAAAAAGGCATACAGTGTACTATCTCTATTTACCAATACCTTATGCAAAAAAAAAAAAAAATAATAATACTAATGAAGCTTTTGGTCAAAGAAACCTTCTCATTGAGAAGTGTACACTCATTAGGGTGCCTGCCTCTTGTACACAAACGCCTGGGTTTGAGACCTAGGATAGACTTAAGGGTTTTTTTCAGGTTTAATAAATGATGTTGTATTCATAGGATAGGACATTAAGGCTCAGGCCCCAAGTTGTGGAAACACAGCTTTTTTTTGCTGCAGTTTTTTGAGCCAAAGCCAAGAGAAGAAAGTAGAAGTGTCAGGATTCTCTATCCAGCTGCTGCATCTTTAAGGCTGTGTTCACACAGAGTTTTTTGACGTGGAATCCGCCTCAAAATCCGCCTGAAAAAACGCCTCCCATTCATTTCAATGGGAGTCAGTAGTGTTTTTTTTCCTCTAGCGGTGTTTTTCTGCTAGCGGAAAAAAAAGCGACATGACCTATCTTCTGGCGGATTCCACCTTGAAAATACAATGGAATTCAATGGGAGGCGGAAAAAACACGACACAGTTTTTGGTTGCGGTTTTCAACGCAGTTTTTGCAAAAACTGTGTCCAAAACCGCGACACGATTTTTTGAAGTTGAGTTCCTAGGCCCACACCAAAAGGGGTGTAAACTACATCCTACATCCGCATCGAAAAACCGCGTCAAAAAACGTGTCAGTTCAAAAACCGCGTCCCAAAACCATTTCCTAATTCCTGAAGCTGATTTTTTCTGCCTGCATAAAACTCCATGTGAACATACCCTAACGTTACCTAGACAAACTGGGAAGGTTTTGCAGTTCCAGAGGCTTCCTGGCTTGGTCCAATTAGCAGCAGAGGAGGCCTATGAAAGGCCACGCCCTCCTGACTCATGTGCGGACTATTCGCTCTGGTTGCTTTTCTTGCAGTGATTCCCTACATGGGGCCTTAGCTTTAATGCAAAATTAAATAGAATAAATCTTACCTCAACTTCTTTTCCCATTGATCCAGTGCTGACATTCTTACAGTCCTTCTGGTCTTTATTTACAAGCAGATAGCATATGACTGCTTTAGCAAATTATGTGCCACACTATGATGGGATCCAGGATACCAGTAGTACCAATGATTGGCTACAGCAATCACATGCTGTATGCTTATAAACAAAAACAAAGAGTTTCTGGACTTTTGAAAAACCAGCACAGGATCATTAGAGTAAAAAAGAGGTGGGTACTGTTTACTTTTTTGTTTTATCATATTTGCAGTTGTTTTTATGTTTTTTGTTTTTTTTTAAGAGACATTGATACTGGCGTATGAAAAGCAAACTAATACTTGGCTGTTTTTTGGGTAATGAAAAGCCTAGCGAAAGCTGGTCTTTGGGACTTATCGGTCTGCCAAGAGTAGGAACCCAGTTGCAGCTGCTACCTCTTATACCATTGAGAGGCTTTAAGGCTAAGGCCCCATGTAGCGAAGCACAGCTAAAAAATGCTGCCGAAAAAAAGTTACGGAAATGCATCACAGTTATTTCCACAGCATTTTTCATTGCATTTTTGCTGAGTTTTTCTCAGCAGATTTCAGATTTTATTAAACCTATAGGGAAAATACCAGCATTTCCGCTGGTATAATTGACATGCTGAGATTTTCAAAAACGTGGGCATTTTTGAAAACACAGATATTTTTCGGCAATGTGTGGATGGGATTAGCCAGAATCTCATTCTCTTTGCAGGTAATGTAAAATGCAGCGTTATTTTCCATACCGTTTCCACAGCGACAAAAACGCTGCGTTTTCGCATTGTAGGGCTTTAGCCTTAAATACATATATTTTTACTATAGTATGCTTGTATAGATGGACTGTAGTGTGCATTATATGATCTTCAGTCAGTTATTTTACAGTGTTCCTGCCATTCTGTACGACAGTAGCAACAGCTGTTTATCGTTCACAGTATGTGGCAAGCTGTTTGTCAGAAGATGCCAACACTTTTCACTACTTTGCCTATCTCCTGGACATACACTTTATAATTGCTAACATGTGGGATTATACTGTCATAAAACGGAAGTTTAAGACTCACATCTGGAGGACTAACATTATCCAGAGGATGTTTCATGTGTCACTGAAGATTACTGAGAAGCTGGTACTTATTAAATCTAGCTTCCATATTTCCTTATGGCATTAAGCAGGATGCAAGCAAATACACATTAGGAATGGCTCAAAGGATATTGACACCAAATCATGGAATGATTCTGAGAAAATGATCAACAATATCCAGGAATGGATTAGATATTTCTCAGAACATTTTTGTAGGATCAAGTGATTATTTTCATATGACTGCTTTTGCCATCACAAACATACATTATGAAAGTATGGATTATAATGTGAGAGAGATTTTTTTTTTTGCCACTCATTGTGGCACATGCTGTCAGAATAGGATTTTCTACTGTAAATTTACTGTATTTAAATGCACTTTTCTATCTGATACTGTTTGATCCAATAGTGTATTGTGATAGTCTTAGTAATATATAAAAAGAAAGAAACAGCTCACCAGTCTCCAGTGGATAATGAATCTCAAGGCAAACACATACAGTGGGGAAAAAAAAGTATTTAGTCAGTCAATTGTGCAAGTTATCCCACTTAAAAAGATGAGAGAGGTCTGTAATTGTCATCATAGGTAGACCTCAACTATGAGAGACAAAATGAGAAAACAAATCCAGAAAATCACATTGTCTGATTTTTAAAGAATTTATTTGCAAATTATGGTGGAAAATAAGTATTTGGCCAATAACAAAAGTTCATCTCAATACTTTGTTATATATCCTTTGTTGGCAATGACAGAGGTCAAACGTTTTCTGTAAGTCTTCACAAGGTTGGCACACACTGTTGCTGGCATGTTGGCCCATTCCTCCATGCAGAGCTCCTGGGCAACACGGACTTTCAACTCCCTCCAAAGGTTTTCTATGGGGTTGAGATCTGGAGACTGGCTAGGCCACTCCAGGACCTTGAAATGCTTCTTACGAAGTCACTCCTTTGTTGCCCTGGCGGTGTGCTTGGGATCATTGTCATGCTGAAAGACCCAGCCACGTTTCATCTTCAATGCCTTTGCTGATGGAAGGAGGTTTGCAGTCAAAATCTCACAATACATGGCCCCATTCATTCTTTCATGTACACGGATCAGTCGTCCTGGTCCCTTTGCAGAGAAACAGCCCCAAAGCATGATGTTGCCACCCCCATGCTTCACAGTAGGTATGGTGTTCTTTGGATGAACTCAGCATTCACTCTCCTCCAAACACAACGAGTTGTGTTTCTACCAAACAGTCCTACTTTGGTTTCATCTGACCATATGACATTCTCCCAAATGCTCTCTAGCAAACTTTAGACGGGCCCAGATAAAGTGCCTTGCGAAAGTATTCGGCCCCCTTGAACTTTTCAACCTTTTGCCACATTTCAGGCTTCAAACATAAGGATATAAAATTTTAATTTTTTGGTGAAGAATCAACAACAAGTGGGACACAATCGTGAAGTGGAACGAAATTTATTGGATATTTTAAACTTTTGTAAAAAATAAAAAACTGAAAAGTGGGGCGTGCCAAATTATTCGGCCCCCTTAAGTTAATACTTTCTAGCGCCACCTTTTGCTGCGATTACAGCTGCAAGTCGCTTGGGGTATGTCTCTATCAGTTTTGCACCTCGAGAGACTGAAATTCTTGCCCATTCTTCCTTGGAAAACAGCTTGAGCTCAGTGAGGTTGGATGGAGAGCGTTTGTGAACAGCAGTTTTCAGCTCTTTCCACAGATTCTCGATTGGATTCAGGTCTGGACTTTGACTTGGCCATTCTAACACCTGGATACGTTTATTTGTGAACCATTCCATTGTAGATTTTGCTTTATGTTTGGGATCATTGTCTTGTTGGAAGATAAATCTCCGTCCCAGTCTCAGGTCTTTTGCAGACTCCAACAGGTTTTCTTCCAGAATGGTCCTGTATTTGGCTCCATCCATCTTCCCATCAATTTTAACCATCTTCCCTGTCCCTGCTGAAGAAAAGCATGCCCAAACCATGATGCTGCCACCACCATGTTTGACAGTGGAGATGGTGTGTTCAGGGTGATGAGCTGTGTTGCTTTTACGCCAAACATATCGTTTTGCATTGTGGCCAAAAAGTTCAATTTTGGTTTCATCTGACCAGAGTACCTTATTCCACATGTTTGGTGTGTCTCCCAGGTGGCTTGTGGCAAACTTTAAACGAGACTTTTTATGGATATCTTTGACAAATGGCTTTCTTCTTGCCACTCTTCCATAAAGGCCAGATTTGTGCAGTGTACGACTGATTGTTGTCCTATGGACAGACTCTCCCACCTCAGCTGTAGATCTCTGCAGTTCATCCAGAGTGATCATGGGCCTCTTGGCTTCATCTCTGATCAGTCTTCTCCTTGTTTGAGATGAAAGTTTAGAGGGACAGCCAGGTCTTGGTAGATTTGCAGTGGTCTGATACTCCTTCCATTTCAATATGATCGCTTGCACAGTGCTCATTGGGATGTTTAAAGTTTGGGAAATCTTTTTGTATCCAAATCCGGCTTTAAACTTCTCCACAACAGTATCACGGACCTGCCTGGTGTGTTCCTTGGTCTTCATGATGCTCTCTGCGCTTTAAACAGGACCCTGAGACTATCACAGAGCAGGTGCATTTATACGGAGACTTGATTACACACAGGTGGATTATATTTATCATCATCAGTCATTTAGGACAACATTGGATCATTCAGAGATCCTCACTGAACTTCTGGAGTGAGTTTGCTGCACTGAAAGTAAAGGGGCCGAATAATATTGCACGCCCCACTTTTCAGTTTTTTATTTTTTACAAAAGTTTAAAATAACCAATAAATGTCGTTCCACTTCACAATTGTGTCCCACTTGTTGTTAATTCTTCACCAAAAAATTAAAATTTTATATCCTTAAGTTTTAAGCCTGAAATGTGGCAAAAGGTTGAAAAGTTCAAGGGGGCCGAATACTTTCACAAGGCACTGTATGTACTGGCTTAAGAAGGGGGACACGTCTGGCGCTGCAGGATCTGAGTCCCTGGCGGCGTAGTGTGTTACTGACGGTAGTCTTTGTTACGTTAGTCCCAGCTTTCTGCAGGTCATTCACTAGGTCCCCCCGTGTGGTTCTGTGGATTTTTTCTCACTGTTCTTGTGATCATTTTGACCCCACGGGGTGAGATCTTGCGTGGAGCCCCTGATTGAGGGAGATTATCAGTGGTATTGTATGTCTTCCATTTTCTAATTATTGCTCCCACAGTTGATTTCTTCACACTAAGCTGCTTGCCTATTGCAGATTCAGTCTTCCCAGCCTGGTGCAGGTCTACAATTTTGTTTCTGGTGTCCTTCCACAGGTCTTTGGTCTTCACCATAGTGGAGTTTGGAGTGTGACTGAGGTTGTGGACAGGTGTCTTTTATACTGATAACAATTTCAAACAGGTACCATTACTACAGGTAATGAGTGGAGGAGAGAGGAGCCTCTTAAAGAAGAAGTTACAGGTCTGTGAGAGTCAGAAATCTTGCTTGTTTGTAGGTGACCAAATACTTATTTTCCACCATAATTTGTAAATAAATTCTTTAAAAAAATCAGACAATGTGATTTTCTAGATATGTTTTCTCATTTTGTCTTTCATAGTTGAGGTCTACCTATGATGTCAATTACAGGTCTCTCTCATCTTTTTAAGTGGGAGAACTTGCACAATTGGTGGCTGACTAAATACTTTTTTTTCCCCACTGTATGCAAGGAACCTGTTTGTAGGACTGGACATGCCAAAAACAAACATTAAATGGTCCATGGAAATGGGGAAAAATCAATAGTCTATGAGCTTTTTTATTTTAATGCATCGACTAATAGTTAAGTTTTGTATTTCTGTCCCTCATCTGGGCTGGACCATTTAGAAAATAGACTTAAAAACAAAAAAAAATAATTTTAGTTTCTGATTTTTTTCAGCCCTTTGTCACAACTGTCTTTTCTCAGAATTTGGCCAGTATTTGGCCAGTTTGCAATCTGCAACTTAAAATAAAGTTGCTGCCACTGAATAAGTTATCCCCACTGAATTCTATAGTCTTCTATAGTGCTCCATTTAATAGTATTCATGTTCAGGGAATAAAAAATAAAAATGCATAGAAAAATACCTATGGAAATAAGACCCAAGAAGATGTATTGTACTTCCTGATTCATTTGATCTTAAAATAACATACTATAAAAAGTGTTATTCCTTCAGGACATCAATTTCTGTGTGACCATGGGAAACGGGGGTCGTCCTAAGTGAACATCCCAATAAAATTCTCTGAAAAGCATTAGACTTTTGGCAAATGCTAATAGTCAGGCCTGACAGTGGATACAATGCAGAACAAAAGTTTGTTGCAAATGAAAAAACATTAATTCTTACTAGGGGCATAGCTGAAGATTTATGGATCCATATGCAAAAGTTCTTAGCTTGGCCCCCTTCCCCCCATCACTGCCAGTTATGAGAAAACTGTCTGTTTGTCCTGTTGCATACCACTTGTAATAATAAGACATGTAGAATAGCATGCTCCAAGTTATTCCTGAAGCTGAAATTTTCAACTAGGAAAAATTCCTAAAGCTGAATTTTTCAGAAAGAAAAAAATTCCACTGTGTGAGCATAAGGGGCCATTCATATAATTTTTTAACATCCGTTTAGCAGATCCAATTCATGCAAAAATACATGCAAACAGATAGTTATGTGTTTCAATAGATTCAGTACAAAAAAAACACATCATAAAAATCATATTCTATCTGATTGGGGTTTTTTTTAATACAAAAGTGGAATATACCACACCTTTGTGTCTTTCAAAAATTGGACATAAACTGATGGTCATCTATTTCCATCCAATATTTTTTGTCGCATTCAAAGATAAAGTATACCATACTTTTGTCTCCAAAAAAAAAAAAGATTTATTTTCTTTTAAATTGGCTTTATGTAAAAAGATGGCCATCCGTTTGCTTCCATTTTTAGCATCATTTTTTATATCTGTTAAACAAATACGCTAAACAGAAGTTAGAAACTTGATGTGAATGTCCCATAATGTGGCAGATTTGTGAAACCAGGGCCTGATTGCAAACCCAGTACTTCCTGTACCTGTAGGGGCATCTACTGGCTCCGTTGGTTAAATACATAATGATAATTAATGACTCACACATGAAAACCTAAAGCTGGTCATGCACATTAGATTTTAGACTGCCACTGCTTGTCTGAAATGAACTGTGGTTGGTCATATTGCCAACTCTACCAACCACGAACCATTCAACAAGCGTTCAACTACCCCAGACACTTAGAAAATGAAAAGATAAAAGTTATTCAATGCTAATCAAGTGCTGAAAACAGCAAATGATGGACACTTTGTAGGTGTGTTGGTAACACAAACACATGCACTCAATACAAAAATCTCCCAAAGGTCTGTCAGTCTAGCCCATAGATAACAGATCATGGCAGAAAAAAAAATCCAACACAACAGATTTTGGTTCAGACCAACTTTAGTTGATGGTTGGCTGTATGGGACAGACTGTTGTTGATTTACAGTGGGGAAAAAAAGTATTTAGTCAGCCACCAATTGTGCAAGTTCTCCCACTTAAAAAGATGAGAGAGGCCTGTAATTGTCATCATAGGTAGACCTCAACTATGAGAGACAAAATGAGAAAACAAATCCAGAAAATCACATTGTCTGATTTTTAAAGAATTTATTTGCAAATTATGGTGGAAAATAAGTATTTGGTCAATAACAAAAGTTCATCTCAATACTTTGTTATATATCCTTTGTTGGCAATGACAGAGGTCAAACGTTTTCTGTAAGTCTTCACAAGGTTGGCACACACTGTTGCTCGCATGTTGGCCCATTCCTCCATGCAGAGCTCCTGGGCAACACGGACTTTCAGCTCCCTCCAAAGGTTTTCTATGGGGTTGAGATCTGGAGACTGGCTAGGCCACTCCAGGACCTTGAAATGCTTCTTTTGAAGCCACTCCTTTGTTGTCCTGGCGGTGTGCTTGGGATCATTGCCATGCTGAAAGACCCAGCCACGTTTCATCTGTTTCATGACAGAGGTCAAACATTTTCTGTATTAGTACTAATCTGGATACTACACCCTTTCATGTTTGCATACTATTCCTTTACTATCTGCATACCACTTTTTCCGTGACCCTTTATGCAGAACTTATATGAAAACTACCACTTCTCTCCATATACCTTGGTTCACAACTTATTTTATATCATAATGATGCATTATGTAATACTGTACCAGGTGATCACCCCAGCTTTGTTATGTGGTCTCTTGATTATACCATATACTGAATGTGATGCGACTATTGTTGATATATATTTGATGTATATTATTGTATTTCTTCACATTTATCACTATATGATTTATTGTCATTGTAAAGTCTGATGAAGGTCAATTAGACCCAAACGTCACAACTAGAATTGTACTCTACACACTATGTTTTGGAAATAAATTTCACTATTCAAAACGCTTTGAAGTACGGAGTACCTTATCTATGACGGTAGCCTTTGTTACGTTAGTCACAGCCTTCTGCAGGTCATTCACTAGGTCCCCCCGTGTGGTTCTGGGATTTTTGCTCACCGTTCTTGTGATCATTTTGACCCCAAGGGGTGAGATCTTGCTTGGAGCCCCTGAACGAGGGAGATTATCAGTGGTCTTGTATGTCTTCCATTTTCTAATTATTGCGCCCACAGTGGATTTCTTCACACCAAGCTGCTTGCCTATTGCAGATTCAGTCTTCCCAGCCTGGTGCAGGCCTACAATTTTGTTTCTGATGTCCTTCCCCAGCTCTTTGGTCTTCACCATAGTGGAGTTTGGAGTGTGACTGTTTGAGGTTGTGGACAGGTGTCTTTTATACTTATAACAATGTCAAACAGGTACCATTACTACAGGTAATGAGTGGAGGACAGAGGAGCCTCTTAAAGAAGAAGTTACAGGTCTGTGAGAGCCAGAAATCTTGCTTGTTTGTAGGTGACCAAATACTTATTTTCCACCATAATTTGCAAATAAATTCTTAAAAAAAAATCAATGTGATTTTCTGGATGTGTTTTCTCATTTTGTCTCTCATAGTTGAGGTCTATCTATGATGTCAATTACAGGCCTCTCTCATCTTTTTAAGTGGGAGAACTTGCACAATTGGTGGATGACTAAATACTTTTTTTCCCCACTGTATGTATGACCAACCAACAGCAGACAGTCTAAAATCTACCATTTTGGCAGTCTTAATGTGTATGGCCTGTGTGCAGTCACCTTCATTTGTTTACTTAGGTGAAGAGAAGACTGAGGCCATACAGAAGATCGGGCCACCAGTGTTTAATTGATTAGTGCTAGTTAACCTGTTACCAGCTCAGACAAACAAACAAACAGCCAGTGACAAGTTAACTAGCAATAATCTATTAATATTAGTAAACTCACCAGATGCCCAGTCCAGTGTCCTGCCCAAACATAACAGCAGAAATAATAAAATGGCACAAAGGTTGCAGCTATCTATATTATTTCCAGAAATATCAATGATTGAAAACTGCATCCTTAGAGAATTTCCTCTTTCATGTGACACCAAAAGTGACTTTCTACGTTTTATAATGCTCAAGATATAACTGTTTGAAGTGACCCTCATTTTCTTCACATTTAACACAGCCATTACTCCAAGCTGGTACTCAGAGGGGAGGGGTGAATTTAAAGGAAAGCGTGGGAATATTCCCGCCAGTTTGTGAATCAGAGCGCAGGAGAACCCCCGCCCACCCGCCCTTTGTTTTGGCCCCCCTTTTTTTCTGGGTCCATGTGAGAGTTTCATCTGTCACAGTGGCTATGGCGGTGAGGGTCCTCGAGGCTGGGTATCGGAAATGGTTGTGGTGGGGAGGGCCCCACGGTAGGGGCTGGACTCCCCAGACCATTTGGGCTGTGTTTTGGTTATGGTTAAAGGGGTATTAAGGGCTTTAGGGCCCTTTTGGATAGTGAGCACCATGGAGCTTAACTAAATTGGTGCCCCAGAGCTGGTGTGGAACAGCTAGGGATAACAGAGCTCAGGAGACTGGTTGTAAAACTTGGGTTTTGGGCCTCAAGGACCTCCGTCGTCGGGTCGGGTTACTGACAGTGTTTGGGTGAGTTTGTTGGTTCTTGTTTGCACTTTAAAATTTATTTCAGGTACAGATCAAGAGGTGGATGTGCGACTTGGCGATACCCTGGTCATGTGTATAAAACACATTCAGCGTACTTACACTGAATGGAGACAGGACTGAGTGCTTCGCTTGGAGCCAAAGAAGTTATAAATATATGAAAAAGTTACTATATTATTATGGGTTTGTTTAGTACTGCTTAACTGGAAACTACAGACAGTTATGACACAATCTGTTGACAGATGTGGTACATGATGGGCCCTTCTGTCTTCAGGGCCTGGTCTTAAATTCTATCACTAAAACCCCAATGGTTATGCCACTGAGTCTCGCCAACTTTTAGTGAGAGGTTAATTTAATTCTATTCCCTGAAGGTTAAGCCGCTAGTGAAAAGATTGAGAGCTCTGCAATAGTAGACTTGCTTCTTATACCTTAAGTGTTACATCAGAAATCCTATCCATTTAATGACAAGAGGCATATCATGCTTCCAACATGTGTTACACTGTTTTCTCTGCTCAACAGAGCAATAATCTGATGATAAAAAATAGCATTACACTTTATGTCTTAGGTGCCATCACAATGGAAGAAAGTAATTCCAATGTAGTTTTGCTGTTTCTTTTTATTTTATCTATCTATCTATCTATCTATCTATCTAATTTCTGGGTTTATGCAAAGTGATGTATTTTCTGATTAGCATTTTATAATCTATTAGAATTGTTCACAGGAAGCAATACTGGTCATAATATTTGATGGCACATCTTCATATTTACTATCTCTTGTCTCTTATATTGTGTGTATGAAGGAGGGGAGAGCAGGTGGCTAGTGCCATGGCTGAGGTTGTATTATGTGTCTTGCACATGGTGTTAGTGAAATCTGAAATCCTTTCCCATCCTTGAAGCCGTCACAGCTGTGGGATCAGTTACAAGTCTGTGCTGCTAACAGAGGTCATGGTTACTTACTGTAACAGGGAGACTAACTCACAACAGATGTGCTGCTGCAATATACACACTGGTGGCTTGTGCAGAATGTGATACACACAGACACATAAGCAGCCATGACTGTGTATGTGCCAAAATATGACATGAATCATGTTGTGTGGCAACCTTATTAGCCAAGCCAAAGAGAAAGGTGCAGACATAATACTATAAAATAATAATAATATTTATGATAATAATAATAGTAGAAGTAGTAGTAGTAGTAGCAGTAGTAGTAGTTGAGGTCAAAACACTGCTCTAACCTTTCATTTATTTTGAAAAATAATTGTATTGCATTCATATATTTCTGAATATAAAATATAGTAAACATTGATACAGAATAATGTATTGTATACACCATAGATACAATCTATCTATCTATCTATCTATCTATCTATCTATCTATATATAGCCTGAAAGATGAATATATAAGGTAAAAAAGATAAATATATAATTGAGTCCACAACAGTGATAGCTCTTCGTTTTGGCTAATGATTAGTTAACGTTGTTGCCCCCAGGTTATGCCAGAGTATCATTGTGTAACCCTGATCGACAATAATGATTTGGTATTTCTATGCATTACAAAACATTATTTAGACAATCAAGGGATTGTAGCATCAAATACCCTAGTTTGAAAAAAAAAGTTAATGAAAAGTTAATTTATTGTTTAAAAGTGCTTCACAATAAAAAGTTTGTAGCATTATGCAAAGTAAAAATCACATTACTTACACTGCATGGCACATGACATAAAGAAAAAAAATGGCAGAATAATAAAAAGTTAATCAACAAATGATATGTACTCCAAATTGGTGCCTAGAAATACTACAGATCATCTTGCAAAAAAATAAGTCCTCATACAGCTACAAATAAATAAAAAAAACTTAAGGCACTAGGAATGCATAAATAAGAAGTTAATAATAATTGCTGGTCCATGAATCCCAACGAAGAAAGATCATTCAGGGGTTAACTAGGAAAAATTTGTACTGTTATACAGAAAAAAAATTTGAATAAACAACATACTCATGTTATAGTCTATCCTATTTCTTTCATGTAATACAGAGTATTCGTTGTAATAAATCTGGAAAAAAAAGGATGAAATTGCTTAGAATAAAGGTTGCTCAACAAATCAATATGGTTATAATAGTGCCTAAGCTTATCTCGAAAAATATGTGGAAAATGTTCTATGAGATCTAACTGTCTGACAATAGAGGATTGTGTAATGAAATGTTAGCAGCTGCTATACATATTTTAAACATAACATTGTGATAGGCAAAAAGTTAATCTTACAGAGAAGAAATATCCCAAGAAGTTGTCTATCCAGATGTGATAGCGCCCAGATGCGGCATCTGACCCATTTAGAGATTCATTGCAGCTGGACACTGGAATCCTATTCAGCATGAGATCTTAGAGGGGAGAGTCATGTTATTGTTGTATAATGGTCAGAATTAGAAGGAAGACCCGACTCTACTCCTCCAATTACAAACATGATCCCCTGTGAAGGGTCCACCTGATTCTTATCTCAGTAGGACAGGAAGGAAGGAAGAAGGGTAAAGGGGCTTTGTTTGTTTCTGACGTAGGGTGTATGAGGCTATATGCATGCCCGTCTGGGATAAAAGAAACATTATTCTTCTCCTTTCATAGGGATATCATATATTTTAGATTCCAGGGAAATCTATGCATTTCTTGCTTTTAGAAGCTCAGGCCTCAATGTTATTATACATCCCTTCTGGATATCTACTTATCTACTTTATGTTGGCAGACATGAGAATTGTACTGACTAGATGCTAGAGACAGGCATCTGCTGAAAAAGGAAGTATTGCACTATATTATACAAGTGATCAAGGGATCACTGTTCCTTTAGTCCCCCTTGTGGGACTGCAAAATATAGCAAACAAAGTGTAAAAACTTAAAAAAAAAAAAAAAAAATATATATATATATATATATATATATATATATATATATAATCCCAAACATATTCAGGGAACAGAAGCAACAAGCAACACAACATGTGGATATTGCAGATAGGCTTCTAATTCTAAACTAATCACACTATCCTAGAATACAGAAATTGTACATCCAGATTAAATACAAGAGCATGGTACAGTGTATAGTATAGTAAGGACAGCTCAATAATGCAGAAGTGTAGACGACAGAAGCAGATAGAATATCATATGTAAACAGTATATGTAAAAGAGATCTTCTGTCCAGATGATTTACAAACTTATAAATGTGTCACAAGTAAGATGACCCTACTCAAAGCATATCGCCTTTTCTATTTCCAGACCTTCCCTACTACCGTACTTCATGAATGTTAGATATAAAAGAAATAAAAAACAGAGATGACACTGACAGGATATTGTTATGAGAGCATGGCAGCTGCTTTGGGGACTAGCAACTCATTTCTATGCAGTTACTGAGGACTATCAATGTTGCAAGGGAAATGGAAAAAATTGAATGTGACCCAGTTCTAAGTTATATTATAGCACCCCTAGCATTACCTTGCACACTATCCTTGTGCCATGATATCACATGTGCATTAAACCTTTATGTCACATCCTTAAAAAATAATAATAATACCCAATAATGTGCAAAAGTTTTAGGCAGTCTTGCAAAAATGCTAAGAAGTAAGAATGCTTTCAAAAATAGAGGTGTTAATAGTTTATTATTGTCTATGAACAAAAATTAACTGAATTAAAATAAAAATCTAAATCAAATCAATTTTTGATGGGACCACTGTTTGTAGCAGGGTTCCTGGAATTGATTTGATTTAGGTTTCTCTTTTGTTCATTCACTTAATGTTGTTAATTTACCAAAATTAAAACGTCTATTTTTTTAAAGCATTCTTACTTTGCAGCATTATACCCATACATGCCTAAAACTTTTGCACAACACTGCCCATTACTTAGGGTGGGTTCACACCTGCGCTTGGTGTCCGTCCGTTGCCAATCCAGTGAAAATCTCGGCGAACTGGATTGGCGTCGGATACAGACCGGTCAGCGGCGCATTGGTTAAAAACCCATTCATTTGAATGGGTTTTTAAAGCAGTGCGCGGGTGTGCGCTTACACCCTCTGCGCTGCCAATCCTTTTTTTTTCGTCGGAAACAAAGTCGGACACGCAGGACTTCGTGTCTGACGAAAAAAAAAGGATTGGCAGCGCAGAGGGTGTAAGCGCACACCCGCGCATTGCTTTAAAAACCCATTCAAATGAATGGGTTTTAAACCAATGCGCCGCTGACCGGTCTGTATCCGATGCCAATCCAGTTCGCCGAGATTTTCACTGGATTGGCAACGGACGGACAGCAAGCGCAGGTGTGAACCCACCCTCACTTGCCCATTCTTCCACTGTTTCTGTGCTTTGCGGTAGTGGGAAGCAACCAGAATATCCCTTCTTCTTCATTGAGGCCAGTGACTAGATGTAGTCTTTCTCCTCTGATCTGATATTTATGGCTTGTCCTATGTACAGGTCATCAATGTTATAGTTCTGGAAAATCCCTTTAAGCATGGAATAGAGTCTATGTTGCAATGTTACAATATTGTCATAACTGTAAACTAACAAATTTAATAAATGAGAACAAAAGTATATCATGCTTTTTGAACACTGGAGTGTGAGTTTCCAAGGGCATACTACATGTTGTAGACTCAGTATATATGGCTGTTATAGGACCCCTGGAGTATTCGGGGGCATTTCAGGCTGGTCTCATTCCCATATTAATGGGTGGCTTGAACATGACCAGTGTTGTTGCAGTGTTAACAGACATGGAAATATCTGAAAATGTGAGACACCAGGACTTGTTATGAAAAGTTAGGAGTGTGATGGTGTTAAGCAGAACCTGAAAGGGGCCTCTTTTTTATCATTGCTATGGGTCACTGTCTTCTATACCACTATCTGCTCTAAAACAAATAAACCGTCAGTGGTGCATACAGTAGATAACTTTTTTTTTTTTTTTTATAAAAACCATGTAAGGTTGAGGCCCCACGTTGCAGAGTCACAGCTTTTTTTGTTGCAGATTTTGCTGCGGTTTTTTGAGCCAAAGCCAGGAGTGGATTGAGCAGAAGGGAGAAGTATAAGTACTTAATATATATTACCCATTCCTTTTGTAGCCATTCTTGACTCAGCAGCAAAACCGCAGCAAAATCTGCAACAAAAAAAGCTGCATTTCTGCAACATGGGGCCTCAGTCTAAAAGGGGACCAAATACAAATTTCACAAGTATTATCACATTAATTTCCAATAAAAAGAAGAGACCTAATTGCTAATTTCTGAAAAGAATACCAAAGTCAGTTGCATTTCTTTCATTGAATCGATAAAAAGAGCTGGTCTTGCTTGATACAGTGTTGTCATAAGAGGAAGTATATAAAGTAATCTGGAGGTTACATTAACTGCGAAGGACTATAAAGTAAACCACGAGGTCAAGGATTTTCTTTCCTTGTCCTTGACTAAGGTCTTTTCTGAAGATTAGATAACAAAATGAAGAGATATTTACAGTATAAGTACAGTAGATGCTGAATTTGCTTTACAATTTACACATACGGACTTTAGTAATATATTTTAGAAGAAACCACCTATAACATAAATTTGATGACTAACAGACCATTTCAGACTGCATCTGATGTTAGAGACAAAAAAATGAATCATACACGTTTACTGTTCCACCCCAAGGTACAGTACAAGTGTCTGGCAACTACTAATCTCTCTGGTCTATCAGTTTAGAGGTGAATTGGTCAATTTAATTTTCTGCCAAAACATCTTAAATCAGTCATAAATTCTATCTAAGTTCAACAATAATGATAAACTGGTTTTATTTTATCAACTGTGGAAAAATGTGCTGCAATTGTTAATGTGGAGCAGTCCTCAAGAACCATGTAATATAATACTTATTGCCTGAGTGATCTGGCACTTAAAATGTTGTGCCATCAGGTATGAAAAAAGTAGCTATGAGTATTTTTGTCTAGCAGTGACAAGACCTAGGAAGTACAAACAAATATTAGGCACTCATTTTTCTTTACCATTTACCTAAGGTGGTGAGGATTTTTTTTTTTTAATAAAAGGCTCAGAATTGATTTGGCTATATCATACTACCTGTTGGGGTAGATATGTATGGGCAGTTAAACCTTAAAGTTGGTTATAAACTTTAAATAGTGTTTTTAAAAAAAAAAGATTTTTGAACAGCAAGTTAGATAGTTAGTTAAAAAGTGCATATTGATTCTTTAGACTGAGAGACAAGACACTGGAGTTTACAAAATACCAGAGCTCACTTACAGTCTGATCCCAAGTTAGTCTGTGCCAACCCTCTAACAATACTGAGCAAGTCTGCCCCCTATCATCTAGAATGAGTGAATGATTCCTACCTTCATTACCACTGGGGAATCTCTGTTTCACTACTTGGGGAACCCCTAATGCCATTTCTGCCTCAAGAAGCTTGGTGTAGGAGAGTGTATAACATTCTGTAAATCTTCTCAATAATGTGTCTTAGATATGTTTACAGCTTTACAAAACTTGCTTGAGCAAGCTAAAACTAGTTTGACTTTCTTATAGTTTTGTTGCGGCATTCTGGGGAACCCCTGAACAGGGCTCAAAGAACCTCAGGGTTTCTGATCTACAGGTGTTTCTCAATAAATTAGAATATCTTAATTAAGTAATTAAATGAAAAAAGTGACCTTTTCTAGATTCTTTACACGCAGAGAATTCTATTTCAAGTGTTTTATTTCTGTAAATGATGATTATGGATTACAGGTAACGAAAAACAAAATCTAAGAAAATTTGAATATTGTAAAAAAGCTCAGTATTATAAATTTAGTGTGTCACCTGTCAAGGTTTCCTAATTTTACTTACCAATCCCTGTTACTGCTCACAGTCATCTCCACTTCTCCTTCTACCCTCCAGGGTGCCCATATCATGTCACTGGGGCCACCTGGAAGAAAGAAGCAGAGATGGCCGTGAGCAGGATCGGAGATCGGTAACTAAGGCTGCAGGCCCACAGCAAGAGTATTTCCTTAGACCCCAGAGTATAATGATCAGAGGCACAGGTGAGGAGAGCGAACAAAAAATTAAATTTTTGCAATGAACACCGTAGGAGCATACTCGGTGGAGGGGTCGGTATGGAACTTTATACTGTTTGGAGGGGCCACTATGTGACATTATACTGTGTGCAGGGGCCACTATGTGACATTATACTGTGTGCAGGGGCCGCTATGGGACATTATACTGTGTGCAGAAGCAGCTATGGGACATTATACTGTGGAGGGGCCGCTATGGGACATTATACTGTGTGCAGAAGCAGCTATGGGACATTATATTGTGTGGAGGGGCCACTATGGGACATTATAAGGTGTGTGGAGGGGCCGCTATGGAACATTATACTGTGTGGAGGGGCTGCTATGGAACATTATACTGTGTGGAGGGGCTGCTATGGGACATTATACTGTGAGGAGGGGCCGCTAAGGGAATACTATGCAGAGGCCAGGAAAGGGGCCTAGTCTTTGCTAGTTACACCCCTGCATAGAAATAACAATGTTGTTAGGTCATGGTAGTATCAGCATTCAACTGCACCCAACTCTTTTATGGGGTGATCCAATTCTTTTTTTAACCCCTGCAAAAACTTAAAATAAGAAACTCTGCACACTCACTTCTCTGTTCAGCCAGGGATTCAGGGGAGAGCCTCTGTTCAGGACCCCAGTGATCATTACCTTTGGCCTTACAAATCACAAAGACCAGGGACTCGAATTGAGACTCTATGATGGATGTCTACCCGAATAGAGCGGTGAGTATGCAGAGTTTATTATTTTATGTCTTTGCAGGGATTCAAAAAGTATTGGAACACCCCTTTAATGCTCTCAAATCAAGTTGCACTTCTCACAACTACAGTATGTATTCTCTATCATAATTACATGCTGGTTATTTTTTATTACTTCTCACCTTCCCTTTAAAAGAAATAAAATTTGAAAGTCAAAAATGTATAGCTTTTTGTTTTTTATTCATGTGTTCTTACCTGCTTACATCAACAGCTTGCAAACATTTTTTCTAACTCCAAAACCTTATGTCCACCTATTCATTGTCCTTGAATCTATACAGGTCATCAAGATGGTGTACGTACAGTACATGCAAGCAGAAAGCACTCTGTTCTTCTATAATACAGTAATCCAAGTTTCCCCATATGTGGTTTTTCCACTGCAGTATATGATTCCAGACAGAGAGGCTGCAATATAAAAACATACTGTCATCACTTTACTTTCCATGTACGTTAAACTAAAAGCATAGATCAATTCAAGCCTCTGTGTGAAAGAGCATTTTGTGACCTTCAATGTGCCTATATATATTTTCCACATAAAAAAATGAAAGGTATTCATCTTGGTATAGCTTTTTTTTTTAATAGTGCTATAGTTGATGAGCAAATGCAACTTATCTTTGACCTTTTATGCAGTAAGTATAAACAGGTTTACTCATATGGCTAAGCTCAAATTCCAAAAGCCTACAGTATGTCTGTTTTCCAGGTCTCATGACGTTAACTGACATCATATGTTTCTCAAAAGGGGAGAGTCTTGGGGTAGGCAGATGTAATATATTGTGCTTTTGTTCTCAGTGTCAAAAGATGTCTGAGAGAATCTGTGTACGCTGATTACTGTCAGCAGAGTGTGACAGCTCAAGGCTGCTAAGAGTATAAAGATGGCCATACACATTCAATGTTCTGTGTGTCGGTGATCGGGACAGGTCATCCATCTAAAGTGTAAAATCCTTTTTGTCTCTAGGAATCTGTCAATGGCTTTCTTCTCTCTCCTTGTTTAGAGCATAGGCATTCTTGGCTGATCTCAGCATACATGTGTATGGGGAGGTTGAGGTGAGATAGCTGTTCAGCCTACAGCTATCTAATGAGTATAGCTAGACTAAAGAGTATGTGTGTTTAATTTTTTTCAAAAATTAATAGTTCAAATGAATAGAAGAAATTGTGTTATATACACTGACAGGCATAAGGGTAACAATGTTTTAAACTTTTGACTTTCAGGCTCCATATCCCACCATCCACTACAGCGTCTACATGAGACTACCATCATTTTATAGACAATCACCTTGGGTATCTCATACATAAATTTGTAATTATTTAGCATATGATTAGTTATGCAGGTTGTTGACATGTAACAGCATTGTTACTGCTTTGCTCCTAAAAATCTAAATTTTAATTTTTATTATTTTGTAAATTCCCCTTTGGCTTTCAACACTGCCTGAATCCTTCTGGGCATGCTCTCACTCATATTCAAGCATGTCTCAACCGAAATCTGATCCCAGGTCTCTTTTACAGGTTCCCAATGTTGGTGCATACTGGTCAATTCACTTGGGTACGAATACAGCTTTTTCTTCAACTCTACCCACAAGTATTCGATTGGGTTGAGGTCTGGGTACTTTGGGGCCAAACCAGAACCTCTACTTCGTTGTCATTTAACCATTTCTTCGTTAATTCCAACATAGGCTCCGGGTCATTGTCCTGCTGGAACACTATCTTGTCCTTTTCATACCCATAGTACTCGAGTGTACGGAATAACTTGTCTTGTAGGTTACTCACATATAGCTCAGCATTGAGACCACCATCAATCCTGGTCAAGTATCCAATGCCTTTGGCTGTGAAACAACCCCATATCATCAGGCTTCCTGCACCAAACCACAGTTCCTTCAATTTCACGATCCATTATCCCCCTTTTCCCTTGTTTCTTCCAGACCCATTTGCACCCATCTTAGTCCAGTCTATTGACTTTCATTTCATCGCTCCAAATCACCCGTTTCCAATCTTCTACTGTCCACTTTTCGCTTCTTATGACGATATTGAATTCAAAGCTTCTCCACCTTTTTTCAGGCCACCATTCTAGACTTGCG
The DNA here is from genome assembly GCA_947044405.1 of Leptodactylus fallax. Lineage (NCBI taxonomy): Eukaryota > Metazoa > Chordata > Amphibia > Anura > Leptodactylidae > Leptodactylus > Leptodactylus fallax. The sequence goes on from CAMRHE010000094.1 coordinate 300,566, forward strand.
TAACATGGTTCTTGCATGAACATCCGTGATCTAACTATTATGAAGCATACGAGCCACCTCCACTGCTGTGTTTGTTCCACTAGAACTGATGATCTTGCGATGAGCCGACTCCGATATTTTGCCTAGACGTCCACCTCTTTGCTTTTGAATGGATGGAAGTTCTTCATTTCGTATTCTTCCAACTGTCATGGTACTCATATGATGCAGTTTGGAAATTTTCTTGGCCGAGAAACCGCTATCAATGAGCTGCATGATGCTGTTTCTCCTTTCTTGGGAAATCTTCTTCATGGCTGATCCTTGATTTATCTAGTGACCTTTTGCTTGGGCATCAACCTAATAATACAGTACACTGAGCTATTAGGGAATGTGAGAACAGGTTGTAATTTGTAATATACAAGAGGAGCAAAACAGTAACAATGCAGTTACATGACAAGAATCTGCATAACTAATCATATGCTAAATAGTTGCAAATCAAATTTATGTATGAGATAGCCAAGATGATTGTCTATAAAATGATGGTAGTCTCACATAGAAGCTGTAGTGGATGGTGAGATTTGGAGCCTGAAAGTCAAACGTTCAAAACATTGTTACCCTTTTTTTCGTCAGTGTATGTTATCAGACAAAAATGTTTCTATCTGTTATCAGCCCTCTCCTGTCTGGTAAACTGCTCAATTCATAGCTCAGATATGTCTCCACTGAAGATGGGCTCATAGACAGATCATGTTACACAGAAATCTATAGAGAGGGGAGGGGGAGGAGCCCAATGAGTGAGAATTGGACATGGATATATGTTGTCCAGCGGTGTAACTTGAAACTGCTGGGTCCCAATGCAAAATTTGAAATAGTGATCTTACCTCCTTTGTGTCATTTAGAATATCATTATATTTATGTGGTATAATGACCACTTGTCTTCCTTCAGGGTCCAGGGCCCAGTTGCAACTGCTACCCTGTACTCCATATAGCTATGATCCTGATGTTGCCTCAGATAACAGTAAGTGTTTAGCATGTCACAATTACAGACCTTGTATTAGACAGAAACATAATGGACAGACATACATGCAGACAGAAAAACAGCAGGCATGAGTCCAAACAACAGATCGTGAAACAGATACCTGAGACATTGCAAAACCAGGGTGTGGCTAGACTTTTATACACAGAGGTAGACAGGAATTGGAAGAAGAAAGCTTAGTAGATGAGTACTTTAATCATTAAACAGAAAGTGTCACCATCACAGAGGTAACCAGGCAGCTAGGTCTGCAGGAATAGGTAATAGGCAGATGTGTAACTTGAAACACCTGGGGCAAAATCTGTAATGGGACCCCTACCAACCTTGTGCCATTTAGAAGGACCATTGAGGCCCCCTCAAGGTCCAGGGTCCAATAGCGACTGCCAACTGCACTCCCTATAGCTATGTTCCTGGTAATAGGCCAGCAAACGCAGAATGCCTGCATTACAAATCTTAATGTTATCTTCTCTAAGACATCTATGTCTTTCTGCGTCTCACTAACTCAACTCCTCTCCCTCCTCCCCCTTCCCCACTCCATAGACTTCTACGAATTGCAGCCTGTCTTTAGTGAAGATGGGTCTGAGCGGAGAACTGAGCAATTTAGCAGACACAAGAGAGTTGATAGGAGGAGACAGAACTTTTCTCTCATAAGATATATGAAAATATTTCTTATATTCACATAAATTTCTGTCTCTAAGTATACATGTTGTGCAGCTTTTACGGAGCTAAAAGGATATATTTGCAAACATATTGTGATAAAATGCTTTCTGGTATGTAGTGCTGGAATTGCAAAAAAACTTACAGCTCTGTTTTTCAGGGAACCATAATGGAGCGTCCATAAAAGTGTAATGTTCCTTTATTGTATCTGAAGTTTATTTCTGTCATAGCCTGTACGAAAAAATGTAGCAAGTTCAATTGCATGCTGTGATACAATGGTATTTTACCCTGTGGAGCATTGTATGGCTGTACACAGAGTCAATACAACTCCCTAGCACAGAGACATACAGAATTCCATTTTTTTGACAGCTAAAACAGCCAATTTAGGCCATTTTCTTCCAACTGTGAACATCTTACTGTGACTTTAATAATTAGATACCAAAGGCAGGTATTAGTAAAAAGAATTACTCAATGTATTGTTTTTATCTAGTCATTGTGAATAGACGTTTTCACCTCCAGAACAACACCCTTCATGGATCAATCTATCTCATGTCTCTGGTAAATGGCCAGCCTAAAGTCAATCTCATCTTTTTATCGTGATGTCATATTAAGGTCCAACAGTTTATAATGATAAGGTTCTTGATACATCTTTATAGAGCTTGGCACAGAGCTCTAATTTCCCAGCACAGAAGTCAAAGGGATGATGGAAGTTTACTGCCTATTACTGAAAATGACAACATATTTACCTGGTGCTAGATAAAGCAATGGTTCAATGCAGGATGCAGACAGGCCCAAATGAACAGTCACTCACACACCTAAAATCTATGAGGGGGATATGCCTAGTATTCCAAATACACACAAATAAGGCTTATATAAGGTGCCAGTCACATGATAATTTGGGATTCACATATAATGTAGCCTCACACCCATATTTTTAGATCAGCCGAGCTGCCCAGCACCTATACAGGTACACTAGTACTCAAATAGCATAACAGGGCCTGACTGTATCCTTCAAGAAAAGAGTTAACCACTCTGAGATATTAGTTGATATTTTAGCCAAAATATGCAAACTCACAACCCACATCAGGGGTTTCCCATGTCTCCCAAGTCCCTTTGCTATCTACTAGTGGTGGTAGTAGGCAACCAGCAAGCTATTATTTAAATCTATGTTCATGTAAATTATTTGGAGCTCTATATCAGAAAAGCTTCAAAAACATAAACATGTGTGAAGTTATAAACAAAAAATAAGAATTTTGAACCTATGTAGATAAAAAAAATAAATGAAGATTAAAAAAATAATTTAAATTTTCCAGAGACATGAATAATTCACTAGCTTATAGGTTAGGAAATGTATTTGTATAGCACTGTAAAAGCAAAATGTTTTTCTGTCCAGTTTAGTGGACACAAGGCGCCTCAATGTATTCACTTCACTTAGAAAATAAAAAAATTGGCTTTGGAATGCTTTGAATATTTATTTATACACATGGTTGCATTTATTTATGTCTGAAATTATATCCACACACCCAGAACGATCCGTCTTCCCACTTTCACCAACAAATAGGACATCATATAATACAAAAGCACAATGCTTTTACAAGAACAATATGGTGAGTGGTATTTTGCCTGGTTTTATTTTCCTAACCATATTTTCCTACATTTGCCAGTATAATGTTTATTTTGTGGTTAAACTGAATCAGGAAAAAAGTTGTTCTTCGTAGACTTGAATCTCTAATGACAAAACATTTTCCTGTTCAGAATTGTCACTCATTGCTTATACTAGGGTCTTAATAGGTATTGTAAACCTATGTCTGAATACAAGCTTGCAAGCCAACCTTGCCTACATGGTCGTCATCTCTGCTCTTTTTTCTTAATCCCTTTTTAAAAACAAGTGTCCCATCAAGATCTGGATAGAAAGTGCCTTATGTTTGCTCAATAACTACTCTTTGGGTATCCTCCTTGTTATGACAACTGACGACAAAACAATAAGACTCCATCAGTGAGATTTACTGTTCTAAGTAGTGTTCAAGCTTTGTTAATATTAGTCATTCAGTGTTAGTTGTATTTTGGCTATATAGAGGATTAGTGAATTGTGTCTAGTCTCTTTTTGCCAATTGATTTGATCTTTGTTTTACAATTATAATAATGTTAATGACTTCAGAGATTTGTAACCTACATCATTTATATTCTATATATTATAGTATATTTTGAGATCAAGTAATAAAACGCTTTTAGTTCACATAAAAGATGAAAGATATTTTCTTCAATAATTTATTTCACAGTGAAGTTACAGTCATTAAAATGACATTATATCTTTTTATAAATTTAGTCAAATAAGTGATTCATGGCAGAGTACAAAATATAATGGGAAAAAATGAAAGGTAAAATGTCTACTACAAAACTGTTAAAAAACGTCAAGAGTAAGAAGGGATTCTGTTTTAGGCTATGGCCCCACATTTTGGAAAAGCTGCAGATTTTGTAACTGTTTTTGAGCCAAAGTGCATTTTATAGACGGGAGAAGTATAAGTGTTTTTTTTTATATATTTCCCATTCCTTTTTAAGTCACTCTTGACTTTGGCTCAAAAAACTGCAGCAAAATTTGCAACAACAAAAAAAACTTTTCTGCAAAGTGGGGCCTCAGGCTAGGTTCACATCTGTGTTTGGGGATTCTGTCCCCCATTCCCCTTGAAAAATGTGGAGCGAAAAGTCCTACAAGCAGGACTTTTCTCTCCGCATTTTTCGGGCGGAAACCTGGCGTCAGGGCCTGAGGTAGGCAACATAATACACAGGGATAAATGCATGCACAAAAAAATCACTGTGTACACTGTGACATCAAAGCAATATGAAGAAAGTAATTATATTTATAGCACATGCAGACATTTTAATTCTTCAGTAAAGTAATGGAGGTAATAATAATAATGTTATTTATATATTGCCAACATATTCCACATACAAATCAGAGGGTACATGAACAGACAATATTTCCCATTACAATGTGACAAAACAAATGAACATATCAAACAATAGGAGTCAGGGCCCTGCTCACAAGAGCTTACAATCTATGATGTGCAGCAAGTGACAGCTGAGGCAGTTGGATGGCTAGAGTGGTCATATTTACATGCATGGTGGCTCTGGAGCATCTTGGCATTTCTTTTTTTTTTTTTTTTTTTTTTTTTTTTAAATCCCAAACTATCCCTTTAATGTGTCAAAAATGCCTATAGACAGAATTGTTCTAATGATGTTCAATTGATTGTATAGATATCCTAAGACAGTTAATACTGTTCAGGGGTGTGGGTGGGGCAATTATGTAATATTTGCACTGGGAGGGCCTATTTAACCATGTTTTAGAATGGTCCTGAATAGGGGGATCGCAAATACAAAAGTAAAAAACAATGATAGTACTGTGCTTCCTTGCCAAGATATAAATTACTTGACGTTACAGCCCAAACGCTGTACATTTTAGAAATTGTGATGGTAAAATGTGCTTTTCAGATTGCTCTGAGGGACTGGCTATGTCCAAACATTATAAGTACCCCTTTTGTTTCAATGGGCATTGTGTAATTCTTCATTTTCAAGCGATGGCCTGGAAGAGAATTGTATACTTTTTGGTGGATCCTTCCGACACAATGTATACTAAAAGGGTTGTTTTCATTTTTTTTCCCAGTTTTACCTGTAAATTGCTGGTATAGATTGAATAAATCCCTTACATATTAACAGCACTACCAGGAAAGCTGGCAGGAACCAAGCTACATGTTGTAGTTGGAATACATTTTTTTGAGGTAGTTACTTATTTATCAGTATTATTTGATATACAGTACAGACCAAAAGTTTGGACACACCTTCTCATTCCAAGAGTTTTCTGTATTTTCACGACTATAAAAATTGTAGATTCACACTGAAGGCATCAAAACTATGAATTAACACATGTGGAATTATATACTTAATAAAAAAGTGTGAAACAACTGAAAATATGTCTTATATTCTAGGTTCTTCAAAGTAGCCACCTTTTGCTTTGATTACTGCTTTGCACACTCTTGGCATTCTCTTGATGAGCTTCAAGAGGTAGTCACCTGAAATGGTTTTCACTTCACAGGTGTGCCCTGTCAGGTTTAATAAGTGGGATTTCTTGCCTTATAAATGGGGTTGGGACCATCAGTTGTATTGTTCAGAAGTCAGGTGGATACACAGCTGATAGTCCTACTGAATGGAGTGTTAGAATTTGTATTATGGCAAGAAAAAAGCAGCTAAGTAAAGAAAAACGAGTGGCCATCATTACTTTAAGAAATGAAGGTCAGTCAGTCCGAAAAATTGGGAAAACTTTGAAAGTGTCCCCAAGTGCAGTGGCCAAAACCATCAAACGCTACAAAGAAACTGGCTCACATGAGGACCGCCCCAGGAAAGGAAGACCAAGAGTCACCTCTGCTGCGGAGGATAAGTTCATCCGAGTCACCAGCCTCAGAAATCGCAGGTTAACAGCAGCTCAGATTAGAGACCAGGTCAATGCCACACAGAGTTCTAGCAGCAGACACATCTCTACAACAACTGTTAATAGGAGACTGTGTGCAGCAGGCCTTCATGGTAAAATAGCTGCTAGGAAACCACTGCTAAGGACAGACAACAAGCAGAAGAGACTTGTTTAGGCTAAAGAACACAAAGAATGGACATTAGACCTGTGGAAATCTATGCTTTGGTCTGATGAGTCCAAATTTGAGATCTTTGGTTCCAACCACCGTGTCTTTGTGCGATGCAGAAAAGGTGAACGAATGGACTCTACATGCCTGGTTCCCACCGTGAAGCATGGAGGAGGAGGTGTGATGGTGTGGGGGTGCTTTTCTGGTGACACTGTTGGGGATTTATTCAAAATTGAAGGAATACTGAACCAGCATGGTTACCACAGCATCTTGCAGCGGCATGCTATTCCATCCAGTTTGCGTTTAGTTGGACCATCATTTATTTTTCAACAGGACAATGACCCCAAACACACCTCCTGACTGTGTAAGGGCTATTTGACCAAGAAGGAGAGTGATGGGGTGCTACGCCAGATGACCTGGCCTCCACAGTCACCAGACCTGAACCCAATCGAGATGGTTTGGGGTGAGCTGGACCGCAGAGTGAAGGCAAAAGGGCCAACAAGTGCTAAGCATCTCTGGGAACTCCTTCAAGACTGTTGGAAGACCATTTCAGGTGACTACCTCTTGAAGCTCATCAAGAGAATGCCAAGAGTGTGCAAAGCAGTAATCAAAGCAAAAGGTGGCTACTTTGAAGAACCTAGAATATAAGACATATTTTCAGTTGTTTCACACTTTTTTGTTAAGTAAATAATTCCACATGTGTTAATTCATAGTTTTGATGCCTTCAGTGTGAATCTACAATTTTTATAGTCATGAAAATACAGAAAACTCTTGGAATGAGAAGGTGTGTTCAAACTTTTGGTCTGTACTGTATATATTAATACTTATAATATAAAATGTTCACCAAATCGACATACAGAAAAGAACGAGTTTGCCATCTAAAAATGATTTACTACTGTATACTTTAAGAATGGTTCTCTCTTTACAAAAAGTTGCTAAAATTTATGACCACATCATTTTCATTTTAGTGATTTATTTTCACCGAAACTGTGATTAGATGAAAAGCATTTTGGAGAATGAAGCATAGCTATAGGAGTCACAGCAGTCACAAAGGACCCAAGGCCCCCGCCATACATTACGTAGAATAGACTATTGATTTAAAAGAATTAAAAATGTACCGAAGTTAAAATGTGTCAATATACACTGTGTTCCAAATTATCATGCAAAAAGTGTTTAGGAGTGATAAGGTAAGAATTTTTTTGTTTGTCAGTTAAACTCATTGATGGTGATGTGTGTCAGGGCTCTTTATATCACTGAAAGCAATTGCAGACACCTGTGCTAATTAGTTTGGCAGGTGTGTCCAATTAAAGGCAAGACTACTTAAGAAGGCTGTCCCGCATTATTAAGCAGCCTACATTTTCAGCCAAAATGGGAAAGAAAAAGGATGTGTCGGCTGCTGAGAAGCAACAAATTGTGGAGTGTTTAGGTCAAGGCATGACTACAATCAACATTGCCAAGACACTTCATCGTGATCATTGCACAATCAAGAAGTATGTAGCTGATTCACAGCACACACGTGTGTGTGCTGATAAGGGAAAATTGAGGACTCTTTCCAACAGACAATTACGTCAGGTTAAAAGAGCAGCTTCAAAAATGCCTTGTCATAGCAGCAGACAAGTTTTTGAAGCTGCTGGTGCCTCCAACGTCCCCCGAACAACAAGATGCAGGGTCCTTCAGAGGTTTGCAGCTGTGCGTAAGCCATCTTGTCGACCTCCTCTATCCACTGCACACAAGCAGAAACGGCTCCAGTGGAGCAAACAATACATGAAGACTGACTTCAAAACTGTTTTGTTCACCGATGAGTGCTGTGCAACGCTCGATGGTCCAGATGGATGGTGGAGGATGGCTTGTTGATGGACACCCCATGCAAACACGGCTACGGCGCCAACAAGGAGGAGGTGGAGTAATGTTTTGGGCTGGAATCATGGGGAGAGAGATTGTCGGCCCCTTTAGGATCCCTGAAGGGGTAAAGATGAACTCCATAATGTATGTGGAGTTTCTCAAACAGCACTTCCTGCCATGGTTCAAGAAGAAGAACCATGCATTCCGCAGAAAGATCATTTTCATGCATGATAATGCACCGTCTCATGCTGCAAATAACACATCTGCGTCTCTGGCTACTATGGGCATAAAAGGGGACAAACTTATGGTGTGGCCCCCATGCTCCCCTGACCTCAACCCCATTGAGAAACTCTGGAGCATCATCAAAAGGAGTGTCTATGATGGCGGGAGGCAGTTCACATCTAAGCAACAGCTCTGGGAGGGTATTCTGTCCTCATGCAAAACAATTGAAGCAGAAACCTTCCAAAAACTGACAAATTCAATGGACGAGAGAGTTCAGAAGCTTCTTTCGAACAAGGGGTCCTATGTGCAAATGTAACATCACCTCGAATAAAGTTTTGGCTTGAAAACTGTTTGATTTCAGTTTGTAATAACCTGCTAATGCTTATAATTTCACAATGACCATTAATAAAAATGAAAAGGTTGCAAATTCTGCTGTGCATAATTATTTAAAACATGCATTTTGAGTGTTTTTTTTTTTTTTAAATATACTGTTATCATAGGCAGTTTGTTCAAAAACATTTCAATTATACTCGAATAGTTGATGACTGGAAAATTACAATGACTGCAATTCATATAGGTAATTTTGGAAAATATGAGAAAATATTATTTGCATAATAATTTGGAACACAGTGTAGTTCACAACTCTGTAATAGAAACCAAAAAAGTGCTAGATAAAAGTAATGTTTCCTAACCCTGTGTCACTGAAAAGGTGAGAAGTCAAGTAAAGGTCATCACAAAGTGATGTTCACAGTGTAACTTTTTCATGGTGAATGCTGGAATGGAAATTGGAAATCTTCAGGCTCTTTAATTCTGTACATATTCATCCAGGATTTTAGTGTAAAATGTAGTCCCAAGCTGTCATCTCCTTTTACATGGGTTGATTCTGCCCGGAACAAGCACCGATCAACCATATAACAAATTAAAGGGTCTTTAACACGGCTCAAAGCAATTTGTACAGGAGCAAATGATCATTGCAAGGACTGTTTGGTCCACATTCTATTTGTATGTTGTTGGTAGCATATCCTGGTTCCGTGAGGAGAATTGCATAAAAGATGTGATCAGCAGACAAATAAGTGCAGGGCCTTTTAGGGTGCACATGGTATTTCAGCACCAACATAGTCACAATCCGAACTGGGGCTGCTACTGCTTTCCTTATTGGTAATTGAAACACTGATTACAGTAGTCATGGGATATTTCTCACTATTGGCTATGTGGTAGCAGCAAAACTGCATAGCCAGTAATGACAAGTAACCCATAATCAAAATTTCACTTACGTATAAGTAGATGCACCAGCGGCCTCAATGGAAATGTGACTATTCTGCAGCCGATAACATTGTGTGCAGTACCCTTACATGGAATACAATCAGTAATGGTCAGTTATCAGACTGTGAAAAAGGTCCTGCTGCCTGGGTTCACACAGGACTTTTTGTTAAGTAATGCCCAGCGCATGCTACTATGCATTTCACCTGAAAGTTAATGGCCATTAGATTGAAAGCCTCTAGTTTACTGGCATAGTAAAATGAAAATACAGAAATGTACAATAAAATGTGCAACTCATTACTGTAAGTAAAAAGCTTGAAGGATCTAATTAAAAAAAGCAGCATGGAGTAACCCCAGCAGGTAACGGGTCCTATATACTTACCGTTCCCCGGGGTCCCGCTCACGGCCGCCTGCGCTTCCGATTCTGCGGAGGCGGCTGTGAGCAGTAGCGGGGATCGGTATGTGAGGCTGCGGGCCGAACCCCACAATCTCTGCTATCATTATACTCCGGGGTCTTTGAAAAGACCCCGGAGTATAATAATCGGAGGCCCAGAGTTGGTGAGGGAACATAAAAAACAATGTACTTACCCAGTGGCGTAACTAGGAATGGCTGGGCCCCAAGGCGAACATTTGACATGGGCCCCTCCCCCGAACCGCCGCCCCCGACCCCTCCCCCCCGGACCGCCCCCCTCCAACCCCCCCCCCCCCCCCCCCCAAAAAAACGCATTTCTGCGCACACTATTATGTGCCATAGTGGCCCCTGCAAACAGTATCATGTCCCATAGTGACCCCGAAGTATAATGATAGCAGAGATTGTGGGGTTCGGGCAGCGGCCTCACATACCGATCCCCGCTCCTGCTCACACCCGCCTCCGCAGAATCGGAAGCGCAGGCGGCCGTGAGCGGGACCCCAGCGATCGGTAAGCATATAGGGCCCGATACCTGCTGGGGTTATTCCAGCAGATAACGGACTATAAAAAAAAAAAAAACGCATCGGGGGCCCGCGGGGCCCCGTAATGTCCCGGGTCCTGTGGCAGCTGCTACCACTGCAACCCCGGTAGTTACGCCCCTGTACTTACCTCTTCTACGCTTCTCCAGGCTTCGGGCCTGTTTGGTGACGTCCCAGACGTCAGCGGACGTCATTTTGCGTCGCGTCGCCGGCCCGGATCACGTGACACCGACCTGGTCCAACATTGAAGAAGGCCGAATTAGGCTGGAGTGGACTGGAGCGAGGAACAGGTAAGCAACGTTGTTTTTTTATGTTTCTATCCTCCCCTGGGTCTCCGATCATTATACTCTGGGGTCTGAAAAGACCCCGGAGTATAATAATTGTTCATGGGTGGTCCACAACGGGACATATAATAGTGTGTGCAGGGGCCACTATGGGGCAAAATACTCAGTGCAGGGGCCACTTTGGGGAATAATAGTGTGTGCAGGGGCCACTATGGGGAATAATAGTGTGTGCAGGGGCCACTATGGGATATAATACTGTGTGTAGGGGCCACTATGGGGCATGATACTGTGTGCAGGGGCCACTATGGGGCATAATACTGTGTGCAGGGGCCACTATGGGGCATGATACTGTGTGCAGGGGCCACTATGGGGCATGATACTGTGTGCAAGGGCCACTATGGGACATGATACTGTGTGCAGGGGCCACTATGGGGCATGATACTGTGTGCAGGGGCCACTATGGGGCATGATACTGTGTGCAGGGGCCACTGTGGTGCATGATACTGTGTGCAGCGGCCACTATGGCACATAATAGTGTGTGCAGGAATGTGTTTTTTTTGGGGGGGGGGTTGGAGGGGGCGGTTCGGGGGGGGAACGATTGGGGGCAGCGGTTCGGGGGGAAGGGGGGGGGCCATGTCAAATGTTCGCCTTGGGGCCCAGCCATTCCTAGTTACACCACTGTACAGAATCCTATGTCCTTGAAGTGTTAAACAGCTGCACAAAATCGGGAACTGAGGACCCAGCTATAACTACAGGCTGCAGCTTCTATAGAGAAGTCAGAAATGGCTTCCCTCTGACTCAGCAGTCACATGATCTGCTAGGGACCAGGAACTGTAAGAGCTGCTGGGTCCTAGAGGACCTAGATCAGCTCTGCAGTTCATGTTAGGAGACTGCATTCCTCCTGTAATTGGGGCTAATGTATCAGCCCCAGTTACAGGGGAAAACAGCAAAAAAAAATTCCTCCAAAATCTATTATGACCTTATGGGGTCACAATGTAAAAAAAAAAAAAAAAAAAAAAAAAAGTATACAAATTAAAAATTAAAATTAAAGTAAAATAATAAAAAAACCTTCAATACCATGCCCATGTCACAAGTTCTAGCCTTGTCCCTGGTGGTACAACACTACATAACAATTATGGGAAAAATAGGAAACATGAAAAACAGACAAATTCTTCTTTTTTGTTTACATTTTATGGGTTTAAAAAAAAAAAAATAGCATAAAAATAAAGCCCCATGTGTCACCAAAAAAAGATGCAAAAATTATTGGAATAATGAAAAAAGTTATAGCCAAAACTACACGTACAAAAAAAAAAATAAAATAAAAATGTGTCTGGTCCTGAACCGCGGAAATTGGCCCAATACAGAAGTGATTAAAAAAGATATAGAGAAATCTACACAGTTTTTGCATGTGGTATATGGTGGCATTTTGGGGTTCTGTTGTGTTTTTATTTATTCCCTTATGTCCTACCAACAGCACAATAACAGGTTATTTCTGCCCCTGTGTGCTTGTAGGACAGGCCAAATATTTAATATAATTAAATTAACTAACTCAATTACCCCGCCCTATAAGATGGCAAAAGAGATTTCCCCCATGTGTTTTTATTTTGCCCTGTGTGGTGAGTCAAGTGGTAGGAGGTCTCTTTTGGCCTCTGTGTGTGTTTTTTTGTTCTCCCCTTTTTTTTCTTACCTTAAGAGAAGAATTCTTTTTGTCTTCTCTTCTTCCTTTTCCCTTTTTGTTTTCTTTTTTCTTGTCGGAAGGGATTTTTATTTCTTTTGTTTTCTTTCTGGTCCCCCGCCAGTCTCTGAATCAAGACATATTTCTTCAGATTACCCAAATGTGGGGTTTCCCAGAAGTGGACCTCATGGTGACCAGACTAAATGCCAAGGTGGACAAGTTCTGCTTCCTGTATCAAGAGGACTGTCCTTTGGATGCCCTGTCCATCCCTTGGAGGTTCAGGCAGGCATACATATTCCATCCAGTTTCCATGGTACCAAAGGTACTGATGAAAATCAGTCAGGACCAAGCCACAGTAATAGCCATCATACCGTTCTGGACGAAAACAGCTTGGTTTTCCCAACTCATTCAAATGAATCGAGGATCCCAGATGTGCCTGGATCTGAAGAAATTCAACCTGACACCCTGGAGGTTGACCAGTCCCTATTAAGATATAGAGGACTTTCTGAAGCTGTACGAAACACACTCTCTTTCTCTAGAGCAGCTTCTACAAGCAAAAACTACACCAGATTCTGCTCCATCTTCAATTTCTGGTGTACTAGTAAAGGTATCAGGGGATTGGAGACATTTTGAACTTCCTTCAGGACGGTCTGGAGAGGAGTCTCAGCCCTTCTACTCTTAGGGTACAAGTAGCAGCCTTGTTGGCCAGCCTGGACAGACATTTGTCTCAAGAGATCCCAATAAAAAGATTTTTGAAGGGCAATGCAGGCCAGACCCTCCATCTCAACTCCCATTCCTCAGTGGGAATTGTCCACCTTTCTGTCAGGTCTATGTGTCACTCCATTTGAACCCTTGGAGGAGATAGAGCTTAAGTTCCTTCTACTTAAGGTCACTTTTTTGCTGGTTGTTACCTCAGCAAAAAGAATAGAGGAGCTTCAGTATTTCTCTTCTGAAGAACCTTATATTTGTTTCTTCTCAGCCAGAGTTCAATTAAGGTTTCTTCCAGGGTTTATTCCATAAAATTTGTCTCAAGGTAATATCAACCATGTAGTTTCTCTGCCTGTATTTTTCCCTTGACTCTCTTCTTCTGAACAGTGTAAGCTATATTCCTTGGATCTAGCCAGTTGTCTCAGGATTTACCCTTTAGAAGGTCAGAAAACCTAATCAATTATGTTAGAAGAAACAAGGGCCTTAAAGCTTCCAAACCAACCTTATCCATATGGATTAGGAAGTCCATCTGTTTGTCCTTTGTAGCCCCGGATCTAAATCCTTCTGAGTTTGTTAGGGCTCACTCAACTTGAGCAGTGTCCACATCTTGGGATGACCACCTTTTATTATTATTATTATTATTATTGTTTATTTATATAGCACCATTAATTCCATGGTGCTTTACATTACCCTTCGATCTTAAATTCTGTACTGCAAGAAGACCCTCCCTAGGGTTTACTTGCAAAATCCCCATTATTGTGCTGCTGGTAGGACTTAAGGGAATGGTTGATTATGATGTTAATCTGTTTACCCTTAGTCCTAACAACAGCACAAGTCTCCCTCCCTAGTATACATTTTTTTATATGATAACTAACTTGTTGAGGGAGGTCTTTTTTGCCCTCTTATAGGGTGGGGTAATACATATCCATTGTCATCTGCAGTGTTCCTCAACAAGGTTTCCAGAATCCTTGGGGTTCCATGAGCCCTGATCCAGGATTATCCACAACATGACCAGTCACTTTTACAGTCGGAAACGGATTTCAGCCCGCTCATAGACAATTGGCAGGAGAATGTCTGAGCCACTGTATAGCACTGGACAAGAATTATACAATGCTATATGAGTCAGCTGGCTTTTTTGAGTGAGCTTCCAATAAAGTTAAAAATAACTAATCTATTGTTTGCAAAATACAGTACTAGTTTGGATAAGGACATATTCCTAAGTGAACAGCACTGACTAATAACTCCTCCATATTCCCAATACAAATCAATTCTGATTAGTGGTTTTTGCATGCTCAAAATTTCAAGAAACGTTAAAGGATCAGAAGTAGCATTTATAGAAAAATTACTTTTAAAGGATCAGAACTTCCAGTAGGGCGGCACATTAAAATTTTGGCTAGTTAACCTGTCAATGTTGTTGCTTTTCCCTGTACATGCTATCACAAATAACACCACTTACTGTTGTTGGCATATACAATTTTTAGCCCACAATTACAAATGGAAAATCTTGTGTGATCTAGGGTTGCGCATCTAATTAAACTTTGTGTAGGGTTAATTTAGATAGGATTGTGTTTTTTTTAGCCCAATGGTATTGTCACTCAATAAGGTGCCCACAGTCTAATAGAGAGCTCCCTGCTGAAAATGAAAAGGTCAAAAGGTCAAACATCAGCATGTGTGTTACAGTTCCCACTGTATTGGAGTATGAGAATGTATTTATTTTGACAGAACCCTACATTTTTAATAGATTTTGGGATGTTTAAAATCAAGGACACTAGAAATATATTATGATGTTCACACCACAGCTTTTAGAGAGTATTTTTACAACTGACTACAACTAACTGAATTGCAAAATTTATAGTGTTCAAGTCAAGAGTAGTGACACCAATAGTTAGTGACTTTGTCAATAAGACCTAATTGGCATAATGATGTTTTAGAGACATTATCAGCAGATCCTATTACTTTTTGTTGGATCTCCTTTTTATGGCCACGGTCATACTATGAGGCAGATTTATTAAGACTGGCGTTTCATTCATATCCAAGTCCACATGATAAATGACTTCTAATAAATTTGGTGCATTTCAGACTGTACTGAGGTCAGTAAATGAAGTCAATGCTTATGTGGCACAGATTTGCTTAAAGAGGACCTTTCACCAGGTCAAGTCAAGCTGTTTATATAATTTAATAGCTACAGCTCTACTGATTCTGGTACAGTGGGAACTTTTTTTTTGTAGCCCCTATGGTTCCGGAGCAATCAATGTTGTTAGTTTTGGTGCCCGATATGCCATTTAGGCTCTGTACAGTCAGGAGGGCGGTGTCAGGCAAGCGGTGTGATTCTGAGCTCTGACACTGGCTGCCTCTGGAGATCTGAATATAAAAAAAAATAAATAAAATAAAATAGTAGAAATGTAGATTAGATCTTAGCAAATCTACACAGCAATGGGAAGATGCACATCATAGAGTATATACTTTAGTTGACTTTCATTTATCAATAAAAAGTAAACCCTATAACACAGCTGTACAGTAACTTCCTAAAAATATTTTGCAATTGAAGGTTTTATAGAACTAATTCTCTCATATATACTTTCTCTGAGTTGCAACATTTTGATCACAGAGCCTATACCACATATGCATGTCTAAGTAATACTTCATATAACCAGAGCTTGCAATACTCTAAAAATACATAGCCACAAAAGAGATTTTAAAACCCCACAGAAACTGATCACAAAACCTCAGCTGTGTTTTAGCTAAATATTCAATTCACAGTATTGTTGTTTGGCAAGTCTGTAATCCCCCACAGTGTAATTGCATGAGTGTTTGTAAGGGGGAGCAGGTGTGTGTGTGTGTATATGAAGGACTCTTTTCATTAGGATGCATGGGAGGAGCTGTATTAGATAATGTGTAGCAAGAACTCCCCAGGCTACTAAGCCTGTCCTTCTGGACACAAAACAATGTATTGGTAGGGAAGCTGTTGCTTCTCCCTCAGGACAGTGGTTGCTTTGCCAGGTCAATGAAGATGACCAAAGGGGCTGCAGCCAAGGCACTAAACCCCCACCCATGATGGCTACAGAGAGATCAATCACAAGCCCCCTGTTTACTGCAAATGAGTTTTCAGTTTACATATTAAGCATTTGCTTCCCTATGGAGACCTCCATGCAAAAAAAACAAAACTGCATCCCAAATGCTTGTTAAACTAGGTAATGTACAATAAATAATATGTATGTTACTATCATCTGTGGTCCCATTTAGAAAATTGTCACATTTGTGTTAAAATAAATAAATAATTGCACTTTGTACATGACTTGTCTTCATCAGGCGAAAATTAAAAGTTTTAGGAGACATTAAAGGATATAGGATAATGATAACAATTAGATTTATATTGATAAATATAGCGGTTTAAGGTTCTGATTTCTGGTCCCCCCACAATAAATCACTTTGGCTCCGAGTCAGGGGTGGCATGGTGTCAGAGAATAGTCAAAATAGCCTCTTGGTTTTAAGCATCACCACTGGTCAGAGATTCCTGGTTTCACAGTTTATCCTTACCAAACAAGATTGTGCCAGTGACGGTACCCGAAATGAAATTTTTATGAAAATTATATTATATATATATATATATATATATATATATATATATATACACACACACACACACACAAACAAATAAAGTTCTCATGAGCAACACAGTTTGATATAACTTAAGTATTTATATTAAAAGTAACTTTTTTTTACAATATATAAAATAAATCGACTTGAAAATATGAAACTTTTGGTAAATTGCAAAAGAGCATATTCTGTTTTAAATATATCTATAGTTTATAAAAGCATTCTGATTGTAAGGATTCTTCAGAGTCCAAAGTATGTTAATATAAAAATATCAATGAGATAAATTATATGTCTGCTAGAAGAAAAACCATGAAAACAAATACTGAAATAAGGCTTCAGGTCCTCACTTTGACAAAATGTGTAGAATTACCTATTAGACTCACTAAAACAAAAATAGGACATAAATATTTCTATTAGAAAATATTTACAAACTTTAGAACCATAAAAACTCCAGGCACTTTGGGGCCACTTGTAACTCCAGATTGCAGCTTGGCATTACAAATGCACAGAACATTAACAGGCAGGTAAAGCTATGTTCCCAGCAGCACAGTGTTTCCCAGTAGCTTTCTGATGTCCCTTAGAACACGATTGGGAAGATCACTCCTGCTAGCGGTAGTCCTTCACATCCACAACATGACGTTTTACTACATATTTCCAGACATGGCTTGACAGAACCAGTCACAGGCTCACAGTGCTTTGCATCCTGAAAAATCGGTGGCTTGAGGGCAGCACCAACTTAAAATGTTTTCTCCCAAGCATAACAGAAAAGCAGCACAGGGTTTCACCAGTGTCTACAAAACTAGACACGGTTCATGTCTCAAATAAATTAGGTTCCTAGGGAGGGTATATGCAGCATTTATAATGTCCATGTTTCAAGTCCCCATACGAGAATGAACATTGTGATAATTGAAGACGCAGGAAGAAGTTGGTACTGGATCGTGAGTAAACACAGAGTCATCAGAGGAGGAACATGTGCTTGCAGTGTCTTCACAGGAAGGAGAATACTGTTCAAAGGGCATTGACAGGTCCAAATACTGAGCAAAAGAAGAGAAAGATCAGTGAGTGAACCGAGTTAAAATGCAGAGACGGTAGGCTTTAGAATATGTAATACAGTACAAGGGATATAAACTAAGTAAAGTATTCTTAAAAAGTTAAATACTTACTATTAAAAAAAAAAAAAAGTAATCTTACCTCCTCTGACACAGCTGCGAGAATTCGGTCAAGCTGTTCTACTAGCTGCTTAAACGTTGGTCTTTGTGATGGAACAGCATGCCAGCACTCTCTCATCAACATGTACCTGCAAAAGAGGGTATCCATTCAGTAACAGTTCGCAATATATCTTGCAAGACTTTACATGTCCCGATACCTTTTTCTGAAGAGTACATATTCTTGAAGCATTATTAATAAAAAAAATAAATAAAATAAATAGCAACTGAACCCATCTTATGGATAAAACTAAATACATTGTTCCCCCCCCCCCCCCCATCTTGTTTTTCATGATTATCTATCTACCCTCTTGACCAACACCCAAAATAAAATACCCAAGATAATCCTGAAACATTTTTGTTTCATGATGGCTAAATTACACCTCAAACAAAACACTTACAGTTCATGAGTACAATTTGATGGCTTATCCATTCTGTGCCCTTCTCGTAACAACTTGAACAGCTCTTCCACTGGAATGCCAGGATATGGAGAACCACCAAGAGTAAAGATCTCCCAAGTTAAAATTCCAAACGACCATCTATAAAATAAAATAACAGGTCTGATCAATATCTTAGAATATACAATATTAAGAAGGTGAAGAAGCAGTGAACAGTTTTGTTATAATCCAGGATCAATTTTTAATCCTTCGGTTTATAATGAGCATTTTTCTAATCTACTTTCTGTAAGAATTCAAGATATTAATTTGTAGTTACCGAATGATAACCATTACTTATTCCCAGGATCAAGATGTATTCTGCTCATGTGACACAGGGACTTGTACTCTGCTCATTGTAGTACAGTCATGAGATATGAGCATGTTGGTCCACCTCATGACCAGAGCTGACATTCATCCATCGGAAGTAAACAGTGTATGTTCCTAGTCAATCACAGTATGCAGAAAACTTAAAAATATTTGACATACATTGCATAATAAATCTGCCCCTTTATGTCTTGTAGAAAGCATCTACTGTATGTTCCGTGACTCGTCTGTGTGTGGTATGGCTGTGTATGCATGATCATTTTCCTGAGCTTCTGATCAAGATCAAGTCTTTGACCAAGACTCTTCATTTCTCTACAGGCAGTTTGACTTCTACTATGAAGTGTGCATTTCATAGTTCTTGCATCAGTTATTCCCTTACCTAAATAACTTCAATAACTTAATGTTGTGTCGCAAAATTAAAAAAAAAAAAAAAAAAAATTTTTATATATAACTCTCAGTAATAGCATATTATTTACTATGACTATCCATCTGTGAGCAAAATACTTGTAATGCTGAAACCATACAAAATAAGTATACAAGCTAAAACAAACTTACATGTCACTCTGGTGCGTATAAACACGGTCAAATAGAGCCTCTGGTGCCATCCACTTCACTGGAAGTCGACCCTGTTCGAATAGATAGTTTGGATTAGACTTCAGAAGATAACCTAGAAAGCACCATAATCATGCATGATGAAGTATAAGAACTTACATTACTAGTCTTTTTATAGTAATCAATATCATGAACTCCTCGAGCAAGACCAAAGTCAGCAATCTTCATGACATTATCTTCAGCTACTAAGACATTTCTTGCTGCCAGATCTCTGTGTATGCACTTTAGGAGGTAAAAAAAAAATAAAATAAATATATATTTTTATAAGATGTGATTCATAGTGTATACACATGAATTATACAAGTTAAATTTTCTTCGCAACACCAACATTATAAAACTAACCTTTTTAGATTCTAGGTATTCCATGCCACGGGCAACTTGATAAGCACAGGACACAAGATCTTTAAAGGACAACAGCTCTTCAGGCACCTTGGTTACATCAAAAGAATCTTCTGGTGTAGGAGGACGTCGGGCACGCAGGAACTCGCGCAAATTTCCCTTAGAGGCATACTCCACAATAACAAAGAGGGTACCTGAGCGGACAAAAAGTAAAGTTTAAAACACTGTAATCTTTATCCATTCATATTAATCTGCAAATCCGATCCACATGACATGTTAATAAAGCCACTTGAATAAGATGCATCTCTTACCTTCCTGGGTACACACACCAAGAAGGTTGATTATGTTCTTGTGTTTTCCTATAACTTTCATCAACTCCATTTCAGAGATGAGATCAGACAGGTCTTTGTCACTACCGTTATCTAAATAAAGAAAATAAATAAATAAATAAATATATATGAGTTGGAGAATTTGGTCATATTCAACCAATGCGTTGGAAAGAGGTTCCTGAACATAAATATAGGTTTAGGCGATTAGAGCCTAACAAGAAGAGCAATTCAGTACTCACCTTTAAGCATTTTAACCGCTACTGTTACAGGTCTTTCAGGACGATCTTTGTCAATTCCATAAGCCTCAGCTCTCACTACTTGTCCAAAACAGCCTTCTCCTAAAGGTTTCCCTAAAACAAGTCTAAAAGGGATTAAAATAATGTAAGTAACTTAAAAAAAAACAAAACAAAACACAAAAACATTAAGTGGCAAAACCCCAAAAAATTTAAAAAACAAACAAACCTGTCCCTGGGAAACTCCCACTTGGCATCTAAAGGCAACTCCACCTCCATTACACCAGGTAGCATAGGTGCACAACTGGAAGACAACCGAGTGATGCGGATCAAAGGGGCACTGGATTTTCCAGAGGAACTCGACTCCAGGGAAAACTGTCAAAAGGAAAACAATTTGATCAATTTGGCTGACTACTCAATCTGCAACAGGCCTTGACGAAAATGGAACAGATGAAATAAACAGTGTTAAAAAAAAACAAAAAACCCACCACATGTTAAAATACACAATTTGCATTTATAAACTTCAAGTGATTTCTTACCTGTCGTATAAGCGGAAACTTTGCGAGCTTATGTACTGCTGGTGGCTGTAAGGTTTGCTTGCTGTGTGGCATTTGCATGCGGCAAAGAATTACAATGACAACAGCCATTGCCACAGCAAGGAATCCGGAAGTATATATAATTATATCCACATATCTGGACTCTGCAGGCTCTGCCTCCTCTAAAAGGTCTTCATCTGTGGGGGAAGAAAATAGACAGGGTCAGTGCCACATCTGTGACCTTGACCTTCTTTATGGCCTCTGTCTCTCTTCTTAGCTATTGCCATCTGTTATTCACATCTCACCCACACATTTCCTTGTATTCAAAGCAAATTCACAACTTAAGATGATAGCTCAAGCCTTCCTTTACAGATGTGCCTCGGCTATAGTTACTATCTATATTGAATTATTGCAGACTATAAATGTACATTATACACACACAGAATCCCTACTGAGTATGGAACATGTTCATAGGCAGTCTGCACTTACCAGGCAGAACAGTCAGCCAGGCAGACTGATAAGACAGACCAATGGAATTCCCTGCTAGACATGTGTATTCTCCTGCATCCTCCATTGTGATGTTCCGCAGATGCAGCACCTCGACTTCTGAAGTGTTGATGTCTGCAGTCTAGAAAAAGGAGATTGAGAAGAAAATACAAACATAATGAAGTCAGTTTAGTTCTTTTCTGAAGACCTCTGCATCAAGTGTCACCTCAGACAAGGAACATTAGCAAAATATTCAAAATGTTAGATATTGGATGATCAATTGACTTTAGATTATAGTAATGACGTTACATTATGATGACTGAATGGATTACAATTTACAGGTGTGTCCTTCCTTACCTTTCCTCTCAAGAGATATCTCCAGGTGAGGAAAGGCACAGCTGTATACTGACACACATGAAAACTACTACTCTGTGATTATATTCTCCAACATCATTATGGTCAGATTACACAATGTGTTCAAGAATCAGTCAGGATGAAAAGTTAGCTTTCAACAGACGTTTTGCAGTCTGTGTAGCGATTTGGGCCCAGACTGAAGGTTTCTGTGATGCACAAAAAAAAAAAAAAAAAAAAAAAAGCCAATAAGTCATATAAAACATTAAGTATACAAACCTACCTTAAGTACTTGGACATATGGAGCGTCATCAGGACCAAAGCGACTCCCATTCAGTTCAAGGTGTTTCAGCCACTGGATGTGTGGTTGAGCATCGCTGTACACCTTACACAGGAACTCCACATCACTACCCACACGAGCTGTGGTATTTGCCGGGAGACCAGCTTGCAAGATAGGTCGGTGTGAGGACCTCTCTTTAGGGACAATCAGACAAAAATGGAAGTTAGCTGGATATAATTAAAGCACAGGTATGATATTACATTACGGTCATCCACTTACAAACATTTCAGATCACCCTTACAAAAGTAGATTTTAAATTACAGTTTACAACGTCTACAGATAAATTTACACTTATAAAAAGAGTTTGTAACATGACTCGTGAAGTGAAACCGGCTACAAAATCTAATGTTAGCATTAAGACTATGACAACCAGCCATAAAAGACGTACTGCAGGGCAGACGGTATCTCAATAAAGCCTGATAGATAGTCAGCAGACAGTGGTAGTAGCCATCAGGGGGGCAGATAACGACCCTCATTAGGTTTATGGCAGAAATAGGATCTTATTGACTTTGAAGTTCCAGAAGGTCTAAGCACAGAACTAGGACACCATCAGTTATTTTTAGGGATCTCTGCTCACACTTGCCAGTCACATTTATGAGGTCATTTCATCATATACCCCATGAACCTACTCTGGGCCATAGCTAATGTACAGCATACTATATCACTATATGAATCACTGGAAAGAGTAAAGTGAACAAGTCTACTTACCAAGTACATCTAATATGTATGTATAGTTGATGCTGCCAATCTTGTTTTCTACCACACAGGTGTAGTTGCCACGGTCTGAAGGCACCACGCTTTCCATGACCAGACTCCAATGCTGGTGCCTTAGCTACATAAAAAGAATACAATATCTTGTTTATTATGTGAAAACTTAGTTTGTACGATGTCATAACTAGCTTTGATACCAAGGGCATGTTCAGACAGTGGAAAATTTCACATAGATTTTGGTGTGTATTCCACATCCCAGTGCCATTCACATGGTTGCAGATTCTGTTTGTCTGTTGTGACACGTCACTTATTTATATGAATTCAATGTGGAAGCCAGGGCAGGATCTGCAGTATATTAAAATGCCAACTTGCAACAGAAATCCAAGGACCAGTTATATATTTTTTCTGGCAAAAAAAAAAAAAAAATCCACCATCTGAATATGCACTAAGTGTTTTTCAGTTAACACTGGCTCACCTGAATACCCCCTATCCGATGCTCTCCTCTAAATTCTCTCCCATTCTTCAGCCATCGAATGGTTGGGAGGGGGCTGCCACCAGCCACACAGCGAAATCTTACAGTATTACCAGCAGGTAAAGCATACAGCTTTTTCTCCATACGATGTGGATGGGTCCAATATGGTGCTGAAAGACAAAACATAGCCATAAGTAAATAGGTCTACGAAGGGTAATGGAAATGGGTACAGGAATACTTGCAGGAATGTTGACTAAGTGGATAAAATATTTACAATAGTGAAATATTGGTTCTGCTTGCACAAATTAAACTGTCTGGCTCTGATCTGCTTATCTATAAACCCCAGGGCAAAGGTCAGAGGCATTTTTACTCATCTCTCAGGCCATCACAGACAGTCTGCTCTTTGGTATGTAGAGACCGTCTGCTATATACTAAGATTATGCTTTACTGCCTTGATGGGTGGAGAACTGAGGTCATTATAACATCCAATTAGTGACTTCAGTCAGAGAGCGAGAGCACACACCTTGGTAGATGTAAACAGGTTCTTCACTCAGATCACCCTGGAAATCTTCCCTGCGGCCATCCTCATCATCTTCATCCCCAGATCCTGCAGAATCTGCGAAACACACACAAGCATATGAACACCTAGGAGCCTCAAAGGCATTGTTCTCGTGATCCTAATATTAGTAGCAACAATGCATAATTATATGTGGCTTTGCAGGTCATGAACATCCTGCTAGTACAAATTACTGCTGCCTTACAGACACAAATTCAGTATAATACATGACACAACCCTAAATGAGCAACATACAGTACAACCAGCCTTACTACAGGTTACTGCCTGCATGTCTGCTTACTAAAGGACAACACAGACACCTTGCTCATGAGAAATAGGATGTTAGTTTGATAGATAAGCAAATTAACTAGATCTTGAATGCTCCTAATACTTACCAACTACAGATATAGAGAACTTCCGCAGGATCTGGCCAGTACCACGGACCACACATAAATACAATCCGGAGTCTTCATAGACAACATCCGAAATTTCTAAAACATGGCCTTCTAAACGAAGTTTCCCTCCTGACTGTAGCCAGTTTTGTTCTCTATACCAATTAATGTTACTACTGTAATTGGAGGCACAGGAAAGGCGCAGACAGTTTCCAGGATCAAGAAGATGATGTTCTTCAAGCTCTGGTGTTACCTCTGCAGGAACAGAAAAGATGGATTTAGCATTTCTGTAATATCATGGATAGTGCTCTGATGCTTTAAGATTTTATGAATAAATAAATTCCTCCAATAGATAGAATTATTTTACAATGTAAATCTAAACATCTCGCAAAATAAATAAATATTTATTAAAATTGTGGCAATAAGGAAAACACTCCCATTATATTGAGTGAATATTTATACACAGCAGATTTTTCACCACATGATTCAATCACTTAACCCCTATAGTGCCACCTCCAGAAACAAAATGTTTATTTAACCGGTAGATGAACTTTGTTGCTTTTTGGGGTCTCAGTGTGAAAAAGACACACTCCAGAGGAGTGCCGTTTCTCACACCTCAGCCAGGTTTACCCTCCTGAACTTGTATTTTGACCTGGCGGTCACCTTTTGACCTCCAAACAATCCATCTCTTGGCATAATGCTATACGGCAAGGGGAAAAGACACAATGCACCATAGGAAACAAGACAATGTCCATTTTATGCATATTTTGCAGTCAATCTTGGCAACGGACAGTCCATTACCTTTTCATTTTTTTCAATTTAAAACCATTATGTAGAATATAAGGAAGTAAAATACAATATTACTTCTTGCTCTCAATGGGAAACAAGCAAAAAAAAAAAAAAAATTCTCAAGGTACTAAATTTACAGGAAATTCTTCAGACTCCATATTTCATACGTGTTGTATGCTGGGCAGCTTCCAAATATGTTCACACAATTGGTAGATAAGCGCTAGTCTCTTTTCACTTATATAGTAGAAAGCCTTTGGCGCATGGGGGTATACATTGGGAAACCCTCCCTATGTATACCGCCAATGGAAGACTTATATGCAGTCTGAACAGTCACAAGTCGACCACAGAGTTAATCTTAAATCAACCAAATGAAAATAAATTTCCCTGAGAGATTGTTGTTTCTAATACCAAAGAATTCATTCAGCACCAAAAATAAATAAAATAAAAAGTTTATATACATACAGTATATCTATCATAATTTTAATGTCTATGGTCAGCAAAGTTGGTGGGGAGCATTGATATGCCACAAGGACACTGGGCTTCAGAACAAAATGGTCACCCCTCCACCACGTTTCGAAACCATTTTATCAAATTTTTAGGCCCCAGCCAGGAATTCTTTTTCTCTTGTTTTGAATTACCTTTTGAGCTTTCATCTGCTGGTGTTGCTGGTCTGCATGATGTTACAGTTATGAAGGCCAGAAGACAAACCAGGTACCTTCTTAAGCACGGCATGGCAATAACTTTTATAAGTAATCCTAACAGGATGCGTATGCTCCAATGAATTGTGGATAAGCTGGAAAAAGATAAAAAGCAATGAGTGGGCTTTAAAACATACAAACTGATAAGTCACACTAAGTAAACTGCCAAGAACATCTCAAAATTACTTCCAAAGTGCAAAATGCAAAATACAGTGAAATACCTCCTTGACAAAGTGGTCTTCACATAGCCAGTATGTATAATATATGGTGGAATTGAAAAGCTGTCATAGGAAATCTAGTCTGGAT
The DNA here is from genome assembly GCA_947044405.1 of Leptodactylus fallax. Lineage (NCBI taxonomy): Eukaryota > Metazoa > Chordata > Amphibia > Anura > Leptodactylidae > Leptodactylus > Leptodactylus fallax. The sequence continues at coordinate 326,509 of CAMRHE010000094.1, forward strand.
AAGGGGGTGGTTTTCATAAAAAGGTTGGCCTTTCGAAGAGGTTTCACCGCACTTCAAGCATGTATTGGTGCAGATTTCCTAACAGTGCAAAAAGTTTTAGGCAGTGCAAATTTAGACTGCATAGTCTTAAACTACACCAGATTTATCAAAGAATCTGATGTGGTTTGATAAATCTGGGTTATTGTAAGAATTGTCTAGTCTAACAGTACACCACTTATTACTTGGCTTAAATTTTAGCACATTTTGATGCACATCCTAAAACCTGCTCCTTTTCACATATGCCATAACCCCTTTTCGTTCCCACCATAAGTGTGTCTAAAATACTTGATGAATTTGGCACACAGCAGGTTAGTTTGCTGGCGTGACACCAGAATTCTGGAATATTTTGTTTATTAATCTCCCCCACTATGTGTTCACACAATTATATAAAATATGTATATACATGCACACAATATAATTCTATACATACACACAGATGTACTATAAATTATATCCACTGCAACCTTCCAATATGAAACAAAATTAAGTTGCCAGCAGAGACTTCCATTCAGTGCCTAACTGAATACGTACATGTATCAACAGATCATTAATATCACATTATGGAGGCTGATGGGTCATTGTATTCCACTATGAAAGGATACCAAATGTCATCCAGATTAAATGCCGTAATTTACACCAACAAAGTCATGTGACAACTGTAATCCACTAGGGAACATGGATACGGGATTATAATATGCACAGTGTTATTCGTTCAGATCACATTTTGGATACCATTGGTCCAGCAGATGGATCAGGAAAAATCAGGGAATAAAGTGTGTGTAGGGATGGGGGGGTTAATTCTCCCACCAGTCCCTGCATTCCAAGAGATATCAATGTGTAACTAGCTGAAGGGACCCTGGGCTCCAGCTTAATCTTTGAACACAAAAACCCTTTGTGTGCCAAGGCTAGCCTGGTTATAGATTTACAGAATAGTTATGGTACCAGAGTGAGAGTTTACACAATCAGAAGAGATAAGGAAGGAGTAAATAGAAAAATCAGACAAGAACAACAACCCATATATCATAGGAAATCTGAGATAGTAACGCACTGTCCTCTGTAATAACACAATACAGAAATCCCAGCATTGGTATGCAAAAGCAATGCAAACAGCCACTCAGTGTCACTTCTGGATCCACGCTAGACACATCAGATGGGTTACACTCTATTTAGTCACAGTTATTACTATACGGTCAAGTTGCAAAAGCTTTCTAAAATGAGAAGAGCTTCAATAGCTCAGCCAACACATAAGGTTAAACCAAAATTACAAGCCACTTCAGTACAATAAATAACCAGACACATGTATAGGTGAGGACTATGCTGTTATGTCATGTATGACCCTAGCCTTCACAAACCTTGTAAACTGATCTCATTGTAGTCAATCTGAAATGAGTAGTCACTTCAATACAATCCATAACCAACAACATGACACTTATTTGCTACATAGGGCAGAGCGTATGACCATCAGGCAAAGAGCAAATAGGTGGCAAAGGTCTGACATGTGACTACTGGTTTTAGATGAGTGCTAATGGTCTGACATGGGACCAGTGGGTTTAGATGGGCAGTAATAGGCTGATATGGGACCAGTGGGTTTACATGAGTGTTAATGGTCTGGTATGTGGCCAGTGGGTTTAGATGGCCAGTGGTAATGGTCTGGTATGTGGCCAGTGGGTTTAGATGGCCGGTGGTAATGGTCTGGTATGTGGCCAGTGGGTTTAGATGGCCGGTGGTAATGGTCTGGTGTGTGGCCAGTGGGTTTAGATGGCCGGTGGTAATGGTCTGGTGTGTGGCCAGTGGGTTTAGATGGCCAGTGGTAATGGTCTGCTATGGCATCACTGGTTGCCCGCTTACCATATCACGTGCCTACCGCAGATCTCCCTCTGGAGAAGTTCAGATAGTGGATAGTGCAGGTAAATGTGCCTGCCCAGGGTGGGCTTCACTAAGCACAATGTGGTCTGCTCACCTGATAGTTTACTTATTGGGTCGCCCCATCCATGTCACTGTGGGATCAGCCTGTCCAGTCACGATAAATCCTTCATAGGACAGTCCCCAATCCACAACTCCAGTGCGGCAAAATCCTCCTCATGCGCTAAACATCCCGCGACTCCGTCCCAAAATGCAATCCAATGACGAGCAGTGTTAGTGCAGACAGCCGGGCTCCAGCATATAGATAGCCGCCCTGTGCCAACTCTTATGTGCCCATCCAGCCTCCCGGACAGCGTCCCCTGCTCCTCAGTGTATGTTATAAGCTCCTCCAGCACACACGTCCCTGCTCTCTGTGGTAGTAACACATCCCGGGCGCTCGGAGCGGTCTCTCAGGTTACACATATGAGCTGTCCACTCTGCCCCCACATCAGTAACAATGGGCTATAAGGGTGCAATGCTGCAGGGAATCCCACTACAAACACCGCCCCCAGGCCCTGCTCCCCCTCCCTCCTCTGGGCTTAGTCACTACCCTCCCCCCTTTCTCCTCACCCTTTCACACTCAAATTAGCTAACTTCTCCCCCAGCTTTGTGCGGGAGGATTAAACTGCTTCACTTTGCTGCCCAGCTCAGGGTTTTCTCAATCCCAGCATGGCTCCAGCCTCTCTATACAATAGCCCTGTACCTAATGATGACATTCCTAGCAGTTATGTGAGGAACCAGGGTGTCCCATTGTCACAGGCAGTCCTAGCTCCCAAGCATCTTCAGGCACTTACACAAATTTACCAACATGAGGTGGGCATCCTATGGTACAAATATGAGCGATGCCTATAGACATAAAGATTTTTTACCATACACTATGCATTACAACTTTTTTCTAGTTAAAATGCTTGTCAGATATTTCCCATAATATAGAGTGTGTGAGGTATTATTTGTATTGTGGAAAATATCATGTATCACTAAGTGTAATACTCTCACGCCATAGTAAAGAAAGTGCTAAAATAGTAACGTTCACCGCTACTGCCCGGCAACATATATGGTATAAATGACAAGTATGTCCATGGTGCGGAGAAGCTGTTTTGGTTTTTTTTTGCTGCGTTTTTTTGAGCCAAAGTCAGGAGTGGCATCAAGGGGAATGGGAAATATATAGAAAGTTCTTACACTTATCCCTTCAGCTAAATTCTCTCCAGGCTTTGACTCAAAAAAACACAGCAAAATCTGCAACGAAAAAAAGAGCTTTTCCGCAACGTGGGTCCTCAGCCTTACAGTGGAGGAGATTTATGTGGTCAGAACTGAACAGTTTTATCTCTATAGACCATTATCAGTAATAATAATCATAATTTCTATGACCTTCATATTCTTTATAATGTCTCACAGCTATCTATAGAGAACATCCAGGGCTCATATACTAGTCGTGTGTGGGGCTGTAATAGTGCTGCCATAGAGGTACCTGACCCCTCTTCTTAACTGAACATCTGAATGCCTTCAAATTCAGACATAGGATTTTGTGTCAGATTCAGTATCAATTTGTATGTACAGAAGGATTTTTCCCTAAAAGCTCACTAAGGCTTGGTGTCACACGGTCATTTTGGTCAATTTTTGCTGCAGTTTTTTGAGCCAAAGTCAAAAGTGAATTCACAAAGTTTGGAAGATATAAAGGGTGGATTATAGTTCTCTTTCCTTCTGGATTTGCTGCAAAAAACGGCCTTTTATCTGCCTTCAATGCTCAAATCCTGCTATATAGTGATAAAGGGTACTGTATGGCAGGAGTCACCTTTGCTGAGCTGATGTCTGTTATTTAGCTATTGTGTCTTCATTTATTCAATCACATTCCTTTTTCAGATGTGCATTGAAGTTAATTAGGTGTTTGGCTAAAACAGTCAGAATATGCCTGTGAAAAGATAACACACAATTACTTTTACCCCCTACAGTCTCCTCTCTACACCTACCAGATTGAGTCTGGCTGAATTTTAAAAGGCCTTGTGATTAGATAATGAAGCCAGGGTTGATACTGCATTTGAGAGACAAAGAGGAACTACACAATATTAGGAGTGGTAATGCTAAAGCTTGTTTGTGTTGGTTTAAAGCACTGGGGCCATTATAGCTACAGTAGAAACAGGTATATCAGACTAGATTGACTCAATAGCTGTAAAGTATATGGACTAATTACATATGAGATGCATTTATATTGGAAGGTGAAGTTGAGGTTTATTTATTTATTTAGCTTACTTATATAGCGCCATCATACTCCACAGCGCTTTACAGACATTGACAGTCACTGTCCCATATAGGGCTCACAATCTACATTCCCTATCAGTATGTCTTTGAAGTGTGGGAGAAAACCGGAGTACCCGTAGGAAACTCACGACATACATGTGGAGAACATACAATCTCCTTTCACACAGGACTCCAGCGCTGCAAGGCTGCAGTGCTAACCACTGAGCCATCATGCTGCCCCTAGTAGGTTTGAGATCATTTTATATGTTAGATTTGGGAATTTTAATATGACCTCATAATGAATGTCATAATATAGCTTCACATGAGATATTTATTGTAGATTTTTGTTCTAGATATAATGCAGGACTGTATATGTCATGTTAGGGCTCATGTTATGGCTGCCTTTTGTATGGAGCCATAATAAGGCTTTCATAGAAGTCTGAACTTTAAGGTGAACATAGGTGAACATCATCCAGACTAATCATTTTCAGATACTGGCTAACCATGTAACATATATGGGGGGCTGTCTTTTATAACCCACCTAACAAACGTGTACAGGGGCTTATAGCTCCATATAAAAGGAGTCATTTAAGCTCTATGCATTGGAAAGATTGCATGTGTATAGGGGTGTCAAAAAGAACTACTTGCTGGCCAAACAAATGTCTAGTCAACATCTATTTCATGTGTAGGGCTAGCTTAAAGGGAGTCTGCCATGTCCAGAATATCTCTCAAACCAATAATAGTGGCCTGGAGGTGCCTTTACTAGGAGTAGAAACATATCTATGGGGAAACCACTGGCGTTTCCATAGGTATAGTTGACATGCTGTGATTTCCAAAATTGGCACGGTTTTGGAAATCACTGCGTGTCCACAGCGCGGTTTTTACCACAAAGTAGGCATGGATTCGCTAGAATCCCATCCACTGTGCTCTGACTGTAAAATGCCGTGATTTTTTCCACGGCGTCTCTGCCGTGGGCAAATCGCAGCGTTTACGCCACGTGGGGCCTCTGGCCTTTAATGGATATGCAAATCAGCCTGGAAGTGCATTACAAGTGGGGTTTAATTTGCTAAATTTACCTACAGACAGCTCAAAGGCAAATGCTGGAAATGTCATTCAGTGCTAAAGTGGTGACATTGGGTAGGACATTCAGAGCACTTTTGGCAATCTGTAGGCAGATATGTCAAATCAGACCCTGTCCCAGTGCACCTACAGACTGATTTTCATATTCCTAAAAACATTATTATCTCTGCATTATTTCATGAGTTTGGGGCCACAGAGCAATGTTTCTGCTTCTGGTAAAGGCTCCTACATGGCACTATTGTTGGTTTGGGAGGCATTATAAACCTGACAAACTCCCTCTAAAGGCAAATTAAGCAGCAGCTTATTGACTTTGAGAACAAAAGCATCAGGCATGTTGTAGCCCACCTACATCAGCCATTGAGGGGGAGTCTGATGGTCTCAGTTTGGTCAACTAACATTAATCTGATGTGTATGGCCAAGTTTAGACCAAGTAGATTAAAATATAATTCAGGAGAATACTAGAAAAACAATCAAAACTACGTGTCTTCTCTAGTCCTGCAGACAATAGTTTACAAAATAAAAGGGTTAAAGATATTGATAACATATCCTTAGGATATATCATCACTATCAAATCAGTAGGGGTGTAATACCCAGCATCCCCACCAATCAGCTTTTCAAAGCAGCCATCAGTGCTAAGGCTAGTTGCAGATGACCGTGGGTATTTTGCGGTCCGCAAACTAGTAACTAGTCTTCAGTTTTTGCGGACAGAGTGTCTGCAGTGTTTCTTCAGCATCAGTGAAGTAGGTCCACAAAAACGGACAGTGTGTCTTCAGTGTGTGATCCTAGTTTGCGGATCCATCATAAAAAACACAGGTGACATCTAATTCTATTCCTAGCCTGTCCGCGAAAACGGACGGCACACAGATGACACACTGAGTACATCAGTGTGCTGTCCTAGGTTTTTAGTCTCCCATAGGGTTCTATGGGCGAGTCCATTCCGCAAAAACTGAACAGAATAGGACATGTTCTATCTGAATCACGGCTTGCACACAGTGAAAAATATGGTCGTTTGCATGTACCCATAGAAATGAATGGGTCAGTGTGTAATCTGCGAAAAACAAGGATAGCACACGGATCTCGCCCACAGTCGTCTGCAACGGGCCTAAAACTAACACAAAGAATGGAGTTAGAAGCACAACTTCATTCTACTGGCTGTGTGATGTTATGGTTTTGTATTTACTGTGACGGACAGCTCAGCTCCCATCACTATCTTTAAGGTAAGTCTCCACGTAGCAAAACGCAGCAAAAAAACACTGCGGAATAGATCACCGCACCACATTTTTTTCTGCAGGATTTTTTATTGCATTTTTGTTGAGTTTCTCTGCGGACCTTCTGTCTTTATTATACCTATGTGGAAAATGCCAGCGTTTTCGAATGTATAATTGACTTGCTGCAATTTTCAAAAACGTGGGCATTTTTTGAAAACGCAGCTTTTCCGCTGCAGATTATTTTCTGTAATGTGTAGAAGGGATTAGCCAGAATCCCATTCACTTTGCAGGTACTTTAAAAAGCTTCAGCCTAACATAGAAACTCCTTTAATTAAAAAAAAAAAATGGAATGCAGAATATTCACACATTTATCATACATTGTAATTTCTTACTTACTTTTCTGCACAAAGAAATAAGATTGTTTGCATACATACAGCTGGTATGGGTGGCTCCTAGGTAGCCGCAATATATTGACTTTTGTAATTGTCTCCAAATAGTCTACTTTCGAAAAGCTTTCAGTGACCCATAAATCACTTTTTAATGTCACAAAGTATTATTCACCACCAACGCTGAATTTATTAAGAAAATGACTTGTTTTTGTAGTTCTTTTATTAATAAAAATATAAAACATTGCAATAATAACATAATATAACAATATTAATAGATAAAGAACATAACAAGGGTAACAGATGGACAACACACCTAAGACAGAAAATTATACAAATAACAGAACAAGATGAGGCTAGGTTCACATCTGCTTTGGAGTCTCCACCTAAAAATTGGTAGAGAGTAAAGTCCTGCAAGGAGGACTTTTCTCTCCATTGGTTTCAGTATAAAACCGGCAGAAACCCGGCAGACCCCATTATAGTCTATGGGATCTGCAGTTGTCCATGAGTAACTGCTTTTTAAGCGGACAGGCTCTCTGTCTTTCAGAGTCCCCATGCAGATGCGAACGACGGAGACCCGAACGCTAGTGTAAACTTAGCGTAACATAACAAGTGACTAATCTCTAATATACTATATAAACATGTTAACCCATAATCATAAAATAGTAAGTTGCCTGGTCTAGCCCCATTCACACCAAACACTCCTTAGCTTAATAGAATACCAAATACCATAACACACCTCACCAATGACTTGTTTCTGAAGACACCACCTGAGAGCTGCGCATAGCTGATTAAAAGGAAGCCTTTGTCATTAAGAGTTAAAAAACTAACACCTGGGATACAAAAAAACAATAGACTGGCAGAAGACAAGAATGTTATTTATTAATAAGGAAGACAAAGTAATTGAATGACATCTCCCCGAACCAATTCTATTCATTGTAGTCATTTAGCCAAGCCAGTATAGCTAGACTGTGATATTTTTATTGTGCAAGGTGTCAGCATGATCAATATTTATACTTTACTATAATTGAATATTTCTTCATCAAATCATTATGTCACGTCACAATCATATGTTGAGATAAGCACAAACCAGTTTCATATGCGCTAAATTTATCAATATTGTACATCTCAATAAGCTATATGAGAAAAATTAAAATGAGGCAATGGCATTAGCTACATTAAAGAAGACCTTTCTCCACCTCTGCCAAGTCTAGTTCTTTGCATCTTATAATAGCTGCTGCTCCACTGATTCTGGCATACTTGGAATTTTTTTTCTCTAGCTCCCAACATTCCCCAGCAGTCAATGATGTTAGTTTTGGTGTCTGATTTGCTACTTAGACTCTGTACTGTCAGGAGGGCGGTGTCCGGCAGGAGCACGCAAAGGGTGTGATTCTGAGTTCTGACACTGACTGCCTCTGATTGCAATCACGCCCCCTTCCTGCTCCTGCCTGAAACCGCCCTCCTGACAGTACAGAGCAAATATCATATCAGGCACCAAAACTAACAGCATGAATTTCTCAGGAACAGTGGGAGCTAGAGTGTCTGGCTGTGTGTCATTTATTTTGCATTCATTTTTAGCGGGCCAAATAACAATAAAAAAAGGATACATTTAATTGTTCTTTCTTTTTTGACCCAAAATACTGCTCCAACTCAGACTTGAACCACATTTACGTCTGTTAAAAATTGAGCCAGTGATTTCTATTGTGTCCATGTGTACGTTAAAATGGACAAAGGTATAGACTTTTTTTCTGTCCATCAAAAAATCTGACATGTAAATACACGGATTCACTCTCATTGTTTTTCACTGTGTGAATAAGGCCTAAATTTATAAAAGAAAATACAATATTGGAGTGTGGGAGGAAACTGATGCAAACACAGGGAGAACCTACAAACTCCTTTCAGGCTACAGTGCTAACCACTGAGTCACCATGCTCCCCTAATATTTTACTTTTTAGAAAGGGGACACACTTGAGTTTCCATAACTTTTTTGGACATACCCCAACCAATTTGTTGAGCTATGCTTAGGATAGGTAATCAATTAAATCAGGTTAATGTTGCTCACGCCTGAGGCTGAGCAGTCTCCATTGACTATATGGAGCTCCCATCTTAATGGAGGGTCAAGTTACAAAACCCATCTGTCAGCCTCCTCACACTGCACATGCACTAATCTTTTTCAGTGGAAGTTTCTGATGGATGTTTGTGCTCACATGATCCTCCATCAGCTGCAATTTGAAGATGGGAGCTCAATGCAGCTAAGAACACAGCTCTGTCTGAGGAGGAGGTGGCTGGGTATTTATTCACTGACTTGGTTCTTGACCTACAATGGACACTGCCAGTAAGGCGAAACAATGGACCTAGGACCATCTAGAATTGTGGCATGGATAATGGTGATTTACACCGTGAAGTCAATAAACTGAGCTTTTTCAGCATTGAGTTGCTAGCTCTTGGGTTTGGCATAACTGGACTGTTTAGACCATTAACGAATGAGAATCTGAAGGAAACATGAGAACAATGGCTTGATGCTATAACTACCTCTGTTATTTTGACCTATAGCAGAGAACTATTATCTAGAACAAGGTGTTTACCAAGAATAAATAGCATCTCGGTAAGTTAAAGTATCTAATCTAGATTAAAGAGGACCTTTCACGTCCTCATGTATATGCTGTTTTACATACCGCTAGAAAGTTGACAGCGCGCTGAATTCAGCGCACTGCCGGCTTTCCCGTTATATGCCCTGGGGCTGGAGATATCGGGGGTCTAAATTTCACCGTTCACTGTCAGAAGGGCATTCCTGACAGTCTAGCTGCACTGTCAGGAACGCCCTCCCTGACTGTGCTCGTTCATAGACTTGTACTGGGGGGGCGTTCCTCACAGCTCAGCGTCATCACTGGGCGGTAAGGAACGCCCCCTCTGACAGTACTCGGCTATGGATGAGGACAGAGAGGGGGGAGCGTTCCTTACCGCCCAGTGATGATGCTGCGCTGTGAGGAACGCCCATAATGCTGCACCTCCCTACATTTCCTCCCTCATCTCTATCGCCCAACCCATACTCTCCGTTCACTCAATGACCTAAGACTAACCTCCTCTATTATCAGAACCTCCCACGCTCGTATACAAGACTTCTCCCGAGTTGCACCACTTCTATGGAATGCTCTATCCCGGACAATCAGATTAACTCCCAATTTCTACAGCTTCAAGCGCAAACTAAAGACACATCTTTTCAGACAGGCCTATCACAATTCCTAATGTAAACCCTCCGTAGTTAGAATCCCTAAAACGTACCCTCTTCTGTTCATGCTCCCACATTACCCCACAGGATATGATGCTGTATCAGACTAACTTTATACTGTATGTCCAGGCACCATCTGCACGTTAAAGGACACGACTGGTGACAGCTCATACAGCTTTATATATGTGTAATGACAGTAACCTCTATTACAAAATTGTCTGACCATTGTATAAGCAATGCTATCTCCGATGCCGCCCCTGCTACCTCTTGTGTCACCCCCTCTACCTCATAGATTGTAAGCTCTTGCAAGCAGGGCCCTCAGTCCCAGTGTGTGAATTGACTATTTCTTTGTAATGTATGTTTTTTTTGTCTATACTTGAGCCCTACAAATTGTACAGTGCTGCGGAATATGTTGGCGGTATATAAATAAAATGTATTATTAATCTAGTCCTTTCATTTATTTGTAGAACAGTATAACACATAGAATGGGTCCTTTCTAACTTAGGACCTTTGGACTACCTGTGGAAAAACTGAATAAGCCTCAGGGTCCTGTTAAACAACCGGATATACCTGCAGGACGAGTGATGATTCACGGTGTCTGATAAAGGTGGCTATCTGCCTACTACACTGGAAAAGGAGGAATTATTGATAGCACAATTGTTACTCCCCCTTGAACCACATTGATTATCAACAGCACATACCTGTATGCACAGGTCATTGTGCTACTGATAATCTTGCATCAGTTCTATGGCATAAAAGTTGCCATCTTCTAATAAATAGGTGTTCACTCCTGGGTCGCCTTTTTAGCAGTACTATTAGAGGCAAAGCCACATGCTCAGGTGCCAGCCACTCTCTGGGCTCTGGTGTTTTCAGTTAACAGTAAAAGATTTATTGAATTCCGCCTGTGACTAGTTACCTAAAACAACGCACTGCCAGTAACAAGCCACAGGCAGTAATCTATAGATCATTCTTTATGTTAACTGAAACACCAGTGGGCTGGCCCCTTGAGTGACTGGCACTGCTGGGTGTACCTTTACCTGTAGGGTTAGGACACACATTCAGGCTGCATTGATTCAGGTTTTGAAGTCAAAATGGGTAGCGACCATAAAACTATAAAGGACAGATCGTATGTTTCTGTTTTTCAAGCTAGTCCTGTTTTTGACTTCAAAAACTGCATCAACAAAACCTGAATGTGTGTCCTTACATTTAGGTTGGTTCCACATGGGGTTCCGGCTTTAGCACCACAGCAATCAATGCTCAGCAAGCCATTCCATTTGGACTGGAGAATGGGACCCATGTTCTCATGATCGTGGGGGTCCCCAGTAGTAAAACCACCACTGATCAACATGTTATCCCCTATCCTGTGGATTGGGAAGAATTTTAAAGCTTGGGCCAACCCCTTTAAGTGCCCCAGCACTAACTGCTGTGCTGCAACCAGAATCCTGTACCCTGTTGTACATAAAGGGATTGTAAAATGGGGATAGGCTCTTCCATAATCATTTACTTACGACTTTAAACGTGAAAACTTCACGTAGATATTTGATAATCCTCTCTATTGTGCTCCCTGACTTGTACATTTTTTTGTACCCCTTAATTTTAGAATTACTTGCACGGAAGTAGAGAAAGTGCTGAAAAAAAAAGCAGAATTGCCATCTTTGAACATTTCAGTCAATATTTGCTAATAGCACCCTCTCTGTCTGGTAAATATCCCTTATCCATCTTTTCACTATCTGTGGCTCTCCATTTCATTTCCTCCTGCTCTGTCTCTGTTACTTATACTGTGAGACTGCCTGACGTTTCGCTCTCTCAAAGACTCTATTCAGGATTTGTTTGCCCACAACTTATATACCAGGCTTGGATTTTTTTTCCACCAGCGGAGCACAGAGGAAAGAAATTGGATTTCACATAAATTATCTAGGGCCAGGAACACCTCAATCAAACCACACACACGTACATGTACCCGGCCTGAAGTGACTGGAATACACAACACTCTGAAGGAAATTTATGTGAAGGGAAGTTTTTATTTATGAATAAACCATTCACAAGACCTTCAGTACTTTTCAATGGATACTGTACAAAAAAGTTAAGCAAGAATTAAAAAGGTAACAATCCCCCTTTCATGGAAGTCTAGTAAACCTACGTAATAGACAGACTGACTCTAAGAAACACTTTCTAGAAGGTTCATAAATATACTTGTGTTTCTTTGTTCTGATGGCTTAGCAGATTTTAGCTTTGCTAACTAGAACAGTACCACAAATACTGGATTGTGTCTTGTATTTAGAAAAGTTCTCTCAATTTACTGCACCTATGATATCTGGACATTGCTTAGGAGTAGAGTTTCACGATGAAACAGTAATAAATTAAATATGCTCCTATATTGTATGGTATTAAAAGGGAGTTGTCACCACTGTGCAGAATTTATTGAGCAGGGAAACTTATTTAGCACCTTTTTAGTGTTTATGACTTACTGATGTAGTGTTTGTACCCAAAATTTTGACTGTTTTGCTGTGTTTGACAGATTGATTTTTTGTCAATGAAAAGGGCTGTGGTCTAAAGTATAAGGCCGGTGACCCATATTGTGAACACATAGCGTTTTGGCAGCGGCGGAAACACCACAGCAAAAAAAACGCTGCATTTTATATTACCTGCAAAGTGGATGGGAAACTGGCTTATCCCAGCCACAAACTGCAGAAACAAATCCACAGCAGAAATAGGTGTACAGCATAAAAAAGTGCACACATAAAATCTGGCAAGATTTTTCCTCAAATGACAGAATCCTCTCATTAAATGTTACACATAATGATGGGGTATTGATGGTACTGGCTGTGGTCTGGACAAAAAAAAACAAACTCTGAACCTATTGGACCAATTGTAGGTGAATCTAATATGTGTGAAAACAATCCTACTGCTTCCCAGGGTCTGATGGAGGTATAAACTAGAAGTGTCATTTGTGTATCAGGCATCAGAAGATCCAAGGATGGTTTTGGAACAGAAGTAGAAATTAATGCTTCAAGTGATGTTCTTCTTTGATAGATCTTATTTATGGTGAAGTTCTTCTCTGGACCAATATGATATCAGAGAATTACCATACATTACAAACAATTCCCTAATATAATTCCTGCTCTTTCACTAATATAATAACCATTATACCTGTACTATTACCAGCACGAGCCCAGCTGACACACATAGCTTGGGCCCAAGTGCAACTATCAGGTATGGATAACACTGATCCCTATCAGTGCAATCCTTTACATGCCACAGTCAGTAGCGACCACAGCATGTAAAGTGGCATCTACCAGCCCGCCCCTCCCCCCCGAAGCATAACCACGTGCCAAGGGGTTGCCATGGCAGCCAGAGGGCTGGTGGTGGTCTCTTGCACTGCCATGGCGGAAGCCCATTAGGCCCGGCCAGAGGTTAGGTCTAATAGACTGAATGTCATTGTTACTCTGACATGTATCATACCCTGCAATACAAAATTAATGAAAGGTATTCTACAAGCAATCAAGAGATTGCAGGTTGGTCTCCTAGTGGGACTACATAAAAATGTAAAGTGATCAAAAAGTTGAGTGTACCCCAAAAGAGTACAGATGAAAACTATAGCTCACCCTGCAAAATATATATGCCCCTACACAGCTCAATCAATTGAAGAGTTATGAAACTAATGTATTTTATAAAAGTATTATTATTTTGCAAAAGTAGTAAAACATAAAAAAATAAAATACTTCAAGACTAAGGCCCCCAAAGCGCAGCAGGAAAAACCACAGCAGAAACACAGCAGCGCTTTTCACAGAAAGTCTGCAGAGTCTGCTTCTATTATACCTATATGGAAAACACCAGCATTTCTGTAGGTATAACTGACATGCTGCGGTTTTCAAAAATGCGTTCTTGAAATTGCAGCATTTCCGCTGCAAATTTTTTTCTGCAACATGTGGATGGGATTAGCCAGAATCCTATCCACTTTGCAGGTACTGTAAAACACCACGGTTTTTGCGGCTGCATTTTCGCCGCTGCCAAATAGCGGCATTAATGCTATGTGTGGCCCCGATCTAAGGCTAAGGCCCCACATAGCAAAGAGCAGTAAAAAAAAATAAAAAACACTGCGGAAAAAATGCGATTTTGAAGAGTTTTTTTTAATCAATTAAACTTATACGGAAAACACAGTGTTTCTTCAGGTATAATTGACATGCTGCGATTTTCAAAAACTGCTGATTTTTTTTCTACAATATGTGGATGGGATTAGCCAGAATCCCATCCACATTGCAGGTAATGTAAAACGCAGTGGGTAAGGCTGTGGCCCAACCTTATGGAACAGCTGTTTTTTTTTTGTTGCAGATTTTGCTATGGTTTTTTGAGCCAAAGCCAAGAATGGCTTCAACAGGAATGGGAAATTTATAGGAAGCAATAATACTTATCCCTCCTTCCAAATTCACTCCAGACTTTGGCTTAAAAAAAATGCAGCAAAATCTGCAGCAAAAAAGCAGCTTTTCCGCAACGTGGGGCCTGAGCCCATAAACTAGGCATTGCTGTAATTGTATTGACTCACAGAATAAAGTTAGTATTTCATTTAGGTCTCATGCATATGAATGTACTTTTGATCCGCAATTGCAGATTAAAGTACGTACACATGCTTTTCAATGGGCCCAGACACACAGCCGTAGTTTTTGTGGCTGTGTGCCCAGGCCGAATTGAAGAGCCTGTCCATAGTTGCAAAGACTGCACACTAACTTATACTGTATGGTGAGCGATGTAAAAACAAAGCACAAAATAAAAATCTGAAAAAATTGAAGAATTACTAGTTTTTTTGCTATCCACCACCTCCCCAAAAAATAATAAAAGTACTTTAATGTATTATATGTACTCCAGAATGGTTCAGTTTAAAAACAGAACTTGACAAAATCAAGTGGTCATATGGGTACATCAAAAAAGTTATGGCTCTCCCAATACAGGGATGAAAAAATGTAAAAGTATGACTCGTCCTGGAGGCACAATAGGCTGTGTCATTAAGGGGTTAATAAACAGTATTGGCGCTCTGCCTATCCACTTAGCCAACCATGCATTTTATTTCAGTGGAACATTGATGAGTATTTTGGTGTCTTTTATTTCCTCAGGAAATCGGGCAATATGTAACAAAGGGTAACAAAGCAAAGATCTTCCTGTACAAGACAAATGATAAGAATAACAGCACAGAGTAAAAAAATGCAGAAAATGGTTATAATCTAAATATATATTTATGTAATGTTCTTTCAAATTGCAAAAAATATAGGATTGTTATTGGAACCAATGTAACATCAATGCATTTATTGTATAAGCTGTAATCACGAGTTCAGTGTCATGAAAATGAGGTTGAAAGAAACATATATCAATCCTGATATTGTTCCTTTTATATTCAGTTTAGATTAAATTAGGAAAAAAAGCTGTAATGACGTTAATTGCTTATTGGGCTGTCAGTCTAATCTGTGCGCTTACATACAGTACTGCACAGATGAAAAGTGGAAAAGTAGTTCCCATTGTAGTTAAATTTGACCAACCTATTCCCCATTATTGGGTTGAAAAGATTTGCAAGTAGGTCAACTAATGGCTGAATTTGTTGGATCCGTATGCATATACATCCAAATATGATCACATCTTTGGCTGGTTCACATCAGTACTCATATAAACTCAATTTCATGTCCTATATAAAGCGGTAAACACATGACAAAAAAAAAAAAAAAAAAAAAAAAAAAACCGATACTCTAACCCATGCTTAGGCCGGGGCCCCACCTAATGTAAACGGCGTGGTTTGGCCGCGGGAAAAAAAAAACGCAGTGTTTTATGGTCACTACAAGGTGGATGGGATTCCAGCGAACTGTTGTGGTTTTGGAAATTGCAGCATGTTATTTATACCTACGGAAATGCTGGCGGTTTCCCTATAGGTATAATGAAAGCAGAAAGCTCACAGAGGAAACCTGTGCGGTCTTTCTGTGAAAGCACTACGGGAAAAACCGCAATGCGTTGCCACCGCTACATGGGGCTGTATTGGTTTTTACTGTCTGCAAACACTGATCTGACATCTGCAAACAAACACTTCCGCATGTCATCCACAATCACGGATCCGCAAAAAGATTTGTATGATCCCCTACACTTGTGTGTGCCGCAAATGTGGGCAAAAATAGGACATGCTTCATAATTTGTGGTCCTTGTATATAGCACGGACACACAGCTGCAAAAAATGCGGTCACATATCTGGGCACATAAAAATGCATGTGTCCGTACTTTCATTCACAATTGTGGATCCGCAAATGTGGATCAAAAGTAAGGTTGTGTCAAGGAGGCCTTATATGTTTGTAACTAGACACGCTTATGAGATATGTTCTTTTGATGCCCAGTGTCAGACTACTAACGTAAAATGTATCGACCCTATATCTATACAAAACATATGTACATTCACATTTATAAATGTCAGTTTGTTTGGCTCCCGTTAAAAACGGTCCATCAAAAAAATGGCCAAGACACATTAAAATCAATATGTCCTCAAAATGGCCATGTTATGGCTATTACAAAAACGTCCGTCACATGGACATTTTTCACTGTTGTGTGAAATCTTTGTGTGTGCTTCATAAAGGAGAGAGTCTATACATATGTGTATACAAAGTCTATACATAAGAGTAAAAAAATACATACAACCTCAACTTTCTTCATAGTTTCCATTATTAAAATGTAACAGCATGAACCTGAGATTGTTATGGGCAATGTAAAAACATAATGCACTTTGCAATCATGTATAGCTCACGTACATCTGGCCACACAGCAACATACTCATTAAGCATGGAAAATACGAGACAAATGCAACCTTTAGCTAAGTTACTCATACTATATATACATCATCTCAGCACAAAGCAAACAACATCTGTGGATGACCAAGGGGAAAAATGACTAGGAAATGACAATTAGACTATAGTACATAATATTCTAGCAAGTCATTTTAATTACTTCTTTATTGTTTTATTATGCGGATTAACGTAGCTTGGGAATAGATTGTTCTTTTTCATATGGCAAAGTCATATTTTTTTTTATTATTATTATTCAATGTCCTCTTATTAAATTCAGCTAAGGCAGTGTGTGGTAAATCTGAAGCTGGAACATCTTCATGGCTTTTTTTTTTCCACTGTTCTTAACCTGGATCCTGCATACAAATAAATTCCCATGACCTGTAAAGAATATTATAGGAATATTATAAGTGTATGTGACTATTGCTGTTTATAGATAAACATGGTATTGAGGAAGTGTCTCGTTCAACAAAGTTCGAAGAGTCTACTGAATAACTCACTGAATGCCTACAATAATGCAGCAGTATTTATTAGACTGAATAAAAGGATGGCTCTATTTTCTTCAGACTGTTGTACTATTGGCAAAAAAGAGTCAGTTGGCCACCTTTGTAACATATACCAGGAAAACATGTCTTGGTCTGGCAGACGGTGACTGATTTCTAAAGGACCACCCCTGCCACCTGCAGTGTCTTAGCTATTCATGCTCCTCATTAAATCCTCTCAGGACTGTGCTGTGTTCAAACAAACTTTACATTCCTAACCTTCTTCTAATGAAAAGAAAACAAAGGGATCACATTATGAAAATATTACACCCCAACACACACTGCCCCCTGTTTTCCTGTCATTAACTTCTTCAGTGCCAGACAAATACCATGGGTGTTACATCAGTTCCATATGTATAGAAGATTGGGCTAAGGTATTTCAAAGTATTGTTGGAAGAAATCCAAATTCATTTATTTAATGGAATATCTGTATGAAAACATTTAGCTTGCATAATTTGGGAACCAAGCAGAATTAATATTCAATAGGCAACCAAAAAGCCACCAGTGTGGAGGACATCACCAGCGTTATCATAGCTTTGCAATAATTTGTGCACTGTACACTGAGCAGAAGGCATAATATTTTTTTGTTTTATCTGTATACTATATATGTGAAAAGTATCTTTTCTTTAGAGGTATATTCACACATCTAGTAAAATACAACACATTTTCCACAGCTGGATGGCATTGAAATATCTGCCACAGATGTGCAGCTGGATTGCAGTTTGCACTGCTCCAGGTCCAAATCAGGATTAGCTTCATTGTCATCAATAGAGCTAATCCATGACAAATAAGTAACTTTACACTTTATTTGCAGATTTTTTTCCTTAGCACCAAAAATCAGTGTAAAAAAAAATTTCTGATGTGTTTGAAAGGGGTTGTGGAAGCCCATATACATGCATGGAATGCAAACTGTTGGTGGATTCAATGTAAAATTTGTGCCCAAATCTGCGAACATAGGCTAACACTTAGGCTGAGGACCCACGTTGTGGAAATGCAGCGTTTTTTTGTTGCAGATTTTGATGCGGTTTTTTGAGCCAAACTCAGGAGTGGCTTGAAAAGGAGGGGAAATATAAAGGAAGCTCTTAGATATTTCCCTTCTGTTAAATCCACTCCTCACTTTGTTGCAGATTTTGCTGAGTTTTTTTTAAGCATGTCCGCTGCGCTTATTTTCCCACAAAGTGGGGATGGGATTCTAGCGGTGACTATAAAACGCCACGTTTACGCTATGTGGGGCCCCCGGCCTTAAATAGGAGTTATATGAAATTGAAAGACATGGCTGCTTACTACCAAAAAAGCATCACACCTGAATGTAACAGAGCTACAATACCAGGCACAGCCCATACACATGTGGGGTGTTAATATCTAAAGCAGCCATGTTTTTCTAATTTCTAAGGCTAAGGCTCTACATTGTGGAAAAGCTGCTTTTTGCAGTTTTTTGAGCCAAAGCCATGTATATCATAGGACCGAGTCACAAAATTTGGAACAGGTCCCATGTCTGTCCATTTTTGCACCTCAGTTTCTTTTAATAGGGTCCATGGAAACCATGGACTATACAGATGGTATCGACATACCATCCATTCCATTTTCCATGGACCCGCACACAAGATTGTGTGCATGGGGCCCAAGTTTTTAATAATACCAGTAGCAAACCTGTATCTAACAGGAGATGAAGTATTTTGTAGGTGGATCATTGACAGCCATAAATCACTTTTTAGTATGTTAAATAACTAATTGCTGAATCCTGTGAAATGTGACACGTTTCTGTATTTATCACCTGTTTACATCATGCACTAAATAGGATAATTAAGGGATTATTACCTCCACATTTATCCCAATGTGTACCTGTTCTTGGAGATTTCTGCTTTGCATTATGTGCTAAGTTGGCCACATTAGGTTACTGTTTTCTTTTTGCATCTTCTGGTAGGGGATGTAGCCTGAGTAAAGTCACACTGTGATTAAGCTATCCCTCTGTGCTGTTATTTTTACTAATGGACCAAGTTCCATGCAGCTCTATTGAAATTGTAATGAGTCCCAGACAAAAGCAGTAATCAGTTCTAGGTGTGGTAAGCAGATCCAGGTGGGGGGAGGGGATACATAGTGGATACCACCTTTACTTGAGGACAAAGAATGAGGTTGTAAAGGTTTATTCACACAGTGAAATTGGACACAGTTAAAACTGCTTTGAAAAAAATGCACGCAATGTTTTCTGAAATGTAGCCTCAAAAGGGTTATCCATTTTCTAATATTGATGGCCGTCAATATTAGATCTGAGGGTCTAATAG
Organism: Leptodactylus fallax; assembly: GCA_947044405.1. Taxonomy (NCBI): domain Eukaryota; kingdom Metazoa; phylum Chordata; class Amphibia; order Anura; family Leptodactylidae; genus Leptodactylus; species Leptodactylus fallax. The sequence continues at coordinate 346,218 of CAMRHE010000094.1, forward strand.
CTGAGATGTTTATATGTAGGGAGCTGCCCTGCTTACTTGCTGTATGATTTGTAACAGCAGTTTTTATTTTTACTGCAGAGGTGCCCCATAGACTTCAGTGGGAAAGCTCTGCAGTACTAGGCAGCTAAGCATGACTTTTGGATATGCTTTAAAAAAGTGGCTTTTATCCTGCAGTATGCTGCCCCAGGGTGTACAACCTGCAATAGCTAGGGATACTCACCGTGGCGGAGATATCCTCCCACTGTCCAGTAAGAATGAATGCCCTAGCACGACTGCAGGGACCATTCTTAATTTAGAAGCGCACTGAGCGCTTTCATCAGTACTGATGGAGGTACTCATTGGCATTAGAGGCTCCCCAGGATGCGAGTGGAGAGCTGGATTCTTTACTCATTATTCTGTTTCTTTTCTGTTCTGAGTTCTGACATCACAGCAGACTCTGGAGCAGAGAGGAAACATGGAGCAAAGCTGTGAGTAATGTAGTGCATCTCACTAGCCATTCTACTGTTTGGTTACTATTGAGGGGGTCATTCTACTGTGTGAGAGTATTGAGGAAACCATTATACTGGGCATGGAGGTACTGAAGGCACTATTATACTTGGTGTGGAACTAGAAGGGTACCATTATACTGTGTGGGGGGCACTGAGGAGGCCATTATACTATGTGTAGGGGCATTAAGGATCATTATACTGTGGGGGACATTACTGACTATTGGTTATTTTATATGTAACGTGCACATTTTGTACCAGTCATGTCTTGAGAAAGGATCATGGCCTGCACATTGTGTGTTTGCAAACAGAAAAAAGTGTGACATGCACAAAATGGGGTTTGAATTTGTCAAAAGGCGATGTGGTCACCTAAAAATTTTGTAATGCGTCTCATGCCCCCGAAACATCACCACATTCTTCAACACAATCCATTGCCTTACAGTGAGGTCTGCAAGGGTTACATCATGATGTCCGTCACTTTGATGTGAAGAATAGTGTTGCATGCTGTGCTATTCTTCCCATCAAATCTAACTTAATTGCTGATGGAGGCCTTATTTTGTTAACATTTGGAACTTATCGCTACTTTAGTTGTACTTCACTTTGGGGGTACTTTGCTTGAAAAGGTTGAGAAACTATGTTTTAGAGTGGATATGTCAAAGAAAATTATTCAATCCATCATCCGCAAGAAAAGCAGAACCAATCAATGATCTTTGAAAAAGTACAGCAAAAAAAAAGCCAATATAGCACTAGGTCTAAAGCTGATCATATATATTAATAAGGGATGCCTAACCTCATCTTACATTTGTGTGGATAAACCAGAGTATCTCAATTAAGGGCTTATTTAGACGTCCATTTTTAATCTCCACAGATCCATTTCACTTTATTATCCCTTATAGACGTCCATTTTATTTCACATATCATGGGTCCATTGAAAAAAAAAAAAAACTGAGAAAAAAAAATGTAGACATGCTGTATTTTAAACCATTTTTCACACCATTCATCCCATAATAATGTATGGGTGTGTTAAGATCACAGCAACACAGGTATGCCATCCATGTGCTATCTGTTTTTCACTGATCCAAGGTATTGAATAATATACAAATATTGTTTTTTAAAAAAGTTGATTTGTTTTTCAATTATATAAAAAAAAGGATTAACCAAGGCCAAAATACATCCAATCCATAGGACTATGGGCTATCTATGGAGAATACGAACAGAACATCTCTCTTAGCCATGTCTCACTCTGCACTGTACTATTATGTGTGCTGAGCATATAGTTAACTCTCCGCACTATAATAGTACAGCACAGATATATAGAAGGCATAGAAGCTGTGCCTGATACAGCGTTTCCCGATTCCGGCTGCCAGAGTCAGGAAAATGCAACTCTGGCAGACTGACGCCTCACATGCAGTAATCAATAGCGATGGCTTCAGGATGGTTAGGAGAGGGGAGTGCTCCTTGTGTGACCCCATGGCAGACAGAAGGCCAGTCAACAGCTTCCTGGATGCCATGAACATATGTGTTTTAAGCCTTGACCTAGTACACATAGACAAACATGTACTATATATTGTAATACAGAAGTATCACAAGTTCAAGTTCCCTTGTGGGTTGAAAAAAAAAAAAAAAAAAAAAAAAAAAAAAAGTGTAAAAGTTTGAAAAAAAAAAAAAAAAAAGTATAAAAACCTTTTCGCATAAATAATGAAAATAAGAAATAAACATATTGATTATTGCTGTGTGCAAATAATCCCAAAAATTATATTATTTATCCAAGATAGAGAATGCTGTAAAAAAAAAAAAAGTGCATAAATTAATATATTTTGGTCGACTCACTGATTGAAAACGTATACATGGCAGAAAATGGTACCATTAAAAACTATGCAAAAAAGACCTCACGTGGCTGTATCAATAAAAGTAAAAAAAGTTATGGACGGCAGAATACAATGCCTCCAGGTAAAACATTTACTTTTGCAAAATGGTGGTTTATTTAGTAAAAGTAGGAAAACATAATAAAATATACATAAACATTAAATCATAATGCTCTGTCAGACAAAGTTGTCATGTCATTTTTAATGCAGTGTGAATGCCAGAAAAATAAAGAAGTTATGAATTTGGAAGGTGGAGATGGAAAAACTAAAAGAAAATGCCAAGCCTTAATTACTTTTTTCACACAAGCATTTTATTTTTTGTGTTTATATGTTTGTGTTTTTTATGTTTTTTTTTTTAAAGAAAAAAATGCCATGGAAAAACTGCGTGAAGGTAAAGAAATATGGACATCTGAATAAGCCCTTACAGTTCTTTTGATTTCCCTTAAATATGTGTGTTCTTCTTCCTTTGCAACACTTGCATACATGTGTGATGCCCCTGTTATTGAGGGACTCATTGCGCTCCCCTTTTTTCATGAACCAATGAAAGAATGGACACATGCTTTTTATTGTTGACCACAGATGCCGATTAATGTCTATGGGTCCATGAAAAATGTTTTTTTAAATACCCAGATACATAGAAAAGTACAGGAAATGAATAAAAAGGTTGATCCATTTTTCATGGATGTAGAAAACAGATCAACCACAGACAGCACACAATCCAAAAATGAGAAGGATATGTCCTGTCCTTCATTAACAGGGACATCACACATCCTCAAGATGTGGACATGTGAATAAGCACTTAGCTGAACAAAACATACTAAGAATTACAACTCTTATGTGTATGGCCTGTGTTATGGGAATTGCAACACTTTGTTGATTTTAGTCAACACACCATATGTACAAGTAAATTGTGAAAAACCTCCTGGTATATAATATCCTTCAGACACTATTTTATAGTTACACATGCAAACAGAACAACAAGTAGCATGATTGTGAATACAGCTCTACACTAAAACAGTCAGTTACTCAAGATAAGTTATCTGATATGAACTGTAAATTTGTGTGTGCATATAAACTGCAAGATTGTGTCCAAAAATAAACATACCCATTAAATAACTATGCAGGCAGTTAAAGGAACACTAAGGTTCACTGCCACACTTTTAGAATGGTATATGGATTTTTTGCTCTACTTATTTCTAGAAAACAAATAACCCCTGTTTTACATATAGGTAAGCTACAGTTCAGTTGATTGGAATCCCTAACAGATATGGCCAACTGGATCTACATCCCAAGGGTCCCTCTTTTGGAGGAACAGTTCCTACCCAAATCCCTCTGACCCTGTTTGTTCTTCAAATGTCCCTCTTCTTGATATTGGAAATAGATGTTGTCAGGGTCTGGGGTGCTGGGTGGGCTGACATGAACACAGACTCCAAGGTATGAGTCCAAGTATTGAGTTTTATTCACTCAAAACACTCCTTGGTACATGCAACATAACCGAAACCAAAAAAATAAATACCTGCCCGTCTGGGCTCTAACTGAACAGAAATAGATTACCTCACCTAGAATAGGGAAAAAGTTCAAACAGTCAGATTGTCTTCCAGCAGTAGCCACTTTCTTTGTGGCTTTCCAGCCAAGCTCTGCCACAGTCTGCTCTCCTAGCAGACTTCTTATATCCCCTTAACGAGGAGATCCCAGTCAGCTGGGTTTCTTCCAGGAGTGTCCACAAGGTGTGGACTGGTGTGGATGGGAATGGCAGGTCCCACTACCAGCCTACCCGCAAACTTCCTGGATTTCCCTCATCTCACCCATCTGAGCAACCTGGGTGAGATATACATCCCTTCCAATATTTTTCCAGTCATCGGCTTACAATGTGCATTAATAAACATAACTAGATTGTTCCAGAATCTAGCTATTTGGTCCTACTAGATCTCAACATACATATTGGAGCAAATTTATTAAGACTGCCATATCCAGCTGGTGCAGGAAATGGGAGATTGCCTGTCTTTTCATAAATCTTTCGGACACCCCTGCACCAGAATGAAAGTCTATACCAGGTAGGAGCTGCCATAGATTTCCATTGTAACTCATACCAGAAAACTGGCGTGAGTTATAATAAATCTCTCTTCGGACAGTATGGCAGATGAGGCATGGATCCGGGATTGTGGCACACGTTTGGTGCAAGAAATGGCCTTGCAGAGGATGCAGATGAATTGAATTCAATGGTGAAGCAGGGAGCTGTTTGCTGCCTGCTTCATCATTCGGCCCCTGTTTCTGCTCCGGGAATAGTAGGCATGATGTAGTGAAATCACTTACATTGCACCTGCAGCTCCCTGAAGCCAGCAAAATCAGAGAGAGCTGACAGAACAGGGGAACAGGATGAGGTTCATAGAGGGTTTTTATGTTTTTTTTTGGTACCAGGAGAGGTACATAATATTGTAGGGATATCTGCAAGGGGCCTTTAAACTATTGGGATAACTGGAGGGGGATATTAATCCGTGGGGGCAACTGATGGGGGACATTAAACTGGGGGCACCTTGAAAGGGACATTAAACTGTGGGGGCAACTGGAGGGGGACATTAAACTGTGGAGGTAGCTGGTATGTCCTTTGAAAGTTGGGAGGTAGCGATCAAGGCAGGATGCCGAAAAATAAGCGTCTTGCACAATCTTGCCACAGATTCTGAAGCTGACTCAGCGAGAGTCCCTGACAATTAGGCTCATTCATCTGAGAGTGTCCCTCTGTGACGGTCCAAAACGTTGAAAGTTATGGTTACACTGAACCCATTCAAATGATTGAGCTTTCCACTATGATGTCCATATTACCAAATAGCACATATGGAAAGCGTCTGTCTAAATGAGACAACTCTTTTAGGCTGGGACCCTGCGTTGTGAAAATGCTGCAGCAAAAAACACTGCATTTTACATTGCCTGCAAAGTGCATGGGATTAGCCAGAACTGCAGAAGAAAAGCTGTTTTTGAAAATCGCAGCAGGTCAATTATACCTATGGAAATGCTTTTCCATATAGTGATAATAGGGGTAGAAAGTCTGCAGAGGAAAACTGAGGATTTTCTATTAAAAATGATGTGAAAAAAATGCAATGCATTTCCACCACAGTCTTTTACACAGCATTTTATTTTAGCTGCGGCTTGCTACGTGGGGCCTTAGCCTTCAGGAACGTATGTATAGGAGGATTTACGGAAAATATATCATTACCTCTAACCAAGTTTAGGCCACATACTCTGTGCATTTACTATAAAATAAAGAGGCATTTAGTTTATTCTCATGCTTTGCATGTCTTCTACAAATAAATGTAAATTCCTTTGGGTAGACTAAAATCCATCACACAGAAGCATATCCTGTCCAATTTGGCTACATTTGTGGGCACTGTATTCATTTTACAATTACACATTCAGCTTTAATAGCTCCCCAGCACAAAATCACTGTGTTTGTGGGCAGCATTAGAAATAATAGAGCTATTCCTGATGTAGTTGGATGACAAGAATACTGTAAAAATCAACCTTACATCATGGTGGGAAACCTTGAAGCGATTATGGTATCCTAATTTTATGAATATGCTATTTACATGTGTCCTTCATGTAAAATGAGCTCTCCATTAACTTTATTTTATGTATTAATATATAAATTCATAATATTAATACATGACAGCAACATATTCCACATGTTGTAAAGTCTGAGCTTGGAACTGCAACAATAATATTTTTGGATAAGGACATGATGTAAAGTTTGCTTACCAGGGCCGGCATTAGGGGGGATCCCTGGAGCTCCACTGCTGTATTGGCAAGCTGTGCAGGGAGCTGAAAGGTTCCTGATCTGTTATAGAGGACCGCTGGTAATGCACAGGATGTCGCGGCGCAGGTGGTGTGATAACGTCATTTCATTGCGCCACCTGAGCCACTACTCCATGAGGATCCCCGGCTGCTCTGCTCATCGTGGGAGCGCGGTAAGGTGAGTACAAGATTTATTGTTTTATGGTAAGGGAAAGGGATTACCTGCTAAGGGGGCAAACTATTACTTATAGGGGGGCGGCTAATATTTATAGAGAGGAACTATTAAATATAAGGGGGGCTATTGTAAGGGTGGAGTATTATTTATAAGGGGAAACTGTTATATATAAAGGTGGCTACTATATGTAAAGGGAAACTGTTATATATAAGGGGGTTATCAGAGTTGACATATTATATATAAGGTGGGGCTTTTATATGTAATTGTTCCCCCCTTATATTAGTCCCCTTATATATTATAGTTCCTCCCTTATAATAGCTCCTTAATACATAATATTTTCCTCTTATAATACCCCCATTATAAATAAGTGTATAATTGTATCCCCCCTTATCATAGCCACCCATTAAAATGTGAGAACTATTACAAATAAGCGCGGCTATTATAAAGGTTGAAACTATTATAAATAAGAGAGGAACTATTATTTATAAGGGGGCTATTATAATGGGGAGACTGTTATATATAAGGGGGTTATTATAAGAGATGACATTATATATAAGGGGGGCTATTATAAAGGAAGGCTATTTTATATAAGGGGGCTATTATAAGGGGGGACTATTTTATATAAGGGGACTATTATAAGAGGAACTATTATATATAAGGGGGTTATTATAAAGAGAAACTAATATATAAGGGGGTTATTATAAGAGGAACTATTATACAAGGGGAGCTATTATAATGGGGAGACTGTTATATATAAGAGCACTATTATAAGAGTGGAATTATTATATATAAGGGTGGCTATTAAATATAAGTGGGCTATTATAAGGGGGACAACTACAGTGGGGAAAAAACTATTTAGTCAGCCACCAATTGTGTAAGTTCTCCCACTTAAAAAGATGAGGCCGGCCTGTAATTGACATCATAGGTAGACCTCAACTATGAGAGACAAAATGAGAAAACAAATCCAGAAAATCACATTGTCTGATTTTTAAAGAATTTATTTGCAAATTATGGTGGAAGATAAGTATTTGGTCAATAACAAAAGTTCATCTCAATACTTTGTTATACAGTGGGGAAAAAAAGTATTTAGTCAGCCACCAATTGTGCAAGTTCTCCCACTTAAAAAGATGAGAGAGGCCTGTAATTGAAATCATAGGTAGACCTCAACTATGAAAGACAAAATGAGAAAACATATCAAGAAAATCACAGTCTGATTTTTTAAGAATTTATTTGCAAATTATGGTGGAAAATAAGTATTTGGTCACCTACAAACAAGCAAGATTTCTGGCTCTCACAGACCTGTAACTTCTTCTTTAAGAGGCTCCTCTGTGCTCCACTCATTACCTGTAGTAATGGCACCTGTGTGAAATTGTTATGAGTATAAAAGTCACCTGTCCACAATCTCAAACAGTCACACTCCAAACTCCACTATGGTGAAGACCAAAGAGCTGTGGAAGGACACCAGAAACAAAATTGTAGACCTGCACCAGGCTGGGAAGACTGAATCTGCAATAAGCAAGCAGCTTGGTGTTAAGAAATCAACTATGGGAGCAATAATTAGAAAATGGAAGACGTACAAGACCACTGATAATCTCCCTCGATCAGGGGCTCCATGCAAGATCTCACCCCTTGGGGTCAAAATGATCACAAGAACAGTGAGCAAAAATCCCAGAACCACACGGGGGGACCTAGTGAATGACCTGCAGAAAGCTGGGACTAACGTAACAAAGGCTACCGTCATAGATAATGGACTCTGTACTTCAAACCGTTTTGAATAGTGAAATCCTGCAGTGCCAGACGTGTCCCCCTGCTTAAGCCAGTACATATCCGGGCCTGTCTGAAGTTTGCTAGAGAGCATTTGGATGTTCCAGAAGAGTATGTCATATGGTCAGATGAAACCAAAGTAGAACTGTTTGGTAGAAACACAACTCGTCGTGTTTGGAGGAGAGTGAATGCTGAGTTGCATCCAAAGAACACCATACCTACTGTGAAGCATGGGGGTGGCAACATCATGCTTTGGGGCTGTTTCTCTGCAAAGGGACCAGGACGACTGATCCGTGTACATGAAAGATTGAATGGGGCCATGTATCGTGAGATTTTGAGTGCAAACCTCCTTTCATCAGCAAGGGCATTGAAACGTGGCTGGGTCTTTCACCATGATAATGATCCCAAGCACACCGCCAGGGCAACGAAGGAGTGGCTTCGTAAGAAGCATTTCAAGGTCCTGGAGTGGCCTAGCCAGTCTCCAGATCTCAACCCCATAGAAAACCTTTGGAGGGAGTTGAAAGTCCATGTTGCCCAGCGACAGCCCCAAAACATCACTGCTCTAGAGGAGATCTGCATGGAGGAATGGGCCAACATACCAGCAACAGTGTGTGCCAACCTTGTGAAGACTTACAGAAAACATTTGACCTCTGTCATTGCCAACAAAGGATATATAATAAAGTATTAAGATGAACTTTTGTTATTGACCAAATACTTATTTTCCACCATAATTTGCAAATAAATTCTTTAACGATCAGACAATGTGATTTTCTGGATTTGTTTTATCATTTTTTCTCTCATAGTTGAGGTCTACCTATGATGATAATCACAGGCCTCTCTCATCTTTTTAAGTGGAAGAACTTGCACAATTGGTGGCTGACTAAACATTGCTTTTCAACCATGCTTCAACAGAATTTTTAAAAAAAGAAAACTCATGAAACAGGCCTGGATAGAAATGATGGTGCCCTTAACTTAATATTTTGTTGCACAACCTTTTGAGACAATCATTGCAATTAAACGATTCCTGTAACTGTCAATGAGACTTCTGCACCTCTCAACAGGTATTTTGGCCCACTCCTCATGAGCAAACTGCTCCAGTTGTCTCGGGTTTTAAGGGTGCCTTTTCCAGACGGCATGTTTCAGCTCCTTCCAAAGATGCTCAATAGGATTTAGGTCAGGGCTCATAGAAGGCCACTTCAGAATAGTCCAATGTTTTCCTCTTAGCCACTCTTGGGTGATTTTAGCTATGTGTTTTGGGTCATTATCCTGTTGCAAGACCCATGACCTGCAACTGAAACCAAACTTTCTGACACTGGGCAGCACATTTCTCTCTAGAATCCTAGTTATTTACAACAGGTCAAAAAACTTTCCAGATTGTTTTTTGACCTGTTGTAAATAACTTCTCTACTTAGATTGCATTTTGTTTTGCTTTTTTTTAAGGACTCTAAAATCCTTTGAAGACCATGTGTATAAAAATCTGTGAATTTTCAGTTCTTGTATAACACCATGTCTGATGAAGGGAGCTAGTACTCCTGAAAGCTTACTTATAAATATACTCAGTTAGCCTCTAAAAGGTATCGCCTGATTTCTTCACTCTTCCACTATGCACAAGTGAGTGTGTCTTGATAAGAATCTGTCTCTGTCTGGATAAGAATTTAACAATGTGGATTACATTGCACCAAATTCTTTGATAAGAGCAAGCAATGCCAACCTAAAGGTGGTATAAAGTTAAACAAAAGCATCTAAAGATTCCCTAGGTTTATTATACAGCTGATAAACTGACAAACTTTCAAATAGCCCATGTAAAAAGAAGAAAAAGTATAACAAGACCAACATATTTGCCCCATTGTATGTTGACATAGTCTATAGCCTTTCCTTTAAAATGTCCTATAGAGTTTTTAGTATGAGGCAGAGACTGCCATGTCTACTACCATACTCTATGATATCTTGGCCCAGACACTTAAAACATAATTTAAACATCCCATTATGATGATATCATCCTAGCTGTCAGTGTTGATGTCTTTGAGGAGCCTTTTATTTGAAGGCCAGATAATTACAATAATTATTTTTCTATATTATTAATTTAAATTTATATTAATTTATATACATAAAGAAAAGTAAAAAAAAAAACTCCAGTTTTATTAGCATTGTTTAGTCTAAAACACCATTATTTCATGGGTGTTGTACATATGAAGAAAAGGTTTTAACACCTTCCACTGTGGCCAGCTTTTTAGCATTTTCCAAAAGAGAAAAAATATTTCAATTTTTCACTAACATAGCAATACAATGGCTTGTTTTTGTTGGCCAAGTTTTTTTTTTTGTTTAGCACCATTTAATGTTCCATATATTGTTTTGAGAAACTGCAAACAAATTATTTGGGCAGTGGAAAAATAACATGTTAACTATATTCTCCAGGTCAGTAAAATTGCTGTGAAACCTAGCTATAGCTATGAACAGGGTTCTGTTCTCATAGTAGATGTGAGGTGACATATCTAATGGATATAGGACATTTGTGGCATATCCTATGGATGTAGCCATAAATACCAAGATGGGAATATCCCTTTAATGAATGACAGACAAGTATAGCAAAAAGATCCTGCCCACGAGGGCTTACAGACTACAAGTAAAATGTTATTTTTCATCCAGTTTCCCTCACTCTTTGACTAGCAGAATAGTATAGCATGTTGAGCTATTCTATCAACTAAAAATAAAAATGGAAACCTCATGAACACATTGTAAGTCAATGGGTTTTGGCAGAAAGCCATGATAGTGTGAACAAACTGTAACAGAATGCTTAAAAAGTGTAGTTTTGCCTTACACAGGAACCTACACAGCAATTTTATGAGCGGATCAACACATTACTAGAACAGGGCAGACTGTCAGCAGACTACAACTAACAGGCTGCAGGAAAAAAGTAGGGAATTCGATTTCCTCTGTAGTTTCCCTGCTCTGTTATTATGAAAAACGGGGAAATTTCAAGAAAATTAGGACATTTTTATAGATGAAATTCTTGCATATAACAACAGTGGGTTTTCTAGTGGTTTTCCAAAAATAGACCTATTAAAATTCACATTGAGCGAAGGTCTGTGTCCCTAGTTGAGATCACTAAAGAGAAAAACTATAATTTATACAAAATGAAGTAGAAAGTCCCCCATAAGCTTGCTTTGTAGCACAATATCTTGCATATATGTATTTCTAAGACAAATTGTCTTGTGTCGAATAATTCCAGATTGTACAGATACAGATGCCAATTTAGTAGCAGCCCCAGGTAGGAAACTGGCTCCACCCTTAGTCAAAAGTGCCCACAATGACTTGAGTGATCACAGCTGAACATTAGGGTTTTCAACAGGTAATTAAACTTAATTTTAGGGGTAACATTTACTGCCTGGCCACAGGAAATTTAGTTTAGTTCAGTGAGCCTGTAATTAACTATGTCCTGCAGGGGGTACTTTTGGAAAAAAAACAGAAAATAATGCTTTAAGGACTAAAAGCATGAAAAAAACATCTGGACAATGAGATCAGAAGATGCAATAATTTACCTGAATCTAAAAAGTACGTCATTAAAATAGGTCAGCCACCAGTCCAGAAAAGAGTCAAAATGATGTGTTAGCAGATGAATGCAATGTACGTAATGAATCGAGACATTCTTAGTTGCACTTCTAACTGAAGGAAAATACTCCTTCAACACCTTTTCTTATTTTATACAGAAATGGTCAACTACCATGATAGTTTAGTACCTAGAACTGTTTTTGTGCTAAAAAAAACATGTACAAAAGATTTCACTTTAAGCAGTTGTCCATGCGCTGTGAAAAAGTTAGTTCACAGTTGTAAAGCATTCCAAAGCTGCCATAAAATATGCATGGCTTTATGCATACTGATGTCCATGCAGGCAAGAGTAGTAAGATGGTACCTCCTGCATTGGAAAAAATCTAAGAATAATCTGAAAAGAAGCCTACAGGGTAATACATGATAGGTGTTAGTTAGTAGTTCTTTTCAGGATACCCTAAGACAACTGGCAATGTCTATGATATAGAACATTTACAATTTCTCATATAGGTCAGAATTTACCAATTCTATGTATCATGTGTATATGCTTTATTTGTATTTTGGCTTAGTCAAACAGCATTTTGGGGTCCATTTTAATACTATCCCTTGCCATCTACAATGAAAAATGTATACAATTTGTGTGGGTTTGGATACACAGGGTTTCTACATTGTGCTACTTTTTATATTTTTTTGTTTCTGTGTATCTGTACTTTTTGTCCAGTTGATTTTCTTTTAGGCTAAGGCCCCACATTGCGGAAAAGCAGATTTTTTTTTGTTGCAGATTTTGCTACGTTTTTTGAGCCAAAGCCAAGAGTGGAAAATATATAGGAAGCTCTTATACTTCTCCCTTCTGCTCAATCCACTCCTGGCTTTGGGTCAAAAAACCACAGCAAAATCTGCAACAAAAAAAAGCTGCTTTTCCGCAATGTGGGGCCTCCGTCTAAAGCACTGCGGGAAAAGCCGTGGCGGAGTTTTATTCTGTAGACTTTCTGCTTCAGTTATACCTATAGGGAAAAAGCCCGCATTTCCATAGGTATAATTGACATGCTGCGATTTCCTAAAACACAACAGTTTTGGAAATTGCAGCATTTCCGCTGCGCATATTTTTCTGTAATTTGTGAATAATACACAGAATCAGGCTTTGATTAGGATTAATAAAACAGCCATGGTGCCATACACATGTATCCCCAACCCCCACACATAACCATAGTGGACCCTAACTCTTTCCTACTCCCCTGGTGACCTGCACATTTCCAAGTTCAATATGGCCCCATGATTCTTGATCCCTCACATGTTATACCTTTAAATTGTGGTTCTCAGCATGGTTCCCCTCTTTTTCCTAGTCCCTAACACAATATCCCTTGAAATTGTTGTCCTCAGCATGCTTCCCATGTCATTCCTAGTCACCAGTACAGTATCCCTTTTAATAGTTTTCCTTAACATAACCTGCATTAGTCCCCAACATAGTATCCCTTTAAATTGTGGTTCTCATTCCTGGTTTCTAGCATGACCCCCATTTTCATTTTCCCCCACATTGCTAACCTTGGCCATACCTGTTGACATTTCATAGGCCAAAATCTGAACTTTATATCCCATCTGGGAACACCCCAAGAATGCCCATTTGGTGTAGGGTTTACATAAAATCATCCCATTTTGTGACCCAGTTCCCAAGATTGTCCTGTCACAATTGCGACTGTTGACATGCATGCTGAGCCCCTCAATGGCAGATTGCATTGACTAGGACAATGTGCTCCAGTGTGATGCTGGTGACTTTTCTTCCATGATGTCTCTTGCTCTTACTTTCTACAGTCCAGTGATGTGGCACAGCAGAGAGCTGCGTCCATAATGGTCTCACAGTTTATGTAAGTCCAATTTGTGGCCTTAAGGGGTTCCCACTTAAAAATGGAGCTCAAAAAAGCAGCCTGTGGTTGAATAAGGGGTGGTATGCTTAAAGGAGTGGTCTTCTGAAGAGGTTTAACTGGTCAGGTGACTAGTTAAGGTCTGATATAGGTTATGTGTCAGAACTAGAGTGTGTGTCACTACACTGAGAAAACTGACCTGTGTTATCTGAACTTGTAACAAGTTAACTGTGTGCCACCCCTGTTTGAAGAACCAGAGCAGGAGTCTGGCAGCCAGGCTCTTGTATAGAAAGGGAACGTTTTTGTAGTAGATAGTTCTCAGCCGAGAAGGTTTTGTTTTTGTTCGTGTCTTTGTTGTCTATTCTCTTTCTTCCGCTTGTCTCAGCCATTCAAGTCTATGGGGCTGTGAAAAAAAAAAAGAACAGCACATGGATGTCATCTGTGTTCTGCCTGTGTTACATTCATTTTTCGTAGTTTCATTGCTAGGGGATGTTGAAAAATAAGGAAGACAGAATCTTTTTTGGATGAGAAAAAAAAATTAGTGACACAGATGGTACAAGGATCATAAACAGAAATACACTATTTTGCACAAAATCCATTTTTATAGCCTGCAAAATAGATAATTTAAGAGAAAGGAGCCTTTTCACATCAGATTCTCTATTCTGTACAGTAGAATGACAAACACCATGATGTTCCCATTATAAGTCAGTGGGGTACATCAGGTGCCAGTACTGTTTTCTATGCAATGGATCAATCATTCTTGTTATTTTGATTTTTATGTTCCTATAAAAAAAAAAAGAAAAACTAAAATGGGGACACATATATTGACATCTTCAATCCATGGTGGCTTTCGTGAGGTGGGTGGTTTTCTACAAACAGAAATCTAAATAATTGTACATTACTAGATTTCTGCTTCATTATGAACATGTAAAACCTATTTAAAATACTACTATGCCACAGCATAGGGTGGCATCTTAATAAAGGTCGAGATGTTCCCACCCCTGACTACCTTGCTCTCTGACCTGCTCCACCCACTTTTGCAACAAGTGGCGAGTGAGTCATAGAACAAACTATGTATCGCATCTTTTGTGCGAAAAGGGCCTAAAGAGGCATCACAAGTACACCCATCTACACCAGAAAATGGGCATACATTGGTTAATAAATTCCATCCATTGTATGTATTTTTGATCTTTTTAGTCAACCAGTTGAAAAAACAACAGTGATTTCACACAGCAAATGTAATGTAACTCTAGTGATAAGAAATGTGAGGCTTATAATCAATACTAAGTATCAGCCTCTTCATCTCATGATAGAAATAAAGTGACTGGCTAAAATTAATATGTGAACAAAGGTATATTCAACTAGTATACATAACTATCAGCATACATGGCAAGGTGGAACCAGTAAATTATTAGAAATGATTGACCTTGCAATAAAGAACTGGATATTGATTTTCAGCATATGCTTGTTACATTAAGAGCTCCATTAATTTCTAGAGGTTTTAATGGCATCACTCTGGTACTAGAGACAGCTGCAGTGTTTGCTGGTGTGCTAGCACCTTGAATCAATAGAGAAAGTGGTATGGCATGTGTTGAAAGGTTGGGGTAGGTTAACAGGTCTAGTGTCATAATAAATCACAGGGTTACTTTCATCGTTTGCTGCTTTGCTAATTGCTTAGGTAATTAACTGAGACTTTGCACAGCAAATGTCATAAAATAGTGCTGCCTCTCATTAGGAGTCATTTATTGCACCTCATAAAATCCTGTGTATATAGCAAGAATACTGAACTGGCCAGCACCTTATATAATGGGCAGAAAACGTAGAGAAGTATTGTCTCTTTTCTCTTTATGCCGTGTGCTGAGCCACTACACGGTTCTTACACACACCTAGCTATGTGCTGCAGTTTAGGGGACTTGCACAATAGGTTCAGAGTTCTGTAAGGTCATTGGCTTGGCCTAATAGAGTGACTGATTAACATCTAGTTGATATGATACCAATAAATCCTAAATCAGCAATATTTGGGATGAACAAACAATCCTATATCAGTGTCCCAAGCTTGTTTTTGTAAAGCTACACTGTTTAAAGCTACACTTTGGGTTACAATAAAAAATTGCATAAATGCATAATTCATAGTTAAAATACTTGGTGTCCTGTTTTTTAATGTTCCTGGTGCAATTGCTCTGATTCCTAGTCCCTTTTCAATTCTGTAAAATAGCCATCACTGACACTCAGCCTGTCTTTCCAGGAGCAGGGGAAGTGTCTCAGACTACAAAAGCATAGGGTGCATAAAGTAGTCATAAAAGCTTGTAGCCAGGGGATTCAGAGGAACTACACTAGAAAGATTAAAAATGAACCAGAGGGTAAGCAACTAGACAGATCAATGTGCATTGTCTTACTATAGATACATGTTTGCTGATAATACCAGTTGCTTTAGTAGTAAATAGTTTCTTATATACTGGTATTAATTTAGTTTACGCTAGGTTCACAATAGCGTTCAGGTTTCCGTTCTTCGGGTTCGTTTGGGGACCTGAAAAATTGAAACCCTATCTGCTTAAAAAGCAGTTACCTGCAGAAACCCGTGGACCCCATAGACTATTCGGGTTTCTGCCCGAATATTTTAAGCTGAATGGGGGATGGAGTCCCCGAACGGGCACCATCATATTCTGCAGTGCTTTACACTGTCCCGTATAGGTCTCACAATCTAAGTTCCCTATCAGTATGTCTTTGGAGTGTGGGAGGAAACTGGAGTACCTGGAAGAACACATAGAGAACAGGCAAACCTGCAGATGTCGTTCTTGACTGGATTCGACCCTAAGGGTGTGTTCACACGGAGGAATTTGCCTCGGATTTGGGGGCAGATTCCGTCCCCGAATCCACCTCCCATTGTTTTCAATGGAAAGCAGAGATCGCAGCAGGATGCGGAAAAAAGAAGCATCCTGCTCGATCTTGCCACGGATTCCCCCCGCGGTGTCTGCGGCTTGAGACACCCTCTTGATTTAAGCCCATTCATCCGGGCATAATCAGGAGCGGGATACTGCGAAGGAATGCTGATGCACTGCATCGGCATCCTGTCACGAAAATTCCGGTGGCGGAAAATGAAGATCATTTTCCGCTGTGTGAACACAGCCTAAGACTCCAGTGCTGCAAGGCCACCATGCTGTTGTTTTATTATTAATTATTATTATAATTTATTTTATTTCTTATTATTAATTTGTCTTTAATTATAAACCTATATAAATATATATGTACACTTTTGCTTTTTGTTGGGAAAAGGAGGCCTGGCCTAAATGGAGATCCTTTTCACATTGTATTTATGACTTATGCCTTTTCAAAAAGAGGCAAAAAAAGGTGCATATGCACTCCAGTACATGGGCAGCGTAAAAGAGCCCATCAGTTCAAAAAGCGTTAAAAGAGGCAGTTGCGCAATTTTTTAGCAAAAAAGGGGCAAAGAGCACATGGCTTATGAAGGCACATCTAAGGGTGGGTTCACACTTGCGGCAGCACTCCGTCTTCCGCGAATCCGACCTAAATGTCGGAAAACTGTATAGGCACTGGATAGGGGAAGGTTTGCGATGCATTGCTTAAAACCCCATTCACTTGAATGGGGTTTTAAAGCAATGCGCGGGTGTACGCTTACATTCTCTGCGCCGCAAAACCAGTTTTTTTCGCTGGAAACAAAGTCGGACATGCAGGACTTCGCGGCGCAGAGGGTGTAAGTGAATGGGATTTTAAGCAGTGCGTTGCAAACCTTCCCCTATCCAGTTTTCTGACAAGTGTGAACCCACCCTAAACAAACACATGCACAACATTTAACAAGGAGGTGTGCCTACATCATAAATAAACACCACAGCAAAACTAGTTTAAAAAAAAAGGCGCACCTGCCAAAAATATGACCAAAAAAAGGGCATGTCTATTCACATGGCCATTTTTTGAAGGCCCATTTTTTACAACCATCCAAAAAACCAACATGCTCTAGTTTTGTCCATCAAAGAGAATATAGAGCCATGTGAATAGCCCAATTGAGAATTGAAAGGTTCTACAATGGCCATGTGACAGCCGTTTCACTGCCTTGTAAATAAGTTCCATCCTTGGACTTGCACGGACAAGCACGGCCATTTTTCACATTTTTGTTGGTCTATAAAAAAAACGGCACAGCTGTGTGAATGAGGCCCTATACATGGTTGTAGAAAAGAATCTACAGTCAAGAGTTAATCATTTGAGAAGTTTGTTGACTTGAAGATTGATAATTATTTAGCAATATTGATAACCTTAGCCAAGAGATCCACACCCACAGTAAATTATGTTTTATATAATTTGTTGCAGATATTTTTATTGCCTGAGCAAACAAACACTTTAATTACTGTTTATTCTTCCGCAATCATTCCTACATCATTACAGAAATGGTGCTGTGCAAATATATCAAGCTTCATCCTGCTTAAGCTGGGTTTATATACACAGCGACCAATAAGAGAGATCTAACAGACTTCTTGTTACATTAGAATTCTAATTTTCTCATGTAAACTCATAAAACCATTCTGTCCCCTTCAAATGAGTTGTCTTTCAGATATCTTTTAGATGCTAGTTACATGCAATTGTTTGTGAGTGGAAGACAGTTTTTACTTATAACAGAGCCTTAAAGGGCATGTTACTCAGTCCACAAAATTGAGGGCTATTATTGAGAACAAGCGTTCATAAGAATGCTTCTTCCTGACTATTGCCCTACTTGCCCTGTCCTTGGTTGGCTACACGCCGTGTTTTGGCCGCAGCAGCAAAGAAGCCATGTTTTACAATACATGCAAAGTGGATTCTGGCTAATCCCATCCACACATTGCAGAAAAAAAAAAAATCGGATTTTCTGTGAAAAGAAATGGGTGAAAAATTTTGATGTGTTTCCACCTCAGTTTTTTCCGCAGCACTTTTTGGCTGTGACTCGCTACTTGGTGCCTTAGCCTGATAGATGCAAGATTTTCAGTAGCACGCTGTCCTGTGAAATGATTGATCGGCTGACGATAATCATTGCCACTGAATGGTGGAGGAATGATCGTGGTAGCAATTGTTCCTCACCATTCACTTTTCGTTGACTTGTGATGTGTTTGTCGCAGCGTTGTTTGGCTGAGGCTCACTAGGTGTGGCCTTAGCCTAAAAGAGTGAACGGGCTATATAATGCAGCCCTTCAACTAATATTGGTCTGAGTGCACATAATTTGTCAGAAATTCCAATTATGGGGAACAGGTGTTTGCAGGAACATTGATGCAACATAAAAGCTGTTTCATTATTAGCAGCACATCACTCTGTGTAAGCAGGGATGTACTATCAACAAGCAATGAAGCTGTATGAGGCAGTACCAATTGCAGAAGCAATTGCTCCTCCCCCGGGTAGTTTGCGGTGGCTAGTCTATAGTCAATGGGAAAATTTATTAAGCCAGACTGTGAGCCCCACGTAGCAAGCCACAGCCAAAAAGCCACGGCGAAAATGCATCATGGTTTTTCCCACAGCACTTTTCACAGAAAGTCCGCAAAGTTTTCCTCTGCGGACTTTCTGCTTCTATTATACCTATATGGAAACCGCCAGCATTTTTGTAGTTATAATTAACATGCTGCGATTTATAAACACACAAACATTTTTGAAATCGCAGAATTTCCGCTATGGATTTTTTTCTGCAATGTGTGGATGGGATTAACCAGAATCCCATCCACTTTGCAGGTACTGTAAAATGCCACTTTTTTTCCGCCACGGCCAAATTGCGACATTTACGCTACATGGAGCCCTGGCCTAACAGTGTTTCCTTACAGATTACAGCTGATCACTGAGTTTATCCTCGAAGGACCCAAGCCTTTCTGTCCATAGTGGACAACCACTTTAAAGCTGAAGTCCCACATTGCGAGAAAAAAAAACACTGCATTTTATAGTACCTGCAGTATTTCTGGCTAATCCCATCCACACATTACAGAAAAAAATTTGCAGAGGAAAAGCTGCATTTTCAAAAATCTCAGCATGCCAATTATACCTGCGGAAACGCTGGCATTTTCTGTATAGGTATAAGAGCAGAAAGTCTGCAGAGGAAAGCTCTGTGAAAACGCAATGAAAAACGCTTAGAAAAAAACACGATGCGTTTCCACCCCTTTTTCGCATCATTTTTTGCTGCATTACGCTACGCTTTTTGTTGTTGCAGATTTTGCTGAGGTTTTTTTGCCAAAAATCAGAAGTGAATTTAGCAGAAGGGAGAAGTATGAGTGCTTTTTATATATTTCTCATTTTTTTTGTAGTAACTCCTGGGTTTGGCTCAAAAAAAACAAAGCAAAATCTGCAACGAAAAAGCTGTTTTTCCACAACATGGGGACTCAGCCTAAATGAAATTAAAGTTATGCAGTGTTTGGTTGCTATGAGCAACACAGACGGTTTTTCTTTTAGACATCCATTGGGGTATATGTGTTTATAGTTTGTTGGGGCATTCTGATTTGGATTATGTATTGTCTTTAGAGATGAGCGAATCGAAGCTGACGAAGTGGAATTCGATCCGATTTTCAGGAAATATTTGATTCACATGGAATCCCGATTCCCTGATGCTTCGTGGTAACGAACATTTAGTAAGGACCTTTGTTACATCAGATGGTTACATGATATTCTCTAGTGATGTGATTGGGTAGACGTGTCTTTGCTTGTTAGCAGATCCTTCCACATGAATAAAAGTTGCCCGTGCTGAAGAGAGAGAGAGACATGACCGCGGCATCCAAGGGCTTTCGCCATTTTAGTGCCCACCACGGCTCTCTGCAGCCAGGAAATAGCTGCTTATTCACCGCAAATAAATTCGTATCGAATTGAATCGTATCGGAAAATTCGGTGAAGTTGCCGAATCGAATTTTTGAAAACTTCGCTCATCTCTAATTGTCTTGTATTATTTTTTTTATGCATTAATGTTATTACTTGTGCTAAAAATTCAATAAGGAGCTCATACTTAATATCCTACATATTGTATTAGTATACCTCTACCACTCTTTATAAGAGACAAAATACATACATTCTCATGTGGATGACATGCAACCCTATAAGTAACTGAAAGAGGTGCTGGGCACAAATGTTGCCCATCCCCTTCCAATAACTTGAGAATCACTTCTTTTCATGTCTATGGGGGAAGAGTAGAAGTGACATAAATGTATCTATTAACAATCTGACTGTAAATGATGATGGTTACTAAAGTAAACATGAAATTATTTGATATTGATGGGTTACATTTTTATCCCAAGTGCATAATGTATAATTCCGGCTACTGTACTGACATTTAGAATTATATATATATATATATATATATATATATATATATATATATACTGTATATATATAATTGTGCGATCCATGGTCTTTTGTTGACTCCCTTGCGAGTGTCTGTGTGTTATGTTTGTCCATCTCATAATTCTTCAGCAATGCATGGTGTCTAACCATTCTAGAGCTTGTGGTGTGTGGTTTTAGCAGCTCATGTGCATATGATAGAAAGCAACAACTGGTGATAACTACACAGAATATTATTCTCTGTTTAAATTCCGTCTTTCCACCCTTCACATCATACTGTTCCCACCCCTCGACTCTCTGCCATCTAGAGATTCCAGGATGATCTTAACTCTGTAATGAGTGCAGCTGCTGCTTGGAAACTGATACACTGTCTCTTTAAGGGCTAAAGAAAATTGTTGTCCGTTAAGCTTTTAATGCCTGGAAGAGTTTAAGGAGCCTAACAGAATAGACAGGGTTAATGTGGCATAAACCAGAGCATTATCTAATAGAAAAATTACAAGTCTTCCACCTTTCTGAAATATTTTATATATTGTCAAAGACCTGTAGACTTAATACATTTCGTATACACAGTTTACAATGGGAAACTTTTAACTGTATGTACAAAATAAGCAAGAAAGTGTGTGTGAGGGTAGAAGTTTTAGGCCGGGCCTCAATGTTGCATAAATGCCACGATTTGGCCGCGGCTGAAACCAGTGGTGAACCTAGCCTCTTTGCTGCCTGAGGCGGACTATAGAAAGACGCCCCCCCCCCCCCCCAAAAAAAAAAAAAAAAAAAACTGAGTTTCCATGCTACTAGTTTAACACACTGTTATCGTCGCACAATATACACAATACACAAAGTTATAAAACAGTTTTTAAGAATTCTTCTTCCTGTAGTACTTCAGTATCAGATCAACAACACGGCATTAACAATGAAAGTAACTTCACACATCTTCTGCTTGGTGGATGGACGAGCCCACGTGGCCCCCATTCTCTATAATAGGAGCCCCGCAGATAGCTGAGTACTGGACTTCGGCTATCTTTGGCACTCCCATTGAAGTGAATGAGAGCCACATGGGTTCGTCCATCTACCAAGTGACACACCTATATATATGACTGCGGTCAGGCTGAATTCCCACCTAGTGGGGGGAAAAACCCAATTCTCAGGCTCAGTGGGGGTCTCAGCAGACAGACCCCCATCACTCAGGTATTTATCCTCTATCACTTAGGTGAATACAGTGCAGTAACATTCTGTGACTTACAGGTGACGTCTCTGACTAATCGGTCACATTTCCCTTCTCTTCCCTTTGGACCGCCATGACCACTTCTTCCAGCTGTGACTTGTCTCTGTAAAGGTTGCAACACAGACATCTTTGGCTCCTCACTTTTCCAGGCATCCAACCCACATTGTCCTCACGTACACACCCATCCTGCTGCTACCCCAATTATATAATATATGATATAACCCCCCCATAATGAATAATACTCCCAAGTGCATCTTTATATTAATAATGTCCGTGTGTACCCTGTATAATTAGTGCCCCTTATTAATAATACCCCAGGTGTTAACTAATTAAAAGGTTTTCCAGGTCATTAATAAACTAATCAGTGGGGTTCAAAAACCCAGGACCCCCACTGATCAGCTGTTTGAATGGTACCTGTGTAAGCGCCGTGACCGCTTCTCTGTTTACATAGTGTATTTCATCTCATAGCGGCCATGTAATGTAACTACAGCCTCGTCCTGTACATGTCTACAGTATGTGACAAGGCTACAATTACATCACACAGTCACTATAAACAGACAGCGTATAATATAAACAGGTGCCATAGCCCATGTTTATAGCACCCCATTTACACACACTATAAAGTTCCACAGCAGCCCCTGCACACAGTATTACACAGTGTTATGGCCCGCAGCGGCCCCTGCACACTGTATTATGCCTCTCAGCGGCCCCTGCACACGGTATTATGCTCCATAGTGGCCCCTGCTCACGGTATTATGCCCCGCATTGGCCACTGCACACAGTATTATGTTCCGCAGCAACTCCTGCACACAGTTTTATGCCCCATATTGGCCCCTGCACTGGTATTATGCTCCATAGTGGCCCCTACACTTGTATTATGCTCTATAGTGGCCCCAGCACACGGTATTATGCTCCATAGTGGCCCCTGCACTGGTATTATGCTCCAGAGTGGCCCCTGCACAGGGTATTATGCTCCATAGTGGCCCCTGCACAGGGTATTATCCTCCATAGTGGCCCTTGCACTGCTATTATGCTCCATAGTGGCCCCTGCACTTGTATTATGCTCTATAGTGGCCCTTGCACTGCTATTATGCTCCATAGTGGCCCCTGCACTTGTATTATGCTCTACAGTGGCCCTTGCACTGCTATTATCCTCCATAGTGGCCCTTGCACTGGTATTATGCTCCATAGTGGCCCCTGCACTGGTATTATCCTCCATAGTGGCCCTTGCACTGGTATTATGCTCCATAGTGGCCCCTGCACTTGTATTATGCTCTATAGTGGCCCCTGCACTCGGTATTATGCTCTATAGTGGCCCCTGCACTCGGTATTATGCTCTATAGTGGCCCCTGCACTCGGTATTATGCTCTATAGTGGCCCCTGCTCTTGTATTATGCTCCAGAGTGGCCCCTGCACAGGGTATTATGCTCTACAGTGGTCCCTGCACAGGGTATTATGCCCCATAGTGGACCACCCATGAACTATTATTATACTCTGGGGTCTTTTCAGACCCCAGAGTATAATGATTGGAGACCCAGGGGAGAATACAAACATAAAAATCAGAGTTACTTACCTATCCTGGACACCGGTGCACTCCTTGCAGCTTTCGGCCCTGTTTAATTGCGCACACACGTCACGTGATCAGGCCGGCGACGCGACCTGATGACGTCACCACAGGCCTCAAGCCTGCTCGGAGTTACATCGGATCGCAGGAGGTGAGTAACACTGGTTTTTATGTTCCCTCACCAACCCTAGGCCTCCGATTATTATACTCCGGGGTCTGAATAGACCCCGGAGTATAATAATAGTAGTATTTGCGGCCCGCGGCCTAACTTACCGATGCCCGCGGCCGCTCACAGCGGCATCCGCTTCCCTTTCTGCGGCCCATAGCAGAAGGGGAAGCGGGGGCGGCCACGAGCAGACGCGGGGTAGGTAAATAAATAGGCCGTTACCTGCCGGGGATACTCCAACAGGTAAGGGCCTATTTATATATATAAAAAAAAGCTATACTCACCTGCGATGCCTTGATGCAGCCGCCGCCTCCCCCTTCTTGTCCGCGACGTCTGTGTCTCAGCGTAGGCGGCGTGATGACGTCATTGTGTCGCCGCCTGCGCTGAGATGCGACGTCTTGTAAACCAGCCCAGGACAGGCCGCGCTCAGCTCTGGTTTTTTTTTTTTTTTTAAAGCGGCCTGTCCTGGGCTGGTTTACATTAAATAGTAAAATGCCGCCCCCCGGACAGTGCCGCCCGAGGCGGCCGCCTCACTTCGCCTCATTAGCGGTGCGCCCCTGGCTGAAACTCCATAGCAAGAAACGCAGCGCTTTACAGTAGCTGCAACGTGGATGGGATTCTGGCTAATCCCATCCACACATTGCAAAAAAATATCCATAGTGGAAAAGCTGCGATTTAAAAAACTGTCGCATTTCTGAAAATCGCAGCATGTCAATTATACCTACAGTAATGCTAGTGTTTTCCGTATAGGTGTAACAGTGACAGAAAGTCCACAGAGGAAAACTCTGCAGACTTTCTGTGAAAAGCGCTGCCAGAAAAACCGCAATGCGTTTCTGCCGTGGTCATTTCCGCAGAGCTTTTTCGATGCGGCTCACTACATGGGGCCTTAACCTTAAACAGGTTATTTTCCATTAGTTGCAAATCCTGGCAATAATTATTGTCTGTAAATGGGCAACATGACTGGATAATGTTTTGACCTACTGAAATGTTTCTGGAACATCACTGATAGTATATCAACAGCATTGTTACTGATGGGATCATACTGGGAGGAATATCAGTGTTTGCTTTTGGCTTGACAGGAGCTTCAATTCTGCCCATCCATCTTTCACTTAAAGAGGCACTCCAGTAAAATAAAAAAAGTTATGATCCCCCTTACACACATTTGAAAATGAACCCGCATGTAGTGTAATTTTACTGAATAACTTACTGGCAGCTTTATTGTGAAGTTATGTGCTCCCCTCTGAGGCACTGACCACTTCTCTGCTCCTTTGTTTCACCCAGTGTTTCCTGTGTGAACAGAAGGTCAACACATTATTATCATCCAACATTCTCTATTAGATCATATGAAGTATATTACTGCATGTAAATGTCAGCCTCCATGAGCAATGCTAAAACAGGAATTCCGCCAATAAATATCAGTGCTGGACATTTCAAGCTTTGCACTTGTTTTATCATTACTCTCTGACTTTATTATGTCTACTTACCAAGGTAAATGTTTATGAGATCCTAATTTCTTTTTATGACATGGATTTACATCAGAAAATTAAATTGTACAAACTCATCAAAACACATGTGAAACAAACTGCTGGCTGAAAAAAATATCATAATTGTTAGAATAAAAAGACACAGGGGAATTTACTATTGCCTCTATGGCTAGGTTCCCATTGGAGACTCCACCACAGAAACCTCTGAAAATCATCGGAGAGAAAAGTTCTGCACGGAGGAGTCTATGGTAGTCTATAGGGTCTGTGGGTAACCGCTACTTTAGCAATACGCCTCTCCTACGTTTGGGTCCCCCGGTGGACCAGAATGATGGAGACCCGTGCGCAGGTGTGAACCTAGCCTATGCCACAAAACTGGCATAGATGAGAATAGTTGTGGCGCATCTCTGATGCATGACTTTATTTTGCACCAAAGATGTGCCACTTCCCTCTTTCTGCACCCTACTAGCTACTTTTTACACTTTAGGCCAAGAAATTTACTATAACTAACTGGCGTGAGTTACACATGACGTCTGTAGGAAAATCAGATCAGCTGTAGTTATAGAAAGTGCCAGAAATATGTGCACTAGAATACAGTTGCACCAGACTCGTGACACCCAGGGGCGCACCGCTAATGAGGCGAAGTGAGGCGGCCGCCTTGGGCGGCACTGTCCGGGGGGCGGCATTTTTACTATTTAATGTAAACCAGCCCAGGACAGGCCGCTTAAAAAAAAAAAAAAACCAGAGCTGAGCGCGGCCTGTCCTGGGCTGGTTTACAAGACGTCGCATCTCAGAGCAGGCGGCAATACAATGACGTCATCACGCTGCCTACACTGAGACACAGACGTCGCGGACAAGAAGAGGAGGCGGCGGCGGCTGCATCAAGGCATCGCAGGTGAGTATAACTTTTTTTATATATATAAATAGGCCATAACCTGTTGGAGTATCCTCAGCAGGTCAGGGCCTATTTATTTACCTACCCCGCGTCTGCTCGTGGCCGCCCCCGCTTCCCCTTCTGCTATGGGCCGCAGAAAGGGAAGCGGATGCCGCTGTGAGCGGCC
Organism: Leptodactylus fallax; assembly: GCA_947044405.1. Classification (NCBI taxonomy): domain Eukaryota; kingdom Metazoa; phylum Chordata; class Amphibia; order Anura; family Leptodactylidae; genus Leptodactylus; species Leptodactylus fallax. Next base: position 372,479 of record CAMRHE010000094.1, read on the forward strand.
GCGGGCATCGGTAAGTGAGGCCATGGGCCGCAAATACTACTATTATTATACTCCAGGGTCTATTCAGACCCTGGAGTATAATAATCGGAGGCCTAGGGTTGGTGAGGGAACATAAAAACCAGTGTTACTCACCTCCTGCGATCCGATGTAACTCCGAGCAGGCTTGAGGCCTCTGGTGACGTCATCAGGTCGCGTCGCCGGCCTGATCACGTGATGTGTGTGCGAAATTAAACTGGGCCGAAAGCTGCAAGGAGTGCACAGGTGTCCAGGATAGGTAAGTAACTCTGATTTTTATGTTTGTATTCTCCCCTGGGTCTCCAATCATTATACTCTGGGGTCTGAAAAGATAATACCAGTGCAAGGGCCACTATGGAGGATAATACCAGTGCAGGGGCCACTATGGGGCATAATACAAGTGCAGGGGCCACTATGGAGCATAATACCGGGTGCAGGGGTCACTATGGAGCATAATACAAGTGCAGGGGCCACTATGGAGCATAATACCAGTGCAAGGGCCACTATGGAGGATAATACCAGTGCAGGGGCCACTATGGAGCATAATACCAGTGCAAGGGCCACTCTGGAGGATAATACCAGTGCAGGGGCCACTATGGAGCATAATACCAGTGCAAGGGCCACTCTGGAGCATAATACCAGTGCAGGGGCCACTATGGAGCATAATACCGTGTGCTGGGGCCACTGTGGAGCATAATACCGTGTGCAGGGGCCAATATGGAGCATAATACCGTGTGCAGGGGCCAATATGGGGCATAAAACTGTGTGCAGGAGTTGCTGTGGAACATAATACCGTGTGCAGTGGCCAATGCGGGGCATAATACTGTGAGCAGGGGCCACTATGGAGCATAATACCGTGTGCAGGGGCCGCTGAGAGGCATAATACAGTGTGCAGGGGCCACTGCGGGCCATAACACTGTGTAATACTGTGTGCAGGGGCTGCTGTGGAACATTATAGTGTGTGTAAATGGGGTGCTATAAACATGGGCTATGGCACCTGTTTATATTATACGCTGTCTGTTTATAGTGACCGTGTGATGTAATTGTAGCCTTGTCACATACTGTAGACATGTACAGGACGAGGCTGTAGTTACATGATATGGCCGCTATGAGATGAATGACACTATGTAAACAGAGAAGCGGTCATGGCGCTTACACAGGTACCATTCAAACAGCTGGTCAGTGGGGGTCCTGGGTTTTTGAACCCCACTGATTAGTTTATTAATGACCTGGAAAACCTTTTAATTAGTTAACACCTGGGGTATTATTAATAAGGGGCACTAATTATACAGGGTACACACGGACATTATTAATATAAAGATGCACTTGGGGGTATTATTCATTATGGGGGGTTATATCATATATTATATAATTGGGGGTAGCAGCAGAATGGGGGCTTTGTGCAGATGAGGACAATGTGGGTCGGATGCCTGGAAAAGGAAGGAGCCAAAGATGTCTGTGTTGCAACCTTTACAGAGACAAGTCACAGCTGGAAGAAGTGGTCATGGCGGTCCAGATGGAAGAGACGGGAAATGTGAAGGATTAGTCAGAGACGTCACCTGTAAGTCACAAAATGTTACTGCCCTGTATCCACCTAAATGATAGAGGATAAATACCTGATTGATGGGGGTCTGTCTGCTGAGTCCCCACTGAGCCTGAGAATTGGGTATTTTCCCCCCACTAGGTGGGAATCCAGCCTGACCGCAGCCATATATAGGTGTGTCACTTGGTGGATGGTCGAACCCGCGTGGCTCTCATTCACTTCAATGGGAGTGCCAAAGATATTGGAAGTCCAGTCCTCAGCTATCTGCGGCGCTCCTATTATAGAGAATGGGGGCCACGTGGGTTCATCCATCCACCAAGCAGAAGATGTGTGAAGTTACTTTCATTGTTAATGCCGTGTTGTTGATCTGATACTGAAGTACTACAGGAAGAAGAATTCTTAAAAACTGTTTTATAATTTTGTGTATTGTGTATATTGTGCGACGATAACAGTGTGTTAAACTAGTAGCATGGAAACTCAGTTTTGTGTTTTGTTTTTTTTTGGGAAGGGGGGGGGGACGTCTTTCTATAGTCTGCCTCAGGGAGCAAAGAGGCTAGGTTCACCACTGGTGACACCCTGGACCTTAGAGTCCTTATTTATCTGAAAGGGGAACAGGACTTTTTCTTCCTTTACAAAAGTAAACAAGTGTTACAGCAGAAAGTTTCTATTATGTTTTTAACATTATAGCAAATGGGAAGGGATGCAGATAGAGGGGGCTCCATTTATTATTTATTTATTTATTATGCTTACTTATATAGTGCCATCATATTCCGCAGCGCTTTACAGACATTGACATCACTGTCCCATATAGGGCTCACAATCTACATTCCCTATCTGTATGTCTTTGGAGTGTGGGAGGAAACCGGAGTACCCGGAGGAAACCCACGCAAACATGGGGAGAACAGTGTCTATTACTCTACTACTGTTAATGTCCATTGCTCTCATCCTATGACAGATGAAAGCAACTGACTCCAATAATGGTAGTGTGTACTTACCCTAATCAAGGTGGCCTTTTTTCCTTGCTTAAACTGTCTATGCCAGTTTTCTAGCATAGATGGGTGTAAAAGTGGCTTTTTCTTGTACCAAAGCAGGTGGAGCAGAGTAGATACTAAGGTGGGCTGCAGCAGGGACACTTTGGCCCTAAAATTTACTATAACTCGCTCCAAAAAGCGTGAGTTCAATTCTGGAACATGGCAATGCTCCTGAATTATTAAGAGGCCTGACCCTGTTAATTCATGTCATCTCGCACCAGCCGGGAACTTGATTAAGACTGGATTACAGAATGTGAGTCTTAATAAATCCCCCTTATTTGTTTTGGCTGTTGTTCAGTAATAGCAAATTTTGAACCAGATCATGTGCAGAATTCCCTAGTCAGACTGTCAACATATACATATACAGTGTGATTACATATACAATGACTCAGACAGAGAGTGCCCCTATATGCAGTGTCCTTCATGATTGGCTCCTCAACTGGGATGCCCCATATACATATTCACTTACTGTCCCTTCTACGCTATGCTTGATGAAGTGATCTCTTATTATTCAAACAGCTTACAGGTCTTACCCTTATCCTAGGTATTCAATTGTATCTGTATCCTGGGTACACCTATACAATTAATACACGTGGCATAAAAATGTAGGGAGGTCTAGGTATGCCCTAGACAACTGCTTCTCATGTCTGCTCATTATCCCAGGCCTGCCCAAAGGGAATTGCCCTAATTAGATTCTCACAATAAAGCCATTTCTGCTATAGATGCACCTCTATATATACACATACCCATACACACAATTATATATATATATATATATATATATATATATATATATAGTACAGACCAAAAGTTTGGACACACCTTCTCATTCCAAGAGTTTTCTGTATTTTCATGACTATAAAAATTGTAGATTCACACTGAAGGCATCAAAACTATGAATTAATACATGTGGAATTATATACTTAACAAAAAAGTGTGAAACAACTGAAAATATGTCTTATAGTCTAGGTTCTTCAAAGTAGCCACCTTTTGCTTTGATTACTGCTTTGCACACTCTTGGCATTCTCTTGATGAGCTTCAAGAGGTAGTCACCTGAAATGGTCTTTCAACAGTCTTGAAGGAGTTCCCAGAGATGCTTAGCAATTGTTGGCCCTTTTGCCTTCACTCTGCGGTCTAGCTCACCCCAAACCATCTCGATTGGGTTCAGGTCTGGTGACTGTGGAGGCCAGGTCATCTGGCGTAGCACCCCATCACTCTCCTTCTTGGTCAAATAGCCCTTACACAGTCTGGAGGTGTGTTTGGGGTCATTATCCTGTTGAAAAATAAATGATGGTCCAACTAAACGCAAACCGGATGGAATAGCATGCTGCTGCAAGATGCTGTGGTAACCATGCTGGTTCAGTATTCCTTCAATTTTGAATAAATCCCCAACAGTGTCACCCGCAAAGCACCCCCACACCATCACACCTCCTCCTCCATGCTTCACGGTGGGAACCAGGCATGTAGAGTACATTCGTTCACCTTTTCTGCGTCGCACAAAGACACGGTGGTTGGAACCAAATAATCTCAAATTTGGACTCATCAGACCAAAGCACAGCTTTCCACAGGTCTAATGTCCATTCCTTGTGTTCTTTAGCCCAAACAAGTCTCTTCTGCTTGTTGCCTGTCCTTAGCAGTGGTTTCCTAGCAGCTATTTTACCATGAAGGCCTGCTGCACACAGTCTCCTCTTAACAGTTGTTGTAGAGATGTGTCTGCTGCTAGAACTCTGTGTGGCATTGACCTGGTCTCTAATCTGAGCTGCTGTTAACCTGCGATTTCCGAGGCTGGTGACTCGGATGAACTTATCCTCTGCAGCAGAAGTGACTCTTGGTCTTCCTTTCCTGGGGCGGTTCTCATGTGAGCCAGTTTCTTTGTAGCGCTTAATGGTTTTGGCCACTGCACTTGGGGACACTTTCAAAGTTTTCCCAATTTTTCGGACTGACTGACCTTCATTTCTTAAAGTAATGACGGCCACTCGTTTTTCTTTACTTAGCTGCTTTTTTCTTGCCACAATACAAATTCTAACACTCCATTCAGTAGGACTATCAGCTGTGTATCCACCTGACTTCTGAACAACACAACTGATGGTCCCAACCCCATTTATAAGGCAAGAAATCCCACTTATTAAACCTGACAGTCACACCTGTGAAGTGAAAACCATTTCAGGTGACTACCTCTTGAAGCTCATCAAGAGAATGCCAAGAGTGTGCAAAGCAGTAATCAAAGCAAAAGGTGGCTACTTTGAAGAACCTAGAATATAAGACATATTTTCAGGTGTTTCACACTTTTTTGTTAAGTATATAATTCCACATGTGTTAATTCATAGTTTTGATGCTTTCAGTGTGAATCTACAATTTTTATAGTCATGAAAATACAGAAAACTCTTGGAATGAGAAGGTGTGTCCAAAATTTTTGGTCTGTACTGTATATATACAGTCATATGAAAAAGTTTGGGCACCCCTATTAATCTTAATCATTTTTAGTTCTAAATATTTGGGTGTTTGCAACAGCCATTTCAATTTGATATATCTAATAACTGATGGACACAGTAATATTTCAGGATTGAAATGAGGTTTATTGTACTAACAGAAAATGTGCAATATGCATTAAACCAAAATTTGACCGGTGCAAAAGTATGGGCACCTCAACAGAAAAGTGACATTAATATTTAGTAGATCCTCCTTTTGCAAAAATAACAGCCTCTAGTCGCTTCCTGTAGCTTTTAATCAGTTCCTGGATCCTGGATGAAGGTATTTTTGACCATTCCTCTTTACAAAACAATTCCAGTTCAGTTAAGTTTGATGGTCGCCGAGCATGGACAGCCCGCTTCAAATTATCCCACAGATGTTCAATGATATTCAGGTCTGGGGACTGGGATGGCCATTCCAGAACATTGTAATTGTTCCTCTGCATGAATGACTGAGTAGATTTGGATCATTGTCTTGCTGAAATATCCATCCCCGGCGTAACTTCAAATTCGTCACTGATTCTTGTACATTATTCTCAAGAATCTGCTGATACTGAGTTGAATCCATGCGACCCTCAACTTTAACAAGATTCCCGGTGCCGGCATTGGCCACAGAGCCCCAAAGCATGATGGAACCTCCACCAAATTTTACAGTAGGTAGCAAGTGTTTTTCTTGGAATGCTGTGTTTTTTTGACGCCATGCATAACGCCTTTTTGTATGACCAAACAACTCAATCTTTGTTTCATCAGTCCACAGGACCTTCTTCCAAAATGAAGCTGGCTTGTCCAAATGTGCTTTTGCATACCTCAGGCGACTCTGTTTGTGGCGTGCTTTCAGAAACGGCTTCTTTCGCATCACTCTCCCATACAGCTTCTCCTTGTGCAAAGTGTGCTGTATTGTTGACCGATGCACAGTGACACCATCTGCAGCAAGATGATGCTGTAGCTCTTTGGAGGTGGTCTGTGGATTGTCCTTGACTGTTCTCACCATTCTTCTTCTCTGCCTTTCTGATATTTTTCTTGGCCTGCCACTTCTGGGCTTAACAAGAACTGTCCCTGTGGTCTTCCATTTCCTTACTATGTTCCTCACAGTGGAAACTGACAGGTTAAATCTCTGAGACAACTTTTTGTATCCTTCCCCTGAACAACTATGTTGAACAATCTTTGTTTTCAGATCATTTGAGAGTTGTTTTGAGGAGCCCATGATGCCACTCTTCAGAGGAGATTCAAATAGGAGAACAACTTGCAATTGGCTACCTTAAATACCTTTTCTCATGATTGGATACACCTGGCTATGAAGTTCAAAGCTCAGTGAGGTTACAAAACCAATTTTGTGCTTCAGTAAGTCAGTAAAAAGTAGTTAGGAGTATTCAAATCAATAAAATGATAAGGGTACCCAAATTTTTGCACCGGTCAAATTTTGGTTTAATGCATATTGCACATTTTCTGTTAGTACAATAAACCTCATTTCAATCCTGAAATATTACTGTGTCCATCAGTTATTAGATATATCAAATTGAAATGGCTGTTGCAAACACCCAAATATTTAGAACTAAAAATGATTAAGATTAATAGGGGTGCCCAAACTTTTTCATATGACTGTATATATATATATAAACACACACGTGTATACACATATATTGTACATGTGAAACATAAATAACAGGGACTGTATTTTTCAGTAACATACTGTAAGAGTAAGATTTTTAGTACTGTATTACTAGCAACAAACATGGCTATTATAAAAATATGGAGAAGCGTGAAATATTATTCACAAATGCAACATTTTACAATGCACCAGTAAACAGGCTATATGTTACTTCAACTTGTACTGCAGGAACCAAGCAGTTTAACATCACTTATGAGTATTTTGTTTCCAAACTAAAGAAAATGTGGAATCTTTGAGAGCGATGTAAACCTGTTCAGCTTATGTCATGTACAGACGAAAAACAACTGCTGAAATGAGTTCTCATGTGGTATTGTTAGAGAACTTGATATATAGCCTTGAGTGACTTACTATCAGAAGACTGTTAGGAACGCAAGGCAGACATTATCACCCACAACACATTCTCAAGTCATGCTATCATTATTCAAAACTAAAGGTAAAGACAAAAAAGCCAAGATTAATAGAAATCATATTGTCCATAGTCATAAATACAGAACTTCCCAAATATGAGGCACCGTTGTAAACCGATGGATAGTTTTACTTTATGTCTACATCCTGTATCATGTTTTGCAATTAGTTAATTAATGTTTTATTTATTTAGTCATTCCTGTTTATTGACATGACATGGTAGTGACTCATTGCTCTGCTCCTATAGAAGTGAGTAGGAGCCGAGCTACAAGTACCCCAGTACAGCCTCTATACAGCAGATGTAGCATTTTGCCTCTGACACAATCCCCTGTATAGCTTACTATAGCGGGAGATAGTCATAACACCTGATCAGTGCGGGGGCTGGGTGTTGGACTCCCACCGATTAGATACCGATGGCCTATCCTGAGGATAAGTGATGAGTATGAAAATTGCCAGGGGGACTGGAAAGCCCTCTAAGGCATGTAAAGTAGTTTGAATAAAATATGCCACCATAACTTACAAAACTGAAAACCTTTAGCATAATGTCCCCACAGCCACCCTGATAAAATACATATACTCTAAAACTAATAAATATGCCTAAAATGCTACACCATCTTTTGCAAAATCCACTATCGCTACCAGCGATCCAAGTCTTAACTTAATGGGGTTTTCCCATGAACATAGCCATATTTCAATTTATAGATAATTAAAAGTTAAACATTTTAGCAAATATAAATAATTAAACATTTTGCAAAGTGTAAAGATTTTCTCTAAGGCTACGGTCACACTAGCGTTGTATGATCGTTCGGGGACTCCATTCCCCATTTCGCTTTAAATATGTGGGGAGAAAAGTCCTGCAAGTTTTCTTATTTCATGTTACAAGTGCATCTCAATAAATTAGAATATCATCAAAAAGTTATTTTTTTTTTTAAGTAATTAAATTGAAAAAGTGAAACACATATTATATTGGGTCATTACAAACAGAGTGAACTTTTTCAAGTGTTTATTTATGTTAATGTTGAAGATTATGGCTTACAGCAAAGGAAAACCCAAAAGTCATTATCTCAGAAAGTTAGAATAATTAACCCAAAACAGCTGCAATGTCTTACTAAGCGTTTAAAAAGGTCCCTGTAAGGAAATTGCCAGTTGAGCAATTCCCCTTTGCTGCTGCACCTGGGGGGAGGGCCACAACAAGACAGTGAGCCCTAAAGCTGAACCCACCCCACGTGCGTGTGGAGGGTGGTGCAGAAACCCGAGGCAGAGATGTTACAGTCCTTTAGTCTGGTTCAGTAGGTGACGCAATCATGGGGAAGTCTGCTAACTTGACAAAGCATATTAATGGAAAGTTGAGTGGAAGGAAAACGTGTGGTAGAAAAAGGTGCACAAGCAACCGGGATAACTGCAGGCTTGATAGGATTGTTAAGAAAAGGCCATTCAAAAACTTTGGGGAGATTCACAAGGAGTGGACTGCTGCTGGAGTCAGTGCTTCAAGAGCCACCACATACAGATGTATCCAGGACATGGGCTACAAGTGTCGCATTCCATGTGTCAAGCCACTCATGACCAATAGACAATGCCAGAAATGTCTTACCTGGGCCAAGAGAGAAATAACTGGACTGTTGCTCAGTGGTCAAAAGTTGTTGTTTTCAGATGAAAGTAAATTTTGCATTTTATTTGGAAATCAAGGTCCCAGAGTCTGGAGGAAGAGTGGAGAGGCACACAATCCAAACTGCTTGAGGTCTAGTGTGAAGTTTCCACAATCAGTGATGGTTTGGGGAGCCATGTCATCTGCTGGTGTAGGTCCACTGTGTTTTATCAAGACCAAAGTCAATGCAGCCGTCTACCAGGAAATTCTAGAGCACTTCATGCTTCCCTCTGCCGACAAGCTTTTTGGAGATGGAATTTTTATTTTCGAACAGGACTTGGCACCTGTCCACACTGCCAAAAGTACCAATACCTGGTTTAATAACCACAGTATCACTGTGCTTGATTGGCCAGCAAGATGTCAAGAGGAAGATGAGAGACACCAGACCCAACAATGCAGATGAGCTGAAGGCTGCTATCAAAGCAACCTGGGCTTCCATAACACCTCTGCAGTGCCACAGGCTGATCGCCTCCATGCCACGCTGCATTGATGCAGTCATTCATGCAAAAGAAGCCCCGACCAAGTATTGAGTGCATTTACTGTACTTACTTTTCATTTGGCCAACATTTCTGTGTTAAATAATTTTTTTTTACAGATGGTCTTATATAATATTCTAATTTTCTGAGATAATGACTTTTGGGTTTTCCTTGGCTGTAAGCCATAATTATCAACATTAACATACATTAACAGTTCACTCTGTTGACTCAATATAATATATGTGTTTCACTTTTTCAATTGAATTACTAAAAAAATAACTTTTTGATGATATTCTAATTTATTGAGATGCACTTGTATATTTTTAAAGTTTATTAGCATTGTGTTTTCTCGTACATTTTCACAAAGCATTTATATAAATAAATGTTATGTTTGCATAAAGGTGTAAGCATAAAAAGTAGTAATTGTTCCTAGACACCAAATCATTAGCTTAATTCCAAGAAACACTTCTTTTGAGTCTCTGGTCTGCTTTTATAGTTTTTTCATTGTAGTGGTATTGCGTTCTCCATTACATCTTTACAAATTGTTTACATAAATATATATGATGTTTGTGCAAAGGTGTATACATAAAAAGTATGACGATGCTCCTAGCCATCCCCACTTCAAGAATCAATTGATTGATTCCATGACACTGTTCTTTTCAGTCTCTAGTCTGCATTTACTGCTGTTGTAAACTAATAAAGCCAGTGTAGATTGCTCTTGAACTCATATGTGTCTTCTAGCATACAGTATGGCTGTAAAGAACTAGCACATACTGAATCCTTTTACCATGCTACCATATGACGAAATATATGGTAATGAATGGATTGTTAGTCCCATAATGTGACACAATTTATTCAAGGTCATGTTCAGAACACATTACTCATGATGATGTATGCTGTCTCGGCCCAAGGTCAAAGACATTCATGCTGATGTTTATCTGTCTTTTGAACTGAGCACAAATATTGTCACAGTGGGGACCTTGGACAGAGGAAGAGGAAAGTAGCTTCGTGAAAAGTGAAGTTTATTTTATTTGGTTACTAAATTGTGGCAGAGCAATATCAGTGAGCATAGAATTGTGGCTAAGCTTTGTCACTCAGGACATAGAACAAGTTTACTGAGCTAGCTCTTAAATAGAATGGCTAATGCACAGTGGCTTTTTATCATCTCCTATGGCATTCAAGAATGATTGTCCTAGTCCCACAGCTACTTTCCAAAATGAGTTCATGCTCTGTACAGCTTTGCAGAATATGATATTGAAATATAAATAATTTATCATAAACATTATGTAAACAAGAAATGTTTTATCTTTTAATGGCAAAGCAATAATGATAATGATCATGACTGAAGTAGAAATAAGCATAACTGATTGTATATGTGTAAATGTTCATGGGTGTAATTTTGCCTAAAAGGGATCAATCTTGCAGCACTTGGACCCTACGTTTAACTACCCAGTTGCAACATCTGCATCGAGTTTATTTATTCACCCAATGCATTTCTTCTGGGTGATTTAGATTCCAAAATAGATATTGCCTTCCTATTAAATGAGCCTTATAATTTGCAAGGTAGGGGAATTAGATTGTGAGCTCCACTAGGCAGGGGCAAATATCAGTTGGTGCATTGTGAACATCTATTGTACTGCAGAACATCCTGGCATATTATGAATACTGAGAAATAAATCAAATAAATGTGTTAGTCATTAATTTAAAGGCGTTTTATAGTACTAAAATATTGAGCTGAACTATGTCCGACTTCACACTGCACCGTATGTTGTTCATATTTCCCCAATTGAACACTGAGACCCTAAGTATACTAGTCATCTATGATGCTAGAAGTCTCTGCCTCCCCATGGGACTACTGTCCCATACTGTAATGAAGTTTTCGGTATGGGACAGTAGTCACACAGGGAGGAAGGGATACGTAGCATCATACATGACTATGATGCTTGGAGTCCAGGTGCTAGAAGTGTTGCTCACTGGAGTGCCACTGAAGCTTCAAACAGCAGGGGGGTCACAAATGTCCCACCAATCTGATAATGATAACTTATCCTAAGGATAGGTCATCAATATGGAAACATCCTTTACTGTTCTCTTAGGCCTGATTCACATCTGTGTTTGGATTTCCTTTCAGGGAGTCCGCTTGGGGAAACCTGTACGCATAAAAAAGCGGTTTACCTTGGAAACCCATGGATCCCATAGACTATAATGGGGTCCGTGTGGTTTCTGCACGAAACATGTGGAAACATGCGGAGAGGAAAGTGCTGCTTGCAGCACTTTCCTCTCCACTTGCTTCGTGCGGAAACTACACGGACCCCATTATAGTCTATGGGGTCCGCGGGTTTCCCAGGTAAACCGCTTTTTTATTTGTATAGCTTTCTGTTCAGCGGGTCCCCAAGTGGACACCCTGAATGGAAATACGAACGCAGATGTGAACCGGGCCTTATATGAGTTACAGCAGGGGACCAGACTGCATGGGAAATTATAGACACAATTTTATTATAGTTAAATTTGAAGGTTGTTTTTTTTTTTTTTTTTATTTCAACATTTTTATTGATTTTACATATTCAATACATATTATGTAGTATAAACTATTGCAACTATTTTTTTAACTATTTTTTGTCAAAAATTAAAATTTATGCACCGTACACAAACATATAAAACATTTACACCAATTAACTACATAGTGCAACCCTTCCCACCTCCCTCCATTGTAATCTATAAATAGTTCATGGACAAAAGAGTAAAATTGGTTTACAGTTAAACAACTATCTATTGTAGTGCCTTTTCGTAAACAATGTTTCTGGTTTTACCTCCAGGTGCATATATGAAAAGATTTTTGGGGTTACCCACTCTAGAGCAAGCAACATACAACTGTCCATGTGAAAAACACGGGCTCTCCAAATTAATGCCAGCTACTTTAAGCGATTGACCTTGTGCTTTGTTTATAGTCATAGCAAATGCAAGTCGGATTGAGAACTGCAGACACTTAAAATTGAAGGGCATGTCGCTTGGTAGCAAAGGAATACGCAGTATGAAAACATTTGCTCCCTTAGAGTTTCCCATAAGAATAGTGGCTTCAATAACATTGGGCATGAGACTTTTAATGCACAATCTTGTGCCGTTACACATTTTTGGTGGGTCAAGGTTCCGAAGCAAAATTATTGTGGTTCCTATTTTTAAAGTGAGCTTATGCGGTGGCATTCCAGGAGGCTCCAAAGAATTCAGGAACTCCAATGGATGCATTACGGCTTGTTCACTCTCCATGATTGAAACAATGGACATGTATGTGGTTGCTAGACCAGGCAGCCTTCCCTGAATTAGTAGATTTATGGAGCTGACACTATCATTTTTAGGCACTACTGTAGGAATGCACGTTCACAAAGCCACTGATGGTTGTTAAAATTGTTACAAATATCAGGGAAAACTTGGTCAATAAGTTCCATTACCGAAGATGTTATTTCACAAAAATTTTCCGGAAAGGAAATGAGACCAGTAGTGGAATCAGTAGGGAACCTGTCATTTCCAAGGCATAGTACCTGGTGTGTAAATTTGTCCGCAGTTGTATTTCCCATCAAATGAACCCTCATATTAGTGGCAAGAGTTTGCTTCTGAACATGTATCCACAGATAAGAAGATTTTAGACAGGCATTCAGCTCATCCGCTGGTGATACTCCCTTAAGAACAGGTAACGTCTGGCAGAAGTCACCTGCAAAAATTACAACAATTCCCCCCATTAAACAATCGGTTCCCTGCAGATCTTTCAAGGTGCAATCAAGGGCCTCGACAGCTTTCTTGTGCGCCATGGTACATTCATCACAAACAATTACTTTGCAAGTTTGTAATACCTTAGCTTTCCCAGAGCCCTTAGTGATATTACAGACAGGAGTTTCTGACAGCGCTATATTAAAGGGCAATCCTAGTGCTGAATGAGCCGTGCGCCCTCCATCTAAAAGAGTGGTCGCAATCCCAGATGATGCAACAGTCAAGGCAATGTCATTGTTTGAGCGAATTTCTGCAAGCAGCAAATGAATTAAAAATGTTTTACCAGTACCTCCTGGTGCATCTAGGAAAAATAGTCCCCCATTTCCACTGGAAATCTGACCCATAATTGCCATATAGGCCAATCTTTGGTCATCAACCAAAAGAGGCTTATTTAATATGACAAATTCTTTACATTTTTCCAAATCATAGCTTTTTTCTTGCAGAATATCTCTGTTCATAATATCAAAGTCTGGTCGATTTGGTGCTGGTGCTCTAATTCTATTAGAGTTTTATTATTGATAGATATGCACCTTTCTTCTAACATCAAGAGGGCTTTGTCGAATATGTCAGCAGTGAAATTTAAGTCTAAATCTGGATTAACTCTCCTTTGCACTCTAAGAATATCTTCACTAAGATATTCTTTGTATTTGTCCCAAAACGCGCAGGGATTGGAAGGTGCGCAGGTTGTAATTATTATAGCAAACAAGTCTCTTAGTTGAGGTGGAAAGCGAGTGACAGATGCTTCCTGCAATGTCATGTCCCAGTGTTGATCGTCTTCGATCAGACCACGCTTTTGGCATGCTTCCCAGTAAGTTTGACATAGCTCTCCATCAACTATTTTCAAATCTGTGAAAGAAGTTTGCCCACAGACAGTGTGAAGCAGTAATCGGAGATAGTAACACTCTGAGTTGTTTGGATGCACTGTATACACACGTCCAAGAGCATCACTGGAACGTCCACCCCATTTTGGATTCTCTAGCTGGAAAACTGCAATATCACTGCCCTTGTTAACATATTTGCAAATGTATTTAATTGACTTAACAGAGTTACAATATTCTACGTTAATGTGCGCATCAAACATTTTTAAAAACAGTGGAGAGTAAGGTACAACCCATTGATTATCTATTTCAAGATCTGTGTTTTGTTTAACCCATTTTAATCTGATTGTTGCAGTATATCCTCCCTGTTCAGGTTTCCGTCTTCTGTAAAGAGGATAAGCATCATTTCCTGTTTGTGTTTCTACAATCAAGTTGCGAGGATACTTTTTAGTACATTTTCCTTCCTTCATACATGGCGATCTTGGGTTAAGTGGCCCACATGGCCCATGGATCATATTTTTCGAAATAGTTTCAAAAAGTACCAGATCCTCTTCTGGATTTGGAAGCTCAGCAGAAATAACACTGTCAGTTTGATCAGGTCGTATCTTATCTTTTAGCCATATCAGTAAAAGAGCATGTAGAAGACCTCTTTTTTGCCACTCAATTGAATACATCCAACATTGACTTTCACCAAAAATGTAACACTTTGTAATTACGTCCATGAGCTTGATCAGTTTTTGTTTAAAAACCCTTGCTATTAAATCATGTCGATCAGAGCGGCCCTGACCATTCAGAATCTCTTCCTTTATCTCTGGCCAAGTTGGATTACATATAACTGTAATAAACAAATCAGGACGACCATATATCCGAACACATGTCATGGCGTCTTGAGCATACTCATGCATATGTCTGGGACTTCCAGTAAATGTAGCCGGTAAAATAAACATACGTCCAATGTCAGCCACGTTGCCATCAATAGCAACAGCATTCCTTAAATGAATGTATTCATCCACTCTAAGTTTTTGTTGGCTCAATCATATGTACAAAACACGCTCACTTTCCACCTTGGCATACATATCAACTATAAATTGATGAAAAAGTTGCCTACATTGTAAAATGTGGTTAGAAGACCCATGTCTGATCATTATTTGGTAGGCATAAAAGTCCATAGCTGATATTTTTTTATTGGTTGGCCTAGCGGTCTTGGGATCAGTATGTGTTAGATTAAAGTGATAGCCATCTTGGCTATTCCAAAATATTATCGGATATTGCAGAGCATCATATGATCTATGTGTTTCTGCAATACGTTGAAGATTGTCGCTTCGTCGCTGAATAATTATATCTCGGCTTTGAAAGTCCTGTCCAACAAGTACAATAGCTACCTCGTTAACAGTGGGAGAATTAAATCACCTTTCATGCTCACCAAATGGTGTCTTGTCTGCTCTTATTACAACTTGATATTCATCACGTGGCATTCTTTCTAAGGCTGTTTTGAAAAGGTTTACTAACTGATTGTGCTAATGGAAAAATCTTTGCAAATTCAACACAATCTCTTTTTTTGTCTCAAGTATAGCTTCATAACGTCTATTAGCTTGCATTTGTTCGTCTCCCAAAAAATAAATTTGTAAAAACTTTGGATCTTCCTTTTCTACGGGAAGCATTGAACTGATTTTGTGATATATTTGGCCCTGGATTTTAAAAGTTGGCATAAATCCTGCTTCCTAAAGTCCAGCTGTCATACCAAAGGATGTCAACTGGAAAGATGAATTGTATCTCCTAATATTTTGCAGAAAATGCTTTGACTTGGGAGTTGTTCCTGACGTGTATGAAAGAAGTTGTTCAGGAGGTAGATCTAAAGGTGGCAAACTGATTTTGCCATTTGAGCAGCACATTCCAGGCGATTCCAAGTTAAACTTCTTTGCTTGACAATGTTTGCATATTATGTCCATTTTGCCAATTATGACTTTCTGATGTGACCTATAGTCTTGAATTGGGTTGTAGTGAAATGCTTCTAAACACAAATCAGCCTGCCTACATCTTTGCACACGTTGCATATGTCGTATGCGGTCATTTTCAGAATGTTCATCCTTTTGTTCAGATGTTTCCATATTCCTTGCTTCAGCCTGCCTTATCCGATTCTTGTGAAGACGACATTCCTGTTTTTCTGATGTCTCAGCTGCCTTATATTTAGCCTGTCTCATCCATTTCTTTTCAAGCCGTGAGTCACGTTGTTCACTTGTCTCAGCTCTTTGACACAATTTTGTGTTCTTAGCTTTTGGATGAACTTGTCCAATAGATGGTCGTTTTTTGGGCGGCATTTTAAAAAACAGTCCTTAGTATTATGACCCTTTAGTCTTCACCTGAGACTGATAAGAGATGTAATAGGATGAATAGTAAATACAGAGCAGCCCTCACACAGTATTACTATGACCTGAAGGAGCTCACATCTCAGTAATGAAAACCGCCTCACAGGCAGACTTGTGTAGTTGCCCCTAGCAACCAATCAGAGCTCAGCTTTCATTTTACCTCAGCAGCTTCAGTGATGAAAGCTCCCTGTATAGTAAGCAATAATGACAATCTTACTATGAGGCAGTTTTCGCCTGACCAGTATTGTTGCTCAGTAAGGCTGCTTGCACACTACAGTATTTTTCATGGGTCTCTGCGCCGTGGATTCTACAGCTCCATAAACATTCTATGGAGCCAGCAAAATTAACAGCTTTGTGCACAAATAAGTCTATGGAACTGCCAAATCCATGGCCTGGAGGCTCATGAAAAATACTGTAGTGTGCAAGCAGCCAGTAAGGATACCAGACATGTTTTGTCAGTGCGTGTGTGTATGTGTGTGTGTGTGCACACATGTGATCCATGTGTATGTATGCGTGTGTGCATGCACGTGTGTGGTCCGTGTATATGTATGCGTGTGTGTGCATGTGAACCATGTGTTTGTGTGTGCACAGTGCAAGTGTCCATGCATGCGGTAGGTGTGTGTGAGTACGCATGTGCTCTGTTCGTCCGTGTGCGTAGGGTGCATCCATCTCAATGTGTTTGTATGCGTGTCTGGCCCTTTCGTTCGTGTGTGTCTGGTCCTTGCGTTTGTGTGTGTGTGGTGTGCATGTGGTATTTATGGAGTGGTGTTGTGGTATTTGTTCGGTGGTGTTTGTGTTGTGTGTGTCTAGCGTGGTCTGGTGTTTGTGTGGTGTGTTGTGGCATTTGTGTGGTGTTGTGCTTGTGGGTTGGTGTATGTGTACTGTCTGTGTGATGTTTGTCAAATGTTTATGTGTTGTGTGTGGTGCGGCTCCTTTAGCAGCGACTCTTTAGCGCCATTGCTATAATCCGTCCCTGTCAGTCACAACTGTTGTTTTACCCTCAGTACTGTCACTTTCACCTTCAAATTTCCCCAGTATATGTATAGGGCCTAACTTTGGGGGCCCCAATCTGAAATTTACATTCATGGCCAATGAAAATGGCCATGGATTTAAAGGGGTTTTCCCAACATACAGTATGTGGTAGTTGTGAAGAATATCGCCTCGCCCAGCCGCCTGGCACGCCTGCGATCAAACTTCTTTCTTAACCTCCCACTCACACACCGTGAGTAGACCGGGTCATAGGATAAAACGAAATGAGCGATATAAATTTTATATGTTTAATAACCCAAGTGGGTCGGTATGAATTAATAGCATATACAGAAATATACAATATTAATATGATCAAGCATAAACATACAAGCAAAGGAGCGATGATACAATACACAAAAATAAACAGGGGAATTAAAAGATAGAGAAAATACCGGCATAGGCTCGTAGTCCGTTTCTCTAGGCCACAGCAGAGTTTTGGGCCTAGGGCGCAAGCTTAAACAAGTTGCATAAAACAATCCTTCTACATGCTGTCCAGAACTAGGCCCTCAAAGCATTCCTCAGTAGGGCAGGCCCTCTCATCTTCTCCCAGATCCGAGCTCCTTACTGCCTCTTTGCTGAATTATCCCAGAATCCAGGTCTGCCCACAGCATATGGCTAGTGCTCCACCCACCCCTTGCACCCAGGCAGCCCCCCTTCTCCCACCTTTGCAGAACCCTCGGAGAGAAGGGTGACGTTAAGGCTTGCTATCCCCCATCCCATCTGGCCAGGGATAATAAAAGTGCCTGGCTATAGCAAGCCATCTCCAATGAACACACATAAAACCAGTGAAGCGTATCGTCCACCAATGTGGACTCAACTAAAGCACCGCATTCCAAGTGGGGGAAGGACTGACCTAAGCAAGTAAAACACACTTCCAAGAAAGATATAAAACTGAGGGTCGGTTCATCACACCTCCCCCTTTTAGAGCGTGTCGGGAGGAAGGACGATCCTAAGATCGCCTTCCGCGGACACCTTGGCGGCCTCACCCCGCCGGGACCTGCGCTGGTCCCTGACCATATTCCTGGCGTACTGATACCCTCTTCCTCTCTTGTCTGAATGGAGAGTCTTCTAAGGTTCAGGCTCTGAATTAAGTAGACCTGGCTACCTCCTGCTTGCTCTGGGTCCCTCCCCCGAGTGCTGGCGTCCCTCAGACCCACACTCACAACCCCAGGCCCTTGTGGTACCGGTGCTGAGACCCCATCCCGGCAGTCTCCGCCCACCTGGCAACCCCCGGCCTGCACTGGGACCTCGTTCTGAGTGCTGGCATCCCGCAGATCCCCTTCCCGGCAGTCTCTCAGGGTCTCTCCCACACTAGCCACTAGTTGGGGAGAGTTCTAGGGGATTCTGCACCTCCCCCTTTGCTTCCAAACCTAGGGGCACCTCTGGTTCTGGCACAGGTATGTTTGGACCCTGTCCTCCCTCCCAGACGCCTTGCCCCTTTGGGCCTACACCCTGTTCCTCCTGTACTTGGGTGGGTGATGGTGATACCTTGGGCAAATGACTGAGATTATGCTTCCCCAAACCATCCCTCCACAATACATTGACAGGTAATACATTTGACACACCCCCTTCTTGGGTCCCACCTCCAGCACCCCATGCCGTCTGCACTTGGGCCATGGGCACGACTGGCACACCTTGGATGCTGTTTCTCCTTCCCAGGACTCTTTCACAAGAGTTAGGGGCCCACGTACACGTCTCCCGTACAAGAGCTCAAAGGGGAAGAACCCCGTTGAGGCTTGCGGCACCTCCCGGTAAGCGAACAGCAGGTGCGGGAGATAAGGCTCCCAGTCGCGCCCGTGGGACTCGACTAACATCCTGAGCATCTGCTCCAGGGTGCCATTGAACCGTTCACACAGGCCATTGGTCTGTGGGTGATACGGGCTGGACACCAGATGTTGCACCTCTGTTACCTTACACAGGCCTTGCATCAAGGCAGACGTGAACTGGGTACCTTGGTCTGTGAGCATCTCTCTGGGAAATCCAACACGGGAGAAGATGCCTACCAGAGCCTTGGTCACTACATCAGCCCGGGTGGAAGACAGCGCGACAGCTTCCGGGTACCTAGTAGCGTAGTCTACTACCGTTAATATGAAACGTTTCCCGGTGCGACTGGGAATGGACAGGGGTCCAATGAGATCCACAGCCACCCGCTGGAAAGGTTCGGTTATGATGGGCATAGGTATCATGGGTGCTTTGGAGCCTTGCCCCGCCTTGCCCATCCTCTGACAAGTGTCACATGAACGGCAGTATTTAGCTACATCTGTCCCCATCTTAGGCCAGTAGAATAAGTGGCTGAGGCGAGCCTTGGTCTTAGCGATCCCCAGGTGGCCTGCCAGTGGAATATCATGAGCAATCCGCAACAACTCCACCCGATAGGGTTGGGGTACCACTAAATGTTTCTCCCTGAGCCGACTTTCTTTTCCCTTTGTGGGGATCGTTTCCCGGTACAACCTCCCTTGCTCCCAGTACACGCGGTCCTTGTCCGACTCCAAGGGAGGTTGACCAGCACGCTCCTTCAATGCATCCAGACTGTGGTCAGCTTGGACAGCGTCCCTGAACTCCTTACTGGAACCAGACAGAAGAGATGTGCATGTCACATACCCGCCGGTCTCCTCCGGCTCTAGTGTGGGGAGGCTAGTCACGGCGGCCTCAGTGCCATCTCCGGGTGACAGAGGGAACGGCTCAGGGGTCAGAGCGCCTTCCACCCCTCTAGCACTCTGGCTGCGGGTTACCACCGCAACACCAGCGGTCCGTTCCTCATCCGGATCGGCCCTGAGATCCCCGTGACCCACCTGACCACCTGGCACATTGTCCTCAGTTGGGGTTGCCCCCAGCATCTCAGAAGAGCTACCCGGTAAACCTGCAAGGCAAGAATTAGCAATTACATTGACATTGCATTCATTCATTGATTCACAGTGAACTGCATGGGGGAATGGCTGAGCCAGGGTCACACTGAGGGGGCTCTCATCACCCGCAGATGTGGGCGGGGCTACAGCCAGGTCAGCATTCCACAATGTCTCATTCACATGCTCACTGATTACTTTAGCTGGACACACAGCAGGGGGAAACAGGCAGCTGACCCCTCCCTCTGCCTGTGTGACAGGCTTCAACACCTCATTAAAATCATCCTTCAGTACAGACATTTTGTCACAGCGAGGTGGGGCTGCTCCCACCCCATATTGGGACACCAAGGGCCCCAAATCTCTTCCCAATAGCACATTGGCAGGCAGATCAGACACTAGCCCCACATCACGCATCCCTTTTCCCGCACCCCAGTCCAAATGGACGCAAGCCATGGGCACAGTTACGCGTTCTTGTCCAATACCCTTCAGGGTCAGAGTTTTTCCAGGGATAATACTGTCCGCAGGGACCAAGTCAGGTTGCACCAGAGTAATCTGCGCCCCAGTGTCCCGAAATCCCATGACCACTTTACCCCCCACAATGACCTGTTGACTGTTGGCATTGGATTGCAACCCCTCTCTCCCCACCAAGTATACAGATGGGCCAGCTGCCGTGGCTGGGGAAACAGGGGGGGTTCTTAGAGCGGTTGGGGCATTCTGCCTTGAAATGTCCTGGCTGGTTACAGGCGTGACATCGCCGGACCTCTCCTTGGGATTTAGAGGGGGTACCCGGGGCGCCCAGAGTTCTTGGGACAGGGGAAGTAGAGGGGGCACCTGGGACAGAGTTTGTCTTACCCCACTTGGAGACCGCAGGCTGTGGTGAACTCCAACTTTGCCCCTCCTTCCCGCTTGGGGGTCTCTGCAGTGTGGCTCCTCTCTTGATCCCTTGCTCCCTGGTGGACACATAGTCGTCAGCAATCTCTGCAGCCTTGTCTGCTGTTTTGGGTTTCCAGTCACACACGAACTGGCGGACCTCCAGAGGGCACACCTGGAGAAATTGTTCCTTTATCATAAGATCCCCAATTCCCTCAAACGTGGTGACAGTAAGTCCTTTGATCCACCGCCAGAATGTAACCTGTAAGTGGTGCAGAACATCCGCATAGCTCTCTGTGGGACCCCGCTGGATATTCCGGAACTTTTTGCGGTACACCTCCGGCGTGAGCCGGTATCTCCAGATCAGCGCCGCTTTGATGGTCTCATAGTCCGCGTCCACTGGTAAGCTCGTGGAAACATCCAGGCCTTTTCCCTTCAGCCGGGGAGACAGGTAACGGGCCCATTCTGCCTGGGGAATATGATGCTGCTTACACACCCGCTCAAATCCCCGCAAAAACGAGTCCAAGTCCCCGTTATCTTCTAAGATTGGAAAGTCCTCGGATCGGATCTTTAGTGCTCGGGCTCCTGGAGTTGGTGCAGGGTGCGCCTGCTGGCAAAGTTCCAGCTTTTTTAGCTCAAGCTGATGCTCCAACTCCGCCCGACGCTCTGCAGCAGCGGCCTCTCTTTCCGCCCGGCGCTCTGCAGCAGCAGCAGCGGGCCCTCTCTCCGCCCGGCGCTATGCAGCAGCAGCAGCGGCCTCTCTCTCCACCCGGCGCTCTGCAGCTTCTCTCTCTGCCCGGCGCTCTGCAGCTTCTCGGTACTGGAGAATCACCTGCAGATGGGTGCTATAGTCACTGGCGTCTATCTGCTGTAAGGCCATTTGCAAGTATAAGTCCGTTACCCCCACAGAACTGGGGTTACTGGTCCCTCCAGGCACAGTTACCTCTGGGGTCCGGGCACCTGCTGAACCGTCTGGCATGGTGATGTTTTCTTGTGCCAGCCCCTCAGGACTTTGCTCCTCGTCCTGCCCGGCTGCAGCACCTTCCATATCAGCCATCTGCGCAGCGTTTGTATCAGTCAGTTGCTGCCGTCCCCCCCTGACTCCACTTCTCAGAGTCCGAGACATCCACTGGAAGTCGTTGCCAAATAAAAGATAGGACAGAAAAAAAGAAGAAGGGAGGGAACAGTACTGTACCAAACTTTCACCGTATTTTAAGCTTGATCTCATACCGCGCTCGTTCCATAGGATTGCCGCAATCCCCAGTGTCTGCGTGATACCACACCCACACACTGTTACCCTAATATCCCACCGCTGCCACCACTGTGAAGAATATCGCCTCGCCCAGCCGCCTGGCACGCCTGCGATCAAACTTCTTTCTTAACCTCCCACTCACACACCGTGAGTAGACCGGGTCATAGGATAAAACGAAATGAGCGATATAAATTTTATATGTTTAATAACCCAAGTGGGTCGGTATGAATTAATAGCATATACAGAAATATACAATATTAATATGATCAAGCATAAACATACAAGCAAAGGAGCGATGATACAATACACAAAAATAAACAGGGGAATTAAAAGATAGAGAAAATACCGGCATAGGCTCGTAGTCCGTTTCTCTAGGCCACAGCAGAGTTTTGGGCCTAGGGCGCAAGCTTAAACAAGTTGCATAAAACAATCCTTCTACATGCTGTCCAGAACTAGGCCCTCAAAGCATTCCTCAGTAGGGCAGGCCCTCTCATCTTCTCCCAGATCCGAGCTCCTTACTGCCTCTTTGCTGAATGACCCCAGAATCCAGGTCTGCCCACAGCATATGGCTAGTGCTCCACCCACCCCTTGCACCCAGGCAGCCCCCCTTCTCCCACCTTTGCAGAACCCTCGGAGAGAGAGGGTGGGAGTTAAGGCTTGCTATCCCCCATCCCATCTGGCCAGGGATAATAAAAGTGCCTGGCTATAGCAAGCCATCTCCAATGAACACACATAAAACCAGTGAAGCGTATCGTCCACCAATGTGGACTCAACTAAAGCACCGCATTCCAAGTGGGGGAAGGACTGACCTAAGCAAGTAAAACACACTTCCAAGAAAGATATAAAACTGAGGGTCGATTCATCACAGTAGTCCTTGAGTTAAAGGAACCTAAGATTCTCAGCTTTCGTGTCCTATCAGGATTGCAGTTCTTGCTGTGACAAAATTTGTGGAAAAGCTCCTTTTTTGTTGCAGATTTTGCTGCGGGTTTGTAGTAGAAGGGAGAAGTCTAAGTACTTCTTTATATATTTCCCATTCCTTTTGAGGCCACACTTGACTTTGGCTTAAAAATAAAATGCAGCAAATCTGCAACCAAAAAAGCCGCTTTTCCGCAACATGGGGCCTCAGGTAGATGGTAGGTGATAGTGTGGGGAATTTCTGGGAGATTTGCTTAGAACTATATGAAGGGCACAGATTCTGGATGGCCTTCTATATAATAAAAAAAAAAAAATTAACTTCTATTTACTGGGAAATGGGTAGCCAGTGAAGGGATTAGAGTGGATTGGAAGGAAGCAATAGCATTAGATGGGAGGCCACAGATAAGGATTTTGCAGTAATCTGGGCAGGTGTCACTTTGGGTCCGCTTTAGTAATAAACTGAAATTATTATGATAAATGTTATTTTTACTACATCATGTAATTTGGGATTTTACACATTTTGTGATATACAATATAATATAATTTCAGCCATTTTAAACAATCTGGAGAATGGCTATCCATTTATTTTGATGCGTGCATTTGTAAGAGACAGCCAATGTTGTCCTAAGCTTTATTTGTCTGTATAAACTGTTAATGTTGAATGTATTTCTCTGATTCTGTTCCTTTAAGACAGCAGCCATTGTAATTGTGACATGATGCTGGAGTGAACCCCCCCCCTTTTATGTCAGCTTGCCTGTTCTGCAGACAGAATGTGAGCAGAGAAGCAGGAAGTGACGAGACAGAGAGCAGCAGCCATCTTAGCAAGTGTTGTATTGAACTGGTGTGGAGATTTTTCTGTACAGCTAAGCTGTATCTTGGTCCAGAGACAAACAGAGTGTAAAGAGACAACAGGACTAGTGAGTCCACGTGAAAGGAACTGTGCTCAGTGGCTGATCAGTGAGACTGACATTGTGACTGTGTATATGGATACCACAGATAGAGACTCGCAGTGCTGTTGATGTACTGGACAGCACCTGCTAAACCCCGGCTTACATCCCAGCTCAGTGTATGGATTCGGCAGGACTGTCAGTGTGCTGAGTGGAATCTGCTGTTGGATTACATTGCATTCATTGGGTTTCCCTGTTAAAGAGGACTTCATTTCTCCCAAGATCCTGATAACCGTGAGGAGAGGACGTTTCGCTATAAAAGAAAGGAACGACTTTGGGCCCCACCGCGCGCTTCTACAGACTGTAAGCGGTCCACCTGGACCACTGGGGAAAAGGGGGTGCACCCAAATGTGATGTCAGGGTCAGTTAGGGATAGTTTTGAGTATATTGTTCATTCAGTGTCCATACTGCAGAATTGGACAGAGTAAAAGTAGAAACCATTGCAGAATTTGCCTTGAAATTGTTCATGCTATATTGTATATTTTGCTTGTCTTTATCCCTGTCATTTTACCTTCAAATAGCCTTTATTAACTTATAGTAAATATATATTCTTTTCTTGAACTACCGCGTGTGCGTTCATTTCTGGTTGCGGAGACCAAACCACCTGTCTTGCTCTCGGTTCACAAATTGGCGTAGTCGGCAGGATCCGCTTACCAGAATGGACGGTGACGCACCCGTTCGGGAGAATGGTGCTGGAGGAAGAATGCCAGCAGGGGCTATAATGAGTCAGTTAGCTAAATTTGATGGCAATAATATGTCAGTGAGTATGTGGGTGGAACAGATACGAATGATACAGCGAATGTACCAGACCGCACCAGAAGTACTAGTAGAGCTAGCAATATTGACATTACAAGGGGATGCTAAGACCACGGTGATATTGAGGCCATTTGAACAAAGGCAGACATTTGAGCAAGTAGTCCAGATTCTAGAAACCATTTATGGAGAAACTGCATTGCTGGGGTCTCTGCAGGCTCGGTTCTTCCAGAGGGTACAACAGGAGAATGAAAGCCTTCCCCAATATGCAAATGCCCTACAAGAACTGCTCCGAGATATTCAAGTGAAGGAAAGAGGGGGCTCGCCAGCCTTCTGTAACCCTGATCGGACTCTCCGTGACCAGTTTGTCCTGGGGATACGTGACGGCAGTTTAACTGTGACTATGCAGGATTTTATACGACGAGAGACTGATGCTAAATTCCATGATGTACAGGTAGAGGCCATCTCCCGTGCCAATAGTATGTTCCCGAAGCCCCAGACCGCAGTTGGAGTTACTTTGTCACAGGGGGCTAGTTCTGGCTCAGAGACAGTAGAAAAGGGGACGGTTAAAGAAATTCTCACAGTAATGCAGAAACTGCAAGAGCAAATGGAACACTTGCACACCCGTTGTGATGAACATTCTATGAAAATTGCAGACTTCCAGAAAACTGGAGGTGAAAGGGTGAGCCGTCCATACCCAGAAAATCAGAATCACCCACCACCCCGCTGGAGGGATGAGGATAGGACCTACCGAAGGGGTCCAAATCAGTTAATGCAGTGCTCAGGAGAAATCGAAGGGGCTTACCGAAGGGGCCCAAACAGATGGCCAGAACGACGGGAGATACGCTGCTGGGAGTGTGGACGGATGGGCCACGTTGCTGCTAGATGTCCAGAGCAGCGACAAACTTATGAGAGACCGCCGTTAAACTGAAGTCCCCTGCTGCTGTAGGGCGTGTAGTAGGGGAGACTGACAAGGAGACTATGTGGGGAGAATGCCCTAATGATGACCTGATCGCTGCAAGTCCTGTTATACAGGTGGAAATGGAGGGTATTCCGGTTACCGGGATGATTGACACGGGTTCCCAAGTAACGACCTTGAGTAGAGGCTGTTATGAACGGTACTTCCAGCAACATGTGAAATATGATCCCCATACATTCGTACGAGTGGTCGCAGCTAACCAGTTACCAGTTCCAGTCGTGGGAGTGGCCTGGATGAATGTCCGGGTATGTGGCCAAGATCTGGGTAGGAAAGGCATTGTGGTGGTACAGGAGTCACATGAAGTAAAGGTCCCTGTCATTTTGGGGATGAATGTGTTAAAAGAATTAGATCAGATCCTCTTTGAAAAGAAAGGTCACGGTTATTGGAAAGAAACCACCACCCATCGGCCTACTCAAACAGCTTTCCAGCGGCTGATCCGGACATGTGGCTTACAGAAAAGTTCGGATGCGCAGCGTCCTCTGGCTCGAATTTCAGTTCCTTTGCATACAAAAGTTACACTGCCACCCAGTCGGGAGACAATAGTGTCTATGCCCGTAGGCACCTGTCGGAAACTAGAGGGCATAGCTGTGTTGGTAGAACCACTGCAGGCAGCCGAAGGAGGTGTTGATCCGCTAGTGGCCCGTTCCTTGGCAATAGTTCGCAATGGAAGAGTACCACTTCGATGTGTAAACACTCAGGACCAGAGTGTGGACCTGACCCCAGGGAGGCAGCTGGCTAACATCTATGTGACTCCGGAGGAAGTAAGGAAAGTAACTCCAATGCAGCTGAAGCCGACTGAAAGGGATGAGTGGACCGTAACTGTGTCCATGGGAGAAGATGAGGAACCCACCTCTGAATGGAATGGCCGTGCAATTCGAGAACAGATGAAGATGGATGCAAGTTCATGTTCTCTGGAATGTGTGCAGAAGGTAGATGAACTGTTGTGGGAGAACCAAGCCGCCTTTTCACGGTATGCTGAAGATTTTGGATGTACCACAGGGATCTACCATGAGATTCCCACAGGAGACACCCCTCCAATTAGAGAGCGCTACCGACAAATTCCTCCACAGTTGTATCAGGAAGTAAAAGAACTGTTAGCTAAGATGCTACAGAGTGGGATCATCCAAGAAAGCCAGAGTCCCTGGGCAGCTCCTGTGGTGTTAGTAAGAAAAAAAGATGGGTCCATCCGATTTTGCGTAGACTATCGGAAGTTAAACGCTTGCACCGTACGAGATTCCTACCCCTTGCCACGGATTGAGGAGTCCCTCTCAGCGCTGGGGAGAGCCCGGTACTTCTCCTCACTAGATCTGGCTAGTGGGTATTGGCAGGTGCCGATGGCCACAAAAGACAAGGAGAAGACGGCATTCATCTTGCCCATGGGACTATACGAATTTAACCGGATGCCCTTCGGGTTGACAAATGCACCCGGAACGTTTCAGCGGTTGATAGAGAAATGTCTCGGTGACTTCAACTTTGAGTTCACTCTCATCTACTTGGATGACATTATAGTGTATTCTGCGACCTTTGAAGACCATCTCCACCAGTTGGGGCAAGTATTTCGAAGATTGCGGGAACATGGGCTCAAATTGAAACCCAGTAAATGTCGGTTGTTCCAATCTGAAATTGATTACTTGGGTCACCGCGTATCAGGAGAAGGGGTGAGACCATCAAGAGACAAGATAGCGGCTGTTCAAGATTGGCCAATACCGACTACCCTGCGAGAAGTGAGGGCGTTCCTTGGAGTAGCCGGTTACTATCGACGGTTTATTAAGGATTTCGCCAAGGTAGCAGCACCACTTAATGCTCTCCTACGAGGCACATCCGGTGGTCCAAAGAACCGGTCCGTGAAGTGGGGACCTGAACAGGAACAAGCCTTCCAGGCATTAAAGGATGCACTGACAACAGCCCCAATCTTGGCATATGCTGATTACCACTTGCCGTTCCAGCTGTATACGGATGCAAGCCTGTATGGTCTTGGAGCAGTGCTTTCCCAGCTTCAGGATGGCCAGGAGAGGGTCATAGCGTACGGCAGCCGGTCTTTGAGAGATTCTGAAAGAAACCCCGAGAATTATAGTTCATTTAAGTTGGAGCTGTTGGCACTGGTATGGGCCATGACCGAGAAATTCTCTGAATATTTGACCGGTGCTGAAGTTTTAGTACTGACTGACAACAACCCACTAGCTCACCTGGAAAATGCCAAGCTCGGGGCGTTAGAGCAGAGGTGGATAGCCCGAATGACTAAGTTCAATTACCGCATTAAGTATCGGTCCAAGACAGAGAACCAGAATGCTGACGGGCTTTCTAGGGTAACCGCCCAGACCCCCACAGTAGACGTGGATCATGAGTTGGAGCATGTGGAGGTGCCCGACTTCAGCAGATTTTCACAGGCCTTGACCGCCACTAATCAGTTTGAGATGGAGGGGACTGAAATGGCTCCTTTCTTTGGTCCCTCACGACAGGAATGGGCACAGATACAACAGACCCATGAGGGGCTGGCACAGATGATCAAGTGTGTTGAGAAAGGCCAGAAGCCCTGTAGAGAGGAAAGAGAACGACTGACACGTGAGATATTATCTGTTCTGAGTCAGTGGGAAAAGTTGGAGATGAAAAATGGAGTGCTATGCCGAAAGGTCTATTTACCTTCTGAGATCGACATTCGATACCAAATTGTGGTGCCTAGTGAACTGGCTCGCTCGTTGGCAGTTGAGGCTCATAATAAGAAAGGACATTTTGGTCATGAGAAGACCTTTCGTTGGTTACAGCGACTGATTTACTGCCCTGGTCTTCGTCAAATGGTCGAAGAAGTATGCCGCAGCTGTCGAACTTGTGAGATCCATAAGGCAATAGAACAGAGAGCTCCCCTGCAAACCATCGTGACCCAGGAACCTTTAGAAATCGTCATGATAGACTATCTAATGGTGGGCCCATCCAATAGCGGACACCAGTATTGCCTCGTAATGGTGGATCACTTCACCAAATTTGCGGTGGTAACCGCCACCAAGGACCAGACAGCTGAGTCAGCAGCTCGTGCTCTGTGCCAAGATTTCATTCGAGTATATGGGTGCCCTAAACGCATCCACTCCAACCAGGGTGCCTGCTTTGAGGGACACGTAATGAAAGAAGTTCAACGTATCTACGGGATAAAGAAGTCGCACACGACTCCATACCACCCTCAGGGAAATGGGGCCTGTGAAAGATTCAACAGAACTCTGCTACAGATGCTGCGGACTCTGGAGGAAGACAAGAAGTTACAGTGGCCTCAGTTCTTGTCTGAAATGGTGTGGGCCTATAACAATCAGGTCCATTCTACAACGGGGTACTCTCCTTATACACTTCTCTTTGGGCGGTCTGGGCGAAGTGTAGGAGAATTACAGTTGGATGATGTGGATGGGTTCCCTCCGAGGGATCCAACCTCTTGGGTGCGGGCGCACCGGCAGAGACTTGAGACGATCCATCGATTGGTGCGGCAGCGCCTGCAAGAACATCCCCATCCTGATAAGACCCCAGTGCAAGAAGCACCATTGCAACCAGGCGACCTGGTGCTAGTTCGTGTCAAGAAACCCCAAGGGAAATTGGAAAGCCGATGGGAGGCTTTGCCGTATCGTGTTGTTGGCCGCAAGTATGCGAATGGGCCAGTGTACCAGGTCCAGAAAGAAGGAACTGATTGTGTTCGAGTACTTCACCGAAATATGTTGCGCCTGTGTCATTCTGAAGGGACAAATCATGATGGGCTTGCCAATGTGAATGATCTCCCACAGTCAGAGAATGGAGGTGCGGAATGGGCCTCAGACGAGGAGGATGATTGTTGGCCGATCCCTGCTCCTGGGGATGTTCCACCTGTGACTACTGTATCTCCGGCCTGTGCCCCCTCTGGTGCGGAATCCGCTGGTCCTTCTCAGCCCATAGCTGCAGCACCCCATAATATACCACCGGTCCTCAGACGGACCACTAGGCCAAATGCTGGTATTCCCCCTGTTCGGTATGCACAGGATGAGTTTGTTTGGCCTGCCATACATCGGTATACTACCACCCTGTGCATAAAAGTACAACCCTCTGGATATACAGTCATAGGCAGGGACTGCCAATCTTAAAGTGGGGGGGAATATGTAAGAGACAGCCAATGTTGTCCTAAGCTTTATTTGTCTGTATAAACTGTTAATGTTGAATGTATTTCTGTGATTCTGTTCCTTTAAGACAGCAGCCATTGTAATTGTGACATGATGCTGGAGTGACCCCCCCCCTTTTATGTCAGCTTGCCTGTTCTGCAGACAGAATGTGAGCAGAGAAGCAGGAAGTGACGAGACAGAGAGCAGCAGCCATCTTAGCAAGTGTTGTATTGAACTGGTGTGGAGATTTTTCTGTACAGCTAAGCTGTATCTTGGTCCAGAGACAAACAGAGTGTAAAGAGACAACAGGACTAGTGAGTCCACGTGAAAGGAACTGTGCTCAGTGGCTGATCAGTGAGACTGACATTGTGACTGTGTATATGGATACCACAGATAGAGACTCGCAGTGCTGTTGATGTACTGGACAGCACCTGCTAAACCCCGGCTTACATCCCAGCTCAGTGTATGGATTCGGCAGGACTGTCAGTGTGCTGAGTGGAATCTGCTGTTGGATTACATTGCATTCATTGGGTTTCCCTGTTAAAGAGGACTTCATTTCTCCCAAGATCCTGATAACCGTGAGGAGAGGACGTTTCGCTATAAAAGAAAGGAACGACTTTGGGCCCCACCGCGCGCTTCTACAGACTGTAAGCGGTCCACCTGGACCACTGGGGAAAAGGGGGTGCACCCAAATGTGATGTCAGGGTCAGTTAGGGATAGTTTTGAGTATATTGTTCATTCAGTGTCCATACTGCAGAATTGGACAGAGTAAAAGTAGAAACCATTGCAGAATTTGCCTTGAAATTGTTCATGCTATATTGTATATTTTGCTTGTCTTTATCCCTGTCATTTTACCTTCAAATAGCCTTTATTAACTTATAGTAAATATATATTCTTTTCTTGAACTACCGCGTGTGCGTTCATTTCTGGTTGCGGAGACCAAACCACCTGCCTTGCTCTCGGTTCACACATTCATAAATATAATGTATACATATAAGATGGTTGTAAAGTCCTGAGGGCATGACATACCATGATTTGTATACCCTTTTTATTTGTGAGCAACACCAAAAAAAATTATAAAAAAAAAAAATATAAAAAAAAAGTAAAAAAAAAAATAAAAAAATTTTGGTTGCTTTTATAAAATAAAAGGAAGGGAAGTTATTTGTTGGGGGCTTCTTTTTTTTGTTGGGGAGCAATGTTTGTTTTTTTTTTTCTTTTCTTAGGGGCGGAGGGGGGTTGCGGTCATGTTTTCGTTTTTGTTTTTTTTTTTTGGAAGAAGAAGAAAGGGGCTAGTGTCATTTGTAATGTAAGCAAGAAGGGCTGAGTTATTGAAGTCAGTGACCCATACCTGAAAGGCAGTGACACGTAACAAAGAGTAATAACAATCTCATTTTGGAATCTAGCTCAGGAAAGTGAATTGACTGTGCAATAACTCACTGTGTAATGAGGCAGAACTTAATAACACAGACCACAATTATGCTTTATTAAATCCTCTCTGTGCTCCCAGCACGCACATATGTATGCAATATACATAGATAAATAGAAAAGTATTTTGTGAATTATGGATCTTTTTCTTTTAGAGATGTGTAAATTGGATGAAAGATGTGATAGGAACCCACCCCATCTGTATTTGTTCTGTGGTTCTCTTACTGCGTCAGATCCTGGGAACAGTCCAGGAATTGCCACTAGAGACTAAAACACACACCCTGCAGTCTCTTCCATTTTGGCTTTGGCTGCCATAGAAATGCTGAAGTGTTTGTGTCACAAACCAACAAAGACGGGGAACATTGAGGAGAAAGCTGAGATGCTTTGATGGATGAGAGATGATTAGAACCAGGCAAGCTTCAAAGGCTGTCACTGCTGCCAGCCATGGAGATCCACAATAACAAGCAGGGAAGAGTCAGGCAAGGAAAGTATTTGAAATGAGACAGAGATAGTGATGCTAAACACGACTGGGAAATAAAAGAATTAAGCTAAATACAATAAAAATAGAACAGTTCTATTTGTTCATATCCTTAATTTGCTATTTCTTCCCTCCTTATTGTTGCAGAGGGGGAGCCTCGATCAGAATTGTACTTCATGATCCAAAGGTACTACAACTTTCTACTCAGTATCCCTTTCACAATTGTTGCCCCCCCCCCCCCACACAAAAAAAGGGTATGTGATGCTTTTCTATGGCAGCTCACATCTGAGACAGGATCAGAGACTGGTCTGAATGACAGCCATTATACACGGTATACATGCAGTATATAATAATGAACAAGCTATCAGATGATTGCTGATTCAACTCCCCTAGTGAGAACACAAAATCTAAAAAAAAAAATTTTTAAATTATATAAATGAGGTACTGACCCATAGAATAAAAGTAACATATTTCTTATGCTGTTTGGTGAATGTCAAAAAAATGTACAAACTTATGTATGCTTTTTAAAAAAAAAAAAATAAATAAAATTTAGTCAATAGGTTGTAGGCACACAAAGTGGTGTAATTCAAAAATGCATATCATCCTGCAGCAAACAAGCAAAATTGAAGTAATTTAAATCAAGACTGGCTGTGGCAGGAAGGGGAATGTATATGGAATTTTTAAGCTGTGCAACAGTATATCAGGGTACACCCCAGGTTTAGAGTTTGCGAGGGAAATGATAACAGTACTGACATCTCCAGAATGCCGCCCATCCTAGGAGTTCAATGTAGTGCACACATCTTACATATTCATATTTCACCATCCGCTGTGCATTAATTTCTGGAAAACAATTTCATGCAATATCCGTGGGATTACAATGCTCACCACACCCATTGATAAACTCCTTGCTCTCAGAGCCTTTGCAATAGACCATCAATCTAGTGGAAATGGCCAAATTAGGTTTAAAATGCATAGGGTACTCTGTCACTTCTGAGCCATGTTGTATTTCCAGGCAAAGATTAACGCCACAGGTAGAGTGCTTCTAAAATCAGGAAACTTATCTTAATAATTGGAGAGATTACTTTTTATAGTAGCACATACGGGACATGATATACAGTGGGGAAAAAAAAGTATTTAGTCAGCCACCAATTGTGCAAGTTTTCCCACTTAAAAATATGAGAGGCCTGTAATTGACATCATATGTAGACCTCAACTATGAGAGACAAAATGAGAAAACATATCTAGAAAATCACATTGTTTGATTTTTTAAGAATTTATTTGCAAATTATGGTGGAAAATAAGTATTTGGTCACCTACAAACAAGCAAGATTTCTGGCTCTCACAGACCTGTAACTTCTTCTTTAAGAGGCTCCTCTGTCCTCCACTCATTACCTGTAGTAATGGCAACTGTTTGACATTGTTATCAGTATAAAAGACTCCTGTCCACAACCTCAAACAGTCACACTCCAAACTCCACTATGGTGAAGACCAAAGAGCTGTGGAAGGACACCAGAAACAAAATTGTAGACCTGCACCAGGCTGGGAAGACTGAATCTGCAATAGGCAAGCAGCTTGGTGTGAAGAAATCAACTGTGGGAGCAATAATTAGAAAATGGAAGACATACAAGACCACTGATAATCTCCCTCAATCAGGGGCTCCACGCAAGATCTCACCCCGTGGGGTCAAAATGATCACAAGAACGGTGAGCAAAAATCTCAGAACCACACGGGGGGACCTAGTGAATGACCTGCAGAAAGCTGGGACTAACGTAACAAAGGCTACCGTCAGTAACACACTACGCCGCCAGGGACTCAGATCCTGTAGTGCCAGACATGTCCCCCTGCTTAAGCCAGTACATATCCCGGCCCGTCTGAAGTTTTCTAGACAGCATTTGGATGTTCCAGAAGAGTATTGGGAGAATGTCATATGGTCAGATGAAACCAAAGTAGAACTGTTTGGTAGAAACACAACTCGTCGTGTTTGGAGGAGAGTGAACGCTGAGTTGCATCCAAAGAACACCATGCCTACTGTGAAACATGGGGGTGGCAACATCATGCTTTGGGGCTGTTTCTCTGCAAAGGGACCAGGACGACTGATCCGTGTACATGAAAGAATGAATGGGGCCATGTATCGTGAGATTTTGAGTGCAAACCTCCTTTCATCAGCAAGGGCATTGAAATGTGGCTGGGTCTTTCACCATGACAATGATCCCAAGCACACCGCCAGGGCAACAAAGGAGTGGCTTCGTAAGAAGCATTTCAAGGTCCTGGAGTGGCCTAGCCAGTCTCCAGATCTCAACCCCATAGAAAACCTTTGGAGGGAGTTGAGAGTCCATGTTGCCCAGTGACAGCCACAAAACATCACTGCTCTAGAGGAGATCTGCATTGAATGGGCCAACATACCAGCAACAGTGTGTGCCAACCTTGTGAAGACTTACAGAAAACGTTTGAACTCTGTCATTGCCAACAAAGGATATATAACAAAGTATTGAGATGAACTTTTGTTATTGACCAAATACTTATTTTCCACCATAATTTGCAAATAAATTCTTTAAAAATCAGACAATGTGATTTCTGGATTTGTTTTCTCATTTTGTCCCTCATAGTTGAGGTCTACCTATGATGACAATTACAGGCCGGCTTCATCTTTTTAAGTGGGAGAACTTGCACAATTGTTGGCTGACTAAATACTTTTTTCCCCACTGTATTAGGCACTGAAATGACACATTAAATTTTGAAAAGCATCACCTGGGTTAAAAAAAATTATGCTTGAAAAATGACATTAAACCTCCTGATGGGTGTAGCTTTCAAACTGAGATCACTTCTTCATACCTTTCACTGCACTGGCACCTTAGCAGCTCTGCAAATGCATTATGGTGCCTGAAAAGGGATTCCAGAAAAATATGCCTTCCAAAAGTCTATTGGCACTCCTCTCCTTCTCTGACTTTCCATGTGGCCAAATAGCTATTTTCATCTACATGTGCTGTATTTACCTAGTAGGGAGAAATTACAAAACAAATTGTGGTTCGCATTGTTGCCCCTTGTGAAAATGAGACATTTAGGGCAAATGCAACTTTTTTTTTTTTGCAAAAAATGTAATTTTTAATTTTCATGGCCCATTGTCAATAAATGCTAGAAAACACCTGTGGGTTAAAAATGCTCACTAAAAGCCTTGGTAAGTGTCTTGAGGGGTTGTAGTTTCTACAATGGGGTAACTTTTTGGGGGTTTACATTGTACTGGTATTTTAGGAGCTCTGCAAATGAGACATGGCAACCAAAATTTATACCAGCAAAATCTGCTGTCTAAAAGTCAAATAGAGCTCCTTCTGAGCCCTGCTGTGTGCCCATACAACAATTTACAATCACATATGGGGTATTTCGTTATTCAAGAGAAATTATGTTACTGGGCATATGACATCACCGAGGAGAGCGCTGGACACTACAAGGAGGACCAAAAGAGTATGAACTTTTTTCATTTTTTACGCCTTCCCTGGGTCTCCACCTATTATACTCTGGGGTCTAATAATTTTAGCCAATTTTAAGGTGTGGTTTGTACCAAACTTGTTAGACCCAAAACAAATCTTGAACCCAAGCCACCAGAATCCAAAATGAAATTAATCCTGAGAGATTCACCTTTCTCTAAGGGTGGGTTCACACTTGCGGTGGCACTCCGTCCACTATGAATTCGACCTAAATGTCAGAAAACTGTATAGGGAAAGGCTTGCGATGCTTTGCTTAAAAATCTATTCACTTGAATGGGTTTTTAAAGCAATGCGCGGGTGTGCGCTTACACCCTCTGCGCCGCGAAACCAGTTTTTTTCGTCAGACACAAAGTACTGCATGTCCAACTTTGTTTCACATGAAAAAAAACTGGTTTGGCGGCGCAGAGGGTGTAAGTGCACACCGCGCATTGCTTTAAAAACTCATTCAAGTGAATGGGTTTTTAAGCAAAGCGTCGCAAACCTTTTCCTATCCAGTTTTCCGTCATTTAGGTCAGATTCGCGGCGGACAGAGTGCCACCGCAAGTGTGAACCCACCCTCACTACAATGTGTCCTGTGTCATACCAATAGAAAGAACCTGTGGTTCTCAAAAAGCAGGTGGACAAACAAAAACACAAAATCTATGATAAACTCCAAGCACTAAATACACAAGAATGAGTTGTCATCAGTCAGGATTTGGCCCAGAAGCTGATATCCAGCATGCCAGGACGAATTGCAAAAGTCTTGAAAAATAAGAGTCAACACTAGAGATGGGCGAATCAGTTCATACCAAGCTAGGTTCGACTCTAATGTTCCAAATTGTTGGAACATAATGGCTCCTGCTTTATATTATGAGGTCTCTTGAGACCCCAGAGTATAATAGGTGGAGGCCCAAGGGAAGTGAAAAAAATAAAAACACATTCATACTAATACTCATGACGTCATGCGCTCGGTGTGCCCATGTTTCCATTGATGGACCAATCACAGGCTTCATCAGTGACCCCGGGCCGATGATGTCACAGAAGAGCACTAGACTCATTATGTGAGTCTTCTTCATGTTTTTTTCATTTGCTTCAATGTTGGATATATCTAGTCTGCCTACTATATGATTGATTTAATATATTTAATATATTTAATATATACAGCTAATCCCCTGCTTTTTTCTAACATTAGTTATATGTACTGTTATTCAATTAGGATGATTCTGTATAACTTTGGGTGGTGACTTTTTGATTTTTTGCAAATCCTCCTTCATTTACATTGTGGTAGACATTATTTATTCATACTTGCATATATATAATTGTTTCCATATATCGCCCATCTGTGATCACGCTATTGTGATTTGGACTCTAAGCCAATTTTCCCTTTCTCCTTTTTTTTCTCTTTTCATTTTGTCTTTTATATTTAATAAACATGAGTTTTATTGATCTCTTTGTTGTGAGAGTTTTTTGATTTGTATTTCTGAATGTACTCCTCAACTATGTTTTCTTGCTATCTTATTGCTTGTTTTTTTTTGTTAATGTAATTGTATTTGCCAATAACTGTAAAAACTGATGAAATGCTTATAATTGTACTTCAGTATACCATAGAAAAACATCTGACTAAAAGATCTAAAAACCTTGAAGCAGAAAACTTTGTGAAAAACAACATTTGTTTGATTGTATATGTACATTTTGCATTCATTGTGAAATTTCTTATTGCAAACCAGAAGGTCATTTTAAGCACTTCCTGCCTAAGACATACCATTATGTAATGGAAGGGTAGTAGTTAACGTGGAATCCTGTACTACTTTGCCATGAGCAGCAGCTGCAGCTGGTTTCAGCTGTAACATATATCAGTCATGGTCATTTTCCCCCTTAGGTACATCTGCAATATCTAAGTGGTTTCTGAATATTACTACCCCCATCAGCAATCCCACAATCTTTGGAGTGCCAATGTGTTGATACGGTGACAATGGCCTTTTAAAGGTCCACATGTCAGCCATCTAAGCTAAGCTATTAAAATCTGCAAAAGGTAGCATATAATGTATATCATATCAGCATTAGGGTGAATAGTGTAATGTGGATTATCTTAGTGATTGGGGAACTTAATGGTCAGTTAATGGTCTCACCAGTGAGGCTAAATTTAAAAAAAAATATGAAAACAAAATATTTCTAAGTAGTTAAAAAAAGAAAAACACAAACACCTTTTCTTCCATTAAAAGGAATCTGTCAGCTGGAATTGTAAAAAAAAACTAACCATAGTGCTCTTTACATACTTTACAAATGTGCCTTTGTTATTGACCATTGCAGCTTTTTCAACAAGTAAAATCACTTTTATTCATATGCAGATTAGCTGAAAAGTGCTTTGGGGGTGTTATTTATATTCAGTGAGCTTTACTCTCCCATTTATACCACGTGTCAGGAGCGATGAAGAGGATGAAAGACGGGTTGCTATCAATCATCCAATGGAAAGCTGGAAAGCAGTTAGGGGAGATGCAATGCAGAGAGCAGAGGCACACAGAACTGCACCTGCATTACCATGACAGAATTTCCAAGATTACTATATATACTGAATTTCCCCATTGTGGGACTATTAAAGGACTATTATTATTAAATTAATAAATGATTATATCTGCATTTGTGTCTCAAAAATGATATGACAATTGATGTGTTTTCTTTGTAAAGAATATTAAGAATTAGCCCAAAGATACACCATACAAACTATCCTGCAGTAGGTGCAGGAGGTCCTCACCAAGGTCCCTGCAGTCGAAATGAGAGACTATATGGGCTGATGTTACATATTTGAGATTGATTGGCGCTAGGCCTACAGTCCAAAGCCAAAGTCACAAGGTGGTGAGAATGGAAGAGAAAAAAATTACCTGGTCCAGGCACTTTTATGACTGGATGTGCCCCAGTGGTCCATGAAGGCGAAGTGGATGTAGCTGCTATGTTGACCCAAAACCCGTGTTGGGAAGGGTTCCAACTCAACCAAGTTGGCAGAAAAGGAAGAATTACTACAGGACTAAAGATTTATCCTTGAACAGAGGGCTTGAAAAGACTTCACCCTGTGTTCTGTTTTGCTAAACAGACCTGTTAGTAAAATCGTTTGCTTGTCCACCATCCAGACACAGTTGGAACCTTCATTACATATCTCTATCTTTGCCTGAAGCATTTCCAGATGCTTAGCAAAGAAGACCTAGTATTATGTTGCCTATTACATGTTCTGCCAATGCCAGACCGCCACTATTGCCTTAGTTTGCAGTGGTGTTGTGAACAAGAAACATGGACCTGGACTACTACAGATTGGAACAGTATTGTCTTTAGTGATGAATCCAAGTTCTGTTTGGGATCCAACAATGGTCAGGTTCGAGTATGGAGGCCTGGTGGTAAATTCTTCAATCCTGCCTTTACTGTGGAGCAGTGCACTGCACCAACTGCTGGTGTGATGATCTGGGGAATCATTGCATACGACAGTAGGTCATCCCTAGTAGTGATATGAACAGATCAGTGATATGTGCAGTACATCAACAGCCATATGTGCTACCTCTCATGGCTGGGCTTCCAACTGGCATTTTTCAGCAGGATTACATAGCAAGGGTTTCTCAGGAATGTCTCCACCAGATTGCAACACTTTCTTGGCCTGCATGGTCGCCAGATTTATCGCCAATTGAGCATTTAGTTTTTGCAATCCCATGTGTCCTTATCTGTAATAGTTCAGTCTCCTCATGTGTCACAGTTTGTTGATTAATTGGTTAACAACTTAAATTAGTGCTAGTTTTGAAGCTCTGCATCCCTATATAAGTAGATACAGCTTATGGGGGAAGCATTTCCAATGCAGGGGGGCATTTTCTAATGCAGTGTCCATCTTAACCGAAGTGCAGATTAACCAAAGTGCACTTTAACATGGCACTTAGACAGGGCACAAGACAGCCAAACCATGGAAGAACACCAGGTAAACTTAAAACCAAAACAAAAAGCTTTAACACATGGTATGATATAGCTGCACTGTCACTTACTATGTTAGCAATTGTCTTCCTGCAGTACTCCCCTCCATCTCTACCACCAGTGCATACTATCCATATCAGTCCTTCTCTTCTGCCTTTTCCCATGTACAGCTCTCACACACTTTTCACTCTCTTCAACCACCCTAATCCCTATATTGCTTTTAGCAGTGAAACCAAACATAAGCATCCACATAAATCACTGACCCACCTTCTGTCTCTGTCCATTTTGCTCCTCCTAGCTGCTGGGGACATCTCTCCAAACCCTGGCCCTCCTTCTCTCCAAAATTTTTCTTCTTCTTACACACACAGGAATCCTACAAACCTAATCAATATTTGCCATGTTCCCTCTCCTTATCTTTCTCCTGTCTCTTTTAATTGTTCTCTCTGGAACTCCCGCTCAGTGTGTAACAAACTAGAATATATTACTGACTTATTCCTCAGCAAATCTCTCAACATGCTTGCCCTTACTGAAACCTGGATCCAGCAGTCTGATACGGCCTCCCCTGCTGCTCTGTCTCATGGTGGCCTACAATTCTCACACACCTCTAGGTGTGACAACAGGAAGGGTGGAGGGGTAGGGTTACTTCTGTCACCACAGTGCACTTTTCAGGCCATCCCACCGATACCCTCACTCATATTCCCCTCATTTGAAGTACATGCTATCAGACTTTTCCGCCCACTCTCCTTACGTGCAGCTGTGATCTACCGTCCACCCAGTTCACCCTACCAATTTCTGGATCACTTCGCTTCTTGGCTTCCCCTCTTTTTATCCAGTGAAATTCCTACCCTAATCATGGGTGACTTTAACATCCCCACTGACACCCCTGTCTCCCCAGCTGCCTCACAGTTTCTCTCAATAACCACGTCTTTTCGTCTTTCACAACTTTCCTTTTCTGCCGCACATGTAGATGGCAACACCATTTATCTTGTCTTCCATCGTCTTCTCACAGTTTCTAAATTTACTAACTCTTCCTTGCCACTCTCTGATCATAACCTTCTGTATCTCACCATCAGTGCTTTCTCTCCTTCACAGGACATACCTACTCATCATACATATAGGAATTTACGTGCTATTAACACCCAGCACCTCTCAGATACTCTACAGTCCTCTCTGTCCCCCATCTCTTCACTCTCCTGTCCCACCAGTCACTATAATGAAAGCCTTAAGAGTGCATTGGATGAGG
Source organism: Leptodactylus fallax (assembly GCA_947044405.1). Lineage (NCBI taxonomy): Eukaryota > Metazoa > Chordata > Amphibia > Anura > Leptodactylidae > Leptodactylus > Leptodactylus fallax. The sequence goes on from CAMRHE010000094.1 coordinate 412,920, forward strand.
CGGCTCCCCCCTCCACTCAAAAGGTTAGACGCAGGAGGCAGCAACCCTGGCACACGCCACAGACACGTTTTCTTCAGCGGTGCTCTAGGTGTGCTGAACGTCTGTGGAGAAAATCACGTACACCTGCAGACTTCCTCCACTTTAAATTTATGCTTAAAACCTATAATTCTGCCCTTCACCTAGCCAAACAAGCCTATTTCACCACTCTCATCTCTTCTCTCTCCTGTAACCCTAAAAGGCTATTTGAAACTTTTCATTCCTTATTTACCCCTAAGGTGCAGATGCCATTCACAGACCTTAGCGCAGATGACCTGGCCTCTTATTTCCATGATAAAATTGATAAGATCCGTCAGGAAATAACTGCCCAATCCCCAGGTGGCATTGACCCCCTCACCAGCCGCACTTCAGACTGTTCATTCTCATCTTTTGAACCTGTTACAGAGGAGGAAGTATCTCAGCTACTTTCCTCTTCCCGCCCTATGACCTGCAGTAGTGACCCTTTCCCCTCACACTTTCTCCAGTCTCTGTCGCCTGCCGTCATGACTTACCTTACTAAAATATTTAACCTCTCTCTTCTGGAATTTTCCCATCCTCTTTCAAACATGCTGTCATAACCCCACTACTGAAGAAATCCTCCCTTGACCCGTCCTGTGCTGCTAACTATCGCCCTGTCTCTAACCTTCCTTTTATCTCCAAAATCTTGGAACGCTTGGTCTATTCTCGTTTAATCCGCTATCTTTCTGCTAACTCTCTTCTTCACCCCTTACAATCTGGCTTTCGCACGCTGCACTCTATTTATTATGCTTACTTATATAGCGCCATCATATTCTGCAGTGCTTTACAGACATTGACAGTCACTGTCCCATATAGGGCTCACAATCTACATTCCTTATCAGTATGTCTTTGGAGTGTGGGAGGAAATCGGAGTACCCGGAGAAAACCCACGCAAATACGGGGAGAACATACAAACTCCTTGCAGATGTTGTCCTTGGCAGGATTCGAACCCAGGACTCCAGCACTGCAAGGCTGCAGTGCTAACCACTGAGCCACCGTGCTGCCCTACTCTACTGAAACGGCCCTCACAAAAGTCTCCAATGATCTCCTGATGGCTAAATCCAAAGGTGACTTCTCTCTTCTTATTCTTCTAGATCTCTCAGCAGCATTTGACACTGTTGACCATCAACTCCTCCTCACTATGCTCCAGTCAGCCTCACAGACACTGCTCTCTCCTGGTTCTCCTCTTATTTCTCTGACTGCACTTTCTGTGTATCATTTGCGGGCTTTGTTTCTTCCCCTCTTCCCCTTGCCATTGGGGTTCTTCAGGGCTCAAACCTAGGTCCCCTGCTCGTCTCCCTCTACACGGACCCCATTGGACAAACCATCACTAGATTTGGCTTCCGGTACCATCTTTATGCTGATGACACCCAATTATATACGTCATCCTGTGACATCACCCCTGCACTAATACAGAACACCAGTGACTGCCTCTCTGCTGTCTCAAGTATCATGTCTTCGCTCTATCTGAAACTGAATCTCTCAAAGACTGAACTACTGCTGTTTCCAACATTTAATAGATCTGTCCCTGATATCTCCATTGCAGTCTCTGGCCCTACCATAACTCCTAGGCAGTATGCCCGCTGCCTCGGGGTTTTGTTTGACTCAGACCTTTCCTTCACCCCCCATATCCAATCACTCGCACGCTCTTGTCATCTTCACCTCAAAAACATCTCCAGAATCCGCCCTTTCCTTACCACAGATACACTAAAGACACTTATTGTTGCCCTGATTCACTCTCGCCTTGACTACTGTAACTCCTTACTAAACTCTCCCCTCTACAATCTATTCTGAATGTGGCAACCAGGCTCAATTATCAGTCTAGACGCTACAGCGATGCCTCCGGTCTGCGCCGGTCACTACATTGGCTGCCTATTCAATACAGAATACAATATAAACTCACCCTCATTCACAAGGCTCTCCATAATGCTGCACCTCCCTACATTTCCTCCCTCATCTCTGTCTATCGCCCAACCCGTACTCTCCGTTCACTCAATGACCTAAGACTAACATCCTCTATTATCAGAAACTCCCACGCTCGTATACAAAACTTCTCCCGAGTTGCACCACTTCTCTGGAATGCTCTATCCCGGACTATCAGATTAACCCCCAATTTCCACAGCTTCAAGCGTAAACTAAAGACACATCTTTTCACAACTCCTAATCACAACTCCTAATGTAAACCCTTCCGTAGTTAGAATCCCTAAAACGTCCCCTCCTCTGTTTATGCTTCAACATTACCTCACAGGATATGATGCCGTATCAGACTAGCTTTATATGTCCAGGCACCATCTGCATGTTAAAGGACACGACTGGTGATGGCTCATACAGCTTTATATATGTGTAATGACAGTAACCTCTATTACAAAAGTGTCTGACCATTGTATAAGCAATGCTACATCTGTTGCCGCCCCTGCTACTTCTTGTGTCACCCCCTCTACCTCATAGATTGTAAGCTCTTGCGAGCAGGGCCCTCAGTCCCAGTGTGTGAATTGACTATTTCTTTGTAATGTATCTTTTTTGTCAGTACTTGAACCCTACAAGTTGTACAGTGCTGCGGAATATGTTGGCGCTATATAAATAAAATGTATTATTAAATGTATTATTATTATTTATGGGACCAGCTGGAACATCAGCTTCAGCAATCTACAAATGTGCAGGGTCAACCGGCTCAGCTGCATTATCTCTGGGCAAATGTGCCACAGGATACCCTACAGAACCTCTATGCCCTCATGCCCAACCGGGTACTAGAGCTTCCTTTCAATTGTACAGTTTTCCCCAATAAATTTATTCTTTTACTCTAATATTGTAATCACATATATCATTATTACACTCACAAATAAAAGGTTTCATGCCAACAACTCCTTATTGGTACGTTATTTTTTTTGCTGTTAATGAATGTAAATTTGGAAGTGTAAATAGGAGTCTAACAGGACAGGGAAATACCACTCTTATATTTTTCATGTAAAGAAGGTGTCTCCAAGGATATCCCCTAGGAACATAAGTGTTTGCAATGATATCCCTAGGAACATACAATTTTTGAATGTTTTATTAATACAGAGTCTCACAGAAAATAAAAACTTATGAAAGGTATATCAATATATCCTCCTATGGGTGATGTTTTACAACCTAGGAGGTTGTATAGAGCTGTGTTATTTTTTTCTTTATTTTGCTTACTTATATAATGCCAAACATATTCCACAGTGTTTTAAAAGATTTTGTCGTCGCTCACTGTCCCAAATAGTGCTCAGAATCTAAATTCCCTATCAGTATGTCTTTGGGAGGAAAGCAGAAAGCAGCTTTATATGCTAAGACAGAAATAAATAGGGCACACTGGGTATCCATGTACCCTTAAAAAGACCTAAGACTACAGTATTAAATATGGGGATTATAAACAACTATCACATGTATCTGCCAACATTGCTGCTGAGATAGTGGATTAAAACCTCTGAATGCTTTCTCTCTGCTTTATTAGATTTGTAAACCACACAATTATGCTCCATATTAGGGGTGGTGAAAAAAATTCCTCTGGCTTTGGGGATTACACAAACAAGCGTGGTGATAGAACTTAATTAGAAATTCTCTTATTTCTTTCTTTATGTACATGTTTCTGGCATAAACAGTGTCCAGAAATGGACTGTTATCTCCTTAGAGAATATACATAGAAGCAGACCCAAGCCTCCCTCTGAGCAGAACAGCAGATCAAGCATTAAAACAAAGAGAAGATTTCACAGTTTACACAAACTTTGACAGAGGCTGATGGAGTCTGTTCAGCATCACATTGGGTCCTTGTGTTACAGAGCCACTGTATGGTGCCTCCATGTGGCACCTTCAACTCCTTTAGAGAAATCTTCTACAACTTTTTTCCCACAGATTCCGTGTGAATCCATGAGAAAAACCACAGTGTGGATCCAGATTCAGAGAAATCCATGTGCACAAGGGACAAGGCCCTCAAGCAGCATTGCATTAAAAACATGCATGAATCTGTAATGCAATGTAATAATCTGAAATTATTGTCTGTGAATACAGTTCACCTTACAAACTACAAATGCAATTTAAAGCTGCATTATTCAAAGTAGAAGCCATATATCAGTACCATCCAGAAATGTCGCCATTCTCTGGGTCAAAGCTCTTCTAAAATAGTCAGAGGCAAAATGGAAAACTGTTCTGTGGTCAGATGAATCATAATTTTAAATTCTTTACGGAAACCATGGATGCCGTGTCCTGAGGACCCAATAGGAAAGGGACCACCTGGTTTATAATCAGTTAAAAAACCTGCATCTCTGATATGGGGTATGGGGTTGCATTAGTGCCTTCACAACTTACACTTCTTGGAAGGAACTATTAAAGGCATTATCCGGTTTCTAACATTGATGGCCTATCCCAGGACCCCCACAAATCACCAGTACCGAGACAGCGTGGCTTGAGGTATTATTTACATACTTCAAGTCACACTGCTCACCCGGCGTTGAAACTGTGACGGCGAGTGCAGGTACTGCACCGCTGTCCTGTTGTAATGTATGGGGCAGCGCTGCAGTACCTACACTCACCGCTACAGTCTGTCTCGGTACCAGTGATCTGTGGGGGTCCGGGTGTTGGACCTCCACAGATCTAATAATGCTTATGCTCAGGATAGGCCATCAATGTTAGAATCAGAATAATCCCTTTAATGCTAGGCAGTATATAGGTTTTAACATATGGATGATTTTAACATATTGCCTGGATGGGGGTTACTACATATGCTCCCATCCAGGCAATGTCCCTTTCAAGGAATGCCTTGCATATTTCAAAACAATGCTAAACTACATACTGCAAACATCACAACAGTATGGCTTCACAGGAGAAGAGTCTGGGTGCTGAACTGGCCGCTTGCAGTCCAGACCTTTCAACAATAGAAGACATGTGGTGCATTAAGAAACAAAAAAATCAACCAAAGACGACCCAGGTCTATTGAGCAGCTAGAATCCTACATCAGACAGCAATAGAACAACATTCCTCTCCCAAAACTCCAGCAATCCTCACTTCCCAGATTCTTATAGACTGTTAAAAGAAGAGCGGATGCTATACAATAGTATACATAGCCTTGTCCAAACTGTCCAAATTAAGCTGGAGGCTCAGTTGTTTTTCCTTAGTACTTGTTTTTCCTTAGTACTGCTTACTTTTCCAGCCCTTTGTTAATCTTCTCCCAACTCTTGTTGCTGCCATCAATTTTGTAAATGAGTTTATTTTTTCAAATGAAATGGAAAAATATCTAACTTCAGCTTCTGATATGTGTTCTATGTTCTATTGTGAATAAAATATGATTATATTAGATTTCCAAATCACTGCATTCTTGGTTTCTTTACAATTTACACAGCCTCCCAACTTTTTGAATTTGAGTTGTAACTACAAATACTAAACAGATTAGTTATGCTTTCTAAGGTAGAATCTTAATAGCATTTTATGGTAATCTGCAGACTGTATTCAAGTCCTAAATACTCCAGAAAAAGTTCCTGGCATGTACAGTATGTCAAGCATCAGTGTGGTATATGTCAGTACTCATATTTTTTCAACTGTATGTAAAAAAAAAAAACAAAAAAAACCTGTGTTGTCTTATACAGAAGGTCATGGCACAGTATACGTATTTTAAGATTGCATTGCATGCACTAATGTGCTATCTAATGATAGTTGGCTGAACCTGACAAAATGAACGGGTTCCAACAGTACACACCACACCTAAAGTGTACTGTCAGCTTAAGACGTTAAGCATATACAGTTAGTCATAGACAGATGAGTATTGTGTACTGTGTATTAAGTCCTCCAAAGTGCCCCACCTTTTCCTTCGAAAGATAAGGTGCTGCTAAATAATTAGTATAGTTATTAAAAATTTGGTAAAAGTCTTTAATACAATTTTTCTGGCTGTTCCAGTCCATACAGGCTAACAAAATATATATTTTATTAAAATAAAATTTGTAAAGTTTGTAGACTCGCTGCACGCATTAGATTTGTGCTCTTACAATTAGTTTTATCCCTTCTATCCCCTATCCTACAGTTTAACAATAATGTACACTAAATACCTTGCTTTTTACAGGCTTACCTGTATCATTTAGGCTGATGAGTGTGGTGAGTTGGATTTTTTTGTCTTACTATCTTACAAAAAAAACTATGGAAACAAATACTGTGGCTTGCAATTGAACTTGCCTTGTTCCTGTTTACTGCAGGCTACTAGCCTCTATGTTCTCTGGCCGGGGGGGTTTATGGACAACTCATATATAGGGAGGGGTCCAGTCACTTCTGCATCTAAACTAAATTGGATTGCATAATGATGAATATTACATTGGCTTTGGAATGATTGCATCGTATTACCTTCATTACAGTAATTGTTCATTACCCTTAACACACTACATGTATTTTTTTTTTCATTTGTAATAATTAGTATTTCTTTAGAGTTTACTGCAATCCAGTCTCTAAATACTCATATCTTAAACCGACTATACACATACGCACACACTGCTTGTATGCATACATATAGAACTTAGACAACAACTATCTCACTATATCAATTAATAGTGCAGAGAAAATAATGCAGCAAGCCTAATTCTCATTTCCTCAACTTCTGTTATCAACGGATAGTTGGAATGCCTCCATGCACATTAAACTTTAGATTGCAAATCTCTATAGATTTCTCCAACAGTGGGGGAATCATTGTTTAATAAAGGTAACCAATTTTTAAATAGACCAGATAATCACCACATATCCAACATCTATCACCCCCCAGCACCCAGCAGCAAATGCATGGAGATATAGTATCACACGCCACTATTCAGATGATAAAAACATGTCCACCAGAAAAAGTGCAACTCTTTATATTAACAGGCTTTGACCATATAGGGTGACTTAATTCAATCTCATAACGGGTCAAAATGGCAAAAATAAATAAAAAAAGGGATGCACATCTCAATGATCCACTGATCTCTACATCCTGGTCCCTCTTGACACTGGAAAGGGATGCTCAGCCAGTCACTGTCTGAGGCAAGTCACCACTACAGTCAGTGATTGGCTGAGAGATTATTTCCTGAGGCCAAAAATCATTGCAGTAGGACCAGCAGGGGACCAGTAAGATACCATTTCTTTTGCATTTTATTAAATTCTAATATTTTTTTAAACATTTTACAGGCCAGACAACCCATTTGAGTCAATAGAACTTATCCCCATAAAAATCACTACAAAATTGTTATTACCACAGTCATAATGATCCAAACTAAAACGTTATCAAATTATTTAACCTGCATAGTGAAAAATATTCAGAAAATTTGCCATAATGGTACCAATAAAAACTACAGCTTGCTCCATTATAAACAAGCCCTCACACATCAATTTCATAAGAAAAATATAAATGCTAAAAAGAGTAAACAGGAAATGGCATCTAAAAAAAATAGACAAAAAAACTACCTTTGGCCCTTTTTTGGTATGCAACCTACACTAATTGCAAAGAGATGCAAGGAGTTGATGTAACCTTCTGCAAAACATCCATCAACTATATAGTATAAAAAGACAATAATTTCTCCTAAGGACAAAGATAGAGTTGAAATCAGTGCCTGCCACCCGCAACAGCAGGACAGTACCCAAAATGTGGGACTGTTCTGCTCAATCCGCGGTGGCTGAGGGGGCCCCCGCAACCATAGGGCTCTGTGCGGCTGCACCGTTGTACCTATGGTTAAAGCAATCATGCTGTAGTCCATGTTATAAAGATGTAATAATCATAGGTTCAAGCCCTCTTTGGGGAGGTGAAAAAAATGTAAACATTTTCAAAATATAAAAAAATAAACATTTAAAAAATTCAAATCACTCACTTTCCCCAGATTATATATACAATAAATAAACAAAAATATAAAACAAACATATTAGGGATCCCCGAGTTTGAAAATGTTGAAACTATTAAAATATTTATTCCATACACTGAACAATCAAATCGGCCAAACAGCCATTTTTTCACTGCTTAATTTCCCCATAGAATTGAATAAAAAGTGATCAAAACATCAGACATGCCCAAAACGGTATCAATAAAAATGACATCCTTCCCCGCAAATAAAGACCTCTCCCTGCTATGTACACGGAAATATAAAAAAGTTATGGGTATCAAAATATGTTAATGTTCAAAACTTTATAAATTTAGTATCGCCATGATTATACTGACCCACTGAATATACAGTGGGGAAAAAAGTATTTAGTCAGCCACCAAGTGTGCAAGTTCTCCCACTTAAAAAGATGAGAGAGGCCTGTAATTGTCATCATAGATAGACCTCAACTATGAGAGACAAAATGAGAAAACATATCTAGAAAATCACATTGTCTGATTTTTAAAGAATTTATTTGCAAATTATGGTGGAAAATAAGTATTTGGTCAATAACAAAAGTTCATCTCAATACTTTGTTATATATCCTTTGTTGGCAATGACAGAGGTCAAACGTTTTCTGTAAGTCTTCACAAGGTTGGCACACACTGTTGCTGGTATGTTGGCCCATTCCTCCATGCAGATCTCCTCTAGAGCAGTGATGTTTTGGGGCTGTCACTGGGCAACATGGACTTTCAACTCCCTCCAAAGGTTTTCTATGGGGTTGAGATCTGGAGACTGGCTAGGCCACTCCAGGACCTTGAAATGCTTCTTACGAAGCCACTCCTTCGTTGCCCTAGCAGTGTGCTTGGGATCATTGTCATGCTGAAAGACCCAGCCACATTTCATCTTCAATGCCCTTGCTGATGGAAGGAGGTTTGCACTCAAAATTTCACAATACATGGCCCCATTCATTCTTTCATGTACACGGATCTGTCATCCTGGTCCCTTTGCAGAGAAACAGCCCCAAAGCATGATGTTGCCACCCCCATGTTTCACAGTAGGCATGGTGTTCTTTGGATGCAACTCAGCATTCACTCTCCTCCAAACACGACGAGTTCTACTTTGGTTTCATCTGACCAAATAACATTCTACCAAATGCTCTCTAGCAAACTTCAGAGAGGCCCGGATATGTACTGGCGTAAGCAGGGGGACACATCTGGCACTGCAGGATCGGAGTTCCTGGCAGTATAGTGTGTTACTGACGGTAGCCTTTGTTACGTTACTCCCAGCTTTCTTCAGGTCATTCACTAGGTCCCCCCATGTTGTTCTGGGATTTTTTTCTCACCGTTCTTGTGATCATTTTGACCCCACGGGGTGAGATCTTGCATGGTGCCCCTGATCGAGGGAGATTATCAGTGGTCTTGTATGTCTTCCATTTTCTAATTATTGCTCCCACAGTTGATTTCTTCACACCAAGCTGCTTGCCTATTGCAGATTCAGTCTTCCCAGCCTGGTGCAGGTCTACAATTTTGTTTCTGGTGTCCTTCCACAGCTCTTTGGTCTTCACCATAGTGGAGTTTGGAGTGTGACTGTTTGAGGTTGTGGACAGGAGTCTTTTATACTGATAACAATGTCAAACAGTTGCCATTACTACAGGTAATGAGTGGAGGACAGAGGAGCCTCTTAAAGAAGAAGTTACAGGTCTGTGAGAGCCAGAAATCTTGCTTGTTTGTAGGTGACCAAATACTTATTTTCCACCATAATTTGCAAATAAATTCTTAAAAAATCAAACAATGTGATTTTCTAGATATGTTTTCTCATTTTGTCTCTCATAGTTGAGGTCTACCTATGATGACAATTACAGGCCTCTCTCATCTTTTTAAGTGGGAGAACTTGCACAATTGGTGGCTGACTAAATTCTTTTTTTCCCCACTGTAGGTAATGTCACATTTTTACAATATAATGGAATTAGTACAATGTAGGAATTAGTAAATGGTTTTTGATTTTTTTAGGCTAAGGCCCCACATAGCAATCCGCAGCAAAAAAAAAAAAAAAAAAAAAAAGGAAATGCATTGCGTTTTTTTCTGCAGCATTTTTCGCAGAAAGCCCACAGAGTTTTCCTCTGTGGACTTTATGCCCCTATTATATCTATACGGAAAATGTCAGTGTTTCCACAGGTATAATTGACATGCTACGATTTTCAAAAAAGCAATGTGTTTCTAAACACATTGCAGAAAAAAACCTTTAGCGGAAATGTTGTGATTTCCAAAACCATTGCGTTTTTGGAAACCGCAGCATATTCATTATATCGACGGAAACGCTGGCTGTTTCCCTATAATTGAAGCAGAAAGTCCGCAGAGTTTTTTGTGAAAAGCGCTGCAGGAAAAACCGCAATGCATTTCCATCGTTGTTTTTCCCACATGGCTTTTTCGCTGAGGCCTGCCTAAGGCTAAGGCCCTATGTTGTGGAAACACTGCTTTTTTTGTTGCAGATTTTGCTACTTTTTTGAGCCCAAACTAGTAGTGTCTACAGAAGGAATGGGAAATAGCTAGGAAGTACTTATACTTCATTCTGCTCAAACCACTGCTGACAAAATCTGCAACAAAAAAGCAGCTTTTCCGCAACGTGGGGCCTTAGCCTTAAAGTGATTGTTTTTTTGTGCTAAAGTAGTAAAATATATATAAAAAAGTTATAATAATTTTGGTATTGCCTCAATTGAAATACAAATCTAAAAGAATAAAAAAACAGCTCCTATGTTAATCTAGACCCATCACAGTAATCAAAAGCTCAAAATCCAAATAAGTGAAGGCAATTACTATAAAACTTAACTTTTAGTTTGAAAAGCATATAAAACAATACTGAATCATTACTCACTCTACAAATAGCTAATATGCCCTCAATTTCCTAACCTCAGAGCTAATGGCTGGGGCCGACTCAAAACATACAGGACCCTAATAGACCCTGCCCAAGTCAAAAGAGTAAAATGGTATGGAAAACTAGAACTTAAACAAACATGATTCTCCGGACAGGCATGTTTTGCCTCAAAATCTAGCGGCTCATCAGGGGATATGAACGACACAATAGATATGTTTGTCAAATACAGGCCAAAAATTCAAAACCACAAGGCAGGAAAGACTACGTTGGCTAAAAATAAGGATGCGCTGCCAGGAAGAGTTAACCAACATATACAGTTATAATATCAAAAATGTCAGAAACAATGTCAAAAACAAATGTCAATTGCCTCAATTGCAGTGACTACAGATTAAAGTTAACGTCACCTCGAAAATTGAAATAAAAAGTGATCAAATGCCAATGAAAACAGGCTCACCCTCCAAAACAAAAGCTTGTATGAATCTCTGTCGATGGAAAAGTAAAAAGGTTATTGCTCTTAGAATATGACAATACAATAACAACATATTTTAAAGTGTATTTATTGTTTAAAAGTAGTGAAAAAAATCCTATAAAAATTTGGTATTAATGTAATTGTATTGGCCCACAAACTAAGGTTAATATGTCATTTATACTACAAAGCAAATGCCTAAACATAATTGCAGAATTGTTGTTTTTTTTTCCATTCTACATTAGGGATTCCATCATTATCAGCAATTCCAAAATGAATACTGCCCCTATCCACCCTCCTTTTCCTATTCTGGATCTTTCTTTGCGGCATTGTCACTTGGAGAAACTTTTTGCTGAATTTTCCTGATGGAAACTCGGCAATAAAGTTGTGTGTGACCTTATCCTAAGGCAAAGTACTACTTTGTGTATGGAGATATAAACACTAACCTACTACAGATGGCTAGAAAAAGAAAAAACTCAAATCATTAACACACTCAATACACACTAAATAGATTTTTCTAAAGTTGTTCCTTTGTTTTTCCAAAATAAGGCCATATGGCATGTTAAGACACTGCTTCACAGCTTTCTTCTCTGGGCAGTTAGGTGGTTCAGTGACATTTTCCATCATTGACTACGAGCTCACAGGAGATTTACATCTCTTCTTATGAAAACATCTTAAGTCAAAAATAGCTAAATAAGAGGTCATTTGGGCGGCCTTTAATACAGAGGGGCCATTCTAAGGAATGCAAGTTATCTATGCAGTCACACAGGGTATTTTGGCTGCATTTTGGTATATTGGTCGTATATCAGTATATTGGCTGATGGGGATGCCATTTATAGGTTTGTGACCACAAAACAAACCCTAATATTAATTATATTGCAACATTATATAGATGCTGTATAGTACTGTAATTAGATTAGTTTATATATGAAACTCTGCACTTTCCGATAGTATTTACTTAGGCATTATATGGCATTACTATTTAGGTACTATACAGTGTATTATTTCAGTGGATAACTCATGGTTGATAGCATAAAAATCATATTGAATGTTCCATTAGATGATGTCTTACAGAGGTATTCTCTCATGAAACAATGAAAATATCTGCTGAGGCAAACTATAGAAAGGAGCTCCAACCCCAAAAAAAGATAACTAACTCAGCTGTCTTTGATTGCTAATTAAAATTGTAGGACGCAGATCAAAAAAAATCCTATATTTGACTCCCACATGGTACACAACCACCTTTATTTTGGCCCCCACTTAGTAAATGGCGTTCATTTTTTGGCCCCCACACAGCATATGACTCCTTTTTCTTGGCCCCCATATAGTATATGACACCTTTTTTGGCCAACACACAGTATATGACCCCTTTTTTTGCCCCACCCCACAGTATATGACTCCCTTTTCTTGGCCCCCACATAGTATATGACACCCTTTTTTGCCCCCTCACACAGTATATGGCACCCCTTTTTTTGGCCCCCACAGTATATGGCCTCCTTTTGTTTCCCACCCACAATATATGACCCCCTTTTTAGGCCCCCCCCACAGTATATGACCCCCCTTTTTTATGGTACCCCAACAGTATATGGTACTTTTTTTATGCTGCCCCGCCAAGTATATCCCTGGGGGGCGGCTTTTCTTTTATATTCTATTTCTTTTTTAATCGGCCTATACTTATTGTATTATTGCAATAAGTAGCGACCCATAATTTTTACTCACCCATGCATGCTTCTGTCCAGGGCAGCTTTGCTGCCACCTCCAGGGTGCACTATAGCTGACGTTGAAGCGTCCTGGTGTACTTCAGCATTGTAACGTAAATGCAGCGCTGCCTAGAAGTGGCAGCAGAGCACGGTGTGGACTGGAGCATGGATGGGTGATTTTTGACCCAATAATACAATAAGTAGCGGTCTATTAGAAAAAGAAATGCCGCCCCCCAGTTTTTTTCCATGAGATACCACCTGACGCCATCACCTCAGGTTGCCTCATGTAAGATGCATCCCTGCCTACATTCCAGAAGCGGTTTAGAGCAGCAGGTTGACTTTATGTTTACTCAGTACATATATGTTACTATATATTGCATTACTTCTTCTCATATATCTTTCCATCATTATTGTTTCATATGTATCTCTTCTCATTATTAGGACATTTATGACTACTATATCAAATTTATATGAACCCCTTGCTGACATCTCCTGTAATAGTACGGCGAATGTTGGCAGTTATATGGTGCCTACTCAGAAGCAGAGCAGGAGTCATAACTGTCCAATTTAGAGGCGTCAGGCCCAAGAATCCTTTCTGAAACTCCACCCCAACCCCCAGTGCAGACATCCCCTCCTCTGTTACCGATTATGTTGCAGGATGTCAGTGAGATCGCGGTAGCTATCCTGTTCTTATGACAGCTGGGAGCCTTGGGAAAGCTCCTAAACCTATCATAGGTATATAACGAATGAGTCTTGTCTGTGGTATACCTCAATAGTTATGTAGTGAATTCCCCTGTCCCCCATGATTGATTGTGGGGGAGGGAGGTAAAAAATTAGAATCACCACCCCTTTCCCTTGATTACAAATAAAAATGAGCAAAACAAATTAGCCGACCCCTCTTTCAAAAATGGCTGAACCATGAAAATATTTATTTCATACCGTAAACAGTGTAGCTGAATAGCTGAATCAACATTTTTTTCCCCATTTCTCATCCACCCAAAAAATAGTATAAATAAAAACTAAACCTAGACACCTAAGGTCTCATGCACACTACCACAGTTTTTATCCACAATTGCGAATCTACAATTGTGGATAATAATACGGACCCATTGATTTCTATAGACCCATACACAAGGACCGCAAATTATGAAGCACGTCCTATTTTTGCCCGCCTTTGTGGCACAGAAAATTATTTTTGTGGATCTGTGATTGTGGATGACATGCGGACAAGTTTTTTGCGGATTGCAGATCAGTATTTGCAGACAGTAAAAACCACTACAGTCGTGCGCAACCTGCCTTACACACATCTGTACACAGAAACATAAAAAAGTAATGGGTCACACTATGGTGACTAAAATAATTTTTTGCATTTTTCAAAGATTAGGATTTTTGTAAAGGTATTAAAACATGACAAAACTATATAAATTTGATATTGCTGCAATTGTGCTAACGCAACAAATATAAAGAACATGTCATTTTGACTGCACAGCAAACAGTGTAAAAATTAAATCCATAAGAAAATGGCGTTTGCAGTCTCTCTCTAATTCCACTTCATTCTGAATTGTTTCTAACTTCCCAATACATTATATTGAATATTAAACGATACTATTACAAAGTACAGTTTGCCCTGCACAAAATAAGTGCTCATCTGGCTTTGTGGAAAGGAAAAATAAAAATAAAAAATTATGGCTTTTGGAAGACAGGGATTAAAAAACGAAAATCAAAAAAGCAAAAAATGGCTGTAGCGGGAAAGGATCAAGAAAATGAGAAAATGATTATGAGCATCTCAGTGTAACAAGAGAAAACACCTAAGATTGCTCAGTGTAGCATCCCACATTGCTAATTACAGTATACAAATATAATGATCTGATATTGCAAGTGTCCCTTTAAGTGGATTCCTAGGTACCTGGTGGTGGCTAGGGCTAATGAGTTTGCTTTAGTAATCTCTATCCAGGTGGTCACAAATCTCCCCACCAGCTATGAGGCTAATTGAAGTTTTCTGGTTTTGCCTGCAGGTTGTGTTTTTCAATTCTGTTCAGATAAAGTAGTTTTTTGACTGCTGGGCTACAAAGAGCTTGACTTTCTGATAAGAGATAGCACATCAGGCACACAATGGATCCAAAGTCTGTCATGGTTTCTTATCTTTCTCACTTCATGAATACTATCAAAGGACTCTGCCAGTTCTCTTATTAAGTAACAAAAGATCCCCAGAGATAATAAAGACTTTGTCACAAGTTCCTCCTGAGCAAGTAATGCCATTTTATAAACCACAGGATCCAAATTTGATAAGATAATAAGAGGACTCTCCCATGACTGCACTAGTAAAGTGAATTGTATGGTAACTACCAGTTCACACTTCTCATGAGCATTTAGATTTTTTTAAGTCAAAAAAAGTGATAGCTAAAGTAAATACGTAAAATTTAAATCTTTATTGAAAGCTGAATACAAAAACTTCAAAGTGCGTAGTATTTTTTTCATGGCATTTTAACAAGCATCTTTGGTGGTGTTTTATAACATGCAAATTTTCTGGTAATTTGCATGCTGCATTTTAAAACATGCTTAAATTCTTTGTATGAGATCTCTATAATTCACTATAGTTTTAGAAAAAAAAAAACCTTGATAAACGCAGTAAAGAACCTTTTCCATCTCTAAAAATTGCTTCCACTGGAGAATATAGGGAACAATGAGAGTACTCCATGGGTTCAGATGTGTAAGTAGTAGTACTTTATTCACATCTGCATATTGTAACGGATAAAAGTAGTGGAAATTTAGGGCATGTCAATGCCTTTCGTCAAGTGGAGTGTCCAGTCTATGTAGAAGAGGCACTTGCACCCGTGCTTTTATGAAAACCAAAGGCCTCTGGTTCCAATTCTGAAAAGGCGGCCATGTCACTCATCAATGGGAGAATCAGAAATAGCAGTCTAAGCAGTATGAACATTTTGAGCACTATTTAACATCTTAGCAAACTATCTCTTCTCATTTAATATTTATAATATAAAATAACTGAATTTAATATTCATACTTGGTCTAAGATCCCCAACAACTATTGTCCAATACAGCATATCTACCAATAACAGTACACTAACCGAGAATATCTACTAGTAGCAGTAATATCTAATTCTAGTGCCAGCGTTTTTTTTCTGCAGTCCGCTACGTGGGGCCTTAGCTTTAGACACTTTTTATGACTTGTCCAGCAAGAAGTCATAGCTTAGCGGAAAATGGGTGTGGCTTATTGGAAAAGGGGCATTGGCTATCAAGCTAAACTGTGTGTTTTTGTCACGCAACAGTCGCTTAGACAAACACATAGACTATCTAATTTGTACCTGTTATATTGTGTGTATAGAAAGTCTTAATTCCTTATTGATATAAGGGGGGGGGGGAGGTCCTCTTGCCCACATGGCCAATCTCCACTAGCTGATTTCCTTAATATGATGTAGGCATGCCTGGAGCTGAAATAACTTCAGAATTATGTGGTTACCACCAGAGGCATAACTTGAAGCTCCTGGGCCCCAATGCAAAATCTGTGATGGGGCCCATACCTACCTTGTGCCATTTTGATTAATGGTATATTTGTGTGGAAGTGGAACCTTTGGGACCCCTTCAGGGTCCAAGGCCCAGTAGTGACTGCTACCGCTGCACCCCCTATAACTACATCCCTGGTTACCACTGTCAAATTGGTCCTCCCCACTGTCGTGTATATTAGGCTATGTAGACAACCTGCCAATCAGCAAACCTGGTAAAATAGCTGTAGCCAGATTACTATATATGGCCCGAAAACATATTGCCTAGCATTGGTTTTCATACTCGGAGTCCAACTCGTAGGGAATTCATAGATAAAGTTAACTGTTTGCTGGGTATGAAAAAAAGGGTTTATTTAAAACTTAAGGCTATTAGTGGTTTGATAAGCTGTAGGCACCTGGATACATTGCTTGTGCTTGGCTTCCAGGGAGTTAATTACATACAGACTGGGGATGTTTATGGTTGTATCCATTGGCAATGGACCAAGACAAAAGATTATTACCACTAAGATGGTTAGAGAAAGTCCTTACAACTCTGCAAAATGTTTAATTATTAAAATTTTCATATTTTAATTGTCTATTATTTATATTTCATCATCATCATTATTATTGTTTATTTATATAGCACCATTAATTCCATGGTGCTTTACATTTGAGAGTTTACATACGGTACACAAGATATACAAAACAAATATAATACTAACAGTGACCAACTGGCACAGTGGGATAGAGGGCCCTGCCCGCAAGGGCTTACAATCTATGAGGGAAGAGGGATAGAGACAGAAGGTGAGGGGAGAGGCTGTTCAGGTGGTTGTGTGGTGACAGTTGTGTTATTGGAGGTTGTAGGCCTTCTTGAATAGGTGAGTCTTCAGGGCCTTCTTGAAGCTTGTGACTGTGAGGGACAGTCTTATGTGTCTTGGTAATGAGTTCCAGAGTATGGGGGAAGTCTTGGAGACGGTTTTGTGAAGAGCAGATAAGAGCAGAGCGGAGTAGGAGGTCTTTGGAGGATCGGAGGTTGTGTGCGGGCAGGTAACGGGAGATTAGGTCAGAGATATATGGAGGGGACAGGTTGTGAATGACTTTGTATGTCAGCGTTAGTAGTTTGAACTCTATTTGCCGGGCAGCGGGTAGCCAGTGAAGGGATTGGCAGAGGGGAGCAGCCGATGAAGAACGGGGTGAGTGGTGTATTAAGCGAGCAGCACAGTTTAAGGTGGGGTGGGAGAGAGTGTTAGCTGGGAGGCCATGGAGAAGGGTGTTACAGTAGTCTAGGCGAGAGATTATGAGGGCGTGGACTAGCATATTTGTAGTTTCAGGGGTGAGGAAGGAGCGGATTCGATGGATGTTCTTGAGTTGGAGGTGGCAGGAGGTGTTGAGGGTTTGAATATGCGGCTTGAAGGATAGGTCAGAGTCTAAGGTTATCCCAAGGCAGCGGACCCGTAGGACTGGGGTGAGTGTGGTTCCATTAACTTTGATAGATGGGTCAGGTAGGGGGGCCATGCAGATTATGCATGATTATGCAGAGTAGAATAAAGAAGGGACAGAAGTGGATTTCAGCACAGCATTTCACAGAAAGAAGGCAAATTTAGTTAATAAAGTCTATTACAACATTTATTATTGAATGACATAAATGCTGTTATGGGTCAGAAGGGGGACTATGACTCATTAAGGAGATGTTGCCTCTATGAGGCCACTATAAGGTGTACAGAAACATATTAGACTATACATGTCCTGCTAAGAATTCTGGGAAAAAAATATGCAAAAAAGTCTGTGGCTGTAGACCAAGTTCTCCTTTTCCATAAGCAGGATATTTGTATATTTCTTTCACAAATGCTGCCAGAAAATCAAAAGTTGTTCAAAAGTATAAGTATGTTATAAGCTCGCCTAGTCCAAGGAGCAGGTTTATTAAGACCAGTGTTTCATGCACCTCAATTTATTCCTCCACTGGCACTAAATGTGCCAGAATTATTAAAGCTTTGTTTACACGGCCGTTTTTAAAATCATGACTGTCTGAGATTCTATTCAGATGTCCATTTTTTTGATGGACCATTTTTTAAGGCGGTGAAAAAAACTGACACACGCTAAGTCCATTCGAAAACAGCCATCACACGGCCGTTACTCACTCTCATGTGAACATTACGTCTGTGAAAAACGGCACAGTTGTGTGAATAAGGCCTAAGAGGGATTGGTATAGATTTCAATTATAATGAGCATCAGTTTTCTGTTGCAAGCCATAGTAAGGCTTCATGCACATGACTGAGTGTGCAGCCTGAGGGTGTTCCAATGAAGCCCAAGTGTGTTCCAATGTTCCATTCCGATAAAATAGGTCCTATAAAATATTGGAACGCAACAGCGCATCGTAAGAGCTTTGGGCTGTGTGCATGATGCCTAACTCTGTCCTCATCCTAGCCTGCCTTGATCACTGCTCTGCTCCCTCACTTTTTATAAAAGTGCCACATGTGGCGGAAAAATTACAAACTTGTTTTTTTTCCACAAAACATGATGTATAAGCCATGATAAATTGAACACTAAGATTGCGCTGTCTTACTTTTATACAGTGTTTGTAAATCAACCTCAAATGTATTATCTGCCTACTCCAATCTCCCCAATGTGTCTACTTTCTGACTGTGTACTCATTTCCAAATGTTTTGCACCCCTTGTCTCTTCTGTTGGCTGTACACAGATCATAGCCAACACAACTGTTGGTCAGACAGCTGAACATTCTCGGAGCCTTTGCTGCACTGTGAGGGTGATCTACCCTTTTAACAAGAAATGTTTAAATCACTTTGGTAAATCTATCAGAAATTTGGTGCTTGTTGTAAATCTATTTTCTGCTTATAGAGGCGCTTCTAATGGTTAGAATTATGCTTAGCAATCAGAAATTATATTTACCGTTATGCTTGATGCTTAGTTCAATCATGCTATAAAGCATTTTGTAAAAGTGTGTGTGTGAACAGTCTTACAAGTTTACACTTTGTATGAGCTATTACTATTTGACTTGTATACTGCTTAGTCTCTAGGTATTTGTTACAAAGGTTTTGCAGTGTACTGCATGATAGAAGATAAAAATAATAACTTATTTATATAGTGCCAACATATTCTGCAGCACTTTACAAGTATAAAAAGCTGGATCTTTTGTCATATAATAATAACTATAAATGATAAACGATTCTCTTCACTCCTTTTGTGAGTATCGATTATTGTCTTGTACCCACAGTTTACTTAATCCATAGCTTAAATTTCAAGAGGAAGAAAATGTTTTTTTGTAACAATATGCCATACAATGGTTTTAAACATTACTTTAATGTCTATATATATATATATATATTATCAAATAACCTGTATTTCTATAACTTTATTTGTATATTACTAGTAAGGCTGTATAAACTTCTGCAAGAAACTTTTGCAAGTTTCATGTATGTAGTCTTTCCCAGGAAAGACGCACAAGACCTATTCTGGATGTAAAGGGAGTAATTCTCTACACCAGAGCACAGCAGCAATGGGAGAATGCTGTGGTTTGTTTTTAAACTGAGGACATATTAATGCAATGATCCCTCCTCCCTCCCCCTTCCACGCTTATGGGAATTAAAAGCCTATTAAAAGGCACAGTGGGAATGTGTTCCTGGCGGGAGGAAGGTGCCATGTGTACAGCACAGCAGCCTGGAGCCTGGACGGAGTCAACTGTGTTTCTTTTGGAAGCTGGCCGGGAAGGGAAACACTGCATCCCTTGTCCCTCCTAACCCAGGCCCACCAAAGCCCCTATACAACTCATACCAAACTCTGTCCTTCCATGCTGTGACTAGCCTCTGCTTTCATGATCTATGCCCTCTACTTTCCTCTCTATTTTGGCACATAAACAAAACCATTATAAGTTGACTCCTTTTATTACCTCACATTCTGGCTTGATAGGTACAGTATACACATAGTGATGCATATAAGCCAAATAACTGAATCAGTATAGAGTAGGAAATAAAATGTGTTTTTCATTCATTCATTTCCACTTTCTGACAGTTTGGTTACATTGAATTTTATTCTGCCTTTATGTAACATTTCCTGCTGTAACAATGAACAATAAATCACTACACTTCAACAGGGTGTTTCATAGGAAACAGAGGACCATAATGATTAATACCTGGCTTGGGGCAAAAGTAAATGTAACTTTAATTGCAAGTTGTTCTGGCTTCCTCAGTAGTGAAGGGGTTACTTCCTCTATAACGGTTTCAGCGTGACTATACACAGAAGACTATGCAGCTCTGTCACTACACATCAGTGTTCTCTGTCCAGGGCAATTTGACACAGGGCCGACACCACAGAAACCAGACTTTAACTAAAACACGCTCCAGGTAACACTCACGCCCAGAATAAGAAGCCCTTTGCATATTCTAATATTTACTGACTTACAAAGCAATTGGTAAAATTAACTTCCTGGAAAGTGCGTGCAAGCATGCTTCTTGTTCACTTGTTTTCTTAAAGAAAAATTACTCTCTCTTTTAGAAAGACAATTTGGAAAAGAAATATTTATGGCTCTCGGGGTTCATTGAGGTCCCGTAGTGAGTCCCTCTATAATGGTCCTCGTACCAAATGAATTATTAGTCATAAACATATTCTTGTGTATAAGACCTTTATTGAATATCAATTCTGAACATTATTATTAGGTAATTCTTAACATGGATGATAAGTGGGAGAAATTCCAGCAATTTAAATAAAAAACTTTTTCAATGTTTTCTATGTTACCACAGTGTTTGCATTGAGATCAATCTTATTTCATTTTAGAGTCAGTTTGTTTTGCTAGTGTGTCCAGCATAAGGTTGAAGATATTCTCTGTTAAAGTCAACTAAGGCGGACTTCATTAGATTAAGCCCTATCAAAGCAGAACAAACTGGGGCAACTATGTGTGTAAAATCCAAGAAAAGGGGGAGGTATGGTGAAAGAAGATAGATATAGTACTAAAGGGTTATACCCACTAGTTCAGCAAAATAAGGAGATGCTTTAAGGTCCATATGTCAGGTTCTTCTAACGTGTTCAGATATTTGTTAGTGCTACCCAATACAATGCCCTCTTTCACTTCCTCTGATATGATTATTAAGCAAATGTTTGGTTAATGGAAAACAAACGATAACTGTATATACATGGTATGTACTGTGTACACACATATATGTTACCAAGGAAATGTGCCTAAGTTGCCTAGTGGATACTATAGTACTTTAACTAGTTAACTTCCACATGTCTATTAACATCATCATAATGTGACTACACTGAGAATCAGACTTTCTAAGAGAAGACATTGCATCTGATGTTCACAACATAGGTGTCTTAGAATGAACTAATTACTTGTGACATAAGTGTCATACAGTCTAGGACCACACTTAACTTTGGTCCACCAGACTCAACTGATAGATAGCACTATAGTGTTGAAAGGTGGAACAGTATTCCTAGTCACTGAATCATTTACTCTTTGCAAAACTAAAAAGCTTTTGTTGCCACATTTAGTAATCTCTTAGCAGATCTGTCTCTTGCTTTCTTTATTCATTATCTTGTAGAGAGGAGAAGAGAAAGTGCAGATGGTCAGTTAACAAGGAGAGTGTGATGTTAGCAATTAGCAGTGGTCAGTACAAGCCGAATCATTGGACACTGCCCCTCAAGAGTGGGGGGTTCAAGATAGAGACATTCCTTGAGAAGACAGGAAATACATAGACTGCATTCATTTAAAACGTCTCAGTCCTAACTGCTGATGAGGCCCCAACCTGAATTCTATCTTATCTCCATTTGTTGTGCAGTCCTAATATGTTGTCTCCTGCAGTCGACCATATCAAGCTGGAGAGAGGCTGGCTTTAGCATACTCTGTTTCCCCGAAAATAAGACAATAATAAGAAAATAAGACTTAATTTTTGCTCCCAAAGATGTGCTGTGTCTTATTTTCAGGGGATGTCTTATTTTTTTTTGAATGAAGAATTCACATTTATTGCTGAACAAAAAAATGAACATTTATTATATACGGTACTGCACAGTAGTTGTCATCACAAACCAGCATAACCAGACAAACTGTGAATCCTATCAAGAATTTCTTACTACTACTGTACCATTATTTCCATGTACAACAATTAACAGTATGGTACATTTACCAATATTTACGGTACGAATAGAAAGTAAAATTTATTCAATGACAGTTATGTCATCATCTTCTAGGACATCATCATAACAATCCAAACCATTAATTTCCCTGCACACAGTATCATGTCCCATAGTGGCCCCTGCACACAGTATCATGTCCCATAGTGGCCCCTGCACACAGTATCATGTCCCATGGTGGCCCCTCCACACAGTATCATGCCCCATAGTGGCCCCTGCACACAGTATCATGTCCCATGGTGGCCCCTCCACACAGTATCATGCCCCATAGTGGCCCCTGCACACAGTATCATGCCCCATAGTGGCCCCTGCACACAGTATCATGCCCCATAGTGGCCCCTGCATACAGTATCATGCCCCTTTGTGGCCCCTGCACACAGTATCATGCCCCATAGTGGCCCCTGCACACAGTATCATTCCCCATAGTGGCCCCTGCACACTCTATCATTCCCCATAGTGGCCCCTGCACACACTATTATTCCCCATAGTGGCCCCTGCACTGAGTATTTTGCCCCATAGTGGCCCCTGCACACACTATTATATGTCCCATTGTGGATCACCCATGAACAATTATTATACTCTGGGGTCTTTTCAGACCCCAGAATATAATCATCGGAGACCCAGTGGAGGATAGAAACATAAAAAAAACAACGTTGCTTACCTGTTCCTCGCTCCGGTCCACTCCAGGCTATTTCAGCCTTCTTCAATGTTGGACCAGGCAGGCGTCACGTAACGCGGGCCGACGTCGCGACGCAAAAAGACGTGCGCTGACGTCTGCGACGTCACCAAACAGGCCCGAAGCCTGGAGAAGCGCAGGAGAGGTAAGTACATTGTTTTTATGTTCCTTCACCTCCCCTGGGCCTCCGATTATTATACTCCGGGGTCTTTTCAAAGACCCCGGAGTATAATGATAGTAGAGATTGTGGGGTTCGGCCCGCGGCCTCACATACCGTATATACCATATGTTCTGTTCAGGAACATACGTCTTACTTTCGGGGGATGCCTTATATTGGGCAATTCTCCGAAACCTCTCCTATGCCTTACTTTCGGGGGTGTCTTATTTTCAGGGAAACACAGTATACTTCAGTATCATGAAAGAAAGTCCACAAAACAGCTGCTTTCATTAGCACTGTTGCTGGAGTCCTAGGTAGGTTCGAATTCTGCCATGGACATCTGCAAAGAGTTTGTATGTTCTCCCTTTGTTTGCTTGGGTTTCCTCCGGGTGCTTCGGTTACCTCTCCAAAGACATACTGTTAAGGAATTTAGATTGTGAGACTTACTTGGGACAGTGTTGACAATATTTCTGTAAAAGTGCAGTGGAATATGATGGTGCTATATAAGTAAGCTAAATAAATATTTTCCATAATTTTCCCATTTCAGATATTTATTGCATGTCCACAGGCTATTCCATAGATGTGTGATAGATGTGGATCCCACATATGTCAAGAGCAAGGGTCTCCTGACTATCATCCTGCTTAATGGGGCAATAACAGGGTTTCAAATAGGAAATATATTATGTCCACTTCTAAAGCTCTGCCTGATATAGCATCTACTTGAACTAGGAGGCTCATTCAAATTATCATATAGTGTAGAAAACTTGCTGATCCCTTTCATAAATACATTTTATTTTGCTTACTTATATAATTCCAGCATATTCTGCAGTGCTTTACAGATATTGTGAACACTGTCCCAAGTAGGGCTTACAATTTAAATTCCCTCCTCCCTTTGGAGTGTGGGAGGAAACCAGAGAAAACCCACTCAAACAGGGAGAACATACAAACTCCATGCAGATGTTGGCTGGATTAGAACCTAGGACTCCAGTAGTGCGAGGCACAGTGCTACCTTGTAAGGCCCAAGACACATTCATTGCATTGCATCCCTCCACCACAAAATGTGGAATATTGCACAATTATTATAGTTTATACCACCAAAAGTAAACTGCAGCTACAGTTGAAGTCATGCATTTACATACACTAAGGCTGACATCATTACAATGCAACAAACAATAACAAACTATAGATTTAGCAGGTTGCTTTGCAGCCTTTTTTACTGTTTTGTTAACGGAGATAAGTAAGGGCTCTTTATTTTGCAGGGCAAGTTGTACTTTTTATTGGTAACGATGTTTGTTATGTATGACATTTTGATCACTTTTTATTGCTATTTTTTAAGGGAAATCAAGGTGACCAAAATATGTTATTTTGCGCATTGGCAGTATAAGTAGATACATAGCATTGCAGCACATTGGTTCCCGGTGGTGGCAACCCCTCGGACCCATAATTTTTTGGGGGGGGGGCGGGGGGGGGGGGGGGTGGTTTTTTTCCCCCGGGGGACCCCTTAGATTCTGGGATCACTATTGATCACTGCATCCAGAGGATTAATCCACTGGAGTCTAAGTATCTCCCCCCCCCGGGGGTTGGTGCGGGGGGGTGTAATATGGGGGGGGGTGGTGGGTAATACGGGGGGGGGGGGGGGGGGGGGTTGGTTTAGGTTGGGGGGGATTTAAAATATGGGGGGGGGGGGGGGGGGGTTAAAACCCCCCCACCCCCCTTTTTTTTTTTTTTTTTTTTTGCTTTTTAAAAAAAAAAAAAATTTTTTTTTTTTTTTTTTTCAAATATTTTTTTTTATTTTTTTTTTTGGATTGAACAAAAGCTTTTATTTGCATCCAAGTCTTATACAAAAAATAACAAGGTACTGCGACGCAGCGCATAACTGTATTACAATACCACAATTCAGTCTATATCATTCATCCTTAAGGGATGCGGCGCGGCATACGGCGACAGGAAATACATCCTAACACTACATGCTGCACTACAAACCTAACTGACATACTTTTGGTCAATGCAATAAACACAGACGAGTGACAAAAACAGAGGGACGAGGGGGAGGGAAGGTCACAGGCCCGAAGCTTTATTGATTGACCACAACACACATGAGGGGAGGACAGGCAATGCAAGAAATAATATACTTCCTATACTACCACTACTTCCTACCCTGGCAATAACTAACACATTTTAGGGGGGGACAGGTAAATACAAGAAATAATATACTTCCTATACTACCACTACTTCCTACCCTAACTCTAAACAAAATGGTTAAACGGCAAAAGCATCAAACATGTGATGGGATGGGGAAGAGGAAAGAGGGAAAGGGGAGGGGATGATCACAGGCCCGAAGCTTTATTTGAGTAACACGACAGACATGAAGGGAGGACGGGGAAGGGGAAAAACAGACGTCGCCGAAGACTCAGTCCTCTTCTCCCTCCTCTTCACCGGCCAGGCTATCCAGAATGGCATAGTCCCGCTGCAGGCTGCGGATCAGCCTGCAACAATCCTGAAAAGTGATGTCCTCTCTTCGCAAAGTCAGTCCTTTTCTGGCGAACCAGATAGCGTCCTTGAAACAGTTCACAAGTCGCCAGGCCTCCAGAATGTCACTCTCTCTGTGAGTCCCCTGGAAGAGCCCATACAATACCGCGTGGTACGTCAGGCCCCTCCTGGGTACACAGTCCTCAAAGTCATCTTCCAGCTCGTCCAACAGGCCTTGAGCAAAAGGGCACTCCCAAAAGACGTGCAAAGATGTTTCCTCCTTGTAGGGGCACCGTGGGCAGTACCTCGTCTTGCTCAAGTTGCGGGCATGCATGAACGACCTGAGGGGCAGCCCCCTCGGATAGCCATCCACGACAGATCCTTGTGCCCGTTGGTCAGCAGACGTGAAGAGACGTTCTCCCAAACGACCTTCGTGGCGTCCGCTGTGAGTCCTGGAACCTCCTCCATGCCATCCCTAGCTCGGATGAGCTTGTGGATGGTCTTTGGCTTCCACAGATCCGGTTTAAGACCCTCCAGCTGGAACTCCCTCACGAACTTGGGCACGTCCTTGTAGAACCACGGGACGGTCCAGTTGTAAGGGACGGAGCTGTCCCATTTCTCCCAGCCGAGCCCTCGCCAGAGGGGGAGCAGGAACAAACGAGACATGGCCTTCCCCGCGGATCCGCTGACTGTACTCAGGGTTCTGCGAACACAATCACAAACAAAAGCCGATCTTAGAAGGGTTGGAATATCGGGGACATTCTTACCTCCCTTGAGCCGGTCCCTGTACATGATGCTCCGCTTCACCCGGTCCATTTTGGAGCCCCACACAAAGTGGAAGACGGTCCTGGTGATGGCCCGCGCCACCGTTGCCAGTGGGGGCCAGGCCTGTGCGGTGTATTGGAGCACAGGCAGGATCTCATTCCTCAGGACGAGCGCCTTTCCCTCGATGGTGAGCTGACGTAGGCTCCAAAGCCCGATTCGCTGATTGATTTTCTTGAGTCTTTCGTCCCAAGACCTCAGGGCGGCGCCTTCCTTTCCGAACCAGACTCCCAAGATCTTGATGAAGTCCGGCTGTACTGTGAAAGGAAAGAAAGCAGGGGAGGCCAGGTGCCACTCTCCGAAGAGCATGGCCTCTGACTTTCCACAGTTCACCTTAGCCCCTGAGGCTCGGCCGAAGCGTTCGCAGGTCTGGACGAGCGTTGACACCGACGACTGGTCAGCGCAGAAGACGGTCACATCGTCCATGTAGAGCGAACACTTGACTTCCAGGTTTCCTGAGCCCGGTGCGATGATCCCTCTGATCCCTCGATTCTGCCGGATAGATTCTGCGAACAGTTCTATAACACAAACAAAAAGGAGGGGAGAGAGCGGGCAGCCTTGTCTGACCCCGGAGCGAACCGAAAAGGGGTCAGTTTTCCAGCCGTTCACCATCACCGAGCTGTGGATGTCGAGATACATGAGGTTAACCATACGACAGAACCACTCACCCACACCAAGTTGGCGGAGGGCTTTCGCCATGAAATCGTGAGAGACACGATCGAAGGCCTTCTCCTGATCCAGACTGACCAGGGCCGCGTGCGCACGGCGGTCTCCGATGTAGTGCAATGTGTCTCTCACCAGGGCTAAGCTGTCCGCGATCCTCCGACCAGGAATGGCGCAGGTTTGGTCCGGGTGGATGACGCTGCCGATGACTGCCTTCAACCTCGTTGACATCACCTTGGCCAGGATCTTGTAGTCCACGTTGAGGAGCGAGATGGGACGCCAATTCTTCAGGTCGCATCTTTCCCCCTTCTGCTTGTACAAGATCGTGATCAAGCCTTCCCGCAACGACGGCGGCATCGTCCCCGCCACCACCATCTCCTCGTAGAGATCTTTCAGATCCGAGCAGATCAGGTCCCCCAGAGCTACGTATAGCTCGGCGGGGAGACCGTCGCTACCCGGAGTCCTTCCGACCTTAAAGGATTTAGCGGCAGCGAGGACTTCGGCCACCGTCAGAGGGGCGTTCAGAGCCTCAGCACCTGTAGGATCAAGAGGATTCGTGATACCTGACAGGAACTCTTGCGCTGCATCTTCGTCGGTGGGTTTCGGGGAGTAGAGGTCGCGGTAGTAGTCGCGGACGACGCCCATCACTTCCTTCTTCCCCCTTCTCATGTTGCCGTCTCCATCCCTCATCTCTGTGACGGGCGTGTGGCCTGAGTGGACCTTTCTGAAAAAGAAAGAGTTACATTTCTCACCCTTCTCCAGATGCTCCACCTTGGAACGGAAGATGATCTGCCGCGATTCCTCCTCAAAGTGCCCCTTGAGACCCTTCTTGGCGTCCTCCAGCATATCCCTGACGTCCCAGCACAGCGCCGAGGTCCTGAAGGGAACGCAGCTCGCGCTGCATCTCCCTCAGGTCCCCCTTGCGCCGGGCCGCCTGCTGGCGGCCTCTCGCCTGGAAGAAACAACGGATATTGACTTTAACATATTCCCACCAATCCGACAACCTGCTAAAGGAAAATTTGTCGTTACGAAGGCACACGTAGACATCTCTAATCTCCTCCAACAACTCCCATTTTCCAGCAAGGAGCATCAGCTTCCAGGAGCCGGGGCCGGGTGGAAAACCGTTGCCCACGGCGCCCTCAAAGAGAATACCCCTGTGGTCAGAGAAGAAGCAAGGGATCATAGAGTGGCTTACCTGTGCTACTGACCGAGAGGTGAACACGAAGTCAATCCTGGAACGCAGTGAGCCATCGGACCGACACCAGGTGTAGTTGGCTGATGCCGGCCCCATAGAACCCACCGCGTCCCTGAGAGAGGCCTCGGTCACCATCTCGATCAGCAGTTTAGATGTTACATCGAGCTTCGCCGACGCAGAAGAACTCCTTCCGTCACCCTCCACAGGGCAGTTGAAGTCCCCGGCCAGAATGACCGCCCTGGTGGTAGCGAGCTGAGTGCGCAGGATCTGGAAAAGCTCCAGGCGCTCGTTCTTCATGGGGGAAGCGTACACGTTGATGAGCCTAATAGGCTCCCCCGCCCAGGAACCGTCTATGACCATTAGCCGGCCACAGACGAGCTCCCGGTGGGTTTCAAGCGTGAAGGCGTTCCCCCTGATGAGAACGGCAATACCTGCGGACTTGCAGTCGCCACCACCCGACCAGTAAGACGGACCGTGGCTCCACTCCCTGCAGAGGTGTCCGTAGGACCGAAGAGAGGGAGGCCGCACTCCTGCATCATCACGACATTCGCCTTAGCGATGTTCTCCACGAACGACAAAGCTGTCTGACGTCTACTCCTCTCCTTGATGCTCCGCACATTTATGGTAAAGATAGAGATCCCAGCCATAGTGAGAGAAAAAAGAAAAGATTAAACCTTCAAGACAGGTTTTCTAGTTACCGCTCCCGTCGGGGGGTTTCTCCTCCTTCTTGTCCGCAGGCAAGAGTTGCTCCAAGGAGTCTTCAATCGCCTGCAGGGCGTGGGTATCGAAAGCCTCCACCATCTCCACCGCCTCACCGCCGAGGATCTCGGTGATGATTGACGCCGGGGGTTCGGCCAGCAGGGTATCCACGTACCGCTCGAGTTCTAAGTCCACCGGGATGGCGTCCTCGGCGGGCTCCACTGCTATCTTTTTGGAGACCTCGTCGTCTTCGTCGGGGCCTTCGCTCTTCTTCCTTTTCCTTTGCTCTGAAACAAGACAAGCGGGAGAGGGGAGGGGGGGAATTCCTCCAAGGAGGGGCCCGCAGCAGCTGGAGGGGGAGGTGTTAGTGCTGCTGGGGGGAGGGAAGCGGGGGGGGAGGGTGAGGGGGGGCAGGGGTGGCCACTGAGGTGATGGGGGGAAGGAGGGGGATAACCTCAGTGGGGGGAACACTGGGAGGGGGGGAGTCGTCCGCTTACCCTGCTCAGGTTTTTCTTGGGCTGCTGCGGCGGCTGCGGGCTCTGCTGCTGCTGCTGCTGCTGCTTACCCTTGCTCTGCTCCGGTTTCTGGGGATTCCGGGGCTTCTGAGTGTCTTTGGGCTTGGTCGCTGGCTTCTTCTTGGCCGGCGCGGCGGGCGCGCCGGCCGCGAAATCCGCCGCCACCCTCGCCCAGGATCTCTTCGGGCACCCCTTGTAGGCGTGGTCCGCCTCCCCACACAGATTACAGGTCTTCCGTGTGGGGCAATCCTTCGTCTCGTGCCCCACCACACGGCAGTTCCTGCAAGCGTTCTCCTTGCAGGCCCTTCCTTCGTGCCCCTCCTTACCACACTTGCGACAGCAGCGCGGCATATCGGGGTAAAAGATGAGCCCGTAGGAGTTCCCGAGCGAGAACACCGGCGGCAGATGCACGAGGCCGTTGGAGTTGTGGGGGTCCCTGTGGAGGCGGACTACGGCTGACCACTTACTGTTCCAGAAGCCGAGACTGTTCAGGATCTTGGACGGCTCCTTGACCACAGTACAGTACCTGCTCAGGAACGTGGCTACGTCGCTGCCTGGGGTGTGCGGATTCCTCATCGCCACCGTGATCCGTCTCTCGTTCTGTTGCACTGGGCAGCTGCCCACGAACATCCTGAAAGGGGATCCCGGCAGCGCTGACTTCACCGCATCCCAATACCTCCTGCATATGTCCACGGAGGCAAAAGTCACAAAGAAAATCCCTGTGACGAAGGCGTGGACCGCCAGGGTCTCGGCTTTGGAAAAGCCCTGCTCCAGGACCATCTTTTGACAGAAAATTTTCTCTGTCATGTTTGGACGCTTTCCGTCCACCTCCTTCAGCCTCAGAGTCACCGTTTGCCTCATCCAGGGCTCCAAGGTTGGAGCCCCCTGAGTCGGCAGCAGGTTTCCCGTCTGGCCGGCGGAAGCGGACGGAGAGACGTCCGAGATGGCCGCCGGAGCCTGGCTTACCTTGGCCTTGCCCCCGGCTGGTCTCCCCGCCTTCTTGGGGATGGTTCCTTGTGTGGCCATTACCTCCTGGCACCGGGCTGTCCCACGAAGACTCTGGGCAGAGAACTGTCCCTCGGCGCTCCTGAAGTCTTCTCCTGGAGTTTCAGCTAGGCTCCGCCCCCTAATCTGAATATCTCCCGAAGCTCCGCCTCCCGAAGTCCAAGTCGTTCTCTCTCCCTGAGCTTCCCGGGATGTGCTCACGGTGGGTTGTCAGCTGCTTCTCCCTTGCTGGCGTCGGTCTTCGATGGCGAAGGTCTCGAAGGCGCTAGAGGGCTCGCCCTCTCGGTCTAAAGGCAGATCAAATGCAGCACTGCTCCCCCGTCCAATAAATGGCACTCGGTTTATCCTGGAAATTTCGGATATGGGCGTCCGAGCGGATCCGCTTTCTGGCGTCCCAGAAGTTTTACCGGATATTGCTATCCGAACGGTTCCTATTCCAGTTCCCCTCGCACCAGATATTAAACTGATAAGAACAGATACTACACTTGATCTTAGCCAAAAGGCCGAGAAGCGAATATGAGCACTTAATATTGCAGCACAAAGTGTACTTTGTAATGTGCGGGGGAGCAGCAAAAAAAAAAATGGGGGGGGGGGGGGAGAAGAAAAAAAAAAGATTTTTGAGGGGGTTTTTTTTTGGGGGGGGTCGAGACAGAATTTTTTTTTTTGGGGGAGTTAAAGAGGGGGGAAAAAAAATATAAAATGCAGGGGGGGGGGGGGAAGATTTTATATATATAAATATGAGGGGGGGGTGTGTTTTTTTTTTTTTTTTTTTGTTGTCCGGGGGGGGGGGGGGGAAGAAAGAAAAAAAAAAAAAAAAATTTTTTTTGGGGGGGGGGGGGTGGGGGGTTACAAAAATATTTTTATGTGTTTCACTTTACTTTTATATGTGTTCTAGGGAAAGAGGGGGTGAATTGAATTTTTACTTTTAAAAAACTTTTATATATTTTTTTTACTATGGAGGCTGCTCAACTGCTTTGTGGCCGCAGTATTTAAATATTCGGCATCTGCTGTAATAATACGGCGAATGTCGGAAAAGACGACCTGTCACCAAGTACAGAATGCTAAATGCCATACATCATTTGATTGCCGCTGTGTTCCTGAACAATTTGGTGGGGTTTTTTTTAAAGAAAAAAATCCATCCACCCTTCAAAAAATGTGAATATCCATGTGAATTAGCTCTGATTCTCCAAGTGGGATATAATATTTTGTCTTTCTCTGAGAAAAGAAAAGGTTACAACCCACTTGGAGAATCAGAACTAATATACATGTAACCTTCTGGGGGGCCATATTTTTTGAATGGGTGGACAGATTTTCTTTAAAAAAAGACACCAGTTAGCATTTTGTAGACAGCATTCATAGTTATATATTTAGTACAGATGAAAAAAGACGTACATCCATCAAGTTCAACCAAGGGATGGGAAAGGGCATAGCTGAAGTTAATAGTGAAGAAAATAAGTATTCTACACATTTCTATAAGTATCAATGCTATTTTGCTGTAAAAAGGCATCTGAGCACCAATGATTTATAAAGTGGTAATATTACATCCCTGCCTATACCCCTTTTAATACATTACAATATCCTGCTGACCTTAGAAGCAGATGATCGACATTGCATGTTGTTATGTAATCAATGATCTACAAGTACACCCAGGTCCTTCTCCACCATTGACTCTCTCAGCTTTTCTCCCACTAGGATTCATGCTATCTATTTAATAAATAAAAAAGTTATATAACAGCGGACCCAGCACTGAACCTTGGGGTACATCACTTATAACAGAGCCTGAGCTGCAGCCATTGACCAGAACTCTCTGGATATGATCCTTTATACAGTTTTCAATGCAATTACAAACTATATTTTCTAAGCCAGTGGATCTGATTTTACCGAATAAATGTCTATGAGGGATAGTGTCCAACCCCTTTGCATAGTCCAGGAACACTATATCCACAGCCTCCCCCTTGTCCAAACGTCTACTCACCTCTTCATAAAAGCAAATCACAGTGGTGTCAGAACAAGTAATAGCTTTTTAACACGGGGTCCAAAAAATATCCCTTTTTGGGGATTAGCAACAAGTATGGTGTTATTTTAAAGAAACTATATATGCCTATATATATATCACACAACAAGAACATGTTACAGTGTGCATGATTGCCATAAAACAATGGATTTTTATAAAATCCATCAAAGAATTCTCTCTTTTTGGGGAGCATTTTCAGTATAGAAAATGATGAACAGGATATGCATGGCTGTGTAGGGATAATAGTGTGGGCAAAGGCTGCATCAGTACAGTATGGATCACAATTGACAAAGGCAGGAGATGTTCAGTTGTGTACTGTAGTAATACCACGGCACACGTACTTCTTGCTTAAGTGAAAGTTTATTTACATTAGATCCAAGTTATGCGATCATCCACCAAATGCTTATGACAAGACAAAAAAATGGCATGATGCTCAAATACAGAAATATAGGTGACGTTTCGGACATGAATATAGCCTTTCTCAAGCCAAGTCAGAGCCCGTCCTAGGTGAAGATCCTGGCGTAGAGGAGTTTATCCTCCTGTTGAACACCTGCATAACTAAACCTGGTTATTCTGGTGGTTCAGCAAACTGTATTGGTGCTGCTGCTTCTTTTAGTGATAGTACTGGCTGATGCAGTGGAGGGTTACGCAGTGGAGAGCAGAATGGTGCTTCCTTGTCAAACATGCAGCCAGCAGGTGTCTGCTTGGCAAAAGCTGCGATTCTTGGTTATATGCCAATTTTGCCTCCATTTCAGAAGCAGCTGAAAGTTTATTTATTTAGCGCCAACATATCCTGCAACCCTTTAGAGATAGGGGTAGGACTCACAATCTAGAATCCGTATCAGTATGTCTTTGGAGTGTGGGAAGAACGTACAGATGTTGTCCTTGGCTTGGATATGAACCCAGGACTGTAGTGCTGCAAGGCAACAGTTCTAACCACTGAGCCAACATCCCCCATTTTGCTGTTATAGTGGGGGTTTAAAAGCATGGTTATCCAACAGTGTTCTCTTTGCTAGATGCTAACGATACACTTGTCAGCACATAAGCAACCAAACATGTAGCTTGACATACGTACCAGCGTGTCTGAAGACCCTATTGTTTCCTTCTCCACCAACACTGCTATGTAATGCATGCAACACTGCCTAGCCTTCTGTAATGCCTGCGGTGCATAACCGCTGGTATCTTGCGCCTAATGGCCATCTTGGCTGACAAGTCATTTACAGTCTTTGACCCTCTGCTCTGCACCCCACCCCACTGCCGTGTCACCCCTCTTCCCTCATAGATTGTAAGCCCTTGCGGGCAGGGCCCTCTATCCCACTGTGCCAGTTGGTCACTGTTAGTATTGTATTTGTTTTGTATATCTTGTGTACCGTATGTAAAACCTCAAATGTAAAGCACCATGGAATTAATGGTGCTATATAATTATAATCCTTCTTCTGCTGCTCAGTGAACCCTGGTTATATAATACACCTTCCCAATAGGAAGGTGCCTGAACAATCTGAGTTCCTAGCTTGCTAGTCTACATCAAGGTGTTCTTGTTGCTGTGATCTCTGTTTGCCCATGGTCTGTTTCCTGAATCCTGACCTTGAACATGTGCTGCCTGTACTGACCTTTTATCTGGACTACCGATTATGCACAAACTGTATATATACAGCTACCTCACCGTATGACTTAAACTCACTTTACCTCACTTATGTGACTTCAACTGTATTTTCTTTTGTGCAATGATAATTTTTTTTATATATAGACTAAAGAAAGGTCCTGCTGTGCATAGGAGGTGCGGGTGTCTCCTGAGTGCTGGTATAACGTTGTAATTAACTGACTGTATTGTTCTCAATCTCTATCTTTTTCACATTGTTCTTGTATGTTTTACTACTGATTATTGTCTTGCATGTATCCTGTACAATGTATATTTATTTAGTACAGGAGGACATGCCCTGGAACTGTTCAATATGTTACTCATGTAACAGACAGTATTACTAATCATTTACTAGTAGTAAATAGGACAAGGTAAAATGCACATACCGTACATTTTCTTTCTAAGTTAGGTAGCAAATAGTGCCACTGTTGTCCTTGGGTGGTGTTGAGTATTGCAGGATTTCTTTATTTAAGTGAATTGGCTTAAACTGCAACACCAGATGGTTTATGGACAGAAAACTCCTTAAGGCTCTTGCGGTTCTTCCCACAGCGCTTTGCACAAAAAGGTTGCTGAGGTTTCCTCTGCGAACTTTCTGCTTCAATCATATCTATAGGGAAACTGCTGGCGTTTCCGTAGATATAATTGACATGCTGCAATTTCCAAAATCGCGGAAATCGTTGTGTGTCCGCACTGCGTATTTTACTGCAAAATGGGCAGTGTTTACGCCACGTGGGGCCTCGCCCGGTCTAAGGCTAAGGCCCCATGTAGCGAGCCACAGCCAAAAAACGGTGCGAAAAAGACAGCAGCGGAAACACATCGTGTTTTTTTTTCCGCAGCGTTGTTCAGTGTCTCCAAAGGTATAATTGATATGCCGCGATTTACAAAAACACAAGCATTTTTGAAATTGCAGCATTTTCGCTGCAGATTTTTTTTCTGCAATGTGTGGATAGGATTAGCCAGGATCCCATCCACTTTGGAGGTGATCTAAAACACAGCGTTTTTGCAATGTGGGGCCACGGCCTAAGGCTAAAGCCCCACGTTGCGGTAACGCAGCGCTTCTCCCGCTGCGGAAAAGCCACGGAAAAGAACTATGCGTTTTACAGTACCTGCAAAGCGAATGAGATTCTGGCTAATCCCATCCACACTTTGCAAGAAAAAGGCGCCGCGGAAAAACTGCATTTTCAAAAACACCCACAGCATGTCAATTATACCTGTGGAAATGCTCGCATTTTCCCTATAGGTTTAATAAGGGAAGAAAATCCACAGAGAAAAACTCAACAAAACCAAATGAAAAATGCTGCATTTTGCTACATGGCGTCTTAGCCTTAAACCTGCAGCATGCCAGTCACTGTGGTTTTACCTGTGGATTCCTGCTGGCAGTGGCTTAACCAGGAGTGGCTGGGCCCCAAGGCGAACATTTGGCATGGCCCCCCTCCCCCGGACCACCCCCCTCCAACCCCCCCTGCACAAACCGCATTCCTACACACACTATTATGCCCCATAGTGGCCCCTGCACACAGAATTATGCCCCATAGTGGCCTCTGCACACAGTATTATGCCCCATAGAGGCCCCTGCACACAGTATTATGCCCCATAGCGGCCCCTGCACACAGTATTATGCCCCATAGTGGCCCCTGCACACAGTATTATGCCCCATAGTGGCTCCTGCACACAGTATTATGTCCCATAGTGGCCCCTGCACACAGTATTATGCCCCATAGCAGCCCCTGCACACAGTATTATGCCCCATAGTGGCCCCTGCACACAGTATTATGCCCCATAGCGGCCCCTGCACACAGTATTATGCCCCATAGCGGCCCCTACACACAGTATTATGCCCCATAGTGGCTCCTGCACACAGTATTATGCCGAATTGTGGACCACCCATGAACAATTATTATACTCTGGGGTCTTTTCAGACCCCAAAGTATAATGATCGGAGACCCAGGGGAGGATACAAAAAAAAAAAAAACAATGTTACCTACCTCTCCCTGGTTCCGGTGCACTCCCTAGCCCTCCAATCATTATACTCGGGGGTCTGAAAAGACCCCCGAGTATAATGATAGCAGTGTTTGTGGGGTACAAGGCCTCACTTACCGATCCCCACCCGCAGAATGGGAAACGCAGGCGGCTGTGAGCAGGAGCGGGGATTGTTAAGTAAATAGGGCCAGTTACCTGCTGGGGTTACTCCAGCAGGTAATGCACTATTAAAAAAAAAAAAAATGTCCTGGGCCCTGTGGCAGCCACTACCGCTGCTGCCCCGGTAGTTACGCTCCTGCCTGCTGGTGTGCAGAGGCAAAAACCACCCAATTTAGGCTAAAGCCCCACATTCCAGAAATTGAGCTTTTTTGTGTTGCAGATTTTGCTGCATTTCTTGAGCCAAATCCAGGAGTGGCTACAAAAGGAATGGGAAATACTGTATATAGGAAGTTCTTATACTTCTCCTTTCGGCTCAATCCACTCCTGGCTTTGGTTTAAAAAACCAAAGTCAAATCTGCAACAAAAAAAGCAGCTTTTCTGCAACATGGGGCCTTAGCCTTACAGTGGTTTATGGACCAGCGACCTCAGGCAAATATGGTTCTGAATCTCCCTGTCAGAAATTTGACAGCATGCATCTCCCAGTATGTCCCTAGCCTTACACTAAAAATGCTATAAAACATAAACTAAATAGCTTTATCGGCATAAACTGAGTAATATAATTTATTTTTAGGCTCCCTTTACACTTTTTTTAACCATTGAAAAATACATGTGAAAAACACAAGCTTCAAGCAATTATATAACTGTTTTCGTGGTTGTGTCATTCTGTAAATTCTTTTTCCAGGAATATCCATAGAGAAACTTGTGGACAAAAAAATTCCAGTTAAAACAACATGTTTAAAATGCCTAAAACCTGAACTCTATGTATGCAGACATTCCTATATTATAGAATTATAATATAGGAATTATAGAATATAGAAAAATGCCACAAAAAAAATCAAAATGCTGTTATGCGAAGCCTTCCTCATTTTGCATAAGTATTTGTAAGATGAAACCCAGGCTAAAGACGTGTAAATCTTTCCATTATACTTATTTTCTGTATAGTTTCCTCTTCTGGTTTTGACTTGCAAATACTTGTACAAAATACTTACCAAATACTGATAGTGTGAACATGACCTTAGTATGACAAAAATTCAATGTCACACAGCTCTGGCTTATAATATATACTAGGACTCTCTTTACATTAGTAGCATAGCGGATACAATTGCTACAAATTTCATCCACATGCTGTGACTAAAGCCCTCAGGCAAGATTTATAGGGATTTTCCGGGGCTTACATATTGGCCTATCCTTAGGGGAGATCA
The DNA here is from genome assembly GCA_947044405.1 of Leptodactylus fallax. Lineage (NCBI taxonomy): Eukaryota > Metazoa > Chordata > Amphibia > Anura > Leptodactylidae > Leptodactylus > Leptodactylus fallax. The sequence continues at coordinate 450,670 of CAMRHE010000094.1, forward strand.
TCAATATGTGATCAGTAGGGGTCTGACATCCAGGACCCCCTACTGATCAACTGTTTGAAGTGGCATCAGAGCTCACAAGACTCTTTCCTGTGCTGATAACATTACATTCAGTCACATGGTACAGCAGTTTAGTCCCAAGCAAATAGGGCTGGGCTACAATACCAACCACAGACCCTACAATATGTTCGGCACTATGCTTGGTATTCAGTGAAGAGGATAACCCAAAGATTCACCAAAACACTGCTGCTTCTCTAAACAGGTAGGGATCCTAGGTATCAGATCCCCCCCCCAATCACATATTGATAACCTATCCTATTAATCAGTACATAAGCCCGGAAAACCCCATTGTTGATAAATATGGAAATCTCTATCTTGAACAGTTTTTCACTTATGACACTGATAAATCTGCCCCTCTTTCCCACAGATAGAACTGAAGAATGATCCGAGCCCAGCATTTACACATCTAGAGATATTCTCATGTTCCTATCCCAGGACTGTTTAACACACTACAATTCTACCAGTCACACTAATCCCAAATCTATATGCAGATCAGATAATCAAATTGCCACATGGTGGACAGGAATGAATTAATGTTATTCCATGCACAGTACCCCACACCCTCAGAAGAGCTATTCTGGTTGTAGTATCTTAGTGATTTATAGCCCAGACCTCCCTGGTCCAGTCAGGAGATCAAAGGTGGAGTAAAGAAAACAGGGCAGCATAAATCACCCCCTCTGGTTTTGTGGCTGGCCTTTCAGGAAGAATTCATCCTAACACTGTGATATCATAGTCCAGAACTGATAGGAAATGTTTACTTGTTTAACAGTCTTATCTGCTATCCCTGTGGCTAAAATCTCTTTTGCTGTCTCAAGGCTCGGTGAGTCAAAAGCAAATTGAGGATCTGTTACATCCAACAGCGGGCGCATGAGCTCCCCAGCTCCTTTCCCATAATGCCTTGTGATATGTAGATGCTAAGTAGAGGACAAAAGGCAATTCAATCTCTACACACCTTCACTGGTGCTCTCCTCAATGTGAGAGATTCTTGTCCCTAACCCACTCATTGCCTCCCACTAAGCCAGCCAATTCACTTTGTTCTGTACTGATGAAGGACAACAATCCGGAAACAGCGCTGTATGCAGATAAGTGAAATTGGCTTGGCTAAAATCCCTTTTGCTGTCTCAAGGCTCGGTGAGTCAAAAGCAAATTGAGGATCGGTTACATCCAACAGAGGGCGCATGAGCTCCCCAGCTCCTTTCCCATAATGCCTTCTGCTATCCCTGTGTCAGACATAGCAGCAGTGAACAAGAGGACAAAGAGAGTACACATGGCTAGAAACATATTATCATACATCATATCAAGCAAGGAGTCCAGCTTGAAATGAAAACTTGCCACCTATATAGCGATTTTCAGCCCCAAAAAAACTAAAAATCATCTCCTCAACTGTACCAAGATGCTTGGTTGAACAACACTTCTATCAGGATTGCTTCAGAAGTGTTCTTATTTGGTGATTGTTCAGACTTCCATGATGTCATTTAAACAAGCTAGAGAATTCCAATTTTCATGTTCTATTTTTTATGGCTTTTTTATGTTGTGTATATGTAATATGTTTTAGAATATGATGTTTTTCCATCATACAAACTGCTGGCATATTGCTGAGATATACCATCGTTTTCTGATCAATAGGGTCGGCTGCCAGAATCCCCATGGAGACTAGGAATGAAATAAATTCTTCAAAGTTTTTAAGCAACATAACCCTATTTAAGTGAATTATGTGTATGATTTAATACTGAATCAGAAGGAGTACTCTGTCTCCTTAACTGCTTGCTGACAACCATTGACTGTATAGACCTGGGCAGTCAGCTATTAATTCTGCAAGGATATACCTGCAATAAAAAAAGTGATGTTAAAATTTCCCCAAAACGTCTATTATGACCTTATGGGGGGACACAATGTATAAAAAGAAAAAGATAAGAAAAATTAAGACAAAAAAATTAAAGTAACATAATAAAAAAAAGACATTACTACATCCACATCAAAAGTTCTAAACCCGCACACAAAGACACAAAACATTATGGAGATTAAAAAAAAAAAAAAAACAAAAAAAAAAACTAATGAAAAAAGAAAAAAACTTTCTAAAAATTTGTAGTACTTTGTGCTATTAAAAAAATAACAGAAAAAATGTGGAAAACAGACACGTTTTCCTTCCCTTTTTCTACATTTCAGATAATCAACAATCCGGATATTAAAAAAAAAAAAAAAGAAAAAACATGCAAAAAAAAATACAGCCTTATGTAGCTCTGAAAACCTAATTGAAAAAAGTTATAGCCTTTAAGACCCGTACCAAAAACAACAAAGATGTGTGGCTTTTGGAGTCCTTTCAGTGCACAGGGATTTATAGACCATACATGTCCTGCTAAAGATACTGGGAAAAGAATATGCAGATAAGTCTTCCTTGGTGAAAGGTAAAGATAAGTTATTGCCTATGTAACTAGTCAAATACAACTTTAATTGATTAAAAGCAACTACCGGTATATACTGTACAATCATATAGTATCACGTGGGACCAAATAGTATACTGTCCAGAGACAACCTTCCCGGAGATTGTAGATGGGTACTGAGTAGATCTTTAGTTGAACATGTGGTAGTGGACAGTTTAGTCTGCAGAGTTAATCTAAAGTTGAACAAACTTGGCCAGAAAGCAGTAAGTTGATGGTTGAACAACCATTGAGTGAACAATTGGTGAACGGTCATATCTTAGCCTTACAAGTTTTAGTCTGTATTAGCCGTTATAGTCTTTCAGACAAACCTTTAACTTTTAGTGACATCCGACAAAAGATGAACGATCCTTCTGAGAACCTTCCAAGAACGTTCTTTCATGGAAAGATCGTTTGTGACATATCTTTTGTTCTTAAATTTCCCACACACAATAAAGTTTATGAAATTGTTTATTTCAACATTAATGAACGTTTGTCAGGTGAAATTTACCCATGAAACATCACACATTGTCATTGCTGAGAAAGCAGCCAGTCTTTGAAATTTATTCGGCTGGTTGAAAGCTGTGTCAGTCATAGGATGGTCTTACACACAAGCGAGCTGTTAGCCAAATGCTATCTCTCCTGACCACCCTTTCCTTATCCACATGTGGCTCAGGTGAGCATATCTGTGTTGTCAATGGAGAAATCTTTGCCAGGCAACTCTGGCAGTGGCTTATATTCCCTGGAACTAAAGGAACAGGCAGTTGAGATCCATCTCTCCCACAGTTAGGGGAGAGTCAAAAGGCCTCTATACATAAAATTGGCAAATTCAGTCAACATGTATCTAATATCTGTAAGTTGTGGTATCCCTTCTACTACTATTTTACTTGTACCTACTGTCACTGTAATGCCTCTACCTTGGAGCTTCTGTATATATCGGTTTTTGTGGTTGTATTATCTATGCGGCTGTAACAAACTGAATTTCCCCATTGTGGGGCTATTAAAGGATTATCTTAATATGTATGGCTACTTTTCAAAAGATCCTTCTTCCACATAGACTCTCTTTAAAAGAGAGCTTGTATCCCCAAAATGCAGCATATGTTTTCCTCTTGTGAATCGGTGTCTCCGTTGCCGAGATATCATGATTTTTGTCAATCTGCAAATGAGCTGTTTGGAACAAGAAGGGCTTGCCGCTTACCTCTTTGGAACATTGGCAACACCCTCATTGCTCCAGAGAGCTTATTTGCATATTGACACAGTGATCTCTCAGCAACAGAAGTGCCAATTCACAATGAGAAAACACTGTTTGCTTTAGGTGACCCTAACCTATCTATCTGTGGGACTGGGTCCTGGTGAAAGAGTTCCTTTAAAGCCGGGGCCCCATGTGGCGTAAACACCGCTGCAAAAACCACTGCGTTAGTGAATCCCATCCATATATTGCAGAAAAATATGGGCAGCGGAAATGCTGCAATTTCCAAAACCATTGTGTTTGGAAATCGCAGCATGTGAATTATACCTACGGAAATGCTGGTGGTTACCCTATAGGTATAATTGAAGCAGAAAGTCCACAGAGGAGAACTCTGTGGACTTTCTGTGAAAAGTGCTGCGGGAAAAACTGTGATGCATTTCCGACAGTTTTTCCCACAGCGCATTTTCACTGCGGGCTGCTACATGGGGCCTTAGCCTATAACACAGTTTTTTTTTTCTGCTATGTTTCTGCAACATTGGGGCTCAGCTTTACAGTAAATTCACATGTCAAATTTGTTGCAGCGTTTTTTGCCATAGCAGCACTCAAAGACCACACTGCTAAATATTCCTCACAGTAATTCAGAGGTTTGTCCATCTTATGTGGTCTTAGCCTTAGAGGGGTCAATGTGATCAGCATTTAGGGATTTGCACTATGTGAGAATTGCTTTGACAATGAGATGAGTTCTAGATGCACTATATGGACAAAACTATTGGGACACATACACATTACACCTGCAGGAGCTTTTATGACATGTCATTCTAAATTCATAGGTGTTCATATGGAGTTAGTCCCCCCTTTGCAGCTAGTACAGCTTTTACGCTTCTGGGCAGGCTTTCTATAAGACTTGGAGTATGCCTATGGGAATTTTTGCCCATTCATCCAGGTCAGCATGTGTGAGGTCAGTGCTCTGTGTTTGTCAGTCAAGTTCTTCCACACCAAACTCACCCAACCATGCCTTTATGGACCTTGCTTTGTGCACTGGGGCACAGTTATCCTGGAACAGAAAAGGGCCTTCCCCAAAAATGTTCCTGCAAAGCTGGAAGCATACAATTGTCCAAAACTCTTGGTATGCTGAAACATTAAGAATTCGGGAACTAAGGGGCCTGAGCCAATCCCTGAAAAACAACCCCATAGCATTATCTCTCCTCCACCAAACAGAGTAGGCACAATGCAGTCAGGCAGGTAACATTTTCTTGGCATTCACCAGACCCAGACACCTCCATCAGACTGCCAGTTACTGAATTGTGATTCTTCAATACACAGTACGTTTGCACTGCTCCAGAGTCCAGTGGTTGCATTCTTTAGGCCTTATTCATACAACAGTGTCCATGTTTATGGCTCTAACATCCATTTTGCATCATACAGTTTTTGATGGCCAAGTGTCATCTGTTTTGTGTCAATTTTGCTCCCTTAGGGTGAGGCTAAATGTTTTAGAAAAGCAGAATTTTTTTTATCGCAGATTTTACTGTGGTTTTTTCAGCCAAAGCCAGGAGAGGATGTAGGAGAAGTGTAGCCCTATATTCACACGACAGTGAATATTAATCATACGTTTTTTAATGACCGTCAATCAGCCACATTCATTTCATTGTATGTGAATGAGTGCTATTCACATGAATGACATTTTGATGGTCTGTTGTAACGGATCATCAAAATATAGGTCCTGTGTCATTTTTACTTGTTTTTATGGATCCTTCCATAAACTGCAATGTATAAGGGATCTGTGAAAATGGGCACCCCATCGGTCATGTGAATCTAGCCTTAGTGGTTTCTTTGTATTTCCCATTATGAAGCCACTTTTGGCATTGACTCAAACTACAGCAAAATCTACAACAAAAAAATACAGCCATGTGTGGCCTCAGCCTTAGACATCAATAGGTTTTTTTCTCCTGCGTTGGGGCAGATTTACTAATCGGAATGAGACAAATTCAGTCTCAGACTGTAAGTGGCTCAGATGGACCACATTTGTTGATAGTTTTAGAAGCTTTCTGTGCCTTACTAAACACTGTTATAAGGTCAGACTCAGAGGTGTAGCTATAGGGGGTGCAGCAGTAGCAGTTTCTACTGAACCATGGGCCTTCAAGGGGCCCCAAAGGTCTCTCTGCCACATAAAATATACTAGCATTCTAAATGGCACATGGTAGGTAGGGGCACCATTACAGATTTTGCACTGGGGCCCAGGAGCATCAAGTTACCCCTCTGTGTAAGGTGTCTAGCCAATACATTCATTATTTATTATCTTCTAGGACAAGATCTTGATGAATTTCCCTGGTGGAAATTCTGCAGCATGTCCATCCGTCCTTAGCCTAAAATGTGTTTCTCATGCAGATACAAATTATGTCAAAATATAAAGAAGTCCTAACAGTACAGAAAACACCGACATACACAAGAGTGTCACTGGCAGCTCTTAGCACTTGTTTGTATTGACAGAAGGAAGTTTTGGATGAAGTGAAGGAAAAGGACACATCTGCCAGTGAAAGTTTCAGTTCACCTGATTGAAGTAAATGAAGCATGATATTATCTCCCAAACAATCCGCCAGGTGCAGCTGTCTTCAAGAGATTTTCTGTGTGAGAATGGGGGAGGGGTTGGGAGTCCCCTCTGTGAGCAGTCCACACAGAGAATTTATTCTCGGCAGGGCAGTGGTGCGGTGAGAAGTGCCTTTTTCTCATAAATACGGCTGCTGTTGTTATTGCAAATTTGATATAGCCAGCAGAAATCAGCAGATGATGTGAAGATGTGATCACACAGGACAGGAGACAGGCAGGGGGGCTGGGGACAGAGAGACCATTCGTCTCCAACCCTCCTTTGTTTACAATGAGGAGTAAATTGTAGTATAATTCTTTATATTCTAATTGGAAAGCCAATTAGCTTAATGCTTTTATAGGCTTTCATATGGCCGCTTCCGGCCCCAGCCCGTGAGGACTGTGACACTCCAGCCTTGATGTCTATTCATACAAAACAACATAAAATAGATTTCCATGTAATAAAAAAACCGAATGAAACACAAAGTGATGTTTTCCAGGACTTTTCTGATCACAGACAGCAGGTTGTTATGAAAGGGAGAAATAAGTAATAGCATCTAATAAAGCAATCACATCCCAAGAATTTAGAAATGGGCCAGGGTTAGAGCTTAGAACTTTGACTTCTTCACCCTTAGCTATACTTTGTATAATACTTTATAAAATATATACTGATCTACAGTGGCGTAACTAGGAATGGCTGGGCCCCAAGGCGAACATTTGACATGGGGCCCCCCTCCCAAGTCGCCGCCCCCAACCCCCCAAAGCCACCGCCCCCAACCCCCTAAAGCCGCCGCCCCCAACCCCCCCAATCCGCTGCCCCCAACCCCCCCAAGCCGCCGCCCCCAACCCCCCCAAACCGCCGCCCCCAACCCCCCCACACACAAACCGCATTCCTGCGCACACTATTATGCCCCATAGTGGCCCCTGCACACGGTATTATGTCCCATAGTGGCCCCTGCACACGGTATTATCCCCATAGTGGCCCCTGGACACGGTATTATGCAGCATAGTGGCCCCTGCACACAATATTATGCCCCATAGTGGCCCCTGCACACAGTAGTTTGCCCCATAGTGGCCCCAGCACACAGTAGTTTGCCCCATAGTGGCCCCGACACACAGTAGTTTGCCCCATAGTGGCCCCTGCACACAGTAGTTTGCCCCATAGTAGCCCCTGCACACAGTAGTTTTCCCCATAGTGGCCCCTGCACACAGTAGTTTGCCCCATAGTAGCCCCTGCACACAGTAGTTTGCCCCATAGTAGCCCCTGCACACAGTAGTTTGCCCCATAGTGGCCCCTGCACACAGTATTATGCCCCATAATGGACCACCCATGAACGATTATTATACTCTGGGGTCTTTTCAGACCCCAGAGTATAATGATCAGAGACCCAGGGGAGGAGAGAAACATAGAAAACACTGCAACTTACCTCTTCCTCGCTCCGGTGCACTCCCGTGCGCTACTTCGGCCATCTTCAATGTCGGACCGGATCTCGCGCGATCCAGGCCGGCGTCGCGAAGCATAATGACGTCGGCTGACGTCTCGGACGTCACCAAACAGGCCCGAAGCCTGCGAAGCGGCGGATAGGTGAGTTACAGTGTTTTTTATGTTCGCTCACCTCCCCTGGGCCCCCGATCGTTATACTCCAGGGTCTCAAAAGACCCCGGAGTATAACGATAACAGTGATTGTGGGGTTCGCGGTAGCGACTGCCACAGGGCTCCAGGCCCCGTAATGTTCCGGGCCCTGTGGCAGTCGCTACCACTGCTACCCCGGTAGTTACGCCCCTGCTGATCTATTACAAACCAGAAAGATGACTTTGACTAAGACTCTATGTTGCTCCACGCACCAGCAAAGTGAATGAGACTTCATTTAATCTCATCCACACTTTGCAGGGGGGGGAAAAAAAAAGCAAAAATGCAATGAAAAATACTGTGGATAAAAACGTGAAACATTTACAATGCGTTTTTTTTATTCTGTGTCTTTTAGCTGCAGCTTGCTACATTGAGTCTATATGCAAAAGGCTAGTGGGCCACAGCAAAAAAACGCTGGAGGAAAAACCGTGTCAGTAACACATCATGGTTTTTCCTGCAGCTGTTTTCAAAGAAAGTCTGCAGAGGTTTCCTAAGCGGACTCTAGGCTTCCTTTATACCTATAGGGAAACTGCCAGCGTTTCTATAGATATAATTGACATGCTGTGATTTCCAAAACAGCAGCGTTTCCACTGCGCGTATTTTTCTGCAATGTGTGGATGGGATTTGCTAAACAGTGACTGTAAAACGATGCAGATTTGACCGCTTTACGCTACTTTGGCTAACCCCGCATTCACACACCTGAGTTTCACCTGTGAAATCAGTCCGTGTGTTGGCCGGATTTACCAGAGGAACTCCTAGCAATACAGTTAGTTCTATGCTGCTAGGAGTCCCTGCCTCCCAGCGACATACTGTCCTGTACTATAAGCAGGAGACACATAGATAACTAATATGCTAGAAGTCTCTCTCCCAGCATATTGTTCAGGCCAGTAAATCCAGCCAACACACGGGTAAAACTCAGTCCAGTCCAGTGGACCCACCTGTGTCAAAAAGCAGCCAAAACTGGCTTTGCAAAGGTTGAAAAGTAGTGTGTGGATGGGATTTGTTTATATCCCATCCATTACATTAGTACTGTATATAACAGTGGGTTAGCCCTGACCTTAGATTTATTTAAAAATATTTGCAGCCAAAACACTTACAAGGCTGTTTTATAATTTTTTTATAGTTTTATTGCTGTTTTTAACAGATCAGAATCAGACTGTCTGCTTATATTGAGGTGACTAGGATCGCATATTGTACTCTCCATACAGCGTCGTGTACAATCTCATACTTTCTTGTGTGAGCCTTGTGCTGTATCTTTCTTAATGATATGGTTTATACAGAGACAACCCTGCTACACTACAATACTTTTAACCTCATGCCTCCTAAAATCATGATTCTCATTTTCCAGCCTGTCATGCCCACACAAATTAATCCACATATCAGGTTTCTCCATGCTGGTTCACTGCTATGATGTGATGTAATGTGCCAAAAAGATGGAAACTTGAGGCAGACAGCCACAAAGATGGAATATGAGCTATTTTAGACATTTCATAAACAGTGTTTAAAGAACTTCTGCAGGTTAACAGCAATTTAGTTCATGAATGTCATCATTGACTCTCCATGTAGATAATGAAATGAATCACGTTTCTAATAATGAAGAGTAGGAGCTTTTACTTGTTACTATTTAGGGCATATTCACACATTCAGGTTTGTTCAGGTGCAGTTTGGAAGCTAATGCTAGGTTCACACTAGCATTCGGGTCTCCGTCATTCGGGTCCACATTGGGACCCAAAAGACTTAGAACCTGTCAGCTTAAAAAGTGGACCCCATAGACTATAATGGGGTTCGCCTGGTTTCTGACGGTTTTATACTGAAACTGGCGGAGAGAAAAGTCCTCCTTGAAGGACTTTTCTCTCTGTCGTTTTAAGGCGGAATCTGTGGCAGAGTATTATACGGAGACTCCAACGCAGATGTGAATCCAGCGTCAAACTAAGATTGGATTGAAAAAAAAGAGAAGAAGCATCTGTCCTCCATAGTTTCTCTCCTTTACACCTGATTTTAGCTTAAAAAATCTGTATATGTGAACATACCCTTAAAGATCAATACACAATAGGAAAAGTGGAGGAGTTTCAGGATGTAAAGTTCCACCACAACAAATTTAAAGGCCCATTCCTATTTAATATAATTATGAGATGTTGAAAGTGCATGCCATTTGCCATATGCCATCCCCGAACGAGCATCATCATATTCTGCAGCGCTTTACAGATATCAACCCTGTCCCGTATAGGTCTCACATTCTAAGTTCCCTATCAGTATGTCTTTGGAGTGTGGGAAGGAACTGGAGTACCTGGAAGAACACATAGAGAACAGGCAAACCTGCAGATGTCGTTCTTGACTGGATTCGACCCTAAGGGTGTGTTCACATGGAGGAATTTGCCGTGGATTTGGGGGAAGATTCCGCCCCCGAATCCGGAGCAGATTCCTCCTGAATCCGCCTCCCATTGTTTTCAATGGGAGGCAGAGATCGCAGCAGGACGTGGAAAAAAGAAGCGTCCTGCTCGATCTTGCCGCAGATTCCGCCCGCTGTGTCCGCAGCTCGAGACGCCCTCCTGATTAGTCCCATTCATCCGGGCCTAATCAGGAGCGGGATGCCGCGACAGAATGCTGATGCACTGCATCGGCAGACCGCGGCGAAAATTCCCGGCGGCGGAAAATGAAGATCATTTTCGCCATGTGAACACAGCCTAACAGTGCCAGTGTTAGGAAACAGATGCAGCGTTGAGCTAAGCAGTGAGTCCCAGCACCAGTCAAACCGAATCAAAATGGTAAAAACCGTGCTGAACGTCCCGCGCTCTCCCAACCGCACCAAACCCCAACCCCCAGAGATGTTTACCAGGGTCCATAGTGGTGGGATGGACTTGGAAGTTGCTGACGGGCAGAGCGGCATAGGTCAGAGAGTTCCGGACGCACAGCACACCACCAGACACAGCAGAACAGAAACCGGAATCACTTACCAGTAATAGCAGGAGTAGCGATGTCAGTCTGCAGAGTAGTAAGCAGCGGATGGCGGCAGGCAGTAGATGGCAGCAGAGTTCCAAAGAGTAGTTGTACAGTCCGAGTTGTCAGCGTGAGGTTAGCGAAGTACAAAAGGAAATCCAAATAGATGTGTCAAAACAAGCCGAGTCAGTAGCAGGAGAGCAGAGCATCCAAATCGCAGTTCAGGAGGACGAAGTCTGAAGGCAAGCCGGGGTCGTTAGCAGGAGAGGAGAACAAGGTACAAAATCGGGAGGCCAGAAGGATAGTCAAACAACAGAAGCAGGAGGTCTAGGCAGGAGGTAACAAGACAGGAAATATGCAACGCTGACTATCAGGGAAAACTGAATAGCCAGCGATTACCTGGAGCGGAAGTCCCGAATAAGAAGGTTCCGACCGAGCACCTGCTCCGGAAGGGAATCCCGTGGCCCGAGCGGGAAACGACCAGCAACCCCCGCATACCTTCGCGGAGGTTACGGCCTACCTCCCTAGGGGCCGGAAGGAGCATCTAGAGGAGAGGACTGGCAACCCCCGCATGCCGCCGCGGAGGTTCCGGTTCGGCTCCTTACAGCCAGGCTGTCATTCACATATAGCTTTAGGCTCTCACTAAATAGCTTTGTCTTCTGAACTACTAGCACACAGACAAGCTTGCCTGTATCTTGGTGGTTGGAGGTTGCACAGAACAATATCACGGGTTTCAGGTTGGGCACCCCTTTATAACAACATATATATTTAATAAGATCATTAATTAGAGTGTAATGAGCATCTTCCAGACACTGTTGGTGTCACTGAGCATTACAGTCAGGCAGATAAAACCGATCCAAAGGATTTCTTCCATCCTCAAATAAGAGTCCAAAAGGCCTCAAAAGGTAATAGATCAGCCAGAAATGTTAAAGTTGTCTACACACAACCACTGACTATTGGTGACACATTGGCCTATCTGCTAAACACTACTGTGCCAGCAGTATGAACGAAGGATCTTTAGAAATCTAAGACACTTACAACAGTAATTCTGATTGTCAAAAATGCCTTTACCCAGCCCCTACATGACTCTGTTACCCCGATCGTTTAGTCAGGCTAGCCTAAAGTATCAGGCTAACTCCTATGTTGCAAGTCGCCTTAGGTCTGCAGCCTACAAGATGCCAGAAACATAGACAGAATGTCTGTACCCCAGCACAATGATGTCACTGCATTGCGCCTCCTTTGGTAGGACCTTTGCATCCTAACAATGGTCCTGGTTCCTTGTTGGCCGCAGGTCTAAAGTGGCTTGAGGTTTGTGTGCGTTGGGGAATTGAAGGTAAGTCAATGTAATTTTTATTCTTTTACTGCACATTAAGGGAGATTATTAATATAAGGAGGGCATCAGGGGGCATAGAGAGAATAATAATATGGCTGGCATCAGCAAATATTGGGGAATAATAATATAGGATTGCATCAGGGCAATTGGGAGGAAATATTATTATATATTATTTATGTAAAGGGAACATTAATGTCAGGGGCAGGAGGCACAGGCGTCAGCAAAAGGGGGCATGGTCACCCTGACAATTTCTGTGTGCCGATCAGGCCCCCATTCCCCCAAAGAACCTGTTGTTAAAAAACCCACCCCGCAAACCATGTCTGTATGCCCCATTATAGCATATAGTTGTAATGAGAGAGGGAGGAATAGGTGGGAGTGTCATACACTCAAGTTAGCCAGAATGGACAGTCACTTTGTAATCTGAATGACCACCTTTATCGCTGCTAGCTGTGGCATCTCTCAATAAAACCAGACACTTTATTGTCAACATTTTACTCCATGCACACCATCATCATGTATGCGTGAAGGGACTCAGATTATTACAGAAAAATCCTACATTATTGGTGAAAGTAAGTGTCCTGTAACTCTAGAAATACAAACATCCACATCCTGCCTATAATCTTATAAGACAATACAGTTTAGTTTTCTAGCTCATTGCTCTTTTTGACATTGGGCGGTGAAGCACCAAGTCTTAGTGATTTTCTGTACAAGTACAACTAAATTGTTGCTAGGCCCCAATAGAACCTCAGCAGGAGCATTCCCCCACATTGCCTATGCTTCCCCCAGCAGGCCTCTGAAGCACTCAGGCCAGTTTATGCTTGGGTACTCTAGGTGGTGATGGCTTCTCTGTAGCAGTAGGTCTGCACAATTGTGGACAAATATTGTACAGCTATTGTATAGACAATTATACTACTTCTACAATGTATATTAGTTAAATACATTTATATAAACATTAATACAACTATTAGACAACAGTAAGCCAATACTTACAATGTATGAACATGATGTGACATTAGATTATGCTCAAAAAGTGAATACTTTATTACAGCTAAATTAGGCTGAGGCCCCACATTGTGGAAACACAGCATTTTTTTTGTTGCAGATTTTGCTGCGTTTTTTTTTTAGCTGAAGCCAGGAGTGGATTGAGCAGAAGGGAGAAGTATAAGAAGCTTCCTATACAGTGGGTACGGAAAGTATTCAGACCCCTTTAAATTTCTCACTCTTTGTTTCATTGCAGCCATTTGCTAAAAGCAAAAAAGTTCATTTTATTTCTCATTAATGTACACTCAGCACCCCATTTTGACAGAAAAAAAACCCAGAAATGTAGATATTTTTGCAAATTTATTAAAAAAGAAAAACTGAAATATCACATGGTCATAAGTATTCAGATCCTTTGCTCAGTATTGAGTAGAAGCACCCTTTTGAGCTAGTACAGCCATGAGTCTTCTTGGGAATGATACAAGTTTTTCACATCTGGATTTGGGGAACCTCTGCCATTCTTCCTTGCAGATCCTCTCCAGTTCAGGTTGGATGGTGAACGTTGGTGGACAGCCATTTTCAGGTATCTCCAGAGATGCTGAATTGGGTTGAGGTCAGGGCTCTGGCTGGGCCAGTCAAGAATGGTCACAGAGTTGTTCCGAAGTCACTCTTTTGTTATTTTAGCTGTGTGCTTAGGGTCATTGTCTTGTTGGAAGGTGAACCTTTGGCCCAATCTGAGGTCCAGAGCACTCTGGAAGAGGTTTTCTTCCAGGATATCTCTGTACTTGGCCGCATTCATCTTTCCTTCAATTGCAAGCAGTCGTTCTGTCCCTGCAGCTGAAAAACACCCCCATAGCATGATGCTGCCACCACCATGTTTCACTGCGGGGATTGTATTGGGCAGGTGATGAGCAGTGCCTGGTTTTCTCCACACATACCGCTTAGAATTAACGCCAAAAAGTTCAATCTCCGTCTCATCAGACAAGAGAATCTTATTTCTCATAGTCTGGGAGTCCTTCATGTGTTTTTTGCCAAACTCTATGCGGGCTTTCATATTGCACCGAGGAGAGGCTTCCTTCGGGCCACTATGCCATAAAGCCCCGACTGGTGGAGGGCTGCAGTGATAGTTGACTTTGTGGAACTTTCTCCCATCTCCCTACTGCATCTCTGGAGCTCAGCCACAGTAATCTTTGGGTTCTTCTTTACCTCTCTCACCAAGGCTCTTCTCCCCCGATTGCTCATTTTGGCTGGACTAGGAAGAGTTCTGGTCATCCCAAACTTCTTCCATTTAAGGATTATGGAGGCCACTGTGCTCTTAAGAACCTTGAGTGCTGCAGAAATTCTTTTGTAACCTTGGCCAGATCTGTGCCTTGCCACAATTCTGTCTCTGAGCTCCTTGGGCAGTTCCTTTGACTTCATGAGTCTCATTTGCTCTGACATGCACTGTGAGCTGTGAGGTCTTATATAGACAGGTGTGTGCCTTTCCTAATCAAGTCCAATCAATTTAATTAAACACAGCTGGACTCCAATGAAGGATTAGAACCATCTCAAGGAGGATCAGAAGGAAATGGACAGCATGTGAGTTAAATATGAGTGTCACAGCAAAGGGTCTGAATACTTATGACCATGTGATATTTCAGTTTTTCTTTTTTAATAAATTTGCAAAAATATCTACATTTCTGTTTTTTTCTGTCAAGATGGGGTGCTGAGTGTACATTAATGAGAAATAAAATGAACTTTTTTGCTTTTAGCAAATAGATGTAATGAAACATAGAGTGAAAAATTTAAAGGGGTCTGAATACTTTCCGTACCCACTGTATATTCCCCATTCCTTTTCTAGCCATTATTAGCTTTGGCTCAAAAAACTGCAGCAAAACCTGACCTACAACATGGGGCCTCAACCTTAAAACTAACAATTTACTTGTGATTAACTGGACATTGAACTACTGGTCATGTTTCCACATATAGACAAGAATGTAGCAGCAAGAAGCAAGTGATCTAAGTTTCCATAGAGTTTCATAAAGCCATACATACATGGCCACATGACAAAAATTAGAAGTGGAAGCCCCACTTTTTTAAACTGGTGAGTGTTCCTATTGCCAAAGTACTATACAACATTGTTTATGTTATTATTCAGGAAATATATATGAGAGGCTCATGAGACATTTTCTACATTTATATTGTGAGATTATACTCAGGATCGCCTTTGCTGGGGTCAAAAGACACGTGTCAAATCCATGTAAAAACTGACAAACCAAATAATGTCCAGCAATCTCTTGCTCACATCTCTCTCACACAGACAGACTTTCTGTGTCCCCAAGTTGAAATAGGGAGCTGCCCTTCTAAACTCTCTTAAATACCTGCCCTCTCTGCGTTAATTAACTAATTAATAATTAATGAGCAAGTGAGGGCCTGTGCCTGCTACTTCACATAGTGAGAAATCATGGAGAAATATACCTCCTCTCCAATAGAAGGAATAACAGAGGAACATTATAAATCAAGGTTTTAGAAAATATTCCCTGGATTTGTCCATGAGAAACAAGCCTTATCTCTGTTTTGAAAAATGTTTGCTTCAGAGCTCACGCACATGTCAGTGCCATGTACAAGGAGATTATACAGCAGTGCAGGTACAATACCTCTGTACATATGGCACTCAATGAAGAATGCTGTTCAACAGAAACAGCATTGCAACAGATTTACTATTAAAAATTTGACACAATTCTAACACAACATGCACGAAAATATTCTTTATATTATATTTATTAACTGTTTTAGATACTTTTTGAGCCATGACCAATGGGGGTGGAGCTTATTGGAAAAGGTGTGGGAATTGTCTAGAAAAGGGTGCAGGGCTAAAGATGCACCACTGTGTTCCAAAAAGCACAAAATTTTGGCACACTTTCATGTCAGAACTAAAGCTGACCATACAAATTAAATTTTAAGCTAAGGTCCCATTTTTTTCCACTGTGTTTCCGTAGCGGTGGGCTTAGATTGCTCTTGTTCATGTGGAGCAAACTTTCATCGATCATTCGTACAGGCAACTGTTCCACATTCAGAAAAACATGATCTTTACGTGATAGAATTCTGACAATGTCAACTTGATAAAACAGGTGTATGAAAAAAGTTTTATGAAAAAACATTTAGTAAAATAAAATAAGTTGAAATTTTTTGACAAACGTTTAAAATCTGCCACTTCAACAGTATAAAATCTAATGTGTATGGGCAGCTTAAGTCAACTAATAGGCGCTGTAAACTTAAACCAAACAGTCTAAAGGTACACTAGGTTTATCAGTCAGAATTATACACTTTGTTTTAATCTGGTGCAGTGTGAATATCTAGACTAAGTGTGTAGCAAACCAGTTTGGATGGAACCAGATTCGACCCAAATTTTCAAAAAGTTTAGTATTCATTCAAACTCAAAACTTTTGGGGTTTGTCACCTGCAAGCCAGGCCTCAGAGTATAATAGGTGGAGGCCCAGGGGAGATACAAAAAAATAAATGATGTCATGATGCTCGGCACGTTCCATGTGACTGCTGTGGCCCAATCACAGGCCTCAGCAGTGACCCTACGTGCAGGACATCATCCATAAGGCCAGAAGAGGACTGAGAGAGAGTGCTGGATGACACAAAGAGGCCTAGAAGAGGTGAGGGAAGGTGAGTATAAATGTTTGTTATTTTTCTACTCTTTCCCTGGGCTTCCACCTATTATACTCTGGGGTTTGAAAACCCCCCAGAGTATAATAATTTCACTTCTGGCTCTATCCAAGCAAGTTTAGACCGAAATCAACCGGAGGGTTGACTTGTCTGAACCCGAGACAAACCTCTTGCGAAGTTTGCCCATCTCTACTTATAGACAATATTAGTAGGTCTGCCCCAATGTCTCTGTTAAATTTAGGTGTAATGTAGACGCTAAATACCTCTAAGACCACCGCTTTGAAAAGCTCACCCTATTTTTCAAACCAATTCTCCTGTGACCGATTTTCAGTGATATCATAAATTTTGGATACTGGCTATCTTCTTTGAGAGACCACCCTAGAAGGCTACTTTTCAGTACATTTTTAGGTGTATTTCAAAACTACACTGGCAGACTGGCTTATATACTATGAGACAGTTTGGAATTTATAGAACATATAAGAAATATGAAGCGATTCATTTGGCATCAGCAGCATGGGCTCAATATATAGAGATTGTATCATAAAACATGACGGTCCTAGTAAAAATCTGACACAAATGGAGCAGATCACTTTTTACCAGCATTGGTTTCTACTTTCTCAATCCTTTACCCTTCAGATTCATTCCCAGTAGGCATTCTGTATATTCTTTGTTACTTCTCAGTTCTCTTATTACAAAATAAACAGAATCATTTTACAATGTTTTTTTCTTTTTCATGCATAATGTCAAAGTCACAAAATGTGTGCAAGCTTAGCTAATATAAATATTTCTGTGGCTACTATCCCACATTGAAATTTATTAAATTAAAATTCACAATCATCTGCATAGCATTATTAACATGAAAATGCAATATCATTTACATATGAAGGAAAATGGACAGTTCAGATAGAAAGGAGCGAGACATCCTCTAGCAGCTGAAAGAGAAATGATAATTTACTCCCATAAAACAACATTGTCTATTAGCATTCATCCTGCTTTAGCTGTAGAGCTGTTTAGTAATCTCCTTACATAGTTGAGGGTCTTAGAGGAAAATAGATGGTCCAAAACCTGAACTTCTTAATCAAAATGTAATACAATGACAGAATTAATAAAAAAAAAATATATATATATACTGCTTTCTTACAAAAACAGTGGCAAACATCTCTACATGTTATATGTGGTGTTACATCTCAGTTCAATTCATTTCAATGCTGCAATACCAGACACAACCCATGGATAGGTGTGGCACTGTTTTTGAAAGAAAGCAGCCAGGTTTCTCAAATTCTAGACAACCCATTAAATGATTATCTGCAAAAATATGCCACTTTTGGCTCTGTTCACATTTGTGTTGGAACCTCTGAGGCAGGTTTCGTAATATTGATAATGTTGCACATGGTACCTTTAAAGTCCCTTTAATAATTAAAAAGCATTTTTCACCACCTTTAACAATGCCAGTTCTGCTCATCCTTTAATAGGCACTGTTCCCCTATTTCAAGTACAGTTGGATTTTGTCACTAGCCCCAACTGTTCCCAAACAATCAGTGCAGTTAGTTTTGGTGCCTGATATGCTATTTAGGCTCTGTACTGTCAGATGGGCAGTGTCAGGCAGGAGCAAGCAAAGGGGTGAGATTCCAAGTGCTGACATTGTCTGCCTCTGATTGATTTCATGAATCACGCCCCCTTGCCTACCTGACACCATCCTCCTGACAGTACAGAGCATGAATAGCATATGAAGAACCAAAACTAGCAACACTTATTGCTCAGGAATGATGGGGGTTAGATTAAAAGTTCCACTGTTCTGGAATCAATGGAGCAGCGTCTATTAAAAGATGCTGAGAACTAGAGTTTGTGGAGGTGGTTTAAGATGGGAAACTCATAGCAAGGTTTACTTGTAATACTTATTGATGATGATGACTATTGAGAAACATTTGTATACTGTGTGATTCTGTAAAATAGTATGACATGAGACGTGAATCTTGATTCACCACCTAAGCTTATCTCATATAATGCAACAGCATGCAGATGATAGCATCCTCCTGTTAATGTTATTTATTCATGCTAGTTACTAGTGTATAGACAAATGAGATGTTTTTGGCTCTTAACAAGGTGAGCTTCCTCTAATGCCATAATAGATCTGAGACACTCTGAATATTTAGCAATTTTTTTTTAGCTCTGTACTGTGCTCACCACTTTGCCTTGTGATTTTACAATAATTTATGCCAGAAACTAAATTATAGTTTGTAGATTTGGCTGTCTGACGCACTGAGAGACTCTTAATAAATTAGGTGCAACTCATTCCAACGCACAGAGGATGAAGATTGGGTTATTGCAAACTACAAATCTATACCTGAAGTTTATGGCAACTACTTGGTTATAGCCGTCATCTTTTCAGTGAACACAACCATCTTCCCACGCACAGATAGAGATGGATGTTTTGCTTGGCTAATCTCAAGCCATTGTGTTGTTATCTGGAGGATGCTGTCCTCAGGTGTTTTCATTGACTATTACAAGTTTTATTCAGATTGAGCTCCAGAAGACAGATCTACAGAAGGCATATTTATTGGTCATGGTGTCTTTCAGACCTTGTATTGTTCTATTTACAAGGCATTTGAGATGACACAATGTGTCCGTAAATTTGAGGCATTTAAAGGTATTTTCATAGAAGAAAACAATGACACATCAGTGAGCTTTCTCTTGCCTGTCACTTGCTGCTCCCCTGCATGCAGGGCCCCAGATGCACACACTACCTCTTGTCCTCATATTGTGTGTAAAGATATGGGGGAAGGGGAGCAGTAATCCATGACTAATGGGCTTCCCTTTACATTGAAAAGCACAGAGGAGCTGAAGGTCACTGTGTGCCCCCCAGAAACAAAGATGGGAATGGGAAGAAAAGGGCAGCTCTCATTGAGATGTCAAGGCAGAAAACTCGTACAGCAGGCCCTGCTCTGCTCTCACGCAGGGACGGGGCACAGTGCAACTTCATTTAGTCTTTGGGAAAGGACAGAGAAGAGAAGACATTCACTGTAATATAATGGGGTTTAGTGGATGTGGTCACACTGCTGGAAGGGATGTGTTTACCTCGGGAGAACTCCGCATTCCCCTTTTTGGTCCCTCATGACATATTTTACACTCTTCATCTTTTGGTATGACACAACATAACTTGAGACATCTCCTCTCGGTGTCCCATTAGTTATATAGAACAGCCATGGTTATCATTAATAATTGCCATACATTCTGTACAAATTCGTGGCTTCAAAGATCTGTCAGGCTTTTTAAGTCTGGAATAACTCGGCATAATTTAATTAACAAAAGCTGTAAAATGCATGTGATATCAATTATATTCAATAGCATAACTGAGAGGAAGAAATGCAAAGGATGTGTTATATAACTGTGGATTCTTCTATAGCTATAGTTGAAAGCATATGACCGAGGATGTGAAGTCGCTTTACAAGCAGTATATAAGCTGTATTGCACATTCCATAACCATTATCCCATAATAATATTATACTATGTGTCGATTTGAACATTTGAAGCCTATGGAAAATGAGCTATACATTCTCCATTCAACAGTAATATTCTCCAGGTCTGCATTTCATTTCAGTTCTTTGACATTGTGATCATATACTGCACTGACACTTGTAGACCTCCTAAGTATACTTGCTATATAGCTGAGGTACAGTGGAAGCAGGTGTGTCAGTAACCATGTTGGCATTACTTGTCATCTATTAGCACATGTACTAGTACCTACTATTATTTAACCTGATAATATGATGGTATTCACTCTGGTAGGATACTGGAATAGATGTTAAAAGGGTTGCCCAGGATAAATAGATATTTCTAATCTAAGCTAAACCACCCCCGCCTACCTTCTAATTATGGACTGCCCCAGGCACATTTTCCAATTTTCTGGTGATATTCCATTTCCAGAAGGGGGGAAACGGAATGTCATCAATACTAACACCCACCCACCACCCGATCATACTTACCTGTCTTCTTGTCCGGACCCGCTGAGCACAGGATGTCACTTCTTCTTGGCCGGCACCTCCTCTTCTTGACGTCTACTGGCCACACACTCCTGCGCAATAGCACCAGAGTGCAGGCA
Source organism: Leptodactylus fallax (assembly GCA_947044405.1). NCBI lineage: Eukaryota > Metazoa > Chordata > Amphibia > Anura > Leptodactylidae > Leptodactylus > Leptodactylus fallax. Next base: position 471,544 of record CAMRHE010000094.1, read on the forward strand.
TGCCCAGAAGAAGTGAAATCCTGTGGCTAGAAGGTCTGGACCGGAAGACAGGAAAGTATGATGGGGGGGAGTCAAGTTAGTTAGGAAGGGCTAGTAGTGGGTGGGCTAGCTAGGGAAACAGGGAGGGGATGTGTATTAGAAAGGGAGGGGGGAGGGAGGGAGAGAGGTAGGTGGTGTGAGTCAGCTCTGAGTGAAGCCAAAGGCATCATGGTAGTTGTAGGAAAACACAGAACAGGAATATGCCCATGTAAACAAATGCAGAAGATGACAGTAGCTCACAGAGAAACCCAGAAATCACTCAAAACACTGCTAAAGGTATTTGGGTTCACTTATTAACCCATTAATAGCACTAACAGACCTTTTTTGAAAACTTTTTTGCCTGAAAAAACAATTTAATGTTTGGTTTAAAGCACTGTGATCTACATATCTGATATAGACCAGTAAAATGAATCACCAGGGTACCATACCATACTTAAAGCGGAACTAAACAGTGATCGATGCCCCATTCTTAAAGAGTAACTAAACTTTTTAACAACTTTTGATTTTATGGCAGCATTTGTGTCATTAATACATTTTATATATACCTTATTAATGGATTTCTGTCTCCTTTCTGTGAAATCCTGCACTTCTTTATTCTTTCCCTTGTTTCTCTATTCAGAGCTGAAATCTGTACACTGCTTTCACTAGTTTACTGTATAGTCCAGGGAAAGAATAAAGCAGTGCAAGATTTCTCATAAAGGCAAAATGCGTTAATAAACTATATTACAATATTTATTTAATAAACTATATTATTTAATAAACTATACTGCACTATTTATTAACGACTCCCAGAAAACAAAAAGTTGTCTGACCGTTCTTTTACGCTTCATCTTATACTGCACTCCTTGTGGACTCCTCGCCTTTCTCTTCTCAATTAGCTGCTATAAAAACGGCATCATTATTAAATCTTAAAGCTTTAAACCTAATAGAATGATTCCAATATACTAATAACATTTATAGATAGATATGTCTAAGAAGACATCCAGGGAGTCAAACCTGAAGTATAAGTGCGAGGACGTATAAGAAGGACATGTGACAATTACAAGACCGGCTAATCAAGCTAATCAGTTTGGCGACATTTTGCTGAGCAGTGTATCTGTTCCTCTTCCACATGCCAGCACAATAACAGGGCCGTTCAGACTAATTACTCTAATCCCTTCGATGGCTCATTCCAGCCAGAGTGTCTCCCGCAGATATAGCTTTGGCCTTGCACGATTTCTAAAGCACCTCCTCTTGACTTGACTCCTAAACTTCCCTCCAAGTAGCGAGGCATGAAAAATAAACATCACCAAAAACTGATATATGTTTTACCTACAGATTTGACCTTTACTGAGAATTTTACTTTTCTACAGGTTTCTTATGAAGTCTTTCTTAAGAAGAGTTGAATCAAAACAAGTTCAGAAGATAAAGAGAACGCAATCAAATAGTCAAACATAATAGACTCTGTCTTTTATTTATAGAAGAAAATGATTCAATCTCACATATCTGTGAGTGGAAAAATTATGTGAACCTTTGCTCTTGTACAGCAATAACTGTTTCTAGGGGTAAGGCCTGTGTAGCGAGCCACAGCCAAAGAATGCTGCAGAAAAGCATTGCGTTTTTTTCCACAGTGTTTTTCCACAGAAAGTCCACAGAGTTTTTCTCTGCGGACTTTCTGCCATGCTATTATATGCCAGCATTTCTGTAGGTATATTTGAAATGCTGCGATTTTAAAAAATGCGAGTGTTTTTGAAAACGCAGCATTTCCACTGCAGATTTTTTTTTTGCAATGTGTGAATGGGATTAGCCAGAATCCCATCCACTTTGCAGGTACTTTAAAATGCAGCGTTTCCGCAACGTGGGCCCATGGCCTAAAAGTTTCTGGTAATTGTTGATTATTCCTCCACATTGGTTTTGAGGAATTTTAGCTCATTTTGTACGAAACAGCTCAGGACTTTAACTTTATTCTTTTATTTTATTCTTCTTCAACCATTCTTTGGTAGAAGGACTTGTGTGGTTTCGGGTTGTTGTCTTGCTGCATGTCCAGGCATATTGTATTGAATTTGCTGGAACAATTCAGAATTCATTGTACCAGCAAATTCAGGCCCAGATGCAGCAAAATAGGCCCAAACCATGATACTATCACCACTTTTTTTCACAGATGCTATGAGATTTTATGCCAGAATGCAGTGTTTTTCATTCTCCACACATAATGCTTCTCATTTAAACAAAAAAGCTCTATTTTTGGCTCGTTCATCCACAAAACATGGTTCTAATAGCCTTCTGGCTTGTCCAGCAAGGTAGTGTGGCATTCTCATTGCAATCCTGCCATCACATGACCGTGGACTGCTTTTTATCCACTGGGAGTAAGCAGAATGAAAGACAGCAAACAGAGATCTAGAAAACTGTGAGGAGGAATTGATACAGAAAGTATATTGGAAAATTGCATATCTTTTTATTATACAAACAATAACATTTGTCTCTCAATATTGGTCTGAAAGTGGACAACCCCTTTAACTGCCAGGGAATAAAGAATTGAGTGTATTAAAAGATTTTTTCATGAAGTAATAGCATCTCATGGTAAAGGGAGAAAGATTGTAGTGCCAATCCAAACTTCTGACTATAATATCCTAGTATCGCAAGTCTGCTGTCCCCTCCCTCATAAAATGTCATCTCTGTGGATCAATTTTACTATATCTACTGTATTTGCAGCAAAATAAGAAGATAAGACTACACCTAACAACAAAACTATTTAATATAAAAAGTTACAATGTACTGTTGCTGTATAAATGAATTACTGTTTATTAGGATGTAGGATCATTCCCACACTAGGACAAGCTCTGCTATGAACCAAACAGCTGATTCCTGTATAGGGAGACATCATTTACAGCTGACACATTTTGTGGGCTGGATAAACATGTGTTAGATCTAACAACCATATGATGTGATATAAAAAAATGTGCATAAAATATTTAAGGTAAAGTCTTTACAATGTAAAGGGAAACACCATACAACATATATAACCACTTTTAGCAACTTTTCCACTTTTTGTCTAATTGAATATACAGATCCAATGCTTGAATCTGTATATTTAGTTAAACAAAAAGTGAAAAAGTTGCTAATAATAATCTGGCTTCTGCCCTTACATCACTTGTTGAGTTATTGAAATAGAGCACAGTGTATTTACACTCATGTTTCAGCCCCCTGCACTTAAAGGAGTCAATAACTCTTTTCAAAGCCATATACCACTTTTATCCAGATTATTCTAACAGCTGACAAGACTTTCACCAGTAAAGCTAAGAGATAAAATCTTGGCACTGACTTTGTGGAGTACTAAATGTAGTGAGCACACTAGGAGGCCTCCAATGGAGGTGCCAATGTTGAGTCCCAAATTATCACACTTGCGTAATTTCATGGATATCAATCAAACCACACTTTCAAGTATGGCATGCTCAATGCACTATCAAATAGCCACAGTGATAATTTGTGTAAAGAGAAAAAAAAAATCTTAATTGAAATAAAAAAAGAAATCGAAGGTCACACCATTGCTGTGGACACTCCTCATGGCAATTACTGTAAAAGTGTTTAGAGTAGGTAGGATAGACTAAGCACACAGTATACAAAGCCCGACCCTACCAAAGTGTGATTAGATTAGGAGAGTTATACTGACATACTGTCAAAAATTATGTAGAAAGAGACACTTTTAGGGATAAAAAAGTTTTTATATAAATGGCTGGTCACATGGCAGGAACATATACGGTTTGAATATGGGTATCCTGTATAAGAAGAATTTGCACCATTAGTTTATGCATCAGGTGGAGAACATGGCTACGCTTCTGTGGGATATTTAGTCTTCTAACAATAAGCGAGCACCACTGTATAGGCAGCATCTGTGAGAGAGGAGGGCAGCAGAAGAGGGAAATGAGAGAGAAAGAACAGATCAGAGGTAGAGACCCAGGGGTGACCAAAAACAGAGGACACGTGAAGATGGAGATGTACAGGAGAGGAGGAGAAATACGTAGAACTGTACATAACATATAACAAAAATACAAGAAGGCTCAAGGGGTGCTCAGAGGGGGTTGCTCTAGTGACAAACAGCTAAACCTGGTGTTTAGACCTATTGAAAACCCTAGTAGGAAAGTAGTCTTTCAACATTAGAAGATGACCCTCTGCCCTGAATCAGGATCCCCAGCCAAAACATCAAAAACAACTAACAATAAAACATTAGTAATTGCTCTAACGTCAGGGAGAGGTATATAAAGGAACAGTACTATAGAGAAAAGTGCAGCTTTTGAGGCAAAAGAGGGGATCATTTAAAGGGAATAGAGCCCTCACCCAGATGAGGTAAACTGAGCACTGGTAAAGGACCACCTACAGCCACACTCTAGGATCTAATCCTAGGCACAACAGTAAAAGAGCTAAGGGTGTACATGGTGGGATTCTTACTATTTACAGCAACTGGAGGGCAATCACCAGTGCCAGTAGCAAAAGGGTGACTTGTGATATGCTGATGAGTGAGAGGTTGAGCACAGGCTCCTGGCCAAAACAAATAGGCACAGAAACAGGGGGTTGGGGACAACAGGCAAGCATGGTCGTGAACCAGAACTGTTGTTGTGTCACTGGTAAAAAGGAGAAAAGTCACTCTGTAAGGTGTAATGTGGAAATGGAAGTCAACTGGGTCACAGCCCCCAGTAAGAGTAGTATGGAAGGATCATCAAGGGTTGCTCAGGAACATCTACTGGCAAAGTGGGGTCTGTCTCTTTCACCTTAATATCTTGTCTGGGGGGCTCTCATTGTGGAAGTGGAGTGGTAAAAGGCCAATCTGGCATCAATGTCTTCATGAGGACATAGACGTCTTAAGGTGTTTGGATGCTTTGCAAGTATTCTTTGAGGAAAACCTGTAGAGGCCAGGAATATTGTTTTGGCACCGCTTTGAGTGCCCTCCATTTTGCAGCGTGATTTTGGACAGGTCACGCAGGACCTGTAGTTGAATATCCCTGATAAGTCGCCTTCACACCCTCTCTGAGTTTCTTTAGTACTGATTCCTTGAGAACATATTGGTAAATACGACATATAACATCAAAGGTCCCATGGGCATGGGCCCAATGAGCATTGTGCTTTATAAAATTCAGATGTAGTATCCAATGGGCCCCCAGGACATTGTTAAATATGACTTGAGAGAATAGCCTTTTAGCATGTCCTGAACAGAGGATGACACAGCAACTAGCAAGGGAATGATGTCAATGTACTACATGCTTGATGCATAACTGCATGTATTACAGCTGAAGTCTATTGCTAGGAGATTCACTTGGAAGTCTATAGGACATGTAGTTTCTTGTACTGTGAGTACAGTAGCTTCAGAAATGTTTATGGATGGTTGTATTCTGTCAGTGTTTGCCATTAGCATGCCTTCTATTTGGATTTTTAACATAACATCACTATGATGATAGCTCTGCTATTGGGTAAGGTTTAACCATTTATCTCTGTCTACACTGTCACAGTTTACATACAGTACATTATTAATATACATTATTTATATTGTATTGGTTCTGAATTGCAGCACAAAACAATATTTGTGGTTTTTGTTTAACCATATTTTAAAAAATATCTTTTTTTATTTTTACATCTTCTGCACTTTGATTTTTGGTGATATTTAATATGATTTTTCAACTTTTATATTCAATATTAATTAGATATTTAATTTTATATTCTAATATAAGGTTGATAAAAATAAAAATACACAATGGTCCCAATACTTGCTTAAAGGGAGTCTGTCACTAGTACACAGCATATCAACTCATCCCTGCAGATAGATAAGTTAGGGTCACCTGAATCAATCAATGTTTTCCCCTTTGCCGAGATATCGCTGTTTTTGTCAATGGCAATGCCCTAGTTGCTCCATAGAACTCATTTGCACAAACAAGAACATCTTGCTTGACTATTTCTGTAACTTCACCGGAGAGGGCTTTGCATGGAAGTGTATGGAGAATATGGCTACCCCCAATAGCAGGGGGATTAAACCATTTAAAAGGCATTTGAAGCTTAGCTAATAGATATGCCTAATATTCCTAAAATGGGAATACCCTTGTAAATTAAAAAACAAAAAATCCCTTAATATGGTTATACACATTAGATGGATGTTAGCTGAACCTTAGAATATTGGCAAGACTGACCATGTAATGTGTATAGTGGTGCCCCAAGTGTCCTCCAGTGGCAGATGTCAGGGAAAAGAAGAGTTTGGGATTATGGCAGTGGCTTACTCCCTCTGCTCACTGAGAACACCTGCATACTCAGCTGAGTCAAGTGTGCATGTGTATGCGGGATCCAAAGGAATAGTCAAATTGTCAACAGCTAGCTAAAATGTATGGACAATTTTAGTCTATGCTACATGGTTTGGCCTTCAGTCAAATCTGATTGCAGCACAGTGGGTTATGAGGTTAGTTTTAGACAACCATCTGAGTAAAGTCACATGACTGTTGTCCTAAAATTGTAGGTTACTCAGCATGTTGACTGTGCTTAATGGTAAAACAGAAACATTTTGTGGGTAGATTTTATCCGGGTCATTTTACAGCTTTTAGACAAGAGTCACCAGTAAGAAATCTGATTGCATCTTGGAGCCAGAGGGATTTATTTTTTGTCTTTTCAGTTTATTGACTGTTTTCTTTGTAGTCTTCTCTGTTTAAAGAAAGCAGAAGTGGACAGACTAGTGTCTTTAACCCCTACTTCAAATATTATTTATTATACTATAGTTAAGTATGATGCTGCCCTCTCCAATCTGCTGCTGCTATGGAGCCTTGCTCGAAAATTTAGTTCAAAGGTAGCATTTTCCATGTCCTTAGACAGCCAAGCTGTAGCTCCTTTAGGCTCGGCTAAAAAGGCCATAATAATAACAATAATAATAATAATCAGGTCCATAACTAGTCAAATGGTAATGTTAAAGGAAAAAATGTTTCTGCTACAATAACCCATATACCTATCTAGTTTCTAGCAAACATATTCTAACTCAGTGTACTGATAATACACTACTCATAGATTGTAAGCTCTTGTGAGCAGGACTCTCACTCTTACTGTTGGTGCTATATAAAGAAAAATGATTATCCCTCCTGATCCAGTGCAGGTCACACAGCTTATAGTTTGTTACAATGTGACAGTTTAGGCAACCTTCTGTGAGCTAAGCACAGTAACATAAGGCTAGTTTAAGGTGGTCATATTGTACATGTGGTATAGTCACATATAAACCATGGCTAAGGCTAAGGACCCATGTAGGGTCCAGCAGCAAAAAAAAAGAAAGTCCGCAAAGGTTTCCTCTGTGGAGTTTCTGTCTTCATTATACCTATTATATCTATAGGGAAAGCGCCGCAATGGTTTTGGAACTCGCAGCGTGTCCGCAGCTCGTATTTTCCCGCACTGTGGGGATGGGATTTGCTAGAATCCCATCCACTACACAATGACTGTAAAATGCTGCGGTTTTTTTTTTTTTTTTGGGGTAAATATTATAGTAAATATGATTTTAAAAAAGCTCCAACTGTATGATTAACATCTTTTTTTAATTATCGCAAATAACATTTATTAAATCGAAGTCTCAAGTCACAACAGAATATACACATATAAGAATCACCACAATAGTAACAACCTGTACATTAAATGTACATCATTTTTGATGGTCAATTTAAGTGGAGGAACACCATCCTTGACCTGTCTGGTACTAGATTTACCAAAATTCTATTCAGTAGAGTGGATCCAAGTGTCTGCCTACACCAAAGTGCTCCTCCATATTCTCAAAGTGGCTGAATGCCTTATATCCCCCTTCTGGGCTTACACTAGCCTTCAAGTAGAAGCCCCTTTCCTAAAGGCCACCTCTCCCCTATTCCGCAAGTACAGTCATGGCCAAAAGTTTTGAGAATGATACAAATATTAATTTTTACAAAGTCTACTGCTTCAGTTTTTCTAATGGCAATTTGCATATACTCCAGAATGTTATAAAGAGTGATCAGCTTAACAGCAATTACTTGCAAAGTCAATATTTGCCTAGAAAATGAACTTTATCCCCCAAAACACATTTCAACATCATTGCAGCCCTGCCTTAAAAGGACCACCTAACATCGTTTCAGTGATTGCTCCATTAACACAGGTGTGGGTGTTGAGGACAGGGCTGGAGATCAATCTGTCATGATTAAGTAAGAATGACATCACTGGACACTTTAAAAGGAGGCTGGTGCTTGCCATCATTGTTTCTCTTGTGTTAACCATGGTTATCTCTAAAGAAACACGTGCAGTCATCATTGCACTGCACAAAAATGGCCTAACTGGGAAGAGTATTGCAGCTAGAAAGATTGCACCTCAGTCAACAATCTATCGCATCATCAAGAACTTCAAGGAGAGAGGTTCCATTGGTGCCAAAAAGGCTCCAGGGCGCACAAGAAAGACCAGCAAGCGGCAGGACCGTCTCTTAAAAGTGTTTCAGCTGCGGGATCGGGCTACCAGCAGTGCAGAGATTGCTGAAGAATGGCAGCAGGCAGGTGTGAGTGCATCTGCACGCACTGTGAGGCGGAGACTCTTGGAGCAAGGCCTGGTCTCAAGGAGGGCAGCAAAGAAGCCACTTCTCTCCAGAAAAAACATCAGGGACAGACTGATATTCTGCAAAAGGTACAGGGAGTGGACTGCTGAGGACTGGGGTAAAGTCATTTTCTCTGATGAATCCCCTTTTCGATTGTTTGGAACATCTGGAAAACAGCTTATTCGGAGAAGAAGAGGTGAGCGCTACCACCAGTCTTGTCTCATGCCAACTGTAAAGCATCCTGAAACCATTCATGTATGGGGTTGCTTCTCAGCCAAGGGAATCGGCTCTCTCACAGTCTTGCCTAAAAACACAGTCATGAATAAAGAATGGTACCAGAATGTCCTCCAAGAGCAACTTCTCCCAACCGTCCAAGAGCAGTTTGGCGCTCAACAATGCCTTTTCCAGCATGATGGAGCACCTTGCCATAAAGCAAAGGTGATAACTAAATGGCTCAGGGAACAAAACATAGAGATTTTGGGTCCATGGCCTGGAAACTCCCCAGATCTTAATCCCATTGAGAACTTGTGGTCAATCATCAAGAGACGGGTGGACAAACTCATTAACTCATTCTAACTGTCAATATAAGCTTTTGTTACTCATAATATGAATGCAATTATATTTCTGTATGTGATAAAAACATCTGACAAACACACATAAAAACCAGAGGGCAGCAGATCATGTGAAAATATAATATTTGTGTCATTCTCAAAACTTTTGGCCATGACTGTACTTAAGTAAACAAGCTAGATATATAATATAATATAATATAATATAATATAATATAATATAATATAATATAATACATTTTATTTTTAATAAAGTATTTTCATAAAAATAACAAAAAGGCATAGGGCAGACCAGGGACTGTAAGGGGGAGAAGGGGGATCAAAGTCCAAGGGGAAGTATAGGTAGTAGGGGCCGGGAGAGGAGAAAAACAACACAACAGTATAAGAAAATGTTTACAAACAATACTACAGTCACTAAGTAAAGAGCAACTAATGAGCATTGTCAGTCCACAATACAATAGAGGTCCCAGGCTGACCACACCATCAGGAATCTGTCTATGGATCCATGAATAGTAGCTGTGAGGCACTCCACAGAACAGAAGTCTTTAATCCCCAACTAAAGTTCCAGTTGGGACATTGGGACCCTCCTCCTCCAGTGCAATGTTAGAATGTGGAGGAGAAGCCTGGCAACAGTTTTCCCCATGGTTTTAGGGGGGAAATTTCAGGAGATAAAGCTCTGGCCCCAAGGGGAAATCTCACTCAAAGATCTCTTGGAGAAATAAGCAGACCTTGTCCCAAAATAAGGTAATAAGGGGGCAGGTCCAAAAGATGTGACATAGAGAACCACCCAAATACATTTTATTTATATAGTGCCAACATATTCCACAGCACTTTACAAGTCATAGGGTTTGTGTATAGACAAAATGATATATTACAGTGTAATAAATCAATTCACACAATAGGAGTAAGCAGGTATGAACCTGGCCTCTCTGCTACCTCAGGTGAACTATAAAAAGACCCCCCCCCCAAAAAAAAAAAAAAAAAGATTCGCACAAGGTACACAACCCCTTTTTTTAGCCCTCACTCAGTATACGTCCCCTTTTTGGCTCCCCACAGTATACAGCTCCCCTCCCCCCCCCACAATACATACGCACACTGTACATGACCCCATTTTTTTTTGGGGGGCCCTCACATGGTACACAACTACCTTTTTTTGTCCCCCACTCAGTTAATGGCTCCCCATTTTTTGGCCCCCACACAGTGTATGACCACCTTTTTTTGCCCCCCCCTCAGTATATGGAACCCCTTTTTGGCACTCCCCCACGGTATATGACCCCCTCTTTTATGCCCCCCCCACAATAGATAAACCCCTTTTCTTGGCCCCCACAGTATATGGCCTCCTTTTTTTGCCCCCCCCCCCAGTATATGAGCCACCCTTTTTATGGCCCCCAAACAGTATATGAGCCCTTTTTATGCTGCCCCGCCAAGTATATGACTGGTGGGGGGGTTATTCTTTTTTTTAATCGCCACTACTTATTATATTATTGCAATAAGGAGCAGCCAATTCTTTTTACTCACCTGTCCACGCTCCTGTGCAGGCTGACTCCACTGCTGACTCCACTGCTGCCTCCAGGGTGCGCTATAGCTGACACTGAAGAACGCCAGGACAATACGTCCTTGAGTATTGTGATGTAAATGCAGGGACGCCTAAAGGTGGCAGCAAAGCAGCCTCTAGTGTTCAGTACAGGTAAAGCAGAGAACACAGCTGTCATTTTGGAAGACATTATAGTTGTCCAGCTTGTGAACACTAACTTTAATAGAAACAGATTACATTGGAGGAGCGTTTTGTGCAACTTTATTATGTGAAATTTATTCATTTTCTTGGATATATATTTCTACCGTTGGTCATTCTGACTAAAGTAAGTGTTAATAAAGAGGTTTACAGGTTCATACTGACCTATACATCCACCAAAAATAGAGATTTTACTGTGTAGGAATCCTTTAGGACTATGTGTGATCACTTTTATAAGTCTTCGTGTTTATGACGTGTAGAAATAACCAGCTCTTGGAACAGCCTCAAAATGAGGTTTTAAAATAATCCAATAAAAATCATAACATATAATTTGTTGGTTACAGCAATGTATTCCTACATGAAGGAAGCCGGGAGGTCTTGCTGTACCCATGTGAAGCCCCTTTGTATCTACTATGCCTGGATGTTTTCATTTTAATGAGACTGAGCTTTCTCCTGCGCACAGTGATTCAGATACCAGAGCCGTGTATATCCAAACAAATGTGTCCCCACAGTATATCCTGCATGTGTATTCTACTAGGAGATAATGGTCCTACTGTTCTACTGCTGCTGTAAGGAGCAGCCATTTTCCAAATTTGAGATTTTCAAAATAAAATTTTTTCTATTATTTTCGATTCTTTGCCAATTTCAATATTTGCCAACTAGTTGTGAATGTATTTCACAGAATAATGTATAAATGCCTATATTAATGTTGCAGCAGTTCTGCATCAAAAGCACGAATGCAAGCAGATCATTCTTCCAAATCACCACAGCAGACCAGGGGGAGGGACGTGCTAAAATTTACCAACGCAAAACTGGATTTTCTGTTTCACCAAGAATGTCCAACTGTAAGGTATTGTTGAGGAGTACAACATGCTGTCTGTTCATGTAGTAGCATAAACCATCAATATCTGATTAGTGAGGTCTGACTCTGACACCTCCACTGATCAGCTAAATGAATGTGCTGTTGTGGTCAAGCGAGAGACTGCTACCACCTTGCCGCAAATCCTATGGATTGATATTGTCTCTTTACTGTTTAACAGGTACAGTGCCATACAGTTGGCTATGGTGGTGCAGGCAAAGCCACAACTAAATGTCCAGAACTGTGTCTGGTAAGCAACGGATGGGAAGTGACATCTTTTCATTCAGCTGATTGGTGAGGGTGCCAGAAGTCAGAAAACCCCCACCCTCTCAATCAAATATTGATGACATATTCTAAGGACAGGCCATCAATATGACATTAATAAGGTCTTCAACTAAAATAACACATGCAGATATATGCACATTCTGCTTCACACAAATATTTCCAATGTTTTCTTTCTTTATTTTTTTACAGACTTGCCACTGGGACATTTTAAGATTTATTGCTGCCCATCTATAACCTTGTATAATTTTGCAGAATCCCACAGAAAATCTCCTTCTATTTTAGGATGATGTCTTATAGTAGGTTGGCATTACTATGCTCCATTTCTGTCCTGTCAAGTGGGACTATAATGCGCCTTCTTCATCTTCAGCCATCTACATTTTAATAGCTATATATAGCTTTAATAGGAAGGAAAGTCACTTTGAAATACATTCTTTACATCTGTTTGAAACTCCATGAAATAGAAAGAGCAAAATAATTTTTAATCGAGTTGTCAAATGGTTTTTTAAAGGCAGTATAACAACAGTTTTGACCAGTGAATACCATTGACAGTGCTAGGTATAAGACCAGTTATGATGTTTAAACATACTTATGTATGGTTTTATTATTCCATGCCCAACTCTTGCAAGTGCACTGAAGGTGGTCCTTAAAGTTGAAGTGCTCTCAACCCTATACATTCAATGACAACATCTAACATCTAGTAGCATCTAACACTAATGTATAACTAGTTTTGCTGGTTCATAGCTCTATTTAAGAAGCTGATATGGAAATTCACTGACAAGAAACTGTTTGCAAATGTTTTTCCAATGACTTTTCAGTGGCTTTTGTTGTCTTCTGTGATAAGATATCACGCTGCAGCAGTTTAACCAATTGCAGAAGTTCAGGTTAACTTTGCTTTGTAAACCCTATTACAGTAATCTCCAATTGATCTGGATAAAGTCCCACTTAAGGCAAATGACTACATGTTGTGATCACTTAAACATATCTTCAGTAGCTTGTCTGTTGTCTTATTAATAATGGCAATATTTGTGATACATTTCCATGTAATTCACTAAAATGTTATCTTCTCCCTGCAGATAAGTTATCTTAGGGTCCAACTGTCATAAAATACAGTGATCCTATTGTATTTTAACAGTTCCTTGTATGTGTGGTCTATTCTAAATCCTGTTTCTTTGGTGATAAAAAGTGTGATTTCCTCTAAGTGATCTAGGAACAAACACAGTTGCTGGATTCTACACATTGGCAAACACTTATATACCCAGCTTCGTTTTGGGAGCAAATCCACACATGGTTAATCCTCAATTAATCTGGTTCACACATTCCTACAGTGACATACAGCATAGCCACTTCTGTCCTATCTCTGGCAAAGCTTCTGATGCCGACTAATGAAATTTCCCATAACAGAATGATTAGCAAACCACAGAAAACTAAGCAAGAAACATAGGGGGCAGTCAGTCATAGACACGCACCACAATCCTACATGACCAGCCTTCAACCCTGCATTTTTGTAATAGTGCACATAATATTTATTACAAATTATTATAGGTTGTGGTAAGTCAATACTACTATTATGTGAGATCCGGGCATTATAGAGACAACTGAGTGTAAACTGTTGTCTACACTTGTGCCAATAGCCATATAAATTCAGATAAACCAGCAGTTTGGATCAACATTTCTATCTGCCACAATACAATTTTTAAAGGGACCCTGTCATGGTGTTTTATCTGCAGGAATCATGTTATAGAGCAGGAGTAGCAGAACAGATTTATATAATGTGTTGTGGGAAAAGATTCAATATAACTTGTAATATGTTCATTGAATTTCCTTCTCATTCAGGGCTTAGGAGTCCAGTGGGTGGTCCTACTCAGTGATTGATTTTATAGTATAAATACACATATAGTTGTCACCCAGTGACACCCTATTATGGTAGAGTTATCAGGAATCAATATACAAGTTCGGGTTAATTCTGCTACATCTGTATGTATCTATTTCCTTCCGAAAGAGAGACATCATTACAACCTGATGTGACATTTTTTTTATGAATTTTAGCTAAATTTCAAAGCTTCTGGTAATTTCTCACCCTGCGCCATCCCCCAGGAACTATGTAGATAGTATGCTTTTCTAAGCAAGCTTGACACTTTAAAACAAACCTAGGCAATCTCTATATCTGCCATTACAAGTGAAGATGAACAGATGTTACATGGTAGTCAAACATGTTTACATTCCACATTTGCCAGGAAGTGAAACCATTTCTATGACCCATGACCATATAGTCAAATCTAATTAACCCAGCTTCCTTCTAACTACTACTAGGTCCCAATTCTTCCCTACGGCTGTGGAAGCCTCTTCTTAGCATCACACCCGACTGTCCGGACACACACACATTAATGCTTCACACTTGACCACACGGCAATACATCATCCACATTTCCCCAGAGGGACAATATGAACGCACACAATTTGCAATAAGGTGGTGGTAGTCTCCAACATCTCTCTAGGTTCTTGTGGTGAGGTTACCAAGTGAAGTCAATGCTTGTAGTTGTACAATCCCACAGGTGACCACTGGCCTCAATCCTTTTAGATTATCCTAGATGCAAAGTCATTTATGTAAGGGAGTGTAGACATTGGGGAGGATGTAATGCAAATCCAAAGCAAAATGCGACTAAAAAACTGAAGCACAACGGTGACTGTTTTAAAGCGTAAAGTAGAAAGTAGCTTGGCCAAGAAGTTATATAATGGGCTACATTTATTATGTTTTATGCCACTTTCAACACAATTTATTGCATATGTATGTGCCAGCTTTATTATATACCCTAGATTCCCTACACACAGAAGCTATTGAGCTGTTCTCTTTCCTACTTTTCAGCATCTTATTTTGGGCGTACATTTTATTCCTCTGTTCTTTCCAAAAAGAGGTACCCAAAAAAGGCGGCCATTACATGTCCTTTTGTGGTTGTTATCTACTTTTTCTAGACTTTTGAATGGACAAACTGCTTGACAATACGATAATAAAGGGAGGAATAAAGTATCCATATGTAACCAGGTAGATTTCTAATTTCAGAAGTCAGAAGAGATTGGTGACTACTCCTATAGTAGCCGAAATTAAGGAAGAGTTTCAATACAAAAATAGAAATGTAATGAAGATGATCAAGAGAAGAACCCTGGGGGGGGGGGGGAGGGATTATAATTTTTAAATAATTATTTTTTTATTCTAGCAGGAAATGCATTTGAAATATTTATTATACATGGTGATGATCCAATTAAAGAAATTACAAGTAAAGTGGCAGCACATATATAATCACATTACAATGACAAGACCGCATTCCAGAGACTAAGAAAAATGTTGACATAGCATGTGATGTTTATATTAGCTGTCAATCATTCTGTAGGTTTCATTTTCAGCTAAGAAAACAGGATTTACTATGCAACTCAAACTATATAATCGGGTTCACACAGGGACATCGAGCGCAGTGTAGAAATATACAATCTATCGCAAAATTAAAAATACCTAATAAGCGGAAAAAGTGCAAATGGTGCTTTTTTTTTCCTTATAGAAATAACCCATTGTTTATAATGTGTTTGAAATACTGTTCTAGTTCTGCATATACATTAAAAAAAATTATAATAATTGGTAAATGGCTGCATTTTATCTCTTGGCTGCAACAAACTCAGTGGAAGAAACCCAGCAAGAAGCCAGGAATATGGCAAAATGTGGTTTGTTTAAAAGAAAATAAAAATTGGTATGGCTATACATACTCATACCATGTAAATAGGAACTCAGTGCCCCAGATTTACTATGGTTTGTACGACAGTTTTTTGCTCATAACAATTGCAACTTTTTAAAATCTGTGCCAACTTTGCCAAAAGGGGGTGTGGTAAATGTAAGCAGGGGGCGTGGGACCATCGGCCCGACCAGATTTACCCTAATTTACACCAGAAGTCTGAATGAGTCTTAAATGATGGGGAAAATGTATGCCAGCTTCAAGCTAGCACGCAGTACGGCAGAGGGTGTGACTCATTTATGAGGAGGTTATGAAGGCTATGAAGACTGGCATTAGTAACACCAGTCTTCATGAATCTGCCCCATTGTATTTCCCTATAAAAGCAATGAATACAGCCCAAAGTTTGTGTTGTAAAAACACTGCCATATACTGCTGGATAAAAATATGGTGGTTTACTTGCTTGTGCCTGAATTTGGGACCTCTGTTATATTGATCCCCAACAGAATGAATACATGAACTGACCTGCAGTAACAGAAGCAAAATAATATTTTAAAAAATAGAGAAAGCAATTCTACGATCCAACTAGTTTTATAGATGATGGTTTTCTATACGAAGAAGTTGGGATTTATATGAAAAGAACAAGCCCCTTTCTAGGATAAGTACTAGCCATGCAGTCTCCTGGCTATTCTCTATCACTTGTCCCATACAGAACCACATGCTGCTCACTCTAAGTTTTTCCTGATGAGAATATGCAAAGATTGACTTAACTTTGTTTTTTGCTGCCCTCTGCAGGTAAAGTTGCCACATTACCTGCCAATAGTGACAGTTCCCTAATCATCAACCTGAGCAGGTACAGTAAGCAGAACAGTGCATAGGATATTTATTGGAAGGAGTAATACAATGTAACAAGAATTCTGATTGGAGATCAGTATACTGCCAGTCTTTATCATTAGATAGGTAACACATCAACTGGAAGCCACAATAATAAAAGAAATCACATAATGCGGCGTGTAATTGAGACACAACATATCACACAAATAACAAAATGACATATAAAGGATACCTAAACTTTGGAGGATTTTCAGAATAAGCTGCCCTGTGTATACATGAGGAGTAGCGTTATTTCTGGACATTATATGGCTTGACGCTTATATGGTGTTTTAACAATTTTCCTATAGTGTTTTTATGGTGTTTTTATCAACCAATATAAGTTCACATTTAATTTACCAGGTTTCCATAACAACACAGCCATAAATAGACTGTACCTATACTGGACTCGGTGGCATAACTAGCAATGGCTGGGCCCCAAGGCGAACATTTGACATGGGAACCCCGCCGTATAAACTGCATTCCTGCACACACTATTATGCCCCATAGTGGTCCCTGCACACAGTATTCTGCACCATGGTGGCCCCTTCATATAATATTATGCGCACTCCCCGCTACCTCTTCAATGTTGGACCAGATGTCACGTGAGCCAGGCATGCATCACGACGCATAATGACGTCGGACTGGCCCACCGACGTCTGGGACGTCACCAAGGAGGCCTGAAGCCTGCTGAAAAAACACCAGAGTATAATGATAGCAGTATTTGTGGGGTTCACGGCCCGCAGGCCTTATTTACCGATCCATGCTCCTGCTCACAGCCGCCACCGCAGAAGGTGCAGGCGGCCG
Organism: Leptodactylus fallax; assembly: GCA_947044405.1. Classification (NCBI taxonomy): domain Eukaryota; kingdom Metazoa; phylum Chordata; class Amphibia; order Anura; family Leptodactylidae; genus Leptodactylus; species Leptodactylus fallax. The sequence goes on from CAMRHE010000094.1 coordinate 488,956, forward strand.
TGAGCAGGAGCGAGGATCGGTAAGTAAATAGGGCCCATTAAAAAAAAACAAAAAAAACCCATCAGGGGCCCGCCGGGACCCCTAATGTCCCAGGCCCTGTGGCAGCCGCTACCACTGCTAGCCCGATATTTACGGCACTGACTGGATTGCCATACTGGATTTCAGCATTCTTATAAATTGAAATGTTTTTAAACTACTCATGCCTCCTGCAGCAAAACGCATGGCTGCTGCTCGAGCTGATGAAAACTCTCAGCAGACCCAAGCCCATCTCCAATCTGACAAGGTATGTCACAGACAACAGCGAGCTGCTGAAACAACCCAGCAGACCCAAGCCCGTCTCCCATCTGACAAGGCATTGTCAGCCACATGCACACAGCTGCACTCCATGTTTCCATAACAACCCAGCCATTTTTCTTCACTGCTGTAGGTCAGCTTTAAAGGGACAGCGCGCTGTGGATGACACTGTTACACAAGGTCACATACACACAGCTTTACTCCAGGTTTTCCATAACAACTGATCGCAGGTCTTTCACTGATATCCAAACTGAGATACACATGATGCTTATGGACCAATGGAAAATCGCAGGTTCTTCAGTCTTGACATACACACAGCTTTACACCAGTTTTCCATCGCAACCAAACTATTTATGACCTGTATGAGTCAATATCAGTTCACAGGTCCTTAAATATTCAGTCATATGACGTGTATCAGCCAATATAAGTTCACATTTCATTTACCAGGTTTCCATAGCAACACAGCCATAAATAGACCGGACCTATACTGGACTGTCATACTGGATGTCAAGTGCAAAACTGGCCAATTCTTGCGAAGCCGGGTCCTTCTGCTAGTCTTGGATAAATCAGACATTAGGCCTCTGGATTATGTCATATGTTATCCCTGATTTTCTAATATGTATGTGGCGAAAAGTGGGTATATTAGCTTATTTTACTGTAAAGATAGCCTTCTGAGCTTTGTGGACTTGGTAACTAAATTTGCATGGATGTTTTTTTTTCTGTATTATCTACAGATTGCCCACTTTCTGAGTGAAATCAATGGAAATCAGATACAAGCTCTCCACAGTAAAGTAAAACAAAATGTTTTAGGAATGATAAAGTAAATGGTGGAATCTCTATCATATATCAGTTACTTATTAAAAAAGTGATGTTACGGGAAAAAAGTGACTCCATGATGAAACGAACAATAGTTAGGAAAGACTTTCTCTTTGGAAGAGTAGAATAGAGCCACTGGATGTTCAAGTAGGATAAAATCTTTTAGGAAGATATTGTTAGGGGGTGTTTACTGTACATATAGGAATTTGATGCCGAATTTGAGGCGGAATCTGCCTCAAAATCCATCTCGTTCTTCGGGTGAATTCTGCCTGAGAACTTCCATTGAAATGAATGCGAGGCAGAAATTACCCTTTTTCCATCGGCGGGGAATTTTGCCCTGCCCAATAACGGCAAAATAACGTTGCACGCTTCTCCAAATTCTTCTTCAAAACCTGCTTCAAATTCAGTCACAATAGGCTCATGCCCACCCCCTTTTCTGCCCTTTGTCCCCACTATGATCTTTATTTTTGTCTCTTTTAAACATTAGACAGTTCATGTTTGCTCCAGTATTCTAGCTGACTAATGTGATGTTGGATACTGTAGTTCCTTTATATGCCATCAGTAATTATAAACATTTAGTGGGATCCTGGAATTTTATATATTTTTTTTTAAATAACAGGTTTATGCTTCCTATAGTTCATCCTGTCAGCTTTGCAATATACAGTGTGGTAGGAAAAGCAGTCTTCTCATTATTATTGGGATAGCTCTATTGTACTTGCTGGAGGCCTAGATGGGAGAGGATAGCTACACGGAATACACATTACGGCCCCATGCAATTGGGGATAAAAGTGCGGACTCATTTCTATGTGCCATACACACGTCCACAATTTTTGTGGATGTGTGTCTAGGCCGTATAAGGGGTCCACAATTTTTGAAGCATGTCTTATATTTGTCTGCATTTGCGGCACAGTGTAAGGAATCATACAAGATCCATGATTGCGGATGAATTTACTGATACAATGTGGACATGGATATGTGCAGATTGCTGATCAATATTTGTGGACAACAAAACCACTACGGTCATGTCCCGGAAGCCTAAGGCTGAGGCTCCATGTTGAGACAAAGCCAAGAGTGGCTACAAATAGAATGGGAAATATACAGAATGTACTTATATTTCTACCTTCTGCTCAATCCACTCCTGGCTTTGGCTCAAAAACCAAAGCAAAATCTGCAACAAAAAAAAGCTGTTTCCGCAACGTGGGGCTTCAGATTAAAGGGGTTAGAAAAAAATGGCTGCTTTCTTCTAGAAACAGCACGATACCCGTCATATTGATTGTGTCTGGTATTTCAGCTAATTGAAGTAAATGGGAATGGGTTGCAATACCACACACAGCCTACGGTCATGAGTGGTGATATTTCTAAAACATGTTTTTCCAAACTTAGATGACCTCTCTGCTGTCACCTGCTGGTCTCTAGGGGTGGACATTGTACACTGAACTTTACCAATCTGATTTTTCTGTCCTTTGAACACCAATTATTATAATAAAAAGAGTAAATGCGCAATATATGAAAGAAAATGTCTCTTTAATTTACTAACACAGGATTCTTGTACAAAGTAGAATGTATGTGAAGACATTGCACAAAATAGCTTATTAGTATAGGTTAACCCACATTTTAACAATAACTTCACGGGACAAAATATGGATCCTTTGTAGTAGTATCAAGAACCATGCCGGGAAAGATGCACTCACTGAGATCTCCTCTAGGCATCCATAAGCGTGGCCAGCTTCTATGGCTTCCTGAATAAGAGGGGTTAACAGCACACAGCATATATACATAGAACAAAGCGAAGACACAAATATAACTTATGTAAACAAAAAAACTGGACAAGTGTGTAGACTGTATACTGGACTCTGCACAGTGACATCCCCACTACACACTAGATCCGTCTACACTTGCATAGGACCTTCACAGCTGCTTGTGCTGAACAGGTGCGAGCAGGGGAGACAACAGGCACCAGTAGCTTCCTGGGTAAAAGGATAAGGATTCCATTCTGATGTGGTCACCACTTTACTCCAGGGACACTCAGGAAACAAACAGCCATGGGAATATGTACAAGGGATAACAGAGCTAATGAAACCCAGTCATCAACACCTCCGCTGCCATAAGAACAGCCATCAGTGATGGAGATTTACATTAAGCAGATCCGCACCTCTGAATTGTGAATCTGCAGCTGCAAAAGCAACAAGTGCCGCTTATTAAAGAAATGACAAAAACCATCTGCTGTGGCATCACATTCCAAGTTACAGCCAATTCACATGATCAGATACATATGACGACATTTCAGTGGTCAAGAAAACCACTTTAGGCTAAGGTGACATTCCACATCTAAGACTACGTTCACATCTGAGCCAGGCTGTCTGTCGTTCGGGTCTGCCGATGAACCCGGACGACGGAGAGCCAGACCACTAAAACAGTGGTTATACAGTCATGGCCAAAAGTTTTGAGAATGACACAAATATTATATTTTCACATGATCTGCTGCCCTCTGGTTTTTATGTGTGTTTGTCAGATGTTTTTATCACATACAGAAATATAATTGCATTCATATTATGAGTAACAGAAGCTTATATTGACAGTTAGAATGAGTTAATGCAGCAAGTCAATATTTGCAGTGTTGACCCTTCTTCTTCAGGACCTCTGCAATTCTCCCTGGCATGCTCTCAATCAACTTCTGGACCAAATCCTGACTGATAGCAGTCCATTCTTGCAGAATCAATGCTTTAATTTTGTCTGAATTTGTTGGTTTTTGTTTGTCCACCCGTCTCTTGATGATTGACCACAAGTTCTCAATGGGATTAAGATCTGGGGAGTTTCAAGGCCATGGACCCAAAATCTCTATGTTTTGTTCCCTGAGCCATTTAGTTATCACCTTTGCTTTATGGCAAGGTGCTCCATCATGCTGGAAAAGGCATTGTTGAGCGCCAAACTGCTCTTGGACGGTTGGGAGAAGTTGCTCTTGGAGGACATTCTGGTACCATTCTTTATTCATGGCTGTGTTTTTAGGCAAGACTGTGAGAGAGCCGATTCCCTTGGCTGAGAAGCAACCCCACACATGAATGGTTTCAGGATGCTTTACAGTTGGCATGAGACAAGACTGGTGGTAGCGCTCACCTCTTCTTCTCCGAATAAGCTGTTTTCCAGATGTTCCAAACAATCGAAAAGGGGATTCATCAGAGAAAATGACTTTACCCCAGTCCTCAGCAGTCCACTCCCTGTACCTTTTGCAGAATATCAGTCTGTCCCTGATGTTTTTTCTGGAGAGAAGTGGCTTCTTTGCTGCCCTCCTTGAGACCAGGCCTTGCTCCAAGAGTCTCCGCCTCACAATGCGTGCAGATGCACTCACACCTGCCTGCTGCCATTCCTCAGCAAGCTCTGCACTGCTGGTAGCCCGATCCCGCAGCTGAAACACTTTTAAGAGACGGTCCTGCCGCTTGATGGTCTTTCTTGGGCGCCCTGGAGCCTTTTTGGCACCAATGGAACCTCTCTCCTTGAAGTTCTTGATGATGCGATAGATTGTTGACTGAGGTGCAATCTTTCTAGCTGCAATACTCTTCCCAGTTAGGCCATTTTTGTGCAGTGCAATGATGACTGCACGTGTTTCTTTAGAGATAACCATGGTTAACAGAAGAGAAACAATGATGGCAAGCACCAGCCTTCTTTTAAAGTGTCCAGTGGTGTCATTCTTACTTAATCATGACAGATTGATCTCCAGCCCTGTCCTCATCAACACCCACACCTGTGTTAATGGAGCAATCACTGAAACGATGTTAGGTGGTCCTTTTAAGGCAGGGCTGCAATGATGTTGAAATGTGTTTTTGGGGATAAAGTTCATTTTCTAGGCAAATATTGACTTTGCAAGTAATTGCTGTTAAGCTGATCACTCTTTATAACATTCTGGAGTATATGCAAATTGCCATTAGAAAAACTGAAGCAGTAGACTTTGTAAAAATTAATATTTGTATCATTCTCAAAACTTTTGGCCATGACTGTACATGGACACCGGTGGACCCCATTGACTGCAATTCAGGACTTTTCTCTCTGCCGATTTTCAGTGGTTTTTGCAACGGAGTATCCAACGGTGAGTGTGGCGCAGATGTGAACTTGCCCATAGCAAAAACCAGACACAACTGGCAGATTTTCCCGGTCAGTTTTCAACCTTTGCATTGCATAGGTTAAAAACCACAGCCACACACACAGCACACAGCCACACACAATTGTATGTTTAAAACCCATAGCACAAGACACTTTGTGCAGCAGTGTGTGGATGAGATTTGTGAGATTCCCATGAACTACACTGCTGCTCTATTACGATTATTATTTTAGAGCATTATTGATTCCACGATGCTTCACATTTGAAGAGGGATTTATATAAAACACAAAACAGGTCCAATAGACTAATTTAGTGAGCAACTGGTACAGTGGTATAGAGTCCTTACAATCTGTGAGGGAAGATATGGGTATGTTGGCAGCAGGATTATTGAAGGTTGTAAGTTTTCCTGAAGAGATGAGTCTTCAGGGTGCTCTAGAAGGTTGTGATTGTGGGGAATAGTCTTATGTATTGTGGTAGGGAGTTCCAGGGAGAAATCAAAGCAGAACAAAGAAGGTGGTCTTGAGAGGATGGGAGATTACATGTGGGGAGGTATTGGGAGATTGTTAGAGATGTGTGGAGGGGACAAGTTGAGCATGGCCTTGTATGTCACAGTTTTAAACTCATTGCAGTGGGTTAGCGAGTGAGTGCACTGTGTGTGGCGTGGCCGTAGAGGAATCCCTCTACGGCCACGCACGCACATAGTGCACTCGCTCGCTAAAGAGTTGCCCAGGATTGGGGGGGGGGAAAGTGCTTATTTCTCCACAAACAGAACCCAGTGATGTGTTGGGTATTGCAGCTCATCCTCATTCATGTAAATAGGGCTAAGAGTGGCACTTTCTGGAGAAAAATACATTCTAAGGCCAGGGCCCCATATGGCGTACACGCTGCTGTTTTACACAGTAAAGTGGATATGGGATTCTAGCAAATCTCATCCCCACTTTGCAGGAAAATACGTGGTGTGCGTTGCCGCCACGGCGCTTTTTTGCTGTGGGACACCACGTAGGCCTTAGCCTAACCCTCATCATCTTGTATAAAGACTTATTTAATTTTCATTGTAGTTGAATTTCCTTTATATAAATAAAAACAGATTATGGAGTCGGATTTACTGTTCTTGGAGCAGATTTTAATGCTGCAGGCTATTGTCTTTTCTGCTTCACTTTGACTGTATACGATTTTCTACCTGAAAATATGGCATGATGCTTTTTCTTTGTTTGAAAAAAAAAAAAAATTGACAACCCCTCTCCCCCACCAAAACAAAAACAGCTTGTGGCCACCACAACTTCAATCAATTTCTATGGAAAATACATATGTAAAAATTGTAGTGTATATGTAAAAAATGTAAAACTATTTTGACAAAGCACAACTATTTTAGGGTCAGATTTGGTTGTGGTTGCGTGACACAGTCACAGGAATACGTGACTCACATTAAACTCTCTCTTGGCATAGTTGATTTGTGATCTGTTACGAAAATCCAGCAAATTTAGATTTTTTGCAGTTAGGTCATGCCACCAAAACAACACAAACCTTTCTAAGCAATATATGCAGTGTTGCAAAGCAACCTTGCATCAAGTGTCTACAGTCATCGTACTGCCTTATTCCATGACCAAGGCTGCATAGTGACTTGTTGTGTGATTTCCACAAACATTAGCAGGTTTCTACAGCCAGAAATGACTTTTAAGGAAAATAAACATTACCTCTGAAGTCTCAAAGAAGCCAATGCAACTTAATAAATTACAAAATTCACCATAGCAAGGGGAACTACCAGAAAAGTAGATTGCACATTAGGTTCTTCTACATAGGGAATAAGAAATCCCACTCCCACACATCTTGTGTCATCACCAATATGTATCATATTTATCACCTTTTTTTGCAAGAGCATGAGCCTGTATTACGGGGTTATAATCTGCCAAGGGGTATGCACCCGGGTGCTGGAGATATCTGCATATCTGATATCTCCCCACTGTCAGAAGGGCGGGCCTTACAGCCTAGCGTCATCGCTGGGCTGTGAGGAAAGCCTCCCCCCCCTTAACTGTACTATAGCTTTGTACTGTCAGAGGGAGCGATCCTTACTGCCCAGCAATGGCGCTAGGCTGTAAGTCCCACCCTTCTGATGGTGGGGGAGATATTGGTGCCAAAATTAACGGCACCGATATCTCCAGCACCAGGGCACATACCGGGAAAGCCGACAGTGCACTGAATTCAGGGCACTATCTGCTTTCTAGTGGTATATAATACCGCACATTGATGAGGACATGAAAGGTCCTCTTTAAGGAAAACACACATGGCAGAAAAGTGGAGGAATGTCAGTCATGATTAACCTTTACAATAACCCAAACAACTTCCCTATTAAATGCAGGCATCCATATATAAGTTGTGGGCTCCATAAAAGTTCACTAAATGGTCTCCTAAATTGCAAGTTGGAGAGTCAACACTCATTGACAAAAACAGTAACTCACCCAGATAACAAAAAATGTCAGACTGCTCAAAACTTGCAATGCAGTGGTGTCTCAGACAGATATGTAAATGATTACATGGAATGGTTTGACTAGACTCTGGGTATTGCCACAAGAGAGCATAAAAGTGCTTCCCTGTAAAAAGACACTCAGAGGCTATCATTGGGCAATGTACCTCCTTGTAAGATAATTGACTGTTAGACATGCCTCCAAGATGCACTCAAAGACATTTTGCTCAGTTGGTAGACATTGACAGAGGGTGCATCTTTGGGCTTTGAGAAGCAGGATGGTCATTTTGACGCACTTCCCACCATTTAGGTTATTCTGACCTATCTGTTAGGAGATGCTTGGAGCAGTGGTTACATGACAGCACGCATACACAGCAAATAGGCTTTGGACAGCCCAGACAGAGCCATTAGTAAAGAGGATTTTTTGATTCGCCCACAAGCAGATCCCACATTTCTAAACACTTGGCAGAAGGAAATTTGGCATCACAGTGCCCAGCATGCCATTGAAAGCCAGCCACTGTCACGTTTGTTTGTCATGGTGTTGTGAAAGGGAAACCTAAACTGTTATAGATTGGAACTGTATCATCTTTAGTAAAGAATCAAGTTTCTGTTTGGGATCCAATGACAGGTTCGAGTATGTTGGCCTGGCGGCTTCAATCCAGTCTTTGCAAAGTAGTGACACACTGCCTCTATTCCTGATACAATGACTAGGATGCCATCACATATGACCGCTGATCACCTCTAACAGCGATATGGCTCAGCTATATGTGCATAATATGCTGTGGTCACATGTTTCCCTCTCATGGCAAGCTTCCAACTGGCATTTTTCAGTAGGATAATGCTCACCCCCAAACACAGCAACGGTTTCCTAGGATTGCAACACTTCCTTGAGCTGCCCTGATGGCAGCAGCCTAGAAATGTACAGGATATATCATTACACTTACACATATAAAGTTTCATTCGATTCCAACAACTTATTCTTGGTGTGTTACTTTTAGTCACTGAGTGTAACTCCTTTTCTAGCATACAGAGGAAGCATCCTTACAAAGTTCAAGGTGAATAAAGATAACCACATACGTAAGAACAGACAGTTGGACACAACTCTTCACTGACAGATTATGTTGGGGAAGGAAGGATAGAGCATATTTATTTAAATCGTGTTGAATCCTTTGTTTCACCCTGGAGATAAACCATGCCTTACTCTGTTCACGTCACTGAAAACACATGGATGCTCAGTTGGGAAACTTGGGAGGCACAGCTTTCAGCTAAGTGAGCACTTGGTCAACATCTATATCCTGCACTCCAAGGAGTGCAGGATATAGAAAGGAGCTCACTGTTTACTTATCCAGTTTATAGCCCACAGAATTGCTATTTCTGAGCCACTTAACCCTCGTCAGGCTGCATAATTTTACAACATTACAGGCTCCATAGGAATAGGTACAATTGTACCTACTCAGCCGGACGAGGGTTAAAGAGACGTGCTAGTAGTCCCAGCCTCCCAACATACTGTCCTGTACTATAACCAGTACGGGACAGTATGTGGCTAGGAGGCAGGGACTCCTAGCACATGACCAGCTGAAACACTTGTGTAAATGCATGGCTACCCTGAACCAACACATTGTTTTGTTACTTAGGCCATTGGGTCTCCTGTTCACATGACATACAAATTCACACAGGGTCTGCTATGCACCAGAAATCTCTCTGTATGCAAGATCCACATTGAGGCTCTCATATACTTGTTTAGAGAGAAAGAGACAGACATAGCAGATGCTGTTTGAAATGGAAAATCAGTTGATTAAATAGTGGACGTAATCGGCCATATTAACCAAACAATAGGGCAATCAAGGGCAAAATTATAACTAAAGGTAGGCACAACACGCTCTTTATACCCTGGGGTTTAATATCAACTTGGTCCCATAGTTGTGTCTGGCAAAAGATTTTCCTTGACTATGACAGTAGCAGACCATTAAACAAGAAAACAATAGATCAGAGGAGTCCGTTTTCAGATGGAGAATTATTAAAAGAAATAAAAATGAAGGCAGGGTTACAAATAATAAAAACAAATTTCAAGTTGGAACAGAAATCAATAAAATGTTATAGGGTTGGGAAAAAAAAAAAAAAAAGCCTGTATACAGGATTTTGGGGACAACTTACATTCTGTGGGTTCAGTTTACAGTAACTTCAAATTATTTAGTATCACTGAATTGCCAACAATTGCTATTTTTACAATAATAGTCATCTTCACAAAACATCCAACTCCAAATGACAAACACTAGATGGCCGACGAGTTAAATGTCTTTTCTCTTCTTCTCCTTGTGAGGCCACCTAATGAATGATCTAAACACCTTTTGTGTTATCTCTATCTACATTCATGGGTTAATGTTGCCAAAAGTGTGACCCCCTTCTGAAGACTTCCTAAGGGTTGGTTCACACTTGCGCCTGGAGTCCGCCCGCCTGCCGCGCATCCGACCTAAATATCAGAAAAAATGATAGGGAAAGGTTTGCGGCTTTTTTTTTTTTTTAAAAAAACCCATTCACTTCAATGGGTTTTTAAAGCAACCTGCAGGTGTCCGATTGCAGACTCTGCGCAGTGAAGCCGCTTTTTTTGGTTACACACAAAGTCCTGCATGTCAGACTTTGTTTCCGAACAAAAAAAGCGGCTTCGAGGCGCAGAAGCTGTAATCGGATACCTGCGGGTTGCTTTAAAAACCCATTGAAGTGAATGGGTTTTTAACCCTCGTCAGGCTGCATAATTTTACAACATTACAGGCTCCATAGGAATAGGTACAATTGTACCTACTCAGCCGGACGAGGGTTAAAAAACCGCTTGCAAACCTTTCCCTATCCTTTCTTCTGATATTTAGGTCGGATTCTCGGCAGGCAGACATCAGGCGCAAGTGTGAACCAACCCTAAGGATGGGAGTAAAAGGAAGGAACAACAAAAACAGTCACTAATGTTTGTGGCTTATCTGGTTGAATTCACATGCGATAGTTTTGTTGCAGAAATTACTGCAGCTGAAAAATCTGTTCCATTCATATGAATGGAGTTGTTTTTTTGTTAGCAAGCACATGAAATTTCTACAACAAATCTGCAGTGTGTGAATATACCCTTGCGGTGCCTCAGCTAAGGAAACCGAGACACACATATTGGAAAACATGGTCTAGTAACCTTGACTGAAATAATTGTAACCATCAGGCCCTATCATGTCTTTCATAAATGGTCGTTGGGTCTGTGGAGCATAAGGGGGTAGTGGCAGCAAACCCTCGCCAGCAGCTGTGCTCCCTGCATTGGGCAGACCATGTGATGTTGATGAGAAGTTTCCAGCCATTGAGGAGTAAACACCAGTAGATGAAAGTCCACCTGTAGATGATGAAAAACCAGTAGCTGTGGAGGGGTTCACTGAGGTCTGCAGGAAATTGGAGGATAAAGCACTGCCATACGTCTTACGTTCAGCTACAGGTGACACACTGTCCGAATGTGTGGATACCATGGCCTTTAAACTGGTGAGAGAAACGTATAAGATCAAGAACAAGTAGTCCAACAATACTGAATTATCATTGCACTTCATCTTCCTATCACCAAGAGTGGCCTCTGCTCTGGAGGACCCAGTGTTACCATAAACTGCAGGGTCCATTCAGGTGAGTGGGTGTCATAAGTGTTAATTTTTCCCAGCCACTGTACAAACTATTGGTAGGTAAAAGCATTAATGTGGGTGGGAGCTGATCAGCAGTGAGTTCGTTCAGTTCTTTAAGGGAATTCACCCAGATTTTAATTGACTAAATTAGAAACACATATTGACATATAAAGTCATCTTTATTTTCTGATTATTTTTTTTTGTTCAGGTTTCCATATGTGATTATGGGATCAGCAATCTTGCCTAACCTACTGTTCTTTCAGCAGCTCAGAGACATCTCTTCAGACATCCTACAGGCATAAACTACTGGAACAAAGTGAGTTTACAAATAAGAAAGAAGAATAAGAAGATCACAAATATAAAAAATTTAGGCATAGATTATAACAAATAGACAAAAAAACAAAAAACAAAAGGCATTACTCACCTTTTAAATCCCCTGCTGGCACAGAAACTAGAAGTGAACAAAAAACTGAGATCTGTGCATTTTGACTTCCCATATCCCATATGGTGAATTCCATTACGGAATTCACCATAAGGGATAAATACTTTTAGAATTTCATATTTCAGGCAGACACTGATCCCTAAGATGTATGTATGTAATATAATACAGCTAGCACCTGGTATGGAGAGTACACAAATTGGAGATGTGTCTTTCCTGCTTCATTCTCTGTGTGCCGACTGTTGTGAATAGTTGATCAATTGGGGGTGCTGGTTGTTAAAGATATTGACAACTTTACTTACACCCCCCCCCCCCCCCGAATGGGAACTGCTGCAAACCCACAAAGTTTAGTTTATCAAAGCCTGTGTCTTCACCCAAATGAGCCCACCACATTTCGCCAACTGGGCATTAGATTTTAAGGGTATTCCAAGAGTATACATTTGACAAAATAGCCATAGTATAGGTCATCAATAGGAGACAGGCAGACAGACTCCTCGCACACCAGAAGCTGAAGTACCAGAACTAGCACGGCTTCGGAAACTGTAGTGGCCAGGAAAGGTACTGCACACTCTGTCCCATTGACTTGTATAGTACCTTTCCTGCACTATACAGTGTACAGAGTTGTGTTAGTCCTAATACACTGCAGCCATTGCAAACAGCTGATCAGCTTCTGGCCTGCGGAAAATGGACTCCCACGATCTACTATCGGGCACCTATCCGAAGTATAGGTTCTCAACAGTATACTCTGTGAAAAACTATTTAAATTAGTGTACATAACTTAGTGTATATAATGTGGTGATGCGTAGGTTAATTTGATACTAAAATAAAACTTACTTGTTCTTGTGTTTTGATCCACTGACGTGAGCCTGATACTGCTCTATAGAATTCAGAACAACATTGCAAGTATCACAGTTGAACCAGTTTCCGGCTGAAAGACACAGGAATGGCAAGTATTTTAATATGACCCTGCTACCCAAGACTCGTAGATAAAACACAAAAAGGATAAAGGCAGGAAAAGGGTGATTCATAACAGCAAGTCTGCTGGTACCACTGGATTAATGCTCCAGGCTTCGACCTTAAACTAGGTAATTTTTTTTTACACTTCTATTCATAGCATCTTTCAAGAAGAAATACTCAAAAAAGTAGTGAAAATGTTTAAAAGGCTTGGGATCTTACAGTGAACAGTTTTAAATCTAGTAAAACGGTTTTAGAGATGATTTTTTGGAAGGGCCGTCTTAAAAACTAAGTAAATATTTTAGGTATTAAAAAACAAAAAACAAGAAGTTTCTAGTAAAAATTGAGTTTTGTCCAGAACGAAGGTGCATGCTTCCCCCACCCTACTTCAGAGAAACCATCAGGTCAAAACTAAATCTGAGTTTTGCTTAGAAAACTTCTTAAAGTTAATTAATCTTTCACTTTATGATAAAGCAAAGATATTCGAGACAACTGAGTTGGTAATACTTCTTAGCGTGTTTCTTGGGATGCTTCAAGTACACTACACACTAAACAAAATGCAATGCAAGTGTTGAAGGACATTAAGGATGTAGGTACCCTGAGGGTGCCGTTACACCATGAGGTTTTCAGGTGTTTAAAAACCTCGGCAAAAATGCAGTTGAAAAAAAAAAATGCATGCAAGACAAAAATAAACCCCATCAAATTGTTACGGGGCACCATGGCAGTCAAATGATGTATGGCATTTAGCATTTTGTACTTGGTGACGGATGCTTTTTCTTCCCCCATTACACATTAGATGACTGACCTGCCAATATACATCTAATGTGTATAGTCACCCTCTGTCTAACTTAGATAATGCCTTTTACTGTTTAAGGCCAGGGCCCAATGTTACAAAACTGCTTTTACAGTACCTGCAAAGTGAATGGGATTGTAGCTAATCCCATCCAAATATTGCAGAAAAAGATCTGCAGCAGAAAAGCTGCGATTTCAAAAGACGTTGCTTTTTTTTCCAAATCACAGCATGTCAATTATACCTACGGAAAGACTGGCGTTTTCCATATGGGTATGAAGGGGTCAGAAATAAAAGCGCTGCGGGAAAAACACTTTTTGGCTGCAGCTCGCTATATGCGGCCTTAACCTTACTCACAACCTTTACTTCAGAAAAAAAAAAAAAGAAAACCCATGGTCTGTCAACAGATATTAACTGTCTACCATTATAACCATTTTAGCTATAAAAACACAAGTTGAATCAGCTTTTGCTGAATAGTGGTCGCAACATTGGTGAGCACATGGCATTTTTGTAGTGGTTATTTGACAGGAATATATATTTACATAGCTTTTATGCAAATTGTAAAAATACTCAGATGTAACAGCTTCAAACAACATGCAAAGATTATTGATAAGATCAATTAAAATGTTAGTGCTTTAGGCTGAGGCCCCACGTTGCGGAAATGCAGCTTTTGCTGCGGCTTTTTGAGCCAAAGCCAGGAGTGGATTGAGCAGAAGGTAGAAGTATAAGAACTTCCTATGTATTTCCCATCCCTTTTGTAGCCAATTCTTGACTTTGGCTCAAAAAAGCTGCATTTCCGCAACATGGGACCTTAGCTTTAGGCTGGATTTCAACGTTCAGGTTTTTTTTTGTTGCTGATTTTAAAAAGGAGTGGGGATGAAGTAGAAGGAGTCCTATAAACACTCTTTCCCTTTAAGAGCCACAACTGGTTTTAGCTTCACAAACAGCAAAGCACATGAATAATTGAAACCCAGCCTTCCATTCAGAATGACCGGTGTCAGCATGGTCACAAAAAAATATTTCAGAATTGTTGAATTGTGGCTGGGATGCCCAACCCGATGACCTCCAATTCCGTAACATACACAAATACAATTAGCTGTACACTACGCAATAACATATACTCTGAAAGACATCAAAGCTACGGATGGTAGTCACATAACCATGTTTGTGGCACTCACTAGACTCTGTAAAAAAAAAAAAAAAAAAAAAAAAAAAAACCATACAAAAACACTAGATAAAATGAAACCATTGTTGACCATATTATATGTGTTCCTAAAAAAACCATAATAAACAGTGACCACCAGTAATCTTACGAAAGACAAAGTACTTGTACAATTGGCAAAAGGATCTTGGTGTTGTTCTCCATGCCTTTTGTACATGGTACCAGAGGGTACATGTAAGTGAATAAACTATCATTTTGTGCTGGACTCAGATGAGAGCAGAAGCAATGGAAGACATAATTTGCTTCATACTTTAACAGAATAAACAGCAGCACAGAGCAAATGAGTTGACGTCACTCCTGCTTGTATTATTCGTCATGTCTTCAGGGCTGGGTTTAGTCATCTTCTGCAAAAATTTTGCAAGTAAGAACTCCAATGAACCCTGCTGCAGTAAAGAGGGAGCTGAAAATTGTGATTGATGATCCCATACCTGAAATGGGCCACGTGGGCCCAAGAGTATGCATGTCTAACTTGGCAGGTGCACTTCAAAAAGGCAGAAAGATGTAGCACCTTTGGGGCTTATTTCTTAAGGTGTGCAAGATGTCATACACATTAGATAAATTAGTTGCCAGCAGATCCTGCCGATAATCTAATGTGTATGTTAAGCTTACAAGGGTTTCTGGTACTTCCTAATTGATGACCTACCCTTAGGAGGGGTCATCAATTAAAGATCAGCAGGGGTCAGACACCAAAGCCCCTGGCTGATCAGCTGTTTGAAGACACCACAGCGTTAGGGTGAGTGCTTCAGTCTCTTTGGTACTTACCAATGCCGTACATTTGTGCAGCAGCTGTGCTTGGCATTGCAGCTCTGCCCATTCACTTCAATGGGACTAGGCTGTGATCAGGCCATGTGAACCATGAATGTGTGGCCTGTGAAGCAGAAGTTGTGCTCAAGGAGCGCCGCTACGGCTTCATATAGTGTATCCATGGGGGTCCTGGCTGTCAGACCACCACAGATTTACAATTGATGACCTATCCCAAGAATTGGTCATTCATTAAAAACTCATAGAAACTCTTAATGTTTTAGGCCACATGGTGTAAGTGTTCATATGTATGGAGTTAAAAGCTAAAAAAAATCAAGTCAGATTTAAAGGTGTATTCCCATCATACAAAGTGACAGCGTTTCACTAGGATATGTCATCAGTTTATGACAAGCAGAGGTCTATCC
The DNA here is from genome assembly GCA_947044405.1 of Leptodactylus fallax. Taxonomy (NCBI): domain Eukaryota; kingdom Metazoa; phylum Chordata; class Amphibia; order Anura; family Leptodactylidae; genus Leptodactylus; species Leptodactylus fallax. Next base: position 504,826 of record CAMRHE010000094.1, read on the forward strand.
TCTGCGACCCATACCAATAATGGAATGAAGGAGCTACCTTTCTGAGTTTCCCCTGCACAGCATCTGACTATTCACTTGAATGGAGCTATGCAGCCTTCCCTGTACAGCAGGCGGGTAAGACACCACTTGCAGGGAAGATCAGTGAGGTGGACAGTGATCTATCAGCACTGCGGCCCTTTCATTCTAAGGATCGGTGGGGATCCCAGAGGATAGACCACCACTGACCATAAAGTCACAGCCAACACTTTATACGACGGAAATAACCCATTATGGTATATCTATTAACATCCTGAAAGAGCTTTACTGGTGACAGAGGGTATGTGCATTCCCAGGACGATGTTTAAAAGACGATTATTTTTAATATACTGGTTAATATTAAAAATAAGTCATCTGCCATTTTGAAAATAACTGACAAAAATATGCATTTTAAAAACATTAACACATTTTTATTTTTTGATATATCCAGGAAAGAATGTTTTATTAGGAGTAAACACAGTCACATCTTCCAAGTGATTCAAGCCTACAATATCCATTCAGTACAATAGTAACGTTTAGTTCATGTAGAAGAAAACAAAAATACATTTTACACATACCAGTTACTGACTGGCATTAGAAGAGAATTGCAGTCTACAAAACATCAAAGTATGAACAGAAAAGTTATCCCTGACCAACATTTCCCTATTGCTAAACTGTCCAAACCAGACAGAAGAAAAGCACAACTGAGCTTGTCAAATATCCCTACGTGTAAGGACTTATTCACATGAATGTCAAAAATCGGCCATGCTTCAGCCGGTTTTTGTAACGGCAGGCACACAGCCACTTTTAGAACCCATGGATTTCACATGGCTGTTATTTGACTATCCAAATTTAGACATGTTCTACTTTAGTCAGTTTTCCCAGATCCCTCAATAGATTCAAGTCTAAGAGGGTTTGTGAAAACAGATCCCCCATGGATGCGAAATGGCCATGAAAAAAATGGACCATTTGTCCGTTTTTCACAGCAGGTATTTTCAGTGTTCGTGTGAAGGCAGCCTAAGAGTGAATACACTAGATGGAAAAATGACTTTTAGGCAACAGGAATCCAGTAGTATTTAGGAGATGCGTGGAGCACAGAGCTGGAAAAAGGGTGTACATTAAAGCTTATTTTTTTGTTTTCCCGATTAGCAAATGATACAGAATAGTAATTATCCAAGTATCTTATAAAATGAAATAAAACTGCAATCTATGTCGCTTGCTTAAAAAAAATATAAATTAAAACAAAACAAAACACTTATTCCCCATCCACAGAACAGGGTATACAAGAATCATACCTGTGAGCACCAGTCCACTCTTTCTATGGGACTGACAAACTGCGTTATCAGTCCAAGTGAAGGAAATGGAGCATGGTTATACATGTACACTACCACTCCATTTGCATCGAGGACCCACAGCAATGAAGCACATACCTCCCTGTGGAACAGGTATAAGTGTTCTTAGCAGGAAAACGTCTTTGACGTATTAGGAATAGTAGGCAGGCTGCAACAGCACAAGTGCAGCACATATAGAGCAGACTACTGTTCTTAATATATGTAAATGTTCTGATAACTACAGAGAGTCAGTCCATGTATGTTCTTTTAACCCCCATTCACTTGCACTGTACTACAGTAGGTTATAAAATTGCTGCTACAAAATTCCACATTGAAATTCTACAACAATTGCACAATGTGTGAATCCAGTCTGAGTGCACAGTCCATTCTTTGGAAGAAGTCCTAGTTTACTACCAGATACAGACATCACAAAGGGAAGTGACCCGTTTGGAAGCTGTTTCCACATGCAGGCTCTCCTGGAGCTTACGTGTGCTGTCTGAATGTTAGGTGGACTGAAGATCAGCTCATTGTCAATACACAAGTAAAAACACAAACTAAAACCATATAACGCAAACAAGTAACAGTAATCGGGGTGGCTATCAAATAAAGCAAAACCAGTATGCGTATTGTGAGATCACAAACAAACAAACAAAAAAAAAAAAGCTGCAAATGGGATGATGGGATAGAAGCTGAAATGATTAAGTTTGGGCAGTGCAATACTTTGCAATTAGGTTAATCTTCCTATTCCCCTGGGACCCACAATAGACTCCATGGGATAAGAAGTTTAATTTTTCTATAAGCTAAAACTAGTACAGATCACATGCAAGTCTACTTTTTATTTCTCCATTTTATTTCTTGGTAAGCAATAGGATTCTTTCCCTTTCAGACCTCCTGTACACAGTCGTAAAGCATCTGCATCCAAAAAAATGGGACCGAATTACAGCTGCAAATTCTGTCCCAACAATGGGTCAAACTTACAACATTAAAGGGATCTATGAAGTTGGCGTAGTACAGTCCAGAACATCCAGATGCATTATAGCTGTGCGCAGGAGGCCTTAAGCTTGTTTTTAGGGATCTAATGGACATAGGAATTAAAAATAAATAAAAACAATCCACATCACCAAAAGCCTGATTCCAAGATGGATAACCATATTAATATTTTAAAGCTACAGCATGAAAATTTTAGGGTGAGAAACTGAACACAAAAAGGTAGAATTCACCAGATGACATTTTAGCAGCACACTCCGCCATTGTATAAAGGCTCATTTTGCTACAGCTTGCAAATTAGCATTAATAGCAGCTATACAGTAAAGAATGTGTAGGAAAGACTTAACTGTTCATGCAATACATTAATGTAGATATTGAAGATGTGCTAGAAAAAGCAAAGAAGCGTGTTTACTTTAAGCCCTAATATAAAACTGGACTAGCTCAGTAAATCAACAGTAAAACAGAAAACATGAGTTCAACTACAAAACAGTTGTTATTTCCTGCACATTAGACAATGGGTTTTTCAGAATCAGGCTCAGCATTGGACTCACTTGCTCCAGAGCCTGGTGTTACTGGATTGATGGGTATAGTTTGCGGTAGCGTGTTCCCAGAGCTGGTATAAATAGTCATGAGCTTGCTTTTAGTCTCCTGCTTATGATGTTTCTTGCCCTTGTAGTGCTGCTCTGCCATGTGAGGGTTATTGAAGGTGGCATTGCAAAGCTGGCAAAACTTGTCAGGGTCCGATTTATCTGTGTTTACTGGTGGTGCACGTACAGGCTTGGAAACTCGTGGCGCACCTAAAGAAACATGCAGAATTTAGAATGCGTTTTTTATGCAACAATTCAACCTTCTATCTCAGAAGAGAAAGACTGGGAATTTGGTAGGTTCATGTTTGATACTAAAAGAAAATAGCTACAGCGTTGTCAGCTATGGCATCCTAACCTAGAGGTACAAGTTAAACTCCTGTCACCATCTAGAAAGTGTATGGCTCGCTTAAAGGGATCATATTCAGACTTGATGCTTAAGCTGACTAAAGCGTTTCACCCAATACACTGCTTTATCTTGGCCTGTTTGTCAGATACTGCTCATTAAAGGGGTATTCCCATGAACATAATCATATCTATATTTGTAGATAAATAAAAGTTAAACATTTTTGCTAGTAAAAGTAGTTAAAAATTCTGCAGAGTTTTAAAGATTTTCTCTAATTATCTTAGTGGCAGTCTGTTGTCTTGATCAGTTGCCAATGGATACATCCACAAATGCAGAAACTTTCTATGATCTGGGACTTGTCAGGAACTCAGTTATGATTTCCTTATTGTAGCTGGGTTATCAGGCAGGGACACTCCATGTATCAGAAGATATCCCGGCCACAATAAGGAAGTCATGGCTGATTTTCTGAGCTTAGAAAGGTCCTGCATTCATGGTTGTATCCATTGGCAACCGATCAAGACAACAACTTGTGACCACAAGATATTTAGAGAAAATCTTTAAAACTCTGTAAAATGTTTAATTACTTACATGTGCAAAAAATGTTTAACTTTTAATTATCTACAAATTAAAAAATGGTTATGTTTGAGGGAATACCCTTTTAAGTTTCCTTAGTATTTAAATCCGGTTGCCTAGGTTACAGACCACCTCTCTGGTCATAAATGCAGCCTTTTAGGTTTCAGATACTGCAGTGTTTCTTTGAGCTAAACTCAGGAGTAGATTTAACAGAGAGGAAATGTCTAGGTGCTTCCTTTATATTTTCCATTCCTTTTCAAACCACTCCAAACTTTGGCTCAAAAAAAAAAAAAAAAAAAAAAAAAAAAAAAACCGCAGCAGAATCTCAAACAAAAAAATTCTGCGTTTCTGCCATGTGGTGTCTTAGCCTTATGCCCCACATTACGGAAACTAAGCTTTTTTTGTTGCAGATTTTGTTTTTATATAGCCAAGAATAGCTACAAAAGGAATGGGAAATATAAAAGGAAGTACTTATTTCTATCTTTTTCTCAATCCACTACTGGCTTAGCGCAAAAAAACCCACAAAATCTACAAAAACAAAACCCTGATTTTGCAACGTGGGGCCTTGATACACTGCAGATTTTCAAAAGCTGCAACAAATGCCGTGGTCTTTGAATTGAAAGTGTTATTGCTGAAGTTTTGCTGCAGATTTCACTGTACACTTTGCAAAGGATAAATTCTGAAGCATAAAATTAAAAAGTTAAAATCTACTGCGGGTCAAAACATCTGCACTACAGGTGACTTCCTATTGTGGATCCTAATATAATTATATATAATCATGCCTGTTATGATAATAAAATGGATGCTGAAAGGGGATCTCTGACACAAGAAGCATATTATACAGCTGAGTGGATAGCATGAAAATCATATCAGAATTTCTTTTCATCTCTAGATATAGTGACATGGAAAAATTAGGAAAATCCAAAATCTACTAATTTAATTTGAATAGGTCATTTTCATAGAAAACATTTCATTTACGATTTTAAGGCTGAATTACTACAAGCTTTCTTCCATAAGGTTCTTACATTATAGTGAAAGCAGGTGGATGGGACTCCGTCTGCACCAGTCATTCTATTGGAAATTAAGTCCATTGGTCTCATCCAATTCTGGATAAGGACAATGGACTGTGATGACGGTTGTGAGAACAGAGCCTAAATCAGATAACGTTAATGTAGATTTTAGTGGCTCATTACAGAGGAAATATAGATATAGCATCTCAACTACTGCCCTCTCCAATATAAACAGACACATGTAAATACAGTCATTTAACACCCTCCCAAGACATATAAAACCTAAAGAAAAGTATTCATCAAATCAGTATATGTACGGCAGTTTGAAAGGCCAATTTAGACAACCAGGTAGAGGTGGCATTTTCTGGACCACCTGAGGCTTGGCTGAAGCAAACTCACTGCATCAGAGCAATCCATGTCCCAGCTGACTGTGAGTCCTATATGCAAATGATGCTGCAAGTGCAGGACAGAAGACCTGTAGCTGGGCTGGAGAGCACAGCATCATATTGCTACAATGCAAAGCGTTTAATTTAGCTGAGCTGCAGAATGTCCAGGAAATGCCACCAACACACAGCCATCTGAATTGGACTGAATCAATTCCTACCTTGAAATACACCACCCTGCTCCATCAGCTTCAAATTCTTTGAATGTGTTTTGCCAATATAATGAGACGCAGCAACCACTGGAGATGAGAAGGTCATATTGCAGACTGGGCAGCATTTGTTTCTCTCTATGTCATCTCTGGTCTCCTTCTAATTATATTAATAAAAAAAAAACAAAAATAAAACATAACCAACACATTGTTTAACATGAAAAACATACTATAATCTAAAGTTTAACACGGAAAAATACACCCATAGTGACCTGCAGACTCATCATAGCCGGGTGGTCACATGCATAGATTTGTAATCAATGACTTAAGGCCACCCTCACAATATTCCCGTTTTCCCATTATGTTGTGCTAATGCGTGTGTGGATAAAAGACCATAAAGACACATGTTGCTTCTAATTTTATGGCGCTTTTTATTATTATTATTTCTTTATTTAATTTTTAACTCACAATTTTTTTTCTGCCTCCCATAATAAAATTAATAGGAAAACGTCAGAGGAAAAAAAAAAAAAAAAAAAGTTGAAAGGGGTTTTCCAGGCAAATTTTTTTTTTTTTTTTAAAAGGTCGGCTAGTGCTATTAATGGGTTAATAAGTGCACTTATATACCTTTAGCAGAGTTTTGAGTGATTTCTGGGCTTCTCTGAGAGTTCCTGGCATCCTCTGGATTTGTTTACATGTTGTAGCTTCCTGTTCATTTATCCTACAACTACCATGATGCATTGCTCTTCACTCATAACTGACCTGCACTACATCCCCCTTTCACTCCCTCACACCCCCTCCCTGTTTCCCTAGCTAGCCTGCCCACTACTAGCCCTTCCTAACTAACTTACTCAGCCCACCCACCCCAACATACTTACCCATCTTCCTGTCCGGAAGTGACATTCCATAGCCAGATGATCAGGACAGGAAGACAGGCAAGTATAATGGGCTGGGGGGTTAGTATTGGTGACGTTCCCTTTCTGAAAACAGGGAAACGGAACGTCACCTGAAAAATCAGAAAATGTGTCCCGGCGATCAGGGTAAATATACATTTTCAATAAAGTCAGTTAGTTAGAAGTTAGGCGGGGGGAGGGTGTTTAGCTTAGGGTAAAAGTATTGTTTTATCCCAGAGAACCGCTTTAACAAAAACCTCCTAACATTTTGCCACCATGTTTTAATAGGTCCACAATATGGATGTATTACAAATAAAATTGTATCAGTATGTCATGAGTATATATTTTAATCAGTCTCCATAGACTTTAACAGGCATTTTCCATTTGCAAAATGGATGAAAAAAGTGTGCCTGCTGCGTTTTTACACTATGCATATATCTTAACCACTCATTTTATACTATTTTATATTATTATTATTATTATTATTATTATTATACAGATTGAATACGGATTCAAAACAAGCCGACGTGAATAATCTATATAACATTCTAGCAGTGTAACTGGATCCCATAAAAACAAACAAACAAAAAAAAAAAAAACGTTACCACCACAGTTTCATCAGCTTTCATCTTTTTTGCTGGGCTAAAGTCTTCTCCCTGGTGAATGGACATGTACCGTCGATATTTATTTGCATGTTTCTTACTCTTTTTTGGGAAAGGAGACACAATGGATAAGTTACAGATGTGTAAGCCAATAGCATGTGTTTATAAAGGAAGAAATATGAAAATGGAAAGTCACCTGGTAATGTGCAAGCTTCTGGGATTCTGAGATCAGGACAGCACTGCATACTTTACAATGCTTGTCAGAGAAAAGGTTACTATTCTCCCGGATGAGACGATTTACTAGAAAAGAAAACGGTGAAAGTACATCAGATGTTTAAAACAAAGTGCATGACATGAAAAGAAAAAGCTCATTTTTATGGTTATAATAATACAGTGGTCACTTAAAAGGCACAATAAATTCTAAGCCATTATAACAAAACCCAATATGTGTGCAGAACAGATCATTAACCATGTCACCAAGTAAAAAAAAAAAAAAAAACCTCATTGTTACTGGTGGCACAATCAGTAAAATCCACCGGCAATATGTACAATGGTCATTTCTACTCAGTGACTGTATGGGCCACAATAAGGTACCATAATTAGTCTTTATTGTACCACTATATATCTAAGGCTGGGTTCACACTTGCACCCGGTCTCCACCTGGTGATTCCATTCCCCATTCCGCTTTAAAAATGCGGAGAGAAAAGTCCTTTTCTGCCTTTTTTGGGAGGAAACCGGGCGGAAAACCAGCGGACCCCATTATAGTCTATGGGGTCCGTGGGTTTCCAAAGGTAACCGTTTTTTTTTCTTTAAAGAGGATGTGAACCTAGCGTCAGATTTCATGGGAAAGTGAAGAACCGTTGTTCCAAAGAGATAAGTATCAATGTCCTTATTGCTCCAAATAGCTCATTTGCATATGGATGGAAAAAAACAGCAATACTGTAAATTGTAAAAAAGCACTGGGTTGCAGTGACAGACTACCTTTAAGAACTTGTTAGGGATCAGATAATAAGGTAAACAAAAAGACACCACATAACTCCACTTTTCAAAAACCCCTAAGTGGCAGCTCCACCATTCCAGTGGAACTGAAAGTGATGACACCATGTTCATATCTCACGTGATCGCTCAGCCAGCCAATCACTGGTTTCAATGGTCACATGTACATTACAGGTATTCTGCCACCTCCTCCAAGCATATTCAATTGTCACCATGTTAAACAGCACATTACAATACATATGTGTATCACTTTTGTAGATTTGGAGATAAACAACTTTGAAGTCTTATGCAAATGAGGCAGTTGGTGCATTGGGGCGGGCCTTCAACTGTGGGAGCATTATATGTGCAATTCAGACTCATAATTGCTGAAAGACCTTTAATCCCCTGACCACCCTGTTCTAGGGTTAAGCAAAGTACATTACAGTTCACCCCGAGCAGGAGGCGTTCAGTGAAGCTGCAAAAGAAGCATATCTTAAATGTCTAATTCTGGAGCCGCAGGAGCCCAGTAGATCACTAGATATCACTGGCTGAAGAGAATAAGTGAACACGTGCAACTGAAGGAAAAGAAGGTTTTCTTATTCTCCTGCCCCAGTGACTTCAAATAGCCCCAGGGGAGGGGGTGCCATGGTCTTTAGTTCATGATTTCACCCCTATCATAAACCATACTTACCATACAGACTACAGCATCTATGTGGTTTTACAGAAAAAAGGAAGCAAATGTAGACATTCTTTCCCTTGTTAATGAAAAAATAAAAAACACACAATAAGAACCGCCGCATCTGTAACAAGCCCTAGAATAAAATTAGCACAATATTTATTGTACAAGATAAAGCCATAAACACTAAAATGCAGATAGCAGAATTGATGTGTGTTCATCTCACCTCTCAAAAAACAAAAAGTAAAAAAAGCTGATCAAAAAGGCTTATGTGCCAACAAACTACAAGGACTCATAAAACTACTTTGAAAAAAAAAAAAAAAAGTTATGAAACCTAGAATGCAGGGATAGCTTTATAACAGAGGACACAAAACCCTCGGTCTATAAGGACCTGCGAGTTGTTGAGGATAAAATATACATAAGGCACCAGAGTTATGGGCCAGTAATATTTACTTCAAAATCTGTTTAAAAAAAAAAAAAGCGACATCAGGAAGGTTTTTGTCATTTTAATGTGACTGCCAGGGGATTAATTAACCCCTTCCAACTCTGCGCGGTACTATTACGTCAAACTGAGCGTGTAGTTAAAGCTCAGCGCCATTATAATACGGCCCTGTAATGCCGAAGGCACAGAACTTGTGCCTGCAACATTACTTCCGGCACTCAGCTGCAGTATAATTAAATAACCCGTTTCAGAATTTAAGGACGTTGCTATATATTTTATGTATTTCAATTGGCTGCTCAAGTGCAATGGGGGCATGCAAGAACCTTACATTTTAGGACTTAATCTAGAGCCATTGGGGCCCCAGGTGTCCCTGTTGTGCTGTCTAAAGGTATGCTCAGTATAATGTTCCCTACAATTGGTCTAGTAGTCATGGGGGGCGGAGCTTCAGCCTAGTCACTCTGTCCCCTTGCTAACCACACCTCCTGGGCTAACTGACATCTCCATTGCAGTCTCCTCACTCCCCAATGTCACAAGGGAGATGCTAACAAGGATACAGTGTGACTAGGCTGAAGCTGCTTTCTGCCCACTATGACTACTTAGGTGAAAGGTGTTTATCCATCACAGGATTTCAGCTGCACTCCTATCTTCTCCACTTCCCGATTTTCAGCTCATTACAGCACAGAGCACCTGCTTGTAGACGGCACAGTTATCAGAAACACTGTTTAACAAACTTATCTAGTCTTTATCAGGGCTCAAAAACTGAAAGCAGAAAGAGGGAGAAGAATAATACATGTGCCCCGGTGCAGGGACTGAGGCATTATTCCAACCTGGGAACACGTCTGTAACCTAGGCAACCAACTGAGGAGAGAAATTTACTTGTATCTGTCAAACAAAGTAAGATCGATAAAGCAAAGTATTGGGTAAAGCACTTCAGTTAGTTAAAGCTACAAGGCTGAATATCATCCCTGAAATAGGAAAACCCCTTTAATTTACATTATAAAATAAAAATAACTTCATTTTGCTGAAAGAGAAAGATTACAGACAGGGACATCTCTCCTTGAGGAGAGCACCAGTTAAGGTGTGTAGAGTTTTGAGTTGCCTTTCGCCCTCTACTAAGCATCTACAAGGAGAGATGTCCCTGTCCATAACCCACTCATTGCCTCCCACAAAGCCAGCCAGTTCACTTTGCTCTGCACTGATGAGGGACAAAAATCCCGAAACGGCGCTGTATGCAGATAAGTGACACTGGCTTGGCTAAAATCCCTTTTCTGAGTCTCAAGACTCGGTGAGTCAAAAGCAAACTAAGGATCTGTTACGTCCAACAGAGGGCGCATGAGCTCCCCAGCTCCTTTCCCATAATGCCTTGTGAGAGAAAGATTACAGACAGAGAACCAATGGAAAGGGAATTACTTCATCCTGTACATAATGGGGCCAGTTCATGGTTGAAAAACCACCTGATGGGATTTAAAAGGAACCAGCTAACCTGCTCAGAGTATGTGATCTGTGCCTAAGCCTTAATCAGGTTGTTTTCATGCAGCTTTGAAACCAAAATGAGGCATGTATCATATAGAAGAGAACGTATATGGGTAGATGGTCCTTCTCACTATTAGTCAACTCCAGATTTTGGCACAAAAACTGCATCTAAAAAACCTGCATGTGTAGATATAACCCATTGTTCACTGTGGTCAGCCATTCATGCTGCTGTGCTTTTCAATGAGACTACAAACTGGAAAGGACAATAAAGGAAAGTGTCCTAATGGCCTTTTATCACTAAAGCAATGAACACACACAAAGGTGAAAGGAGATAAAGTTAAAGGGGCTGTCCAGGCATTAGTGACATCTAGGGAAACCGTCCACTGGTCCCAATAATTAGTCTGGGCCTATCTCGGTTTGTTGCCTTGGGCACAAGTACTGCCCTGTACACGGAGGTGTCTCCCCCATGTGGCTGCAGAGAAGTCATGCAATGTGTGGTAGATATTACATACAGAGCCCACACTGTCTTGCTTGGTAATGTACATAGCTAGAACATCAGTAGCTCTCTTTATAATCTGGATTTCAGAACTAGGTTTCTTTTAAAATGCTCCAAAACATCTAGAAAAGTGCCAAGACCCAGCAGTGTTACCCCCGAGCAGGCAGCACTCGGCGCCTTCTGCATCACATGGCTGCCATAGAAGAACCTCCACCAAGACTCGTTTCCCGCCTACGGTTTATAAATGAACACAACGCCCTCACACAAATGACCAACACCGAGATGCCGCGCTCTGCACACCCCTGGCCTACCCCGGTTACACCCACCCTTAACCTAGCAGAACTTTCCGGCTATTTCGCGGTTCACCATCATAACTACCTGCCGCCTTTCCCACCGGAAGATCCATAGCTTCACCATTCCCGATTTCTTCCGCCATTTTCTCGCTAGTAGCGACTGGTGAACCGCGCACCGCGCCACACACAGCGTCAAGAAAGGATACACGCGTTGAGAGGAAACCTCGCGAGATGTTCGATTACGGTCACTACTCTCGCGAGATTCAAACACCCTCGGATTGTCCTTTCTAGCAAAACAAAGCTTTATTGGCAAGAACACTAGGCTGTGTGTTTTCTTTTTCCATGGCGAGTCAACGGTCTGCGCTATAGTGTCACGTCGTATCCTCACTGCAGTGTTAGATAGACAGCTACCGCCATAGATCACTGTCCTCATAGTGAAAATGCAGGTACTTACACATTTACCGCCGTCTACCATAGTGCACATTTGTAAGAATAAAAAAAAAATAGTTTGTATATTGTGGGTGAAGACAACATGCTTATATATATATATATATATATATATATATATATATATATATATATCATATGTCATGATTTCACGAATTGGATTTGGACATTGCAAATCCAACATATATTTTACCACACGGTTCATCACAGAAATACAAGACTGAGGCTACATTTACCCCAAGGCATGTGTAACAGATTGGAACAGAAGACAGATGTCCAAGCTTTCCAAGGACCCATACGCTTAAGACTAGAGTTACACGGCGACTTTAGCCATGACACTAAATATCACTGGGTCAACCTAGTCTGTGACTCCCACTGTACTGCGACTTTTAGTTGCAAAAAAGTGTTCCAATGTTTGACTTAAAGTCACTGTCACAACATACTAGGGGGTCACAGGGCAAACCACCGACCTCTGGTTGTGTGATGGGAGTTCCAGCTAAATTCGCTGTGTAGCCCTAGTCTCAATAAATGAAGCTGGACAGCAAAACAGAACTAATAGGACACGACTATGAGATGGGCGTACATAGCCTAATAAAGCTTCAGTAATTGTGAAAGCACTGTACTGAAGCAGATTAAGGTCCGGTTCACATCTGCGTTCGGGCCATTCCGTTCCCCTCTTCGCATGAAAAATGCAGAGAGATCTCCGCATTTTTCGAGAGGAAACCACACAGACCCCATTATAGGCTATGGCAGGGGTAGGCAACCTTTTTTGTTCTGCGTGCCGATTTTGATTAAAAAAATCAAAGTTGAGGTACTCGGAGTGCCGGTCAATAATTGTAAGTCTGACGACCCCTGCACACGGTATTATGTCACATAGCGGCCCCTGCACACGGTATTATGGTGATAATACTAGTGATAATTGCTATTACTATTATTTTAGCGTGTAACAGATATCACTAGAGAGGCGGGCGGCGTATTTTACTCTATAAAGATCAGGTATGGACAGGACAGAGATAGTGAAAAAATGTAAACTTTATTGGTGACTTTGTGCATGTGTTGTGTAAGTATTTGGTGCGACACTTCTGGCGCTGCGACCTGGACGATGGTAAATGTCTGGGTCACAGCGCCAATAACTTCCTGGTTATGTGATTAGGCTCAGAGGGGTATTACATTATCCCTCTATGTGACTATCAGAGAGCAAAAGTACAGTATTCTCTCTGATTGATAGGAGAGGGGAGGGGATAAGGATGGAAGTCTCTGCTACCCCCCCTGGGGTCATCTGCAGCTTATGCACAGACAATGAGGAGTTATCATTGTCTCTGCAGCTCCTCCTCCCCCTCCTTCCTTAGCGCTAAGATGCTGCCTGACACAGGAGGGGGGGGGGGGACACTTTTAGAGCCCCATTTCTAAGGATCTATTAGGGCCATAAAGAGAATCTCATCTTTAAAACGATACCAAGATCTCCATGATTGACCTTACACATTCAGAGCGATTCACTGTTAAAACGATGTTGGGAATTGAGATCTGCATTGGGATTTCAATGCCGAACATCGTTTTCACCAGCGAATCGCTCAGGATGTGTAAGGACGATCATGGTGATTTTGGTATCATTTTAAAGAGGAGATTCTCATCTTTAAAATGAATCCAAGTGTTTCTTTATAGCTTGAACCAATCCTGAGCAATTCACTCAGGTACAGTAGTGAAGCCGGCAGTTACCGGCTTTACTACTGTACACAGACTGTGCAGATGCCGGGTGATGCCGCATCCATCTTCACCCGGCGCTAATGAAATTTTAAGGAAGCCGGATGGAAAAACGCTGCAGGTAACGTTTTTCCATCCGGCTGAGGCACAAATACAGCGCCAGAACTGATGCCTCTTGTTCCAGAACCGATCCCATAGAAAACTATGGGATCCATCCTGGCATCAGTTTCCCTCCAGCTTGTGTGCACCACGCCGGAGGGGAAACAGATAGCTGCGCCGGACATATGTGAACACACCGCTGCCGTGCCAGGGAAATAAGCCTCGCGTGCCACTCTTGGCACGCGTGCCAGGGGTTGCCGACCCCTGGTCTATGGAGTCTGCCGTTTTCCTAAGGTAACCGCTTTTTTATGCGGATTAGGTTTCCGTTCAGGGGGTCCTCAAGCGGACTCCCCAAATGGAAACCCATGCGCAGATGTGAACCGGGCCTATGGCCATCATGGAATCCCATGTTCAGTACATGAAGTCTGGGTGTTGCAGCCATAAAAAGGAATATGAAATGTGGTGATATGACTGCCATGTGAAAGCAATTGTAAAGTCATGCAGCAATGACTTCACAGCCGTACACAGAGCCATAGGCAGAGGTGTGACATGAGGCTCTTGGGCCCCAAAGCAGAAATTGAAATGGGGCCTCTACCTACCTTGTGCCATTTAGAATAGTGGTATATTTTATGTGGCAGAGGGACCTTTAGGTCCATGGTCTGGTATCAACTGCTACCACTACACTCCCTATAGCTAAACTCCTGGCCATAGGCATATGGTGTGGTACTGTATTGTATATTAGTAAATGTTTTCCCTCTCAAAGACGTGCAGGAGAGTGGATCTCCTGAATGTGATTGGCAAGGGTCGTAAAGGGGTTATCCCATGAAGACAATCTATTAGAGCATATAGCCATCGCAGAGGGGGTCCACGGTTCAGCAACAACCCTCTACAAACCAAAACAGAGAGCTGCTGTAGTAGACATGAGTTGTGCTTCCAGTACATATCATATCATTTGAATGGTAGCCATGTAAAACTACAGCATGTTGGCGGACTTCGTAGCAGTGGGTAATACCTAGTAGACTGTGGCTCCCACCAGAAAATTCTGGAGAGAACACAGAGGCTAAATCCCCAGGTTGAGGAAACGCAGTGTTTTACAGTGCCACTAAAGTGAATGAGATTCTGGCTTCCATCCACACATTGCAGAAAAAAAAAAGTGTGGAAAAGCTGTGTTTTCAAAAATGCAAGGGTTTCCCTATAGATTTCCCAAGGGAAGAAAAACAGCAGAGAAAACGCAGCAGAAAGAAACACAATGTGTTTTTTCCCACGTTTCGCTACCTGGTGCCTTAGAGACAGTGTTTCTGCAGCATTTTTTTGGCTACTGCGGAAAAATATGCTGCGTTTTAGAGTACCAGCAAAGTGAATAAGATTTAGTTTAATCTCATTCACATATTGTGGAAAAAGAGCTGTGGAAAAGTTGAGTTTTCTAAAAGGTGTGCGATTAAAAAAAATAAATAAAAAAATCGCAACATGCTAAAATTTAACCGCAGAATAGCAAGCTTTTTCCCTATAGACAGATTAAAAAAACTGCAGAGAAAATGCAGCAAAAATTCTGCAGTGAAAAATACTGCAGAAAAAAAAGTTGCATTTTTGCTACTTTTTTTGGTCATTTTGTTGCGTTTCGCTATGTGGGGCATTTTTTTACTGCTTTTCCGCTGCATATTTAATTTTGCCTCCTCACTGTATTTCTGCAGGTAAAATAAAGGGGTTTTCCAGGCAAAAATTTTTTTCAAAAAAGGTCAGTTAGTGCTAGTAATAAGTTAATAAGTGCAAACAAATACCTTTAGCAGTGTTTTGAGTGATTTCTGGTGTTCTCTGTGAGCTCCAGGCATCTTCTGCATTTGTTTACATCCCTGTCTTCCTGTTCGGTGTTTTTCCCTACTAGTTACATGATGCCTCATTCCCCCTCCCTCTCTCACACACATTCCCCCCTTCCTTTTAGAGAATGCGAGCTACTGCGCAAGTGCGGTTCAATCGCTCTTGCGCAGGCTAGCATCTCCCCAGCTTTCCCTCTCATGCCATCATTTCACAATGTCGGCAGAAGTAGTAAAGGCGGTCCTTCGTGGAGCTGGGCATGATGTTACTTTCAGAAGTGACATCACGGCTCCAGTCCAGAAGGTAGAGAAGCTGGGTGCGTATAGTGTGCTGGCTTGCCAGAGCACTGCACATGCAGGCATTTCGGCACTATTGCACGTGCGTGGAGGGCCGGCACTCAGAAGTGGAGAAGTTTGGGCTTTGTGAGGATGACACATCTACCCAGGTCCACAGGAAAAAGTAAGTACAAAGGGGCTGGGGGGGGGGGGGGAGCCTTAGACTAACGTAACAGGTCAGGACATGGATTATACCGAGGACCCATTATGTCAGCGGAAAGGTTAAAAATGTAATATATGTAGGTCACAGGACCTACATATATTACTGACAAAATATACAATATCTTAAATAAAGATATATTACAAAGTTGGAGTGGGGGCATGGGGGACTTAGATTAAAAATATTGTATTATCCTGGACATCCCCTTTAACATGCTGTTTTGTTATTTTTTAGCACTGTATGGATGAGATGAAATAAAATCTCATTTACTTTGCTGGAGCTGTAAAATGCTGCATTTTTTCCCAGGATCTTAGCCTGTATTCAGGTCAGTGATGTGAAAAACAGCTGTGGAAAAGGGGTATTTTTACACAGATCCTTCATAAATTTGAGTCTATTGAGGGATCCATGAAAACGGTCATGTCCTATTTTTTGACAGTCCATTACAATGGACTGTCAAAAAATAAATTAAAAAGTGGTCATGTGAATAGCCCCATTCATATTAATTGATTTTAATTCAGACGTGTGAACGTTGTTCGTTTGACGTCCGCTGCAAGTTGTCCATAGACAACACGTCATTGGCAAAAAAACAGCCAAAATTGGCTTTCGGCTTTGATTCCTGACTTTCAACCATTTCAAAGGTTAAAAACAGCAATAATTGGCATGCTGTGTGTTCAAAACCTGCAAAGCAAGACACTTTGTATTTTTTTTTTTTGTGCATGGTATGTAGGGAATTGGTTTAAATCCCATCCACTTCACTGTTACTATACTCTGCAGCAGGTCAGCTGCCGTTGATTTTGCAGAAGCTAACTCACTGTGAACACACCACACGTGTCCTAAACCTTTAGGATACTTTCCCATAGAAACACCCATAACGGAGTTGTGTTTGCAGTGGTATTCCATTGGGAATTGCAATGGTTATCTTCCTTCTGTGACCCTTTGCATTGCAACTGTTGAAAGCTAATTTTTTTAAATGTCAATTTATCCATTTCGTTGCTACTGTACACCAAAGTGGGTTTAGCAAATCTGCAGTGGCTTACCTTCTGCACCCATGTACTGGCAGACTTTCTAACAGGACGATAAACAGGGAACATTTATTATTCCTTGTATACCAGTTTTCGGGCAAAACAGTTTTTTTTTTTTTTTGGTTTTTTTTAAATTGCAACTTTTTATTTCTGTGCCTGAAAAGGTGATGTGATGGCAGTGTGCAGGTTCCTCAGCCCACCAGATTTATCATCATGTACAACCCTTCAGGCACACGACCCCGCTCTATAGAAAGTTGCCGTGCAGCCCTGGTCTAAAGGGTTGAATGAGCAATTTTATAAAATACTAATTTTAAATGAATATTTTTTTTTTTTTGTGTAGTTGTTCATAGGCCACAGCAGTGTGTCAAATTCAGGATGTGACACAGACCCCAATATAAGTCAGTGGTGTCTGTTGAGATCCATTGTACAAAAGATATGACTCAAAATAATCACTCAAGAAGCCATGATATGTATGTGGAAAAGGCCTGAAGAAAATGAGTCTGAAAAGCAAAGTTGCAGGTTCTGCAGTTGCAGCAGGATTTTTTTCCACTCCTTACCCATCCCTTTACATTAGCTGTTTGACATACTCACACATGTTCATCAAGTCTGATTGTATACTGTATGTCCTTGGCAAAAAATGTTTTAAAGGTGTTATCAATAGTAAATGATAGGTCATCAATAGATTGGTGGGAGCCTAATACCTGGCATCCCCATCAATTAGCTGTTATGACCGCCAATTCTGCACAGTATATGGAACTGGCAGGGGACCGTTCCATATACTGTATAGTGGCCAGCTAAGTGGCAGTACCCCGGCATGGCCACCACAATGTACAGAGCTGTCTGATAATGTAGACTATGCCAATCTGGTGGCTGCAGTGGGGGTGCTGGCAGCTGCTAATGGACCACTAGCACCGCTCCTATTCAAGTTATAGTAGCCACAGAGCTGCCCATTCCACTAGTTATGGGTTAGTGGTTACGGGGAATTACAGCGCCCCTTTTATTAGGGTGGGTTTACACTTGCGGCGGCACTCCACTGTGAATCCGACCTAAATGTTGGAAAAAAAGGATTGGGACACGATAGGGAAAGGTTTAAGACTGTTTGCTTAAAAACCCATTCACTTGAATGGGTTTTTAAAGCAATGCTCGGGCGTGCGCTTACACCCTCTGCACCGCACAGCCGTTTCTTTTCGTCGGAAATAAAGTCCTCCATGTGTAAGCGCACACCCGAGCATTGCTTTAAAAACCCATTCAAGTGAATGGGTTAAAAACAAACTGTCTTAAACCTTTCCCTATCATGTCCCAATCCTTTTTTCCGACATTTAGGTTGGATTCACAGCGGACGGAGTGCCGCTGCAACTGTGACCCCACCCTTACTTGGATGGGCAGCATGTGTGGAACTGCTCTTATTCAAGTAATAGGAGCGGTGCTGCACACACTGCTTGTCCACTAGTAGCTTCCGGCAACCAGGGATGCTACAAAAGAAGTTAAGTATGGGTTCCGACACCTCACCTACAGATCACATACTGATGAGCTATCCTGTAGACAGGTCATCAGTATGAAAAACCAATTTGGGGCTGGAAAACCCCTTTAAGGCACTGTTCACATCCTTCTGTTTGGTTCCGTTGGAGATATACATCTGGAATACTCCCCGACATATGCCATTGTATTGGTATACAGTGGCTACGTCATCTGTTGATGCTCACTGTATCAAAATATTGGTGAAATGAATGTGACTTCAATGCCTTCATTGCCCCAAAGAGCTCTTTTGCATATTGACCAAAATGGCAATATCTGGGCAACAAAGGCACCTATTCACAAAGGGTGACCCTAACCTATCTGCGGGCTGGGTTCTGGGGACAGACTTGTTACATGCCAGATTATCACACATATACGTTATCCTGCATTGCAACTGCACCGCATCATGTTTTGCGCATGCGATTTTGCAAGTGTTGGGAGTTTTTGTAATTGTGGAAAAAAAAAAACAAACACAAACTCTCCGAATCCTTGTACCACCACCTGCAGCTTTCAGTGTCTCTCAGCTTTAGCCCAGTGGAGCCCAGGCAGCTAAACGATCCAGGCCATTTGGGATGCCTTCCTTGTCCCAGGCTGGTGATGTTGTATCAGAGGTGACCCTGACTACCGCGCTTCAGCTGGAGGCATAGTCCATTGCACGACAGGGAGAAGACAAGTTTTCTTAGTAACTGGCGCCCCCTTTTTCTCTGGCATGCTTGGTTTTGCCCGTCCCTCGGCGCGCTCCCGTAGCCGCTGTTGTGCTTCGCGGGAGCAGGAAGCGCTGAGAGCGCGTAACCCGGCAGTGGACAACCTGAAGTGACTCTTGGGGCTGCTCGGTAGCCTGTGTTGTGTGACAGGAGGGACTATCTGGTAACATCACTTTCTATCACTAATGTTCATTCGGAGGCCGGCGACAGGGGTATAACTAGTAGCGGAGGTGAGTCTAGTGCAGTGAGCCTACTACAGCTCACCCGCCTTACCGTGCAAACAGAGACCCGCTAAACTCTTGCCAAGTGCATGCTGGGACATGTAGTTCAACAACTGATTGAGGGAATGCCACAGTTTGCCCGCTCCTGCCCCGGTACCATTGAGTACAGTCCTCGGTGCCCTGCGCCGCTCTCATGCTGTAGGTGGCCGCTCTGCTCTCTGTACCTGCTGCTGTAAACTTTCAGCTAATAATATACGCGTTGTGGTCAGTCGGCATGTACCAAGTACAGTGCAGTGGGGGGGGGGGAGGAGCAGCTGAAGCAGCACACGTGACGTCCTGTCACAGTAATCTCCTCCATATAGCCGGCTACAGTACTGGTACAGACTCTGCACTAGTTAGAGGAGTCAAATATTCGGGCTATCCTGTAGTCTACACCTTGTAATGTAATAATGTAACGGGTTACCACACAGCTCTCCTAAGGACGTATTCAGACATAGAGTTTGTGCTGAGGTTTTTGGTACTCGGCAAGAACCACCTCACAGCTGCTCAATGTAAATATTTCCTAAAGGGGAACTACTCATATGGGGTCCTGCTGCTGATGTATCCATAAGTCTATTTCATATTTCACACATTGAAATCAGGTTACCAAATATACCCCTCTGGCAGTCAAGTCATTCAGCGCTAGGCGTCTTGGAGTAAGTCGTCCTTTCTTCTGTGCGAACACACCAGGTGATCACATCCCATGTAAGCATGCTCATACACAATGCTGATAACCTTTGTACAAGGTTGGAGAGTAGCCAGTCCTAGTTGTACCATGAAGACCACCAGGGGCAAGTTTTTCATTCGGTGGTCAGGTTTGGGAATGTGGGTCACATAGGTAACAAATTCTTACCTATAGAAATCTATGGGCCTAGACTATACCTCCGATTTTACATAGAGACATGAATGGTGACAGTGGTACAGCGCTGCAGTGAATTTTGGGGTGAAAAATTGTAAGTTGACACTTGGAGTGTTGATAATTTATAAATGTATAGTTGTATTGTGAGGCTGAGTGTATGCCATGTGGAGCACTGCACCTCTGCCCTGTTATTTGGGTCCTCAGCCAGTTGTCAGATGGCTGGATAAATTTTGTGTAGAAGAACTTGACTGGCCTGCACCCCAACGAAAACCTTTTGCATGAACTAAAACGTAGATCGAGAGCCAGACCTCCCTTCCAACATCAGTGTCTGATGTCACAAATGCCCTTTAGAGTGAATGGAAAAAAGCTTCCACACACACTCCAAAATCTTATAAGAGTGGAGCCTGTTTTAGCTGCAAAGAGGTGGGGGTGGGGGGCAATTCCATATTTAAAGGGTTTATCCAGCTTCTATAATTCATGGTAGACCATCAATATTAGATATGCGGGGGTGCGACACCCAGGACCCCCGGGGATCACATACCGAGGCAACGAGGGAGAGTCGCGCTGCTCACTCACCGTACAAAATGTAGCGACAAGTGTAGATATTGCAGCGCTGCAGGACCTATTCTCACGCCTACAGTTGGTACGCAGATCTCCTGCTGCTTTGGTACTGGTGATCTGCAGGTTTCCCAAGTATCAGACCCCCACAGATCAAATATTGGTGGCCTATCCTAAGGATAAGGTGTCAATCATAGAAACTGGATAACCCCTTTAAGGCTAAACCTCCACGTTGCAGAAACGCAGCGTTTTTTCCCGCTGTGGAAATGCAGCGGAACAAAAACGCTGAGTTTTACGTTATCTTCAATTTTGGCTAATCCCATCCACACATTGCAAAAAAAAAAAAAAAGCTGGGGAAAAGCAGCATGTCAATTATACCTGCGGAAACACTCACATTTTCCAAATAGGTTTAATAAGGGAAGAAAATCCGCACAGTTAAACGCTGAAAAAATGCGATGAAAAACAGCGAAAAAAAGCAATATGTTTCCGCTGCTTTTTTTCCATTGTGTTCCGCAACGTGGGGCCTAACCTAAGGGAGTGTTTCACCAGAACCCAGTATATCAACCCAGCCCAACAGATAGATAGAACAGGGTTACCTGAAAACACCATGTTGTTTTCCCTTTGAAAATTGTGGAAACCTTTGCTGTGATATTTTTTTGTCAACATGCAAATGAGCTCCCTGGAACAACGAAAACATTTCCATCAATCCAAAGAGAAAAGCGGCAACACACCCATTGCTCCATTGTTGTTTGTTTGCGTATTGACAAAAAACTTGATTTACAGCACTTTACCTCTCATTTGCTTATGGGAAAAACATTGATTTACTTGAAAATGGGCTCCAAAGCTGAATAACAGAGACATATTTGGACACTGTAGAATCGCTTCTACAAGGTACTGGGATTAGGTTTATAACTAATTTACTGTTGACAGACTCCTTTAAGGTTTTAGCCTAATCACAGCTGAAAAAATGCCGTGAAAAAGCGCTGTATTTTTTTCCGCTGCGTTTTTCTCAGTTTTTTCCTTCCCCTAGTAAATCTATAGGGAAAACACTCACGACTCCGCAGCTAAAATTAACATGCTATATTCTTGAAAAACTCCCATGTTTTTGAAAGTGCAGCTTTTTTGCAGCTCTTTTTTCCCACAGCTCTTGTGTGGATGAGGTTAGCCAGAATCTGATTCACTTTGCTGGTACTATAGAACGCAGCTTTTTTTTTATCCGTTGCGTTTCCGCAGTGTAGAGCCTTAGCCTAAATGTTAGGTGCACTTTAAGGTAAGGTACCTGTAATTTTTGTGTCTAGCTAATAGATTTACTACTTGGGAATTATTTACGTGCTGATCTGCCCTCATTTGTAAAGACTACTTGGCCCACTGTGTAGTTTTTATTTTTTTTTCATTGTTATTTGTACTATTTTCCAATTACAGGTGTTGATGAGTATGCACCATCGCAGGAAACAACGATTCTCAGAAGAAACTTGCGGGAAATGTGTGATAGATGGTGAGGAAACCAATTCAGAGCCCACAATCAATATGGGTCCTGAAAACAGGACTGATAATGAAGATTCATCCATTGTGATCTCTGATAGTGATGATGTGGTATGTATTCTTGCTATACAATTGACAAAGACATAACTATGAAACAGTTCTACTTGTGGTAACCATCTGTCATGTCATAAAGATATATGAGTAGAGAGCAGGGAGACCACCTACTGCTCGAATACAGGGACCTGAAACCTCTCATTATCCACATGACCACTTCTTTGACTTTCTGTACTTCTGTGCAGGTGTTGAACACATCAAGTGCCTGCGCAGATAAAGGAGATTCTGCTGCTTGTATGTGCACTATTGCTGTATGCATTTAGTTTCTGAGCAGAAGTAGAGACTGCTAAGCAAATGGATGCAATTGTATGGGAATAACGCAGCCTTCTGTGGCTATCATCTATTATAAATGGAGGTTTCTGTGTTATCTATGTATAGATGATTCTTTTCATTCTAATCCTGCCTATGCTGATAATGGTGTAACTGTTGCAAAGAAATCAGGAAGTGTAAGCCAATTTTTTGGACTAGTGTCTAAAGTGAAAACTGCAGGAATTTAGGATTTTTTTTAAATATAAGTAATGACATGAAAAAGGTAAAAAAAAAAAATAAATTACAATTTCTGTAACCACTTCCGGACCGCCCATTGGTTATATACGTCCGGAAGGTGGTTGTTTAGTTCTGCAAGGACATATCAGTATGTCCAAGCAGAAATCAGCAGCTGCACGAAATCCTGCAGCTACTGAAACGCAGCCGGCTGTAACTTCAGCCGGAGCTCCCAGAGAGAAGGCAGAGAACGTTTATTACTTTCCCTGCCTTCCCGATCGCTGTGTATACAGCGCTCAATGTGCGCTGTATACACTGCTATGGGCACTACCATCTTGCGGCTCCCCTCTGACCTGGCGGTCACGTGGTCCACTGGATGCAGCGTCTGTAAGAGCTGATGAAGGAAAAACTTGAATAAAATTCCAGCGTCAAAAATTAAAATTTAACTTTTAATCCAGATTGTAGTAAAATGAATAAAAGAAAATCCAACAATTCACGGATCCTTGACAAAAGTAAATAGATAGCCTGTGCGTTTCAGAGCAAACAGAGCTCCTTATTCAGGAGCTCTGTTTGCTTATGTCATTTTACTACAATCTGGATTAAAAGTAAAATTTTAATTTTTGATGCTGGAATTTTATTCGTTTTTCCTTCATCTGCTATTCATTCCTACAAGTCCTGGGGATTTTTTTCCATGCAGCAACATTCAAGATTACAAGCTGTTCATTTAGTTGGTGAGCGGTGAGAACTCTCATTCTCTTTATGTCAGTAAGAGCTGCTGGGTCCTACAGGACCCAGATCAGCTCTATAGTAACGGGCAGGAGGCTGTATTCCTCCTGCAACTGGGGCTAAATGTATCAGTTAAACAGAAATTAGTCTCCTCACACAACAAAAAAAAAAAAAAAAGTGATCAGATATCCCCAAAGGTCTATTATGACCTTATGGGGATCCAATGTAAAAAAAAAAAATAAATAAATAAATAATACGCCAATAAAATGCCCTTATTACAGGTTATAGTCCCACCCCTGACTAAACTATAAAAATTACTGTAACGGAGAGGAAAAACTATTTTATAAAGTTTTTTAGTAGCACTTTGTGTTATTAAATGAAAAGTGAAAAACAGACCCGTTTTCCCTCCTCTTTTGTTTATATTTTCTCGGATATAAAAAAAATTAAACCGCATGCAAAAATAAAAACAACATAAAAATAAAGCCTTATGTGTTACTGAAAAAATACGCAGAAATTAGTTGAATAACACAATGATAAAAATGTTACAGCCCTCAAAACTGCAAATACAAAAAAACCTGAAAATGAGTCTGGTCTGGAAGTGGTTAAAAATATATTTACAGTGTTTTTTTTGTTATTGTGTTGGGAGGTGTTTCAGGAACATTTTTGTAATATAATTAATTAGCCTAGCTAATTTTCTTTTACTAGAAAACAGGCTGTAAAATTTTCCCTACCAGCTAACTACTCCCCTAATTGAACTGTAACCAGGAAAAATCCATACACATTTGGATTGCCAGTTTGTAGAGCTGTGCTGTTTGGCAAAGGGGGATGGTCAATTCAAATGGCTGTATCTCTGGTTATATACTACTCATAAAAGGGATTCTGGTATCATATGAAAGCTGATAACCTCAGATCACAGTAGCTAGCTATAAAACAACCTGAGATGTCACAAGTTAAAACACGGTTGGGAATTTTAGCTTTATATGCAGCAGTTCATGCTGCATATAAAAATCGAATTCCCACTTGGCAACATAGGAAAGTTGAGAATCTCAGCTTTTATGTCATACCAGAACTTTTTAAGGTGGTATAAGTACAGCTATTTGAAGTGATCATCCCCCATTTGGCAAATGCTACATCTGTATATACTGCATTGAGCACAGGTGTACGGGACAGACTCTCTCTGTCAATGCGTAGAGCATTGCTAGTGGGAACCTTACAACCCGCTTTCTATAAAAAGGAAGTTAGGTAGGTTAATTAAGTATATTAGAAAAATATTCATCACACATCACCTGACACAATAGCAAAATCAAAACGGGAGGTACACTTTAAATGGGTATTTTTGATACTGATACTTATCCTCAGGACTGCAGCAGTTGTCTGTTGTATAGTAACAGTACTGGAGTACTGCAGCTCTGATCCCATTTACTTGACTGTAATCAGAGCTGCAGTACTCCAGCGCCACTGCTATGCAACGGATTGAACCTTTTGCTTCTGGCTCTGACCATTGTATACCGTCCAGCACTAGAGGCTGACTGGTACAGGGCCTGGATATCGGACCCTCACAGATCTGATACTGATGACAAATCCTATGAATAGGTCAACAATATTAAAAATTTCATGTACCCTGCACAACAACTTTAAAGGGAGTCTATCATTGGATCTTTTGGTTTTTAACTGATACCACTTTGGAATAGCCTTTATAAAGGCTATTCATCTCTTACCTTTATTTTCCATGACCTCGCAACCGTTTTTAAGTTATTCCCGTTTTTCTACTTATATAAATGATGCTCAGAGAACACAGGGGCGTTCTCCCTGTGCTCCGAGCACAGCTTTGTCATTCCCTTCAACGCTGCCTATGTGTTGTATTCATCACGCCCCCTGCTTCTGTTTTCTGCCTCCTAGCTGCGTCACTAGCCGATGTGCCTGTTCGCTGACGCAGCGAAGAGGCAGGAAACAGAAACAGGGGACGTGATGAATACAACACATAGGCGGTGTTGCAGGGGATGACGAGGCTGTGCTCGGAGCACAGGGGAAACGACTGTGCTCTCTGAGCATCATATACATAAATGGAAAATCGGGAATAACTTGAAAACGGCGGCGAGGACATGGAAAATAAAGGTAGGAGATAAATAGCCTATATAAAGGCTATTCCAAAATTGTGTCCATTAAAAACCAATAGATTTAATAATAGACTCCCTTTAACATAAAAACTTGATTGAAAAAAAAATCATTTTCTTATGACACATTTATTTTAAAGTGATTATCCATTTTCTAATATTGATGGCCTCTCTTTACAATAGGTCATCAATATAGATCTGTGGGGTCCAACAGCTAGGACCCCCGCAGAACAGCTGTTCCTGGACAGTACGGCTCCTGCTAATGTTTACATGTCGGGGGCTGTGCATCTCACTCAACGTACAAAGTGTGTTGGCTGCTTTAGTTACTACATTGCTGCCCCACAGAAGTCTGTGGGACAGCACTGCAGAACCTAAGGCCGCCACTGCAAATCATACAGCGAGTGAGCTGTATAGCTCCCCGCTTGTAAACATTACTGGTCCCAGAGCCATGAATATTAGGAAGTGGATAACCCCTTTAAGGGCACAGCTATTTTGTAAAAAAAAAAAAAGTCATCACCACATTCCTAGAGTTCTTCAATTTTTTTTGCAGGATAAGTTGTATTTTTTATTGTCAGCATTTTGGGGTACATATAATGGTTCATATAATGTTTTTTGGGGGTGGTAGGCATATTGAGGAAAAAAATAAAATAATTCCACATTGATTTGGTGGGTTTCACTTTTCATATCACAGTGTTTGTGAGTAAAACAGAGAGGGTGACTTTATTAAGACTGGCACATCCTAAGTATCTCTGGAGGTCCTGTGTGTTAGAAATGTGTGAAATCTTCTCCATCCAGGGTTGGCATAGATTTCAGCTATAACTCATGCCAGTTTTCTGGCATGAGTTATATTAAATCTGTGAGGTTGACCCACTCTCGTCTTGCTCCACCCATTGTCTTAAACAGTGATGAGTGGGGTGAAGATCAGCAATGAGCATCATCTTGGGTACAAAAATTGGGGCCAAAGGTGCGCTACTTTTCTGCTACTTTCCTGGTGTAGGTTGGTTAATAATTCCTCCCATAGTTGTTTGTAATAAGGGAACCTGATGGGATTTTATTCTGCATGCGGTTTAGGCAGTATGAATCTCCTGACATATTTCCTGTAAGGAAAATAATAGCGAAAGCTGCCTTTGGCGGCATGATTGAGGGCTTACAATGACAGATTATAGTGCGTTGTATGAGTTCCCTTGTCTTCCCTCTGTAGTCAGATAGGATTTCTCACACCTGATTTCTGTTTCAAAGTAAAATGCACAAAGAAATAGTCCAATTAATTTTCAGCATTTGTGGTGTGCATGGTTGAACAGATGTTCATCCCTATATGTTAGTATTACATTCTTAATGTGTCATCTTTCATCTGACTCTACTCCAGAAGGATTTATGTGCTTCCCAAATTATCAATGAGAATGTTTAACACCTTGTTTTTGCATTCAGAATGAAAGGTGTTAGACTCCTCTTTTTAATATAACAGAAAAATTAGAGGCAATTGTCATTCTACCACACACCCATCTGTTAACCAGAAGTTTAATGCTTAATTACCTTCATGGAAAGCTGACGGTAAGTGAAAAGACGTGAAATTATTTCATTATCGTTTGCTTGCATGTGTGACAATGTACCCTCTGCAAAGGGAAGACCAGCTTTTTTGTTACTTGTGGCTTATATTTGATTCTATGAAAGTAAAGGAATTTTTTTTTTTTTAATTATTATTTGGCACAAGCAGCCACTGGGTTCTTATAAACAGGAAGACTATTTCCCTAAAATTTGATCCTGGTGATGTCACCCAAGTTGGTCGGCATACATAAGGGTACAATATCCAGAGAAGAAATAAAGCAGCTGCACTCAAATCCAGGCTTCCAAAGTTCTTTATTAAATCAGGTAAAAACAGACATAGCCAGGGACAAACAAACAGCAGTGTGTAGTAATAGAGATGATGTAATACTATGTGGCCTGGTACCTGGGTATACACAAGGCACTATATGGTTGTATTGGAAATGGCTCTACCACCATATTACAAAGTCATAGGGACTCTATGTGCTGCTTTACAGGATCCTGCAATTAAATACTTTTTTTAGTTCAATCCCTTGCTTTTGTTTGTGGTGTCATGCAATCATGTCTTGAGATCATGTTGGTAGCTTGTTTCTCCGTTTAGTGTCATACACACCTATCTGCAGGTGTAACAAAAAGAACGTGCAGAGCTAAGAATGTATATAGAATGAGACATTCTCAGGTTGCATCCCTCAGAATACTCTGCCGTCTGTTGTGGCTGCCTAGACGGAGTGCAAAGCAAGTGCAAAATGGCAGCTTTAAATGTGGGGTACTCAAGTCCACATTATTTAGATGTGTTCCTACAGCTTCAACCCTCTCTTGGACCCAGGCTTACAAAATGCACTCAGGTAGGAACCAAAATTGGAGTTTGTGGCGAGAGTTGATAACAACAGTCGATGTTGAAGCAAGTGAATTTGGTAACTAAGGGATGCAGCGTGAAGAGAAGATCCAGAATAACAGACTAAAGAACCAAAAGGATGATCCCAAATTAATACAGATGGATAGGGTACGTAACAATTGATCACACTGGATGCCTAAAGTGCACTGGCTTTAAAAGGGTTGTCCAGGTTTAGCAAATAAATGTTATTGTCTGTACAATGAAAGTTATACAATTTTCCAATATACTTTCTGAGTAATCGGTTTCCTGGATCTCTGCTTGCTGTCATTCATTCTGCTTACTTCCAGTGGATAAAGGTCACTCCATGGTCATGTGATATATAGTCCATTGTCATGTGATGGACACACAGGTGCATGGCTTGTTACAAGACAGAGCTTTGACTACTGTGCTGTGACTATAACAAGTATGTATCGGTATGTCCATCACATGACCATGGACTGATTTTTATCCACTGGAAGTAAACAATAATTGATAACAATCAGAGATCTAGAAAACCGTGAGAAATTGATACTGAACATTGTAGATGGTTTCATTATACAGACAATAACATTTATTTGCTGAAACTGGACACCCCTTTAAATCACCTGCTACCTGATGACGTCATTAAAGATTCCAAAACCCAGTGCTCCAGTACTTCAAGAGGACCAGTAAAAGGATACTTCTTTATTCTTGATAACAGAATAAAACTGAAGACATGTTTGGAGCTCAAAACAGAAAGAGATTTGGTTCAAAACATATCAGCATCTGAGCTGTGTGACTTTTCATCCATATGATCTACAATAAAGAGATATCATTTTAATCATCCTCTTGGAATACTGGAGTGTTGGGTTTTGGAATCTGTGGGGAGGTTTTACAGTTCTCATGCTGCCTTGCACAAATGTGGAGGAAGAATAGTAAGTGAGATGAGCTGAAAACTTCTTACCCATTTCTGATCAGGAACTGTAGTGGGATGTACAATGACAGCCATATCAGAAGATTTTACTAAAGCTGTACAGACTATAAGGAGTGTAGCTGCTAAATCCCTAGTGCAGAAGTCAGCAAACCTTACATAATACATAATTACAGTCATCAAGCTAGATTAGGTGGTCTTCATCTTCTCTCTCTGTTCTATTTCTGCCTGAGCTCCACTTAAAGAGGACCTTTCACCTCCTCGACCAATTCAAGTTCTTAGCATCTGTTAATAGGCGCCGCTCCACTGATTCCCGCACAGTTGGAATTTTCTCTCTAACCTCCACCATTCCTGAGCAACAAACATTGTTAGTTTTGGTGTCTGATGTGCTATTTAAAGGGGTTGGCACTTTCAGACCAATATTGAGAGACAAATGTTATTGTTTGTATGATAAAAAGTTGTACAATTTTCCAATTTACTTTCTGTATCAATTCCTCACGGTTTTCTAGATCTCTGCTTGCTGTCATTCATTCTGCTTACTTCTAGTGGATAAAATTCTTGTCCATGGTCATGTGATATACAGTCCATAGTCATGTGATGAACACACAGATTCACTTTATCCACTAGAAGTAACATAATGAATGACAGCAAGCAGAGATCTAGAAAACTCTGAGGAATTGATACAGAAAATATATTGGAAAATTATATATCTTTTTATTATACAAACAATAACATTTGACTCCCAATATTGGTCTGAAAGTGACCAACTTTAAGCTCTGTAGTGTCAGAAGGACAGTGTTAGGCGGGGTGTGTGATTCAGAACTCCAATCAGAGGCAGCCAGTGTCAGATCTCAGAATCACACCCCTTGTCTGCTCCTGCCTGACACCGCCCTCCTGACAGTACAGAGACTAAATAGCATATCAGGCACCAAAAACAACTGCACTTGTTGCTCGGGAATGGTGGGGGCTAGAGATAAAATTCCAACAGTGCTGGAATCAGTGGAGCAGCACCTATTACTTGATGTAAAGAGCTGGACTTATAGGAGGTGGCGAAAGGTCCACTTTAAACATCCAGTCCCCACGCCATCACTTGCTCTTGCTACCATACCCTGCTTTCCTCTTTTTCTTGCCATTACACCAGTTTCACATCTTCAACAGATGAATCGAAGGCTCTTTTTTCCCTCCTACTAGACACTCTGGTTCTTATGGCCCAGCAGCTATTGTCTTTGCCTTCTAAATAATCTGTAACTGTCCCTATTCTACCCAGGCCTAGTAGGCTTCATACCCTTCCTTCCCTCATCATTAATATATTGTAATGTAAATATAATCTAAATATAACTGATTGCGTGTCAACTATTACTGCATGTAAGTATGTAATATGTATAGTATGAAGAAATCTTGCACTTGGAATAGATGAGCTTAGCAATATGTCCCTTGTCTGTAGCACTGTAGTTGGAGTAGGGGTAAACTTGGAGGAGAACCTTTTCTGACATCTAGCTTTGGTGTCTCGTACAAACCATAGTCTGCTCCTCCTAGCAGTGATTTCTACACCATCCACATGTTGCTTTCTGTAGAAGCCCTGCCCCGTCTGCTTAGCCATGGGTATCGCTTTAGGCAGCTATTGCATTTCCATCGACACAGATGATTAAGAACTGCAGGATTTGTAAGCTGTGCCGTTTATAGCTGGAATCCTGTAGGATTTGGGTTGATGTACGAGAGCAGGGAAACTGCTAAGCATATGAAATGTGCTAAAGGAACACTTGGGAGCTTCTAGGGAGAATACGCATGTACTCGGCAAGCCGTGTTTGCATTTTAATGGCCTGCAAGAGCAATTATTAAATTTCTTATTCATTAAATGATAAACACAGGAAGGCAGCTGTGCCATTTAAGAAATGAGAAGTACGAACATTGGAGAAGCTTTCCTGAATTATAATATCACAATGCCAGCTGGGAAAAAGTGAGCGAGTTGGCCTCAAGGTGGCACCATTGCCCCATGTTTATCATTAGGTTTTTTTGTTTTTGTTTTTGTTTTTTTATTCCACTTCTTAAGATTGAAGTTTTCTTAAATTGCTTCTGAATTACCTAGAGATGTGATGGCAGAATTCACAGCAGCTTGGTTATGTTGTCTTAAACTTAATAAGGATAGCATAACCCCCTTTGCCTACCCAAATCAACAATGCTGAACACTGGGTCTTTTGCTTTATCTCTACAGATGGACACAATTTCATTTTTTTGGGCCAACCTGTGAAAATATGATTTTTTTTTTTCAGTTGATTTAGTAAAGTGGTTAATGCTCCAATACACGTGTGTAGTCAAGATATCAGAAATTACACTTTCAAATTAACACTTTAAGGCAATTTTTATATCTTAAATATTTGATTATGGAAAATCCTGATGTACAGTTCACAAAGAATTCGTCGCAGCAATCCAAGATTGATTCAGTATTTTCAGGTGTGAATGTGCTGCCAGTGAAATTTGAATGTTTTTTTTTCTGTAGCCCCCACCGTTCCCAAGCTATTAGTTGTGGTGTCTGATTTGCTACCTAGGCTCTGTAATACAGCTGGGCGGTGTCAGGCAGGAAGAGGAAAGTGGACGTAATTCAGAGCTCCGAACTGAGGTGGACAGTGTCAGAGCTCAGGATAACTCTCCCTGCCTGTTCCTGCCTCACAGTGCAGAGCTTAAGTGGCATATCAGGCACCAAAACTAACAGCACTTATAGCTTTGGAATTGGATGGGGGGGGCTAGAATCACTGGCGCAGCACCTATTAAATGATGCAAAGAGCTGGACTTGGCTTAGGTGGTGAAAAGTCTTCTTTAAATGTGGAATGAAAGTACAGACACATCGAGAATATGCAGACTCAATACTGAGGTTGCCTTTGGACCCCAGTGATGGTATATCCTTGATTTTGCCATGTCATGCACCGATATGAAGGGCCTTCACAATGTCCTCTCTCCATTCCATTTAGTAAAATAACTACAGCAAGACTACAGGGC
The DNA here is from genome assembly GCA_947044405.1 of Leptodactylus fallax. Classification (NCBI taxonomy): domain Eukaryota; kingdom Metazoa; phylum Chordata; class Amphibia; order Anura; family Leptodactylidae; genus Leptodactylus; species Leptodactylus fallax. Next base: position 536,822 of record CAMRHE010000094.1, read on the forward strand.
AATGGTTGTAATTCTGTGTTAAAACTGTGCCAGTTTGAAGTCCTGCCATGAGAGGCAACACACTGTACAATGGAAGTTAATGGGGTTTTAGATAAAACCCCTTTTTATTCAATGTGGAAAAAATTTCATCAGATTTAAATGTATCAGTAGTATACCGAGCATAAAGGCACATCTTGCAACTGCTATAAGGCTGTCCTAACCCTTATCAGGGCTCAGCAGCTAAGTACACTTTGCAGAGCTGACAGAAGGCTCCAATGATAAAGAGAATAGAGGTGGCCAGGAACAGGGACTGATGTCACCAGCTTGGCTACTGCTACTAGATAGCAGAGGTGGTATGAAACCTAGGCTGTAAATACTGAGGGAGCATAATGAGCAGTAGCTGGCAAACAAATAATACAGATAAAACACTTCAGTTAGCTTAAAGGGAGTCTGTCAGCACCAAAAACATTATTAATCCAACCCCAGTACCTTATAGTGCTCAGAGCCATGGTCATGCTGTAACTCTTTCCTATTCCAGATACCAAGCACAGAACATGATCAACTGGGTCTATCAGAACCAGCCTTTACAGAGATATTATTGCTGTTAATTTTGGCTACAGATATCAGTATACTGTCAGGAGGGTGTTCCTTACTGTAAATTGTCATTGCTGGGAAACGTCCACTTGTACTGTTTTATATTGTGAAGGGAACGATCCCCACTGGGTAGTACAGACCACACATTTTACAGTACACTGATTTCAGTAGCTGAAACTAATTCACCAGTGTCTCTGCTATAGGAGAAGCTACTGAAAAAATAAACAGCAGAGATGCAGCAGCACAGTAGTTTTCAAGGAGGACATTACAGATCCTATTATGGTCCCTCAAAAATGAAAAAAAAAAAAAGAAATCACATGCAGTACTAAAGAAGAAAATCCGATATTCAGTTATGATAGAGGGCACATTTTTCATTCTCTATATAACTAATATCAGTGCTTAGATAGTTAGAAGGGTGGATCAAATAAAGTATAGATATAATGGGGCAGATAAACTAACTTTAGTGCAATGTTAGACTAAACTTTCTGAAGACAGGACCCACTTTTGGAGGAGAATTTTACCCGGGACCCCCCCCCCTCTACCATATTTGGAGACATTTGAAAAATAAATGACCCTATCTGTAGTTCGCTGTAATTTTCCTTTTATTCTGCCTTTTAGTACTGTAATCTGCCATCTCATCAAAGTATAATGCTCCACAGTGGCTCCACACAGTATAATGCTCCAGTCGTTGGAAGTCTTCATTAGTAGAGATGGGTGGACCCCATGAGACTTGTTTTGACAAATATTTGTGATTTTCCCATCCAACCAATTATTCTCCCCATAGTATAATATGTGGAGGCTGAGGGGAGGTGAGTAAAAGTAACAAACACTTATACTCACCTTGCCTCAACTCTGTTCAGGTCTCTTGTGATATCACACGCCCCTGGGGTCACTGCTGAAGCCTTTGATTGGTCTTCAGCGATCACGTGGGCTGCCTTGATGTTATAATGCATTGACCGATTTCCCCCCATGTGACTGCTGAGGCCCAATTGCAGGCTTCAGCAGTGACCTCAGGGATGCATCACGTCAGAAGAGTCCTGAACAGGAGCGTTTGTTATTTTTACTGTCCTCCCCCGGGCCCTGAAAGCTGTGCAGTGCTCTGCTACAGATATGGCAGCTGATCTTTTATAGCCACCATATCGGGACTGTAGCGCAGTGCTGCACATCCTAATTACTACTGATGGCTCATTAGTTTCGGCATGGATATCCCTTTATCGTCACAAGGGCGGGCCTTAATGCTTAGTGTCATCGCTGGAAGGTAAGCAATGCCCTTTCTGAAAGTACAATGCCATGGAAGAGTTGAGGGGGGCGTTCCTTACTGCCCAGAAAGATGAAAGCGTCTCTGTGATTGGTTGTTATGACAAACAGTTCTAAAGACAGTTTTTCTTTTAGATGCTTTCATAAATCTGGAAGATGAATCTGGAAGAACTGAAGTGCTTCACATATTGTAATCATAAGCCATCATTTCATGCCTGCATTGTAATGGCATCTCCGTTCCATATACAGTACTTTTCTGATTTACTTTTCTCATTTGCTTTTAGAACTTTGCAAGCTATATGGTTGCCATGGAAACATAGTGACATATTTAAATTTATTTTCTCTAAAATGTGTTTTATTTCAGACATGTACAATTCTTTATACCTGACACAATTCCTTGCAAATAATAGGTTTCTCCTCCTTATATGCTTTTATGATATTGAAAAGATGTTTTTTTTATACATTTTAGGAACTGCAGGAAGAAAGTATTTTACCAAAAAAGAGACGTAGGCCTCCACCCCTCCGAAAACCTTTGCCAGTCAAAAGAAAAATTGCACGTAAGAATTCAGTGATGGCAAAAAAAAAATTGCTGTGTACAAAATACAGTATTGAGTTCTGATGTTGAGCATTGTTGACAACTTTTAGAATAGTATAAGATAATAAAAGGAGCAGTAGTCATCATATCAATCCCCCGCTGCTACCTTTCCAACACTTCCCGGATTCCCCGCCAATCTCTTTATCTGGTCTCCAGCGATGACATCCTGACATGTAGCAGCTGCAGCCATGACAGGTCAACACAACTGGGCTCAACTGTCCATGCTTTGACGTCATTGCTCAGGGCCAGGTACAGAGACTGGTGGGTGATATGTCAGAATGGGAGCAGCCATGGTTTGGTATGCTGAGTATTGCTTCCTTTCTTATTTCTCTCTTCTTATGTCTTAGATTAAATAAGTTGTTTTGACCAGCATTTTTCATCTCTGATGGCACATGCGAGTTCCCACTCTCATAAGTGAAATGTGCATCTAAATCCTTAGATGAGGAGGACATGTATTTGGCTGAAGAATTAATGCAAAAGCTACATTATATTCACATTTTCACAGGGAGAAACATTCTGCCCCTACACGTTTCTATGAAAAATACACCAATTCCTCGTTCCTGTTCTTTTATATGTGCTTATTAGCTTTTGCTGTGCCTTTCTAATCTAAACATACATATCTATGCTGGGCAGAAAATGAGAAGATGTGTCGTTGTAAATAAGTATCTTTACAGTTCCCTGTGATTGGGCAGAGCGCTTCAAAAGTGCTCTCTCTGAGGCCTCCATAAATGATAGATATGTTTCTGGGGTTCTTTCTCTGAAGATCTCTGGGTGAATTTAACGACTTTCCGATGCTAGACATTTTAGACACATCCATAGAATATACCATAAATGCCTGATAGGTGTGGACCCTTGAGGTATGACACCTATCTCAACAACAGGGGTCACATAAATGAACGAATCAAGAGCCACACACTTTGGGCCACCTCTCTGTTTGCTTTTCATTTGGATTTGGTGGCTAGGAGCGGTATGGGGGAAGGGTTACCCCCTTCTAGAGATATTTGTTCCTAGGTCTTAATCATTGAATTGAGGCTTTTCATTCAGTCTCATTGTCACAAGTATATAACATCCAGCAATAGTCATGCAGTCTGCCTTTACAAACATTTGTGAAAGAACAGGTCATTCTAAAGAGCTCAACTGTGAGTGATATTATTGAAAACTGGAAGCATTTAGGAAACACAGCAACCCAGCTACAAAGTGGCAGACTACATAGTTACACTTAGTTATGCTAAGTGCTGAGGCACACAGTGCATCAATGCCCTGCTGGCCTCAGATAACATCACAGATATGGTTGGATGAGTCTGATGCTCTGACTTCATCACCACCGAACAAGACAAGGCCGTCATAATAACACCTGTAGGTGTAATGTGTTGGTGTCCCAATACTTTTGTTCATATAGTGTAGGTACAGGACCCAGAGGTGGGAGCAGATCTCACCTCTGGGTCCCACACCTACCCTATATGGACAAAATTGGAATCTATCAGACGTTTTTTGCATACATCACCCTATGGATATGCCATAAATATCTTGTATTGGAATACCCATTGAATTGCAAACATTCACAGTTCTCATGCTTGATTTGACTTAAGGCTGTTTTTCTTACATTTTAGATATGACAGAGGAGGAACAGTTGGCTCTGGCAGTAAAGATCAGTCAGCAGGAGCAGACAAAACATGAGAAATACTCCCAAGAAGAAGAGGATGAGCTGATAAAAAAAGCCATTGAAGAAAGCCTTCATGTAAATATACACACATACCTTAAAGAGAACCCGTAAGGGCGATTTAGATTCCCAAATTGCCCTGTTGTAAAGTCATACGTGCCTGCCCTAAAAATAAAAACTTTATACTTACCTGCCACTGTACTCCCCATGCCGGTGTAGTTTTCACTGAAGCCAGAGGAGTACAATTGTGCTTCAGTGCGCATGCACCAGACCTCAGGGCATGCACAGTGAAACTAGGGTGTACATCCCTGGCTTCACTGAAGAACTGTGCAGGCGCTGAGAGCAAAAGAAATGAGTCCAATGAGACCCATCGGACTCCTCTCTAGGTAAGTATAAGGTTTGTTTTTTATGTAATGCAGGCACGATGGCTTTAAAACAGGGTGATTTGTTACATTAAACCCCCAGGTCTGTAAGGACCTTTGGGTGGTTTAGTGTCCCAAATTGACCTGATAAGTTCTCTGTAAACATGTTTAAGTATTTACTGCCGTTACCATTTGGGAAATGTCATTGTTCTGTTTTATTTTTCCATACTATTCTGCTTATAGGCTTATGACATTATATAAGGTGTACATTAGTTGACCAGTTATTCACATCTTCTGTTGTTAATGTGAATCCTCAGTGACAGGAAGTAGGGTGGTCAATATGTCTGATGTGTGTCACAGATTTTGGTACAAGTGTGCAATTTTCAAACATTTCATTGAACCTGTAATTTAGTTGCAGTGACTACAGGATCATCACCATCACCAGTCTTCAGAAATTGTAGCTGGCAGTTATGGGGAACTCTGAGGTGGATTCCCATCCATCATTTCTTTCCTTGCTGTTTCCCCCTTTCCCCCAGTAAAAGAGTTTACACATTTTCCCGTTCTTTGCCTAAAACAACCTGGTGTTTGGTTTCTTCACTAGACTTGACTTATAGTTGAGTCTGTTCAGTTCCACCAAGGTGTTTGACATTTTCTCAGGAAAAATAGCACTGCATCAAATATGATGGAATGTGCAACCTTATTTAGTTACTGTTTCTCTAATTCCATTATATGAGTGAACAGAAGAACAGTCTTGGGCTAGGTTCACATTTGCGCTTGGGTTTCTGTTCTACGGGCTCTGTAAACTGAAAAATAACAGTTATAGAGTTTGGAAGACGGGGAGTTAAAAAAAAAACAAAAAAAAACGAAAATTGAAAAATGCCTGCGCAGGAAGGGGTTAATTTAACTTTCATGTATTCATTGTTCAAAACAATCATTGAAACAATAATAAAATGTGTAACCTATTGTCTGTCTTTTCAGATCTGCCAAGCTCCTGAGATTCCTGTTAGCGGCATAAAAGATGAGATAACAAATGTAACACCTTTGAGTAAAGAAGAGTTGTGTGTGAGTGACCATGAAGAAGAACCAAGTTTATCTAAGAATTCTAGAGTTTCAGATGAAGGCTCAACAAAAACTCCAGTTGTTCTCTTGCAGCGATTAAGTCAAGACATTGTGGAAAGCTCTAGTATCATTTTGTCTCCAAACTGCAAGGATCCTATTTCATGCATAGAAAACGGTCTACAGTCTCCATTGTCTCCATGTACCAGCAGTGACTTTGTAAAAATGTCCCCAGCTAAGCAAGTTCCTTTAAGCCCTGTTTTTCCAAAAAAGTCCACATGTTCACGCAGACTGATTCCCTGCAGACTTTTTAAGGAAAGAAACTTAAGTGATGATGGGGCAGGAGATGATCTAGATGACCAATTGACACACTGTTCAGAGAGTCCTCAGATAGACTCCTCTTCTCTGATACCTACATTATGTTCTCAAGGAGAGATTTCATATCAAAATGATGGAGGGAATGCAAAGAACCTTTGTGCTGACAAAGCCAAGAAAATGGACTGTAAGGACGTTCCTTCTGTAGATGGCACTGAAAACTCAATGTGTGGGTCAGATAAGGAAAAGGAAAGTAGGGGTACCATTAACTACTATTGGGGTGTTCCTTTCTGTCCCAAGGGTGTGAATCCCAGTGAATACACCAAAGTCATACTTTGCCAACTTGAAGTATATCAGAAGAGCTTGAAAAGTGCTCAGAGACAGCTTTTGCATAAAATGCATTATGGACAACCTATCCATCCAGCTTCAAGTCAAGAAAATGACAAGGAGAGCAGTCAAGGCAACAGCCAAGAAGAGTCTGAAGATGGCATAGCTGAAGATGACACACAAAAACTGGAAGAAAGTGAAAAAGAGGATGATGATAATTCTGATAGTCAAGAGACAGAGCATATATCAAGCAAGAGGCAGAAGATTGCTCAGAGTCCGTCACAGACAACCCCGGACAATGGCCATTGCTCTACATCTCAGGGTGATAAAGATAACTCAAAGGTAAGAGATCTTGTGTTGTACATTATATTATAATATTTACATGTAATTATTAATGAACCTCTTCATCGGGGTGACTGCATATCTTTAGCTGTTTTTCATATGCTAGCTGTATGATCAATGAGCACCACTTAAAATATTTATAAATAACACAGCAATTTGTAATTGTTCTGTCATAGGTTTAAAGGGGTTTTCTGGTTTAAAAATATTGAAAACCTATCTTAAGGATCTTAAAGGGGTATTCCAATGAACATAATCATATCTATAATGGTAGATAATTAAAAGTTAAACATTTTTGCAGATATAAGTAGTTAAAAATTCTGCGGAGTTTTAAAGATTTTCTGTAACTATCTTAGTAGTGACAGCCTGTTGTCTTGATCGGTTGCCAATGGATACGACCACTAATGCAGAAACTTTCTATGGTCTGGGACTTGTCAGGAATCCAGCAATGATTTTCTTATTGTAGCTGGGTTATCAGGCAGGGACACTACATGTATCAGAAGATATCCCGGCCATAATAAGGACATCATGGCTGATTTTCTGAGCTTAGAAAGTTCCTGCATTCATGGTCGTATCCACTGGCAACCAATCAAGACAAGATATTTAGAGAAAATCTTTAAAACTCTGCAAAATGTTTAATTACTTATATTTGCAAACATGTTTAACTTTTAATTATCTACAAATTTAAAAATGGTTATGTACATGGGAATACCCCTTTAAGTATAGGTCATTAATATCAGATAAGTGGGGGTCTGACACCAAGCACCCCCATTGATCAACTGTTCTCAGCAGCTGATACACATAGAATGGAGCAGGAAGCAGTTAGTGCTGTTCTCTGTGTAGTGGTTACAGTAGGCACTGCAGTTTACCTTGCATTCATTTGTATGGGACCTAAGCTGCAGTGACTCTACCACCACTACTCAGAGAACAGCACTGTCTGCTGCTTGTTCCATTCTCTGTGTATCAGCTGCTGAGAACAGCCAGTCAATTGGGGTGTCGGGTGACAGACCCCCACCAATCTGATATTAGTGACCCGTCTTTAGGAAAGGTAATCAATATTTTTAATGTGGAAAATGCTTTTAAATCACATATTTCGCTCTGTTACCTATTGAATACAAGTATTGGTGAACCTAAAGCTGCTCTGTCACTTATTTCCATATCATAGATGGAATGTTTGTTGCTGACCTCAATCTCAAAAAGTAGCAGGGGCTGACAGTATTTACATATAATTGCACCACCGGTTTGAGCGTATACATTTTTCGTTTTCACATATGCTTTCTTGACTTTTGTTACATTGTCACTTGCTTCTCGTTAATATTTTAAATGTGTCTTTGGGCCATCATTCAGTTGCCAAGGCCACACCAGCATGGCTCATAGGTGTTGGCGTACCAGTTTTTTTTTTTTTTTTTTTCCATTTGTACAGAAACTGCAACAGACTGTGCTTTCCCATACAGAAGGCCAACTCCAAGTATCATTATTTTTTTTTAATGCGCAGCTAATCTATTTTTTCATAAAAAGCAAGATAACAAAGTTTGTAATATATTTTAATAAATACATGGCCTGCTTCTTCACTTATTTGCCTCCTTCCATATCGTACCATAAAAGGCTATGGAGTGGGGAGGAAGAGGAAGCTTCCTCAAAACAGAGAGATATCCGCATCAGAGAGAGAGTTTTTTTGACAACACCACTGAGTTATCAGGAGTTACTATCCAGTTTTCTCATGACAGAAATGAATTCCCCCCCCCCCCCTTCCTCTCCTTAGAGGTTATTGTCTAGGTATAGCTTTACTCAGAAATTGAAGCGGTCTCCACCTCCGATCTCAAATGCCACATGGTCCTACAGGAAGGTTGTCAGTCACTGAGTAGTACTGCCCACATGACTCCTAATCTTAGAATCTGCTCAGCTCCTCCTGCTGTAAAACATGCAGTCTGGAGATTGGACTTTATTTTTCATATAATAGGTTCACTCTGTGTAATGTGTAAGTAACACAACCCCATTTACTACATAACTGTTATTCAGGAGTGGCTCTGTTTATAGTACATCTGTCGTCCGATTGCTAGCAGGGGTAAGGATGACATTTTGCCTACTTTATGGTGAATTGGATCTTGTCATTTGATGAGTATATTTGTAGTTCCCTCTCCCTGGATCATCTAGGCTTTGTAAGTACAAAAAGAGTGAACTTAAAGGGGTTGTCCAGGAATTACAGTACTTGGGCAGTAGGTTGGGGAAGGTAAAACATATATAAAATAATAATAAAAAAGAAAAAAAGTCATACTCGCTAATCAGTGGTCACAGGAAAGGAACCGGTGACATCACCCACATACATTACTGGTTCCTTCCCCTAGGCCTCTAAGGCCACTTGCGCCAAGCACTTCCACTGGCACAAGCCGCAGTGTGCGCTGGACCAGAGAGCGATGAGGGACACCAAGCACCCAGTGCAGGTATGCCTTTTTTTTTTTAATGTTTCACCCTTCCCCGGCCTCCTCCCGAGTACTGTAATTCCTGGACAACCCCTTTAATGAGTTTAGGTCTTTTCAATCATGTAACTAAAATAATTTTTCTTGTGTGAATTGTTTCTACGTAAGCAGAAGGTGGCAGTGTTGTACTGTTGCAAGGTTTCCCAAAGGTGGTTTGTGATTTTTACTTATATTAATGTTTGTACAACTTACCTTCTTATCCATAAAAGCTTCTATGGTAATAGTTAGTCCTAAACCTATAGAATAAATTTCTCATGTTGACATTGGTTGTGTTACAAGCAATGCAAATAAAGATTACAAGTCCCCTTATTCCATCAGCAGAATGCTGTTTACCATGTACAGCAGCCTGTGTTCTGTCTGATTCAACAAGAAGGCTGATCTGTTAGGTTATTATGGAACTACTTTCTATGTATTTTTTAATATTTATGTGTATACTAGAGAAAGTATCCAGTGTTGCCTGGACATAAAGTATGGATGTAAAGATTCCACCAAAGTCAGAAAGATCACATGGCAGCTGCCACCCCTCTTAAAGAGTTATAACTGGAAACTTTAATATGTACCCAAAAAGCATAAGATGAAATGGAGAATGATTTATCTAAAATGGTGGAAAATAATTCACCTGTCACCTGTCCCAGTTTTTTTTGGAAATGAAAGTACTAATCTTATTGGTTGGGTATAGACTGATCCACTGTACCTTCCAATGTAGGTTTATAAAGTAAAGTGCACGACCTGCTACTGGCAGATAAAAATGTAAAAGATAAGGGTCTGAGACAACTCTAAGGCTAAGTCCACACGTTGCTGAAAAGCTGTTGTTTTTTGTTTTTGTTTCGGATTTTTTGGGGGGGTTTTCAGCCAAAGTCAATTGTGGCTACAAAAAGAATGGGAAATATAAAAAAAAAAGCACTTAAGCCCCTTGCACACGACCAGTTTTTCCCGGATAGCACACTGACCCATTCATTTCTGTGGGCCCATGCACTTGCAACCCGCCTTATACTTCTCCTTCTGCTAAATCCCTTGCTCACTTCAGCTCAAAAAACACAGCAAAATCTGCAACAAAAAAACACTGCTTTATGCAGATATTGCTCATTTTTCCATTCTCCTTCAAAAGGGATTTATCAAGGCAGAGGAATGAACGTATTTACACAATGTCTGTAAAGAACAGAATACTAATGTAATAAATGATGTATTGGAAGAGCTATTCTTATAGTAGACAAAGTAGTACCGTAAAGTCTCTCAGTAGTGGTATACATTGTCCAGAAACTAAGCTCTAGTGGAAAATTTTCTTCAAGTGTATATATATATATATATATATATATATATATATATATATATATATGTTTGGAAGCCACTTGGTCCTCATGGAGTATATCAGTAAAGTTAACTCATCTGAGCACAGGATATAAAGCTCTGTTAGATGTAATGTACTTTAGTTTGGTGAATAAGTATCATTACTCTAGGCTTCAGTCACTGGGACAGCCTGTCCCTATAAAACCTAATGGATATTAGGAAATTTTCAAAAGGTAGGAATAGAATAGCTATGTGACATCACAATCATTTAGCTTCATGCCTATTTATATAAGATACATCCACTAAATATGGCATTTAAATTGCAAGTAGTACATATGACCCCTTCAGCACGTCCCAGAATTAATAGAAACCACATACCAGATCTAGGTTGGGCATAGACAGAGAGCCCAGCATGGTAAAGCAAAAATTAGACGTAATATACAGATTCCAAACGGTGAGGGAAAAGCGATTAGATAAGCACCTCCCTGCTCCATGCTGCTCTCCTCCGTATCAGGGACAGAAGTAAGATTACTCAGGATAAAGCAACACCGTATTTAACTGGGTATTGATGAATAACTGAGCGTCTCTAGAATAATATACATAGGCCTATACATTTTAAACACCAGGGAGTGCTAATGCAAGCAGATGGTGATATTTCAGCAATGCATGTTTTTTTTAATAGCAATATTTACAGAGCTACTCTAAAATGCATGTTCAGTTTACTTTATTTACTAACTCCTTTAAAAACACAGACCCAAGACCAGACTCCTAAACAAATACACACCCATAAATATGTACAGATTCTCACAGACCCCTTTAACCACTTTTGTACCGCCCATAGACTATATACAGTGCCTTCTGAAAGTATTCAGCCCCCTTGAACTTTTCAACCTTTTGCCACATTTCAGGCTTCAAACATAAGGATATAAAATCAGCAACAAGTGGGACACAATTGTGAAGTGGAACGAAATTTATTGGTTATTTTAAACTTTTGTAAAAAATAAAAAACTGAAAAGTGGGGCGTGCAATATTATTCGGCCCCTTTACTTTCAGTGCAGCAAACTCACTCCAGAAGTTCAGTGAGGATCTCTGAATGATCCAATGTTGTCCTAAATGACTGATGATGATAAATATAATCCACCTGTGTGTAATCAAGTCTCCGTATAAATGCACCTGCTCTGTGATAGTCTCAGGGTTCTGTTTAAAGCGCAGAGAGCATCATGAAGACCAAGGAACACACCAGGCAGGTCCGTGATACTGTTGTGGAGAAGTTTAAAGCCAAATTTGGATACAAAAAGATTTCCCAAACTTTAAACATCCCAAGGAGCACTGTGCAAGCGATCATATTGAAATGGAAGGAGTATCAGACCACTGCAAATCTACCAAGACCCGGCCGTCCCTCTAAACTTTCATCTCAAACAAAGAGAAGACTGATCAGAGATGCAGCCAAGAGGCCCATGATCACTATGGATGAACTGCAGAGATCTACAGCTGAGGCGGGAGAGTCTGTCCATAGGACAACAATCAGTCGTACACTGCACAAATCTGGCCTTTATGGAAGAGTGGCAAGAAGAAAGCCATTTCTCAAAGATATCCATAAAAAGTCTCCTTTAAAGTTTGCCACAAGCCACCTGGGAGACACACCAAACATGTGGAAGAAGGTGCTCTGGTCAGATGAAACCAAAATCGAACTTTTTGGCAACAATGCAAAACGATATGTTTGGCGTAAAAGCAACACAGCTCATCACCCTGAACACACCATCCCCACTGTCAAACATGGTGGTGGCAGCATCATGGTTTGGGCCTGCTTTTCTTCAGCAGGGACAGGGAAGATGGTTAAAATTGATGGGAAGATGGATGGAGCCAAATACAGGACCATTCTGGAAGAAAACCTGCTGGAGTCTGCAAAAGACCTGAGACTGGGACGGAGATTTATCTTCCAACAAGTCAATGATCCCAAACATAAAGCAAAATCTACAATGGAATGGTTCACAAATAAACGTATCCAGGTGTTAGAATGGCCAAGTCAAAGTCCAGACCTGAATCCAATCGACAATCTGTGGAAAGAGCTGAAAACTGCTGTTCACAAACGCTCTCCATCCAACCTCACTGAGCTCCAGCTGTTTTCCAAGGAAGAATGGGCAAGAATTTCAGTCTCTCGATGTGCAAAACTGATAGAAACATACCCCAAGCGACTTGCAGCTGTAATCGCAGCAAAAGGTGGTGCTACACAGTATTAACTTAAGGGGGCCGAATAATTTGGCACGCCCCACTTTTCAGTTTTCAGTTTTTGTTTTTTTTTACAAAAGTTTAAAATATCCAATAAATTTTGTTCCACTTCACAATTGTGTCCCACTTGTTGTTGATTCTTCACCAAAAAATTTTAATTTTATTTCCTTATGTTTGAAGCCTGAAATGTGGCAAAAGGTTGAAAAGTTCAAGGGGGCCGAATACTTTCGCAAGGCACTGTGTGTGTGTGTGTATTATATATATATATATATATATATATATGTAAATAAAATAATTAAAAAAAGAAATAAAATATGTAATTAAAACACCCTTATTACAGGTTATAGCCCCATCCCTGACGACACCATACAAAATAAAAATTGCCGTAACGGAGAGTAAAAACTATTTTTAAAAGTTTTTTAGTAGCACTTTGTGTTATTAAATAAAATAAAAAATGAAAAGTGAAACACAGTCCCTTTTTTGTTTATATTTTCCTGGATATAAAAAAAAATGAAAACACATGCAAAAATAAAAACATATAAATAAAGCCCTATGTGTCACCAAATAAAGATGCAGAAATTAGTTGAATAACGTAAATGATATAAATGTTACAGCCCTCAAAACCGCACATACAAAAAAACACGAAAATGTGTCTGGTCCTGGACCAGAAATTGGCCCGGTACTGAAATGGTTAATGGTCACTAACTTTTCAGAGACAACTTAGTCTCATTTCATAGAGCATGTGATTTTGGACCAAAATATAATGCACTTTAATTAAAAATGTGGCTGCTTTCTGCCTGAAAAAAACCTCTCTAAAGTTCCTGCCACTAGGCGTCTCCCTTCTAGCTAATTTGCAGTTCACTCCCTGTTGCTAGCCAAGTTCCGTCCATACATACATTTCATAAGCAAGATGGGATCACATTTAATTGAAGGAAGAGATCCTGTTCTGTCTTCATACAGTGAATGAAGAATGCAAATATAACATTGCCTATAACCATGGAGCACTAAGCAACCTAGAGCAAAACATAAGGCACAGGAAAATTATGACAGTGTAAATACAAGGGGCATTTCAGATTCAAATGGAACATATTGAACCAAGGGGGACACGAGACAGGGAACAAAAGGGTAAGGAGGGGAGACACCCAGGAAAAGAGAGAGCAGAAGTCTATGCAATTAGAGTGCTTGGGTAGCCCAAAACTTGTGCCACGGGTTCCATATTATCTGAAGCTATTCCTCCTCATGGTTCAATAGTGCAGTCAGATATTCTAGGGACTGGGCATCCCTTATTCTAGAGTATAACTCCTCGAGTGCAGGGGGGCAGTCTGGGGGGATTTGCCTGATACAGTTGAGAAAAGGACCCAGTCAGATAAATACCCTGGTACTTCAAAGAGGAGGACTGCCACTTATACCAGAAAGAAGCCTTAAGCCCAGCCAAGCTAGGGGTGGGGGGATTTGGATAGGTAGGGCCTCTGTCTTAGAGGTATTAATCTTATAGACAGCCAAAATGGGAGAGAAGGTTGTGGAGATTGGGGAGAGATACTTGAGGTTAGTAAGGGTCAGGAGAATATCAGCGAAGAGTTTGAATTCCCAATTGCAAACCGAACCCCAGAGATATCTGGACTCAAGCAAATAGCCGCAGCTAAGAGATCAATGCAGAGAACAAAGAGGAGAGGGGAGAGTGGACAACTCTGTCTTGTACCGTTATGGAGGTGAAAAGGGGGGGGGAGGAGAGGAATGAGGGAGTATAACGGTCGCGGAGGGGGACGAGTAAAGACCCCTATGCCGTAAACAAGAATGGCCAACCCATGCGGTCAAACGCCTTCTCTGCATCCAAGCTGAGTACCAAGAGTTCGGAACCAGAGCGACAGACCACGTCAATAAGATCAATGATTCTCCTAGTATTATCTCCCACTTGACGATAGGGGACTAAATCAACCTGATCTTTGTGAATCCGGGAGGGAAGGCACACATTAAGTCTGGAGGCTAATTGTTTAGTAAAAAGCTTGAGATCTGTGTTCAAAAGTGCGATGGGTCTAAAATTCCTACAATCTAGGTGGTCTTTACTAGGCTTCGGGATGAGAGTAAAAGGAGTGTGAGAGGGAATTGGTTATCGGCTCACCGGACATGAAGGCCGTAAAGAGGGAAATAAGGTGCAGAACAAGTTCCACTCCAAATACCTTGCAATAAAGGTATGTAAGGCCATCAGGTCCAGACGATCCCATTAGGAAGCTTCTTAAGTAATTGGGAGATTTCATCCACTGTGATAGGCTTATTAAGAAAAGCAAGGTTCTCTGAAGAGAGAGTGGGCAGATAGCAGATGCATTTTCATCGCAGGGTCAGGAGGAAGGTTGGACGGGAGAGAATACAGATCAGAATAAAACACATGGAACAAGCGTGCAACCTCATTGGGATCGTAAACAACAACCCCGTCGGATTGCCATAGGGCATAGGCCGTGTCCTTTTCCGCCCTGTCCCGTAGCTGGCGAGCTAGGAGAGTGTGAGGTTTGTTAGCCCTATTATAATACTTCTGTCTAGCATAGAGCAGCAGCTTGGTACACGTATTTCAACTTTTCATGAAGACTCAGATACCCTTTAAACTAATAGAGAACCCAGACAGACCCAGTTTATTATACCATCTTATGTGTTAACATCGAACTTTGTACAATACTATTGTGAGATATCTAAGCCTTTCCCAACCTGTAGTATACTGTGTCTTACACAATCTGGGAAGTCCTTACTAGTGTGCTATGTAGAGGAGATTGATGGTTGGCTATGCTTTGCTTTGTCGTCCCACAGCAATTGGTAATTGAGAGGTTAAATGATGGATACAAGACAAATATTTCACACATACAAACCCAAAATGGTAGTTATCATTAACACACAGAGTGAAATTGTTGTATTCTCCAGGGTTTCATAGCTGCAGGGTCCTTCTTTCACACACGTACTGCTGTATACTGGGAATGGTTGCTTGTGCAGCATGTTCTTTTCCCTCAGTTGCTCATAATCCTCAGGCATGCAAGGTTCACAGCCATAAATGTCTGTTTGGAGGTGTGAACGCAACCCAGATCCAGAGGATTGCATACTTGGTGGTCTCTGTGAGTATAGTAAACTACTGTGCTAAACAGGAGATTTGGGGAAAATTAAAGGGATTTTGTGGGCAAATGATATTGATGACTTATCCTTAGAATATGTCATCAATATCAGATCGGCAGGGGTCTGCACCCGCTGCTCAGGTCCCATTCACTTGTATAGGAGCTGAGCGGCAGTAACTTAGCACACAGAGAGCAAAGATTTCTGCTTCTGGGTTTGTTCTTCGTATAGCAGCCAGTGAGAACAGGCGATTGGTGGGTATTCTGTATGTCAGACCCCCATCAATCTGATAAGTAATCAATATCATCATTTGCTTGGAAAACCCCTTTAATATATAGTAAATATTTGTCAGAAAACGTTCTTTCAGGATATAGCCAAGTTTGACCTTGGCTATTTTATAAGATACTAGCGGAAGGACCCGTCTTCACACGGGTATATTTCAATTTTTCTTTGTGTAGTGGCCCCATAAGAATTGGCACTGGTCTATTTTGTATGTCGTTTGTGTGTAGTTTAAATATGTTTCAATTTATAAGAATGCTGACATCCAGTATGGCAGTCCAGTATAGGTACAGTCTATTTATGGCTATGTTGTTATGGAAACCTGGTAAATTAAATGTGAAGTTATATTGGCTGATACACGTCATACGACTGAATATTTAAGGACTTGCAAACTGCTATTGACTAATACAGGTCACAAATAGCTTGGTTGCTATGGAAACCTGGTGTAAAGCTGTGTGTATGTCAAGACTGAAGAACATGCGAGTTTCCATTGGTCCATAAATGTCAGGTGATCATGTGTATCTCAGTTTGGATATCAGTGAAAAACCTGCGATTGGTTGTTATGGAAACCTGAAGTAAAGTAGATATTCATCTTTTAATGTGATTTTTAGGTCTTGTACTCTCATGAATTCTATAGGGACCAGAGCACAGTTTGTGTGATGCAGACCTCCGAATCCAACACTAGATTTTTTTAGAAGATAAAATTCAAGCTGCTTGTATGTACCACTAGGGGGAGCTTCTGTGGGTCAGTTCACTGTATATGGTAAGTTACCTAGTGGTATCGGCTTGTAGGCAATAACATAAACTGTTATAAAGGCTTAACAATTTTCATGATTTATCAGACATGTTATAATGTGGGAGCTAAGGGTAATAAAATCTGCTCCTGCTTTTTTAATAACTTCCGATAACAAATGGTTGTGTTTGCAGTTATTATGCAGGGCATTAGCTACCTGTTTTACTGTTGGGCAGTGACTTGCCGTTGTTTCTGCCATATTAGTTCCTTGCAATCTGTCCTGTATTGTTCAGTACAAGCTTTAGCAGTGCTGGTTGTTTTTACCGCTGTTTACATGTTGTTTAGCGGAGTCATGGAGCGTTCATTCCATTGTTTACTGTCGAATTTGGATCTGCTTTTCCTGTGGTGTGAGCCTGGCCAGTATTGATGTTCTGACTTACTGTCTTAAGACCAAAAAATATGTTCTTATTCTCCGTGTATTAACCCTTTGGAAATACAGCAACCCTTTTGGAATTCCATGTAAGAAGTTGGTGTCTGTCTGAGGTTTTATAGACATTACAGATAGAACAGAGAGATATTCGTGACTGATTATTAAAGCAATTTGGTGTGAACGAACCTTTATAAGGATGTGAAGGGTATGAAGTATATTTATCTCAGATTAATGGAAAGGCTTACTGTGTCTTTTACATCATTATACAGTCATATGAAAAAGTTTGGGCACCCTTTTTATTTTTTTTTTTTTTTTTTTTTATTTTTGGGGGTGTGGCCCCCTTTTTTTTTTATTTATTTTTTATGATTTTTTGGGGGGTTTTTTTTTACCAAAAATTAACAACCCCCAAAAAAAATCCCTCCTTTTAACCCCCCCCCCCCCCTTTTTTTTTCTCCTCCCCTCCTCCCCCCCCCCCCCCCCCCCCCCCCCCCCCCCCCTCCCCCCCCCCCCCCCCCCCCCCCCCCCCCCCCCCCCCCCTATATAACATCTGCTTGCCAACCAGGGTTTGTGGGTACATTAGTAGCATCTTCCTTTGTTCAGCTCCATTATAGGCCAGATGTTTAAAATGACGGACACCAACGGCGCCCTAAAGATCCCTTATTATGGGATCCACTGGGCTTCCATTCCAGTGTCCTTTGTTTTGCTAGACAAAAATGTCCTGACTACATTCTGGAGTCTCTGATGCGGATGTGAACTTGGCCTAAGGGGTTCCCTATATGTTTGCAGCAGGGATGGCGATCTCTTAGATGCTTGCATTGGATACAGCCAAAGAAGTCTCCAAATCTCGTTGACGTTGCTTGAATGAAAGTTTATTTGAACAATTACAATCTGTGCTTCAACTTTTTATTATCTTCAAAAATTCAAAAAATGTGCCTTGTGTGAGTTTTCATATTGTCATGTCATGGTTGAATTGAGAGGCCAGTAAAATATCCCTTTGTAAGCCTTTTTTATTTGCTAACGCCTTCTCCAATTTCCATTTCATATGTAACGAATTTTGTACCTTTTACATAACCTGGAACAATTTGATGACCTCTGATCTGCTTAATTTATAGCAAACATGATATTTTAGTGAGAGATTTCAGCATGATGGTGGAGTCTGAGTCGGGGCAGTTTTGGCTGGTGTCGAAAAAAAGTTACTGACTTCAGTTTCAAAATAAAATGATGAATTATTTTAAATATTATATTATACTATTATTAATATTGTATAATGAATTAGATGTATAGTTTCTCGCAGATTTACTTACATAGGAATTCACTCACTAGAATTTTAATGAATTAGAGGATATTTACTGCGTCAATATAATAATAATAATAATAATAATAATAGTCCTTTAATAGTCCCACAATGGGGAAATTCAGTGATTCAGTGATATTCGGTTATCCCCGGCGATCCCCATTCATGGAGGGATGCGCCCGAGAAGGGACACCCTCCAATCAACAAGGATAGGGACTAACTTGTTGTAATTGGAATACCCCTTTTAAAGAGGACCTTTCACGTCCTCATGTATATGCTGTTTTACATACCGCTAGAAAGCCGACCTTGCTGAATTCAGCGCACTGCTGGCTTTCCCGCTATGTGCCCCGGGGCTGGAGATATCAGGGGTCGCAGTTTCACGGTTCACCGTCAGAAGGGCGTTCCTGACAGTGTAGTTGTGCTGTAAGGAACGCTCCCTCTGACAGTACAGCGCTATGGACAAGTACAGAGAAAGGGGACGTTCCTTACTGGCCAGTGATGACGCTGAGCTGTGAGGAACGCCCCCCAGTACAGTGCTATGGAGGAATACTGTCAGGGAGGGCGTTACTAACAGCGCAGCTAGACTGTCAGGAACGCTCTTCTGACAGTGAACCATGAAACTAAGACCCCCGATATCTCCAGCCCCGGGGCACATACCGGGAAAGCCGGAGGTGCGCTGAATTCAGCGCGCTGTCAATTTTCTAGCGGTATGTAAAACAGCATATACATGAGGACGTGAAAGGTGCTCTTTAAGGACCGAGCCAGATCTTAAAAATTTGGCATGTGTGAACATTTTGGAAAATAATTTTGTAATGGTTATGTGTGTCTGGTTGATTCTGACATTCTTTTTTTATGTTTATGGTTAAAGTAGACTGATATGGTTTTTTAAATTAAATTTTTTTGTTGTGTGTGGTATGGCCATAATCTGCTGCCCAGCCACATGGTGGGGCCCGTAAGTAACAGAGCACTTTTTGACTTTCAGGGCTTTTTGAAAAATGGAGGAAGAAAGGGTTAAAGTCATATAGTGAAACGGCTTCCTTTTGGGAGGTGGGGGGACATATTTTCACATTATGCACAGAGCCATTTATGCCTTTAATTTACATCTGAACCCAGCCAATCCATAAAGGTTGACTTCTTACCCCATATGCCAGGCTGACAGGGCTAACTTTGGCCAAGGCTTATGGAGCTGTGATATGTCTCAACAATTTGGGGGTCAAACTTTGGGGGTTCTGCCAATGTCCCCACTAATCTTTCTTTTTCTGAGGGTCCTGATGCAGGAGAGGGTAGGAAACTGTTTTGTGGATTCTTTTAGCCTTTCTGTCTTATGACCAAACAGTCTTTGTTACAGCAGTCTCACCGCTCCAGATTATTGGAGTGTTGTATGGATCTGGAACACTTGGAAATGGGGTGTGTGAAAAATACAGGTACTAAGAAATACACTGAAATAACGCACCAAAAAAAGTAGTAGGAATCGAATGAAGCTTTCTATGTGTAAATGTAATGATGATATATGTAAGTCATTACAATATTAGAGTGAAAGGAAAAGTTAATTGGGCAAAACTGTACAACTGAAAGGCAGCTCTGGTACCCTGTTGGGTCACCTCTAGTCCGAATACAAGATGAGACACATTTATGGGTGGCCGAAGCTGATATTCCATTTCAGCTGGTCCCATAGATGCTTGATCAGTGATAAATCTGGTGATTGAGCTGGCCAAGGAAGTGTTAAATTCCTGGGGAACCCTTGGTGTGTGAGGGCAAGCATTATACTGCAGAAGAATGCCAGCTACAAGCCCTGCCTTGAGAGGGAACAGAATATGTCCTGTCCTGATCTGTTTCACTACTAGGAGTGACAGACTACGATATGTGATGGCTCCTCAGATCATTACACCAGCTGCTGGGGCAGTATGTTGAGGCTGGTTTCCGAGAACAATATTGGTGCCAACTCTTAGTGAATCTGACCCATTATTTCCTAAAAAAATCACTAGGATAAGTAAATGCATTTAAAGTTGTTACTACATAAAGTGACATATCAGATTCAAAATTGGGGCTGCAGTGGGAAGAGGTAAAGGGTGGATTCAGATAAATTTAGTCACAGATTTCACCCTCCATACACTTGTCATACTGGGGATTTGACAGTTTCCAGTGACTTATTCTGCTGTGTATGGATAGGGAAGCTAAATCTAACTTGTCCATCCCACCACCAAAGTCAAACTGTCTGTTTCCTGCCAGTCACATGATCTGTCAGTGTCTTTTGGTAGGCATCATGACCAAGTCGGAACCTCTAAGGAAATATTCAGTACTTGAGATGGCACCCACAGATTTCTCTGATGGTCTGTCCTCTGCTTTTCAGGAATCTACGTGTGACAGTCTTTGAAATGCTGCTGTATGTAGTATCTTGGTACGGCATGGATATCTGTTAGCACAGCAAGTAGTGAAATGGGATTTCTTGTATTGTGTTATGAAGTGACAGAATCCAATTGTAGCAGGCTTTCCATATTTTACTAGATGTCTCTGTATGGAATTGTGAGCTCTATTGAGGCTCTATTCCATATAACAGAAAAAACGTATATCTATATATACTGGCCTAATGGAGGTTGAAAGAGCTCTCTTTTGACCATTGTCAGGTAAATGGGTGCCAACTGATATGTCTGTCTTATGTGCTGAGAGTTTTTCCAGTGCATATGGCGAATGAACACTGCAAGCACAGTACAAAAGCAGCCTTGCATTCAGTTGTTTTACATTTTACTTTCTGTGTGTGCTTCTTTAGGATATGTTCACATGTTGAGGATACACTGCAGTTTTTCTGTCATGGAATTGGGTGCAGAAAATCTGCAGCAGAGTACGATATCAGAAGAAGTGGATGTGATTTTACCCACATGCTGCAGAAAAAAAATCTGCAGCAGAAATTGACCTACAATGCAGATTTTATTCATTTAAAATGAAATTTTAACTTGTGCTGTGGATTTTTGTGGGTTTAACCCTTCACACTGAAAGTAGTAAATCTGCAGCATTTCTGGCGTGAAATCTGTAACAGAAGGTAAACCATTTTTTGTTTTTGTTTTTTTCTGCTGCAGATTTCTAGCAGAAAATTTGCAATGTTTCAGTCCCATGGGAACATACTACTAACATTTCATAAACAGTAGTCTGTTTGTCTAACCATATGCTTTCTCTACTTTTCCCAGGCACTGTTTACCAAGTTGCAGCCAAGTGAATGTGAAGGAGTCTCTCCTGTGGCACCTGGTGAGAGGTGAGATCACTCATGAACCCTGTTTCCCAGCCGTGTGAATATTACTAGGGCATGCTTGTAGTTTCCCATTGATAAAAGATTGTCGAGGATCCCCAGCAGGCAGCTGTAGATCTGTTTATATGGGAAATTCAGTTTCTTCCCTCGATTAGACTGTTTTTCCCACACGGCATCTTGCACGCACCTGGCGCCTGGCCACACGCCATCCCTCTGGAGTGCTCTTCCAAGCAACATGATCATTTTTCATGTTTCAGGTGCATTTCTTTTTGGCATAAACATGTTTCAAGAGCAAGCGGTATTCTTGTCACAGGGGAGATAACTTACTTGTTCAGAGAGTAGTTAGAGCTCTTAATGTAATCGTCTGAAAATTAGTATAAGCACGGCCGCCGAGCTGTAACGTTATTGGGATTTTTACTGCTGTAGGTGAAATACTGAATGTAGCATAACATCCAATGTCCCTCACTCAATAATGGAAGCTTTCCTACCTATGAATCACATCCAACAAGTAAACCAGGTGAACAACAGACTATGGCAAATGTACTTTTACGTGGCAGATATTATTATACCTAACCTGCATTTGTAGTACTTCCATAAGACAATAGACTTACATAGCTAAATGCAGTGTAGCCTTAGGAAGCATGGCACAGGCAAAGGGTCACTACAGTGTTCAGTGTTCTACCAAGAAAGCTCGGATCAGGTTTGCAGAGCATTACCTTGTATCACCTGATATGCTTTCCTCTGTGCCGCTCATACATGTTTTTTCAGTTTTATTTCCTCCTTTAACATGAGCAGAGTTGGGATGTGGGGGAAGGGTCCTCTGTGGACTTGGTTTCACCACCTGGATAGTTTATCATAAATCCTAGCTGTCTGCTAAGTGTTCTTGTATGGCTGACTGTAATAAATTTTACCAGTACACATGAGCAGACTTGCTGAAAAGTAAGACATGGAGCACTGGCAAATAACTTGTATATCTCAGCCAGTCCCTCCGTATTTTTCATAAGTAAACAATGCTGATTGCCTGCTTTATATATTCAATAGATCCATCACAGTGTTGGTTTTTCTCCTGTCCTGAAAGGCATGCAAAGCACATAAAGCATATCACGGAGCCTTCCTATAATAAAGTTATTTTGTATTACAAGTACAAAGGCAACCTGTGTTAGGATCTGTTAACATAATCCATGTCTTCCTTTTAAAGTAGTCCTGGGGGGTATTAGAGTGTAGGCTGAAACCTCTAGCGATATCTTACTGCACGATCTGAACACAGCTACAGTGTTATGTGGAGTCTATAAACAAGTCAAGAGCAGAAACAAGCCTCTTATCAGACCCATCTGGCTGCTTAATGCATTTATAATGGCCGTAATCACGGGCATTACCCAATAATCACCTCTGTAAGTGTTAGGGTGTTCATAAAAATAGTCCCTATAAACCTACAGGGTCCAGTTCAGCTACTATTGCTATTGGAACATAATATGGCTTCTCTGCTAAATGTATATCTCACATCATGATGCAGGTCAGGATTCTGGCCATGCTGCAACCAATGTAGTTACAAAGACGGAAGTCTGAGCATCAGCAAACAAGCTGCTTTGTTGTAAGAAGTAAAGATAATTGCTTAAACCTCTTGTGGGCTTAATTTGCCTCTTCCCATCATAAGGATATTGTCCCACACAGACTAAAGGGCAACTGTAAGGCTAGGTTCACAACTGCTCCCGGTCTCCGTTTGGGGTTTCCATCCCTGAATTCTCTTAAAAAATGCCTTTTTCTTTTGCTTAACTTATAGTAACTTCTTTTGCTTAAATTATTATTTTTTAAATGTATATTGTATAGAAGTCATAAATGTAGCCCATATTCCATTTGAATAAGAGTCTGAGTCCTTTTTTCAAAGTTTATAGGTACTGCAAATGTGACCAGTTAAAAAAAAATAATCTGAGACCAGTCAATCAGATGCCGTTTATGAAGAGGTCATTGCTGAGGCCTGTGAGTGGCTGCAGGGGTCACCTCACATAAATGGGACATCACTGACATTAGCTGTATACAGCAGCCACTACTGGAAACTGAGGACGAGGGAAAGGTGAGCAAATTTTTTAGTATTTTACTCGCTGCATTTGCAGAACCTATAAGCTTTGAAAAAAAGGACTTTATATAATAATACAAAAGATATAACTGTCAATTTTTCATGATGATTATTAACATGACTTTACTTTTGATTCGCAGTTGCGGATCAAAGTACGGACACATCCGTTTCTCTGGGCCCAGACACGTGGCAGTGTGTCCGTGCCGTATACAAGGAACTTCAAATTATGAAGCATGTCATATTTTTGCCGGCATTTGTAACACATACACGTGTAGGGGATCATACAAGTCTCGTTATGGATCCGTGATTACGGATAACATGTGGACATGTTTTTTTGCGGACACTAAAAACCACTACGGTCGTGTAAAGGAGGCCTGAAAAATGGCTGCAGCATTTTGCTGGAAACATGACCCAGGGCAGTAATTAGAAGCTCTGTTTTCAGGGGGGAAATGAAGTGCAGTTGTATGTACCGATATACACTTGTCATTGTCTCTGTCTTAATTGAATCCCTTTTTTCTGATATGTCCTTTATGCCTTTATTTAGTTTTTTTTTTTTTTTTACCACATTTTAGACAATTCTTGCGAAAAGCTTCAATTTATTTTCTTCTTACAGCGCTGTTTCACCAACTGCTGTGACGAATGACAGACACCTTATAGAGCACACTGAGACTGCCCAGGAAGAAGAGATTACAATCTGCCCAGGTATGGGGAAATAACAAATAATTATTTCTATTCTTTAGATGTTTCTGCTTTTCAGATCACTGAAGCAATTCCTTAGCAATGTCCAGACAGATGATTTTATTATACATGGAAGTTTGCATCATTAATAGATGGTAAAAAACATGTTTCTGCTGTGGTGGCCATGCTACATACATATACATATTCTAAATGTTGCAGTGGAATTCCAGCAGCCAGACCAGACTTGTAAAATCTAAAGCTTTATTGAAGATCTATTTAAAGGTGACAATATATGCCCATCATGGAATAAAAACAAAATCCTCTGACATGTTTCGGACTTATAACTTTATATTTTATGAAGACTGACATTCCTCACGCCCATCTTTGTAGCCCCTCCAATTATAACAGCTACAAGTTATAATTTTATTCATTGTTCAGAAGATCTTGTGTTAAAATACACGATGGATTAGACCTCATCCAGCCATGAAGTGTAAATCTAATTTGTTTTGTCAATTTATTAGCTGAAATGATAGCTTGGTGTGTGCTGCATTAATCCAAAGAGTTATCCAAACATGATTGTGTAATGGAGGGGAATTTCCTTGAGGGTTAGTGATGTCATAATGTAGCAATATGTCCGGTAGAAGTTTGCTACCAGTCCTCAGAATGGAAGGACACTAGTTAAGTGTCTCTGGACCTTCCCTTTATCTAACTTTGCCTTCAAGTCTAAAGGAGACCATACACATTAAATAAAAATAGATTAATGGCTGTATACCAGTTTAGTCAGTATTGGTCATTAGAATCATTGCGACTGGCCATACGTGTTCTTCACAACCAGGTGAAGAACAAAGCACCTATCTATGAATGTTCTTTCAAAGACCACTCATGAATGAAATGATCTTTTATAGAAGTGAAAGATCTTTTGTCCAACTAGTGGGCCAAAAAATGGAAAGACAGCCAACTTCTTTCCAGACGATGTGTCATAGTTTGGTTAAAATGATCATTCTTCGTTTAAGGGGTTGTCCTAAGATCAACGTAAAAGTGAATGGACCATTGATCACACAAGCACACCAACACTTCATTCACATGGAGCATACAGAAGATATTTCAGCCCCCATTCTCCTAATTGCTAGAGGTCTGACCTCTGGGAGAGGCGATAAGTGGCTTTGATGGTGCAGCCCCTTTAAGTACCCTCTAATATTTTATACAGTTTTTCATCATTGCTCCATTTTTTTTCTTAATTTTGGTTACATTTTTTTCCATTTTCATCAACCTTAGTCTAAAATGTATAGGCTCCTTAAATATAACCTTATCAGTATATATTGTTACAAGATATAATAGGTGTTTGGCCCAGAAGACCACTATAGCCATGTGACACACACAGACACACACACACTTGGTGCCCAGTAGTTGCTGCAGAGTGAGTAGACCCCACAATTTTAGAGCCACATAGCCCCATAATCAGCCACATAGCCCCTGTAAGTATATCTATGTGTTTGTGTGTTCTGTGAAAAAAATCCAGCTATCTGAAATTTCTGGTAGTCCAATACCTCAGTAATGCAAAGGATAAAACTTACATGTTGTCATGAATGTTCTTCTCTTAAAGTGGCCATTTGATGAATGTCAGCCAGACGTTTGATTTCAGCAGCAATGATATCTGGCTTATAGCTATCTAAAATGTATGGCCACTTCTAGTCTACATACTGTGCCTTGCGAAAGTATTCGGCCCCCTTGAACTTTTCAACCTTTTGCCCACGTTTCACGCTTCAAACATAAGGATATAAAATTTAAATTTTTTGGTGAAGAATCAACGAGTGGGACACAATCGTGAAGTGGAACGAAATTTATTGGATATTTTAAACTTTTGTAAAAATTAAAAAACTGAAAAGTGGGGTGTGCAATATTATTCGGCCCCCTTAAGTTAATACTTTGTAGCGCCACCTTTTGCTGCAATTACAGCTGCAAGTTGCTTGGGGTATGTCTCTATCAGTTTTGCACATCGAGAGACTGAAATTCTTCCTTGGAAAACAGCTGGAGCTCAGTGAGGTTGGATGGAGAGCGTTTGTGAACAGCAGTTTTCAGCTCTTTCCACAGATTCTCGATTGGATTCAGGTCTGGACTTTGACTTGGCCATTCTAACACCTGGATACGTTTATTTGTGAACCATTCCATTGTAGATTTTGCTTTATGTTTGGGATCATTGTCTTGTTGGAAGATAAATCTCCGTCCCAGTCTCAGGTCTTTTGCAGACTCCAGCAGGTTTTCTTCCAGAATGGTCCTGTATTTGGCTCCATCCATCTTCCCATCAATTTTAACCATCTTCCCTGTCCCTGCTGAAGAAAAGCAGGCCCAAACCATGATTCTGCCACCACCATGTTTGACAGTGGGGATGGTGTGTTCAGGGTGATGAGCTGTGTTGCTTTTCCGCTAAACATATCGTTTTGCATTGTGGCCAAAAAGTTAGATTTTGGTTTCATCTGACCAGAGCACCTTCTTCCACATGTTTGGTGTGTCTCCCAGGTGGCTTGTGGCAAACTTTAAACGAGACTTTTTATGGATATCTTTGAGAAATGGTTTTCTTCTTGCCACTCTTCCATAAAGGCCAGATTTGTGCAGTGTACGACTGATTGTTGTCCTATGGACAGACTCTCCTACCTCAGCTGTAGATCTCTGCAGTTCATGCAGAGTGATCATGGGCCTCTTGGCTGCATCTCTGATCAGTCTTCTCCTTGTCTGAGATGAAAGTTTAGAGGGATGGCCGGGTCTTGGTAGATTTGCAGTGGTCTGATACTCCTTCCATTTCAATATGATCGCTTGCACAGTGCTCCTTGGGATGTTTAAAGTTTGGGAAATCTTTTTGTATCCAAATCCGGCTTTAAACTTCTCCACAACAGTATCACGGACCTGCCTGGTGTGTTCCTTGGTCTTCATGATGCTCTCTGCACTTTAAACAGAGCCCTGAGACTATCACAGAGCAGGTGCATTTATATGGAGACTTGATTACACACAGGTGGATTATATTTATCATCATCAGTCATTTAGGACAACATTGGATCATTCAGAGATCCTCACTGAACTTCTGGAGTGAGTTTGCTGCACTGAAAGTAAGGGGGCCAAATAATATTGCACGCCCCACTTTTCAGTTTTTTATTTTTTACAAAAGTTTAAAATAACCAATAAATTTCGTTCCTCTTCACAATTGTGTCCCACTTGTTGATTCTTCACCAAAAATTTTTAATTTTATATCCTTATGTTTGAAGCCTGAAATGTGGCAAAAGGTTGAAAAGTTCAAGGGGGCCGAATACTTTCGCAAGGCACTGTACTATTGGACATGGTAAGAGCGATACCTTGTGCTCCAGAGAGTCAGGTAATTGGCGAACCTGAAGAAACACTCACACTGAGCATAGATTGTAGCAGTGCAACCTTATGTAACTTAATAAATTGTATTAGCACCTATTGT
Source organism: Leptodactylus fallax (assembly GCA_947044405.1). Classification (NCBI taxonomy): domain Eukaryota; kingdom Metazoa; phylum Chordata; class Amphibia; order Anura; family Leptodactylidae; genus Leptodactylus; species Leptodactylus fallax. The sequence goes on from CAMRHE010000094.1 coordinate 564,575, forward strand.
GTAACCTTGTTATTCCTATACAGAAACACAACCTAGTCCATCTAAGCAGGAAGAATCTGCAAAAGAGGATCCAGCAGATGGAATGGAGATGGCCCCTGAGCCACAGGTAACATTGAAAGCAGATAAAAAATGAAAACTAACCAGAGAAATACGCCATTGCACTCTTATGGCCATATATTAATGGGTTTCCTCATGTGAGATATTTATTGCATATCACAGGTAAAAGTCTCACTTCTAGGACCCCTTTCTGCCACATATCAGAAGACAAAGAGTTACTTTACTCTGCGTACTGTTTCTCCAGGCGAGGAACCTGCTCTAGCTGCCAACCTGCTGAATTTCTTTCCATTGCTCACAGGCTGGTCGGCATACTTGGAAGGCTTTTGTCGAGGTATATGTTGCTTCATACACCCAACGTATTCCTCATTTGGAATGAAAAATAAGGATACTTGTGCTATACTTCTTTGCTTAACTAGTTGGATTCATCAAAAGGAACAGAGTCTTCCTTTTGATGAATCCAATTACGTAAAGAAGTATAGCACAAGTATCCTGCACATAGACCTTTAGACCAGTGCTACACCACAACATGCATGACATAAGTTGTGCAACTACATCGTGCTTAACAGTGAATAAGGTTACATTGCAAACCGGAAGGTGCCATGACTGCAACATAGCAATCTGCAGAAATCCAACCTTGATGCATTTCTTCATGTCTGCATTCACTAAAATTAGGTTTGATCAGTAGCGCGACATTTGCCATAGACTTAAGTGGGGCACCGCTGCGGTATCTAAAGCCACCACTATACTTTGTACAACAAGTGATCAGCGTGATTTCCTGGCATGTAAACATAACCATGAACTGCACTGACCCACAGCAGCTGATCTGCAGTGTTCCCGAGTGTCAGACCCCCGCAAATATCATGTTGATGAACTATTGTAAGGGTTGACTCAGCAGTCAACCCTTACACTGCTGTCCAATCTGCAGGCAGTATGTTATAGTGCAGGAAGAGCTGATCAGTTTGATATATAGTTTTGTGGAAAAAGATTCAGTGTAACCTGTCATTTATCTATTGAAATCTCTTCTCTTTGTATGCCAGCTATATCTGTATACACAGTCATAGAGGGGAGGCTGTCAATCACTGTAAGGATTAATCATATTGCAGGTTTCCTTTAATGAAACAAAGAAGAAAAAAACCTCACCAATATAAAACATATAAATATTTATTAGTATCCAATAAAAAACATGAAACAGGACACATAATTAACAACCTATACAAATACAAATACAAAATGGGGAAAGACTTGTAAGGTCCAATATTGATACCAGTAATCAAACATATAGCATGGTACATATGTAAATAACAGTAATACAAATATGCATAAAAAACCTAAAATCACCAATATGAAACTCTTAAAGGTATAAATATATGACAAGGTGACAAGTTCTACCTAAAAAATTACTATAGCCATAAAAAGAGAGTCTAAGAGTGATAAATAAAGCTCCAAAATACAGCAGGGGCTCTAACTGACAGGATAATATGCAAATGTGAAAGATTACTTATCCAGACCATGCAAATGCCCGACGAGCGTTTCGCCTATACACCAGGCTTTCCTTTAATGTAGCAGTCAAGAATCGCCAGATAGTGCTAGCCTAATATGTTAGTATGGTAACTAATAAAGATAATATTGATTGAAATTTTCAGTCCTCTCTTTCAACCAAGATAAATGTCTATACATGGTGCAGGTAATATGCTTCAATTATTATTTTAAGGAAAACTCCAATTTTTAAGAACAGATTGTACATAAACTCATAAGTATCATCAAATCCTGCCTGAAAAGACTATTAAAAAATAAATAACTTTATTGATCTACATCAAAATTCCCTAAATCAATTGCTTACACCAGCCAATTCAATCGTATGACAGACTAGCCACAAAAATCATCATTACAGCATGTGGGTGCTTGAAGAGTACTTTGCCCCACATGTACTGATAATAGCAAATCACAGCTATCCTATAGTGTCTGCAGTGAAGTATAGATATGCTATGCCTTTTAGATCCTACCAGTGTCCTTTCCCTTCTGCGACCTGCTGTGTGCCCATACATAACTTTACATGGGGTATTTCCATGCTTGGGAGAAATTGCATAAAATTTGTTTGATGCTTTTTCTCCTTTAATATCTTGTAAATGTGTAAATTCTGGGCTAAGTTCATGTGTTAGTGAAAGGTAATTCAAATATCACTTCCATTTTCCTGTGAAACGCTTAAAGGGTATTATTTCCGGTGCCCAGTTTCTATTACAAAGGATTTTCAAAGCCCCTTGAAAAATGGGTTTTGGAAATATTCTTGAACATTTTGAAAATTTCTATTTACTTAAGCCTTAGGCAAAGGCCCCACGTAGCGAAATGCAGCAGAAACGCATTGCGTTTATTTCTGCAGCGTTTTCCATTGCATTTTTGTTGAGTGTTTCTTAGCGGACTTTCTGCCCCTATTATACCTATAGGGAAAACACCAGCGTTTCCAGAGGTATAATTGACATGCTGCAATTTTCAGAGATGCGAGTGTTTTTGAAAACATGGCTTTTCTGCTGCAGATTTCTTTCACAATGTGGGGCTTCACCCTTATAATGTCCGGGAAAAAATTAAAGGATGTTTAACGTTGATGCAGAGATTTGGTAAATTATATTTATGAACTAATTTGGGTGGTATAACTAGCATTACCGAAAAAAAAAAAAGCAGATAATTTCAGAATTTTTCCAGATTTCCTATTTTTTCATCTTTAACCACTTCAGTACCGGGCCAATTTCTGGTTCAGGACCAGAAACATTTTTAGGTTTTTTGTATGTGCGGTTTTGAGGGCTGTAACATTTTTATCATTTGCGTTATTCAACTAATTTCTGCGTCTTTTTTTCGGTGACACATAGGGCTTTATTTTTGTGTTGTTTTTATTTTTGCATGTGTTTTAATTTATTTTTATATCCAGGAACATATAAACAAAAGGGGAGGGAAAACATGTCTGTTTTTCACTTTTCATTTTTTTTATTTTTTTATTTAATAACACAAAGTGCTACTAAAAAAACTTTATTTTTTAAAGTTTTTCCTCTCCGCTGCGGTAATTTTTATTTTGTATTGTGTCGTCGGGGGTGGGGCTAGAACCTGTAATTAGGGCGTGTTATTGGTGTATTATTTTATTTATTTTTTAAATTATTTTACTTTCATTTTTTTACTTTTCTACTTTTTTTCTTTCTTTATTTTTTTACATTGTGTCCCCATAAGGTCATAATAGACCTTTTGGGGACATCTGATCACTGTTTTTTTTTTTTTTTTTGTGGGGCGGGGGGCTTATTTTCCCTGTAACTGGGGCTGATGCATTTAGCCCCAGTTGCAGGAGGAATGCAGCCTCCTGCCCATAACTACAGAGCTGATCTGGGTCCTTTAGGACCCAGCAGCTCTAACGGACTCTGATCCCAGCGGATCACATGACCGCCGGGGTCAGAGGGGAGATGCATCATGTACACAGTGATTGGGAAGGTAATTGATAAGGAATGTAGATTGTGAGCCCTATATAGGACAGTGACTGTCAATGTCTGTAAAGCGCTGCGGAATATGATGGCGCTATATGCAGTGGGGAAAAAAAGTATTTAGTCAGCCACCAATTGTGCAAGTTCTCCCACTTAAAAAATGAGAGAGGCCTGTAATTGACATCATAGGTAGACCTCAACTATGAGAGACAAAATGAGAAAACAAATCCAGAAAATCACATTGTCTGATTTTTTTTTTTTTAGAATTTATTTGCAAATTATGGTGGAAAATAAGTATTTGGTCAATAACAAAAGTTCATCTCAATACTTTGTTATATATCCTTTGTTGGCAATGACAGAGGTCAAACGTTTTCTGTAAGTCTTCACAAGGTTGGCACACACTGTTGCTGGTATGTTGGCCCATTCCTCCATGCAGATCTCCTCTAGAGCAGTGATGTTTTGGGGCTGTCGCTGGGCAACACGGACTTTCAACTCCCTCCAAAGGTTTTCTATGGGGTTGAGATCTGGAGACTGGCTAGGCCACTCCAGGACCTTGAAATGCTTCTTACAAAGCCACTCCTTCATTGCCCTGGTGGTGTGCTTGGGATCATTGTAATGCTGAAAGACCCAGCCACGTTTCATCTTCAGTGCCCTTCCTGATGGAAGAAGGTTTGCACTCAAAATCTCACGATACATGGCCCCATTCATTCTTTCATGTACACGGATCAGTCATCCTGGTTCCTTTGCAGAGAAACCAAAGCATGATGTTGCCACCCCCATGCTTCACAGTAGGTATGATGTTCTTTGGATGGAATTTAGCATTCACTCTCCTCCAAACACGACGAGTTGTGTTTCTACCAAACAGTTCTACTTTGGTTTCATCTGACCATATGACATTCTCCCAATACTCTTCTGGAACATCTAAATGCTCTCTACCAAACTTCAGACGGGCCCGGATATGTACTGGTTTAAGCAGGGGGACACGTCTGGCACTGCAGGATCTGAGTCCCTGGCGGCGTAGTGTGTTACTGACAGTAGCCTTTGTTATGTTAGTCCCAGCTTTCTGCAGGTCATTCACTAGGTCCCCCCGTGTGGTTCTGGGATTTTTGCTCACCGTTCTTGTGATCATTTTGACCCCACGGGGTGAAATCTTGCGTGGAGCCCCTGATGGAGGGAGATTATCAGTGGTCTTGTATGTCTTCCATTTTCTAATTATTGCTCCCACAATTGATTTCTTCACACCAAGCTGCTTGCCTATTGCAGATTCAGTCTTCCCAGCCTGGTGCAGGTCTACAATTTTGTTTCTGGTGTCCTTCCACAGCTCTTTGGTCTTCACCATAGTGGAGTTTGGAGTGTGACTGTTTGAGGTTGTGGACAGGTGTCTTTTATACTGATAACAATGTTAAACAGGAGCCATTACTACAGGTAATGAGTGGAGGACAGAGGAGCCTCTTGAAGAAGAAGTTACAGGTCTGTGAGAGCCAGAAATCTTGCTTGTTTGTAGGTGACCAAATACTTATTTTCCACCATAATTTGCAAATAAATTCTTTAAAAATCAGACAATGTGATTTTCTGGATTTGTTTTCTCATTTTGTCTCTCATAGTTGAGGTCTACCTATGATGACAATTACAGGCCGGCCTCATCTTTCTAAGTGGGAGAACTTGCACAATTGGTGGCTGACTAAATACTTTTTTTTCCCCACTGTAAGTAAGCATAATAAATAGATAAACACAAAACTTATTGCCCATCGTTTACCACTCACACAAAGTACAATGTGTCATGAAAAAACTTTCCCAAAATCGCTTTGGTAGGTTAAAGAAGCACTCTGAATTTTTTTTTTTTTATTCATTTATTTTGTACCCCAATATATATAACTCAGCTAGTATTGCCTAGTAATTCTTTTCTATCTGATAATACAGGGTCGTTTTCTTCCCATTTGTGCCATGTTATTGTATGATCCAAAGCATGGATTGTACCACATAGGTTGTCCACGGGGGGACAAGATCTGCTACTGCTGATACAAGACAACTCGTGTCGCACACCTATAATGGAAGAGATCCCCGACTGTATATTTTTGGTCTCTTCTATTATTTGGGAGAATATGTAAAGAAAAGGATAATTCCACTTCCCCCCAGCAGCAGTGATAGTATAGTCCTCTAGCTGCTGAGAATCTCCGCTTTCATATGACACCAAAAGCAAGTTTTATAATGCCCTCCACCAGCCTCCTTTTCCCTTCATTTAGCACAGCCCATACCCCGTACACCGTGACAAGAAGGGACAGCTCTCAATAGAGAAGCAAGGGAAAGAATAAAGAGATGCAGGATTTCACAGAAAGGAGACAAAACTTGTTAATTACAAAATTTATTAGAGACACCAATACTGCCAGAAAATCAAAAGTTGTCTGAAAGTTTAGTTATGCTTTAAGGTGGTTTTAGACTTTGTCTTTAAGGGTTTAAGGGTAAGTGACAGAACTGTGTTGATTTCTATTTAAAAATGAGGGACATCTATGCTGTCATATAGATATTTTAATATTTTTCGCCACCCTGTGTTTCCATGGTGACCACTTACTTTGATGTCTCCGAAATAAAGCAGAGTTAATTCCTTGAAGAGACTGGGGTTAAAGGTTTGCAGTTTGCCTTGTTTCTCTCCTAGACAATCTTTTTTAGAATGCAATAGTTTTTGTCCTTTTTGTTGTGTTTTTGAGTCTACGCATCCAATTTTACATTATTCTGAAATCTTTGAAAGCAAATTGTAAGTGTGATATCTTCATCTGGTAGTTGTTTGATTTACTAATAAAGTATATATATATATATATATATATATATATATATAGTATATACAGTACAGACCAAAAGTTTGGACACACCTTCTCATTCCAACAGTTTTCTGTATTTTCATGACTATAAAAATTGGAGATTCACACTGAAGGCATCAAAACTATGAATTAACACATGTGGAATTATATACTTAACAAAAAAGTGTGAAACAACTGAAAATATGTCTTATATTCTAGGTTCTTCAAAGTAGCCACCTTTTGCTTTGATTACTGCTTTGCACACTCTTGGCATTCTCTTAATGCGCTTCAAGAGGTAGTCACCTGAAATGGTCTTCCAACAGTCTTGAAGCAGTTCCCAGAGATGCTTAGCACTTGTTGGCCCTTTTGCCTTCACTCTGCGGTCCAGCTCACCCCAAACCATCTCGATTGGGTTCAGGTCTGGTGACTGTGGAGGCCAGGTCATCTGGCGTAGCACCCCATCACTCTCCTTCTTGGTCAAATAGCCCTTACACAGTCTGGAGGTGTGTTTGGGGTCATTGTCCTGTTGAAAAATAAATGATGGTCCAACTAAACGCAAACCGGATGGAATAGCATGCCGCTGCAAGATGCTGTGGTAACCATGCTGGTTCAGTATTCCTTCAATTTTGAATAAATCCCCAACAGTGTCACCAGCAAAGTACCCCCACACCATCACACCTCCTCCTCCATGCTTCACGGTGGGAACCAGGCATGTAGAGTCCATTCGTTCACCTTTTCTGCGTCGCACAAAGATACGGTGGTTGGAACCAAAGATCTCAAATTTGGACTCATCAGACCAAAGCACAGATTTCCACAGGTCTAATGTCCATTCCTTGTGTTCTTTAGCCCAAACAAGTCTCTTCTGCTTGTTGCCTGTCCTTAGCAGTGGTTTCCTAGCAGCTATTTTACCATGAAGGCCTGCTGCACACAGTCTCCTCTTAACAGTTGTTGTAGAGATGTGTCTGCTGCTACAACTCTGTGTGGCATTGACCTGGTCTCTAATCTGAGCTGCTGTTAACCTGCGATTTCCGAGGCTGGTGACTCGGATGAACTTATCCTCCGCAGCAGAGGTGACTCTTGGTCTTCCTTTCCTGGGGCGGTCCTCATGTGAGCCAGTTTCTTTGTAGCGCTTGATGGTTTTGGCCACTGTACTTGGGGACACTTTCAAAGTTTTCCCAATTTTTCAGACTGACTGACCTTCATTTCTTAAAGTAATGATGGTCACTCTTTTTTCTTTACTTAGCTGCTTTTTTCTTGCCATAATACAAATTCTAACACTCCATTCAGTAGGACTATCAGCTGTGTATCCACCTGACTTCTGAACAACACAACTGATGGTCCCAACCCCATTTATAAGGCAAGAAATCCCACTTATTAAACCTGACAGGGCACACCTGTGAAGTGAAAACCATTTCAGGTGACTACCTCTTGAAGCTCATCAAGAGAATGCCAAGAGTGTGCAAAGCAGTAATCAAAGCAAAAGGTGGCTACTTTGAAGAACCTAGAATATAAGACATATTTTCAGTTGTTTCACACTTTTTTGTTAAGTATATAATTCCACATGTGTTAATTCATAGTTTTGATGCCTTCAGTGTGAATCTACAATTTTTATAGTCATGAAAATACAGAAAACTGTTGGAATGAGAAGGTGTGTCCAAACTTTTGGTCTGTACTGTATGTCTGTTCTTAACCCTTATGGTAGTAGAAGGTTGGTCAAAAATAATGCAATGCTTTTTGTGATCATCTCACAACACTGTTCTGTAGGTCACAACTTTCACAACTCAGCTCTACTTTCAGTGGGAAATGGGGAACAAGCCATAGCCAGAATCCTCTGCGTACAGCTTCTCTCCTACAGGAATTTGACATCCAGCATCCTTTCCTGCTACCTATTGATGAGTCCCACTGATATTGCTGGATTTGGCCAACTTTTCATATGTATTGACACCATTACACATAGAATTATATGTGAATCTTTGTTACATTATGCTTTTGATTCTGGATAAGCTGGTTAATGAAGTTATTTGTTAGGAAGCAAGAGGATTACACAACATTGATCCTAAAAATGGGACCACTTAAGCTACCAAAAAAAAAAGCAATATTACAACTAATATTAGCAGTTAAAGCCCTCCAAAACAACAGAGAATCAGTTTGAACCAAGGGAAACTTTCAGGGTGATTTAGGATACTAAACCACCCACAGGTACCGTATTTTTCAGACTATAAGACACACAGAACTATAAGACGGACCTAGGTTTTAGAGGAGGAAAATAGGGGAAAAAAAAAACGTATGGGGGGGATCTGCTGGAGGGCCTCAGGTTGCGCAACACTCTTCTATGGAGACAGCAGTTTTGCACAACCTGTGTGGCTCTGCAGCTGTTGCCAAACTACAGCTCCCATCATCCCAACCTGTCCAAGCATGATGGGAGTTGTAGTTTTGCAACAGGTGCAGTGGAATTTGCCTATGTTAATGTGGGACACATCAGTCACGTGATGGAGGCACATACGGGCGGCGCACATATGTGCCTGCACCACCTAGCTCCCCACACAGTACAATATGCTCCCCACAGTGGCCCTCACACAGTACAATATGCTCCCCACAGTGGCCCCCACCCAGTACAATATGCTCCCCACAGTGGCCCCTATACAGTACAATATGCTCGCTACAGCAGCCCCCACACAGTACTATATGCTCGCCACAGTGGCCCCCACACAGTACAATATGCTCCCCACAGTGACCCCCACACAGTATAATATGCTCCACAGTGGCCTGGTGTTATTATTATACACTGGGGGCTCATCAGACACTGGGGCGTGCTAACATCATTACGCTGGCGTGCCCAATTGAGTGCTGAGGCCCAATCACAGGCCCCAGCAGTGACCTCTGGGGCACGTGATCTAAATCACAGGCCAGAAGAGCCCTGAACAGGATGCTAGGGATTGTCGGAAGCCCAGGACAGGTGAGTATAAGTGTTTGTTATTTTTACTCACCTCCCCTGGGCAGACTTGGTGTATAGCAGTCAGGCAACCAGACTTTCCCTGATCGCTGTCATAGTTCTGCGGGGCCCTGGCCATCTCCAGCTGGCCACGGCCCCGTATCACTGCGGACGATCCTGCTTCTGCCTCCTGTAACCCCGCTCAACCATCGCCAGATCCTCGGGGGGAAAAAAGTGCTCCTTATAGTCCGAAAAATATGATACTTATGGATCTGAGGTTTAGTGTCCCAGATAGCCCTGTTGTAAACCTGCCCGAGCCACCATTGGGGAAAAAAAAAACCTTAATACTTACCTAGCATCTCTTGATGCCTGCGTATTGATTCAGTGAAGGTAGGGACATGTGCACATGTGCAGTGAAGCTGAGGTATACTTCCCCTGCTTCACTTAACCATTGTGCTGAAACACCAGAGATGACTTCTGTGTGACTTAATGATCTCTAGCTAAAGGGAGTCTATCATTAAGAAACTTCATTTTAAAGTAATCACACAGTGAACTAGCCTTTATACAGGCTACTGCAGGCACACTTTTATTAGTAAGATCCTCCCAGTAGTTTTGTCACAGAACAGTATGCCAATTAGCTCCACGGAGCACAGGGGGACATTATCCCTGTGCAGCCATCATCTTTTGAACGCCTGACAGTGTGCTGCGCATGCGCAAGATTTCCATCGAGCCAGACGTCAGAAGCTGTAAGTGCAGCTATGAAGACAAGCAGGAGGAAGGCTCACAGATAAAGAGGCGTTCACTAACAGGAATGAGGCGTTTAAAAGATACCGGGAGGATCTTACTAATAAAGGTATGCCTGGAATAGCCTTTATAAAGGCTAGTTCACTGTGTGATTACTTTAAAACTGAGTTTCTCAATGACAGACTTCCTTAAGTATAAAGTTTTGTGGGGTTTTTTTTGGTTCGTTTTTTTTTAATGTGGGCACAGACACCTTCACAACAGGGCTTTTTTAGTGACTAAACCCTTGGTCCATAAGGACCTGTGAGTGGTTTAGTGTCCCAAAACGTCCTGACCGGTTTTCTTTAAGAATGTGATTCTTTTGTATAGCTGGTTTCCTTCAGAATTAGATCATGTGCTGCATGCTCAGTGCTGTTCTGTACATTACAGGCTAAAGGTGTTCCCTCTTGCACTCAGTTTGAGCAGCCAGTTTCGCTTGCATTCAGTGTTGTGGCACCTTCCTTCTAATTGTGTCAGTTTCTAAGCTGAAAGACAAATTCGCAAATGAAATTACAGCAGGTAGAGCAATGTTAGAGGCGCCTTGAAAGGATGAGAACCGAGAAGCTGTGCAGCGTGAAGTGGTGAGCAAATGTTTCTCACATTGCACTTGTGAAAAGTTGTGTGCGCTTTCCCAAATCCTTCTGGGCATCGGAGAAGGCTTTTTCCCTACTTGGTGTAGTTTTTTTTTTTTTTTTTCACTTGAGCTAATGTTGTATTACAATTATATAAGATATGTCCAAGGAATATAACATGTAAAGAATGACTAAATACATGCTAAGCGCTGCATTGTGGGATCAAACATGACACTTATAAATTTAGTGTTCCTTTTGTGACCATTGTGTCATTATGTAGTTTAGTTCACTTTTTACTGGCCATTTACACCAAGCTGCATGTTGCAAGTAGGGTTCATATATAGCTGCTTCAGGTTACACATTTATACTAAAAGTACATGGAGCAAAAAGTGGTTCAGTTGTCCCCTAACTTCCTCATGAGGTGAGTTTTATCTATCGAATAAACTACTGCAGACTGAAAAATATATTAATATCACAAATCACCTCCAAGTTCTGTGACAATATTAAGGCATAAGGTGCAGACTTGCAGAACACAAATTTATCTCAAGGTGCAGAACCTTTTTGAAGACGAACTGGGAGCCTCATGCCAGTCACTGAATAAAGTGAATAGTACAGTAGTTACCTGTAACTTCCTATGCCAGAGGATGGGTTTTTATACATGCATGGAGAGATGAGCAGACGCCTTTCTCCCTAATGTATAAAGTTGAGGGATGATGTGTCTAGGTGCTACTACATGGTTAAAAATTAGTTTGGTTGTACCCAATTTTAATTTTCTGTACATTCAGTTTGAGTCAAATCCAAAATTACTTAAAGGGTTATTCTTATCACAAGGATCATATTCAGACTTGTAGTTTACGCTAACTGAAGTGTTTTTCAATACATTGCTTTATCTGTCTTGCTCCATTTGCCGGATACAGCTCTCTCTTCAGTGTTTAGGTTGTCTAGGTTACAGACCTGTGCACAGATAGGAATGATGACTCAATCCCTGCCCCTGGGCACACACATTCTCTTCTTTCCCTCTCTGCAAACTGCTTTCAGTTGTTGAACCCTGATAAGGGCTACATAAGTTTCTTGATCAGTGCTACTGTTCTCTGTGTATGTAAATCCAGAAATAACTGTGCTATTTACAACAAGCAGGAGCTCCATGAAAGAGCTGATGAATGAGCTGAAAACCAGGAAGGAGACAGGAGGGCAGCTGAAATTGAGTCATTATATTGTATGAAAGACCATACCCTCACTAGTAATAGTTGTCTACTGACTGTATTTCCTTATTCTGCTTTTCACCTTCTCAAATGACATGATCACAGTGTGACCTCTTTTTTTTGCAGCATGGGTTGCTTTGTAAACAGAATGTATCTCTCTCCTGCCTGCAGATATTATTGATATTAACTACTATGTGAACCCATATTCATCAAGGTCCAGCACCCTGTTCTTCTGCCCTAATGCCTCTCTACTACTACTCTGCATCTCACATGATCTGCTCCCTATAACCAGCCCCCTCTCTGACATATTGCCCATAGTTATATGCAGTCCAGGACCTTTGGCGACAACTTCACAGTGTACACCTGTACAGACTGCGGAGATGAACACAATCTTTTTTAAGACTCATCTTTCCCAGCCTTTGCTGGGATTTACCAAATTCCTGGACAACCTCTTTTAAGTTAGTTCTTTTCTTCTGTTTTTTCCTGCACTTCCTGCTCACTCTCTCCATTCCCCTCTCCATAGTCTACTATAGACATGAGTCATGTGACTTACAGTTTTGAGACGGATATAGCAGTGATTTTCAGAGTGAAAGTTATTTTAGCAGAGGGAAGGAGAGCAGGGAAATCGCAGGATAAGAGCAGAAAGAGGCATTTCTCTCTGACATGATATATTACAAAGTTTCTTAAAATCACCTGTACTATTCATTTATGCAATGTCTGTTAAAACGACAGCGCCTATTTAATGTTCTTGTCAATGATGATGGACACAAATGGACAGTGTTCCGCTTATGTCAGTCATTCTAGTAGTTTTAATGTCAGGTATTAAAATCTAAAATCGTAGGATGAAACTAGCCAAAATGATGCTCAATCTGAATATATTTACTGGCTTTATGTTAGCATACGGTAGCTATGATTTCTAATATGAATGACCAGTTATTATTAATATTTTAGGCCTGTATTCCTTCTGAAGCTTCTGACGAAGACATTATTTGCCTGGACAAAATGTTTCACAAAAATGTAGCATGCCCAATGTGTGGGTGTAACTTCCCTCGGACCCAAATTGAGAGGCATGCAGCATACTGTGATGGAACAATTGGACAGCAAGAAATGACAGGTTAGTATACGGTATGATTTAATATAATATAGAGCTGTATTTGAAAAAATAATTGACACTGTTATTTTATAGTCTAATTTTCCAAAGGTAAAGTTATGATGAAGAGGGGAACTTTTAAAGTCAGTTGTGCTGGAGTTTGTATTTGCGTAAATTGCACCGAATTAATCAAATGTCGCATGATATTTTATACATTTGGCTTATACAGTACCGTGCAAATGTTTTAGGTAGGTGTGGAAAAATGCTTCAAAAAATAAAAGTGTTAATAGTTTATTTTTTTCAATTACCAAATTCAAAGTAAATGAACAAAAGAGAAATCTAAATCAAATCAATATTTGGTGTGACCACTCTTTGCCTTCAAAACAGCATCAATTCTTATAGTTACACTTGCAGCCAGTTTTTGAAGGCACTTGGCAGGGAGATTGTTTCAAGCATCTTGGAGAACTAACCACAGATGTTCTGTAGGTATACAGTTGTGCTAACAAGTTTACATACACCGGCAGATTTCTTTGTTTTTTTTTGGCCTTTTTTCAGAGAATATGAATGATAACACAAAAACTTTTTCTCCACTCATGGTTAGTGGTTATTTGAAGCCATTTATTGTCATACTTCTGTGTTTTCTCTTTTTAAATCATAATGACAACCAAAAACATCAAAATGACCCTGTTCAAAATTTCACATACCCCAGTCTTTAATAACGTGTATTGCCCCCTCTAATATCAATGACAGCTTGAAGTCTTTTGTGGTAGTTGTGGATGAGGCTCTTTATTTTCTCAGATGGTAAAACTGCCCATTCTTCTTGGCAAAAAAGTCTCCAGTTCCTGTAAATTCCTGGGCAGTCTTGCATGTACTGAGCGCTTGAGATCTCCCCAGAGTGGCTCAATGATATTGAGATCAGAAGACTGAGATGGCTACTCCAGAACCTTCACTTTCTTCTGCTGTAGCCAATGACAGGTCGACTTGGCCTTGTGTTTTGGATCGTTGTCATGCTGGAACGTCCAAGTACGTCCCATGCGCAGCTTCTTGGCTGATGAGTGCGAATTTGCCTCCAGTATTTGCTGATAACGTGCTGCTTTCATCTTTCCTTCAACTTTGACCAAGTTTCCTGTGCCTTTGAAGCTCCCACATCATCAGTGATCCACGTCCGTGCTTTACAGTAGGAATGGTGTTCCTTTCATCATAGGCCTTGTTGACACCTCTCCAAATGTAACGTTTATGGTTGTGGTCAAAAAGTTAGATTTTTGTCTCATCACTCCAAATTACCTTGTTCCAGAAGTTTTGAGGCTTGTCTCTGTGCTGTTTGGCATATTGAAGGAGAGATTCTTTGTGGCATTTGCGCAGTAATGGCTTTCTTCTGGCAACTTGACCATGCAGCCCATTTTTCTTCAAGTGCCTCCTTATTGTGCATCTTGAAACAGCCACACCGATAGCTTTCAGAGAGTTCTGTATTTCAGCTGATGTTATGTGTGGGTTTTTCTTTGCATCCCGAACAATTTTCTGGGCAGTTGTGGCCGAAATTTTGGTTGGTCTACCAGACCGTGGTTTGGTTTCTGGGCATGTTATCAGGCCAAAATCACCAGGGTATGTGAACTTTTGAACAGGGTCATTTTGATGTTTTTGGTTGTCATTATGATTTAAAAAGAGAAAACACAGAAGTTTGACAATAAATGGCTTCAACCAACCACTAACCATGAGTGGAGAAAATTTTTTTTGTGTTATCATTCATATTCTCTGAAAAAAGGCCAAAAAAAAACAAAAAATCTGCCGGGGTATGTAAACTTTTAAGCACTGTAGGCTTGCTCCAATCCTTCTGTCTTTTCATGTAATCCCAGACAGACTTTATGATGTTGTGATCAGGGCTTCTTTACACTGAGGATAGTTCTTAAATAGATAGTTCTGATGCTATTACATTACAGATAAGGATCTGCCTATATTTCTTGGCATTGAGGATATCTTTAATCCTCACCAAATTCCCAACTCCATTTGCTAAAATGGAGCCCCACACTTGCAAGGGACCTCTACCATGCTTCACTGTTGCCTGCAGACATTCATTATTGTACCGCTCTCCAGCCCTATCGCGAACATACCTCCTTCTGTTACAGATAAATATTTTCCATTTTGGCTCATCAGTCCAGACCGCATGTTCTTTTTGGTCGCAGTTCTTTCATGAAGACAATTTCTGGCCAGAATTCTCTGAACAGTAGATAGGTATACCTAGGTCCCACTGGTTTCTGCCAGTTTTGAGCTGATGGCACAGCTGGGCATATTCTGATTTTGAAGGGAAGTAAGGATGATGTGTCTTTCATCTGCTGTTTGGTTGGGTGACCTCTGCATCTATGGTTTGCAGCGTTAGCTGTTTATTGGTGCTTCTTTAGCAGAAAGCAGTTTGTACAAAGAGTGCTGGAAGTGTTGATATGGCCCCCACAAAGCCCTGATCTCAATGTCATGTTTGTTCATTTGCTTTGCTTTTTGTTGATTGAGTAAAATGAACTATTAACACTCCTATTTTTGAAAACGTTCTATACTTTTCAGCATTTTTTCCACACCTGCCTAAAACTTTTGCATAGTGCTCTATGTAAATATAACACTTCTGTCCAGAGATGTTACTCCACGTTCTACGCCACCCCCACTCACTGGAGTAAGATTGTGATATTTCTTGTGACTTTTTAAAGTCACAGTTGACAATTCTGGAGAACGGTCAGCAAGACAGGCTAACCACACACCTCCTTTCCCACCTACTTTTCAAAAGTGGAGTGAGTGGTGTAAAATTTCAAAATGTTGTTCAATTTTGGCTCAAATCAGCTCAAAAAGTTGCAAAACTGTACTTTGAGATTTTTTTTAGTTCTTGATAACTCCCCCACTAGCTTTGTCAGTCTTCTACATTATATTGTATAAGTATAAATAGCTGTTCATATGGTAACAGTATCGCACACAGTGCATTCTTGTTTGTGTGTCAGCTTTGTAATGTCAGTGTATATTGTTCTATTGTTGTTTAGTTCTGAGACCAAGAAATAAATTGACAAGGAGAAACCATGATAGTTCAGCTGTTAGCATGACCTCTGCAGACTCTGGCAAGTAAGTAGGTATGCTAATTTCTGTTACATTTACCTGAATAATGTGAATAGTATGCGGTGTAAAATGAAAAAACAGCTTATGGAAGTCTTCATTAAAGCGATATTGTTCTTCCATAGTGCAGGTGAATATAAGAAACTTTATAATATATCTTATTATCCGTTTCCTTCTTCGCCTCACACATACAGCTCTATGGAGCAGGGAGAGGTGGAGTAGGATGCGGCCACCAGATAGGTAATTGAATTGTTGCTTCATTCTGTGCACTCCTAGCCTCTTCTCTACAAACTTAGCAGAGTAGCAGAATGTAACAGCAGCAATTATTTGAGTGTGTTCTCTAGCAGCTTTGTCATCCTCCTCACCTCTTCAAAGACTCATATGTAGAAAGCCCCAAAAGTTCCAGTAAGAAGGAATATCTCAAGAAGTGACTCCATTTTGCAAACTACACCCCTCAAGGAATTTCTGAAAAAGGAAATTGAGCATTTTTACACCCACCCCCACCCCAGAGTGTTCAATTTAGTTAATTTAGTTTCTAGAAATGAATGCACAGCCAATATTCAAAAGTTAAAAATACAATTTTTCCAGAGATACAACATTTCAGTGCCCAATATATTGTGCCCAGGTTGTGTCAGCAGAGACACACACTCTAAAAGTTAAGAGGGTTATCCCGAGTAATAACTGCTTTTGGAGAGTTAATCTCTGACACAAGTGTGCTATAGATATTCCTCCACGTAACTAAACATATAGTGACCCCCTCCAAGAGCCACCGCAGTGTACACTGCCAAATAGTAATAGAGAACACGTCAGAGACTAGAAGGAGAAAGGGCGGTGGCAAGGTAATTAGAAGGGTAAAACTTAACTGTTATTAGGACTATAAAAATGCCATAGTTGGCAACCGAGTTAAAAACTAAAACCAGAGGGAAGTATAGCCCCATAGAATAAAGAGTCCCCCTAGTCGTCACTCTAGAAAAATGTATAAATAGTATGCTCCACAGTGTGATGATATGTATTGCATAATGCCACTAATTGGAATGCAGCACATGGGACATACTGGCCCCTTCTAAGTGTCATAAAGTAACAGTATATATTGTATACAATCACCTCATTAACTGTACAACTTTAGATGAGCCTACTGATATGAATGAAACTCCTGCTTAGCACAGTATGCTCTATAATAGCTGGACAGTGGAACTGTGCTGGGTAGGAAATGCCCTGCACCTAAAATTGTGACTGGCCCATTAATGCCCATTTATAGCACAGGCTGCATGAATGAGGAGGCATTATCAAAGGAAAAAGACTGGCACATTATAAAATGACTACCAAAGACTCAGTGCCAGGCCTCGACACCTATTCTTTTTGAATTCTAGAGTTTTCTCTCTCCTACAGTCTCTGCTAGGTTAGGGACAAATTGTCCCAGGGAAAGTTTAGCTTTGCAGACCATAATTTTTGATCTAACTGCCCTATTTGCACAGCCTTTCTTGCCCATTTTTTTTACCAGCAGGTTCACTCTCCATAGATCTATATGTAAGAAATAACTCGGTCTAATAAGTGGAAAGGAAGCATATTTAATGAATAAGATACCTATGACTATGTGAATGCTTGTAAAATCGTACCACTTTTTTTAACTGTATAGAGCAGTATTCAGCTGAGAGCAGTGTTCAAGCTGCAACAGACCTGTCAACAAGACATCACCGATGCAGCTGCTCTGTATACAGATCAGAGAAACCTTACCTTGCATGGATAAATGTATATTTAGGATAAAGTGTGCTTTTTGAGATGCTTGAAGTATGCTCGCAAGTATTGTGACCCCCTATTTATATAAGAGGATTGTGTGGCTGTGGCAAGAATCACTTAAAGAGGACCTTTCACCACATCCACCAATTCTAGGTCTTTACATAATTTAATAGGTGCCGCTCCACTGATTCCAGCGCTGTTGGAATTTTCTCTCTAGCCCCCTCCATTCCCGAGCAACAAGTGCAGTTGTTTTTGGTGCCTGATATGCTATTTAGTCTCTGTACTGTCAGGAGGGCAGTGTCAGGCAGGAGCAGACAAAGGGTGTGAATCTGAGCTTTGACACTGGCTGCCTCTGATTGGAGCTCTGAATCACACCCCCTGCCTAACACTGCACTTCTGACATTACAGAGCTTAAATAGTACATCAGGCATCAAAAATAACTGCACTTGTTGCTCAGGAATGGTGGGGGCAGAGGGGGGGTGAGAAAATTCCAACTGTGATGGAATCAGTGGAGCAGCGCCTATTAAATGATGCAAAGAACTAGAATTGGTGGAGGTGGTGAAAGGTCCTCTTTAAGCCCATTTTGACAGTGGTGAATATCATCTAGACATAAATGGATCTATTCACACAAACCTGTCACATATCAGACCGTTTTTGTGGGTCACTCAATAGATTCAGATCTATGAGGGATCCGTGAAAAAGAACTAACCTGGGATGTACACGGCCCTCTTGTATGAATAAGGGGTTTGCTTTATAGAATTGATGTGGTTTTTTGGTTTTTTTTTGTTTACAACAAACAGTTGAGTGTATGAATTGTACTCAGTCTGTGAAACAAAGCTTTGAGGGCATAAAGCCGATTTTTAATCCACTATGCTTAGTGTTCATGCTGGTTTAACAAAAGCTACAAATTCTATTGTGCATTAATATACACAATACTTCACATTGTAATCATTTGCCTATTTTGTCATTGTCCATGACACCATACAGATTAAGTAAGTAGCATGTGTGTACTCTAAGTGAAGTAGTACTTCTATTACCACAGCTCTCACCTACATGTTGGCCTTACTTAACTGATCTATTAAAGTTATCTTTGTAACATGATACCCATTATATTGCTGGATTGGTATGGTCATAACACCAGAGAAACATTGTCTAGGCTTTACCATTCTATTTTCTTTCTGTTTTTCTAAAATATAAGTTCTTAAACTGGCTGCAAATTGGGTGATAAGAATGTTATTATTAAATAGTAGTTGAGTTATATTAACTACCAATAGAATAATTTATTAATAATCTAATAATTTAAAGAGGACCTTTCATGTCCTCCTGCACATACGGTTTTATATACCGCTAGAAAGCCGACAGGTCGTTGAATTCAGCATACTGTTGGCTCACCCGTTATGTGCCCCGGGGCTGGAGATATCGATGCCGTTAGTTTCAGCACTGATCTCTGCCCACTGTCAGAAGGGCATTCTTGAAAGTCTAGCTGAGCTGTGAGGAACGTTTCCCCCCCAGTACTCGTCCATAGCCCTGTACTCTCAGAGGGGGTGTTCCTTACCACCCTGTGATGACGCAGAGCTGTGAGGAACGCCCCCCCAGTACAAGCTCAGCTAGACTGTCAGGATTGCCCTTCTGACTGTAGGCAGAGATCAGTGCCGTTAGTTTTTCCAGCCCTGGGGGACATAATGGAAAAGCCAACAATGCACTGAATTCAGCGTACTGTCGGCTTTCTAGCGGTATATAAAACCGCATTTGCAGGAGGACGTGAAAGGTCCTCTTAAAGGGGTTTTCCAGTTAAAAAAAAAATAAATAAATAAGGAACAGATCTTCTGCAGGGCCATGTGCCTGCACTGAAATCTACTTTAGCCTGCAAATTGGGTGTAAATGATCATAAATCTGGCAGGGTGGCCTTTACCACGCCACGCCCCTTGCCTTGTGTAGAGAGTGACAAAATTCTGTGCAGAAACCTGATTTGTGCAAACATTTGCTAGTTTTTCATGCCTTGTATGCCAGAAAACTAGTGTACAAGTCATGATAAGTTAGTTACATATATAATAGTTAGATATAATAGTTATAACAGGTATAATGTCAATAGCCAGCAGATTAATATTTAAATGGCCTAAACCCCTAAAATAAAGCAAGAAACCCCTAAAAATTGTATAATTTTATTGCATAAAAATAAACAAACAATATAAAAATCAAGATAAAATAAAGATAAAATAGTTTAAAAAAAAAAAAAAAAAATACTAAAAATAGTAGCACTATTCCAAGTACAGGGATCGTAGTGGGTTTCTCACTTGTAAATTGTGATTACTGTTAATAAAAAAAAAAAACATTGTGAATATCTATAGATATAAATCTGATCCTAGATTGCATAATAACAAATACAGTGGGTACAGAAAGTATTCAGACCCCTTTAAATTTTTCACTCTTTTTTTCATTGCAGCCATTTGCTAAAAGCAAAAAAGTTCATTTTATTTCTCATTAATGTACACTCAGCATCCCATCTTGACAGAAAAAAAAAACAGAAATGTAGATATTTTTGCAAATTTATTAAAAAAGAAAAACTGACATATCACATGGTCATAAGTATTCAGACCCTTTGCTGTGACACTCATATTTAAGTCACATGCTGTCCATGGTTCTACTCCTTCATTGGAGTCCAGCTGTGTTTAATTAAACTGATTGGACTTGATTAGGAAAGGCACACACCTGTCTATATAAGACCTCACAGCTCACAGTGCATGTCAGAGCAAATGAGAATCATGAGGTCAAAGGAACTGCCCAAGGAGCTCAGAGACAGAATTGTGGCAAGGCACAGATCTAGCCAAGGTTACAAAAGAATTTCTGCAGAACTCAAGGTTCCTAAGAGCACAGTGGCCTCCATAATCCTTAAATGGAAGAAGTTTGGGACGACCAGAACTCTTCCTAGACCTGGCCGTCCAGCCAAACTGAGCAATCGTAGAAGAAGAGCCTTGGTGAGAGAGGTAAAGAAGAACCCAAAGATCACTGTGGCTGAGCTCCAGAGATGCAGTAGGGAGATGGGAGAAAGTTCCACAAAGTCAACTATCACTGCAGCCCTCCACCAGTCGGGGCTTTATGGCAGAGTGGCCCGAAGGAAGCCTCTCCTCTCTGCAAGACATATGAAAGTCCCCATAGAGTTTGCCAAAAAACACATGAAGGACTCCCAGACTATGAGAAATAAGATTCTCTGGTCTGATGAGACGAAGATTGAACTTTTTGGCGTTAATTCTAAGCCGTAATTTGTGTGGAGAAAACCAGGCGCTGCTCATCACCTGCCCAATACAATCCCAACAGTGAAACATGGTGATGGCAGCATCATGCTATGGGGGACAGGACGACTGGTTGTAATTGAAGGAAAGATGAATGTGGCCAAGTACAGAAATATCCTGGAAGAAAACCTCCTCCAGAGTGCTCTGGACCTTAGACTGGGCCGAAGGTTCACCTTCCAACAAGACAATGACCCTAAGCACACAGCTAAAATAACAAAGGAGAGGCTTCGGAACAACTCTGTGACCATTCTTGACTGGCTAAGCCAGAGCCCTGACCTCAACCCAATTGAGCATCTGAAAATGGAGAGACCTGAAAATGGCTGTCCACCAACGTTCACCATCCAACCTGACGGAACTGAAGAGG
Source organism: Leptodactylus fallax (assembly GCA_947044405.1). Taxonomy (NCBI): domain Eukaryota; kingdom Metazoa; phylum Chordata; class Amphibia; order Anura; family Leptodactylidae; genus Leptodactylus; species Leptodactylus fallax. Next base: position 585,939 of record CAMRHE010000094.1, read on the forward strand.
ATCTGCAAGGAAGAATGGCAGAGGATCCCCAAATCCAGATGTGAAAAACTTGTTGCATCATTCCCAAGAAGACGCATGGCTGTACTAGCACAAAAGGAAGGGGCTTCTACTCAATACTGAGCAAAGGGTCTGAATACTTATGACCATGTGATATTTCAGTTTTTCTTTTTTAATAAATTTGCAAAGATATCTACATTTCTGTTTCTTTGTTTTTTTTTTTTTATCAAGATGGGGTGCTGAGTGTACATTAATGAGAAATAAAATGGAACTTTTTTGCTTTTCACAAATGGCTGCAATGAAACAAAGAGTGAAAAATGTAAAAGGGTCTGAATACTTTCCATACCCACTGTATACACTCACCTCCCATAGACATGTATTTCCTTACATGCTGTATAGGTTCACCAGTTACAGGATTAACTCTAAGTTGCTACCGTTGCTTCAACCTCCAACGTTGCAGACAGAAACAGAAAATATGGAGTGTTTTTTTGTCGCGCTTTTTGCCACGTTTTTTTGCTCCCGCACAGTGCATGGACCTGGAAACTTTCGCTTAGAAAAACGCTAGAGGTTTCTGTTGCAGTTTTTGCAAGAACCACATAAAAAAAACGCATCAAAAACCGCGTCACGTTTTTTCCGCCTCCCATTGATTTCAATGGGTTTTTCAAGGCAGAATCCATCTGAAAGATAGATCATGTCGCTTTTTTTTTTTTTCCTCTAGCTGAAAAAATCATCTAGAGAAAAAAAAACTGCTACTGACTCCCATTGAAATGAATGGGAGGCGTTTTTTTTGAGGCGGATTCCACCTCAAAATCAGTCTGCACAAAACTCTGTTTGAACATACCTTAATAGTTTGTCTTTCCTTTATCATGTTCTCTCTTTTTAAATTGACACCTAATTTAGTGTTTTGAGGATGACCTATGGGACCCCTAGCTACCGGGCCCGGTTATACAACCACTGTCACCCCTATAGTTACGCCCGTGATATTTATGTCATGTGATCACCAGGACAGTTGAGCAAAGAGAATGAGAAGTGCTTTTGTCTTGATCCCTGGCAGACTCAACATCCAGTTCCCCAAACACTTGAGCAACTGCATTATGCCCACATTCACAAGGTTAATGACCAGGACTGCCTGTTGTAAGTTTAAGCAGTTATAGGCCATGTTTTTGTTTTCCTTGTGCACTCTATATTGCAAAAATATAGATATCCTGCGTTGATAAGTGGTTCTGATGATAGGTATCGGTGTCATCTAAAATATGGAACATTGCACAGGGTAAAATCTGCAGCATCTCTTAAAATCCACATACATTTTTTTTATAATAATAAGATTTCTAAAAATTGAATTTACATGTATTGTACTGTCTGTTGTTGTGGATTTTCCGCATGGAATCCATACTACAAATCTGCAGTAAGTATAGGTTCGTGTTATGTTTGTTATACGGTTGATAGAAATGCTTGTTTAGCAGTGTGGACATACTGTACATACCACAGGGGGGCTGTAAATAATGCTGAATCTGCCAGCTACCAACTGTGATCTATACAAGTAAAGTTAAAATGTAAAATGTGGAGAGGAATATACAGTAGAGTAAGGCAAAGGATTATAGCAGAGAAGTTCTTGAGTTTACAGATAAAGTGGGAAAAGAAAATCAAGGAATGCAGTGCCATTGTGTAGTGTCTGAAGTGTGATAAGCACTGTCCTTTACTGAAAACACTATCTGTACTGTGATGACAGCCTAAGGCTGGGTTCACATCTGCGTTGGTGACTGCACCTTATCCGTTTCTGGGATCCGTCGAAAGATCATAAAAACTGATTAGAATATATTGTTTAAAGAAACCATTGATTTCAATGAGTTTTTAAAACCATGTGCAGGTGTGTGTTTGGATCATTTCCGCTGTGTATCCGCTCTTTTGCTCCGTACAAAATATAAGGATGCACGATGGATAGCAACAGATCAGTTTTTTGTAACCTTGAGGTCTATGGAAGGCAGGCATAAACAGATTACCAACCCAACGGATAGCATTTTGTTTTGTAATTCGTTTTGGGGAACAGTCTGCCAAAAATGGACACAAATGGACAGTTTTTTGACGGATACCCATTGACAGATTTGTCAAAAAAGACGGGTTATGGTATTCGCTGTGTAACTGTTTGTGTCCGTTCTTTTGACAACATAACCTTAGTTAACTCTTGAGTTAAATATCTGTGAGTTATCTTCTATCATAGGCACTGCCAGTGAATACCAGCTGTAACAAAGCCAGCACCTGCTTCTGAGCCCACGCCATATTTGTTATTTAGCAGATGTTGTAAATGGGTTTATTTAAAAACAAACATTTCTATATATGCCGCAATAGTAAATTGTTCTATGCTTCTTTGTGTTACACAGGTGTGAGAAATGTTACTTATGTAAATCACTAGTACCACTGAAAGATTATCAGGTACATGTGGACAACTGTTTGCAGACTGCAGTGCTAGAAACCCAGGACCCAAGGCTTAGAAGCAACAAGGTAAGGCAGAGTCTGCCAAAAATTAGCGGAAGACTTTTTTCTCCGCCGATTTCAGTTTAAAAACGATGGACACCCGACGGCCAACTTTATAGTCAACGAGGTCACAGGGCTCCATGTATGTCCGCTGCTTTAGATGTCCACCTCTCTTTTGTTCGAGTCCCTTGACAAACCTGACAGCACTAGTGTGAACCAAGTGTCAATGTGCTATATCATCACAACCAAATACATTACATTCATGAAAAGGAGGCTGGCATATGACAGAGGTTTTTTTTTTTTTTTTGTTAAAACAGTATGGGTTCATGCATAGGCTTTACATATTACTCCATAGGAAAAAAATAAAGAAAAAGCAACAAACCACATTGCCCAATTGCACACTTTTGCATTTTGTTTCTCCGTCATTGTAATTAGTTTGTGGGGGGGATGCAACAAACATGTTACTTGGAGCATTTTTCTGGGCTAAGAATAGTATTGACCTGTCCTAAGTCTAGGTTATCAATACCACATGAGTATGGTTCTGAGACCCCACACCCCCATCGATTAGTTGTTCTAAGCAGCTGATGCACATGAAGCAGACAGCTCTGTTCTTTGTGTAGTGGCTGGACCAAGTCACTACAGCTTAGATTGCATTGAAATGAATAGGAACAGATCTACAGTAACCTAATCTGACTACTATACAAAGAACAGAGCTGTCTGCTTTCTGCTCCATTCTCTGTGTATCAGCTGCTGAGAACAGCTGAGGTGTGGGGGTGTTGGGTGTCTGACCCCGCAGATCTTATATTAGTCATTAATTAGGTCATTAATAGTTTTAGCTGGAAAACCCCTTTAACATGAACCAAAGTCACTCAAATGCAACAGGCCTTTTAAATCATCCAGTGCTCTTCTGTTCTATGTGGGTAGTAACATATTACCTTTTTGTGGAACAAAATAGAAGAACTTTTAGAGAAACTACTTTTTCTGAACTTCACCATTCCAACGCAAACAGGAAATACAGTCACGGCCGTAAGTGTTGGCACCCATGAAATTTTTCCAAAAAATTATGTACTTCTCCCAGAAAATTATTGCAATTTACACGTTTTGTTATACACATGTTTATTTCCTTTGTGTGTATTGGAACAACAACAAAAAAAAAATCCAGAAAAAAAAAGCTAAAAATGATATGGTTTCATTCAAAACTCCAAAAATGGGTCGGACAAAATTACTGGCACCCTCAACTTGGGAAAAGGGTTCACAGACGCTCTCCATCCAATGTGGCTGAGCTTGAGCTATTTTGCGAAGAAGAATGAGCAAAAATCTCAGTCTCCAGATGTGCAAAGCTGATAGAGACATACCCCAAAAGACTTGCAGCTGTAATTGCAGCGAATGGAGGCTCTACAAAGTATTGATATAGGGGAGCTGAATACTTTTGCACGTCACACTTTTCAGATTTTTATTTGATTACAATTTTGAAAGCCATCTATCATTTTCCTTCCACTTCACAATTATCTGCTACTTTGTCTTGATTATCACTTAAAACCTCAATAAAACACATGTAAGTTTGTGGTTGTAAGGTGACAAAATGTGAAAAAGTTCAAGGGGCATGACAACTTTTGCAAGTCACTGTATGTTTCTGTTTTCCTTAGTAGTATTGTTCTGTAGAGTTTATGCTTAAGCAGGTATTCTGTCTTATACAAAAAAATCACACAATGGATTTTGACAGCTGTCTATCCTTGATTTTCAGAAGGAATATCCAACACCTAATTGCAGGCTTCTAAGCATGCTGGAGCAGTCAGAATCCTCTGTGGCAGGTATGAAGTGTAACGTCTAGGATGTAGGACAGGGTGTAAAATGAGTTGTGATTCACATTTAGGAAGGAGAATTAAACTACAGACTGAAGCCCTGTTCTTTTATTTAGCCATTGAAAAATGTTGTGGCTTGCCGTCACTGTAGTGAGACTGTTAAAGGCTATGTACACCTTTTACAAACATTTTTTTTAAATGTCTCAGTACATATAAATGAAAAATTTTGCAATAGGTGTTGATTAATAATTCTCTGTTTTCTTTCTTCAGTGTCTATGTAAATTATGCATCTTCATGGTAACAGACAACAAAGATACTGTAGTCTGATCCCACAATCATATTCTCTTCTATGTTTCCTCTGTTTCTTGGTAAATGCTTGAAGCTCCATTTGCCTGATAATGGCTGCAAGGGTGACCCTAAGGACAACATATGATACTATTAAAGGGGTATTCCCATCTCAAGGATCCTACCTATACTGCTAGCTTATGTAAATTGAAGATTTTCCTAAATATATTGCTTTAGTAATGCTGCTTTGTTTTCCCTCTATGTGAAATTATTCCTCCCATTGTTTACATAGTATTTCCATAGAGCCGGACCTGTGTGATAAGACAGGATAAATTGCATCACTCACTGCTCTTATAGTTATCTACAGCTCTGCTATGACTACTGCTTCAACTAATTGCAGTTTTCTGATTAAAGTCATGTCTGTTATCTCTCTATGTAAACACATTGAGTCCATTCTCTTGAAGCATGTGCATATTATTTGATCTGCATTTATATTAGATTTCTGGTAATCATAAGTATTGTGATACTTCATAGTGTCCTGTTCAGCAAGGTGGGGGGATAAAGGAAGTAAGAAGAAGAGACAGCAGGCAAAGCTGCTGAAACAGGGAGATGGGAAAACCCCTTTAAAGCCTATGGCCTATTACAGTGCTGGCCAAAGTTGGCCCCCCGCATTCTGCGAAAACACTGAATTCCCCCCAAAAAAGTCCACCAACAACCAAAAAAAACCACCCCCCCCCCCCCCCCCCCCCCCCCCCCCCCCCCCCCCCCCCCCCCCCCCCCCCCCCCCCCTTCCCCCCCCCTAGTTAGTTCATTTTTCATTTAGATTAATTGTGGATTTCCATTATGAAGACAAAAAATAATGGTTACGCATGGGGAGGGGGTATACATAGCCTATAATAGTATCAGACTAATGATCTAATGTACTTCGTAGGGCGGCTTCTATACTTTCCAAAGATGTCTTTCTTAGTCTGCATTGCAGCTCCATTTTTATGAAAATCAGCATTTTATTATTATGCAGATTAGCTGAAAAGGACTTTAGGGGCGTTTCTTATCCTGTCAGGGCTTCACTCTCCACTCCAGATAAATGCCCCTAACTGCAGAAAAAGTGTAACCAAGAGGGAGATGGAAAGTGGAGTCATTCATGCAATGGGGGACAGAGCTGGATTGCAGTTAGAGACAGTTATATAGAGCAGAGAGTGAAGTCTTTGATATCAATTTTCCTGCTGACAGACTCCCTTATAGCTTTCCATAAATATCAGATCTCTCTATAGCAGTCATGCTGCTTTCAGTGAGACCTCTTGATAGGCTGGGTTATTTGATCCTGTTGTATGTCAGATTATGGTAGCAACATGTATGTTCGGCAGGAGGTTAGCTGAAGATTTGAAGAATAGGTTCTCCCTCTTAACAGTCTTCTATATTTAAAGGAGATTTCTAGGCTGAAAATATTGAGCAATATCAAATTAGTGGGGGTCTGACACCCGGTACCCCCACTGATCAACTGTTCTCAGCAGTTGATGCACAGAGAATGGAGCAAGAAGCAGACAGCTCTGTTCTCTGTGTTGTGGCTAAACCGAGTCACTGCAGCTTGGCTCCCATTTATTTATTTAGTTTGCCACTACTTGTAGAATGGAGCTGTCTGCTTCCTGCTCCATTCTCTGTGTATTAGCTGCTGCTAACAGCTGATCGGCTGGGGTTCCTGATGTCAGATCACCACAGATCTCATCAAAACTTTTAGCGCAGAAAACCTCTTTAAGCCCTTCTCTCAGTTTAGGGCTGTACAGCAAATTTGGTCACATGCAACCTAAAAAACGTGTCTGTCACTTGTCGCCTTGCAGATGCACAGCTATTTTAGGATGTGATTTGGTTGCAACTCCAGTTGAAAAAATTGGCTGACACTGAAGTTTCATCCTGTTGCATATAGTAATGCCACAACATGCACAATGTAATACTTGTAATATTTCTGTGCTGCATTGGTATTCTGTAACCAAAGTTGCTGTGTAGCTGAGGCTACGTAGACGTATAGATTATTGTTAGCAATCAAACAGTATTGCAATGGTTAATGATAACCCTTAGGTTTGTGACACTGAAATTGACTGATGGAAATCTGCTTCATTAGCCAAAACAGTTCCACCCCTAAAATCTACAGTAGAGTACAGCACATTGGCAGTATATGGGGGTGTACCATTTACACTTGAATGTGTGCAAACTTTACAGCTGTCTTTTTGTGGGTTTTACTCTTGCATACAGTATGTCTCCATTTATCTTTTAGCATTGTGAATTTTTCTGCCACAGATTTGAAATCATCACTGGGGCTAAACTCGTGCACAAATCCACAGCAGGTTAAACTGCAAATCTGCAGCAGAAATCCAAAGCTTAGCCTTGAATTTCTGTAGGGGATTCCGCATCAGATTTTTTTTTGGCAGAAAAATCCATTGTATGACTATACCCACTGGTAAACTCTATGACAGGCTAACAAATAACATAACATAAAAATGAAAAGTACTTAAAATCACAGAAAAGATCCTACTTTCTGGTACAAAGACAAATTTACATAGAAGTTCTCAATAGGCAGAAATGCAATATTGCCATGTGAGGCAGGTTGCTTAAATGCAAAACTCTTAGGCCTGCATTCATGATGGAGATGGTGGCATAATGTTATTACTAGTATTATTATTATTTATTTTTAGAGCATCATTAATCCAATGGGTTTACATACAATACACAAAAGAACAGTGTGAAGCGGTCACAGTAGGTGCGACCGGGCCCGGCGGGGTATGGGGCCCGTGGCCAGATGGAGATGGCCAGGGCCCCCGACCACTATGATAGCAGTCGGGGAAAGCCTGGTTCCCCAACCGCTATACATATTTTAAAGGAAAAAGGACACCTGGCACGTCGCCTGGCCCCTTTCCAATAGATGCCAGCCCAGGGGAGGTGACTTAAAATAAAAAATACTTATACTCACCTCTCCTGGGCTCAGCATCCTTTCCGGGGCTGTTCATTCATGTGACTGAGGCCTGTAATTAGGCCCCAGCGGTCACATGGGGCACAGCAGCGTAATTATATCAGTGTGCCCCCATGTGACCGCTGAGGACCAATCACAGGCCTCAGCAGGGACATCTGAAGATGTTGCTGAAGGCAGCTGGACTGAGCTCTGGATGCCCAGGAAAGGTGAGTATGATTGTTTGTTATTTTTATTCACCTTCCCTGGGCCTCCGATTGTTATACTCTGGGGTCTGAGGAGACCTCAGAGTATAATAATAGGAGCGGAGTGGGGCTGTTGGGAGCATATAATACTGGGAGGGGGCCACTGTGGAGCATATCATACTGGGTGGGGGCCACTGTGGAGTACATAATACTTTGTGGGGGGCCCCTGTGGAGCATATAATATTGTGTGAGGGCCACTGTGCAGCATATAATACTGTGTGGGGGCCACTGCGGAGTGTATAATACTGAGTGGGGGCTACTGCAGAGCTTATAATACTGTGTGGGGGCCACTGCAGAGCGTATAATGCTGTGTGGGGGCCACTGCATAGCGTAAAACACTGTGTGGGGGCCACTGCTGAGCATATAATACTGTGTGGGGCCCCTTCACTATTCACATCACATGCCATCTGTTTTATAGCAGCCATTCACTATTATTACAGGCTGTAATAACATTGTTTGATGAGTCGTGGCGCTTACAAAAGCATCACAGTAACAGTTTATAGCCTGTTGGTATATGTCCTTACTATTAGTTTAGGCTAGCTGTCCAGTACCACCTTAGTGTGCCACACAAAGCACTGACACCCAAACTTCACATTGGCAGACTGTACCCTGCAGAAATTGGGTATAAGTTGATATTTTGGCCAAAATATGCAAGCTTGCACTCTGCGCCAAAACACCTCATCTCCTTGTGAGTCCTTACACCAACATTACAAAAAAAAATTGCAGAAAATGGGATCATATTTACTTAAAATCTCAGAAAAAGGCCATGCTTACTCACTTAAAGACAAGTTTACACAGCAGGTCTCAACAGCATGCAGACAATCGATAGGGGTGTATGCGGAAGGTTGCCCAGGAACAAAAATACTGATGTAAGAGCTGAAGCTGTTACAATCCCTCCTTGTATGTAGATTAAGATTAAAGCCCAAGAAGACATGCACAGCACCATGTAAATAGTTTTACATCACAGTTTTACTCCTAAATTGTTCAAACAGTGATAAAAAAGCAGAGAGAAAATCCACCCGGGAAATGTTCTACATCACAATCAAAACATAACTTGGCGTGCAGAGAATTGTAAAGGATATTTATGAGATGCCCTATGAGACTTTCAGTTTTGTTGTTCATTTTACAGAAAACCACGCATCGCCAGTGTGTGCTACTTGTTCTTGTGTTCATTTTGTAGACCCTTGACCATGAGCATGTAGTAGAGAATCGCTCATTACTAGCCATTTCCCCTGTGAATACCTTCTTAATGAACAGACTTTTCTTCCCTTTTATTGAGGGCAAACAGGGATATAGCACAGCCAGCCCTTTGTTGGAAAAGTACGTGGACTTTCTTGTACTTTCTTGCCAGTTTGTATTGCATAGCCATCACAAGAGCTCACCAGGTTAAACCTACCCCTTCATGACCAAGGGATTACTTTTATACCTCCATTATTGAGTGAAAAGCCAGAATTTTTGTTCTGTGTCAGTCCTGTATCGCATAGGCTATAATGGATAATTAGATGCTAAAGTGAATCTGTCAGGTTCCCCATGCTACCGAGTGCAGTATAAGATAGAAGATACATGCTGAGCCGAGGGACATGTAATTGGCTATGATTTGATTCAGGATTTTCATGTGAAGCGCTGTTTAAAGGCTGCCAGCACTGATACAAAATCTGTGAGTCCTGCTGCTTTCTCACTTAAAGGGTTATCCTGGAAGCAAAAAAAATTGAAGCAGGCTCAGATAGGTTTAAAAACAAAAAAAGAAGCAATACTTGACGCTCTGGTCCCCCGCCACTCCTGCTCTGACACTTACCAGGATGCTGGATTCTACTTCCTGATCCTGTCTGAACACAAAGGAAATGCTGAGACATGACAGTGGCAGCAGCAGGTGACCAGTGAGGTGAGTGCAGCCTCTCTCTTTTTTTTGTTTTTGCTTCAACGTAAACAGTTTGTCCTTCCTTTTTTATATATATATATATATATATATATATATATATATATATATATAAATATAAAAGTAACGAAAGCTGGGAACTCATGGTAAATTCACAGCGTGTCGTTAACCTCTGCGAAATCGACAATGGTTAACCTGCTGTGACCTACAGTAGACGTGTAGTGTATTGGATATCTCACAGCAGACTGGACACATGAGGCCTTAGTCTTAATCGGCAAAAAAAAAAACCTCATATGGCATCTAATTTTCCAGAAATTCTGATAATCTAGCACATATTACCTAACTGCAAGGGAATCTAGAATGTTATAGACCAAAAGCAGCAATAACCAGTTATGAGTGTAATAGTACAGTAGTGTGCTGTATATTAGCATCTTGAGTCTTCACTAGACCTTTTATGTGCATTTCTATGATCAGTCGATAATCCAGTCATAGATACCAGATAAAGGAATTCTGCTACATAGGTGATTTGATGTATATACCATCTATAATACTTTAAACTAAACTAATTTAGTATTCTTGACCATAAATTCACATAGAATTTATTAAAGCTAGAATCCATTCACATAAAAATGTGCTCTGTTGTAATTTCCCTCCAGAATGGTCTAGAAAAGCCAGAGCAATGCCAGATCCAGGGCTGTGGAATCGGTCGGAGACAGTTTTGGGTGGAGTTGTAGTTGGAAATAGTTACTGACTCTGACTATAAAATAGAGTGATTAGTTATTATATAGTATATTATATTATTATAGCTTTTTTTTTCCCTGTCTGAGCATGGCTGGCTGCCAGTTATGAAAGAGTCTAAGCCTAAGTTTAAGAATAAGGTCTACCAACAACACAGCCCTGGCGAGAACGGTGGCAACTGGTGTCTATATGGCACTTTATATTTTACAATAAGGCATTGCCCTTGACCTGTCAAAGAGTCAGACAGAAAAATGTTGCAGGTAACTTGTAACATCAGTTGTTGCACGGGGTGCCTGAACGTATCCCATTGAAAACAATGGGATCTTTTCTGGCATGAGTTTTCTCTCTGGTGTGAGTTTCCCCACTGTGTATATGTAATCACACCCTTAGTAACCTTCTGTCCTTATAATTTTATATACTGGTGGAATATTTTGTTCTTTACAGATATATAGAAGAGTGTTATCTTAAAGAGGACATTTCACCACCTCCACCAACTCCATTTCTTTGCCGATCCACTGATTCCAGCGGAGTTGGAATTTTCTTCTCTAGCTCCCACCATTTCCAAGCAATTAATGCAGTTAGTTTTGGTACCTGATAAACATGTCATGTACCAAAACTAACTGCATTGATTGCTCAGAAATGACTCACCTGACTTTGTACTGTTAGGTTGGTGGTGTGATTCAGAACTCCAATCAGAGGCAGCCAGTGTCAGAGCTCAGAATCACACCCCTTGTCTGCTCCTGCCTGACACCGCCCTCCTGACAGTACAGAGCCTAAATAGCATATCAGGCTCCACAACTAACAGCACTTATTGCTTGGGAACGATGGGGGATAGAGAAAAAAAAATCCCAACTGTGCTGGAATCAGTGGAGGGGCATATTAAACAGTGCAAAGGACTGGAATTGGTGAAGATGGTAAAAAGTCCTCTATAGGCAGATTTGGCACTGACAATACAGTATAATGTCTTACTTTAATTCTTACACTTTTGTTTTACTTTACAGAAACAAATAGTACCACTGCAGAACCCTCCAGTCTAAGGTAAATTCTATCTAAAGTGTTCCTGCATACATACAGTATAGTCATTGTAGTTTCTGTATGGTAACATTGTCACAACATGCAAATCGTTGCCTGGGACTTGTCTATACTGCTGTACTGTTCTTTTCCAGTTTGATCCATGTGTGCAGGATAACCTCAAGGTTATGGTCCTTGTACTTTAGTAGTTGTGATTGATGGTAGAGGTGTCCATATATATTTAATCACTATTTGTTGCTGATGTACATAGTCCATATTAACTAACTCTGGTGGTTTTTATGCTAAAGTGTAGGAAGAACTTGTGCTTTGCACCAAAGACTGACGTCTGAAAGAAGCTGAAAGTCAATTCTATGCTTGCTATATGTGACAAACTTTGTGACTTTTTCAATTTACGAACTTGACCTTTTCTCAACCAGAGTTGATTTTTTTTCAATGTTTTGTTTACTGACCAACTCCTCTATTTTTTCTCAGTCCAACTCCTTCATAAATGACAGCCATAGTTAGACAGGGGCAGTAAAGATCCTGTAATTCACGAATAAAGCTAGTGATTGAGTTCCTATGAAAGTAAATCTGCAACTGCAATTTACATCCTTCATCCATGAGAGACAAATTCCTTTCCTTGATATTATGATTTCTATTACGGGAGAAAATACACTTTCTATTACTTTAAATAGGAAAACTACAGCCACTAATGCCCTTTGGAGATGGGATAGACATCACCCGAAACCACTTCAGAGGGGTATCCCAAAGGGACAATTCCTCCGGGTGCGGAGGAATTGTTCGTCCATATAGGAATTTGATCATCAGAGCCAACTACTATTGGAAAGATTAGTGGATAGGAGCTATCCAAGATCACTATTGGAACAGTCACGCAACTTGGCCAGGCATACACCGAGGGAGTCATTATTAGTACCAAGGCATCATAATTCTCATCATCAAATATTATACGTTTGATTGGTACATATGATGATAATTCAGAGAATGTCCTAAAAATATTACGGATGTATTGGGATATACTAGGGCAGGATCCTGATGTCTGTGAAGTGATTACTTCGAAGCCCTCTATCACCTTTCGGAGAGATAGAAACTTGGCAAACAGGATCACGCATAGTCATCTTAATCCATCATGGGCTGCGCCCACATGGTTGGGGGCAACAGGGCCACCGGGCACATACAAATGCGGATCCTGTAGGGCATGTGCCTATATAGGTAGAGGCTCTATTGTGGTGACTCATGCTACGGACCATCAATATGAAATCAGGGAGTTTATAAACTGCCTTACGGAGGGAGTGGTGTACGTGGGGTCTTGCCCACTAAATTATGGGGGTAAAACTAAGAGACCACTACGTAGACATATTTTAGATCATGTTGGCGACATAACCCCAATTGCCAACCATATATGGGAATGCCATCAAGGAGATGTATTCTCTATCAAATTCCAAGGTATGGAACGGATACGCAAATCCCCTCGGGGTGGGGATTGGGATCGTGTGATCCTATGTAAGAAGGCCCAGTGGATATTTAGGTTTAAATCTGTTAAGCCACTAGGAGTAAATGATGCTATTTCTTTTGCGTCATTTATTTGACTAGAGGGATGTAGTTTGTAATTATCTCCATTATATTCCTATATTCATTTGCTGGTTTACTATCTATCAGGGTGGCAGATTGTGACTCCCTTTTAGTGAGATCTATGTATTGGGACAGGGACAGGGGTATGTCAAAACTAACATGGCGCCCACCGTTTATTCCATACATTATAACATCTCTTTTTACCGCCCTGATGTGGCTCGTATGTATAGTGCATGTTTTGAGACATGCATTGTATGTATGAGCGGGTACTAGCGGTATTTATTTACTCAAGTGAGCGATGGATAGTTGCTCATTTGTTAGTTGATATTATTATTGGTGTCGTTAGCTAATTCCTTCATCATGTTTGTCTAAATGGTTCTCTGTCTATATGTGACAATCCATGGTTTAATATACTTGCCATGTATATAGATCGTGCCAGCTTCCTTTTTACAGCTGATTGTCAGTGTGTTTATATCGGGTGAGCCCACCCTGATGTACACGCTCCTTACTATTAGCCTAGAGGTGGGCGTTTTGTACTATACGAGTTCTGATAGATTAGGGGCATGGTTTCTTGCACATGCAGGTCTACAAATGAGACTGTGGTGCTAGTATACAGTGTCGGCCTCTCTTGGTACCGGAGCTCACCACCAGAGCTCCGGGAACTGTGGTCTTTACCGCAACCTTTTTTATTTTCATCTGTAACATCTCTCCTGATGAACCTGATAGACACAGCTAGGGATGACACGTTGAGAAATTAGATATACTTTCTCTGGGCACCTCCATGAGAGTACAATCCAGGATCCAAACATAGATATAGGGCAGAGAACATTGGATATTCTACATAGCTGAGTCAGACGCCGATCCTCACTATGTTTGCCTACATGTGGTCTCTGTGCTGATAGCTGGAGCTTATAGTATCACCTGGTTTACATTTGCGGTTACTCTTTGCTAGTAAGGCACCTCTTTTGGGTTATATTTACGAGGGATATCGATTAGGTATTCAAATTATGTAAACCCTACTATGGTTTCAAATTTATAGAGCTCTAAGATATAGTGGGTTTATTTATATCTATATATCTTATTAGAAGCTCCTCCTTGAGTAAAACGACATTTACCATAATAGGGTGGTGAGGCTTAACATATTAGATCCTCTCTATCTAAGAGGACTAACTTATCAATTGATATATATTTGTAGTGTGTTGATGTTGTCCCAGATTGATAAGGCATATTTTTATGACTATAATATTAAAAGTTATATTTTAAAGGTTTTTTCCCTTTTCTTTGGGACCAATTTCTGTGATTTTAAATCTGCAACAAACTATACATCTAATTCATTATACAATATTAATCATTTTATAATATTATTATGGTTGTTATTATTATAATTAACCATTTTATTTTTAAGTCGGGGTCTGTAACTTTTATTCAATTCTGACTCCACCCAAAACTGGTCCTAGACTCTGACTCCACACCCTGGTTTTTTAGTCTACCCCTAATTGTTTTTCTTTTTTAGTTGGACACACAGGGTTTACTCATTTTTTAAAATCAGAGTGAATTGAAGTGATTTAGGTCTTTTTTTCATTAGTTGGTAATAGCGACAAGGATAAATAAGTTAAATAAAGAGTTTGTGAGTACATATGTTCTGGCTCAGGTTCAATTGCAGTATGTAGAGTTCCAACGTATGAAACCTCAAGTTGTCCATTGAGTTCCAGTATGATAAAAAATATACTGTGGGATCTCTTGTATTGAAAAGTGTAGTCAATTTATAATAGAAAATAAAGGTATACTGACATATAGCACCCAAATGTTTCCAAAAGGCAGTCTGCTGGACCCTATTCCTTGTTTGGTTAATAAAGTTCCTTAAGCTAATATGCCAATGACTGTGATTACATTCCTTCAGCTCCTCAACCCACACCTATACACCATGCTTTACTATCTCTTAGGTGTTTGAATTGTTGACTGTCTCCGTTATCAAACATTTCATCTCTAACCAACTCTATATGTTTTGCTCTCTAAAGTAGTATTACTATCCTGCATTCAGTGGCAGTTCATGTCCTATTGCTTGAACTTGTAATTCTGGTTATGTATTTCAAAACAAAAAAACTAAATAAAATCTTTTTTAAAAGAAAAGAACTTTCATGTAACTGATGGATGGAAAGTCGAAATAAAATGTAGCTCACAGTGCGTGATATAAAGCTGATCTGTCATCAGACTATGCTGGACTATGTCATGACACCATAGTATGGGCACAGGTCTACTCTCCTATTAACCAAAATGGTACAAAAACTGTACCCTTTGGCTCTTGGGAGCTATCAAGGTATACATTGAACATATCGGGCTGATTTATAATGGCTTGAGCACCAGAAAACTAATGTACAAGGCATGACAAATTTTGACTTTTCAAGTTTTGCACCTTTTAAGCCACTTGCCTCAAAGGAGGTGTGACGGGGACAGGGCTATTGGTGTACATTTCTATTTAGGTGCAGGGACCCCGGGGGATACACCATAAATTAAGAGCTAACTCAGGCAGGGCAGAGATTATCAAGACTGGTATGGAAAACTGCGGTCTTGTTCAATATAGTTTATGACCCCATCAATGATGATTGACAGCTAGCTGCTGTGTTTCTGCATACTGCAGCCAGTTACTGTGAGGTGGTATACATAGAAAGGCAGAGCGCTCTGGTAATGAATACATTGGTCTCATAAACAATGTCAATATATGACACAAACACTAAAGAAATGTATATACTTAACCAAGTGTCACTATTTTTCCTGTATACATGTGCATAATTTGTTGTTCTTTGTTTCCTGTGTTTAGCCCTCCCAGAGAAGACCATAATGACAGTTTAACCTCTGAGCTTCTGAACCTCAGCGACTCTCCCATCAGATCCTTCGTATCAATCTCAGAAGCCACAGATTGCCTTGTTGACTTCAAGAAGCAATTCAGCCGTCAGCCGAACAGTAGAAGAGCAAGTCGGCGGGGGAAGAGACGTAGGATGTGACTACAGCTCTACTTGATTAATTCAGGACCAAATATTGTGTGTCAGCACATGTACAATCTGTTCTTTATATAGACCAATATCTATTCTGTAGTACACAAGAACATAGGACTTTTCCACAGAAGGATGTGATGTTTTTCCATCATCAATGTAGCTATATATCTTTGTGAGTGCTTTCATTATGTATTATAATGTCAAGCAATACTGCCTGGTAAAGTGCCTGCAATTGTAAATATATAATTTATGGTGATATTTTATTTCCTTATGGTCCAGGATGAAATTTATACTTTCTGCTGAAAAGATGCTATCTATGTGTCAGTCCGGATGTAACAGAATAAATGACAATGTGTTCTTTTCACCATTGTATACTTCCATAATTTAATGTTAACAATTTGGTTGCCTTCCTGCCAGTCAGCAGCGCATGAATGTTTCTGTTACAGCAGATATTGTTAGCTTGGCACCTCTTCCTTTAAAGAGGACTTCTACCCAAAATGTAAAAGTTACCATATGTTAGTAAATTAGAAATTGGAAATAATAGTCTATGGGGTCCGCAGGTTTCCACGGGTAACCACTTTTTAAGCGAGTTAGCTTTCCGTTTTTGAGGTCCCCAAGGGGACCCGAAGAGTGGAAAGCCGAACACTAGTGTGAACCTAGCATAATCTGTTTAGATCTATAGTAACAGCACAAAGGATGAGATTACTACACGTCATTCACATTCTCCAACTAAAACCTGCAGCATGTCTGGTATTGCTTTGACCTTCACCCACACAAAAGGTTAGTAGTTCTATGAGCTACTGAGTACTGAGCAGCATAGAACTACAAGAGCATACTGCCCATGCACGAGATTTGAACAACAGTGGACGCAGCTAGGAAGGAGAGAGGGGGAAGGCACATAACAGAGAATAGGATGGCACAGAAAGAAAAAGAGGCGTTAGTCCACGATGACGCGGCTGTGCTCCTTGAACATGGCTAACGCCCCCTGCGTGCTCTGGACTTCATTTACATATGGATTAAAAGGTGATTTATTCTAAAACTATCGGGTGGAACAGAAAAATAAAGGTATTGCTGGAATAGCCTTTATAAAGGCTACATTATAGTGTCACTAGTTAAAAATGCTTCTTTCCAATGATAGGCTCCCTTTAAGTTTTCATGGGATTTCTGTTACATCTGAACTTACCCTTGGTTTGCTAGTGTTGGTGCACAAGCGTAGAGACAATTTGATAGTTTTAAAGAAAATGAAAAAAATCTAAATAATGTTTCTTCTAAACTGCTGAGCGAGTGGGGGGGGGTCACAGTGACAACTGGGCTGTAAATGATGAGCGGTATGAGTCGCACACGACTGTTCACCTCACTAAGCTCCGCTGTTAGCTACAATATCTATATCTTTCTACACTTGTCACTGAGAGAAGTCTATGCCAGAAATGAGTCTACGGACCAGAGTACTGAATATTGAAATGTACGAGACAATTCTATTTTAGTGACATTTTCCCTTTAAGCTTGTGTTATTAACTTGTGATCTGTTTTGGAGTGTACAGACTGCTTCTCCTTTGCTAAAGTGAATGCGCTTAGTGGATATTACTAAGCATTTGTCTGCAGTCTCTGTTTACAGGGACATCTGTGAAATGACAGCTACTGAAATGTGCAATGATGGTTGAAATATTCATATCAAATCAGTTCAAAGCAATGTCGGAGAAGTGTTTAGCTCATGTCTGTCTGCATCAAGCCTCATTTCGTCTGCAACTCCCTCAGGTCCTCTTAAAAATGCAACATCTTTAATAACCCATATAATTCCTTAACCAAACAGGTAAAGTATATGTCATCAGCTTAACCACTATGCCACTTCATTTCTGGAGAAGGGAAAAAAAAAATCATCTGTGGCCATTGAAAGTTGCTTGTGACAGGAGGAATGCTCCATCTCTTCATTCTATGGTTTGTGAAATTGTCAATTACTTTTCTTATCTCATTTACAAATGTCATATTGTCACCATGATTTTATAGCCATGTATATGTAGGTTTTTTTGGCTGATCATCAAAGCAAGAGATCTGGATAATGAGATGACAGTCTCCCATGTTCTATATTTTGCAAATGAAAGAGGGCACAGTCTAACTTCCTGCTATGTAAACAGACAGATTATTTTTTCAGCAGAATATTTACTGCCCACACCATATTTTTGTATTTTCTCTCTTGATTTTGCAATAGGCATTTGGGGTAAGAGAATGTAGAGATATTAGTTTGCATTGGCATTTAAAGGGTCCTTCCCTTCACATAGTCTTATCTCTACTAGCCCACATATCCTGACTCAGCATCACACACAGACGTCTAAGGAGAGGAAGAGGCTGCTCCCTGGTAGTAATTGATTTACTACATCATCCTGTACAGTGGAAGAGCATTATCATACTAGATATCATAGAATTAAAGGATATATCTTGTTCACAGTGTAGCAGAGCTTAACAACTGCAGTATGTGCTATTTCTAGCGGCCTTCGCCTTCCTCACTGTCCCCTCCTCTATCCATAGACTTCTATGTTAGAAGTATCTCAGCCTTATAAATGAAGAACAAAGCATTTTTCTTTGCTGAGATATGTTACAAGCTTTCTTATTTTCATCTGCAATAGTCATCTTTAAAAAAAAAAAATTAGAATTGGAAGTAAGACTATAATAAAAAGTCACAACACAAGACTCTGACATATGCCACTATACAGACATGCATAGTGGGCTGCAGCAGAACACTGCTATACACAGAGTGCCTATCACACTATATGGACAGACATAGGGGAAATGAGAACTTGAATGTTTCCCAGTAATAGGACCTAATGTGATCAGCTTATATGTGAGACCCTGTGAAAAAACATATGATGTTTAATGTTACCAAATGTATAAAGAGTGAAAATTTATAGAAAAACAAATAAGGCAAAATTAGTACACCCCCTGAAGGGTGGCACCTGACAGGTATTCATAATACACCAGAGACTCTCTGTGCCATGCCAGATTCCTTGTGTCCAGCAGGTTGGTGGGTGGCTGGGACATAGATCCCCATGAATATTACAGTCCTGAAAAATTGCTGTTTTTGCAGTTGTAAAAGCAGATTGGCCACTATGAAAGCTGGAGCAAACCATACTGCCATTTTATAACAAAGCAGGATTCCCTTTAAAAAGCAAAATAATGTTGGTCATTTGGTACTAAAGAATTATCCTAGTTTGAGGTGTGACTAGACTTTGTCCAAACAGAAGTGGATATGGTCTATTTCCCTCTTGTCCACTCTGGCATGAGTCCACCCACTTGACAATACACAGTACAAAGCCTAATTATTATATTGGGTACTGAAACTAACAGCACTGATTGCTCGGGGAAAGGTGGAGACTAGAGAAAAAAAAATTTCCAACTGCATCGGAATCAGAAGAGTGGTGATTGTCAGAAGATATAAAAAGTTGGGGGGATGTGGTGAAAGATACTTTTTAAGCCAGTTTTATTTAGGAACATAGGTAATATAGGAACATAGGTACATAGGAATCATGTCATGTCTTTTCTTATTGTTTCTATTCCTTGCATATAGTTTACAGTTTTTAACTAAATGAAACCTAGACACAGCCTAAGGATACCATCCCCTGGCAGGATACTCAAAACTTACATTTGGGTTCACATTGTCTTGTCATGTCATCCTACAAGGTGATGATGTCATCCTGTTTTAAATTAAGTAGCTCAGGTATTGCCAGGACTTCAATGCTGTCTGGTGCCCCCCACAGATCTGCCGTTCAGGTATAGTGCAGCTCCTGTCAACGTTTACATGCTAGGAGCCACACTTGTCATGTGATCTTAACGGCAGATTTTGGTACTGCGCTTTGGACGGCAATTGAGCACCGTGGCCCTGGACACTTAAGCCAGGTGCCACACTGTCATCAAACAGCAGATCTGCAATGAATTGGACTGTGAGACCCCTGCAGATCTATTATTGATGACCTATCCTAATGACAGGCCATCAATATTAGAAATTGGATAAACCGTTCATCTTAAAATCCTAGCTCGTACTTGGCTGCATCATCTGGTTCTTTTCCCATTCCCTGTTTTTATGTTTTCTGCCCACAATTTCTGTTGCAGTCTAATGACTCCAAGCTATGTCACCTTAGCCCAGCTCATACATGGCAATTTCAATTTATATTTTCACTAGGTTTTCTTAAGGCTGAGGCCCCACGTTGCAGAAACACAGCTTTTTTTTGTTGCACATTTAGCTCTGTAGAGCAACAAGGGTGTTGGCAATTACCTCATAGGAGCAACAGCAACACCCTCATTTCTCCAAAGAATTCAGGTGACAAAGAAGGCGATATTTCAGCAACAGAGGCACCGACTCACAAGTTGAAAGCACTGATCCATGACCCTAACCTATCTGTGAGGCTGGGTTCTGTTTCCAGATTCCCTTTAACCCCTCCATACCACAGCCAATTTTCATTTTTGCATTTCCATTTTTCACTCCCCCCATTTCAAGAGCCATAACTTTTTCATTTTTCAGTTCACAGAGTCATATAATGGCTTATTGTTTGTGGAACAAATTGTACTTTGTAATAGCACCTTTCAATATCCTGTACAAGGTACTGTGAAGCTGGAAAGAAAATTCAAAGTGAGGTGGAATTGGAAAAAAAAAACACATTTACGCCAATTTCTTATGGGTTTAATTTTTATGTCATTCACTATATGGTAAAAATGACATGTTACCTGTATTCTGCGGGTCAGTAGAATAGCAGCGATACCAAATTCATATAGTATTTGTAATGTTTTGATACCTTTTAAAAAATTAAAAACTTAGCAAAATCCAAAAAAAAAAAAATTGTGTCGCCATATTGTGACACCTGTAACTTTTTTATATTTATGTGTATGGAACTGGGTAAGGCATCTTTTTATGCGGGACTAGATGGCATTTTTAGTGATACCATTTTGGGGAAGGTCTGATGGTTTGATCACTTTTTATTCCATTTTTATAGGAGGTAAAAAGTTGAAAAAAACAGGCATTTGACCATTTTGATTTTTTCCCCGCTACGCCGTTCACCATATGGGAGAAATAATTTAATATTTTAATAGTTTGGACATTTTGGAGCACGGTGACACCTAAAGTGTTTGTTTACTTCTGTTTATTTTTATATGTGATCTAGGGAATGGGGGGTGATTTGAACTTTTATATTTTTTGTGTTTTTTTTATACTTTAAAAAATTTTTTTTTTTTTTTTTTTTTCTTTTACTTTTATGATCAGACCCCTTAGGGACCTTGAACCCTAGGGGGTCTGATTGCTCACACTATACAATGCAATACTAATGTATTGCAGTGTATAGCGAAATTCATTCCCTTCTATTACACGTTGCCTCTGGCAGCGCATAATAAATCTAATGTAATGACAAGCCTGGGAGCCTTCAATAGGCTCCCAGCTGTCATAAAAACTGATCACCGCCCTCCAATGACGTTCAAGAGGGCGGCGATCGGTGAAAGATGGCGGCGCCCGTGGTGGCTGCGCATTTTAGATGCCGCGGTCACATTTGACCGCGGCATCTAAAGTGTTAACAGCTGCGATCAGTGTTGGCACCGATCGCAGTTGTTAGCGGCGGGTACTGGCTGTATTATACAGCCGGGATCTGCTGTGTATCCTGAGCTCTCTCCATACAACCCTTCATACCCAATCATGTACATGTACATGATTTTGTGTGAAGGGGTTAAGCTATTTACAGGATTGGATCGCTGCTAGAGAAAGAGGCAAGACCAGTACTTGGCAATAGTTTTCCCCCCTTTTGAGGTCCAAGTCCATTTCAAACCTTTACTATTGTTGTATATGCGCCATTATTACTAATACATTCATTTCCAAGTAAGTGGCAGATCCACTTAGATTTGTGATAATGTAAAAGCAGTCTCTCTTGTAGTCTGTAATATACTCTTTCCTACGCGGCCCATTGTAGAGGACAAACCACACATTATCTGTCACAGTGAACACTATTCTAGAAATGTTCTTTTCCTTGACCAGTTGGTCACTGTGTGATGTGAACTGCTTTTCACTGAGAAAGTGTGTAATTAGCAGGGAATTTTAAGTGGATGGTGGGTGAGAAATGTCAAAATGTGATAAAATATTCCAAGCAGTATTTTTTATATATATAAAAAAATGATAGTTTGGGAAAGAAAAATTATGTGCATTGTTTTGTAAAAGATTTTACTAGATTTTTTTTTCCATATAGAAACAGCAAAATACAGTGCAATATACAGTGCCTTGAGAAAGTATTCGGCCCCCTTGAACTTTCCAACCTTTTGCCCACGTTTCAGGCTTCAAACATAAGGATATAAAATTTAAATTTTTTGGTGAAGAATCAACAAGTGGGACACAATCGTGAAGTGGAACGAAATTTATTGGATATTTTAAACTTTTGTAAAAATTAAAAGACTGAAAAGTGGGGTGTGCAATATTATTCGGCCCCCTTAAGTTAATACTTTGTAGCGCTACCTTTTGCTGCGATTACAGCTGCAAGTTGCTTGGGGTATGTCTCTATCAGTTTTGCACATCGAGAGACTGAAATTCTTCCTTGGAAAACAGCTGGAGCTCAGTGAGGTTGGATGGAGAGCGTTTGTGAACAGCAGTTTTCAGCTCTTTCCACAGATTCTCGATTGGATTCAGGTCAGGACTTTGACTTGGCCATTCTAACACCTGGATACGTTTATTTGTGAACCATTCCATTGTAGATTTTGCTTTATGTTTGGGATCATTGTCTTGTTGGAAGATAAATCTCCGTCCCAGTCTCAGGTCTTTTGCAGACTCCAACAGGTTTTCTTCCAGAATGGTCCTGTATTTGGCTCCATCCATCTTCCCATCAATTTTAACCATCTTCCCTGTCCCAGCTGAAGAAAAGCAGGTCCAAACCATGATGCTGCCACCACCATGTTTGACAGTGGGGATGGTGTGTTCAGGGTGATGAGCTGTGTTGCTTTTACGCCAAACATATCGCAGTGGCCAAAAAGTCGATTGGTCATTAGACCAGAGCACCTTTTCCACAGTTTGGTGTGTCTCCCAGGTGGCTTGTGGCAAACTTTAACGAGACTTTTATGGATATCTTTGAGAAATGGCTTTCTTCTTGCCACTCTTCCATAAAGGCCAGATTGTGCAGTGTACGACTGATTGTTGTCCTATGGACAGACTCTCCCACCTCAGCTGTAGATCTCTGCAGTTCATCCAGAGTGATCATGGGCCTCTTGGCTGCATCTCTGATCAGTCTTCTCCTTGTTTGAGATGAAAGTTTAGAGGGACGGCCGGGTCTTGGTAGATTTGCAGTGGTCTGATACTCCTTCCATTTCAATATGATCGCTTGCACAGTGCTCCTTGGGCTGTTTAAAGTTTGGGAAATCTTTTTGTATTCAAATCCGGCTTTAAACTTCTCCACAACAGTATCACGGACCTGCCTGGTGTGTTCCTTGGTCTTCATGATGCTCTCTGCGCTTTAAACAGAACCCAGAGACTATCACAGAGCAGGTGCATTTATACGGAGACTTGATTACACACAGGTGGATTATATTTATCATCAGCAGTCATTTAGGACAACATTGGATCAATCATCCTCACTGAACTTCTGGAGTGAGTTTGCTGCACTGAAAGTAAAGGGGCTGAATAATATTGCACGCCCCACTTTTCAGTTTTTTATTTTTTACAAAAGTTTAAAATAACCAATACATTTCGTTCCACTTCACGATTGTGTCCCACTTGTTGATTCTTCACCAAAAAATTAAAATTTTATATCCTTATGTTTGAAGCCTGAAATGTGGCAAAAGGTTGAAAAGTTCAAGGGGGCCGAATACTTTCTCAAGGCACTGTACATGTTTTTCAGGAGAACAATGCATCTAGATTATTTTTGTATACACCAACTCAGCGTGTTATAAGATGCTATCAGGGACTTTCAACCAACTCACATGTTGACATCCAAATCCTTTTACTTCCCTTTCCTTAATGTACTTAATGTACCTCAGAGCATGCACCGCTGCATGTTTGTCATACCTTCTGCATAAATACATACAGTATATATCCAAAAAAGGACTTGCATCAAATTTAGAAAAAACTTACACAGCTGCAGCAATGATATGCCAATATAATCCACATGACTTCTGTAACCAATGACTAGTCAGAGCAGTATATGACATGAGATTGGCTGCAGCAGTCAGGTGGAGTGTATGTGCATGACACTGCTGCAGTTAGGGAGAACTGGAAGCAGCCGCAGATATAAAAAGTGAATATTACTTTTTTTATCACATTCCCTCCCTAAGTTTTTGTATAGCTTAGGAAGCCACTTTAAGACAAAGAAACTTAATGACCACAAGTAATAGATAGACCTAATGTTTGAATGTTGTCAGTGTAGCCAATGATGTAACTACCAGAAGCCTAGCATCTACAATGGGGCTATTAGCTAACGCAGTGGTTCTCAACCTTACTAATGCCGCAACCCTTTTAATACAGTTCCTCATGTTGTGGTGACCCCCAACCAAAAAATTATTTTCGTTGCTACTTCATAACTGTTTTTTTTTTTTTTTTTGTTTTGTTTTTGCAGTAGTTGATGATTTTACAGTACATGATTTTACATTTACCCAGTAATTATAATTCATGAAGTGTCATTTTACCTCCAGTACTGCTGCTTTCAACACAGTAGCTTTTTTTAATAGAGTAGCTGCTTTAACCACTTCAGTACCAGGCCTATTTCTGGTCCAGGACCAGAAACATTTTTGGGTATTTTGTATGTGCGGTTTTGAGGGCTATAACATTTTTATCATTTGGGTTATTCAACTAATTTCTGCGCCTTTTTTTTGGTGACACATAGGGCTTTATTTTTATGTTTTTATTTTTGCATGTTTTTTAATTTTTTTTTATATAAAAATAAAATATAAACAAAAGAGGAGGGAAAACATGTCTGTTCTTCACTTTTTCATATTTTTTTTTATTTAATAGCACAAAGTGCTACTAAAAAACATTTTAAAATAGTTTTTCCTCTACGTTACGGTAATTTTTATTTTGTATGGTGTCGGTGGGGGTGGGGTTATAGAGCTAATCTGAGTCCTAGGACCCAGTAGCTCTAAACACTCTGATCCCGGTGGATCACATGACCGCCAGGTCAGAGGGCAGCCACATCATGGCGGCGCCCATAGCTGTGTATTCAGCGCTCATTGAATGCTGTGTATACAGCAATTGGGAAGGCAGGGACGGTAATAAACCTTCCCTGCCTTTTCTCTGGGAGACGGAGACGGATAGAGGAGCAGTGTCTCGGTTCCTAAGACCATCGGAACCCACAGGTTGAGAACCACTGAGCTAAAGGAACACATCTCTATTATTATACAGCCATGGCTGTAAGTGTTGGCATCCCTGAAGTTTTTTCCAGAAAATGAAGTATTTCCCCCCCCAAAAAAAAATTATTGCAATCACATGTTTTGTTGTACAAATGTTTATTTCCTTTTTGTATATTGGAACAACACAAAAAAACAGAAAAAAAAAAGCCAAAAATGATATAATTTCATGCAAAATTCCAAAAATGATCAAGACTAAATTACTGACACCCTCAACTTAATATTTGGTTGCACACCCCTTTGAAAAAAATAACTGAAATCAATTGGTTCTTATAAACAAGCTTCTAACACTTCTCAACTGAAATTTTGGACCACTCTTCTTTTGCAAACTTCTCCAAGTCTCTCATATTTGAAGGGTGCCTTCTCCCAACATCAATTTTAAGATCTCTCTAGGGTGTTCAATGGGATTTAAATCTGGACTTATTGCTGGCCACTTCAGAACGCTCCAGTGATTTGTTTCCATCCATTTCTGGGTAATGGAGTTACTTACTTTTTGAAGTATGTTTGGGGTCATTGTCCTGCTGGAAGCCCCATGACCTAGGATGCAAACCCAGCTTTCTGATACTGGGCCCTAAACTGTGACCCAAAATCCTTTGGTAATCTTCAGATTTCATTATGCCTTGCACACAATCAAGACACCCAGTGCCAGAGGCAACAAAACAACCCAAAATCATCTTTGAACATCCACCATATTTGACTGTTGGTACTGTGTTCTTTTCCTTGTAGGTCTCATTCCGTTTTCGGTAAACAGTAGAATGATGTGCTTTACCAAAAAGCTCTATCTTGGTCTCATCTGTCCACAAGAAGTTTTCCCAGAAGGATTTTGGCTTACTCACGTATATTTTGGCAAACAGTCTAACTTTTTTATGTCTCTGTGTCAGCAGTGGGGTCCTCCTGGGTCTCCCGCCATAGCGTTTCATTTTATTCAAATGTGGACAGAGTTTGGGCTGACACTGATGCACCCTGAGCCTGCAGGACAACTTGAATTTCTTTGGAACTTGGTTGGGGCTTTTTATCCACCATCCGGACTATCCTGCATTGCAACCTTTCATCAATTTTGCTTTTCCGTCCACATCCAAGGAGATTAGCTACAGTGCCATAGGTTGTAAACTTCTTGATGCTGCGCACAGTGGACAAAGGAACATTAACATCTCTGGAGATGGACTTGTAACCTTGAGATTGTTGATATTTTTCCACAATTTTGGTTCTCAAATCCTCTGACAGTTCTCTTCTCCTCTTTCTGTTCTCCATGCTTAGTGTGGCACACAATGCAAAGATTGAGTCAACTTCTCTCCTTTTTGTCAGGTTTCAGGTGTGATTTTTATATTGCTCACACCTGTTACTTGCCATACATGAGTTTGAACGAGCATCACATGCTTGACACAAAGTTATTTACCCACAATTTTGAAAAGGTGCCAACAATTTTGTCCAATCCATTTTTGCGTGAAATTATGTCCATATTTTTTGTATTGTTCCAACACACACAAAGGAAATAAATGTGTATAACAAAAAATTGCAATACTTTTCTGGGAGAAATATTTTTCTGGAAAAATTTCAGGGGGGTGCCAACACTTACAACCATGATTGTATATGTCAGGGGTATTTCCTGATACCTCTAATCAGTGGTGAACCTAGCCTCTTTGCTGCCTGAGGCAGACTATACAAAGAGGCCCCCCCCCCCCCCCAAAAAAAAAAATTGCGTTTCCATGCTACTAGCTTCACACGCTGTTATCGTTGCACAATATACACAATACACAAAGTTATAATACAGTTTTTAAGAATTCTTCTTATTGCATTACTTCAGTATCAGATCAACAACACAGCATTAACAATGAAAGTAACTTCACACATCTTCTGCTTGGTGGATGGACGAGCCCACGTGGCCCCCATTATCTATAATAGGAGCCCCGCAGATAGCTGAGTACTGGACTTCGGCTATCTTTAGCACTCCCATTGAAGTGAATGAGAGACGCGGGTTCATACATCCACCAAGTGACACACCTACAGTGATGGCCAAAAGTATTGGCACCCCTGCAATTCTGTCAGATAATACTCAATTTCTTCCAGAAAATGATTGCAATCCCAAATGCTTTGGTAATAATATCTTCATTTAATTTGTCGTCAATGGAAAACCACAAAAAGAATTGTCAAAAAGCCAAATTGGATATAATTCCACACCAAACATAAAAAAGGGAGTGGACAAAAGTATTGGCACCCTTTGAAAAATCATGTGATGCTTCTCTAATTTGTGTAATTAACAGCACCTGTTACTTACCTGAGGCACATAACAGGTGGTGGCAATAACTAAATCACACTTGCAGCCAGTTGACATGGATTAAAATTGACTCAACCTCTGTCCTGTGTCCTTGTGTGTACCACATTGAGCATGGAGAAAAGAAAGAAGACCAAAGAACTGTCTGAGGACTTGAGAAGCAAAATTGTGAGGAAGCATGAGCAATCTCAAGGCTACAAGTCCATCTCCAAAGACCTGAATGTTCCTGTGTCTACCGTGCGCAGTGTCATCAAGAAGTTTAAAGCCCATGGCACTGTGGCTAACCTCCCTAGATGTGGACGGAAAAGAAAAATTGACGAGAGATTTCAACGAAAGATTGTGCGGATGGTGGCTAAAGAACCTCGACTAACATCCAAACAAGTTCTAGCTGCCCTGCAGTCCGAGGGTACAACAGTGTCAACCCATACTATCCGTCGGCGTCTGAATGAAAAGGGACTCTATGGTAGGATACCCAGGAAGACCCCACTTCTGACCCAGAGACATAAAAAAGCCAGGCTGGAGTTTGCCAAAACTTACCTGAAAAAGCCAAAAACTTTTTGGAAGAATGTTCTCTGGTCAGATGAGACAAAAGTAGAGCTTTTTGGGAAAAGGCATCAACATAGCGTTTACAGGGAAAAAAAAAGAGGCCTTCAAAGAAAAGAACACGGTCCCTACAGTCAAACATGGCGGAGGTTCCCTGATGTTTTGGGGTTGCTTTGCTGCCTCTGGCACTGGACTGCTTGACCATGTGCATGGCATTATGAAGTCTGAAGACTACCAACAAATTTTACAGCATAATGTAGGGCCCAGTGTGAGAAAGCTGGGTCTCCCTCAGAGGTCATGGGTCTTCCAGCAGGACAATGACCCAAAACACACTTCAAAAAGCACTAGAAAATGGTTTGAGAGAAAGCACTGGAGACTTCTAAAGTGGCCAGCAATGAGTCCAGACCTGAATCCCATAGAACACCTGTGGAGAGATCTCAAAATGGCAGTTTGGAGAAGGCACCCTTCAAATCTCAGGGACCTGGAGAAATCTGCCAAAGAAGAATGGTCTAAAATTCCAGCAGAGCATTGTAAGAAACTCATTGATGGTTACCGGAAGCGGTTGTTCGCAGTTATTTTGTCTAAAGGTTGTGTTACCAAGTATTAGGCTGAGGGGGCCAATACTTTTGTCCGGCCCATTTTTGGAGTTTTGTGTAAAATGATCAATGATTTGACTTTTTTTTTCATTCTCTTTTGTGTTTTTTCATTGCAAGCAAAATAAATGAAGATATTATTACCAAAGCATTTGTGATTGCTATCATTTTCTGGAAGAAATTGAGTATTATCTGACAGAATTGCAGGGGTGTCATTACTTTTGGCCATCGCTGTATATATATGGCTGCGGTCAGGCTGAATTCCCACCCAGTGGGGGGGGGGGGAAATACGAATTCTCAGGCTCAGTGGGGGTCTCAGCAGACAGACCCCCATCAATCAGGTATTTATCCTCTATCATTTAGGTGAATACAATGCAGTAACATTTTGTGACTTACAGGTGACGTCTCTGACTAATCCTTCACATTTCCCTTCTCTTCCCTTTGGACCGCCATGACCACGTCTTCCAGCTGTGACTTGTCTCTGTAAAGTTTGCAACACAGATATCTTTGGCTCATCACTTTTCCAGGCATCCAACCCACATTGTCCACACCTGCACACCCATTCTGCTGCTACCCCCAATTATTAAATATATGATATAACCACCCATAATGAATAATACTCCCAAGTGCATCTTTATATTAATAATGTCTGTGTGTACCCTGTATAAATAGTGCCCCTTATTAATAATGCCCCAGGTGTTAACTAATTAAAAAGTTTTCCAGGTCATTAATAAACTAATCAGTGGGGCTCAGGACCCCCAATGATCAGCTGTTTGAATGGTACCTGTGTAAGCGCCGTGACCGTTTCTCTGTTTACATAGTGTCATTCATCTCATAGCGGCCATGTAATGTAACTACAGCCTCGTCCTATGCACGTCTGTGACACGGCTGTAATTACATCACACGGTCACTATAAACAAACAGCGTGTGATATAAACAGGCGCCATAGCCCCTGTTTATAACGCCCCATTTACACACGCTATAATGTTCCACAGCAGCCCCTGCACACAGTATTACACAGTATTATAGCCCGGAGCGGCCCCTGCGCACGGTATTATGGCCCGCAGCGGCCCCTGCGCACGGTATTATGGCCCGCAGCGGCCCCTGCGCACGGTATTATGGCCCTCAGCGGCCCCTGCCCACGGTATTATGCTCCACAGTGGCCCCTGCACTGGTATTATGCACCACAGTGGCCTCTGCACACGATATTATGCTCCACAGTGGCCCCTGCACACGGTATTATGCTCCACAGTGGCCCCTGCACACGGTATTATGCTCCACAGTGGCCCCTGCACTGGTATTATGCTCCACAGTGCCCCAGAGTATAATGATAGGAGACCCAGGTGGTGACAAACATAAAAACCAGTGCTACTTACCTATCCTGGCACCGGTGCACTCCCTGCAGCTTTTGGCCCTGTTTAATTGCGCACAGATGCCTTCTCAGAGTAACACATCGCAGGAGAGGTGAGTAACAATGGTTTTTATGTTCCCTCACCTACCCTGGGTCTCCGATTATTATACTCCGAGGTCTGAAAAGACCCCGGAGTATAATAATAGTAGTATTTGAGGCCCACGGCCTCACTTACTGATGCCCAAAGCAGCTTGTGGCCGCCTCCGCCTCCCCTTCTGCGTCCCATAGCAGAAAAGGACGCGGAGGTGGCCACAAGCAGGCATGGGGGTAGGTAAGTAAATAGAATGTTACCTGCTGGGGTTACTCAGTGTAGGGGCTCGATGTCGTCATTGTATCACCACCTGCGCTGAGATATGGACATCTCGTAAGCCAGCTCAGGACAGGCCCCGCTCAGCTTTGTTTTTGTTTTTGTTTTTTTTGTTTTTTTTAAAGCAGCCTGTCCTGGGCTGGTTTACGGTAAATAAGTAGTAAAAATGCCACCCCCCAGACAGTGACTGACAGTGCCGCCTGAGGCAGCTGCCTCTCTTTGCCTCATTAGAGGTGCGCCCCTGCCTCTAATGCTCAGTCTTTATGTCACAGTAAAGGCATGCAGTAGAATATATCTTCTATAGGATCTTATTGGATTAAAAAAAGTATAGTACAGACTACACTATACCATACAGTAAAAAAGAGTATGCTGGTGCGTATTGATCCAGCATATGCCTAAATGACACACTTTTGACATATGATGGATCAATGGGGTCCTTTGGATGCGTTTGACAAATGTGCAAGAATCTTTTTCATCATATACTCTAAAAGTGTGAACAAAGCCTAAACCTGGCTATACAAATGATATGGCTGAAGGCTCGTTCAGCCAACAACTATCTGGATGGGTTTGGTTGACATGCATCTAATGTGTATAGGCTGCTTTAGTGATCTTTCCTTGAAGCAAAAGAGGAATCTGAATGGAGGAAGACAATAATGACAGTAAAAATAATAATAAAAATAATGGGGAGGATTTATTAGTACAACAATTTTAATAAAGGTCCCAACATACGTGAGGCATACTTGATTTATCAGGAGGCACCAGCCTCTAAACAAATCAGGTGCATGCACATGCGCCAGGATGTAAATCTGTGCCAGTCCGAAACTGGTAAGAGTTATAATAAACTGTCGGGTCGTGGCATCCTGGGCCTGATCTCCAGCCAGTCCACATTCACAGAAAGTGGTGAATGAGGCATAGAACGTACATTTGGTGTATGGCCCTTACTTATGCCAAATGTACACCCATATATGCTGGAAAATTGCTTTAGAGGGATTGATAAATTCCTAATGTTTCTACTTCATAAACTGAATTACTACTACAATTAATTGAAACGGGGATGTTGGGCCCTAGGACAAGTTTGGTATTTGAAACCAATGCTACCTGCTAAGCTCCTGCATATTGAAATCTTTACTTACTTTGCATATGGGGGCTGTAGAATATTGAGATATATAACAGTGCCATGTATTCTCAGTCACTCAGTTTAATTTTCTCTTCTGTTCACAAGTTTTTAACTAAACATTTGTGGGGTTTTTTTAGATAAAGCATGCATGTATAAATAGAAAGGTATACCATCTGGTAAAAATAACCCATTGAAGATAATCCTGATATAAAAAATAACCTAAATGATTAAAAGTGTAAAGAAATAAAGTCCCACACTGTTCTACACTGTTTCACAGCAGTCAAATTTCTGAAAAATATTATGTGAAAAATCACATTTTATTATGCTTTTTCTGTTAAAATATTATGGAATTAAAACATATACAGTACTGTATTGCTCATTTCCATAGTTGTTTCCCTTGTCACTGAAGTGTTTTCCAAACAGGCTGGTTCTGACATTGGTCCCATCATGGGCATCTGACTTCCTTCTCCTTTTTCCTCTCCCCGTTCCCTTGTAGGATGTATATTCGGGGGCTATCAAACCCATTCATTGTAATAGAAAAGCCAGCCCCATTCTCTGTCACTGCTGATTCACAACAGAGAATGGGGCTATATTAGCTATTACAATGAGTGAGTTTGACAGTCCTTACAATGTATTTTGTACAAGGTAACAGCGAGAGGAGGGACGAGGAGGAGGGCAGTGTTGGGTAGTGATCACATGACCAAGAGTCAGAACCAGACTTGAAACCCGAGGTACCAAACAGGGATACGAGCCAGCTGTAAGTAAATTTAAATCCATGGATAGCCCCTTTAACTGTTCCTTATGTTTTCCCCATACACATCGTGGCTGTAAGAACAATGGAATACAGCATGCTGGATCTTTCACTCTCACCATCTATCAGAGAAAGAGTTGGAATACTCCCATAGACATTAAATGGGCAGCTGATCCCACCGAAATTAGTGCTTTTGGCCCACATTTATCTAGTATGTAAAGGCATCTTAATGTATTAGTGCCAGAAAGCAAACCAAAGAAGAGATTTGCTTCAGGTTTATAAATATTCTTTCAAAAACAAAACTTCTTACTGGTTGCTAAAATTAACATAAATAGTAATAAGAATAATATAATATCCACCAATTGTAGCAGATCTTCAAAAGAGTAAAGTAGTGAATGATGGCCGTGTGATGTCTGTTTATTTTAATGGACTTCACATGGCAGCATTAAATTCAATGTACGTAAATGAGGGCTATTCACATCACCGTTATAACGGACCATCAAAATATAGGCCATGTCCTATTTATGTCCATTTTCACTGACCCCTCAATACACTCAAATATATGGCAGATACGTGAAAATGGCTGCTCCTTAGGTGCAAGATGGCTGTGAAAAATGGATGCTTTTCATAGCTGGTTGGTCGTGTGAATGTAGCCTTATAGTGCTTATTCACATGACAGTAAGTAGTGGATGTGTGATGGTCGTTGCTAAACGGCTGTTTTAAAACCCATAAATGTTTATGGGTCTATTCCTATGTTCGTGGGTTTTTTTTTGTTTTGTTTTTTTTGTTTTTTAGACCATTTTTCACAGCCATCAAGAAAGATGACATTCTCCATCTTCACCCATTTTGCCGAACATAAAAAATTGACATGTAAACAGACCCATAGACATTAATTGGCTTCAAAATGGCTGCCACACGCATTATTATTTGCAATAATGAATAAGCCCTGTAAAAGGACCGACACATCTGTTAAAAAACTGCACTGTTGTGTGAATAATGCCTAAGAGTGAACTAGATAAGAAAGAAACACATTAAAGGGGAGCTGTTACCTGACATGTCTGTTTTAGAAAATACTTGCATTCCCCATTAAATAATTCAGGAGCATCCTTCCTCTGTCATGCCTCCTGAATGTTTATGAATAAATTGACAACCAGATGGTACCATTCTCCTTGTCAATAGGACATGTCACTATACATGATAGTGCACTGGCACTAGTTGAAAAGTGTAGAAAGTGCTGGGAATACCCAGTTGCCCATTTCTTCATAAATTTCCAGGAGAAATAACAAAGGAATGGAATAACATAGATTTTTAAGGAAGATGCTCCAGAATTATTTCACAAGGAATATGATTATGTACTGATACGGACATATCAAAAGCAAAGGATTTTAAAGGTGGTTTCCCACAAAATCAAGTTATCCCCTTTTGAAAGTATAGGGGATAACTTGCAGATCAGAGGGGTGCCCAATTGCTGAGACCCCCACTGATCAGGAGAAGGGGGTCTTTCGTCCATATCTGAATGGAGCAGTGGTAGGGCAGTGCATTATAGTTCGCCTGTCTTCAGCACTTACATTGAAATGAAAGGAGTGGTGCATGTGCTGCCTGGCCACCACTAAATTCAAAACAGGGGACACAAGTCTTACGTTCTCCTGATCTGAGCAGTCAGACCCCCACTGATCTGCAAGTTATCCCATGGATAGGGACTAACTTTACTTTCGTGAGAAAATCCCTGTAAACGCCACA
This sequence comes from Leptodactylus fallax, assembly GCA_947044405.1. Lineage (NCBI taxonomy): Eukaryota > Metazoa > Chordata > Amphibia > Anura > Leptodactylidae > Leptodactylus > Leptodactylus fallax. The sequence goes on from CAMRHE010000094.1 coordinate 619,989, forward strand.
GCGTGTTCATTATATCTAAAGATTATGGTCGTACCCACATGGCACACCATGGCAGGAATTTGATCGAATGACAGAAAGCAGAGATTTTGAAAATTTGTGGTGTTGATACAGGTAGTTATTAGGACATTCTAGAACTTGTCATCAGGTAATGAATAAGCTTTATTTGCTGGAACTATACACCTCTTTAAAGATTATAACCAGAAAGATCACACCGTCCATAGTTTGCCAACAGCCAGTTCTACATAAACAATAATATACAACAATTAAAATTAAGTCTGCTATTTATTCTAAAGAACTCCTTTCTTATATCCAGTATGTTCACAATAAAAGCTGAAGCCACATCTAAATGCTCTTGGCTGAATGAATCGATTAACATAAAGTTTCTGAGCCCACCATGTCATCCAGGTCTCTTGACTGCCAGGAGGTAATTATCGGTTTGGATAGCTCAGACTGTGTGAAGGTCTTGTCATTTTTGTTACTTTTATGTTTCTATAGAATTGTCCGAATCTTTCTCTGATAGCCACATTATTATATGGCGACAAAGTGACAAATTTCCCTGTTCAGCTAAAGTGCTTTACCGCTGTCTTGGTACAATGGATTTTCACATTTTAGATGCGCATTCCATGAGTGAGATTTTTACTATGTTGAAAAAGTAATCTCTTTTAGAGCCTGTCCCACATATGTGGTGCTGTCTCGGTAAATGGAATCATTGGAGCTAACAAATTGACCAGAAGGATTGACGCTAATTAGAAACTCAAGACGATCACTTTAACACCAAGTATGTTATTTGCAGCTGTTTGTTTACACAATGACTCGGGAGCCAAAATCTTTTGAGATTCCACAAAAATGTACAAGACATTTAGAGTAAAATTTTTAAAGGAGACCGTCACCTGAACACGATAGAGACTTAAAATGGCCATAGACATTAGATTCATTAGATTAATGTCAGTAGAGCCTGCTGATTTTGACAGGCCAAACATTTAATATGTATAGGAATATCCTGACTCTCCCCTGACTAGAAGTATCAAGCAGATAAGAATTTAGCTGATGAATGGAACCGAAATTGAATATGCACATTTTCACGGCCTGTCTTCACAGGTCCCTCATAGATTTCAGTTTATTGAGGGATCTGTGAAAACAGAGAAATTTAGGACATGACCTATTTTTTGATGCTCCTTTAAAACAGACCATCAAAAAATTGGTCATGTGAATAGCCACTTTCACATACTGTGAAATCAATGCATCCTTGTGACAGCCGTTAACAGTCACGTGAACTTTTTTCGTGTGGATGTACTATGTAAAATCCTCACTTCCCCTCTCCTGCCGGTTGCCATAGAGGTTCCTTCTTTGCACTGCACAGAACACATTTTGACTCATATACAGAACAAACTTTATAAAATATAATCACAGACAGTGGGTGAGATTTATTATCCCCTTATACCTGTTCTCTGGCATGAAAAAAAGTCACAAACACCACTTGTGACAAAATTTGTTGCAACTGGTGTTTTTGTGTCGTCCTCACCGCTTTGTGTAAAAGAGGGCATGGTGGAGATGTTCCAGGGGCAGGGCCTTCATTCCCAGCAGATTTATCTGGTTCAGGGGATATTAAGGCTGGCAATTTCTTTCTTGATAAATCCCCCTAATGTTTTTTTTTTCCTGCCAATTGTGAATTGCCTGTAAATTTACAGATGGTTGGCCACCCAGCTCCACTTCAACATATATATTACTGTATAACCATACAGTAGCATATGTCACTCATCGACCCTGTGTAATGGAGAGATATTTATTTGTATTGACATATTGACATTTGCATAATAATAATTGCACATAAACCATCTGTCTAAGGTGTATCTAGGGAAGATTTCTTAGCAAACTACTCCAATGGAAGACTATGAAGTGTGCTACTCTATAGCCATACAGCTGCATACATCATCCATTGGCTACAATGTTGAAAACAATGTACACATGTGGTTCACAGTGGCCTACTGTATATCTGCTGTACTTACCATACGAACTACATTCACAATTCTAAATTTCACAAGTCCTAATTTAAAAAGAAAAAAACATCAAAACACTACAATGGGAATTATCTGTACCCAGTCAGGACTGCGGTATGCTTGACTTGGGACCCCCGCACGTAGGTGTGAACCAAGCTTAATCCAAAATCTGCAATTATCTCAGCAACCCTTTGTAGTATGGAACAAGCTCCTTGACTTTTACAGTCCAGAAAAGTATAACTAGTCACTGTGAGTAAGGGTTAAAAAAAAATACTTAAACGAGTTGGAATCATATACCACAGAAATTTCCTTTCTATGTTGCTTATATGATCGCCGTTTTAAAGATACACTATATACAACGCCATTTAAAGGCAGAACCCTCAGAACCCTGTCCCACTTGGATGCTGTTATTTAATCACTGTTGTTACCTTCAATGCAGGGGAAGAGCAGCATTAAAAAAGGTATAAAAAAATTTATGTGCTATAAGAAGAAACAAATTTCCCGTTATCAATATGTTCTAGCTGAGAGTTACTTTAATACAAGAAACATCTGTAAGCACAATAAAGGAGTTTTAATATCTGTTCAGACAAATCACTACCTGGAGAACATGTCTTTACTGTGAGCTTTTCTCTTAGGTGTACATTATATTTGATGCACTCATTCCCATTTAATACTCAATGTATTCTATATTCTGTATTTCCTATAAAAGATTATGTAGGCTGTAAATTGCACCTTGCTAGAATTCTGTGATATTAAAAAAATTATGACTCATTTTGTATCTTGTTCACAGTTTATGGGAATTCGATATTTAGTATTTAGAACAGCTTGTGTTGTCATTATTCCACTGGTAAAACTTTTAAGGACATAACCTATATTTTTAATGTTCTCTCAATGATCCCTCTGTACATTTTACAGAGTGATTAGCGATAGATGTATGTATGTATGTATGCAGACAAAATTCTTGTTAGGCCAGGCCACATTGTGTATGACTGCAGCAGGTTAACTCACGAGTGGCTAACCCATTGCGATCTACAGTAGCATCACTGTGTGGATAAAATATAAAAAAAATAGCATCCACGTTCTGCGACTAAAACATTCAGCGCAAATCTGTGGCATATTATTGCTACAGGTTTTACCTGTGGATTTCAGCCTTTTGCAGTGTAAAAGTTGAAAGCTATGAGTGGGTGGAATGGGACGATTTATGCTATTGAAAGAAACCTGGAGGTAAGTCAAAGCAAAAATCACCATATTTTGGGTGGTTTTGATGCATTGGGTTGCAGAACGCAATGCAGAATTACCCTGTGGAAATTCTGCAGGGTATTTAGATATTCTGTGTGGCATTTGCATATGTTGGGTTTGTGGTAAAACGGCACGGACAGCACATCAATGATATCCGTGTTCTGCCCGTGCCTCCACAGACCCACTGATTTGCTCCAGTGAGCCCGGGCCATAAAACGGACAGGTCCAGAGTTTTCTCACAGCCCCATGTACGGACTCGTGATAATATGCAAGCGTGTGTGTTATAAAACATAAAAACCCTCACTTACAACTGTGCCCTTACCTCTGCCTACAGAGTCCACTAGGTCAGCTTACAGGCAGAATACTGTAACCCTTTTCAGTAAAACAGGACAATAACAGTATTTTCTTGTCATTTTCAGCACAAGTGGTGTTAAATAAAGTGCTAAATAACCAAACCTTTATAGCACAAAATGATAAAGGTAAACTTGACACAATGGGCAACAAGAGGGTTCACCCAAAATAGACTTCACCCAAAACATTAGTTTGTAACATTCATTAGATGAACTTTCTAGCAGCATTATGAATACAGGCGCATTTACAGAACACAGCTGCCAACATTCCCTCATTTACAAGATCAGTCCTGGTTTATAAATGTCAAACTATCTGCAGAATCTAGTAAACAACTGTATTACACCCTGCAAGCTTCTCTGTCGCTATTGCTATATATAAAAACGTATTGCTGGTGGTAAACACTCGGGTGAAGGAGAGACATCATGAAATGCAAGATCTTTAAATAAAATTATGTAAGATTGTTTTTCCAACTTTTCAAAACAAATTCAAGAATAATACGCATACTCTTAATTCTATATATTGTACCGCACCTGTCTGCCTCATGAAACCTGAGCGTAAACAATCCGGCAGTAAAAAACTTTGTATGAAATAAGGCATACAAAGGTACATAGGAGGCTGCAGGTAGCTTATTATAGTTCTATAAAAGGCTCTATTCACACGAATGTGATAAATAGCTGTCAGACGGCTGCATTAAAATCAATTGATTTCAATGGGGCTAGTCACATCCATTTTTTTGACAGTTCGTTTTAACTTTTTGGTTTTGAAGGATCCCTCAATCAGGGCCATTTTAACTCACTGGTGGGCCCAGTGCAAAGGTTTCATAACTGGGCCCCCCCATCACCACCCACTATTATACCCATCTGAAAGCTGCCAAAAACTGGGATTTTATATGGTGACATTCAATGGGTGAAAATGTGTTATCTAACTTATGAAACTTTTCTGCCTATCAGAAATGTTTTATACGCTCATCTCTAGTAATAATCGTTATCACTATTATTTTACCGTGTAACGGATATTGCTAGAGAGGCGCTCGCCGTATTTCACTCTATAAAGATTAGGTACAGACAGGGTCAAATGTAAACTTTATTGATGTCTTTGTGTATGTGTTGTGTAAGTGTTTATTGCAACTCTTTTGGCGCTGCAACCTCGACAATGGTAAACGTCTGGGTCACAGTGCAATAAACTTCCTTGTTATGAAAATTTCAGAGTGGTATTACAGAAAAATACCCATGTCATTAGGCTCAGAGGGGTATTACATTATCCCGCTATGTGACAATCAGAGAGAAAAAGTATAGTATGCTCTCATTGATAATTTAGGGGATAACATGGACCAAAGTCCTCGCTACCCCTTCTCCTGGGGCCACATATAGGTTATGCACAGACAATGATTATTTCTCATTGTCTCTTCAGTCTGCAGCTCTGCTCCTTCCTCCTTCTCCCTCCTTCATGCAGCTCTAAGATGCTGCCTAAGGCTGGAGGGGGAGGACAATTTAGAGCCCTATATCTCAGGAGCCATTAGGGCTATGAAGATGAACTTGGATTCATTTTAAAGTTGAGAATCTACTCTTTAATGATACCAAGATCATCATGATAGCCATTACAGATTTGGAGTGATTTGCTGTTAAAAACTCTGTCGGGAATTGAGATCTGCATTGAGATCTTAATGCCAAACATCGTTTTCACCAGCGATTCGCTCTGGATGTGTAATAGCTACCATGATGATCTGGTCTCATATTAAAGATGAGATTCTCAACTTTAAAATTAATTCCACATCATCTTCATAGCCCTAACCAATCCTGAGAAATCGGAATTAGTAGAAAGGATGCATTACATACATCTTCTGCAACTAAAGTGCAACCCTGGTTGGACAGCAGGGAAAGGGTTAAAGTCCCCCTGCAGTTGTCCCCACACTTTAATGTCCCTCTCCTACCACACACACAGAAAAAAAACAAAACTCTAATACTCACCTCTCCTCACTCTCCTGCTGTCTGGGTCCCAAGACTTCAGGGAGCTGCAGGTGCGATGGAAGTGACGTCATCACATTGCACCTGTAGCTCCTGGGGAAGAATGGTGAAGCAGGGAGCGGAGGGCCCCCTGCTTCATCATTGTATGCAACTGGGGCATCCCGTTGGGACAGCCTGTGCAGGACTGTCCCGCTGTCCCAAGGGGGCCCCAGCTACCATAGGACCTGATGCAAGTGCACCATTGCACCTATGGTTATAGCGGCCCTGACAGCAGGTGTATTGTCAAAGATCACTCACCGTCAGGTGTCCTCTGGTAGGTGGGTGTGATGTAAGATCAACCCCTCACACCGTGTAGATGGCACAGAATTTCTGAAAAATCTGGTGAGCTGAATAGGGATTATTAGTAATTCTTGTAATCATCAAATCTAAGTAGGATTGTCATAAAGTAAGCTGTTGGGCCAGTGAGCAGGTCTATTAAGGAACCCTTACAAAAGGTTTTGCCACTATGGTGAAAAATGATGTTATTCTCACCTGCAATGTGAGTGTCATCTATAAAGGTGAGACCCTCTTACAGTCTACATATGGCATTGCCTTTGTCGATTTGGCTGTGAAAAGTGGAAGGGCATGGATCAGCACAGTCTGGGCTCACCTGTCTTCTTGCAGCCACAGCTGTAATATTGTAATACAGCAATGTATTTAGTACCACTGTATAAGGATTATTGCTCTTGTGTTCAGCACGACTTACTTGATGCATTGATTTTCCATAACTCTTAGGGCACAGGTTGTAATTACACACTTAAGTGTTATAGTATCCTTATTTATTATGATGTCTAGGTAATTCTGGAAACAGACTTCAGAAGGTTTTTCAATAGGTAGACTAGTCATTCACAGCAGAGCAGACACGGTGCTGCCTATTTGTCAAATTAGGAAAAAAAAAGACATTTGAAGAGAGGTTAATGTCTATGAACAACATAATAACTTCTTTTATCTCAGCAAGTGATCACTTGTGGATGTTTAATGCTTTCTGAGTGAGCATTAGGTTAGTTGAAAGTGTGTTTTTAATACTTAACAGAAGTGTCTTTATTGAAGTGCATGCATCTTAATAATTGTCAAAAGACAGTGCAGTAAAGTACCGCTAGCAATTTATAATAGCACGTACACATTAATAAAGCGCTCCAATCCCGGATCCGGCTCTTCACGTAGGATTATCATATTCATGTAAAACTGATTGTTATAGAAAAGTAATCACTTTGTTTTGAAAAATATATACTGTCGACTCCAGCAAAGTAAAACACTCTGTCACATTCACATCTGATTTAAACAGATCATGCTCTGAAATGACAAGGATTGTGTACGAAGGCAGGAGTTCAATGCAGAGAATATAATCTATTTCATTCTTCTGCTCAGAAAGCATTATACACTGACAAGAATTTATGCTCTCCAGCACCTGCTTTGTTCTATAGCAGGCTCTGTAAACCTGTCCAAGGACAAATTGTCTGCCTTCCATACGACTGTCAACATTTCAGATCTAGGATGTGAATATCGTAATTCAAGTGTACTCCTAATGACTGTAGGATCAGAGGTAAGTACTTGTGATCAGAGCTACCCATGTGTAGACCCATACTCCCATCACATGGTTCAAGACAATAAATGCATGGATTAATATATTTCACTGGCACTTTGTCATTTACAGATAAAGGTAGAACAAAATATCTATGAACATCACCAGGTGATACATGAGAGTCAACATAGCAGAGTTTCTTCTGACACTGGTTGACACCATCTCATCTGTAACACCAGGGACAGGAGGTCTTTGAGCTTCTTTGCCCCCACACACACCTTTGGAAAGGGCGTCCCTTCCCCAGCTTCTCATCACCAATTACAATAAAAGATATATCAAACCTTGGCTGAGCTCCCTCTCTCCTAGCAGCCCATAGTAGCTGCATGGCCTGCCTCCATGGTATATAAAGGCCCTATTAAACAGGGCGATTTAACAGCAAATTGTTGGGAACGAACATTTGTTAAAGTGCTCGTTCCTGACAATTGGCCTGTCTAATAATGCCAACAAGCACCCAATGAACGAGCGTTTGCTTGTTCATCGGGTGATCAGTTGCTTCATTGGGTGATCAGCAGAACCAAGAATCATTGTCCGTCAGCAGCACATGGCCATGTCTAATAAGTACGGACAATGAAAGTATATGCCAGGGGAACAATCCCTTTAGCGATATCTTACAGGTGCATATTAATAAATTAGAATATTTCTGAAACGTTCGTTCATTTCAGTAATTCAGTAATACAATTCATAATCAGCGTCTTCCATGATTGTGTGTCCTACTGAACCAGACTGAGGGACACTTCATAGGCTTAGGAAACCTTGGCAGGTGACACACTGAATTTACAATACTGAACTTTTTTACAATATTCAAATTTTCTTAGATTTGGGTTTTCATTACCTGTAATCCATAATCAACATTTACAGAAATAAAACACTTGAAATAGAACACTCTGTGTGTAAAGAATCTAGAAAAGATAGGAGGTAACTTTTTTTATTTAATTACTGAAAGAAAGAAATGTTTCAAAGATGTTCTAATTTATTTAGATGCACCTGTAAGGTCTAATAGGATCTTAAGACCTTACATATCAATCCATTATTCTCACAGTACCTAGATGAAGCTAGCCATGATACTTTTCCTAGAGAATAATTTAAAACACATTTGTAAGACAATATCTTACTAAGAACCAATGTAGTTTCTTGCCTCATTATCTACAATTGCCATAAACAATCAAGATGGAGATATTACATGACTGTAATGCAGTGTGCCTATCATAAATGTCTAAAAAGCTTTTCATATTTAAGAGTGTGGAATCACAAAAGAACCACAATAGGTTTCAAGATGCTTCTCATTTTACAGTTAAAGTGGTAGCGTTTTGTTTTTTTCAGGAATGAGTGAAGTAAGGTTGATGTATAAAGTAAAAATAGAAATGAAATATATATTGTGTAGTATCTCTGCGGGCAGCTGTCATGCCTTGATGACATTGGTTACAGAGGCCAATTTTATAGGGCACTCTCCGGCCTACAGCATTGCCTAATCATTAAGGCACTTTCTTATATTGCTATTGTGCCTGACTTCTGATCCTCACCCTGACTTTGTTACTTTGATTCTTTCACCTTGGTTTTGTTACGTAGTACCTGTTGTCCTATTCTGAAGACCTTTTACTCTCTTCCTGACTATACAAAAGTTTCCTTAACAAATCCATTACCTATTAGTGACTATACCATAGACCATGACCTGGGAATCAGACTGAGACTATACAAGTACCTTCTTGTACCTCCGGAAGTTAAAGGGGTTCTCCATCCGCAAATGCATTTTCCAGACTGATGACCTATCCACAGGATAGATCCTCAGAATGTGTTCTGTATGGCCCAAAACCCACATCCTGCACAGATTCTGCTGTTTCGGCAGCCTCTAAGAACTGGAAGCTGGTGTAGTGAATGGGGAGTGTATGCAGGCTGTTCCAATTCAAGTATCTGTCTACCTATTTATCTGTCTATCCATCTATCTCTTGCTCGATTAGTTTCTTAACTATTCCATATCTATCTATTTTTCCATCTCTATCTATGATTAGAAAGTTAATTACATTAATTACATCTAATTATACTATAGAATGAGATACAATTTTTATGACAAAAATAGTTATGTTTTAAGAATTAGTAGACACAAGTTCCACTGGTCTCATAACTTTCTAACATATAAGACAATTGAAATGAAAATATTCCAGAATACTGTATATGTTAATCACTTGTGCACAACTGTGATATTTCTTTGTTCATGAGCAGATGTCCAAGTGTATTATATGTAGAGTTACACAGATAAACATGTAAGCCCCATTTAAAATATATTTTTGATTTCCTTTAATATACTTGATAATTTGGAGTCTGATTTTGGGTTGGATCTCCATTGTGCATTGCTGGGGGGAGAGGGGGTTCTTACTCGTCCTTGTCCTTCATCGTTTAGACATCCAATAGGCACCTCCATTTATTTTAGCAAAAGTTTTGTGCCAATGCTGCCGTACTCCAGTGTTTGAGATTGCGGTGACTGTACTTACAATGATGTCGGCAGGAAATATTTTTTTGACATGCAACAACAGAACTAAAATAAATTAAATATCAAAACCAATAAAACCATTCTTTTAGAGGAGATGCAAGTTTCCTCATCAAACCCTGTAGGGATGTGCATTGTGCACATATTTCTCTCAAACTTCTATCACTGTTCTTTCCTCCAGTCACAGAGTACACGGTCTGGATGGCGTTATTTACTTTTCCTGCAGGCATTTCTTCAAATGACAGCCTCCTGGGTCCATGAGCTTTTCACAAACATCCTCCCATAGAGCGTAATTTATACTTTACTTCAGAAAATGCACTTTATTTTTTTTTTTTAGATCAGGATGGATTATACCATCATACACAGAAGCCTAGTAAGGCTATAGCTCAGAATTCAAATGTATATTTCAGTGATGCCAAAATGTCATATGTAAAAAAAAAAAAAATACTTCATGCAGTTAAAAATCTCACAACTCACCTGGACACATGAAATTATATCCTTTCCACATAGCATGGGCTATGAAATGTGACAGAATTGTATTACTATTCATATTATTCACTTATAATTGCGTTTATTCACATACAAAATCAAACGGAAGTAAAATATTACAAGGCTAAATTGTTACCTATTAACAACTGGATTGGATAAAAATATCATTAATCCTTAAACTGTCCGTTAAGGCTAAGGCCCCACGTAGAAGGTTGCTAGAAAAATCGCGCTGCGGGAAAACTGTGCAGCAAGGCATCATAGTTTTTCCCGCAGCGCTTTTCACAGAAAGTCCACAGAGGTTTCCTCTGCAGATTTTCTGCTTCAATTATACCTATAGGGAAACCGCCGGCTTTTCCTTTAAGTATAATTAACAACGGTTTTGGAAATTACAGCGTGTCCACTGTGCTATAAAATCCCATCCACTTTGCAGTGATTGTAAAACGGTGCGAATCCGCGGCCTTTATGCCACATGGGCCCCGGTGTAAATGAAGCCCGTCACATTGAAAATGCAGCTCAGTCTCTGGGCAGCACATTATAGAGCAGGATGAGCTGAGCATATTGATACTTTTCTGAGAACAAATTCAGTATAACATTGAATCTATTAAATTGTATGTCCTCATTCCTGGTTTAGGGGGTGCCATGGTTGGTTCTATTCAGTAACTGACAGCTATCCTTGTATGAATGGACATACAGAGATAGCAGTCCATCACTGATAGAACCACCCACTGGACTACTACGTCCAGAATGAGCAAAAAATTAAATGAATGCAATATTAGTTATACTGAATCTTTCCTCACAAATATGTACACTATATCAGTCAGCTCATCTCATTTTACTCTAAAATATGGCGCCTGAGGATTGAACTGCAGTTTTAATGTGATGGTTTCCTTTTAAATAATGAATGCATTCTCACTGAAATGTCTAAGCATGGGGATCATATCATTATCAGAAAGATTGCACCATTCTGTGATGTCTAAAACCTGACTTGTTGTTATTATTATTGTTGTTTATTTTTATAGCACCATTAATTCCATGGTGCTTTACATTTGCGGATTTACATACGGTACACAAGATATACAAAACAGATAATGCTAACAGTGACCAACTGGCACAGTGGGATACAGGGCCCTGCCCGAAAGGGCTTACAATCTATGAGGGAAGAGGGATAGAGACAGAAGGTGAGGGGAGAGGCTGTTCAGGTGGTGGTATGGAGATAGTAGTGTTATTGGAGGTTGCAGGCCTTCCTGAATAGGTGAGTCTTCAGGGCCTTCTTGAAGCTTGTGATTGTGGGGGTCAGTCTTATATGTTATGTAGACTAAGTGCAGCCACATCAACTTCAGTATTATCCTAGTCATAGACTTCTGTACATGTCCACAGGTATTTTGTCCCACTTGTGAGCAATCTGTACTAGCTGTCTTAGGTTTAAAGGGTATCTTCTCCAGACTGCATGTTTCCGCTCCTTCCACAGAGGTTCAATAGGATTTTTTTTCTCTGTGTAGGTTCGACTCCTAATTTTGGCTTATAAATACTAATGCACTATATTGACCTACATACTGTATGTCAGTGTGACGCAGCCTTATGCTGGGTATAAGAGTTTGCCAGTTTTACTCGCTGAGTATTTTAGGTGGCTAATATCAGCAGGCTGCGTTTCTACTGCTGGCAGAAAGAGAGAGCCATTAGCCTGCTCACCGTATTTATATTTTTCCTGCTTCCTGCAGAAAAAGTTAAAGCATACCTTTAAGTCAGGGGCGTAACTACCGGGGTAGCAGTGGTAGCGACTGCCACAGGGCCCGGAACATTACGGGGCCCAGGGCCCTGTGGCAGTCGCTACCGCGAACCCCACAATCACTGCCATCGTTATACTCCGGGGTCTTTTGAGACCCCGGAGTATTACGATCGGGGGCCCAGGGGAGGTGAGCGAACATAAAAAACACAGTAACTCACCTATCCACCGCTCCGCAGGCTTCGGGACTGTTTGGTGACGTCCCAGACGTCAGCCGACGTCATTATGCGTCGCGACGCCGGCCTGGATCGCGTGAGATCCGACAAGATGGCCGAAGTAGCGCACAGGAGTGCACCGGAGCGAGGAAGAGGTAAGTTGCAGTGTTTTTTATGTTTCTATCCTCCCCTGGGTCTCCGATCATTATACTCTGGGGTCTGAAAAGACCCCAGAGTATAATAATCGTTCATGGGTGGTCCACTATGGGGCATAATACTGTGTGCAGGGGCCACTATGGGGCAAACTACTGTGTGCAGGGGCCACTATGAGGCAAACTACTGTGTGCAGAGGCCACTATGGGGCAAACTACTGTGTGCAGGGGCCACTATGGGGCAAACTACTGTGTGCAGGGGCTACTATGGGGCAAACTACTGTGTGCAGGGGCCACTATGGGGCAAACTACTGTGTGCAGGGGCCACTATGGGGCAAACTACTGTGTGCAGGGGCTACTATGGGGCAAACTACTGCGTGCAGGCGCCACTATGGGGCAAACTACTGCGTGCAGGGGCCACTCTGGGGCAAACTACTGTGTGCAGGGGCCACTATGGGGCATAATATTGTGTGCAGGGGCCACTATGCTGCATAATACCTTGTCCAGGGGCCACTATGGGGCATAATACCGTGTGCAGGGGCCACTATGGGGCATAATACCGTGTGCAGGGGCCACTATGGGACATAATACCGTGTGCAGGGGCCACTATGGGGCAAAATAGTGTGCGCAGGAATGCGGCTTGGGGGGGTTGGGGGCGGCGGGTTGGGGGGGGCCCCATGTCAAATGTTCGCCTTGGGGCCCAGCCATTCCTAGTTACGCCACTGCTTTAAGTATAAAACAATGTTAGAAAACTTTCTAGAAGTGACTAGCACAATGTATTGCAGAGGGTTGTAGACCCATTGTACCACTAAACTGGTTAGACTTTGGGATAATTTTGAGGGCATATTGGCTCAGCGACCCCTGGTTTTCACCCTTTAACTATGGATCTGGACTTTGCTGCAGGGGACCACCAGGTTGTGGCACTGAAGACACAGACAGGAGCAAGTCAAAGGTATAGGTTGAGGTCTAGACTGGCAGAGTTTATGCATACTTGGTTATTAAGACAATAGGTTAGGACAGACGGCACAGGTTCAAAGTCTGGAAACAGTCTGAGGTTGGCACAGGTAGTTAGATGGTGCAGGAACACCTTTGCTGGGACCAACACGTTACAAAATAATTGCTCAGTCACCTTCGTCTGGGGATTGACTAGGGTCAGCTTAGTCCTTTAAGAGCCATGTAGGAATGTGCACGAGAAGTAACATGAGTAAGAGAACATGACTGGCAGTGGGTGAGGCGCACAGGAGTGTGATGGAGACTGTGAGTAACCCCGGTATCCGTGACCACTGACAGAAGTGTGACAGCAGTCTGTCATGGAGTTACATACAAGTAAATATAAGAAACTTTGTATTGTACAGTATTGTTCAAAAGATTTAGGCAGGTGTGGAATAAAACATGCAAAGTAAGAATACTTTCAAAACTAGAAATACTAATTATAACAAAATGCAAAGTGAATGAACAGAAGAGAAATCTGAATCAATTCAATATTTGGTGTGAGCACCCTTAGCCTTCAAAACCGCATTCATTCTTCTAGGTACCCTTGTACACTGTTATTGAAGGAACCTGGCAGGGAGGTTGTTCTAAAAATCTTGGAGAACTAACCACAGTTAGCGGATATAGGCTTGCTTAAATCCTTCTCTCTTCATATAATCCAAGACATTCTATGGAGGCCATATCATCACTTTCAGGACTTTTTGTTCTTGTTTATGATGAAGATCATGTAGTAAGCTGCCATCTGGTATAATGGGGGTCTGAGTAACTTTAGTGTAGAACAGAACCCCCAATTCTGGATGTAGTGGAAGGTTGCCAGCTGGTTGAGTGGGAATAGGTCTTTTTTTGTCTCCATGGTTACTGCAGGAGACTTATGGGATGCCTCAGTGAGATGTGCTTAAATGTCTTCAGAAACACCTCTCCCAATTCCCACTGCCATGCTGACCAATTTCTTTACCTCCTTATTGGGATCCTTTGTTTTCAGCATCCGTAGGGCCTGGGTTCTGCTGTATACATCCATCTGTTGTCTATGAAATTATGTCACATAGTTCATCCCAACACATAGGTGCACTCTGTGGATAGGGCCCATATTTGTTTATACTGTATGTCTCCTCTGCCTTTGTACAATTAGCTCACCATCGACCTCATTTCCACTATGTACACCAACAAAGAGCGAGTTTTTGCTTTTGTTTTTGTCCTTGTCTTTTTACTCTATTACTTTTATGTTTTTCCTTTAAAAATGACAAACACAGAAAGGAAAAAGAGTCATAGAAATAAAAGGAAATAACAGAAAGAATATGACCTCTTTTCATTAGATCATAAAGCGATCCAACTGCAGAGACAGTGTGAAGTGGGATAGATCTAGAGTTCTGCTTGCATGTCCATGTGTCTGACCCTGGGTGTTTAAATATGGCATTTTAATGGATCCAAACCAGACCCCCTCAACACTTCTCTTTGTCATGTGAAAGAAGGATAACTAGTTACATGTAACAATGGAATAGTTGTCAGACATAATTATAATCATATCATAACTAGTGTTGGGTGGACCTTACGAGATTTACAATATTCGCGAGGTTCACCTTGAAATTTGATCTAAACCAGAACTGCTATTATCATACTCTGGGGTCTCTTCAGAGGGGCTGCTGAGGTCATTTAGGAGGCTATAAGAGACCTAAAAAGACAGGGACCTGCATTGTATACCATAATAGAGCTGAGGAGAGGTGAGAAAGATTGTTTGTTATGTTTACTCACCTCCCTTGGGTATTTGCTTCGTATCCCCTGCACCAGAGAGTCTCAACTCCTAGCTAGATTTCAGTCATCATTTTTGCCAGTAAATTTACCTAAATTATGGACAAATGTAGTGCACACCGACGCCACACCCCCATCCCTGAAAGTAGCATGGGGGCACAAAATAGAAAAAAGTTGAACATTTTTGCATTTAAGACTTGTATAACATGACCTACTATATAAGGAGGACACTTATGAAATCAGAACTTCTTGTTCAGTGAATGCTGAATTCAGGCAACGAGTTGTTGGATTTTATGGGGATCTGGATTAGGCAGTCTCTTCATTTAGTTCACACAATTGCTTGCAAATGATAGTTTCTCTAACCATTCTGCAGCCTCACTGAAAGGCCTAAGTTGCACCTTGTTAAGGGTAATAGAGGTAGAGATGATTTAGGCTAAGGACACACTGTGGAAATGCAGCAGTGTTGGCTTTTGCTGAAACGCAGCAAAAAAAATACAGAGCTCTGCGAGGACAGGTCTAGTCCCATGTAAATCCAGTTCACATACTTTTAGTTTTTTTCTGATTATTATTACATTTATTTGGCTCACACCAAAGCAAGTTACAATGATACATACAAAGTTGTTACATAAACATGAAAGGCATCTCTAATATGAAACTGGTGTGTGTCACTAAAGCTGGGTTCACATCTGCACTGTCACAAATCACCAGACGAAAAAGTCATGCAAGCCCGATGTTTTGTCCTGCAATTTCAGTTAAAAAGAATAGACATCCGACGGACGCCTCAAAGACCCCATTATAGAAAATGGGGTTCCTTGGGCTCCGTTCTTGTCTGCTATTTTTGCGGTCCATTCGTCCGTGCCTCTGTTCCTCCAATAGACCCGAAGAACAGAAATTTGGGGCAGATGTGAATGAAGGGTAAATCATTGTCCATACAGTCATATGAAAAAGTTTGGGCACCCCTATTAATCTTAATTATTTTTAGTTCTAAATATTTGGGTGTTTGCAACAGCCATTTCAATTTGATATATCTAATAACTGATGGACACAGTAATATTTCAGGATTGAAATTAGGTTTATTGTACTAACAGAAAATGTGCAATATGCATTAAACCAAAATTTGACCGGTGCAAAAATTTGGGTACCCTTATCATTTTATTGATTTGAATACTCCTAACTACTTTTTACTGACTTACTGAAGCACAAAATTGGTTTTGTAACCTCACTGAGCTTTGAACTTCATAGCCAGGTGTATCCAATCATGAGAAAAGGTATTTAAGGTGGCCAATTGCAAGTTGTTCTCCTACTTGAATCTCCTCTGAAGAGTGGCATCATGGGCTCCTCAAAACAACTCTCAAATGATCTGAAAACAAAGATTGTTCAACATAGTTGTTCAGGGGAAGGATACAAAAAGTTGTCTCAGAGATTTAACCTGTCAGTTTCCACTGTGAGGAACATAGTAAGGAAATGGAAGACCACAGGGACAGTTCTTGTTAAGCCCAGAAGTGGCAGGCCAAGAAAAATATCAGAAAGGCAGAGAAGAAGAATGGTGAGAACAGTCAAGGACAATCCACAGACCACCTCCAAAGAGCTGCAGCATCATCTTGCTGCAGATGGTGTCACTGTGCATCGGTCAACAATACAGCACACTTTGCACAAGGAGAAGCTGTATGGGAGAGTGATGTGAAAGAAGCCGTTTCTAAAAGCACGCCACAAACAGAGTCGCCTGAGGTATGCAAAAGCACATTTGGACAAGCCAGCTTCATTTTGGAAGAAGGTCCTGTGGACTGATGAAACAAAGATTGAGTTGCTTGGTCATACAAAAAGGCGTTATGTATGGCGTCAAAAAAACACAGCATTCCAAGAAAAACACTTGCTACCCACTGTAAAATTTGGTGGAGGTTCCATCATGCTTTGGGGCTGTGTGGCCAATGCCGGCACCGGGAATCTTGTTAAAGTTGAGGGTCGCATGGATTCAACTCAGTATCAGCAGATTCTTGGGAATAATGTACAAGAATCAGTGACGAATTTGAAGTTACGCCGGGGATGGATATTTCAGCAAGACAATGATCCAAAACACAGCTCCAAATCTACTCAGGCATTCATGCAGAGGAACAATTACAATGTTCTGGAATGGCCATCCCAGTCCCCAGACCTGAATATCATTGAACATCTGTGGGATAATTTGAAGCGGGCTGTCCATGCTCGGCGACCATCAAACTTAACTGAACTGGAATTGTTTTGTAAAGAGGAATGGTCAAAAATACCTTCATCCAGGATCCAGGAACTGATTAAAAGCTACAGGAAGTGACTAGAGGCTGTTATTTTTGCAAAAGGAGGATCTACTAAATATTAATGTCACTTTTCTGTTGAGGTGCCCATACTTTTGCACCGGTCAAATTTTGGTTTAATGCATATTGCACATTTTCTGTTAGTACAATAAACCTCATTTCAATCCTGAAATATTACTGTGTCCATCAGTTATTAGCTATATCAAATTGAAATGGCTGTTGCAAACACCCAAATATTTAGAACTAAAAATGATTAAGATTAATAGGGGTGCCCAAACTTTTTCATATGACTGTATGTGTATAATGTGCATGATACAGGACTGTGTAAAGTGTTCTGTTAATGGTGTATCACCATAGTATAGCTATCTGTAGTATTATCCATAGACACTGTAACTGGTGTACACAGCACAATATCTGACTAATTTGGGCACATATTAAATTTTTTACATTTTCTTGCAGACGGCCTATGCAGGACTGTATGTAGGAGAATCTGACATTCTGGTGCTATTCTACACAGATATATTTGCATTATGTTCCATTTGGATTGCAATGTAAGTTTTGTGCTTGGTTGATTCTCAAAACTAAAAACATTGGCATTTATTATCGTGGAAACAATCACCCCTGGGAAATAAAGCGTTGTCCAGCATTTGGGCAAACACATCATTCTGACAGTAAGTAGGAAGAGATTGAATGTGGAAATAAATATGACTGCAATGATTGAAAACAGCAGCTCAGGTGAATCAGTGGCTGAAAAAAATTATATTAAAGTGGATCAGTCCAAGTTTGTTGTAGTTTGTGGTGACAAAGAAGCTAAACCTGGGCACAGCATTACATGAAATAAAGCAAAAGCAATGAAAATGTATTTAAGTTGAATGTTAGACCAGATCTGTTCCTATTTTCTTCCAAACGATGCCCTACATTGAAATATATAGAAGCAGCAAGATGAGGAGTTTGCTCTCAGGATGCATGTATTCTGCTATGTAGTGTAATGCAATTTCCCCTTAAGCAATTCCTAAGTGATGGAATTGCTGCTTAAGCAATTTTCAAATATGCTACAAGGGACTGGCAAATAAAGACAGCAGGCAAACATCAGTGGCTAATACCGGGGGCCCCACGTGGCGTAGACAGCGCTGAAAAAAAAATGTGGCGTTTTACAGTCACTGCAGAGAGGAAGGTTTCTAGCGAATCCAATTCACACATTTCGAAAAAATATGCAAAGTGGGCATGCTGCGATTTTCAAAACTGCAATAGCAGCATGTCAATTATACCTACGGAAACGCCATCGGTTTCCCTGTAGGTATAATGGAAGCAGAAAGTCCGCAGAGTTTTCACTTTTTGTGAAAAGCGCCTGCGAGAAAAAACGCAATGCGTTGCAGCCATGGTTTTTCCTGCAGCGTTTTAGTGCTGCAGCCTGCTACATGGGGCCTAGCCTTAAACTTCACATTTCGGAAAAGCTGCATTTTTTGTTGCAGATTTTGCTGCGGTTTTTTGAGCCAAAGCTAGGAGTGGATTTCGCAGAAGGGAAAAGTATAAGAACTTCCTATATATTTCCCATTCCTTTCAAGCCACTCTTGACTTTGGCTCAAGAAACCAAAGCAAAATCTGCACAAAAAAATGCATCTTTACCACAACATGGGGTTTAGCCTTAGGGGCCCCAGCCTTAAACTTCACTGACAATGATGAAAAACAAGTGACAATCTCTCTGCTGTTTCTTATTGATCAAAATAGGGTCAGTCACACTTTTTTCCTTTTTGTTGAAGGCATTAACCTAGCGTAATGTGGCCAAGCAATTGTTTAGTGTCCTACTAGAGCACATATCCAAGCTAATATATGATGACTGATCACAACATAGTAAATTGAGCAGTTCATGTAGGCCTTCATCATTTTGTCTTCATAATTCATTCCAATATGTTGGTCCTTATATTAGTTCTCTGTGATTTATTACATTTTCCAATCAAAAATAGATTAGTTATGCCTAGTGTTAATTGATTTGATTGGTGCTAATTGAAACACCTCATCAATTTAGATATATCTGCTGTCATTTTCCTTCAATTAAGATGGTTGACAATCTGTGGCAATATTTTTCATACTTTTTCATGTCTTTTCACTCATTGCTCAGGAACTGTCCCGTATACAGTTCTCACATATTTGATGATATATCACTGTGAATTTTAGTACATTAAATTTGCTGTATGCTGTTGACTATTCTCAGTAAATGCCATATGGCTTGATAAGCAAATTAGAACATGTACAATATCAAGTGCACTATAGAAAGAGGTTTATTTAGAACTGCAGAGCCATTTATAGATCTATTGCTTATGGCAAATTTACTGAAGCTCATTTGTGAGAGAATAACCTAATCCTTTGTTCTTAACTGGTTAGAATTTATGGTCATTTTTTCTTGATGGAAAATATCACTGACCATCTTGTGAACTCATAGTGGAATTCTGCTAAACACAGCAGCCGATCTGCTTAGGGGCTTCAGTAGAATGCAGGGAGAGAAGCAGCCAGAATCACTAATGGACAGGAGGTGATTTTTTTTTTTTCAACAGAACGGATAAGGCTAATATCTTGTCATCTTCTTTTAAGTCTATTGTCTTTATTCGTCATAGGATCTGAACAATGGACTAAAAAACTAATAAAGGCTAAGGCCCCACATAGCGGGCCGCAACAAAAAAAAGCGCTGCAGGAAAAACTGCAGCGGCAACGCATCGTGGTTTTTCCTGCAACACTTTCTGCTTCAATTATACCTATAGGAAAACCGCCGGAGTTTTCGTAGGTATAATTGACATGCTGTGATTTCCAAAACTGCAACATTTTTGGAAATCGCAGTGTGTCCGCTGTGCATATTTTTCCGCAAGGTGTGGATGGGATTTGCTGTAAAAAGCCGCGTTTTTTCCACAGTGTTTACGCCACGTGGGTTCCCAGTCAAAATGACAGATACAGGTGGAGCACATTCTGACTGCATCCGTCATCATAACTGTAATGTGAATAGAGTCCTGCACACACATTTTGATCTTCTGTTTGAAAAGTAAACAAACAAGACATAAGAAAGCTTCCACCTTGTTTTTTACATTATAGCAAATGATGACTGATGCAGATAGAATTTTCTCCATCTGCTTCCAGCAGTATATTTGTTTTTCAGTCTGCTGATCAGAACAATGGGCTTAGAACAAGACGATGTAATGTTATCCTATAATAGTCAAAAATAACTGTGTCCTAATCCAGAAGAATTAAAAAGTACAATAAATATTTGGCAAACAGTACCTATAAGTACTTATTATTTGTAAGTCAGCAACCAAATGGCCAGTATAGTTGTTGATATTGTTAACCTGATTTGACTGATATTTTGGCAAACAGATATTCTTTTACCACTTTCTGTTTTCTGATACAACTTTGCATATATGTTTAACATAAAACATTCTATTAAAGATGTGAACAGTCAGAGTTCATAGGGTACTATTGATGATTTATTAATTGAGACCATGTAAAGTGGTAGGAAAGAGTGTTAGTTAATAGCTAGTAGTATTGCAATTCACAGTTTTAAGTTGTAAGGTATATAAGCCTGCTTGCTTCTATGTGTTAGCTAGTGGCATTATATATATATATATATATACACAGTATATACAGTCATATGAAAAAGTTTGGGCACCCCTATTAATCTTAATCATTTTTAGTTCTAAATATTTGGGTGTTTGCAACAGCCATTTCAATTTGATATATCTAATAACTGATGGACACAGTAATATTTCAGGATTGAAATGAGGTTTATTGTACTAACAGAAAATGTGCAATATGCATTAAACCAAAATTTGACCGGTGCAAAAGTATGGGCACCTCAACAGAAAAGTGACATTAATATTTAGTAGATCCTCATTTTGCAAAAATAACAGCCTCTAGTCACTTCCTGTAGCTTTTAATCAGTTCCTGGATCCTGGATGAAGGTATTTTTGACCATTCCTCTTTACAAAACAATTCCAGTTCAGTTAAGTTTGATGGTCGCCGAGCATGGACAGCCCGCTTCAAATTATCCCACAGATGTTCAATGATATTCAGGTCTGGGGACTGGGATGGCCATTCCAGAACATTGTAATTGTTCCTCTGCATGAATGCCTGAGTAGATTTGGAGCTGTGTTTTGGATCATTGTCTTGCTGAAATATCCATCCCCGGTGTAACTTCAAATTCGTCACTGATTCTTGTACATTATTCTCAAGAATCTGCTGATACTGAGTTGAATCCATGCGACCCTCAACTTTAACAAGATTCCCGGTGCCGGCATTGGCCACACAGCCCCAAAGCATGATGGAACCTCCACCAAATTTTACAGTGGGTAGCAAGTGTTTTTCTTGGAATGCTGTGTTTTTTTGACGCCATGCATAACGCCTTTTTGTATGACCAAACAACTCAATCTTTGTTTCATCAGTCCACAGGACCTTCTTCCAAAATGAAGCTGGCTTGTCCAAATGTGCTTTTGCATACCTCAGGCGACTCTGTTTGTGGCGTGCTTTCAGAAACGGCTTCTTTCGCATCACTCTCCCATACAGCTTCTCCTTGTGCAAAGTGTGCTGTATTGTTGACCGATGCACAGTGACACCATCTGCAGCAAGATGATGCTGCAGCTCTTTGGAGGTGGTCTGTGGATTGTCCTTGACTGTTCTCACCATTCTTCTTCTCTGCCTTTCTGATATTTTTCTTGGCCTGCCACTTCTGGGCTTAACAAGAACTGTCCCTGTGGTCTTCCATTTCCTTACTATGTTCCTCACAGTGGAAACTGACAGGTTAAATCTCTGAGACAACTGTTTGTATCCTTCCCCTGAACAACTATGTTGAACAATCTTTGTTTTCAGATCATTTGAGAGTTGTTTTGAGGAGCCCATGATGCCACTCTTCAGAGGAGATTCAAATAGGAGAACAACTTGCAATTGGCCACCTTAAATACCTTTTCTCATGATTGGATACACCTGGCTATGACGTTCAAAGCTCAGTGAGGTTACAAAACCAATTTTGTGCTTCAGTAAGTCAGTAAAAAGTAGTTAGGAGTATTCAAATCAATAAAATGATAAGGGTACCCAAATTTTTGCACCAGTCAAATTTTGGTTTAATGCATATTGCACATTTTCTGTTAGTACAATAAACCTCATTTCAATCCTGAAATATTACTGTGTCCATCAGTTATTAGATATATCAAATTGAAATGGCTGTTGCAAACACCCAAATATTTAGAACTAAAAATGATTAAGATTAATAGGGGTGCCCAAACTTTTTCATATGACTGTATATATATACTAGCAGAAGGACCCGGCTTCGCACGGGTATATTTCATTTTTTTTTTTTTGTGTAGTGGCCCCATAAGAATAGGTTGGTTGCTATGGAAACCTGGTGTAAAGCTTTGTGTATGTGAAGACTGAAGAACCTGTGAGTTTCCATTGGTCCATAAGCATCATGTGTATCTCAGTTTGAATATCAGTGAAAAACCTGCGATCGGTTGTTACCTGGAGTAAAGCTGTGTGTATGTGACCTTGTGTAACAGTGTTATCCACAGCACCCTGCCCCTTTAAATCTGACATACAGCAGTGAAGAAAAATGGCTGGGTTGTTATGGAAACCTAAGCAACATAAGCGACATATTCTGCCCTATCCTGAAAACCAAAGGAGAGAGATTGTCAGTGCAATAATGGACACTGCACACACAGCTCTGCTACATCTCTACATACATAGCACACACAGCTCTGCTACATCTCTACATACACACAGCTCTAGTACATCTCTATATACACAACTATGCTACATCTCTACATACACACACAGCTCTGCTACATCTCTACATACACACACAGCACACACAGCTCTGCTACATCTCTACATACACACACCACTCTGTTACATCTCTACATACACCACCCTGCTACATCTCTACATACACACACACACACACACAGCTCTGCTACATCTCTACATATACATACAGCACTCACTGCTCTGCCACATCTCTACATACACACACACACACACCACTCTGCTACATCTCTACATATACACATACAGCACTCACTGCTCTGCCAAGGGTGTAGTGTAGAAAAATGGTGGGGTTGTTATGGAACCCTGAAGTTTCCATATGTGTGCATGTGTAGATTACGCGCCTGCGAGCTTCTATTGGCTGATAAGGGACATGTGACCGTGTGTATGACAGTTGGAATATGAGTGAAAGACTTGCAGGCTTGTATTGGCTAATGCATGTCATTTTTTGGGAATACTGTATGTCAGGAAAGGTACGTCCTAGAGAGCCTAAAACCTTCCTGGACACCTGATGTACCTGTGTGCCAAATTTGGTGAGGATCAGTCCAGTCGTTTGGTCACGCATAAAGAACAGACAGACAGAAACTCATTTTTATATATAGAAGATATATATATATCTATATATAGATATATATATATATTTTTTATTTAAGTGTTATTCCAATTTTAGGCATTTATGGCATATCCACAAGATATGTCATAAATGTTCCATCCCTGAGACCCACACCTATCTACAGAACAGGGTCCTCCATCTCCTACCCTGTCTGGAAGGTGGCCACTGGCCACCATATCCAGGTGGAGACTGGAGAATGAGTGAGGTAGTGACTGCACATATACATGACTCTCCATTTTTTTCTGTAGGGTTGAGCTGAATTTGGCTGTTTCTGTGACTCACATATAGGAGAATGCAGGCGTAGCTGGGGGCATATCAGTGCACAGAGATTTTTTTTTTTTTACAGTCTCCATTGTATTCAGTTGTAGATGTATCGGTTTATGTGCTCTATATTCCCCTTAGTGGTAGCTGCAGGCAGCCTTTTATCTTGTAGTGTGTGAAAAGAAGCAGATAGGGGGAGTTTATCAATTTATTAATGGCAGTTGTCCGGTTTTAAGACATAAAAAATATCATGTTGAGGCTGAGTGCCAAATTTGTGAAACACCTGTTCCACTTTTTCTACCATACTAGTCAGATACAGTTGGCAAGACTTTAAAGTTGTAAGAAGCGCATCAAGTTTATTAAGAAATTCCTCCACTTTTCTACTTAGGAAAGGATAGGAAAAGTCTGGTCTGTTGGTTATTAGCCTCAGCTAGATTCCTCAACATGGCATGGACATTGTCATTAAATCTGTTACATACTGTACAGGGTAGAGATACTGTGAAGCTGCTCACACATGTATTAGTATATCAGCTACAGTGCATCAGTAGTTGAGCTTCAACTATAAAGATCTGTTTAAGGCCTAGGCCACACGTAGTGAAACACAACAAAAAAAGCTGTGGAAAAAAACTCAGCGGAAACGCCTTAGCCTTAGGTCGAGGCCCCACGTGGTGTAAACACTGCAGCAAAAACCGTAATGTTTTACAATCACCGCAAAGTGGATGGGAGTCGATAGAATTGCAGAAAAATACGCACAGTGGAAACGCTGCGATTTCCAAAAACCGTTGCAGTTTTGGAAATCGCAGCATGTCAATTATACCTAGGAAAATGCTGGCGGTTTCCCTATAGGTATAATTAAAGCAGAAAGTCCGCAGAGGAAACCTCAGTGGAAACTTCCTGTGAAAAGTGCTGTGGGAAAAAACGCAATGCGATGCTGCCACGGTTTTTCCCACAGCGCTTTTTTGCTGCGGCCTACTACATAGGTTCTTAGCCTTAAAGTTAATGTGAACTATAGGTTAATAGAAAGTGAGGTCCACACTTTAATTTCCTAACAATAATATTTTTTCCTCAAACAGGAAAACTAAAGAAGTTTACAGATTGCAAAATTCTCAAGTTCACACAACTATTACCTACAGTATGATCAGAAAACTGGAAATCTGTGAAATTAAACTTAAAAAAAATAGGAACTGTTACACCATTGACATATCTGAAGCCATCTCCATGACTGTAGTTCTAACATTGATTAGCAGCTGCACTGTAAAACTGTAGATTTTCTTATGGCTTATGCTAGGTTCACACTAGCATTCGGGTCTCCATCGTTTGGGTTACTTGCAGACACCTGCACACCCCATAAACTATAAGTTTATATTAGTATAAAACCTGCAGAGAGAAAAGTCGCCCTTGCAGTCTTCTCTTTCACACCACTTCCAAATGAGCAAGGGTAATTTCCCAATTCCCATATCCTAACTGCAGAATAGCACAATGGGGCAGATTTATTAAGCCTTATAGGCCAGTTTTCTGGTTTACAAGGAATGATAAAAACACAGTAAATCTTCCCAATGACTGGTTCTGAACTGGCCTCTCTAACTAGAGCTCTAACTCGGTTTCATGAGGGAGACCAACTGCCTCCCTATCTTCTCTAACCAAAGACTCCTCAGTTATGGGTTATCAGCCCTCAGCTCCAATGGTTCACTCTGTTAAAGGCATACAGTAAGTGTAGCTTTAATACATAAAGTGGCATAAATGCTATATATACAGTACAGACCAAAAATTTGGATACACCTTCTCATTCCAAGAGTTTTCTGTAATTTCAGGACTATAAAAATTGTAGATTCACACTGAAGGCATCAAAACTATGAATTAACACATGTGGAATTATATACTTAACAAAAAAGTGTGAAACAACTGAAAATATGTCTTATATTCTAGGTTCTTCAAAGTAGCCACCTTTTGCTTTGATTACTGCTTTGCACACTCTTGGCATTCTCTTGATGAGCTTCAAGAGGTAGTCACCTGAAATGGTTTTCACTTCACAGGTGTGAAGGGATCTGCACATGAGAAGGTGTGAGAGAGAGAGAGAGAGAGAGAGAGAGAGAGAGAGAGAGACGCCGCCCTATGGAGCTGCTGTGTTCTGACAGAGAAATGCCACCATCGACTGCAGACTATAGGTCCTGCTGAGCCAGCCAGCCTGTAGAGTAGAGCCAAAATGGTAGTAGAAACTGCCTTGCGGAGGGAGAGCAAACATTGCTATGAATGTTGCTGATGTTCTGAGAGACTGTGCACCCTGTGTTTTGGCCAAATTTGTGCTACTTTAGCAGGCTGGTACAACCCCTGCAGTGGCTTAAAAAAACCAAACTTTGCATACTCACCTTTGTTTGGCTGGGGATCGAGTGTAGAGTCTCTATTTGGATTCCCGGTCTTGTTGACACTTAGCCTATACATGAGCACGTCAGCCAATTAGTGGTTGATCAGTAATGCTCCATGATTGGCTGTGCCAATCATGTGTGGGCCAAAGGTCAGGAACATTCCAGATCCAAGTTGAGGTGAGTATGTAGAGTTTGTTATTCTAAGCCTCTGTAGGGGTTATGAATAGGAGTTGGAACACCCCTTTAACCTACAACTTCTCAACTGTAACCCTCTGTAAGTGTAACCACTTAGAATTTTGCAACTTGCTGTGTGCCCTTTGCTGGATACACGTGCCACTTCTGTAAAGACAGTTGCTGGTTGGAGAACTAGTGTCTGCACCATTTGTCTCTTGCAAATTTATCTGTACCACACTGCACTCATAGGGAAGTTGCTCCAATGGACAACATAAGAGAGTATGCCCTGTGCCCACAGAGAACAACTACACATGTACATGTTTCACGGAGTTGCAAGGAACGGCTGATGTGAATATGAAGAAACATCGGATAGTGCTTAGTGTATGGTCTTTCTGACTCTTCAGACCAGAAGTGGTAAACCACATGTTCAGAACAGAATCCTCTTTACACTTTGCCTTTTCTCATAAATCATTTCACGTAATTTGCTTTGGTCTAAATTAGTCTTCTTGACTTAAAGGGAATGTGTTGCCAGGAAATGACCTATTTTTTAATTAAGTTTTAAGTTAAACATATTATTTTTGGTGAGGTTTTTAACATTTTTCCATGTTATTATATACAATTTAAAAAATGCAAAAAATCCAGCAGATCTGATTTTGGCCACTAAGACAGAAATAAGCTAAGATTTCCTGTTTTCTTTAGATTTCTTTGCAACAGCCACCTCACTTATCAGTACAGTGATGATCACCTCCGCCTTGAAACCATCCATGTGCTGTCACTTTCTAATATTGTAAATAGGGCATATATGGAAACGGCAACTCATGCTCATTCCACTGCTTCCATTATATGTAACCCATGCATAGAGAATAACCGTAACAAATTCCAGTGCTGGTCCTGGCCAACCACTGTATTATGTATCTGCATCATTAGTAACTTGTACTGCAAAACAACATTACTATGCAGTGAGTCCCTTCACTATACTCCAGTGCTTGTCATACTGTACACTTCATCATGTCCTACATCTGTAAGGACCAATGTATGTATATGCTCATTGGCAATCTGATGCTGATTCACCATCCAGGTCCATAATAATTTGACATATTTGGTTAAATGCTATTTCCTGTAGCTAAATGTCTATGAAAACATTACAATGTGCACTATATACATTTGGATTTGGTGAATCATTTTTTGGAATCTGCACAGAGAGAGAAGAAAGCGCCAGTTAGAAACAATGATCCAATCTATAATATTGATGTGCCTCCCATAATGTGTGCTAAATGTATTCCTTATAAAAGAAAACGGCCAACGCCAAATATTGTTTTCCTCCTCAAAATTCATCCATCATTATACGCACCATCTGGAAAGCCTTTAATATCAGGTGATTGAATGAATGAACCCGGCTTGTATATGCTGTAACGTTCTGGCAGGGTCATTGGAGACATCTTGTTATATTCTGTCATTAAATATATATGACAGGTTGTTGGCATGAGAGAACAACTTAACATGTACTGTATAGCTAATGAGTCTGTTCACAGTCTCTTCTGTTTCCTGCTAATTTACAATTATCATTATACACAACATTCCTATATTTTCTAGCTCATGCATTTCATGCAAAAATAAAATGTGTTTTGGAATATTGAAGAGTTGAGGGTTTTTTTTTTAATCTTCTATGGGTACTATTGGAGGCACTCACTTCTTTCCTCTATTGTCTGTATAGACCATGAAGCAGGTAATGTGTGCTTTATGGCAGCTGCAATGAATGGGAGTCAATTACCAATATTTACCTTTATGTATTTCAGGGACTTCTGTGGAGCAGGAGAAAACTGGGACTCAGGTGTAGACAAAGTCTCATGAGAAACTGTGACAGGTCCCTGTCATGAGTACCAGAATCATTTATACTAGAGGCATAGCTAGGGGTTCAGCACGGGGGGGGTCAAACATGTCCAAGTGTGCCCCCATCTCAGGTATACTAATATTAACACTATATTATATAGTTGTAGATACCGCCTCTACAAAGAGCTCTGCAGACCATTTAGGTGAATATATTAGTGATTTACAGGTGACGTCTCTGACTGTAAACATTCACATTTCTCATCTCTTTCATCTGGACCGCCATGACCACTTTTTCTAGCTGTGACTTGTCTCTGTAAATTTAGCAACACAGACATCTTTGGCTCTTCACTTTTCTTGCACATGACCCACATTGTCCTCACCTACATAACGCCTCCATCTTGCTGCTACCCCAAATTATAAAATATATGATATAACCCCCCATAATGAATAATACTCCCAAGTGCATGTTTATATTAATAATGTCCCTGTGTACCCTTAAATAGTGTCCCATATTAATAATGCCCCATGTGTTTCCTAATTAAAGAGATTTTCAAGGTCATCAATAAAAAAATCGGTTCCAAAACCCGGGACTGCTGATCAGCTGTTTGAAGGGACTGTGGCATTTGTGCAAGCGCCTGACCCCTTATCTGTTTACATTATTCATCATTCATTTCATATTGGCCATGTACTGTAACTACAGCCTCATCCTTTACACATCTATATGACAAGGCTGTAACTACATCACACGCTCACTATAAAATGGACAGCATGCAACGTAAACATATGCAATGGCCCCTTACAACAGCTGATCAGTGGGGGTTCACTGATCTGTTATTGTTGATTTATCCTAAGGATAGATCATAGATACAAATGAGCTGGAAAACCCCTTTAATAAAGCCCAAGTGCCACCTTAATTAAATTAATGCCGTCTTATATAAATGACGTCCCTGTTCTATTTATATTGTCCACTAATGACCCCTTATGTAAATGATGCCACTTACATAAATGTCCTCCCCCTTACATTCATAAAGCCCCCTAATACGGCATGTGTTTATTGTGGGCCCCACAGAGTCAGTGGGTACAGGTCCACTCCCCCCAGCCCCCTGCTAGCTATGCCTCTGCTTTATGCTATAATCTATGGTGTTCGTTCCTTTCTGACCACCATAGCTATCATGTATCAGAGTGCTGTGTCATCCATCATGAGAGACTGTGACAGGAAAACTGAAAGGCTAAGTCCCCATGTAGCAAAACACATTGCGCTGCATTTTTTTTTTCTGCACCCTTTTTCATTGAGTCTTTTCTTTCTCTATTAGATATATAGTGAAAAGACTTGAGCTTCTGCAACTAAAATCAATATGCTCCGCTTTTCAAAAACGCACGCTGTTGAAAACTTAGCCTTTCCGCATCTTATTTTTTTTTTTTTTTGGGGGGGGGGGGGGAATGTTTAAATGAGATTAACCAAATCTCATTTACTTTGTCGATACTGTGAAATGGTGCATTTTTTTCCATTGTGTTTCTACAGCAATCAAAAACACAACGTGGGAACTCGGCTAAAAGCTAAGGCCCAACATAGTTGCTGCAGCAAGAAAGCTGTTTCCATAGGTATAATTGACATGCTGAGATTTACAAAACCGCAACAGTTTTGGAAATCACAGACCATAGAAAGTTCCTGGTCATATCCATTGGCAACCGATCAAGATAAAAGACTGTCACCACTAAGATTGTTAGAGAAAATCTTTAAAACTATGAAAACCTTTATTATGTACAAATTGAAGTATGGTTAAGGAAAACCCCTTTTAGTACTTGATTATATTGCCATTTTTCACATAGTCACATTCATAAACAGTAAAAGCACTGCTGTAGCCATGAATATTCTAAAAGCAAGTCCACGGAACATTTACGCTATTTATTTGTATTGTTCTATGTCTTAGTAAATGTTAACCCAATCCCAAGAGTCCTACTGAACCCTTCCAAGATTGCCTCCTATTTGGGTTAATCTGTTAAGGTTTGTACAAAGTTGATAACTTGGCCACTAGTTTCAATGTGACTCTTTTTTGCTCAATATATCTGAATTGCGTAAAGGACACAAAGTACACTAATGGACTATGACATTGCTCACTTGTGCTCTTTCCCTCTCCTGCTCCAGAGGGTTTGAATAAATTACAAAACTGGATTGGCAAAAATCCAGAGACAATACATTGACTGGAAGTGCACAATGCTCCAAAACCAAGATATATAAGAAAACAAGAGCAAATCTGACTGTAATACACAAGAACTCAATACTAGATGGGGACATTCTGCAAAGGTTATAGGCTTTATTGACTGCTGCAGAAGATAAGACTTTACAAAGAAGTGGTAAATATCAGACAACTGTTCTTGCCACATTAAAATATGGCTTTTTTGTTTGTTTTTTTAAACAACAAGGATGTTTGTGAAAAATATCATTGAATCGTTACTTCATAAAATTAGAGGAAAATAATACAAGTTGATTTTATTTTCTTTCACTCTCTTCATCTAGGTAAAGGTAGAGTGATGCTTAGCGGTGAGCTATTAACCAAAAATATAAAAATTGTGTAGCAAAGTTCAACAAGATATAAAGTATAATGTACATTGTGTACCAGATCTACATTATGCCTTCACTCTGCTGAAAATGATGTATATTAACAATATTGTCTGGTTTCCCAGTGAGATGTCAATGGGTGTCCTGAATACAGTTGAAACACAGTAAACATCTTTATACTAGAAAGACATAGTCATATGCATGTGTATCTGTCGCTCAAAATCATGTGGCTGCCCTGGAGGAAACCAAGTAAGTTCGGCAGTTGGGTTGGTTCAGCCCCCTTACTCTTGTGCCTTTTGGCTCTGAGTTTGGGGACAGTTTCGGAAGACCCATTCTCTTTTGAGATGGGTTTTGCGATAGACCGCATCCTTTGCACATTTTTTCAGTGGCACCTGTCACTTTTTTCTGTGCACTGGTTTTTCGTTGGCACAAAAAAAAAAAGCCTGTAGATAAATACAAAAAAAGACTAGGTGTCTCACACAATCTAGTCTTATTGCTGAAGAAATCCAAAAAAAAAAAAAATCTTTCCAGCCTTATTGAAATGAATGAAGGCAAGTTTAGCTGCCATGTTATACTTTGCACAGTCATTTGCTGTTCTCTGAATAGGCTACTGGTCCAGACACAGTAGGACATCATACTTCATGCATTTTCTCCCAGTGCATCCTCTTCTCCGACTGAATTTTCATTGTGCTTTAGAGAGAGATTGCCACCTGGAACAGCACTGCACATGTTTAAAACAGTAGAGAGAGCCCTGTGTCAGGTAGATATGCCATGGATATCAACTGCGGCACCAGTGTCGGGGGTTGCTGACCCCTGATCTAGATGGTCGGAGCAGTATGAAACTGATTATTATTATTATTGTTTATTTATATAGCACCATTAATTCCATGGTGCTTTACATTTGAGGGTTTACATACGGTACACAAGATATACAAAACAGATAATACTAACAGTGACCAACTGGCACAGTGGGATAGAGGGCCCTGCCCACAGGGGCTTAAAATCTATGAGGGAAGAGGGATAGAGACAGAAGGTGAGGGGAGAGGCTGTACAGTTGGTTGTGTGGTGACAGTAGTGTTATTGGAGGTTGTAGGCCTTCCTGAATAGGTGAGTCTTCAGGGCCTTCTTGAAGCTTGTGATTGTGGGAGACAGACTTATGTGTCTTGGTAATGAGTTCCAGAGTATGGGGGGGGGGGTGCACGGGAGAAGTCTTGGAGATGGTTGTGTGAAGAGCGGATAAGAGCAGAGCGGAGTAGGAGGTCTTTGGAGGATCGGAGGTTACGTGCGGGCAGGTAGCGGGAGATTAGGTCGGAGATATATGGAGGGGACAGGTTGTGGATGGCTTTGTATGTCAGTGTTAGTAGTTTGAACTCTATTTGCTGGGCGATGGGTAGCCAGTGAAGGGATTGGCAGAGGGGAGCGGCCGAAGAAGAACGGGGGGAGAGGTGTATTAGGCGAGCAGAACAGTTTAAGGTAGACTGGAGGGGGGCGAGAGTGTTAGCTGGGAAGCCATGGAGAAGGGTGTTACAGTAGTCTAGGCGGGAGATTATGAGGGCATGGACTAGCATCTTTGTAATTTCAGGTGTGAGGAAGGAGCGGATTCGATGGATTTTCTTGAGTTGGAGGCGGCAGGATGTGTTGAGGGTTTGAATATGTGGCTTAAAGGATAGGTCAGAGTCTAATGTTATCCCAAGGCAGCAGGCCTGTGGGGCTGGGGTGAGAGTGGTTGCATTAATTCTGATAGATGGGTCAGGTAGGGGGGGGGGTCATGCGTGGAGGGGTAAAAATTATGAACTCAGTTTTCTCCATGTTGAGTTTGAGAAAGCGGGAGGAGAGAAAAGAGGCTACGGCTGCTAGACATTCTGAGACTCTGGACAACAGAGAGGTAATGTCTGGTCCAGAGAGATATATTTGGGTGTCGTCAGCATAGCAATGGTAATAGAAACCATGGGATTCTATGAGTTGGCCCAGGCCTAGGGTGTAAATGGAGAACAGGAGGGGTCCTAGGATGGAGCCTTGGGGGACACCTACAGAAAGAGGGCGTGGCGGGAAGGTGGTGTGCGAGTGGGAGACGCTGAATGTGTGATTGGTGAGGTATGAGGAGATCCAGGTCTGAGATACCAAGGGATGAGAGCGTTTCTAGCAGGAGGGAATGGTCGGCTGTGTCAGAGGCAGAGGAGAGGTCGAGAAGGAGGAGGACAGAATAGTGATGTTTGGCTTTGCAAGTTAGAAGGTCATTAGTGACCTTAGTTAGGGCAGTTTCTGTGGCGTGATGGGGTCTGAAGCCTGACTGTAGTCTGTCAAAGAGCATATTGGATGAGAGATAGGAGGACAGTTCGGAGTGGACATGTTGCTCCAGCAATTTTGAGGCGTATGGGAGCAGTGAGATGGGGCGATAATTGGCTGGAGAGGACGGGTCAGGGGAGGGTTTCTTAAGTATAGTTGTGACGGTAGCATGTTTGAAGGCGGAAGGGAAGAATCCATTGGTTAGGGATAGGTTGAAGAGATGGGTTAGGGCAGGTTCCCTTTAAAATGATGACAGGTTCCCTTTAAAATGCTGTGTGAGATTCATAGGTACGCCAAGGCATATATTGTATATTTATTGTTGACAACACTGTACAAAATACTTATATATATACACAGACACACAGTACAAACCAAAAGTTTGGACACACCTTCTCATTCCAAGAGTTTTCTGTATTTTCATGACTATAAAAATTGTAGATTCACACTGAAGGCATGAAAACTATGAATTAACACATGTGGAATTATATACTTGACAAAAAAGTGTGAAACAACTGAAAATATGTCTTATATTCTAGATCCGTGATGGTGAACCTATGGCACGCGTGCCAGAGAGGACACGCAGAGCCCTCTCAGTTGGCACGCGCGCCGTCGCTATGATCGCTCAGTAACGGGGAATCCGGAACAGGATTCCCCGTTGGTGAGCGATCGCTTCTTTCAGCTGTATCTGCAAATGCACACACAGCTGAAAGTTGTCAGTGTAGGCCGCGGTCCGCAGAACCGCAGCCTACGCTGACTGCAGAGTGTGACCTCTGCCCTGACGCAGGCGCGATGACGTAAATCATCAGCGCCTGAAATCAGAAGGAGGAGGAGGAGGAGGAGGACGCTCTTCGTGGGACTGCAGCTCTTCGTGGGACAAGGTAAGTAACATAAACTACTGTGTGGGGGCCTTCTGTGGTGCATCTAATACTGTATGGGGGACACTGAAGCATCAATACGTTGGGGGACACTGAAGCATCTAATACTGTATGGGGAACACTGAAGCATCTAATACTGTATGGGGGACACTGAAGCATCTAATACTGTGTGGGGGACGCTGAAGCATCTAATACTGTATGGAGGACACTGAAGCATCTAATACTGTGTGGGGGGACACTGAAGCATCTAATACTGTATGGGGGGACACTGAAGCATCTAATACTGTATGGGGGATACTGAAGCAACTAATACTGTGTGGGGGACACTGAAGCATCTAATACTGTGTGGGGGACACTGAAGCATCTAATACTGTGTGGGGGACACTGACGCATCTAATACTGTGTGGGGGACACTGAAGCATCTAATACTGTGTGGGGGACACTGAAGCATATACTACTGTATGGGGGACACTGAAGCATCTAATACTGTATGGGGGGGACACTGAAGCATCTAATACTTTGTGGGGGACACTGAAGCATCTAATACTGTATGGGGGACACTGAAGCATCTACTACTGTGTGGGGGACACTGAAGCATCTAATACTGTATGGGGGACACTGAAGCATCTAATACTGTATGGGGGACACTGAAGCATCTAATACTACATGGGGAACGCTGAAGCATCTAATACTGTGTTGGGGACACTGTGAAGCATCTAATACTGTATGGGGGACACTGTGAAGCATCTAATACTGTATGGGGGACACTGTAAAGCATCTAATACTGTGTGGGGGGGGGACACTGAAGCATCTACTACTGTGTGGGGGACACTGAAGCATCTAATACTGTATGGGGGGACACTGAAGCATCTAATACTGTGTGGGGGACACTGAAGCATCTAATACTGTATGGGGGGACACTGAAGCATCTAATACTGTATGGGGGATACTCTATGGGGGAGAATGTCCTCTTGGCATTCTCTTGAGCTTCAAGAGGTAGTCACCTGAAATGGTTTTCACTTCACAGGTGTGCCCTGACAGGTTTAATAAGTGGGATTTCTTGCCTTATAAATGGGGTTGGGACCATCAGTTGTGTTGTTCAGAAGTCAGGTGGATACACAGCTGATAGTCCTACTGGATGGAGTGTTAGAATTTGTATTATGGCAAGAAAAAAGCAGCTAAGTAAAGAAAAACGAGTGGCCATCATTACTTTAAGAAATGAAAGTTAGTCAGTCCGAAAAATTGGGAAAACTTTGAAAGTGTCCCCAAGTGCAGTGGCCAAAACCATCAAGCGCTACAAAGAAACTGGCTCACATGAGGACCGCCCCAGGAAAGGAAAACCAATAGTCACCTCTGCTGCGGAGGATAAGTTCATCCGAGTCACCAGCCTCAGAAATCGCAGGTTAACAGCAGCTCAGATTAGAGACCAGGTCAATGCCACACAGAGTTCTAGCAGCAGACACATCTCTACAACAATTGTTAAGAGGAGACTGTGTGCAGCAGGCCTTCATGGTAAAATAGCTGCTAGGAAACCACTGCTAAGGACAGGCAACAAGCAGAAGAGACTTGTTTGGGCTAAAGAACACAAGGAATGGACATTAAACCTGTGGAAATCTGTGCTTTGGTCTGATGAGTTCAAATTTGAGATCTTTGGTTCCAACCACCGTGTCTTTGTGCGACGCAGAAAAAGTGAACGAATGGACTCTACATGCCTGGTTCCCACCGTGAAGCATGGAGGAGGAGGTGTGATGGTGTGGGGGTGCTTTGCTGGTGACACTGTTGGGGATTTATTCAAAATTGAAGGAATACTGAACCAGCATGGTTACCACAGCATCTTGCAGCGGCATGCTATTCCATTCGGTTTGCGTTTAGTTGGACCATCATTTATTTTTCAACAGGACAATGACCCCAAACACACCTCCAGACTATGTAAGGGCTATTTGACCAAGAAGGAGAGTGATGGGGTGCTACGCCAGATGACCTGGCCTCCACAGTCACCAGACCTGAACCCAATCGAGATGGTTTGGGGTGAGCTGGACCGCAGAGTGAAGGCAAAAGGGCCAACAAGTGCTAAGCATCTCTGGGAACTCCTTCAAGACTGTTGGAAGACCATTTCAGGTGACTACCTCTTGAAGCTCATCAAGAGAATGCCAAGAGTGTGCAAAGCAGTAATCAAAGCAAAAGGTGGCTACTTTGAAGAACCTAGAATATAAGACATACTTTCAGTTGTTTCACACTTTTTTGTTAAGTATATAATTCCACATGTGTTAATTCATAGTTTTGATGCCTTCAGTGTGAATCTACAATTTTTATAGTCATGAAAATACAGAAAACTCTTGGAATGAGAAGGTATGTCCAAACTTTTGGTCTGTACTGTTTTTATATATATATATATATATATATATATATATATATATGAAAATTGTGGTGCTTTAATGTTGTGCTATTTATATAGACTACAAGAGAACATCCAAAAGATTCAGGGTCACTGATCAATTGGGGCTACAAGACAAGTTATCAGCTCAGCAAGAGTCTCCTATATGCTATAACTAAAAACTTGTATCCCATGTCAGAACTTTCAGAAATGGACATTACTCAGCAGTTGCTTGATGGCTAATATGACCTGTAAAACAAGATAAGGAACTGTCCATTGAAGATATACCTCTGGCATCTGAGAATGTGAGCACTTGCTGCCATATTCCTTTGTGAACTCTATGGCTGAAGCCCCATAGAAAATGCTGCATTTTACAGTACCTGCAAAGTGAATGGGATTCTGGCTAATCCCATCCACACATTGCAGAAAAAAATCTGCAGCTGAAAAGTTGTATTTTTGAAAATTGCAGCTTGTCAGTAATAGATACAGAAATGCTGGCATTTTCCGTATAGATATAATTGGGGCAGAAAGTCTGCGGAGGAACTTTCTGTGAAAAATATTGTGGAAAAAAACACAATGCGCATTTTTTTTGCTGCGGCTCGCTACATGGGGCCTTGGTCTATATATGGATTTTACATCAGATATCTGGAAGAATCATCTATTTTCCTGCATGGAATTATTCATGAACAAATAATTCATCCACGCCATGCTATTATCTTGGAAAATTGTCTAGGAAGCGTTAAAATGATCCAGAAGGGTTTTTTCCTTTCTGCAAGTTTTGTTTACTTTAGAATTGCCATTGAAATCTGCGTTTTTTTTTACCTCTGTGTTAGTGTATTCTCTGCGCCTTTGTTACTTTTGTTACACTCCCTTTAATTCGGAAATGATGCATCTGTCCCTGCTGACTTCTGCAATCTAAGAGCTGCATCTTCATTCCCATCTTTTTTTGCCTGTTTATTTAGATACATTGGTTAGAGTTAGTTCTTTCTGTATTTATTACCCAGGAGTTTTACAGTGTATCCAGCTTGCTTATGGCTGTTTGACTGAACTCTCACTTATCTTATTTATTTCTGTAAAAATAATACATCCATAAGTAAAATTAAATTACTTAAAATTGGGTGAAATCCACCACTTTGGACTCAGTACTATCTGCTTAAGTAAAATTATATCAATTTCATAAAGTGTGTAAGGGCCATAGAAACAGCATGCTATAATGACAGAGCTGATTGTAATAGAATGCAGTTCATTTTCTCTGTCTTGTCAGTGATATGGGTCATCTTTGCTTGCAATTGTCTTTTAGCAAATAAGTAAATGAAGCTAATTAAGTTCATTATCAACATTTTATAAAGCATTTTCTTTAGCTGTCAGACTCACAATGACTGTGTTCCTACTAGCTCAGACATATATAATATGCCCATAGAATGTTCATTGCAGATATTCATTGGGAAGCGTTTGTGCTTTGTGACCCTTCATCAGTAGTCTTCAACTTAGGCTGCTTACCAAAGTACATCTCATGGTATGCTGGGAGCTGTAGTTTAGCAATAATTGTAGAGCTACAAGTTTGCATAGTGAATTCTACATTCTTGTTCACTAAAGGTACCTACTTATGCTCCTTAGGTAGGCCTTCAGCTATTCCTCATGACTCCATGCACATGAACTTTTGGTTTTGCCAAAGTGCATGTGTTTTAATAGTGAAAAGTGACACACTCTCTAATCTCCTGGTGAAACAATGAAGAGGTGGGGAAAGAGTCAGGAGGTACCCATACACATACTGTAAGATAGTTGGTTGATTCAGAAAAAATCATCAGGTTTGGACAACTTTTCTTTTTATATGTATGGGGGCCTTAAAGGTGGTTATATACCTTAAATAGGTGGATATCCAGCTGCTAAGACCCTCACTGATCAGTGGTTTCCATGTCCCACTGTTTGAAGGGAATGGCAGTCAAGAATGCGTGCTGCCACTCTATTCATCTCTATGGGAAAGCTTAGGACAAGCAAAGTATAGCACTTGGGCATTTCTCAATGTCTCATAGACTACAGAAGCAATACACATACATAACCGCTGCTCAGTGGTGTAACTAAAGTCTTGTGGGCCCCGGGTGCAAACTTTTGTCCGGGGCCCCCTAACCCCTACCTAGAGCGAATTCTTGATGGTGGCGGTTAAGGGAACTGAAGCGATATCTCAGATACTTGAAAGGGATACAGCTTTAATACCCACGACTGCAGTTATCAAGAATACGGTGAGTGAGCAGCGCAGCCCTTGGCATGTAAACAATACTGGGACAGTGGACCCCACACAGTATTACGTGCTCCACAGTGGACCCCAAACAGTATTACGTGCTCCACAGTGTCCCCCAAACAGTATTACGTGCTCCATAGTGGCCCCAAAACAGTATTATATGCTCCACAATACCCACCCCCTCAGAGCCTGAACCCACCATTCCCCCCTCTTGCTCACACACAGCCTACACCTCCATATACTATCATGGTGGTCCAGGGCCCCGGCGATTTCCAGCGGGCCCCGGGCCCCTCCAGGCCCAGTCGCGGTCGCACTCCCTGCGACCACGATCGTTACGCCACTGCTGATGCTTCATTTGCACAAGGAGAATGGGGATTTGCGTTTTCATGACTGATATAAGACCATACTGATAAAAAAAAACTTGCCACTTACCCTGTAGTTTGGTGATCACTTTAAATCTTGCTTTGAACATTGCTAGTTCCTTATGTGAAATAAGAAGTCTTCAAAAATGCCCTGGGGGAACCTAGTTACTATTCTGCATATTTAACACAGTAATGTGTATCTTCCAGACACCTGCCTTGTGAGGGGCAATAACCACTTGTGTGTTTTTAAAATATACAAATATGAAAATATTCCAGTATAATAAATAGGTATGGCTTCATGCACATGACCCATTGAGCTATGCAAGTAGAAGCCAGATCACTGTGTGCATTCCCATGGATCCGAATAGGACTTGCTCTCAAAATATCAGAACAGACAGTCTGATAGCATATTCAGCCATGTGCATGAAGCCTTCCTCAGCAAGTGAATACCTAAAAAAATACAGAAATGACCAAAGCAATATACGAAAGAAAAAACAGCCAGAATAACCCAATGACCTAAACAATAGTAGTGCATCAGTGATGAAGTGGAACCTCAGGTAGGGGATGATATCCATAATGGCGTAATATGGAAATACAGCACATGAATCTACATTGTCCTTACATGTTACTGAGGAAACAAAAGTTTCCATATGTTACGTACAATGATCCTCTTCTGGGATCATTTCTATATAAATAACTATTAGCAGAATAAGATATGACAGTAATAAAAGACTTAAACGCACACAGTGAATCTAAAGTAGGCTTCCGATTCAGGGACATGTCACGGTGAGTTTCTCACAATGCTCCATTTAATTAGCATAACTTGTAATAAGGTGATGATTTCCTTTTAAAACATGTCTCATTAATTACAGCGGAGAAGTGAACTCGCACACTGTGCATTACAATAACCTCGAACATTCACTCCTCTTTCCATTCTTCCCATTTACACCTTTCATGCTCATCTTAGCTGCAACGCGGTCTGCTGTTCCATGTTGTGTATTGTTCTGCAGGACTAGAACAGCGTCCTGCCATGTTTCTTTTTATGTCATTCTGTTGTACATTTCTGAAATGTAATAAAATAAACATTGGCCGAAATTCAATAACAACGCCATGGTGTGTCCTGAATACGGCAGTCAATGCAAGTTATTAAAATCAATAGTGTGGGCTAGTGGGTGGCATGCTATGCCCAGCAACACATGCTATTTAATCAATAATACAGCATGGCACAGTAGTACATGATATTGATTGTCCTAGTAGACATCACCTGCCACATACATTAGACTCTTATACTGTGCTTATTGAATTATGGCCATTGTACTCAATATTTATCACGGCTGAACAAGTCACAACTTTCATTGTTTTCACATCTTTCAAAGTTTTCTTGTATTTAGTGATTTTATCAGAGCAGTCAAGAAGTGATCATTGGAGAAAAAAAAAATTATATATATATTCAGAGTTTATGTTTCCTTGTTAGATTAGACAAACCAACAATTTTTCAAGTGGAATTATTTTTAAAAAATACCAATGTGTCTTGATCTTGCTGTTACAAACATGTTATGGTGCCCCCTAGTGTTCTTTTGATTCTTTTTCTCTCTCAGCATATTCATCTGAAGTGTTGAATTCAGGAGAGGAGAGGCTGCTTTTGGTGTGCTGATTCTTACTAAATGGTCTGTACAATAGCAAGCATCACCTTGTCACCTGTGTACTGTGTACCTAAGTGGTCTGATTGATCTACTGAGCATGTGTGACCACCAGCATTAGACTCCCTAGGTGGATGTTCTTAGAGGGAATCAAAGAACTACAAGAGTGCCATTATGAAGGTCTTTCTCCAGAGGAACTGTATTCTCTATATTGCCCATATTTACTAATGGTTAGA
Source organism: Leptodactylus fallax (assembly GCA_947044405.1). NCBI lineage: Eukaryota > Metazoa > Chordata > Amphibia > Anura > Leptodactylidae > Leptodactylus > Leptodactylus fallax. The sequence goes on from CAMRHE010000094.1 coordinate 660,855, forward strand.
CAGTGTAAATTTAGACAGTCTGATGCTAGGTTAACACTAGCATTCAGGTCTCTGTCGTTCGGGTCCGCACGTGGGCCTGAAAGATGGAGAGCTGTACGCTTAAAAAGCAGTTATCTGTGGACCGCAGCGGGATGAAAAAAGTCCTCCTTGCAGGACTTTTCTCTCCTCTAATTTTAGGTGATATCTGCGGCTGAGTCTATGGATACTCCAACGCAGATGTGAACCTAGCCTGAACATACACCAGATTTATCAAAGTGACTGCTGCTGTATGTCATCCATATCGGATGTCATGCGAAAAGTTGTGGCACATCTTTGGCACATAGGCCTTTTTTGAATGTGGCATGTGTTATACCTGATATCTATGCCAGTTCCTGACGGGTGTAGATTTCCATTGTGGCGCTACAGACTCTTGATAACTTAGGTGCAGTTAGCATCAGAGACTTCATTAGGACTCGCATAAAAAACCCCATAATCTTAATAAATTCTCCCTCTTATCTTTTTAAACATACACAGAGGACATTTCAACAACACTAACATAAAAAATATACACATATCTAAAAAATGAACAATATTGAAAAAATGAACAATAATGCAAAAACTAAGAAATATGTAAAGGGATTTTCTGTATACTTGTATGTCCTTGTAGCTCAGTCATTTCCCTCTTATTTCCTCTCACAATCCTGTGACTGGTTGTAAAAGAACTGGTTGCAGAGTAAGAATTCCTTCCATTGCCAATCTGTGAAAAGTGACAATTGATAAGCCCTGCCCCACTGATACAAAAGCAACATAAAATTGTATGTTACATTGTTACAATAAATGAAAAGGGAGCATTGATTCATTCCTGGCTATGAAAGTGTTAATAGTGCAGAGTAGATTTTTCTTATTAATTCCATTTTATCATTCTGATGAAGAAAAGAAATGGAAGAAAAAGAAATAAATTGTGCAAACTCATGCGATAATAATGCTTGTGCGCAGCTGCACAGTATACTGTACTTAGATTCAATGAATGAAACCTGCTCCAAGCAGGGCTGATATGTCAGTGCAGGGAAGCAGAATGTTTTATATGCCTCCAGTGCAACTCACCAGCATGCTGCAGGTGTCATGTAAACTATGTCAGTGTTGTTAGCAGGCTCCTGGGGAAACCATAGGGAGTTAGTTTTCCTGGTGGATGCCCTTATCCAGTGGCGTAACTAAAGTCTTGTGGGCCCTGGTGCAAACCTTTATCGGGGGCCCCCTACCCCCTTCCTACAGCAAATTCGTTATAGTGACGGTTACGGAGCCCCAAACAGTATAATATGCTCGACAGTGGCCCCCACAGCATTATATGCTCCACATTGCTCCCCCCACGCACAGTATAATATTCTCCCCACAGTGGCCCCACACAGTATAATATGCTCCGCACAGTGGCCCCACACAGTATTATATGCTCCACAGTGGCCCCCACCCAGTATTATATGCTCTACAGTGGCCCCCACACAGTAGTATATGCTCCACAGTGGCCAGCACCCAGTATTATATGCTTTACAGTGATCCCCACCCAGTATTATATGCTCCCTACAGTTGCCCCCACTCAGTATTGTATGCTCCCCACAGTTTGCAACACAGACATCTTTAGCTCCTTACTTTTCCAGGCACCTGACCCACATTATTCTCACCTACACAAAGCCCCCATCCTGCTGCTACCCCCAATTATAAAATATATAATATACCCCCCATAATGAATAATACCCCCAAGTGCATCTTTAAATTAATAACTTCCCTGTGCACCCCTTTAAATAGTTCCCCTTATTAATAATGCCCCAGGTGTTTCCTAATTAAAAAAGGAAAAAAAAAAACAAGGGAAAAGAAAAATTATTGGGCTTCCAATACCCGGGACCCCGAGGATCAGCTGTTTGAATGAACCGTGGTACCTGTGTAAGCGCCGTGACCCCTTCTCTGTTTACACAGTGTCATTCTTTTCATAGTGGCCATGTAATATAACTACAGCCTCATCCTATACACATCTATGTGACAAGACTGGAATGACATTACACGGTCACTATAAACAGACAGCGTATGATATAAACAGGCACCATAGCCCTTTCTTATAGCTGATCAGTGGGGAATCACTTATCTCTTATTGATGATTTATTCTGAGGATAGATCATCAATAAAAATGAGCTGGAAAACGCCTTAAGGCTAAGGCCCCACGTGGTGTCCCGCAGCAAAAAACAGCTGTGGGAAAAACCGCGGCGGGTTTCCTCTGTGGACTTTCTGCTTCAATTATAGCTATAGGGAAACCGTTGGCATTTCCATAGGTATAATTGACGTGCTGCGATTTCCAAAACTGTGACTGTTTTGGAAATCACAGCGCATCCGCTGCGTGTATTTTACTGCAAAGTGGGGATGGGATGGAGGCCCCATGTGGCGAAAACCCACAGAAAAAAAAACGTGGCATTCTAGCAAATCCCATCCACACATTGCGGAAAAATACGTGCAGCAGATGCACTGCGATTTCCAAAACCATTGCAGTTTTGGAAATCGCAGCATGTCAATTATACGTATGGAAACACTGGCGGTTTCCATATAGGTGTATTGAAAACAGAAAGTCCACAGGGGAAACCTCTGTAGACCTTCTGTGAAAAGCGCTGCGGGAAAAACCACAATATTACCGCCATGGTTTTTCCTGCAGCGCTTTTTTTGCTGCAGCCCGCTACGTGGGGCGTTAGTCTTAATAAAGCCCAAGTGTCACTTTCATTAAATTAATTGACCCTCATATTATGCCGCTGATTCCCCCTGACATAAATACTGCACCTCTAATGACCCCTTATATCAATGACAACCACCTTATGTTCATAATGCCTCCTAATATAAATGATGCCCCCTAAAGGCTCCTTATATAAATAACCTCCCCCTTGTATTCATAATACCCCATAATAACCCTTATATAAATGATCCCCCCATTGTCATAATGCCCCCTAATGAATCTTCCCATTATAGTTATAATTCCCCCTCCTAACCAACCCTTATACTATTAATATACCCACAACTGCGCTAAAAAAAGAAAAAAAAAAAGTCATACTCACATGCGATGCTGATGAATGGAGCCGCCACTTCCACGCACAGGACGTCTGTGTCTGAGTGCGGGCGGCGAGATGTTGTAACGTCATCGCGCCGCCCGTGCTGAGAAGCAGACATCTGTCTGTGGTCTCGGGGACCATGTAGCTTGCGGCTTACAATGCTGTGAAGTTGCAGGATATGTTTTAACTAGATCGGTGTCTGCAGACACCGATCCAGTTAGAAATAAAGGATGTATTAATGGCGGCCCCAGGGTGGGCCCCAAAAAGTCAGCGGGCCAGGGGCAGCCGCCCCCTCTGCCCCCCCCACTAGCTATGCCTCTGCCAGTATTATATGCTCTACAGTTGCCCCCACCCAGTATTATATGCTCTACAGTGGCCCGCACACAGTATTACATGCTCCCAACAGCCCCCTTCCACTTCGGTTCTATTATTATACTCTGGGGTCTGAGTAGTATAATAATTGGAGGCCCAAGGAAGGTGATTAAAAATAACAAACTCTCATACTCACCTTGCCTTACCTTTCCATGGCATCCTCGCTCCATCTTGCCATCTTCAGCGCCTTCAGGCCCTCTTCAGACGTCGCTGCTGAGGCCTGTGATTGGTCCTCAGCGGTCTTGTGGGGGTGCACTAACGTCATTACGCGGCCGCGCCCCATGTGACCGCTGGGGCCTAATAACAGGCCTCCGGAGAGAACGCTGTGCCCACGAGAGGTGAGCATATGCATTTATTATTTTCAGACACCTCCCCTGGGCTGCCATCTATTGGAAAGGGGACTGGAAATATGTAAATAACAGTATGTATAGTGGTCGGGGAACCAGGCTTTCCCCGACCGCTATCATAGTGGTCCGGGGCCCGGACATCTCCAGCTGGCCATACCCTGCCGGGCCCAGTCGCGGTCGCATCCCCTGCGACCGCAATCGTTACGCCACTGCCCTTATCTTATTGGAAATTGTTATTGTATTAGATATTAAAGTGACAGCTTTCCCCCCTAGGACTGTGCATACAGAGATAGCTGTCAATCACCGATCAGGACCACCCATTAGACTCCTGACCCCAAAATGAGAAGAGATTTAGATCAATTCTAGGTTCACATTAGCGTCGCCTCTAAAACATCAGGTAGTGGTGACGTCAAGTGCTATCAATGTGACATCACTGTTGCAGCCCAATCAACAGCGGGGAGCAGCTCTGGAGTGGTGGGGGTATGATGAGCTAAGTACCAATATTTTTTTTAACCCCTTCCCTGCCTATGGCCAATCTTTTAATGAAACCAGACAACCAATTTTAAGGCTCTAGCAATGAACCAAACTACCATCACTGCATTGATGGGTTACTTAAGATATCCAGCAATGCTGCTAAAAGGGCCATAACTGGGGGGCTTCAACTTTTAGCTACACCCCTGTTGCTCTATAACATGCTGCCTGTATAACACGTTTACAAATTTACCAGATTTGCCAATGCAGGAAGAAATTGAAAATGTCAATCGTGGTTAGAAGGGATGCTGTTGGGCTGAGTCGGAGCACTTGCAGCTGTCTGTAGGCAAATATGACAAGTGAGGCTAACCCCCGATGCATTAACAACAGGCTTATCTACATATCCATAAAAATATGATTATTTCTGCATTGCTTCATTGGTTTGTGGCCACAAAGATGTATTATGGTTCCTATTAAAGGCCTCTACATGGCGCTATTATTGGTTTGGGATGCATTTAGTACCTGATAAACTCTATTTAACATGTGTACATCAAACAAGGCTACATACAGATTTCACAAGCAAACCTTTGTATACATGAAGCAGGAAGAGGATGTAATGGGTGGATTCTGAGCTCCGTTTATTCAAGGTGGATCCAAGTATAAACTGGTACACTTATAAATTATCTGGGCGATTATGGGCAAACCCAGCTGTTTTACAGGTTCTTCCACCAGGATTAATGCTGGCAGCAAATCTTTATTTACTTAGTATCAAACCTGTAGTTTCCCTGAAATCTACCTGCTGGAGGAAATATATTCAGAATTTCCAAATGAGAGAATAGAAAGAGAACAGAATTGCATTACCAATACATGCCTCATCAGTGAAGAAACTCAGTACTTTTTATATAAGTAGTACATAACTTCACCTCTCTTTATACCACAAGCTTATCAGACCAATCCTGTTCTGCCAGCTCATGGTAACATGTAATCCATGATTTTATCATCTGTATCATTTGTGTACTTTAGATTAAATTTATCTCGAGAAAGTTCAGGAAAGGACATGCATTTGGTGCTCATTTGTAATACTGCGATCAAACATGCATTCATTATAATGGAAATTACTATACATGTTATACTGCATATAGTGTGCAGAGAAGAAACAGCATGTATAGACATGTCTCTTTGGTAAAAGCTTTGTATGATGCAAGTTTCTTTCTGCTGTGACTTTGCTGTTGTGTAATGAGATTTTAATTATGCAAATTAAACTTATACTTGATACAAGTTCAGGAAGATAGTTATTATTTTTACTGGGTCTTAGATGTAAACTACTATTTGTAAAGTTTGTTTACAGATATAAACCTCCCAATGTCACTCAGCAGTGGTGTAACTAAAGTCTTCTGGGCCTCAGTGCTAACTTTTGTCCAGGACCCCCTACCCCCTCCCTACAGCGAATTCTTGATAGTGATGGTTACGGGTGATTTAGTGGTATCTCAGATACTTGAAAAAGATAGAGCTTTAGTAACCACAACTGCGGTTATCAAGAATATGGTGAGTAGAAGAAACTGTGGTCAGACATTTGTAGAGTTCGGTACACAGGAGCAGTAGATCAGCCGTAGTCAGCCATATGCAGAGTTCGGTACAAAGGAGCAGTGGATCAGCCGTAGTCAGACGTATGCAGAGGTCGGTACACAGGAGCAGTGGATCAGCCGTGGTCAGACATTGGCAGAGTTCGGTACACAGGAACAGTAGAGTGGTGGTGAAGCTCAGGGTAAACAAGGAACAGACAGCAAGAATAATCAGGCACAAAATGGAGTATGCTGTGGGTTTATATGGGGCTAACTAAACTGTGATTGGCCACAGAGCAGGTGATATCCATAAGCCAATTACTCCAATGGAAAAGACCAGACTAAGCAAGGCACAGCACAAACAGGCTTCTCAATGGCATAATGGTCAAGGGTTAAAGAACCAGTGAGCTCAGTTCCTGACATTACTACCCCTTCTCCAGGAGCATCCTCTGGATGGTACTTGGCTTGCCTGGATAGTGCTGATGAAATTTTCTTACCAGTTGTGGAGCATGGATGTTGTTTACTGGTTCCCATGAGTTATCTTCAGGACCATAACCCTTGCCACTTTATCAAGTACTGTAACTGATTTCGAAAAATTCTAGCATCTAAAATATTTTCGACAACATAGTCCTCATAGAGTCTGGAAGTTTTAAATGAAACGCTACAGGATTAATTTGAGCCACAATTTCAAATGGTCCAATAAATTTCTGACCTAGCTTGGCTGAAGGTATCTTGAGGTTCAAGTTTTTGTAGAGAGCCATACCAAAGGAAGGAAAAGACTTGCGATGTCTATCAGCAGTTTTCTTATAGTGATCTTGAGCTTCATGCAGAGTGTTTGTCAATTTTTCTTGAACTTGCTTCAAGGTAGACAGTCTGTCAGTGACAGCAGGAACTGAAGAAGAAATTGGAAGATTAGGAATGAATGTAGGATGGAAAGCCATATTGGCAAAAAATAGACTCTGAGACGTAGAAGAATGCTGGGAGTTGTTATAAGCAAATTCCACTGTAGGAAGAAAATTAACTCAATCATCCTGGAGATAACTTGTATAACACCGCAAATACTGTTCAAGGGTTTGTTTAATACGCTCAGTTTGGCCATTAGACTGTGGATGAAAAGCAAAAGATAAGTTCAAATCCTAGAGTGGCACAAAAACTCTTCCAGAACTTTAAGGTAAACTGTAGCCCATTGTCTTATTCCTAGCACAGGTTTGACGGGAAGAAACATACTTTTTGAAATCCATCTGGTATTTAGGCCACCAAAATGAGCGGGACAAAAGTTCTTTGGTCTTTTTTACTCCCATATGACCTGCAGGTCTAGAGTAGTGAACAAGGTGCAGAATTTCTAATCGAGTAGTCTCAGGAACATAAACACATGGCTCAAGAGTCCAAACCCTGTCTTTGAATGTTAAATCTATATCTGTGGGGGGATTATTAAGGAAAGGATCTCCATTATAACCTTCTTTGATCCTCTGAAGTATACCCTTGGAAATGGTTGCCCCCAGAAAATTAGCAGGTAAGATGGTGGTTTTCGGATGTATCATCTTGCGTCATTTCAGAAAACATCCGGGATAAGGGGTCTGCTTTTCCATTGCGAGATCCCGGTCTGTAGGAAATAATTAAATTAAATCTAGCCGGTCTACCAGAAAGTCTCTTGGCTGATCTAATAAATTCAAGATTTCGGTGATCCGTAAGAACCTGCACCACATTAGATGCTTTTTCAAGAAGATGCCCTCCATTTCGTGAATGTTTTTTTTTTATTGCCAGTAATTCTTTATTCGCAATGTCATAGTTTCTTTCCGGAGGTGACATTAGGCAGGAGAAAAAAGCACAAGGATAAAGCAACTATTTATCCCCAACTCTTTGGTACAATACTGCTCCTACTGCTGAATCTGAAGCATCCACTTCAACTATAAATGGGAGGTCCGGATTAGGATGAACTAAGATGGGAGCAGAAGTAAAAAGTGTCTTTAATTGGGTCAATGTTTTGTCTGCACTTGAAGACTATTTAAAAAGAATTCCTTTCTGAGTTAATTGTGTTATTGGACTAATAACTTTTGAGAAATTCCTAATGAATTTGCGGTAGAAATTTGCAAAGCCAACAAATCTTTGGACCTCCTTGGCATTCTTGGGAGAAGGCCAGTCTAAAATAGTTTGGATCTTACTGGGGTCCATGCGCAATCCTTCTGTAGAAATTATGTTCCCCAAAAACTGAATCTCTGTCTTTTCCAAATCACATTTTTCCAGTTTAATATATAGTTGGTTTTCTCTTAGACGGCTCAAAACCATGGTAACCTGCTTACGATGTTCTTCAAGATTTTCAGATTATAGTAATATGTCATCCAAATACGCCACCACAACTTGATCCAGAAGATCTCAGAAGACATTGATAAAATGTTGATATGTCGCTGGGGCATTGCAAAGTCTAAATGGCATGACAAGGGGAGGGCGTTCCTCGCAGAGCAGCTAGACTGTCAGTAACGCCCTTCTGACAGTAAACCGTGAAACTAAGACCCCCCCCCGATATCTCCAGCCCTGGGGCACATACCGGGAAATCTGGCAGTGCGCTGAATTCAGCGTGCTGACGGCTTTCTAGCGGTATGTAAAACAGCATATACATGAGGACGTGAAAGGTCCTCTTTAAGGCTAAGGCCCTACGTGGTGTCCTGCAGCAAAAAAGAGCTACGGGAAAAACCGCAGCGGCGACGCATCGCAGTTTTTCCTGCAGCACTTTGCACAGAAAGTTCGCAGAGGTTTCCTCTGCAGACTTTCTGCTTCAATTATATCTACAGGAAAACCGCCAGCATTTCCGTAGGTATAATTGACATGCTGCTATTTCCAAAACTGCGTCTGTTTTGGAAATCACAGCGTATCCGCTGCGCATATTTTACTGCAAAGTGGGGATGGGGGCCACATGTGACGAAAACCCACAGAAACAAACCCGGCATTTTACATCTAGCAAATCCCATCCACACATTGCGGAAAAATACATGCAGCAGATGCACTGCGATTTCCAAAACCGTTGCGGTTTTGGAAATTGAAGCATTTCAATTATACCTACAGAAACACTGGCGGTTTCCATATAGGTGTATTGAAATCAGAAAGTCCACAGGGGAAACCTCTGCAGACCTTCTGTGAAAAGTGCTGTGAGAAAAACCACAATGTTACCGCTGCGGTTTTTCCTGCAGTGCTTTTTTTTTTGCAGCCCACTATGTGGGGCCTTAGTCGTATTAAAACCCAAGTGCCACCTTAATTAAATTAATTGACCCTCATATTATGCCCCTGATTCACCCTGACATAAATACTGCACCTCTAATGGCTCCTTATATTAATGACCACCCCCTTATGTTCATAATGCCTCCTAATATAAATGATGCCCCCTAATGGCCCCTTATATAAATAACCTCCCCCTTGTATTAATAATACCTCCTAATAACCCTTATATAAATGACCCCCCATCGTCATAATGCCCCCTAATGAATCCTCCCTTATAGTTATATTTACCCCTCCAAACCACCCCTTTTACTAATAATATACCCACAACTAAGCAAAAAAAAACAAAAAACAAGTAATACTCACCTGCGATGATGATAAATGGAGCTGTCGGTGCTTCCTCCCTGTCCACGCACAGGACGTCTGTGTCTGACGTCTGTGGTCTCGGCATCTTGTAAACCGCAAGCCTGTATTGGCTTGCGGTTTACAATGCTGTTAAGTTGCAGGTTACGTTTTAACTAGATCGGTGTCTGCAGACACCGATCTAGTTATAAATAAAGGATGTATTAATGGCGACCCGGGGTGGGCCCCCAAAAATTCAGTGGGCCTGGGGCAGCCGTCCCCTCTGCCCCCACCCCCCTCTAGCTACGCCTCTGATGCAAGGTTATGTAATTCTGAGATCTGGAATGCATGCTGTGGCAAGGCAGACTCCGCCCCTCCAGCCTCCATGTTGGACCTGATTATTATGTAATGATGCTAGTTATCATAGAGTCCAATTGGTGAGGCAAACGGTACAGTATTTAAATAGTAAGAAATGCAGGAGTAGTACCTCAAGAGTAGAAGAAACCGTGGTCAGACATTTGCAGATTTCGGTATACAGGAGCAGTGGATCAGCCGTGGTCACTGAAACAGAGGGTGGTTCACCTGAAGCTGCTCTAGGGGGCCACCGTGGAGCATATAATATTGTTTGGGGGCCACTGTGGAGCATATAATACTGTGTGGGGGCCACTATGGAGCATATAATACTGTGTGGTGGCCACTGTGAAGCATATAATACTGTGTGGGGGCTACTGTGGAGCATGTAATACTGAGTGGTGGCCACTGTGGAGCATATAATACTGTGTGGGGGCCACTGTGGAGGATATAATTTTAAAGAACTGAGCTGACTTGGTTGAACCCTTGACTTCCTGGATATATTCTGCAGCCTTGACCATTATGCCATTGAGAAGCCTGTTTGTTCTGTACCTTGCTTAGTCTGGTCTTTTCCATTGGAGTAATTAGTAAAAAGTAGAGGCCCGAGTTGAAGTGATTAAAAATAACAAACACTTATACTCAAGTTGCCTCACCTTTCCTGGATATCCTCGCTTCGACCGACTCTCTTCAGCATCTTCTTCAGTCCTCTTCTGCTTGCGACTGAAGTAACATGTGAGATGGGGCCTGTGACATGAGGCGTGCTGACAACATTACGCAAGCGCGTCCAATGTGACCTTTGGAGTAGGCCGGAAGAGCTCCAGGGAGAGGATGCCAGAAGAGGTCAGTATATGCATTTGTTGTTTTTGGTCACCTCCCTTGGGCAACATGCTGGGCCCCTTTCCATTAACAATATGTATAGCGGTCTGGGAACCAGGCCTTCCCCGACCGCTATCATGGTGGTCCAGGGCCTCTGCCATCTCCAGCTGGCCATGGTCCCCATACCCCTCCAGGTCCGGGTGCGGTCGCATCCCCTGCGACCGTGATCGTTATGCCACTGTTAAGCAGTTATTTTATAGGATATAATATTCAATTGTCACTTTTAAAACTGAGTTTTAGTAAAGGAAGACTATCATAAAAATGAATGTCTTTAAAGTAAAAATGCTGTTTGATCTGCAGGCATCATGTTACAGAGCAGAGGAGCTGACAAACTGATGTATGGGCTTGTAAGATTCAGTATAACTTATCATTTATCCATTGAAATCTCTGTTCTTTCTGTGTTCAGAAGTCAAGGAGGCGGTCCTATCATTGACTGACAGCCACCCCTCTATGTCTGTGCATACAGATATAGCTGTCAGTAACAGAGCTGCTCCGTGACTTCTCAGCGTGTGCTTAGCATCTCCTGCTCTATGATGCCTGCAGATTAAACAATATTTTCCATGTGACAGGTTACCTTCAGGCTAATGCCCCATGTAACGAAACACAGCTTAAAAACGCTACGTAGAAAATGCTGTGGAAACGTTTTTTAATTTAGTTTTTGCATAATTTTTCTCTGCAGATTTTCTTCCCTTATTAAACCTTCTGCAGGCATAAGTGACATGCTGTGATTGTCAAAAACGTAGGCATTTTTGAAAACGCAGTTTTTCTGCAGCAGATTTTTTCTGTGGATGGGATAAGCCAGAATCTCATTCACTTTGCAGGTACTATAAAATGCTGTGTTTTCGCAACGTTGGGCTTTAGCCTCAAAAGAAGTTATATCTAGTACAGTATCTGAGAGGGTGGTGCACAAAGAGTTAAATGAAACCTACTACCATCATATTCTTTTCTAAACCACTTCTACAGTGGGGAAAAAAGGTATTTAGTCAGCCACCAATTAATTATTACCAATTAATTGTAATTGTCATCATAGGTAGACCTCAACTATGAGAGACAAAATGAAAAAACATATCTAGAAAATCACATTGTCTGATTTTTTAAGAATTTATTTGCAAATTATGGTGGAAAATAAGTATTTGGTCATTAACAAAAGTTCATCTCAATACTTTGTTATATATCCTTTGTTGGCAATGATTGAGTTTTTTTTGTATGTGCGGTCTTGAGGGTTGTAACATTTTTATCATTTGTGTTATTCAACTAATTTCTGCGTCTTTTTTTTAGTGACACATAGGGCTTTATTTTTATGTTGTTTTTATTTTTGCATGTGTTAATTTTTTTTTTTGTATCCGGGAAAATATAAACAAAAGAGGAGGAAAAACATGTCTGTTTTTCACTTTTCATTTTTTTTATTTAATAACACAAAGTGTTATTAAAAAACTTTATAAAAATAGTTTTTCCTCTCCGTTACGGTAATTTTTATTTTTTATGGTGTTGTCGGGGATGGGGTTATAAGGGCATTTTATTGGTGTATTATTTTATTTACTTTTTTAAATTATTTTATTTACATTTTTTTTACTTTTCTATTATTATTATTTTTTTTTTCTTTTACATTATGTCCCCATAAGGTCATAATAGACCTTTGGGGACATATGATCACTTTTTTTTTTTGTTGGGGAGGCTGATTTCCCCTGTAACTGGAGCGGTTACATTTAGCCCCAGTTACAGGTGGAATGCAGCCTCCTGCACCTTACTATACAGCTGATCTGGGTCCTGTAGGGCCCAGCAGCTCTTGCAGACTCTGATCCCAGGGGATCACATGACCGCCGGGTCAAAGGGCGGCCGCAAGATGGCGGCGCCCATAGCTGTATACAGCACTCATTGAGTGCTGTATACACAGCGATCGGGAAGGCAGGGAAGGTAATAAACCTTCCCTGTCTTCTCTCTGGGAGCTCCGGCTGAAGTTACAGCCGGGTCACAGTTTCAGTAGCTGCACGATTTTGTGCAGCTACTGAGTTCTGCTTGGACATACTGGTACGTCCTTGCAGGACAAGGCAACCACCCATTGGACGTATATAGTCTATGGACGGTACAGAAGTGGTTAATGTGGCCGGAACATCTTCTGATACATGTAGTGTCCCTGTCTGATAACCCAGCTACAATAAGAAAATCTTGGCTGGGTTCCTGACAAGTCCCAGACCATAGAAAGTTTCTGCATTCATGGTCGTATCCATTGGCAACCGATCAAGACAGCAGACTGCCACTAAGATAGTTAGAGAAAATCTTTAAAACTCTGCAGAATTTTTAACTACTTATACTTGCAAAAATGTTTAACTTTTAATTATCTACAAATATAGATATGATTATGCTCATGGGAATACCCCTTTGAAGAACTTAGTCTGTATAGCCTCGAGGGAAGAAAGGAAGGGGGAAGGGGGACATGATCGAAACATTTAAATATGTTAAAGGAATAAATAAGGGCAAAGAACAAGGGGGCACAATCTAAAATTAGCTGGAGGGAAATCAAAAGCAATGTTAGGAATTATTATTTCACTTTAAGAGTAGTTGAGACTTGCAATAAACTTCCAGCAGATGTTTTTGAGAAATCTACAGTTAGTGAATATATTGGGATGAACACATGTCTATCCTAAGATAAAAAAGTAATAATATAAGAGCAGACTAGATGGACCATGTGGTCTATCGATCAGTGCCAAGTAGTCTTGGTATGACTTAAAGGGGTTTTCTGACCCCAAATCGAATTTTCATACTGATGACCTATCCACAGGAGTGGATTAGTATGGGATCTATCGTGTGGATAGATCATCTGACACCTGGATGCCACACAGATTATTTGTTTTAGCGGCCTCCAGCACAGCAGCTCCGTCCACTACATACCGGTGGTTCCGGTGAACTGAAGCACCAGTTCTATTACTACATAAAATATTTAGTCAGCCACCAATTGTGCAAGTTCTCCCAGTTAAAAAGATGAGGCCGGCCTGTAATTATCATCATAGGTAGACCTCAACTATGTGAGACAAAATGAGAAAACAAATCCAGAAAATCACATTGTCTGATTTTTAATTTGAATTTATTTATTTGCAAATTATGGTGGAAAATAAGTATTTGGTCAATAACAAAAGTTCATCTCCACACTTTGTTATATATCCTTTGTTGGCAATGACAGAGGTCAAACGTTTTCTGTAAGTCTTCACAAGGTTGGCACACACTGTTGCTGGTATGTTGACCCATTCCTCCATGCAGATCTCCTCTAGAGCAGTGATGTTTTGGGGCTGTCGCTAAGCAACATGGACTTTCAACTCCCTCCAAAGGTTTTCTATGGGGTTGAGATCTGGAGACTGGCTAGACCACTCCAGGACCTTGAAATGCTTCTTACGAAGCCACTCCTTCGTTGCCCTGGTGGTGTGCTTGGGATCATTGTCATGCTGAAAGACCCAGCCACGTTTCATCTTCAATGCCCTTGCTTGCTTTGCACTCAAAATCTCACGATACATGGTTCCATTCATTCTTTCATGTACACGGATCAGTCGTCCTGGTCCTTTTGCAGAGAAACAGCCCCAAAGCATGATGTTGCCACCCCCATGCTTCACAGTAGGTATGGTGTTCTTTGGATGCAACTCAGCATTCACTCTCTTCCAAACACGACGAGTTGTGTTTCTACCAAACAGTTCTACTTTGGTTTCATCTGACCATATGACATTCTCCCAATACTCTTCTGGAACATCCAAATGCTCTCTAGCAAACTTCAGACGGGCCCGGATATGTACTGGCTTAAGTAGGGGGACACGTCTGGCACTGCAGGATCTGAGTTCCTGGCGGTGTAGTGTGTTACTGACGGTAGCCTTTGTTACGTTAGTCCCAGCTTTCTGCAGGTCATTCACTAGGTCCCCCCGTGTGGTTCTGGGATTTTTGCTCACCGTTCTTGTGATCATTTTGACCCCACGGGGTGAGATCTTGCATGGAGCCCATGATAGAGGGAGATTATCAGTGGTCTTGTATGTCTTCCATTTTCTAATTATTGCTCCCACAGTTGATTTCTTCACACCAAGCTGCTTGCCTATTGCAGATTCAGTCTTCCCAGCCTGGTGTAGGTCTACAATTTTGTTTCTGGTGTCCTTCCACAGCTCTTTGGTCTTCACCATAGTGGAGTTTGGAGTGTGACTGTTTGAGGTTGTGGACAGGTGTCTTTTATACTGATAACAATTTCAAACAGGTGTCATTACTACAGGTAATGAGTGGAGGACAGAGGAGCCTCTTAAAGAAGAAGTTACAGGTCTGTGAGAGCCAGAAATCTTGCTTGTTTGTAGGTGACAAATACTTATTTTCCACCATAATTTGCAAATAAATTCTTTAAAAATCAGACAATGTGATTTTCTGGATTTGTTTTCTCATTTTGTCTCTCATAGTTGAGGTCTACCTATGATGACAATTACAGGCCTCTCTCATCTTTTTAAGTGGGAGAACTTGCACAATTGGTGGCTGACTAAATACTTTTTTTCCGCACTGTAGTAAACTAACTGTTTCCAGCAACCGGAGGCAGCAAGAACAAATGATCTGTGTGGGAATTGGGTGTCAGACTACAATAGATCACATGCGTATGACCTATCCAGTAGATAGGTCATCAGTATGAAAATTCGACTTGGGACCGGAAACCCTAATGAAATGAACTGATTGCGTAAAAGTGATCTCTAAAAATCAGGAAGTGTCAATTCTATTGTGGAGTGGCCAGAGTAAAAACTGCAAGATTTCAATTACAAAAATATGCTTTATGTAAAAACTTAATATAAATAGGTTACGTTCTGATGATACATCCTTTCCACACACTTTTTTGATGATGCAGGGAAAAATACCTCAGAAAATGCAGAGTCTATGAAACCAGCCCAAATAGAATATATCAGAGAGTTACATAGTACAATAATCATTCACACTGCACCTTTGTAGCTCTCGCTAACAATAAAAGTGGAATTCCAAAGCTTTAAGGACACTTTCATGTCATCTATGAAAATGAATGCACAATCACAAAGTTGCCATCACATTTGTCACTGTTCTTTTAGGCTAAGACCCCACGCAGTGGGCCACAGCAAAAAAGCACTGCAGAAAAAACCGCGGCGGCAACGCATCATGGTTTTTCCCCCAGAGCTTTCACAGAAAGTCCACAGAGTTTTCCTCTGTGGACTTTCTGCTTCCATTATACCTATAGGGAAACTGCCGGCGTTTCAATAGGTATAATTGACATGCTCCGATTTACAAAACCGCAACGGTTTTGGAAATCGCATCATGTCCACTGCGCGTATTTTCCTGCAATGTGTGGATGGGATTCGCTAGAATTTTATGTTTACGCCACGTGGGGCTTTAGCCTCAGGGAGTAAATTCGTACCAGAACACATGCACTGATGTTTCACATAAGTTTTAATATGTTCCATATTGACAATATGGCTCTATTTACATTGTTTTTTAATCTTATGTTGGAAGTACACATATGGAGAATTTCCCAGCACATGGAGGTATATGTTAGCCAAAGGCTCCTATGTTAAAATAAATAAATAAATAAAATTAAAAAATACTGTGCTCTGTTTTTGGATTTGCATTTTTGGCGGCATATCTCTACCAAGAAAAAAAGTTGACTATGTGACTATGTTTTTTTATGCATTGAGTAAAAAAGGTATACTTGCATATGCCAATTTGACACCCTTTTGGCCTTCTTTGGGTGAAGCAATTGAACATAGACTTACCTATTTTAAACTAAAACAAGGCCCATTCATAATAGTTGTTGCACACCAGTTTGCTATAACAGTTTCTGCAAAAATAGTGGGGAATAGAATGTGACTATGTTTACAGCCGTAGACTGAGGACACCTGCTGCAGAAGAGCTGCACTTTTTTGTTGCAGTCACAGTTTTTTGAGTCAAAGCCAGGAGTGGATTGAGCAGAAGGTAGAAGTATAAGAACTTCCTTTATATTTCCCATTCCTTTTGTTGCCATTCTTGCTTTGGCTCAAAACAAAAACGCAGCAAAAATACAACATTTTTCACAAAGTGGGGCCTTAGGCTGAGGCCCAATGTTGCGGAAATGTAGCTTTTTTTGTTGCAGATTTTGCTGCGTTTTTTTGAGCCAAAGCAAAGAATGGTTACAAAAGGAATGGGGAATATATAAGAAGTTCTTATACTTCTACCTTCTGCTTAATTCACTCCTGGCTTTGGCTCAAAAAACCGCAGCAAAATCTGCAACAAAAAAAAAAGTTGCGTTTCCGCAATGTGGGACCTCAGCCTTAAGGCCAAGGCCCCATGTTGCGAAAACGTAGCATTTTGGCAACAGCAGAAACACCGCAGCAAAAGACATTACCTGCAAAATGGATAGATAATCCCATCCACACATTGGAAAGAAAAAATCTAAAGCGAAAATACTGTGATTTCACAATTGTGTTTTTGTAAATCGCAGCATGTCAATCATACCTATGGAAGCATCGGCGTTTTCTGTATAGGTATAATAGGTGCAGAAAGTCCACAGAGGAAAACTATGCGGACTTTCTGTGAAAAACACTGTGTAAAAAACTGTGATGTGTTTCCGCCCCAATCCTTTCCGCAGTGTTTTTTTCCAGCAATTCGCTGTGTTGGGCCTTAGCCTAAAGAGGTATTTCACTGGGCAGGTGATAAACAGGGGCGTAACTTGAGGGGGTGCAGAGGGTGCAGTCACACCAGGGCCCAGGAGCCTTAGGGGGCCCATAAGCACTGGCATCTGTATTGAGATTGCATCTTCCATCTGGCCTATAAGCCAAGGAGAGCCACAGATTACCCTAACCACACTAAGGTTGATTAAACTCCTTAGCACCCATAACCATCACTATCAAGAATTCACTGTAGGGATGAGGTAGGGGGTCCTGGACAAAAGTTTGCATTGGGGCCCACAAGACTTTAGTTACGCCACTGGTGATAAATATTGGTCAGGTGGGGGTCCAACCACTGGGATCCCCAGCCATTGATAGATATAAGGTTATGAATGGACAGCAGATAGCAGCTCCTCCTTGCCACAATTGTTTCTGAAAAAGTAAATGGCTCATAACATCGCAGAAAAGTATACAATCAAGGGAAGGGCTGAACAGAAAGTGATGGATGCAGAATAAACAACATTTGACAATTTCCCAGATGTTCGGACATGTCTTTCTTCCTTTTTTTTTGTCCTATAAGACATTGTAAAGATTCCTTTTAAAGTTCAGTTCAGATCAGTAACTCCAGTTGTTATGTGGCGGAGCATTTAGGCTGCGGCTTGTGTGTGGATGTCTTTTTATGTCAATGATTAATTGGACTATTCCACATGTTTCTGCAGAACTGGCACCTTGGCACACTTTGCACGTTTGATATTTCCTTACGGCTGCATCGCAATCACGCTTAAGAAACATGTTATTCTATCTCTTATGTGAGATAGGAATCTGGGAGCCTGTAAGATTTATACCACATAAGACCTGGAAGATTTATTGATGCATTTTAAAGGTGAAGGGAAAGTAATGTCCCACGCTGCGGAACCTTATATATCCATGGCGGATAAAGAGTCATTTCATTGAGATATAGTAATAAAGTAGGGATTTCCATCTTTTATTTGAAGGAAATGTTCTTTAGACACAGGGCATGAAAATTACATGTTTTTTTCTGCAAATTGCTTTGGATCGCCCTTGTAAATCAGGATTGATAGCAAGTATTTAATCTGACAGATAACCACTTGCATTTTAGATATTCTTAACTCATCCTATGCCTTAAATGGGAATTCCAACTAATTTCATTTTCTGATAAATTACATAAGCATGTCAGAATTGACATTTTCAACATGGCCAGGACACTTTGTGGAGCCACTTTATACCTTCAGTTTTGTTTATAGCCACCATTTATCTGTTCTAATCCCCAACGATATATATTTTATGGAAAAGACTGGTGAACAGCTGCCATATGAGGGAAGGGGGAAAAGCAAAGAAATTGTGAAAGTATCTAGTTGTCACCAGGGAGAGGCTGCTTAGCAGTAACTTAAAACCATTACAGTATATGTGCATCATATACTGAGCATATAAAAGCACTGAATTTTTTAATCCTTCAAGGGACTATATACATTTTGTAAAAATTTGTCAGATTGTCATGAGCTGTTTTTACTATGGTATGTTTTTGATTCATAGGTTTCCTGTATTATTATAGATGTATGCTAAATTTGTTTCCTTGTTGGTAAAAGCGAAACGGTACCTCTACACCTATTGAAAGGTTGCTGCCCCATAGATTATTGTTTGACCCTTAAACAGGTCTTATAACATGATGGGAATATAAACCAAACCAGAGAAAAACTCCCTCAAAAAGCAAAGACACCAAACTGTTTATAGGTCTTTGCTCTTCATCAGTGCAGAATAGTGTCCTGGTTGGCTAAGTGAGAGGCCATTTTTTGGGTTGGGGGGGGGTCAACCCCCTGACTTATATATGGTAGCCATATGAAATCTCATGTCTATGAGCTACACATAGGCTTTTAGCTGCCAACTTTTGTGCAGCTAAAAGCCTATGTGTAGCTCAAGCTTTGACATAAGGCAGTGGACCTTGAGAAATCAAGACTTTGGCATCAGCACTCATTAAGACAGTAAAATAAAATTTTAATTAATTAATTAATTGTCACTTTCTCTTTTAAGGGCCAAGGTTTATATATATATATATATATATATATATATATATATATATATATATATCATAAACAGACACAACTCTACTTTTAGCCACATCAGACAACAGAACAGAGACTCTATGAAAGCAAATATTACACAGTTGCCCATTCTCTTTAACGCAACATACAATACAGCACTGACCAGCAGTTTTCTACAATAACAACAGCTGTTCACTAAGGGAATTCATATTTGCAAAAACGCCTAAGTTTTAGGCTAAGGCCCAACATAGCGAGCTGCAGTGAAAAAGCGCTACGGGAAAAACTGCAGTGGAAACGCATGACCAGGGTATTGCCAAGTCGCCCGCTCTTCTCTGTTTTCTTTACCTAAAATAAATACTCGACACCGATGTTGGATTAAATTGGCCACAGCAGCCAGTTTATTAAATAAAATAATTTAACCATTTAAATGCCACAACAAATATTCCCCAAAACACAGTAAATAACCCGACCCGACGACGGAGGACCTCGAGGCCCCAAAACCCAAAATGTTAACCCCATACTTCCTGAGCACCAGCTGTTACCCCTAGCCGTTCCACACCAGCTCAGGGGCACCTATTTAAATAAATCTGCTCGGTGCTCTATTTCCTAAGGCCATAAAGCCCTTAATACCCTTTAACCCTACCGGAGCCATCCAGCCACAGTCCAAATGGTCTGGGGAGTCCAGCCCCTACCGCGGGGCCCTCCCCACTACGACCATTTCCGATATCCCAGCCTCGAGGACCCCCACCGCCACAACGCCCACCGATGACCTCCTTATCGGCGGGCGTCCCGCCACACCCCTAGAGCCGTCTCAATGCCCTGCTGCAATCCCAGGCACCACATGTCAATACCCACGGCGTTCAAATGAACCCCGTCCCTTCTCCAAAATGCACCCTCCCCCGATTCCAATTCACTATGGCGCACTGAGACCGCTCCATTCCGTGCCATAAACCTCCCAATTGCCCTATTCACCTTAATACGGGCTTTGTTCACACGTTCCACCGACCGGGCCGCCCTCCACACTTTCCTTGGCACAATATCCGACCATACTGTTACCAATCCCGGAAACATCGCCCAGAGCCGCAATAAGTCGAATTTGATATCGTTAATCAGCTCCCGAAAAGGGCGGACCCCCAAATCGTTACCTCCAACATGCAGTACCAGTATGTCTGGAGGTCTATCCAGCCTCACGAAGCGATGAAACTCCGCGAGCACCCTGCCCCACACCATCCCCCTTAAGCCTAACCAGCGCAACCGCACCTCCCCTCGCGCAAAACCCAACTGCCTACCGTCTGGTCGCACCGCCGCCCGCACTGCGCCCCAGAACACAAAGGAATGGCCCATCAACCAAACCAAGCACGGCTCAGCACCTGTAAAACATCAAAAGCAACATAACAATAACAGGCCCCAGGCACTAACACACCCGCTCGAACAAAAACCCCCTCTTCCTAACACACCTACCTGCGGACCTCCCCCGATACAAAATGTGTTTTTGTTCAGACCAGCCCCCCCAAACGGACATATGACCTAAAACGCACTGATTCCCATCGGCCGATGCGCTGAATTACGTCCTCCCCCAAACCCCTCCGGGCCGCCTCCGTAGCTGCCCCAATACGGAAGGAGTGACCACTAAAATACTCCTCCCCCAAACCCAGATAACACAAACATCGCCGAAAAACTCCCAAGAATTGAAACCTGGACAAAAACGACCCATCCTCATGGACCAGGAGGGGGCCTGTCGCCCGACCCCTGTCCGAACAATAAGACCTCAAGCAACTAACAGGACACATCAAACACCCTGGCACCGCAAACAGCCGTACCGCACACCCCCGGCCTTCCTGGTCCGTCTTCGAACGCCTTAACCTAAACTCCAACCTGTCCTCGTACAGGCTCACATCCTCCCAAAACACACCCCCCGGACGAGTCCGGGATCCACTCACCAATTCCCCCAACCGCAAGGCTCCAAAAAAGGCGAGCGAAAACGCCGCCCTGAACAGCAAGACCTCCCACGGGCTCGCCCCCACCGTCCCCAAAGCGGAGCCCAAGCCCAGCAGTATGGAAAAGGACACCGGTCTGCGCGTGTCCTTCGCCGCCTTGAAACGGCGCCAACCTTTTACCGCCTGCCGCACCAGAAATGACTTCGTAAAGTCCGGCATCCCCCTACTCTTAAACCCGAAGGTTAAACCCGCTAAACACGTATTCAACCTAGAAACTGTCCACCCCGACTCCTTACAATGCCCCACGAATAATAATAACGGCATCTCGAAATCCTCTGTCTCCACCCCAAAAGAACCCAACCACTGCTCCCACTGTTCCCAGGCTTTCGTATAGGCCGCCCATGTACCGTCCACCAAAGATGCCCAAATCAAACACTCCACCGCCCGACCGGCACGGTCCACAACTCCGTCGGCCACCGCGTGCCGTTCTCGTCTGCCTCCGGCACCAACCTCCTGAAACGATCCCACTGCAAACGAGAGAGGGCGTCAGCCACATCATTCTGCACCCCTGGGACATGGACCGCTACAATCCAAACATTCAACCTCAAACATTCCAACACCAATCGCTGCAAAACCCGAACCACTGGCGGCGACGCGGCGGACAACCGATTTATCGCCTGCACCACCCCCAAGTTGTCGCAATGAAAGCGAATCTTCTTATTACGGAAAATTTCCCCCCACACTACCACCGACACCAGAATAGGAAATAATTCTAACAAAGCCAGGTTCCTGACCAGCCCCCCCCGAAAACCCACTCGTCCGGCCAAGAACCTACGCACCAACTACCCTTAAAATATGCCCCAAACCCTACGCTCCCGGCCGCGTCCGTAAAAAGATCCCATTCCCCTGCTACCACTCCCTCCTCCATCCACAGTGACCGCCCATTATATTGTTCTAAAAACGAATCCCAAACCCGCAAATCTTCTCTCAACACCCACCCCAACCGGATAAAATGCGCGGGAACGGACACACCAGCCGTTGCCGCTGCCAACCGTTGAGAAAACACCCTCCCCATTGGTATAATCCGGCACGCGAAGTTCAATTTGCCTAAAAGAGACTGCAATTCCCTTAATCGCAGCTTTTTTAGCCGACATGCCCTCTGAACCTCCGTCCACAACCCACATAACTTATCCTCTGGAAGACGACGCTCCATACGGACCGTGTCAATGGTAATACCCAAAAAACTGAGAACCGTCGCCGGACCCTCAGTTTTTTCACGCGTTAGTGGCACCCCAAAATCTGCCGCCACCCGTTCCACCGAATGCAGCAAGACCGAGCAAACGGAGGAATCCCCCGGACCAATGCAAAGAAAGTCATCCAAGTAGTGAATGACCGAGGCCCACCCAGAAACGTCCCGGATGACCCATTCCAAAAATGAACTAAACTTTTCGAAATAGGAACACGACAATGAACAGCCCATTGGCAAGCAACAGTCGACAAAAAACCCGCCCCCCCAAAAACAACCCAACAAGTGCTGACTATCTGGATGCACCGGCAGCAGCCTAAATGCCGCCTCGATGTCAGTCTTCGCCAACAACGCCCCCCGGCCAAAACGCCGGACCCAGAAAATTGCCGCATCAAATGAAGTATACTCCACCGAACACAACTCGGGGTCGATCCCGTCATTAACAGACGCCCCCTTTGGGAATGACAGATGGTGAATAAGCCGAAACTTATTCGGCTCCTTCTTTGGGACCACCCCTAAAGGAGATACCCGCAAGTTCGGCAAGGGAGGCTCCGGAAACGGTCCCGCCATGCGCCCCAGGTCCACCTCCTTCCTCAGCTTTTCTGAGACCACCTCCGGATGCTCCCGTGCCGACCTCAAATTCCTAACCACCCCTGAAACCGCCGCCTCAACAAACGGTATCCGAAAACCCGACTCGAACCCCTCAGACAACAAGGCCGCCGCCTCCCTATCTGGGTACCTATTTAGAAATGGCGCCATCCTTTCCAGCCGCACCGGAGTCGCCCCCTTCCCAGCCCCATCTGAACCCTTCTGCTTGGAGCGGAAGCACCGGTTGGCTCCATGGGTGCCCCCACAAGAGGAGCACTCATGCTTAAACTTACACTTGGAGCCGAACTTAAACCCCCTTTCATTAAATGAGAAACAGAGTCCCTTCTGTGCGGCGACCGAGCGCCCCGAAGACTCGGGGCCCCCGGTCCCCCCTGGAAAGGACGGCCCCGCCCTCGCTTGCGCCATAATCCTCAGCCATAACCCAATGTCTTTATGGTCCCAGCGAATGCTGGACCGAACCGCTTTCCGCTGACGAAATTGTTCGTCATACCGGAGCCATGCCTGCCCCCCATACGTCCTATGCGCCTCCCCTATTGCGTCCAAATAACAGAAAAGCGCCGAACAATTTTCCGGCGCCTTCTCCCCTATGACACTTGCCATTATGGCGAACGCTTGCAGCCAGTTAGCAAATGTCCGAGGAATAAGGCGGTACCGCCTCTTCTCCTCCTCCTCCTTTTCTTCCTTCCTAGGCTTGTCCAAATTAAAGCGCTCCAAAGGCAAAAGTGAAAATATATCAACATATTCGCCTTTCCAAATGCGCTCCCTCACCTCCTGCTTCAAGTGAGCCCCTAAAGGCCCCTCAAAGCAGACATATACTTCCCCCTTCGCCGCATCGTCTAACCGCGGCGCGTCCCCTTTGTCCTCACTCTGCGTTTGCACCGACACAGACACCCCCGACGCAGAGGAAGCCCCCCTAGCGATACCGCCGGCGAACTTCCCGCCCCCCACGCCATCGCTGGGGACGACGAAGTCCCCCCGCCGCTACCCGCTCCCTGCACCATTTCCGCCAACACCCCCATAAAGGCTAACATACCCCTGCTTAGCTCCTCGCAGTTCCCCTCTAAACCCTCCCCCCTGAAACCGCTAACAAGGGCCCTGTTACAGTAGATGAACGCTCACCTGGGCGCCTGGGTGCTGTGAACCCAGCGGCCGCTGAATCCTGGTCCTGTCGTCCTGTAGCCGTCTCACTGGGGCCCTCCTCGCCGCTATCCACGTCGGGCCTCCTGGACAAGGCCTCCGCGACGCTCCGCCCCCCAGCGCCCGCGCTGTGGGCGCCATCTTGGGTTGATGTTGCGCTAGGCCCAGCCTGCTGCTCTGCCGCTGAAGGTGCCAGCCCCGATTCTCCCCCGCGCACAGGGGCTGCACCGGAGATCCTCCTGCGCACCACAGGCCGAGCCGGAGTCACCGCCGCCGCCGGAAGGCCCACCGCTTCCAATCCCGACTCCAACGAGGTCAGTGATGCAGGAGGGGCGACTCCCCCTCCCCCGCTGCGGGTCCCGCCGTCGCCGCGGATTCCTCCCGGCCCGGGACTGCCGCTCAGCAGCGCGCCGAGCGGTGCCCTGGACCGGAGGGTCCCATGAGGGGCTCCTAATTCGGCGCCGGACCCGAGGGGTCTCCTCGGGGCTGAGGCACGCCGGAGGCCTGGTCCTCCGCGGCCGTCTTCCAGAAGGAGAGGGGCGGCTAGCCGACTCTCCAGACCCCTGTATCAATCCCTGCAGCTGGGATTGCAGCCATTGCGGCCCCCTACGATCCGCTTCAGCCCTGAGCTGGGCCAGCATATCTTCAACCTCAGACATCCTGGGCAAGCAAGAAAACCGCAGAGGTGTGTTGGCTTCACTCACTCCCTGCTTTCTCTAAAGTGGCGGGAATCTTCCCGCCTTCACTTTAAATACTCCCTCCCCCAACCCCCCCTTTCCCAGTTCCCTCCCCTACGCTTCCTCTAAATGGCCAACTTAACCCTTTCCTGTACCCTCAGCTTATGCTCCTGGCTAAACTCCTGTCATGCAGGCCTCCCCCTCCATCCTTCGTCCTCGGTCCGGCCTCACTTTGTGGTTTTTCCCGCAGTGGTTTCACAGAAAGTCTGCAGAGTTTTCCTCTGTGGACTTTCTGCTTCAGTTATACCTATAGGGAAACCGCCAGCGTTTCCGTAGGTATAATTGACATGCTGCAATTTCTAAAAACACAACGGCTTTGAAAATCACAGCATTTCCGCTCCGCATATGTTTCTGCATTGTGTGGATGGGATTCTGGATCTTGCAGGGATGGAAGGAGGAATTTATGTTTCTTATTCTTAATGATTTATATGGTTTGCTTAAATAAAGTATTATGCCAGTCACTGTGTTCAGATCTCAGAAACGATAAGAGAAGACATTAAGTGACAGTAATTTAAAACGTACATAAAAGACTGGAAACTAGATTCCATAATAATATGGTAGCAATAGTTTATGATGCATGGATAAAAACAAAAGCACTAAATGTGTATATCTGAACATTGCTATTACATTTGTATTCTAAATGAAACATACACATCGCTATTGTTACATGGATGCAATTCTGTACAGACGTACATGTAATGAGGGTGTTTGTTACTTGTGCAATGTCATGCTGATAAAAATATTGTTTGTACTGGAAGGTAAATGATGTCTTTTGTGTGATCAGACTTATTTTCTTTGTAACAGTTAATATAAATCAATTCTATAGTAACACATAATATCCTCGTATTCCTTTCCTATTCTGTGTCATGTCAGAATCCAAACTGTCCAGAATAATTTAAAAAAAGTCTCTTTCAAAGCTTGAAGTCCTGCTTAAGACTGAACTGTTGCTAGAATGTATCTAGACGGGATTTGCTATATAAATAAAATTGTTATCATTATTATTATTTTAGACTTGACATAATGGGGAGGGGGATTTATTAAGACTGGAGATTCTTACCCCAGTCTTAAATCATTCATTGACTCAAGAGGCTCTGTCATTAGGGAGCATTATGACTGTAGGGGAAGATCATTTATATAAGGGAGAATAGAGAATATAAGGGGTCATTGGGGGCATTATAACTATAGGGGGAGATCATTTATATAAGGGGGCATAAAGAATATTAGGGGTCATTATGACTATAGGGGGGAAATCATTTATGTAAAGATTTATATAAAGAATAGAAGGGGCTTTATTTATATAAGAGGTCTTTGGGGACATAATGAATATAAAGGGTCATTAGAGGGCTTTATAAATATAACTGGGATCATTTATATAAGGAGGCATTATGGGGGCAATATTTATCTCAAGGGGCATAGTATAGGGGGCAATAGGGCAGTAATAAATTAAGGAGGCACTTGGGTTTTATTGCAAGGGTTTACCAGCTCATTTTTATTGATGGTCAGTCCTTAGGATAGAACATCAATAAGAGATCAGCGTGGTTATGACACTTGGGACCCCCACTGATCAGCTGTTTGAAGGGGCCATGGATCACAAGCAGGCACACTGACCTCTTCACTTCACTTCACTTATATTGAAAGCTGTCCGTTTATAGTGACCGTGTGATATAATTACAGCATTGTCCTATGGAAGTGTATAGGGTGAGGCTGTAGTTACATTACATGGCCACTATGAAACAAATGATACAATGTAAACAGAGAAGGAATTTCAGTGCTTGCATAAGTGGTGTGGTCCCCATCAATAAGCTTATAAACGGGGGGTCCTAGGCATTGGAACTCCACTGATTATTCTTTCTTTTTTTTATTGATGACCTTGAAAACTTTTTATTAGTTAGGAGGCACACAGGAGGCATTATTAATAAGTGGCACTTGGGGGTATTATTATTTATATGCCGGTGGGCAGTTTTATTATATATTTTATAATTGGGGGTAGAAGCAGGATGGGGATCTGTGGGCAGGTGAGGAGGAAAGTGGGCAGAGTAGGCCCAATTAAGTTATAATTACAACAAAAAAAACTTCTAGATAAGGTAGATTTCATTTCTCGCACATGGCACATGCCCGAGATTATACACTATAATTATTAAAACGCATAAACCTTTGCCAAGGCAGCAGATTATTAAGACTGGCATACTACATCTGTTCCATTGTCTGATGTACTAAGGTTATAATTGCTGCATAAAACATTGGGGAGATTTATCAACCAAAATGCACCAGAATTCTTTTGTACAAAAAAGGGTTGTAGTTTATCATGAGAGGGACATGGTCTTGAGGGTGTTGCCTAAGTGCCAAAAATTCTTAAGCCAACTAATAATGTTCAACTAGATAGTCTAATAATACGCCATATTCATCAAACAGCATCAGACCCTTAGATAAATCTGGCACAGTTTAGGACTGTCTAGTCTATACTAATTTGCGGTTGGTGTGCGGTCCATGATCGGTCTGTTTTTCATGTAACAGAGAAGATGGACCGCATTCCAAAATGATTCCCAAGAGCTTGCTTATTTTATTATAATTGTGATCCCATCAGAATCCATATAGAGCACTGAGCTGTGTAATAAATATATTCATTATACAATCAGAGGACTTGGATAAAAGCAATGTTTCCAGCTGAGGAAGCCCTACCTCAAGCTAGTATGTAGTATCAAGAGAAGCATGAATGGAAGAATGAGGTAAACATAGGGTTCAAAACAGAGCCCTGGTGTTGTGCTATCCAAGTTTAGAGGCAACTGTGATCTGTTTATCATGTTTGTGAAAAGCAGATTAAGTGTTTTTTCATTTGATATACTTTCTATGTCTATGCGTACTTTTTTTGCAGTGATGTGATGCATCAGTATCAGTAGGACCACGATCAGTGAAAAAAACTACATCTGAATGAAGAAATATATATGTATGCAGTCCACCAAAAATATGTACGGCATACTTACATGAAAGTGCATATGTGAATAAGGCCTTAGGTTGAATTTCATTTTGTGAGAATTGTCGTGAATTGGAAATCGGCACCAAAATCTGTGACATTGTTCATCAATACATGTACATGGGTTCTACAAATACTTTCCACATGCACCAAAAATATCTGTTCAGACATATTTAAATCCTCAGCATGCCCATTATGTTGCAGGCATGACACAGATTTAACTCTTTGGAATACAAAGAGTGAAAACTGAGGTGAATCCACAGGAATATCCCATGGAAAATTTGCATGTAACATATCATATTGAAATTAGAGATTGTATTTTGAGAGAAGTATGTTTCTCTATGGTAACAGGCAACAAAAGAGCCCAGTGTAGCCATACAGTACGTCCTTCCCTCTGTCCCCTACTCCTCGCTAACCTGACAAATGTGTATATTGTATAGAAATTCTTAGTTATGACTGTTTGCAATGTTACACATTTGGACAATTAAAAAAAAACATTTGTTGTGAAGGTGGATCCAGCAGACATGCTATAGTTGCTGGTTGAATGTTCACATGATTGTCATCCATCAGTGACAGACATCCATGTTCGGTTTGCCCAGGTGAGAAAACTAAGTCATGGGCCAGTGGTCATAACCATCATGTTAAAATCAGTTGGATTTTTTTTTGTGAAAAATCTATGGTTAATCAGAAGGGGTATGATGTCTCATAAAGGAGATGTTGACTGAAAGAGGGTGCCTTGAGGGACTTATTAGACCAAGCATGCCATGCTAAGTATCCTGAGAAAGTAATACGCAAATAACTATTGCTTGGTGGAAAAAGGATACATGCTCCAGCACCACCTTTTGGAAGGTATCTCCCTATAGATCAATGCCTGGTTTTCCTTAAACATAATAGCATAATCTGGGAATAAAGCTAAGCCAGAACAACTCCTCCAAATGGAAGGATACTGAGGGTACTGAGGTGACAGACATGGGAAAGAGGGGGGCTACTATGTCTCATTAAGTAGATATTGCCTCAAAGAGGCTTCCTTGCAGCGTACATGGACTTATTAGACCATGCATGCCCTGCTAAGAATTCTGGGAAAGAAATATGCAAATAGGTTCACCTTGGAGAAGTTTTTTTCAGAATTTTAGTATCAAAAGTGTTAGGTCAGCTCTGTAAATAAAAAAAGGACTATAGATGAAGTACTAATAAAAAATAGTACATTTTGTTTTGAGGAAATACACCATGGAGAATTTTTCTTAGGCAGGGGCTACACACAGCTTTTTCACAGCCTGTTAAGTTTTGTAAAATCACTGGTGGCTAACACACCACACTCTACAGTAGCTGAACTGTGGATGACATGAAACAAATTTCATCCACAAACTGCAACTAAAACTCAGAGCTCGGTTATTTGCTGTGTCGATTATTGTTGTGGGTTTTACAAAGTCTTGGCTTGGCCATGTGAATTTAACCTTAATATGTGACTGTAACTATGTACACTTTTCATCAATAGAAATCATTGTAGTCTTTTAAGCGCTGCCAGAGATATGTATCTGGCTCTTTGTGTTGAGTGGGCAGGTCAAGTTTGATATCTGATATCTGCTTAGAACCATGATTTAATTTGATTCATGATAGAATATTTATACTTGAAGTCCATATTGTGTGGCAGTGAAGTTCTATTCTATAATATGTGTCTGGAAGGGACAGGAAGGAGTTTGTATTCACTTTACATACAACACTTAAAGAGGTACTGTTAGCTCTCCTGACATATCTTCTTTTAGTAATTACTTGCAGTTCCTAAGAAAAAAAAAAAAAATTCTGCGCCATCCTTCCCAAACCCCAGTTTGGTACCGTTCTTCTGTTATTCTCCCTGGAAATGTATGAATAAACTGACAATTGGGTGCTACTATTATCTTGTTAAAGAAGCTTGTCTCTATACACACTGCTACTGTTCACTTGGTGCTGCCAGTGTCAGACGGTGTACCCTATTAATAATGGTAATACCTAGTTGTAAACTTATCCTTACAAGTATTACTACAGAGGAACAGCATGGCACAAGGCTCTAAATGTGCTACAGAATTTTCTGAACTAATCAAGTAGTTACTAACACAGGCAGGTCATAAGAGATGCTAAATTGTTTTTAGGCTGAGGCCACACACTGTGGAAAAGCTGTGCTTTTGAAGCAGTTCATTGGTAAAGACCAGAAGTTTGGGAGTACTACTAATCGCTGTGGTCACAATAGCAAGGTTCTCGACCAGATCCTACAGTTCTACTCCTAGGCTGTTGCAGAGCTATGGAGGCCTGCAGGGTGTCTGATGGTGGTAGTAGTGTTTCCGCCGTGGCACATCCTTATAGTTGTAAGCCTCCCTGAACCTGATAGAAATTGGAGTGCCCATGATGACCATGCAAGAATAAGACTCTGGAGACAGGTTTTAGAGAACAAGATAACTCGCAGTGTTTACTTGAGGTACAGTTCCTTATAGAATATCCACTGGGGTTGAGTCTGAGCTGGTTGATGGTACTTCCCTGTGACAGTCTGTGTCTCCCTTTCTGGGGCAGTTTTCTACTTTAGTAGTGTGCTATATCCACTAAATCCACAAATCTCTACATTCTGCAAGCTGTAGATTCTCAGTGGTTGCCCTGTCATAGCTATGAGGTCCATATAACTTTACTCTCATATACTGATCTTTCACACCAACTTCCACAAGGTGAGCAGGGATAAATCCCATCCTTTAGCTGCAGAACAACCAGAACAACACACAGCTGTCTCCGAGATGGTGTCTTCCAGCCTAACTTCTTGCTTCTCCTCACTCTCCTACTATTTCCTCCACTTACACTTTCTCCACTTTCAGCAACTGTCTCCTCCCTTTCTCTACCCAGACCCATTTTCCAGCGGTTTGCTTCATTGAAAGGCACAGATGATATCAACATGAAATCTATGTTCTACAGACACATATATGTATGTTTTCCAAGGGGACACTACAATTATGTTGCTAATTTTTCTTTCTTTTGAGCAAAAGTCAGCAAAAGAAATGAGTGGATTTAGTAGAAGGAAGAATTATAAGTGCTTCTTTTCTTTTCACTTGTGACTTCGCAACAAATCTGCAACAAAACCACAGCTTTTACACAACGTGTGGCCTCATCCTAAAGAGCGATTTCCTAGAAATGGTTCATAAGTAGGTAAGGCAGTGAAATCCTTCCTACTTATGTCTTCAGAATGGTCAGGGGTGGATTATCATAACAGTGAAATGTGTGGTTGCCCAGGGCCCAAGGCTGCAAGGTGGATGTTAAATAATATTATTCTACAATATTCAAGACCTTTAAGGGTTAATTGTATTCTGCTGACATAACTCTTGTAACTTATGGTGCATGGGTGTGGATAGACTATGACTATTTTGGTATTCTCCAAATACAGTGGTAGAAAGTGAAAGGATGTTGGGAAACACCCCCTTTCATGAATATAAATGACTGACAGACACACATGTCTGGGTCTCGCTCTCGGTGGGGGTCTCCCTCTCCCTGTGAGGATCTGTCCCTGTCTCTCACTTTGGGTGTCTCTCTCTCCAAACCTGGCTACTTCCTCTAAGACCTTGGGAAGGATGGCAGAATCGTCCTGCAGAAGACTAACACACATTGATGAATAAGCTTGAGCCAAGATGATGCAAGAGAACCACCTTAAAGAAACCTAACGCTACACTTCTCCTAAGAAATGTAAGACATTGACTGATATTTCTGTTATGCTGGAAGATTTCCATGTATCTGTTTTTCCCATGAAGACTTCAATAAATCTCCATGTTTTATATGAAGCCGAGTCCTCCAATAATGTTACCTTAGGGGTCAACACGTGAGTAAGGATTTCATTCAATTGTAGACTGTTTTACAGTTTACGGACAGTTATTATTTTACAGTGGGCCAGTGGCAAGTAACTGCACATTTGCCTCCATTATAATCCAACCTCATAATCAATGGCATCGACATCCATCGAAATAGTGGGTTACTGTGGCGTGGCATAGAAATCTACTGGAGGTGAGTCTTTGTTGGTTGGGAGAGGGCAATTTCGTTGGGACTGCCATTATTATATTCTGTGATTTCTTCAGACCCCAGAGTATAATAAGTGGAGGCCCAGGGGAGGTGAGGAAACATAACAATAGTTGTTACTTACAGACTTACAGGCCTTAGGCCCTGGCACATCCTCTTTCGGCCTCCTCTGGCCTCCTGAGTGATATCAGTGACCGCTGAGGTCTGTGATTGAGTTTGCCCACTTCCACTGGGCCTTGGCTTAATATACTCTTGGGTCTGAAGAGTAGTTTGTAGGCCGAACCCAGAATTTTTGGAAAATAGATAACAAGAACTGGTTAAGTCAACCCTATGTATGTGATACTATGGAACATTATACTGTGTGGAGGGGCCACTATTGATCATTATACTGTGCAGATGGACCACTATGGGACATTATACTGCATGGAGGGGCCATTATGGGACATTATACTAAATGAATACCACTATGGAACATTATACGGTATGGGGCCACTATAGGACATTATACTGCGTGGTGGGGTGACTATGGGACATTATATTGTGTGAAAGGGTCACTATGGGACATTATACTGTGTGGAGGGGCCGCTATGGGACATTATACTGCGTGGAGGGTCGATATAGGGCAATATTCTGCCACGGGGATCTTTGGTGTGAATGGATGGAAGACCTATGTTTTCTGAACACCCCAGGGCCCATCGTACCTTAGAGATTCACCCCTGAGAATGTTTATATATTTTTTCAAGGTCTGCTTTTCCTTTTCAGTATGTGTGAAAGCTCTGTTCAGTGCATGGGTTTGTGGGTTTACATCCTGTCCCCAAATGATCATGCAGAGGTCCTCTGGGGCTACATATTCCAATATTCCACTCTACAAACTATTTTTATGTATGCTAAAACAATTTATGTCAGAGCTGCTGACTGAAATAGCCCAAACTCGGACAGTCACAGTATTCAGAGGTAGTGGTCATATCTATTTAGCTGAAAGAGGTAATCCAAGTTCTAAATAATGGTAGGAAATTTTTGATAACAAAATGATTGGAATAACTGGAATGGCCTGTAAATGTTATTTTTTATTGAAGGGGTGGATTAGTTTAGTAATAACTGTTAGACTTCACAACCTGCACCAAACATTGTAATATAACAGATAGGAACCATGCAATTTACTTTGTCACTGATTTTGGGGAACCGGGACTGGGCAGTGACTTCTTCCTCAGTTCCATTGTATTTGAAACTATCTATATGACTTGTATGCTAAGTATTGTATATCTCTGACTGTCATCCTCTAAATGGTATAATATTTTATGTTTGACGTGTTTCTACTATAAGTACTGTACTTTTCTATAAAAATCGAAAGTATTATCAGTTTTCTTTTGTTGCCCTAATAAACCTAAATGCCTTCTGGGGAGTGTAAGTGGTATTAACCATTGGAGCTTTAATAAATGCAAGGCACTAAACTTTGATTTTTGTGGTGCTGTTTGTTACAATGTATAATTTCCATTGACAGATAAATAGACTTGAATGCTTTGTTATTATGTTGGTATCTGATTTGGTCCCCTATAATCTTTTATATCTGACTATGGTACAGAACAATCTAGTGATGACTCTGATTTTGCTGTGTGACCTATTTATGATGGCTTTCCAACATGTTGCTTGTGGTGACAGGATCTAGCAACCATCATTACTATGTAGATGCAATTTGTGCTTCTGTCTCCTTCTGTCTTTGGTGACTTTGAACCCCGTTAAAGCAAAAAATTCTGCCTTAAAAGGCGTCCAGCTCCTGGCTCCAGTATCTGGTGCCTTCTAGTGCTTTGCAGCTACCTAAAAAAGTTGGTCAGTGGGAATGCAATGGATTCAGACCTGTGACAAATGTGATAAGCAATCCCAAAAATAGACTATTTTACCAACCAGTGTTCCCTGAATAAATAAATGTAATAAAAGACAAAAAAATGAATGGCCATTCATAAAACAACTCATGGGTCCGAGACTGGTGGTGCACATGCCGAAATCTTGTTCCACCCCTGCCCTAACCTTCTTGTGTAAAGAAATTCTACCTCTAATCATAACCTGCGGGTCACAGAGACCTGTCACACGGGGCCTCCTGCCCAGGTGGAATTGAGTATCCTTAGTAGGTAGCCTACTATATACTTTTCCTAGAGGCAATGCAGTCTATAGCTCAACATGTTCCACTGTCTGCCCCTCTTATTTGGGGGTTCAGTAGATTAACCTGAATGAGCTCCCCTTTTTCTCCACCGATGGGTACTAGGAATGCAATATCCTTCAACAAAACAGTTTTTATTGAGAAAGAGTCTAATGTATCTTAGTATAATGGGTCCTGTTGTGGCTATGAATAAAAAGTCTGAATTTGTTAAGCATTTCGTATGTCTTATTTTTTCTGCAGTTCCCCATGGCCCTCTCTTTTAAGCTGTTTATAATCCATCGTTCTCCAGCTGTGGCATGTTCAGACACATTGGTAAATAATTCATTTGGCCTAACAAATAAGATGAATTACTAATAATACCCATCGCCTTCTGGAAAGCTCGCATGTTTGGATTATGACTGTGTATGGGAGAATGGTAATGTTTAATTACACCTGTTATCTTTGTAGCTCTTGTAGCATCCTAATATATTGCTGAGTAGTCATTGTACTCTAGTTTACATTTTTAGGAGTGGCATTACAGGAACTTCATGAAAATTTCCTTTCCAGGTCATAAAATGATTACGTTATACCAATTATAGAGCAAACTTAGTTTCATTATTTCCTTTTCTGCTCAAACAAGCTAGACTCATACTCTGAGACTGTGTTATTAGAGGAGTACTACAGGTCAGTGCAACAACCTGTTGGATGATACTCGGAGGCTGGGAGTAGTAGGAGTTTAAACAGAAGTGGTCATGGTGGCTTGTAGACTCTTCCTCCAGCTCTCCTCCTGCACTGGTACAATGCTGAGGGGACCTGGAGAATACCTGATGGTGGTGGTAGTCTTCTCGCAGGGCGCATCCTAATGGTCTTAAGCCCATTTGTTATTTTTTGTCACCTTCCCTGGCCCTTACCCATTATGCTCAGGGGTTTGAAGAGACCCCGCAGTAAAATAAATTCACTTTCAGTTCTACCCATACCAGTTTGGGAAGAAATAAATCTTTGGGCTGAACTGTCCGAACTCAGAATGAAACAAATGTTTCAAGGTTCACCCATCTCTAGATAGGATTCCTTTTCTGGTAGTACCAATTGACCAAAAAGGGAGCATGGGTAACATGCCAGTGGCAGGGTATAACTGCCCAGGCTGCCAGATGGTAGTACCTCAAGAAATTCTTTTGGTGAGTAAAATCAAGAGTACAGTGATCTGGGTCTGTAAACGTAACCCCTAACTGCAGTGTGAACCTAGGCCTAGTAACACACACTCTCTTAACATAAACCACTGAAAAGTTTTACAGTGACATTTTAGATTGATAGATTTTTGTTGCCTTTCGCTATTCTAAAACGTTCCTGTATTCTTCTATGACCTTTGCAGATCTCAGACTCTGTCTGGGACTGCTTTGTGTGTTCATTGTCTCATCATGTCTGACTTCTATAATCTTGATATTATCATGACAGTCATCTACATTTCTGTCATAGAATAACCCATTTTGGCCACTGAAATAATCTTATCTTGCTGTCCCTCACAATAGTTAGATAAGTTGTCTACTCACTAAGTGTATGCTAAGTCTATAGGAAATCTTTCTATATAAAGATTTAGGGTCAGATTTGTGACATTGCAGTATGTACTGTATATAACAGGTGTGGTATAAAATAAAAGTTATGTATGGCAGCCAATCAGATTGTTACCTTTGACTTCTTACTTGACCTGCAAAAACAGGAGCTGCAATCTGATTGGTTGTTAGAGTTTTAGGTCTGTTGTTTTATACTTTTTCAATTGTTTGTGCATTTTATGAGGTTAACAAGTCATTAAAACTGTATATCAATATTATACAACCTTTCTATTGTTCTGTATGTAAGTAAATGCAGTATGTATCAAACAGTGAATCATGTAGGTGGATTATTACTCAGTACTCTAAATCTAGATACTTTACTGTGCAGCAGATATAAGCATGTGTATACACTGCCTAGAGACTTGGGCTTGTTCCGCATGTTGGTGCCAGGGGCAGGAGTGGCTCATTATGCTGCTGAGGGAGGGGTAATACATTGTACAAGGGAGAGAAGAGGATGGCATTGTGTAGAGGGTGTGTATGAAACAAAAAGTATATGGTGAACGAAACTGACCCTGCTAGTACAAATCACATCACACTTCATTGTAGGTACGTATCAGTATTGCATATGTTTAGCTTTCCTCTGCTTCCCAGCTGATATTTTATACTACTGTTTATTGAATGTATAGTATTTATAGTATGTATCATTTCCTTAACAGCTGTTCATATCTATCTATCTATCTATCTATCTATCATATATCTTTTACATTTTGTATGTGAAAGGAAATCCACAGCAGCACCAACTTAGTTTGGGTGCACCGCCTACAGCTTCTGATCTAAAAAAAAAAAAAAAAAAAAAAAAAAAAGACCCAGTTAAATATCCAAGGAAAAGGCAGCACTTGAAAAATATTGAGATAAGTCAGGTGATATTTATTCCATGTTGCAACATTTCAGCTTTGGTGAGCCTTTGTCAAGCAATGTACTGGTACATTCATTACAAGTATATAAAGCATGTGGCAATAATTGATATTATATAGTTAGTGTAAAATTCATATTAATAAAGTGCAAAGGATAGTGTAGATATATATCAAATAAAGTACCTATATACATTTCAGTCTTTCTATTCGATATTTATTTTCTTCAGGCTCAGTTGATACCATGTCGGTGGTGTATGTTTGGTATATATGCTGGGAAAAATATCCTAATGTACTGCATATAAATTTCAGTAGTCAAAAATATGTCATTAAAATGTCTTTTTGTAACATTGGCATTATAGCCATACAAATGTGTACATCTGGGGCATATGTTCTGGGTAATGTCCAGACAAACGCAATCATTGCAATGTGAACCTAACTTTAGTAGCACACATCTACTAAGGAGGTGTGGCATCCCAGAGCTGGCTATGGCTGGGCTGAGGGTGATCTCTGTGCATTGTATTATTTCCTGTTGCTTCATAGCCTGTGTGACATAGCAGGGGGTCCTGAGTCTCACACAACACAGCGCCACCTAGTGAGCCTCACACATGCATTACACCTCCCATAGGATTGAATAGTAACCAAATGTCCAATGGGAGGACATCGCCTGGGAAAAGGGGAGGAGTCAGCTGATCACTGGGTCCCCATGGTAACACCCCTGCAGGAAGGTCCTGCGTGTGAGGAGTTAGAAGTGTGGAGTGTTAGGAGGAGGAGGTGAGGAGATAAGTGTGATGTCCTGTGAAGAAAGCAGTGAGTTTAGTGCAGGAATCTCAAGTCCTAGACAGGCCCAGGAAGGTTGGAGAGCTTACATACTCCAGCTATTCAGAAGATCCTGTCCCCTGTCTGCCTAGCCATCGCCCTGAAGGAAGTCAAGCATCATTATCTTGTCAGCCTGAGACTGTGGAGAGAACATTCTGGAACACGTGCTCCATAGCCAGTATCACAGGATCCAGGGGCCAAGGCCAGACCTGTGGAATATCCTGCCACCCTAACTATTGCACCCTGAAACTCTGAGCTATCAGGACCACATAACGTGAGTGGGGAATATTATGTACTAGTAATATGGTGGGCATCCTCCTATGAGCCAAATAGGAGCCCAGACGCACCTTAGGGCTGTAACACTGAAGTATAAGGGCTAGGAACACCTTTCATCAAGTCTACCCTGCACCCCAGGACTTTGCTGTGTCACCAGGCATACCCCGTTGTTTTGTATTGAAGAAACTGTTTAAGCATTTGTGCCTCCACACCCATGGAAGTAAAAGTTCAACTTTACAACCGTTTCTGTGTCTGACTCTGCACCGACAACATCAGGGCGCCCCAAACACCACCAGTCGGCACAGTATAGGGGAAGCGCCCCGGGGGAACAATCACCACCAACATTTGTGCAGCCCCCTCATCACCGGTACCAGTGGTGGTAACGTGGGACAGCACCAGCGCTGCGCCCTCGTGCCCAGAGACCGTGACAAGTCTGCACTGTTTGCACCCCGCAATCCCAACTGCAGCGTTACCTTCCATCTGGTCACCGCAAGAAAAACTGGCGTCACGAACAGGATACGGGTGTGTGCCATTTTGAGAAAGTCGCCACGAAAAGTGCGCCAAATTGTCTCCAGAGCATCGGTCTTTATTGTGGACTTTGCTAAGATCAAGTTTATTCCCTGAGAGTGCTTGCCACAAAGAGGGGGGAGCCCTATACCCCTGAAGTAAGCCCTAAAGACTGTCCTCTCAGTGTGTTACAGCCCTGGAAGAGTTAAAACGCCCAGGACTTGTTTGCTGCGCCACATCGCTGTGTAAGAACGCCCACAAAGGGTTAACTGTACCTTGCAAAAGTGCGGGAGATTTTTAGCACTGCCCATGAGGCCAGGAGACCCATCTGCCGCCATCTTAGGAGAGCCCAGAATGCTGAGCGCAATGCTCCAGCGCACCCATACAAGAAAGTGAAAGGCGAACGTGCCAGCGCCATTTCTGACTCTCCGGTGCCGCATCACCGTCCCTGCTGTGCACCGCTGATCTCTGGTCCACGCTGCAGTTGCTGTCAGTGAGTACTGTGCCTCCCTGTCCTTGTCTTCAGTCCTCCCACGGCCCCAGCGAGTGTTTTCCATGCACAGTGTCTGTGGGGAGTGCCACCATTAAAGAGGGGGAGCACACCGTCAGCCTGCATCACAGTGACTCTGTTAATAGCTACAGCATTCTTAAAGGGACAGCATTCCAAGTTGTAGTCTCCATTCCCTGCCAGCAAGCAGTTGAGTTTCTTAAAGAGACGGCGACCTAATTCCAGTCATACCGGCAAACAACATGACTGATCAAAGTGACATTGTGCCGTCTGTTTCTAGTGATCCAGCAGTGCCCATGGCGAGCAGCCTACCATTCTCCATGCCATTTTACCCTGGCGCACCATGGCTGCCGCGCTACAAAGGGGAGGCGCATACCCTCAGGGACTTTCGTGAGAAGATGCTGTCTCTCTTCCAGTTCTATCCTCTGAATACAGAACAGCAGATACAGATCCTGCTGGGCCAGCTTGAGGGTGCTGCAGCTAGGGAGGTCAAATCCTGGCCTGCCTCTGACAAAAGAACCCCTGGGCAAATTCTGGACAAACTCCAGGTGAACTTTGACGTGCGATCTGTCTCCGAGGTAAAGATGCGCTTCTTTTCCAGACGACAACTACCTGGTGAGACCCTGCGGGACTATGCTTTATCCCTCCAAGAGGCGTTCAGAGCTGTGGTGCAAGTGGATCCACGTGAAAATGTGGACTCTGATAAAATCTTGCTTGACCGCTGCATAGAAGGGGCGGGTACCACATTGCTCCAGAGTCAGTTGTGAATGCTTGCTGCACAACATCCCAGCATCACGTTTGCTGACTTCAAGGCCCTTGCCATCCAGGTCTTGGGACAGGAGCAGCCCCAGCCGAGCCCAGTCATCTGTGCTCCCTCACCTGGACCCTCAACAAGCATTGCTCCAGTTGTCCTGCCACTACCTCTGGGTACCTCACCTGCTGCCCAAACTGCGCAGACTACACCAGCAGACTCCAGAGATGACCTTCTGGCCCGAGTGGATCATCTGACCCGTGCCATGGAACAGATCACCGTCCGTCTAGATCGTCTGACCCAGCCGTCTTCATCGTCCAGTGATCCTTTGCGAAGTCTCAACATCTCACCTGAGTCGCCACCCAGACGTCCGTCTTCAGTGAAACCTCCGCAGAGTGAGAGGCCATACTGTACCTATTGCCATAGATATGGACACACCAGGCCTCAGTGTTTTCAGTTAAACGGGCCACCCCCGAGGCAGCGGGCCGCCCCTCGGGAGGAAAGAAGAAGGGCCCAGGTGAATCTTCAGTGCCATTGTCACGCTTCGTCTCAGCCTGCCCACACATCACAATCCGGGTGAACGGCGTCCCTCTGACAGCGTTGGTGGACACTGGATCTCAGGTAACAACCCTGCGCAAGCAGGTGTTCCTTGAACATTGGGACTTAGGTGTGTTGAATAGAACGCCTGACACATGGATAAATCTGTGTGCCAGCAATGGACAGCCCATACCACAGCAGGGTTATTGGGAACCCACTATCCAGATTGGGGACTTGAAACTGCCTAGACAGGGTGTAATTGTCACTGATGTAGAGGATGATAGGTTTGCAGTTGTAATATTAGGCATGAATGTTTTACGCCATTGCTTTGCAGAAGTGTTGGATGCCTTGCATGCCTCTCTCCTTACAGCTTCTCCCAGTGACCAGCAGACCATTCAGCGGGCCATTCGTGTACTCAATGCCCAGCACAAGTTCGCCAACAAACAAGGTGAAATTGGTCGAGTCCGGATCCAAGATACCCGTCCAGTAACCCTACAGCCTGGAACAGAAACTATGGTGTGGTGCCGTGCCCGTCCGGGCATAGAAAATCAGGACTACGAGGCCTTGCTACAACCCATACAGGTAGATGGCCAACCACTTGTCATGGCTGCCCGCAGCCTTGTCACAGTTTCCAATGGACGTGTTCCTGTCCGCTTAGTCAACTTGGGCGATGCTCCCGTGAACTTCCACAAGTTCCACTCTGTGGCCCTGCTACACCGGTTAGCACCAGAAGACATTCTCTCTAGTGATTCTACCGCCACACAGCATTCCACCCAAGCTGCTGAGAACATTCAGAATGGAGCCACGAAGTCCTGGTGGGATGAATTGAACGTGGGAGACACCAATACCCCTATAGAGCACATCAATGGGGTTCGCAATGTGGCCAAGCGTTACCAACAGGCATTCAGCAAACACCCATTGGACTTTGGTAAGACCACGACCATACAACATCGCATTCTGACTGGCGACCACCATCCAATCAAGGAGCGTCACCGTCCAATACCACCAGCGATGTACCAACCGGTGAGAAAGTTGATCCAAGAGATGCGAGATGCTGATGTCATCCGGGAGAGTAACAGCCCCTGGGCAGCTCCGCTAGTCCTTGTCAAGAAGAAAGACGGAACCCTACGATTTTGTGTGGACTATCGTAAACTCAACAACGTCACGCACAAGGACGCATACCCATTGCCGCGGATTGAGGAATCTCTAACGGCTTTGGGATCAGCTACCTGTTTCTCGACCCTGGACTTAACCAGTGGATACTGGCAAGTCCCTATGGCGCCTGAAGATCGTGAAAAGACTGCGTTTACGACCCCGATGGGACTCTTTGAATTCAATAGTATGCCATTTGGGCTATGTAATGCCCCAGCCACATTCCAACGGCTTATGGAGAGGTGCCTCGGCCATGAGAATTTCCAGAGTGTGCTACTGTACCTGGACGATGTTATTGCATTCTCCCGGACATACCAAGAACACCTTCGTCACCTGTCCGAGGTATTCAAGGTACTTATACAGCACGGCCTAAAGGTGAAGCCCTCCAAGTGCTACCTGTTGAAACCCCAAGTTCACTACCTTGGGCATGTCGTGAGCGCACAAGGCGTCCAACCTGATCCTGAAAAGATCACTGCAGTCCAGAACTGGCGAAGACCAACTACCGTCAAAGAAGTCCGAAGCTTCCTTGGATTCGCAGGTTACTACCGGCGTTTCATACCACACTTCGCCCAAGTAGCCGAGCCTCTGAACGAGTTGTTGCGCAGTTGTCCCAGAGAAAACTACAACCGAAAGCTTCCGGTAGACTGGACAGCGCATCAAGAGGAAGCCTTTCAAGCGCTTAAAGCACTTCTGACGCAACCACCAATTCTAGCCTATCCCGACTACAGTCAGCCATTCCGCTTGTACACAGATGCAAGTCACCAAGGTTTGGGTGCAGTGTTGTCCCAGGTTCAGGACAACAAAGAGCGAGTCATCGCCTACGCCAGCAGGAGTCTGAGAGGTGCGGAGAAGAACGACCAGAACTATAGTTCTTTCAAACTCGAACTTCTGGCGCTTGTCTGGGACGTGACAGAGAAGTTTAAAGACTACCTGGCTGCCACACCCTTTACCGTGTACACAGATAACAATCCGTTGGCGCATCTGGACACTGCTCGACTGGGAGCCCTTGAACAACGGTGGGCCTCAAGACTCGCGAATTACAAGTTCTCTGTCAAGTATCGCAGTGGCAAGTCCAACGCTAACGCTGATGCACTCTCAAGGTTGCCTGTGGGAGAAGAACCACCCCGAGAAGACATCTGGGAAGAGGTGGAGATGCCACCATTCTACAACAAGTTTGCCCAACAGGTTGCTATTGGTGTCGCTGTAGAAGGAGAATCTCTGGCGAAAACAGCTGCCGAATCCCTCCAGGAGCCATCTCTGTGGAAAACGTTCCAAGAAGAGAGCAGAGTTTTAGGAGAATTGTCAGATTTCCTGCTTACAGGAAGAATACCAACCCGTGTAAAGAGAGGTCTTCATGACGTGGAATTAAAACGCCTTTGGCGACAGAGGAAGCGCCTGTTTGTCCAACGAGGCCTTCTACTTAGAAACACTCTTGATCCTGTCACAGGTGAAAGGCTTCATCAGATCCTCGTACCAAGAAGGGACGCACAGATGATACTTGAGGCGTATCATGACAGATCCGGTCACTTCGGGGTACAAAAGACCGAAGCTACCATCCGTCGTCGCTTCTATTGGGTTGGGATGAGGAGTGACATTGAGAGTTGGTGCAGAGAGTGTCCCGCCTGTAGTATCACCAAGGAAGGTCGAAGAGATCAGAAGGCCCCTCTACATCCAATTAAGACTCAAAAGCCGTGTGAAATTGTTGCTCTGGACCATGTGAAGTTGGGTCCCACACGTTCCGGCTACAGCTACGCTCTGACAATGGTGGATCATTACTCCAAGTTCCTTGTCATCGTGCCTGTCAGAGATCTTACAGCAAGAACTACGGCTGAGACCTTCTACGCAGAGTTTGTCCGTCATTACGGTTGTCCTGAGCATATCCTCACCGACCGTGGATCGGCGTTTGAATCCCAATTGTTCCGTGAGCTGTGTCAGTTCCAAGACTGCAAGAAGTTGCGAACCACAGCGTATCACCCTCAAGGGAATGGTATGTGCGAGAAGGCAAATCAAGTGATCATCGGCATGCTAAGAACAGCCGCAGTTACACCTGGTGTTGAGTGGCCTGAGCGTATCAAGGACTTGGCCTATATTTACAACAACACACCCCAAACATCTACGGGATACGCACCATTTTATCTAATGTTTGGAAGACAAGGTCAACTTCCTTCAGACTTAACCCTTGGTATGAAGGTCCCTGACACCATCAATCCACTACCCATAACAGACTGGGTTGTTGAACACCGCCGACGTATGGAGGAGGCTAAAGAGATAGTTGAAACGCGCATGGTTGAGGTTCGTAGGAGACAACAGGAGGATTACAACCATCGCGCCCATGCAACGCCCCTGAAAGTTGGCGACCGTGTATGGTTAAGGAATAACCATCGGAATGGGAAATTGGATCCATTCTGGGAGAAAGAACCATACAGTGTCATCTCCATACCATATCCTGAATCCGTCGTGTATGAGATCTCTAAACCTGGGAGACAGCCCCAAGTAGTACACCGAAACCGTCTGAAGCTGTGCCTTAAAGAAGGACTACCCACAGAGGTGCCCCCAGCTGAGACAACGAGTACAGAGATCTTGTCACCTTCTGAAGCGAAAGAGAGACCCCCAACGTTAACTGAGCTTATGTGGGCGCCTAAACTACTACCATTTAGCTGTTATCCACCAATTGCTCTAGTGCAAGAGAACCCTTCGACAGATGATTTAATTGATTTCAGTGACTCTGTTCCTGATTCAAATCTCGTTCCACTTAGGCGTTCTGAGCGTACCACAAAAGGCATACCTCCAACACGCTATAGTGATGCCATGGCTGTCCTTGGGTGAAAGAGGTTAACTGTCTCTGCTTCTGTATATATTTATTATTTTATATGTTATTCCTGCTCTGATTACATTAATGTTTTTCCTGTGTGTATATACAGTATATATATAATATCTTGCCATGTAATATAGTATTTACATTTATATGCAACAATCCAAGCCATAGTGCCTGGCTCACCGAGCCAAGGAAGTTCTGTTACCCTATTGCGGTATGGACATTGGTGCTAGAGTGCCTACTCTTCCTTACAGAAAGGACTGTTTATTGTTTCTCAGAGAGACTCTCATGATAATGGACACTCACGAAATTTGTGCCAGAGAGCCTCTGGACCCATTTGCACTTTATTCGTATTTATTAACGTTATGTTACATTTCTCACCTTCACCCCAGCCCGTCGCCGAGGTCGGCTCAGTGAAAGAGGGGGAGTATGTGGCATCCCAGAGCTGGCTATGGCTGGGC
This sequence comes from Leptodactylus fallax, assembly GCA_947044405.1. Taxonomy (NCBI): domain Eukaryota; kingdom Metazoa; phylum Chordata; class Amphibia; order Anura; family Leptodactylidae; genus Leptodactylus; species Leptodactylus fallax. The sequence goes on from CAMRHE010000094.1 coordinate 705,194, forward strand.
TGAGGGTGATCTCTGTGCATTATATTATTTCCTGTTGCTTCATAGCCTGTGTGACATAGCAGGGGGTCCTGAGTCTCACACAACACAGCGCCACCTAGTGAGCCTCACACATGCATTACACCTCCCATAGGATTGAATAGTAACCAAATGTCCAATGGGAGGACATCGCCTGGGAAAAGGGGAGGAGTCAGCTGATCACTGGGTCCCCATGGTAACACCCCTGCAGGAAGGTCCTGCGTGTGAGGAGTTAGAAGTGTGGAGTGTTAGGAGGAGGAGGTGAGGAGATAAGTGTGATGTCCTGTGAAGAAAGCAGTGAGTTTAGTGCAGGAATCTCAAGTCCTAGACAGGCCCAGGAAGGTTGGAGAGCTGACATACTCCAGCTATTCAGAAGATCCTGTCCCCTGTCTGCCTAGCCATCGCCCTGAAGGAAGTCAAGCATCATTATCTTGTCAGCATGAGACTGTGGAGAGAACATTCTGGAACACGTGCTCCATAGCAAGTATCACAGGATCCAGGGGCCAAGGCCAGACCTGTGGAATATCCTGCCACCCTAACTATTGCACCCCGAAACTCTGAGCTATCAGGACCACATAACGTGAGTGGGGAATATTATGTACTAGTATCATGGTGGATATCCTCCTATGAGCCAAATAGGAGCCCAGACGCACCTTAGGGCTGTAACACTGAAGTATAAGGGCTAGGAACACCATTCACTAAGTCTACCCTGCACCCCAGGACTTTGCTGTGTCACCAGGCGTACCCCGTTGTTTTGTATTGAAGAAACTGTTTAAGCATTTGTGCCTCCACACCCATGGAAGTAAAAGTTCAACTTTACAACCGTTTCTGTGTCTGACTCTGCACCGACAACATCAGGGCGCCCCAAACACCACCAGTCGGCACAGTATAGGGGAAGCGCCCCGGGGGAATAATCACCACCAACATTTGTGCAGCCCCCTCATCACCGGTACCAGTGGTGGTAACGTGGGACAGCACCAGCGCTGCGCCCTCGTGCCCAGAGACCGTGGCAAGTCTGCGCTGTTTACACCCCGCAATCCCAACTGCAGCGTTACCTTCCATCTGGTCACCGCAGAGGTATACCGCATACAGAGGTGTAACTTGAAGCTTCTGGGCCCCAATGCAAAATCTGTAATGGGGCCCCTACCTATCTTGTGCCATGTGAAAACACTGGTATATTTTATGAGGCAGAAGGACCTTTGCCCAAACACTCCCCCACCCCCAGGATTTCGGGTCCAGTAGCGACTGCCCTAAACATATAAGTAGCTTTACTCAAAGAATTCATTAAATAGGTTTTGATAATTCCATAAAGATCAATATAGCTATTTAACAAGTCATTTCAGGCTATGGGAAGACACATTCATTTTGTATATGAAATGTCAAATATGACTCTGGCTATTATAGATGGGTAGTAATACAAGAGATCTATACAGATATGTAAATAGCAGTTTTATAAGATCTATACAGTTTTAGAAGATATACAGTGTATATAGCAAGTATTAGAACATCAGCTTTATCTAGTGTGTGGTGTAAAGATATTTTTAGACTTTACAAAGTATTCTGCATGGTGCAGAAGGTGAACTGAATCGCAGAGAGGAAAGAATAATGAAAATGTTGCAGAATACTGGTTGTGAGTTCTGTGCATCCAAATGGAAATAATTATAGTATAATCTGCTCATGTCACCGAGGGAAGGAAAACATTTAATGAGGCTTCTCTGCTGCTATGTAAGCTTAAAGGGGCTCTACAATTTTAACAGATAATATCCATTCAACTGAGTAAAACTGCTGGTATTTTGTGACTATGTCTTGTCAAATCCAGTCTCAATGCTGAGACCTCAAGGGCTGTAGCTGCAGACTCATGGTGAGATTATTTACCCATGCATGTCTATACGGGATGTACTGTGTATCTGGTCGAATAGAGATCAACATGCGCTTGTCAACAAACACAGCTTCATACTGTAGCCCTCATCCATAGAATTTCAGCTCAGGGACTGAATTTAAAGAAAAGTAGTGCTGTCTACATATGGGTGGCTCTGCTTTGACTGATATCCCAAACCTTGTTAAGTGGTCAGATACTGACTTATCGGTAGCTACTGATAAGTGGCATTAAAGAGACAGTTTATGCAAGAAAAGGGCTATTTTGCTTACTTTTTCCATGTAGCATTGACCTAAAACACCCTACTAACTGGGTCTGTGCAAGGAGAATAGATACCTTTAACAGGATAATTCTGCAAAGAGTAACCCCTTCCTGCCGCAGGCATTTTTTGATTTTAATTTTTCACTCCCTGTCTTCCAAAAGCCATAGCTTTTTTTTTTTTTTTTTTTTCATTCACAGAGTCATATGAGGGCTTAATTTTTGCAGGACAAATTGTACTTTCTAATGGTACAATTTAATATTCCTTTTGATGTACTGGGAAGCTGGAAAAAAAAATTTGGCGCTCAATACGCAGCCAAAATGACATGTATGATTCCAACAATACCAAATTTATATAGTTTTACATTATAACCCCTTAAAAAATTCCAAAGCTTTGTAAATAAAACAAATTCTTGGAGTCGCTATATTCGGACACCCATAACTTTTATACAGTCATATGAAAAAGTTTAGGCACCCCTATTAATCTTAATCATTTTTAGTTCTAAATATTTGGGTGTTTGCAACAGCCATTTCAATTTGATATATCTAATAACTGATGGACACAGTAATATTTCAGGATTGAAATGAGGTTTATTGTACTAACAGAAAATGTGCAATATGCATTAAACCAAAATTTGACCGGTGCAAAAGTATGGGTACCCTTATCATTTTATTGATTTGAATACTCCTAACTATTTTTACTGACTTACTGAAGCACAAAATTGGTTTTGTAACCTCACTGAGCTTTGAACTTCATAGCCAGGTGTATCCAATCATGAGAAAAGGTATTTAAGGTGGCCAATTGCAAGTTGTTCTCCTATTTGAAAGATTGTTCAACATAGTTGTTCAGGGGAAGGATACAAAAAGTTGTCTCAGAGATTTAACCTGTCAGTTTCCACTGTGAGGAACATAGTAAGGAAATGGAAGACCACAGGGACAGTTCTTGTTAAGCCCAGAAGTGGCAGGCCAAGAAAAATATCAGAAAGGCAGAGAAGAAGAATGGTGAGAACAGTCAAGGACAATCCACAGACCACCTCCAAAGAGCTGCAGCATCATCTTGCTGTAGATGGTGTCACTGTGCATCGGTCAACAATACAGCACACTTTGCACAAGGAGAAGCTGTATGGGAGAGTGATGCAAAAGAAGCCGTTTCTGAAAGCACGCCACAAACAGAGTTGCCTGAGGTATACAAAAGCACATTTGGACAAGCCAGCTTCATTTTGGAAGAAGGTCCTTTGGACTGATGAAACAAAGATTGAGTTGTTTGGTCATACAAAAAGGCGTTATGCATGGCGTCAAAAAAACACAGCATTCCACGAAAAACACTTGCTACCCACTGTAAAATTTGGTGGAGGTTCCATCATGCTTTGGGGCTGTGTGGCCAATGCCGGAACTGGGAATCTTGTTAAAGTTGAGGGTTGCATGGATTCAACTCAGTATCAGCAGATTCTTGAGAATAATGTACAAGAATCAGTGACGAATTTGAAGTTACGCCGGGGATGGATATTTCAGCAAGACAATGATCCAAAACACAGCTCCAAATCTACTCAGGCATTCATGCAGAGGAACAATTACAATGTTCTGGAATGGCCATCCCAGTCCCCAGACCTGAATATCATTGAACATCTGTGGGATAATTTGAAGCGGGCTGTCCATGCTTGGCGACCATCAAACTTAACTGAACTGGAATTGTTTTGTAAAGAGGAATGGTCAAAAATACCTTCATCCAGGATCCAGGAACTGATTAAAAGCTACAGGAAGCGACTAGAGGCTGTTATTTTTGCAAAAGGAGGATCTACTAAATATTAATGTCACTTTTCTGTTGAGGTGCCCATACTTTTGCACCGGTCAAATTTTGGTTTAATGCATATTGCACATTTTCTGTTAGTACAATAAACCTCATTTCAATCCTGAAATATTACTGTGTCCATCAGTTATTAGATATATCAAATTGAAATGGCTGTTGCAAACACCCAAATATTTAGAACTAAAAATGATTAAGATTAATAGGGGTGCCCAAACTTTTTCATATGACTGTATATTTCCATGTATAGGGATGCATAAAGAGTATTTTTTGCAGGGCCAGACATACTTTTAGTTCTACCATTTTGGGGAATGTATATTGCTTTGATTGCTTTTTATTCAAACAGCGAAAAAACGGTGATTCGGCAATTTAGATTTTTTTTTACCACTATGAGAAGTTTGTAGACCAGGCGTGTTTGGACACAGGGATACCTAATGTATGTGTTTCACTTTATATATGTACTTTTATATGTGAGACCCAGGGACTGTGTGTCAGATACAGTGATCTGTAATACGGGGGGCACCTCAGGGTACAGTTCTCGCCCCTTTCCTCTTCACACTGTACAGTGCAGATTTTAGGTGCAACTCATATAGCTGCTACCTACAGAAGTATTCTGATGACTCTGCAATGGTAGGCCTCATCACAGACGATGATGACAGGGAGTACAGGGAACTGTGGACTGGTGCCAGCGGAACCACCTGAGGATTAACGCTGGGAAGACCGAGGACATGGTGGTGGACTTTCATAAATGCAGATATCCTCCTAAATCAGTGAACATCCATGGGACGGGCATTGAGATTGTCAACACCTATAAGCAGGGCCGGCGTTAGGGGGGGGGCAAACTGGGCAATTGCCCAGGGCCCCGTCCCCAAAGGGTCTCCCGGGATCCGAAACCTGATTACTCCAGATCCCGGAGTCAGGCCCGGCCAAATCAATAACATAAAGGGACCGCAGGGCCCCTTTCCGAGGTGAGTAAAAATAACAAACATTTTTACTCACATGTCCTTGGCGTCCGACATCATCTTCTGGCGTTCCGGACATCACCGTTGAGGCCAGGCCTCAGCCTTAGCGATCACGTGGGGCGTGCTGACAGCGTGCCTCACGTAATCGCTGAGGCCCAATCACAGGCCTCAGCGGTGATGTCCACAAAGCGTGACGTCAGCCGCAGAGAAGAAGAAGACAGCGCCGGCGGGGATAGCGGAGCAGCGCGAGGAGGCCCAGCAGAGGTATGACAAGGTGAGTATAACTGTTTGTTATTTTCCCTCACCTCCCCCGGGCCTTCGATAATTATACTCTGGGGTCTGAAGAGACTCCAGAATATAATATAATAATAGCACTGTAGAGCCCATGTGGAGCATTATACTGGGAGGGCCCTCTGGATAGCATATTATACTGTTTGGGGCCACTGTGGAGCATTATACTGGGGAAGGGGCCCTCTGGATAGCATGTTATATTCTGTGGGGCCTCTGTGGAAAATTATAATGTGGGGGGGGGCTCTGGAGATAATGTTATATTATGTGGGGCCACTTTGGAGCATTATGCTCTCCAGAGGGGCCCCCATTATAATGCTCCACAGTGGCCCCACACAGTTTAATATACTCTGCAGAGGGGCCCCCAGTATAATGCTCCAAAGTGTCCCCACAGAATATAACATGCTCTCCAGAGCCCCCCCACTTTATAATACTCCATAGAGGCCCCACAGAATATAATATGCTCTCCAGAGGGGCCCCCCAGTATATTATACTGTGCAGGGCCACTGTGGAGCATTATACTGGGGGGGGGGGCTCTGGAGAGCATGTTATACTGTTCTGGGCCACTGTGGAGCATTATATTGGGGGTGGGCTCTGGAGAGCATATTATACTGTTTTGGGCCGCTGTGGAGTATTATACTGGGGAAACCTCTCTGGGCAGTATATTATACTGTGTGGAGGCCATTTCTGGAGCATGTTATACTGAGTGGGGTCACTGTGGAGCATTATTCTGGCGGGGCCATCAGCAGAGCATATTATATTGCGTGGCGCCACTGTAGGGCATTATTCGGGGGGGACTAATGAGCATTATACTAGGGGGCCCTCTGGGGAGCATATTATACTGCGTGAGGCCTACTGTGGAATATTATACTGGGGGGACGCTCTGGGGAGCATAATATATTGCGTGGGGCCACTGTGGAGCAAAATACTGGAGGGGGCACTGTGGAGCATTATACTAGCGGGGGCCCTCTGGGGAGCATATTATACTATGGGCCACTGTGGAGCTTTATACTGGGGGAAGGGACAGTGTGGGGAGCCTGTTATACTGTGTGGGGCCACTGTGGAGTGTATTATATTGTGTGGGGCTTTTCGAGAGCATATGATACTCTGTGGGGCCATTGTAGAGCATTATACTGGGGGGGACTGTGGGGAACATATTCTACTGTGAGGGACCACTGTGGAGCATTATACTGGGGGAACCCCTCTGGGGAGTATATTATACTGTGTGGAGGTCATTAAGGAGCATGTTATACTGTGTTAGGCCACTGGAGCATTATACTGGGGGGGGGGGCATTGTGGGGTGCATATTATACTGTATGGAGGATATTATATTGTGTGGGGCTGCTGGGGAGCATATTGCACTGTCTGGGACCACTAAGGGGTAGTATACTGTGTGGGCCACTGTGGAGTATTATACTGTGTAGAGCCTTACACACCATGTGGGGCCACTATGGGGGGCTCAGGGGAGCATTTTATACTGTGTAGGGTCACTGTGGAGCATTATATACCATGTGGGGAAACTGGAGGGCTCAGGAGAGCATTTTATACTGTGGAGCATTATATACCATGTGGAGCATTATACTGTGGGGGGTGGCTCACAATTCCTGCTGGCAGCCCTGTGTGCTATGTCTGCATCACAGCTCCCTCACTGTAATCTTGCACATACGTGTAGTGCCCCATGGCCATGTCATTCCCCATACAGTATTGTGCATGAGCTGGCCATGGAGTTATTGGGGCCTGCGCAGTACTATAGGGGCTGACTATACTGGGAACATACTCAGTAACACCAGATAGTCAGCACATATGTAAGACTTCAGTGAAGGAGCCGTGGTGTAGGCTATTAGCAGGAAGCTGTTGGGTGGGGCCCCAGAACAAGTTCCTCTGGTGGGCCTAAGGCCCTTCAGTCCGACACTGTATAACGGAGAACTATTATATATAAGGGTGGGTTACTATATATAATTGGGAAACTTAAGTATGAGGGGGCTATTATAAGGGGGAACTATTATTTATAAGATGGGCTATTATTTATAAGGGGGAACTATTATATATAAGGCATCCATTATAAGGGGGAGATATTATTTATAAGAGGGGAACTTTTTATAAGGGAGGTATAATTGTTAAGTGGGCTTATTTATAAAGGGGGCTATTAGTGATAATGGGGACTATTATTTATAAGGGTAACTATTATTTATGAGGGGGCTATTATTTATAAGGGAGCAGTATTATTTTTACGGGGTGACTGTTACTGATAAGGGGGAATATTACTGATACAGGGCACTAGTTAGGATTTATAAGGGAGCTATTACTGATAAAGGTGTAATATTATTTATAAGGAGGCGCTATAATAACTGATGACTGGGTGCAAAAATCTATTAGGTGGTACAAAGGTGCTCATTTGAATTGTGTGTGGTAAAATGGGGCTTGTTATTACTTTTTTGTTGGCAGAAAGGAGGAATTATTATAGGGGTTGTCACTGGAAGACGATGGTGTTGTTTGCATATCAGCATTTGGGGCCCCGCTTTTAATTTTGCCCAGGGCCCCACTTTGTCTAAAACCGGCCCTGCCTATAAGTACCTGGGTGTGCTCCTCAATAATAAGCTGGACTGGGCAGATCACCTAGATATACTGTACAGGAAGGGCCAGAGCAGGCTTTAGCAGGCTCTACCTGCTTAGGAGGCTGAGAGCCTTTGGAGTCCAGGGGGCACTCCTTAGGGCCTTTTTCAACTCAGTAGTGGCATCAGCCAGCTATCGACCAGAGATAGAAATAAACTCGACAAGCTGATTAGAAGGGCCAGCTCTGTCCTGGGGAGCCCACTGGACCCAGTGCAGGTGGTGGGTGACAGAAGGATACTGTCTGTGGTGAGCTCCATGCGGGAGAATAAATCCCATCCCATGCATGAGACCGTGATAGCGCTGGGCAGTACTGTCAGTGACCGACTACTCCACCCAAAGTGTGAGAAGGAGCGCTATCGGAAGTCTTTCCTCCCTGCTGCGATTAGGCTGTACAACCAACACCAACCTAAGTGGAGATCAGGCCATACAGAGAACTGAAAGATCTTTAAGTTGTGATATCCCCTCTGTTACTTTTTTTTTACCTGTACCTCCTGTCACTGTAATGCCTCTACCTTGTAGAGTTTTGTGTTTTTGTATTGTATTGTATTTGTATTGCATATCTTTGCTGCTGTAACAAACTGAATTTCCCCATGGTGGGACTATTAAAGGATTATCTTATCTTATACTGTATGTATTCCAGGGGAAGGGGGGTGATTTGTATTTGTATTAAAATCTTTTGTATTTTTTTTTTTTATATATATATTTTTATGCAATGGTATTACCAGTAAAGTATGCTGAAATGGTACTTCCCCAGTATATTGGAAGGCTGTACTCACGTGCCAATTTAGCTCGTGTAGGACTTCTCCCAATCCTGACAAGCCCCAGGATAAAGAGCGAAACATGTCATGTCGGGATGGGACATCCATAGGAGTTAGTGTTTTTTAGGGACCTTGATACTAGGTAGGGTTTGCATCTTATACAAGGCCAGGTTTCAGTCGGAGTGGCAGCTTCATAGAGTTTTGGTTCTGAGTTAGACCTTAGGGACAAAAGTGGTTGACACTTAGGAACCTCTAGTGTGGATACAAGGTCCCTGGGTGACCTCACTTTTTGGGATGTCCTATAGGGCTTACACATCTGCTGCAGAAAATTGTTCCATAACCTTGGACCCTATACACCCTAAACAATTCCTACACAATCTGCATTGGCAAATGAGTACAACCTTCCGGTATAATGTGGAAGTACCATTTCATCATACATGCCTGGTAAAACCACTGCATTTATTTTGTTCTGGTTCTTTATTTCAACAATGTGGCGATGAGGTTTGAGCATTTGGCAAACCTTCAGTTTTCTTGATGCATGGTTATATATATAAAGTTATTGGGCCATTGTGCAGTGTGTTTTATACTATTTATGGATTCAAAGTTGTGTGTTAATGGACATCACTATTGGTATTATTTAATCTGAACCTGTAGTGATTTGGGACAGTAGAATATACAGGAGCTACTGCATTGGTTTTGTATTGCACTGTTGACCAATAGCTAGTTTCAAATTAATATCCTAATACTTATCAATACTGTCTTATCTAAATGAAGGAAATTTCCATATCAATCAGGAACCACATGATTCCTGACCATAATTACAATCATGAAAGTGTACAGATATTTCTGGAGCAGAATTAACAGCCCCATTAGGTGCATAAGAACATTCTAAGGTGACATAAATTTATTCTAAATGGATATAACATCCCTCCATTATAAGAAGGCCCTGAAGACGCACCTATTCAGGAAGGCCTACAACCTCCAATAACGCTACTGTCATCATACCACCACCTGAATAGCCTCCACCCTAACCTTCTGTTTCTATCCCTTGTCCCTCATAGATTGTAAGCCCTTGTGGGCAGGGCCCTCTATCCCACTGTGCCAGTTGGTCACTGTTAGTATTATCTGTTTTGTATATCTTGTGTACCGTATGTAAACCCTCAAATGTAAAGCACCATGGAATTAATGGTGCTATATAAATAATAAATAATAATAATAATAATAATAATAAATACAGGTGGGTACAAAATTAAAGGGATACCTAAGTGTCCCTGATACCCTTACTAATTCATCCAGTAGTGTTTCATGAGACCATTTGGACATAATATTTAGCTTGAAAGTCCACTGGCATTCAGTACGAAGAAGAAGATTGTAGACATCAGCCCCTCATATTCCAGTGAGTTGTGTGTCAATTTAAAATGTCATGATACCGGAGAAGGCTGAACTGTAAATCTGCGATGTGTTCCCTTATTCTGAGTTTAAATTCGCATTTTGTTTTTCCTATGTATAGGAGGTTATTTAGGGTGGGTTCACATTACCGTTGGATGTCGGTTATGATAGTGTCCGTTAAAAAAAAAAAAAAAAAGAAAACAATGGACACCTATCATAACAGATATTAACGGACACACTGATGTTAATGAGTCCGTTTTTTTAACTGATCCATTTAGTATCAGTTAGTGTCCGTTTTTATACTGTCCGTTTTCTTGCTTTTTTTTTTGTTTCTGCTTTCTGAGCATGGACAGTAATAACAGACAGTAAAATGGACGCCCATCCATTACTGTCCGTTACCTATAGACTTTAATGTTAAAAAATAATGTACGTCCGTCATGAAACAGTTTTTTTTTTTTTCACAGACATAGAAGTCCTGCATGTCGGATTTTTGTCCGCGAAAAATTACGGACATGTTACGGATTTGGTTTACAATGGACACTAACGGTCACTAACGGACACAAGATAAAATCCCATTGAAATGAATGGAAATTTTACCGTATTTGTGATGGTTCTGCTAGTGTCTGTTGCTAAAATCTTGTAACGGACAATAGCAATGGACACTATTGACGGTCACCAGTGGTAGTTTGAAAGACCCCTTACACCTAAGTACATATATAACTCCCTTTCTGTTCTGCCATCATTATCTATGAATGAGTTGTTCTTAACTAAAACTTGGCATGCTACACAGGCTACAAGGGAAGAAGCTGGGATATTTCTGAGATCTCCTTTGCAGGCCTTCCTTTGTGAAATAACTTCTCACCAGAAAATTACTTATTGCATGACCCTCCCTGTATCCTACTTGGCATGGCTATGTAGACGCCTTTTGAAATCCTGGTACTGATAGAAGAATATTCAAGTGTTGATCCAGGATTGTTCTTATCTCAGACCATCTATCATGTAATGTAGTTAAATATCTATGTCTTCGCTTGGATCGATCTGTCCAGTAGGTGGCTTGTTAATACAGCTGCTCATTTTTTGAGCTGGTGGTCATAATGCTAACTCACATTATTGCTCCATTTCATATGTCAGTACTTTTATTATCACTTCCTCTTGAGAAGCTGTAGCCGTACCTTGTGATTGTGCGACTTACGATAACTTCTCTAGGAATTGCAGAGCATGTGGTCACTATTTATCAATCTGCTGCTGACACTTCTTGTTTGCATAATTTGTGCCATTGCCAATATTTCTCTGTATATCCTGTTTTCGCCTGTGGCGTTTTCCTGCTCACTTTATACTGCCTTTTTCAGCTAGAAACTTCAAGATATGGAAACCCCAGGAGCAGGTTCTATGGAGAATGTCCAGCATGCTGCCTATGAAGAGGTGAGTACATTTTCAGCTGTTGATTTATACTCGCTGCCATATATTGGCTCTTTATGTCATTATCATGGTGCATATATCTGGTATAGGGACATGGCATACAGTATATCACAATGCTACAGCAGCACTTCCCTTTTTTAAGATAATAAACCTGTATGAGCTGTGTAAGCTGTCAGTATTTACAGGAAATTGACAGTCAAAGGGTTTGGTGTTTTATTTAAGGAAACTATAAGGCTGTGGATACATGCTGCATACCTGCAGAGGGTTAGATGCTGCGAAATTGCCAGTGGCTACTCTACTGTGATGTAGCAGTATAGTGAATATATAGGATATAAGGAAACAACCCCACAGTAGTACAAAGTTACCTGTGCTCCATGTTTCGAATACGTAACATGTCAATTATTGCTTTGTGTTCACCTGCGATTTCTAACCAAGGCCAGCCACCCAGGAATTGTGACTAAAAACTGCAGTGACCACCAGCTGTTTTTGCCAGTTTGTTGTAGTGGGTGGGTCTGCTGTGGGATGTCTGTGGTGGATAGCCCCTAGTATACCCCCACGTGGGGATTTAGCCTAAAGGGTTTATCCAATTTAAATTAAACTAAACATTTACCTAAATACAAGTTCCCCGAAGATCAGCTGATCCCAAGGGCATAGCTATAGGGGGTACAGCAGTAGCAGTCCCTACTAAGCCCTAGACCATGAGGAAGCCCCAAAGGTCCCTCAGCCACATAAATGATATTCTAAAGGGAACAAAGTATATATGGGCCTCATTATAGATTTTGCATTGGGGCCCAGGAGCTTTACGTTACACTTCTGGCTGATTCCACCAGACTGACTTATAGAAACCAAATAATGTGGCACATTTATTAAGCAAGAAATGCAGATAAAAAGGCATAATTTAGTTGCACACCATATTTGTACCAAAATTGCTCGATTTTAGCCATTTTTTGTCACATCATTTTCTCAATGAGTGGGCATGGTGTGGGTAGTAAATGGATGGAGCCAGGTGGGGAGGTGGGGCCTTAACTGCCCGATGCACTTACACTAAAGCCTCACGTAGCAAAACCCAGCTAAAAAAACACTAAGGAAAAAATGCTATGAAAATTTCTATTTTTCCTGCAGCATTTTTCATTGAGTTTTTGCTGTATTTTTGTGTGTTTTTAATTCCCCTATTAAATCTAGCAGCTTTTCCGCAGTTTTTTTTTCTGCACTGTGTGGATAAGATTAACTAAAATGTCATTCACTTGGCTGGTACTGTAGAATTTATTTCCTCTGCATTTCCGCAGCAAACAAAATTGCTGACTTTCCACAACGTGGGGCCTTAGCCTTCTGATTACTTACATCAGAAAATTTCTGCAAGTAATACTTGAAATCTACTCCAACTGCTTGCTGGAGTACATGTCAATTTCTGGTGCATGGATCACACTAGATACACCACAATTATTAGTGGTGTTTTTTAAGTGTTAAGAACCTTTGGTTCTTAACACTTGTGGTGCAGCTGATGACAGTAGAGCACAGATTAAGACCAGTGTGTAAAGCCTTAATGTCTTAATGAATTTGCCCCATTGTGGTATAGATCCTTGTTATTTTCAAGATCTGTTTGCTGTTAGTGGATTTTCTTATAAGTATACAGAACTTCAGCTGAGATGTGTACACAATTATATACTGTCAGGAATATCAGTTTAGCTGCTGTTGCTTTAAGGTTACCATGTCAAGCTGTGAAGATTCTTCAGTTTTCAGGGCTCTCCTATGCTGATCCGATCAGCAGCTTAGAAGGGATATTTAAACCCTGTTCCTGCTCATCCAGGTGCCTGCTATTTGGTTGTACTTTAGTGAATCTTCCATACCCTGATCGTTTGTGCTGGACTGTTCTAAAACCGAACTTTGGCTTGTTACTGGAATTCCGCTAGTCTATTGACTTTGTCTCTGACATTACCTCTTGGACTGACTTTTGGCTTGGACACATTCACTCTTCTGATTCATCCCCCTGGTTTTGATCTGCCTTGTGAGTTTATCATGGGTTCTGGTTAGACTTCAGTTTCTGGAGCATTAGTTTCTTATATCAGTTTCTGTGGTGATAACATGGGCCCCAAATTCAGCACAAGTCCATACAGCTTATTCTACTGCTCTTTGTTGTCAGCCAGTTCCTGCAATTTCTGATATTTGCTCTAGAGATACTATCATAACATACAGTATACATTGTAGACAATCGTAGAGCTAAAGATGCTATGAACTATCTTTCCACCATACAGATAGGTATTAAAGCATAACTAAACTTTCAGACAACTTATGATTTTATGGCAGTATTTGTGTCATTAATACATATTGTAATATACTTTATTAACAAATTTTAGATCCTTTCTGTGAAATCCTGTATTTTTTCATGCTTTCCCTTGCTGTTTCTGCCTCTTACTGAATGTTACAAAGTTCCTACAAAGTTCCTTTGTAGTCTTAAAGGGATCACATTAATGTAATGGGTATAATTTTGTTTTGGTTTATTTACTTAATGAACCTGAAAACTATAACATGGACCTCTGAACTGAATGAAGCATTGGGGTATACTTGGCCACTCCAGTTTACATATTTATTATTCCATGAATATCTGCTTTACATGTGTCCTATCAAAGTGACATACTCTTTAAACAAACTTCATTTTGTAGCAGTCAAATAAGTTTAGGCCTCATGTACACAAATGTTTAAAAAAAGGATTTTGAAAACGGATGCAGCGTTTCTTTTTTAACATCTGTCTTCCAACAGTGTGTAACAAATTCTTCATCTATTTTATAACCATTTGTTATCCATTTTTAACTGTCCATAAAAAAAAAAAAGGGATGAATGTCATTGGTCTTGGTCAACCTTTCATTTGTTTCTAACATTCATGAAACAGATACATTAGCCAAAAAGTGGATGTTAAAAATGGACCCAGACTTGTATTGGATTTGACGAGCCAGAAAATGGACATAAATGGGATATGTCCTATTTTTTTAATGGACAATATTCACAACTCATTTAAAAAACAGACATGTGTATGTACCCATTGACCTCCATTGTTCTAAAAACAAATGCATGAGGCCATAATCTTCTTTCTTTCTAACTTATATGGTTTGGTATTCTGCCCCTTAATGTATTTTTCAAGTTTGAGTACATTTAGATTTCTACAAACGTTCTTGAAAAAAAAAAAAAAAATAATATCACAAATATTTTTGGCTGTGGAGTTGAATAGAACTAAATGCTTGGAGTCAAATATAAAAGAAAAATGTCTTAAACACATTAGAAAGTCTAACTTTTGAGCAGTGTGCCCTAGTTATCTGCTATTAGAATAATTATCCCAAGGAAATACTAGAGAATCAGAAACCCTGCTGCTTCCTGGCAAGTGACATCAGCAGAATACAGGCACCAGTATTATTAAGCTGTACAGTGCCCATGATAGCTTAATGGATATTACAAGGCTTTACAGGGCATGGATTGCAAGTAAATCTGCCCATTGATGTCCAGTTTGATCTGCATTTACCACTTCTAAAACGTGTTCATGCTAATGTCCTGGGTCTCTAGAAAGCAAGAAACAGTTTTTCATTGGCTGAAAATGTATTTGACATGGTTAAAATGTTTCAGGCGCTTAACAATATGTTAAATACAACTCAAATAACACCAAGTTCTCCCAGTAAATAGGTAATGCTGAGAAATACAGTAGAGCCATAATGATGCTAAGGATTAGACCATATATTAGACCATATATAGTATTTGTAGGTTAATGCTGCAACCAGTGGTCAGAATTTTATGGACTAAATTAATTTTGCCCATTGTATAATGCTGTGTTTTACAGTACCTGCAAAGTGGTTCGGATTCTGGCTAATCCCATCCACACATTGCAGAAAAAAATATGCAGCGGAAATCCTGCAATTTAAAAAATGTGAACATTTTTGCAAATCGTAGCATGTCAATTATACAAACGGAATCGCTGGCATTTTCCAAATAGGTATAATAGCATTTATATCATTTTTTGGCTGTGGCTCACTACATGGGGCCTTAGCCTAAATATCTATGATGGGAAGACTGGGGCCACATGTTACTTTGTTTTTTTGATGCAGATTTAGATTATTTTTGAGCCAAAGCCAAGAGTGGGTTTTGCAAAACATAGAAGTATAAGCGCTTCCTTTATGTTTTCCATTCCTTTTCAAACCACTTTTTGCTTTGGCTCAAAAAACACAGCAAAATCTGGAATGAAAAATGCAGCTTTCCACAATTTGTGGCCTCAGCGTAGCGCTCTCTGAGAATCTTATCATACAGAGTCAACTAAGTGCCAGTGTATGCAAAGGTGTTTTTCTCTTACTTTCCTGTGATGTGACTTTTTACTTTTGACAGAATTCCGCCTGACCTGAACCCAGCTTCTATTAGTACCGCAAAAAAGCTCTATCCTGTCTTTATGTAGCTACTATCCATGCAGATTCCCTCTTGGAAAATAAACTGTAGGAGATAAATATTCCCTTAGACTCAGCATCTTGATCTGGCCTACACAAAACCCATTAATAACTTTGTGAGTCCACCATTGGCATAACAAGACATGACCAAAGTGAAAAAGTTTTGTAGATGTTCATTGATTGTAGCTTATTGTTTTCCTTATCATGGCCACAACGATTATCATTAACAAGTGTAAAATAATTCAGATGGTTAACTGTAGTTATTGATGTGAGTTTAGGGCGAGTGTATGCCAAACTGAGGTTTTGCTGGCTATAGAAGTCAACTATTTCTACAAAACGAAGTAAGTTTTGTTAAAGGTTTGACTCAAATCAATTCCTTGCTTGTGTGCACTTCCTGACAAATACACGGCAATAACTATAAATTAAGTTGTCACCTATATGCTGCCCCTGGGCATCACTAAGAAAGAACCTGCAGCCATCTCCTGACTGCTAGCAATAAACAGTAAGAACTTCGTACTTGTCGGCAGTGTGTGGACAGAGGAGTGCTCCATTCATTAATTAGACTGGCCTAAATCCTAAATCAATATGACATGTTTCTGCTTGTTAATTTCATCAACTGAAAATCATTTGTATTAAGATCCGCAATCTGAGCCTTGCTTTCACGCCAATCCTTGTTCAGGCTGGTATTAATTCTGACACTTTACCTTTACGTCGTCATTATTTCTCACACTTCATTTGGGTGATTTCATGCATCACCAGCTGAGATTTATTCTGATTGGGCAAACCTCTGGTCATTAAACACGGCTAAAATATATCATATGTGTATGATGTGAAATTATGCAAATGTTAGTATTACTTGGATACTCAGAGTCCTAGGTATTGATAGGAATGGTTAAAGTATCACTATACTTTTAGCAGAAAATACGTTCATACATATGGCACTCGACAGAGCCTGTGCTGCTGTACATAGGAGCTGTAACTCATTGGTGTATTGCCATATAGGCTTGTAGTCATAAAGCATGTTATAGTCAGAAAGGTGATCTTTCATTTTTAAAGGAACTATATACACAAAAAAAATGCAAAAAAAAAAAAATCAAATTTCCCATTTTCAGATTTTATCTCATATTACAATTAAAGCTGAGATATATATGAAGAAATCTTTTCTGTGTGTGCCAAGAGCTCAGCCATTAGCCATCTCCACTTCCACACTGTCTTGTGTCTCACTGTAAGACAACTGTCTGGATCAGGGTTTTCCCTGCTGTTCCCTGTCTGCAGTAAGACAAAAAAAATAATAAGCCCCACCCTTTGCTAAGCCCTTGCCCTCCTGCTGACCACCTGTCAAAGAAATTAACCCTTTGTTCCCTGCAGAATTTCTACAAGATTGTGCTAGGAATATGCAGACAATACCGCAGACTGTTAAACAGCTGGGGGCAACTATTTTTCATGTCTTTCATTCATTTCTAGATTTGTATTTCCTATACAGATTGAATCAGCAGGGCCCCCAAAGATCCCCTGTGCTACCACAAAATAGGTCTAGCCTGTTTGGTCACCAATGTTAATACATTAAAAAGGTTGGCTCCTTAATGTATCCATATCTGAGTGCTAAGGGTTAAACCATTGGGACCTTCAGTGATCATGAGTATTGGGGCATGAAAGTTCCCTAGAATCTTCTATATGAATGCACATTTGTATACATAGCCACTGCTCCATTCACTTCTGTGGGACTGCTGGAATGGTTATGTGACTAGAGCAATGGCCACCACTCCATTTACATAAACAAGGGAACTTTCAGAACCTCATTCTCATGATAGGTATGGTTTGGTTGCAAGGTACATATATTTTAGGCTGCTTTCATACCATATTTTTTTCTAAACACATCAATTTTTCCACAAAAGACGTTATAAAATTGGATGTATTTAACAAATACATTGAATTGTATAGAAAAATAATGTATGGCAAAAATGTATAGTTTTTAATATTTTGCTTTCTTGTCCATTTTGTAAAGAGAGAGGAATCGCAGATATCTGTATTACTCAATCTAGCAAGAAAATCTGTAATAGAATATTGTTTGATTGTAAAATATTTGAGATTAGGGTCCCAGTTTGCGTTTTTTTGTAGAAGGAGTCCAAACACTCTCAAGATTCTGTTCTGATGTAAATTTATTAGGCAAGTGTCGCTGATTTTACAGTATAATGAGTAACATAGAAATGCAGTGGTATCCTATCACAAAAGATGCCCAAACCCCCTCGGAGATCGTGATTGATCAATAATTAAGTAGTACAACTTTAAATAACATCGACTCAAGACTATAAAGACCTCAAACCACAAAATCTTCCATACCTTTAGAGGAATTCTAGACCTAGACATTTTCTGTGTACACAGGAAACACAGCTAACCAAAAGATGTCTGTAAAGCAAGAAGTAAATATGTTATAACCAGAATGCAATAACAAGGTATATAAAATAGTCATGGGTAGATATCTATTCATCTATGGTATTGTTACTTTGGGAAAGAACTCAATAATCCAGTGACACACGACCGTGTGGTAACCGGCGGCCGTGAATGAACGGTACGGGTAGCGTGCGGGCAATACACGCATTTCATTCGTGTGCCACCTGTGCACTGCCCATGCTTCAGTGGACCCTTTCATTCAATGAGTAGAAGCCGCAGAAGCAGGGCCACAAAATCTGAAAAGGAATAGGACCTGTACCATATTTTGCGGTCTGTGTAATTCACGGTCATGTGTACGTGCCCATAGAAATTAATGGGTTAGTCCATTCATACGGTTGCGTGCAAGGTGGGCTATGTGCCTGTGTTAAGTAAAGCAGTATACTTCATACTAGCTATGTTATACTGATACAATGGAATCAACCCCTCGTCTGAAACAAAAACTGAAATAGCCTTGACTGCATCACAGCAACATTAAATACTGTAAATGGAGGCGTCTAACATTAGAAAAAAAAATCTATGCTAAAAGTTCATGTCATGTTATGTTCATGTTCATGTCTTTTACATTTTGCGTTCCTGTTTTTTAACTTGATAGGAAAAGCACATGTCAATGCTATTCCATCCAGCAAAAAAAAAAAAAAAAAAAAAATCATCATCAAAAATTCATGCAGATGGATACAATATAATTTTTTTTTTTTTTATTAGAAAATTGATTCCCTGCCTCAAAGAAGAAACGTGTGAAAGCAGCCCTAGGGCTTGTATACATGTCCACTTTGAACGGTTGTGTGCTGTCCATGTTCATCACAGACAGAACACAATCCTTTCATGTTTGCACATACCCGCAGTTAATCCATCACACGTTTGAAAATGAAATTCTGTATTTTCCAATGTATTTGGGTCTGTGAATAACAGATAGATGTCTTCATCATTTCTTAAAACCATTGGGAATGTGCGCGGTCCATGATCACCGCAAACAGTACACATCCGTAAAAGTGGACATGTAAATAGGCCCTTAGGAATGTACAGTATTTACATTTATACACTGTAGACAGAGTTCATGTTCATATATAAGAATCTACATTGTTTTTTGTATCATAGACCAGTTATAAGATGAACACAGAAGGTTCCAGTCCCTCTGAAAAAGGCCATTTTTTTTACACTTGATAATATCCAACCTAATGCATTAGCATTTCCATGCATGGATTTACACAAGAAGAAGGGCAATAGTTCCTTAGTGTGACAATTATGGGGAAAAAAACCCTTTCATGGACCACACACACTTGCTTAAATAGTTGACAGTACTTCACAGATAACCAGCAGGGGTAAACCAGACAATTTATATAGCACTGATGTACAGGGTCTGCCTTGTAATGTCTTTGCCTGTATTCCATAGAGGAGCTTCAGATGCTTTCAGAGCTGGCCTTAAATTGGATGGTGTCCTATTTGCATGTAGTGTTTATTTCAAGGTTTTATTGCATTCTTTTTCACACTTTTTTTTTCAAAATTTGGTGAAAATTATGACAAAGTCCTCAACTCATCCACAAGTACAAATAGAGCCGTCACCCCCACTGATCAGCTATTCAGACCACAGTGTCTGCTTCCAGCTCCCTACACTGTGCAGATGTCAGCTGGTAGGCGGGGATACTCACTTTTCACAAGGACAAGATAACTGATCTCAGATAACCTCTTTAAAACATAGCACTGATAACATGAAGGTTTAATTTTACGCTTACAATTATGTTTTTGGATCGATTAAAGAGCAAGTGGACCTATAAAATATGAATACATTTTTTTGCTCTGACTTCCACTATTTTAGGATTAGTCCTCAAAAAGAGAAGGATCTGAATGTGCAGCAAACATTCTCATCCCTACTGTTATGTGATCATCACAGTAAACTGCATTATAGTTTGCACTGTGGGAGATTGTTCCCACCCAGTAAAAACACTGCTGTCTATTCCTCTCAACACGCTAAGACTGGGTTCATACCTGCGCTTGCACTACGTTCATGGATTCCGTTCCCCTCTCTGCATGAAAAATGCCAAGAGAAAAGCGCTGCAAGCAGGACTTTTCTCTCCGCATTTTTCCACCCTTTCGGGCGGAAACCACACGGACCCCATAATAGTCTATAGGGTCCGCGGGTTTCCTCAGGTAACCACTTTTTTATATGGATTAGGTGCCCCCAAGTGGACCCCCCGAACGGAAAGCCGAACGCGGACGTGAACCTAGCCTAAGCTGTACTCTGTGCTGTTGCCTAGATGGTTCTTCTCAGTCACTGTAAAATCTAAGAGAAATGTAGTTGTAGGATGACAAAAATCACTAATGAAAAAACTGTCTATGAGCTGGAGAGCCTAAGGAGAGTATCTACTGAACCTGACTACAAGAGAGACTATTGTAGTCAGAATCCATTAATTAACCAAACAACTCATTGCACTAGTGGCAAGGACTAACTAGGCAAAATATGTAATTAATATAAATTACAAAGTGGTACTTTTATATTTTCTATTTACTAGCCCAACTTGTCTAAAGGTGACCTTGCTCTTTACCCATGCCAAAATAGGTATCATTCCTACTGCGTTTTATATATTTATATATTTTAGATTATTCTTTATACCAACCAGTGCTACTGTATATGTGTGTGACTACTGTATATGTGTGTCCATTGACTATATCTGCTTCCTATGCGTGTAGATAGTTGGCAACTGCAATAGTTATTGCACACCACTGACTTACTATACCTATATATATACGACTACACCAACAGTAGGAGATAGTACAGGTGGATTCCAGTAGAGTGTTTAACAATAATTTTGGGCTTTTGGAAATATTTTTCAGGAATGAACTTTACAGCAAGTCTGCATGTGGCTCCTAAAATATTTAGATCAGGGACCTTTGCTCTAAATTTTGTAGGTAGCATCCTCTAAATAACACAGCTCATATTAATAATCCAACTAATATCCACCACTGCTTTCCACCAAGTTCTATTTCCAGTATGGTTTGCTAGATAATGTGAACTTCTAAGACACTCCAGAGAGCAAGTATAGAATAATATAGAATATAGTGGTTATATAATATGCCAATTTCTTCAGTTAGCAGTTTCTTTCTTTTTTTTGTGGTCTTCTCCTTGCTCATATTCTCTCAGTTGGATTTACTACATGAGTCTGCGCATCTCTGAGTAGATCTTGCCCTCACAGTGCTATCTGGGCATTGCTTCACATGGTGCAGACCTGTTTGTGAGCAGTAATTTCACATCTCTTCTGTAACTAGGTTTAAGATGTATGTGGCTTCTGCACATCCAGGTGGTCTTGACCCCCCAGTCACCATGCTGTGTCTCTCTTTCTATCTCTGGATTGCTCTATTTATTAACCTATTTTTCTTCATCTGCAGAGCAGAGATCTCTAGTGATGTAGTTTTCCTACAGTATTGCTTTATTTTTTGATTCCTTGGCAGCTGTGCAGCTTACGCCTGCTTCCATACAGTGCTGTTGGGTAAAATGTAATGCCCATATTTACTGTTGCAAATGGTTACAACTAGACTTAGGCATAAAGGTGTAATGACAGTGGTCTGCCATCGCTGTCACATTACTACTCCCAGTAAGTGCTGTGCTCTGGTTACCTCAGTTTCTTACTGTGTGACCAATGCTTCTCTACGTAGCCATTTTACAGCTCCTAATACACATGGGCCCACCCACAGGGCAGGTGAGCCCTCCATCTCAGCAGCTTCAGAGTAAACAAATACAGCTGTGAGCTCTGCCCAGCCACTCCTGTGGAGATCATGTCGATTTAAACCTGCTTAGTCCATTGCACTCGAGCAACATAGGTTCATGGTTTCCAGTTCCTGCAAGGGCTTGCTGTTTGATTATCTGTGTATTGACCTTGGCCCATTTCTCAACTCTGCTACTGATTCTGTTCTTTACTTGTTGATCTTCCTGTATGAACTTTTGGCTTCCCATGGCTCTGCCTCTGCTTCTCTACTGCCTGCCCCCTGACCTTTGGACCAGACTTGACCACAATTTTGCCTGACCCTCTGGTGCTCTCATTGGAATCTCTCTGGCCTTTGGGTCAGCTACCACATACACTACTCCCTGAGGTAGCAATCTGGTGGCCCCCTGCAGCGAAGACCAGATCCTTGTATAGGGGTTAAAACCAAAGGATCACAATGATAACACCCTCAGGAGTAGCCAAACGTCAAACTGGTTAGGTAGCACAGTGGCTCCACGATCTGCTGTCCGTTATAAAGGGTGGCGCATCTTTTCTCATCTTAGGATCATCTTTTCAAATCAAGCTTAAGCTAAAATGGTTTTGACTGGCTACACCTGTGGGAGTGGCTTCTTAGAAAAGGGGAAATGGTCTAAATGTACTAAGATGCACCAAAATCTACCAAAATTGTTTTGTAAAATTATGTCTTAAACTCTAAAGATACTCAATATCTAAAGATACACCAGATTTATCATACGCCATCAGTCACTGTGATAAATCTGGTGCATTTTCAGACTGCCTAAGCTTACACTATCTAGCTATTATTAAATATGAAGCAGTGCTTTTAGCAGAGATACTTTGTATATAAAAGGGCACTTTTTTTTTTTTCAGTCAGATTCTTAGAGAATCTCATAGAAAGCCTCCATATGGTAGACACTGTAATAGGTGCCCTTTTAGGAGTCCATACAAAATGAAGCCATAACACATGAACATCTGAGCAATGAGTATAAGAACATCTTAATACTTTAGTTTGTCTGAACGGTAAACAGATTTACCAACAAAGAAAAAAAAACTAACATACATTTTACTTGGCACTTGTAACTGTATTTATTTAGATGTAAGGTGGCAATAAACCCCATTTGCAATGAACCAGGGACAACGCCAGGTGTCATAACAGAAAGTACATTATTGCTAAATGACCTCTAAGTGAAAGTTACTGAACCATAATTATTCATCTCCTCAGTTTCAATCTCTTTCCTTCAAGTCATAAAGTAGGTTTCGTGTGGAGGTTCCCTTATGTTTTATTTCTGATGAGAAGGGACGGATGCAAATTTCTTAGAGCTGATAAATTTGCTTCACTGGCTCAGAGGCTCTGAAAGAAAGGTCAATCTCATAAGTTGTGTACAAGGCAGTGGGAACTCTTAAAACCCGACTGCCACATTACATAATGGAAGGCATCAGTTTAGCTGTGTTGGCAAAATATAAGTGATGCGACTGTGCTAAAAATATTAGCAGATCGTATTTGTTGGCTTACACATGTAAAATTGAAGACTATAATACAGAATGCAGGAAACGGTATAGAGCTGCCAAGTGTGGAATGGGGGAATGATAAAGACATTATCCGTAAGTTATTCATAGCTCGGTATAATAAATATTCTAAATATATAAAGCAGTTCAGATCTTAATACTCATCAATGGTCATTCACTTATAACCAATGCAGGAGTCAAAGCTGAGATACATATATTGTATACCCAGCGTACTGGACATGTGCATGGGATGAAGAAGTCAAAGACCAGCCAGGGATCCCTTCCTTATTACTTTGTATTGGCAAAAGCAATAATTCTTTTTAATGATGGTATAGTGGTATAAGCATTCCTATACATAAATAGGTAAATACCCCTGGGGTATATTTGTGCATTCATATATCAAAATTACATACGTTGTGCCTTATTTGTGTACGTTTTATACAAATATTTATATCAATATATTCTTTTAAGAGTCTATTAGATACATTGTTAGAGAGGACTTAATAAATACCAGTTGCTATAGAAACAGAAAAATCCAACCTTGCCACAATAGCATTGACAGTGGTGTAGGAATGTGGGGTATGGGCACCATCTTCTATACACCACTGACTTGTACTTGCTCTCAGCACTTGAAACACACCAGTAAGCAACATTGACTTGTGTGCAGCGCAGATTCTGATACAAGTACAAAGGCGGACTTCATATTTGTCACATGCGGTTTGTTTGTTAAGTGTTCATCACAGTGAAAATATACTTTCTTGTAACCTCTCTTTGTATGGGAGTCCTTGCTCAAAACTGATGAAGGTTAACAGAAAACTCTACTTAAGACCTTACCAAACAGCTCCCATATCTTAGCTTCCTGGGTGTTAGGGTTTATTATAGTAGCCACATGTCACTTTTAACCCCATGTTGCTTCCAATAATGTTTCCAATTTGTTCAATAATCTGTTCCAGTTAGATCTGTTGAAGAAATCCAATTATTGGTTGATAATGTGCAAAAAGTAGTATAGGATTAAATATTTAAATATAAAATTCCCCATATTGTTCAATTGGAACTTTAGAAAATTGTGTCTGTCACTGTATTCTTTCAAGGTGTTTAATAATACTGGATCAGATAAAGAACAGTTGTCCCATAGTTACTCATTTACTTCTGAGATGCCAAAAGTTTGAGATACCGTGTGAATAAGGAAATGATTTATGCCACCTAGTGGGCGATTTAAGAATGCAATTTTTAGTAAATGTGCATATGCTAGTTACTGAGAGGACATTACTGGATTTATAATATGGTATTTAGTCTAAAATTGTGTAGAACGTCAGTGAATAGACAACATGCAGTAGTGTTAGTTCTGTACATTCTCTATTAATGAGCCCATAATTTTATTTTTCTTTTAATTGCTTGAGAAAGAGAAAGAAAACTGAAGCAGTCTTTGTGGTTTAGTGAGCCAGATTGCTTTTTCCCCTTGGTAGGTTTTTGATAATCAGTGTTCAATACTCAGCTATTGTTGCCAATTGACAGTGTGCGATGGAAAGCTGCCAGGTTCTCGGAATAATAGCAGCAGTTAAGATTTTGTGTCAATATGCCTTCTGAATTTCTTGGCAAATGAGACAGAGCTGCGACTCTTATTTATCCTAGATATAGTTCAGTATGACTCAATTGAACAGCACTGGCCAGTCTGTTCTATTTAACCACTTATTGAACAGGTCTGTATGGACATAAATGACCATAAATGTTGTTGCTTTTATCTCCCTGCATTACAACAGCCAATTTTTTTTTTCATTGACATGGATAAATGAGGACTGTTTTGCAAGAAAATGTATTTTGTTCATTGCTGTTTAATGGAGTCTATAGTTACAGTGGAAGGAGCCTGTGACAAGTGGCTCTATCCTCTGGGTAGTAGTACCAGAGCTGAAGTATTGCAAGTCCTATTTACATAAATGGGTACTAAGCTGGAGTAATCATTAATGGGCGTTATTTTATGCAGATCTAAAATGTTATAGATTTTATTTCAATATTTTTAGTATGTTTTAAAATACAGACAAAGCTGAAAAATGACTAAACTTGAAGATTGACTGGTCATAAACATGAAGGCTTAAGGCAGCTTGTTTTACTGGGATAGTAAATAACACATTTGAGAGGATCTGTCATTTCTCCTGACATGTCTGATTTAGCAAATACTTGAATTTCCCATAAAATAGCAATTCTGGGCCATCTTTTTATTAGAACTTTGCATTGTGCTGTTACTCTGTTATTCTTCCTGAAAGTGTGCAGTATGAATAAAATAGACAGCTGGCCATTAACATTCCCCTATTCTGTCTTCTACTGCTATCTGTACTGTTTTATCTCTAGTCATGCGTATTGCATTGCATATCTACAATATTACATCTTAAGGAGGTTGTTCAATGTTTTTAGGATGCCATAGAAATAAGTTGATCACAAGGTGTGCCCTGCAGCTGGCACTCCCAGTAATGTTCTGTAAGGCAACCTTACTGCAACTGTTGAACCTCACAGCAGCAATGTCACTAGAGAAACAAAGCATCACATGGTGCTTACGTTAAAGGGAGTCTACTACCACAAAATAATTTCTAAACCACTAATATATACTGCTGTACTATTATTTTTATTGTTATTATTTATTTGAGCACCATTGACTCCATGGTGCTTTACTTTGAAGAGGGAGTTACATGCAAAGCACAAAAAAAAAAAAAAAAAACAACACACAAAAACAATAGACTAACATAGTGACCAACTGGTATAGTGGGATAGAGGGCCCTGCCAACAAGGGCTTACACTCTATATGCAAAGGGGAATAGAGACAGTAGATGAGGGTAGAAACTGGTCAGATGGTATGGTGACATCAGGGTTATTTGAAGGTTGTAGGCTTTCCCGAAGAAGTGAGTCTTCAGGGTCCTCTTGAAGGTTGTGGTTGTGGGAGGACAGTCTTATGTACTGTGGTAGTGAGTTCCAGAGTATGGGGGATGCACAGGAGAAGTCTTGGAGGCATTTATATGAAGAACAGATAAAAGGAGAGTGAAGAAGGAGGCGTTTAGAGGATTAAGTGTGGGGAGGTAACAGGAGATTAGGTCAGAGATGTATGGAGGGGACAGGTTGTGGATGGCTTTGTATGTCAGCATTCACATTTTAAACTCTATTCGTAGCCAATGCCAGTGAATGGACTGACAAAAGGGAGAGGCTGAAAAATGAGAAGAGTTGACGGTGTGGACTAGCATTTTTGTAGTTTCAGGGATGAGGAAAGAGGGGATTCAATTAATGTTTTTGAGTTGGACGTAGCAGGAGGTGTTGAGGGTTTGGATGTGAGGCTTGAAGCATAAGGTAGAATCAAAGGTTATCCCCCAGGCAACAGACTTGTAGGACTTGGGTAAGGGTGACACCATTAACTTTGATAGATAGGTCAGGAGTTGGTGGGGGGTAATGAACTCCGTTTTCTCCATATTAGGTTGCAGAAAGCAAGAGGACAAGAAGGAGGCTATGGTTTCTAGACACTGAATAGCAAAGCGTGAATGTCTGGGCTGTTAGTGACACAGAGAACATACTTTGTGTCAAAAATGCAATCTTGCTATCGAAAAAGCAACTTTAAGGTCGGGGCCCCACGTAGAGTAGATGCCGCAGCGAAAACCAAGGTGTTTTACATTACCTGCAATGTGCATGGGACTCTGGCTAATCCCATCCACACATTGCAGAAAAATATCTGCAGCGTAAATGTTGCAATTTCAAAAAACGTTGCGTTTTTGTAAATCGCAGCATGTCAGTTTTACCTATGGAAAACACTGGCATTTTACATATAGGTATAATTGAAGCACTGTCAAAAGCGCTGAGGGAAAAACTGGAATGCATTTGCGCCACGGTTTTTCCCACAGCACTTTTTGGCTGCCAATTGCAACGTGGGGTCTTAGCCTTAATCAGTATGCAATGGGCGGTATGGCGCACCCAGAGCTGATGTCACTGGACCACAGATTGAAAATGGATGTTCTGGCAGACATTGGCAAGGCTCATGTGCTATGAACAGCTCATTTGTATATGAAGCAAAAGTTGATTTTCTCAGAAGCAGGATTGCACTTTGACACAAAATAACGGTATGTTCGCTATGCCACCAACAACAGCATATAAGTGGATTTTGGATTGACTCCCTTTAAATCAATGGGTTGTCCATGTAATACAGGATCTGCTGGGTTCTTCAGAGCAAGAAACTATTTTAGCAACCACTCTCTGGTCTGGAAAATAAATGAGAACCCCCACCCTATTAACTCTGAATTCTCTAATAGGATATAAATCAGACAACCCTGTTAACTCTTAGGGTATGTTCACACGGAGTTTTATGCAGGCTGATTTTGAGGCGGAATCTGCCACCCATTCATTTCAGTGGGAGTCAGTAGCAGTTTGTTCCTCTAGCTGATTTTTTCAGCTAGAGGAAAAAAAAAAAAAAAGCAACATGACCTTTGCTTTTTTTCAAGGCAGATTCCGCCTTGAAAAACTCATTGAAGTCAATGGGAGGTGGAAAAAACGCAACACGGTTTTTTTTTTTTTATGTGTTTTTTGCAAAAAACGCTAGTTTTTTTTTTTTTTTTTTTTTTTAAAAAGAGAAGTTTCCAAGTCTATACAGTGTGCTGGAGCAAAAAACCACGACATAAACCACAAAATATATATAATATATATATAAATAAATAATAATAACAACACAACAAACTTCCTAATTCTTGAAGCAGATTTTTTCAGCTTACAAAAAACTCCGTGTGACTATACCCTTACTGGAAACTGGTTTATTTATTTTTGATATTCTTGAAAACTCAGTACATAAAAATATATTTCATTTTATAAAAAATAAACATTCATATTTGATAAAATAACAAAGTTCGCAATTCAATACATTTCTATGGTTGGTGCACAAACAAGAATACTGGCTTGTTATGGACACTGACGGCATTATATAAATAAATGATGCAATATTTTTATTGTATTTGACCCATAAGCTTATATTTAGAGTCATAGCCAGAAGCATCCACATTTCTCCAAGGCCTCATAGTTGGCTTTACAAGCTGCAAGTGAAGTCAAAGGAAAAATATATACATACAATTCATGAGATTAAAAGCAACATCTGTACAGTGGAGATTATTCCGGATTGAGTGCATTGAGACCAAAGGGGCCCTTTAGACTTTTAGGGGCCAATTTTTATGTGTGTTGCTAATACAAACACGTTGTGCTTACTGTACACAAAACAAAACGCTTATACTAATCTAATGCAAGCAGTAATATCTTAGCAGCTTGGGTTTATAGTAATAGATTAGTTCTGTGATTTAGATCACATGTGTTATAATGATAATGGAGCTGACCCTCCTTGGACAATGTCTCGCTATCTTCTTCAGCAGCATTTACTGTGCCAAAGGAAGAGGTGACTCTGCAGGTTCAAGCTACCCATGCTGAATAATTTGGCGGAACTGTGACCTTACTGTTCCTCTATGGGTCACATAGTCAGTAGTACTCACCTCTCCTAGGCTCCGCCATGACTCCTTGCTGTTTTTGGCCCTCTACAATGACGTCACAGACATGGGTTACACTGGCGTCATTATGCATTACATTGCCGGCCTGACTCACATGGCAACTGTGATGTCTACACTACAGAGGCTGAAGACAACATGGAGTTGTGCCGGAGAGGTGAGTAACACTGGCTTTTATATTCACTCACTTCCCCTGGGCCTCTAATCATTATACTCTGGGGTCTGAATAGTGCATGTGAATAAACATTGTCATATATCTTATTTAAGAAATAAGTTTCCTTCTTAACTTATCAAGCTGAAATATTTTTTATATACTAGTCTATGGAAAGGGGAGAGGGACTGGAAAAGCCACAAAAAAAAAGAGCTGTAGCTGCTACACTCTGGTACTTTAGCACTATATAGAAGACTATGGATAAGTACTGAACAGTATCCAAAGCACTTAGCGCAATATACAATATTTGTTGTTAATACCAGCTGCCTTTGTCTGCCTGTGCCTCTGCTTCTCTTTCACTCGGTCACTCTTCCCTCCATAGATTTTTATAGGTACAAGTAATTCAATATCTCTTTGAGCTGACAGTCTGTCCTGGAAGACCAAGACAGATTCAACAGATTTCACAGCGAGTGAAAATTTTGTAGGGAGGGGTAGGAAAAAAGCCTGATAGTGACCATACAGTATTGCCATTGATATTATGGTGATTGTATAAATAAATCATAGAAATTAGTATGGAAAACAAAGGTGAGCAGAATGTAAAACCATGTCAGTCTCCTATGACAAGTTACTTTCTTTTTGCTTTGATTCTACTTAACATGTATTATTATATTGCCAAGCTCACTGTATGCGGTAGGTTACTTTACAGATCACTATTTTTCTTTTGTGCAGGTTGAGAAATCTCTAAAGCCTTTATTTCTGACCCAAAAGCAGCTGGAAGCTGTGAGGGATCTCATGGCAGTTAACATGGAAAGAGGACTAAAGGCAGAGCCAGACTGTCCATCAACATTGAAAATGCTTCCGACATTTGTCCGCTCATCTCCACTTGGCACTGGTTTGTTGCTTCTGATTTCTGTTTTTTTTTTTTTTTTTTTTTTTTACAGGGTTTGTTATAGAGTAATATTTGGACATAAATCAGAATCCATTATGTAGAGCATTGTTTGCATACAAAGAACTGGCTGCCGTCTCAATAACTTCAACTGTTATAGACTTTATATAACTTAACAGATTGGGTTATGAGTCAAAAGTTCATTTTACAAGATGGAAAACGTATTCAGTTCCAATGTACTTCAGCTTGAAAAGATAATTACAACAGCCCTTCTGCTCCTCTGCAATATTCCGGTGGGAAAAAAAAAGGTATTTAGTCAGCCACCAATTGTGCAAGTTCTCCCACTTAAAAAGATGAGAGAGGCCTGTAATTGTCATCATAGGTAGACCTCAACTATGAGAGACAAAATGAGAAAACAAATCCAGAAAATCACATTGTCTGATTTTTAAAGAATTTATTTGCAAATTATGGTGGAAAATAAGTATTTGGTCAATAACAAAAGTTCATCTCAATACTTTGTTATATATCCTTTGTTGGCAATGACAGAGGTCAGACGTTTTCTGTAAGTCTTCACAAGGTTGGCACACACTGTTGCTGGTATGTTGGCCCATTCCTCCATGCAGATCTCCTCTAGAGCAGTGATGTTTTGGGGCTGTCGCTGGGCAACACGTACTTTCAACTCCCTCCAAAGGTTTTCTATGGGGTTGAGATCTGGAGACTGGCTAGGCCACTCCAGGACCTTGAAATGCTTCTTACGAAGCCACTCCTTCGTTGCCCTGGTGGTGTGCTTGGGATCATTGTCGTGCTGAAAGACCGAGCCACGTTTCATCTTCACTGTCCTTGCTGATGGAAGGAGGTTTGCACTCAAAATCTCACGATACATGGCCCCATTCATTCTTTCATGTACACGGATCATTCGTCCTGGTCGCTTTGCAGAGAAACAGCCCCAAAGCATGATGTTGCCACCCCCATGCTTCACAGTAGGTATGATGTTCTTTGGATGCAACTCAGCATTCACTCTCCTCCAAACACGACGAGTTGTGTTTCTACCAAACAGTTCTACTTTGGTTTCATCTGACCATATGACATTCTCCCAATACTCTTCTGGAACATCCAAATGCTCTCTAGCAAACTTCAGACGGGCACGGATATGTACTGGCTTAAGCAGGGGGACACGTCTGGCACTGCAGGATGAGTCCCTGGCAGCGTAGTGTGTACTGACAGTAGCCTTTGTTACGTTAGTCCCAGCTTTCTGCAGGTCATTCACTAGGTCCCCCCGTGTGGTTCTGGGATTTTTGCTCACTGTTCTTTGGATCATTATGACCCCACAGGGTGATATCTTGCGTGGAGCCCCTGATCGAGGGAGATTATCAGTGGTCTTGTATGTCTTCCATTTTCTAATTATTGCTCCCACAGTTGATTTCTTCACACCAAGCTGCTTGCCTATTGCAGATTCAGTCTTCCCAGCCTGGTGCAGGTCTACAATTTTGTTTCTGGTGTCCTTCCACAGCTCTTTGGTCTTCACCATAGTGGAGTTTGGAGTGTGACTGTTTGAGGTTGTGGACAGGTGTCTTTTATACTGATAATGTCAAACAGGTGCCATTACTACAGGTAATGAGTGGAGGACAGAGGAGCCTCTTGAAGAAGAAGTTACAGGTCTGTGAGAGCCAGAAATCTTGCTTGTTTGTAGGTGACCAAATACTTATTTTCCACCATAATTTGCAAATAAATTAAAAAAAAAAAAAAAAAAAAAAAACGACAATATGATTTTTTGGATTTGTTTTCTCATTTTGTCTCTCATAGTTGAGGTCTACCTATGATGTCAATTACAGGCCTCATCTTTTTAAATGGGAGAACTTGCACAATTGGTGGCTGACTAAATTCTTTTAGATTAAATACTTTTTTCCCCCCACTGTATAATATATCTCCCCACACACACACACACACACACACACACACACAGTGCCTTGCGAAAGTATTCGGCCCCCTTGAACTTTTCAACCTTTTGCCACATTTTAGGCTTCAAACATAAAGGATATAAAATTTTAATTTTTTGGTGAAGAATCAACAACAAGTGGGACACAATTGTGAAGTGGAATGAAGTTTATTGGTTATTTTAAACTTTTGTAAAAAACTGAAAAGGGGCGTGCAATATTATTTGGCCCCTTTACTTTCAGTGCAGCAAACTCACTCCAGAAGTTCATTGAGGATCTCTGAATGATCCAATGTTGTCCTAAATGACTGATGATGATAAATATAATCCACCTGTGTGTAATCAAGTCTCCGTATAAATGCACCTGCTCTGTGATAGACTCAGGGTTCTGTTTAAAGTGCAGAGAGCATCATGAAGACCAAGGAACACACCAGGCACGTCTATGATACTGTGGAGAAGTTTAAAGCCGGATTTGGATACAAAAAGATTTCCCAAACTTTAAACATCCCAAGGAGCACTGTGCAAGCAATCATATTGAAATGGAAGGAGTATCAGACCACTGCAAAATCTACCAAGACCCGGCCGTCCCTCTAAACTTTCATCTCAAACAAGGAGAAGACTGATCAGAGATGCAGCCAAGAGGCCCATGATCACTCTGGATGAACTGCAGAGATCTACAGCTGAGATGGGAGAATCTGTCCATAGGACAACAATCAGTCGTACACTGCACAAATCTGGCCTTTATGGAAGAGTGGCAAGAAGAAAGCCATTTCTCAAAGATATCCATAAAAAGTCTCGTTTAAAGTTTTCCACAAGCCAACTGGGAGACACACCAAACATGTGGAAGGTGGTGCTCTGGTCAGATGAAACCAAAAATCAAACTTTTTGGCCACAATGCAAAACGATATGTTTGGCGTAAAAGCAACACAGCTCATCACCCTGAACACATCATCCCCACTGTCAAACATGGTGGTGGCAGCATCATGGTTTGGGCCTGCTTTTCTTCAGCAGGGACAGGGAAGATGATTAAAATTGATGGGAAGATGGATGGAGCCAAACACAGGACCATTCTGGAAGAAAACCTGTTGGAGTCTGAAAAAGACCTGAGACTGGGACGGAGATTTATCTTCCAACAAGACAATGATCCCAAACATAAAGCAAAATCTACAATGGAATGGTTCACAAATAAACGTATCCAGGTGTTAGAATGGCCAAGTCAAAGTCCAGACCGGAATGCAATCGAGAATCTGTGGAAAGAGCTGAAAACTGCTGTTCACAAACGCTCTCCATCCAACCTCACTGAGCTCGAGCTGTTTTCCAAGGAAGAATGGGCAAGAATTTCAGTCTCTCGATGTGCAAAACTGATAGAGACATACCCCAAGCAACTTGCAGCTGTAATCGCAGCAAAAGGTGGCGCTACAAAGTTTTTTAGTTTTTTATTTTTTACAAAAGTTTAAAATATCCAATAAATTTCGTTCCACTTGACGATTGTGTCCCACTTGTTGATTCTTCACCAAAAAATTTAAATTTTATATCCTTATGTTTGAAGCCTGAAATGTGGCAAAAGGTTGAAAAGTTCAAGGGGGCCGAATACTTTCGCAAGGCACGAATATCTATATCTATATCCATTGGAGGGGACTCAAAGGCTGGGTGTAGTAGTACCCAAAATTGTACTTGTCACGGTGGCCAACAAACTCAACCATCATCCTCTAGTTCTCCTCCTGGGCTACTGCAGAGCTGAGGGAGCATGCTGTGTACCTGAAACATCAGCTTCCATAGATGGAGATTCAATTCTTGCAGAACTTTCCTACTATAAACAAAAGGGTGAGTAGGCAGATGGTACTCAGTCCAAGGAGCAATCTGTGCTTGTTTCTCTAATATTAAAGCGGTGCCAGTCTTCTCTCTATGCCACAGAAGTCCCAGCAGGGGTTGAACAGGATACCATGTCTGTCCTTTGGCCTTTTTTGTGGTCTTTTTCTGCCATGTGCTTTATTTATGAAGCATTTGTATCTTTTTTCTCAGATGTTATGCTGCCCTTGCCTCTTTTGCTTTTTGTTGGGAAAAGGGACATGACTTAAATGGAGATCCTTTTCGCACTGTATTTATGACTTGTGCTGTTTTACCCCTTCCTGATATCTGCTATACTATCACAGCGGATGTCAGATTTTTAAATATGGCGGTCACTCAGCTGACTGAGGCGCCATTTTCCCTGTCCCTTATTATCCAGTGCCTCCCAGCGCAGTCCGGTCCTTCTGCTGGACTGTCTTCTCGATGCGAAACTCCTCGCTGCTTGTGACGTCCCGAATCCCTTCTGCTGAAGCCACTAAATGGCTTCAGCGGTCACGTGCGTCGGGGATTTTCGCCGTAAGACCACTATGGAGTGGCAGGACTGGACCACGCTGGGAGACACTGGAGCACCGGGGAAGGGAGAGTATGACAGGCTGTTCTATGCATCCTGTCATAGAAGTGCCGGTAATTTGCAATGCATTGGAAGTGTAATGCATTACATTAGTGATCAGACCCCCTGGGGTTCAGGAGGTCTAATAATTACAGAAAACAAAAAAAAAAAAAAAAAAAAAAAAGCGCACTGAACTGCCTTTTTTTTCCGCTGTTTCATTTCTGAGTGATAGACATTCAAAGTAATAGACATACCACAAAATAGTTTCGATTCCCTACGCATCTCCATACATGGAAAGAGTTTAAAATGTAAATAAAGTTACATAAATTTGGTATACCCAGAATCATACCGACCCATAGAATAAAAGTGACATGTCATTTTGGCTGCACAGTCAGAAAAATGAAGCCCATAAGAAAGTCGCACAAATACACTTTCTCCAATTCCACCCAATTCTGATTTTTTATTTCAGCTTCACAGTACATTGTACAGAATAATAAGTGGCACCATTACAAAGTACAATTTGTCCCACAAACACTAAAGCCCCCATACTGCTTTGTGAATGGAAAAATGAAGTTGTGGGGTTTGAAAGTCAGAAATCAAAAACAAAAATTAAAAAATGCCTACGGTGGGAAGGGGTTAAAAAAAAAAAAAAAAAAAAAATCCACACTAGTACATGGCAGCATTAAAAAAAAAAAAAAAAAAAAAAAAAAAAGCAGGCCGCATTAAGGGGAAATTGCACTTTTTTTAAAAACAAAAATCGGCATAGTGCAAATAGCCTATAAAGGCGCATCTAAATTAACACTTGTGCATAACATTTTACAAGGAGGTGTGACTACATCATAAATAGATACCACTGTAAAACTAGAATGAAAAAAGGCACACCAGTGAAAAATATGGCCAAAAAAAGGGGCTGATGATAAATAACCCCCACTGTGTGCATACAACTCAGACTTCTAATATACCTGTGCATAGAAACTCCAGAGTTTATATGGACAATGGCATAGCTATAGTTTTCAACCAAACCCAAAAAGCTGGCTGTCTGTGACCTGCACCACAGCTAAATAGGTATACATACATTAACATGCTTAATAGAAGTGTCATGAAGGCAGCAGCTCTGTACAGGAGAAAATCCCACTCACCATACAGGTCCTTATATAGCACCTCCATACAGGACTTAAATTCATTCCACAAGTCAGGTCTTTCCACATTTCCCCTTGCTTCCATCCTAATTCCCATCTCTCAAAATGGCCACTGATGGAGGGTCATGTGATAAGACCTGTCCATCAGCTGTCTCCGCTGGAGAACAATGTGCACAGCATGGATAACAAGGGCATATGGTTTTTCCCTTAAATGCCACAGTTTTGTAGTTTCAATGAGCTTAACCAGTGATACCTCTTAAAACATTGTCCTTTTAGGTAAAATTATGTGTAATTTTTGCTGCACTTAACTGCAAAGCAAAAACTGCGACACAGTTGCACTGTCTGAATACACCCTTGTAGGATTAAGTACTATTGTTAGAATTTGGCAAGCTTGGAGTTAACCATTAAATGGGATTCATTAATTAGATAGGGCTACTGAGGTGGTGGGGTGGAGACAAGTTCTAGCTGTGGTGCAGGTTCTTTATGGTGAGGTATCTCGCTGAGGGTTGATATTAATAATTATGAGGAATGAGAGTTTCCTTAGTCTTTCTCCATAAATTGATTGCCATTTTAAGTTTTCTGAGGAACTCCCTGTGAGTTTTAGGAAATGTGGCAAGACAATGTCAGTGTTCGTTTCCTCTTTTCTAGAGCTACGTGCTGTACTACACCCAGAAACCTGTGTGGTAATGATTCAGACTTTGAGAGATTCTTAGCACAATAGTACGTCTGTTAATAAGAATAGAAACCCAAGCAATTGTTGCATAGTTGTGTCACAGAAGAAGCTTGAGAGTAGATTATATGGGATAATCAGCATTTACTTCTTAGAACATGAGGTAAACAGCATCAAGACTTTAACACAGCAAAACTTGAAAGTAAAAAGGACCTTTTACAATAGAGAGATAAAAAGCAAGGTACAGCAAGTCTCACATAGCATACCATTACACTGTATTCAGCATATAACACTAATAACATCGCCATCTACTGTCAGATAGATGTAAACTTCTGCCCACAAATAAGTCTATCTGTTGCATATATATATGTATATAGTATATACCAACAGCAATGAACGTTCAGTAAATGTATACGTGATTGTCCCAACTACTGGAAAACTGCAGCAACAAAAATCTGCAGTTGTTGTTCACTGTGGCCTCTCACTTCTTTTATTTTCTGACTTGCAGTGGAAAAAAATAAGGCTGAAGCCCCACGTTGCAGATTTTGCTGTTTTTTTTTTTTTAATAGCCAAAGCCAGGAATGGATTGAGCATAAGGTAGAAGTATAAGGACTTCCTATATATTTCCCATTTCTTTTGTAGCCATTCTTGGCTTTGGCTCAAAGGACTGCAGCTAAATCTGCAAGAAAAAAAGCTGCATTTCTGCAACATGGGGCCTCAGCTTAAGAGTTTGAGTCCATAGCTTGTAGAAAAACTGTGGGTTTAGTGCAAGGCAACATGTTTGGATTTTATAATGATGGTTATGGACCCAGGAACTGCAATATGGTTGTGGTCACTTGTGCTTTTCTTTGTAACTTGAGGGTGACACAGCATCACCGCTCCAGTTACCTGTTGTCATGTTTTTCCCTGACTGCATGAAATGTCCAAGAACTGTATAAATTTCCATTACGTGATGTTCATAAATGCATCTATCAACATAGGAGTTGAGGATTTTCATGTGGCAGCATTGAGCATCAGTGGTGATTTACTAAGGTTGGGCTCCCGTAAAACTGGTCCATTGCAGGGAAAATTAGCAGTGGGTTTTTCTAATTTTTTCCATTGCAGAAACCGCTAAAATTCCATTACAAAGCGTGAAAATCAGAATGGAGTTCTGCAGCATAAACTGACATATTTTGGGATAAAAAACCTACCGCGCAGATCAGTTTGCGCTGCACTTTGCTGCTACTGTACATGGCACAGAATTAGCTGCTGGCATGGACCCCAGCCTTAATGCATTTGCATTCTGGTTCAATTTGCACCAAAACGCTGGCTTTATCATATATACACTGCGCCAGATTTGTGTTTAAGGCTAAAGTTCCATGTTGTGAAAATGCAGCGTTTTTGCTGCTGCGGAATCTCCTGAAAAAAAACATGGCGTTTTACAATACCTGCAAAGTGAATGATATTCTGACTAATCCCTTCCACACATTGCAGAAAAAAAATCTGCTGCGGAAAATCACCTCATGTCAGTTACACCTGCAGAAACACTTGCAGGTGTAATAAGAGGATGAAATGCACCAGAGAAAAACTAGCAAAAACGTAATGGAAAAACACTGTGGAAAAAAATGATGCGTTTCCACTGCGTTTTTTCCATAGCTTTTTTTTTTTTTTTTTTTTTAGCGACGTTTGCTGCGTGGGACCTAAGCCTTAGACATTTTTGCATTTTTGTAAAGTGGTGGGCTTATAAAAAGGAGAAGTAGCTTTGAATGTTAGTGAAAAATATTTTTGTTAAACCAACCATGAGGTGGCATAAGAAAACTATTGTCTAGCAATCTCAAGTAAGTTGATACGGTTTACTATGTCAAATTGGAAAAAAATGGACCAAAAATGCCTGCGCTCCCTCCTAGATTTGTTAGAGCCATTGGTGTATTCACCAGAAATGTATCTATAGGTAAAGGAAAAACCAATATAGGATAAACAAAAAATGTTCCTTTACTGTTGCAAGGTCAAGTTAAAATGGTTACGCATTTCGGAGCTATTACTCCTTCCTGTAGTTAGAATGATACACAAAATAGCAGTCTAACGTATATACATGTTCAGTAAAAGTTATGTGATGCCTCCACCTGTCCTATTCTATACCATCTGTATCCTGCAGAACTTTCACACACACATATATATATATATATATATATATATATATATATATATATATACATATACACACACACACCTATATAGTATCTACCCACAATATTGTCAGGTTTCTTAATGATTAACAGTTTTTATTTTGGGGCAAGCTTTCAGTCAGCCAACGCATGGTCATTATTGTTCACACTGTATAAGCTGTTTGCTGAAGGGGCAAATACATGGAGTCTTTGGCATATGTTGTCTATTAAATCTTGTTCTATTTTGCAGGCAGGTTTTGAATGTGTACAATGTTTTTTTATTTATTTATTATCTACTTTGTTTCTACTACAGAATCTGGTGAATTCTTGGTGCTTGACCTTGGAGGAGCCAAATTCCGAATTGTGTACGTGATATTGGACGGCTCTCGTGGGGTAAAGATGGATAATGAAGTATATAACATTCCAGAGGAAATTATGACTGGGACAGGGCAGAAGGTAAATGTAATAAAGATATAACTGGTTCTAGGTGGAGTAGTACAATCAGGGCCGTTTTAACACATTGGTGGGCCCAGTGAAAAAGTTTCATAAATGGGCTCCCCCATCATCACCCCTTAGAAATACCTGACCCGCGCAAATTATGATGCCCTGTGAGTGGCTCCTATCACATTATCAAATGCCACTGTAGAGGCATCAGACATTAACAGGCCCCCCCAGTGGCCCCTCATACATTAACCTATCCCACCTGGTGGCCCCTCAGACATAATATTATAATGTTCCCTTCCACTTTGCTCCCACAGTATAATGTCCCCTTTCCAGGTTGTTCCCCCAGTATAATGTCTCCTTTCCATGTTGCCCCCCCAGTATAATGTCCCCT
This sequence comes from Leptodactylus fallax, assembly GCA_947044405.1. Lineage (NCBI taxonomy): Eukaryota > Metazoa > Chordata > Amphibia > Anura > Leptodactylidae > Leptodactylus > Leptodactylus fallax. The sequence continues at coordinate 744,330 of CAMRHE010000094.1, forward strand.
TTCCAGGTTGCCCCCCCAGTATAATGTCTCCTTTCCTGGTTGCCCCCACCCCAGTATCAATCAAATAAAGAAAAAAAAACAAAAAACACCTAATACTCACCTTTCCAGCAGCTTCAGGGACCAACAGGTGTGATGTAAGTGACGTCACTACATTGCGCCTACTGCAATGTACACTGGGAGCAGCGACAGTGGAGCAGCTGAATGGTGATGCAGGGCGTGAACGGCTCCCTGCATAACCATTGTACTCCACTCATCTGCACCCAGAGGATGCAGATGAGTTGGTGCCGTGACATATAAGGGCAGCCCAGAACAGCGGGACAGCACCCTAAATGCAGGACTGTCCCGCTGTCCCAAGGGCACTTACACTACCATAGGTCCCAGTGCAAGTGCACTGTTTGCCCTATGGTTAAAATGACCCAGAGTACAATGCTCAGCAGAGTGGCATATGGACTGCATGCCACTTTCATATCATGTTGGATAAATTAAAATAGAATGCCTCCCACATTGTATAGTGCTCCTGACATGGAAATGCTACCAGGATTTCTGGGTTATGCTACATATCAAGTCACAGATTCTTTTTAAGGCTAAGGCCCCATGTAGTGAGACGTAGCCAAAAAGCACCGCGGAAAAGACTGCGGTGGAAACACATTTGGTTTTTTTTCCACAGAAAGTCCGACTTTGTACCTATTATACCTATACAGAAAACGCCAGTGTTTCTGTAGGTATAACTGACATGCTGTTATATTTTATATAGTATTAGAGATTATACACAGGGCCATTTACAGCTTTGATTTGTACATAATATAGTTTTCATAGCAGTGTGTGGGGCATCTAGTGCTCCTCAATACACTGGCACTCTACAGTATGCCGCAATCCATTAAAATACAGAAGAGGCCGGACTGAGGACGCAGGCTAGGGGAAGGCCTCACATGACGTGGGCCCGAGCGGACTGCAGCCATTGGCAGAGCAGAGGAGAAGTAGGGTAGGGGGGGTACTAGGGGCGGTGATCCGCGGGGGTTTAAAAGGAGAAGCCCGCGAAAATGAAGCAGTCGCGTGGGGAGAAGAGTGGGACAGTAGATCTCCCGCCCTCCCTCCCCTTTTAGTACGGCTCTGGGGGTTTTACGGTCAGAGCAGGGGGCAGGGAAAGTCACGGCAGCGTGGCGGGGGGTCCTCGGAGTTGGAGACAAAGGATGTGAATGGCTGGTTGGGGGGGGGAGCTCATAAGGCTCTGGACTCCCCAAAAGGAATAGCTTGGCTATGTGCGGTTTTAGCTGGCCTGAGAGCGGGGATCTTGTAAGTTGAAGATCCTTCACCCTGGTGGGGTGATTTGGTGCCTCCGAGCTGGGCTTACGGCTGGAGGTAAACAATTTAACGGGATATAAAGGTTAGGCCAGAATGTGGGCTCCGAGGACCTCCTTGTCAAAAGAGTTAGAGTGGGGAACTGGCGATTGGTTTATATATGGTTTACAATGTTTATATGTATGTTTGTTAATAAAATGGATGCTGTGGCCAATTCATTCCAACTACGGTGTCAAGTCTCATTTTTACAGGTGAAGTGGTTGGGAGATTGGTGGAAGGACTGAGCGATACCGCGTCATGACAATGCAAGTGGTCTAATTGCTCTTTCACACCCAATCCCACAGGGAGCCATTATACTCTAGGCACCACTACTGATTTTAATTAAAGAATTGAACAAAAAATAACTGCATTCTTGAGTGAAAAGTGTGAACCAGGCCAAAGGCCAGTTTCCGACTATTGTCATACAGGTGCATTTCTACCTAAAGTTTGGCTGAAGGTCGCAGAGCACCTATGTGATGGCCTAGACTCTCTCCCGGTATCATAGATCTCTCCGATAGTGTGAGTTTGGCTCATTGGACCTATGGTTGAGTTGAGACTTACAGCTGTAATACAGGCACACAATTGAAACTGGTGCTTGAATATAATTGCTCCCTGAGGAATTACACATTTTGCTTGTTGGGAAGTTGAATGATATTTATCCTAGAGAAACTCTTTCAGCTGTTTTTTTTTTTTCTTATAATAAAAAATGTCTTTCTAAACGTTCAACAGTTGTTGACTAAGTAGCGATTAGGCAGAAAGGTTTTTAATATTTTTTTGTATAATATTGGTTTCCTCAACCTAGCAGTATATAAAATGTCTCAACGTGAAAATAAGACTATCACGCTGGCACATTAAACCTCAATTACAAGTGTTAACCTGATGACAAAAATGCCATTATTTACCAAGGTTTTTTTTTTTCTCTTTTGCAATAATTTGTGTAAGTAGCTGTGTACTTTGACATCTGAAATAATTCCAAATTTCACAACACTTAGGCTAATGTAATGCAGAAATGCCAACGACATACAGTTTAGTAATTGCAAGTGCAAACCATTTAAGACATTTTAAAGGAAAAATAAAAAAGAAACCTCTTAATTTTGTAAACTCATAAATTGCCTCTGGAGAGAAATTCTATGGTTTCACAAACATTATATGAATATTAAAGTTTTTCTTTTTGAACTATGTCCTGAATTTGTAAGGCTAAGGCCCACGTAGCGGGCCACAGCCAAAAGCACCAGGGGAAAAACTGTGGCGGCAACACATCCCGTTTTTTCCCGCAGCACTTTTCACTGAAAGTCCCCAGAGGTTTCCTCTGCAGACTTTCTGCCTACATTATACCTATAGGGAGCTGCTGGCATTTCCATAGGTATAACTGATATGCCGCAATTTCCAAAACTGCGACGGTTTTAGAAATCGCAGCATCTACACTGCTCATATTTTTCCGCAATGTGTGGATCGGATTCGTGAGAATCTCATCCACTTTGCAGGGACTGTAAAAATGCGGTGGCCAAAATAATGCATGACAAGATTGGTTTCAAATGTCTCCTATGTCTCCTTTGCTGGACACCTTTTTCAGGTGTGCAGTGTCTTCCAGACAGACTTTAAGGTTTCAAAAGTATATCTTGAATGAACTCTCCATACTCTTATACTGAATATGCTACCATAAAGGTTCCATTAAGACAATGCTCTGGAATTCTTCAATTTGTTGCCATTGGGGATATTACCATATTCCTCAACCTGTGGTTATTTGAACCCCTGAATGAGATCCCTGAACTGAAGGCAAGTCTAAACACTATTGTGACCTAGTCTCACCAGAAATCTCATAGTATCAGGCTGTATCTGAGGATTTCCTGGCTTTACACATTGGGAAAAGTTCCCTATGTTTACTGCTGATGGAAAGCTCCCAGCATGTGCCACAGTATAGGTATATATGTTACCTATATAGCGTCCATTTGTGTAAAAGAAGAAAAGGGGAGGGGAACACCTCAAAAGAGGCAGAAATAAATCTTGGAGCCTTATGGATACTTTAATGTAAACACCTGCAGCTTTTCCTGGTTTATACTGTACTTGGTCATTTATCACATTTAGGCTAAGGCTCCATGTTGCAAAAATGCAGTGATTTGAACAATTTCCAGTAACAGCAAAGTGGATGGGATTCTGGCTAATCCCATCCACACATTGCAGAAAAATATCCGCAGCGGAAATGCTGTGATTTAAAAAAAAACTTAGCTTTTTTGGAAATCATAGCTTTTCAATTATACCTACGGAAACACTGGCATTTTCTGTATAAGTATAATTCGGACAAAGTCGGACTTTCTGTGGAAAAAACCCCGCGATGCATTTCCGCTGCGGTCTTTTCCTTAGTACTTTTTGGCTGTCTCTCGCTATGTGGAGCTTTAGCCTTAAAAAGAATTTATGACTTGGCCATATCTAGATAGATAGATGTAAAGGCATTTACTCAGTCAGTCCTCAGTATATGGGCATAAAATCCATGTGAAGGAAATATTTTTGACTCTGGATTTCTTGTTGTCCCTACAGCTGTTTGATCACGTTGCTGAGTGTCTTGGCCATTTCCTTGAAACACGAAACGTCAAGCACAAAATATTCCCCCTTGGTTTTACATTTTCATTCCCTTGTCAGCAGAGTCAGTTAGACAAGGTAAGACTATGAAGTTTTGTCCCCCTGTATGCTTCACATAGAAATTTGCCTTTCCGATTAGGAAGTTAAGACTTACAGAAATCCTAACCATTATTGAACAGTAGGTGCTAGCTTCCAGATGTTGGCAACTGAGTGACTGGTGGGCAGAATTTGTATGTGTGTTTCCTGGTCTGAATACCACTAGAAAATGTAATTTGATAAAAAAAGACATCATGGTTCTTATTTTTGGCTCTTCTTCAATATATAGGATATGCAGCGTTATTTATCTGTCATGGTGTTGCCTTCTAGGTTTTAATTTGGCATCCTTAAACCTTGCCTCAGTCCATTAGAATCTATTGAGGAGCCACAAAAAAGTCAGAAAAAAATGAGTAGCGCTGTGGATTTTGTATTCTGGCTCTATTTTGTATAAAGCTAAAATGTTTCCATAAGGTGCATGGGTCACTGTATATTTAGTATGTTATAACCATGTAGGCTCTATGACAAGTTGTTTGTCAGTGTACTAGGCTAGCAAACTGACTCATTGTTTTCTTATGGCCCCATACTCTTTCCTGTGTATTATCTCAGGTCTGTGTAGGGGCCTTGAGCCCTGGGGGCAAAAGTCATTCACTATGCTGCTGCTGTATACAGCAGCGGGTTAGCTGCTGGCAAGTATGCAGCAGCTAACCTGCTGCAAATACATGTAATGTGTCCCCAGCCTTAGGGCTAATTCACATGCGGCACATTTTTTTTGGAGAAATTTCTGAATATGGCTTGCAGAAATCAATGTTTTTGCAGCAGTCACTTTCAGATGTATGGAATGGATTTTTCTGTCTGAGTACCCAGTCCCATCACTTGACTCCTCATGGACAGTGCACGTATTCCTGCTATTCATGCCAGGCGTTGATGGGCATTTCTTTAATCCTATGGCTTCTTACCTTTATGCAGAGCGTTCTCATTTCTTGGACCAAAGGATTTCATTGTTCTGGTGTAGTAGGACAAGATGTGGTTCAGCTGTTAAAAGATGCCGTTCATAGACGGGGGGTGAGTGTAATACATGTAGTTTTGTAGTAGTATTGAATTGGTTTTAGAGCAGTATATTAATCTTCCACCCATTCTTACAGGAATATAAAGTTGATGTCATTGCCATTGTCAATGACACAGTTGGGACCATGATGAGTTGTGGCTACAAAGACCATAGCTGTGAAGCTGGCTTTATTGTTGGTAAGTTCTCTGAGAACTTTGGAATCTTTTTAGAACCATAAAATGGTTTTCCAGTTTTTTGAAAATTGATGGTCTATCTTAAGGATATTAGACAGATCCCCTGAGTCATGGTACCCTTACATCTTACTGCCACTGTTTAATGGGAACACAACATTAAAATAAGCACCGCATCCCCTTCATTGTTTACCAGACACAGGTCTGTACTTTTAATAGTATGTGTACCAGGTATTATATATGAATGGTGAATGGTACTGAGCTCACATAACCACAACTAAATGTATAGGGTGGTGCCTACAAATCAATGAAGTGGCCCCTATTTTATATGTTGTAGAATTTTATGTATGCTTTAACACAATAATTTCCCCTTTGGGTATGAATAAAGTTGTCTATCCTGTCTGTCTATCTAAGGCTAAGCCATCAGTTTTAAAGGACCACATAATCACCTTACATTTATGGTTAATAATTTAATGTTGCTTTTCCTCAGGTACTGGTACTAATGTCTGCTACATGGAGGAGATGGGCAATGTAGAGTCTGTAGAAGGAGATGAAGGTAAAATGTGCATAAATATGGAATGGGGAGCGCTTGGTGATGATGGAGGGTTAACAAACATTGAAACTGAGTATGACCAGAAAATAGACCAGACATCCCATGCACCTGGAAAGCAACGGTAAGCAAAAGTCAGACAGCATTATAATCCTTAAAGGGGTTAACTGGTTTATAAAAAAAAAAATATTGGTCATAAGACAGTATTCATTAATATAAACAAATCACTAATACACATCATGTTAAAATTATGCACAGTTTAGCTGATTTACCTTCAGGTCATGTGACCACACCTGTGACATTTTGTTTGCAAGCTCCCTGCAAGCACCGAGGCCTGCAAATAAAATGTCACTTTGACATGTGACCTGTTCTAAGCCATCCACTCCCCTTGCCTTAGGAATGAGATCAAACATGCCTACTTCTAGTAGCCCCGCTCCCTCACCTATCACTGCGGCCGACGACATACAGGCAGTGTATACACCCTGCCTCTTACTCTTCCCTATTGCAAGATGAGAGGGTGGAGCTACAGGCAGTAGACATATTTCAATGTGCCTATAGTTCTGCCCTCTCACCTATCACTGTGGCTGCGCACATGAAGTTATAGAGGCAGTGTATGCATACTGTCTCTTACTCTTCCCTATTGCGGTGGCAACAGCGATTAGGTGAGAGGGCAGAGCTACAGGCAGTAGGCATGTCTGAGCTTGGTCCCAAGGCGAGGGAAGGAGTTCGCAGGCCTCAGTGCTTGCAAGGATTCTGCAAATTAATAGTCACCGGTGTGGTCACGTGACCTGAGGGGCGTAACTACCGGGGTAGCAGTGGTAGCGACTGCCACAGGGCCCGGAACATTACGGGGCCCGGAGCCCTGTGGCAGTCGCTACCGCGAACCCCACAATCACTGCTATCGTTATACTCCGGGGTCTTTTGAGACCCCGGAATATAACGATCGGGGGCCCAGGGGAGGTGAGCGAACATAAAAAACACTGTAACTCACCGCTCTGCAGGCTTCGGGCCTGTTTGGTGACATCCCAGACGTCAGCCAACGTCATTATGCGTCGCGACGCCGGCCTGGATCGCGCGAGATCCGGCCCGACATTGAAGATGGCCGAAGTAGCGCACGGGAGTGCACCGGAGCGAGGAAGAGGTAAGTTGCAGTGTTTTCTATGTTTCTATCCTCCCCTGGGTCTCCGATCATTATACTCTGGGGTCTGAAAAGACCCCAGAGTATAATAATCGTTCATGGGTGGTCCACTATGGGGCATAATACTGTGTGCAGGGGCCACTATGGGGCAAACTACTGTGTGCAGGGGGGGGGGGGCCACTATGGGGCAAACTACTGTGTGCAGGGGCCACTATAGGGCAAACTACTGTGTGCAGGGGCCACTATGGGGCAAACTACTGTGTGCAGGGGCCACTATGGGGCAAACTACTGTGTGCAGGGGCTACTATGGGGCAAACTACTGTGTGCAGGGGCTACTATGGGGCAAACTACTGTGTGCAGGGGCTACTATGGGGCAAACTACTGCGTGGGGGGGGGGCCCAGCCAATGTTCGCCTTGGGGCCCAGCCATTCCTAGTTACGCCACTGCCTGAATGTAAATCAGCTAAACGGTGCATCATTTTACCGTGATGTGTATTAGTGATTTGTTTATATTAAGGAATACTGTCACATGACCAATATTTTTTATAAACTAGATAACCCCTTTAAAATGTTTTGTTCCATCTTAGCCATTTCAATTTTTTAGAACTTCGAGCTTTTGCTCTTACTTGATTTAAAATGATTTATTTCTTGACCATGTCAAATGTACCTTTTATGTTTTCATGTCTTGATAGTTTGAAAGGCATTTTTTTTTCTTTTCATGTCAATAAAATTCATTTTTTTGCAAAAATAAAATGTTGCCTGTGCTTTTGATTCCTTTTGTGTAATACCTATATGCAGTTTTTCTGGGCTGTTGTAAATTTCTGTTACTGTACCTCCAAAATATAGATCAGGTCCTAACTTTTTTTTTTTTTGTCCATTTTCAGGCATCCCTCCATACACTGTTATGTATGGGGGACCCGTGAAAATGCGTGCCCCTCAGGTGCAAAATCGCTGTGAAAAATGGACATTTTGCACCTCGGTCATTGCTTTAGTTTCCACCAGTGTGTCTGGCAAAGGCAAATTTTCAGGAAACAAATATGCTGAGACTGATCCTCTGATCGGTGGTGATCAAATATGTGACTTTGCTTACATCTAAGAGCTAGAAATCCCTAGTTTGCTTGGGTCAATCTGCCCACCATGTTACTCACTAGGTAGTCATTAGTAATATGAATGTTGTATTCATATATAGGCCAGAGAGGGAATTTGGATATTTTATTATGTCTGTTTTAGAACCCCAGTCAGTTCAAGCAAGTAAATGCCTTCTATACAGTGCAAACTGCAAGGGGCTTTCAGAATGACAAAAGTTGGATATTGAAATATGGAGAATAATACGCTAGAAAGTCTTTGAACATCTAAGAGCTAATTATACTCCTCGCTCACAGCTCCTTCCTTACCTATATGATGTTGATCTCCAATTAACTGAAGCAAAATGATCTAAGTACTGTAGAATTCTCTGTCTGCAGACTTTACTAATATGGAACATCTCTGTGTTAACCTCAAAAGAAAATGTAATTATGCTAGTGGTCAGACTCAGAAACAAAGCCTTGGACAGAGCCATTCCTGTGATGAATTAAAGCAAGGTTTCCCATCTCCTCTAAGGAATGCTTTTAGCAAGAATGTGAAGAGAAAAAACATTCTTCAAAAATCGTCCTTTCTAATAACTCATTTTAACTCTACAAAGGCGTGCGAGTTACTAAGGTGTGCAGGGAACTAATTTAGTGAAACACCTCAAGATTATAATAATCATTTATTACAAGCATGGCTCTGGTCCTCATGAACTTTTACATTTTTTATAAGTATAATTTACTTTAATGGACTTCACATATTTTCTCTGCTATCCAATGAAAGCTCTTTGCTGATTAAATAGGGAACTGGGTGTACACTTAGACAAGTCAATCCTACCCTACTAAGGCAGGAGCATGCAGTGCGGACATGGTGGTGTTAAATTTCCAGCACGAAAATTCAGCAGCGGGTTTTCTCATAAACCACAGTGGAGTGTTTTTTGCTGTGGCTCACCTGCCTTAATCACTGCAGGTTTGCCACAGCTTTTAACCCACTGTGAATACTGCCTCTGTGTACCCAGTCTAAATGGGTTTCAAAAGATTATGTTGCTTTCTGTAGAATTAAAATGTAATGTACATTAGTTATTTAGATCCTGTCGGTAAGAGAAAACTTTATTTTCAGTAACCTTTCATGCTCACACAGCTGCATGGCTTGTGACTGCTGGAGGTCTTTCTTGAATCACACCTTTCAGGGTCTGTTTTTTATTTATTTTTTAATTTTTTTATACAGCATGACTTTGCCCACAATCTTTAGGATCAGTGAAAAATGGACAAAAGTCAGACATTAAAAAAAAAGAAAAGAAAAATGGATGTTTGCATGACCCTATCCCTTCATTTCTCTTATCATACAGGTTTGATAAGATGATTAGTGGAATGTACATGGGAGAAATTGTGCACCAGATACTTGTTAAACTGGCCAATAAAAGGCTATTGTTTGGCGGCATCACAACACCTCGACTACTTGCCAAGGATGTCATACATACCAAAGATGTGTCAGAAATTGAGAAGTAAGTGTTTATCATACTCTTCTTTAGGATGCAATTGCTTATTTATGCTCCTCTCTGTTTTGATCCTCAAACCACCAAGTTTCCTTATAGGAATACTTGGGATTTCCCCAAATATTTAATATTTTATAGTTCTATGTGTTTTTGTAAAATTGTGCATTTTATATTTGTGCAGTGACGACTTTGGTCTAACAAAGGCTAAAACTCTTCTGGCTTCATTGGGATTAAATCCGACTGAGCAAGATTGTGTGCTGGTGAAAAGTGTGTGCAGTGCTGTGTCCACAAGGTCTGCCAAGTTGTGTGCTGCTGGACTAGCTGCAGTCGCCAACCGAATTAAGAATAATCATCATGACCCAATGGGACGTATCACTGTGGGAGTGGATGGTTCTGTCTACAAAACAAACCCAAAGTATGTGCTAAAATTCTGGCATTATGTTCTTCATTATAATACTAGGGCTTCACTATTAGGCAACTGCAGTAATGGTATGGGAACCAAATATCTAAGAATGGAATCCCAACACCTTGATGCAAAGCAAAATGTTCCCCTGCTTTGTCTTTATGAGATCTAATCCCAAGTCACATTGTATCTCTGAATGTGATCTGGTGTAAATATTATTTTCAAGAGACCATATGACATTGTAGGGTTAATTTGCCATACATATTTTGTTTCTAGACAATACAATTTATTTTTTATTTTTTTTACTTTCATCTGTTCTCCATATCAAAAGGCAAAAGGACAATATAGGAGTTAGTGGGGGAAAAAGGCAACTTTACCTTTAGTCAGCAAATACTAAAGTCTGGAGCATTAGATCGATTGTGTGCCAATAATGAGTAAGGGTTACAAGATTTGTATAATTTTGGTTGTCTGTGTGCTATGGAATTGAGTAGCTCATTTCCTTATGGTAAGGCCAGATGTAGCAACTATTTTCCACTGTGAATTTTGTCCCAGACAAGCAGAAAAATCTGCATGTTTATATATGCTGGAAAACGCACATTTCTGTAACAAAATTTTAAATCTAATGCATGTCCTGGATTCTTTCCAGGATTTTCAGATTATTTCACTTTGTGTAGGGAGGGTTTTAAAAATTCTATCTACATGTATTGCACTAAAAATTGTTTCTAACATTTAATCTCTCCCTTATATTCAATCTAATGCACAATAGGATGCTGCTCATTACATTACGATAGTAAGGGGGCTCTTTAGTGCCAGCTGAATAGGTTGCAGGTATGGTATGGCACCCTTCTGGTTCCAGCAGAAAAAAAGCCTAAAATGGATGTTGTACACATTTAAAGAATATCTCCAATTATAGAACGACTTTACATAAATGAATAGTACAGGTGAATATAAGAAACTGGTAATATATTGTATTAAAGAAAACCGTTTCCTTTTCCACTAATTATTAAAGAACCACTCAACCCAGAATAGAAACAATTAAAAAAATAAATGATTCCCTATATGACCCCTCACGTCTCTTGATGTTTCTTGCTCTTTTTTTTTTCCTCTTATATCATATCATATAATTACAAAGCATGGAAAATTTTAAAAGAAGCAATATCTTCTTTATGACAGCAGCCATGTTTTTTCTCCCCTCCCTCACCCCCTTTACTGCTTGTGCACATGACCAGGAAGTTTAGGAAGCTGAGGCAGGGCATGCACTGGCCATGCTTCTACATCCCCATTCATTTGGGCCAGTGAGCATGGTCCACAAAATGGACAGGAATAGGACCTATCTTGAGTTTTGCTCATCACCCCATACACCGGACCATGAAAATACACGGTCATGTGTATGTGGGCCATAAAAAATAAAGGATCAGTGTGCTAGCCATGAAAAACACAGCTAGCACACTATCTGTGCACATGGGCGTTTGCATGAGGCCTTCCCAACAGTATGAAATAGATACTAACAGTAGTACCACTAGTCCCAGCAGGGGTGTAACTAACAAAGACTTCAGACCCCAGAGTCGGCGCTTCTGACTGATGCCACAGACATGGGTTATGTCTGCGTCATTATGCGCCGTAACACCAGCCTGGCCCACGTGATGTCACAGATGTCATTGAAGAGGCCCGAAGATAGCAGAGAGTCACGTCGGAGCACAGGAAAGGTAAGACTGGTTTTCTTTTTTTTCACCTCCCCTGAGCCTCTGATCATTTTACTGTGGGACCTGAAGAGACCCCAGAGTACAATAGTAGTTTTGGTTCATTCCGAATGAAAAATCTAAAGTGCCAAACCGCCGTTTTTTCACGTTTTGTCTCTGATAAAAATTTGAATAAAAAGTGATTAAAGCAATAGACATACCCCAAAATGGTATAGCTAAAAACTATAACTATATTTCATTTCCTGTACACGGAAATGAAATATAAAAAAGTTTATGAGTGTCAGAATATGGTGTCTTGTAGAAAAAAAAATTTTTTGCAAAGTTTTAGATTTTAGTTAAGGGGTTAAAATGTAAATAAAACTATATAAATTTGGTATCCACAGAATCATACTGAAACATAGAATACTGCTGATATGTCATTTTGGCTGCAGAGTGAACGGTGTAAAAATGAAGCCCGTAAGAAAGTCACACAATTGCACTTTTTCATCAAATTCACCACATTCTGAATTTTTTTCCAGCTGCCCAGTACATTGTACAGAATAATAAATGGTAGCATTATGAAGAACAATTTGTCCTGAAAACATTAAGCCCTCATATGGCTGTGAGAACGGAAAAATAGAAAAGTTTGGAAGGTGGGGAGTCAAAAAACGAAAAAATCGAAAAAATGTCACCAGCAGGAAGGGGTTAAGCTGCCCTTGTCCTCCTTTCAGTCTGTTTGTTTACAGTCATGGCCAAAAGTTTTGAGAATGACACAAATATTCTATTTTCACATGATCTGCTGCCCTCTGGTTTTTATGTGTGTTTGTCAGATGTTTTTATCACATACAGAAATATAATTGCATTCATATTATGAGTAACAGAAGCTTATATTGACTGAATGAGTTAATGCAGCAAGTCAATATTTGCAGTGTTGACCCTTCTTCTTCAGGACCTCTGCAATTCTCCCTGGCATGCTCTCAATCAACTTCTGGACCAAATCCTGACTGATAGCAGTCCATTCTTGCAGAATCAATGCTTTAATTTTGTCTGAATTTGTTGGTTTTTGTTTGTCCACCCGTCTCTTGATGATTGACCACAAGTTCTCAATGGGATTAAGATCTGGGGAGTTTCCAGGCCATGGACCCAAAATCTCTATGTTTTGTTCCCTGAGCCATTTAGTTACCACCTTTGTTTTTGGGCAGGGGGCCCCATCAGGCGGAAAAAGGGATTTTTGGGCCCCAAACTCCCCTGGGGGGGTGGGAAAAAGTGGTTTTGGGAGAAAATTTGGTACCCCTTTTTTTTTTTTGGTTTTTTTTTGGGGGGGCAAGACTGTGAGAGAGCCGATTCCCTTGGCTGAGAAGCAACCCCACACATGAATGGTTTCAGGATGCTTTACAGTTGGCATGAGACAAGACTGGTGGTAGCGCTCACCTCTTCTTCTCCGAATAAGCTGTTTTCCAGATGTTCCAAACAATCGAAAAGGGGATTCATCAGAGAAAATGACTTTACCCCAGTCCTCAGCAGTCCACTCCCTGTACATTTTGCAGAATATCAGTCTGTCCCTGATGTTTTTTCTGGAGAGAAGTGGCTTCTTTGCTGCCCTCCTTGAGACCAGGCCTTGCTCCAAGAGTCTCCGTCGCCCAGGGGGCTTCACAGTGCATGCAGATGCACTCACACCTGCCTGCTGCCATTCCTCAGCAAGCTCTGCACTGCTGGTAGCCCGATCCTGCAGCTGAAACACTTTTAAGGGGCGGCCCCGCCGCTTGATGGTCTTTCTGGGGGCCCCGGGGCCCTTTGGGCCCCAAAGGAACCCCCCCCCCTTGAGTTTTTGGTGGGGGGGGGGGGTGGGGGGGGGGGGGGCCCCCTTCTTGCCCCCAAACCCCCCCCTTTTGGCCCTTTTTTGGGGCGGTGCGGTGAGGGCGCCCGGGTTTTTTTTAAGAAAAGCGAGGTAAAAAAAAGAGAAAAAAAGGGGGGGCGCCCCCCCCCCCTTTTTTAGTGTGGTGTGGTTTTTTTTTTTTAATAATATTATTTTGTCCCCCCCCCCCCCCTCCTCCACCCCCCCCCCCCCGAGTGTGGGGAAGGCGGAGACGAGGGGGGGGGGGGTGGTGGTGGGGGGGGGGGGGGGTGGTGGAGAGGTGTGTGGGGGGGGGAAGAGAATATTTTTTAGGTAAAAAAAAATTTTGTAATTAATAGTTGTTTTTTTGATTTTTTTTATAAAAAATTAGATGTAAAAAAAAAAAAAAAAAAAAAAAAAAAGAGAGAGAAAAAAAAAAAAAAAAAAAAAGTATCATTCTCAAAACTTTTGGCCATGACTGTACATAGAATCTATCCATACCCACCTCACACACAGACCTCTATGGAGGAGGAAAGAGGAAGCTGTTACGTGGTTTACCACCTCATTCTGTGCACTGGTAGCCTGTTATCTTGAAGCATAGAAGTGTTAAAAGCTACCTGACTCACAGAATTACAGCTGATGCTACACTCTGTTATCTATATGTGTTTTCTAGCAGCCTCAGCCTCCCCTTACCATTTCCATAAACTAATATATAAAAATGACTCAGCCTGACAACTAGACAAGGGAACATATTTATTAAATACGATATAGTCAAAAGTTTCTTATATTCACCTGCACTATCCATTTCTGAAATATAGTTTTATAATTAGAGGTATGCCTTAAGGTCCCCATACGCAGAAAGTTGGCTGAACCCACTGATCTTGATGGGAAAGGTCAACTATTTTATGTAACTGTGGGCCTCATGACTCTTCCGCTGAAAGGTGTCAGAAGATAAAAGGATCAAGCAAGTTTAATTTCATCACTCAATCCACATCCATATTCAGTTAGCTGAGCATGCGTGTGTGTGGGGACTTGGAAGATATAGCTGATGGCCGAATGAGTTATTGTGTTTCATGACTATGGCTAATGAAATATCAAGTGTTTCCTTTGACTCTGTTCCAGATTTGCTGAACATCTCATTCAGACTCTGAAGGTGTTGGCTCCAGACTGCCAAATTAAGTTTCTTGTGTCTGAGGATGGAAGTGGGAAAGGCACAGCTATAGTAACAGCTGTAGCGCAACGTCTTGCTGACCAAAGACAATTAATTGATAAAATCCTAGAACCATTTATTATGACTGAGGCAAAGTTAAAAGAAGTACAAAAACGCATGCGAAATGAAATGGAAATTGGTCTTCAGAAATGGACGCAACCTGAAGCTATTGTGAAGATGCTTCCCACGTTTGTGCGTGCTACACCAAATGGAACAGGTAACTACTAAAGGAAATTTCTGATCTGTCTATTTAGCAAAATTTATTACAAAAGTTAAAACTAATTTTGATCCTTTGTAGAGCGAGGGGAATTTCTAGCTCTTGACTTGGGAGGAACGAACTTTCGTGTTTTATATACCTATGTGGGTATAAAGAATGAGGGTGGAATACAAATGATAAGCAAGACCTTTGCCTTGCCCATTGAAATAATCCAAGGAACTGGAGAAAAAGTATGTGCTGTTTCTTTGTGACTTGTTTTATATGGTAACCTGCCAGATTTAATAACCTAATTTGGGTTTGTTCATCAACACTAATGTTTGTTAATTATACTATAGCAGATGGGACTTTATTTTGGTAGTTGTACTGTGCTACACAATAAATAACTATAAAATATCTTTAAGAATTTAAAATCATTAGTAAATTGGAATGTGATAATTTTGCTTGATATGCAGTATGCTCTAGCTTTATAATAAGTAGGTATCGGCAAACTCCCTTTGGTTAGTCTGGATGATGCGCACACACATACTGTACGTACATACACACGTGTATGTGTGTATATATATCTATATCCACACACACACACACAGTTGATTGAGAGAGGTTCATACTGAACCGAACCATTGCACATGTGGAATAAAGTGACCATCTGATAATTTTTGGTGTGTGTGTGATATTAATATCACACGCACCATGAAAAAAAAAATCTATTGCAGAAACGGTACTGATATAGGCTTATGAACCTCCAATACATTTTTTTTTTTTTTTTTTAATTCAATTGGAGTGCATACACACACACACACACACACACACACACACACACACACACACACACACTCTATACATAAACAAATACCTGTGTAAAACTAGGTTCTCACATTATAGCACTAGGTTTTGCCTCCCAGGGCATAATAATTGTGTAAGGTATTATATATTATACATATAATAAATATCCTTGCACAACTATTATGCCCTTGTAGGCAAAACGTAGCGTTATAATGTGGGAACCTGGTCATTGGTCATTGCTATGGGGCCCAATCTCTTCATATTTACCTCCAGTTAATATTTTCATAGAATGTAGATTGAAACTGATGGGACTTTGCATTTGCTGGTCCTTAGAGTAGCAGCACACGACCGTGTTTCACCCATGAAACACAGTCCGTGTGTTAGCCAGATTTACCGGCTTGAACATCGTGCTGGGAGTGGGACTCCTAGCATCCTAGTTATCTATGATGCTAGGAGTCCAAGCCTCCCAGCGACATACTGTCCTGTATGAATTACAGCTACTATGTACAGTAGCAGAATAGTGGATGAGATTTCTCCAAATGTCAGCCACATGCTGTGAATAAAAATTGCAGTACAGGTCACTTTTTTTCCAACCCACCGGATGTCAATTATTTTCCAGCGGCTTACAACATTTGCAATACAAATATTGAAAGCAATGGGAGCCCTGTGGTGATTCTTGCAGGTGCAGGTTTGCAATAGCCAAAATCTTCTGGTTATGGACGGATTTTGCAGCAGCAGCTCTCTGGAAAATATGTTGCTAAAATTTGACACTGTGTCTGCTGTGTGTGACCTAAAAACACAAAACCCAAAGAGACAAATGCAACAAAAAAAGCCACAAAAATTCACTGTCCTTACCTCATAGCTCCCTATTAACTTACAGCAAATATCTGGCAACAGCATTTTTTTGTGAAAAAGTGTTAAAACCAAGAAAAATGACATAGCAACAGTACTTTTCCTAAAATGCTAACTGTTTACTGTTGATACCTTATTTGACCTGTTTTTTTGTGAAATAACTAAAATTTCAATAAAATTCTTAATGTTAAAATGCTAACTGTAAAAACCAACTTTGTTGGCTGTCTTTGCTTCTCCTTCCAGCTCTTTGATCACATTGTGGATTGCATCACAGAATTTCAAGTAGAAAATAATCTTCAAGGGAAAAGATTGCCCTTGGGTTTTACATTCTCCTTTCCCTGTAAGCAGGACAGTTTAGACCAGGTAAGTGACCAAAAGTATGATGATCGTGTTCCTAAACCATTCACACTGACGTTCTACAGTGGTTTTTTCTCCTACATAGGGCATCCTGATTTCCTGGACAAAGGGTTTCAGTGCTTCAGGATGTGTGGGCGAGGATGTGGTCAGGCTGCTTAGAGAAGCTGCAGAAAGGCGGCAGGTAATAGGATTATAATCTCTCATATGTCCTTTTTTTGTCATTGGATTTCCCTCTAGTGAATAAAGGGGTATTCACATCTAGATTTTTGGCATATCCACAAAATATACCATAAATGTTTGATGGGTGTGGATCCCTCCTCTGAGACCCACATCCATCTTGAGAAAGGGGGTCCCTCGACCCCATCACAGGGTCATTGAGAGGAGAGGTAGCTACTCATGCATGCCTCTCTCCATTCACTGCTATGGGAGCTCTGAGAATAGCTGAGAAGGCAGACTGTGGGTATGTCATAAATGTCCATATGGAAATACCCCTTTAACTGTGCACTATATTTTTCAGAACTCTGACTTCTACGTTATAGCACTTGTGAATGATACTGTGGGAACAATGATGTCCTGTGGATACGATGATCCAGCCTGTGAAGTTGGCCTCATAGTAGGTAAGATACACCATAATATTCACGTTTTTGTTTTGTTATACAATAGGAGGAAGAGGTGGAAGGGGGGGCAATCTTTCCCACTAACCACCCAGATGCCATGTTTGCTATTTATCACGGCATTTGAGGGGTTAAGCTGTCTGAGTTGGAGTATTTTCAATTCCTTGACCTGGAAGTCATGCCGCAGGTACAGTTGCTGTGCCTTCAACATGAGTGTTAACCATATGCTCAGCGTAACGTAATAGTATGACGCTAACTAGTGAAGGAGTTACAGTGTTGTCAGTAGTACACAAAGATACACTATATGCACATTACACCTACAGAAACTTTTATGACCTCCCACTTCAAATCCATAGGCATTGATATGGAGTTGATCCCCCCCCTCCCCATCCTCCCACCCCCTTAGCAGCTAAAACAGCATCCACTCTTCTGGAAAGGCTTACTACAAGATTTTGGAACGTCTGTGGGAATTTCTGCCCATTCATGCAGAAGAGTGTTTGTGAGGTCAGAAACTGATGGTGAACTACAGTGCCTGACTCACAATCTCCATTCTAGTTCAACCAAAGTGTTCTCTGTGTGGGCCAGTCAAGTTCTTCTAAACTCGCCCAACCATGCCTTTATTGACCATACTTTGGGCACTGGGGCACAGTCATGGTAAAACAGAAGAGGGCCTTTCCTCAAACTGTTCCTACAAAGTTGAAAGCATACAATTTTCCAAAATGTCCAGGTATGCTGAAGCATTAAGATTTCACTTCACTGGAACAAAGGGGCCTCCCCCAGTCATGAAAAATAAAAAGTATTCTCTCTCCACCACCAATGTTCACTGTTGGCACAATGCAGTGAAGCAGGTAAGTTCTCATAGCATTTGGTAAACTTAGACTTGTACATCTGACTGCCAGATAGAAAACTATGATTCATCAATTCCCAGTACTTGTTTCCACTGCACCAGGGACATAGCTATAGGGGATGCATAGGGTCAAAAGGTGCCTCTACAACATAAGAAAACACCTGTATTATACACAGCACATGGCAAGTAGGCACCTTGATACATATTTTGCATTGGGGCCCAGAAGTTTTAAGATATACCTCTGCACTGCTCTAAAGTCCAGTGGTGGCATGCTTGACACAGTTACATCTGATGCTTGTCATTGTACTTGGTGATGTAAGGCTTGCATACAGCTGACTGGCCATGGACTAGCACATGTCAGTAAAGGAAGATGGCATGAGTTGATTTTCTACCTCTATGGCAATGAGACTGAATAAAGCACCTGCATTCAATGATCAAGTGCTGGGCACCAATACTTTTCTCCATATAGTGTACATAAAGCTATCACATGCAGGGGACCTGAGAACTGAACCTGGTACTAGAGCCACTGGTTCATCTAAAGTTGATGGAAGCCTTGACCAAAATTACTGAAAGCTTATATTGAAAGTTGGTGTCAACATTACATATAGAGCATCATCGTATATTATCACACAGTACTACTGTGAAAGATTATAACAAGTTTTTGAGAAGTTTATTGACCAAGTAAATACACTAGGAAGCAGGTTATCAAAAGGTTTTATAACAGCTGATTTCCATTGAAAGTGGCCATGTGCAACCTGCTGGCTACTGGTGGCTGGTAAGAGAACCTCCAGGTTCAGGAATTCTGGGCGTCCTAGCTGTATGTCCTGTTAATACATCATACTTCACTAAATTGGAATATATTCTCCTAACATTACTATATAATATCTCCTCAGCTCCTGTTTCCTACCAACAGGCAAATTGGCATGTAGAGAGGCCAGCAGGTGGACATGCAAACTCTACAATGTACTGGTGTGGTGTCCTGGAGGCTGTTACATAAATAAATTGTCGTTCAGCATATTCCCACAATAGTCTAATGTGCATGCCCCTTGTCTTACAGGTACAGGGACAAATGCTTGTTATATGGAGGAAATGAAAAATGTGGAGCTGCTGGATGGAGATGATGGACAAATGTGTATAAATATGGAGTGGGGAGCGTTTGGAGACAACGGATGCCTGAATGATATCATTACTACTTTTGATCAAGACGTTGACAACTACTCTATTAATCCTAGGAAACAAAGGTTTATGTTAATAAATTATTCAGAATTTCAATATCATACTGTATATTGGGAAACTCTACCTTCAATTGCATAAAACCATGGTTATTGGGCATTCTGGAAAAAGGACTCTCGTCTACCTATGCTATAACTTAGTGTATTTTCTTTCTAATACTCTGCTGCTACACAATCCCCTAATGTTTCTGTATACAATTTTTGCAGCTTTGATGTCACTATGCAGTATGTGATTTTTAATATTTGCATATATATTGTGCTCGGAGGAACCTGTACTGCAGTGTACATGGGCTGCATGTTCCGAACCTAGAGTATCATCATACAGGTTCTGCACCCATGCACCCTTAAGCTGACCCTACATGGTAATTCTCAGTGGGTAATGTCTTTAGCCACACAGTAAACCTCTCTTAAAGGGAGTCTTCCAGCAATAAAATCACTTCTGAACCGCTTATATGGTGTTGTAGGGGCTTTTAGTGACACTGTAAAAGTGGTGCGATCTTACTGCTGAGAAAACAAAATTTTACCTTGTATGCATCCAGGCCAGGGCCGGTGTTAGGGGGAGGAGGGCTGACTGGGCAGTTGTCCAGGGCCTCCGATATCCAGGGCATCAGGCTTTTTAGCCTGATGTCTTGAATCCCGGGAGCTCCACAGCTGTCGGCGTGCTGTGCCAGTACTACAGTGAGAGACTTCATCTGCCCCATTCATTGTGGGAGCACGGTAAGGTGAGAAAAAGATTTCTTGTTTTCTGGAAAGGAATTACTGATAAGGGGGAAAACTATTATTTGTAGGGGGGGGGGCTATTATTTATAGTGCCGGAACTGTTAACTATAAGGGGGGCTATTGTAAGGGTGAACTATAACTTATAAGGTGGAACTGTTACATATAAGGGGAAATTACTATTTATAAAGGAGGTTATTATAAGAGATGAACTATTATATGTAACGGGGGGCTATTATATATAATTTCCCCCCCCTTATATTAGTCCCCTTAGATATTATAGTTCCTCCCTTATAAATAACCGCAACTTTATAAATAATAGTTCCGCCTTATAATAGCCCTATTTATTACAAATGAGAGGAACGATTATATAAGGGGGGCTGTTATAAGGGGAGACTATGTATAAATAAGGGGCTATTATGTATAAGGGAGGAACTATAATATATAAGGGGAGTCTGTTATCCATAAATGGGAAACTATTATTTATAAGGGGGCTATTATTTATAATGGGGAAGACAATCTCAGTGGTTAGCACTGCAGCCTTGCAGTGCTGGAGTCCTGGGTTCGAATCCTGCAAAGGACAACATCTGCAAGGAGTTTATATGTTCTCCCTGTGTTTGCGTGGGTTTCTTCCGGGTACTCCAGTTTCCTCCCACACTCCAAAGACATACTGATAGGGAATGTAGATTGTGAGCCCTATATGGGACAGTGAATGTCAATGTCTGTAAACGCTGCGGAATATGATGGCGCTATATAAGTAAGTAAAATAAATAAATAAATAAATAAGGGTCTATTATAAGAGAGGAACTATTTAAGGGGGAGACTGTTATATATAAGGGGGGCTATTATAAGGGGGAAACATATAAATAAGTGGGCTATTATTTATAATAGAGGAACTATTTTACAGTGGGGAAAAAAAAGTATTTAGTCAGCCACGAATAGTGCAACTTCTTCCACTTAAAAAGATGAGAGGCCTGTAATTGACATCATAGGTAGACCTCAACTATGAGAGACAAAATGAGAAAACAAATCCAGAAAATCACAGTCTGATTTTTAAAGAATTTATTTGCAAATTATGGTGGAAAATAAGTATTTGGTCAATAACAAAAGTTCATCTCAATACTTTGTTATATATCCTTTGTTGGCAATGACAAAGGTCAAATGTTTTCTGTAAGTCTTCACAAGGTTGGCACACACTGTTGCTGGTATGTTGGCCCATTCCTCCATGCAGATCTCCTCTAGAGCAGGGATGTTGTGGGGCTGTCGCTGGGCAACACGGACTTTCAACTCCCTCCAAAGGTTTTCTATGGGGTTGAGATCTGGAGACTGGCTAGGCCACTCCAGGACCTTGAAATGCTTCTTACGAAGCCACTCCTTCGTTGCCCTGGCGGTGTGCCTGAGATCATTGTCATGCTGAAAGACCCAGCCACGTTTCATCTTCAAAGCCCTCGCTGGTGGAATGAGGTTTGCACTCAAAATCTCATGATACATGGCCCCATTCATTCTTTCATGTACACGGATCAGTCGTCCTGATCCCTTTGCAGAGAAACAGCCCCAAAGCATGATGTTGCCAACCCCATGCTTAACAGTAGGTATGGTGTTCTTTGGATGCATTCACTCTCCTCCAAACACGACGAGTTGTGTTTCTACCAAACAGTTCTACTTTGGTTTCATCTGACCATATGACATTCTCCCAATACTCTTCTGGAACATCCAAATGCTCTCTAGCAAACTTCAGACAGGCCCGGATATGTACTGGCTTAAGCAGGGGGACACGTCTGGCACTGCAGGATCTGAGTCCCTGGCGGCGTAGTGTGTTACTGACGGTAGCCTTTGTTACGTTAGTCCCAGCTTTCTGCAGGTCGTTCACTAGGTCCCCCGTGTGGTTCTGTGATTTTTGCTTACCGTTCTTATGATCATTTTGACCCCACGGGGTGAGATCTTGCGTGGAGCCCCTGATCGTATGAGATTATCAGTGGTCTTGTATGTCTTCCATTTTCTAATTATTGCTCCCACAGTTTCTTCACACCAAGCTGCTTGCCTATTGCTGATTCAGTCTTCCCAGCCTGGTGCAGGTCTACAATTTTGTTTCTGATGTCCTTCCACAGCTCTTTGGTCTTCACCATAGTGGAGTTTGGAGTGCGACTGTTTGAGGTTGTGGACAGGTGTCTTTTATACTGATAACATTTTCAAACAGGTGCCATTACTATAGGTAATAAGTGCAGGACAGAGGAGCCTCTTAAAGAAGAAGTTACAAGTCTGTGAGAGCCAGAAATCTTGCTTGTTTGTAGGTGACCAAATACTTCCACCATAATTTGGGCCGCTCTCATCTTTTTAAGTGGGAGAACTTGCACAATTGGTGGCTTACTAAATACTTTTTTTTCCCCACTGTATATAAGGGGTGCTATTATAAGAGAAGAATTATATATAATGGGGTGCTGTTATGTATAAGGGGGCTGTTGTATATAAGGTGGGCTATTATAAGGGGGAACTATTATATATAAGGGGGCTATTATAGGAGAGGAACTATTATATATAAGGAGGGCTATTATAAGAAAAGAACTATTATATATAAGGTGGGATGTTATAAGGGGGAGACTGTTATATATAAGGGGCTATTATGTATAAGGGAGGAAACTTAAATATACAGTAAGGGGGCTATTATCCGGAAGTAACTATTTATAAAAGGCCTATAATAAGGGGGGAAATTATTATATGTATGAAGTGGCTATTATAATGGGGGAGCTTTTATTTATAAGAGGGAAACTTTATAAGGGGGTATTGTTAAAGATGCTATTATTTATAATGAGGAACTATTTATGAGGGGAGCATTATTAAGAGGGCTATAATTTAGAATGTGGAATTATTTGTAAGGGGAACTATTATTTATGAGAAGGATATTATTAATAAGGGGGACCATTTATAAGGGAGCACTATTATTTATGAGAGGTGCTAGTACTGATAAGGGGGAACTATTACTGATAGGGGCGTTGTTGGTATACCAGCATTTGGGGCCCCGCTTTTAATTAGGGCCACAGTTTGTCTAAAACCGGGATCAAGGCCAAATCGGTCTCTCCTAAAGGGCCCGGTTTGCCTGTTGTTGCTGTCACTCATTATGCCTGTCAATCATTATGTTGGGTAGTGGCGCTGGATGGTGCACACTGGAACAAACTGGTGCTCTGGCAACAAAACCATGCCCAAAATGCACAGAATATCTCATTTGAATATACAAGTAGATTAAAAGTTGATTTTCTTGCAAGATTGCAATTTGACACACACAAGTACTGTATATTCGACATCATGAAAAGCCCCTACTGAAGGATCTAAATAGTTTATAAGCAATTTTAGTGGTGGTAGACTCCCATTAATGTGTCCCACAATTGGACAGATTGGGGTTTAAACTCTCCAACCCTTGTTTTAGGGTGAAAATTGCCCCAAAATAATGTATGTGACCTATGTTGTAGTGTTTAGTCATTTCAGCCTTGCATGAAAGAGGTCAAGGTAGGATCAACAGCAGAAGCATTCAGTTAGGATTCTAGTATTTGTAGTTAGCAGTTCTGCTGGTCTGGAAAAGCACTAAGGGCTACCATGAATTATGCTACAGCCATGTGTGCTGACGGCACACGACACCATTGATTTTTAAATGCAAATGTTTGTGCTCTATTTTAGTACAAAGATGCCCATTCAAGTCTATGGGTATCTGGAAATCAAGGACAGCACACGGATGTCATCCCTGTTTGTTTACCACTGACCTAAATACATTGTATGAGATAGAATTTCACTCTGAAATAAAGTCACAAATGTGAAAAATGGATCAACCATGTACCAGCACATAAAAGCAATCCAAAAGATTGTGTACTGTTTGTGATGATCAGGGTATTGAACTAAAAAAAAAATCTGAAAATAAAGGGTGAAGATTCAGTTAAAGAGTACCATTGACTACCTCCACCAACTCCAGCTCTTTGCATCCTATAGTCATAGCCACTGTTTGGACAGTATCAGAGAGCTCAGAACTATGCCCCTTTTGACCTGCTTCTGCCCCAAATGGCCCACTTGACAGTAGAGAGCCTAACTGGCATATCTGCCACTGAAACTAACAGCACCAATTGCTCAGGACCAGTGGGGGCTAGAGAAAAAATTCCAGCTGTTCTGGAATCAGTGGAAAGGATCCTATTAAAGGATACGGAGAGCTGGAGTTTGTGGAGGTGGTGATACATGCTCTTTAAAGCTACCACCATTCTTATTTTACAGATATGAGAAGATGATCAGTGGAATGTACTTGGGAGAGATTGTGCGAAAGGTTCTAATAAGGCTCACTCAGGAAAAAGTGCTATTTGGTGGCAAAATCTCTGACAAGCTAAATACAACAGGTCTCTTCCCTACCAAGTTCTTATCAAGCATTGAAAGGTATGACACTCTTTTTATTGCATGTGACAGTCTGATTTGTCTCATCTAATCATTTTATTTATTTATTTATTTATTTATTTATTTATTTTAATCCATTGCTATAATTTTGCCTTTTGCGCTAGACTGGCAGTGAATGGCTTTTACTGGTGCTTTTTTAATACTGGTTTATATAAAGTAAATTTTGAAGTGAATGCCATCTAAATGCATAAAATGTGGTACAGACTTCCACAATCTCTAACTTTTTGATTGCTCTTGAATCTACAATCTTATAGATTGTAAGCCCTTGCAGGCAGGGCCCTCTATCCCACTGTTAGCATTGTATTTGTTTTGTATATTTTGTGTACCGTATGTAAGCCCTCAAATGTACAGCACCACGGAATTAATATAATAATGTACAGCACCACGGCATTAATGGTGCTCTATAAACCAATAATAGTAATAATCTACTGTGAAGTGGTGAATGGGTGTACATTTGATGTAAGAGATGGTAGAAGTGCCATCACAAGAAGCCCTTGGGCTACAGTGATCCTCTAGGCAGAACATACTTTATATATAAAAGCGTACTATAAGACTAGTGTTTAACACTAAAAAAAAACAAAAAAAAAAACTAAGGGTTATATGAGATTGAAAATAAGTATATTGCTGACAGCATCACATCAGCTGTATTCATTTTTCATTAATCCTTCAAAATGCAAGATATAACATGTGCCCTTATAGAAAAAATTAAGTTGCTGACTATTAAATGGAGATTGGCAAGTAACTGCAAAAATACTCTCCGGCAGTCAATGGGGCATTGCTTTGCATGTTAAACCAGTAGACACTTGATTTTTTGCATGTTTGTGTTTGTCGTGTTTTTATATCCCGTTTATGTCACCAGAGATTGACTCTAGAATAAACATCAGAAATGATCTATTTTTCTGTCATGGAATATTAACATATTTCTGATTAGTTTCCTGGTTGAATTATGTCATGCTGAGATTGTTGATTTTCTGCAAATTCTGCCTGAGGTGATACAGGCTTACAGACATTTACGTAGGCTTCTGTTTCCTCCTCAGTGATACCCTTGGCCTACTGCAGGTTCGCTCCATTCTAACTGAGTTGGGTCTGAAGAGCACATGTGATGATACGGTGCTGGTAAAAGAGGTTTGTACCACAGTGTCAAGAAGAGCAGCCCAACTATGTGCTTCTGGCATTGCTGCTGTCGTAGAGAAGATCAGAGAAAACCGAAGCCTGGAGCATCTCACAATCACTGTAGGCGTGGATGGAACGTTGTACAAGCTACATCCTCAGTAAGTGAATGGGAAGGTCCATTAATATTGGAAGCCTCCTAATAGAATATAAAATAAATTCAGTCTAAAAATTCATCATTGGAAAATGACATATTTAGATCTGGTCTATTATTATTTCAGGATGTCTCAGATTTCTGCTGGTGACTTATAGGTGGCTGTGTCCCAACCAGGAACAAAGGGCTTTAACCTAATACTTTTCTTAGGATCTTAGGATATGTTGTTGTGGTTGTTATCATTATTTACTATTAATAATAATAGAATAATGTAAACTATAAAATAATATTTATTGTGGCAAAAAAGCCTTCACTTTCTCACTGACCACTAGGGCCCACAACATTAGGCTGAAAGTTCCTGTTTTCTGCTGCTCTGTTGTCAGCTTTGTTGTGTAGGTCTGACCAGGGTCAGCAGATGGCAGGACTATGACGACAGGCCTCCGACAATAGTGTGGAGCTATCTAAGACAGGATAGTAATATTATACACACAGATAAGATTTTGTATGCATCTCCTTTTCCACTCATTTAACGGACAGCTGACTTCCATTTACTGCAGTTGTCATAAAGCAATCAGACACACTGGGATATACTCTCAACACAGACAATGCAAGTGTGTATGTACAACATGGTAGCCCCTAGGCCTGTGATGGCGAACCTATGGCACGCGTGCGAGAGAGGGCACGTAGAGCCCTCTCATTTGGCACACGCGCCGTCGCCATGATCGCTCAGTAACGGGGAATCCGGTCCAGGATTCCCCGTTAGTGAACGATCACTTCTTTCAGCTGTATGTGCAAATGCACATACAGCTGAAAACTGTCAGTGTAAATCGGTAAAGGCTAAATATTGTACTCTGGAAGGACCTTCTGACGTCATAAGGTTAGGCGTGTCTTTACTTGTAAGAAGGTCCTTCTACATGAAGAAAAGTTGTATCCTGAGCAGTGGAGGAACATGGAGAGATGTGGGGTGCAGGGTGTACTGTGGAGAGGAGAGATGTGGGGTGCAGGGTGTAGTGTGGGGGGAGAGATGTGGGGTGTTGGGAGTACTGTGGAGAGGAGAGATGTGGGGTGCAGGGTGTACTGTGGGGTGCAGGGTGTACTGTGGGGGGAGAGATGTGGGGTGCAGGGTGTAGGGTGGGGGGAGAGATGTGGGGTTCAGGCTGCGTGTGAGCAAGGGGGGGAATAGGGGAGGCAGGTTAATTTAGGTGAAATTGCTGTGTTGGCACTTTGCGATAATTTAGTGGGCTTTGGGTTGCAGTTTGGGCACTCGGTCTCTAAAAGGTTTGCCATCACTGCCCTAGGCCATGGTAGCCCCAACATTAAAAGTTTGCAAATAGTCCTACCTTATTCTTACATATTTTGCTTTTTTGCTGACTTATGTACATGTTTCTATGTGCATGTGCTACTGCACTCCTTTTCATTATACTCCTCTTCTTGCTGATCTATTATCTTAGGTGATGGTACTAAAAATGGGTCCTATATGTTAGAGTAGGTGACTGAGCCATGTAAATGTGTCACGGGTCTCTGCTATAGCCAGTTCTCAGTTGGGCACTAGTGGGAGTGGTGGCTGTTGGCACTTACAGGCTTGGTCATATAGTTTTATATCTGAATATTCTGACAGTAATCCATCGTTTTCTGAAATAGGTTATTTATACTGCAATCCGTAGCTGGAATGTAAAACTGACATTTATATTGCTGTGCTTGGAGCTTGGCTGGACTGTAGAGCTGAAATTATTTAGTGGCCCTCTGAGAACAATGCGTCAACTCTCTATCTAGATATTGTGACTTGGAGATTTGGAGTTCAGTTGCTAAAAAGTTGTACAGATTACTGTTTTTTTTTTTTTTTTCTCTTTAGTCCTTGTCGTTTTTTTAATGTACTGCAAGTTTATATTAGAAAAGCGTGCAATGCAATGAAGTTTCCCAGGTCTGCTCAAGCAAGCTGCCATTATTATTCTGAAATATTAGCAAATTCTCTGCTTTGATTTATATTGAGCTGTTTTTTAAAGTAATATAAACTCCTATGAACCATAAGTCCCCTGGACACACTTGGCTCTAGCTGGTCAATAGGCTGTCAATAACAATAATGTTGTGATGTTTGTTATATCCACTCTTAAGGTGGTGGTGTGTGTTTTTTACTTTTAGGTAAGGGTTAAACAGAATTTTTTTTTTTTTGGCTGGAAAACCAGTTGCAATTAATGAGAATGCGAATATAGTCAGTACAGAAATCCAGCAGTGTTATATTTCTGCCACATGTTGCAACCACATTTCCTATCTTTGGTTAAAGGGGTTGTTCAGGATATTTTAGTACTGTGGAAGGAGGCCAGGGAAGGGGAAAAATAGTAAAAAAAAAAAAAAAAAAAAAAAAAAAAATTACTTGTCCAGTCCTGTGGCACTCCTGGGCTTTCCTGGTGGAAGTCGCCACTGCATATGACCGCTGAGACCAATCAGCAACCTCAGTGACCTAAGGAAAGGAACCAGGACGTCACAGGTGTCATTACCTGAGGCCGCTAATTGTCCTCGGCAGTGGTGGCGACTTCTGCCAGAAAAGCCCTGGGGTGCTGCAGGACCAGACAGTGGCCTGGGACACTGGAGCACAAGGGACAGGTGAGTATGTATGTTGTGTGTTTTTTGTTTTTTTAATTTTGCACTATCCCCTGCCTCCACAGAAAAATGCTTTTTCTGGACAACCCTTTTAAAGCGCCACATTGAGGAAATGTAGAGTTTTTGCCTGCTTTGGAAAAGCAGCATTTGCAGCAGAAAACAATGCTGGGATTTATACTGCCAGTAAAGTGGATGAGATTCTGTTTTAACCCATCCACATTTTGTAGAAATATAAATGCTGCAGAAAAGCTGCCTTTTCAAAAACTACAGCATATCACTGTTACCTGCGGACACACAAGCATTTTACCTATAGGTTTAATAAGGGAAGAAAAAAACAGAGAGAAAAACACATGAAAAATGCAATGTGTTGTTTTTTATTCTGTGGCTTGCTACGTGGAGCCTTAGGCTTTAGGTGCAAAGTAGTAACGTGACCTCGCGTCGCACACAACTACATACCTCTGTGTAGCCCTAGCCTTATCCAACACGCATTTTGGACTGAAATATCTCTCATTATAGCTTTGCTGGCGTGGTTAAGAAGACTGTGAAGATGCTGGCTCCAGAATGTGAGGTTACCTTCCGTCTCTCTGAAGATGGCTCTGGGAAAGGGGCAGCTTTAATTACTGCAGTTGCCTGTCGTGTTGCTGGTGCTGAGCCACTACCAGCTTAACACAACTCAAGTATTGCCTTGTCTCATCTGTGTTTGGAAACCACTGTTCTTCTGCTAAATAAGAAATGTTAGTCTTTTTAATGTTCTATTTATATGGAATATTGCTGTAATTTTTGTAAAAATTAAATATTTTTGCATGGAGATGACTTTCTGTAGTGTTTGTCTATCCATATAGGACCTTTATTCACACAACTGCAGTATGGCTCAATGTGAATGATATATACAGGATCCGAGTCAATCTTGGTAAAGGTTTTCCTATAGAACCATGATGAGACTTGATCCTAGTTTTGACATTAAATATACATCAGAGATATGATAGTTCTATGTTGCCTTTGTACACACAAATCCTATTTACAGAGTCTGCTGTAAAGACTTGTGGAAACCTCAGAAATAAAGAAGTTGGGGCATACCTTGTAAAGACGCTAATGCCCTCTGAAAGGGGCTTGATGACCAAACCAGATTAGTGCTCATACACACGATCATACAGCTTCATTTTGTACAGGACTGCTGTACAGGTACATGTTACATGCTGCATTGGACTATGTAGATATAAAGGCATAAGGAAGCATTGCTCCTGGAGGAGAACCTCTTCATACACATGGAAGCAGATTTACGAAAAAAAGGTCTTAAATGCCCATGGCAACCGACAATTTGTATCTTTGTTAAAAAATCTGCCCCATGAAATATGACAAAATGAATTGGGCTTTGTGCAAAGGTTCCACAAACGGTACAAATGTAGTATATCTAATACTGAAATATTAGATGTGTGGCACATCAGGAGTACGAGTGGCATAACTGCCCAAAGAGGATACAGACTTGTTAAACTATGTGAATGGTCTTAACCATAATAATTTACTTTATATAATTTATATGGAAATGTAGAGTGCAGTATTTATAACCCCTTACCACTCTAGGCCATACTATTACATTGCGTTGAACATATAATTAATGTGCAGTGCTATATGTACGGCGTATCGATTGTAGAAGAGACAGCAGTTGTCTACTCCATTGTTGCTGGGTTCTTGCTGAATTATACACCTAGGACCTGGGACGATCAGAAGTATTGCAGTGTATGGTGTAGGGGATCAAGTGATTCCAAGTTCAAGTCCATTTGTGGGTCAATAAAAAATTTTAAAGTGTAAAAAATGTATAAAACTTATATTAAAACAAATAAATGTGAAAAAGTATCACTGTGTGCATCCAAACTAACTAAAAAATAAATGTTATACCCTATGGTGAATGTGCATTATGGAATTTTTACTTTTACAGCAAATTAATGTCACCCCCCCCAAAAAAAAAAAAAATAAATAAAAAGATTAGCATGCACCTATAAAAACTACAACTTGTCCTGCAATAAAAGAGCCTTCAAATAGCTCTGCCATAAAAAAAAAAAAGTAAAAAATGTTATAGATGTCAAAATACTGTGTTCCCAAACCAATAATTTATTTTCACAAAAAGTTGTTTTATTTAGTAAAAGTGGTAAACCATAATAAAATTATTTATGACCGATATTGCCACAGGAAAAATCTGCTAGATCTTTTTTTATTATACCACAAAAACAAAAAAAGGGTTACAGAATTGTATGTTTTTTGTTTGTTTTTTTCATGTTGACACCCCGAAAAAAACTTAATACAACTTATTGTGCAAAGAATAAGTCCTCATAGGGCTATGTTGACAGAAAAATAAAAAAGTTATAAATTTTGGAAGGCAGAGATGGAAACGTGGCTGAGCTTAAACACCTAAACTACTTACATCCTTAAATGATTAAAATGTTACAAAATTTTTGTACATGTTCACTTCAGTAGCTGAGTGGCAAGAAAAATAAAGAAAAATCTCTAGGCATGTTTAAAGATGAAACAAATGCATCAACGTCTTGCAACATTTTTATAAATTTGTTACATACTGTATAATGGCGACATCCTCGCCAACAAAAAAAGATTTGAAGAATACCCTACATGATAAATTCCCCAATAGGGTTCAAAATGTCCCCTATCTTATTTTATGGAAGGAAGATACTTGGTTATCTTCACTAAATTTATTATATATATATATATATATATATATATATATATATGACTATGGTTCTCATATTCATTTTTTTTCTTAGATTTATTTTAGTTATTTGACAATGATATAATCTTCAATGAGAATCAGGAGTCAGTAGTACATATGAAAACAAAAATGTTAGTATGTTTAGAGTTCTTCTTGCGGCCGGTTGGCCCCCTATTATAGCTTGTTCAGTACTGAAAAAAATGTTTAAAAAAAAAAAATAAAAAAAAGAGGGGGGGGGGGGGGTGTTTTTGTTTTTTTTTTTTTTTTTTTTGGGGAGACTGCATGTAATTAAAGGGGAGATGGAACAAAAGCTGGGGGACACTGACTTGTCTTTAAAATGAAATCCTTTTTTTTTAATTTTTTTTTTTTTTAAATTTTTGCCTTTTTGGTTTGTTTAAAATATTATGAAATAATGGTGGTTGTTCCCCAAATAAAATATTATAGAGGGGTGTTTTTGGGGGTTTTTTGTTTTTTAAAAAAATTTAAATTTTCTTTTTTGTTTTATTAATTTATTTTAAAAAAATAGTTTTCTTTTTTTAATTAATATTATTTTTTTTTTTTTTTTTTAATATTTGGGTGTTTACAACAGCCATTTCAATTTGATATATCTAATAACTGATGGACACAATAATATTTCAGGATTGAAATGAGGTTTATTGTACTAACAGAAAATGTGCAATATCCATTAAACCAAAATTTGACCGCTGCAAAAGTATGGGCACCTCAACAGAAAAGTGACATTAATATTTAGTAGATCCTCCTTTTGCAAAAATAACAGCCTCTAGTCGCTCCCTGTAGCTTTTAATCAGTTCCTGGATCCTGGATGAAGGTATTTTTGACCATTCTTCTTTACAAAACAATTCCAGTTCAGTTAAGTTTGATGGTCGCCGAGCATGGACAGCCCGCTTCAAATTATCCCACAGATGTTCAATGATATTCAGGTCTGGGGACTGGGATGGCCATTCCAGAACATTGTAATTGTTCCTCTGCATGAATGCCTGAGTAGATTTGGAGCTGTGTTTTGGATCATTGTCTTGCTGAAATATCCATCCCCGGAGTAACTTCAAATTCGTCACTGATTCTTGTACATTATTCTCAAGAATCTGCTGATACTGAGTTGAATCCATGCGACCCTCAACTTTAACAAGATTCCCAGCGCCGGCATTGGCCGCACAGCCCCAAAGCATGATGGAACCTCCACCAAATTTTACAGTGGGTAGCAAGTGTTTTTCTTGGAATGCTGTGTTTTTTTGACGCCATGCATAACGCCTTTTTGTATGACCAAACAACTCAATCTTTGTTTCATCAGTCCACAGGACCTTCTTCCAAAATGAAGCTGGCTTGTCCAAATGTGCTTTTGCATACCTCAGGCGACTCTGTTTGTGGCGTGCTTTCAGAAACGGCTTCTTTCGCATCACTCTTCCATACAGCTTCTCCTTGTGCAAAGTGTGCTGTATTGTTGACCGATGCACAGTGACACCATCTGCAGCAAGATGATGCTGCAGCTCTTTGGAGGTGGTCTGTGGATTGTCCTTGACTGTTCTCACCATTCTTCTTCTCTGCCTTTCTGATATTTTTCTTGGCCTGCCACTTCTGGGCTTAACAAGAACTGTCCCTGTGGTCTTCCATTTCCTTACTATGTTCCTCACAGTGGAAACTGACAGGTTAAATCTCTGAGACAACTTTTTGTATCCTTCCCCTGAACAACTATGTTGAACAATCTTTGTTTTCAGATCATTTGAGAGTTGTTTTGAGGAGCCCATGATGCCACTCTTCAGAGGAGATTCAAATAGGAGAACAACTTGCAATTGGCCACCTTAAATACCTTTTCTCATGATTGGATACACCTGGCTATGAAGTTCAAAGCTCAGTGAGGTTACAAAACCAATTTTGTGCTTCAGTAAGTCAGTAAAAAGTAGTTAGGAGTATTCAAATCAATAAAATGATAAG
This sequence comes from Leptodactylus fallax, assembly GCA_947044405.1. Taxonomy (NCBI): domain Eukaryota; kingdom Metazoa; phylum Chordata; class Amphibia; order Anura; family Leptodactylidae; genus Leptodactylus; species Leptodactylus fallax. The sequence goes on from CAMRHE010000094.1 coordinate 777,465, forward strand.
GGTACCCAAATTTTTGCACCGGTCAAATTTTAGTTGAATGCATATTGCACATTTTCTGTTAGTACAATAAACCTCATTTCAATCCTGAAATATTACTGTGTCCATCAGTTATTAGATATATCAAATTGAAATGGCTGTAGCAAACACCCAAATATTTAGAACTAAAAATGATTAAGATTAATAGGGGTGCCCAAACTTTTTCATATGACTGTATATTAGATTAATATCGGCTGAACCCAATGACCATCTAATGTGAATGAGAACCTCTCGACACTAGCTCGATGGCAGATGCCTATCTTTTTGGACTTGCAAAACAGTGACTTATCTCTCCTCTTACTGTATGCATGCACAGCTAAGCCGAGCATGTGTGTATGGAGGGATGGGAGGAAAAGCAGTCTGAAGTGGCTATCTTAGTCTTATTCCCTAGTGTTTTTTTTTTTTTTCCTTCAAAACATAGGTTTGTATAATTGGATCCTATTTTGGATTAAGTGATGCATACAGAGCTCCTCCATCTGGTGTCCATTTACATCCCCTCTCATGTAGAAAGCATGACGGAAGGTCACTTTAATAGAAGAAAATTACTGCAGGTACGACTTTTTCTTCAGTCAGAAAAGTGAACAAACTTCTGTCATGTTTTTTTTATATCTGTGTCTATGGGAACAGATGCAGACGGAGGGGGCTCCATCTGCATCCGTCACTCTACTACCGTTAATGTCTGTTACAATCATCCTATGACAGATGAGAGTAACGGAAGTTCATAACAGTAGTGTGAATGTCCCCTCACTCTGGGAAGCTAACAACAACTGTTTATCGTGGGCTAAAAAAGTAATCCAGAACTAACTGAAATGAATGGACTATCTGTGTAATGTATGAAGGAGGGTATGTTGGGTCCTGCTGAGCAGGAGAAGATCTTTTACCAAAACGGCAAGAAGAGAAAATAAGTATTAGACTTAAATAAGAATATTCTATGGGTGAATTGTCATTAACCCTTGTAACTGTTTTCTCTTTTTCTATCCTTTCTGAACATTGCATTGAGACAGATGGCCAATGACTTAGGTAAATATTTTTTGACTCAATTGTTTTACAATAACAAGCTTAACAAAAAAACTCTTCGTGTGTTAAGTAAAACAAAATGAAGATTGCTGAAAGTAAATGTTTAGCAAAGGGCTCAATAAAACATGGGTTCATTTTAACATTTTCACTATTTGCAATCTGCCCCTCTTTATAATTTCTCTCCGCAAGCTGACATCACAAAAGAAGCCTTAGGAAACCGCCAATGATCTTTTCTTTTAATCAAACCATACAGACTGTTTAGCAATATATATAATTTATTTACATTCAAGTCACCTAAAAGTACTATACACCTTCAGCGGAATGAACATAATATATACATAAGGCCAAGTGTAAATACTTGAATGCACTTTAATACAGAATGTAGAAAAAAAACACTGATCATTACACATTTTTATTGTTCAAATGACTTTCTTGGTCTGAAAATAAAAACAACACTTGTGCACACGCGTCCACAATCGACACACACTCATTCATTCACTCCTGGAGCAGGGAGTGCTCTCGTTTTGCATATACAGCTGGCTTGAGGGGTGAAAGGGCCAATGAATTCTATTTGTTTGGGATTTCTCCCTTGCTTGGGTAAAAAATGACCTCTGATGCACCCTCTAAGGTTCGTATGGCTATTAAGAAGGGGATATATCTGTGTTTGGTGGGAATCCTTTTTTTAATATTGCACCTTTCTTCACTTACCTGGGTATGGGTGTAACAACTGAACAACACAAACACTGGGTGTCACTGTCGCACCTTCACTGACAAGGTAGCAATACAAGACACTTGGTTTGAGAGAGAGAGAGAGAGAGAGAGAGAGAAGTAAAGTCTGAAGTGATTGGTGGGTTGACTTCCAATGAAAGGTCTGTGGTGCTTAGCTCTCCAGTGCAATATGTACCAGGTGGTGTTGGTGTTCTTTAGTAGGTCCACAGTTAACAAAACAACATCATAGACAATGCCTTCTTCAAACACAGGATGTCTGTTCAGGTTTGACCTTCTAATGATAAAAATATGAGAGCAGCATTTTTATGATGTATTTGGCTGCAACCAGTTGAATGTGACATCTGGCTCCATTTCTGATCCTCCTGCTCTGCATAAAGGAGCTGAACACATCATTAACTTTTTCACTTGCAGAGGGGTTAAAACCAAGAAAAGATACGTTTGAAGCCCTCTAACCCACAGTTGCCAGTGAAGGGCCATTTTAAGAGTAAGCCCACAGACTCATGTTGGGAGTTTGAGCCCCTTGGCCAAGCTTGGACATGGGACTTGCTGGAATCGAGCAGGTAACTGATAAACCTTCAGCACTCTGCTTCTGACATCATGTACATAAGAGAGTCTTGTTTTCCAATCTCTGCCACAGCAGCTGCCAGTCGTGCCAGGTTCCCATTAGGGAAGTTCTGTGCTTCCCAAAGATTTAGGAGGATGGCGGTAGGGCTTGATTTGGAGATGAAGAAACCTAAATGGCTGTATAATAAAAAAAGATAGAAAAGACAACATTAGAAGCAATAGGAATAATGTAGAATAAACATTAGGTCAAGCAGTACCACCTTTAAATGTGATATCTGACCCTGGTGCATAGTGAAACCATTCTCCTTCCCCTTATACTTTACCATACTTTAAAGATACATGACTCAATTTTATTTTTGATTTTTTTTTTTCAAATTATTTAGTGACCTCGTACTTCGAGTTTCTCTAAGATGGCATAAAAAAAAGACTGAGAAAACGTATCAAATTTTCTTTTCTTTTTTTTCAGAACTTTTGGAATGTTTGACAGTAAAACATCCTTGCAATTTTACTGTTTGAACAGAAAAAGTTCATAATATATCCATATTAGTAGTCCAGATGTATGGCGAGATGGCATAAATGCTCCTAGAATTATATATTTAAGAATTATTAAAATTACCAAAAGCCTTTAAAAAATACAAAAACAAACATCATGCATGCCACAGTAAAAACAGTGCAGTGATATAATATAATAATAATTATGCAAATAGTAATGATATAGAGAAAGGAAGATGCACATAGCCAAGGTAATAGCGGGGCTGCAAAGTAAAATCTAGAATGGGGCCACATTCCATTTTCGACATGCCCTTTCACCATCCATAGTCCTTACTAGCTGCATCTTTTATCTCATTTGAAATAGAACCCCATATTTGTTAGACACCATAGCAGTAATCTACCCTGGTAACCTGTGTTGCAAAGACAGTCTTAATTTAGAGGATAAAATCAACGACCAATACTGATGGGTTCATAGGAATATATAACATTCACAGAAGAACTGTACTATAATAGTAACTAGTGTCTTGTCACCCGTTAAATGCCTTTCTAATTCAGAATTTATTTTGGTGGTGCCACAACTGAATATTTGGTCACTAGTTTGAGTAGGGCACTCCTTGTGGTAAAATGTTATCTTTGACTTTCATTATGATGTTTCATATATTTTACGATTTTGCACTTTCCCAGCCTCAAAATCAGCTACAAGTTCTGGCTGGAATCTGTGTCCCATTGTTTTTCGATAGGAGGCAGCAATGGATTCTTCTTTTTTCAAGACGCAGAGAAAAGCATCTGGCTCATTCTTGCTGTGGCTAATGCAGTTTATTTAGTCACAGAATCCGCAGCTGAAGGCTCAGTCTGATTAGCTCCATTGTCTTTGGGGCTGATCAATGAGCAAAGCCACGGTGGAAAGCTGTCTCAAATTCCTCGTGTGAACCTGGCATAAGGACTAATCAGCCATTCAAATGCTGCTATGTAAACAGGGGTGGAATTGCTTTGTGGTTTCTAGAAGGCAGGAGGTGATCACTTAGGAACCTCCTCTCTTTAGCAAGTTTGGACCTTTTACTGTAATTCAATGTGTAGTTAACTGCAGAATAGCTTACACATATTATAGAGCACATATTCAGCTCCAAAGTTGGTTAGTTAAGGTTAGACACCAAACTAACCCAAAGTTGCCATGACACAAGAAGTAGCGAGTAGCCGCTATCTTCCTGGTATCGTCCCCACACTGCTAGCCACGGGATGTTGCATATGCATAAAGTGGAGCAAATCTTTCTGAGCATGAGTGTCAGCGAGGACGTACAAATAATTATAATTTGTGCCCCTACTGGGGCAGTGATGTTCATGTTCTGCAAAAATACCCTCTGAAACCAGGAAACTCCAGCACCTAGGGTTCGTTGGAGAGACATACCTAGGTGGAATTGATCACTCTGCCAATTCTTTTTTTCAGTAATGTGGTCTATGGCAAAGACCGCATCTCTGTTTTTGTCTATCTTGATTCAAGTCCTGTTGGCAACTTCATTTATCTGGCTTTGATTTCACGTTATCAGCTACCCACCATCTGACTGGAGAAACCTCTGATTGTAACCTCAGTCAATGGAAAATCTTTATCCGAGCCAGTTCAGTTCATCACAGAACCTCTTGAACTACAAGTGGGTGTCTTGCCTGACTCAGTCAGTCCACTCATTTTAGGCCTTGGTTACATCTACATGCTACAGCCATCGATTGTAATACACCTGGGACTGGTGTATCTGCTTTCCCAGTCTGAAACTCAAGCTATGTCTGAGTATGTTAAGGAGAACCTTGAGAAGTCCACTTCCCCAGCTGGAGTTGGATTCTTCTTTGTTCAGAAAAAGATGAAATTCTATGTCCTTGTGTCCACTATCACGGACTTAATATAATCACAGTCAAAAAATAAACCATCCAAATCCACTTCCTCTAATCTCCGAACTCTGACAGGATCCACAGAGCTAAAATCTTCACAAAGTTGGACCAGAGTGACACATAGAAGACTGCCTTCAACACCTGGGATGCCCACTAGGAATACTTGGTAATGCCCTCTGCAACACTCTGGCAGTCTTCCAGGAATTTTTGAAAAACGTCTTCAGAGATTTGTTCTGTGTATGTGTTGTTGTCTTCTCATTGGCAGCATGTGCGTCTAGTTCTTTCTTGACGCCAAACTGGAGAAGTGTGTATTTGGGATATATTGCTTGTGATCATAGTCTCCAGATGGACTCAGAGAAACTTACAGCAATTTTCAATTGGTCTCATCTGCATGATTTAAGTGCTATACAGAGGTTCACTGGCTTTGCTAATGTCTATAAGCAATTTATTCTTGGGTTCTCTGCTCTGGTAGCTCCTATAACTGCTCTAACTAAAACCCTGGTGGGTGAAAACTCCTTTCAGTAAATGAAAACAAGTTTTGCTTCAGCCACTATTTAAGGGCATCCTTATAATTTTTCCTCCATAGAGGGTTTCAATTCACTTCAAGATTCTGGAGAGCTCTCTGTGATCTTCTGGATTTAAAATTAGACATCTCAGCCTACCACCCATAATCCAAAAGACAAGCGGAGCGTATCAATAGATGGAATGGAAAACTGTCTTTGTCACTTCATCTCCTCACAACAAGATAACTGAATACATATTCTTCCTTGGGCAGAGTTCTCTTACAATAATCACTCTGGACAGTTAACTGGTAGGTCACCTTTTCACATTGTATATGGCTTACATCATATAGTACCTCCTCCTGTGGCAGCATTACTTTGAGGTCCCCACCACTAAAACCACATATGGACATTTTCTACAAATTTGGTCCTGGGAGCCCACAAAGATCAATTTCCTGGTCCTTCTCAAGTAATGCTACTGTAATGCTGGTGCTCTGTGCTCTCTGGTATACTATTTCTTTTAGTAGACATAGATGCTAGCTTACCTCTGCTTCACACTGTCTCTCTAATTTGCTGTGTACTTCTGCAGCTGAGGCAGCTTGGCCAGCCCATAGGTGTGCCCACCACTTCCTTCTTCGCAACTTGTAGGATTAATGATGAAAACCAGGGGACCACTTAGAAAACACCCTCAGGAGTAGCCCAAAGTGAAACTGGTTAGGTGACAAAGCAACATCTGTTACAAGGTATTCTTCTTACCAAGTGTCTCCCCTTCCCTTATTGTCAGTGTCCATTGACGGTTTTGTGACTTCCCAAATTCTACAGCCTCCTGAAATAACATTTTCTATTTAGGTCTATGTAGTTTGATTTAGGTCTATGCAGTTTGAGGATTGTATAGACATTAAACAGAGAAAGCTACTTGTACACCCCACTTAAGAGACTGTAGGAGCAGTCACAATACAGTCAAATCTGCTGAGCAAGCCAAAAGAGGCTACAAATAAGGGAAATACTTGATAAGAAGAATCCCTGCACTTTATGCACCCCCTGCCCATGACTAACTGCGGAAAATAATAATTTCACAAACTTCTGCTTACAGTTTACTAGCTCACTTGCTGCACTTTTAGCAGTGGTAGTTATTGCTATATGTGTTGGTACCCGTAGACTTGAATGTGACACTGCTGCAGTACCCATAACTGCTGCTACTAAACTGTACTGGTGATTAAGTTGCTGTACCATATGTTTCATATCTATAGATGGTGGAAAACAATAGTGTACCATTAACAACCAGACTAAAATTACCTTAGGAATTCTACATTCTGAGGAATGGTGCTACTTAGATGTGTCTCACACACAGCTTTTTTTGTAAAAAAAAAAAAAAATAAATTGTGAAAAAAATATTCATGCAGTTTTTTTTTAGTCAGAAGTGGCTTGAAATGGAATAGGAAATAAGAAGAAAGGATATCCTGTTGGATCCACTTCACAAAACTGCATGTGTGAATCCACCCTAACAACTACATATCTATGATGATTTATTTACACTGAACAACCATGTTTTATCCAAAAGTACAGTCCTATTAAATTATGAGTAAACTATATTGTATGTCATAAAGGACGCTGTACTTCATAGCAATTTCAAGAATTCTATATCTTTCGTAAAGCAGCCTCGTGAAGCACAGGGTTAAACAGAGTAGAACAAATCGGCCATGTAATGTTACAAACATTGATTTCTGGATTGAGGCATGTCTCAAATAGGCTTACATTCACATGAATGATTTTTCTTATGTTCCTGTTGGCACTCATTCACCTGTTTACTTACCACAGCATGACTTTCAGTTCACATAAAGGACAAATGTAGTTTATGACTGTGGTCCCTGATCAGTGTTACTGTATACAGTGTATAGGTACAAATGAGGACAATGTTTGCACATCAGAGCACAGCATGTAAGGTGAAGCTGGGTTCTAGGCTCGCTTTGCATTGTATTTTTCTTGCAATGTCTGTGTCCTTGATAACAAACATGAAAAGAATGTGCTTAATATCTGTCTTGCTGGGTAGAACTAAGTATATGTAAAGAAGAAAAGAAGTTGGTTGACTTCTTACACAGGTTTCTCTCTAAATATATTTCTAGCTCTGATGGACACATGTGAAAAGGGTATTTCCATTTGCCATTCATGGCTACATCCAAAGGGTATGCCATAAATGCCTGATATATGAGGACCCACCTTTGGGACGAGAATAAAACCTAATTTGTGGTTGAAAGTGAATGGAGAGGCACATGCACAAATCTCTCTGTTCACTTGTATGGGAAGTTCCAAAATAGCAGAGCTTGCAGCCATGGCAATTTTTGGAACTCCCATACAAGCGAATGGAGGGACTCGCAAATGCACAACCCCTCTCCATTCACCTACAGCCACGAATGGGATGCTGTTTGCGAGACTGATGCTGGTTCCAGAGTTGGGACCTGCATCTATTAGGTATTTATGGCATATCCAACGGATATAGCCATATACGATGAGATAAGAACTCCCCATTAAATGATTACCAACTTTTCTACAAACTTTGCATAAATGAATAGTACAGGCGAGTCTAAGAAACTATGCAATATATCTTATCAGAGGAGAATTTCTCTATTTTCTCTTTTATTAGGCTATTTACATGCTTCCCTCCCTCTGATAAAATGACGTTCACTCTGAAAATACCTGCAATATCCAATTTGGAGATGGGCAGTTTACTTAACTCCGATGACACATATCTATAAAAGTCTATGGAGAGGGGACTGGAAGAGTGAGCAGGATATGCAAACGTTAAGCGAAAAAAAATTGGCTTAGTCTGATGCAGAAGATAATTAGGAGCTTTCTATCACAACCAAAGCACATAAGATTTAGAGGACTGAAAATGGGATAAACCTGTACATGCCATGGTAAATTTAGGTACCATTATATCTACCTATTAAGTCATGTCTCTAACTCCACCCGATACCTATGAGTCATCCCCCTTGTAGCCCCACAATCAGTGGCGTAACTAGGAATGGCTGGGCCCCAAGGCGAACATTTGACATTGTGGACCACCCATGAACAATTATTATACTCTGGGTATTTTCAGACCCCAGAGTATAATGATCGGAGATCCAGGTGGTGACAAACATAAAAAAACATGTTACTTACCTCTCCCTGGCTCCGGCGTACTCCCCGCTACTTTTGGGCCTCTTCAATGTTGGACCAGATGTTATGTGAGCCAGGCCGGCGTCGCGATGAATAATGACAGCGGCCTGCCCCACGTGACGTCTGGGACATCACCAAAGAGGCCCGAAGACTGCTGGAGTGCAGGAAACGCAAGTAACATTGTTTTTTATGTTCCCTCACTTCACCTGGGCCTCCGATCGTTATACTCTGGGGTCTGAAAAGAGTATAATGATAGCAGTGTTTGTGGGGTTCGCGGGCCTGCGGCCTTACTTACCGGTCCCCACTCCTGCTCACAGCCACCTCCGCTTCCACAGAAGGGGAAGCGCAGGCGGTCGTGAGCAGGAGTGGGGATCGGTAAGCAAATAGGGCCAGTTACCTGCTAGGGTTACTCCAGCAGGTAATGCCTATTAAAAAAAAAAAAACATCAGAGGTCTGCTGGGCCCCCTAATGTCCCAGGCCCTCATTGTGGCCCTCACACAGTATAAATAGGAACACAATGAGAGGGTACTAACACAGTATAAATAATGTACCACTCTTGAGGCCCCACAGTAGAATGCACAAATCGACTATCATGTTACCCTTTCCTGTTTCCCCAGAGTCTACTCCGGACTCTGCTGCCAGCAGCTTGGGAGCAGCAGATAAGATAGTGACAACACTACATTGCCCCTTCCTGCTTCCCAGCTGCCAGCAGGAGAAACAGGGTCTGAGAAGCATAGAGTGGATGGCTCCCTGTTTCACCATTGTAATTAACTCTGGATGCCGATAGAGCTGAAACCAGGAGATACCTCCTGCTGCCCAGGACAGCACCGAAATCTGGTCCTACTAAATCTGGGACAGTTAGAAGGTATGCACTTTACGCACATCAGTACATTTCAATACTTCTCTCTATATGTTCTGCATGTTCCTGGGGCTGTTTCTGAGGGAGAGAAAGCCTAGAGCAGATTTCCCTCCACTTAGAGTACAGCGTATGAAAGCTAGTCCTCACCTACTACTAATATAGTACTAATATGGTCTACAGAAGGGAAAATTGCAAAATATATAATGGTCAGATACGCTTTTATTCCTCATTTACACACACTGTACTATTGATTTGTGCAAAGTTGTTGAAAGGTTTAGTATGCTTTTACATATGCATTTCCTTGTACTTAAAGACCACTATCTTTGTCAAAAACAGCTATTTACAGAAAATGACTTTTATGTCACACCTTGTACTTGAAGTTTCTGCATTTCCAATTCTGAATCTTTACAATGCTTTCTATGAGGTACTTGAGGACTAAATCTGGCTTATCTGTGCTAGATTATCAAACATAGGAAAGTAGGTACAATGATCTCATAGCAAATGGAGATACGGAGGGGGCAGAATAACCATAGAAAACCTATATAAATCCTCAGTGGAGTAACTCCAGTATAGCAAGTAGAAGCTTTAACCACAATACATTTTATACAAAGAAGAGGCTGTGGAGCTAACCCAAGCCGTGGAGTTACCAAAACATCTTTCATTAGCTGGTGGGCAGGGCTGCCAGAAGTCGGACCCCCACTGATCTGCTATTGATTAGCTATGGATAGGTCAGCAATAGTAAAGAGTTAGAATGCCCCCTTAATCCCTATTGAATAAGCTCCCTGCTGCAGGTACAGTATATAAATTTATTGCATTTTACTTCATAGTAAAGGGATTTGGACCTCTGTTACAGAAATACATAACTCTGACTCTGTTTTTTTGTAGCTAAACTTAAGAAATGTAAGAAATGAACAGAGCAATGTTAAGGTAATTTAATTACAATTTTTTGAAATAAAAGGAATCTGACTATTTTTTAATGAGTAAATTACCAGCAATATTCATTTTATACAGCATCAACAAATCTCACCAGGGACCAGGGTGTTAAACTGATAGAAATAGAAATGTAAATAAAAGATGCAATAATATAGACAGAGAAACTGCAGCAAGATATGCAGCTAAATACGTACTGGTACATAGCCCCCCTCACCACAAAAAATGTTATGCTACCATCACTTTTTATTCTCCTGTCATTGCACTTCATAAGAACCTTGAGTGTACGGATTGGGACAAATCTCACTTGGGGACCAGAAAAACAGAAACCCAATCCACTTAAAAAGCGGTTACCTGCGGAAACCCATGGACCCCATAGACTATAATGGGGTCCACTGGAAAAAGTTTTTCAAGCAGAATGGGGGACGGAATCCACCAACAGAAACCGAGCGCTGGTGTGAATCCAGCCTTACATGGTCATCCATTCATCTCAATGACCGGCATGTAGTACTAAATGTTTCCTGCAGTGGTAGTCAGGGTCTGGCATCCAGTAAAAGGGGTGATTGGATAGGACAAGGCTATCCAACTGGGCTACTGAAGTTCAAATGTAAGACTGGGCATACACATTAGATAGCTGAATGGTTCATTGGCTGTTATTTCTCCCAAACCTCCAAACACATGAGCTGGGCTAAGCATGCACAAAATGCAAAGTGAATGATCAAAATAGAGATCTAAATCTTATGAATATTTAGTGTGACCGCCCTTTGCCTTAAAACAACATGGATTCCACTAGGTATAATTGTGCACAGTTTTTGAAGGAACTCATCAGGGATGTTGTTCCAAACATCTTGGAGAAAAAACCACAGATCTTCTGTGGACGTAGGCTTTCTCAAATCCTTCTGTTCCTTCAAGTCATCCCAGACAAACTCGGTGATGTGGGGGCCATATCATCACTTCCAGGACTCCTCCTCCAAAGGACAGACACACCAAATATTGATGTGATTTAGATTTCTCTTTTGTGCATTCACTAAATGTTGTTAATTGACAAAAATAAACTATTAACACTTCTATTTTTGGAAGCATTCTTGCTTTGCTACATTTTTTGTATGCCTGCCCTTTTGCACAGCACTGTATATAGATTGCTCAAATATTACTAGGAATGGTAGGGGTGCCATCTTTGTACTGGATATATATATGTGCACAAAATTGTTGGTACCCCTCGTTTAATGAATCTGACAAAACTGGAATTTTGGAATTTGCCAAACTACATGTTGACAAGCCACAAAGTTTCTGGGAGAATGTCCTATGGACAGATGAGACAAAAATCTAAATTTTTGGCAAGGCACATCAGCTCTATGTTCACAGACAGAAAAATGAAACATATCTTGAAAAAAACACTGTCCCTATTGTGAAACATGGAGGAGGCTCTGTTATGTTCTGGGGCTGCTTTGCTGCATCTGGCACAGGGTGTCTTGAATCTGTGCAGGGTACAATGAAATCTCAAGATTGTCAAGGAATTCTAGAGAGAAATGTGCTGCCCAGTGTCAGAAAACTTGGTCTCAGTCGCAGGTCATGGTTCTTGTAACAGGATAATGACCCAAAACACACAGCTAAAAACACCCAAGAATGGCTAAGAGGAAAACATTGGACAATTCTGAAGTGGCCTTCTATGAGCCCTTACCTAAATCCTATTGAGCAACCAAAATACCTGTTGAGAGGTGCAGAAGTCTCATTGACAGTTACAGGAATCGTTTGATTGCAGTGATTGCCTCAAAAGGTTGTGCAACAAAATATTAAGTTAAGGGTACCATCATTTCTGTCCAGGCTTGTTTCATGAGTTTTCTTTTTTTAAAAATTCTGTTGAAGCATGGTTGAAAAGCAATGTCTGACTTTCATTTGTTCATTTTCATCGAATTTTTTATATATTATTACTTTTGTCAGATTCAAGTTATTTCTGTGACCATTGTGGGTTTTTCTTTCATTAAATGAGGGGTACCAACAATTTTGTCCACGTGTGTATATATATATTATAATTGGGAAATAATACTAACTCATATGTTAATTTTATTTATGTCTTATAAAGTTTCTAAGTATCCTGCTCTCTTGAATATTTCCTATAATAATTGACTTTAACTATGTTTATATCTTCTACAGTGGAATAACATATTGTATTTGCTTCATTGTATCTGCCATGAATAGTTAATAGGGGTCTCCACAAATTCTGCACTTATAGCTGATAGAAGTAGCCAGGCTTATTCCTGGGAGCAAACTTTAACATGTCTATCCATACATTTTAGTGGCAAACTACAGTATAAATGGTATTATTTACTATGCATCAGCTTTGACCATCAATGTTAGCAGTCTAATCCAGATAACAAGAGGTAAGGCCCTCCAATAAAAGATGGATGCTTGGATTGCAAGATATATTATACATTCAATTATTGCAAAAGATATTACTTTGGATGCTTCGCGTTACACTCAAGTTATTTAAGCTGAGTTTATATAGTACTTTATGTGTCATTTCATTTTAGTAACTTGTTATTAATGTATATCTAAGTGTTTGTACTATTATGCTATTGTAAAGCACTGCCATTGATTTTCTTTCTCATTTCAGCTTTTGCAACATGATGAATGGTCTCATTCTAAGATACCTCTTCCTTGTAAAGCAATGACTTACAGAAAGCAGTCTTGTCTATCAAATATAGACATTTTTGTGTCCTAAAGGGATTTTCAGGCTTTATGTGAATTAAGGCTAATCATGCAACCCAAATGTTAGGTGCTGTTTAACATGTAATTTGGTTTAGAGTTCAAGATCCTTTTTGCTGTCAGTGAACTTTTGGAAACTTTACAGAACTGGGGGCAATCTCCTGGGTCCCAGTGAAACATAAAAATAAGTTTAATTTTTTTTCTCTGCATTATTCAATAGGCACCACCACTGATTCTGACACATTTGGAAGTTTTTTTCTCTATCCCCCACCATTCCTGAGCATGCTGTTAGCCTCAGCACCCAATATGCTAATTAGGCACTCTGACAAATGGGCAGTCAAAGGCCTGATGGAGCAGTGGGCCAAATGTGCCCTGCTGCCAGTGGCATATCTAAAGCCATGTGGGCCCCAGTGCAAACTACCCCCTCTTACAGCGTATTCTTGATAGCAATGGTTATGAGTACTGCAACAGTATCTCAGATACTTGAAAGGGATACAAATATAGTACCCACAACTACGGTTATCAAGAATACAGTGAGTGAGCAACAGAGCGCCCAGCATGTAAACAATACTGGGAGCTGTGTGCTCGGGGAAACAGCTGATCTGCGGGGGTCCTAGAAGTCTAAGAGATCAGTTGCAGTCCAACACCTGAGACCCCTGGTGATCAGTTGTTTGAGGGTCTGTGGTGCTTTTGCAAGCGCCCTAACTCCTTGCATAGTATCTGTTTTACAGTGACCATACAATGAAATTACAGCCTTTCCATTAACGAGATGTATAGCAGAGATAGTGGTTAGGGAACCAGACTTTCCCTTACCGCTATCATGGGGATACAGGGCCCTGGCCATCTCCTGGCTGTGGGCCACCTATCCCTCCCACATCCTGCGACCACATTCGTTATGCCAATGCCTGCTGCTCCATTCAATTTCTATTGGAGTGCTGTATTGTTTCTAATCCTGGATAACCCATTTAAAAGTAACATTGGGTTATGACTTTTTATGTATAGTATATAATGCAAATTATCAACTTGATCAAGTAATGTCAATTCCCATGAATCCCTTTTTTTTAAAAATAAAACTGAGGCTTTAGAGCAGGCAGCAATTACACAAGTCCATAAAAACAATTGTGTTTTTTATATATATATTTTTTTGCTTTAGACTTTGGTGTGAAGTTTGGAAATTCTTTTAGGCTGCCAAGGAAACAACACTTTTGGAAGGATATCTAATAACTGTGACATTTTCATTTACAGTTTTTGTGTAGAGGGTGCATAAAGGGGCAAAGAAATGGCTGGTTGCTATGGTTTTAGAGCTGGTGCTCTTATCTGTAGATTGTAAAAGTGATATAGGTGAGAAGGACAAGCATTTCACAGTAGAAAAAAGTATGTTTGTTAAAGGGAAAATATTGTGTGACTAAATCAGTGTATGATAGAGATTTTCAGAAAAACAATTACAGTTGTACACGAGTGAAGATTCACCATTTGTAGGTCTAAAGATATATCTCCTAAAATGAGGCGATAAGAGGTGTGGTATCCTTTGACATTGTTCTATTTGAAGTTTAAGAGAACTAACAATTTAGATAGAGATATACACTCCTCTGCATTGAAATTGTAGGACCAAGATGGAAAAGTCTTGTTACTATGGAAATCACAGGATCGATAGACATGTTAATGATATGTAAATGATAAAAAAATTTAAATAAAATATTCAAAACTTGATTTATTTAGTACGGGGTTTGACGCCACATGCAAAAATACATGCATTTACAAGTCTTGACAAGCTATATGTCAGGATATTAATAGTTGTCTGAGGGTTGCTATGCCACACTGAATGCACTTTGGCACGCAGATCATCAAGGTTGTCCGCTGGCAGCTCCCTTTATAATTGCTGACCAGTGATATCCCAGGTGTGCTTGAAGGGAGACAAGTGTAGAGACTTTGCAGGCCACATAGGCTGCTCAAAGTAGCATGAGCGGCCTAGTGTTGTCCTGTTTAAAACCGGTTCCTGGGAGACTGTGGAGAAATGGCCGTACCATTGGCTCAACAACCAAATCAATGTAACACTGACCTATTAATGTAACTGAAAGAAGACTACAGGGGTCCATCAGGTGTGAAATTACTTTATGAAGGCCTCTTCATGGCGTTACTCATGTGGTCTTTAGACCAACCTCTGGCTATGATTGTGTCCAAGAAACCAAGACAAAAGCAAGACTTGTCGCTGATGAGGACAAATCTCTTTTCCAGCGTTCATTACCATTTTGATGTGCACTCTAATAACCTTTGAGAATGGTGGTGAGGGGTCAGAGAAACACCTGTAGCTGGATGTCTGGCTTGATGGTTTTTGCTGAAATTGTTTGCCCCTCAAGGCTTGGGATGTGACGTCCAATTTCACTTGCACTACAGAATGGATCACTATGTGCCACTCTTCCAATCAGAAAATCTGTCCATGCAGGTTTTCCGAAGTATACCTCTTGCTGTCGTTTCAGTTTGTCATTTTTCTCCCAATAACCAGGACACATAATGTTGAACAGTGCTGACATCTCAGCCTAGGCATGTAGTGAGTGGTAAACCAAAGTCTCTCAGTTCAAAGATTCTGTCTCCCTCAGTTCGCCACAAGCAGCGATAACTGGCACATTGACAAACAGGAGCCATCGCACAATCATTGCATTCTACTGGATCTGATTTTTGAGGTTTTATGTGTCTAAAAGTTGTGTTTTCAATCTGGCTTTCATGTCCCTCTCACATGCCACGTACTGGAGCGAGGTGTTTGAAAATTTCATCATTTGTAGATCTTAACAACACCATCTACTTCTCCAATTTGCATAACCTTACAGCTTCTCCTTCTTAGTGTTGCAATAAAAATATACACACCTTATTATGGTATACTTGTTACTTTAATAGACAAAGATTCTTTCAAGGTCTATCCATACTCCAATCCTGTAGGTCCTTCCTTACTGGACATACAGTAGCTTGGAGCATATTGGACTATTAAAGGGAGTCTGCCAACAGAAACCAGCATATCAACCCAGCCCCGCAGATAGATAGGACATGGTCAACTGAATCAAACAAACAGTGTTTTCCACTTGTAAATCGCTGCCAAGATATTGCTGTTTTTTCCAATGTGAAAATATGAGCTCCAAAGAATCATTTGCATATTGACAAAAACAGCAATATCTTGACAGCAGAGGCACTGATTCACAAGGTGACCCTAACCTATCTATCTGCAGGGCTGGGTTGATATATTCAGTTCTGGTGACAGACTTTCTTTACAGACCCCCTGGAGAGAAGAACTGGCACTAAACTTCTTCTATTGCTCTTTGTTGCACAATCATACTGTTTACCTGCAACCACCACTAGCAGGCCCTCACTACAAATATAAATCTTTACAGCTCCTATTGAGCTCAGAAACATACATCATAATGCAGTGAGGTCCCCTTTTGGTGGCTGCAGACAGCCAAAATTTTAATGTGACTTTACTTTCACTGTGTGAAATGGATAAGGGGATTTAGAGCTCTGACTATTGTCAGTGTATATCCTGTGCCTTGGCTACAATATTAATCAACTGCATTTTCGGCAAAGTCTACATTTTTTGCTGATAGAAGTGTTTATATTACTTCTAACTAACATGTTGTAACATATAGTCAACTTACCTGTCCAAATTTAGCTTCTGAGCTAGCACTCTCCATTCGGCACCATGGGAGGATGGCTCATCTAAGCTTGTTATGATCTTCTGTCTCATTAGAAAGGGGATCTTGAAGGCGCTGGGACCCACCAAAGCTGCTGCTTCTTTCTCTCCTTCATCCAACAAAATTTCTGAAGGGCGATTTTCCTAAACCAAAGAAATTTTATTCAAGTTATTGGCACCAAATTATCAGTCGCAATCAGAGGTGTAACATGAATTTCCTGGGTCCTGGGTGCAAAATATGTAATGGGACCCCCCACATACCATGTGTTATCTATAGAACTGGTGTCTTCTTACATTGTGGAGACACCTTTGGGTCCCCTGAAGTTCCAGGGCCGGGTATCAGTCTCTACCTTTGCACCCCATATAGCTATGCCCCTGGTCATATAGAAAAATAGGGATGTCACTCGCAGGCAGGGCAGTTATTCCAGGGACAGTTACTTAGAGATATGAAAGGGGGGTACAGGATTAGGGTGTGTGGTGAACTTGCCTGCCTGTGTTCTTTAAAGGGATACTTATCTTCTATAGTTTCTAACAGGGGGAAGGGGGGGGAACACAAGTTCCCCAGAATGCTTCTTATGAATGGAGTGGTGGTGTGCATGTGTGACTGTGTTCACTTACCTTTATGAGACTGCCAGAGATTGTGTGGAGTATTCTAGGTTACCTGTGGGGCATTGTGGTTTCTGTGGGCCTCATTGCTCAGACCCCCAACAATCAGACATTTATCCCACCCCCCATGTGTAATGAGGTGTGCTATAAATATGTATATATGTGTGTGTTATGTGCACGTACGTGTGTGGTATAAACATGTATTTGTAATGTATGTATCTATGTATGTTTGTGTAAGCAATGGATATGTCTGAGTATCATATACAAGTGTTCTATATGTGTGCAGTATAGCAGTACTATGAATGTATGTAGAATAGCAGAATGTATATTACATTCCATTTAATGAGGGGGGGGGGTAGTAAAGTTTTACATGTGTGTCTCTGTGTATAAGATAGATAGCATGTGTGTGGGACTAATGTGTGATGGACAGCTTTGCACAGTTTATCTACTATTATCTTATAAACCTATTTTCAATTCATCAAAGCACAATTCAGCAATGTAAAACTTTTACCCAGATTTACATATGCCACAGCATGTATGTTATACTATAGTCCAGGCATTGTATAGTATTCTTCCAGATAAGCAGCACAAGATACATATACACACAGTACTAAGATTGCCAAACAGTAACTACTTGCCATATTATGTACATCTGTAAAGTTTTCTATGATGACTTCCTTATGTACTAGTGAGTAGACAAGCTCTTTAATGTATACAATCTCCTCTTACGTTTTCTTAGGTAACTACATGGCATAATCCTGTGTGCAGTCATTTTCCATGGCTTTCCTCTTATATTCATTATATATAGATCTTTATTATAAGTCATTTTGTTTTCATGAAAATAACTTCAATGATCATATAGTAATTCAAATGGTATCTAAAATGTTACCATGGATACCAATCTGAGCGAATGACCCAGTACTGACATCATGCTGACTTCTGTGCACACTGAAAATGCCTGCTACTTTGTGGATTAATTTTTGTGCCATTTCCACAACTGACTCACATGTCAAATAACATTTTATTTTCTTTATGGCTAACTCGCTTGTAAATGTTTAGAGGTTTGGCTGTATGAATGTATAAATCTGCTCAATACCTAAAAGTATTTATCCTCCAACAAATAGCATATTTATCGAATGTATCATGAAAAATAAACAATGTTTGCCATTTACATGTTTATGGGTTATGACAGCAATGGCAACCATGGCACTTCACACACTTCTATGTGACAAGATGGTAAATAATCACACGGTCACTATAAAACAGACAACCTGTGATGTAAAGAGGTGCCATGGCCCCTTCATACAGCTGATTAGTGGGTTGGGGGTCCACTGATCTCTTATTGACAATCTATCCTCAGGATAGACCATCAATAAAATGAGCTGGAAAACTCCTGTAATAAAGCCTAACTGCCACCTTAATTAAATTAATTGCCCCATTATATTATCCCCCTGATGCCCTCTGATATAAATACTGCACCCCTAATGACCTCTTATATCAATGATGCCACCCTTCTATTCATAATGCCCCCTAATGAACCCTTATATAAATGATGCCACTTATTTAAATGCACCCCCTCCTTGTATTTATAATGCCCCTTAATGGCTCCCTATATAAATGACATCCCCCCCTAATATTCATAATGTCCCCTTATATAAATGAACTCCCCCTTGTGTTTATAATGCCCCCTAATGACTCCTTATGTAAATGATGCCCTTTATATAAATAACCCCCCTGGTATTCATAATGTCCCCTAATAGCCATTATATAAATGACCCCCCATGTTTATATTACCCCCTAACGACCCCTTATACTATTAAAAGGCCCACAACTGCCCTAAAAAAAAGTAAAAGTTAAATTTCACTATAACTGCTTGTTATTTACTGTGCCAAGGTGCTCACAACATTAAACAAAATGACACAAGCAGATGACCAGTGGAACACTGTGGTGAACAGATCTCCAGGGCCGGTGACTGATACCACACTTCTGCCAGTGCTGGGGATGCGTAGAGGTGCCTACGTCCTAAAGCTATACAGGGCTCTCATGATGACCACGCCTTAGGCTCACCTCCTAACAGTAAGCTGCTGCATCTGAAGCAGACTCTCTGACTACCCACCTCCAAACATGGATTGGCCACTTACATAGTGTACCTCCTTCCCACCCTAGGTAGCCTGGGCAACCTCTAACACTCAACTTCTCCATGTGGTGCAACACCACTCTAATATTAAGAGCCACTGTGTGATCTGTCGAACCTCCAAAGCATTGACTGCACGATGACCTGACCCAGTTAAAGTAACACATTCTCATCAACGCAATACACAATACACAGTGCAAGTCACACCCTGTGGCATATGCAAATACAACATAACATGTAGTACAGCCTTTACAACCAGCTCTAAAATGTCCATGCTGTAGCACACTGCGATAAAGCTGTGTCACTTATAAACAACTGTTTAAAGAGGACCTTTCATGTCCTCTGACATCGGTGCTAGAAAACTGTTATATCGCTGGGCAGTGAGGAATGCCCCCCCTGACAGTACTCTTTTGTAGCCTTGTACTGTCAAGGGGCGTTCCTCACAGCCCAGCAATAATGCTGACTATAAGGACCGCCCTTCTGACAGTGGAAGGATATAGGTGCTTGACACAAATGCAAACCAGCAAAGCTGATAGTGTGTTGAATTCAGCTTTCTGCACCACCGTACATCTATGTTATATAGGGAGAATATTATCAGATGCTGGGGGAGAAGGAAAGCTCACCTTTACCAGCAAAGATTAGCTGCAGCACTTAGTGGCACACATGGAATAAAAAATAAGGCGCCACATAGAGAAAAGCAGCTAAAAAAACTGTGTTTTCATTGAGATTTGATATGCTTTTCTCTGCTTATTTTTTTCCCCTATTAAATCTATAGGGAAACACCTGTGATTCCACAGCTAAAATTAACATACAGATTTTCCCCAGCTCTTTTTTTCTGCAATGCATGGATGAAATGAATCACAATCTCATTCACTTTGCTGGTATTGTAAAACGCAACGTCTTTTTTTCCACTGCTTTTTTGCAGCAGCCCAGAACACTGCATTTCCACTATGTGTGGTCTCAGCCTAAAGTTTTTTGTTTCCAGGAATAAACATTCTTTGCTTAGGTTAGGTGTTTAATGTGTGATTGGTGGGTTTTTGACCCCTGAACCCCAACGGACCAGCAGTACAAAGGAATCACAGCGTTTATTGAAGCACAGTGGTTTCACCTTATACATGATGCTAGATGCTAGTTCTGCAGATAAGTAGGGGTCAAGGGGTTTAGACTCCCTGGTGCACTGCTCCTGGTGATGTTCAATAGACCCAAGTGATGAAACCTAGTCTTTCTTCAAAGCTGTATTTTCTTTTTCATCTTTATATGATCTAAAGGATAATAGGGCTCATTTTTTTTTACAAACTGACTTCTCTTACCTTATTTAGGTTAATATTGATGTTGAAACTCTGACCATCGCCTTCCACTTGCCATACCCAAACCCTGCAAGAGAGTTCACATGTGCTGAGACTGAAGCGCTCCAGTGTGAAAGTACAGTGAAGATTCCCATGCACGCCATTCCAGATATGATAGAATGGGATCTCCTGCATAAAGACAATAACCATTATGAGATGATGACCAGCCTTAAGCATCTTATTTTTACCGTTCTTCCGGTTCCATGACAGATGCAGTACCACTGATGTGAAATATCATTATCTAGCCCCTAATGCACAGGCATGAAAGGCTCTAAAGTGGGTGCCCTCTAGTAAAGATATATTACATTATGTATAGCATTTCTTTGCACAATGATACAAAAATTGTGGATGGGCCTGAGCATCTACTTAAAAATCCATGACAAGTATGTAAAATAATGTGCCTCACAGTGAATTATCATTCAGAACTCCTCAGTTGTCATAGTTACAGAATGACGGATTGTAGAAATGTAAAAAAAATGTAATAAATTGTAAGACAAGTATTTCAATTGGTTTGATACAATCATCTGCCACTAGTTCCTTATCATATCATAAAAATGGCCAGCGTGCTACCACTATAAGGCCTTATTCACACATCTCATGAACGTATGGCATTCATATAGCAAATAGGTGCGCAAAAAACAACGGAAGTACGCCTTGATGCTGATGCACCACATCAATGAAAGTCTATGAGTCTGTGAAAAAAAAGGACCCAGAGATATTCAAAATATAGAGAATTAAATAAAAGGTGTGAAAAGTGAATCAACCACGGACAGCACACCAGCTGCAAATGAGCAGGTTGGGGTGTTGTCTGTGAAAAGCATGGACCACGGATGCGGACGTGTGAATAAGGCCTTAGCTCAAACACACATGTGCAAATCTTTCCATTATAGCTTACCTCTACCTCTGTAGCCAGATGTATGCATCTGGTTTTGCTATTCTGTCCATTACTGTATCTCTGTACAATGTATATCTGCACTCTTTCACATACATTTGTCATCTAAATCTGGATTTCTCACATAAAGCTATCAGTCTAGTACAGGAGCGACTGGGCTGTTTGGGGGCTTACTGCATCATAACAGACTATGATGCAGTGAGCTACAAGAATACGGCCATGGTCAGTCTGGAAAATATGGCCTGCACATGGTTCATGGTTCCCGGGTTGAATATGGTCGTATGCATTCATACTAACTATACATTTTGCAGACTTAAAAAAAAAATTGTATGTTGTCCATCCTAGTGTATTTCCATGTTCTATCCTTGTCTGATCTATGTGCCATCTGTGTGTTATCTGTTTGTTTTGTTTTTGCAAAAGAAAAACGGATGCTGTCTTCTTTATTTTTCACCATCACCTAGCAATGTATCTGTGAAAAACAGGCGGAACACAGATGATGTCCCTGTGCTGTCCGTTTTTTATTCATGGATGATGGAGAGGAGTAGAGAAAAGAGAAAAAAAAAATAGTGCATGCCACTGTGCTGTCCGTTTTTTTTTCACGGATAGCACACAAACAGAAAAGTAGTTAGTGTGGAAGGTCCCTTATAATGAAGATTTTCAGAATTATGGCCAATCTGTGCCGTCTGAACATGACCTACTAGTATTAAAGAGGACCTGTCACCAAGTACAAAATGCTAAATGCCATACATCATGTGATTCTCACTGTACCCCTGAACAATTTGGCGTTTATTCTTTTTAAATCCGTACAACCCATTCAAAACGATATGACCCCTGGATGCTTATATGTAAATTAGCTGTTAATCAGAAAGTGGGCGATAATCTTTTGTATTTGTCTGATAGAATAAAAGGTTCCAGCCCACTTGGAGAAACAGAGCTAGTTTACATATAACCCACCAGGGGCCATATCTTTTGATGGGTGGAAGGGGGACAAAAAAAAAAAAAAAAAATACCGTCAAATTGTTCAGGAGCACAGTGAGAATCACATGATGTATGGCATTTAGCATTTTGTGTATTGTGACAGATCCACTTTAAGCTATGGTTAAATAATAAACTAAAGTAAATGCAAATGAAGGCAGAGAAAAGTAAAAGCTTCAAGCAATTCTCATATTAATGTTGAGTGCTGGTTCTATCAGTTGTCATTAATCATGTTTTTATGCTCAAGTGGTGTATGGCATAGTAAGACGCGATTATACCTGGTAGCTGGCCAAGAGCTTGCTCTTCCACATGGTGCTGTGCATATCATGCACAGAAAGGCGTAGATTGTGATAACTATCCTTAAAATGTAAGATCCGTGGCTCATCTAACATCTGCCCCCCCTGTTGTTTCTCCAGCTGTATGACCTCCTAAGGGAAAAACGCACACAATTATAAAGAGATAAAACATGTTGTACATGATTAATGCATATGAAGAAAATGAGCAAATTGAGGATCTGTTACATCCAACAGAGGGCGCATGAGCTCCCCGGCTCCTTTCCCATAATGCCTTGTGATATGAAGAAAATGGTCAGATAGCATCTCCGCATTAGTACAGCTACATGCACCCAGATCTTTGCTTGTGCAGACAATTTGCATCCTTCATATGTAGTTTCAGATATTAAGTGGTGCTCGCATCTGTTTGTTTGTGAGCTTCCTGTGTGTGTAGAGGGTCAGTGACCCTATAGTGGAAGCTGGCGACCATCCTCAGGGGTACAAATGCCTGCTTGGGCACAGCTGGCTTTCTTACACAGCTGATGAACAATCTTGAGTTGATGAGAAACAAAGTTCAAGTGAGAACTCTCTAAAGAGGCCAACAATGCACATCCTGATAGACGGATGTAACAGAGCTTTAGCGATAAGTGGTTTCTTCCAACATTCATAAACAATGAAAAGCAGCATAGCACTGCTGAAATTGTAAGTATTAATCTTAAGACGTTACTTCAAGCAGTTTAACGTGTGTCTTTTCTCTACTAAAGCAGGGCAGGTTTTTTTTTTTTTTTGTTTTTTTTTTAAATCTTTGTGCTTTTAGTACCTGAAAACGGACTGAGAAAACTCCTACAGTACCTAATGCTTTCTATGCACTGCTTGGTGTAGTTTTAGCAAGTGCCAAGAACCTGGAGTCTGAAGGGCTGAAGACCTGGCACTGAAGAAGACACCAATACTATAAATCTCACAGGCGAGGCTCTGTTACAGTTGTACTGGCGCACAGGAGGTTCAGGTTATGCCTTGAGATATAATTTATTTTAAAACACAATACTTTAGTGTCTCCTGGTTTTGTATCCAACTTAGAGTTATTTACACCTGTTAAGATGACAGCTTGAAGCAACGGGAGCAATGTTATGACTTCACAACAATGTTTTGACTTCACTACATTGTGTCAATGATGTCACTGCATCGACACAGTCAGAGGCAATAGTGGGGCAATGGTGAAGCAGGGAACTTACAACTCCCTGCTTTATCATTGTACTGTGTACTCTGAAGAGGATGCAGATAGAATTGAAGCTGGGACATACCACCCACATCGACTCTGGGAGGGTTGGGAGGTATGCACCTGTCACATCATTGCTGGAGCAGGAAGAACTGAGATGAGTGCGGGGCCAAGACAGCATCCGCACTGGAGCAGCAGGGTAGTTGTAAAGTGGATAGTACTCCTTTTATTATTTTATACTGTTATAAAATATCAGGGCCTGGACCACCCCTTTAATGTATTTACAGTTTGCATAAAAGAAATCTCATTTCATGCCTGACATTTTCTGGCAAGAAACTGGTTTAACCAATGATGGTTCAATGGAAACAAAGACATCAATGGCCTACAAAAATGTATCTATTGTGATAGAGATTTTCACCACATTTATTACAAAATACAATATGGAAACTTTGCAGCACTCCCCTAATACCATATATACTGCTCATTTGACAACGTGACGTGTATACTGTATAATGCATTCAATAATATCTCTTCATGTTGATTTTTATACATGTCATGAATTTTAGGAGTCTGGACATTGTACATTGCCAAGTGTTATTACTCTTTTAATAAGGCCAATAGTTTGACTTTGCTTCCTAAAAGCCTGCAATCCTCCTGTAATTCTCCTAAGCACTTCCATAGGCCATCTCCCTCAATGGAGCAAGTCATGAATTATAGTATTACATCATATTTTATGTGCTCGATAATCAACAGTCTCCTGTCATTACAGTCAGTGAACCACATCCAGACTTTAATAGCTGTGGTTTATGTGTGGCTTTCCCCTCTCACTCACCTTCATGGCATCTTGTGTGTCAGGGATGCAGTACACTCGCAGGCTATACTCCAAACTTGTGCAGGAGGTGGGGGCAAAGAGCAGCAGCTTCAGGCGCTTTGTGGCTGACATGCTGAGAGATTCTCCCACCAGAGCAAAGCGTCCCAGCTGCTCTGTGAATAGGTAACAGCTGTGGGACTCTAGGTGACAGTAATAAAGGTGCGATGGGCTTCCACCATCAAGTTGCAAGACGTCCTGTTAAATGCAAGTCATACACATAGGATCAGGAGACCACATCTATTGGGAAAAGCCTCTGTGTGTGTGCAATAAAAACAGTTGTTATTTACTTTCTGACAATCATTTGTAACCCACAGGGAGTGCCTGTAAATATGGCTGCCATTACCACTTCCATGAATTCCAAATGAACCTAAATATCTCAAATTATAAGAGGGGTAAATGTCTGACTGATCTGTCACTCCAGATTCACAAAGAAATCTATGAACAGATTCTTTCCCCTTTACCGTGTGCTTAAACTATTTTACACCGCCACTGAATTACTTATTCACTTACGGATCACTTGACAAATCTGTAATCCTTAGGGCATATTAACATGGTGCGGTGTAACCACAGTTTCCTGCTACAGTTACCCACTACAGGCACATATAAAGTTCCTATGGGTCCTTATAATGGACCTATAGGTGCTCAACATGAAATCATCACAGGGTAACTTCAACAAAACAGGAAACTAAAATAGAGGCAATGGAAGAAACCTCTTTCCTTATTTTATTGTTTTTAAATGGAATCTTTGTAAAAAAAATATCCTCTAGGAGCCTGCATAGGAAATTGAACACACATTACAGTTTATGAACGATACATTACAGATCAGCCCAGCTTTGTAATATAGCTGTGTGCACGAAGCCTTAAAATACCTATCTACCAGAATATACAAAAAAGCAACATAACATCTATGACAATAGTGTTATATAACATCCAGGGCTAAGCCAGTGAAGGTTATTGTCTGCATTATTGAGTGTCTAGGACGTTAAATGGTTTGATGTTTAGTGGAGGGGTTAATGTATGTATTCTGGGTTGTCTAGGGCAGCAAAGGAGTAACCATCAGTATACTTGGTGGTATAGGGCAATCAGGAGGTTACAGTCTGTATCTATAATGGTCAAGGACAGTGAAGGGCTTACAGTTAGCATCCCTGTTGGTCAAGGACAGTAAAGAGTTAAGTGTCAGCATCCCAGGGTCTAGGGTAGTGAAGGAGGTAATGTGAGTATCCTTGGTAGCCTAGCTCAGTAAAGGGGTTAATGGTGAATGTGGCCTGTCAGCCCTGAGGGATGGGGTGAAAGGTATATGGCATCCCAGTGGGAACACTGGAAAAAGGGACTGTTTACAGGTATACGCTGCAACTTCTTAAATTGCTACTGCTTATTGAGTGACAGCTTCAGCCCACAAAATTTCATAAAAGTCAATGCATTCCATTAGACTGTAGCTATAGCTCAATAGTTAGTCACACAGCATAGCCTTGGTCTTAATTATATTACCCTTTCAGAAAATGCGCAATATCATGCATATAATGTAATTGTGACCTTTAGTGGAACCTACTACCTGGTTGAGCTTAGGAGACTGTACAGCCCTCAACTTAGCACATTCTAGTGAAGGTAAGGGGACAGAGAGTCCTCTCCTTCCTGACTTAGAGAAGCAAGTGTTTGTAGTCTCTTACTCCCTAGTGAGAGAGAAAGTGAAAACTGGAGTGAGCATAGTCAGGCTGACATCCTTCTGGCTGAGATAGATCCAAGTGTCATTATGCAAATAGGAAGTTAGACACCGTCCTGCTCACCTTTTTGGACTTTTGATGACCTGCATGCCACAGCCTGGATATGGTAGGAATTTTGTGGATTTAAGAGACTTAAGTGCACTTTTGAGAAAAAAACTGCCCCTGCAAGAGAGGCACATACTAACTGCAGGGAGTACCATCACTCACCCATAGTTCCCCTCTTTACTGCATCAGCCCTTGAGGAGTGCTGGAAGGTATGTAGAGGTTACTGCCACCGTGAACACAGTTACTACTATTTCCAACCTCCTGAGCTTCTTCTACTGGGTTGCTTCAGGTGGAGAGAGGTGACACTATTCTTTCCTGATGAATACACCAGACTCATAAACTATGTATGCAGTGCATTCTTTTAGGGCACCCAGTAGCCAAATGGCACAACTGCGGCATTTTACAGTACCTGCAAAGTAGATGAGATTTTGGCTAATCCCATCCACACATTGCAGAAAAAAATCTGTAGTAGAAATGCTGCAATTTCAAAAATGCTCTCTTTTTTTGTAAATCACAGCATGTCAATTATACCTATGGAAAAGCTGGCGGTTTTCCTATAGGTATAATAGAGACAGAAAGTCTAACTTACTGTGAAAAGAGCTGCAGAAAAAAACATGATACGTTTCCGCCACAGTCTTTTCCGCAGCACTATCTGGCTGCGGCTCAGTACGTGGGGTCTTAGACTAATGCTGGTTTTAATTGCAGACTTTTCCTTTAACTGTACTTTAAGGTGATTGTTCACTATAGGCTCCACCACTTTCTCATTGTAATGCCTCCACATATGGTACCTGTCTTTCTAAACCCAGTTGTGTTTGCCAATTATCATGTTATTGTGTATTCAAATAGACAAAACAGAGAGGAGTATAATGGGGTGTAAAAAATATAGCAATCTTATGAGAACAAAGCAATTAATAGCTATTAAAAAATGAAGAGATGAAAAAACAAAAAGCAATAAAGACAAAAGTAGTGCAGCCACACGCTTCTGAAATCCTGACAATTATTATATTAGTGTAATATAACCTATAGGCAACAAATGACAACTTGAAAACTCTGAAATATATGTTAGTTTAGGTAGCCTGCAGCTGATGTCAACTGTCATCAAACTTAATGTTGAACCTAATGTTTAGACATTATTATTCAACAGAACGAACATGACGTTATGAATGCACCGACTACATGGTACATTTTCTGTATCCCTCAAATCCTAGCCTCTATATGATTCATAGTCTACACTGTAAACCTGAAGCCTGTTCAATAAACACCATCAGCCAGGGACCTATGCTACTCTCTGGGAACGTCTCTTATCAAAGTACAGCCTCAAGAAAGGAAACATTATTACAATAATGACATCCTGTAGGCAAGACATCAAGTTGGCGTGCCTCAGACATTCAGCGCTTGTGTCCTGACAATCTTATATGCTGCACACATAATTTAAAGAGTCAAAAATCACTATGGGACTCTCTCACCAACAGTGCAAATATACAACATACAGTTAAGAGCATTTTTGCCTATAATAAAACAAATATGAGTAAGTTCAGGACATCGAGTTGTTGCAAATTATATTGACCTGTTCCATAGTTTTATCCGTTTCTGATGAAGCACAGTAATAACCAATATGGCTCCCAAGTCGCTCATCTTCCTGTTTTTCTAGATTTTTCAGTGAGAATACTGCCTATTTTATTCATCAATATTGAAAGCAGTGGCTATATTGAAGAATAACTAGGAAAATTTGCCATCCAGAAGAGTCTGCCAGTTGTAACATTTACCAATAGCTGAAAGCTGTAATGGAAGTCATACTGGTTGTCACCCAGTCAATGATGGCCTGGAGTATCTTGGATCCACCTAAAGGAAATGAGCCCGACATTAATTGGTACAGAATATGTGCAGAGTCAGAATATCTTTCTAAGGCCAGGGCCTTACATGGTGCAAACGTCGCAGTTTGGCTGCGGCGGAAAAGCTGCGGGTTTTCCAGTCCCTGCAAAGATATATTACAAAGTTTATTTTATTCACTTATACTATACATTTATGAAATTCTGCTTTATAATTTGAGGTACACTTTAAAATATACATTTAACTAAGAAGAAGCTGAACTGATTTCTAAAAACCTAATAGAAGGATTCGGCTTGAAACAGATGATACTTTGTTCCTTAGGCATTCAATTTTAGAGGGGACCTTGGCCTTTAGCTTTTGTAGTATTGGTGCAGCTCCAATAGCTTATTTTGCTTTCTGTAGCTAGACATTTCATCTTCAGCAGGCCTTGCATACTCCTGCATGGTAAATGTAGTATAATGTGATAGCCTGTCTCTTCTTTCTTGCTCACAGAGGATGGTCCCAAGCAAGGGTCCTCCTATATGATGTGTAAATACTTTCAATGATGGCATAAATAGCAAAGCAAATAGAAGATACCAGAAGGCTTGACAGAAAACCTCACTGGAATTGCATGAACAATAAGAGATCTAGGACTTGAAATCGCAACATTACCTCTTATGCAGGTATGTGTTGTCCTAGCCAAATAGTACATTATAACACAAGATGACCTTTTTCATTTCAGTGTTTTATTATCCATATACTTCTTAACTATATTTAGAAGTACCATGAGCAGCTGCATCTTTAAGGCAAAGAAGATAGTCCTCACTTGTACAAGCCAAAATCAATTCATAGGAAATTTAATAAAGTGTCTGTTACTGCATCGAACAATACATCATTGGCTTAAAGACTAGTGGCCAGATAGAAATCTCCCATGATGGCTGCTTGGAGCCTGGTTTTTCTTCCAGGTTATTACTATGTTTATTTATTTGACAGACATTTTCTGTGTGAAGAAAAAATGAGATGGTGATATTATTATGAGATAAAAGGAGTGCATTGTCAGCAGCTGTGAATGGATGCCACTTCCATTGTATTCCTGAAGGCCAAGGCCAAATCAAACCCTCAGTAAAAAGAAAGAAAAACACTATGTACAGTCAGATAATGAAGAAGAGGATCAAAGGATCATCACATTGAATTAAAATGCAATTTAAACCACTCGGGTTTGTCAGTTAAACAACAGACCTCGCAGTCACATTGTCGGGTGACTTCTTGGGAATCGTGATTGCAGCTTGTCCTAATGTACAAATTAGTGTTGTCCTTTTTATGTAGGACATGACATATTATTACATGCAGTGTTTTATGGAAGATATTTCCATAATTGTTGGTAAAGGTTGGTGGATATGTAACTGATCTGAAGACAGTTTATTGATATATCAGTGCCAGAGTATATATAAAAGAGGGTGGTTCCTAAGAGATTAATACATTTATAATAATTGTTTTTGACTGTTAGGCCCCACATGGGGGAATCTGGGCTGGAAAATCCAGTCTATACATTGACTGGGATTCCTGGCCTGAATCCAGTCAGGAGACTAGAACTCCTTGCAACATAGTGACCTATGATGTTAGGACTCCCTGTCTACCCAAGGATTCACTGTACAGTACTCTATATAGTATGTACAATAGAGCTATGAGGGACTCCTAGCAACATGGGTCACTATGATGCAAGATATCCTGGTCTTCTGACTGTGTTCGGGACGGGAAATTCGGCCAGGATCCTTGTGTGCATGGAGTCATATAGGACCTATGATCACAGTGTACCTGTAAAGGCAAACCTCTGTAAGCTAAACATCATCAACCATGATGCTGATGGTATGCTGTATCTGTTTGGGAAAGGGCTGGTGGCTTGGAGTTCAGTCTGTTTAGCTCACAGAGGATTGCTTAGAGTAGATACATTTGAGCAATGTCACAGCTGTAAGAAGCATTAGATGTTTACTGCTTTTCAGTGCGTCAGCAAGGAAAGAGAAAAGGGCTGGCGTAGCTATTAAAATGAGGCAGACAGCTAACCCACTTCACCAGGCATGTGCCAATACAGGAAACTCTCTCCACTATTGAACACAAGTCAGAAGTGGATATGCTGGGACATGGGATGGGGGCTGACAGCCAGAGATTGGTGGACCTTTAAGCAAAACATATGTTATTATTTCCTATCATTTTACACCCAAGATACAGTGGAAATTACTTTTCTTCTGCTGCACAATCCTTTCAATTTACATAACACTGGACAGCTCTATAGGATATATATGTACAGTTCAGCATGTTTTTCTATGTGCTCTACTAAAGGGATAGAATAACTAATATCTAAAATCTAAGGTCATTTATATTACGTAATTATTTAAGCAGAAACAAGTGATGTCATTCTCATCAGCTAAACTAGCAAGGACAGCGGGCACTTGTCTTATTTTGTATACCATAGATAAGAACCAGTGTTGAAGGGTTAATGCAGGATCCATCACTCACATCCATAGCTGTCTAGTAACTACAAGATCAAGTCCTTTATGTGTAGATTCCTCTAGATTTGATATACAGAATGCATACTGTCATATTTTTTTTTACTGTTAACAGTTGCCAGATTATATATAATAACTGATTAAATATAAGAACTGGAAACCACATTGCTGTGAAACAACACTGTATTATTTCTAGATTCTTACACAAAAGCATACTGAGGCTTTTAGCATTTGGGCAGAAGTGAAAAATATCTTCCATGTAACCCATATATACATCAATCTGAATTTTTTGCACAGTGAGATTACTCCATCAAATGAGATTACATCTATTTATGGTGCTGTTTTGTATGTGCCTGAACCGTCTATGAGAAACACTGGGTGTTAGACTCCAATTGCAATTGCTAGGGGTTATCTGAGATTAGACAAAATGTAGCCAAAAGGAGTGGGATGGGGAATACCATGAAAAATAAAGGTCTATTTCGTACCTGGCAAATCCCCTGCCATTCTAGTACCGCCACTTCAGTCCTTCCTCCGGTCTTTGAATACTTGACTGCAGCCATGACATCATGATGTTAATAAGTGATCTCTGACGTTATTAAAAATTAGGATCCAGCAGTCACATGACATGAATGGGCCCTAATACAGTGCTGGCCAAAAGTATTGGCACCCCTGCAATTCTGTCAGATAATACTCAATTTCTTCCAGAAAATGATTGCAATCACAAATGCTTTGGTAATAATATCTTCATTTATTTTGCTTGCAATGAAAAAACACAAAAGAGAATGAAAAAAAGTCAAATCATTGATCATTTTACACAAAACTCCAAAAATGAGCCGGACAAAAGTATTGGCACCCTCAGCCTAATACTTGGTAGCACAACCTTTAGACAAAATAACTGCAAACAACCGCTTCCGGTAACCATCAATGAGTTTCTTACAATGCTCTGCTGGAATTTTAGACCATTCTTCTTTGGCAAATTTCTCCAGGTCCCTGAGATTTGAAGGGTGCCTTCTCCAAACTGCCATTTTGAGATCTCTCCACAGGTGTTCTATGGGATTCAGGTATGGACTCATTGCTGGCCACTTTAGAAGTCTCCAGTGCTTTCTCTCAAACCATTTTCTAGTGCTTTTTGAAGTGTGTTTTGGGTCATTGTCCTGCTGGAAGACCCATGACCTCTGAGGGAGACCCAGCTTTCTCACACTGGGCCCTACATTATGCTGCAAAATTTGTTGGTAGTCTTCAGACTTCATAATGCCATGCACACAGTCAAGCAGTCCAGTGCCAGAGGCAGCAAAGCAACCCCAAAACATCAGGGAACCTCCGCCATGTTTGACTGTAGGGACCGTGTTCTTTTCTTTGAAGGCCTCTTTTTTTTCCTGTAAACTCTATGTTGATGCCTTTTCCCAAAAAGCTCTACTTTTGTCTCATCTGACCAGAGAACATTCTTCCAAAAAGTTTTTGGCTTTCTCAGGTAAGTTTTGGCAAACTCCAGCCTGGCTTTTTTATGTCTCTGGGTCAGAAGTGGGGTCTTCCTGGGTATCCTACCATAGAGTCCCTTTTCATTCAGATGCCGACGGATAGTACGGGTTGACACTGTTGTACCCTTGGACTGCAGGGCAGCTAGAACTTGTTTGGATGTTAGTGGAGGTTCTTTAGCCACCATCCGCACAATCTTTCGTTGAAATCTCTCGTCAATTTTTCTTTTTCGTCCACATCTAGGGAGGTTAGACACAGTGCCATGGGCTTTAAACTTCTTGATGACACTGCGCACGGTAGACACAGGAACATTCAGGTCTTTGGAGATGGACTTGTAGCCTTGAGATTGCTCATGCTTCCTCACAATTTTGCTTCTCAAGTCCTCAGACAGTTCTTTGGTCTTCTTTCTTTTCTCCATGCTCAATGTGGTACACACAAGGACACAGGACAGAGGTTGAGTCAACTTTAATCCATTTCAACTGGCTGCAAGTGTGATTTAGTTATTGCCACCACCTGTTATGTGCCACAGGTAAGTAACAGGTGCTGTTAATTACACAAATTAGAGAAGCATCACATGATTTTTCAAAGGGTGCCAATACTGTCCACCCCCTTTTTTATGTCTGGTGTGGAATTATATCCAATTTGGCTTTTTGACAATTCTTTTTGTGGTTTTCCATTGACGACAAATTAAATGAAGATGTTATTACCAAAGCATTTGTGATTGCAATCATTTTCTGGAAGAAATTGAGTATTATCTGACAGAATTGCAGGGGTGCCAATACTTTTGGCCAGCACTGTATGTATGGAACAGCCGTAATATCTGCCTAAAAATCCCAAGACAGGAAACAAGCAGGTTGTTCAGGGATAGCTGGCACCATGGGCACCTGTCTGGCGTAGTGAACCTGCACATTCTTAAAGGAGTCACAGGATACCCAAGAAGTTTCTTATTTGTTTAGTTAGCATTAAGCTGGTCATAATCTACAGACAGCTGTTTACCAAACACTCATTTGTTCAATAGCTGCATCCATTGACCATCCATAAACATACACGTCCAGCTGTTAATAAGGAACAGGTAGCAGGCTGAGCATGTGTATCAGCTCACTGCCTCTGATGTGGAGAATGGCCTACTCGGCAGGTGCACTGAGAGATTGCTGAGCCAGAAGTCAGGTGAACATCAAGTATTCCATGTGAATTTACAAATCCTCTAGTAGTCCTGGCAGTCTCTTTATTTCATAACAGAGTATAACAACACAGGATGTGCACCTTCCTAAAACTTTTATGTGTTTTCAACCAAATCATGATTCTTATGCATAGATACCTACCTGCATATGAAAACCATCTGCAAATTACAGTGCAGCTCAGCTAAACTAGAATGGAAAAGTGGACCCACTAGGTCACTAAGGGATTTTGTTAAGGGCTAATCCAGGAGTGGAGCCTAATGGATTATGCATGCTTCACCCTTAACTCCTGGTTGGGGTTGTGAAAATTCCCAAAAGGAAACCCCTTGAAAATTCTCTGTTAGTAATGCCTGATGCGTAGATTAACTGAAGTTTCCGAAGTTGCGGAACCAATGCAGAGAGCAGAACTCCTAGTCAGACAGAGCATGGGTCAAGAAAGGCAGAGTTTAGTTGCAAGAGGAGAACAGGCACAGGTCAAGAATCCAAGCCAGGTTGTAACTGTAGGCAGCAGAAATAAACACCACATAGACTCAGGAGCCAAATGGACTTTATTATTGAGGTCTAGGGTGATGGTGAAAGCATTGTCTAAAGTCAGAGGCAATTAGCATGGACCAGCCCTCTAAGAAACCAGGAAAAGAGCAATGGCCAAGAGAAGTACGCTGGACAACCAGAGAGATGAGCCAGTGAGCTGTGACACAAACATTGCGTTACTTCAATGAGAAGAGTGAGACATGTTGGTGCCAGATACTTCTGACAGCAGCTTATATTTAGCCAGGACATCCTTATTTTCTTTACTTCTGCTCTCAAGGGACATTTGAGAGACCCCAAAAACATTAGGTTGTCAGGAGACACTGCAGATTTTGAAGGGGGATTCACCAACATTAATCTCATGTAAAGGTAATGGTGCTCATACATGTGACTAATGTTTCGTCTCCCTCATTGGCCTTACCATAGTATAAGTAAAGCATATAGTTATTATAATATAAATTATATTTATGCTATATTATATGCATATAGCATATAATATAAAGCGTTTCGTTTTTTCAATACGTAATGTTTTAAATTGCTGGTTAATCGTGCCGTTTCCCTTCAAACACTAAACTTCTCAATAGTGTTCTGCTGTTTTCCAGATCTCACGACAATCATAGAATCTCTTTCTTTTCGTTATAAACACCCCCCTTGTGAACTTCATCCATCCCTAATGAACGAGCCCGAGGTTATAAACACCTTAAAACTTGTTATTTCTAAAAATGTTGAAACCATAAAAAGGAAATAGCTGCACTGAAGCTGAGAGTACCTACCCTAAAATTCCCATGAATTATTGACAGTTATTATATTAGTTTAGCATTAGCTAGGGGCATCAAACATCAGATTGCAACTAGTGATATACAACATTACAGCTAGCCTCTGGCCTATGTCAGCCATCATAAACCTTTATGGCGCACCTGCTGTCTAGACATCATTACCTAACAGCAGAACATGACATTATAAATGTAGAGAGCGCACAATACATTACTTACATCCTATCATAGATGCCTCCATCAACTTGCAGCCAGGGACCCATCTCAATCCCTGGGAATATCTACAGTATATCATGCCACAACCTCCAAATCGTATTATTACAATTTCAGTGACCAGTCATCATGGAGGAATGTTTTTTCTGGTCATTTTACAAGGTATGAAGTAATGAGACCTCTCTACCACAAATACCTAGTAGACAAATAGGTTTCCAGATTTCTTTTAACAATTAGTAAATATTCAGGGATCTGCAAAATTGGCAAATATGTCCTAAAAATATAAATAAAAAAGTAAAGTGTTTCATATCCACAAAATATAACCCAGAAAAAGAAGAAGAATTGGTTTGCTCATGATTGTGATGCTTTGTAGTATATCTTAAAAATGGCAGCATTGGAGCCAACTACACTGTAACAGGCGTGCTGGCAATGAAACTTTATCCGTAAATAGTATATACTGTGTTATTTCTGAACTGGATTACTTCTTGTAGCAAATTGCCCATAATTCAATAACCTTACAAGCTTATATACAGTAATTAACTTTATAAAAGTGTTGTTTTGTTTCCTGTCCTGTCATGAGTAGGATGAATGGTGCCCTATACAGTACTTTCTATTGTGACTGTACTCCCTTTACAGTCTACCATATAGTACCCAGTATGACGTATGTATAGATGTGTCATACAGTACAGAGGCGCCCAATTAACATTGCCATCACTTTCCTAGATAACACTTCCTAAAAAAGAAACTTGGGAATATAGCTGGATACAGCTATCTTTCCATAGCTTTGCATTTCAAGTGTGGGATAGGTGGAAGCTTCAAGTGAGCAGGTCATCGGAGCAAGTGGCACTCCCTTCAGTAGTGATCATAATATGATGCTAATAGAATGGACAACTGAATGCCTTAAACCATTTTGCCTTAAACCAGCTTTGCTTGATTTACCAAAAGATCAGGTGTATAATGTTATGCCGGTGCTCTGCACTCGTCGGCATACTATCTCTCCCAGCATACTCAGCTCACCTCTACTACACACTGTGCAGTTCCTACATCGTGATGCAGCCATGCACATCCTTCTACAGTACTGCTAGTGCAGCTCGACCTGCCCATAAAGCAGCCGAGCCCTCCCTCCCTAGAACTTAAAGGCTTAACATGCACACTTGTGGGCCTTTCCGACCAATCCCAGAAAGCCCTGGTCTATTTATTTCTGCTCAGTACAGGGCCTGAGCAATATACGATTTCAGCTAGCTTTGTTGTGCAAAGGTATCTTGTTGTATCTTGCTTGATTCTCATTTACTTATGTTGGCCTGTTTACTGACTTTGCTATTGATTCTGATCCTGTACTATTGTCCTTCTATCTATAACCTCTGCCTGTGCCTCACCAGTGAACCTGTGCTGCCTGTCCTGACCTTTAGGCTTCTTTTTGACATTGCTATCCTGCTGCCTGTCACAGACCTATGGCCTGTACCTGACTAATTTTTGTCTGACCCACTGATGTTCACACTGGCATCTCGCAGGACTTAACCAGTTGCCACCTACACCAGGACCACTCTAAGAGGAAGCAATCTGGTAGACTTACCCCACGAAGATGAGATCCTAATGCACCAGATTAAGGGGTAAAAAGCTGAGAGGCTACTTAGCTAACTCCTTTGGGAGTGAACCAAAGACAAAATGGTTAGGTGCCACAGTAGGTCCACATCCCATTGTCCATTATAGGGAGGTCTTTCCAATTTTAAAAGAATCAAGGCAGTCCAGACCAACCGGCTTTCCTGTGAAAGGCTGCACCGAAACATGTAACAGGGTCTTTATCTGGTTGACATAGCCAAGTAGCCACTTCTTCTTTAATTCAGATTTATATGGGGCTCAACATATTTAGTAAGAAAAAAGTCCATTACATGTAATTGTAATCTGCTGAACAATAAATACCATACACACCTATACATTAAGATATCACCACTGTCACTCATCTATACAAGGACTGGAGTTACTTATACATACTCATACTTTCTGCCCAGCACTACAGCCTGTAAATGTTTCCCGAGACATTCATTAGTGTCACTACTACTGTGATACTGTGTATATGCAAAGGTCACATATGTGAGTATATGTAAAGGTTGTGGGAAATAATCTTCCCTAATGATATTTCAAAGTGCCTTAGTGCAGAGAAAAATCTTTCTAATTGTGATGATTCCACTTAAATATGGCTATAACTCAAAGATGTATTTTGATCTCTGGGTAGCGTATCTCTCTCTTAATTACATTTACTCAAACTGTGCGTAGCTCTAATCCTAGGTGTATGTTATCAGTAGTGGCAACAAAGTAACAATAGGGCTTTGTATTTATCCCAGAGTGGCTCCATTGAATTCCTACATAGCCCTGGGTGATCAAATACACATGCATTGTTCAGCCTGGGCTGTTGATCAGACATGGTTGATAACATATAAAAGTAAAGTAATTATTTCAATTTTATTCCCTTTTTATTTATTGTACTGTATATTGTAACTAGTAACTGTTAATGCTTGCATACATCTGCATATCTGTTCTGAACTGCATGTGTTAGATGTTAATGCCGACCCATTTAGGGGTTAATAAATATACAAAATTTAGAAAGCTTGTCTTGTATTTATCTTGTGGACCCAGCACTCACTGGCGGTGAGTGTGGTTTTTTATGAAAGAAGTCTCAGGTGTGGGCCAAAGTGGTGTTGGCGCACTGAGGATCTTTCACACTAATCTTTTGTGCAACCACATATTGTGGTGAAAGAGCTAGTCTACAGGTTAAGTACTATTAAAGAAGGTTATGTCACATTTTCAGTAACTTAACCGAAGAAAATCTCGTGGTCATCTTAAATCGATGTATCTAAGTATTGATTTGGATCTCACACCCATCTATAGTTAATAACTCTACCATTTCAGGTACAATCCATATATAAGCAGTACATACGTTGCCTGTTTGTATGATAAGTGTTTCTGGAGTCAATGACTGGAGTCAAAGGTTGGATATCCTGAATCTGTTACACTAATACTGGAAGTGGATCTTCTTTCTAAATCTCAATCCGATTAGCACTGGCTAAACCAAGGTGTGGAGTCCCAGGGATTTACTAGTATTCACGCTTTAATCCCTATACAGGGCTCTGGATGTTGCTGCAGGGAATCTTTTTTTATTTAACTGTAATTTTTATTGAAAAGATTTTTCATTAACAAAGTATAAAGAGAAAAGATCAAACAAGCAGAAAACAATGAGGTAGGTAGAGGTTATCCGCCTCTTCTCCCTTAAGCAATATGCATTCAAATTAGACAGTAAACAAGGGAGGGGAGGGATGAAGGGATTAAAAAGACAAGGGTAGAACCAGAGGAAAGGAGGGGAGGGGAGAAGAGGACTAGAGATCAGAGACCCTGTGATGTACAATACATGTCCCAGGGCGCCCAGATAGCGCCAAAGGCCTCCCGAGAGTTGTTTAGGCCCGCGGTCAGACATTCAAGACTCCTCACATCCTTCACTCTAGCCACAAGTTCAAGTTCATGGGGGACTCACTTTCTTCCAGTTTCTAACTATGAGAGTTTTAGCTGCAGTACAAAGGTGCAAGAAAAGCCTGGATGACTTATTGCTCAGGTGCCTGGGGGGAAGGTTCAGGAGATAAACCAGAGGGTCAAGAGGGACCTCTTGCAAAAAGAGAGCAGTCGTCAAAGTCCTGACCTCCCTCCAGAAACCTAGGATGAGAGGGCACGTCCAAAAGATGTGGTGCAAGGTACCCACCGCAGCTCGCTGCAGGGAATCTTACATGTTGTGCATGGAGTAGTCTCATATTATCAATATAAGAGCAAAACCCCGACAGAGTGTTCAATGGAAGTCAGAACAATAACAGTAAAGTAAATATAGATACAAAGCAATGAAAAAAAAGGAGACACAAAGACAAACCAAAGTCAGGGACTGGGTCTGAAACATACCCGGAAGCAAATGGGTACCAAGACCTATCACCATGCAGTGAATGAAAGATCACACTGAGTATATATTACGTTCTTGAGGAGCACATCCAGAAAAGCTGAACAGAAACAGAGCTCAGAAACAAAAAGGATTAACCACTGCTCTCCTGGAGAAAAACATGGAGAACTAAAAGAGCAGAACTACACTGGGACCTGGTAGATATGAAACAGAACCTCAGTGAAACCTATTCAATAAGGACTCAGATAGGCACTTCATTTTAACAAACTTTATATGAATGAACTTTATATACAGTACAAGTGATTTTAGAAAACTTTATATACTAATATATCTTATCAGAAAGAAATGACTCTTCCTGCTCTTATCAGACCATCCCCTGCTCCCCTCCCTCTGATAAAACAGCTTTCACTACGACTCATTTCTATAGAAATCTATGGAGAAAGGAGGGAGAGGAGTGAATGCTTTTAGTCTGACCCTAGAGCTTTCTATCACAACCAAAAGCAGTTTATTCACATCCGTAGGAGTAAGTAATCTCTGTATATGTGCTGCATGATCCTGGGATTGTTTCTGAGCTATTGAGAGGTAGTTTTACAGCAGATTCGCCTGTACACACTTGGTTCAGTCTACAGCAACTAGTCTCCAACCACCACTTTAGAGAGGACTACAATTTCCGGATCTATCATACAAAGGGGGAAACTGATAAAACTGCAGAATATAAGTTATAAACATACTTGCTGCTAAACTGCAGAATATAAGTTATATACATACATACTGTTATACATATTTGACTAGCAGTTTCCAGGAGAATGGCATGTGCAACGCTTCCTGAGGCTTTTGAGGCATGTGCAGTGCTCTCTGAAACTTTTCAGACATGGCCACAACCCTCTGGGTGTGGCTATGCCTCCTCTGGACATTGCTTCACCCCCAATGGGTGTGACCATGCCATCTTCCTCATGATGCAGGCACAAAATGTGCAAGCCATGCCCCTTTTTGGATGGGACCATCACATATAGTAGCCCCTGAAGTCCAGGGTAACTAGAAGCTCAAGGGCCCTGGTGCAAAAGCCCAGCTTTCCCCCCAACTACAACTTCTCCTCACCTTAATTTATGTCAGCCATGTATCAGCAGTACATTTTAACAGTATTTACATTGGTCTTTTCTTCTCTTTCTGGGACCAGACCACAATGAAGACTTGTTCACAATATTTCTGTGCACACAAGCTTCCCATTATTACCTTCCTCTATCGGTTACCACAAACAGCAATTTTCCCTTATTTTGTGCTACAGCCTTCACCACAGAATCTGCCCTTGACTATATTCTGACCAGTTGCTCCTTTTGGCATGAAAAGATTAATTTTCTCCCTTTTCACAGTGGAAGGCAGTGTTATAAATTTTCTCACTCCAGTGCACCAGAGGGCAAGGGTAATAAATTTATGATGCACAAACTGCCAGCCATCAAAGGCAATCAGAAAGAGGATTAAACAAGTTTAATCAGCCTTAGTGGTGAGGGTGACCTATGGATTCCTTGGCTTATGGACCCAGTGGCAGGTGTGACCACTGCAAACTCTTTAGGTTATGCCAGTGCTTATTGGCCCCCTAATACTCCTGGGCCCACGTGCAATTGCATCCTCTGCACTCCCTCAAGTTACGCCCCTGTCAAAGTCCCATAAAAAATGATGGCCCTGAGAGATTTGTCAGCTCTTCTGGGAGGCCGGCATGTCACCCATTCCAGTAGAGTTGGCAACTATCATTGTATAATGCCTAGTAACACTGTTACTACTCATGGACACACACATGGCAGCTTATTCTGAAACGATAAATGAAACAACAGGTACACTTTAAGTACATCATGTGCAGGGGCGCACCGCTAATGAGGCGAAGTGAGGTGGCTGCCTCAGTCGGCACTGTCCGTCACTGTCTGGGGGACGGCATTTTTACTATTCGGTGTTTACTGTGGAACATAATACCGTGTGCAGTGGCCACTGCGGGGCATAATACCGTGTGCAGGGGCCGCTGCGAGGCATAATACAGTGTGCAGGGGCTGCTGCAGGCCATAATACTGTGTAATACTGTGTGCAGGTGCTGCTGTGGAACATTATAGTGTGTGTAAATGGGGTGCTATAAACAGGGGCAATGGCGCCTGTTTATATTATATGCTGTCTGTTTATAGTGGCCATGTGATGTAATTCCAGCCTTGTCACATACTGTAGACATGTACAGGACGAGGCTGTAGTTACATTACATGGCCGCTATAAGATGAATGACACTATGTAAACAGAGAAGCGGACATGGCGCTGGGTCCTGGGTTTTTGAGCCCCACTGATTAGTTTATTAATGACCTGGAAAACCTTTTAATTAGTTAACACCTGGGGCATTATTAATAAGGGGTGCGATATATACAGGGTACACACGGACATTATTAATATAATAAATAAATTCATTATGGGGGGTTATATCATATATTTTATAATTGGGGTAGCAGCAGGATGGGTGTGCAGGTGAGGACAATGTGGGTCAGATGCCTGGAAAAGTGAGGAGCCAAAGATGTCTGTGTTACAAACTTTACTGAGACAAGTCACAGCTGGAAGAAATGGTCATGGTGGTCCAAAGGGAAGAGAAGGGAAATGTGAAGGATTAGTCAGAGACATCACCTGTAAGTCACAAAATGTTACTTGCCCTGTATTCACCTAAATGATAGAGGATAAATACCTGATTGATGGGGATCTGTCTGCTGAGACCCCCACTGAGACTGAGAATTGGGTTTTTCCCCCCCACTGGGCGGGGAATTCAGCCTGACCGCAGCCATATATATAGGTGTGTCACTAGGTGGATGGACAAACCCGCGTGACTCTCATTTACTTCAATGGGAGTGCCAAAGATAGCCGAAGTCCAGGACTCAGCTATCTGCGGCGCTCCTATTATAAAGAATGGGGGCCACGTGGGCTCGTCCATCCACCAAGCAGAAGATGTGTGAAGTTACTTTCATTGTTAATGCCGTGTTGTTGATCTGATACTGAAGTAATACAGGAAGAAGTATTCTTAAAAACGGTTTTATAACTTTGTGTATTGTGTATATTGTGCGACGATAACAGTGTGTTAAACTAGTAGCATGGAAACTCAATTTTTTTTTTGGGGGGGGGGGGCGTCTTTCTATAGTCCGCCTCAGGCAGCAAAGAGGCTAGGTTCACCACTGATCATGTGTAACTTTATAAAGACATTGCATGTCTACCCTGATACTGATCCCAAGTCACAACCTGTCTTATAGTTCTTATGGGTGCACTGAATCCACTTTTGTGAAGTCTTCAGAGCTGAAATCTCCCTTGTTATAGAACTTCAGCTAAGCTTGTTTAATGTGTTTGTTGTTTTTGAATGTTTGTAGATTGTGAATAACTGATCGCTTATGTACAGAAGAGTTGATGGTCCTACCAATAAGGCTTGAATTACACATACAGTTTTTGATGTTGTTTTTGAGCCAAAGCCAGAAGTGGATCCGAAGGTAACTGTAAGTGTTAATTGTTTCAACCCATATAGTCGGCTCAAAAACTGCATAAAAAACTATATGTGTGTCTTCAGGCAAATGAATGGTATGGCTTTTGCCATTGAAATTGTGTCTATGGCCAGCTTTAGACCCACTCCATAAATGGCAAGGATAATAAGGTTAAATTATTGAGCTTTTTCTCTGGATAGTGATATTGCATTTTTGTGTCCCTTTTGTTAAAATAAATAAAGTTATTCCCTAGAGTTCTATGTAGTTTAGGTATCACATGGAACGCTATACAAATTGTTCACAAAACATGTCAACAGTCATCCTTTTTGAGGGAGAAACCTCTTTTCAGTGATTGAAGTAGTTTTTTTCTGAGTCTTCCAAGATGCCCTCAAGCAAGGTGAAGAGAAGGTTGATCCTTTGTTGGCTTTCTTAATGGATAGGTCCCAGCAGAGGGCCAGTTGGAACATTTATCACCAGAGTGGTTTCAGAGAAATTGGTACTAAAAATCAAAGCAACATTTAAACATTATATATTTGATAACTAAACTGATGGAATGATCTGCGGTGACTTCACTGGAGCCCTGGAGAGGTCATCAAGAGATCTGGTTTACTTTCATGCCTGACACACATTGTTCAGCTATTTGTGCTCTGTATTTTAGAGTCTGTTCAAAAACACCAATATTGTCCACAGACATCTGGCTGTCACTATAATGTCACACAAAATACTAAATTTTTACAATGGCTTGCCTTTATTTGATCCAGTAAATCTTATTCTCTGCCAAAGTGACAATTATTTTACCCTGGACCAGATATCTGGTTTCTAGATTTTTATTACGTTTGGATATTTTGTAGACAAACTCCATAACTAGATTTTTGGGCTTTCCTACACTGCTATGGATCTGCAGTCATGTATACAGACTGACAGGTTTAATAGACTGATGCACATGCCGATTAGGAGAGCTAAAGTGGCAACTGCCCAAAGACCACTACCCACCAAATGCAACTGTTACTTAGTTCCCTCCAAAGCTTCCCAAGTAGAGATTAATTTGGAATTTTTATGTGTACCTAGGAAAGGAATATGCAAGGATGTCTTTGTGGGTGGAAACAGAAGAACCAGTTCCAGTGCCATCTTTGGAGGGGTACTAGCTGGCTGAGTGAGACTGCATAGGTGTTGGTCAGAAAGGGTATTATGTCCCCTAAAGGAGACTACTGCTTTTTCAGCCCGCCTTGTGGGAAAGGTCTCTGGGAAAGGAATAAGCAAACTGAATCCAGTGCCAACTTATGGATGGTAGCTCCCTATAGATCAATGCATAGTTTTCCTGAAACCTAGTGGCATGATCTGGGATTAAATCA
The DNA here is from genome assembly GCA_947044405.1 of Leptodactylus fallax. Lineage (NCBI taxonomy): Eukaryota > Metazoa > Chordata > Amphibia > Anura > Leptodactylidae > Leptodactylus > Leptodactylus fallax. Next base: position 821,338 of record CAMRHE010000094.1, read on the forward strand.
AAGCCAAACTATCTCCTCTGAAAAGAAGAGAGACCCATCTACTTTTCAAGGTTATTGCCACTCATAAGTGCAAAGCAGGGTATTGGCTGGCTGAGACAGAATATCTACTCCACAAAAATAGAACCAGATAATACCCTGATTTCAGGCTGGCTATGACTAAGGGGTCAGTATGCATCAAAATGGATTTCCACTGTACCACATGGATTTTAATTACTAGAATAAAAGTGAAGTTTTAATTTATTTGATGCAGTATCACACACACAAGTTTACTGTATGTATTTGTCAGCCATGGAGTCCAAGGGGCTGTTTGCACATGGTTTTGTTGTGCCACATGAGCCCATGTGTTGCTGTGGCCATTTTCAACTGACTGGATGTTAATTTTTTGTTTGTACAACTGTAAATACTGTTATGCTGAAGTAGAAATGTCTAGAAGCAATAACAGATCAGACACAAAAACATCCAGAACCGAAATATACTTTTAACATGACACTCTTGGGCTAATCTATATGTACCAGATTCCAGGAGAACACATTCTGCAGTTTTAGTTGTAAAGTTTGGTGAAGAAGTAGTAATGATCATAAAGAAATCCTAACACAATAGCAGACAATGGTATTTAAGAGTACAATGAGAATTTGTTGCAACAACGCTGGGAGCTTTCTTTTTCTGTTTCAACAAAACTATTCCATTATGCACAATGTAATTTTCACAAAATATGGTTTGTTGAGCCTGACAGAACAGAACTAGACTGCACAGAAGTGTGACAATAGAAAATAGAGAGACAGGCGTTAAAGGGTTAATACATTTGGGTTAATGGCAAAAAGCTGTAAACAGGGGATTATAGATGCTTACCCATTATGGTGGAAATGACACTACAGTATTTGTACAGCTCATAGGAACCAATATCTGAATCCCTCTTTATAGAATGCTAGTGTCGCAAGAATGTGGACAGAAAGAACTAAAGGAGTGAAGATCCTTACTTAGTTATATAGTTTTTGTTTCTTAAGAAAGGTGGTCTCCAAAAATGTCTTGAATGTTGAAACTTTATAAAAACTTTCATGTTCCAGCCATCCATTCTGGCTATGTAATGGCACCAGGCGTAGACACAGCACCCAATGGAAAGATCAGGACAGCCGGCTTCCCACTACCACACTAGAAGTTATGGCAAATAAAGCACACCAACAATCGCAAGTTATGATTTCACCGGGCACTTTACTTCTGATAGGTTTCTGGTACAGAAGAATTTCACAGGGGTTTCACAAAAGTTTCACAGCAGCTTCAAAGAACACAGGTAATAGTCTTTCCTGGCCCATCCAAAAAAAGTAGGACTCCTGTTCACACAGGCTCGCACTGAACCCGTTACTTAAGAATATCTCTGTCAACAAATCTGCTGGCTTTCACACAGTCACTCCACATAGCTGAGTAGCTGCACCAGATTCTCCTCGATACTGTTATGGACTCTGGTTCGACTCACCTCGCCTCCTCTAAAAGGCAAAGGAACACTCCCAATATAGTGAGCTTTTCCCACCCTGGCATGACAGACAGCATCAAGTCGAAGTCTGCATAGACTGTACCTAGGGAAGCCCAAAAGGACACTGCCTACAGCACCACCAAAAGGAGCAATGTATTCCACCTGTGGGGGAATCATCACACTGCCTTTTATCCAAAATGTATGAGAACAGGTTATGGCGTGATGATTCAACAGTGGCAGCTAAAGCTACAACAGCAAACACAAATACTTAGTACAACCAGGATTTGCCAACATCAGCAGCAGCAGACCAGCAACACACAGTGTACATCCTACTGCCACAATGCAAAGAAATGCACAGAGCATAAATGCAAGCAACAGCGGCACAAGACCCTCCCTGATTGGAACCCCCTGCGACACAACACAAGTCCTACAGGCTATAACTGTGGAAAAGGGGAATCTCCATGACCCCATAGTCAAATTCTGAGCCAAGTCTTATCACCCAACATCATTGTCTAACCTCACAAATGTTCTTGTGGCTAAAAGGGACATGAATCAACACCAAAGCCTTTGAAGATATGTAGCTGGACAGATTAAGTTCTAGCTCACAAGGGGGTGTTCTAAACAGGGGAACCTGTTGTACCCTTTGTTGTCCACATAACTCCATATAGCACATATGGATGGCTTTATAGTCTTGTATGAAGACCTTCAGATCAGTTATGTTATTACAGACAGAGCAGATTGCAAGTTGCCATTTAACACGTTACATGCCATAATGTAGAAAACTTTAAATGGACATTTAACACATGCCCCTGAACAATGAATGGTCACTGGAACTTTAAAGTTTGCTACTTCTGCATTTATTTACATCATTATATTTTTTTAGAAAATAGCTGCCTGGTGTTTTCCTTGCCCAAACTTGAAAAAATGGCTAGGAAGAAACAAAGAACAGATTTACAGGATTTACACAGTAGAAAACTAGATGTATTTTCAACATTTCTAAAATGTGTGGGCAGGGCAGTAAGTGAATGGCTTTAGACTACAGATTTGTGGCTATCCCAGTTTCTTATACTGTAGATACATTGCTATATTACTCTCATCAATAGCTTGAAACTATTGCGGTGCCCTCTACCAGTTAAACTGGAAATTGCAGTAAACTGCAGGATAATGATATATAATATGAAGGCTGCAGATGACATAAAGTATTCAGTTTTTGTGGAGTCGTTTTTACAGCAATAGTGGCATAACACATTGAATGTATGTGTGACTGCCTGTCAGTGTTTGATCTGTAGTATGCTCGCAGCCAGTTCCCTGTCATGGTGATTCTGATGCTCTCTGTGTAACCTACCTCCCAGCTGCCTTCACAAGACTGTTTCTTCAGACGCACAGCCCAGTTCTCTGGGCCAGGTTCCAGGCAGTGGTCCATTGACAAGATAACAGGCTGTGTGAGCAGGACTCCAGGGGGTCCACAGCTGACGATGGGACCCAAAAGCGTCTGGCAGCCAGCTAGAGGTAACCTCAATAACAGAAAGGAAGGGTAGACAAAGTGAGATGAGAATTAATTTTCTATCTATCTATCTATCTATCTATCTATCTATCTATCTAGAAAAAAACAGGCAGCACTCCAGTGTGATGTGAAACAAACAGTAAGGGAAGTTTATTGCCCCATTCATGCTGGCAGTTTTTTCTATTTGGATTATTACATTGGGACGGAGCCTATTCCCAGGGGTAAGCACCCGTTTCTTGTACCGGTGCGGTCTAGTTTTTGTATCTATCTATCTATCTATCTATCTATCTATCTATCTATCTATCTAGATAAAAACAGGCAGCACTCCAGTATGATGTTAAACAAACAGTAAGGGAAGTTTACTGTATTGCTCCATGCATGCTGCCTGTTTTTTCTATTTGGATTATTACATTGGGACGGAGCCTATTCCCAGGGGTAAGAACCCGTTTCTTGTACCGGTGCGGTCTAGTTTTTGTATCTATCTATCTATCTATCTATCTATCTATCTATCTATCTATCTATCTATCATATCTACAGATGTGTCCTACCCCAGAGATGTGCCCTACCTCACATTTCTTCTTAGACATTCCCAGATACATGTATCCTAAATTAAGCAATTTTTTAAAATTATTATTTTTTTATTTTGCTTAATTATGTAGCGCTATCATATTCGGCAGCACTTTTACAGATGTTGTCAATCACTTTCCCGTATAGGGCTCACAATCTACATTCCCTATCAGTATGTCTTTGGAGTGTGGGAGTATAGTGGAGTTCCCGGAGGAAACCCACACAAACACGCGGAGAACATACAAACTCTTTGCAGGTGTAGTCCTTGGCAGGATTCGAAGCAGCATGATATTGTGATATGTTAACATAAAAGGATGGAACCCATCTATAGGAACCATCTTATTTATATCTATGTGTGGTCACCCTATGAGGGGCTCGGGTTGTGAATTGCTGCATATTATATTAAATGCCAGCAATATAACAATTGGTTGGAAACGTGGACTTAGGGTGGGTTCACACTTGCGCTTGAGTCCGTCCACTGCCAATCCGAGTGAAAATCTCTGGAAATTGGATAGGCACCGGATAGCAACAGGTTAGCGACGCATTGCTTAAAAACCCATCATTTGAATGGGTTTTTAAAATAATGCGCGGGTGTGCGCTTACACCCTCTGCGCCGCGAATCCAGTTTTTTCGTCGGAAACAAAGTCGGACATGCAGGACTTTGTGTCCGACGAAAAAAAACGGCTTCGCAGCACAGAGGGTGTAAGCGCACACCCGCGCATTGCTTTAAAAACCCATTCAAATGAATGGGTTTTTCAGCAATGCGTCGCTAACCTGTCGCTATCTGGTGCCTATCCAGTTTCCCGAGATTTTCAATCGGATTGGCAGCGGACAGACTCAAGCGCAAGTGTGAACCCACCCTTAGCCTGTAACCCTAGTATTTCAGATTTACAATAAAATATGAGAATAATGTTAACTTCCATCTTAAAATACACAATGTAAAATGATGTGAGATAAATTATAACATGTCTTTAGGGACCTACCTCACATCTTCCTGTTTGTGAAGTGTCAGGTATATTTCATAGATCTTCCCCCGGGGAATGGCGTCTGGAGGTATGAGTAAACTGAGGCCTGAGGTGAAGCAGACAGAGTATCACTATAGATTTACAATATTCATGTGAATGAGACATAAAGAGATAACTACACACAACTACTATCTTGGTACACAAGGGTATGTCATGGGTATCTAAAAGCTATATTGAAAGTTTTCAATATATAGTGACAAGAACATTAAGTGTCTAAGACACGCCTAGACTATTGGACTAAATGATTGACAATTACAGAGGTATAGGGAGGACATATCGAAGGCATGCACATCTGCTAACATGGCGTCTTCAGGATGGACACATGGAATGACAGCTGATATATTTATTCTCTATTTTTTTCTGGAATCTACTTTCAAGGAGAATTCAATAAATTTCCTGCTTTTTTTTAAGAAACCCTGAGTCCTCATGATATAACCCATATTTTACATCTGGGTAAGAATTTCCGAACATCCTTAGAATTTTTTAGAAGTTCCAATCACAAACTTTACTTTTCTTTATATATTGAAATAGCACACCTGTATAATGTGACACCACCACAGAGCAACTAAAGCATTACATGGTGACGGTGAATTCAATACACAGACATGCTGGGTCCTCCAGAGTAAAGGAGTTGTTCCTTGTGGCTGCTCTGGCTAATTGATATTGTTTATGTAATTGAGATACTCCCCTTTATTAACTCTAATGTCCTACTAGGGTTTTCTAAACCACCCCAGGGCAAATTAAGCATTATATGGTGTCCAATGAAATCAATAGGTTGTCTGTAGGACATGCTGGGTCCTCCAGAGAAAGGGAATTGTTCCTTGTGGCCGCTCTGGGTTCTAGATAATTGCTATCATTTATGTAAATGGGAGACTCCATAGGGTCAAAATATGTACCACATTACAAGATAATACATAGTCATAATTTACTGTAGATACATTATTTTGTATAAACCCACTGAAAGGATTGTCTCACCAAGAACAACCCTACTTGCACCAGTCCTGGCAATTAGCTGATAGTAACAGGTCAGTACCCCATGTATGTATCTCATTTTGCCACATGAAGCTGCAGCTTTCAAGGCATTATTCCAGCATCGACTTTTGAAGGGATGATGTAGTCTTACATGGACGTTATTGAGTTGAATGTTTGCCCATGTAATAAAATTACAGCTTAAAGGCAATGAGTCACCTAAAATTGGCTATTTTTTAAACTAAATTTTTATGTGAATTTTTAAGAATTTTTGATGATTTTATTTTGAATTTTCTATGTCGCTATCTATATATTTTTTAAAAAGTTCAATATCCTGCAATTTTCACTCTGGCCACTAAAGACTAACAGCAGTCTTACACTTCCTAATTCTGTAGGGGTTTTTATTGCAGCAGTGACCTCTTTACATCACAAACATGACATACAATATCACAATAGAAGTTCACACCTCTACAAATAACACTATCACCTATCATTACATCTACTGCTGACAGTAGATGATGTCACAGCTTATCTACTCCCTCTCCCTGTATAGAGAATATGTAAAAAAAACTCTCCAATAGTCTTTCCCATAGGCTCCAGAGTAATGCTGCCTACTGCCATGACTACACTGTAAAGCATATCACTAAATACTGTTAACACAGCAGAGAAGAAGCTCAGGTAAGATGGCAGCCCACATAACCATATACAAAGAAATTGAATAAAAACTGCTACACTTAAAAAAAAAAAAAAAAAAAAAAATCAAAACAGATTAGAATCCCAAACAGAGGAATTCCTCTATGATGTCCATATGCCCTAGTAGGGCCATGTTTTGTCTTCATACTTTTTGAAGCATTACGGATTACTGAAAAGACTAACATAAATCTGTAAGTACCTGTATTTGGAATCTTAAGACGTCCTCCTAAAAAGTTGAAGGTACCATAGGCCATATTACTTGATCCACGTGGCAGGGTACGGAAATAGTTTTGGGTGGAGAGTCTAGGCAATGTGTGACTATGCTCCCTTGGTAAACCTGGTCCCATAGGTGGCAGAAGATGTCCATTGGTTAGCTGGAATTTGTTTCCACCATCTTGTCGTAGGCACAAGGATCCCTGATAGGTCATTGTTGCTGTGCTCAGATCAGGCTGAATAGTCAATAGGTGAGCTTGGCCTAAAACAAAAACAAATCTTTACTTATTTCTCAGGAAATATGTTCAAGTATACCAGTATTTAACATCATTTAGTGATAAACTTGTGTATAAACAATTAGCCATGTATCGATCTGATATTCCAATCCTCCTATATACTTAGAAAGAAAGTTAATGGGAAATCTTTGAGGAAGGATTTGTATATGTAAATGAGTACTTCAGTGACTACTTTGCATAATTGCTGTTGTACTACTTTTATGAAATACAATGATAATTACTATGATAATTGCAAAATGCAGCATAACAGTATGAATATATTAAAATAAATCCTCAAGATTTTTTTTTTTTTTTTGTAATCAAGATCAGTCAATCATCTGTGCTCAAAATGTTACACCATGAAGTTCTTCCTACTACCTTTCTCTAGTTTTAAACCTTAATGGACATTGTATGAAGTGGTGTTCTGGTCACTCAAGTCACTCAAGGCAAGCTTCTAACATTAAGTTTAAAGAGGACCTTAGGCCTCTCCCGACATGTCTGTTTTAGTTAATAATCAACATCCTAGTGGGAGTGCTGGAAAAAGGGAACTGATTGATTTGTATGTGTTGGTACTAGAGATGGGCGAATTGGTTTGTACAGAGCCAGGTTAGACCTGAATATTCCAAATTGTTATCTTTTTACGAAACTGAACAAATGGAGATTCATCTTGGATGAATTAAAATGGCTGCTGCATTATACTCTGGGGTCTCTTTAGACCCCATAGTATAATAGGTGGAGACACTTGAGAGGTGACAAAAATAAAAAAAAACCTCATACTTATCTTCCATTACCTCTCTTGGGCCTCCTCGCGGCGTACAGCGCTTTGGAGAAGAGATCCCAGAGTATAATAATTTCACTTTTCACTTTGACATAAGTTTGTCTGTGTTTGCCTAAAGAGCTAGAAAGTATATGTCTTGGAGAGTACTAAGACTCTGAAAAATACCAGGATGTGCGCTCCTCTTAATGGATGCAAGACTCAGGTGACAATAGGTCTTGACACAACAAAAGATGTTTATTGAAATATATAATAAAATTGATAACGCGTTTCGGGTCTTTTTCACTGATTACAGTGAACCCCTTCTTCAGATCCAATATACAAGTATAATAAACAAAAATTAAGTAAAATATAATACTAACTTTATGGAAATTACATTAAAATATGCTATAGGTTAAAATAAAGGTTATATTTTGTGATGACATTAAGTAAGATATATGGCATTTTTACTAATAAGTACATGTTTGTGGTTTATAAATTATATTTAAATCCCTCTATTTTAACCTATAGCATATTTTAATGTAATTTCCATAAAGTTAGTATTATATTTTGTTTAATTTTTGTTTATTATACTTGCTGTATACTGAAGAAGGGGTTCACTGTAATCAGTGAAAAAGACCCCGAAACGCGTTATCCATTTGATTTTATATTTCAATAAACATCTTTTGTTGTGTCAAGACTTAATGTCACCTGAGTCTTGCATCCATTAAGAGGAGTGCACATCCTGGAATTTTTCTTAGTACTCTTAGTACTTAGTGAAGTCTTAGTACTCTCCAAGACATATATGCATTTATGACACTGATATATTCAGCTTGCCGTATGCCAGAAGTTGCTGCCCTCTTTTTGTCTCTCTGATATTATTATACAGTCACTCACGTGACCCATTATAAGAAAGAACAAGGAGCGCATCTATCCTGCCTTTTTTTGTTTCCTTCTGCAAAATACCGTTAGAGCTAAAAAGTAGATAGATAGGTTCATAGGAGCCCTAAAAGTATTCTGCACAATACTGCAACAATTGACTGTTTTAAGTCAATTTAAAGTGTGGTTTGTACTGAGCTTGTTCTTTCCAAAATTAACTGGAGTCTGAGCTGCCAAACCCGAACATGAAACAAATCTTGAGAGGTTCGCCCATCTCTACCTTTTCGTAAGACTTTGCACTATGATATATATGCGCTACTTACCCCCCAACAGTCACATTAAAATTGCAAAAACCCTCCCGAAATTGTCACTTTTTTATTGCAGATTTTGAATTTATTTCTGTAAAAAATATTATTGGCACATAACTCCAGTGCCTTATGTGCATTTTAACCCTTTAGCGATCTAACACACTTAGCTTTACACCTGTAACATTTTATACCTCTCTGCATTCCAACTTTCACAACTTTTTACATTTTATTTCAGTATAGCTTTATGAGAAATTGTATCTTGTGTAGTAAATAAGATTTTTGATCAGTTTTTATTACTTTTTGTTTTTCAGAGAGGTGAGGTGAGATGATTAGAAAACATCAATTCTGACATCTGAATTTTAATGTTTATGGCGTTTATCATGTAGAATAAATAACATACTCATTTTATTTTAGGGGTTGTTACATATCATTTTGCAGTCACCCCCCTCCCAATGCTAACAGCCATTATTTATACAGTTCCAGAAGGGATAAAAAAGGAACACTATCGTGCAGAAAGAAAAGATGCTGGTAGAGGAGTGGTTTATATAGGAGTACTGAGGGGGCAGAGCTTTTCTTGCCAAGGGCATTATTATTAGGGTGATGTCATGCAAGTGAACAATACACCTGATCATGCAGTATCATCTGCGTTAAAATATATTATGTGAAGGATGCAGCTTTTGCTAATGTACCCTAGGATCAAAGGAATTCATGATTATAATGGTGCCTGTGGGTCACAGACCATGGCTTAAGGTAAATATCTCGCTAGAGGATATTTGGTAGTATTATATTTTGCCTCCAAGGACTTTTCCCAAATACCAAGGGCATAACATGAAAGTCCCATAAGTGAAAGGGTTTAAGTGGTCACAGTCATTGGAGCCCACAGTTCACCCTTACCACCCAATACCACCCAAGCCTGATTACATTTCTTTGATGTCCATTCTGATTTCCTTTGATGTCTGTCAGTCTGTGCATTGTAAATGTATTATCTCTGTCCTCTGGTGTACTGGAGTGAAAGGATTTATGATACACAACCTTACACTATCAGTAAGGAGAAAATTAAGCCTTTCTTGGCAAAAAGTATCAGTTGGTCAGCACAATATAGTCAAGGAGGGAAAGATGAGAAGTTTGTGTGCACATACATGTGAACAAGTTTTCATTGCGGTTTGGGCCCAGATACAGTTGGAAAGGTAAAGGTAAATACTACTAAAATGTATAGATGGGATGCGGCTGATAGTAGTAAGAAGAAATTGTGTAGAGAGGTGCAAAATGAGCCTTTAGTTACACCCCTGCCACATACTGTTCAGTTGTTAAAACTGTATACATCTGAATTGTATTTGTACACTGTTACATTGGCATGTTTTAGTATTTTACAATATTATTTTCAAAATGATACTGTCGAAGTGGTTATGCCATCAATATCATCAATATACACCAATACAATCAATAGCCTTTGCAAAGTATTATTATATAGACATCTATCCTTGCAGAAATATGGCAATTATCACCTTGTTACAGCACCCCTCGTGTTCAAAATGTACAGGTCTGTGCATTGCATTCTAGTGACACTGTTAATCATGTATGCCTGGTAGAATACAGTACAGCTTCTGCTGTGTCCTCAGTGAAAAAAGCAGAGCTGTCATTTAGACTGGACACTGACTTTCTTTCTGCTTTTCAAGAAGGACAGGAACAGGTATAAGATCTTTCAAGACTAAGCAGCACAAGGTGGTGAGGTACTTCTCTAATTGCTTTTCTCACACTGGAGTTTGTAAGACACCCCCGGAGCCATCAGCAAAGGGGGACATGACTTTGGGATGGGGGAACCAATAACTCCTGCAGTTTCATCTTTGTGCAGTAGTTGTGTGGATTTCTATAGGCTGGTTCAGCTTTAAGAGTATATGTGTGTTTATTCAGCTTTAGGAGTATATAGTGCCTAGTGTTACTGTAGGGAGGGAGGAGTTTAGAAACTTTTCTCTCCCGCCCGCCCTCTTTTAATCACTATTTTACAATTGCTTTTTTCACGTTTACCTGTATAATGTATCTATTATTGTATCATTTCTTTGTTTGATACTATATTTGTGTATCTGGTCACGACAGCCGGAGGTAGGAAGGTCTGGCAGGGTACGCTTCAAGGTGGAACTTTCATGGAAAAGGGGACCGTTGGTGGTATGGTACCCCTGGGCGTTATGGTGTTTGTCGGAAGGTTAGTTATAAAAGCACATGGCAAAAAGTTATGCAGCACCCGGGACATATTTGTCGGCTCCCGAGTCGGCGCGATGGGGCTGGGAGAATTGTTAGTCGGGCGCTGCTTCTGACGGGCTCCCGCCAGACCTCCCTAGAAATTTTGTAAAATCTGTTTAAAAAAAAAAAGTGATTATATATATAATTCTAAGATGACTTTTATGAGTTAAAGTTGGCATTATCCTTCTAAGCCCAAGGGAAGGGCAGTCCTCCAGCCATGGTTCCCTAGAGATTTCCTCTACAGGGGTTTTTTCCTCTCCTGAGTGCTGTAGGATGACTCTTCGTGAGTCGGGGGTTTCCCGGGTTTAGTCCGTATTTCATAGCATTTGCCTGAAAGTTTAGTTTTTAAGTTATTTGTTCGTGGCAATGGCAATAAGTGTACAAATAAATAAATTGAAATAATATTACGTTAAAAAAAAAAAATTATAAAGAGAGTCAGTTGAATCTAAAAATGTTGCGTCACATGGTCCATTAGTAAACTGTCACAGCTTTACTTTTGCGGTTGAGGAGTCAGGTGGAAGTTGCAGGCAAGTTATTGTGGACTTATTTTAACTAATAGAGGAGGTTAAACCTCATGGTGGTGAACAGGCTGAGTTTTGGAAATAGCCATCCTGAAGGATGTTGTAATAGTAATGTCATCCAGGGGCGGGCACAGAGGTTAAGCACAGGGTTGTTGGTGCCCTTAAAGTGTACTGGCTCTGCTAGAATTGAAAGCCGGAGTGTGCCGCCCCTTTATTGCCATCTGGCCGGGTGCTGTATGTCAGACAGCTGGGGATCTCACAGTATTCGTGAATCCCAATGGTCTAGCACTTCACCTGACTCCTTCTGTGATTATTTTAGTTCTGTGATTTAAATAAAGCTGTGGCCATTTTTACACCAAAATAAAGTGTTTTGTGTGTTTATTCCAAAGTCAATGTTTACTGTAGTTTGAGTGGTTTTAGGAAGGAGTGAGGGTCCATCCCAGATCCAAGTCATGAGGAGGTCTGCCTTTTACTGTTAGAGAGAAAGCCCAGCATGAGCATCAGCTTTTAAACTGCTATAAATGCTAGTGCCCATTCTAGCCTTTCTCTCTAAGAAAAAAAAGCCTATGTCCAGCCTAAATGATATTGGTGCTTATTTAAATGAAGATATAGCAAAAGCTGTACTGTATTTAGCTGGGCATGCATAATTCACAGAGCCCCACTAGACTGCCATTTCTGTTCATGGCAGAAGAACTTTAGTAAATGCCTCTTCTATGCACTTTCATTATATGAAGCGTCCATGAGTTCAATGCCACGTAGATAGATGGTGGAACTGGCTGTCAAACATGATTCCTCTATCTCTAAAATTTAAGCAACAATATACAAATATATGCACTAAAATAAGCAAAACTAGTATATTCTTACCTGCTTTTCCAGGCTTGAGGCTGACAGGCTGGAAAGCGGCTGTGAGGATTGAGGAGTCAGCCACATCAGCATTTAAGCCTTCCTTCCTCCGCCAGCACACTAGTATTACTGCTAGTAAAAGTACTAGGAACACCGCCACTGCGACTACTCCAACATAAAGGGCCACATCCTCCGGGGCGCCTACCGCTGCAGCACCCAAAGAAAGAAAAATAAGCTCAAATGAATAATTGTGAGTTAAAATCACATACACATGTATTACTCAGCTATGTGTACTGTATACAACATCTTAGAACAAGTTTACATTTTGAGCAGGGTTGCCTTATACAGTATTAAATTTCACCTTGCTTTACCTAGACAATTATTGTACATTTGTGAGATCCAACCATAGAAGAGTACAACTACTGTAGCAAACAATATTTCTTTAATTCTGTCTATGTCATATATATCTATTTATCTATCTATCCATCTATGTTATATTTATATAGCTATTAGAAATGGGATAAACAACTTCTATCGAGCTGGGTTCCAACTGAATATTCCAAATTGTTCAGGCTTTTTTATGAAACTGAATGAATGGAGATTCGTCTCGGGTGAACTACTATGGCAGCCACGTTATACTCTGTGGTCTCTTCAGAGCCCCAGGGAAGGTGACAAAAACAAAAAAAAAATATTCATACCCCTTTTCCTTTACCAATTTTGAGCCTGGCATGGCATCTGGCACTCTCCTGTCTCTGAGAGAGAACACCAGACACAGCGAGAAGGCCCAAAAGAGGTAAGGGAAGCTGAATATGAATTTTTTTTTTTCCAGCTCCCCTCAGCCTCCACCTATTATACTCTGGGGTCTGAAGAGACCCCATAGTATAATAATGTCGCTTTCTCTTTGACACAATTTCAGCTTTGCCTTAGAGAGCTAGAAATTGGATAGATAGGTTTCTTTTAGCCCTGACAGGGTTATACACTAGGTTTCAAGCCATTTTAAGGTGGGGTTCATACCGAACTTGTTCAACCCGAAATAAATCTTTGACCTGAGCCAATGGAAACCAAAACGAATCCTGAGAGGCTCACACATCTCTAGTATCTACCCTATCTATCTATCTATCTATCTATCTATCTATCTATCTATCTCATAGCTATTTGTCTATCTATCTATCCATCTACCGTATGTCCTATCTATCTATCTATCTGTCTATATATTTATGTACCCATATATCGATCTATTATCTTTTTTTACAAACTGCAAATTTAGAAATGACACAGAAACATGACACTTCTTTCAGAATAAAATATCTTTTGTTCTTATGTGTTCTGCATTATTAGGGTTTACACTTGACATGTAGCACAAGGCAGAAATGTACATCTCCCCTGCATCTACTGTAAGTGTGACTGCTTTGCCTGAGAACACACTCGTACCCTGTAGGTACTGCCAGTCTGGTTTCTTTGCACAGCTCTCATGTGCCAGAGCAAAGTCATTTCTAATTACTGCCTACCTGTATCCCATTAGTCAACTCTTCTCATTAAATCACCATTATCTTAATATAGACATTGGATTCATCTACTGACTGCACAGAATAACCTACAGCGTAGCCCATTTCTGTCCCCATTCAACTGTATGCACACAGCAGAGGACACAATTGTATTAGATATACAGAACGCATATAGTCTCTACTTCTAGGCTGTAATGCAGCTAAAGTTAAAACAATAGCCTGAAATATAAATTCCTGCCTTTTATCGGCTGCTAACCTACTGCGAGTATAACTTGTATGACCCCCAATCTAAAGGTGTACTTCGGTTTTAGCTAATACATTTTTATTCAGCATATAATGATAAGTTACATAACTTCTTAATGGAACTTTGTGTATTAATTCTTCACAATTTTCAATATCTCTTCTTGCTGCAATTCCATAAGAATCTTCATTGTTTCTGCAGAGATTCTAAATCTAAATATTTGTTGTGAATATTTGATGGACATACAGTACATGTGTTTGCTACAAGAGAGATATTTTTTATTGATCTGAATGGGGTTGTTTCAGAGGCGATTTGTTTGCTTGTGCAAAAAGTCTGGAGCCCTGCAACTGTGAGATCTTTACATGACCAGCCTCTAGAAATAAAGAAGGAAAGCTCTCATTTACTAAATTAAATATAGCTTTTGCACTTCCTTGAAAGGTCTTCCGTGTACAGATGTATTATGACTATAACACTTAAAATATCAGGTTCTATGGTGACCAAAGTTTTCTTCTGCAGTGACACAGGCTTCACATGTTATGTGTGTAATGCAGACAGTTAAATACAGGTTCACCATATTCACCTGCAGAAATGCTAAGTGTCACATTAGTTCTTCTAGTTCATCCTTGCCAACAATTACATAGCCCAAATTGGGACATTTAAGTCCCTCACCAGAACCACATAGGATCTCCAATTTTGAGCAGGGTTTGCCTAAAGCACATCCCTTTTGTGGCCCATTACTGAGATTGTCCTGACAAAAACAGGATTGTCGATGTTAGTATCATAGTTTTTCCAGGATAAATGTTGCTATAGTGGTGCCGTGCATGGACTTAAAAGAGGAACAGAAACCGTTAGTTTTAATTCCTTGCCACACCGTGGTGTACATTTAACTTCCACTGCTATACGTTGATGTTTTTTTTCTGGCTAAAAATATTGATGACCTATCCTAAAGATAGATCACTATCACTAATATCAGATCTGTGGGGATTTGCCACCCCCATGGATTAGCAGTTCTTAACAGCTGATGTACAGAGAATGAGTAACTGCATCTTAGATTGCTTTCAGATGAATGGGAACTGATCTGCAGTACTCAATCTGGACACTACACAGAGAACAGAGCCATCTGCTTCCTGCTCCATCATCTCTGTATGAGCTGCTGAGAACTACTGATTAAACGACCAATCTGATATTGATGACCTCATCTATATATTTAGCCTAGAAAATCCCTTTAGGCTGGGGCCCCACATGACGTAAACACCATGGTTCCACTAGGGCGAAAACTGCAGCGTTTCACAGTCCTTGAAAAGCGAATCCCATCCACACATTGCAGAAAAATACCTGCAATGGAAATGCTGCGATTTCCAAAACCGTCAGTGTTTTTGGAAATTACAGAATGCCAATTATGCCTACGGAAGCACCGGCGGTTTCCATATAGGAATAATTGAAGCAGAACGTCCGCAGATGAAAACTCTGCAGACTTTCTGTGAAAAGCGCTGCAGGAAAAACCACAATGCGTTTCCACCGCGGTTTCTCCTGCAGCACTTTTTCGCTGTGGCCCGCTAAGTGGTGCCTTAGCCTTAAGGTTGCACCACCATGATCACCTGCAGGAGTGTCTGGATATGAGTGATTTAACCCTCCTGATGATTAGATTCAAGGCATCACAAAGGAGGGGTCTTCCTTTACTCCCCAACTGTCAGCACCACTGATAGAGATTGTCTCAAAAAGAAGAGGGCATAGCAATCTGCTGATTACTATGGGTCCGGCTTCTTATACCCAGGTGATCATCTGTTATCATTGGGAGAAGCAGAGCCTAGTCACATATTACTTCTCACTGCATGTCCTTACTGCAGTGGAAATACAGTGCCTTGCGAAAGTATTCGGCCCCCTTGAACTTTTCAACCTTTTGCCACATTTCAGGCTTCAAACATAAGGATATAAAATTTTTATTTTTTGGTGAAGAATCAACAACAAGTGGGACACAATCGTGAAATGGAATGAAATTTATTGGATATTTTAAACTTTTGTAAAAAATAAAAAAAAACTGAAAAGTGGGGCGTGCCAAATTATTCGGCCCCCTTAAGTTAATACTTTGTAGCGCCACATTTGCTGCGATTACAGCTGCAAGTCGCTTGGGGTATGTCTCTATCAGTTTTGCACATCGAGAGACTGAAATTCTTGCCCATTCTTCCTTGGAAAACAGCTGGAGCTCAGTGAGGTTGGATGGAGAGCGTTTGTGAACAGCAGTTTTCAGCTCTTTCCACAGATTCTCGATTGGATTCAGGTCTGGACTTTGACTTGGCCATTCTAACACCTGGATACGTTTATTTGTGAACCATTCCATTGTAGATTTTGCTTTATGTTTGGGATCATTGTCTTGTTGGAAGATAAATCCCAGTCTCAGGTCTTTTGCAGACTCCATCAGGTTTTCTTCCAGAATGGTCCTGTATTTGGCTCCATCCATCTTCCCATCAATTTTAACCATCTTCCCTGTCCCTGCTGAAGAAAAGCAGGCCCAAACCATGATGCTGCCACCACCATGTTTGACAGTGGGGATGCTGTGTTCAGGGTGATGAGCTGTGTTGCTTTTACGCCAAACATATCGTTTTGCATTGTGGCCAGAAAGTTCAATTTTGGTTTCATCTGACCTGAGCACCTTCTTCCACATGTTTGGTGTGTCTCCCAGGTGGCTTGTGGCAAACTTTAAACGAGACTTTTTATGGATATTTTTGAGAAATGGTTTTCTTCTTGCCACTCTTCCATAAAGGCCAGATTTGTGCAGTGTACGACTGATTGTTGTCCTATGGACAGACTCTCCCACCTCAGCTGTAGATCTCTGCAGTTCATCCAGAGTGATCATGGGCCTCTTGGCTGCATCTCTGATCAGTCTTCTCCTTGTTTGAGATGAAAGTTTAGAGGGACGGCCGGGTCTTGGTAGATTTGCAGTGGTCTGATACTCCTTCCATTTCAATATGATCACTTGCACAGTGCTCCTTGGGATGTTTAAAGTTTGGGAAATCTTTTTGTATCCAAATCCGGCTTTAAACTTCTACACAACAGTATCACGGACCTGCCTGGTGTGTTCCTTGGTCTTCATGATGATCTCTGCGCTTTAAACAGAACCCTGAGATTATCACAGAGCAGGTGCATTTATCCAGAGACTTGATTACACACTGGTGGATTATATTTATCATCATCAGTCATTTAGGACAACATTGGATCATTCAGAGATCCTTACTGAACTTCTGGAGTGAGTTTGCTGCACTGAAAGTAAAGGGGCCGAATAATATTGCACGCCCACTTTTCAGTTTTTTATTTTTTACAAAAGTTTAAAATTACCAATAAATTTCGTTCCACTTCACAATTGTGTCCCACTTGTTGTTGATTCTTCACCATAAAAATTTTAATTTTATATCTTTATGTTTGAAGCCTGAAATGTGGCAAAAGGTTGAAAAGTTCAAGGGGGCCGAATACTTTCGCAAGGCACTGTATATCATTACATCATGTCTATTCAAATGAATAGGTCTGTCAGCAGAACAAAAAGAGGAAAGCTCCAGTATGATGTTCATCATCCCTTATACAGCCTATGGAGAGGGGTTATCCTTATGGAGTAATCCCTTTTATTATAAATTAAAGGGGTTGTCCAGTTTCAGACAAATATTGAAAGACACATGTTATTGCTTGCATCAGAATTATACAATGTTCCAATATACTTTCTGTATCTATTCCTGTGGACACACATGTGCACATCACATCACATGATCATGGACCGTATATCACATGACCATGGACTGATTTTTATCCACTGGAAGTAAACAAAGAATGACAGCAAGCCAAGAGCTAGAAAACTGTGAGGAACTGATACAGAAAGTACATTGCTAAAATTGTATATCTTTTGATTATATAAACAATAACATTTATCTCAATGTTTGAAACTGGACAACCCCTTTAAATATTTTTCATGAGGCATGTACAGTAGTACAAAACAGAAATATCACTTGTGGTTTTTAAAGAGTGGTTGCATCGACACAACAGGAGTCACTTAAGATGAGGAGACTCTATTGTGTCTTGAAAATGCAGATATCTGCACTGACTTTACAATGTTCAAAGGCATAACTACAGCTGCATGAAAAGAAAATGTATCAACATGGAAAAAAAAATCCACATCCCGCTCCCCGAGGACACTTAATCAGAATTAGATTTTAAGGGGGGAATTAATTACTGTACTCTCTAAAAAGTCATTTAACTCTTCCATTACAGCAGACATTAGCACATGATTTATCTTGGTAGGATCAGGTTTGTTTTCTGCTGAGATAGATCATGAATTATCACTGATTAAACTGAACAAATATTTTAAGAACAGCTACAAAGATAGATAGCATTCAGCAGGAACTGGTTGCCTAGGAATACCAGAGCTAAGCAGAAAGTCTATTTCCCATAAAGACGAGTGCAATTTTTTTCTATTTAGTTCGCCCACAAGATCTATGATGTTTGGATTAATGGGTCAGTCTCTAATAATATTAGCAGGTCACCTTCTGTGGTAGTTTATAACCCAACATAGCTATTTCACCTTTCTGACAGAATATCTGATATACGTAATTGATATTTCCAAAATCTTCTGTAACACCAATAAAAGAGAAAATTACACCAAGCCTGTATACCCGGCTAACGTATACCCTAAGGAATACCAGCCTGAAGATAGCAATCACTAAGTTGCAAGGAATGCTCACAGCAAAACAGGAGTTTGATCCACTAACATGAAACATCACCCTATTTTTTTGCAGATGAAATTATGTCTCTTGAGAGCTGATTCCACAGAGAACAAAGTTAATAAGTATGGTATGTGTTCACATTCAATTCCCTTTGAAGTCAGGCTAAAATATAGAATCATTGAACTGACCGAACTAGGGAGGAAAAATCAATTCTACTCAAGCTCCAAACTGGGTTGACCAATGGCATAAAGGTAATAATACATGGAGCTGATACAAACATAGTGGATGCATAAATTAGGTCATGTCAATGATCATTCGCCTAGCTGTAAAACAAGTATTGTCTATTTAAATAGGTCTTATCGATTGTCTATTTAAATAGCTGTGTCTGCCAAAGTGGCAACACTTACTGTGCATGCAGAGTTCACTGGTGCAGTTCCGGGTCTCTGTGTCAGGCCCTTGACACTGTGACCCACCATTCCTTGGGGCTGGCTGGGTACAATCTCTGCTTCTCCAGTGGGTGCAATCAGAAGTACAAGAAGACCAGTAGCTCCACTCTGCCCATCCTCCACTCACTGCATATATATCCAACCAGCAAAATAAAAGCAAAAAATAAATTCATGTCTAGCAAATCTAGCATTGCATTCCCATCACATGCAAGTGCAGAGCATTGATCTTATATAATTTCCAAATGCTCTATCTGCTCTCCCCGTGTAATGGAGCCATCCTGATCTTGCATCATACACAGCTATTTCTCTCTGCCTGTCTGTCTCCAGAAGAAACCAATCTCTCTATCTGCTAATACCCAGCCTCCTTGTACTCTGTATTACCTCTCCACACAACTTTTTATTCATTGAGTTTAGGATAATTCTAGCCAAACCCCAAGTCTTGAGAACATATATGTGCAATTTCGCAATCATCCCTCAAGTCAGAAAGCTGAGATCTATTGTATTCTTTCAGTGAAATGATGATTCAGCAATGTCTGTACTGGTAGAAGAGATGCAAAAAGTAGTCACTGGAGCATTTTCTTGTCCACTTAAGTCTTTAAAGACATAGGGGGCAAAAGGTGCTCTCCATTGAGTACTCTGACAACAGCACCATAGAGCTCAGTTTCCTGACAGCTCAACCTGAAAATCAAGGAGGGACTGTTCTTAGCTACCATTAAAGCTAAAAACTAATAGAAACATTTCACTCCAGGCTTTATTATACAATAAGTAGTCATTCCAGATCCTTTATCTCCATGCTTCTCTTCTAGCTTATTACTATTCTTTTGGCATGCCTTGGTATATATGTCTATTACATATCATCTACAGGCCCTGTTTCAAGATTGTACTCCCTAACAAACAGCCATAAAAGAATATGACATTTTCCATATAATACCACCTACCAGGACAGAGGGTTGTGCAGGCTGTCTTCTGAATATTCTGACCCTCGCAAAATGATCCACCATTTAATGGTGTGGGGTTGGTGCACGTTCGACTTCTCTTCTGCCAACCTCTGCCACAGGTTGTGCTACATGGAGACCACTCAGTCCATGATGACCATCCTCCATTAACTTGGAATAAAAATAAACAAAATAATACATGAAAAGATACTACTGGCTAAGGAATTGGGCTTTGCTGTTACATCATATGAAAGTTAGGGAAGTAATAAACTATTTCCTATACTATTGTACTATAATATACTGTACAATGTACATAGCTACACACTTTCTTGGTGTATTCATCAGTCCAGCTCTTTACATCATTTAATAGGCGCTGCTCCACTGATTCTGACACAGTTGGAATGTTTTCTCTAGCCCCCACTGTTAGTCCCGTTATGCTATTTAGGCTCTGTACTGTCAGGTGGGCGGTGTCAGGAAGGAGCAGGTAAGGGGTGTGATTCTGAGCTCTGACAATGTCTACCTCTGATTGGAGCTCTGAATCATGTCCCCATTTCTTCTCCTGACTGACACTTTCCACCTGACAGTACAGAGTCTAAGTAGTATATCAAGCACCATAACAGCACTTATTGCTCAAGAATGGTGGGGACTATAAAAACATGATAACTGTGCTGGAATCAGTGGAGAAGCACCTATTAACATGTACTAATGTACTGCAGTTGGTAGAGGTGGTGAAAGGTCATCTTTAACCAATCTCCAGTTTGGTAGAGGAATGCAATTTCTCATGAAGTCAATTCAGCACAATATCATAACATGCTAACAAAAGCTTTGAAGGTCTACAATTCACACCTCCCTACCACCCCCCCTCCCACTGAGTGTCCACATATTGACTTATATAGGATGGTTAGCATTTAGACTTGGTTCACATCTGTGCTTGTACTCCATACGAGGCTTCCGTTTGCCCTCTCTACATGACAAATGCGGAGAGAAAAGTCCTCCAATAATGGTGTCCACGTGGTTTCAGTTCGGTTTCCGCCTGAAAAGGGTGAAAAATGCAGAGAGAAAAGTGCTGCTTGCAGGACTTTTCTCTCCTCATTTTTCATGTGGAGAGGGGAACAGAATCCTCGTACGGAGTACAAGCGCAGATGTGAACCGAGCCTAAATGCTAACCATCCTATATAAGTCAATATGTGGCCACTCAGTGGAGGGGGTTTAGGGAGGTGTGAATTGTAGACCTTCAAAGCTTTTGTTAGCATGTTATGATATTGTGCTGAATTGACTTCATGAGAAATTGCATTCCTCTACCAAACTGGAGATTGGTTAAAGAGGACCTTTCACCACCTATGAAGTCTATGGGGTCCAGGGGTTTCCAAAGGTAACCGATTTTTTTATGCGGATTAGGTTTCCATTCTGGGGGTCCCCAAATGGACCCCTGAACGGAAACCCGAGCGCAGATGTGAACCTAGCCTTACTTGTGCGATAATTTAACATGAAATCCTGTATTTAGAAAAGCAGCTTGTGATACACATTAGATATGTTTCTATTTTGTGGCATTTAATGTATGTGACTTTTACTCTTCCCATACTATTAGTCTTTTTATGGCTACATTTATGAATTATTTATCCTATTATTGATGGTAGTCACTCACCGTGCTTGCACTCAAGGCCTTACTTACCATATACAGTGATAGCTGCTGAATTACTCCTCCGCCTAGCAACTATATTCTTGGCCACACAAGTATAATTCCCAGTGTCAGCTAGACGAGCCTGTCTTAAAACAAGGCTGTGGTCTGTTCCAATGAAAATATTGGAATCTGTATCGGGGTCTAATACGTCTTCATTCCTCAGCCACTCCACCTTAAGCAGAAGAAATAAAGGTGTTTGTAAAATATAAGAGAATGAGGGTCAGCAATAGAAGCAGTAAATTATAATGTTCTATGCATAATATTTACTTAAAGGGGATGTCCAGTTTCTTCAAATATATGTTATTGTTTATATACTGAACTGTTATACAATTTTCTAATATAATTTCTGTATCAATTCCTCACAGTTTTCCAGATCTGTGCTCACTGGTATCCATAGTTTATTTCCAGTGGATAAAAATCAGTCCATGGTCATGTGATGGACAGTCCATGGTCATGTGATGGACAGTCCATGGTCATGTGATGAACACACAGGTGCACAGCTTGATACAAGACAGAGCTCTGATTACTGTGCTGTGGCTATAACATACAATACAATCTGGTTTCTTAGGGTAGGTTCACATATGTCAGTTGCATCATTTTCAGTTTTTTTGTCCTTTAGTCAATACAACTGATGCCAAAACTGCTGCGAAAATGCATCAGTTGTCATCAGGCTTTTTCACAAATTTCTACTCCAAAACCATCAGTTGTCATAAATTGTCATCAGTTGGCATCAGGGTTTACCATCAGTTTTTACTATCACTTTTTACTTTTAGGTTGAGTTATACCTGTATAGTACATCCCTCTTGGCCCTTACCTGAGAAACGAACCCCTGATACAGTGTGCTAGAGACTCAGGAGCTGGCATTTACTGGCATTTCAAGAATTCTGCAAAAGTGTCATGACGTCCAAAAATCAAACCGTCTAAATCTGTGCACCAAAAACAAAATAACGCTCCCTCCCTTCTGTCTGGTTGTGTGCCCAAATATCGGTTTATACCCACATATGACATTAAGTACGTTATCCTGTGTACAGTACACCAGTGTCATACATGTGGGCATAAACTAAAGTTTGGGCATACAGCAGGGCGCAGAAGAGAAGGATCCCTATGTGGCTTTTGGAGCGCAGATTTAGATGTTTGGTATCTGGACGCCATGTCATGTTTACAGAGCCTCTAAAGTGTCAGAAAAGTGGGGACTCCATTGTGAAAAGTGCACCCCTCAAATAATTAATTAAGGGGTGTAGTAGGGCGTTAGTATCCCAGGTGTGAATACACAGCAGATGGGGAAAAGTGAATATGTAAGCTGTGTGGAGTGAATTGGGAACACCAAATTCCCTACTATATCCCCAGTAGCTCCTTTGATTGGGGAGGTCACTCTGGGGGTCACTTCTGGTTTCTTATCCCTTGTAAGGTCTAAATCTGGGGTGTCCCCTGATATACGCTCACACAGCTTATACATTCTCTTCTTGCCACAGACAATTTTGTTCTAATGATTTGGCGACTTTTGGGGTTTTTGTCTTCACATTGTACAAGCTATATTTTCTTTATTTTTCTGGTGATGTCACCATATGAGGGTTTGTTGTTTGTGGGATGAGACGCATTTTGTAATGCCACCAGTTTAGGTTGCCTATAACTTATTGAATAAGTTTTATCAAATAATTTTTTAGTGGATTATAAAAAAAAATCCATCAATTCTGGTATTGAGTTTTACCTTTTAAATTTTTTGACATGCAGCATACAGCGTAAGTAACATGTTACCTTTACTCTGCGGGTCGGTGCGATTACGGCGATACCTCATTTATATTGCTTTTTTTTATGCGTTGCTAATTTTGCAGAACAAAAACCCATTTGGGGATATAAATCAATTATTTTTGCATCGCCATCTTCTGAGAGGCGGAACATTTTTATTTTCCAGTTTACAGAGTTAGTTGAGGGCTTATTTTTTGAGGGACAACCTGTGCTTATTATTGGTACTGTCTTGGGGTACATAGGACTTTTTGATCATTTTTTATAGCATATTTTGTAAGGTAAGATGGCGAAAAATCATTCATTCCGGCATTTTTTTTCCGACGTTCACCGTGTAGGTTAAATATTGTTTCAGTTTTATTGTAAAGATTGTTACGGACGCGGCAATACCAAATATGTATTGTTTTTATTAACTTTTAGTTTTTTTTTTTTTTATATAATTCATTTTATATAGGGAAAGGGAATTTTGGGGGCTTAATAGCTTTATTAATTTTTTTTTTTACTTTTTTTTTTTTACATTTCTCTCAGGTACAGTAGTGAAGCCGTCAATTGCCGGCTTCACTACTGTACAGAGACTGTGCAGAAGCCGGGTGCTGCCGCATCCATCTTCAAGCGGCCCCTGGCACCATCCGGCACTAATGAAATTTTAAGGAAGCCGGATGGAAAAACGCTGCAGGTAGCATTTTTCCATCCAGCTGAGGCACAGAGCCAGCGCCAGAACTGATGCCTCTTGTGCCAGAACCGATCCCATAGAAAACTATGGGATCTGTCCTGGCATCAGTTTCCCTCCGGCTTGTGTGCACCATGCCGGAGGGAAACTGATAGCTGCACCGTACAATCGTACATATGTGAACGCACCATTACTTTGACTTTTATTATGTACCCCCCCCCTCCTAGTAAGATAGCTGGCACAATGTCAAAAATACTACCCAGCACTTGGAGCCAGGACAAGGTGCAATCAAAGGAGCAATGGCTGACAATTTATGGATGACAAAAGTCAAAGCAAGACTCTGCCTTTCTTTGTACAGCCAGTAGGGCTGTACAACTGGCAGCAGGAGACAATTAAACCTGTCCATCTGACGGAAAAAAGTTCTTCAAATAATGGTGTAATTTAGTGGAGCCCAGACCATACAACCTGTATCACCCCAGGACGCCAATAAATTGCTCCATCTTTTGAAAATGCTGGCCACGGACTTTTTTTTATTGTCACCAAAGGTCTCCCTTTGATTGATGCTGTCTTGCTTTCTTTCTTGTATGTCCATCTGACAGCTATGAGGCTGAGACTGAGAGGTTGCATTCTGAAACACCATTCCTGCTAGCGCTTTGCACTCTAAAATTTGGGTCTGTTGAATATGGAAGATAGATGACATACATTAGGCTCTTCAAATGATATCATTATATTGAAAATATATGACGTAATGCCTTGCTATATTACATATACTATACTATTCGTAGTGTTTTTCCCCAGTTGGATAATGTGCCATACTTATAAACAGTTTTAGCATGGTCTACCGTGCCAAAAAAGGCTTCATTCTCTTTGTACAGATTGCTATTTATCCATATGTACCCGTCCTGCAGACAGATAATACCTTTAAACTGTTGCTTGATCTGGATTGTATTTCTTAATATGGAGGTTTGACTCCTTGTTAATGACCTTACTTTAGATGTAATGTCTGCCATCTTTCCATTACTGTAAGGAGGATACATAGACAGTTTATCATGTATCACTAAAACTTGTTTCCATTGATTATACATTCAAGTCTTTTTTTTTTTTCCTTTTCCAAAATGCGGCAGAGAGCCTGGCAAAGCACATTCATAGAGACACATATTTTCCTGTGTTCTTCAAGTTGTGTTAGCTGTGTGTCAGGGACTTTTTATCTGTCAAAGAAGAAATAAAGTCTAGTGTCTACATGTTTGCGGAGGAGAATGCCAACGAAAAATTTTTTTCCATAACAAAAAACTGGGGTTTGCATAAACAAGGTCTCCATTAAAGTGTAGATAACGTCAAGGTCTAAGTACATGAGTAGTAAATCTTTATGACTTACTGAGCCCTCTCCGCTTGCAAAAAAATTCAGCAATTATTGTAAACTGTGTAATAAGGAACGCGGGTGACGGATAGTCTTCAAGTGGTACTTTTGCTACATCTAACAGGAATGCAAGTTAACTTGCAAGTCATGATCCTGTTTGGATGTAGAAGGTCAGTTTTCTAGAAAACAATGGTAGTTCAAATAATGGAGGGTTTTGATATTAGGAAAACTATTACGCTTAACTGGTCAATATTATTAGTTTTCATTTTTTAGGTTTTTCATCCTTGGATTCATCATTGTTACATTTCTCCATCTGTTTAGCTTGTTTTTTGGTGGCATTATATTTTAATGGCATAATGCAGGTTCATATAGTGAACTGATCAATAATTATTCTTTGTGGAGGAAATACAAAAAACAGAAATACCACTATTTTGTTTTTTGTGTGTTTTTCTCACAGTTTACCATGTGGCAAATGGCAGTTAAATGTAGTGATACTGAATATGTATATCTTTTGTATACATATTAGTACTTTTTTACAATAAAAACAAGGTTTATAGAAAAAAGTCATATTTGTGGCACCACATTATTAGAGACATATGTTTCCATTGAAGTCTGGGGTACATATTAATTATTTAATAATCCTGATCAATTTATTTGTGGTATAATTGAAAGAGAAACAAACCCGCCATTGCCCTGTGTAGGATAAATAAGGTTGCCTATATTCTACGTGGAAGTATTTAATGTATTTTTTTTTTTTTATTGTGGACTGTATTCAAAAATTAAAGCAATGTTTAATGAAAAAGGGCTTTATTTATTTTTTGAGGGGACACATTTTTGTAAAACTTTATCAAACAAAAA
Organism: Leptodactylus fallax; assembly: GCA_947044405.1. Classification (NCBI taxonomy): domain Eukaryota; kingdom Metazoa; phylum Chordata; class Amphibia; order Anura; family Leptodactylidae; genus Leptodactylus; species Leptodactylus fallax. The sequence goes on from CAMRHE010000094.1 coordinate 847,737, forward strand.
ATAACTTTTTTGTGAAATTATTATCAGTATTACACTGGCAGAGAATATATTAAGCCATGCATGTGGTATGGCCTAATAGACAGATGCCTCTGTCAGATCTGGGAGCCTTTGGCTGAAGCCCCATGTTGCAGAAATGCAGCGTTTTTTGTTGCAGATTTGTCTGTTTCTTTTTTTTTTGAGCCAAAGTCAGAAGTAGATTTACCAGAAGGGAAACGTCTAAGCAGGGCCGGCGTTAGGGGGGGGCAAACTGGGCAATTTCCCAGGGCCCCGTCCCCAAAGGGGCCCCCGGGATCCGGAACCTGATGACTCCGGATCCCAGAGTCAGGCCCGGCCAAAGCAATAACAGAAAGGGACCGAGATGAGAAAAATAACAAACATTTTTACTCACCTGTCCTTGGCGTCCGACGTCATCTTCTGGCATTCCGGACATCACTGCTGAGGCGCTGAGGCCTGGCCTCAGCGGTCACGTGGGGCGTGCCTCACGTAATCGCTGAGGCCCAATCACAGGCCTCAGAGGTGACGTCCACAACGCGTGACGTCAGCCGCAGAGAAGAAGAAGCGGTCGCCGGCGGGGACAGCGGAGCAGCGCAAGGAGGCCCAGCAGAGGTAAGAACAAGGTCTGAAGAGACCCCAGAATATAATATAATAATAGCACTGTAGGGCCCCTGTGGATCATTATACTGGGGGCCCCCTCTGGATAGCATATTATACTGGGGGGCCCCCTCTGGATAGCATATTATACTGGGGGACCACTGTGGAGCATTATACTGGGGAAGGGGCCCCTTTGGATAGCATGTTATATTCTGTGGGGCCTCTGTGGAAAATTATAATGTGTGTGTGTGGGGGGGGGGGCCTCTGGAGATAATGTTATATTCTGTGGGGCCACTTTGGAGCATTATGCTCTCCAGAGGGGCCCCACAGAATATAACATGCTCTCCAGAGCCCCCCACTTTATAATACTCCATAGAGGCCCCGCAGAATATAACATGTTCTCCAGAGGGCCCCCTCCCCAGTATAATGCTCCACAGTGGCCCCACACAGTATAATATGCTCTCCAGAGCCACCCCCCAGTATAATGCTCCACTGTGGCCCCACACAGTATATTATACTGTGCGGGGCCACCGTGGAGCATTATACTGGGGGGGGGGGCTCTGGAGAGCATGTTATACTGTTTTGGGCCACTGTGGAGCATTATACTGGGGGGGGGCTCTGGAGAGCATATTATACTGTTTTGGGCCACTGTGAGTATTATACTGGGGAAACCTCTCTGGGCAGTATATTATACTGTGTGGAGGCCATTCTGAAGCATGTTATACTGAGTGGGGTCACTGTAGAGCATTATTCTGGGGGGGGCATCAGCAGAGCATATTATATTGCGTGGCGCCACTGTGGGGCATTATTTGGGGGGACTAATGAGCATTATACTAGGGGGCCCTCTGGGGAGCATATTATACTGCGTGGGGCCTACTGGGGAACATTATACTGGGGGGACGCTGTGAGGAGCATAATATATTGCGTGGGGCCACTGTGGAGCAAAATACTGGAGGGGGCACTGTGGAGCATTATACTAGCGGGGGCCCTCTGGGGAGCATATTATACTATGGGCCACTGTAGAGCTTTATACTGGGGGAATGGACAGTGTGGGAGCCTGTTATACTGTGTGGGGCCACTGTGGAGTGTATTATATTGTGTGGGGCTTTTCGGGAGCATATTATACTCTGTGGGGCCATTGTAGAGCATTATACTGGGGGGGACTGTGGGGAACATATTATACTGTGGGGGACCACTGTGGAGCATTATACTGGGGGAACCCCTCTATGGAGTATATTATACTGTGTGGAGGTCATTATGGAGCATGTTATACTGTGTTAGGCCACTGTGGAGCATTATACTGGGGGGGCATTGTGGTGTGCATATTATACTGTATGGAGCATATTATATTGTGTGGGGCTGCTGGGGAGCATATTGTACTGTCTGGGGCCACTAAGGAGTAGTATACTGTGTGGGCCACTGTGGAGTATTATACTGTGTGGAGCCTTACAAACCATGTGGGACCACAATGGGGGGCTCAGGGGAGCATTTTATACTGTGTGGGGTCACTGTGGAGCATTATATACCATGTGGGGAAACTGGAGGGCTCAGGAGAGCATTTTATACTGTGGAGCATTATATACCATGTAGAGCATTATACTGTGGGGGGGGGGGGCTCACAATTCCTGCTGGCAGCCCTGTGTGCTATGTCAGCATCACAGCTCCCTCACTATAATCTTGCACATACGTGTAGTGCTCCATGGCCATGTCATTCCCCATACAGTACTGTGCATGAACCGGCCATGGAGTTATTGGGGCCTGCACAGTACTATAGGGGCTGACTATACGGGGAACATACTCAGTAACACCAGATAGTCAGCACATATGTAAGACTTCAGTGAAGGAGCCGTGGTGTAGGCTATTAGCAGGAAGCTGTTGGGTGGGGCCCCAGAACAAGTTCCGCTGGTGGGCCTAAGGCCCTTCAGTCCGACACTGTATAACGGAGAACTATTATATATAAGGGTGGGTTACTATATATAATTGGGTAACTTAAGTATGAGGGGGCTATTATAAGGGGGAACTATTATTTATAAGAGGGGAACTATTTATAAGGGGGGTATAATTGTTAAGTGGGCTTATTTATAAAGGGGGCTATTAGTGATAATGAGGACTATTATTTATAAAGGTAACTATTATTTATGAGGGGGCTATTATTTTTAAGGGAGCAGTATTATTTTTACGGGGTGACTGTTACTGATAAGGGGGATATTACTGATACAGGGCACTATCTATCATTTATAAGGGAGCTATTACTGATAGAGGTGTAATATTATTTATAAGCAGGGACTATTATTTATAAGGAGGCGCTATAATAACTGATGACTGGGTGCAAAAATCTAATAGGTGGTACAAGGTGCTCATTTGAATTGTATGTGGTAAAATAGGGCTTGTTATTACTTTTTTGTTGGCAGAAAGGAGGCATTATTATAGGGGTTGTCACTGGAAGACGATGGTGTTGTTTGCATATCAGCATTTGGGGCCCCGCTTTTAATTTTTGCCCAGGGCCCCACTTTGTCTAAAACCGGCCCTGCGTCTAAGTACTTCCTTTATATGTTCCATTCCTTTTCAAGTCACTCCTGACTTTGGCTCAGTAAACCTCAGCAAAATCTACAACAAAAAAACACTGAGTTTCCGCAACTTGAGGCCTCAGTCTTTGTTAGGCTTTCTGTTGTCAAGATAATGCATCATCACCTTATATGCCACAATTGCTATTGACTATGGTATATAAAGGGTTAAACGGCAGTTGCAGTAAAAGCAGGTGCGTATTACCCCCCATGCTGCGATTTCCAAAAAATGTGACAGTATCTATAGCAGACATACTGCGATTTGAAAAATCGGCATATTTTTGGAAATCGCAGTATGTCAATTATACCTACGGAAACACTGGCGTTTTCTACATAGGTATAATTGAAGCAGAAAGAGAAAAACTCTGAAGACGTTTTGTGACAAGTGCTGCAGGAAAAAATTGTTTTCCTCTGCAGACTATCTGCTTCAATTATACTTATATGGAAAATGACAGCATTTCCATAGGTATAATTGACATGCTGCGATTTACAAAAATGAAATGGTTTTTGAAATTGCAGCATGTCTGCTGCGGATATTTTTTTTGCAATGTATGGATGGATCCACTTTGCAGGTACTGTAAAACGCAGTGGTTGTTGCCGCAAAATCCTGGTGTTTACACTATGTGGGACCCTGCCTTAAACTAAAATTCTTCATTCATGTGATTGACCCCCATGAAATACTACACTTTGCCTGCAGCAGTCTATCACTAGCAGTCTTTAGAAATGAACAGAATGGCAGTGCAACTGCAAGGCACCCCTGTTATGATCATGGGGTCCCAGCAGTTGAACCCCCAACAACCTGTAACTTATTCCCTATCCTGTGGATAGGCAGATAAATTGCTCTTGCACTTTTAATTCAAAAGTGTAAAACAGCAAGAAGTACTATGGGTTAAAGATGGAACTGTTGGAACTATCATAAAGCAATTTCAGCAGTACCATATCAACCCGTCAAGAGATAGGTTACGGTCACCTGAATCAAATGGAGTTCTTCTCTTGTGACTTGGTCTATTTCCGAGATATCGCTGATTTCTGTCAATAAGCAAATGATCTATTGGAGCAACGGGGGCATTACTATTGCTTCAAAGAGGTAAGTGACAAAACCCTCATTGTTCCAAACAGCTCATTTTCATCCTTTAATGGTTTATTCACATACAGCACTTTATGCCAGATGGAAAATCTATTAAAAACCTGCTGGATGGGTGTAATGGATCCATTTGTGATGTCTGTTGTGTTCATTAAAACCAATGACTTTACAGCCCTCCTGAAAAAAACATAGCAGCGCTCTTGTCAGAAAGGTCAGATTTTTTTTGTCATTATTGCTAGACTCTTGTGATAAAAAAGGAACAACTGACTCCCATTGCAAACAAAGGGCTCGGTTGTCCCATTAGTGACTCTCCAACCTTTTTGTAAAAAGATGGAGGGAACTGACCCTAGATCCTGAACTTATAGAACAGATAGGATGGAAGCGATGTTATATTGGCATAATGAGAGTCCACTGTTTATTTAGTCTCATTCACTTTGTCTGTCCTAGTCTTTCTGTATTTTTGTTTCCATACCATTCTGTAATATGTACCGGTCACTGCTTTCACTAACATTTCTGCAATAGGATAAAACATCGTACAGATAATTCTTAGCAAGCACTTCACAGCAATAGCCTCAGGGTTGATAATATCTGCATGTTGCAATGAATTCTTTGTGCACTATGCCCATAAATACCAATATCCTTTTGTTAATTCTCAATTTGTTTGCAACTTTGGGATCCGTGATAGCAACAGCTGAATATTTACAGCACAACTATATGATTCTGTGTCCTAAAAAACCAAGCCAGAATTAATGCTTATGTACTCGCCTTGACATGCAGATATGTGAAAGAAATGCGCACAGGGGAGTAATGTTTGGTGACACGATTTGTAGCACTCACCTCCGCAGGAGGAATCCCCTCAGGTGGCTGACATAACAAAGTCACCTCCTGATCCAGAGACACTTCCCTTGACATTGGCTCCTTCTCAAAATTCTTCCTGAGGTCTTAATAAAGAAAATAAAGTGCATGATATATAAGGGAAAGATAAATCAATTTTATAGTATGAATGCTTATTATACACCTAATATCAGGTAAGTCAGATGCATAGTGACATTGGAACGCTTGTGGAGTAGAAGAGAACTCGCCTTTGTGTATTGGCTCTCCGCTGCAGCTCCTGCCAGCTATGTATAACCACACATTACAGTCTGACAGTGATAGAGAGTGACAGAGAAGGATGTATACATAGTGCCTTCCCCTCCCCTTGGGGTACACAGGTCTAAAATAAACTGAATTTCACATTCATTTAGCCTGTTCATCTACATTTTTGTTTCTCCTCGCTGAATCCCTGCTTAGAACACACATGGCTGGATTGCTAGTGACAGAAATTGACGTGGGGATGTACAGTCCCTCATAGCGCTGCTATACTGGCACCCTGTGGCAAAATACACCAGCTCAGTAATAACACAGGCCACCTCTTTGCTCACCTGTCTTCTCCTGTTTGCTTTTAGTAGTCTAAAAGGAGCCTGACAACTATGTTCAGGGCAAAGGAAATGCATGCTTGTATTTACTGCTTGGAAAGCACAGACACCAGGCACGAGGATTGTCAGCGGCTCCGACGCGCCCTATATCCACGATTAAAAACTCAGAGTTTAGATACTACTAAATAGACACATGCCTTCAGGAGGTTACAGTCTGCAGGGCGCTTGAGTGAGGTGACATAGTGGCAGTGACATGGAAATGCAGTGCGAAATCAAAGCCTGATGCATTCTGGGATAAATGTGTTGATGGCAAGGCTAAGCAGACAATCACGAATATCTGGAGGCACACATTAGCATTGGCAAAAGTCACGTGTCAGTGTTATCTTCTGACATTTTATAAGCAAAGACAGAAAAAAAACAGTCTTAGAAAATCAATAAGATTGTGTCCAGTAAGAGTTAATCTTGAAAAAAAAAAAGAAGTCTCCAAATAATGATCCTATGATTTGTGCATCAGTTGTCCTACATCTAATACATTTACACAAGCATTTATTAACTCATTATTTACCTTACAACAATGACAATGTGCTAGCCATATGTATTAGAATAAAGCCTATTGACTATTCATTTGTCTATTCCATGAACAAATGAGTCTTTACACTTGTAAGACACTGATGTGCAATGGCATAGGAAACCACTACATTGCTTTGAGCCTGCATGGAGAAGACCACCCATCTTCCCATGTGTACTAATGTAAATAAGCTGCAGAGCTCAAAGCTTTCCAAGATGGCAGCCATTTTGTGCAGGCACAGATACAGATATAGGAAATACAGGCAAACTATACATGCTCTACACTACCGTTCAAAAGTTTAGGGTCACTTAGAAATTTCCTTATTTTTGAAAGAAAAGCACAGTTTTTTTTTAAATGAAGATAACATTAAGTGAATCAGAAATACACTCTATACATTGTTAATGTGGTAAATGACTATTCTAGCTGCAAATGTCTGGTTTTTAATGCAATATCTACATAGGTGTATAGAGGCCCATTTCCAGCAACCATCACTCCAGTGTTCTAATGGTACATTGTGTTTGCTAACTGTGTAAGAAGGCTAATGGATGTTTAGAAAACCCTTGAAAACCCTTGTGCAAGTATTTTAGCACAGCTGAAAACAGTTTTGTTGGTTAGAGAAGCTATGAAACTGACCTTCCTTTGAGCTAGTTGAGAATCTGGAGCATTACATTTGTTGGTTCGATTAAACTCTCAAAATGGCCAGAAAAAGAGAACTTTCATGTGAAACTCGACAGTCTATTCTTGTTCTTAGAAATGAAGGCTACTCCATGCAAGAAATTGTCAAGAAACTGAAGATTTCCTACAACAGTGTGTACTACTCGCTTCAGAGGACAGCTCAAACAGGCTCTAACCAGAGTAGAAAGAGAAGTGGGAGGCCCCGCTGCACAACTGAGCAACAAGACAAGTACATTAGAGTCTCTAGTTTGAGAAATCGTCGTCTCACAGGTCCTCAACTGGCAGTTTCATTAAATAGTACCCACAATACACCAGTGTCAACGTCTACAGTGAAAAGGCGACTCAGGGATGCTGGCCTTCAGGGTAGAGTGGCCAAGAAAAAGCCATATTTGAGACTGACTAATAAAAGGAAAAGATTAATATGGGCAAAAGAACACAGACATTGGACATAGGAAGATTGGAAAAAAATGTTATGGACAGACGAATTGAAGTTTGAGGTATTTGGATCACACAGAAGAACATTTGTGAGATGCAGAACAACTGAAAAGATGCTGGAAGAGTGCCTGATGCCATCTGTCAAGCATGGTGGAGGTAATGTGATGGTCTGGGGTTGCTTTGGTGCTGGTAAAGTGGGAGATTTGTACAAGGTAAAAGGGATTTTGAATAAGGAAGGCTATCACACCATATTGCAACGCCATGCCATATCCTGTGGACAGCGCTTGATTGGAGCCAATTTCATCCTACAACAGGACAATGACCCAAAGCACACCTCCAAATTATGCAAGAACTATTTAGGGAAGAAGCAGGCAGCTGGTATTCTATCTGTAATGGAGTGGCCAGCGCAGTCACCAGATCTCAACCCCATTGAGCTGTTGTGGGAGCAGCTTGACCGTATGGTACACAAAAAGTGCCCATCAAGCCAATCCAACTTGTGGGAGGGGCTTCTGGAAGCATGGGGTAAAATTTCTCCAGATTACCTCAGCAAATTAACAGCTAGAATGCCAAAGGTCTGCAATGCTGGAATTGCTGCAAATGGAGCATTTTTTGATGAAACCAAAGTTTAAAGGAGAAAATTCTATTTCAAAATAAAAATCATTATTTCTAACCTTGTCAATGTCTTGACTATATTTTCTATTCATTTTGCAACTCATTTGATAAATAAAAGTGTGAGTTTTTATGGAAAACACAAAATTGTCTGGGTTACCCCAAACTTTTGAACAGTAGTGTATATCTGTGGTGAATGTGTTCAGCACCTGCACAGTGGAAGACAAAGCCATCATTTTGTGAAGTTTATTTGTTTACATCTGTACCCATGTGCATCTTTCCAGCTACTCACTGCATGCTAAAATAAGCCATGCAGCCATACCTGTAAGTGCATAGCATCTTTAAAATGTATGCATACAATGGACATCCTTTTTAAGACATAACATTTATTTTCGCTAACTTGATTCAGCCAGAGTAATAGCTCCAAGTCTCAACTGTTTAAATGAAAGACCACCGTGCAACTCAGGGAGGCTTGTCTGCATTACCTTCCATTGTATTCAACGTCTTTGTACACCCAATGCCCCTTTCATTGGATGTGGCCTAGCAGGGTTCTTCAGAGACACTGTCGCTGACAACTTCTGGTGCTTTCTTGATTTTTGCTTGCTCTTCTTACGGGACTTTGCTGATTCCACCACTGGCTCCATTGCTCATGGCAATTCACTGCGAAAGCCTTGTGCTTTGAGCTCCAACAGGGCTGCACTACTGCACACTAGATACATGTGCACACATGGCTCACTGCCTCCCACTTCCAGTCCAGGTCGAAACTTCTTCGCTAGGCACTAAGGCTGCCATTGCAGCAACCCAGTGGAGGGAACACAGAGGCTGGGAGTTATAGTACTAAAAATAGCAGAGGTTGTTATGGCTTGCTGGCACCTGGGCTGGTGGAGAGCTGAGGGGGTCTGAAATGTTCATGATGGTGGTAGTAATCTTCCCCTAGGGCTCCTCCTAATGTTCTTCAGTGCTCTTGAGCTAGATGGGGGTTGTAGTGTCCATGATGTTGTCACAGAAAGTAAGACTTGTGGTTGCAAGATACAAATCACACATAACTTTCCTGGATACCTAATGCAATAAGGCAACAAGCACCTTCCATATTAATAAAGGTATTGTTCTTACCCAGAGGTCACTTGTGGGTATGGGGTGAGCTTGGTGGATGATAGTTCCAGCAGCCTGCCCTTGGAGCCTCTATCAATAGGTGACCATTTTTTACTTTCTCTCACCCAATACCCTGTCCATCCTGTGGTTTGGCAGGGTCAGTGCGCTAAGACACTTGTTAGAAATGTCCTTAGACTCCCCAAAAGGCACTTGGCTAACTCCAAAACGTCTCTTTTTGGATGAAGGCAGCTCAATTTTCCCTGTCTCATGGCTGCAGAGCAGTTGCAGTAGTTAATAACTGTTCAGCTCACATGCGAGTCGACTTTCGTCCTTGGAAGTTGGCATAAGGCTTATCATCTCCTCCCATTTTCAAGAACTTGCTGGCTGGATGCTACCAAAAGCTCATGTAAGGGGCACCATACAAAACTATATACATATTGCATATGAACATGGCAAATACAAAATAAATAGTGCATCAACAGTTTAGCCCTATTTGTCGTGTATAGCATATGCATATCATATGCACATACAGCTTTTAGGTTTTCCCAGTAATCTTTGATTGCATGACAGGAAACATTGTGTTGGTCTAAATTTCCATTGTTACTATTTTAGATTGTTGTAGGGTTATTCTTTTCATTAGCCAAATGCAAGAATAAGAGGGGTAGATAATTGTACTACGGTGAACATATGCCACAATATGCCTCTTCAGCAGTAAATGTTGGAACCTTTCATTTGGATAACATATACAGTATATCAGGAAATACCTCAGTAAAAAGACTCAAACATGACCCCTTTCTCTCCTAGAATAAGGTCGGAACTATCTGTCACACAGATCAGATCAAAGAAACACCTCGGATTCTGACGCTGAACATTCAGATCCAGTTGGTGCTCTGCAATTTGTTTAACCCGGTACAAAAATTCATAGCTTTTTGTCTTCCCACTGGAAACACTGTGGGTTCAATTTTTATAGAAATCTATAGCTGTGCTGCTGTGGTTGTCTGTTCAGTTTACTAACAACTATATTTAATACACCAGCCTTATAAAGAAAGTGCATAAAATGAAGTACACAGGTGACAGGGCTACCCTCTAACACAAATCTGTAGGATTGTTACTGGTAGAATAGATTTTTATTGGTATGATGCTGTTCTCTGACAAGTAACTTTCCAGCAAGAGCTGAGATTCACATAAGACGGTATCTTCTGCATGTAGAGCTAGACGCTATATCTAAAAGTGTCAAGCAAGTACAAACATTATTAGCAAACCATTTAGGATATCCATAGAAACGGAATATTCTGTTTGTGTTTACTATTGTATTATTTCACTGTTTCGTATACACAGTTTTGGAAGGGATTTGTCTGTTTGTGGATTTCCCAGACTCAGCCTCAATATGTGTGGCCGCTTCTTGGACAAACTCATATTCTAATACTAGGGAGGCTGACAAGGCTACTATTTCCGATGGTAGTGCTGCAAACCAGTGAACTAAACATGATACATAGCTCTGATAATAAGGAATGACCAGAGGCATAACTACAGGAGGTGCAGAGGGGCCTCTGAAATGATGGGGTGTCGTGATGCATAGGCACAATCGTCATGACGCCATATGTCCGCTGAGGCCCAATCACTGGCCTCAGTGGGATCTGACATTATTCAGGAGGCTCAAAGAGGATGGGAACCTGCGGCTACAACCTATTTTGCCCTTATTATAAGCCGCCCCTGGAGGTGTGGTATGAAAAAAGGGTGTGGCCTAAAATAACCGTTCATTAATCCTAATTGAGGTAAAATGGTCAATAAATCATGATTATCATTTAGGAGGTCATAATCGCTCAGCTCTAGTGTATCATATATATCATACTGTGTATATAGATGACATACAGATGCATATGCACTTTTTACTCGAATCCGTATTCAAAACTTGCCATACAATAGCAAATAATCCTATGATATACACAATAAGGACATTCAGTGGATAAACTGTACAACATTGCAATGTCTAAATAATACAATCATACAGTGTCAAGATAATGTTACCATATATTGCCTACTTAAGACATTGTACAGAATAGTACCATGTAATACCCAAATAAAAACTTTTATAGTACTGTATGTTAACTATGAAATGACTAACGTTAATGTACAATGACAGATCATGACCTAGGGAAATGCATTTACTTACCTGTTAAAATATTATGCTATGGGTATGTTCACTATCAGATGGACAACTAGATACCTTCTAGAATGCATAGTGTAAAAATTGGTGGATGAGGGATAATAGTATGGTGTTACTTTTCAGGGTTTGGCTTCTTAATGGGTACAGTTAATGATAATGAAAGGCATTAAGACGATTGTATGCTTCCAAGTTTGGATAAGACCCTTTCATGTTTTTGCATGACAAAGTGAAGTCCATAAAAACAAGGCTTGTTGAGTTTGCTGTGGGGTGACCTGGACAGAGCTCCGATCTCAAGCCCACTGAATACCTGAGTCAGACTTTCTTGTCCAGCATCAGTCCCTGATGTCATGAATGCCGCTTTGGTTGAATGGACATAAATTTCCACAGTCACACTCTACAATCCTGAGGAAAGTATTCCCAGAAAAGTGAAGTCTTATAGCTGCTACAAAGAGTCCAGCTGCATAGTAAAGGGCTATTCCTATTTCAGCCTTTCATGATTGAAATGGGAATAGCCTAGTCTCCGCTTCCCTGAGGTGGTTGGGAGATGGAAAAGGAGCCAAATGACAGCCCCCCCCAAAGCATTCTTGCTTGCGGGACTTGTGATATCACAGTGCCCCTTCCTTTTATTTCTTTTTAATGTATATGTTAATTTTGTTAGCTTAGTTTTCTTTTATTTCTCTTTAATTGTATTTTACCCTTTTACCCTATTCTTCTTCTTTCCTGTACCTAAGGCTCATTCTAAGGTCAGTTGTGTCAGGTGTGATTTCATTCCAGATGTTTCTGGAAGGGGAGTCATCAGATCAGCTGATTGGTAATTTTATGTTTGTGGCAGGAATTTCTGCCTTTATATAGCTGTGGATCAGCTGTTCGGTGCAGTCTGTGAGGCTCTTCGAGCACTGTCCCTCCCAATTGTTTGTTATTTTTGTTGCAGTATTTATTTGTTGGGGGTTAGGCTAGCAGCTAATGCTGATAGGACAATTTCAGTAGTTTTATATATTTATTGCTGATTTTATCTATGGTATTTTTTTTACACATATTTATTAATAAACACTGCGGCCAATATTCACCACTAAATAAAACTTGTGTGTTTGTCTTTATTTATAAATTTGGGTGTTTGTGATATCATGTGACTGTTCTATGTTGTTACATCCAATAGAGGGCGCATGAGCTCCCCAGCTCCTTTCCCATAATGCCTTGTGATATGTAGATGCTAAGTAGAGGGCAAAAGGCAATTAAAATCTCTACACACCTTCACTGGTGCTCTCCTCAATGTGAGAGATTCTTGTCCCTAACCCACTCATTGCCTCCCACTAAGCCAGCCAATTCACTTTGCTCTGTACTGATGAAGGACAACAATCCGGAAACAGCGCTGTATGCAGATAAGTGAAATTGGCTTGGCTAAAATCCCTTTTGTTGTCTCAAGGCTCGGTGAGTCAAAAGCAAATTGAGGATTTGTTACATCCAATAGAGGGCGCATGAGCTCCCCAGCTCCTTTCCCATAATGCCTTGTGATATGTAGATGCTAAGTAGAGGGCAAAAGGCAATTAAAATCTCTACACACCTTCACTGGTGCTCTCCTCAATGTGAGAGATTCTTGTCCCTAACCCACTTATTGCCTCCCACTAAGCCAGCCAATTCACTTTGCTCTGTACTGATGAAGGACAACAATCCGGAAACAGCACTGTATGCAGATAAGTGAAATTGGCTTGGCTAAAATCCCTTTTGCTGTCTCAAGGCTCGGTGAGTCAAAAGCAAATTGAGGATTTGTTACATCCAATAGAGGGCGCATGAGCTCCCCAGCTCCTTTCCCATAATGCCTTGTGCTATGTTGTTTCTGTAACTCTTATAAAGGTAAATGGAAGTAAAGGAAACATTGCAGCACAGTGAGCTACACTGAACCCCTGCTTCTACATTTATAAATATGCTAAGGAGCATGCAAGTGCTACCGTGGACGCTACCGTGGGCGTTCTCGTGGCTACAGGAAATTTACTGCTAACAATGCCCATCTCACTTTGAGGGACATGCTGCTGCAGACCTTGCTCCTGAATCTCTCTTCTGGTTCAAGAGAGATACTGTCCTTTCCAGCTTGTTACAGGTGACTATACTGAACTTGTGCCTCAGAAGTTAGATCCATGTCCAGAAGGTAGTGACAGTGCAGTGTCCCAGTGGAATACTGCTAAAGAGTTAATAGTTGTTTCCACTGTTTCACTTTACTTCATGTTTGATGCTGTTTACTGTTTTGAGCCTGTGGTAACTTTAAGATGGAGTGTGCCAATGAGGCTGGAAAAGGCTAGATGGAACACCCGATTGACTTAGAACATTCTAGCAGGAGGAGGAGACAGAGAGTCTTTTATCTCCTAGGAGAGGGAGAGGAAGTCTAAGCTTGAGTGTGGACTTAGACTACCCAGAGCCAGGAAACTAAAAGATAGTTTTTAGTACTGCACGGCATGGGCCTCATAGCCAAAACTGAACCTAAGCTTCTGGCCATGTTCAGCAAACTTTTTGGAACCTTTACCCTGCAGCAGGGCAAATGAAAGTGACCTTCTTTTGTGAAACAGAAGAAAAAGAGTTGCAAAATCATTAGCATTTTTTATAAAAAATAATAGTTTCTTGATGTAGGATCAGCGATTTGGCATAAAAAAACTCTTGTTTTGTTCAGCATGAAGGCTGCTATATGACCATGTGTATCTTTTAATAGCAATTTTCTTGCTGACGTCTCCTTCTAAGTACATCCATGGATCTGAGAATATATCAGATTCAGATATTGTACTAGAATAATGTCACTGGGGCTGATTGATCAAATTACAGTATTTTTGCCAATTTTCTGGTGTAAATCCATTGAAAAATATGGTCTTTATACTGAATCCCTCAATTCTAAAGCCCCAGCACATTGCAGAACTCATTTATCAAAGGCAAGCTAGGGGAAAGACCAATGCACCTCCCTTGTAATGGACTAGTATTGATAAATGTTTCGTGCAGTTTTTACCTCATCAAATATTTATTCTGCATTATATTTTAGTATATAACATTTTAGTAAGTCAGATATCAAGACAGAATAATAATCTGATATGTATGTTCTTAACAGAAAACGTCAGAAGGTAGAGAGAGGCAAGTATAATAAGGGAAAAGATCTGATAGAGAAGAAAATGACAAAGTGGTGCACTGGGGCTTCAACTATGAAAATTTAAAGCCATCAAGGCCATTATCAAGAGAGTATCATAGTCATATATATATGGTCGTCACATGAAATATGGGTACGTAGTGAGGATACCAAAGTAGAAATAAAGAAGAATATTAAATAAAGAGGAAAGGGAAGAATAATAGTAACACAAATGATATAAAGGTTTTATATACATTACATATATGAAATTGGATTATCCCATTAATTTTCACTTTGGATGTCTATGTTTTCAGTTTTGCAATATGATTAATATCCGATATATATGTGTTTAATTTAGTGGGGAAATAAAGTTAACATTAAGCATCCGTATACTATATAGACATATATTCTCTCACTTTCATAAATTCCCACATATACACAAGTGTGCCATGTGTTCAGGCCCTTAGGATGCGGTAAGACTATATTTGATCCATGTAGCCTCTTGTAAACTTGTAAATTCTGTATTATAAAGCGCACTCATGCAGAAGCGTGAAAGAAAAATTGATAGTAATTAGCAGAGCAGAGGTTCTTAGTCTTTTCTAGCCCACAACATGAATTAACACTGGGAATCAGGTTAGGGAGCTATGGTTCAGTTTAGAAATAATAATGTAATTCTTGGTAATTAATTTAGCCTTCGCTAGGTGTCTTAGAATGTTAATGTATTGTGCACAGTATTTCTGTCTTTAGACACAATTATTAATTCGTTTATTCATTTACAATAATACTGTATTATAGTTTTCCCCATGAAAAACAATGAGGGAACAGGATAATAGGGGAATAGACAAAGGAGCAAATTTTTCAAAAATTAAAAGTTAGGAAAAGAAGTTAAAAATATGAAGTTCAATTTTCAGTTATATAATAGACATCATTCTTGTTGGAGATATTGTCACTACTTCCCATGAAGCACAGTATCATATTGTACATCCTTGAAATGTAAATAGAATAATACCCAAGAGATTATTAAAGTAGAAGTATTACATAAAAAAAATATTTTTTCTGGCTAGATACAAAAATTATTTTAATGCTAAGGAAATTAAAATTGAGTGCATTTACCACTATACATTGGGAAGCATACACATGTGGACAAAATTGTTGGTACCCCTCGTTTAATGAAAGAAAAACCCACAATGGTCACAGAAATAACTTGAATCTGACAAAAGTAATAATATATATATAAATTTTATGAAAATGAACAAATGAAAGTTAGACATTGCTTTTCAACCATGCTTCAACAGAATTTTTTAAAAAAGAAAACTCATGAAATAGGCCTGGACAGAAATGATGGTTCCCTTAACTTAATATTTTGTTGCACAACCTTTTGAGGCAATCACTGCAATCAAACAATTCCTGTAACTGTCAATGAGACTTCTGCACCTTTCAACAGGTATTTTGGCCCACTCCTCATGAGCAAACTTCTCCAGTTGTCTCGGGTTTGAAGGGTGCCTTTTCCAGACGACATGTTTCAGCTCCTTCGAAAGATGCTCAATAGGATTTAGGTGAGGGCTCATAGAAGGCCACTTCAGAATAGTCCAATGTTTTCCTCTTAGCCATTCTTGGGTGTTTTAGCTGTGTGTTTTGGGTGATTATCCTGTTGCAAGACTCATGACCTGCGACTGAGACCAAGCTTTCATTGTACCCTGCACAGATTCAAGACACCCTGTGCCAGATGCAGCAAAGCAGCCCCAGAACATAACAGAGCCGACTCCATGTTTCACAGTAGGGACAGTGTTCTTTTCAAGATATGCTTCATTTTTCTGTCTATGAACATAGAGCTGATGTGCCTTGCCAAAAATTTCAATTTTTGTCTCATCTGTCCATAGGACATTCTCCCAGAAGCTTTGTGGCTTGTCAACATGTAGTTTGGCAAATTCCAGTCTGGCTTTTTTATTATTTGTTTTCAACAATGGTGTCCTCCTTGGTCGTCTCCCATGAAGTCCACTTTAGCTCAAACGACTGGTGGTGCCATCTGAAACTGATGTTCCTTGAGCTTGAAGTTCACCTTTAATCTCTTTAGAAGTTTTTCTGAGCTCTTTTGTTACCAATCGTATTATCCTTCTCTATGATTTGTCATCAATTTTTCTCCTGTGGCCACGTCCAGGGAGATTGGCTACAGTCCCATGGATCTTAAATTTCTGAATAATGTGTGCAACTGTAGTCACAGGAACATCAAGCTGCTTGGGGATGGTCTTATAACCTTTACCTTTAACATGCTTATCTATAATTTTCTTTCTAAGCTCCTGAGACAACTCTTTCCTTCGCTTCCTCTGGTCCATGTTGAGTGTGATACTCACTATGTCACCAAACAGCATAGTGAGTATCTGTAGCCCTATATACAGGCCCACTGACTGATTACAAGATTGTAGACACCTGTGATGCTAATTAGTGGACACACCTTGATTTAACATGTCCCTTTGGTCACATTATTTTCAGGGGTACCATCATTTCTGTCCAGGCCTGTTTCATGAGTTTTCTTTTTAAAAAAAATTCTGTTGAAGCATGGTTGAAAAGCAATGTCTGACTTTCATTTGTTCATTTTCATAGAATTTTTATATATTATTACTTTTGTCAGATTCAAGTTATTTCTGTGACCATTGTGGGTTTTTCTTTCATTAAACGAGGGGTACCAACAATTTTGTCCACGTGTGTAGGTGCCCTGATTTGCCACCATGACCGCCGGTCCTACTGAACTTCCAGTTTGGTTCAGACACAGAACAACACATATGTCAACATGTGACTCTAGTGAGTTGCTTGAGGGGGCTGGCTATAAGTATTAAGGATTAAGTACATCTAAGGCCTCTTGCAGACGACTGTGGCCAAGATCAGTGTGCTATCCGTGTTTTTCCCGGATAGTACACTGACCCATTCATTTCTATGGGCCCATACACATGACTGTGAATTACATGGTCATGTGTACGGGCCGACAGTACGGGCGCAAAATATAGAACAGTGGCTCCTATTCATTTAATGAAAGGGGCCGTGGAAGCATGGCCAATGTGTGGGCGGCACATGGGTGCCATCCGCATTTCCCCCGTGCGCTGCCCATGCCTTTAATTCATGGCCACCTGTAAGCACACAGTCATCTGCCACCGGCCTAATGCACTTCTGCATTACAACTAAGCCAAAAGTACAACAGGATCGGCGCTCATAGTGGGACATTGAGCATATACAGTACCTATACTACCCAAGGTATAGTGGGAAATTTACTCATTTTTTATTTCCAGGGCATTAGAACATCTTTCTATGACTTCCTTTACACTCATTTTTTCTACATTTTTCATAGAATTTTTACAAGTATTTTGGTGGCTTATTTTTTATCTCTGTTCATATATTATGCATTTTTTGTTGCATAGAGAGGTCCATTGATAAAATGCATGCAAAAAATACCACTGACCCAAAAAACACAATTAAACATCAGGAAAATGCCACAAACAAAATCACATTGTTTGTCCTGCTGTTATGTTTACTCTAGACTTTCATGTAACATCTGGCCGCAATGTTTTTGGCCAAAAAAAAGTGAAAGCGGCAAGAAAATGCATGATTTTACCCTGCGGCATTTTTTGTACAGTATATATGCATATAATCATGTCTGCTGGAAAGGATAATATGTATATAATATGTTGCATTGAGCTGACAAATGACACACTATCACAAAGCCCATTTCACAATATTGTTCATGAAAAAAATGCAGATCCTGTTAAACATGGCTTATATCTAAATCGCCTTTTATCACCCTGCCAATTTTGCATATGTTTCATTTGGGCATTTTATTGTTATCCAAATACACAAAGCTCGGATTATGTCAGAACCAGCCTTTTCTCTGATATTATTCACTTCTTAAACTACTAAAGGAAACATTCTCAAATTTTCCAAAATGACTATGAACCTGCCAAGTTACATGCATAACCTTTTTTTTCCTTTTATGCTGTAATCTTTTTTTTAGTAGCAAGAAGGGTTTAATATGTAAGGAACAGCACAATAAACAAAAATAATAAGCCCATACAATATCAAGTGGCAAGTAACCTGTAAGTAAAGGCAAATAAAAACAGCATTAAATAAAAGAAAACTGTGCTGGGACTGAGACATAATAAAATGAGACAAATGTCTATTTGCGCTCAAGGCATAATAAAACACAGCAAACACAACATAAAGCAATTCTCAAAATAGTCACAATATGAATAATGTATAGTGAATGGAAGTACTATAGGTATTAAAGTATTATTTCAGGAGTGACCTTCAGATATACCGCATATCTGAAGATGCACAACTCAGAATTTAGCTCAGCATAAATTCTTAGACATTTGCTTAGAAGACATTGTAAATCTAGAGATAAACAATGAAACTCAATGTGTTGTGTGTCATATTTTCTGTGATTTTCTCCCTTGGGAACCAATAATGCACAGCTAATAGATACGTACATATATAACATCAAAAGAGTACTTTGCATCTCTATTGGAAGTAAAGAAATTGGTTATTGTAAGCGATAATAATATACCACCTGCAGCAGCCTATTACAATACAGGCAAGGAGAATAATGGTCTAGGTAGGGGAATTATGACATCAGATTTTAGCTGAATGCTCATCTACATGCATGCATGGGATTTGCTATAAGCGCATTTCTAACATTTTGGGAGTAAAGAGGCACATTTGTAGTTTACATATAAACTCTAGACTGTTACTCCTCTAAAACATATATCTTAAAGAGCACTTGTCACCACTTCTTAAAGGTGTATTTTAGTTAATGCTTTTATTCCTCAGGAAATAACATATTTGGAGCATCTTTTTTTTCATCTTTGCTGTACTGTTCCTCAATTATTCCTTCTAGTTATTAAATAATTTGACAACCGGGTGTCACCATTGTGCTTGTCAAAGGGGTGTGTCCCTACAATGTCTAAGGCTAGTTGCAGACGACTGTGTGTATTTTGCGGTCAGCAAATTAGTTATTAGTGTTCAGTTTTTGCGGACAGAGTGTCTTCAGTGTGTGTTCAGTGTTTCTTCAGTGAAGTAGGTCCGCAAAAATGGACAGAGTGTCTTCAGTGTGTGATCCTAGTTTGTGGATCCATCATAAAAAAAACACAGGGGACATCTAATGATATCCCTAGCTTGTCCGCGAAAACAGACGGCACACTGATGACACACTGAGTACATCAGTGTGCCGTCCTAGGTTTTTAGTCTCCCATAGGCTTCTATGGGAACAGAATAGGACCTGTTCTATCTGATGCGGTACGGAATCATGGCTCGCACACTGATCAGTGAAAAACATGTTCCTACCCCTATTATACCTATATAGAAAACCTCAGCATTTACACATGCT
Source organism: Leptodactylus fallax (assembly GCA_947044405.1). Lineage (NCBI taxonomy): Eukaryota > Metazoa > Chordata > Amphibia > Anura > Leptodactylidae > Leptodactylus > Leptodactylus fallax. Next base: position 867,408 of record CAMRHE010000094.1, read on the forward strand.
GCAAATTTCAAAAAAGCAGGTGTTTTTGAAAATGCAGCTTTTCCGCTGCAGATTTTTTTCTGCAATGTGTGGATAGGATTAGCCATTTTGAAGATACTGTTAAACGCAACTTTTTTTGCCTTGACCAAAACTATGCGTTTTCGCAACGTGGGACCCCAAGCCTGATATTGGCAGCACTGAGTGGACACTGTTAGAGTGTGCAGGGACATACCCTTTACTAGTAACGCTGGTGGAATAACAGAGGAACAGCAAAATTCAAGTTTGTAAAAATTAAATGCTCCAAAATTGTCACAGCAAATATTGCAAATACAAATGTTAACTGTAGCAGACTTGACTTTAAGGGCAGCAGCACAGGCAGAAGCACACGACCGTGTTTCACCCGTGAAACTCAGTCCGTATATTAGCCAGATTTACCGGCTTGAACTTCGTGCTGGGAGCGGGACCCCTAGCAGTATAGTTATCTATGATGCTAGGAGTCCATGCCTCCCAGCGACATACTGTCCCGTATCAATTACACTATGGGAGAGTATGTTGCTGGGAGGCAGGGCCTCCTAGCATAATTGATAACTAGGATGCTAGTAGTCCCACTCCCAGCACAAAATTCAAGCCGGTAAATCTGGCTAACACACGGACCCTTATAGGGTGGTCTCAAGCAGGGGATTTCTCCCATTGCATCCACATATCCTAATAAGGGCAGGGGCTGTCATTATTAGATATCCCCTTCCTAATATTTAATAATGGGTTGTCTGAAATAGACAACATTTACAAGTTTATTATATAACAAATACTGCCACAATTTAATTCATGCTTGTGTATTTACAATAATCCCGACTATCTTTTCTCAGTACTGTGCAAAAGTCTTGAGACTTGAAAGACAAAGCAGAATCAAAGGTTACCCCAAGCAAAACTTTTAGGCTAAAGCCCCACTTTGCGGACACACAGCATTTTTGTTTTTTTTAATTTTATAATTAACTTTTTATTAGATTTTCAAATAGCACCAATGAATATACATAGTAACAGACAATGTACATGGCACAACAATCATTGATTAAACAATCGCAAAAGCTGGCGTATTACGTACAACAATTGACTAATAACACAATGATAAGTGGAACGTTAGCGGTGGATATGATACAAAGAATCCTTACAGTGAAAGGCCAAGGGTCTCAGTAAGTTATTTTGTTAAACAGGGGGTTCCCACAGATGCGATCTGGTAGTGTCTTTGGAGAACTCATACCAAGGCGCCCAAATAGCGCAAAACTTCTGGTGGGTACGAAGTTCTAAGTGGGAAAGTTTCTCCATCCGTGCAACTTGGGATACTTTCCGCAGAAAGTGGGATACTGGAGGGGGGGAATCGGATGCCCAGTATAGAGGGATCATAGATTTAGCGATAGCCACCAGTTGAAGCCAGAGACGTCTGTGGGACCTAGGCGGGGAAGTGGGCCACAGATTCAAGAAAAGTCTCACAGGGGTCAGAGGCTCGGTGGATCCACAAACCTGGTTCAGTATCTGCTGAACGAGTGACCAGTAAGGGGCTATTTTTTCGCATTCCACCAAATATGCAGGTAGGAACCTGCGGTCTTATGGCAGCGCCAACACAAAGGGGATACATCCGGAGAGAACTTATGGACTGCAGTGGGCGTTCTATACCATCTGGTAACCAATTTATAGCTTGACTCCTGCAAGCGCACACATCTGGAAGGCCCTGTGGATCGCTTGAGCATAGATGAAATTTCTCTAGGAGTAAGGGACATTTGAAGGTCTACCTCCCATTTTCTCACATATGAGGGGAGCTCTGTGCCTAGTTCGCTCAGAAGGTTGGAGTAGAGAGTAGATAAAGGTCTTGGTATATTTTGCTTCCGGAGTAGAAGCTGTTCTAGCCATGTAATTGTGCGGTTATCAGGCTCCTGCTTCAGAGCTCTCAGGTACAGTGTTTTAATCGATTGGTATGTTAGGAAATTGGTATGTATGGAGAGGGGGTGTTGGATGAACTCAGAATAAGAAGGGAAGGCACCATCGATCAGTATAGAGTCGTAGGGTAGTCGCCCAACATGTTTCGGCACTCTTGGGGCCGATTCTATAAACTTGGCTTCCGATAAGATTAAATCCTGGACAGACATGAGGGGGGAGGGACCTGTTGACAAAGAAAGCAGTCTCCGTACCCATTGCCATGAGTCATAGACTGCTGATGTTAGTACATTGGGGGCGAGGACCTGCTTAGCCGTTTGGCGGGGGAGCCACAGTATTGCAGTTCACACAGCGTATTTTGATTGCAGATTTTGCTGCGTTTTTTTTAGCTAAAGTCAGTAGTGACTTGAAAAGGACAATATAAAGGAAGCTTTTAGATGTTTCCCTTCTGTTTAATGCACTCATGGCTTTGGCTCACAAAAACCACAGCAAAATCTGCAACGTAAACTGCTGCGTTTCTGGAATGTAGGGCCATAGCCTAAGGCCAGGGCAACAAAAACCACTGTGTTTTACAGTCCCTGCAAAGTGGATAGGATTCTAGCAAGGTTTCCTCTGTGGACTTTCTGTGAAAAACACTGCGGGAAAAACCATGGATTCACTCTAAATCTGGATTCACTCTAAGGCTGGATTCACATCAGCGCTCGGTCTCCGTTCGGGGATTCCATCCTCCATTCTGCTTGAAAAATGTGGAGTGAAAAGTTCGGCAAATAGGACTTTTCTCTCCGCATTTTTCAGGCGGAAACTCAGCAGACCCCATAATTGTCTATGGGGTCCGCAGGTTTCTGTGGGTAACAGCTTCTTAAGCGGTTTGCTTGAGGACCCGAAAAACAGAAACCCTAATGCTAGTGTGAACCTAGCGTAAGGCTGAGGCTCAACGTTACGGAAACGCAGCTTTTTTTGTTCCAGTTTTTCTGGGGGTTTTTGAGCCAAAGCCAAGAACGGCTACAAAAGGAATGGGAAATATATAGGAAGTGCTTATACTTCTCTCTTCTGCTTAATCCACTCCTGGCTTTGGCTCAAAAAAATGCACATGAATGGATTTTAATGCAGCCATTACAGAAACGGCCATCACATGGCTGATTATACATTCGTGTGAATGTGGACTGAATCTGCTACACAGAGTAAGATGACATGAAGACATTTCCTTTTCAAACGAACACCAGTTCATCTGCAATACAATGTATATTATGTATCATCAGATCTTGATGGATCCTTTTCACATAATATTTGTTCTTTGTTTAATTTCCCGGTATTTTAGGAGGAATTTATCATTAAAGGAATTTTTAAAGTCTGCATTGGTGTAATTTCCACTAAATTCATGGACAGTATTCCAGGAGAGGGATGACTCCAGGACTCCTAGCAGTATAGTTATGTATACTGTGAGGAGTCCCTGCCTCCCAGCGACATACTGTCCCATACTATAATTGTTACAGAACAGTATGTCGCTGGGAGGCAGGCATAGATAACTATATTGCTGGGAGTCCCTCTCCTGGCATACTGTTAAGGCCAGTAAATCCATCCAACAAACTGACTGAGTTTCACAGCTGAAACCCAGTTGTTTATCATATATAGTATGATGTTTGATAAATTTGGTGCATCTTCAGGGCTTATTCACACAGCAGTAAAAAAAAAATGTTTGTCTATTCACGTTTGTTTTTTTGACTGACCATCTTTAATGGCCATCAAAAAACTGGCATGCTCTATCTTTGTTCCCTCCAAACTGACATGCTCTATCCCCTCCACACAGTATAATGTCCCATAGTGGCCCCTTCATACAGTATAATGTCCCATAGTGGCCCCCACATGTTCCTTGCAAATATTGCAAAAATTTCGGGTTCAGCAGAATCCGAAATTTTTCAGGTTCACCATCCATGAACTATTATTAAACTCGGGGATCTTTTCAGACGCGGAAAAAAATGATCGGAGCCCCAGGAGAGGTGACCAAACATAAAAACAGTGTTACTCACCCCTCTCTTCAATGGCATCACAGACGTGGGTTACGCCGGCATCATTATGCGTCATAATGCTGGCCTGACCAACGTCATTGAAGACAGCAGGGACATGATATGCAACGCATGGGCCCAATGGAGGTCTGAAGGGGGAGTGGAGGTGGCTGTGGCCAGGAGCGGAGATCGGTAAGTAAATAGGCCCTGTTACCTGCCCTGACCATTTACTTTGTTTTATACTGCACAAAGTACCGGTTTCATATAGCTGGTTGTCATCTAAGTGATAACCAATCACTGTTTGGACACGTGACTTTCTAGCACTATCTTGGCTCGCTTAGTACCTATCCAAAAGCAGGTAGCAGGTATTTTACAATACTTTTTGTAGTGGAAAAATGAAAAAAGCTGAAGTGTGATCTGATAAGATGGCACAAGACAGTTTCCGTGAAAGGGTGACCTGTTGCACAGGAAATGGTTAAATCTTGCCCAGAATGTACATGTTAGTGTAGTGAGAACACAATGTTAACTGAACCAGTGTACCATAACTTGGTGTAGTAGAGTATACTGGTTGTAGTATATCATGTATTATGATGTACTTGCACTATGCATGATGCATTTTATGCATGTTTATGTTACTTTAACTGGTATAGGTCATCTACGGTCAGTGTTCTGGAACTTTCGGAAACTGTATCGTACAATGATGGGTGGAACTAAGTTGTGCCCACAAGTTGCACAATGGGAGAAGTTGTGTGTTATCCTCCAGTGGTGCAGAGTGTTTAGCATTAAGTGTTGCTGTGGCTACATAGGGTGGGAGATGCCTTACTATTTAAAGGCTGCTCCCACGCTTTGTAGGTGGAGAAGACAGCTTGAGGTGAGATGGAGAAATGTCTTATAGGAGCAGAGGTCAGCTTATTTCTGGAGTATCGCTTGGAGGAAGCACTAGCCAGCAAGGCTAGGTGAGTTGAGATAGCCATGTGATCTGCTTGCAGCTAGGAGAGGGACACCTATGCTAGGATGCTCACAAAAATAAGAAAAGAAACGCCGATCGGCACATCTTGTGATACAGTCTTATGCAAAGGAAAATTTTACCAAAGGGCCAAAGAGATGGCCTCTTACCTTATAGTGTTGTGAGATAGTCACAACAACCAATAACGTTTTGTGTAAAAAAACAAAATTTAGGCAGCAGCGGACTTGTCCTACGTCATGAATGGAGACGTCAAAGGATGCAGTGGAGTTGGGTGGGGAACCAAGGGATTGGCAGGACAACACATGCACTTGGACAAGCAGGGCTTACAGTTGCGTATGGTTGAAATATTGTTCACTTTTTATTGGTTAAAAGAACAACGCGTTTCGTGAAGGATATCCCTTTTTCAAGTGCAATAATTAATTCAGTACAGGCACTTCTGAATCCAGAATATGTAAAGCTTCACATATTCTGGATTCAGAAGCGCCTATACTGAATTAATATACTGAAGGCCAGTACAAGTTGCTGTTCTACATTCTACACCACTGTGAATGCTTGACCACGCCTGCTGTACTTCATCAATAAAGAGGTGTTCCTGCTGTACTTTACAGTAAAAAGGAGTTCAAAGTGTGTTACCAGGTGTCCGGTGTGTGTTTCTTTGCTAATGGATCTTCAGGCGATCTGCAGGTGGTAGAGTGACTGGGTGGCAGCTCTGTTAGGGCTGGTCTGAGAAAAAGCTTGTTGGCTGCAGTGGAAAGGAGATGTAGCGCTGACTGTGTGAGTGCCACATTGACATCCTGCCTGTGAGGCTGGTGGATACTTGCTGGTTATACTTAGATTACCTGATGCAACAGAGGTTTAATGTCCTGGCCATACACTGACCTTTTTTAGTGCTTTCTTTTCACAGGAATAGTGTTTCAACAAAACTGGACAATGACTGTGGGCTCTTCAGTGGAATACATTATATTAGTAGAAGCCACACCAGTGGGGCAACCCACAATAAGTTTGTTGGGGGACCCTTCTAAAAAATTTGTTGCTTAATGCTAACAAACCTTGAGGACAAATATGGTAGTAAAAGAATGAGAGATGTGAGTATTTCTTCTTTGTTGTCAGTTTAGAGTTTGATCAGTCTTGAACTAAAGACCAAGACAGACCAAGCCAAGGTTGATAGGTTGACACATTGCCTAACAACTCCACAAAAAAGGCTCCAGTTGTTAGGCAGTGTATCCTAGCAACTAGTATGTACAGCTGGATTTGCACTGTGTTGACACCACAAAATAAAAAAGAAAAATCATATAATATGGACAAAACATATATTTAAGTGCGATTTGAAATAATTTTGAAATAAAAAAATGAAATAAAATAAAATGAATTGAAATAAAAGTTTTATAAGAAGGAAGCCCTCCAGACAGGAAACTGTTAAAAGCAGGGTGATTCAGACGTTTCCTCAATATAGTGAATTTGGATGTGTTGTTTATTTGTTCTTTATGGTTGAGACACTTGTGCTTCTAATGTTAGTCCTTATTGCAGCCGCTGCTTAGGATAGTTCCCTGTGGGTTAAGTAGAAATCTTTCCACTAGAAATGCTCTTTTGATGAATGTGATGCCACTTTCTGCAGAACTTCAGTATGCATTTTCACATCAGAGAAACTTTGTAGCATGAGATTGTTAATAAGTGTGTCATCAATCATCAGCAAAACAAATTAGCTGGCTCGTCTTTTAAAGACCGACACTCTAAAAAAACACGTAGCGAACTGCATGCGATCTGCTGCAGCTTTACACTGTGCCTTCTTTCATGCAGTCATATCACTTACGATCTGGTTCATAGGAAACACGTACAAGACGAAGTCTTAAAACAAAAAACATCAGTAAATGCATATCACTGAATTGTTCCTCTTCTGTTGAGTGATTAACCCATAAACGCCCAAAGTTTTTTGATAATTGAAAGGGACTGTCCAATTGTTAATACTGATCATCAATATCAGATTGGAAGGTGGCTGACACCCAGAATCCCACCACTCAGCTGCTACAATCACTAGATCTACACAGTATACAGAGCCAGAAGGAGATAGCTCTGTACACTGTGTGCTGGACATGCCACATTATTTCAGCTGAGCTCCCATTCACTTGTATGGAGGATGAGCAGCAACACAACAGGAGTGTATAGAGCTCCGGCCTCCATACACTCTGTAGATCTGGCAACCTCAGGGTTGAACAACCTCTTTAGGCCAGGACTACATGGCGACTTTGGAAATGACTTCCTTCACGCAACCAAACATTGCAATGTGATTCTATTCACTAACATGAGTGAGAGAGTTGCACGATGACCTGGCAATCTTAGGAGCACAATGGCAGTTGTGGGCAAAGTCACTGTGTAGCCCTAGCCTTCATGACCTGCCACTTTTTAGCATAATTGTGCATGTAATGGTTTAATGGTCAGAACTTTTTTATTAGTAGCGCTACCAAAATATTTTTCACATAGGGCTGTTTTCTCATACTTTTCTTTTATAAATTTATTAGGGGTGAATTGCATGGAAAGTAAAAAAAAATATACACTGAAGTGTAAGATGGACTACCTATTTTGTATTAGTAGTTTTGATATATTATATGTATTTTTTCTATATATATATTTTTTTTAGTATGTAGTTTTCCTCTGTAAATGGGTCATCCATAGAAGCCTCAGTTAAAAGATAAAACAAACCCCTGGGATAATATTCACTGGCCAAGCAAATCTGGCTCTGCTAAGACTAAGTAGTTTTGGGAAACGTGGCAATCACATGATACAGGCAATATATTGCTGTTGTCACTGTTCACAACACAGCGCTCAATAGGGACAGCAATATAAGACCTTTCAAGGTTCTACTGAAGCAATAGAATCCAATAATGATCTACATCCAAATCAATAAAACCGTGCAAAGTCCAGTTATATTGGTCACAGTTTTGACACCCATATGTGCACGTGCAGCTGTCTGCAGGCAGTCTAATATAGTATAGTACAACTTCTCCCACTTCAGATTAGCTGCCTTGTTAGCCAGATTTCCTATGTAATTGGCCGGGAAAGCTGAAGAACAACCAGTTGGGATTTGTAAAAGCAGCCATACTGATCATCACCAAACTTTTTCAGAAAACTAGATAATAAAATATTTTGTTTTCACAGTCTGACAGAAGAGGCTAAATCAATGTGTTATAGTTATTATTGATTTTGTTTCTATTTTTGGAGGAAATTCAACTGATGTGTCTTTTTTGAGGATAAAATTATTTGTTTGATATGGCAACCGTAACTGAAATGCATGAGTTCAGTCACCCAACAGTGAAAACAGCCGTCACATGTAAGTTTTCAAGTCATGAGAGTCTATGGTTCTATTCATATGTCCACTTTTTGTGATAAAATAGGACATGATCTGTTTCTGTCAGTTTTTCACGGATCACTCATAGACTCAAGCCTCACAGTTGCAAAACTGATGTGAAAAAGAACCATCTCCTCTTTTTCCATGGCTGTTTATTACAGTGGTCATGAGAATATAAGCCTGAGTATAAAAAAACAAGTACATAAAATGCAGCCATTTGAGACAGGAAACATGCCGTTGCCTTGACTCTTCTTTGGAATGTGCGTACGATCAGTTTTTCAGACAAAGTATGGTGTGAACCACCTGCTTCTTCCCCTCCCCTCTCACAGCAAGAGTCTCACACAGATACTTAGGGAAAGATCCTGCTGCGGTTTCTCCCTCCATCCCCATATCTAATATTTACCCCATTTTTACAAGCTGAGAACACTATCAGGATTTAAGGGGGCTAATCTTCTGTAGAATCCACTGTTCAATCTGCAGTAGAAATCTGAGTTTTCAGTGCAGATTATTTAAGAAATCCACTATCCATTACTTAAAAGGGCTGCAATGGGAGTTGGCAACTGTATATAATAAATAACCTATCATTCATTCATTTACCTCTCCTCTGTGGTCCCCAGCTGGTCATCCTTCAGTGACTCTCATAAATGTGGCTCTTGCAGCCAATCACTGGTTTCATGTATGGCAACCCACATGTATGACCACTAAGAATGTCAGTCCTGGCATGGTGGAGGACTGCTTGCATGAGTATAAGTTATTTGTTGTTTTTATACCATTTTCTACTCATAGCTAGGTTTTTGACAATCCCTTTAATATTATTGATGCCAAATACATTATGGATAAAATGACCTTCTGTGAAAAGCTTGTGATATACAATTTCTATAAAAATTTGTAATACAACGACAAAGCAAACGTAAGCCAGTTAGTGAAGTTACCCTCCCACACAGATAACTGTCCCTAATTTTATTTCCTATTCCTGCAGCCCATAATCCATTTTTAATGTATTTTTTTAGCAGTTAATGACATTAGTGCACATTAATTTGGTTTTAAGCGTTTTGATAATTGATGCTATAATAGTATGATAATTTGCACTTAAAGATTTTAATTGGATAGTTACATAAATCTCTGCCAGTACACCAGCTATGTCCTGATAAAGACCTAAGGTGGCTTTATAAGCGTCATTGCCACCAGTTCCCCTTACTGATCTTGTTGTTATACTTCATTGAAACATCACATCTACTTATATTTCAAGGGTTGTTCACTCACTCTTAGAAAAGCTTCTGGCCAGACGGTGTTTTGGGATCCGTCTATTAGCATGCAGTCAGTTAACTTTGCAGGATATATCCCTAAGCAAAGCATTTGCATTTGGTCTTGTTTGGTGATTTCATTTTGCTCCAGCCCAGTAAAATATTCTGCACAGGTAGTGCTACTGTTTTTCAGGGATTCTCAAAGCTGTCTTCAGACTGTTGAAGTTTCGGAGTATTGTTGGAAAAAAAGAAGAAGAAATGTATTGATCCTTTGAGTCTTATGAGGATAACCTGCCTGAAGACAGGTTTGAGAGCCAGTGATTGAGATCACTCCTTCAAAACCTCAAGGCCACAATATCAACCAAAGTGCAAGATTAAAGGGCATTTGAAGTTATACACGTGTGAACATGGGTGAAATAATCAGGACGGCAGTCAGTATGACCAATGGTTCTGAAATAAGAATCCGCTGCTTCCATGTAACAATATAAAGAAAATTGACTTAATGTTACTTTGTGTGTATCTTGGATCTTGAATTTGTACTATTGATATAAAACCATCTTTTCAATCCATACTGCTTGGTGAAGGAAGATAAAACTTACGTCTGATCATAAACTTTGCTCCTGCAAGCAAATGTGTATACAGATATGCAACAGTCATGACACCACCATGTAACTGTAGTTACACTACCAGATATGTTTCAGATTGCAATATAGGCTATGCTAACACTTTGAGATGGTAACATACTGTAGGTTAAAGTTATACTGCATTACTACAGCACTGTTTGAAAGATAAAGTATTGTATATGTCTTTTTGTATACAGTGATTTACATCTCAATACAGCTGAGGCCAATGGATATGTTTTTGGCACATGTTTGCTTACTAATAGTCTATAGGCACAATGCAGGGTCAGCTGAATAACTCCCCTCGTGCTGTCACAAACTGACCTGATATAAAAACAGAACTTAACTGTATGGAATTCAAAGAATCCAGTTTCACCTGGACCCTGATGCAGGTGCAACGGGAACCCAACAGACACTCTTTTATAAATGGTAGGTGACAGTGAGGCTATTTTTTAAGTCATATTTTTATTTAAAGAAACGTAAATCAAGACATAGTTGACAAGTTAAAGGGCAGCTCCAGTTCATTTTTATTGATGACCTATCTTCACGATAAGAGTTCAGTGGGATCTGACATCTGGGACTGCCGATATTCAGCTGGTTGAAGGGGCCATGGCACTCATGACAGTGCTGCACTCTCTTCACTATTACATTGCACAACATCTGTGTCATAGTGGCTGTACGATGTAATTACAGCCTAGTCCCACAAAGTGAATGTTGCACCAAGTGACGGTCAGTCTATTAACTTCCATGGACATTAATAAAACAATATGCTGTTATAACACTTAAGTGCAATAGCACAAGGGTTACTTAGCATATAAGGTCCTGAAATTAAGCGAGATGTGAAACATTTAACACTTACATGCGATTCGGATAAACGCCTTCTGGCTTTTAGAGGTTCCAGAGGAGCTCCATGCTACACAATGACACCAATACTCTTCCAGCCCAAAGATCTTCTCCACTTGCTGCCTTGTGATATCAATCCTCACTTCCATAATGGGGAGACCTAAAAAGAGAGGTATAGATATTATTATAGATAAATCTCAATTTTATTAATGTGGAAATGAAGAGAAAAGTACTTTGGGGGCATGTCTTAGCTTTCCAGGGCTTTGATCTCGGCTGTAGATTTTTGGGTGAAGCACATTTCCCCACATTTTCATATGACTAAACAGTGATTTACATGACACTGGGACTCCATAGCTCAATAATAGAGACATAATTGGAAACTGTAGAATCACTCACATAAGGTACTGGGATTAGGTTTAGAACCATTTTTCTGCTGACAGACTCCTTTTTAAAAAATGGATAGCCAATACATATATTTGTTCCATAATTTATGCCTATTCCTACATAAGTCCATAGACAAAACTGAAAATCCAGGTCTGCTGCTAACAAGTTGAAAGGGATTGACAGGTGAGCTGTGCTTTTGTATCAGGAGTTAGACTTAAACCAACTTATTTTTTTCTGAAAAGGAAACATGAAAATAAAGATATGAGGATTACAGTAGGAACAGCATAAATAAAATAAATCTCATGAATTTAAAGTATAGTGTGCTAGAATATAACCTACGAATTCTTAGTAATTGAATAAATGTGCTTTGATCTTTTATTGCATTGTAGAAACGGGTACTCGGCACAGTGTGCCACCATCTTTGGTGCTGAGGCGCATCTTCTGAATTCTGCTAAAGGAAGAGTAAGCAGAGTTCAACAACATATTTGCAGGCTTAGCTGATTTAAAAAAAGATTCAATGCTTTAGGCACTTACTTACTATCTGACAATGTACTGTAAACACTATATAACTAAATACTATGCAACTATAGAGAAGTGCTTAGTTGTAGAACTTCTCTCTCTACACAGTGGCCCTGGCTTACTATTGTGGATACGTCTAGATACTGCCATAAACAAGGCACATCTTTGGTGTATCTTTGGAGAAATGTGGCGCATTTTGGCGCATCTAGGTTGGGCTGGAATTTTCGGACATGCTCAACATGTGGGTGTGGAATCTCTTTAAAATGGGGCTTGGCTTAAATGTGCCATGATATATATACAGTGGGGAAAAAAAAGTATTTAGCAGCCACCAATTGTGCAAGTTCTCCCACTTAAAAAGATAAGAGAGGCCTGTAATTGTCATCATAGATAGACCTCAACTATGAGAGACAAAATGAGAAAACATATCTAGAAAATCACACTGATTTTTTAAGAATTTATTTGCAAATTATGGTGGAAAATAAGTATTTGGTCACCTACAAACAAGCAAGATTTCTGGCTCTCACAGACCTGTAACTTCTTCTTTAAGAGGCTCCTCTGTCCTCCACTCATTACCTGTAGTAATGGCACCTGTTTGACATTATCAGTATAAAAGACACCTGTCCACAACCTCAAACAGTCACACTCCAAACTCCACTGTGGTGAAGACCAAAGAGCTGTGAAAGGACACCAGAAACAAAATTGTAGACCTGCACCAGGCTGGGAAGACTGAATCTGCAATAAGCAAGCAGCTTGGTGTGAAGAAATCAACTGTGGGAGAAATAATTAGAAAATGGAAGACATACAAGACCACTGATAATCTCATACGATCAGGGGCTCCACGCAAGATCTCACCCCGTGGGGTCAAAATGATCACAAGAACGGTGAGTAAAAATTCCAGAACCACACAGGGGGACCTAGTAAATGACCTGCAGAAAGCTGGGACTAACGTAACAAAGGCTACCGTCAGTAACACACTATGTCGCCAGGGACTCAGATCCTGCAATGCCAGACGTGTCCCCCTGCTTAAGCCAGTACATATCCGGGCCCGTCTGAAGTTTGCTAGAGCATTTGGATGTTCCAGAAGAGTATTGGGAGAATGTCATATGGTCAGATGAAACCAAAGTAGAACTGTTTGGTAGAAACACAACGCGTCGTGTTTGGAGGAGAGTGAATGCTGAGTTGCATCCAAAGAAAACCATACCTACTGTGAAGCATGGGGGTGGCAACATCATGCTTTGGGGCAGATTATCTGCAAAGGGACCAGGACGACTGATCCATGTACATGAAAGAATGAATAGGGCCATGTATTGTGAGATTTTGAATGCAAACCTCCTTCCATCAGCAAGGACATTGAAGATGAAATGTGGCTGGGTCTTTCAGCATGACAATGATCCCAAGCACACCGACAGGGCAACGAAGGAGTGGCTTTGTAAGAAGCATTTAAAGGTCCTGGAGTGGCCTAGCCAGTCTCCAGATCTCAACCCCATAGAAAACCTTTGGAGGGAGTTGAAAGTCCGTGTTGCCCAGCGACAGCCCCAAAAAAAACACTGCTCTAGAGGAGATCTGCATGGAGGAATGGGCCAACATACCAGCAACAGTGTGTGCCAACCTTGTGAAGACTTACAGAAAACGTTTGACCTCTGTCATTGCCAACAAAGGATATATAACAAAGTATAGAGATGAACTTTTGTTATTGACCAAATACTTATTTTCCACCATAATTTGCAAATAAATTCTTTAAAAATCAGACAATGTGATTTTTCTGGATTTATTTTCTGATTTTGTCTCTCAGAGTTGAGGTCTACCTATGATGTCAATTACAGGCCGGCCTCATCTTTTTATGTGGGAGAACTTGCACAATTGGTGGCTGGCTAAATACTTTTTTTCCCCACTGTATGTATATATATATATATATATATATATATATATATATATGTATATATATATATATATACATGTACTAAGATATAGCAGACTTAACCCAAACTTCTGTAATTGATCATACTGCTGTAGCTTGATATCTTATCACAGAGGACAACAAAAACCAATGAAAATTCAGTGGAAAAACATTCTTCAATTACTTTTCACCATTTTTTGTTGTCTTTTGATAATGTTAATTTAACCAAATGTAGAAGTTCAGGTTAACTCTGCTACATCTGTATATATATATATATATATATATATATATATATATATACCTACCGTTCAAAAGTTTAGGGTCACTTAGAAATTTCCTTATTTTTGAAAGAAAAGCACAGTTTTTTTTCAATGAAGATAACATTAAATGAATCAGAAATACACTCTATACATTGTTAATGTGGTAAATGACTATTCTAGCTGCAAACTTCTGGTTTTTAATGCAATATCTACATAGGTGAATAGAGGCCCATTTCCAACAACCATCACTCCAGTGTTCTAATGGTACATTGTGTTTGCTAACTGTGTAAGAAGGCTAATGGATGTTTAGAATACCCTTGAAAACCCTTGTGCAAGTATGTTAGCACAGCTGAAAACAGTTTTGCTGGTTAGAGAAGCTATAAAACTGAGCTTCCTTTGAGCTATTTCAGAATCTGGAGCATTACATTTGTTGGTTCAATTAAACTCTCAAAATGGCCAGAAAAAGAGAACTTTCATGTGAAACTCGACAGTCTATTCTTGTTCTTAGAAATGAAGGCTATTCCATGGGAGAAATTGAAGATTTCCTACAACGGTGTGTACTACTCCCATCAGAGGACAGTACAAACAGGCTCTAACCAGAGTAGAAAGAGAAGTGGGAGGCCCCGCTGCACAACTGAGCAACAAGACAAGTACATTAGAGTCTCTAGTTTGAGATATCGACGCCTCACAGGTCCTCAGCTGGCAGCTTCATTAAATAGTACCTGCAAAACGCCAGTGTCAATGTCTACAGTGAAGAGGCGACTCAGGGATGCTGGCCTTCAGGGCAGAGTGGCCAAGAAAAAGCCATATCTGAGACTGGCTAATAAAAGGAAAAGATTAATATGGGCAAAAGAACACAGACATTGGACAGAGGAAGATTGGAAAAAAATGTTATAGACAGACGAATCGAAGTTTGAGGTGTTTGGATCACACAGAAGAACATTTGTGAGACGCAGAACAACTGAAAAGATGCTGGAAGAGTGCCTGACGCCATCTTTCAAGCATGGTGGAGGTAATGTGATGGTCTGGGGTTGCTTTGGTGCTGGTAAAGTGGGAGATTTGTACAAGGTAAAAGGGATTCTGAATAAGGAAGGCTATCACTCCATTTTGCAACGCCATGCCCTATCCTGTGGACAGCGCTTGATTGGAGCCAATTTCATCCTACAACAGGACAATGACCCAAAGCACACCTCCAAATTATGCAAGATCTATTTAGGGAAGAAGCAGGTAGCTGGTATTCTATCTGTAATGGAGTGGCCAGCGCAGTCACCAGATCTCAACCCCATTGAGCTGTTGTGGGAGCAGCTTGACCGTATGGTACACAAAAAGTGCCCATCAAGCCAATCCAACTTGTGGGAGGGGCTTCTGGAAGCATGGGGTGAAATTTCACCAGATTACCTCAGCAAATTAACAGCTAGAATGCCAAAGGTCTGCAATACTGTTATTGCTGCAAATGGAGCATTCTTTGACGAAAGCAAAGTTTGAAGGAGAAAATTATTATTTTAAATAAAAATCATTATTTCTAACCTTGTCAATGTCTTGACTATATTTTCTATTCATTTTGCAACTCATT
The DNA here is from genome assembly GCA_947044405.1 of Leptodactylus fallax. NCBI lineage: Eukaryota > Metazoa > Chordata > Amphibia > Anura > Leptodactylidae > Leptodactylus > Leptodactylus fallax. Next base: position 882,969 of record CAMRHE010000094.1, read on the forward strand.
TGGTAAATAAAAGTGTGAGTTTTCATGGAAAACACAAAATTGTCTGGGTGACCCCAAACTTTTGAACGGTAGTTTGTATATATATATATATATATATATACATACATACATACATACACACATACATATATGTATATATATGCAAAATTGCACTCCAAAAATTAATAGAAAAAGGTGTTTCTTACTTATTGACTCATCTGGTACGATGCAGTGTCTGATAAAGAAAAATCACCTTTTTCCATGAATTTTTCAAGTGCAGCAATTTTTATATATGTAATATATTGATACCTCCCAACATGTACTTTCCATTCCTTACAAGGCATCATTCTTTGCTCTCCTCTTGTCTACTTTTCACGCAACAATCTTCAAGATTTCTTCCATATATCATCCATATTCTGCAACACACATTAAACTGTCCCTCACCTTTGAACCTTTTAAAATTAACCTGAAATCCCATCTCTTCAGAAAATCTATCACTACAACCCTGCTGCACTATAATATAACTATTTAGTGGCTGTGCTGGAGTACTGCAGCTCTGCTCCCATTCAAGCAAATGGTGGCTGAGCTGCAGTACTTCAGCACAGCCACTAATCAGTGTACGGAGACTTCTGCTTCCTAATTCATCCATTGCAAAGTTCTGATGCAGAGGATGCCAAGAACAGCTAATGGTGAGAGTGCTGGATGTCAGACCCTTGCTGATCTGATATTGTTGACCTATACTGTGAATATCACAAGGCATTATGGGAAAAGGAGCTGGGAAGCTCATGCGCCCTCTGTTGGATGTAACAGATCCTCAATTTGCTTTTGACTCCGTATACTGTGAATAGGTATCCAATATCAAAAATCAACCAAAGTCTGGAAAACCCCTTAAAAGTGTACTTGTCTTATTTGGACTTTTCAGAATAAGCTGATGCATACATGTGAGGAATAACGTGATATATGACCATTATGACTTGTATTTTGCATTATAGCAGTTTTCCACTCTACAGACTTCATCTAAATTCTCTTCCAAGAACTAGTAGGTGAAGACTAGCTGCTATGATGTCTCCCATGGCCAGCACATGGAGATCTTGTTCCCTAACTCTCTTACTCACACACTTATAGTAAACATTATGCAGAAGCACCAAACCACATTCATGTGAATAAAGATCTGGCTTGATATCGAAAACTGCATTTGTGTGTGCTTCCCTGCTTTTCTCTTACTCAGCTCTTCCTCCCCTCCTCTCTCCATAGACTTCTAAGGGCAGTAGTATGTAACCTGGTCTGTCAAAGTTGATTCTTTCTCATCTGTCAAAATGGATTCAGTTGAGAATTTAGTTTAGAAGGCAGAGGAGAGGAGGAAAGTAGTTTAGGAGGGATGGAGCGGAAGCAAGAAGCCTGATAAGTGGAGAAAGAGGACTTTGCTCCAATAAGATATGTTACAAAGTTCATTATATTAATCTATTCTTTTGAGTTATGCAGAATTTGTGAAACATCTGTGACAATTGAATGAGACAAGCATTTTAAAGGAGTTGTCTGATATTGGTCAAGACTGAGGCATAGGCAGGGAATGATATAAAATAACAAAATGAGTACTACGTGTTGAATGCCCTACTCTTCCACTACTGCCTCTCCACTGGTCCCTAGCTGTATTTGTTTACAGGGCTGCAGTAGTAACATCATGTCAGCACATGAGTGCTACAGTCAATCACTGATCTCAGCGGTAAAATTGGTAATGACTTAGTAGGTAAGTAATGCTTAAGGCCATTCTCTGCTTTTGTCTCAGTTTTGAATAACCCCTTTAGGGTGTATTTCCATGTAAAGATTATCTTATTGTTTCTTACACAGAGCAGTTGGTAGAAATTCAATTTACATAGATTCTATAATCCTGACATTTTATAGACTCCAAAACTTCCCTCATTTCACACATTTACATCTCTAATTAACCTTTAGCAGTTTCACCTCCACTTCTTACTATATTTGCATGCTTACATGGTTGAACAGTAGATATGTAGAATATTCACTGAACAAGACTCTTATGTGAAACAGCTGTTGATCTGAGCCTGTAGCACGTACATCACCACAGACTTTGAAATTGCTTTTGTACATTGATACTGCCAAGGATAATTTACTTTGGCTCCTATGACTTGCTCGCGCACAGTCATGCCATTTCTCTGTGGGATTGTTACTGGTCCGCTGGATCCCAGTGCTGATTGTCATTTAGTAAGAAGTAAACTTTTAGTACATTAAGACAACCCAAGATCTAGAGATATTTTGCTCCAAAAAGAAACGCAATTTGTGAAGATTTCTTATAATATTCAATTGCATGTCTTTATGTTTCTATGAGTACATTGCCATAGCTGTGTGGTGTGGGTGTATTTATGCTTTTATCTCTATCACATTCTGCTCTGCAATCTTGTTTTTGTGATGGTTGCACAGGATTTATTTGTGGCTTGCAGCTGTGTGGTGTTGACACTTTTATTCATTATCCAAAATCACTGAGGAAAAACAGACAAAATTAGGAGGCGATCTCATGTCCTATGGGAATTTCTAGATGATCATCACTTTTAGTATTAGAATACTTTCCTCAGGACAATAGCATGAGCTATGTCAGCAATATGCTTCAGGCAGAATGTCAGATGCAGTAAAGCTTGGTTAGTAGTGCTGTCCGAAGATGACCTATCAAATTATTTAAGAGTAACTGTATTGTCCAAGATCTATTCATTTTATGCAGCGTGAAGAAAATTGAACTGAAAAAAAAGTAACTTGTGGATAATTTGACTTAATGCAACACTGTCATTATTCCCCAAACATATATAATCCAAGAGCTTTACCTTATTTAGGTCATGAGGTTTCATTCTGACCTGCTGTGAATACCATGAGTAAGAGGCAAATTTGTATCACTGATCCCCTTTCATTCAGTTATACAGAAAGAGCTCATAGCTCAGCCCCCTTAACCACATATGTATGGTCTCATAGATTTTTTGGGGAGCAAAAGTATAATTACAATTTTGGGGAGAGAAGTATAATTAGACTGTTCTCCAGCAGGCACAGAAGGTACTGCCTTTAGCTGCCATGTGATACTGTGCTGCAGCATCATGAGATTAATAGCAGAGCACAGGGAAAGAGATATCTAAAAATCAAGATGGTGTCTGGTCACAAGCAGACACGTTGGTATATAAGGGATATGAGTGCTATATACAAACAAGAAGTGCAGAATGTAAAGGGTGCAGAGATGAAAGAAATTTTTTGGCTTGAATTCTTCTTTTAAGTAATAGTGTAGAGAGGTAGATTTAACAAAAGCAAATATCTCATTTAAGACTGGCCTAAAGCTGGCAATACATTTTATATAGCTTTTGGCTGAACAGTTGTTGCTCTTGGCTTCCCAATACACATGCATACCTGGTTGGGCCAAGTGTGCATGTGTTCTAAATATGGAGAGGGGAGCAGGCCGCTTTCAGACACCTGTGGCAGTATATTATTTCTGCTGAAAAGAAGAGGCCTGGGAATGTTAAAATCCAACATTCTAATCCTTCTTTCCCCCAAAATCAGAGGAAAGTTTTGGCATCCCCATTTTTATTCGATGGTTGTCCGCTCCCACCAAAACTGGAGATTTCAGTTGGCACTCATCTAATGTGTGTGGCCAGAATAAATCTGCCCTGTGACTGTTGTCTGCTGGTGCCTACAGCTACATAGTGATGCTGGTGGTGTATTTGTATTAACACCATGTGCCGTGCCTTTGTGAATGCCATACGGACACTGATCTGTGTAGAAGTCAATGGATATTCACAAGGAGCCTAGAAACGCATAGAGAGTCATGTAGATACCATATCAAAACTGATTTTCTAATTTAAACTGCTGGTAAATATGACTAGTTTTCAAGTGTAAAATATATCAAAACTCATATGGCATTTGCATAAAAGACAATATGGAACTTATATGGCACCTGAACAGAACAGTATATGAGAATGTACAACATGGAAGTGATTTTTCATATGGCTGTGCATGAAACCTACCTGCTTTAAGTAAGACTGTGAAGTTGTATGAAAAGAAAACCAGTATAGTCATTGACTGGGGATTTTCCATGATTCTTCCTTCAGGAAACTTGCATTAGCCATACAGAGCTTACTGTAATGACTAGATGTCAGAAAGGGCGTGCAAGTCCTTCTCCATTATTTTTCCAATATCTGAATCATTGTAATTCACTGCATCTCTGAAATCTTGTGAATCAATTCTATCAACTTTATAGATGAGCAAATCTTTAAAATTCTCTTTCTATTCTCCAAATCACGTATTTGTTGTAACACTTGAACCTGGTGAACTGATTCTCCCATCTGTAATGATGGCATATTGTTGTATTTATTTAATGTACTTAGCTACAAATAGAAGACATGTAGAAGTAATAATGCTAAAAAATCCTGTTTAGCCTAGAACAAAATTACTTGGTCCTTTTACGTATGTTACAGCAAAATGCTAGGAGGCATCCAAAAATATTGTAAGAGAAACACAAGCAAAAAAAAACCTCAGCATTCCCTTTCGTAATAAATACAAAAGCTTGCTTTCTTCTTCCATCATCTACTTACAAGCTGTCTAGCAGAATATATTAAATATAATAAATATATTAAATATTATTCAGGTTATTCACAAAAAGAATGTATGACGTTTTACTGTTTACTCGTTCTAGATGCATTCTGTATTTGAGCATATTGTTACAGCGTATATGAGTTATACAGGGGAAAAACATTTGGGGGAATTTTCTGGCATAGATGGGCGTTAATATGGCACATCTTTGGCGCAAAGCAGTTTTTTGCACCAAAGATGTGCCGTATTGTTGTTTCTGCGTAGAGATCAAGATAAGATTGGTTGGGGAAACCTCAGACCGACAGATTTACTATAACTCAAGCCAGAAAACTGGCATGAGTTATATCTGATATCAATGACAGTTAGTCTCTTAGGGCTTATTCACATGACTGTTTGACAAGACATTGAAATTAATGTGTTCTCAAAATGGCCATTAGACAGACTTTGCAAAAATGGCCATCACATGGCAGTTCTTCACAGTTATAATAAGGCCTAAGATTGGCACACAACACTAGTCTTAAGTTTCTGACAGTATGGAGGGGATTTATCATGCTACTGTCCGTCTTATGACTTTCATTAGAATAAAACATTCTACAATAGTTCAGTCTTCCTTCACCCAGGGTAAAATGTAACTTTCTCTCTAGCTCTGTATCAAAATATCCTGGCCATGGTAGAGTTACTTGTTGGCACTAACCCTGGCATCCAGCACTTGGGGCACATGCCCTATCTCTCCCCTTCCCCAGCCATCTGCCTGCTATGACCCTGACAGAGAGGGATTTATTGAGACTGGCGTGTACTATGTCAATTTTAAAAGTTTTTCCAAGACTTTTTAATTGATGAATTATCGTGAGGATGGGTCATCCATTGAAGATCCAGAAGATTAACTGTTTGAGCACTGCTTCTACTTCACAAGCCATATGACATCACATTCATCGATCCCATGGCCTGATCGCAGCCCAGTCACACATACACTGCAGCATCTTCAAACAACGGGGTACCCCGGTGTCAAACCTGTGCCGATCTAGTTTAACAATAGCTCATCAATTAATAAGTCCTTTTATATTTGGATATGCTGGAGTGAGATGCGCCAGAACCATTAGGAGGATCCTGTTAGTTCCAGGCTCACTCTGGCAACTTTTTTTTTTAGGATTTTTTTGTGCAAAAAATTTTTTCCACCAAAAATTATGACATTTGACGTGCCTTGTACACAAAAAAACTGCTATAGAAGATATAAATAGACCCAGGGTTTTGTAGTTTGTCATCGATTGGAAGTAACAAACTGGCAGATGTCACGTTCCAGTTTGGTGCATACATCTGCCTCATCCAAGCCTATGGATACAATTCACTATCTGTTGTCTTTTTTGTCCAAATGTACTGTAAATGCTTGATGAAATACAGTAGCTAAATGTGATGTGAACCTAACCTGATGGGAATCCAGGAAGCTGAGATCTAAAGTGCTGTTTAGCTAGATCTTGACACTGTGCAGCATATCACTAGTAATTTTCCTTCTATAATGAACAATATGATGGCTCTGCAGGGTTACTGAAGCCAATAATACATTTTCCTTACCCTGCAGAGCTACTATTCTGTTAGGGGAAAAGGCATGATGGTAGCTGACATTTTTCCTTTTTTTGTCACAATCATAGAAGCAGAGCACAGAACTCTAAAATGCAAGGAACCCACCAAACCATTGCCTGGATCTCTGAGAGTAGGGCATGAAGTGACTGGGAAACTGAAGTTAAATTCACCATTTAGGTTGACAATTTTAAAGTTATTGAAGAAGACCATTTAGCTGGCCAAATACCTTAGATTGGCCAATGATCTTATGTGTATGGGGAAGGGGATCTCAGAAGCTTAGGTCATGTTGGTTTTCAACATCCCCACAGCTTTATTCCAGTAGGAGATAATATGCTTCTCGAGTGGTATAGCAGAATGATATAGATGTGACACCTCTTGGCTGAAACTGCATTGGCACTGTGCAGACAGTAGGTGGCACACAGTGCAGCATCGCAGCTTATTTTCCTATGTCACAGTCACATATCTACAATACCTCCAGATATCACTCACTGGCATTTCCACCCTTTCTGGCTTTTGATAGAAAGGTTGGATTTGTCACTGTTATGCTCAGTCAGATGTAAATTAGAAGTGCTCTGCATTGTGTGGGTTTCCTTTGCCCACGAGTATTTCAGAGTATATTCTTGTAACCTCTTATCTTATAAACACGAGTGATGGCTCTTGAGAGGTTTTTTATGGTCTCCATGCATTGAGTCATGAGTCAAGAACTACTAAAGCTCATCCATGGCGAAATGAATTGTTACTTTTTTTAGTTTAAGTAGTAATTTAAGGTTCATTGCAACAATTTATTTAACACATTAAACGTCAAGTAATTTTATTATTATTATTTCTTTTTAGAGCACCATTAATTCCATGGCGCTGTACATTTAAGGGGTTTACATACAATACACACACCACATGTACAATACTAACAGTGACCGTCTGGAACAGTGGAATAGAGGGCCCTGCCACAAGGGCTTACAATCTATGAGGGAGGGGGGAGAGACAGTAGGTGATGGTAGAGGCTGCTCAGATGGTGGTGTGGTGTAACTTTGCTACATATGTATTTAATAAAAGGTCAGAAAAACAAAAAATATCCCCACGCTGTCTGACTACACTCTCATGCCAGTTTCACATTGGTGTATTCAGTCTGTGAAATACAGACTAGCTCTTTACTTTATTTCCCATACCAAACATTCAATTGGGACTTGAACTCCAAGCATCATAGTCTTGTATGATGCTAGGGGCCCCTCCGTCGCTACTGTCCCATGCTATAATCAAGTTTTCAGCATTGGACAGTACAGCTTTGAGAAGGAAACTGATGATGACTATAATGCTTGGAGTCAGAGTCCTGTGTTTGGTCCAAGAAAAATTGGTAACATCCAATATGAATATCAAAGTCACTGTGTAGTCCTAGCATAAAAATGCTTGTCTTTTTTTCCAATGCAGTTTAAAGCCTCTTACACATTATAGGGAAAAATGGCCATTTTCACAGATCTGTCCATAGACAACCAAATCTATAAAAGATCTATGAAAATGGATTTCCCACAGATGCAAAACGGGCATGAACAAACAGGAATTTGCATAAATTTTTCACAGGATTATTATTTGCTGTGTTTTGTTGTGCCAAAGCCAAGAATGGCTACAAAAGGAATGGGAAATATATAGGAATTACTTATACTTCTACCTTCTGCTCAATCCACTCCTGGCTTTGGCTCAAAAAAAATGCAGCAAAATCTGCAACAAAAAAAAAGGTGCGTTTCTGCAACGTGGGGCCTCAGCTGAAATCAATGGGGGAAATTTATGAAGACTGACATTTCCTACATCAGTCTTAATAAAGTCATGCAGAATGAATGAAGCGAGGTGCTGAATGAATGATGTGGTGATCTTTGCTACAAGAAAGGGCCATGCACCAAACATGTACCACAATTACACCCGCCCATCAATACTAGAGAAACTGATGTAGATGGGTTGATAAGTTCCCTCAATGTGTGTCTCTACCTTTAGGCTGTGACCATATGTTATGGAAAAGCTGGGGGGTTTTTATTGCAGATTTTGATGAGTTTTTCAGAGCCAAGACTGACTTCAAAAGCAATGAAGAATATAAAGGAAGCACTTATACTTCTCTCTTCTGCTAAATTCACTCCTGGCTTTGGCTCAAAAAAATGCTGCAAAATCTGCAACATAAAAAGCATCTTTTCTGCAACATGGGGTCGCAAAATCAAACATGAATAGGACCTGTTCCATATTTTGGGGAACAGTCATGTGTACAGGCCCATAGAAATGAATGGGCCAGTGTGCTATCCAGGAAAAACCTGAATAGCGCACTAACAATTCATACGGTCATCTGCAAGGTCTCTAAGTGTGGTTTCACATAAGCATTTACTTCAGCAAAAACAGCAGTGACCAGATGTTGCAAGTTAGTCAATAGTAAAATACAAGAAACCATATATATAAAGCATTTTTTCTTGGGTTTTTTTCCACAATGTTTTTTGCTTCATTTGTGTTTTTCTCAAAATGCAGCATTCTCTGGGTCTGGATTTTTTTTTTTTTGGGGGGGAGGGGGGATGAACAAAGGGAGTAAAAAAAAAAAACTCTTACAAATACCAATTAAAAAAAAAACTAAGCAAAACTGTTGTTTTTAACTTAAATGTGTTGCTGGAGGAAACCTCTGTGGGCTTTCTGTGAAAAGTATTGCAGGAAAAACCGTGATGCGTTGCCGACGCTACGTTGGGCCTTAGCCTCAAAATGGACCATCAAAAAAAGTGAGGTGTGAATAATTCCATTGAAATAAATGGCTCAGATTTACTGTTACGCAATGCAAACTTGGACAGGCAGTCTAAAAATGTGCTGGTTTTATCACAGTGGCTGCTGCTGGATGACAAATCATGCTGTCTCACCATCCTGCTCTTCCGTGTTCACCTTGTGCTGAACACGGACTAACATGATCACATAATGTTCGCATCTAAGTGTTTTTGGTTTTTACTATTTATCTGTTTCACAACGCATTTTGTTTTTACTGAAAAATCTGGGGGGAATTTACTATTTCTTCTCTACCAGAAAACATGGTGGAGGTGGTAATAGTTGTTCGCATCTCTGCATGGCCCTTTTTTGAACCAGAGATATGCCTCTTTTTTCGAAAGGGAGTGGGGCTAAGACCATGATGAGACAGGGCGTTCACTCTTCAGCCCAATAAATTTACTATAACTCCTTCAAGAAAACTAATATAAATTATAACAGAAATCCACGCCATTTCCTGACTGGCATAGATTACCATTTTGGAGCACGGTAGTATGCCTGAATTATTAAGTGGATGGAGCCTCTTCATAATTCATGCGAAGTTAGCGTCAGCGGTGGAATGGATTAAGAATGGCGTACAGAGTGTGCAGATTTGCATTCAGATGTCAATAGTAATTGCAACATGCTCTAGGTCTGGAATTTTTTTCTAATCATTTTCCTTAAAGGAAAAAATCACCGCCTTTAACTGTGTGTACAAAGAAACCTATAGAAAGCAATAATTGTATTTTTCTTATGTAATTCAACAGCATTTTCTTCTGTAAAATCGCTGTGGCAAAAACCACCTGAAATTGAGAGGTGCAGTGCACCTGCAGAGCTGAAATCTACAGGTATCCCTGATGTAAGTAAATGGAGTTGTAATGTGACATGACTTCTATCTGCAAATATAGATTGAACACTGGATTTTTTTTGTGACTAGTAGTCACAGTACCATCAGGGTTGCAATGTGACTTAATTCATTTACATTGTTGAAGGAGTTGCAAAGCAACAGGAGTTACAGCCAGATTCGGCGCAAGGAAGCTGCTGGCAAATATGGTGCTTTGACATTGCAGGTTACATATAGTATATATATATATATATATATATATATATATATATATATACACACACATATACATACATACATACATAAAATATAATTTTTCCTATGCTATTTGCCCCCCTTTATGGTCTACTTGCTTTTGGTTCAAAATTTGCATATAAAAGCTACTTCAGAAAGTCACATATGAAAGCTCCCCTCGGCCCAACTTATTTAGGCCCCTTGCACATGACTGTGTGCGGGCCGTCGGCTGTGGTTAACATCCGTGTGTCGCTCATGCACTGGCTGTGCTTCCGCTGGGACATCTACAGATTTATGAAGAGGCCGCAACCACTTCATAAATCTTCGGTTCACTGTGTCAGTCAGACTGTGTATTAAGACTGAAGTATGATACACCAGTCTTAATAAATTTTCCCCACTTTGTCTTAATCTGAATTGAATGTTTGTATAATGCAAAACTGCTGTAGAACCGCGTATGGTCTAAAATTTTGTGGAGTTATAGTTTAGGTGTAGCTAAAATTTGCATCATCTAAATACAAGCTGATTTGATTTTCCAAAACAGATTTTTTTGCTTTTTATGTACATAAACTGCTGAGAACAATGGCTATTGTGGTGAGGTATGGGAAAAATATAGCTTCATCGGTTCTGATCTGACAAGGATGGGAGCTGAGGAACATTAAAAAGGGAACCCTTTCCCACAACAGCCATTTTTTCATTTTTTTTTTACTCCTTATAACTTTTTTATTTTTTCCATTTGCAGAGCTTTATGAGGGATTATTTTTTGTGGCACCAATTATTTTTCATATTGGTACATTCCATACGATGTATTGGGAAGTTGCAAAAAAATTCAGACTGGGGCAGAGTTAGAATAAAATGCATTTGTTGCCCCCCTTCCCTAGAACACACATACACATTAGGTATCTCTGTGTCCAAAATTGCCCGTTCTATCAGCTTATAAAAACATTTTTCCCATATGATGAACGCTGGCATTTTTTCACTGTTTCACTTCTCAGAAAAATTTGAATTAAAAGAGAGCAAAACATCAGACCCAAAATGGAATAAATAAAAAGTACATCTGTCCCCACAAAAAAAGAGAGGCCTTATGCAGCCCTGTACACGGAAATCTAAAAAAGTTACAGGTGTCACAATTTGGCGACTCCAAGAATTTTCCTCCAACATCCAGGATGCCTGTGCTAACTGGAGGGAATAGGTTTCACTTGGTTCCTTTATAATGTCAATATATACAGTACTTTATTATGTACATCCATGTCCATTAAACCTCCAAGTCCATGCTTGCTCCAGAGATGTTTTTCCAGTCTAGACTGGGAGTTCTGGTCATCCTGGACAATGTTCTAGCTTTGGTCTTTTCTCTAGTCCAATGCCCTTTGGCTCTTATTGTCATGGTGTGGTATGTGATAAAAGGGGGTTATCATTTTATCACCATGGTGCAAATGGCTTTCCCTAGGCTTAGTAATGCCATTAGCAGTAATGTCTAGTTTAACAAAGTAATATCTAGGTTATACAAATGGATTTAAAATTCTCATCCATTGTCATAGTACATCATAGCTAAATATCAATTAACCATGCAACTTTATAGTAAAAATGTCAACTCATCCATAGTCCAGGCAGGATAGGTAGAGGTCACTTTGTACATGATCTGCTGCATTGTTAATGGGGAGTTTATAGGTGTAGAACCATTTCCAAACGGCTATAACTACAGTATAGCAGCTCTGTAGAATCAGTTGAAAATATTGACGCAGTGTATGAAGCAATATAATTTCCCGGCACTAGTAGTTTTTCTCTTATTATAGCAATGCATATAGATTTTCACAATTGAAAGTGAAAATAATCATGAATGAGTGTTTCTCTAACTTTCCCTCTGTCTTGTAGGCAGTGTCGGACTGGGATGTCTAGGGCCCACCAGTGGAATTGTTTCTAGGGGCCCACCATCAGAACCCCTGCAGATCAGCGGTACCGAGACAGGGCGGCTAAAGGTAATAACATGTCGGGAGCCATGCTGCTCACCCATTATACCATGTGCACCACTGCACTACCTAAACCTACTGCTACACCTTGTATGGCAAGTGAACAGCGTGGCTCCTAGAATTGTTACCTTTACCTGTAGCCGCACTGTCCTGGAAAAGCTGATCTGCAGAGGTCCTGGCTGTTGTATCATCGTAGATGTAATATTGATACCCTAAACTAAGGACAGGCCATCAATATTAGGAAGATGGATAAATCCTTTAAAGAGGTTGTCGAAGGAATTGGAGCAACCCATGTAGCTGGCGGGAGGTGTAAAGTAAAAAATAAGTAAATTAAAAAGCATACTCACCTGTCCCCGGCGCTCCGTTGTCTGCTGCCAGTGTCCATTCAGTCTCATGCCGGCAACTCCTTGCTGGGAGTCCTGCACCTCATGTGATCGCTAACACCAATTAGGTACAGGATTTCCAGAAATGAGGCGCCGCCATGAGACCGAACAGACACAGGCAGGGGACAACGGGGTGCTGGGGACAGGTGAGTATGCTTTTTTAAAAATTTTCTTATTTTTACACCTCCCCTGGCGGCCGACACAGTGGTCACTCCAGTTTATGGACAACCTCTTTTAAGGGGTTGTCTGGGCCAAATTTTTCTATGGTCACTTCACTGGTCCCCCCACATAGTGGCCTCTTTACTGGCCCCCCATACTGCATGGGGAACAGTGATGGGGTCATTATATTGTGTGGGAGCAGTGATGGGGGATAACATCCTGTGGGGGGGACATTAAACTGTGTGGGGCATATTAAAGGGGTTGTCCAGGGTTAATCTTTTTTATGGCCTATGCTCAGGATAGGCCATAAATACCTGATCGGTAGAGTGCTGACATATGGCCCCATCAGCTGTTCAGAGCCACTTCTGGAGCCCGTTCTGTACACAACACAGGGCCGGAAGCAGAAAGCTCCATCCGTTGTATAGCAGTCAGACGCCTTCACTGCAGCTCAGCTCCTACTGACTTCAATAAGTGCTGAAATACAGTGAAGGTGCCCGGCCCCTATACAGTGGACAGAGCTTTCTGCTTCTGGCCCTGTATTGTGTACAGGACGGGCACCAGAAGTGGCTCCGTACAGCTGATCGGTCCGAGGTCAGCCCCCTACAGATCAGGTATCTGTGGCCTATCCTGAAGATAAACCATAACAAATTATGCCTGGACAACCCCTTTAATATACCCCCCAGGGCCCCCCTAATGCACCACACTTTAAAGAGATTGTCCAGTATAATTTTTTTTCTTTTTTATAATTAGTCTGGGGGAGGTGAATCCCCTCTACCCCCCCCCCCCCAAAAAAAAAAAACATGCTAAACATACTCACCTGTCTCCGGTGCTCCGGTGTCCTCCCAGCACGGTCCGGTCCTGCAGCTCCGCTGTCTTCTTTTTGCCGGAATTCCTCACTGGCTGTGACGTCCCAGGTCCCTTCCCTTAGGCCACTGATTGGCCTCAGGGGTCACGTGACATCACAGGTAGTCACGTGCAGAGGGAACTTCAGCTGGAAGAAAACAACAGAACTGCAGGACCGAACTGCTCTGGGAGACACTGGGGACAGGAGAGAAAGTTTGTGGGGGTTTTTTTGTTTTGTTTTTTTCACCTGCCCCGGCATAATAAAAAAAAAAAATGAAGGAGCCACTGTATGGAGTATAAGCTCCACAGTGGCCCCCACCCAGTATTATAAGCTCCACAGTGGCCCCCACCCAGTATTATATGCTCCAAAGTGGCCCCCACCCAGTATTATAAGCTCCACAGTGGCCCCCACCCAGTATTATAAGCTCCACAGGGGCCCCCACACAGTATTATAAGCTCCACAGTGGCCCCCACCCAGTATTATAAGCTCCACAGTGGCCCCCACCCAGTATTATAAGCTCCACAGTGGCCCCCACCCAGTATTATAAGCTCCACAGTGGCCCCCACCCAGTATTATAAGCTCCACAGTTGCCCCCACCCTGTATTATATGCGCCCAATAGCCCCCCTCCGCTTCAGTGCTATTACTATACTCTGAGGTCTCCTCAGACCCCAGAGTATAATAATCGGAGGCCCAGGGGAAGTGATTAAAAATAACAAACTCTCATACTCACCTTGCCTTACCTTTCCTTGGCATCCTCGCTCCATCCTGCTGTTTTCAGCATCTTCAGGCCCTTTTCCGACGTCGCTGCTGAGGCCTGTGATTGGGCCTCAACGGTCACGTGGGGGCGCACTGACGTCATTACGCGGTCGCGCCCCATGTGACCGCTGGGGCCTAATCACAGGACTCAGTCACATGACGGAGGAGCGCTGGAGAGAATGCTGCGCCCAGGAGAAGTGAGAATATGTGTTTATTATTTTCCGTCACCTCCCCTGGGCTGCCATCTATTGGAAAGGGGCCTGGAATATGCCAGAACTCCTTTCCAATAACATTATCATAGTGGTCTGGTCGCAGTCGCGCCCCCTGCTACCGCGATCGTAACGCCACTGGTCAGGGGCCCGGTCGGGATGGTCAGGATCCCGATCGGGCCCCCATGACATGAAGACTAGTAGTCGGGGCTCGGGGCCCATCGGTGGATTCACTGGTTCCCCGGTGGTCCAGTCCGACCCTAGGTATGAAGAACTGGTAAACAACCCAAAAGATCTTGCTGGGACGTCCATTAGTTTTGATTTTTGTCTTTACATTATTCCACACAAGATATATAGGATATTTTATGGTTTTACAATGTTTGCGTTGACCATACATAACTGGTGTCTAGAACCAACCATTTCATGATTACCTAAGGTATCACGATTCATAAGCCCCCCATTATGGATCAAAATCACTGTGTGCTAGTAGTCAATTTCACTTTAGATGATGGAGTTTTTAGAATAAAAGAGTGTTTCATATAATGGCTTAAGTAATCTTATGGCATTAGGGAGGTATAGTCTATGCTTTCATGGTTTCACAATGTTTTAATTCTCCATCCAAAGCTGGTGTCCAAAACTACCCACTTATTATGATCACTTACAGATATTGCAGTTCATAAGCCTCCTATTAAAGATCAAGATCACCTTGTGTAGTGGATAGGGGGAGGTGAGAATGTTGGTTATAGACTGCTATCTTACTCCTTTTTGCTTATCTTTACAATGTATCTGATAAATGGGTGCTGCTATAGTAGCCTGTAATCCATGCCATTACAGTTATCAGCAGTACGGATTACTCAGGGCAAGGTTTATATGGGAACTAGAGCTGGCTGGAAGGTGAGGAATATGTCATTTTCTTAATATCTTGTCTTTAGATGCAAATTTGGGGATGAATTTTTCTAAACTTTTTTTCTAATTGTAATGAAGTACAAGACGCATAAGAATAGACTGGTCTCCTGGACTGAAAGCTAACAATTCATGAAATGACTCGTACTGTAATAGTTTTACTCATTTTTCATTTTATGGTTTGTGAAATGGCTTTTAATGTGTAACTTTGTCACACAAAAGGTATTAATTTTACTGCAATTCAATAAAAAGATCTGTTATTCTTGACCAATGTCAATTTCTGGGAAATTATACCTATGGCGTCCGGCTGCTTATAAGATCTTATATACCTACTTTGTTTTCTTATGGTATTGATTAGCGTTCAACATTAACAAGTAGTAATGTGTAGAAATAAAATGGTTATATAAAATATAATTTATAGGTGCATACGGTGCTGCCCTAACACACCAACATGCATGTTTCACACCATTGGAAATCATATGTTCATAATTATTTGCTAGTGTGGATATCCAGGAGGTATTGAGTAGACCCTTCAGATCAGAGCGGAAGGATGTTCAGGCAATGCTGCTGTAAAAAGTATGGTGCATGAGCAACACAGTGTCCGGCATGTAAACAATGCTGACAGCTGCATACTGCAAACAGTTGATTGGACAGTTTATAGCCTATTTTAAAGAGAGTCTGTCACCAGGGTAAATCATATAAAACCAGCAAATCAGATAGGTCAGGCTCACCTGAATGTATTGCCTTTTTCCCCATGAAAATGTATGCCTCTGGAGCACCAAGGGTAGCTCCATTGCTTGAAATTTTTATGTGCCACACTGCTCAATTCGCCCTGCTTCCCTTCTCCCTTCTTTGAGTAACAATGCTAGAGGAGATTACAGCATAGCTTTTCATTCAGAGAAGAGAGAAGGGAAGCAGGGCACATTAGAGCAGTGTGGAATATAACAATTTGGAGCAATGGATCTACCCTTAGTGCTCCAGACTGCTCATTTGCATACTGTGAAATAAATTACTATCTTGGGAACAGAGACACAGCTTTTCATTGGGAAAAGGTTTTAAATATAGATGAGCCTGACCTATCTAATGGTGTTGCTGGTTTAATATTCTTTACCCTGGTGATAGATTCTATTTTGTAAAGATGGATAACTTCTTTAGGCTGGGGCCCCACATTGCAAAAACACAGCACTTTATAGTGCCTACACAATGGGATTGTGTCTAATTCCATCCACACATTGCAGAAAAAAAGCTGGAGCGGTAAAATCTGCAGCCATGTCAATTATACCCGCGGAAATGCCGGTGTTTTCTGTATAGGTATAATAAGTCCAGAAATTCCACAAAGGATAACTCTGTGAAAACGCAATGAAAATCGCTGCAGAAAAAAAGTGATGCATTTCCGCTGCAGTTTTTTCCACAGTATTTATTTTTTTTTGCTGCATTTCACTTCGTGGGACCATAGCCTTAATGTTTCATACAATGTATTAAAAATCTGAACCGTATTTTTCATCTGGACATAAACACAATTGGGCTGCATTCACACCTCATTTTTGTTCCAGTTAAACACATCAGTTTATAAGTGAAAACACAAGAAAAAAAAATAAAAACCTGATCCATTTTACTGATTCATAGGAAGCACAAATTTACAAAAAAAAAAATAAAAAAAAATTTATACCAATAGTGCATCTGTTTTTTTTTTATATATATATTTTGTGGTTTTGTCAGTTTACCTGGATAGGAAAAGCGATGTCTCTGCTATAACATCTAGCAAAAAAAACCAGATTTTATATATCTTAAAGGGATATCATGAAAATTATTTATCTTCTATCCATAGGATAGAGGGAGTGACAGAATGGCCACGTGCTGTACTTTGTTTATTTCTGAAGTACATAGTAGTAAGCCTAGAGGCATAACTTGAAGCTCCTAGGCCCCAATATAAAATCTATAATGAGGCTCCTACCTACCTTGGGGCATTTAGAATAGTGGTATAGTTTATTTGACAGAGGAATCTTTAGCGACTGCCGTATCTCTTTAGCTACACCCCTGCGTAACCCCTTTTTAACTTGTGCAACTCAGAATCTAATGTACCCATATTTATCAATCTTTATGATTTATTGTATTTCATCTTAGTTTATTTCACATTTATAGATTTAAACATAGTACCTTAAAAGTTTTCTCAATGTTTACTGCTTTTATTTTTGTGATTTCTATTCATCCTTCCTTGGGGATGACAAGAACTGTCACTTCTTTCTAAACATTATATTTGCAAGTTATATTTTACAAATATAAGTTTATGTTGATGGGAATATTGCTTGTGGAAAATTGTCCATGGTGTGTAGTACATAAACATTAATGTCAATTTTATTTGAAAATGTAGAAATGTAAAATGTTTTGGTGAAATTTCAAATCATTTTTTTGAATATAAATGAGTCCATTAATAAAATTTTTATTATATTGTGTTTGACATTCACCATTAGGATATAATATAATCAATACAGAATTTACCTCTCCACAGAAAATCTGGCACGCTTGGCCAAATATTTTTGGTAGACTTGGGAAAAATGGCTCATCTAGCCAACAGCTATTGCATGTGTATAGCCATCTATACACAGCAATTGTTACAATGGATTAACATCAGGATTTCTCTCTCATCAAGAACAATTACTAACCTATAGTAAATGAGCCTCTAGTGTTAAAGTAGATGGCGAATCATCACAACCTCCTTGCTGAGTTTGTTAGTTAAAAAGCACTGTGTAAGTTTTGCCACTCTTTGATTTTGCATTGGCAACTGAAAATTCTTCTACTCAGCTAAAGCTCAGTCGCTTTTTAATTAGCAAAGTCTGTTTAAGGTTCTAGGCCGTGATAGAAATCAGACTGTTCCACTTCAGGTCATAATATTAGAAATACAGAGGCCTATCTCTTGATAAATAAGGGACTCATTATGTACAAACGGTTTGCTTTCTTTATCGCTATGTAAAAGGTGTAACACAAAAGTATAGTTTTGCTTTAATGGAGCTTTAATTGTTGGTCTCTAGTGGTGAAAGAGTTAATGACGCAATGCTCTGCAGATTACAGCAGATAAAACAGAGGCCTAGAAATCTCCAGAGGTAAATATTGTATCTTCATGTGGCAATTTAGGATGATGTTAATGAAGCAGGACTTTGAAGATCTTCCATAAGCAGGGAAGAGGTTAATGATGCTGTAACTAACTGTGGGTGGTTAGAGTAGAGGTATGGACGCCAGAGAGAAGTAATGATTTGAGTACCGAATTTTAGTGTTGCTGAAGTGCTAAAATATAGTGTAGTGAAAGTGATTATTGCTTTGGAAGTTGTTTATTAGTGTTCTTAGCTGTTCAGAGTCATAAACTGCTAATATACATGAAAATACAGTAAAGAACTACTAAATCTGGATGATATTGAGTAATTGGGATAGCTATTTACTAGCAACTAGTTACTGGAGTACAAGTCTCCTCATACGTCATGTATATGGATTAACTCAGATCTGTACACATACAATAGTAACATGGTTGATGGTTGAGGTTGGATAAAAGTACTCCTACACAGTTGATCCAGAGGAAGGCAACCTCCCCCATGAGGCAGATGCCAATTACACCATATTAAGGAGAAAAATTCCTTCCCAAATCCTAATATGGCAATCGAATTATTTTCTTGGATCAACATCCTATTCCACAGATTCTTGAAATAATATTACAGGTTATGGGAACTAAAGGGTATCCAGTCCCCTCTTGAACTTGTACAAGTTATCAGCCATCACAACATCCAGCAGGTTCTATAGTCTCACCTCTCTTAAATAAAGTTCAAGAGTTTTTTGCAGGCAGATTTTTGAGGTGGAATCTGCCTCAAAAACACCTCCCAACTCTCCCATTCATTTCAATGCGAGTCAGACAGATTTTTTTCCTTTAGCTGTAATTTTCAGCTAGAGGAAAAAATAACCTTCAGGATCTATGTTCAGGTGGATTCTGCCTTGCAAAGCCCATTGAATGTGGGGCAGAAAATAACGCTAGTGTTTTTTGCTAGACTCCCATTCATTTCAATGGGGTTTGAAGATAGGTCAGGATACTTCTTTATTCCTGCAGCTAAAAAATCAGCTCCTGACTCCCATTGAAATGAATGGGAGAGTTGAAAAGCATTTTTGATGCAAACTAGGAGGCGGATTGTGCCTCAAAATGTGCCTGCAAATAACTCTGTGTGAACATATCCTTACCATCTGTGACAGTGGTGTAACCATTTTTCCCCGTTTGGATGTAGCATATGTCCTATCAAGTATCCAAAGCTTTCTATCAGCCATGTAGATGCAAAGAGTGTCCTACTGGCATATGTTAGACAGATAAAAATCTGCACTCCAGTTTGAATAGGCCATAACATTATTATTGATGGGGGGTGTCTGATCTCTCTGACAATGAAGGACAGAGGATTGGTTGTCATGTTCCTTGCACAGCAGGAGGTAAGGTGAGTCACTGCGAAGGAGCTACAGTACTTTACTAGCAATGTAGCGGCTTCTTGCTAAAGATGGCCATGTACATTTAATAACTGTTTGTACTCATTCAGCGATTAACTATTTATTCCAACCTCTCTATACACATGTCTGCTTTAGCCAAATGTACACGTGCCCTGAATGGGGAGAAGTATGGGGTAATGGTCCTATTACACTGCCCAAAGTTCAAACAGTAAGAGCGTCAATAAACATGTTGTTTGGTGCCCGCTTATATCAGCCTATTACACTAGCCAATGCAAAATACATAGGGAAATGATCACTTCTGCCATTATACCTCCCCCCATCAGCTGTATCGATTATTGGCAGCGCATTGTTGTTAATACAGGATGATGTGCTGGCAATTAAAAGCATCTTTTATGCTTCATAAGAGATACAATCAACTACCAAGCAAGCGTTTGCTTGTTGGTCGGCTAATCGTCAGTACAACCACATAGGACAGTTATCATTTCTATAACCACTTGGTTAAGATTAGAGATGAGCAAATCAAAGCTGACGAAGTGGAATTCGTTCCGAATTTCAGGAAATATTCGATTCGAATCTGGATTTCCTCATGCTTCGTGGTAACGAATCGCATTTTTTCCTAAAATTGCTGCTGCACATGTTAGGACATGGGGCAAGGAACTCTGGGAACGCGGGATCACCCACAATGCCATGCATGCAACCAATCAGCTGCCAGCCCTGTGATGTCACAGCCCTATACATACCCCCCACCATCTTGGATTCAGGCATTTTCCAGTATACTTAGTGCGGGGAGAGATGTTAGCAGGAGCTAGTGAAAGTGGTAGAAAAGACTTGAAAACTGATATTTTGCTCAAACGAAGTTCAGGAAAAGAGCAATAGAAGTGTAGGGAAAGGATAGGGAGGAATTTATACAGAGTATTGAATCAGAACAGGTTTCATTTGGGGTGTTTGCAGCCTGGGTAATAGGAACAATCCTACTAAACCTTGCTGCACTGAATGCCATTATCCTGCTGCTTATTGCAGGTTTGTAGGTGTAATTCAAATTATTGGGGTCTTATTAGTCCTTGTGCAGTGTTACTCCCTATGCGTGTTACTGCAAGACACAGTGTTCTACACCACTATACAGGCTCTCTGCAGCCAGGAAATTGCTACACTTTTAAAGTGATTCTCTGCAAATTAATTCGGATCGAATCAAATCATTTCTGAAAATTCGGCGAACTGACCGAATCGAATTTTTGAAAAATTTGCTCATCTCTAGTTAAGATCATTTGTCCAATAATCTTGCAGTGTAACAGAAGACAATCTTTTTTTTTTATTAGCATTATTTCAGCTAATGTCTAAACAAATGTTGGTGGAATATCCAATACACATTAGATGGCTGGATGGTCCTAGTGAAATCAGTAGGTTACAGTTATTAGTATTTCTACTGATAATAATCTGTTTCATTGAATGATCTAATGTGTACGATGGGTTACCTGCAGAAGATGTCAGGGAAATGAGGGCAGTATGAAATAATAAAAAAAACAATAGGGGAGGTTGGGGAGAAAAGAGGAAAATCATGATCTGAGATGAGCAAACCATTCATAATTTGGTACGGATTCGTTCCAAACCAGAAGTGCAAATAATTTGCTCAGATTTTCAACCTCCTTTTCAGCATTCAAAGTCTTCTTCAAGTCCAACACTACACACCCAGAATCGCCATATTATAACATCTGTGTATTATTTCCTATCTAGCTTAGTCTGACTATCTGAGACCTTATCTCAGTAATCTCTCCCCACAAAATGGTCATGTTCTCATCCTGCCTGGGTTATTATTCTAATTATGAGCCATCTGTGACCTCTGACCTATAGTCTCTTCTAATGAAGACTGCTTGCAGAAAAGGCCCCACGTAGCGAGCTGCAGCCAAAAAGACCGTGGCGGAAACACATAACATTTATTTCCACAGCGCTACTCACAGAAAGTCTCCAGATTTTTATACCTATATGGAAAATTCCAGCATTTCTGTAGATATAATTGACATGTTGCTGTTTACAGAAACAAAACGTTTTTTCAAATCGCAGCATGTCCACTGTGGATATTTTTCTGCAATGTGTGGATGGGATTAGCCATGGTGTTTTTTGTTGCAGTGTTTTCGTCGTGACCAAAACACCACTTTTTCGTAAAGTGGGGCCCCCGCCTGCAAAGCATTATGGAAAGCCCACCTGATCCCTGATGTCATGTTGCTCTTCTCTGCTTTCATGTGGCAGCTGCCATTTTATCCAGTTTGTGGAAAGTGAAAAGCAAAAAGTTTGTGTTTATTTGAACACAAATGTTTTAGCAAAGTTTGGACCAAATCCATTCAGTTTGGATCCGTTTTGCTCATCTATAATCTAAATATCAACCATACCTAAATATTAATTTATAGTTGTATTTAATGTAATGTATTTTATATAGTCTTGCAAGATAACAGGAACTGAAATTCTCTCGCATAATGATGTTTGACTTGAAAGTTAGTTTGTGAGCAACTTACAAGCAATGATAGTCTCACTTAATGACCACAAATTACTTTTACCTACTTTTACTAATTGATTGAATTAAAGGAGTTTGCCCATGATCATAACCTTATTTTAATATGTAGACAGTTAAAAGTTAAATATTTCTACAAATATAAATAATACATTTTTTTTTTTTGAGTTTTAAAGAATTTCTCCACAATCTTACTGGTGATAGTCTGTTGTCTTGATTGGTGGATACGACTATGAATACAGGACCTTTCTATACTCTGAAACTTAACTATGATCCCAGACCATAGAAAGTTCCTGCATTCATTGTCTACAAATATAAAAATGGTTATATTCATAGAACTACCCCTTTAAGGCCTAAAATAGATCACATAACGCTGCTCCCACATGATGTCCTGAATTTGGTGATAGCCGAAGTCAGTGCTGAAGCCACCTGTGCTTTCCCTTATAAGTACAGGTTATTTCAAATTACTGGCCACACGGTAACAGCAAACCCATACACCCAGTATGATAAATAGCTGTAATTAATCAGTGTCTCATGACAGATAGGTAGGTTAGGGTCACCTGAATGAAACAAGCTATTGCCGTGATAGTGCTGCTTTTGTCAATATGTAAAATGAGCTCTTTGGGGCAACAAGAACAATGTCACTTACTTCTTTGGAGCAATGGCAATGCCCATGTTACTTCTAATTGCTAATTTGCATATTGACAAAAAAGGCGATATCTCTGCTACAGAGGTACAGATTCACAAGGGGAAAATAACTTTTGATTCAGATAACCGTAACCTATCTATCTGCAGGGCTGGGTTGATATGCTGGGCTCTTGTAAAGGGAGTCTATTAAGTGAAAGAAATCGATGACATAAGCACTGAATGCGGCTATAGCCATATTTGAAACACAGTGTGACAGTAGTTTAAGGCTAAGTTCACATGTGACCAGAACGTACTGCAACTCATTTAAACCTCTAATGCCATTGCACTGTGCGATGTTTTATCATTTTCAAGCTGTAACCTTGTCAATTCTTTTAACAAGCTTTTCCTATCATGTTAGCAAAGCTGAGTTTTAGAAACTGGAAACCATGACATGGACCCATGGCTGACAGTAGCCATGTTGTTACATATACCACAGTCAGCTAAGATACTACACTACACCTTCAGATACACACTGGTGTAGTATAACTAAACTATGTTATAATATCATGTAGAAAAGTAGTGTAGCCCTATTTGGGGGGGGGTATGAGTATTATCCCTCCCGCAACAGACTCTGGCGCTGACCTGTGTGTATAATGGGACCTGAAGCCTTCGCTGAAGGGAAGAGTGGGAACATATATGAAATATATCAGTGCCTCCACCCAGGATAGAGCCTCTGTATTACAGGGAGGATCCCTTCCGGGGACTTACCCAAGAAGTACAGGGAGGAGCCTTAAAAAGGAACACTGTATTAACCTCACAGGTAGAAAAAAAAAAACAAATACAAAATAAGGTAATAGAAGAGTGTTAAAAAAAAAAAAAGGGGAAAAAAAAAATAAAAAAAAAATAACTAAAAAACAAAAAAAAAAAAAAAAACAAGTCGTCTCCCCTCTTGGTTTTGTTTTTTGGGTGTGTGGTTTTTTTTATAAATATATAGCAAGAGTCCAGTGCACAATACCTCCAGGCAACAGAAGAGATGCAGGGGCCCCTGTGGATGACTGTGGATCCTCGGATTCTTCCAGGAGATGACAGACAGCCGATCAGGAGATGATGATGATGATGGTGAGATTCTTCACAGGCAGCAAACAGGGCGACGGTGACGGCAGTAGATGCAGGCCTGACTACCCTAACACTGAGTCCTTAACCTGCCAGCTAAACTACTAGTGCCACCGGGCCTCTAACTAGCTAGTTGGCCTTCGGAAGCCTAACCTATCACTGCCCTGAACTATATATATATATGGATCCCTAACTACGGTTACTAGCTAGGTCCTGTGAGTATATAGGGGGTAACACATACCTAACTATATACTGTGAAGTAAAGAGGAACAAGTGGCTCTTAGACTCCCCCAGACATAACATGTCTGGCTCAGCAGCTCTGCTCACATCTCTCCCCCCGCCGCCCCCCCCCCCAGTGTCTGACCCCCTTTATTTAAAAAAAAAAACTTGCCCTAAAAGGCGGGGGGGTCCGGAGCCCAACCGGCGGGGGCGAGGAGGCCAGCAACATAAAAAAGAAGAGGAGGGGGGGGCCCCCCCCAGAGGAGATTTTTTTTTTTTTTTTTTTATTATTAAAATGTGGGAGGTTTGTTTGTTAGGTCAAAATAAAGAAAAAAAAAAAAATACTTTTGCCGGGCGGGGTTTTTATATAAAAAAAAAAAAAAAAAAAACGCCCCTCTTCCCCCTTTTTATTAAATACATTTACATCATTTTTCTCAACTTGACAAATACAGTCATGGCCAAAAGTTTTGAGAATGACACAAATATTATATTTTCACATGATCTGCTGCCCTCTGGTTTTTATGTGTGTTTGTCAGATGTTTTTATCACATACAGAAATATAATTGCATTCATATTATGAGTAACAGAAGCTTATATTGACAGTTAGAATGAGTTAATGCAGCAAGTCAATATTTGCAGTGTTGACCCTTCTTCTTCAGGACCTCTGCAATTCTCCCTGGCATGCTCTCAATCAACTTCTGGACCAAATCCTGACTGATAGCAGTCCATTCTTGCAGAATCAATGCTTTAATTTTGTCTGAATTTGTTGGTTTTTGTTTGGCCACCCGTCTCTTGATGATTGACCACAAGTTGTCAATGGGATTAAGACCTGGGGAGTTTCCAGGCCATGGACCCAAAATCTCTATGTTTTGTTCCCTGAGCCATTTAGTTATCACCTTTGCTTTATGGCAAGGTGCTCCATCATGCTGGAAAAGGCATTGTTGAGCGCCAAACTGCTCTTGGACGGTTGGGAGAAGTTGCTCTTGGAGGACATTCTGGTACCATTCTTTATTCATGGCTGTGTTTTTAGGCAAGACTGTGAGAGAGCCTATTCCCTTGGCTGAGAAGCAACCCCACACATGAATGGTTTTAGGATGCTTTACAGTTGGCATGAGACAAGACTGGTGGTAGCGCTCACCTCTTCTTCTCCGAATAAGCTGTTTTCCAGATGTTCCAAACAATCGAAAAGGGGATTCATCAGAGAAAATGACTGTTTTTTCTGGAGAGAAGTGGCTTCTTTGCTGCCCTCCTTGAGACCAGGCCTTGCTCCAAGAGTCTCCGCCTCACAGTGCGTGCAGATGCACTCACACCTGCCTGCTGCCATTCCTCAGCAAGCTCTGCACTGCTGGTAGCCCGATCCCGCAGCTGAAACACTTTTAAGAGACGGTCCTGCCGCTTGCTGGTCTTTCTTGGGCGCCCTGGAGCCTTTTGCCACCAATGGAACCTCTCTCCTTGAAGTTCTTGATGATGCGATAGATTGTTGACTGAGGTGCAATCTTTCTAGCTGCAATACTCTTCCCAGTTAGGCCATTTTTGTGCAGTGCAATGATGACTGCACGTGTTTCTTTAGAGATAACCATGGTTAACAGAAGAGAAACAATGATGGCAAGCACCAGCCTCCTTTTAAAGTGTCCAGTGGTGTCATTCTTACTTAATCATGACAGATTGATCTCCAGCCCTGTCCTCATCAACACCCACACCTGTGTTAATGGAGCAATCACTGAAACGATGTTAGGTGGTCCTTTTAAGGCAGGGCTGCAATGATGTTGAAATGTGTTTTGGGGGATAAAGTTCATTTTCTAGGCAAATATTGACTTTACAAGTAATTGCTGTTAAGCTGATCACTCTTTATAACATTCTGGAGTATATGCAAATTGCCATTAGAAAAACTGAAGCAGTAGACTTTGTAAAAATTAATATTTGTATCATTCTCAAAACTTTTGGCCATGACTGTACAATATCAAATCCAACATTTTTTTTTTTTTGAGAAAGTATACAGGATACATAAGCTACTCATGTCTTCCGATTAAAAATGAGCTGATCTCTATGCTATATTTCAGTATTTCTGAACTTCAAGAGAAAACATAAAACTGCACACAACTAATGTACAGTACATGTGTACTGGCCGACAAGAAAAAATGTTTGACCAAGACATGAGAAGAATTAGTGTCCTTATGACCTACAAGCTGATTATTTTTGAGTCATAGTAAATATATATCCCTGTAACATGAGAGATGAGGGTGTCAAGACCCTACAGGTCAACCTCAACAGGACGCTGAAATTAATTTTTTGCAGGGCAATCAAAATTGTAAGCTTGGAAGAAAGCAAATAAGTGAGCCAGAAAATGGGGAGAGCAGGGATTACTGAAAAGGAAAGAAGTGGAAAATGATGGTGGGGATTAGCAACAATGATCACCCAATCCAATAATATCTTTATAATTAGGTTCATATAAAGTGTATCTTATTGTGAAAAAAAGAAAGCCACCCTTGACCAATGCTCCTGATTCAGTATGATGTAATATACCACTACACTTGGGATAGAGAAATGAGAATGGAGATGGGGTTGGTGCACTAGAGCTTTCAGTGAATGGCTATATAATTTTAGGCTTTTTAATAGACTTATCTTTCCTAACAGAACAGCTTGGATTCACGTTATCTGACTAATGTCCCTTGGTTGAAATTATAGGCTTGTAAGTTCTGTCAGCAGTCATTACTTAGGAGTACTTGTCCCATTGGGTGTTGCAGCCTTCTAGATTTTTCTACTATATGTACTATCCTTTCCAGTTACTCAATGATCACCTCTGCAGCAGAGCTGAGCAGATAAAGCATAAACATGATCATATGTGTATATATAAAATTGTTCCTGAAATTATTCTGTTATTAAGGGATATGCAAACCTTGGCAGTCAGTTGTATAGCTCCAATACTTTAAAAAACATTTAGCAACCTTGCGTAGCCAATAATAATAAGAACTTTCCATTTTGTGTATTCAGCTCTATACAGTACAGGCTTATGAGTTTTCATGGTTACAGACTACAAACTTTGCTCCTCTCCCAGCTGGCCAACAAACATTTAGAGGGGAAGATAAATGGTAGTAACATATGACTGAAGGATCAGGCTACAAGCAGTAGATATGTAGGTCAGAAGAGGACATGTGTACCTAAAATTGTGTGATATTTCTAAACCCTTCCAGACATCATGTACATGCAGGGCCGGCGTTAGGGGGGGGGGGGCAAACTGGGCAATTGCCCAGGGCCCCATCCCCAAAGGGGCCCCCGGGATCCGGAACCTGATGACTCCAGATCCCGGAGTCAGGCCCGGCCAAAGCAATAACAGCAGGGCCCCTTTCCGAGGTGAGTAAAAATAACAAACATTTTTACTCACCTGTCCTTGGCGTCCGACGTCATCTTCTGGCGTTCCGGACATCACTGCTGAGGCCTGGCCTCAGCGGTCACGTGGGGCGTGCCTCACGTAATCGCTGAGGCCCAATCACAGGCCTCAGAGGTGACGTCCACAACGCGTGACGTCAGCCGCAGAGAAGAAGAAGCGGTCGCCGGCGGGGATAGCGGAGCAGCGCGAGGAGGCCCAGGAGGTAAGACAAGGTGAGTATAACTGTTTGTTATTTTGCCTTACTTACCCCGGGCCTTCGATTATTATACTCTGGGGTCTGAAGAGACCCCAGAATATAATATAATAATAGCACTGTAGGGCCCCTGTGGAGCATTATACTGGGGGCCCACTCTGGATAGCATATTATACTGGGGGGTCCCCTCTTCCCCTCTGGATAGCATATTATACTGGGGGGCCCCCTCTGGATAGCATATTATACTGTGTGGGGCCACTGTGGAGCATTATACTGGGGAAGGGGCCCTCTGGATAGCATGTTATATTCTGTGGGGCCTCTGTGGAAAATTATAATGTGTGTGTGGGGGGGGGGGGCCTCTGGAGATAATGTTATATTATGTGGGGCCACTTTGGAGCATTATGCTCTCCAGAGGGGCCCCCCAGTATAATGCTCCAAAGTGGCCCCACAGAATATAACATGCTCTCCAGAGCCCCTCCACTTTATAATACTCCATAGAGGCCCCGCAGAATATAACATGTTCTCCAGAGGGCCCCCTCCCCAGTATAATGCTCCACAGTGGCCCCACACAGTATAATATGCTCTTCAGAGGGGCCCCACAGTATATTATACTGTGCGGGGCCACCGTGGAGCATTATACTGGGGGGGGGGGAGCTCTGGAGAGCATGTTATACTGTTTTGGGCCACTGTGGAGCATTATACTGGGGGGAGGCTCTGGAGAGCATATTATACTGTTTTGGGCCACTGTGAGTATTATACTGGGGAAACCTCTCTGGGCAGTATATTATACTGTGTGGAGGCTATTCCAGAGCATGTTATACTGAGTGGGGTCACTGTGGAGCATTATTCTGGGGGGGGCATCAGCAGAGCATATTATATTGTGTGGCGCCACTGTGGGGCATTATTTGGGGGGGACTAATGAGCATTATACTAGGGGGCCCTCTGGGGAGCATATTATACTGCGTGGGGCCTACTGTGGAACATTATACTGGGGGGACGCTCTGGGGAGCATAATATATTGTGTGGGGCCACTGTGGAGCAAAATACTGGAGGTGGCACTGTGGAGCATTATACTAGCGGGGGCCCTCTGGGGAGCATATTATACTATGGGCCACTGTGGAGCTTTATACTGGGGGAATGGACAGTGTGGGGAGCCTGTTACACTGTGTGGGGCCACTGTGGAGTGTTTTATATTGTGTGGGGCTTTTCGGGAGCATATTATACTCTGTGGGGCCATTGTAGAGCATTATACTGGGGGGACTGTGGGGAACATATTATACTGTGGGGGACCACTGTGGAGCATTATACTGGGGGAACCCCTCTGGGGAGTATATTATACAGTGTGGAGGTCATTATGGAGCATGTTATACTGTGTTAGGCCACTGTGGAGCATTATACTGGGGGGGCATTGTGGGGTGCATATTATACTGTATGGAGGATATTATATTGTGTGGTGGCTCCTGGGGAGCATATTGTACTGTCTGGGGACACTAAGGGGTAGTATACTGTGTGGGCCACTGTGGAGTATTATACTGTGTGGAGCCTTACAAACCATGTGGGGCCACAATGGGGGGGATCAGGGGAGCATTTTATACTGTGTGGGGTCACTGTGGAGCATTATATACCATGTGGGGAAACTGGAGGGCTCAGGAGAGCATTTTATACTGTGGAGCATTATATACCATGTAGAGCATTATACTGTGGGGGGGCTCACAATTCCTGCTGGCAGCCCTGTCTGCTATGTCTGCATCACAGCTCCCTCACTATAATCTTGCACATATGTGTAGTGCTCCATGGCCATGTCATTCCCCATACAGTACTGTGCATGAACTGGCCATGGAGTTATTGGGGCCTGCACAGTACTATAGGGGCTGACTATACTGGGAACATTCTCAGTAACACCAGATAGTCAGCACATATGTAACACTTCAGTGAAGGAGCCGTGGTGTAAGATATTAGTAGGAAGCTGTTGGGTGGGGCCCCAGAACAAGTTCCTTTGGTGGGCCTAAGGCCCTTCAGTCCGACACTGTATAACGGAGAACTTTTATATATAAGGGTGGGTTACTATATATAATTGGGAAACTTAAGTATGAGGGGGCTATTATTTATAAGAGGGGAACTATTTATAAGGGGGGTATAATTGTTAAGTGGGCTTATTTATAAAGGGGGC
Organism: Leptodactylus fallax; assembly: GCA_947044405.1. Lineage (NCBI taxonomy): Eukaryota > Metazoa > Chordata > Amphibia > Anura > Leptodactylidae > Leptodactylus > Leptodactylus fallax. The sequence continues at coordinate 912,844 of CAMRHE010000094.1, forward strand.
TATTAGTGATAATGGGGACTGTTATTTATAAGGGTAACTATTATTTATGAGGGGGCTATTATTTTTAAGGGAGCAGTATTATTTTTACGGGGTGACTTACTGATAAGGGGGGGATATTACTGATACAGGGCACTATTTATCATTTATAAGGGAGCTATTATTAATAAAGGTGTAAGATTATTTATAAGCAGGGACTATTATTTATAAGGAGGCGCTATAACTGATGACTGCGTGCAAAAATCTAATAGGTGGTACAAAGGTGCTCATTTGAATTGTATGTGGTAAAATGGGGCTTGTTATTACTTTTTTGTTGGCAGAAAGGAGGCGTTATTATAGGGGTTGTCACTGGAAGACGATGGTGTTGTTTGCATATCAGCATTTGGGGCCCCGCTTTTAATTTTTGCCCAGGGCCCCACTTTGTCTAAAACCGGCCCTGTGTACATGTACTGTGGAAGATGTAAGGGAAAATATGGTACAGATTCAGAAGCCAGCAGCTCCTGGGTTTAGAGATAATGTTGATCCTAATGATTACTTCCTCAGATGCTGTGGTTGATAGTGACAACAGCATCTGAGTGGTTAGTCAGAGGAAGGGCTCTAAGGAGATGTCATGAGAGACTGGAAGCTTCTTGGCCTGCCATGATAGTATTCATATTATGCCCTGTCTCTGTCAAGGCTTAATGGGAAGATGCCACAGGCACAATACACTGCAATACTGAAGTACTGCAATTGTATGTTCAAGTCCTGTCCGGGGACTGAAATAATAATAAAACAAAGCTAAATAAAAATTTTAAATCATGTAAAAAACCAAAATATTACAGATTCAACTCAATTTTTCTTTTTGACATGTTAATAATTATAAACTAAAAATGGTATTGCTGCATAAGGAATGTAACAGTAATTGTCCCTGCACAGTGAACGCTGCATAGGAAAAATAAATCGCAGTGCTAAATTATTCAAAACTTGACAGCGCAATCTTCAAAAACAAAAAAAAACCCTAAAGGCTAAGGCCCCACATTGTGGAAACGCAGTTTTTTTTGTTGCAGATTTTGTTGCGATTTTTTGAGCCAAAGCCAGGAGTAGATTGAGCAGAAGGTAGAAGTATACGAGCTTCCTATATATTTCCCATTCCTTTTGTAGACATTCTTGGCTTTGGGTTCAAAAAAATGCAACAAAATCTGCAACAAAAAAGCTGTGTTTCTGCAAAGTGGGGCCTCAGCCTAAAAAATAAAAAATTAAAAAATTCCTATGGGTGTTTGAATAGTAAGCACATTTTTAAATTGACTTTATATCAAACCAGTGAAACCAGTGATGGAATTGCTTTTTTCCTAATCCACCTCACAAATTATTCTTTTACAGTTTCTTAAACATTACATATCAAATATTGCCTTTAAAAAACAAATTGTTCCACAAAAAACAAGCCCTCATATAGCCAAGTGAGTGGAAAAGTGAAAACATTATGCTTTGAATATCTGCAAACCATATACCCTTTCTGTTGTTAATCATAGAACATTGGGGCTGCATAACACCTTGTAAAAGATGTAAGGGGCTTCTGTAAAAGTTGGAATAAAAACAATATAGATTGAAATTTTACTTTTTATATGTATATTTTCAGTTTAATATGGGGAACACCTTTTGCCTCTATTGCTCCTTCACTTCAGAAGTAGAGTTCCATCTCTACTTTAAACAGCAATGGAATTCAGTAGAAACTTATCCTCTGTTCCATAATCATAAAGCAATGCTATTCACAGCAGGTCTTCATTGCCCTTGTAAAATCTATTCTATGTTGCCAATGAAGTAAGAAAAAAAAAGTCCTTGCATAGTATAGTAATTGTTAGAAGGGATTAATGATGATTACACCACAGGTTTTAAACTGGAGGGGATTTATAAAGCTTTAGTCTGTAGTTTGCCGAAAAAATGGGATAAAAGCCCATAAAAATAGATCATTCTTATCACGGCATCCATTACCATTAGGTTAGGTGTTTGTGACACCTTATATGTTCAGATTTTCTGTATTTATCCATAAAGAACAAAACTGTATTGATCAGCAGTTCTCTCTTTTGTGACATAGCCACAGTAAGTCATGTGTGCGCAGCATCATAGACAATCTACAGAGTAGGCGATCTGCGGCAAGAACACAAGCTGAGCTTCACTATAGAATACAATATTAGAGTTTTTCATTTATTGTATTGCTTGTTTCTTGCCTTACATACATACCATTTGTATAAAGATGAGAGAACATCGCAAGATTCCTTTTGCAAATATTCACAATGTTCGCCCTCCTGCTTTGAAGTTCAACCAAACCGGAAGTGCTATCTCTTTAGCAGGGTCGGACTAGCCCACCGGGGGACCGGTGAATCCCCTGGTGGGCCCCGTGCCCTTAGGGGGCACTACCGATCCCCACTGCTTTTTTTTTTTTAATAGGCAGTGGAGGTGCGGTAATGGCCCCTCTTCACTTACCTCTCCCCACTCCTGGCCAGGGGGTCCCCACGTATGCCGCACATTATGTCATTGTGATGTGATGTGCAGTGCACAGGGCCCAAGCTGAGGCGGAAAGAGGAGAGGCCGCAAGCAGGAGTGGGAAGAGATAAGTGATGCAGCCAGGTTCTCCTCGGTTTTGCAATCCGGTTTTAATAACCGGATCGCAAAAACGGGGAGCAGTGGTGCCGTCGACCCGGTTCTGCTACTAGTAGAGCAGAAAGCCACAGGCTCACAGACTTGTAGGCCATGGGCCCCATTGAGCCTGCAGCCTACAAGCTAAGCACCAATCCTCACCTGTCTGTTCCTGTCGCCTCCTGCTTCCTGCTCTGGGTGCACATGATGTCACATCAGTGTGCCCAGAGCAAGATGGAGCGGGAGGAGACAGGGGCAGACAGATAAGTAATGACCTAATGCTGCTATAGGGGGGACTAGTGAAGGGACTACTGTATGGCTCATACAGCGTCCCTTTCACTATCCCTCCATACATTAGCACTTCACTATTTCCCCCCAATACTGTGGCCCCATTCACTATTCCCCCCCATACAGTGGCCCCTTCACTGGTCCCTTATACTGTATGGGGACCAGTGATGGGGCCATTATATTGTGGGGGGGGGGGGGCAGTGATGGAGGCCGATATCCTGGGGAACATTAAATGGGTTGTCCAGGATAACCCCCCCAAAACTTGCTCTCCTGTCCCCAGTGACTCCCAGCGCAGTTCGGTCCTGCAGCTCTGTTGTTTTTTTCTGCATGTGCAATCAGCGGCCAAAGGGAAGGGATCTGGGACGTCACAGCCAGTAAGGACTTCCGACTGTGGAGCTGCAGGACCGGACTCTGCTGGAAGGACACAGGAGCACCGGGGACAGGTGAGTATGTTTTATTTTTTTCACCTCCCCCAGACTAATTACAAAAAAAAAAAATATATATATGTTGGACAACCTCTACAAAGAGTGGGGCATTAGGTGGTTATATTAAAGGGGTTGTCCAGGCATAATTTCTATGGTTTATCCTCAGAATAGTCCATAAATACCTGATCTGTAGGGGGCCGACCCCGGACCGATCAGCTGTAAGGAGCCACTTCCAGCGCCCGTCCTGTACTCCATACGGGGCCGGAAGCAGAAAGCTCTGTCCACTGTATAGGGGCTGAGCACCTTCACTGCATCTCAGCACATATTGAAGTCAGTAGGAGCTGAGCTGCAGTGAAGGCGCCGGATGGACCTTTCTGCTTCTGGCCCTGTGTTGTGTAGAGAATGAGCTCCGGAAGTGGTTCCGTGCAGCTGATGGGGCCGTGTGTCAGACCCTTAGCAATCAGGTATTTATGGCCTATCCTGAGGATAGGCCATAAAAAAAATAACCCTGGACAACCCCTTTAATATGCCCCACACAGTTTAATGTCCCCCTCACAGGATGTTAGCCCCCATCACTGCCCCACACAATATAATAGCCCCATCACTGCCCCCCTTACAGTATGGGGGAACAGTGAAGAGGCCACTGTATGGGGGGGGGGACCAGTGAAGTGGCTATAAAAATTTTTTGCCCAAACAACCCCTTTAAAGAGGCTGTCCATAAATTGGAGCAACCACTGTGGCGGCCAGGGAGGTGTAAAAAAAAAAAAAAAAAAAAAAAAGCACACTTACCTGTCCCCAGCACCTCTTTGTACCCTGTCTGTGTCTGTTCGGTCTCATGGCAGCGTCTCATTTCTGGAAATCCTGTACCTAATTGGTCTTACCAGTCACATGAGGTGCAGGACTCCCAGCAAGAAGGCGCCGGCACGAGACTGAATGGACACTGGCGGCAGACAATGGAGTGCCGGGAACAGATGAGTATGAGTTGCTTTTTTTTTTTTTAATTTTATTTTATTTTACACCTCTTGCTCACCACATGGGTTGCTCCAATTCCTGGACAACCTCTTTAAATATTGATGGCCTGTCCTTGTGATAAGCCATCAATGTTACATCTGCAGGGGTCTGACAGCCAGGACTTCTGCAGATCAGCTTTACCAGGACAGTACAGCTACAGGTAATGATAACAATTCCAGGAGCCCCGCTGTTCACTTGCCATACAGGGTGTAGCAGTGGGTTTAGGTAGGGCAGTGGTGAACATAATATGGCTGTAAGCAGCATGACTCCTGACATGTTAATACTTTTAGCCGCCCTGTCTCGGTACAGCTGATCTGCAGTGGTCCTGGCGGTGGGCCCCTAGAAACAATTCCACTGGTGGGCCCTAGACATCCCAGTCCGACACTGCCCCAGAGTATAATAAGTGGAAGCCCAGGGGAGGAGCAGAAACATAATAAACACTTATACTAACCTTTCCTCACCCCTCCTGGGTGATGTCAAAGTGCCTTGACATCAGTGCACCCCATGTAACCACTGGAACCCAATCACAGGCCTCAGTGATGCCTCATAACCCGTGACATTACTCAAGAGGCCAAAAGAGGACCCTGATAGAGCAGCGGATGCTATGAAGTAGTCCAGGAGAGGGAAAGTGAGTACAAGTGTTTATTATGTTTCTGCACCTCCCCTGAGCCTCAACTCAGACCCTTTGGGGTCTGAAGATCACCTGAGTATAATAGTTACTTGTGGGTGGTGAACCCCAAAAGTTTCAGGTTTGGGTTGAGCCTGAAACTTTTGAAGACGTCATAACAAATCTGGATTGTTCAGAACCGGCTTGCTCATTGACCCCTAACAAAGATTATGTATGCCCTACTGGTACAGCATCAAGGACAAATTACATATACAGATACAGCAGAGTTAACCCAAAATTTTTCTGCAATTGGTTAAAATGCTGCAGTGTGATATTTTATCACAGAAAGATGACAAAAACAATGTTTTTGTTGGCTTCTATGATAAAATATCATGCTACAGCAGTTTAACCAATTGCAGAGCTTTGGATTAAATCTCTGTATATGTATGCGTGTACAGAGGTGCAGCTTGAAGCTTCTGAACCCTGATGTAAAACCATTACTCTTTGCTATTTAGAATAGTAATATATTTTATGTGTTATGGGACCCGCTCAGGATCTGGTACCACTGCACTTTTACCACTACAACCACTATAGCTACGCCCCTGTGTATGTGTGTGTGTGATAACATTATAAATCAAATGTTATCATTCGGCTTGTGAAAGAGGTGATTGGACAGTATCAGAGTGCACAGAGACACCCCCAATGTCATAACACCCACTTGTCAATTTATTCATACATTTCTAGAAGGAATAATAAAAAAATAGCACAGCCAGATTTCACCAGGATAGTTTCAGAACATTATGTGGAATACAAGTATTTACTAATGGAAGAGTGAAGAAATCAGGCGATACCTTTTAGAGGCTAACTGAGTATATTTATAAGTAAGCTTTCAGGAGTGCTCGCTCCCTTCATCAGACATGGTGTGATACAAGAACTGAAAATTAACAGATTTTTATACACATGGTTTTCAAAGCATTTTAGAGTCCTTAAAAAAAATTGCAATCTAAGTAGAGAAGTTATTTACTCAGTTAGCCTCTAAAAGGTATCGCCTGATTTCTTCACTCTTCCACTACTTTCAATGGCTAACACGGTACAACATTATACTACTAAGTATTTACTAAAACAGCCATTTCCAGAATACTGACAGGTCCTATTCAAATTAATATATTATTGCTTGTAGCCTGTGGAGTCCCACAGGTCTGCATGGGAAATGGAACATAAAACAGGATTTAAAAAAAACAAAACTCTAGACTAGTTGTGATGTAGCTTCATTTTTCACCCTGGATACACTGAAGCAATATTCTATAGGAAATGGTTTGTCAGGTTCATATAAACATTGACAATAGTTCGGTATGAGGAACAGCCATTCACTGCTCTGATTTTCTGCAAATTCTACATTAATGAAAGAGTTCAGGTTTATCAAGCAAGTGCAGGCAAACTCTTCTATGTCCGTGGACTGCTTGCCTTAAAATCTTTTGTTAAAGGGAAAAGGCAAGAGGTAGCTGCTGTGCACTGTATCCCTGTGCATATCTTCTCGCTGCCTGGCTTTTGTTCTAAGCTCATTACAAATGAGAAGAGCGGTCTTATATGGAGTTCAATTAATTAACAAAAGAGAAAAACAAAAACCTGTTACTTCCTCGGCTCCCCCTCCCCTCCTCATCCTTCTCTCTTCTGTATAGTATTGTGAAATATGATAAAGTAACTGCAGAGCTTGGTGGCATGTCTCCCAGTTACTGTCATTTGTCAAGCTCCAAGCCATGAACCTCTGTCTCTTCTGGGAGGGGGATGTGTGTGTCTGTTGGGAGGGGGTTTCTAGAAAGAAGAGAATGAACTGTGGATGCCTAGAACAAATAAACTATACCTATAGCTCTTGTCAATCCCCTAAGCCATATAGCCAGTGAAGTCTAGTAGGGAAAGGGGTGTAAAGCAACTGGAGCCCATTATAAATCCTAAATACAATCTAAATGACAGCAATGGCTAGTGACACAGAATAATAAGCATGTACATGTGTGGCAGATAACTATTTATATATGAGGTTTCACTGTATAAATATATATTGTATATATACAGTCATATGAAAAAGTGGGACCCCAAACAATCAAGCAAAAGGGGCAACAGCCACAATGATATATCTAATAACTGATGGACACAGTAATATATCAGGATTGAAATGAGGTATATTGTACTAACAGAAAAGGCAAAAAGCAAAAAAAAAAAAAAGGACCGGGCAAAAAAAGGGGCCCCCCCTATCATTTTATTGATTTGAAACCCAACACACGACACGAAGCACAAAAGGGAACCCACGAGCAACCAAGCAGGGACCAACATGAGAAAAGGAAAGGGGCCGATGCAAGGCCCATTGAACCCCGAAGAGGGCACAGGGCCCCAAAACAACCCAAAGACGAAAACAAAGAGCAACAAGGCAGGGCAAGGAACAAAAAGGCCAGAGATAACCGCAGCCACGTGAGGAACATAGTAAGGAAATGGAAGACCACAGGGACAGGTCTTGGTAAGCCCAAAAGGGGGGGGCAAAAAAAAATAAAAGAAAGGCAGAGAAGAAAAGGGAGAACAGACAAGGACAACCACAGACCACCCCAAAGAGCTGCAGCACACGCTGCAGATGGGTCACTGTGCATCGGTCAACAATACAGCACACTTTGCACAAGGAGAAGCGAGGGAGAGGAGCGAAAGAAGCCGCGAAAGCACGCCAAAAAAAAAGCGGCCGGGGGAGAAAAAAAAATGAACAACCAGCCATTTTGGAAGAAGGTCCTGTGGCACGAGAAACAAAGAAGCAACAAAAGGCGACAGCACAAAAAACAACACCCAAAAAAAAACACCCCCACAAAAATTGGCCGGGGGGGGAAAACACCTTAAACAACAAAAAAAAAAAAAAAAAGGAAAAAAACAACAAACACCAGGCACAGCAGAGGAACAAACAAGCGGAAAGCCACCCAGCCCCAACCGAAACAAACACGGGGAAAGAAGGGGCGCCAGCCCACCACAAACAACGAACGGAATTTTTTAAAGAGGAAGGCAAAAACACCCACCAACCAGGAACTAAAACCAGGAACGACAGAGGCGTTATTCAAAGGAGGAACAAATATAATCACCGTGGGCAAGGTATGATAGACATTCTGTTAGTACAACCTCCAATCCTGAAATATTACTGTGTCCATCAGTTATTAGTTTCAAATTGAAATGGTGTTGAACCCCAAATATTTAGACAAAATGTTAAGTTATAGGGGTGCCCAAACTTTTCATATGACTGTATATATATATATATATATATATATATATTTTTTTTTTTTTTTTTACTAAATACAACCCAATAGTGAAACATATTACATTTATTCTAATCTATTGTTACTTTCTCAATGCAGATTTTTTTAATTCTATTTTCCATACAGGATCATAGAGGCAGCCATCCTGCCTCAGCTCCTGTTAGAATCATTTAGAAAAATGCTTTACAATAGCCACATGGACCACAGAAAACTGTAGACCGATATAGACGTCTATGGGAATGTTTTTTTTTTTTAGACGTGCACAGGGGAGTAAAGCCATTGTGAATGGTAGTCCACAAGCTACCTATCTGCATATATGTAGATGATACCTGTCACTGTAAACCTGCCTATGATGATAATGAGGATACTGCTGCAAAAAATGTCCTGCAGAATAGGAAGTGTCAGCTTGGCTTAGTGGCCAGGATTTTGTGATTTTTTTTTTTTAAATATATATGTATATGGAAAATGAAAAAACACAAACTTTATTATAAAAATAATATATCATAAAAACTTGATTTAAAAAAAATAGGTAATTCTCTGAAGACACATTTCATTCACGTGAAGCCTATATTTAACACTAAAGTGAATTAAAAGCTTGGTTCTTAAAGAGGACCTTTCACGTCCTCATGTATATGCGGTTTTACATACCGCTAAAAAGCCGACAACGTGCTGAATTCAGCGCACTGCCGGCTTTCCCGGTATGTGCCCTGGGGCTGGAGATATCGGGGGTCTAAATTTCACCGTTCACTGTCAGAAGGGCGTTCCTGACAGTCTAGCTGCGCTGTGAGGAATGCCCTCCCTGACTGTGCTCGTTCATAGACTTGTACTGGGGGGGGCGTTCCTCACAGCTCAGCGTTATCGGCTTTCTAACGGTATGTAAAACCGCATATACATGAGGACGTGAAAGGTCCTCTTTAAAGTTAGTAGGATTGCGGTTTACCTGAATAATCACATTGTAAAAACTGATTTATTTGACGTATCACTTTTTATTTAATTTATTAGTCTCTTCTTCGCCAAGGCAAACATTTTTTTATAAATAAATGCTCTGATCACAAGATCTCTTTGGTTATCACAAGATCTCATGTTCTGACTAAGCAGATGATGCCTATAGCATAATACTGTTCAGTTATCAATTGGAACCTGCTGTAATAATGAATATAGTATTAGCCTTTTATTCATTACTTACAACAGTCCCATAAAATAATAATGTGCTAAAAGGACAGTCTTGTAGGAATGAGACTATAATTGAGAAATCTTCCTCATGTGTTTTTGCATTTTTTATTGGGTATAACCCGTGCTTTGAACTATCACATTATGTATTCTGAGGATTTTGGAAACTGGACATGCAAATGATCCATAACTTGCAATCTAATGTGAAGGCATACTATAATAAGTTAATATTTGTTCTAGTAGAGACAATTATAATGTAGTGCTTTTCTTGACAAAATTTACAATTACTTTTCATACCTTTATAAGTGTCATAAGGGAGAAATATTTTAAGGAAAACTCCAGTGACTAGTGAAGTTTTCCTTTGTAATTATTAATTTGCTGACCTTCCAGTCCTTCGATGGGGCAGAGAAGTAGCATCAATCTCATGCAAAATCTGTACCAGGTCCCCTAAATATAATGTATCGTTTATGGTACTGGTTTCTTCATATTGGGAAGAGACACCTTATGGGCCCCATAAGGCTCCGAGGTCCAGGTGCGACTGCACCCTCTGTACCTCCTCAAGTTATGCTTCTGAATAGACAATTCTATAATGACTTCTTTATCTCCCATTCACTACTTTAAGGGTCTGTCCAAGACTTCATATTGGTGGTCTATCCATAACCAAATACCTCTTATTGATCAGCTTATTTCTGAACAGTGTATGAAGTTGGAAGCAGACAGCTCTGTATACTGTATAATGGCACTTATTACAGCTCTGCTTTCATTAAAATGAATGGGAGTTGACCTACAATAGCTAAGTACCCTAAATACACAGTTTACAGAGCTGTGTGCTTCTGGCTCCATGCAATGTGTAGATATCAGGTTATCATGGATGATCAGGGTGCTGGAACCCCACTGATCTCAAATTGATGATCTATCCTAAAGATTGATCATCAATATGAAGTCATCAACAATCTCTTTAAGGTGTTTACACACCATCAACAGCTGTCAGTTGACAATTATTCCTCCCAACTACCCCATACACAAACCAACTCCACTGGATGGTGCATGTTGTTTCTTTTTAGACAGTGGAGTAAGGCAGACACCTATAAATGACAGCTTATCAGGGAGAACAAAAGGACTGGGTGTTGAAATTCAACATTCCAGTTCCTTCTTTCTCCCAAAATCGCTTGTCAGGGAGATTTAGGAGGTTCCCATACGTTATAGATAATCAGCCAATCCCACCAAACTCAGAGAGTTCAGCTGCCTTTTTCTAATGCATATAAGGACCTTTAGAGGGATCACCTGGAAAACATAGTTCTTGGGAACATTGGGATTCTTAGGAAATAATGTGTAATAAATCCTTAAGAAGAAACCCCCTTTTAGGAAACTTCCTGAAACATCCAGTATGAGTTAGAGTTAAACCACTGAAATAGAAGTGAGGTCCTTTCATTTATGGCATGAATGGATTCCAGCTCCATCATCTGTAGATGATGTACTAATGTGTAAGAGAACCCATGTGAAAGCTGTATCATGTACCTGAACCACAGAGCATCATATCAGCATAACTACATAACTGTAGTGGTATTTGTACAGATCAGAGACACTCTTCAAATATGTGATCATGACAAAACTGGTCCTATACTTTCTTATGTGTCCAATGGCATTAGTTGTGACTCCAGCCTTCTCCCCACACCAGGCAGAAAATTATTGCAAGAATATTTTTCCGGCTATGTCAAGCTATGGATGCTGGACTGATGAAAAGTTGTTTTTTGCTTAAGCATAAACACATGGCAACCCATTGCAACTGCTGAATGAACCCAGTCTTAGCTATTGTGAAGAGAGGGCTAATGCTATATATAAAACATCACCATATCATGTATCAGTATTATTCTCTTTCTGCATTACCCGTACTGCGGTCTGTACTGTGCTGAATCACATGGTCACTCTGGTGGACCCACTCTCCATTGCACTTGAAGTAGATTTGTGTGGCTGGGGTTGCTTTGCAGTTCAGGGTCACCGGCTTGTTCTTCACAATGAAAACATCATCGGGTTCTATGAGAAAGTGCGGTAGCAATTCCCCTCCTTGTCCTCCCAGACTTGCTGAACCAGGCACTGGCATGGGAAAAGGATTCGCTGGCCCCGAGCTCTGCTGGCATCCTGAAATCAGAGAACATGAGGAGGCTATTGAGTGTATTGCTCGCCTGCTGCCTGCACATTGTATGCATTAGCACTGCTCCACATCTCTTCGTATCTTTCTCAATCACCTACAAGCCTCAAGCTATTTTACACTGCTATATTCATCTTGCTATTGATTTTCATGTTTTAAGCAATGACAAACGTTGCATTAAAAGATGCAATAAAAGGATTGGACATTAAATTAAACAATATCCGTGTTACACATTCACAGACCACTGGCTTAAAAATGGTTTATCTGTTAACTATTTCCTTCCCATTAGCTGACCAAAAGTACCATATAGTCAATGTATTGCATAGCCACAATTTAAAGGGCATCCATATGTATAATATACATCATGGAAGGGAATTAAAGTTAAACCTCCCAGTCAACTTATTTCATGCAATAGTAAAAAGTGATCCACACGGGATACTGAATTAGTATAGTGTCATAGAATGTAATTGTAATAAAACAGTCAGATCATGTCGCCATCTCTATTCTAATACTGAATATGGAAAACCCTTCTCCTACAGCTATCCATATTGAAAGTCAAGGTCATCATAGTATCGCTGACACTGTGGTTACGGACATTTTGACATAGATAGATAAACAAACATATATACTGTATATACATCAATAAAAAGTAGAGTGACACCATACTCCTCTTACAGCCCTGCCCTCTTTGTTTGGTTTGGTTATTATTATTATTACAACTCAACATATAAAATCTGGTTTTGTTGCAAATTTCACACATTGGTTACTATATTGGTGGTAGTGCTATTGCTTCTAAGATTGGATTTCCTTTTTCTGTTTTGTGTTCAACCACATCTAGCAATAATGAGTTCATGTGCTTGACCTGAAGAAATTGCTTTCCATTGATATGAATCGCTGCCTGTTGTCATTAATGTCACATGGATACAGAAACCGTCATCATAGAAATCAATGACCTCCGAATGCCAGACTGAAATCGACAATATACACATGTAAAGAAGTCTTCAGAAACACAAATGAAACATACACATACAGACTTCTCACAGTGAATGTGATGCTAATGTCACAATGATGAAACCAGTCCTGACATGACCATCTGACTATGCAACTGAATTCCAAATTGTTATAATATATTGATTTCCTAATTGGAACAACTTCATTATATATTGTTAGAAGTAATATGTCTGACTGATACCTGGTGGGCTCAGGTATCGATGTTATATCAGGTCTCAGAAGCAACCAGCTGTACCTGCATCGCTTATAGCACTAAGTTCGGGGCCCCACGTAGCATAAACACCGTGGCAAAAACCGCAGCATTTTACATTAACTGCAAAGTAGATGAGATTCTAGCTAATCCCATCCACTCATTGCAGAAAATAATTTGCAGCAGAAATGCTTGCGCTTTTGCAAATCGCAGCATGTCAATTATATCTATGGAAACGTAGTTTCCGTATAGGTATAATGGAAGCAGAAAGTCCACAGAGGAAAACTTTTTTTTTATGAAAAACGCAGAAAAAAACCATGATGCATTTCCGCTGCAGCGCTTTTGAATTGTGGCTCACTACGTGGGGCCTTAACCTAAAGGGATTTTACAGGAATACACATCAATGGCCTGTCTTTAGAACTGGTCATAAATGTGCAATTGGTGGATTCTATAAATGGGGCTAGGCTACAGAACATATAGCAGTGTACCTCTGTGCCTGGAAAAATATGAAAGTCATTTCAATATCCCAGAAATTGTGGTATTACCTTTATTATGCAGATCAGCAGGGTGTAGCGGGGGGGACCCCAATCTATCATAAATCACCGGTACTAAAGATAGGTCATCCTGTAAAACCTCTTTAAGATATAGCTGCAGAGTTTCACAGTGACACCCAGAAATATTTCTATGTGGCATAAGAAAATATATTATCCAGTATGTGCAATCTTATTTTTTTCTTGTATTTGATTCTAATATCTAAGTAAAGCAATAAGATGATAATGATCTTCAGGTTCTCTCCTGGTTCTTCTAACTTTCCTTACGCACAGACTCTTTTATCTGAAAGTGTACTCACATTTCATTTTGAAACATACACATTTTGCTCTGTAATGTCTAACATGATTTATTCTTTCATTCCTGTGCTATAATCTTCCAGACGTCACTGCTTGTCACTTCACACTTTCACAGCTTTTTCAAATAGATGTTCTTGTATCATTAAATCATCTGGTTCACAGGTATAAGTGGGATGATTTTAGTTTTCTAGGTGCAAAGCTGACTGTAGCAATGCTGTTAAAGAGTTGTTTTCACTATTAGGGCTCATTCACACGTCCGTTATTTAAGGACTGAACAAGGTTCTATTGATATTAAATGAGTGCAGCTTTTTTTTTTCCAAGGACTGCTGGTCTTAGAAAAAATAAATAAATAAAATGAGACATGTTGTATTTTTGCCACTCCCATTAAAGTCTATGGGTCCACGAAAATCACAGAATTTTTCATTTTTCCTTTTTTCATGGATGCAATACACTAAAAAGTATGGTAATTTGATTCAAAATTCATGACCCATTTTTCACTAACATTTAGACTAAGGCCCCACATAGTGAGCCACGGCTAAAAAGCGCTGTGGGAAAAACCGTGACGGAAACGCATTGCGGTTTTCCCCACAGCGCTTTTTACAGAAAGTCTGCAGAGTTTACACTACGTGGGGCCCTGGCCTAAAATGGATCAACAATAGACAGAACACATTCATGAAATACAAAAGACCCTGTGCTGTCTGTGGAAAAATGAAAGTATGAATAAGGCCTTAGAAGTAATATCATATTGATAAGATTCTGATCAGTAACCCCCATGATCATTAGGGGCTGTTCGCACTTTGGAATTTGCAGCTGATTTTGAGGTGGATTTACACAAAAAACGTAGTATACCATACTTTTGTGTCCGTCAAAAAAATGGACAGAAATGGATACATTTCTTTCAACATTGATCTCAATGTAAACAGTTGGCCACCCATTTCCATCTGTTTTTGTCTGTTTTTACATCCATTAAACTTATCGGTTAAACAGATGTAAAAAAACCCCCAAAAAAACGTGATCTGACTGGAGCTTTACACAGGGATATAATTTGGAGAAGAATCCAAGGCCGAAGACCACCTCAAATTCTTCTCCAAATTATGTCTTCTCCATCAGCTTTTTCCCTAAATACCCATCCACATGTATTGTACTCTAAACTGATGTGGATTTTTGTGAAATGTGCACCACAAATCTGCAGCAATTCTTGCTTCATCTAAATGTGGGCTTAAAAGGGGTTGTGCCAAGATAACAACGTATCCACTATCCACAAGATTCTGGATAAAATGTAGAAAGGTGGGATCTGCCAGCTGAGACCCCATGATCATGTACACCTCTCGGAATGGAGCAGTGGCTGTGTCATTCCATCCTTGACTATGGAATTCCAGAAGAGAAACTGAGTACAGTGCTCCATTCAGATGGTGGTAAAGAGAAAGAGAGGCAAACAAGTCCACCAGCCGGCAGTTACAGGAGATCCCTGTTTCATGAATGATAGAGTGGCAGCTGTTGGACCCCCAATGATCTATAACTTATTTCCTTATCCGCCTGTGGACTGGGTATAAATTCTGAACTTGACACAACACATTTCATGATCTTTCCAGATTTGTTTTACAGAATGTATCCATTTTGTATTTTCGAACATTGCCCAAATTGAATTCCTAGCACAGACTGAACAAAAAGTGAACCTATACTTGTAGGTTTAGGAATTAGATATAAATCCATTTCTTCATATACTTCTAACATTGGAATCTCTCCCTTTATGAGCAGGAGAAATTCGATAACAGAGCAGAGAAGCCTCAGGGAAATCACATTTGTAAACGACATCCTCCATTCTGCTGACGGATTCTCAGATCATAAAAGTCCCCGCAGATGCTCTACTATCGGACTGCTCCCTATCATAAAAGAATCAGAGATAAAAGAAATATGTTAGAGAATTGCTGTAAATGCAATTCCCTAATATGAAAGTTAAAGTTCACAAAAGGTGAGCTGACGCTGTAAAATTTGGCGCTATTAACCTGAGCATCTCATTAGGTACTCCGCCTATGGGGTAAGGCGCTCCTTAGACTATTACTTAGACAAGTGGGATTAATGCAGATATAACAGAGCCCACAATTATCTGGAATATATCCCCGTCGTGTTGCTGTTTCTAAATAATACTCATCAGAAGACAGGACATGTAATCACATTATATTCAATCTTTTACCTCTTTTCTATTTTTACTTCTGCAGACCTTCAACTAACACCATTACAATTATTTTATGATTTGTTAAAACATATGCTCGGGAAGCTTTATCATTTTTACAACTATTCAGTGTTTTCTCTGCTTTCAGCAATACAAGCGCCATTAATTCACAGACGCTAAAATCTGGTTACATTAGTGAAAGAATTCAGCTGTCCTTTAGAATTGGAATACAAAGCCCAATAATGACAAGAAGGCAGTACCCAATGAATAAGCAGAATAAAGGGAAGGCTGGTTTTCTCTCCCAAGATGGAAAAATGTGTATTAATAGCTCTGGTAAATGGAACCTGATAAAAGAGATTCAAGGAGTCATTTTTACTCATATTTGCATCTACTGCTTACAAAATGTCAAAAGATTCGATGTGTCAGCTGACATTTTATCGCCAGTATAAACAGGACAAATGAATCTTTTACCAACTACTTTTATTGGGCTTGTACAGAGTGAATATGATGTGTCCAACTGGAAGTAAGTTAAAACCAAGGGACAATATTGCTTTTGATTACATTTTTTCCCCCTTAACTGAGAATATAGTCAAATGGAATGGGAGATATTAAGGAAGCACTTACACTTCTTCCAGCTATAGCCGCTGCATCTCAGCTGAATGAAAAGTGACGTGTGCGTTTCCAGCCACTGGTACGGGGCACTGAGTAGAAGTAACAAAATTTATATAGCAGTTCTACACGATGTTGCCCCAATTAATAGTGCTGTATCAAAGTGCCGAGGTGCCCACCACAGTGCTTGCCCATGACAATATGGTACTAGGTCCAATGCTTCCCTTGGTGCCAGTCACAGTGCCCACATGATCACCAGAGTCTTCACGAGTATCAGTCCCAGTGACTACACCTATACAAAATACAGCACTCAGAGATCCTGTCAAGTCTATTTTGGAAACTAAACCACCCACAGGTCCTTATGGACAAGTGGCTTAGTGTTCCAAATAGCCTACTCCTAATCCTGTGTCCAGCATTGGGGCATATGCTTTTAGAAGTACCTCTGTATAATGATAGTGTTTTGTTAGATTAATTGTATTTATAACAATATTTGATTTTCCAATTTGAAGGGATTTTTTTCACAAGAAAAAAATGAAATCTTTCACTTACAAGTGGTGTAAGTCACATTATACTACACAAAGAATACATTCTATGCTTCAACTTTCATAGTGATCTCTAACAAAAGGGCATTACACTTTTTTGATTCTTTCTCCTAATGTAGATGCTTTGATAAAATGAAAAATATGAATAATTATTGGCATTATAACTAATTACTATATTAATAAGCCACTGCCAATCTTGTGGAATAGGCAATATCCAGTGGTAACAACTTTGATACAATCAGGACGTGCAAAAAGGTGAATATAGAAAGTGACAGAAATGCTTTTTCTATTGAATATTTATAGTACAAGAACACTGAAATAAATATATACATTCAGTGAATTATCTGGACTGACATTATGAGCGTATAACCTATCTGCCTCTCCGCTCTCATTTCATGCTCTGAGTGAAAAGGTCATTTTTCGAGCAATCCTTCTGGGTAGCCCAGCACAATCTTCTAATTGAGGACACCTCACTGTGTTTTCCTTTACAGTTAAGAATTTACATGGAGGGCTCTGTCAATTTTGCTTGCCACCCTTTGCGATAAGCTTACTAGATCACTATTGGTTTCTGCATTTAATAGAGATAACTAGCTAATAGGTATTCCAAATCGTATAGGAGCTCAGTTGGAGCCCTGCCACATCTTTGGCAATTTTCTTACCTTCATGGTGGCCAATGTTTCAAAGAAAATGAATTTATTATTATAGAATTATATATTATTTAAGCCGTATTTTTATTACAAACATACTTTTTACATTTTTTTATTTTTATATTAGCTATACATATAAAAAACCCTAAAAACATTTACATTAAAGGGAACCTGTGAAATGGGCAGTGCAATGCAGTGCAATCTGCAGGTAGCATGTAGTAGAAACAGATGAGCAGATTGATACATAGCTTTGTAATCAACCAAATAGTATAAATTATATTATTGTAAATTTATTCCTCGTAATCTCTGCACAGTCCAGGTTTAAGAGTCCAGTGGCTGTTTCTATTTTGTGATTGACAGCCTTCCATGTATGTATCTAATGATCGTGACTGATGTCTGAAGTAGGACTGACCAGTAGACTCCGCAAACTAAGATCACATGTGCGTCAAAATCTATGTTGGAAACTCCATCTTAGTGTTATCCATGCAGGACTTTTTTCTCCACCGGTTTCAATTTTGAAAGGATGGACACCCACCAGACCACATTATAGTCAATGGGGTGCATCGGACACCATGTGTAACCACTATTTTAGCATTGTTCTGGTTCTCTGACAGACCAGAACAACAGAAAGGCGATGCTAGTGTGAACCTAGTATACGCCAAAAGTGCAGAGAGCACCGGATAGGGAACAAATGTCTGATCAATGTGAGTATGACCATTGGAACCCCCACCAATCTTAAATCTACAGTCTCTCTTCATAAATGGAGTGAAAACATGTACAGTATGCTACTTTCCATTCATTTTACTGGGAGTGCTTAGATAACAAGAGCATGGTGAGTAGTCCCATAGAGATTAATCAAGCACAATGGAATAGGTGCATCCATTGCTCCTTGCATGAAGAATAACAGGTTACCTTCAATCACTCAAAGAGGACCTGTCTCCAGGCCTGAAACACTCAATGACATACATCTTCTGATAGGTACTGTAACCCTGAGCATTTTAGTGTTTTGTTTATCCAAATTTCAGTCATTCCATAGATATAAACCCCAATAGTGTTTATGCAAACTAGGGTATACTAGCCAAAGAGTGGTAACACTGCGGTCTCTCTCTCTAACACTGTGCTGTATGTCATGCAGTATTACCACCCACTTGGCTAGTATACCCTATTTTGAATCAACACTAAAAGGGCTTATATATTTGGAATGGCTGAACAGATTTGGATAAACAAAACACCAAAATGCTAAGGGTTACAGCGTGATCAGATCAGATGAAAGCTTTAGCAGTCCAAGGTTCTTTACAGTAAGGGCAGTGAGATTCTGCAGCTCATTGCCATAGGATTTGGTAATGGCCAATACCTTGTACAGTTTCAAGAAGAGACTAGGTCACTTTCTCAAATTCCATATTTGGAGTTGGGAAGGATTTTTTCATCTGACAGGGCAATTGGCATCCTCCTTGTGTTTTACTTTTTTTTCCAAAGTCTTCTGAATCAACTTGGTATGTTTATAAGTTGGACTGGATGGACTTATGTTTAGCCAGGCTGATGTTATATGTTACTAGGAAGCTTTGTATGCTGCTTCTCTTCAATTCCCTTCAACTCCCTGGCCTCTCTGGAAGTATTTCTTCACTACCTGGAGATAATGTTAATTTATGGACAGTTTTTTGTCCATTTACCCCCATTCATAGAAGTTGCCATATCAGGAATAATGAATGTGCCTGGGAAGGTTTAATAGCTACAACATTTTTAAAAATAAAATGAACATGTTACTTTAAAGAGGACCTTTCATGTCCTCCTGCACATGTGGTTTTATATACCACTAGAAAGCCAACAGCACGCTGAATTCAGCGCACTGACGGCTTTCCCGTTATGCGGCACCGGCCTGGAGATATCGGTGCCATTGGTTTCTCTGCCCACTGTCAGAAGGGCATTCCTGACAGTCTAGCTGTCCTGTGAGGAATGCCCCCCTGACAGTTTTCGTCTATATCCCTGTACTGGGGGGGCATTCCTCACAGCTCAGCGTCATTGCTGGGAGGTAATGTAGTGTCCTTCTATGTAATGTATAGATGACCAAGGTCCAGTGAGTGGGGTTAACTCTTATACAGCTCTGCTTTAATAATAACCCCCCCCCCAAAAAAAAACTAATCTTATTGAGTTATAGTGACTTTAGCTATTTTTTTTAACCCACCATACTATACACAACACTATTTGCAGTCTAATTATTTTAGGCACCACGTAAACACCACTATTTGGCGTTTTACATTAACTGCAAAGCAGAGTTTCTGGCTAATCCCATCCACACATTGCAGAAAATAATCCGCAGCTGAAATGCTGGGATTTGAAAAACTCTTGCATTTTTGCAAATTGCAACATGTCAATTATAAATATGGAAACGCTGGCGGTTTCCGTAAAGGTGTAATGGAAGCAGAAAGTCCACAGAGGAAAATTCTGCGGACTCTCTGTGAAATGCACAGCGGGGGAAAAAAACGCAATTCGTTTCGGTCGCTTTTTGGCTGTGGCTTGCTACATGGGGCCTTAGCTGACTAACTTACCAGTACTATATACTTCTCACTTCCTGTCCCTCACTACTTATGGTAGATAATATACTGTGAAAACAAGCTTGGTGCAGGGTAAAAGAGGAGACTGTGCAGTTTACTGTTCAGACAAGAAGCAAACAGCTATGATTATGGGGAGACTTTAAAAATAAGTTTGGCGGAGGGAAGAGAAGGAGAAGTGACAGGCTACTGTACTCTGAGAAGATGCAGCCTAAAGCTTGAAAGGACACCCACTTCCTGAATTAATGTCTTACATTTATGTAACTAGAGACGGATGAAACCTCACAACAGACTGAGGACAAGTTAGAGAGAAGTGATACACCTAGTGGCCATGAGTTTAGAGTGATTTTTCTTAGAGAAAACAACACTTTTGCTAAATAACGTATACTGCAGTTTTGCTAGGGATTACAGAAAGAACAAGTTGATTGAAATGACAGTGGCCATTCAGGATTTTATCAAATTAGTGAAGCAATATATTTGAAATATATTGGAAATAAGACGTAAATTCCTTGCTTTCTATATTTTCTAAATCCCTTTGTATATGAAGCACATATGTATCCAAATGCATCTCTGTCTCTCTTTCTTTCTCTCTCTATACAGTATATACATTGTTAATTATTTTCTTTGATACAACTACATTACTGCTCATTTATTAACTCTTCGGATATGTTTGTTATGCTCTAAACAACCTCTATACTTTTAGAACTGCAAGAAAAAAATGAATCCATCAGGCAAAAAAAAAAACAAAAAAAAAGAAAATATAAAATCCCTTTTACAATAGCATTCTTAAAAATGTGATAAGCATAATGCACTTTAATGTATCACAGAGTCTTACAAATCAGTATGAGCTGTGCTGAACCGATCTGGCAGGCATGAGTCACACCACAATGGAAACAGGTAGGAGATGAACACACTGCATTGCTGGATGAGAAAAACACAAATGTCACTCACACACACACACACACACACACACACACAAAAACTACATTAGATGAGCTTTTTGTGTTTTTTTTTTTTTTTTTATTTGTTTTCTGTTCTAGTTTTCTTACATTTAATCTCATACAAATTTAATTCTAAATAGACTAAAATTTCCATTTAGGATTAATTAATACGTATGAAAGCACATACAAAGATCTGTGGGAGGATCAATGTTTACTGTCTATGTGCAGCCATATTAGACATGGCAGTAATATAATTCAGCATTATTTCATAAGATAAAGAGGAAGCTGAGACGACCAGATGGAGGCAGATAAGGTAAATAGAGGAAATGGAGGCAGATAGAGAGCTACTGAGTAGATGTGATGACAGAATGGAGAGATTATTGTAAATCATACTAGCAAAAGGTCCATATACAGCAGAAAAAGTTGCAATATGAGAATCAAGGTTCCACTGTATACACAAATATATGATAAAGTTAAAAAGTGGTATCAGGAAAAGAGGCATTCCTTATAGAACTAGTATCTTCCACATATACAGTCATGGCCAAAAGTTTTGAGAATGACACAAATATTCTATTTTCACATGATCTGCTGCCCTCTGGTTTTTATGTGTGTTTGTCAGATGTTTTTATCACATACAGAAATATAATTGCATTCATATTATGAGTAACAGAAGCTTATATTGACAGAATGAGTTAATGCAGCAAGTCAATATTTGCAGTGTTGACCCTTCTTCTTCAGGACCTCTGCAATTCTCCCTGGCATGCTCTCAATCAACTTCTGGACCAAATCCTGACTGATAGCAGTCCATTCTTGCAGAATCAATGCTTTAATTTTGTCTGAATTTGTTGGTTTTTGTTTGTCCACCCGTCTCTTGATGATTGACCACAAGTTCTCAATGGGATTAAGATCTGGGGAGTTTCCAGGCCATGGACACAAAATCTCTATGTTTTGTTCCCTGAGCCATTTAGTTATCACCTTTGCTTTATGGCAAGGTGCTCCATCATGCTGGAAAAGGCATTGTTGAGCGCCAAACTGCTCTTGGACGGTTGGGAGAAGTTGCTCTTGGAGGACATTTTGGTACCATTCTTTATTCATGGCTGTGTTTTTAGGCAAGACTGTGAGAGAGCCGATTCCCTTGGCTGAGAAGCAACCCCACACATGAATGGTTTCAGGATGCTTTACAGTTGACATGAGACAAGACTGGTGGTAGCGCTCACCTCTTCTTCTCCGAATAAGCTGTTTTCCAGATGTTCCAAACAATCGAAAAGGGGATTCATCAGAGAAAATGACTTTACCCCAGTCCTCAGCAGTCCACTCCCTGTACCTTTTGCAGAATATCAGTCTGTCCCTGATGTTTTTTCTGTAGAGAAGTGGCTTCTTTGTTGCCCTCCTTGAGACCAGGCCTTGCTCCAAGAGTCTCCGCCTCACAGTGCGTGCAGATGCACTCACACCTGCCTGCTGCCATTCCTCAGCAAGCTCTGCACTGCTGGTAGCCCGATCCCGCAGCTGAAACACTTTTAAGAGATGGTCCTGCCGCTTGCTGGTCTTTCTTGGGCGCCCTGGAGCCTTTTTGGCACCAATGGAACCTCTCTCCTTGAAGTTCTTGATGATGTGACAGATTGTTGACTGAGGTGCAATCTTTCTAGCTGCAATACTCTTCCCAGTTAGGCCATTTTTGTGCAGTGCAATGATGACTGCACGTGTTTCTTTAGAGATAACCATGGTTAACAGAAGAGAAACAATGATGGCAAGCACCAGCCTCCTTTTAAAGTGTCCAGTGGTGTCATTCTTACTTAATCATGACAGATTGATCTCCAGCCCTGTCCTCATCAACACCCACACCTGTGTTAATGGAGCAATCACTGAAACGATGTTAGGTGGTCCTTTTAAGGCAGGGCTGCAATGATGTTGAAATGTGTTTTGGGGGATAAAGTTCATTTTCTAGGCAAATATTGACTTTGCAAGTAATTGCTGTTAAGCTGATCACTCTTTATAACATTCTGGAGTATATGCAAATTGCCATTAGAAAAACTGAAGCAGTAGACTTTGTAAAAATTAATATTTGTATCATTCTCAAAACTTTTGGCCATGACTGTACAGGCAATATTTATTACATATACACATCTTGTGTGTGGTTGGGATACTGGATTCTGGAATATCTACTATTTATGTATATGGTATCACAATATCATTTGTGTGTACAATTATGCTACGTTCACATCTGTGTTGTCATATACATTCTTCTTGTCTATCGCAGGACCAGAAAAATTGAAAAAATGGACAGCAATGGATCCTGAGGGACTATAATGGGGTACGTTAGGTGTCATTTTTTTTTTTATCTCTGAAAGTTGCAGGACATTTTTGTGTGGTGATTTTTCACAGATTGTTTATGGGTTGCTGACAGAGATTCAGAACGGAACCTCCAGTGCAGATGTGAACATAATGTGTACAATATAGGAAAACTACTGTATATAGTGGTACTATTTATTATTACATAATAGTAAAGGAGTTCAACTAATATTTACAGTGTAAAAGTACTCTTTACAGTATAGCAGAACTACTTATATGTACTAGGTATGTGTGACAATGGTGGGGTAAGCACATGCTGAATCTTGACTTTAGAAAAAGCAAACGTCAAGCTATTACTCTGCTCTAGACTAAATCTCTTAAATGATTGAAGACCTCAGGCCACACCTGTTAAGCTAATACAGATCCCACAGAAGACCTCCCCCCTAAACTAACACAAACCCCAGACCAGACAGACACGGTTGGTATTCATCCAGCTTATTCCTGCTTTGCTGTTCTTTTCACTCTCAAGCACCACCACACACAACATCCTATTTGTGGGCCCTGGCATTAGGACTATATCTACAGTGGTGCCTGGGAAGTAAAGACACTACAGGAAAAAAGGAATGGTGAATATTTTGTTAAGATGTGGTATTATTCCCATAATCTGCAACCTTTTCCTCAAAGCCTTATGGACATTTCAAGAGTTAGGAAGTATGATTTAACTAAGTCCGAATGTTTCAGCTCATACTTAAATATCCACTTGAGAAAGTATCCATAGATGGTAAAGGCATATCTGTATGCCACATTATTTATTAACAGAACTGCATTTTCCTATTCCATTTCAATTCACTTTGCTTCCTCCCACATTTTTTTGCATTGCAATACTCTCCTATAGTATCATTTGGACATTCACTTACACAGTTTATATCAAGTGTCAGCTAGTAAAGCACACCACCATTAGAGTCACACGTTACAGATAACTTTCAGATTGATAAATTTCACATTGACAAGTACTACTGTAGGTGTGATGAAATAACCCCACTTCTATATATCCTTACTGAATTATATTGTTCATGCATGTATCATCAGTGTATTATACAGGTAAGTTTATTATATATATATATATATATATATATATATATACAGTACAGACCAAAAGTTTGGACACACCTTCTCATTCCAAGAGTTTTCTGTATTTTCATGACTATAAAAATTGTAGATTCACACTGAAGGCATCAAAACTGTGAATTAACACATGTGGAATTATATACTTAACAAAATAGTGTGAAACAACTGAAAATATGTCTTATATTCTAGGTTCTTCAAAGTAGCCACCTTTTGCTTTGATTACTGCTTTGCACACTCTTGGCATTCTCTTGATGAGCTTCAAGAGGTAGTCACCTGAAATGGTCTTCCAACAGTCTTGAAGGAGTTCCCAGAGATGCTTAGCACTTCTTAGCCCTTTTGCCTTCACTCTGCGGTCCAGCTCACCCCAAATCATCTCGATTGGGTTCAGGTCTGGTGACTGTGAAGGCCAGGTCATCTGGCGTAGCACCCCATCACTCTCCTTCTTGGTCAAATAGCCCTTACACAGTCTGGAGGTGTGTTTGGGGTCATTTGTCCTGTTGAAAAATAAATGATGGTCCAACTAAACGCAAACCGGATGGAATAGCATGCCGCTGCAAGATGCTGTGGTAACCATGCTGGTTCAGTATTCCTTCAATTTTGAATAAATCCCCAACAGTGTCACCAGCAAAGCACCCCCACACCATCACACCTCCTCCTCCATGCTTCACGGTGGGAACCAGGCATGTACTGTAGAGTCCATTCGTTCACCTTTTCTGCATCGCACAAAGACACGGTGTTTGGAACCAAAGATCTAAAATTTGGACTCATCAGACAAAAGCACAGATTTCCACAGGTCTAATGTCCATTGTGTTCTTTAGCCCAAACAAGTCTCTTCTGCTTGTTGCCTGTCCTTAGCAGTGGTTTCCTAGCAGCTATTTTACCATGAAGGCCTGCTGCACACAGTCTCCTCTTAACAGTTGTTGTAGAGATGTGTCTGCTGCTAGAACTCTGTGTGGCATTGACCTGGTTTCTAATCTGAGCTGCTGTTAACCTGCGATTTCTGGGGCTGGTGACTCGGATGAACTTATCCTCCGCAGCAGAGGTGACTCTTGGTCTTCCTTTCCTGGGTCGGTCCTCATGTGAGCCAGTTTCTTTGTAGCGATTGATGGTTTTGGCCACTGCACTTGGGGACACTTTCAAAGTTTTCCCAATTTTTCGGACTGACTGACCTTCATTTCTTAAAGTAATGATGGCCACTCGTTTCTCTTTACTTAGCTGCTTTTTTCTTGCCATAATACAAATTATAACACTCCATTCAGTAGGACTATCAGCTGTGTATCCACCCAACTTCTGAACAACACAACTGATGGTCCCAACCCCATTTATAAGGCAAGAAATCCCACTTATTAAACCTGACAGGGCACACCTGTGAAGTGAAAACCATTTCAGGTGACTACCTCTTGAAGCTCATCAAGAGAATGCCAAGAGTGTGCAAAGCAGTAATCAAAGCAAAAGGTGGCTACTTTGAAGAACCTAGAATATAAGACATATTTTCAGTTGTTTCACACTTTTTTGTTAAGTATATAATTCCACATGTGTTAATTCATAGTTTTGATGCCTTCAGTGTGAATCTACAATTTTTATAGTCATGAAAATATAGAACACTCTTGGAATGAGAATGTGTGTCCAAACTTTTGGTCTGTACTGTATATATATATAGTCTGTAACTGGTCCAGAGTGAGACTTATGCCTTCCTGTAACTGCAGAACCAGGACAGTTTATGACCAGGTCTTCCAGTACACTCCTAGAAGAAATACAGGATCAGCCAGTTTTATTGCTTTACTCCCTAACAGAAATCAGTCAGGCATAAGAGAGTGGGGGTGTTGTGACCAGACAGTGACCTCAGACATCTGTAGGTACTCAACTTTGTCAGATGGAGGTTGGGCAGCTCATTCCCCATCTTTCCCAGTTGAGGATAAAGCAGTTCATCTCCTACCTCATGAAGGAGGAGGAGGGGGGTACCCTGGCAGGGAGAGTGGCTGAATATGAGCCAGGACTCCACATTACAAAGAACTGTAAATTTCTTGAGACTTTGTCACACTGTGGGAGCTAGCAACATGCTAAGTGTGCCAAGCCATTTAATAATCTCCAAGCTCCATGGAAACAAATGGACTTTAATTCATAAGGTTTTTCCTTCTTTTCTCCCTTTTTATATTATAAACTTTTTGATTGTTTTGTCACTGCTATTTGTCTTTTTTGTATATAGCACTGAAAACTTTGGTATTAAATCATTCAACTGAATGGTGATTCATGTATGCACTATGAACCCATTACCTTTCTAAAGTGTGTTTGTGTCTGACTATTAGAGAGCCATGTGCATATGTGAGTTGGATTTCTACTGAGCCTTGTAAAAGTCTGGGGGGTAAAATGTATCTGGGGTGCGTAGACTGTGTTGGGGTACGATTTACACTCAATTTGCAGTCTGAGTGAAGGGTGAGTGCAAGATTCAGTGAGTGAAGTGAATTAACCTCTGACAGCTGCATTCACGTCACATGCTAGGATGGTCTGTACAAATTGCACCATAGACCAATGAAAGGGATCTTCAGCATACAATGGAATTTATGAGAGTTTGTATACTTTATGTTTGTGTCAACACTTTAAAAATGCACTTTCCTGTTTTAGTATGGAAATGCCTGTGCTGAAAGATCAAAAAAAAAAATTGCCTGCCAAATAAGTAGCCGACGAAATATGGTGGACTGTACCTTAACCTGAACAAATGCAATTGAGATAAAAATAAAGCTACTATAGTTGCTCCTTACCTTACCAATACTCTTGTGACTTTGCCAATGGGCGTCCAATCTGGTAATGATCTGAAGACCAGACTGCCTTTGTCTTACAGCAGTGAAGCTTTTTAGCTGCCTAGTTGACATAATTGAAAGTGTCCTGATTATTGATGTCTTATCTGAAAGGTCTTTTGTGTTTTCCATTTATCTTTCTCGGTGTCATCAGTTATAATTTGCTCATTGACATCATTGACCATATACAGTCTAGGTTGAGAATTCTTTTTGTCATAGATGTTCTGGAACACAATCTTTTTTCCATGTTTGTTTCCATTTACAGTATACTAAGAGATGTTTTTGACATATTGACCATTGCTTTATCTTGGTATATCCATGGAATTTACACTTCAGTTACCTTAATAGATTTTTTTTTTTTTTTACTTTTTATTTAAATGTGACCTAACAAATTAGATATAACTCTGCTGAACTTGGTAATTTTGGTAATGTGTGTGATGTTCTCTAGCGGATGATGGCATGGTAGATTTTCCCATGTCACTATGCAAAGGTAGTTGCCTGGCACTTTTTTGGCTGTCTAGGCACTCTTTGTTGCACACTGCAACTTTTAAGTGAATTCATGTTCTTAGGATGTAACATCACTGTTAGCTATAAAAAAAAGTTATATGCCATAGGATAACTCTGCAGTCAGAACCCCAGGTATTTAATCTCTATCCTATGGTTGATTCATTTTCCACATCTGTAAAAAGCAGATCAACTTTATTTTTCATTTCATACACTTTATGTCTATGGGTCAGGGACCCAGTGAAAAAATGCACATGCTTGTTTTTATGTTATGGACCCAGAGTACATGAAAAGCAACAGATGTCTGAATAAATTTATTGAAATGAATGGATACTTATGGTCTCCCTAAAAAGTATGTATAACTCAGCATTCACACGACCAAGTTTTCCCCATGAAACCTGGTTTGTGTGTTAGCTGGATTTACTGGCCTAAACAGTATGCTGGGAGAGGGGCTCCTAGCATGATCTGATCATAGTACAGGACAGTATGGTCGCTTGGAGGCAGGAACTCCTAGCATCATAGATAACTGTAACACTAGGAGACCCTCTCCTGACACACTGTTCAGGCCGATAAATCCAGCCAACACACGGACCAGGTTTTACATGTGAAACTCGGTCATGTGACTGCGGGATTAGGTTGTGCTCACACATTTTGTGATAATCATAGAAAGCATTCCACCCTGCTTATTTGTGGGTCATGTGCTTTCCATTGTTAACTCATTTTGTTTAACCTGTGAAAAACAGAACTTTTTTTTCTTTTCATGTCCCATACTTACTATGTCTCTGGTTCCCTAAAAATGCATCACACATGTATGCCATCCATATTTTTAACAGACTTATAGACTTGCATTGATGTGATGCATCAGCGAAAAAACCGAACACACTTCCACTTTTATTTTACAGACCCACGGACCATGAAAAAAAAAAAAAAAAAAGTATAAATATATCGAAATTAATGGATATGAACTATACGTGAAATGCGGACATGTGAGTAATACCTTAGTGATAGTCGGTACTTAGACATGGATCTGTTTATGCTACCTGACTTTTTCTCCCAAACCCTCTATAGTTCTCTGTAAACTGAACTACTTCTATATAACTACCCTCCAAAGGCTGCCAAGAAATGGATGTCCTCTGCTAGGTGTGATACAAGAGAGCAAGGCTTGTTGTTTTATAGTGACAGCCTTGTCGGTTTATTTTCAGACAGCTCTTTTTATACCAATACTCTTACTATTTACCATCTTCCTTTGTTAGTGCTTTCGCACCGTGGTTGCACTTTGACACGTTTGGTTAGGTGTAGAACCTTTTTTTTTTTTTTTTCTTTTTATTGCGGCGCTTCCTTTGATAGGATCAGTAAATGTATTTTTAATGGTGTTTTGCAGGGCAGATATCTCTTTACAAACAACCTTGTTTTTCGGCTATGAAGGAATTTCAGCATTGCTTTCCTCTAGGTAGGCTCTATAAATTTCGTTAGGTACTTGCGGCCCTGCTGTTTGCCCTGTTTGATCCTGCCAGAGGCTCCCCCACTGCCCGCAGCCTTTCAATCAGGCAAAGGCGGCTGGAAGCTGAACTCTCCTCGATCGCTCATGTCCACACTTAACTTCTAATGAAAAACAAACGTAGTGTGACCAACGAGGGACATTTCTCACATCTCCAGGGGAGGAGGGTGGTCATGGCATGCTGACTCCAGCACGAGCTTGATGGAGCATAGACCCCTCCCTTATCGACAAAAGGCCAGAGGCAGCGACAGAGACACCAAACCTTCGGGCTTTGTCTGTCCCTTTGCCTGAGCGTTTGTTTCTATGTCCTGTCTATTCTCTTCATGTCTCCGCGTGTCTGTCTTGACTCAGGATCTGCAGCCTGTTCCTCCTGTTCAGCATGCTATGAATAAATTTTATCTTTTCCAGAGTAAAAGATTTAATCTCCATTTATCTAGTGAAGAGACCAGTGCTCTCTTGAAACCGTATGCACAAGCACGTAAGGATGATTTGTTCACGTCTCACCATGTTAAATGCTTAACACACGCTCAAGTGAGACAAAGTTGTGTACAGGCAGGCATCCTACTATTTCCGTAATTGTAGTGAGAACCAGTTTTTGTATTAGTTTTGCAAATTCGCTATGAATCATAAGCTCCATAAAATGTCACATGAAAATTCTAAATACTTCACATAACAGGTAGCAGCCCAGATATCTCATGGAAAGAAATACAGCGCCACCAATTTGGTTTACATAAACATGTTGACACGCACGTTGTCTGCTTTCGTATCATTTAGCTTGCAAGCCTACAGAATAGTGTGTGTTCACACTCACACGTGGCTAAGCAAGAAAGCTGTTAAAGGAAAATTATATGCTAAGTACCTGTCTCTTCAATGCAGCAAACCAAAATAGAACGGAGAGCAATAAAATGGCTACGTGAAAAAAAGTATAATTGCTGCCATCATAATGAGTCCAGCAAATATTGTTTTACATCAAGAGATAACTAGCGGAGGATCTTAGAGAAAAGTGTTCATTCTAGGTGAACAAAAGGGAAACAGCAGGAACAAGATTGGACTGGTGCGCAATGTAAAATGAATAATGAGAAAACATAGATCGCAGCGTCTTCTCCATTGTTCTATAAAATACCAATAGATGGCATCAGTTATAGGTATTTATCACTTTTATTCTTCATAATTTTCAATAAGATTGGGAATACTAAGAAGTACATACATTAATTCATACATTTTTACTCATTCACAAAAAGTAGACGACTCCAACATCACCAGTATAGCATGAACAGTGGCTTGTATAGAAGAGATGAGATCTCTTTCCAAAAATCAAAATATGGCTCCCTATTATATTAGTGGCTCCCCATTATATTATATTATAATTATATTATATTTCCTTCTCCACACCCAGTAAATAACCTCTAGGTTATTTTGCTGAAAATACAACTCTCTTGATGCCATCGGAATGCCATTCTTTCCAATAACAATGGGACCACTCAGGGTTTGGGCTCCACTTTCCAAGGGCACCATATTAACTGTATGAGTTACTTCCATGGGACATACACCCATGGATAATGAGCTATGTCAAGTACCATGACATTTTTACCCCTAATTTAGAAAGGGGAAAAAGAGCAATTTGAACACCTTTAAGGCCAGGATCACACTGGGTATACCTGTAACGGGTTAGCAGCATAGTGTATAGTAGCAGCATAGTGGGTGAGATTTCTTCACAATTTGTCCACATACTGTGAAAAAAACTGGCATAAAGTGACCATTGCAGGATTTGCCAGCGACTTTCAACCTCTGCATTTAAAAGATAAAAGTTTCATGTGTACCACAAGGGATTTCAGCATGCTTCCCTGACAGAGATTTAGCAGAGTGTCTTCTGTGTGTCTTCCCAGCCTTAAGCTTCCTTCACACACACACACACACACACACACACACACACACACACACACACACACACACACACACTTTTTTGTGGCATTTTTCCCCCATAGGGAAGTCTTAGCTTACATTCAGTTCACCATGGGTGAAAATGGATGTGAAAAACATCCATTTTTAATGTTCAATTTACACCAAAGGGGCGCCCATTTTTACCCATCCGTCATACACTGCACTAAATAGAGCATGACCTATATTTTGACGGTCCGTTACAACTATAATTTTATGTACAGAAACACAGCATTTTTCCAATAAATTTATACTGGGCGAGAAAGGTAAAAATGAAAAACGCATTGAAAAAGCAGTGAAAAACACACACTTTATTTCCACTGTGTTTTTTACAGTTAAGGCCCCATGTTGCGGAAAAGTTACTTTTTTGTCTTGCAGATTTTGATGCATTTTTTGAACCAAAGCCAGGAATAGATTGAGCAAAAGGGGGAAGTATAAGAGCTTCTTTTATATTTCTCATTCCTTCTGTAGCAACTACTGCGATTTCCAAAACCATAGCATTTTTGAAAATTGCCCCATGTCAATTATACCTACGGAAACTCCGGTAGTTTCCCTATAGGTATAATTGAAGCAGAAAGTCAGCAGAGGAAAAGCGGTGCGGGAAAAACTGTGATGTGTTGCCGCCGCAGTTTTTCCAGCAGTGCTTTTTCACTGCAACCGGCTACATGGGGCCTTAGCCTTAACCTACCACAGCAGTTTTTTTAGCTGTGTTTCTGCTACGTGTGGCCTAAGTCTTATAGATACAAAGCTCAGTGATAGTATTATGGAAGGTTATGCAACTTTTTAATCTGTTTTATGTTTCAATACATTACCATTTTCAACATCTTTGCTTTCTATCAGTGATAGGAAACAGGTATATTTATTTTCAGATGCTGAGACTAAACTGACATTCACACAACCATGGTACAAAACTGTAAAAATGACAATTTTCACAGCCATTTTACACCTGAAGGGCCCCTGTTTTCACGGATCCTTCATACATTTGAGTATATTGAGGGATCTGTGACAATGAACAAAAATAAGACGTGTATAGTCCCCATTCACATACAGTGAATTTAATGCAGCCGTATTACGGCCGTTAAAAAACAGCTGTCACATAGACTATTTCTACTGTCATGTGAATATAGGGTTATGCTGGCTGTATACATTGGATTATTCTCAGCCAAATCTATTGATTTTAGCTGGACCATTCAACCATCTAATATGTTTGCAGCATTTTAACTCTTCTCTCAAAGCAGATGTCAGAAAAAGATAAGGACCGGGCTTGTTGGATTTCAACAGTATTACCAACTTTACTGTGATGTAGTCCTACCCGCCCAGCTGATACATGTATTACAATGCAGGTAAAATCATTGGCTTAGAATCCCAAAAATATTTGC
This sequence comes from Leptodactylus fallax, assembly GCA_947044405.1. Taxonomy (NCBI): domain Eukaryota; kingdom Metazoa; phylum Chordata; class Amphibia; order Anura; family Leptodactylidae; genus Leptodactylus; species Leptodactylus fallax. Next base: position 945,426 of record CAMRHE010000094.1, read on the forward strand.
TGACTTTTTTTTACTGATTCTGTGCTCAACCAACAGTGAATGTCTAAGCAGACAACATTATATGAACAAGAATCTGCATCTGCTAAGACTTTGTTCACATTTGTGTTGATGGTTACTTTCATTGAAAACTCTGTCATATTTTACAAGAGAAACGATACAGAACGGAGGACTAGTTTTCCAATCAAAAATTTAGAAAAATTTATGTTGTTATTTATGTTCTACTTTGTATTTTTATTTATATGGTGTATTGTCCATGTAGTCACCAATTGTGTTTTTTAATTTATGTTTTTGTGTATTTACTGTGTCTTTGGTTCTTCACGGCCTCAAATTCCAGTTCTGATGGTGTAGCCTTACAAGACATGTGTCGTCAATTTTTAAAATGTATTTATTGAAACCAGATATTGAAATATATCACTTTTTTTGTTCTATTTTAATACTTTGTACAAAATTATTGAGGCTGCCTTCTTGACAGAGCTTCTTCACTGCTCTATTAACAGCATTTAGTGATCTGCTAATCATGGCCATTGGCAGCAATAGTCTAGGGGAGAGTTTGCAGGGAGGCGGAGTAGATAAGTTGTGACATAATCAATTGTCCATACTAGATGCAATGATGTGTAAGGCTGGGGCCTACATGGCATAAATGCCGCCAAAAAAAATGCAGCTTTTTACAGTCACAGCAAAGTGGATCGGATTCTAGCGAATCCCATCCCCACTTTGTGGGAAAATACGTGCAGCGGACATGCTGCGACTTCCAAAACCGTTGCGGTTTTGGAAATCGCAGTATGTAAATAATACCTACCGAAATGCTGGCGGTTTCCCTCTAGGTATAATTGAAACAGAGTCCACAAATCAAACCTCTGCGAACTTTCTGCCGCCACAGTTTTTCCTGCAGCATTTTTTTTTGTGGGTTTGGAGAGGTGTTATCTTCTATTGTAATACTGTTAATGATTTAAAAGAAATTACTGCTTACAGAATTGGCATGTGTCAGTCTATAATTAGGATTTAATTGCAGGATATAGTACTTTAAAAAAAAAATAGTGACATGGAAAATTTTAAAAATTATCAAAAATTCTTGTTTAACATACAAAGCTGATGTCATTTTCTGCTGACACATTCCCTTTAAGCTAAGCTTGTATTCTAAACAGGCTTGTTGAATGTAATATTTTATCATATATGAGTTAAATAGCCCCACTGCTTATACACCCATTGTAATTTTCCTCCCCTGTGTATACTGTATAGGCGCAGTTATAAATATCCTGCTCAGTACACCAAAATTATGCACAAAATAAAAAATCAGCGCTAGCACTTTTTATGCTGTCGAAACAGTTTTAAAAAATGTCTGAGGCCCTAAATAAGCATGTGATTACCAAAGAATAGACTAGTTACCGTGTCAGTGAATTAAACAGGGATTGTTGCTGATAATTAGCCGGTTAGAATTTATTAAGCATGCAATTAAACTGAATGGAATTCATAGCAATTAGGAGCTCTCCTTTCATCAAATAAAGAGAGAATAAAACCGCCCCCTGAGAATTCATGCATGAATCCTTTACAGATCTCTGCTCTCTCACCAGTGAATTGGGGGTGACTAATGCCGAATAGGTGGGAAACATTTAAGTCCTTACCCCTTGGGTTAAGACTGTTCCTTACAAAACTATTTAGGAGGACATGATATGTATGCAATTATGATTTTTCTTATAGGGTACTCATTTACATATGTATCTTTAATTTTGGTAAGTAGTCATTCCTGATCAGGTTTTAGCATCTAGAATGAAAAGAATGGTCAAAGTTAAATTTTCCAGGATACTCAAAGAGCCAAACTTGGAGAAAGTTACTTTCCCATAGCTTCAAATTGATTTGGCCCCTTAATTTTCTAAAAGGCCTGTAAGAGATCCGGAATCTTATTCTTGTTATGTTGGCAACTATTCTCTTCTTCCCTTGTACTAACTTTCAAATACCTCTCCCCCTTCTTAGCCGCCTTCTCAGTACACAGTGGGCATACTACACATTTCTTGTACCTACTCGTTTTATCCTTATACATTTTATTCCTAAGCTGTTTTAGTTTCTTATGTACTGTTCTCAAACTTCCTGCTGTGAGGAGACATCTAATAAAAAAGTGTGCTATAGAGTTACAATGAACTACACTATTCTAGCAAATGGAATTTCCTCAAATTCAGTACAGTACACATTGCAACTACTCTGTACAGCGTGAATCACATCTCCTGGGCAGACACAAAAATTGTCACAAGATCCTCCTAAATGATCTACTTCAATCTAATGTCCAAGAGGTATGGACTATGGAGCTTTAGTATGACAGAAACCTCTGCACTCCCTCTAGTTGTGCCTTTGTATACCAACATGTGCTAAAATACTGGTCACCCAGATAAAATTCAAGGATTTTCTAGGCAAAAAGAAAACTCAACTTGCATAACACACTAAGGTGGGACTTACGTTCAAAAAATACACTTGACAATAATCGCACAATAGGGCAGATTTATTAAGACTTGTGTTTCGTAGGTGAGTCTTAATAAAGGGCCGAATTAAGGGGCTCTGGCCTCTTAATTAATAAGGCGCCCATCTGTGCACCAGAATGGAAATCTACGCCAGTCAGAAAATGGTGTAGATTTCCTGCATTGCTCATGCCAGAAATGTGCCTGAGTTATAATAAATACAGTATGTCAGGCTGAGGCATCTCCAGCCTCACCTACCCCATGCTACACCCAATGAAAATGGTGAGGTGCAGAATAGGAATGTGCTGCATCCTTGTCACATTAGCGAGCCATGTGCCAAAGATTCGCCACACGTCATCATGTCTATAATAACAATAATCATAATAAATTTTATTTATGCCGACATATTTTGCAGTACATCGTAGGGTTCAGGTACATAACAGTGTAACAAATCAATTCACACAATAGAAGTGAAGGCCCTGCTCACAAGAGCTTACAATCGATGAGTCTACACATAAACTGCAGTGCAGCTACAGTATGTAGAGTGATGGCCTACTGTTATTCCTGACTGTATTAAATTTTCAAATTAGATATTTCGTGATTTTTTTTTTACACTTTCAGTCACATCAGATTTGGATAGTTTTTGCATGGATTTATCCTTCTTTCTAAAATTTTCAATTGCTATGAGGTATTTAAGCATAGAATGGGTTTAAGATTGTTTTCATTATATGATCATAAAGTGGTTATTAAATGTGCACTGAAAAGACATTCTAATATTGTAATATTAATTAGAGTATAATGCTGAAAAGGATAGATGGCCAAGCACAAGGCGGTATAATGTTGTATTTATTCTTGCTAATGAAGTATATTATATTATACCAGGGATGAATCTGATATGTACAAAAACACTATAGGTTAATTATTACTATTCAATCCAAAGCAGCTTATACAAATTCCATGCTTTTTCTTCAATATCTATGTTATATAATTTTGCTTGAGAGCAAGAAAAAAAAAAAAAGTTTTGTACTGAACAGGTTCATTTCCAAGATGCCAGTTCTGTGATTGCTATTATAACATGATAATTTTCAATGAATGTATTTCTATGTAATATTATGACATGTAAGTGAAAATGTATTTCTGTGTAATATTAAGACACGTAAGTCAGTGATACACTTTCAGTGGCTAAACCAACAAAGACATCTATGTGGAATTGGGTTCAGGTAGCATGCCTTTTTTATTTCCATTCTACCTTATATAAACTACCGTATATACAAAAATATTTAAGAAACAGATTAGAAATGTAACACTCTAAATTGTGGATTTTGCATCAGGCAAAAGGGTGTCTCCTTCGCAGTTCATCTCAGTGGAAATAAGCTTAAACTCATTATTATAACTTGTGTGGGAGTTTTATGAAGACTTGTTTTTTCAGTGCCAGTCTTCATAGATCCTGTGCCAATGGAGAATATACCTGATTTATGAGGAGGTGCAAGCCTTCTCCTGCACTGAAATCTATGCTAGCTCTTAGCTGGTGTAAATTTCAGGCATCATTTCAGCTAGTTCTCTGGCATAAATGATGACAAAGATGGTGTGGGCCAATGAACCCCCTTAGTATGTCCTCACCATACCCTTTTTTAAAGTGGCAAAGGTAGCATAATAACACAGTCACAACTGGACTTTAAAAAGTCACAAACCCAAGATTTGCAACTTTTTCATGCTAGAACAATGTCGTAGAAGATTAAAGGGGTTGTCCACTTTCAGACCAATATTACGAGACAAATGTTATTGTTTGTGTAATGAAAAGTTCTACAGTTTTCCAATATACTTTTTTGTATCAATGCCTTGCGGTTTTCTACTGTAGATCTCTGCTTGCTGTCATCCATTGCTTACTTCCAGAGCATAAAAATCAGTCCATGGTCATGTGATAAACAGTCCAAGGTCATGTGATATACAGTCTGTGGTCATGTGATGGATACACAGGTGCACAGCTCGTTATAGTCACAGCGCAGTAATCAGACATCTGCCTGGTAACAAGCTTTGCACCTGTGTGTTCATCACATGACCATGGACTGTATATCACATGACCATGGACTGATTTTTACTCACCAGAAATAAGCAGAATGAATGACAGCAAGAAGAGGTCTAGAAAATGTGAGGAATTGATAAAGAAAGTTTTTGGGAAAATTGTAGAACTTTTCATTATACAAACAATAACATTTGCCTCTTAATTGGTCTGAAAGTGGCCAACCTCTTTAATAAACCTACCCCATTGTACCAAAAAGTTTTACTTAGGTTAAGGCCCCAGGTAGAAGGCTGCAGTGAAAATGCGCTGCGGGAAAAAATGCGGTGACAACGCATCACAGTTTTTCCCGCAGCACTTTTCACAGAAAACCTGTAGCGGAAACTTCTGCTTCCATGATACCTATAGGAAGACCGCTGGAGTTTCCGTAGGTATAGTTGACATGCTGCGATTTCCAAAACTGCAATGGTTTTGGAAATCGTAGCGTGTCCGCTGCGCATATTATTCCTGTGCGTGGATGGGATTCGCAGAGACTGGAAAACGCCGTGTTTTTTTCTGCCACGTGGGGTCCCGGCTTTAGGTTATTTTTTACTACAGATATTATTTTTATTACAGATCTTCATTATTGAAGAGTCACTTTCTTCATTCTTTAAGTGCTGTCAGGGATACTTTTTGTTCTTATGCCCCAAATTTGGTGGGAATGGAATTAGCAATATTCTAAGTCTAGTGTTATTTCTATAAATATTTCTTTTCCCTGTTGACATATATACTGTGTATGTAAGATGAAACTTTCATTGCTATACTGTAGATTGCCATCATGCTTTGTCCTATATTCTCAAATATTAGACCTTGCAATAATCTGATCATTCTTGCTCCTTGACAAAATTTCCTTGCTCAGCCACTCACATATTAGTCTCTGAAGGTGTTACTCTTAATTTACAGCACAAAGATAAATGGGCGCCATAATGCCACGTTTACTACCCATCAGCATTTTTACAGTGTCGTTGGCAATTAATTTAATTAAAAAAACCCTGTCCTGGGTAGAAAGCCATTTCATATTTCACTGGTTTAACAACATGACCCCATCTGCATGCAGAGCGAGAATGGCTGATTTATCTGCATGTTAGCGCTGGTAATGGACACTTCCACTTGGGAAAGCAGTGTGTAACGGCTGCTCATGACATGAGACACTCTTTGCAGACTTCTAGAAAATATACAGTAACGCTTGTGTCTATAAATGAGACTAGGCATAGGCAGGCAAGTTAAGATGTGGGCAGGTGGAATTGGTCCTAGACACAAGACTGCTGCTACCACCAGTAGGTATGTTATTATGTAAATAAGCTGGTATATGCTTTATACCCTGCTTGAACTTGGCATCAATTAGACTCTCATAATCTTTATTGGCTACTTATGCCAAGATATATGTATGTAATCCAGCTTGACGGAAAGGGTTAAGGGATCATTTTTATACTGCAGCATCTTTCAGCTTTTACTTCTCAAAAATTAAAAGAATACATTTCAAACGCAACAAAAAGGAAGCTCTGTTCATTGTATATTGGGTTGTATGAAATAGCCGTTGACTCAAGCAATGGCCAAAAAAGACATATGGACTGGAGTTGTCAAGTCTGAGAAATTCCCTGGCTGAAAATTCGATTACAAAATAGATTATTTTATTGATGTACATTAAAATTCCACAAATCAATGCCTTACAACAAAGGATAATTCAGGCTTGTGACCAACTAGCCATACAAGTAGTCATTACAGCATGTGGGTGCTTGAAGAGTATTTTGCCCCACATGTGCTGATAATAGCAGCCAGCAAATCACAGCTGTCCTATAGTGTCCGCAGTGAAGTGTACATATGTTATACCTTTTAGAGTCTACATATGATATATAGTATCAGTGACACTTACACTACCAGTGTGACTGACACTTGTTTACCTATAGAAATCGCCCTAGAAAAAAATCAACTTAAAAGCCTGTATGCAAATTAGCTGAAAAGAGTCACTCTGGCCTGGTTACTGAGTCACACTGAGCGACTGGAGCGTGGATTACTTCACATGCCAGTATGCTGGGCTTTGCAGCTCTTACAACTATGGTTCTGTGGTTTTATATACTACAGAAGTGTAGATACAGGCAGTTAAAACACAGTAAGTAATGGGAGTTTTATCTGTAGCATCCATTCTGCAACTGCAGCACATAGAACCATGAGCCTTGCGCACTTTTAAAGCTGAAATTCTGTTTTAAAACAACATCAAAACAATGTTTCTAGGTGTTACTGAGCCCAATATAATCAGCATCTGAGATTGACTCTTCTCCTCAGAAATCAGGCCAGTGCAACTCTTCTCCTCAGAAATCTGGCCAGTGTGACTCTTCTGCTCAAAAATCCGGCCAGCGTGACTCTTCTGCTCAAAAATCCAGCCAGCGTGACTCTTCTGCTCAAAATTCTGGCCAGCGTGACTCTTCTCTCCAGAAATCAGGTCAGTTTGACTCTCCCCTCTGAAATCAAGCCAGTGTGACTCTTCTCCTCAGAAATCAGGTCAGTGTGACTCTTCTTTTCAAAACTCAGGCCAGTGAAATCAGAGCTCCTACTCCTGTAACCTCCTTTGTTCATAAGAGTGGGAGTTCCATGTTACTCAATTAAAAGTAATGGCTGACTATGTAAATGGCTGCTCCTTTCAAAATTTATGAGACTGATGAAGATAAAGTAGCTAAGGACTCTGAAATAAACCCCTTAACATGTTTGTTTGCATATCTGTTTTCTAGCCATAAACAACCCTAGGCTAAGTGAGCCTCAGTTAAAAAGCACTGTGGAAAAAACCGCAGAGTTTTCCTCTGCGGACTTTCTGTACCTATTATACCTATACGGAAAACACCAGCGTTTCCGTAGATATAATTGACATGCTGTGATTTTCAAAAACACTCGCATTTCTGCTGCATATTTTTTTCTGCATTGTGTGGATGGGATTAGCCAGAATCCCATCAACTTTACAGATGTGTAAAAGTATAAAATGCAGCTTTTTGTGTCGCAGAGTTACTGCTGTGGCCAAGACGCTGCCTTTTCACAACGTGGGGCCCCGACCTTAAAGGTTTTTTTTTTTTTTTCTTAAAATGCAATAATAATTAAAAACATAATCTTTATGGTGAAAATGCAAAATTGGCTCATATGCTGTAAACTAATAAAAGATCAGCATAGCCATTCATTGCATTTTCTTTCATTCAGAGGGTACATATTTTATTGGCATTGTAATAGCTTTCTACATTTCCATAGATTTCATTATGAAATGTCATTAATAAAATACATGTTATAACATATTTGTATAATAATTTGATCTTATTTTATGAATACTTATTCAGATCATTTCTTTGACCCGAGATTCGCATGGAGAAGCAGACATGAAATAGACAAATATTACTTTTGAACTTGACTGAACGATCATTGACATATGATGAATACAAAGGATTTGCAAGCATTAGTCCTAATATAAGGAAAGAATATTTTCTTAGTGTTAACATTACCAATATTAAGCATCTGAATAATTCAGGCCTTGACTCGAGGAGTCTATCATATTGAAGGATGTGCGACTTCTTCAATTCCTACTCTAGCTATGTTGGGTAATATTTTTTCAGACAAGGCTCATAGCTAATATGCTTTATGTGTCTTTTGCTGCCACAGTCATGTTTGCATTTCTTCTGCTGGTTTTACTCATAATATTGTGATTTGTATCAGGCGCTAAGATGCTATTAAAACGGTCTAATAAAACATCATAGAGACAAATGTGTTCATAATCTGTCTTCACCTTGCGCTTCCTCTGCTTTTACATTGCCCCCTTTAACGGATGAAATTAATAGTTACAGCAGAGAAACAGTGAAACTATATGAGACGCCATATATTATACAAACACCTGATGACATCCCCTCCTTCATTATGCTCCGGCATTGAGACCCATATCCGCTCTTTAATAGTGCAATACAGTATACGTCTCTAGAATTTACGCTGCTTATTTTTGTCACTTCTTAGGAAGCCGGTAGTTGTGTGAAAGCTGCAAAGCACATGCTATTTGTGACGAAACTGTTAATTGAATAAGTAGCCTTATTAATATGAAGCTTTTTTTTTTTCCAGGCGCTACATCCCCATCAAAACTGTATTTGTCAGTAACATATGACAAACCCTATAATATGTATATATTTATATGGCTGTGGCTAGGTATACTCTTAAAGATAAGTATCTTAAAAATAATATTCTTTATAACTGGTCCTAAATAGATCTTAAAAATCTGTGAGACAGCGATTATATGATCCCTATTACAGCTCCCTAGTTGCTGTCACCTTGCTTTTTTCCATATATGCAGTGATAAATAAAGGATGTAGCACTACATAACTACAGTAGGTGGATTTTTCTACTAACAATAAAATGATAGTCTATAAAATTAATGTAGAGTATAAAAATATGAAAAGGGTTTTTCAGGCTAAAATCATTGATAACTTTTCCTAAGCATAGGTCATCAATATCAGATCAGTGGTGGTCCAAATTCAGGGCCCCATATAGTCAAATAGTTAGGAACCTTGGTATGTTTCAGCTGAGTCTTTGACTGCTAATGACTTTTTCTATTCCTCCTCCATGAGAAGTGAGTAGCTGAAGAAGTCAATGGCAGCTTTATAAACCCTTATGCAGTGAGTCCCCACTCCTCACCCAATAGCGTCAGTCATGTGCCATTTGCTTTTTCCAATAGAAAACTGGCAATCAGGCCTACAATTTGACTGAGCCCCTTGCAGCAGAACCTCTTGGACTGCCCTAATGGCAGTCCTGCTCCAGTATATACAACTTCAGAAGGTACTTATTCCAACCCAACATAGCTAACCGAGGCAGCTCCACCACTAGGGGTAATGATAATATTATTGCACTGTAATTGGTAGTAATAAATGTGGTTAGGTACTGTACATATCTCTGCCTCTCTGAGTGCATTGTCTGTGCTAATTCCCCTATGAGGTTATATAAAAATGTAATAAATTGTATTTATTTTTAGATGCAGACATTCAGCAAAGTACTAATGGAAGACCTTATGTTTCCATGAACAAACAGCTGCTAATATTACCAGTATCTTCTGTCTTTATTACCAATATTGTTCAGAAAATCATCAGCCCACCACAGTCATACAACAATGGCAAAGTCACATGTTTTATAGAATTTTGTAGCTTCTTTTTCAAATCTAGGATTATACAATATGTTCTAAAGATCTCACTAGAAATTTAATTTTTTTTTTTGGTCAAATATATTTTTATTGATTTTTGGATACACAGAAATGTAATCATATACATCAAAGAGTATTATAAACATATAAGATTGTGTAATAGACAACTTGAAACACTCAAGGTGGATAATTTCAAACAATAACATATAGAAAAATGATCTGTCAAAAGGGAATAACAAGGGTTGGGGAATATTAAGGGTTGAATAGTCAAATAGGTAGGGTCAGTAGTTGTTATATAGTGGGGTTTACCCACAGGTGGGTCTAGGTGGTTTCTTTCATGAAGAAGTACCATGGGGTTCAGATGGATCAATATTTATGGTATGTACTTAGAGAGTTCTTCCATGCGGGCAATCTGTGAAGTTTTCCTGAGGAGGTGTGGGATTTGGGGGAGGAAACTCAGAAGCTCAGTAGAGAGGGATAAGAGCTTTGGTCTTTGAGAGCAGTTGAAGCCATAAATAGTTAGGAAATCTGGGAGGGAAGGCAAGCCAGAGCTGGAGGAAAATAATCAATGGAGAAAGGGGGATTGAGTGGCCAAGTCAGATTGAGGATCCGTTGGACATTTGACCAGTATGGTTTGATTTTTTTCAGAGTCCCACCAAATATGAAGGTAGGAACCAGTGTCTTTATGACAGCATCAACAGAGGGGGGAGATATCAGGTGAGTATTTATGCAACTGGGCAGGTGTTTTGTTCCACGTAGCAGTTAGTTTATATGAGGACTCTTGCAGTTGAACACATCAGGATGGGCCCATGGAGTGCCGAAAGATGGAGGTACTCTCATCGGCTGATTGGGATATTTAAAGTTCGGTCTCCCAGGCCTTCAGGTAGGAGGGGGTTGAGTTCTCAAACTCCTGTAAATGATTATTATAGAGCAGAGAGAGAGGTTTTTTAGGGAGTTGCCATTTCAGATTCAAATTTAAGTGCTAGCCATGTTTTTAATGGATAGCACACATTCTTTTTTATGGCTCTATAAATGCGCCTGTGCGTTATCATGGGTCTGTGTAGGGGCCTTGAGTCTGGGGACAAAACTCACTTCAGGTCCTATTCCTACCCATTTTGCAGCCCTTGCTAAGTAATGAAAGGAATGGGTCTCTAAAGGGCACAGACAGCACACAGGTATCATCCATGTTCCGTCCGTTTTCTCATGGATCGGTACATGCCCTCTTTCCAGTTTCTTCATAAACTCTAGATCATAACAAGTAGAATATGAGTGGATTTTTAAAGTTTTGATCTGCCAAATTCTTTCCAGCAAGACATGAACTGCAAACTTCATTCACCTTACCATTTTTTGTTGCTGAAAGCACAGTAGCCTAGATCAAGGTGTGATGGATTGCTATATACTTTGAAATATCTGAGACATTGTTTTGAACAGAAATGTCAAAAATCTTGCTAGGGTCATTCTGCTGATTGCCAATTACTGCCCTTTACCCTCTGCATCAGTGGAAAAACAACCAGGCTGGTGAAATATTCTGTTGTCATGCCTGTTCCTCTGCAGATGGTGAACTAGGTTTAAATAGCTTGGATCCCAGACCCACAATACACGTGGAGGAAAAGTCATTTATTATATTAAGCCACATGACTTTCAAGTGTATTTTTCTTTGATAAATCTGCGCTGTTTTATGTGAATGTTTTTCATTTAAGCATGATTCTGTTGTTAATCAAAGCACTCATTGAAAATAAGGAAGGAGACGTGACCCCTGTCTTGAGATCTTTTAATGATTGCCAGAAGAGGCAGCACAGTATGCTTTCCTTGATAAGATACTCTGGGGATAATGTATACAGTATATGCATAAAAAAAAGGCAATAGAAAGATCAGGCACGGGCAGTCAGATGAATACTTGCAATAATTTTGCAATCTTCATTACCAAATTGACAATTGGTTGATTTCAGAACAACACAACTACTCTAAATGCACTTGGACACTCGCTTATTCTAACTATAATTATAAAATAGAAGGTAGGCAGAAAAAAGAAGCTGCGCTGGCGCTCCCTTTCTCAAAGTGACAGTAGACAAAGTCCAATAGGTATTGGTATATGTAAAACGTATATACAGTACAGCACCCTGAGTGACTGTTTTACAAACATGATTGGTTGCTGTGTCCTACACACAATCAAAATAGATGAGCAAAATTCCATCAAGTTTTCATCCTCACATATTGCCCATACATACTGTCCTAGAAGGCACGCTCCCTGTTTTTTTTCATCTAGCTCCTGTTTAGTGCAAATATTTAATGGATAGTACAGCTGCCCTATTTAAAAGGGGTTATCTGCTCATAAAAATGCCTGCTCACTGTTGATAAAATGCAAAAGCATTAACAGTTAGTAATATACTTTATTTATACAAAGTCCATGGATGTTTTACTAGTGGTCATATGGGTCCAGAACCACTATAGGTTCAGAAATGGTGTAATGTGTCGTTACAGCCACACGTTCCAACCCTACCAGTGTATCAGCAGGTGATTCAATGATATTTCTTTTGGCTGATTCATGTACTGAACGAACTCTGAGATCAAACACCTTCAGCAACATGACAGTATTACATTTCTACTCAGGGATGGTGAAAATGCTCTTCTATGTTCCCTGTCACTGCTCTCATGTCTCCTCTTTTGGAATGTGTGCTGTTGTTGGGTGAAGAAACAGGTCTAAAGGTGGAAGAAGTACACATTCCACCTGCTGATCCTTAGCTCATTTAATAACTGCTGTTGTGAAAGAGTTGGGAGACCCCATATACATTAGATGGTTGACTGAATTTACCCAAAAATGCCAGGTTTGGTCTGTTGTGTTTTGCCACCTTTAGGCATCTTTCTAGATACCTGTATCTAAAGTGCCACACTGACAGTAGCACTTCAAACAGGATTTTTACCCATTATGTAAAATTGCACATAAACTACACAGGTCAGTGGTGTGATGTGTATTCCCTGTAATCCCGTAAGCTTAGCATTGGATTGATTCCACTTTTTATTACAGTTATTCCATCATGGATAATTGGTTTCCATGCAGTTGTTTGTATAAGTGAAACCTCAAGAGACAACCACCCAATATTACATTAAAATGTGGTCTTCTAGGGGGCTGGTCTGCTCAGAGAAGATGGCTAGCATAGGAAACTGAAAACCTGTCACAGAAGATCTGGTCTGGATAAGGGGATGGTCCATGACTATAAAAATTGTAGATTCACACTGAAGGCATCAAAACTATGAATTAACACATGTGGAATTATATACTTAACAAAAAAGTGTGAAACAACTGAAAATATATGTCTTATATTCTAGGTTCTTCAAAGTAGCCACCTTTTGCTTTGATTACTGCTTTGCACACTTTTGGCATTCTCTTGATGAGCTTCAAGAGGTAGTCACCTGAAATGGTTTTCACTTCACAGGTGTGCCCTGTCAGGTTTAATAAGTGGGATTTCTTGCTTTATAAATGGGGTTGGGACCATCAGTTGTGTTGTTCAGAAGTCAGGTGGATACACAGCTGATAGTCCTACTGAATGGAGTGTTAGAATTTGTATTATGGCAAGAAAAAAGCAGATAAGTAAAGAAAAACGAGTCGCCATCATTACTTTAAGAAATGAAGGTCAGTCAGTCTGAAAAATTGGGAAAACTTTGAAAGTGTCCCCAAGTGCAGTGGCCAAAACCATCAAGCGCTACAAAGAAACTGGCTCACATGAGGACCGCCCCAGGAAAGGAAGACCAAGAGTCACCTCTGCTGCGGAGGATAAGTTCATCCAAGTCACCAGCCTCAGAAATCGCAGGTTAACAGCAGCTCAGATTAGAGACCAGGTCAATGCCACACAGAGTTCTAGCAGCAGACACATCTCTACAACAACTGTTAAGAGGAGACTGTGTGCAGCAGGCCTTCATGGTAAAATAGCTGCTAGGAAACCACTGCAAAGGATAGGTAACAAGCAGAAGAGACTTGTTTGGGCTAAAGAACACAAGGAATGGACATTAGACCTGTGGAAATCTGTGCTTTTGTCTGATGAGTCCAAATTTGAGATCTTTGGTTCCAACCACCGTGTCTTTGTGCGACGCAGAAAAGGTAAACGAATGGACTCTACATGCCTGGTTCCCACCGTGAAGCATGGAGGAGGAGGTGTGATGGTGTGGGGGTGCTTTGTTGGTGACACTGTTGGGGATTTATTCAAAATTGAAGGAATACTGAACCAGCATATTTACCACAGCATCTTGCAGCGGCATGCTATTCCATCCGGTTTGTGTTTAGTTGGACCATCATTTATTTTTCAACAGGACAATGACCCCAAACACACCTCCAGACTGTGTAAGGGCTATTTGACCAAGAAGGAGAGTGATGGGGTGCTACGCCAGATGACCTGGCCTCCACAGTCACCAGACCTGAACCCAATCGATATGGTTTGGGGTGAGCTGGACCGCAGAGTGAAGGCAAAAGGGCCAACAAGTGCTAAGCATCTCTGGGAACTCCTTCAAGACTGTTGGAAGACCATTTCAGGTGACTACCTCTTGAAGCTCATTAAGAGAATGCCAAGAGTGTGCAAAGCAGTAATCAAAGCAAAAGGTGGTTACTTTGAAGAACCTAGAATATAAGACATATTTTCAGTTGTTTCACACTTTTTTGTTAAGTATATAATTCCACATGTGTTAATTCATAGTTTTGATGCCTTCAGTGTGAATCTACAATTGTTATAGTCATGAAAATACAGAAAACTCTTGGAATGAGAAGGTGTGTCCAAACTTTTGGTCTGTACTGTATATATATATATATATATATATATATATATGAATATTCTTACATATATCCTTTTTTAATGAATAGTAATTGTAGTTGTGGTGTATAAGTATCTTCCTCAACAAAAGCTCTCGTAATACAGCCATGTACATATTATTAACTGTGAGTTCCGAGAAAAATAATCCATTTAATAAGACAGTAGAGAATGAAGAATTGTTCCTGACTGGAAAGCCTTTCTGGAAAATGAGATTTGACTAGACGTTGGACTGCTGAGTTTAGGAAGAACATGCTGAGGCTCGGGAAGCGATAGAGCAGCCGCACGCCTGCTGAGTTCTTCAGTGTGTTATGTATTCATTCACTACAGTCTTATTGCCCTCTATCTGCTCCCACACTCCATGATGGAGTAGACATATTGATTATAGTGTAAGGGAAATGTACACTGTTTCTGCAAGACCAATCACTAAGCCACACACCACCAATGACAAACGGACCAGGGAGTATTATTGCTGGGTCCTTGCAAGGATACAGCCCCTCCCTTCTAAGGATGAGAGAAATCACAGAGGATCTTGACAGCAGTGCAGGCGCCGGGGCCAATTAGCCCTCACCCACTTTAATTACCCGGTGTCCAAATAATTAACTTCTTGTTTATTTCATTTAACAAAACGGATCTTTTGCTAGTAATGATTTCTTGTCTTTGTTTTTATTCATTATCTCTCTGGTCCAAGTTTCAGGGGCATTATTTCTCTTTAATGAGGTGGAGAAGAAGGGAAACTGAAGCGAGAGTAGGAACAGCACAAGGTACAAGATGCACTGCGGGCAGGAGAGGGGGGCCGTAAATGAGAATGGAGTGAATTATGTTTATCGCAGGTGCTTAAAACTCTTTGTGAACAAAACAAATACTGTGGACTGCGCTACGCATTATTTATTACTATTTTCTGATGTGTGATTCTACTTTTATGTGAAGAAGACTAATATCAAAGAGCAATTCTTTCATTTAATTGACATCAATTTTGTGTTTTGTTCTGCTTTTAATTGGTAATTTTATACATATTATATTTTTATTATGATAATGCTTGAATTATAAGAATGTAAAATAGCTAATAGAGCCATCCCCCATTATGACCTCTCCTTCTGTAAACTGATGATGAGAGTCTCCCTGGGACAAGACTGTAAATCTGTTAGCGATTATTTTCAGAAGCAAGTTTCAGTACTTTTATGGAAAAAAAATCAGCCATCGTGAAGTAAAGATATTCTTCAGTCATTGGTAATGCTGTAAAAAGTCATATCAGAAAAAAAACAAAGCTTCAGTGACTCTGGGGCAGATTTGCTTTTCGGTCTCCCTTATTTGCCCGCAATTTGTGCTCTTAGGCCCCTCCATATTCCATTCCGATGATTATAGAGCAGGTGCTATTCTGCTCTGTGACACTGGAATGGAACAAACCCTCCCCCCTATAGAAATCAATGAGAGATGGAAGGCACTAGGATGACACTCAGATATCAACTGAGTGTCATCCAAGTGTATTCCGCTATAAAAATCGCCCCCCCCCCCACACTCAGCCTGCACACTTGAGTGCAAGTGAGCCGTGAAAAAAGGCTTTTCACTGCCGTTTGGCACCTTGGTCATGTGAATGTAGCCTCAGTTGTTTTTCACCAGTTTTCAGTCAGTTTGTCCATTTTTAATTAATGTTTTTTGACACAACCCACTCATCCATTTTAAACAGCCATCAAACAGATGTAGTTCACTTGTATTGGTTTGTCAGTCCATGAAAAAGGACAAAAATAGAATATGTTCTAAGTTTTAATTGTTACATAAAACGGTCTTGTTTATGTCCTCATTGACTTCCACTATTCTTAAAATGGACACTTTTCACATTTGTGCGCATGGGGCATTTTTTTCAATGCTAGTGTACTGTCAAGTGGTTCGCCACCACTGCTCATTGTCTATGGTAGGACAAATCTCAGTGATAGGCATTGTGCGGTATATACCACAGTACTGGTATCAAATTTCATGTGGAGTGCTTTCAGCACCATACATAAAAGACTGTATAATGTATACATTAAACTGACTTACAGTTGAATGTATACATGCCATTAGTCTGTGAGTCACAGGTAACTTGCTAGTCAATGACTGGGAAACACTGCATTAAATGATTTAATGAAAATAAATGGGTTGTTCTGTTTGGCAAACTTATTTTCATAAAAATTATTATATAATTGAGCTAGTATATGGAGGACCTGTTCTATCCTGTATTATATAGACTATGTATTGCTTTGAATATGTACAGTGTAATTCCTAATTTTCCATGTGGTCATGCTGCAGACCACTTTCTGACAATTCTCCTTGCAGATAACAGCTGATCACTGGGGATCTAAGCAGGGGGTCCATTGTGCTTACTGTCAAATGAATCTTCGAAAAAGAAAGAAGCACCCATGAAACCTTTTACAGATGTGTCTATTCACACTCCGGTCCAGATTTACTGGTTTGTAGTTATGACTAGACACTGGCATAAATGTGGTGCATCTTTGGCGCTCTTTAGGTGTGTTTCTGCCCAACTTTACACATCTGACTGTATCCAGTTTAAGCAAAAAATTTTCCAGCTTGCTAGCGGGCTTGCCTCCTTACAAAAGGGTGTGGCTTAAATGTGCCAAAAAAGTGCCAAAATTGTGTCGTAGAATTTTGGCTCAAGGTAAGCAAATTAAAAGGTGGAAAACTTAGGTTACACAGTCTAAAGACACACTATAGTTAACAACCACCATCAGTCACTGGGATAAATCTGGCACATTTTCAGACTGCTTGTCTAAGTTTATACTGTCTAACTATTAGTAAATGTTGTTGGATTGTAAGTGGAAACCAGAACAAAGTTGAATATGTCAAGGACATACACTAAGGCTTCATTTACACCTGTGTAAGAAGTTCCATTAGGAGCTTCTGTGGTAGTTTCTGACAACAAATTTGGACAAAATAGTGTACTATTTTGGTCAAATTCTGGACTCACCCAATTGACCTCCATTCTAGTCAATGGAGTCTTGCTCTTGCTAGTCATATCGATCATACAATGGATCTGGCATTTCTGCTACTTTCTGTTGTACTGATTCACCATAACTATGAAAATAACCTATGAAGATATGAACGCCATCCTAGGTTAAAACAGAACTCCCACAAAATGTTTTTTTTTCTGCCCTATGACACTAATATTGAGTCTGTCATAGGAATAAAAGGAGAAACTGACTGCCTGTCCACACATAAGACACTGAGTCAGTTAGAAAGTCTGATCGCTGGTCACATGATACAGCTAAGGTCCAGAAGGGAGTGGATAACTCACAAATACAGCCACTTCTGAGAAGATCACCTTCATAACTCACACAGTATAAACATGACTTAATGTAAAGTTTTGTTTGTAAGAGATGTCAAAGACTGGTCAATGTTGTGTGTAAGTAAAATGGACATGGTCTTGAAATGTTTTGTGTTACCCATTGAATCACATAGTATTAATAGTACTTAGAAATACAGTGCTCTGGTGCACTTCAAGGCCATGTTTGATATATTCTTTGGATTAGATTTGATTTTGCAGGTGACAGCAAAAAAAGATATTGTTAGAGATTCCTTAAAGTTTCACTGATGGTATAAATCATTTTCCTCTAGAACTTATATTTTATCTTTCCGTCTGACACATCCAGTGCTATGTCCCTTATTTGATCAATGCATAGACGTAACCTGCATGCATTTATATGGACTTTATATCCTGGGGCGTTATTAGCACAGTATCAGGAGCAGCTGCATTGCTCAGTTTAGACCACTGCCTTTTCTCACCTGCTCGGGGGTTGTCATGGCAACGGGCACGATGCTTATTATGTCGCCTTGGTATATCTCAAACATTTTTCACTTCAGTGAAGGGGGAGGGAGCATTGGCTGCAAAAAACGGAATATGAAGTCTGATGGACAAAAGAAGAGAAAAATAACAAGCATCCATGAGTAGGAAAGGTAAAACAGAAGGGTGGAAATGGATGGCAATAATGGCCAAGCGTCTACAGTAAATAAGCAAAATCTGTTACATAACAGATCCTTTCATACTGGGACATCTAAAAAATGCCCTTATAATATATTAAAAGTGGAGCAGAGTTACTAAAGGCACACAGACATATGCCAGTGAAATCTTCTACATACTCAGTCTACAGCTCGGTATGGGCAGATTGTGTCTGATTTTCCCACCATGTACATTTAACTCGCTAGGCATTGACAGATTTTATATAATTATAGTATGTTATAATTAGACATAATAATGTTAATAATTATTATTTACTTATATATCACCAACATTGTCCACAGCACTTTACTCAAAGGGTACATGAACAGGCAATGTCAGAGATTACATTGTGACAAAATGAGTACAGACATGTCAACCCAGGTTTTTGGGTTTTAGGCTCCATCACCCGATCAATGTTCTCTTTCACCCGGCTGCAGGCTCATTGGTATTCACTACACTGCGACCCCACCTCAGTGCAGTGAATACTAATGAAGACATTGCTGAAGTATCCCCTATCTGTTTTAAAGTTTTATTTTATGTATATTTTTGAATGATGTTGTATGGAAGGAAGTCACTCTACTGGCTGAGCCACTGCCACCATTATTCCTAATAGGAGGTTTTTTCCCACACCAAACTTAAATAGTATTTTTCTTCCCCTGTATAATATAGAAAAAAAACAGTATATGTACCGCTTCCCCCCAAAAATAAAAAGTGATCAAAAAGTCATATATACTAAACATTGGTGCCAATAAAAACTACAACTTGACCCGCATATAAAGAGCCCTTACACATATCCATTAATAAAACAGTAAAAAATATATAGGCATCAGAATACACTGAAATTAGTTAATTTTATTAGTAAATGCAGTAAAACATAATAAAACCAATATTTTATTGCCGTAATTTTAATGACCCGCTGGACAAAGTTGCCATGTCATTTTTAATGGAGAGTGAACACTGTAAGAAAAAAAATGCAAAAAATATAAAAATTGTAGGTTTTCACATGAACCCCTCAAAAATGTGCCAAATAAAAGTACAACTTGTTATGCAAAGAATAAGCCCTCATATAGCTAAAAATAAAAAAAAAGTTATGACATTTGAAAGACAGGGAAGGAAAATATCAAAAAGTAGCCGAGCATTAACGTCCAAACTACCCAGCATCCTTAATGGGTTAAAGATGTTGGGGTCGGTCCCCTCTGTACTTTTCTTCAAGTTTTAGTTTGATATATTATATATTGGAAATTATTTAAACTTTATGATAAGAAAGTAAATTACAATAATTATAATACACGTTATAAAATGACTATCACAAAACATATGACATAACATAGAGCTACTTGGTATCGCCATAACCATTAGGAACCACACAATAAAATTAACACAATATTTACATGATCATTAAATGGCAAAAATAAAAATGGTGCAATGGTTTATTTTACTTAACCAATAAAAATCTGGGTCTAAGATTATTATATGGGGGTCTGAGTATATTTAGCTGTGCTCTTTTATAAAAGCCATGCCCCTCAAAAATGCCATTCCTACATTTGCCATGAAATGTCACTGGAAAATTGCGCTGCAAATGTAGAAAAGTATAATCATTAATATATAATCATGTTTTAGGGCACATTTGAAACTGGATGTTGGGTTTTAATCTAACTGTTCAGGGTAGAGAATTCCAGTGAACCATTGCAGCTCAAGAAAAGTCTGAGAAATGGAAGTGGGATGGTTAAATAACAGAAGATACAAGTCTAAGGTCATTGCTATTATACAGAGATGAGGGAGGAGATGTAGGGAGGTGCAACACTGTGGATTTGTGGGTGAGGATAATAAGTTTAAATCTATATAGATACAGATTTGTATTCTGTGGTGGATAGGCAACAAGTGCAGTGACTGGCAAAAGGTAGATGCTTCCATGTAGCTGTTCGACAAAAAGACGAGTCTTAATATCATGACTAAAGATGGTAAATATCTTCAGCAGATTCTGCATTCTCAGACCATCAGCCTTAAGTTTGATCAGGGAATTAATGAAGAAAGAGAAGTTTCAATATTTGCTCATTATTAGTCATATGAAACAAGTTTATTAAAGACTAATCTACTAGCAAAACCACTTTTCTGATGCCTTCTTCTCCCCAGCTTTCTGAATCAGTGAGTGTGCAGTTTGTTCAGTAACAGGCATGATATCTGTGGTCTCTGGTACTAGAAGTTGTGTCACTAGTTATAGTAATCTTTCCTATACTGACTTCCAAGTGGCTTGGCTATAGGTAATTGAAATTCTGAGGTAAGAAGAATTCCATATACCTATCCCAAATCTAAGAGTGACAGCATTTGGCTGTTTCTAAAACTCCCAAAAGGCTGTAGATGAACAATTTATACGCTCATTTAACTTTTCATGCACAATCTTCCTAAGCATGATCATTCGGGAACAGAAGTGATGATGAGTGTACTAGTGGTCCAACCTCATTGACCTAACGTTCATAACATACCACTGCTTTAAAGAGTTATTTCCATCTTAGCTAATTTCTGGTAAGGTGGCAATAACTGACCTAAAGTCATGACTACCAGGGAAGGGCTTAGAGAGAAGCAAGACATGTTACTATGTTGTTTCCATAATTCCTATAAATGTGAATGGGAGGTACAGAAACAGTGTAGAACATTTAGCTACACTGTCCCAATAACTCTGGAGTGTCAGGAGTGTCACTTCAACTGCTGCTTCTTTAAGATTGGTGTGACAACCTGTTTTGTGTTGTATACTTCCATGACTTGGCCAATTACAGCTGAAGAGGCCTATATAAGACCACTCCTTCATGACACAGACGCCGACTAATTTAGTTTCCTATTCCTAGTTTGGCTCTCCATTTTGTGTGTGTACCTGTTTGCTTTGACCTTTGGCTTGCTTCTTGGATACCCTGTTTGCCTCCTGATTCTGCTTAGAAGTGCCTGTTTGGAATTGTGACCCTTGGCTTGTTTCCCAGATATTGCTTTTGTCTCCTGATTCTGCCTATTACATCCTCTCCTGGTTTCGACCTGTGTTTGTATGACTTCTCTTGTCTCCACTCCACTATGTTTTAGTGGATTTTGCTTTGGTTTCTGCAGTAGTGCATTTATTATTGGAACAGCTATCTGGTGACAATTCAGATTCACAGATTCAGCACAAGTCCAACTCCTCTTGTGGTGAGCTCTGGTGAAGGCATCTGGGGGTCTGTCTTGACTCGTAGAGGTGTGCTACTTTTAAATAGCTATCTCTACTGCTCGCAATTATCAGCCAATCTCTTACTGTTGCCTTGCATCTACACTCATAACATGGAGCTATGGAAATAGTGAAGCTCATCTGTGTAAAGAGGACTCTATTGCTCCTACTCACCTCTGTAAGCACAATAGGGCCTGTGTTCAAGACTTTCCAGACATAGCGCAGTTACCTGAGCAACTATGCTGTTCAGCATGCACCCTACGTCTCTCCACAGTATGGAAATGGACACTGAAGTATTTACTCTCAGAAACCAATCTAACTGCATGTTTTCCCGTCCTCGATTTTTTTCATACCACTGCATTTTCAGTAGGCGTTTGAATTTACTTATTAATAAAATGTTGCACATTCATTTTACATGCTATATTTATTATATTAATTTACATCTTATATGTTGTATTATATTTTATTAGGTAGCGGTACAACACTTAGATCACAACAATAATAAAATGTTGCGGACATCATTTCTGTCTCGTCCCACAAACTGTGATCTGAAGAAATTTGTATCTATAGGATTCTTTTTAAGACAGACCAATAAACGTAAGCACAGAATGACCAATCTGGCAGAGGATATCTCTGCATTAAAGCTTCAAGATGTGTGAAAGACAAACATGTAGGCTACAAAATGGATGTCCTAGACAAAGATTATGTCCCAGAGAGAATTCCTTAATGAATCGCCAATAATTGCATGCACAATTAAAACTGAGACCAAAAAAACGAATGTGGTAACCTGGGGCGGCATGTTCTGTATTGTCCTCTGCAGGGTATTTATTGCATGGGAGCAGCCACTCATAAAGCTGAATGGGGCTCAGTGAACATGTTGTTATCTCTGCTGCTAATGGGTAATTGGGAGTCGGGAGCTGCTATCAGCAGATATAAATTACCCACTGCAAACCCAGAGCATTAAGTCAGACTTTATTACCCATTATCCACAGCTCCTTCTCTTTAGTAGAAGCCTGAAGTATATTAGGGATAAATTTATGCATTGTAATTAATAGGAGGATACGACATTCCAGCGGTCTAATATCCGCCTCATCCTAATCTGTTCAACGGATTTTTAAAACTGCAAACAATATATGCAGTAAACTGGGTTATTTTTTTACAGATGCAAATGTATAAGTGGTATTAGCCTTGGATGACAATATGTTCCACTAATTTGATAGATTTGCATTCCTCAGTAAAAATTCTAGAAATGCACTGCTATTGAAAGTAATCCTAGTGGGAATTGTGTATAAAGTAGACAATGTATTTGTTATGTATGATAAATATGATTTACCGGTATGTCCTTGAGTGTCAAATGGAAGGAACATTTGTCACAGTTGATGCCTTTAATGCATCATTGTAGTCATTGAGGAGTGACTTACAGCCTCTTCGTTCTGGAAGTCTACAACCCATTTTCAATACATAGCTTCTGTTTTTGCCTATTTAATGCAGAATCTGTGTGTATTATGAGCTAAATAGTATATTAAATAAGTACTTATAAGGAACAACGAAAATACCATTTATTTTATTTGTGTAAATACAGCTAAATGATTCTCAGATATGATAGGTTTATGACGTAACTTCAAAAGAACACTTGATTTTTATGGGTTTTCCTGAACATCAAGGGTGAAATATAAGTAATTCTTACTCTGTGAATGATCCATTCAAAATCCCATGACTTGGTAAACCAAACCATTATTTTAATTGGTGACATGATGGTCATTGTCAGGGGTATGTTTACCCTTACCAGATTTTATTACTGAAAGGCTATACTATACATTTGCATGGGGTTGTTTCTTTGTGTGTGCCTTCATTTTTACAAACCCCATATAGATTATGGAATTGTTGTAGAAATGTCATCAACACGTTTTGTACTTGTGACTATACCCTAAAGTGAATCTCCACCTTTTAACTCCATGTTATATATTTAACATTTTGTGGTGATTCATATTCTGAATAATAGTTGTCAGCATTCACCACTAGGGGGGCTTAGAGGGGTGCAACCCAATGGTTGAGGAGGTGCAACTGGGAAATAATGTAATGCAGAAGACTAACTGGATTCTGGAGACAAAAGATAAACTGAATAATCTTTTCAGTGTTGGCATGGACTTCAGTCGTCACTATTTTATGACTAATGAGTAGTTGCAGTACATAAAGTGTAAAAAAAAGACTAATATGTTTTATAGTTGAGTTCAATGTTTGAACTGTATGCATTAGGCTTCTACACTCCCCCTAGTGGTGGCTGTCGATAAGCAGCATGTTATCTTTTTAAGAGAAACTGTACACAGTCTGAACTGCCATCATGTTATAGATCAAGATGTGCTGAATAGATTGATATATACAGTAGTTTGTAGGAAAAGATTTGGTATATCTTGTTTTCTATTCACTTAAATATATGCTCTTTCTTTGCTTTGGAGTCCAGTGTGTCCTATGCAGTGATTGACAGACAGCTCAGTATGAGCGTGACTACAAAGACTGCTTTATCACTAAATAGGTCCACCTAAGCATAGAAAGAACAGGGATTTATATGATTAAAATACAAGTTATACAGAATCTTTTCCCATAAAACTATATGTCAATCTGCTCAACTCCAGCTGATGTAGAACATCCTGCCCACAAATAGCACACTGCATGTACAACAACACAGATTCCCTTTAAATCTTTGTATATGCTGAGGATTTCGTCCTGTGTATCAGAAAAATTAATTAACAATTAATTTTTCACCAGAACTGGCTGACTTTTTTTTTCCATATATGTAAATTATCTTTAATGACAAAAATACGACTTGCTTGTATAACTCATCTACCAGATTTAGTTATATTTGAAGCTGATTTTAATCATTTTAATGTCCCTCTCTATTTCTGTTAGACATCTTTACAGCTTACACATATTATGTCCGCCTGTTAAATTCACCATGGGGTGCACATTAATGCTCAATGTTCTAGGCATTACAGCATCAGCTAAGAAGAATCATCTCTGCACACACATATTGGGAGATTTCTCCAGTAGTATGCCACAGACCATCATTAGAAGTGACACCTTCCTGGAAGTTGGCCTAATCTAATTGACCGCAAAGCATTATTTGGCACAGCTCTTGATCCCTGTCCCAATAGGTAACTATTTACAATGAAGTCATGATAAACATTAACTTCAGATTAAATAGGTTTGATGTGTCTGTGCCATGCAGATCATCAGTAGGTTTCTTTCCTGTAGGCCATCCACATAGACTGTCCTATAATGGTGTTTGTCCTTTGCAAGAAGAATGAGTAAGGACAGCATTGCACATCTCTGGAGTTCGCTCGGTGTTTTTTCCTTCTCAATCATCCCTTCCTTGTCATTTCAGGGACTGAGAAGTCTGTTTTCAAGCAATTAAACTGAAAACAGATCTGATAAAGAAGAACATCCCCCCTCCCTCCTCCTGTGACACAGCGACTCGGGGTCCCAGTAATTCCCCTTGTCAGCACTGACAGGCTCATCACACTGGGAGGACTGACGGAGCATTATTACTGGGACTCTGAGAACTGCCTCCCACTGGGAGATAGATGTATGTGTGCAGTGGCATCCAGTGTTAACATAGTGGCTACAATTTATCTAGGCTCCTTAGAGAAAAGTCAGCTATGTATTTTTTAACTGTTTAGGGTACTTGAAGCTCAGAAAAACGTTATAATTTTCATAAAAACAGATGCCGCTGGATTTCAAAATGTCACTTCTCATGCAGCGTTCCAGATAATTATATAAATTCCATTTTTAACAAGCCTGTTTGTCTTGCATTTTACCCACCAGACTTATAAAGTAGCACACAATTTCTCAACTCCATGGATTATAACGATTGCACTAAAAGCCCCGTTTTTATGTGTTTGCAGAGATGAAAAATAACTTCACTGAAGAGTCAAGCCGTGAAAACAGTCATGTTACAAGAGAAGATGGAAATAAGCTGAGTAAATTGTCCTACACTAATATAATCTGAAAAACCACACTAATTGCATTACATTTGCTGATTATGGAGTTTCTGAAGAACATTACAACTAACCTGTTTCATACTTAATGGAATCAGATTGGACAATCTGAGCAATAACACAGTTGTCCGCCTACGATTAACCCCCACTTTGACAACTTGATGGGACATCTCTTAATATGCAAGCTCCCCTGGGCCCCTATAGTAGTATAATAAATCACGTAGTAGGAAAATGTTCTGCTAACTTTCTTTTAGTATTTACTGTGCATATTTTCTAGCTTCTAAAAGGGTTATTTATCCTATCTGATCTCTTTTTGATAGAAGGGTCTACCAATATGAGCTGGTAACAGGCTGGTTTCCTACTGGAACCCCAGTGATCAGCAAGAATTCAACCCACAGATCTTTCACAGTTAATGCTCACTGCTCTACAGAGGTGTAAGTTAGTAGAGTTCCCAAACAAGAGATTCCATTAAAACCACCACCGCTTCAGCATCCTTGTCTCCCTGACAGTTTTTTGTTTAATGACATATCATATACCCACGTGACCATTACAGCCAATTCCAAGCCCTGACTTCAATGGGAGCTAAGCTGCAGTATTGCCCACCTAGCTATTATACCAGGACCAGGCCAACTGCTTTTGGCCACACGTTGTATATAATACAGGCATCAGAAGTGGCACTTATCACACCAATTTTAAATGGTCACTAATTTTTCAGACAAGTTAGTCTCATTTAATGGAACATATGATTCTGGACAAAAATATCGCACTTTAATTAAAAATATTGCTGCTTTCTGCCTGAAAAACCTCTCCAAAGTCCCTGACTCTAGGTGTCTCCCTTGTAGCTAATTTGCAGTTCACTCTGTTGCTAGGGAAAGTTTGTTCATAGGCACCATACAAAAGCAAGACAACTTCACAGTGATTGTATGGGGAGGTTCTGTTCTGTCTTCACACAGTCAATGGAGATGGGAGGGACTGATTCTCCTCACAGCACGTCTGCAAACTGCTTGCTCTGTGCAAAGGACTGAGCATTCTGAAAATCTCAGTTTAATATGTAAGAAAAGTCTTCTATGTACTTTTATTTACTTCTAGCTGCTTGTGTTATTACTGATGGGGTATAATTCACAGACAGCAAGCAGTTTTACTGACTGTGGTCATAGATTGTTTTTCCACTGTGTTTTAGCTGTATGTCTACATGTATTTACCCTGTATTTGCAGTTCAGTGTTCCTGGATAGCCTACGTTATGGTCACTTGTGCTTTTCTTAACTAATGGTTTGCTATAGTACAGTTACATACAAAGAAACCAGTAGTATCAGTAATAAATAGGGGAGTGGGAAGACTGCTATTTTTAATCCTTATTATTATTCACAGCCTCAAAGACAAATGCAAAATGTCCTGCAGTCATAATGGGGATATTAGCAGCAGAAAAAATGATAGGACAACACATCTACAGGCTTATACAGTCACAGAATAGAGCCTAGCAATACCCTACACATAGTTCATGAAACTTAGGTACCCTTTCAGTATCTCCTGATACATAAATAATTGTCATACAAATAAACAGGAGGCAAAAGATCATGCAAAATATGTTCAATTCCCGAGTGGATCTGTAGTTATATATTATACATATAACTGGCCATCCACTCCAGATGTAGCACCTCCTAATATCCATAACAATCTACCCATGACCCAAATTCTACCCCAGATGTGTAATATATTACAACTTAATACTGATCGGTTTAATAGTGTCCACATTAGAAGGTGGTAAAACAATAATTATACAGACCATAGAGGAAAGACTCCCTACACGCATTTTGCCAATGGCTTTTTCAAGGGAATTAGAAAAATGTGGGTTTTTCAAAAACCAGCACTAAAAAAATAAATGAGGGTATAAATGGGAAATCTGCACCAGTCTCCCTCCTTCATGGCAATCCCTTTAAGACTGAAGATTGCCTATTGTGTAAACATATTTGACTCGGCAAACATTTCTGTCTTATAGTAGTTGTTTTCTGTTCACATAGCTAAGATCTAATGTGCCTCCATTTTGGAAAAGTTCTAGATCTACGCATGGCAACTACTTTGTGGAGTGAAATGCTTAGAGAGTCTATGTTTTATATGTCTTACCATATTCACAGCTGCTTTTTCCTGACTGATCCTTTTTTTTATATTTCTAGTACTTCAGGATAGGAATGTCTGGTTTACTAATCTAAGCAGGCATAGCAGACACAGCTGCATGGCTATGATATGTAATGCTTAAGACTGGCAGACGTGGAGAAAGAGGGAGGAGGAGACAGCAGGATGTATTTTTATAAACATGTTTAGCATTTTAGTGATCGAAGAGTTGGCTATAGCTTCCAGTGCTTGTAGTTTTCCAGCTTCAGTTACAGTACAAAGAGCTCTAGCATAATATTGCATAGACTAAAAGATCATACATTCATTGACATAAATAGGTTTTATTATTTAGCGGTGGGTTATAAAACAAGTGACTGTCTAAGTGATGGCATCGGTCCAGTCACATAGGGAGTAAAGTTAAAAAGACAACATTGTGGTATTGATGAATAAGAAGGAAAAACAACCCTCTGTGAGGCACGAGACATTTTTTTCATCCTCCTTTATCCTCAACCATGCTTCAGTTATGGCAATCATAAATGCTTAAATTCTCTTATTTTAAGGAACGTGGTCTAAATCTACAAGCTGTACATTACAATATATATCTTCCACATGACCTTGACTGTGAGCTCACTGTGATCTTAAAACATGGTTTGAAATATTGAAGAGAAAATAAGAACAACCTGCTGTTAAATCCTGCTGTATGGAAATGTTCCTATAATCTGGAAAAATACCCTATATTATCAAGGTTATGAATGATAATATCTTTCTTCTTCTTGCCATGCTCCTCATAAATATTATAGTACACAGGTCTAGAGGTCGGTAACTGTACTGTTATACATCAGTAGATGGAAATGTCTGAAAGACCACGTTGGTGGCACCTTTAAGATGTGGGAATTCATATTTTTAGTAGGTTTTTGGGATCTCTGTTAAAATTGTAAGGTTGTTTAGTCAATGCGAGCAATTCAGGTACTGTTTTGCTTCTCAGACAAAGCAATTTAACTTGTGATCATGACTAAGAATTTATGAATATTGTCTAACAAATAAAAAGACATAACTATTCATTGAGCAGTTCAAGGTTGTAATGCAATGCAATATGCAATGATCTTGACTTGTTCTTGAAGTACAACCCTGTGCTGTATTCTTTGATGTGTCACTTTTTACAAAAATTGAATATGCACCTACTGTACCTCTAACAGTTTATACCTCTCCATCCTCTATCTGTCAGCCCCCTCATCTTTATAGCATAATGTTAGAAGAAAAATTATGTTTAAAACAGATCCTAATGTTTTCAACTTGAACCTATAGATAAAGCCATTTGAGTAGTCCTATTGATATACATGGGTTCTATAATGGCCATGTTAAGAAGTCCCAAACGTGGACTTGCACAGACACATAGCACATTTAGCTATGCTGTTTTTCCATAGCTATGTAACACAACAGTGTAAGTCAATTGTGCTGTGCTGTTACTATAACTCCCATTCACCTCTATGGGACTTAAGAAAACAGTGTAGAGCAAAGACGTTGGCTCTAGCAGTCAGGGCTTACACCCGGTTATTTCTGTTTCAGACATGATTTGCTGAGATGAGAATAGCCCTTTAAGCCTTCTTAGCCGGTATCATACACAGTATTTAGCCATGTTTATCATTGCATATTTATAGATGTTAGTTGAAAGCCTTCAGTTAAAATGAGAAGGTTTACACAGCAGGGCTTTATGGTGTTTTGGTGGTGTCTTTGAGCCTGAGGTGTTTTCTTGAAAATAAAGCATGTTCTAGGAATGTACAAATAAAAAAAACACTAAAAATGCATGTTAAAAACCACCATAAGTCTAAGCCCACACACACTTTTTTGGATGAGTCTCATACCGTAGCCTAAAAACATTTCACACTGTAAAGGAAGCCGATAGCAAGTGCAGCACAGGTTAGTTAGCTTGGCAGCCGGGGTAGATTTGCAGAATGGGCGTTCAGATATTGGGACATATTATATGTGTCCTAGGTAGCACCTCAACTGATTTAATTAAAAGTAGCCTAATAGACTAGGAAGGACAATGCAAAAATATTTGGGGGTCATTGTGGTTTTTTTTATATTTTAGAAGCAGTTTTGGAGCCTGTGAAAAAAGTGATTAATTGGTCAAAGCATCTCATGTATATTCCTATGTATGGTGTGTTTAACTCTCTTCCATTATTTCACTTATGCTCTTAGATAGTACATTGCTGTACACTCCCCTCCCTTTTACTCCTTTGTATTCTCACTCCTGCCCCCACTCTGAATTTTCAAACAGATCCAAAGTGTCATAAGATGACCTTTAGCAAACACTTTGCAAATGTGCAACCATTTGTAAGATTTTTATTTCACTAATAGACTATTTCATATAATTTCCATATGGTTGTAATTTGTTCTTTTGCATGTGTCACATTCACTCTTAATTCCCCACCATGGATTTAAATATCAAGCTGTAACCAAATGCGGTTTTACTGTTTAATGGACTCTGTGATAACATTTGCATATGTGAGGTGCAAAGTACATTTATGAAATGTTCTTCCTAACCTGTATTAGGAAGTAAGAAATGGTTGTCCACAGAAATTGAGTCATTTCTGTTTAGTTAGTATCTTTGAAGTATTTTGCTTACATTTATATTAAATAATTATTTTCTTTTTATCTAAATTGGTTATGATTAGTCTCTTACTATAACTTTACAGTGTTTTGTTCTCTATTAATCGGTTTCTGGGCATCACATTCCGTATAGATAGACAAAGTTTACTATACAATCCTGGCTCCTTGGTAATACCACCTGTGATAACATAGTAGCCCATGTTGTTTTCTGAGAAAGTTTTTTGTATGAATATATGCAGTACTCTTCCAAGATCCCCCTTCCAAGGAAGTCTGTTACCAGAACCCAGACTATCAACCCCGTAGATGATAGGTTAAGGTCACTTGCATCAAATGGTGTTTTCCTCTTGTGAATCGGTGCCTCTGCTGCCAAGACATCACTTTTCTTGTCTCCAGAATTCAGCATATAAACCCAACCCTGCAGATATATAAGTTAGGGTCGTTTGAATCAAATGGTGTTTTCCCCTTATGAATGGGTACCTCCATTGCGGAGATATTGCCTTTTTTGTTAATATGCAAATGAACTGTTTGGAGCAACAATGGTGTTGCTCCAAAGAGGTAAGCGTTAATGCCCTCATTGCTCCAAAGAGTTAATTTGCATATTGACTACAACGGCGATATCTCGGCACCGATTCACAAGGGGAGAACACTGCTTAATTCAGGAGACCATAACCTATCAATCTGAATTGATATGCTCGGTTCTGGTGACAGATTCCCTTTAGTAGCGTACATGTGGTGTTTACAGTCCCTGCAAAGTAGATGAAATTCTGGCTAATCCCATCCACACATTGCAGACAAAAATCTACAGCAGACATGCCGCAATTTCAAAAACCGTAACGTTTTTGTAAATTGCAGCATGTCAATTATACCTACGGAAACACTGGAGTTTTCTATATATATGTATAATTGAAGCAGAAAGTCCACATAGAAAACTCTGCGGACTTTCTGTGAAAAGTGCTGCAGGAAAAACAGTGATGCATTTGTCGCGTTTTTTCCCACAGCGCTTTTTTGCTGCAGCTCGCAACGTTGGGCCTTAGCCTTAAAGAGTAATCATTGTTTCCATTTTGTTTCAGAAATCAATAGTACAAGGTATGATAAGAAATTTGACTCTTTCTCCCTTATCAGACTCCTATCCTTCACTCCTCTGCCTCCTGCACTTACTCTCAATTCACTGGTAAAACTCATCTTCAGAGAGGAGAAGGATTTCCAGCTTCACTGAGACATCAGTTTACAATGGCTGTTGTGAGTGTGTGAACCCAGAGGGCGCTATTGAGCGACCCAGGGCCAGGCCTGAAAAGGCCCTCAGCCACATCTATGTGCGCGTAACTCCAGAGGGAGTGGATACAGCGGCAGAGCTGCTGTCGAGTCCTGCAGGAAGCAGGGACTGTGGAACCAGCCAAGGACAGAGAGGCGGTCTGTCCCAGGAGGGCTGGGGTCCACAGGGGACTTTTGCTTGAGCTGAGCATGAGTCAGGCTGCTTGTTGCCCCAGAGGCTAGATAGGGGTCAAGGAGTGAGATAGTGCCCTAATTGTGGCCCAGGCTGTTTTTGTTTTGTTATGTTCCACCTTTAAAGCTGAAATAAAGCCATTTACTTTACACCAACACCGCTGTCGGGTCCAGGAGTCTGCCACCATTAAGGCTAATCCCCCCAAATTGCCACACTTTCTAAACAGAGGGTAGGAGAATGACCTGTTCTCTCTGTACTATGTATGGACACCTTCATAGCAGCTGACCACCAAAGTTGCATTTTAATTATATGGCTATAAATGGGGTTTGAAGCCCTGTATTAGAAAAAGTAAGCTCTCACCACAATAAAGATATATAAAGAAACATGTTGAACCTTAAAAAGGGATGTTAAAGGGATATTCCCACCTCAGACAGTCATAGTTGAAATAGGAATAAACACTTGATATTCTGAACACCAGACCAGAAGTTATGGAAGCAGCTGAGTGGACTGTTTTCATATTTCACGTAAAAGTGAATGTGAGCTACAGAAACAGCTTAGTGCTTTGAGTCTCTCTGTTTCCATAACCTGGGTGCTTCAAGAACAGTGTATCTCACTGTGCAATGCTGTCTCCATTCTCCCCCATTCACTTCTGTAGTTGCTACAGAAACAGAAAAGCAGAGCTGACCTGGCCATCTCATCCAGATTAGACATGGCAGTAGGGGGTCGTTATTGAGATAGGTGTGGATCCTAGTAGTGGATATCCTGTAGATATACAATAAAATTCTGAGATGTGATTGCAATTGTGCTCTTACAGAGTGTTGTGTCAGGCTCTAATTTTCAGATGAGTATCTTTATGTAGGATCCTGATGGCTATCTACAGTACCTGTGTTCAAAATGTTCACAAAAAGCTGTTATTAAAATTCACCTTGAGCAAGCCTTATGTGAGTCTGCACTTATAATAGGAATGCCCTTTATTAACCATCCTCTTGTTAAGTTAAGCCTATTTTCTAAAAAACATGATTTTGTGAAAAATTATCAGAAAGTAATATGGTAGCTACCCTATTTGTATCTACGTGTAGCCATCGAGAGGGGTGGGGTGTGTGAATTACAGCCTTTCAAGGCTTTTGTTAGCATGCTGTGATAGTGTTGCATTGGTTTCCTGAGAAATTAGAGTCCTCAACTAAACTTGTAATCAGTTACGTGTGGGCATGTCTGTAAGGGAATTGCATTTCCCACCATAGTAATATTTGAGTATTATTGCTATTTTGATTAGATTTGCTATACACTTAAGATAGCTTTTGCTTAAATTCCTCCTGATTCCACATAAAAAAGTATGCTCAACTCCTAGAGATTTGTGTTCTGATATCAATAGTGATAGAGTAAAGGGGAAAAGTCACAACCAGAGCTCCTCTAAAGATAGTTTATCTACCCTGAGAGCAAAAGGATCAAGCATGTTGAGATCCAACAGCCCAATACTTCTCTAGCCTGACAGGCCACTACATTAATCTAATACATTTGGACAGTTCTAAATTGGGAGTTATTCTAATAACACATATTTTCTAATAAGAACATTTCTTTACAGTAGTAATATCTTTTTTAACATTAGTGCTTATGTACTACAAACAAAGGGTATAAGTTAGATTTTAAACCAGGGATGTTTTGGTGGTCCCCTGTGCCCAGCACTCCATTGCTTGCCACCAGTGTCAATTTGGTTTCACACCGGTTCCCGATTGCCACTGAGACCAATCCTTCTCCATCGATTGTTGATGTCACTGGTCTCAGCAGTCACTTAAGGCTGAGGACTTCCAGCACCCGGGCGACGGCGGAGTCCAACGAAGCACAGGGAACATGTGAATATGATTTATTTTTCTATTTTGTACCTCGTCTGGCCTCCACAGGGGTTGCACCAGTTCCTGAAAAAAAACCTTTAATATACTGTATGTGTACAGGATCTGTATATGCATATCCATATTTTCAAGAGTTTTGAAGAATTCTGAGATTCTTATTTTTTCAGAGTAATCTTTTAACTATGAATATTTATATACGTGTTACAAAACCAAATGACCAAGATTGTACTGCACCCTAAACTTCGATTGTAGTTGAAAAGGTTTAACTTTTTGCTTTGAATTAAAAACAAACTGACAAAGGATCAAAAATATTCAGCCTTCAAATGTGGAGAGGGTGGTCCCAAATCTATAAGCTCTCCCTTTAAGTACAGACGCACAATTCTGAAACTTTTGCACAGGGTCATTGTTCTGGTTAGGACAAATCTTACATAAGAACATCACAGGCACATTGAAGCTCTCATTGCAAGAAAAGGACAGGGGATTATTTAGAGTATTATTGCTTATAAGTGTATTTGGAAGATAAGGTCATTTTGAAAGACTGTAAAGCCTACTGAAAGTTGTGGATATTTCTGGAGTGAGGTGCTGCAAAGCAAATGACTGCAATTATTTTGAGAAGATTTTTTCTATAAATCCATTAGCATATTGATGTGGACCAGAGTATCATAATTCCACCTACAAATTTTCAGCGAATATATTATACCAAACATTTGCATATCATAATTAGCTAATGTTTCTGTGGTCCACAAAGGCCAGTTACACACACAATATGATGTGCATGTATTTGGCAGTTACAATGAATCATATCTGGTAAGGGATGAAGGTGTTATATTACACTGCATTCAGGTAGCAATATTAAAAATGACCAGTACATGATTATTGTATGGGGTGAGAATTGGAAAAAAAAAAAAAAAAAAAACACTTCACCTACTGAACTTGACATAATTCTCTTCCCCCATAATTCTCTAAAATGTATACATATCATTTCGAGCTTTAAATCAATGGGGAGAACCATGGCTGCAAACAACTTGTTACTCAACAAAAATCCTTTCAAGTTTTCTTAAATCCCTCACCGGAATTTCAGTATTACCATTAAGACATTCATTCCCAAAGTACATGGAAGCTTCTTACTCCTTTCAGCTTAGGGCATGAAAGCTAAACCAATGTGTACAGTGGTGCACATAAAAAAGTGGGGTCCGATAGTAAAAATCAGACTGGGTACCTCCATTGTGGCTTATACTTTTACTAGCTAGAACATAAGGGCCTAGTGATAGTTTCTCCCTCAGATCCTCTTTCCATGACCCTTGTAACAATTCCCCATCTCTTTCTTTGCTCACAATACAGTTCCTCTGGGGAAGGGATTCCAGGACAGGTTCTTGCCATCTAGTAGCAAAGTGGATGAGGGCAAACAAGCTAGGCCCATCTATGGGCAACATAGCAACCTTTATGCTACATAGACCTATGTTCTGCTCTCTTAACCCTTACTATTCATTATTGTGACTAAATATAAGCATAGCATATCATAAATATAGTCATGAACATGAACTTATATGTTATCATCACATTAGCTTGCGTTGCCTAGTAGTAATTGTTTGGACAAAGCTCAAAGTACAGCTATAAAATAAAATCTATGTTATCCAAATCCAGGTCTTTTCAGTTGTGGCAATGCAGATGTTTTCTGTGTTCATTAAAACCAAAGTAAATCTAACATATAACAATAATATAAGCATAAGATTTTTAAAGATTTAAGGAAACTTCCATATTGCCTAGGGACTTACATAAATTCACTAAAGAATTTAGCACCATTGATTGTAACATCATTGATCTGCAGATTGGTATTACCAATGAATTTCAGTGCACTGCCATTGCATCATCCTTATCAAAAATAATTAGCTATTTACTCAATTCAGCCCAAACTAACAGGTGAGACTTATGGGGAATCTGTAAGGTGCAAAGCATTCCAAAGCAATAGTAGCACTGTGTAGAGGCTTTTAATAAGGGCAAAAATAGATCTTTTTATGGATATGAAAATCAGTCTGCAAGTGCACCTGGAGTGCATTTGATAGATTTGCCTACCATGACACAGACAGAGGCTAAAAATATCAATTACAGCTGCAGAGGCGACATTGGGTAGTGTTTCAAAAGGAGTGGGGGACTTGCAGCTGTCTGTAGGTGAACCTGGTAAATCAGGCTCCGCCCCCAGTGCACTTGCAGGCTGATTTTCATATCCATAGAAAAATGATGATCTCTGCAAAGCTTCATTGGTTTGTGGCTACAGAGGTATGGGCCCCTATTAAAGGCCTTGGCACTATTATTGGTTTGGGAAACATTTTGGACCAGTCAGACTCCCTTTAAGTAGAATATATTTCTTTTGCTAAAAAGTTGTTACAGAATGGAAATACAATATAATGAATCTGTTAAGTAGGGCTCTACCCCTGTGTTTCTCTAATTTTATATGGAGGCACACATGATTTTTTTTTTCCGTTATGGAATTAATATGAAGCTGTAACACATAAAATGTTGCTTGTAGCATTGTAACACCATATTGTGAGGCAATACTTCTCTAATAAAATACACAGTAGCATCAATCAGCAGTTCATGTAGTGCAGTATGAGACCATAGTACATACAGTATCTGTCAGGGTCAGTGCATACGGCATGGGCCCTTAGTGTAGAATTGATTCAGGTGGATATATTTCAGTGTGGCGTAGCCAAATTAGATTTTTATCACAGAACCTGGTGTTGGTGTAATGTAATGAGGAGCCAGAGCTTGTATGTGGTCCATTTAATTCCATGACAATAAAAATACCATGCAGTGTGTGGGTAAACAGAATCAGAACTAATGGCAAGGGTCTTCCAGGGCTTGTATATACAACTGTGCACTGAGGAAACTGTATGCATCTGATGTGATAATTACTGTGCAAATGTGACACTGCAAATGAGTGTAAAAATGAGTCATACCTCACCCAACTGAGAAATAACCTGAGTTAGGACATGTGCTTGTTTTTGTGTTGACCACATCTCTAGGGTAGGCGCCATCTGTCTAGCTCCAGACAACCCTAGAACATGTTTTCAGTTTTCTGTGCCAGCTACGTGAGAGAATAAATAGACTTGAAGAAGTTTTAGGAAAAGCAAAATCTCTTTCTTTCAGTTACGCAATGAATATTCAGTCTCTCTCTTTGTCTAACTGATCTGCTTTTTATCTACAGCATATGCTGTCTATGGTCTTTCTACCTACGGTATATAACTGATCTTCTGTCCATGGTCCTTCTATCTACAGTATATGTAGTCTATAGTTCTTCTACCCATACACCTGATCTGCTGGCCATGGTCTTTCGATCTACAGTATATAACTGATTTGCTGCTGTCCATGGTTTCTCTATGTACAGTATATGCAGTCTACAGTTATTTTACCTATATAACTGATCTGCTGCCCAGGGTCTTCTGTCTATATAGCAGTATATAACCGATTTGCTGCTGTCCATAGTTTCTCTATGTACAGTATATGGAATCTATGGTCTTTCCATCTATATACTGGATCTGCTGTTCAAAGTTTTTCTGTCTGAAGTGAGTTACAGTATATAACTGATCTGCTGCTCAAAGTTCTTATACATCTATATAGGTATATACAGAAGATCTGCTGGCCATGGTTCTTACGTCTATATTCCTACTTATAGCTGCTTTCCATGATCCTTCTATCTATATAGCCATATATAGTCAATCTATTGTCTATGATCCTTCTATCTATATAATGATATATAGTTGATCTACTGTCCATGATCCTTCTTTCTATATAATCATATATAGCTTATTCACTGTTCATGGTCCTTCTATCTATATAATCATATATAGCTTATTCACTGTTCATGGTCCTTCTATCTATATAACCATATATAACTGTTTCCTGTGATCTTTCTATCTATATCATATATAGCTTATCCACTGTCAATTGTCCTTCTAGCTGTATAACCAGATATAGCTAATCTACTGTCTATGGTCCTTCTATCTATACAATCATATAGAGCTGATCTACTGTTCATGGTCCTAGCTATATATAGCTGTCCATAGTCCTTATCTATCTATGGTTTATACATATGATCTGCTGTCCATGGATCTTCTGTCTATATAGCTGCTTTCCATTGTCATTCTGTCTGCTGTATGTATCTGTAAATAGTTTATCTATGGTCCTTCTTTCAATTTTATTGTACAGAACTGATCTACTGCCTATCGAGATAACTGTACAGTATATACATAATCTGCTGTCCATGGTGCTGAAGAGTACAGACAACGTTGCTACATCTGCTAAGAAAGCATAAGGCCTGCAATAATTATTATGACTATTAGTCTAATTATCTTGAAAATTCCAACATGTTCTTCAGTGATAAAGCTACATTTTTCTGAAATAAATTTATTTTCTTCATTGTTTATGTCACATTGGTCAGAATCATGGCAGATGATGCAATAATGATGATGATGATTATAATAATAATAGCACTGACTCCTGTTATCTGCTGTATCTATGAGACCAAAGGGCTTCATTGTTTTCTCTAATTTTGTATAAAATGTTTATTATCTGTTACAAATACACAAGAAATATTACAATATTATGTAATTGTTGTTTAAGTATTCTGTAAATCAGAAGATTTTTCAGCGGTACCTGGTTTCATATAGTGTTGCAGATAAACCTTCTGAATTAGGGTGGGTTCACTCCACTGTTATTTAATGCCAGTTGCTCTCATTCAACACAGGATGAAAGCAATGGACATTAAAAGACAGATGCCGATGGAGTTTCTTCCATCTGGTGTCCATCTACATTTACCCACATGTAAAAAACATGAAGGAAGCTTTCTTCTGTCATGTTTTTTACTTTCTGATTGAAGAAAAATCCAGCATGCAGGGCTTTTTCTTCTATTACAAAAATAAATAAACATGATGGAAGAAAGTGTCGTCATGTTTTTACATTATAGTCAATGGGCCTATGACCATTATATGTGCTATGACGGATGACAGCAACAGACTGTAATAATGGTAGCGTGAACATAGCCT
This sequence comes from Leptodactylus fallax, assembly GCA_947044405.1. NCBI lineage: Eukaryota > Metazoa > Chordata > Amphibia > Anura > Leptodactylidae > Leptodactylus > Leptodactylus fallax. The sequence continues at coordinate 984,103 of CAMRHE010000094.1, forward strand.
TATAGTTGTTCATGTAAGGCTAGGTTCACACCTGCGCCTGCTCTCCGCTGGGGATTCCATTCTCCATTCTGCTTTAAAAATGCGGAGAGAAAAGTTCTGCAAGCAGTCCTTTTCTCTCCTCATTTTTCGCCCTTTTGGGGTCCGCGGGTAACTGCTTTTTTAAGCGAATTAGGTTTCCATTCGGGGGGTCCCCAAGCAGACCCCCCAAATGGAAACCCGTACACAGGCCTGAATCTAGCATAAAATGCATGATAAATTAGGCAGCATGACAAAAGCCAAAAGAGTACCATACCAAAGTAAGCTCTACTACATCTGTACCTATAAAATGTAGAGGTGCCAAATTCAGCTAAATCCTGTTCATGGAACTGATGATAATTAGTAAGTAAGTAATGAGTTGGGGACCTAAGATGGAGCCTGTTCAGTTAACACCTGTAGACCTTCTAACACTAGGGTAGTGACCATTGTTTTGCTATTAATTATTATTATTAGTGGTTTTAAGGATACTTTCTTACCCTAAACCAGGAGTGGAAAAAGTATAAGAGCTTCCTAAAAATTTCCATTCTTTTTCAAGCCATTGTTGACTTTGGCTCAAAAAATACAGCAAAATCTGCAACAACAAACTCTGAAAAACTCAGCATGGAAATTTTACCTGTGGAAACACTCGTGTTTTCCCTATAGATTTAATAAGGGAAGAAAAACTGCAGAGAAAAATGCAATGAAAAATTCTGCGGAAAAAAACACAATGCACCTCTGCTGCCTCTTTTTCCTGCAACATTTTTTAGCTGCATTCAGCAACATAGAGCCTCAGCCTAAAGTGTTTTTCTAGGACTTTTTAATTGATGATCTATCCTCAGGAAATAAATATATGTGGGGGGCCGACACCCGTGACAACCACGACACCAATGGCTGAAGCCATATGATGTCACGATCATCAGTTACCAGGCTTGATCACAGTTCAGTCCCATTCAAATGAACAGGATGAGATGCAAGTCATCAATCCTGGAAAACCCCTTTAATAATATTTCCTTGCAAATATATATGTAGTATGGCATGTGGATGTCTATGAGTCAATGAAAACACAATGCTGGTGAAGAAAACCTGCGGCAGCATTATGAATAGTACATTAAGTAGTTGGATCCTGCATTAATAGGTTGTGTCAGAGTGTATATACATATGGCTGAGCAATGAGCATATCATTAATGATTATGGGTATATAAACGGTATAAATGATGTCGTTATCGCCAATTGTAATTGAACTTGACGTCTGGATATTATCAATTACTTCTCAAGGTTTTTATTGACTCGGAACAATATGTATTCCCGATCAAGTTCTCAACCTCACTTGTGATCATTTTTTGTACACAGCACAGTGGTATTTAAGGCTGAGGTATAATCTATCTCTGCATATATTCGGGAAAAAAAGTTTGAATTGGAAAGGCAAGATTAATATTGAAGTCAAATGTCATAAAGCTTTAGGCTCTAAACCTGTCAAGTGACATACGACTTAGAAGAAAATCATTTTTTTAATGCCAAAAAAGCTCTTAAAAATAAAACTTGACCCTCTAGATGCCAGAAAAGATTACTGTCATACAGAGACATGTTGACTTCTGCTTGCGTTTTCTCTTGGTTTATGTTACATGCAGTCAGTGGCACATGTTAAAAATGAAGCCACTTGCTTTTTTTCTCAACAGAACTGTGCTGATTTGTCCCTGCTGTACAGAAGCTGTTAATGACCTGTCACAGGAGCGGCAGCAGATGGAGCAGGAGGACAGCCCTGTGTGAGGGCACTCTCCTCTACCGCTAAATTATTAATGCATAAGCTGTCAAATCTTCACTGCAAAACTGTCCCAGAACATAACTGGGAAATGTTGTAGCCTCGTCACACAGTGTACATGAGAACTAATGGCCAAGAGAACTGTGAGAAGGTCACACACCTCTAGACGCACAAGCTTTCCATTTTATTTGTAGATATTCTATACTGGGACCCCCACCAAACACCAAATCTTCTGGTCCCAGTTAACTAACATACATCACCTATCCTGCAGAAAGATGTCATTGATATATTTTGGGAATATTTTGGGAATATTTTGGTTGTCCAGCTGTTTTTTTTTTTTTATTTTATGTAATGTTCAAAATAAGCATAAAAATAAAAGCAATACTTACCACACTGATCCCCTGTTCCTCCCCTTCAGAGGCGTCATTGCCTATTTTCTGGTCCCTCTGGACACATAGACAATGCTATTTCAAAGAATTGGTGCATCTATTGGACTATCTAAGGTTGAGACCCCACGTTACGGAAACACAGTGTTTTTTTGTTGCAGATTATGCTGCGGTTTTTTGAGCCAAAGTCAGGGGTGGCTTGAAAAGGAATGAAAGATATAAAGGAATCACTTAGACGTTTGCCTTCTGTTAAATCAAATCCTGACTTTGGTTCAAAAAACTGCAGCAAAATCTGCAACAAAAAACACACTGCATTTCCGCAACATGGGGCCTCAGCCTAAAGGTATGATAGCTCTCAACATAGTGTTCCCTATAATACATTGTGGATGGTTTAATATTCAGTTTCCTGGTAACCGACTTGTTAGCTGTCAAGTTAAACAACTTCCCGAAGATTTTGTCATATAGCAAGCACCAAGATTTGGTAACTTGATTCTTTGGATTGTTTATTCTATGGATTTCCAGATACAGTTCAGACCAAAAGTTTGGACACACCTTCTCATTCCAAGAGTTTTCTATATTTTCATGACTATAAAAATTGTAGATTCACACTGACTTGGGACTCCTGCAGCCAAACACTAGCTGTGGTGCACATTACAGAGGTCACTGTTGCAGCCAGTGACTGACTTCATTCATCACATGGCCATGCCAAAACATAATTTCTGGGGGCCAGAAAAAAAGAGACAGGCAGTGGACGTGGAAAGCGATGGTACAGGAGCTATTGTGGATCAGCAAGGTGAATATTACTCAGTTTGTTTTTATAAATTTCTAAGCTTTTGATACAATATTGGACAATCCCTTTAAGCTTGTCAAATCTGGAGACAACTTTCACATGATCACAGATCATTTCACAATTTTTTTCAGTAGCCATGCTTCAAAAACTAGTATGTACACAACACTAGTACAGTACAGACCAAAAGTTTGGACACACCTTCTCATTCCAAGAGTTTTCTGTATTTTCATGACTATAAAAATTGTAGATTCACACTGAAGGCATCAAAACTATGAATTAACACATGTGGAATTATATACTTAACAAAAAAGTGTGAAACAACTGAAAATATGTCTTATATTCTAGGTTCTTCAAAGTAGCCACCTTTTGCTTTGATTACTGCTTTGCACACTCTTGGCATTCTCTTGATGAGCTTCAAGAGGTAGTCACCTGAAATGGTTTTCCAACAGTCTTGAAGGAGTTCCCAGAGATGCTTAGCACTCTGGAGGTATGTTTGGGGTCATTGTCCTGTTGAAAAATAAATGATGGTCCAACTAAACGCAAACCAGATGGAATAGCATGCCGCTGCAAGATTCTGTGGTAACCATGCTGGTTCAGTATTCCTTCAATTTTGAATAAATCCCCAACAGTGTCACCAGCAAAGCACCCCCACACCATCACACCTCCTCCTCCATGCTTCACGGTGGGAACCAGGCATGTAGAGTCCATTCGTTCACCTTTTCTGCGTCGCACAAAGACACGGTGGTTAGAACCAAAGATCTCAAATTTGGACTCATCAGACCAAAGCACAGATTTCCACAGGTCTAATGTCCATTCCTTGTGTTCTTTAGCCCAAACAAGTCTCTTCTGCTTGTTGCCTGTCCTTAGCAGTGGTTTCCTAGCAGCTATTTTACCATGAGGGCCTGCTGCACACAGTCTCCTCTTAACAGTTGTTGTAGAGATGTGTCTGCTGCTAGAACTCTGTGTGGCATTGACCTGGTCTCTAATCTGAGCTGCTGTTAACCTGCGATTTCTGAGGCTGGGGACTCGGATGAACTTATCCTCCGCAGCAGAGGTGAATCTTGGTCTTCCTTTCCTATGGCGGTTCTCATGTGAGCCAGTTTCTTTGTAGCGCTTGATGGTTTTGGCCACTGCACTTGGGGACACTTCCAAAGTTTTCCCAATTTTTCGGACTGACTGACCTTCATTTCTTAAAGTAATGATGGCCACTCGTTTTTCTTTACTTAGCTGCTTTTTTCTTGCCATAATACAAATTCTAACACTCCATTCAGTAGGACTATCAGCTGTGTATCCACCTGACTTCTGAACAACACAACTGATGGTCCCAACCCCATCTATAAGGCAAGAAATCCCACTTATTAAACCTGACAGGGCACACCTGTGAAGTGTGAATGCCAAGAGTGTGCAAAGCAGTAATCAAAGCAAAAGGTGGCTACTTTGAAGAACCTAGAATATAAGACATATTTTCAGTTGTTTCACACTTTTTTGTTAAGTATATAATTCCACATGTGTTAATTCATAGTTTTGATGCCTTCAGTGTAAATCTACAATTTTTATAGTCATGAAAATACAGAAAACTCTTGGAATGAGAAGGTGTGTCCAAACTTTTGGTCTGTACTGTACATATATGTGTCTATGCTATGTGTAAACATGATTAAACACTTGCATGTGCATAACTTTAACTATTTAAATTTGATTTTATATATATAAAAAATATATATATACAGTCATATGAAAAGTTTGGGCACCCCATTAATCTTAATCATTTTAGTCTAAATATTTGGGTGTTTGCAACAGCCATTCAATTTGATATATCTAATAACTGATGGACACAGTAATATTTCAGGATTGAAATGAGGTTTATTGTACTAACAGAAAATGTGCAATATGCATTAAACCAAAATTTGACCGGTGCAAAAGTATGGGCACCCAACAGAAAAGTGACATTAATATTTAGTAGATCCTCCTTTGCAAAAATAACAGCCTCTAGTCGCTCCTGTAGCTTAATCAGTCCTGGATCCTGGATGAAGGTATTTTTGACCATTCCTCTTTACAAAACAACCAGTCAGTTAAGTTTGATGGTCGCCGAGCATGGACAGCCCGCTCAAATTATCCCACAGATGTTCAATGATATCAGGTCTGGGGACTGGGATGGCCATTCCAGAACATTGTAATGTTCCTCTGCATGAATGCCTGAGTAGATTTGGAGCTGTGTTTTGGATCATTGTCTTGCTGAAATATCCATCCCCGGCGAACCAAATCGCACTGATTCTTGTACATTATTCTCAAGAATCTGCTGATACTGAGTTGAATCCATGCGACCCTCAACTTAACAAGATTCCCGGTGCCGGCATGGCCACACAGCCCCAAAGCATGATGGAACCTCCACCAAAACAGTGGGTAGCAAGTGTTTTTCTTGGAATGCTGTGTTTTTTGACGCCATGCATAACGCCTTTTGTATGACCAAACAACTCAATCTTGTTTCATCAGTCCACAGGACCTTCTCCAAAATGAAGCTGGCTTGTCCAAATGTGCTTTGCATACCTCAGGCGACTCTGTTTGCGGCGTGCTTTCAGAAACGGCCTCGCATCACTCTCCCATACAGCTCTCCTTGTACAAAGTGTGCTGTATTGTTGACCGATGCACAGGACACCACTGCAGCAAGATGATGCTGCAGCCTTGGAGGTGGTCTGTGGATTGTCCTTGACTGTTCTCACCATCTTCTCTCTGCCTTTCTGATATTTTTCTTGGCCTGCCACTTCTGGGCTAACAAGAACTGTCCCTGTGGTCTCCATCCTTACTATGTCCTCACAGTGGAAACGACAGGTTAAACTCTGAGACAACTGTATCCTCCCCTGAACAACTATGTGAACAATCTGTTCAGATCATTTGAGAGTTGTTGAGGAGCCCAGATGCCACCTTCAGAGGAGATCGAAAGGAGAACAACGCAAGGCCACCAAATACCCTCATGATGGAACACCGGCTATGAAGTTCAAAGCTCAGGAGGACAAACCAGTAAGCAGAAAAGAGTAGGGTACAAATCAATAAAATGATAAGGGTACCCAAATTTTTGCACGGGAAATTGGTTAAGCATATGCACATTCTGTAGTACAAAAACCCATCAATCCTGAAATATTACTGTGTCCATCAGTTATTAGAAATCAAATTGAAATGGCTGTTACAAACACCCAAATATTTAGAACTAAAAATTATTAAGTTATAGGAGTGCCCAAACTTTTTTATGACTGTATTATATATATAATATATATATATATTTTACACAAGGGCCTGTACAGGTTTATTACTAAAAACCCATGGCTTGTAACGGTTTCCTAAAACATTATATTAGGTCACACAAAGCAATTCCATAATATGATGAAGTGGCTTTAGACTTTAAAGATGAAAAATCCAGATAGACATGGGATTATATTTCATGAAAACCCCTTTTTCAGCACCTGAATTGTCAATTTTCTGGATTTCTTCTTTTGCTTTTTCTACTATGTCATTTCCAAACCTTACAGTTAAAAGGGAACAGCCATTATACAACAACAAAGCCTAGATCAACTTCACCTCACACAAAAGCAGTATGTGTCAAGTTACTACTCAGAACATTTTATCATCAGCGCAGCAATGCATCATGGTCCTTCATTACAAAGTGCTGCAACAAAATGCTCTGACAAGGAAAGTGTTTCCAGAGAAACATATTGCTTGCCATGAATCTCACTGCAGGTGGTGCCAGGCTGATATAACATGTTGCCGCCAGATCATGCAATGTAAGAGTGTTGCCGGCAAGTCTGCCCAGAAATAACAGGAAACCTGATGTTAAAGACTGCCAGCTAGACTAATAAACAATATAAGTCATATATGCTTAAAGTGTGTTTACGGATTTTGTATGAGTTATATTTCAGGCTTTGGGGATATATTGACATCTAATAAACCTAACTAAGAGGAGAGGTTAATTACTATCCCTTACTACAATTTCCCCATTAATGACACTTAAAGGGGTTTTATGGAGACCAGGTCATTAGTATGTGATCTGTGGGGGGTCTGATACATAGACACAGCCTCTGGGTGCTGAAAACTGCTGCAGTGAATGGGGAGCCCATGCAGGCTCTCCTGTTCAAGTAATAGGAGTGGCACAGCAGACCTTTCCACCATAGCAGTGGTTCTGCGGAACTGGCGCGCCACTACTATCACTTGAATAGGAAATGTTCCATGCACTGCCTGTCAACTAGCAGCTTTTGGAACAGCTAATCTATGTGGGGTCTGGGTGATGGACCCCCACAGATCACATAATGATGACCTATCCTATCCTATGGATAGATCATCAGTATGAAATATCAATTTTGGGTCAGACAAGTGCCAACCATAGAAATTTCCTGCATTCATGGTCTTATCCATTGACAACCAATCAAGAGAAATGATTGTCACCACTAAGATAGTTTTTACCTGTCAACAAATTTAAATATAATTTTATTCATGAGAAATACCCTTTACTGTCTTGACGCCCAAAGCTCTGTTTATACTTGCATGTGAGTGCTGCTTCCTTCTTTCACCATAGCTATATATCTATCTATATATCTATCACAAATTTTCCTCTTTCTATACTGAGATGTAAAAATGATTTTCAGTGATGATAACATTGCGTGCTTCACAGAGACGGCCAGCACTAGCGTAAATGTCTATGAAACACTGGCAATCTTTTTGCATCTGAGCTTGTAGGCCAATATATCCAATGGCCTCTTGCTAAGTGATGTAAACTAATTGTTTATATGATCCCATATTTGTGAACCGACGCCAGGTTAACCATGTGGTAATGATCTGCCGTCAGACAAATCATTCTTGAAGGCTGTGGACTATTAAAACAAACTTGGTAACTGGGCAGCAAATTGAAGTATATACAAGATCAGAGCTGTCTCCTGGTCGCACAGCTAACCCTACGTTCATTAACAAGGAAGTGATCCTACCTTGTCCTCTCAAGATTAAAGAGCTCTGTATATCTTGCTATAGTCCTTATGGAAAAAATGCAGAGCTGTTAAATGAATTGGTAATTGGTTACTTTATGGAGAACAGGGGAAAAGAATTAAATTGGATAAAAATGCTGTTGTTACCGCATTATTTTATGAGCATATAAAGATAAATGTTGACACAAAAATAACTAGAGATCTGCCACTTATTCTTTTCCTTTATCCACTGGTAAGCAACATATTTCCTCCTTTTATCCATAGGCTTTGTGCTAGAACTGCAGTTTTTAATTAATTGCCCCAATGGGCTTTCTCCAAGCTGTGTCAGCCATTCTGGAAAGGCATTATTTAACCACTTTGTTTCAGCTTTTGGTTTTTGTACCGAAACAGTTAACCCTTCTGTTGTTAAGAGGGCCCATGGCATATTTGTCACACAATGCTAGAGGGTTTTCTGCCACTGATTAGGCTGAAGGATGTGAGCCGTGAGAGTAAGGAACAGTGGGGGGTATATGGAGGGAATAAGCAAGCCTGAAATGCATGCCATGTAATTACAGATCTATACTTCTTCTAAGGAAAGTAAGTAAACAAGTACAATCTCGGGCCTACATGATGTCTGCTTGTCAGATTATTGGATCCTGTCTTCATATCTACATGTCAGGTTCTTCATTGGTGGCATCCATACATAAAAGGTGAAATCACCATACATGGGGAATTACTGAAAGTAGCCTCTTACACAGATTGCTTAAATGTATCCAGTAACCTGTGACTGTATCATGAATAAAGAAACTCTATATATTGGTTCTAAAAAGACCAATGAAAATGTAATTATTAATGAAATAATTCATTTAATTAATGAGCATTATTCCTCATGTACATGGCCGAACTGCATCTATGTCATCTACATGGAGGCAGATAGAATCCATATGCCATAGACATTTTGTGTGCCACTGCATGGTACCTTCATACAATATCAATGACAGAGACTTTATTTACTAGAAGCAATGCTTTTTAGGCCAAATATCTCTGTACAATGGCATCTGATAAAACATGGCTCAATTTCCTTTCATACAGAATCCAAGAGAAACAAAAAATGATCTGCATGTCTCTGTCTACATACAAAGGTACACCCACAAACATCCATAGGTACTGATAGAGATGGGCGAATCTCACAAGATTTGTTTCGATAAATATTTGGTTCAGCACGAACCAGAAGTGCTATTATTATACTCTGTCGTCTATTCATAGAGGGCCCAGGGGAGGTGTGGCAACACAAAAACTGACCTTGCCTCACCTATACTGGTCATTCTTGCGCCATTTGGCAGTCCCCAGTTTCCTCTTTTGACCCCTGACTGACTCTGGCTGGCATGGGGTTAAAGTGTCATGACGTCATTACACCCCAAGTGACCGCTCAGATATATTGATAGGTCTCATTGGTGACCCCCATGGCACCTGACATCAGCCAGAGGCTGAAAGTAGATGTTGGCAACACCATGAGGATGCTCAGTAGAGGTAATGCAAGGTGAGTATAACTGTTTGTTATGTTGCTACAACTCCCCTGGATAGACCGCAGAGTATAAGTGTTTCACAGGTGGCAAACCCTAAAAGACTGAGGTATTGGTTGAGCCAGAAACTTTTGGGTCAAATGCAGTTTGATCCATTTACACCACGAAATAAGAAATTTATTACCTATAAATGTAAGATCTTTAGGTGTTCTCTTTTGCTAAAAATTCTCTTCTAGGGTGAGGCCCCATGTTGCGGAAATGCAGCTTTTTTTGTTGCAGATTTTGCTGTTTCCGCAACGTGGAGCTTCAAACTTAAGCCCGTGGCAGACGACCATGGGCAAGATGAGTGTGCTATCCATGTTTTTCCCGGATAGCACACTGACCCATTCATTTCTATGGGCTCAAGCACACGACTGTGATTTCCATGGATCAGTGTGCGGGCCGTGATTCTGCACCACAAAATATAAAGCAGGTCCTATACTGTTCAGTGTTTGCAGCATGGACTCGCCCATAGAAACCTATGGGAGACTAAAAACCACAGACGGCACATGGATGTGCTCCGTGTGTCATCAGCGTGCCGTCCGTTTTTTGCGGACAAGCTAGGAACATCATTAGATGTCAGTTGTGTTTTTTTTTTTTTTTTGCATATCAGCAAACTTGGAACACACACTGATGACACACTGTCCGTTTTTGTGGACATACAGTACAGACCAAAAGTTTGGACACACCTTCTCATTCCAAGAGTTTTCTGTATTTTCATGACTATAAAAATTGTAGATTCACACTGAAGGCATCAAAACTATGAACACATGTGGAATTATATATGTAACAAAAAAGTGTGAAACAAATGAAAATATGTCTTATATTCTAGGTTCTTCAAAGTAGCCACCTTTTGCTTTGATTACTGCTTTGCACACTCTTGGCATTCTCTTGATGAGTTTCAAGAGCTAGTCACCGGAAATGGTCTTCCAACAGTCTTGAAGGAGTTCCCAGAGATGCTTAGCACTTGTTGGCCCTTTTGCCTTCACTCTGCGGTCCAGCTCACCCCAAACCATCTCGATTGGGTTCAGGTCTGGTGACTGTGGAGGCCAAGTCATCTGGCGTAACTCCCCATCACTCTCCTTCTTGGTCAAATAGCCCTTACACAGTCTGGAGGTGTGTTTGGGGTCATTGTCCTGTTGAAAAAATAAACGATGGTCCAACTAAACGCAAACCGGATGGAATAGCATGCCGCTGCAAGATGTTGTGGTAACCATGCTGGTTCAGTATTCCTTCAATTTTGAATAAATCCCCAACAGTGTCACCAGAAAAGCACCCCACACCATCACACCTCCTCTTCCATGCTTCACGGTGGGAACCAGGCATGTAGAGTCCATTCGTTCACCTTTTCTGCGTCGCACAAAGACACGGTGGTTGGAACCAAAGATCTCAAATTTGGACTCATCAGACCAAAGCACAGATTTCCACAGGTCTAATGTCCATTCCTTGTGTTCTTTAGCCCAAACAAGTCTCTTCTGCTTGTTGCCTGTCCTTAGCAGTAGTTTTCTAGCAGCTATTTTACCATGAAGGCCTGCTGCACACAGTCTCCTCTTAACAGTTGTTGTAGAGATGTGTCTGCTGCTAGAACTCTGTGTGGCATTGACCTGGTCTCTAATCTGAGCTGCTGTTAACCTGCAATTTCTGAGACTGGTGACTCGGATAAACTTATCCTCCGCAGCAGAGGTGACTCTTGGTCTTCCTTTCCTGGGGCGGTCCTCATGTGAGCCAGTTTCTTTGTAGTGCTTGATGGTTTTGGCCACTGCACTTGGGGACACTTTCAAAGTTTTCCCAATTTTTCGGACTGACTGACCTTCATTTCTTAAAGTAATGATGGCCACTCGTTTTTCTTTACTTAGCTGCTTTTTTTCTTGCCATAATACAAATTCTAACACTCCATTCAGTAGGACTATCAGCTGTGTATCCACCTGACTTCTGAACAATACAACTGATGGTCCCAACCCCATTTTATAAGGCAAGAAATCCCACTTATTAAACCTGACAGGGCACACCTGTGAAGTGTGAATGCCAAGAGTGTGCAAAGCAGTAATCAAAGCAAAAGGTGGCTACTTTGAAGAACCTAGAATATAAGACATATTTTCAGTTGTTTCACACTTTTTTGTTAAGTATATAATTCCACATGTGTTAATTCATAGTTTTGATGCCTTCAGTGTGAATCTACAATTTTTATAGTCACGAAGATACAGAAAACTCTTGGAATGAGAAGGTGTGTCCAAACTTTTGGTCTGTACTGTACGTCACTGATGCTGAAGACACACGGTCCCCAAAAAAGGAACACTGATTACTAGTTTGCAGACCGCAAAATACACACGGTCATCTGCAATTAGGCTTAAGCTGGTTGCACACGACCGTGTGCTAACTGGTTGCTGTGAATGAACGGCATGGGCGATGCATGGGGGACACACGGATATCTCCCGAGTGCCGCCCGTGCAATGGCTGTGCTTCCGCAGCCCATTTCATTAAATGAATAGGAGCCAAGGAAGCAGGGCTGCAAAATGGGACAGGAATAGGACCTGTTACATATTTTACGGCTCAGACTGTCAGCCAACACACGTGACCGTGTCATTCATGGTCATGTGTACGGGCCCATAGAAATGAATGGGTCAGTGTGCTATCCCGGAAAAACCCGGATAGCACACTGACCAGACATATGGTCATCTGCAAGGGGCCTTAGGCTGAGGCCTCATGTTACAGAAATGCAGCTTTTTTGTTGCAGATTTTGCACTGTTTTTTTGAGCCAAAGCCAAGAGTGGCTTCAAAAGGAATGTTTAATATATAGGAAGTTCTTATATTTCTACCTTCTGCTCAATCCACTCCTGGCTTTGGCTCAATAAACTGCAGCAAAATCTGCAACAAAAAAAGTTGCATTTCCGCAACCTGGGGCTTCAGTATTAGAGAGGACCTGTCACTTCTCTGGACATGTCTAGTTCAAAAAATACTTTTTAAGCATTTATTACAACATAACAGATGAGGACACCCCCTCATTTTTAATTTGTTTTAAAACATTTCAGTTTTCATTTAGTTGGAGATGACTCCAATATGGATACATGGGATTCAAAATTGTTATATTTCCTATATGATCATCCCTTTAAATATCTTTACTATACTCACCAGAAGCAATGCTGTAATTTGCTGGGGTGCATCAAAGCTTTAACATTGAGTGACCTTGTCAATCATATAATGTCTAATTTTCTGATACAACCAAGAGAAATGTCAAAGGAATATCCAAGGATACCTACTATCTAACTTAAATTTCTGACATAATTGCTGTTTTATCAGATAAAAAAAATCATATCGACATATGGCTGCCTTTGTCATTTTCCCTCCTGTGACCATGTGATAGTGAGACTGTCATTGGAATAAAAATGTGTGTAAAATGGATCCATTCTAGCTACAAATGAAGCAAATTTTAACCCTTTCAGGACCAAACCAGCTTTGTTTTTTTCACTTTAGCTTTTTTCCTTTCCACTTTCCAAGCCATGTGAGGGCTTATGTTTTGTTGTATTTTGTAATGCCACCATTTAATTTTTTTAAATAACTTTTGTGGAGTGAAATTTTAAAACACAATGAAACACAATCCTGCCATCGGTTTTATTGATTTTGTCTATAATGTGTTCATTTTTTGGTGAAAAAGACTTGCTATCTTTATTTTGAGGGCCTGTATGAATATAGAAATTCAATATTTGTTAATTTTTTGATGTTTTACTACTTTTTTTCGTCATTGCCATATTCTGACCCTCATATTTCTGTCTATTGAGCTGTGTAAGGGCTCTTTTTATAGCGGTGTTCTTTTTATAGGCACTGTTATGAAAAGTAATTTCTTTCATGTGGTGAGGTGCCGTTTGCTTTTTAGGATTTTTAAAAAAAATTTCTGTAATATACACAGTTAGGTTATTAGTTCTACATTTTCAGTTTTTGTGGTTTTTTTTTTTTTAATAATTTTAAAATTTTTGTTTTTATTTAGAAGAAGCCCCTAAAGGGACAAAAAATATAAGGCAGGCTGTTATAGATCTAATACAATGCCAGGCCTAGAAGTTTTCAAAAGTCAGGCTGTCATGACAAGTTGCAACCAAACAGCATCCGGTTTATTGCTGTTATTTTTTTGCTACAACATTAGATTTTCATGAAAAAGACATTTTTATTTGCAAGCAAATAAGCCAAGAATGTAGCATCGCAGCTCAAGTATTCTTACAATACCTCTCACACTAGTACTGAGCACAATGTACTCATTAGTATTCACTGCTCTGGGATATCAACTCAGTGCAGTGAATATTAACCCTTTCCTGCTGGTGAAATTTTTTGATTTTCATTTTTGACTCCCCGCCTTTCAAACCCCATAAATTTTTATTTTTCCGTTCACAGAGCCATATGAGTGCTTAATATTTGTCGGACAAATTGTTCTTCATAATGGTACCATTTATTATTCTGTACAATTGGAAAGCTGGAAAAAGTGCATTTGTGCAACTTTCTTACGGGCTTCGTTTTTACGGCACTCACTGTGGAGCCAAAATGACATGTCACCTGTATTCTATGTTTTGGTACAATTCCGGGGATACCAAATAGTTATAGTTTTATTTACATGTTAACCCCTTAACAAAAATCTAAAACTCTGCAAAAAGTTGCCTTATTTTGACACCCGTAACTTTTTTATATTTCTGTGTACGGAGATACATATACCGTCTTTTTTGCACGGCCAGGTGTACTTTTTAGTTTTACCATTTCGGGGAATCTCTATTGCTATGATCACTTTTTATTAACATTTTTATCATAGATGAAACAACGGAAAAACGGCAGTTCGGCATTTTTGAGGTATTTTTCCCCCACTATGGTGTTCACTGTACGGAAGAAATATTTTTATAAGTTTGTAGACTGGAATTTTCAGACACATGGATACCTAAATGCCTGCGATCAGTGCTCCTGAAGGGCTGCCATATTTAAATACCAGACATCCACTGTACTATTATGGCAGATGTCGGGAAGGGGTTAATGAGGTGGCTGCTGGAGATCCTCTATCAATTTAACTTTATTCATTTTCATTAGGTATGAGCCAGGATTGGAACCCACGAACCATTGCAAATTTAACAATATAATCTCTAATCATACAATGTACTGGTATATAGAGATATTTTTCTATATATCATACATACGCAGGGAAAGGAAAATATTGATATGAGAAAAAAAGCATACCTAATGAAAAAATTAAAAATAAGTCTTACTCAAAATTATTTAAAGTGATCAATAAATAAGAATGGTACAATTGTTTATTGTAAAGGGCTCTCCCAGGTTTATGTCTCAACAGAAACAGGGCATAGATTACCTGAGGTGTGCATGTTCAATACAGCACACCTCACACTAGCGAGCTCTGGAACCCAGAAAGAGGCAGGATAGTTCTGTTTACATCACTCTTGCTTAGAGGGGTGCTCAGCTGTATAAATAAAGTGGATCAGATTTCCTATGCATTGTACGTCAGTTTTGACTTTGACTTATTAAAATTTGTGCCACCTTTGCCACTTTCCCAAAAAGGGAACATGGCAAACGTATGCAGGGGGCAGGCCATCATCCAGATTTACCATCCTTTACCAAAGTACCACTCTCCAAAGCAATTATAGGACTGTGCTCATGGCACTGAGCACAAGAAGGTACTGGGGCTGGTTATTTTTTTTTTTTTTTCTGACATACTGCCTTTAATACCTTGAATTGCCATAACATACAATAATTTTGTAAATAAATATTACAGTGGACCTATCCGAAGGCAGTATGTGACAGCTGAAGACTATTGATAAGATAAGAATGAATGAACTAGAAGCTTGTTTCTTAGCACTAGCAAGTCTATAGGGTGATGCCCCACACCCACACATAATGATTGGCAGTTTTTCTGTATTACCAAGTGTAGGGAGGTAGTAAATTATTGCCCTTCAGACCTGCTAGCTCTGAGAAGATATACCAATCTTAAAAGCCTTTCAGCTATGACATAAGGCAGAATGATAAGGCTGACAGGTCCACCTGAAATTGCAGATATGACTTTAAAAACAATCAATATTGTAATGCAAAAGCAATGGAGAGTTGAAATATACTAGTGTGTTATTGTACCAATAAATAATTGGATTAAAATGGCATTACATGTCCCAGTTGTAGCTAACTTAAAGGCTTTTTTCACAGCACTTCGAAAATAAAAATGTGCAAGATTTTACCTTTTTTTTTTTTTTTTTTTTTTTTTAAACTGCACAGAGGACTTTTCTCTCTGCCGGATTCAGTATGAAATAGTCTATGATGTCCGTGAATAACCACTGTTTTAGCGGACAGGCTCTCCTTTGTTCTGGTCCCACGGCGGATACAAACGACGGAGAGCACGGCACAAGTGTGCACCTAGCCTAATATGGTTGACAGAAAGTAACTTCCTCTGAGGGCAAGAAAATACAAATGCCTGTGCTTAGAAGAGGAAAACTGCAGAGAGTCACTATACTTAACATTTCTGTTTTCATTTTTGGCATAAAATACCCTTTAAATGGATCTATATCCTTTAAGTTACCATACTATGCAGCTTTGTTAAAAGGCAGCTTATTATGGGGATAAATTTGCTGCTCTTTCAGCTCAAATGGCAACAAAAGATAATGTTCTGTTTATAGGACCTTAAAAGAGTTCAAAGGACCATAGTTAGAGTCCTCTGTATTCATGAAAGTCTATTACTCCTGCTCCATCTCTGTCTTCATGCTGCAGTCACTGTCATTCTTGGGTGTTGTTTGCACAGGTTGTACACGTCACCTGATCTAGCTGAATGCACAGCAGTCTGACCTGATCTAGTTCATTATAGTCAGGACAGATTATGTTAAAATTCAGTATGCTACAGTCTGTGCCATTTAGCAAGTGTTTGCGTCCACATTCTGGTCTCTGCTATCTGGATTCAGCTACGTATTGGATTTGTGCCTGACTTGTTACCTTAGCCTGCTTCTGGATTTACCCTTTAACCCTGTATTCTTATGGTTCTGACCCCTGGCTTGTATTTAGTTGTGCTTCTGCATCACACCTGGTAACTGCAGTGCCTCTCCCTGTTACCTAAATTTGACCAGGCTGTGCACCTGCTTTACTCTCAGGCATCAACTATCCTTCTGTTGATGGCACCATCCTCCTTCCTGACTGTATTTCTGGCTCATCATACCCCAGCTATTTCTGGAATTAGCAACCTAGGGAAACTCCTGCAGTAAAACCCCACCTTTCTGAGAAGAGGGCAAGGTTGAGGACCGTATTTCCCATTAACTTTGTTCCAGGTCATCTGTGGCTGTATCCTTTATTCAGATGGTTCTGTAATGGTCTGTGCCTGTTATTGTGCTCTCCCTAGCAAACGCATGGCTTGCCGCTGGTTAACACTATATGGCTTCTAATGCTACTTGCATTGCTGCCTTTGTCTGACATCCTAGTGCTTTGCACCAGAGTCTGTCTGGTCTCTGGTCAGCTGAAAACTCTGTGAGGTAGCAACCTGGCTGACTGCTTTCAGTTAAGACCACATCCTTGTACAGGAGTTAAAGGGTGAACACCGGGTGAGGTTACTTACACCACCTTTGGGAGTGATCCAATGCCAAACTAGTTAGGTGGCACAGTGGGTCCACAATCCACTGCCTATGACATGTACAATTCACAAGAGAATGTTCCATCGGCCCCCCTCACCAGAAATTGATGACCAACACAAATATACATATACTTTGACTCTCAGGGTTATTTCTTCACTTGGCTCAAGGATTCCCAATCAGACACTGCTGTAGGATCAATTGCCTTGATAAGCTCCACTCACATTACAGGTTGCTGTAAGGCTGTGGCCCCACGTGGCATAAACACTGCATTTTACAATTACTGCAAGGTGGAAGGGATTCTAGCTAATCCCATCCACACATTGCAGAAAAATACTCACAGTGGATACACTGCGATTTCCAAAACCATCACAGTTTTGGAAATCGCAGCATGTCAAATATACCTACAGAAAGGCCGTCGATTTCCCTGCAGGCATAATGGAAGCATTAAGTCTGCAGAGGAAACCTCTGCAGACTTTCTGTTAAAAGTGCTGCGGGAAAACCGTGATGCGTTGCTGCTGCGGTTTTTCCCACAGTGCTTTTTTTGCTGCAGGGCACTACTGTACGTGGGGCCTTAGCCTAAAGAACAGTCTGGATTCTGTTGGCAGTTTATATTTTGGTTGCAATTCACTGTGTGCTCTGGGAATGATAGAGTTAAAAATTCCAATCCTTGCATACAGGTAAACCTACCTTGTTAGTGTGTTGTTTTAACTCTTTCCTCACAGAGCACCCAGCTTAAAAGGAACACTGTTGCTATTACTAGGTAATAAGAGGTCAGTACGCAGGATCAGACTTATTTCTGACCTTATAATACTAAACATATAATATGCCATAAATGTGACATTATTTGCATAAATTCTAATAGGTGTAAAATGATGCAGTATTTCTATGATGCATACTGTCATAGCAACTACTGTACCTTCCTGCACTTGTCAAATCTCCAATTATTTGTAAAGTGCGTTAAAAAAGAAAGTTAATTGAAAAATACTTTCAGATATTCTAATGAGAAAGAACATCATCCTTTCACCACAAACCCAAAAAGGGGAATAGCGGTAATTTCCATAGCTTTAATCAGCGTAAACAGCCCCGGAAAATCTTTGTGAAGACAACTAAATTGTTTTGGTATTTAAACCAGAATAACAAGGGCATAGGAAAAGAAACACTGTGAATGTATCTGGACGTGCGGCTTTCCATTGGCTACCGCCTTACGGAGTTTTTACCCAGAATGCTCTGCATTTTAACATGGGTCATGAGGTGAAGGCATTAAGTGGAGAGAACAGAAATTGAAAGGATTGAAAAGGTTGACGAGGAGATATTTATCTTCAGCAGATGCCATTTTGTGCCAGTTCTTAGCAGAGTGGAATTGGCATGCTGGTGTCGAAATTAAGGCATGAAAGAGCAATTAAAATCTGAAAAAAAGGAGAAGATTTAAAAGGTAATTTCAGAGAATATTTTAAAAGCTGCAGATATCAAAGGGATACGATGCATTCCCCTACAGGCCAGCTCCCTGGAGTCATTTATGAATCAAAAAAGTCTCTTTTTTTTACAAGCAAAATTAAGTTGCCAGATGTAAACCAATAAATCCAGCCTTCCACACGACAGGCCAGACACTCCATTAAAATGAAAGATTTTATCTCGCTTTACAACCTTTCTGCCTTGTACCATGACAGCAGGTAATTAAAACAATAAGTGTTTTCTGATGTAGCTTTTGCAAAACAATAAAAAAACAAAAAAAAATCTACTTTTTTCCCTCTAGCCTCTTTCTCAGCAGCGGGTAAATGTAACATTTACTGTTTCTTCAATACTCCACCCATCTACCTGATTTGTTTCTTTTTAAGCATAAGATGCATGGTGTATAAATACAGGAGCTAAAACGGATGTGAAAGTGGCACATGCACATATTTATTAAAGGGATATTCCAGTCACATCAAATTACCTGACCTATCTATAGTATAGGGGCAATATGCTGATTAGTGAGGGTATGACCGCCAGAACTTCCACTGATCACAAGAAGTTGGTTGCTTTGCACCCCAGTTTTGATTGAAGCAACTGGCCAGACAATGCGTTCTGTTCCATTCATTTCAATGGAACCACCAGAAATAGGCAAGACACAGCACCCGGTTTTCTTCCACGGACCCATAATGGAGCGGTTCTCACTGTCCAATCAGCTGCTTCATTTAAAACTGGGGTTCAAAGCAACTCACGTGTTGTGATTGGTGTTAACAGTGGTTGGACCCCCACCTATCATTTGTATAGGGGGTAACTTTCTATAGCAGGAATACCCTTTTATGGTTCTGGCTGCATGTTTTGGAGGTTTACATATTTTATGATGTTTCCAAATGGACTTGGGACTCCTGCAGCCAAACACTAGCTGTGGTGCACATTACAGAGGTCACTGTTGCAGCCAGTGACTGACTTCATTCATCACATGGCCATGCCAAAACATAATTTCTGGGGGCCAGAAAAAAAGAGACAGGCAGTGGACCTGGAAAGCGATGGTACAGGAGCTATTGTGGATCAGCAAGGTGAATATTACTCAGTTTGTTTTTATAAATTTCTAGGCTTTTGATACAATATTGGACAATCCCTTTAAGCTTGTCAAATCTGGAGACAACTTTCACATGATCACAGATCATTTCACAATTTTTTTCAGTAGCCATGCTTCAAAAACTAGTATGTACACAACACTAGTACAGTACAGACCAAAAGTTTGGACACACCTTCTCATTCCAAGAGTTTTCTGTATTTTCATGACTATAAAAATTGTAGATTCACACTGAAGGCATCAAAACTATGAATTAACACATGTGGAATTATATACTTAACAAAAAAGTGTGAAACAACTGAAAATATGTCTTATATTCTAGGTTCTTCAAAGTAGCCACCTTTTGCTTTGATTACTGCTTTGCACACTCTTGGCATTCTCTTGATGAGCTTCAAGAGGTAGTCACCTGAAATGGTCTTCCAACAGTCTTGAAGGAGTTCCCAGAAATGCTTAGCACTTGTTGGCCCTTTTGCCTTCACTCTGCGGTCCATCTCGATTGGGTTCAGGTCTGGTGACTGTGGAGGCCAGGTCATCTGGCGTAGCACCCCATCACTCTCCTTCTTGGTCAAATAGCCCTTACACAGTCTGGAGGTGTGTTTGGGGTCATTGTCCTGTTGAAAAATAAATGATGGTCCAACTAAGCGCAAACCGGATGGAATAGCATGCCGCTGCAAGATGCTGTGGTAACCATACTGGTTCAGTATTCCTTCAGTTTTGAATAAATCCCCAACAGTGTCACCAACAAAGCACCCCCACACCATCACACCTCCTCCTCCATGCTTCACGGTGGGAACCAGGCATGTAGAGTCCATTCGTTCACCTTTTCTGCGTCGCACAAAGACACGGTGGTTGGAACCAAAGATCTCAAATTTGGACTCATCAGACCAAAGCACAGATTTCCACAGGTCTAATGTCCATTCCTTGTGTTCTTTAGCCCAAACAAGTCTCTTCTGCTTGTTGCCTGTCCTTAGCAGTGGTTTCCTAGCAGCTATTTTACCATGAAGGCCTGCTGCACACAGTCTCCTCTTAACAGTTGTTGTAGAGATGTGTCTGCTGCTAGAACTCTGTGTGGCATTGACCTGGTCTCTAATCTGAGCTGCTGTTAACCTGCGATTTCTGAGGCTGGTGACTCGGATGAACTTATCCTCCGCAGCAGAGGTGACTCTTGGTCTTCTTTTCCTGGGGCGGTCCTCATGTGAGCCATTTTCTTTGTAGCGCTTGATGGTTTTGGCCACTGCACTTGGGGACACTTTCAAAGTTTTCCCAATTTTTCGGACTGACTGACCTTCATTTCTTAAAGTAATGATGGCCACTCGTTTTTCTTTACTTAGCTGCTTTTTTTCTTGCCATAATACAAATTCTAACATTCCATTCAGTAGGACTATTAGCTGTGTATCCACCTGACCTCTGAACAAGACAACTGATGGTCCCAACCCCATTTATAAGGCAAGAAATCCCACTTATTAAACCTGACAGGGCACACCTGTGAAGTGAAAACCATTTCAGGTGACTACCTCTTGAAGCTCATCAAAAGAATGCCAAGAGTGTGCAAAGCAGTAATCAAAGCAAAAGGTGGCTACTTTGAAGAACCTAGAATATAAGACATATTTTCAGTTGTTTCACACTTTTTTGTTAAGTATATAATTCCACATGTGTTAATTCATAGTTTTGATGCCTTCAGTGTGAATCTACAATTTTTATAGTCATGAAAATACAGAAAACTCTTGGAATGAGAAGGTGTGTCCAAACTTTTGGTCTGTACTGTATATACATGTATCATGTAGCAAAACACATTTATAACAATGAAAAGGTGTTAGCTCAAGATGCTATGAGGTAGATTTATTAAGACTGGCGCATTTTACACTAGTCTTAAGTGCCCCTCAAACTGTGAGGTGGACATCACTTATGAGGCACCCCCTGGATGTTAGTGAGGTACAGGTGGGAGGCAACTTTTATAATAGTTATTATATATTGATCCTACATGGAGAAAAGGCCTTTGTATGTAGCAGTATCTGATATGGAAAGACAATGGGGGAAATGTATTATTTGCATATTTTTTGTGCTTTTCTAGTTGTTGGTTACCTTTTTTTTTTAAGGTATATTTCCTGAAAAAGTGTCTGATGTATAATCAATCTTACACAAATGCACCTATAGTAGAATACCTTTAGACCTCTTTTGTGACTCTATTAAAAAATGTTCCATTATAAATGTACTATAATATGTAAATGTTAAACTCTTGTGTAAAAATCATAAAAATAAGCATAAAATGTAAGCCCTCTGCATACAGTGTAAAGCAAAGGCAAAGAATAAGAAGGAAAAGTGGTTTGATAAATTTCCCCAATGACTCCGTTTGTGATTACTTTAATGGGACTGGAATATCCAACTAGGTTTTCCTTGATGAAAAAAGGAAAACTGTTGACCTAGCACCACCTTTATGGAAGGCAGTTCCCTATAGATCAGTACCTGGTCTTCTGGAAGCCTAGTAACATGATCTAGGATTAAAGTCAAACCAGAATATCTCATTAAAAAGGAAAAGAGACTCATCTGCTGATTACTGTTTCAGGGTTATTGCCCTTTAACAGTGTGAAGCATATTACTGGTGGCCTAAAATGGCAGTCTCCTACAGGAGACATATTAGTAACCCTTCTGATCCTTGTATGTGATTACTTTAATGATATACCAATCATTGAAATATAAATTGAGCAACATATATGGACTTTGGCCATGGGTGGTAAGGGCTATGGATTAATATGTTCTTACACAGAGACCTAAGTAGGAAAATACAGAGGCGTTTCTGTTTGGTCCAGTGTTAAATGGAAAAACTATGGTGCAACAAATGAATATAATATTAATTGTTCCACCAAAGTATTTTGTGTCCTCTTGGGGAACATATAGGGGAAATATATTAACCCATCCATGCCAGTTTTCTGGCATAGAGGGGTATAAATGTGGTGCATCTTCAGCACATGGCCTTTTCTTGCACCAAACATATGCTACATTGTTCGTTCTACATCCCACTCGCCTTGTTTGCAGAAAGTGGGTGGAGCCTCAGCCTGACATATTTAAAGCTGGTATGAGCTATACCTGAAATCTACGTCAGTTCCTTACTGACAATGATTTCAATTCTGGTGCAAAGGAGTCGGATTCTCTTAATAGTTGAGACCCTGATAGTGCCAGCCCAGGATTGGACTAAGACTGGCATACAAAATACCAGTCTTTATAAATTCTCACAATTGTGTAAAATATATGTAAAGTAGTACAATTTAAAAAGGAATAAAATACAAGGAAATATAACACAAAGTCCAATCCAAACTATAACTAAAGTATAAGGGTATACCAGCCATACTTGTAAGTAAATTAAGCAATTAATGGCACCCAGCTTATTACACCTTACTGATATGTCACTGCTCTATGTCTGAGAATGCACCTGAAAGAATCACTTTCAAGGAAGGTAACATTAGAGCAAGTAGTAGAAGCAGCAGACCAGTGCTCCTTAGTAACCCTTTTGAAAATGTATACAAAGAGGCGTTTTGAGGCATCCCAGTTATTTCCCTCCTGGCAATCATTTTTTCACTGTTCAAATAGCAGAAAGTCTTCTGTTGGGAACATAAGCATTTTACATTTCGTCCTCTACTGCACAAATAACATTAAAACACAAACTGCTATATGCATCATTTACCAAACATGGTTAAAGACCACCTGGACTTAGTATTAAATACTCATTCTAATATGAATCTGATGGCTCGGGACGTTAGGGACACATAGGGGCAGATTTATGAAACTGTTTAAAAGAAAAACTGTCTGGGTTGCCCTAAAGATGGTTTTGTTGTCACTTCTCTGCTTCTCAACTCCTCCAGGGACCTTTTTTTCAGCGGAGGGGGCATTCAATGTATATTAGCTTAAATTCATAAATATTTGTTCCTTCTGTTCTTTGAATCACAGGTATTTTTTGAGGTTCACAAAGCAACATGTCAATGTGGAGGGTAAGCATACTTTTCAGTGTGTGCCTGTCTAGGACTATGAAGGTTGATTTGCTCTCTGCTTCAGGTTTGCTTTATAACTTAGGTCAGTTCATCAATGTTTTATGTTTGTCGATTTTCCCATACCTCCTACTCTCTGGCTGAATCATAGATCATGGATGTGAATTTATGGCATGCGCTGGCATTGAACAAATGTTTGGTTCTTCTGCCTATCTGTTACACAAAGAACCTCAGGCATAAATCTGGGCAGCAGATCTGTCCAATATGACTCTTAAGGGCTATCGGCAGACACGGATTTAATTAGAGAAATCCTAAAAACTTTGGCAGTTAAATGACCCCTGGGGCTGAGCTGGACAACTAATACCATGTATAAATAATAAGATATCGGTTAACAACGAGTAGTTGGATTGAGATTGTCACATTAGGAGTTAAGAGTTTGTTGAAGTGCAAACACCAGCATGACAACGGGAAATGGAAGAATAGGTAAGGAAGGATGTAGCAATATAAAGAGCCCAATAAGAGGAAATTGAAGGGCAATTCAAGTGGAACAGATGCAATTTAGTGCCATAGAGCTGGAACTCTATGCACCATGAACATTGTATGAGAATACCAATGTTCGAATTTTCATTTCCAGATATAAGGGAGAAACATACAATAGAGCACTTGACTAGATACAGGGAGTAATGCGGGAAGTAACATTCTGCAGAGATCCCTGAAGACATTGAACAGTGCTAGCAAAGTAATGTTATGCAGTTATCTCTGCAAAGAATGACCCCAGTAAAAACATATTTTATAGGCTTCTCCACAGGGAGTTAGGCTACAAAACAATGCCCTGCAAAATTATCTACAAGGCATAAGGCATGAGAGCGAAGCTCTGCAGAACTGTATAAACGGTATTAGACTTGTGAAGTCATGCAAGGTTGAGTAAGCAAACCAATGGACTGCAAGGATGAAGTAAGTAAAGTAATGAGTTGCAGAGTTATGGCCAACAGAACAATGAACTAGAGGTCAGAGACTTAACCAAGGCTACTTCATCTGACTGGAGTACCTCCTCACATTTATAGACATTTTATAACGTCTTTTCAAACCACTCTCTCTCTGTTATATTGCAAGCACAAACAAGCGTGACCCTTTCACCTTACATTTAATAGTGTACTCCTGTACTTTATCTCTGATTTTACAATGTATATGTTGGCATTATAAAAAATAAAGGATACATTATTGTTTCTGAGGTAGGAGAAAGAAACAAGAATGAACATTATTGTGTCCATGTGCTGTACATTGGATTGTCCAATGGGAAAATAAATCTAAATGGCTAAATAAATCGATATCTGTCATCCCGGTCAATTTTTTTATTAGGTTCCTATAAACCTAAATGGCAAAAGAATTCGATATCTGTGATCCCAGTCGATTTTTGATAAGGCCACTAGGTGTTGAACAGAGATGACTTATAATATGGTCAGCTCTTAAACTATAATGCTGCAGTCACCTTTCAATGTCACTGCTTGTGTTAATTGGAGAATTGGACAAATTTTAAGATATAAAAACACTTAAATTTACTGCACAATCATTACAATGCAATATCCTATACACGTCATACTGAATTGGGTTATTGTAGTTGGTGTATGGTGGTACAAGGTCAACTGACCTGGACTCTATCTCAAGTACATGATCTTTGGTTTAACTAAAGGGTTGTAACATATTGCTTGTCCTTTGTTTTTTGACTGACTAGGTGATACAAGTATACATGCTGGTTAATTGCTCACAACAATTCTGCCGTAATCCATTAATACAGTGCCATCATACTCTATATATTACAAAAAAAAAAATTGCTAAAATATCGCAACTGTCAATCATCCAATATAAACTTGCTTTCGAAAAAATGATATTAAATATTTAAAGGGGGTATATTCATTTTGAAAATAGGGGTCACTTGAACCTGTCTTGCTGCCTCTGTGAGAGGAGAGGTGTGGAGCTTCCTCTATTCACTTCTAAGAGAGCTTGCCTTACTTGCGGTTCTCAGAACTCCCGAAAAGAGGGCTAGGGGACCCCAGTTTTCAAGATTGGTAAAGGTTCCAGAGGTGAGACCTGCATCTATTAGACATTTATAGCATATTATAAATGTCCAATAGATGCAAAAAAAAAAAAGTTTTAATACATATTGTTAACCTATATTGGACTCTGCTCCCTTGCTTACTTCTACATTGTGATGTATCATCAATAGTAATGATACCATGTTTAAATGGTGGTCAGTGACATGGACGGGGGCATAAATGTTAAGCTAAATACAGTGGGGAAAAAAGTATTTAGTCAGACACCAATTGTGCAAGTTTTCCCGCTTAAAAAGATGAGAGAGGCCTGTAATTGACATAATAGATAGGCCTCAACTATGAGAGACAAAATGAGAAAACAAATCCAGAAAATCACATTGTCTGATTTTTAAAGAATTTATTTGAAAATTATGGTGGAAAATAAGTATTTGGTCACCTACAAACAAGCAAGATTTCTGGCTCTCACAGACTTGTAACTTCTTCTTTAAGAGGCTCCTCTGTCCTCCACTCATTATCTGTAGTAATGGCACCTGTTTGAAATTGTTATCAATATAAAAGACACCTGTCCACAACCTCAAACAGTCACACTCCAAACTCCACTATGGTGAAGACCAAAGATCTGTGGAAGGACACCAGAAACAAAACTGTAGACCTGCACCAGGCTGGGAAGACTGAATCTGCAATAGGCAAGCAGCTTGGTGTGAAGAAATCAACTGTGGGAGCAATAATTAGAAAATGGAAGACATACAAGACCACTGATCTCCCTCGATCAGGGGCTCCACGCAAGATCTCACCCCGTGAGGTCAAAATGATAACAAGAACGGTGAGCAAAAATCCCAGAACCACACAGGGGGACCTAGTGAATGACCTGCAGAAAGCTGGGACTAACGTAACAAAGGCTACCGTCAGTAACACACTACGTCACCAGGGACTCAGATCCTGCAGTGCCAGATGTGTCCCCCTGCTTAAGCCAGTACATATCTGGGCCAGTCTGAAGTTTGCTAGACAGCATTTGGATGTTCCAGAAGAGTATTGGGAGAATGTCATATGGTCAGATGAAACCAAAGTAGAACTGTTTGGTAGAAACACAACTCGTCGTGTTTGGAGGAGAGTGAATGCTGAGTTGCATCCAAAGAACACCATACCTACTGTGAAGCATGGGGGTGGCAACATCATGCTTTGGGGCTGTTTCTCTGCAAAGGGACCAGGACGACTGATCCGTGTACATGAAAAAATGAATGGGGCCATGTATCGTGAAATTTTGAGTGCAAACCTCCTTCCATCAGCAAGGGCATTGAAGATGAAACGTGGTTGGGTCTTTCAGCATGACAATGATCCCAAGCACACCGCCAGGGCAATGAAGGAGTGGCTTCGTAAGAAGCATTTCAAGGTCCTGGAGTGGCCTAGCCAGTCTCCAGATCTCAACCCCATAGAAAACCTTTGGAGGGAGTTGAAAGTCCGTGTTTCCCAGTGACAGCCCCAAAACATCACTGCTCTAGAGGAGATCTGCATGGAGGAATGGGCCAACATACCAGCAACAGTGTGTGCCAACCTTGTGAAAACTTACAGAAAACGTTTGACCTCTGTCATTGCCAACAAAGGATATATAACAAAGTATTGAGATGAACTTTTGTTATTGACTAAATACTTATTTTCCAGCATAATTTGCTAATAAATTCTTTAAAAATCAGACAATGTGATTTTCTGGATTTGTTTTCTCATTTTGTCTCTCATAGTTGAGGTCTACCTATGATGTCAATTACAGGCCTCTCTCATCTTTTTAAGTGGAAGAACTTGCACAATGGGTGGCTGACTAAATATTTTTTCCCCACTGTATGTCTATTTCTGTGTAGAAAAAAATGTATTGTGTACATGAGATTAAGAAACTCTCATTGACTCCTTCATACTACACAGGGGCGCACCTCTAATGAGGCGAAGTGAGGCGGCCGCCTCAGGCGGCACTATCCGTCACTGTCTGGGGGGCGGCATTTTTACTATTTATTTAATGTAAACCAGGGGCGCACCTCTAATGAGGCGGAGTGAGGCGACTGCAACAATTGGTGGCTGACTAAATACTTTTTTCCCCCACTGTACCTATGCTATGCTCATAGGTAGTGATGAGCGAATCAAAGCTGCAGAAGTGGAATTCGATCTGAATTTCAGGAAATATTCGATTCACATGGAATCTGGATTTCCTGATGCTTCGTGGTAACGAATATTTAGTAAGGACCTTTGTGACATCAGACGGTTACATGATATTCTCTAGTGATGTGATTGGGTAGGCGTGTCTTTGCTTGTTAGCAAATCCTTCCACATGAATGAAAGTTGTCCGTGCTGGAGAGAGAGAGAGAGACATGACTGCGGCATCCAAGGGCTTCCACCATTTTGCTACCCACCCCGGCTCTCTGCAGACAGGAAATAGCTGTTTATTCGCCGCAAATTAATTCAGATCGAATAGGTTCATATAGCGAAATTCGGCGAAGTTGCCGAATCGAATTTTTGAATATCTCGCTCATCTCTACTCATTTTTATGCACAAGAAGACATCTCTAAAAAAAAAAGTTTTTTTTTCATTCATATCAGAATGTAGAAATACCACAAGATATGTAAGGATGGGTTCACACTACCATTATTTAATGTCTGTTGCTCTCATCCATCACAGGATGAGCGCAACAGACATTAAATGACAGACACAGACGGAGTCCCCTCCATCTGGTGTACATCTACATTCACCCCCATGTGTAAACATGGCAGAAGCCCTCTTTTTTAAAAGCAGAGTAGAATAACTTTATACTTGATGATAAAAACAAGAGTGTATTTAGAAGGTATAATTCTACAGGTAGACAATCTGAGCTGCATTCATCATGTGGAATATTGAGCATTGATCCCTGCGTAGGAGTGCACACAGAATTCAATATGAATGCTTGATGAACTATTGCCATAAGAAAGCACACCGCACTAGAGCATCATTAATACTCTGTCATCTGTTTAATAGACACCAGTGTCTGCTGACCTTTCTCCTGTAATAAGGATCTGTATTACTTATAATCTGCATCCATAAAATATCACCTAATACAACCCACCCACAGGCACCACCCAACCCAGCTCACATATATAACAGCTAAATGAAATGCATAAAAAACAGGAATATCCAAAATCTACTAGGCAAGCAAAAATTGACTGTAAAATAACTATCATAAATAAAAAATGTTCATGGAAAATACTGCAAAAGACAATATGTAGTAGAAGAACTTCAGAGACAGTGTTGGCATACAGAAGTGTAGAAGTGTTCATATGGACAGTGAGGAACTTACAAGCGTATAAGTGTTCAAATATGGAGCTAGAAGCACACAAGTATATAAGCGTTCAGGCAGAGAGCTACGGTAGGAGCATACATGTGTATAGGCGTTCAAATGGAGAGCTAGAAGCACACAAGTGTGTAGATGTCCAGACTGAGAGTTAGGTCACAATTATATGAGTGTTTAGATGAAAATGTAGAGGTGCACAAGTCTATAGGTGTTGACATAAAGAGCTTGGAGCATGCAAGTATATAAGTTTTCAAATGGAGAGCGAGAACAAGTGTAAAGCCATTCAGAAGGAAAGTTGAAAGCACGCAAGTATATAGCAATGAGCTGGAATGTTAGGGTATATAAGTATTTGGATATAGAGATATAGTATGAACACACATTTATAGGTGTGCAGAGGGAGAGCTAGTAATACATAAGGGTACAAATGTTCAGATGGAACATGTAAAATTAAATACCAAAAATACAAAAGCATATTACCATATAAATGGGTTAATACTCTTAATGTCATGGGGGACAAGGGCAAACTTTTTGTGAAGGTCAACCAGTGATATAAAGACGTGTTGCATTTTTTTAAAAGTGGCTGCCCAGTATGAAGTATCTCACATTACACAGTGTATTATTGCATCACAAATTTACTTGGTAGCCAAATCTTGTGTAGTAGTAGATCATGATAGCTTTTTAAAATAGAAATATTTAACTAAAAATCAAAATAAATTGTTATTCCACAGTTTTCAGATGATCAGAGGTGTAGCCACTAGCCACAGGGAGATCAGGGGCAGCAGTTATCAGCTGAGCTTGGTGCCTCTTTTGAGCCAAATGTCTCCTCCTAAGAACAAAATGCCATAATGTAGATCAGATGATCTTTTATAGATTTCGCATTGGGGTGAAAGGTCTTCAAGTTACTTATCTCCAGCGTGGAAAGCCAGAAGGTAAATCTATTCCAGTCTTGGACAACTCAGTGCAGCCACCTATCGGTATGAAGTCTATTCATTTGAATGGGTGGTGTATCATACTACATTTTCCTTTCAGGAATCAACAGCAACATTGCCTATTCATTTTTACCCAGTGAGACAGTGGGGATGCACTTGAAGTCACAGTCCCAGAGTCAATTCAGTAGTAGTCCATGAAAGTCTAGACACTTAGCACATACAGGGAGCTTCCTATATGATTTCCAAAATTCTGTTAATGAATGACAATAGAAGACACATAATGAACAAACTGTACATGTTATATCAGCAAATAGAATATACAGTCATGGCCAAAAGTTTTGAGAATGATAAAAATATTAATTTTTACAAAGTCTACTGCTTCAGTTTTTCTAATGGCAATTTGCATATACTCCAGAATGTTATAAAGAGTGATGAGCTTAACAGCAATTACTTGCAAAGTCAATATTTGCCTAGAAAATGAACTTTATCCCCCAAAACACATTTCAACATCATTGCAGCCCTGCCTTAAAAGGACCACCTAACATCGTTTCAGTGATTGCTCCATTAACACAGGTGTGGGTGTTGATGAGGACAGGGCTAGAGATCAATCTGTCATGATTAAGTAAGAATGACACCACTGGACACTTTAAAAGGAGGCTGGTGCTTGCCATCATTGTTTCTCTTCTGTTAACCATGGTTATCTCTAAAGAAACACGTGCAGTCATCATTGCACTGCACAAAAATGGCCTAACTGGGAAGAGTATTGCAGCTAGAAAGATTGCACCTCAGTCAACAATCTATCGCATCATCAAGAACTTCAAGGAGAGAGGTTCCATTGGTGCCAAAAAGGCTCCAGGGCGCCCAAGAAAGACCAGCAAGCGGCAAGACCGTCTCTTAAAAGTGTTTCAGCTGCGGGATTGGGCTACCAGCAGTGCAGAGCTTGCTGAGGAATGGCAGCAGGCAGGTGTGAGTGCATCTGCACGCACTGTGAGGCGGAGACTCTTGGAGCAAGGCCTGGTCTCACAGAGGGCAGCAAAGAAGCCACTTCTCTCCAGAAAAAACATCAGGGACAGACTGATATTCTGCAAAAGGTACAGGGAGTGGACTGCTAAGGACTGGGGTAAAGTCATTTTCTCTGATGAATCCCCTTTTCGATTGTTTGGAACATCTGGAAAACAGCTTATTCGGAGAAGAAGAGGTGAGCGCTACCACCAGTCTTGTCTCATGCCAACTGTAAAGCATCCTGAAACCATTCATGTGTGGGGTTGCTTCTCAGCCAAGGGAATCGGCTCTCTCACAGTCTTGCCTAAAAACACAGCCATGAATAAAGAATGGTACCAGAATGTCCTCCAAGAGCAACTTCTCCCAACCGTCCAAGAGCAGTTTGGCGCTCAACAATGCCTTTTCCAGCATGATGGAGCACCTTGCCATAAAGCAAAGGTGATAACTAAATGGCTCAGGGAACAAAACATAGAGATTTTGGGTCCATGGCCTGGAAACTCCCCAGATCTTAATCCCATTGAGAACTTGTGGTCAATCATCAAGAGACGGGTGGACAAACAAAAACCAACAAATTCAGACAAAATGAAAGCATTGATTCTGCAAGAATGGACTGCTATCAGTCAGGATTTGGTCCAGAAGTTGATTGAGAGCATGCCAGGGAGAATTGCAGAGGTCCTGAAGAAGAAGGGTCAACACTGCAAATATTGACTTGCTGCATTAACTCATTCTAACTGTCAATATAAGCTTCTGTTACTCATAATATAAATGCAATTATATTTCTGTATGTGATAAAAACATCTGACAAACACACATAAAAACCAGAGGACAGCAGATCATGTGAAAATATAATATTTGTGTCATTCTCAAAACTTTTGGCCATGACTGTACAATCAGTCTTACAAGAATGGCAAATAAAATAGCCTAACCAACTCTGGAGAAGCCAAAACCAGATTCATCAAGCCATTTAGCCCACATGTCCTTCTAATGTTTAAGTGTACCTTTCTTCAAATAAATGGGGGTTTCCCATAGCAATAAGCCACATAATTTTGTCTATAAACTCTTTATAGGTTAGGTAGGGACTCCTGAAGCCATTTCTTAGCAACCACTTTTCTGGCCATGTAGTACATTCAAGATATAGCCATCTTAACCAGGTCTGAAACCAGAAGATACTCAGTTTACTCCAAAACACAGGCATAGGGTGCCAAATCAACCTGGGAACATCCCAACAATAATTTCGACCAACTATTTCCAGAACTCACCCAGGTTCAGGCAAAACCACATCATGTGTAATAGATATGCTCAATGTACCTTAAATCTATTACATAAGGGAAACTTGCATAGCCCTACTGTATGTAAGAACTCTGGCTTTCTATATACTTAATGTAATAAATAAATATGCCATAATCTATGGGCCTGAGTGATAGCTTAGGAGTATAAACCAAAAGTTTCATATTCAATGGGTTCCACATCTCCTACGCATAGAGCCTTTATATAGAGTGGCAGCTTAGAAATTACCCAGTAAGCAATAAAAGAATAAGATGAGGCTCGAAGAGCCTT
The DNA here is from genome assembly GCA_947044405.1 of Leptodactylus fallax. Taxonomy (NCBI): domain Eukaryota; kingdom Metazoa; phylum Chordata; class Amphibia; order Anura; family Leptodactylidae; genus Leptodactylus; species Leptodactylus fallax. The sequence continues at coordinate 1,016,509 of CAMRHE010000094.1, forward strand.
AGGCAGCGTCCACCATATCAACAACTGGATTAAGTACACTGTTACATTTCTACATCCCAACCCCTCCAAAGACACAAGTTCAAGAAGCCTGGGATTGTCCCAAATCAAGGTAACCTGTGAGCATCCCATTACAGCCAATAAGCTCTTTATCCTTCCAGCAAAGACTGTGTGTTAAATATAGAGTAGGCAAGACCCGAGTCTTCATCTTGAACTTATGTGCTTCTCGTGAAGTGAACACGAATGATAGAATAGCTTTACAAGAGTCCCAGCCCTCCAACTGCCATACCCTCATGTGCTGTAACTGGGCCGACAGAAAATCATGTTTAACCAGTTTAGGATCAGGACATTTTTCTTGGTTAAGGAATAAACACATTTTTGTGTTTTTTCAAACGTGTTTTTAAGGACTATAACATTTTTTTCCTTTGGGTTACTCAAATAATTTTGTATTTAATTATATCTTTTTTTTTTGGTGATAATTAATGTTTTATTTTTATATTGTTGTTATTTATCAATGTTTTTTTCTTTATTGTAATATGCAAGAAAATGTAAACAAAAAGGAGAAGATCCTGGTGACCATTCAAGTCTGCATTTGTTGTTTTTATTTAGTCCTGTGTTGTTCTGCCTCCATTGACTCCACCCCTAGATCTGTGCTCAGTTTTGCAGTTGTTTCATCTAGATCTGTTATTTAGCAATTTATTTATTTAGTGATAGTGTCGATCTTTAGTTTACAGTCTTTCTGGAAGATCCCTTCTAGTCCTTCATTCTTTTCCCAAGCTACCGTGTTCTAAAATTGTTCCTAGTCATATCTAGCTATTCCTCATATTTGTAGCACTTCCTGACCATGTTTCTTTGCTGTGACAATGTTTTTATTCCTATACACAACTTCAAGTATACCTAGTTCTGGTCCAAGCCTATTCTTGGATACTTTTCCTGGTATCCGGGTGCTCATTTACCTGGTTCTAGCCCTTGGTTCATTCCTGGTATTCATACTCCTGGTCTGTTCCTGGTGTTTGAGTTTCTGTTTCAAGTTTTATGTCTGGTCTTGCTCCTGTCCTGTTATCCCTGCTGTGTACAGCTGCGAACTGTTGACTGTTGTAAGGAACTCCATCCCCAAAGTCCACATTCCTGTATTGAGGTTGAAAGTTGAAAACCGAGTGTCGCCTTTTAGACTTCTCATCCCACTATAAGCAGTTCCAAACCATGTGGATAAGGATCCACATTCAAGTCAAGAAATATTATCATATGTTGGAACCTTACCACTTGATGACTTTATCTACTGCCTATATTCAACTAAAACGTAAATTTCATAATATTTGTATACACTATTCTGTACCCTCCTATTTATTACTACTTAAAATAGTAAAGTATTTTTGAAGATAAAAATACACAGAGAAAATTTCAATTTATTTACATATTACATACTTGCTTGTGAATCCCAAGTTTAAACATGGACCCTAGCAGTTTTATATTTAGAATTTAGAGGTTTTGAAATTTTTTTTTTTTTTAACGTTATGCTTTGTTGGTGGGAACTTGTACACAATATGTGAAACTGGAATAGTTAATATTGAAAGTCAACAGCATTCATGCTTTCTTAGATACTCAAAGGCTGCCCTGCAGATCCAAAATGATTCTTTTCTTTGGCTGAATCAGAGCCCTACAGCATAGCTAACTAATGCGTTTTAACCATACAATGCTTCCATAGCATCATGCTGTATCTCTACAATCTCCATTAGCACAAAACACCCCTGATTGACCATTAAATCCTATTAAATCCGAACACGACTCAGTTCAGAGCAAAGGATGGGAAAAATTGCTTGTGTGTCTCCTCTTTTCATGCCTTTTATGATTAGTGATTGGTGAGGGGGTGAGAAATCTTTCTTTCAATATATTGTACGACAGCCACAGGTTGGTTTAACACCTTGAAAGGTCAAAAAATTTAAGGTAAAAGTCATCCTTTCAAAGATATGTAGGCGTTCCTGAACTGCATTTAAGACCTGCTACTTAATCTCTTTGACTGAGTCTCACTAGTTCAACACCATCAGGTTTCACTTATTTGGGTAGAAGGCAAACTTCGTCACAAATCTCATTGACTTGACTAAAGTCAATGCAGCTTACCTTATCACAAGTCTCATTAACTTCAGTCGAATGTCAATCTCCCAGGTCATATATTTTCTATTAAAACTTCATCTGTGATCTACAGCTACAAACTTAAATGATATGAGTAATTAAATCTCTTCTTTTTCATTAAACTTCAGCAGAAGGCTAAAGTTTGCTTCCATATAATTTTGGTCACTTTGACACCTACAAGCCTAAGTCCTCTTAAATCCCATGACTGCAGTTAAGGAAAATCCCTGGTATAAAGAAATCGTCTTCCTACTGGACATCCTGTCTAGCTGTTCCATCAATGTACTGTAAAATAACACGTACAAAATACCTCTGTACTTCAGCATTACGGACTTGAGATGACCATATTCTGCTGGAAAATGCAGGGATCATGAGGGTTATATAATACCTTCATACTTCAGCAATAAAGACTGAGGACCATTTTCCTCTGGAACATGTAGGGTTCAAGAAGGTCTAGGATGGTCACTTGCAGTTGCTGCACCTATTGCTAAACATTTACCCAAATATATCTTGGAACTCTCTAACAAAAATACAGTAGTGCTTAGATTTTTTTCATCAAAGAGTTTGAAGGATCCAATAATTAATGACTACAATAGAAAACTTTTTGCCAGTTTCCACTAAACTACATTACGCCCACCCCTTGTAATATTAACAAGAGTAATTTTGTAAGCCTTTCCCAGTGGAGAATGTTATCCAGTAAAATGCCTTTCCATACAGAGAGGATACTGATCACAAATGGGTTTCTTCCACTAAATATCCAAATATTATTTGTACAAGGTCAAAGAACCACAGATTGATTATATTGCCTTGCAGAGGCGCAATTTTGTTATCTTGACTTCCTGGAGTCAGAAGGGTATGTCACTGACAAAGGGAAATAAGGTTTTTATTACAAGTCTTTATTAAGTTTTTCAAAAAGTTTAACAACAAACAACCTTCCTCAACAAAAAGGGGAGTGCGGGTACAAAGTAACTCAATTCATGAACAGCCTAGGTCCTTAGATAATGGGGCATTCCAGAGTCTCAACAATCACAATGTGCGTTTCTTATTGGGCAAGTGAAATATGTTGACTAATGGCCATCACTGACAATATTGGTATGGTAAAGTAGAGAAGTCCAACATATAGCATAGTTGACAATATCAAGAAGGGAAAACAAGGGTAGGGGGAGGTTTGGAGGGAAGGTGAGTGAGGATGTGCAGATATTCATCTACCTGATTAAAGTGAGTAAACAGCAAAGAGGAACTCTCACCAGTGCACAAGTTATAGATAGAGAGGGCAACACCCAGGAGGCCCTGTGCTAGATACCACACCACACCCGGGTCTCTTTTAGTATGGAGGCACTTAACCAGTCCATGGAAAAAGACAAGCTTCTACAAAAATAAGCATCGTGTGGGAATGTTAGGTGCACTGATAACAAGGTGTGAAAAATAGTTTTGCATGCTGCCGCTGAAATCCAGTGCTTGTTTGTGTTGTGTAGGAACAGGTGGGTCTTGGGTAGGCAGGTGGCTGAAAACAGCCCAGGCTAGGGTGAGCAATATGTGATGGGTGTGGGTGGTATTCATACAAAGGACAGTATGCACCCTTCTCCAAAATATTTCAATTTGTGGGCAGTCCTAAAGGCAGGCATAGCAGTCTGCTAGGCTTTGACTTTTCAATGACAAGTTTTATAACTGGCATTGCATCAAGTCAACCTTGAATTTATAACTAGAACCTGTTCAAATAAATAGGTTTCCTGATAAATCATGCCTTTGGGAACGTTGTCACAAGTATAGTGGAGCTTAGTGTTAAACTAGACACTAATGCTAAAAATCATGTGAACCATTTTCAGTCATTAGAAACTAATCTAGTATTCTGCAGTGATGAAGAGCTTAGATACTCGGTCAGTGACAGCACAATATCTAGGTGATATTGGAGAAACTGTACTGAGTGCAATGTTTTGTACAAATTCTCCTGTATATCTATCAGATTCTGTAGATACAACATCTAAAACCACCAAGGTTTTGTAAATGAAACCCAAATTTACATTGTAAGTAATGTTGTCATTATACTGTATTATGCAACTTTTATTACCTTTCCATATATCACAATAATTTAAATTTTAGGTCTACTTCATATGCCTTTGATACAATAAACCTATATGGATGACCTCTGTTCTGACTGGTATGGTATGGTTCTGAGCAGGAGCCCTCCTCCACGATGAACTTTAATTATAAAGATCCCTGACCTATTATATACATGTCACTCAATCTCCAAATATACCCCTATAATTATACAATAAATCAATATTAAAGCCTTCGAAGCATGGTTTACTAATTGTGATACAGAACTGCATTAAAACCTTATGTTTCAGTGATGTCTTAGTGCAGCTCATTGCCAAGGTAGTCACTCGAAGCAATCCTGCTGCTGCTGGTGACTACTATTATCTGTGGTACAACATACAGTGGGGAAAAAAAGTATTTAGTCAGCCACCAATTGTGCAAGTTCTCCCACTTAAAAAGAAGCCTGTAAGAGGCCTGTAATTGACATCATAGGTAGACCTCAACTATGAGAGACAAAATGAGAAAACAAATCCAGAAAATCACATTGTATGATTTTTAAAGAATTTATTAGCAAATTATGGTGAAAAATAAGTATTTGGTCAATAACAAAAGTTCATCTCAATACTTTGTTATATATTCTTTGCTGGCAATGACAGAGGTCAAACGTTTTCTGTAAGTCTTCACAAGGTTGGCACACACTGTTGCTGGTCTGTTGGCCCATTCCTCCATGCAGATCTCCTCTAGAGCAGTGATGTTTTGGGGCTGTCGATGGGCAACACGGACTTTCAAATTCCTCCAAAGGTTTTGTATGGGGTTGAGATCTGGAGACTGGCTAGGCCACTCCAGGACCTTGAAATGCTTTTTACGAAGCCACTCCTTCATTGCCCTGGTGGTGTGCTTGGGATCATTGTTATGCTGAACGACCCAGACACGTTTCATCTTCAATGCCCTTGCTGATGGAAGGAGGTTTGCACTCAAAATCTCACGATACATGGCCCCATTCATACTTTCATGTACACGGATCAGTCATCCTGGTCCCTTTGCAGAGAAACAGCCCCAAAGCATGATGTTGTCACCCCCATGCTTCACAGTAGGTATGGTGTTCTTTGGATGCAACTCAGCATTCTTGAACATCCAAACGCTCTCTAGCAAACTTCAGATGGGCCCGGATATGTACTGGCTTAAGCAGGGGGACACGTCTGGCACTGCAGGATCTGAGTCCCTGACGGCGTAGTGTGTTACTGACGGTAGCCTTTGTTACGTTAGTCCCAGCTTTCTGCAGGTCATTCACTAGGTCCCCCCGTGTGGTTCTGGGATTTTTGCTCACCGTTCCTGTGATCATTTTGACATCATGGGGTGAGATCTTGCGTGGAGTCCCTGATCGAGGGAGATTATCAGTGGTCTTGTTTGTCTTCCATTTTCTAATTATTGCTCCCACAGTTGATTTCTTCACACCAAGCTGCTTGCCTATTGCAGATTCAGTCTTCCCAGCCTGGTGGAGGTCTACAATTTTGTTTCTGGTGTCCTTCCACCGCTCTTTGGTCTTCACCATAGTGGAGTTTGGAGTGTGACTGTTTGAGGTTGTGGACAGGTGTCTTTTATACTGATAATAATTTCAAACAGGTACCATTACTACAGGTAATGAGTGGAGGACAGAGGAGCCTCTTAAAGAAGAAGTTACAGGTTGGTGAGAGCCAGAATTCTTGCTTGTTTGTAGGTGACCAAATACTTATTTTCCACCATAATTTGCAAATAAATTCTTAAAAAATCAGACACAGTGATTTTCTAGATATGTTTTCTTATTTTGTCTCTCATAGTTGAGGTCTACCTATGATGACAATTACAGGCCTCTTTCATCTTTTTAAGTGGGAGAACTTGTACAATTGGTGGCTGACTAAATACTTTTTTTCCCCACTGTATGTAGAAAATTGCTGATGAACAGAGGTTCATTAGGATCCACAGAAAACTGGGAGAGTATTTGGGACCTACATAGCAAGGCGTTGAATAGTGTATGAAGCCTTAGTTTAAGTCTTATGCTTAGATATGAGTGATATATTTCAATGAATATTTGTGAGGTTCAGCCCTCCAGTTTTTTTTCGGATGAAACATTCTGACTACTTTATTATCTAATATATCATGTACAGTACTTTATACAACACCTATGTCATCCTGCATCAAATATTAAAAGAGTTGACCATGAAAAACATAAACCCAACAATTACAGGAATCCCTTGCCCTGTTTAAATGGGAAGGTGATCGTGCAGTGCATGCACACCATTCAATCTCAACGATACTGACGGAGATAGCCAAGTACAGCCCTTGGCTATCTCCATCATTCCAGTAGAGAATTCAGTGTTAGTGTTACAGGTGCATCTTAATAAATTTGAATATTTTTGAAACGTTCATTCATTTCAGTAATTCAGTAATTCAATTCATAATCAGCGTCTTCCATGATTGTGTGTCCTACTGAACCAGACTGAGGGACCATTTAAAGGCTTAGGAAACCTTCTCAGGTGACACACTGAATTTACAATACTGAACATTTTTACAATATTCAAATTTTCTTAGATTTGGCTTTCATTACCTGTAATCCATAATCAACATTTACAGAAATAAAACACTTGAAATAGAACACTCTGTGTGTAAAAAATCTAGAAAAGAGGTCACTTTTTAATTTAATTACTGAAATAAATAAACGTTTCAAAGATATTCTAATTTATTGAGATGCACATGTACATCTGGGTTACAAAAAACAGTCCTTATACAGTGTTTGTATATGTCTGATATTGCTCCACTCAAATAAAGGACACAGGACTACGGTTCTCAAGAATGGTGGGGGTCTTGACAGTTGGACCCCCAGCACTCATACATTTATAAGCTACTGCTGGACACCTTTACACCTCATGTCAGGCAAAGAATTACCACGCATTCACAAAACCGAGTTTCGCCCGTGAAACTAGATTTGTGTGAGTGTGCTGGATTTACCAGCCTGAACATCACACTGGGAGAAGTACTCCTAGCATTATAGTTATCTATAATGCTAGGAGTCCTTGCCTCACTGCGACATACTGTTCTGCACTATAATCACTATGAGACAGTATGATGTTCAGGCCAGTAAATCTGACTAACACACATGGGCCAAGTTTCATAGGTGAAATTCGGTTACGTGCAGGGATCTCCATATTGTAGTCCACTATACTTGATCCTTCTTTCCCCATAATCTGTTATTGGTGGGTTTTACATACATATTTAGTTTATTCTCACCAAAATCAGCAGGTTTACTTTGATCTAATATGTCCATAGTCGGACCTTGGTCTTGGGCACAATCAGCACAGTATGGAAAGACTTTTTCGGTACACTTTTTACTTTCAGCTGTTTTTCCAGGGTCTGTAAACCATACCAATGCTTTACTTCTTAATCACTAAAATGCGGGAGTCATTTGAAGTGAAAATGTTAATGTATTCGAATCGCAGGGAGTCGACAAATTAACAGCTCCGCACAAGTGTGCCGCTATTGTTCCTTACCACATTTATCAGTCTTTAAAAAGTAAGGAAACTAAAAGATGTTTGTATAAAAACCGGCCTATCAGAAAAACATAAATGAACATGGTCAAATTATACCGTACTGCAAAGATATATGGATTAAGTGTCAGAGGCTACAGTGATGGTAAATCGCACAAAGTCTGAACAGTAAACCAAGCAAGTCACTTACTGCATATCATTGATCAAAATTCATTTTCCTTAGAAAGGAAGTGCAGTGACTTCAAGACATTCTATTGATATCAGAACTTTTGTTTTCAATATACAAAGATTTATTTTTTTCCATGAATGCACATCGCTTGCATGGGACATTTTTAGTAGAGTACTGTTATGTTGTATAAGTGTCAGGTTAATATGATAAGAGACATTTTACAATGAATTCAATAAAGATTTCAAATGAATCAATATCCTTCGAGTGAAAATTTATGCTTTGGTGCAAAATCTTGCATTACATATTTCTATGTAGCAGCCAAACATATTCGAAAAGGACACATTTTTGTGAATTCTTGTAGCAAATGAAAAAATGTATAGATGTATAGTACTGCCCAGATAGATGTGTGCAGTGCTGAGACAGACTCGCTGTATGGCTGTTTGTGTAAAGCACACATGTTCATAAAGAATGCTCCACTTTCGAACAGTATGGATAATACATATGTATTCACCATTATACAATACATCATAATACAATTTGATACAATATTGCAACATGCTAGCAAAACCCTCAATGATTTGCAATTCACAGCACAACCATCTGGTGGCCACACACAAATATCACTTTGTCTTATTGCCTTGAAAAGCTGTTAATCCATTGGTAACACAAGGAAGTTTTGCCTTACATGACAAAGTTTTGGCAATTATTTATACCTTTACATATAGGGCTCTCCCAAAAGTTACTTTGCACAGGTTTTTACCTACAGCAAGGAATGAAAATACTAAGTAAATTACTTGTATTGCATGTAGAAGTAAGCATTGAACCAAACACAGGGTTGCACTTAAGTAATATAGCATAGGGCATTCCTGTAACATGACATCTAAGCATTTATTTTGCATTGTCTTTACCTACAGTATATGGGTATTAGCATATGACCTAAATGCACTCTACCTATGTAGATAACAGTACAGCATGATAGCCCATGGACCACGCAGTTAACATGATATTGTCATGTAACTATATGGACATCACATCAAAACCACTTTAAAATCTATACAAATACACCCCTTTATTATTAAATTCTTTTCAGAAACTGTTGACGAGAAATATTAAAATGTATGTATTTATTTATTTATTTATTTATTTATTAGTAAATCTATTAATCTGAGTCCAGTATAGAGAACTTTTTGGAGAAGTAAGGCTTTCTGAGCACATACTATCTGAGCCTTCCAAATAATCATGCAGTGGCACACTTTTCCAGAAGACTCCTACTGAAAAAACTCTACTTATCTGTAACGTCCTTGCCTGTCCGGGCTTTGGCGCCGTCCTCCGGGCGCACGCTGAGGCGCAGGAGGCATGCCCGGTTGTAATTCTTTCCTTGGGTTTTTCTTGTATTGTCTGAACACTGTCCTATTCCCTCACCTCCTTAATTGATTTTCCACCACGCCCTTCTCCTTCATCTTGCTCTCCCCCTGCTCCACTAAGAGTTAACTTTAGTCCTGCCTTTGTGATTGACAGCCTGTCCTCCTATCAAGTCTGGGGCGGGTTCTTTCGCCCTATTTATTGTTTGCTCACTTTCCCATTGGCGCCTGCTATTGCATTTCGCTTACTGGCTATACTCCTTGTTCCTTGTTACCTGCTCTTCTGATTTTCTGACCACTGGCTTTCCTTTGACTATTCTCTTGGATTTTGATTCTGTACTGCATTGCTCGATTGTTACCAACCCCTTTGCTAGCTGACCTCCCTTTGTTGTTTGTGCATCCTGTCTGCGTTCTGTGTTGTCACTTATTCAGAGTAGGGACCGGCTCCAAGTTGTTCCTGTCATTAGGACAGTGAGACCAGTAGGTAGGGACAGGGTCTGGGTCAACTTTAGGGCTCACTGTCTCTGTATTCCCTTCCTCTCAGGTTTTTGCAGCAGCACTGGAGAATTGCTCAACTGGCAATTCCCTTACAGAATAGCAGGCCATAAAAAAAAACAAAAAAACTTTAACCCTTCTACTGGCATGGCTTCTATTCAGGACCTTGTGACTCGAATGGAGGGTTTGGCAGGTTTGGTGTCTGAGCTGGCCAATCAGGTACACACTCTCACCCAGAATCAAGCTGAGGCCGCTGCTACACCACCTGCTGTCATTTCCCTTCCCAGGGTTAAAATGTTACTACCGGATAGGTTTTCAGGGGACCGAGGTAAATTTGAGACGTTCAGGGAATCATGTCTGTTGTATTTTCGTGTCAACCCTCATGCGTTGCAGTCTCAGATGGTGGGGGTGGTCATTTCCCTCTTACAGGGGGATCCACAGACTTGGGCCCTTAAACTCTCCCCTGAGGCAGAAGAGTGGACAGATCTGGAAAAAAATTTTAAGTCTTTGGGGGCCATTTATGCTGAGCCTGATCAAATTGGACTTGCCGAGTCCCAACTTCTTACCCTCCGGCAAGGTAAACTATTCGCTGAAACTTACTGCTCTGAGTTTCGGAAGTTGAGTATAACAGCAGGTTGGTGTGGCTCCGCTTTGAAAGCTCTTTTTAAACAGGGCCTGAATGATTCAGTGAAGGATGTCTGGGTAGGTCACCCTGATCCCCCTACCTTAGAAAAGGCCATGACCTTAGCCGTCCGCATGGACAGGGAGACTCCAGGACAGACGTAAAGAGAGGGTGGGGATTGGTCCCACTAAGTCTTCTGTCTATCCCTCTCTTTCTGTTAAAAAATCTGTTTCTCTTTCTGTCACCCCTGGAGATGAGCCTATGCAGTTGGGAGCACTGGATACCAAGGCTAGATGAGAATATCGTCTCCGGAATCATCTCTGCCTGTATTGCGGCAAACTGGGTCACCTCATCCGAGACTGTTCCATCAAACCTTGTACACCAGCGGAAAACTTCAGGGCCTGAGTAGTATTCAGAAGAACCACTCAGGCAGTCAGGTATCTTCTGAAAAATCTCACAAATTGATGTTACCTGTGTCTCTGTCCTTTGGGGGCAGATCTGTTTCTGGGCAGGCCCTAGTAGATTCTGGGGCTGCCACTAACTTTGTTGAATTTTCGTTTGTTTCTGCTTTACGTATTGAACTTGTATCATTAGATACTCCTCTGGTTACTGGGGCGGATTTTACTCCACTGGCCAGGGGTAAAATCCGTTTTAAAATCCCCTTACTCTCTTTGCAAGTGGGCTCAATACATACGGAGCTCATGAGTTTTTTTGTTATGGAGGATCTCTCGTTTGATATCATTTTAGGGCTTCCCTGGCTAGACCTCCATAACCCTACCTTTGATTGGCCCAAAAAAGAGTTAGTGAAATGGGGGAATCAGTGCTCCTCCCATTGTATTGCTTTGCATGTCTCCGATTGTCTCAGTGAGGAGACGCTTCTTCCTGAATTTCTGTCTGATTTTCATGATGTTTTTGATCCTAAAGCTGCTGAAGTTTTACAGCCGCATAGACCTTACGATTGTGCGATTGAACTCTTTCCCGACTCCAAATACCCTAAGGGAAGGATCTTCAATCTTTCTGCGAGATTACACTCAGGATAGTCTTCTTAAAGGTCACATCCATCCGTCTCAGTCTCCCATGGGAGCTGGGTTCTTTTTTGTTAAAAAGAAAGATGGCGGACTGCAACCATGCATTGACTACCGAGTATTAAATAAAATTACGGTTAAAAATCAGTACCCTCTTCCCCTGATCCCTGATCTTTTCAATCAGATTGTGGGTGCCCGCTGGTTTTCTAAAATTGACCTCCGTGGGGCATACAATCTGATCCGGATTAGAGAAGGAGATGAATGGAAAACTGCGTTCAACACCCCGGAAGGTCACTTTGAATATTTGGTAATGCCTTTCGGGTTATATAATGCACCCGCAGTATTTCAACACTTTGTTAACGATATCTTTAGAGACTTGCTCGGTCGTTATGTGGTTGTCTACCTGGATGATATTCTAGTGTTCTCTCCTGATTGGGCCACACATATTGAGTATGTTAGGAGTGTTTTGCTACTGTTGCGTAAAAACTCTCTATTTGCCAAACTGCCCAAATGCCTGTTCGGAGTCCAAAGGGTCACCTTCCTCGGTTACGTTATTACTCCCGATTCTTTTTGTATGGATCCACTAAAAGTCATGGCTATTAAAAACTGGGAACGCCCCTCCAACCTTAAAGCCCTGCAACGTTTCTTGGGGTTCTCCAACTATTATCGAAAATTTATTAAGAACTTCTCTTCTATAGTGAAGCCATTGACGGATCTCACAAAGAAAGGTGCCGATGTGACCAAATGGACTCCGGAAGCGGAAGAGGCTTTTGTACATCTCAAGAAATGTTTTGTTGAGGCTCCTGTATTAGTAGCACCAGACTATGATCGCCCATTTATTATTGAGGTTGATGCCTCTGAAGTGGGGGTTGGTGCCGTGTTGTCTCAGGGCTCTGAAAATTTTACGTGTTTGCAACCTGTAGCCTTCTTCTCGAGGAAATTCTCTCCTACGCAGCGCAACTATGACGTTGGTAATCGAGAACTCCTAGCCATTAAATGGGCATTCGAGGAGTGGAGACATTTCCTCGAGGGGGCCAAACACCAGATCACAGTATTCACCGATCATAAAAACCTACTATATCTGGATAGCGCTAAGCGACTGTCTCCTAGGCAGGCCCGCTGGGCGCTATTCTTCACACGTTTAAATTTTGTGGTGACTTATCATCCAGGCTCTAAAAATGTACGGGCTGATGCCCTATCTCGCAGTTTTGGTCCCAGCGGTGCCCCTAAGGATGTCCCAGATAAAATCTTGTCTCCCGGAGTTGTTCTCGCCATTATTACTCCTGATCTTGCTACTTTAGTGGTTAATTCACAAGATCTTGCTCCCAGTAATACTCCCACTGGGAAACTATTTGTACCTCCAAATGTTCGTCTTCGTGTTTTGGAGGAAATTCATTGTTCTACCTTAACGGGACATCCCGGCTTCGCTGGGACTAAATACCTTCTCTCCCGCTCTTACTGGTGGCTGTCCTGGTCTCGAGACGTATGTGAATTTGTTGCTGCCTGTGAGACATGTGCTAAGATGAAGACTCCTAGGAGATTACCCGAGGGCCTTCTTCATCCCCTTTCTATACCTAAGAGACCATGGTCCCATTTGTCAATGGACTTCATTACTGATTTGCCTTGTTCCCAAGGGAAGACTGTGATTTGGGTTGTTGTGGATAGATTCTCCAAAATGTGTCATTTTGTACCCCTAAAGAAAATTCCTAGTGCTCCACGTCTAGCCTCGTTCTTTATTAATCACATACTCCGCTTGCATGGTGTACCGGAAAATATTGTATCTGATCGGGGTGTACAATTTGTCTCTAGATTCTGGAAGGAATTTTGTGGTCGTCTGGGGGTCTCTCTGTCTTTCTCTTCCGTGTTCCACCCTGAGACCAATGGCCAGACAGAGAGATTCAACCAAACTTTGGAACAGTACTTAAGGTGTTTTGTGTCTGATGCTCAAGAAAAATGGAGAACCTTTCTTCCTCTAGCAGAATTTGCAATAAACAACAGGGTTAAAGTCACCACTAAAATGTCTCCGTTTTATTGCAACTATGGTTTTAACCCCAGGTACTCCTCTCTCCGTAGCACCGAGTCTGTTAATCCCACTGCCGAACAGACTTATCAGCAACTGTGCACAGTCTGGGCCCAGGCTCGTCTGAGCCTGGTTAAAGCCCGAGAATATCAAAAACGGCAGGCAAATAAAAGACTCTTACCTGACCCTGAATACAGAGTGGGAGATCGAGTCTGCCTGTTCACTAGGAATCTGCGTCTTAGAGTTCCTTTGGGGAAATTTGCACCACGTTACATTGGGCCCTATGTCATTTCTGAACTCATAAACCCAGTATCTTTTAAATTACAACTTCCAAGTTCTTTTCATATCCACAACGTCTTCCATAAGTCGCTTTTGAAGAAGTATATCTCCCCTGTCCTTACTTCTTCCAGTCCACCTGCGCCAGTGGTGGCCCAAGGGGAACTAGAATATGAAGTAGAAAAAATTCTGGATTCCCGTCGGGTGCAGAATGCTGTTCAGTACCTCGTGCACTGGAAGGGTTATGACCCGGAAGAGCGAACGTGGGTTTCTGGTAGGGACCTACATGCGCCACGTTTAATTAATCTCTTTCATCGCCAGAACCCTTCGAAACCTGGTCCATCTGGCAAGTGTCCAGAGGCCCCTCGTAAAAGGGGGGTACTGTAACGTCCTTGCCTGTCCGGGCTTTGGCGCCGTCCTCCGGGCGCACGCTGCAGCGCAGGAGGCGTGCCCGGTTGTAATTCTTTCCTTGGGTTTTTCTTGTATTGTCTGAACACTGTCCTATTCCCTCACCTCCTTAATTGATTTTCCACCACACCCTTCTCCTTCATCTTGCTCTCCCCCTGCTCCACTAAGAGTTAACTTTAGTCCTGCCTTTGTGATTGACAGCCTGTCCTCCTATCAAGTCTGGGGCGGGTTCTTTCTCCCTATTTATTGTTTGCTCACTTTCCCATTGGCACCTGCTATTGCATTTCGCTTACTGGCTATACTCCTTGTTCCTTGTTACCTGCTCTTCTGATTTTCTGACCACTGGCTTTCCTTTGACTATTCTCTTGGATTTTGATTCTGTACTGCATTGCTCGATTGTTACCGACCCCTTGGCTAGCTGACCTCCCTTTGTTGTTTGTGCATCCTGTCTGCGTTCTGTGTTGTCACTTATTCAGAGTAGGGACCGGCTCCAAGTTGTTTCTGTCATTAGGACAGTGAGACAAGTAGGTAGAGACAGGGTCTGGGTCAACTTTAGGGCTCACTGTCTCTATATTCCCTTCCTCTCAGGTTTTTGCAGCAGCACTGGAGAATTGCTCAACTGGCAATTCCCTTACATTATCTCTGCAGTATGTGTGTGTGTTTTTTTTTTTTTACTGTAATTCCCTGTAAAGAATAGCCTATACAGAATAAGGTATGTCATACCTGACCAGTGTATGCCAAAATTAGACATATTTAGCATACACCAGGTGAATGGAGCCTTATGGACTTTTTGTCGTATCTGCTGGGGAGCTTTCTTGGAATGTATGTTATAGTATAACTAAACATTCAGACAACTTTTGATTTTCTGACAGCATTTGTGTCATTAAGAAATTTTGTAATATACTGTATTAACACCTTTTGGCTCCTTTCTGTGAAATCCTGCATTTTTTCACTCTTTCCCTTGCTTCTCTATTAAGAGCTGGTCCCTGCTTCACCTTGTGTATGGTGTACAGGCTGCAGCTGCATATGAATATCCCAATCCCAAATGTGTTTTCAACCAATGATATTCCTGTAAATCATAAAGGTAGAACTATAGTGTTTTTCGTAGATGAGAATCTCTTCTTTCATATGACACCAAAAGCAAGTTTCTATGTTTTATAATGCCCGAGATATAGCCGTTTGAAGTGACGCTTCCCTACTCTCATTTTCTCTTTATTTCACATTGAAAAAATGCAGGAAGGAGCCAAAATTTGTTAATAAAGTATATTACAAAATTTATTAATGACACAAATATTGCCAGAAAATCAAAAGTTGCCCAAAAGTTTAGTTCACAAATGGCATGAGGTGGTTTAGCTGAAGAGGAAACTGGGTTAAATATGGTGATCTGCACCTTCATGGATCTCTTTATATAAAAAGTATATGTACTACTTGAGGTTTATTACTACTATGGTAATTAACATGGGCATAGCTATTAGGGGTACAGTGCTAGCAGACAGTTTTACCCTTTTTTACCCAAAGTCCCCTCTGCCAAATAAAAAGACAAAAGTATTGTAATGTTATATTAAGTTGATGTCCTGTTACATTCTTTGCCTTGAGCCTAAGATTCACATTACATTACCATTATCATCATGTTTTGCAGTATTTTGCACTATGGCACAGTATATTATAGATTGGGGGGTCATAATGATAATTTAGGGGTTTTTGTAAGCTTAGTGCTTTATCTAGCCAGGATTTAATTGTATACTACATTTTTGTTAAATTCCCCTAGTGGCTGCACAGGATATGATATATGATTTTAGAAATGTATATAAGAAAATGAGCTCCCTCTGTTATAGTGGACCTTTCTTTCGGGTAGAAGTATATGTAATTTGTCAGGAGACAATGCTCACAGGAAATCTGCAGGATGTACTTTAGCCATGGACTCAGTGTTAATAAATTCAAAGGAACACTACGTTCCTTTCACACCACATCATGATTATTGGCCTTTTATGCCTATTACTGAAATCTACACAGAGACAGCGCTGTCACATTCAAGTGTGGGGTCGTGAGCAGAAAAGCGGAACTAGGCCTTGCACCAATAATCACATAAATGAGGATTTGTGGGGGACAGCTCCTGAGTGAGGACACAAGAATTAATTTGTGTAGTTTTGTTCTATATAAATATTCAAGAGGTGGCTCGGTTAATACAGCCAACAAGAATTAACTACTTTCTTGGAAATGTCTTGAGGAATGATGCAACCTCTAAAACAGGTCTTTAATAAAATGTATCATGGCCTTTATTTTAAGACAATTGCATTCTGCCATGTTATATCAATCTGTTAATACACAGAACGTTAGAGCAACAGGATGTGTATAACAATAGCAGATTCACTTGTCTACTAAAAAAGAAGCTGCAAGGACATTGCGAACAGACACTATTCATAATGAAGTGGGATGTAGCATACCAGAGTAAATTCAGGACACTATAATATACACACACTGTAAGTCTAGGATTGCAGAGTTTAAAGGAATACGGCAGAGATGGGATTTTTTTTACTGGTTTCTTCATTTTATGAAAGTCTTTAATTCTTTGTTATACTTGGGCAGAGTTTATACAGGGATTGTGGAGACCCAAAAGGCCAAAACTGATCTGTCTCCAAGTTCATGAATTTTGTTGTGTAATAGTCATGTCCAAAGACTGGATTGAGACAATAATTTACAGGTACTCGGGTAAATATAAATAAGAGAAGTAAACCCGTCTTAAATGGCTTGAGCAGCCATATGATCTCCCTTAGCTGTATATGTAAATCCTGTCCAATAAATCTATATGGTGCCTAAATTCCCAACCTCCACTACATACAAACCTAGTTATCACAGTTGTTTTGGTGGTAAGGGATGGGTTGTAGTCCTTCATTTTATTGATTGGTAGGAATTCCAGCAATTGGAAGCCTGCCATTCTAGCATTTACTAACTGCAATTGAAATTCAAGAGGTCCTTCTATCTGGAGAACCTTCTCTCAGAATAAGAAAAGCTTACAAGGTATGGATTTCTATGGGTCTGACTTCTCTGACATCCAGAAATCAGAATGATGCTGTGCGTGTTTGTTCTTGTCTCATAAAATGGAGTCCTCTATGAGTGGGTAGTTACACCCCCTTGTGAAATCTAGTTACCATTTTAGAAGGGTTTGTCTAAATGGGACAGTCCTATTGACTATAAAAATAACTTGAAAAGCACTTAGACGTTTCCCTTCTGTTAAATCCACTCCTGACTTTGGCTCAATAAACGCAGCAATATCTGCAACAAAAATGCTGCGATTCCACAACATGGGGCCTCAGCCTAAAGGGGTATTTGAGGATCAGTATATTGATTGCCAATAAATATCAGACTATTCTCAATCTGATATTGATGGTCTCTCCTTAGAATAGGCCATCAATACACTGATTCTGGAAAACCCACTCAGGATGGGGATACAAGGGGCAAGTTTGCAGTCGATTAGTTGAGGCAGAAGTGGCATTGGCTATCCTGCTGTGATGTACAATAGCAGTATAGTAGGAGGAATCTCATCTACACATGACCAACAAAACCCCTGCACTGCAAAGTGCCATGCGCTGTGGGTTTTGAACCGGTAGCAAGTCAATTATTGCTGTGGGTTCAGATGAAGATTTCAGTCTTTACAATGAAGAGGTTGGAAGCTGTGCCAGCTGCTTGTGAGTCATAGCTGAGAGTTGCACCAAAAAACAGCTTATTTTGGATGTTTTTTTTTTTTTGCTGTGCCTAGATCCACTGCTAGATGTCTCCTATGGAGATCCCATCCTGTGTGACTTTAGCCTTATAATAGCAATTTCACCCAGCACAAAGCTGCCACAACATTCAAGTAACAAAGAGCTGTATTGGGAGGCAATTGAAGACTATAAATTCTGTTATTCTCTTTAAAGCAGGAAGAGTCATTTGGGAGAAAAAACAATCAAAGACTTTACATTTATTGTTTCAACTGTGGGTTAAAATGACTTTAAGTCTGGGTTTACATTATCTGAATAAGTCAATAGTATGAATATTGCTGAACCATGTGGGAAATATATGTTTATCTATGTCGCTCTGTGACATGGCCAATCATTAAATGAAATAATATCTTTCACTATGGTGTAACTTTTAGCATCTACTTCATCCATAGTGACTGCGATAATATAGTTGACATTTGCTTATAATATTTGAACAAGACCTATTGCTTCTCTGCTACCTCCATCAAATGTAGCTCAAACAGACATTAAGACTGGAGTATCGTACTGTAGCGGAGCGAACACAGGCCCCTACAACATGGAAATCGATGGAACCAACTTTGTAGCCACGACCCTTGACATTCACTCTTGTTCGTATTAGTTAAAGGGATTCTATGAGATTATGAAAAAGTACCAATTTGGTCAATAGTTTTCCTATAAGACATGGCTCATTGATTGGTAATTATTTCTAATCTCATGCCGCCCCTTTATCTTTAATTTTTCAACTAAATATAAGGCAGGTAAGGGATGGAGGCTGGAGATAAGACCCAGAAGACAGTCAGTCTGTCATGGTATAAAAACTGTACATGAATGGAAGAAAAAGAAATAGAAGGACTTGAAGAGGATACTCTGTATATAATAATGGTATGGGTAAAGGATAGAAGGGCAGAACTCTATCCCAAAACAGTGATATCTCGTCAACAGAGGACTGTAGAAGAGAAAAGGGTTGATTCAGCCAACCCTACCCTATCAATCTGCAGGGCTGGGTTGATATGTTGGGTACTGATGATAGACTCCCTTTCAATGAATAGTTGTCTACTGAACTTCAGGGAATGATAACATAGAGCATCTTTAATCCCTTACTATGGGCAAGAAGAAAGTTTACCTCAAACTGGAGGGTTGAATGAACAGCTAGAGAGACTGTCAATTAATCTCATTATTTATGCAGGCATAAGAATCGGTCACTAGCTATCTGCCCCTGGTAAAGAGCAATAATGAATCTGTATGTGCTTGATCACAATAACATTCGTTCATGTGTGTACAGTTCGGGTGAATGCTCCCTATACCAAAGATGGAGCTACACGAGCAGCCATTCCTTGGATATGCAGTGAGTAAAAAGTGTGTCAGGCGATCTTTCCTAGTTCTAAGGCCTTACCCTAAGATAAAGAGCCATTTCATTTAATTAGTGAACTGGTATTTGTAGTACTAACCCCATGCAACGTGCTTAGGGAATGCTAAAGCCTTCAGAGATTAGTTGGAGCAGATAAGTAAATCCTTAAACATAGAATAGCAGCACAACAATTTTCATTTGCATATTAATTATCAACCTTAGATGAGCAAGGTTACTTGGGAATAATTATATTTTCTGAGGGCTACGTGTGATGGTTGTGGTCTGTGTATAGTATATGTGTGGGTGGATATTTCTATGTGTTTGTGTGTGAATATATTGACTGCATTAAAGCTCAAGAAGCTTATTGACTAGGTATGAAACACAAATATGAATGACTTATTATATACTATTCTATTGGTGTAGCAAAATGCAAGTCAATTCTAAAAAGGCTATCAAGGTAAACTAACATGTGGCATGCCAGTCATTAAATTCAAGGCCATTAGCTTCATACAAATGCACTGAAAATAGGAGTCTGTCTGCATCATTAGAAAAAAAAATGTCAAGTTATTCTTTACCTCCAGTTCCATTTATTTTATCTAGTAGCATGCAAAAGTTATCTTTGGCTCTGTTCACATTTTGGTTTATGAAAGTCATGAAATTGTTCATGTGTTCCATGACGTGGGGATTTTATCCCTTGCAAGAGTGGACATATCTTACATGTAGCAGGTCAGCTACATAGGGGCACTGAAGACAAGGGGGCCCAATATCTTAAAAAGCAAAAAATATATACAATACTTCCTGCTAGTTGGTAGGTGTTCTGTAAGAGAGCCGACAATGAGCAAGTCACCTCTTGGCTGTTAGAGGACTCACAGGGGTTTTCTATTGTGTATGTCCCCACTGCTACCCTGGAAGGGTGGTTCTAGGGAAAATATGGTGCCACAATATGGATTCATACACACTTAATGTGCACTATACAGAGTTTATACATGTGGCAATGCAGTGTGTATGGACCATGAATAATAAATAACAGATGATATATATCTACCTTCCTTCGCAATGATTCCATTCCTTTCCTACTCTTCTCCTGATGTTCTACACAGATCTAATATATGTTTGGGATTATTTCATATGTAAGGCTGTTTCTTCTACTGTGGATATGCAGGGATGATTACAAATATAATATGCAGTACTGTCTATCCATAAACGTGTAGAGTCACCTAAGGTGAGCCTAAAGGAATATATAAAGAAATTGCATAAATAGCAGTACTAATAATAAAAATATATTATCAGAAACACTCACAATGAATGTAGACCTATGGAATATTTAGAATTTCTTGCAAAATTCCTTGTTCTTGCTCTGGGTCTTTCATTATGGTAGCCTATAATGTTAATGGAACACGAGCTATGTGATGTCATAAATTAACTTGTGTCTTGCTGATGGGTTGATTTTTCACTTGATTCCTAATTGAAATATGACATACCTGCAGAATATTAACTATATGTGAAACTAAGATCATAATATTGCTTCACTGTATTTCACATGCTGCGTGCAGAGGAGAGCTAATTTGCATGGAATTTGGAAATACTAGATATAAAGCATGCAGTATGTATACATAATATATGTTGTTAAAAGTAGCACTTATTGTTTAGAACTGATCTGCCAAAACTCTGAGTGAGTCTGTGAGTCCTACCTCTTCCTACCCTCCAAATATAGGTGTGATCAATTACATGATGTGATCAACTCATACAGTCTATTAGATGATAAAAGGGAAGCCAAAAGCATACTATATGGGTGTGGTTATTTAAAAGGATTTTCCAGCATATCAAAATTAAAGGGAGTCTGTCAACAGGAAAATCATTATCAAACTAATATACGTTATAGGTACCTTGTAGGATGGATTCTACGCTTCTTAAGGCTAAGGCCCCACGTGGCGAGCCACAGCAGAAAAGCTGCGGGAAAAAACCGGGGCAGCAACACATTGCAGCTTTTCCCACAGTGCTTTTCACAGAAAGTCCGCAGAGCGTATTTTTCGCAAGGTGTGGATGGGATTCGCAGTGACTGTAAAATGTCGCGTTGTTTTCTGTCATGTGGGCGTGTTTACACCATGTGGGGCCCCAGCCTAAAGTAGTTTTTCTTATTCTGCATTGAAGCTCCATTGTCATGAAAATCTGTGTTTTATTCTCATGCAAATTAGATGAAAAGGGCTTTAGGGGTGTGTCTTCTACTTTAGTTAACCGCCCCTAATTGCAGATAAAGTGTGACAAGTGGGAGGAGGAGCTGGGCAGTAGTTAGGGGTGATTATCTATAGCAGAGAGTGAAGCCCTGGCAGGAGAGGACATGCCCCTAAAGACCTTTCCAGCTAATTTGCATAGTAATAAAATGCTGATTTTTATGAAAATGGAGCTGCAAGACAGAATAAGAAAGACATCTATGGAAAGTGTAGAAGCCTCTCTACAAGGTACTGTCATTAGTCTGATACTGATTGTCCTGCTGACAGTCTCCCTTTATATTCAATAAGGCTATATAAGATAAAGTTACTCAGTACTTCTGTCTAAGTGTCACCCTCTGCACTAGACTTCTTGGTGTCCAACACACAGTTGATACTTCAATTTTAGGCAATCACTAATTGGAGACCTGACAAATTTTCTTCAAAATGAATCTGTTAGGTAATTTCATCTGCTCTATCTCAGAGCAGAAATGATTGAGAAAGTTCTATGATATATAGATTTATATGCTTTGGAGCAAGATTTCTGAGAAAAACGCAGAGTACATTCTGACTGGACTCCTAGCAGAGACAGTGAGAGTCCTGCTTATCCCAACCACACACATAGTGATTGACAGCCTTCTGTATATATACACTGATACAGGGAAAGCTGTCAATCGCTATGTGTAGATGAAGTGAACAATACTACTATTAACTCCCCTAGGAGTCATATCAGAATGTGCTTTGATTTTTACTCAGAAATCTTGCTCCAGATCCTCTTAAAAATAAGACTAAACTTATCACCTGACGGGTTTGCATTAATAGGAATAATTTGCTGTAATATTGTCAGAAGTGAGTCCACTGACAACATACAATGTAGTTACACATGCATTGTTTTATATTCAAAGTGCAGAATTTCAGGATGACATTTGTTACTCCATTGTGATCATAAGTGTCAAACCATCTTAATCTATAATGATGAATGAGAGAAAATTGTAAAATTGGCTCATACAGTTAGCTAGTCTATTGCGAATTTGGAAAATCTCAACGCTAGTATGTAATGCCTCTGATGCTGGTGATGAATACTTCCATGTATGGTGCATGTACCACACCAGGAAAAGTGAGCATCTTGCCTCAGACGGCAGTCATCAGCCTCATAGGATGGTCAGCAATTTGTAAACTTTGCCTCTGGATGTTTACTTTCTCCTTCATAGGACAGCCATAAGGAACAGGTGGCTGCAGAAATACCGATCGGCAGGCAACTCATAATGCCTGAGTAAGACTTTAATATATCCGGCACAATGTCTGCAGTCCTCCTCCTCTCTGTCCCACTAATGAATAAATTGCAAAGGAGCTCATAGAGAATTTCTTTACCAGGTTGCCTGGTAGTGTACTATATGTGTAACTAAATAACTAGCTAGCTATCTACTGTATCTGTACATCTACCCACTCTATCTATCTATCTATCTATCTATCTGATCCATATATACTTATCTATCATACAGAAATTTAAGGTTATTGTTCACACTGGCTTTGTTTAGTCCATTGTTCTGATCTGTCATAGGATCTGAACAATGGCAAAAAGCCAAGAGAATGCAAACAAAGTGATCTCCATTTGCATCTATCACCATTCACTCTAATATAAAAAAACAAGCTAGCAGTCACATACACATTAGGAAAGAAACGCGGCATTTTACAGTCACTATATAGTGGATGGGATACTGCGGGAAAATACGTGCAGCGGTCATGCTGCAATTTCCAAAAACGTTGTGGTTTTGGAAATCGCAGCATGTCGATTATAACTACAGAAACTCCGGCGGTTTCCCTATGAGTATAATTGATGCAGAAAGCCCACAGAGGAAACCTCTGCAATCTTTCTGTGAAAAGCGCTGCGGGAAAAACCATGATGCGTTGCTGCCGCAATTTTTCCTGCATCGATTTTTTGCTGCAGCCCGCTATGTGGGGCCTTAGTCTTAAAGAGGATCTTTCACGTCCTCATCAATGTGTGGTTTTATATACTGCTAGAAAGCCGACAGTGCGCTGAATTCAGTGCGTTAATTTCGTCCCCGATATCTCCCCACTGTCAGAAGGATGTGCCTTACAGCCTTGCGCTGAGGAACGTCCCCACTTACAGTACTCTACCATAGACTTATACCTATAGGGAAATAACCATTGTTTCCGTAAGTATAATT
This sequence comes from Leptodactylus fallax, assembly GCA_947044405.1. Taxonomy (NCBI): domain Eukaryota; kingdom Metazoa; phylum Chordata; class Amphibia; order Anura; family Leptodactylidae; genus Leptodactylus; species Leptodactylus fallax. The sequence goes on from CAMRHE010000094.1 coordinate 1,040,048, forward strand.
GACATACTGCGGTTTACAAAAACACAACGGTTTTGGAAATCGCAGCATTTCTGCTGCACGCATATTTCTGCAATTTTTCATAAGAATCCCATCCCTTTGTAGGGATTGTAAAACGCAGCATTTTTTGCCGCGCCCAAATTGTGGCATTTATGCCATGTGGGGCCGCGGCCTAAAGAGTAAATAAGTGATATCCGTATATTATATCTTCCCCACATATCTAATCTAATGAAGAATATTGTCTGTTCCACTCTATATTGTACAGCAGTAATAATGCCCATGTAATAATGACAGTAATATATGCACAAATATATGGAAATATATATTTGATGCTGGAATGGCCCTCTACTTAGTATGATATTTCGCCATGTTGCTATAGTGATGTTAGTTGGAGATTATCTTGGCATTTTCTCATGGGAACATTATTTTTTTTTTAATTGATATTCACTTTCTTTATGCTTTTTTTTCTATGATGCACAATGCTGCGGTCCTGTGATCACATACAGTATACATAATAGAAGCACAACAGTGTCTACAACAGTAAAATGGGCAGTAAAAGATTTTCCACTTATTTATTGTTCCATATGCCTTATTAGAGTGAATGGGTCTAAGTAAGTTAGGGGCTAAATAAGAATGACTGTAGTTCTATCAGACCCATTCCCCTCCATGTATTAGAAGATAATGTATGGAAATATATAGCAAAACAAAACCCAATGTTATCACAAGGGCTTCCAGGAGCTGAACCCCTGATTCTTCTGAACACCAGAGCGTTGTCTCTAGAGGAAGAGATGGAGTGGCGGGGAAACTCATTCATGCTTCTTCCTGGAGAAAGTAAAGGTGCTTAGTCACACTTCTTTGCCCAAGCAAGGAACACTGCTCTGCTTTGGCAAAGATGAATTGCCAGTTGGAGCCTGCAGGGGCTGTTAAAGGATGTACAGCAAAAGATTGTAATTTGTTAATAGTCTGGAATATCCAATAGTCTGGCACTCATTTCTTCTGATTTACAGGAAGATCTCTATTGTTACAAAAAGCATTTGCTATATTTTTTAAGACAGTGTGATAATCCAGAACATTAGGTTTCTAGCAGTTTCTGTAAATGCTGGATACAAGGAATTTTACTGTAAATTCAGCACATGCTAGAGGACAGTTTACAGCAGATGTACAGCAAGACAGTTTGACTGATGTGTTGTTACAGACCTGTGCCCCCTGGTGAAGATTATAATTTTGAGTTATTAATCACAACATATAGTTATTGGTGCAAATATTTTATATCTATTTTTTAACATGGGTATATAAAATATAATTTAAAGGTAGTCTGTCATCAGGATCACGCATAGTCAACTAGCCGTGCTGCATTGTAGGGCACTTCACAATGATCAAAATGGTGCTTTGGTATGGGCATCTGCTGATCCCTTGCAAAATAATCAAAACTTTTATAAACATGGAAATTAAATTGTAAGTGCTACATTGGACGTATGTTTCCATGCAAGTATCCTGGCTCTCCTCCTGTCTCCTCCACCACTTGTTTCTGTACCACCTCCAAGACACTGGGAAATATCAAGCCTGCTCCATGCATTTGAATCCCAGAGCAAGTGTAGTATAGTCCTGGTATTGAATATACTGACTATGCACTAGGATTCAAGTGTTCAGGTGAGAGATTTCCTAGCGATCTGGAGATTGTGTAGCTGTAAGACCACTGGAAGATGCAGTGGGGTGCGGAGAGAGGAAGAGAGCTGAGGCATTTGCAAGGAAAGCCATAACCAATGTAGCATTTGTTAGGTCATCTGCATATTAAAAAAAGTATCGATTTCCTTGAAAGGTGATCCTCGGATGCACATTAGGCTAAGGACCCATGTTGCAGAAAGGCAGATTTTTTAGGTGCTCCGGACACGCAGCAGAAAAAAAAAAGCTGCATTTTACAGTATCAGCAAAGTGAATGAAGTTTCATATAATCTCATCCACATATTGTGGGAAAAAAGCAGCTGCAGAAAAGCTGTTGGAAATCGCAGCATATCAGTTTAAGCTGTGGAGTCGCAAGCAATTTCCCTATAGATTTAATAGGGGAAGGAAAAAACACTACAGAAAAAAAAGCAAATGCGTTTTCGTTCAGTTTTTAAGTTATTTCACTATGCGGTGTCTTAGCCTAACAAAGCCAATGCAATTCATGTGATGTGCCCTACAATGCTGTATGGTTAGTTTACTATAAGTTATCCTGCTGGCAGACTCCCTTTAACGTTCAAAAGGAAAAACTGAAAAAAAGACCTAACAGGTTAAATGTTCGCAAATGTTACTTGTCCATGCAATGCTAGTAAAAAATGGAATTATAGCGCCATAATTTGATAACACTTCTGTATATACACAAAGGAAAAATTGGTTAAATTTGCTAAATTCAGTGTACTAATCCTCCAGCCCTCTAAAGACAGAAACTAGACCACCTGGCTCCACTTTACATGTGCCTGGCCAAGGTTTTCAAGTGGAACATGAGATTTAAAATCCAAGACTGGCAAAACACTGTGTATTCATGTAAAAATGGCTTCAATACAAATTGAGATTCAACACTATTTTAAAGAATTTCTCTTCCCAATGCAAAGCCACAAACTGACTTTTCTATTTATAGAATACCATCCACATGGAAGCCATTATTCTGATACAGCCAATGTGAGCATGCCAAAGCAAGACCTAAGCAATTGTATATGAATGTGGAATATGTATTGATTTATAAAATAATGTAAGTGCTCTTGAAGCAGAAGGGTTAATGGCTCAGGCACACTAGAGGCGGAAGCATAGTCACAGCTTTGAATCTGTAGAACACTTGCCTCAAGGACTTTGAAGGTCACCCTGATCTAGTGAGTGCTAGCAGCTTGCAGAGAGATAGGGCAAGCAGGGGCAGTAGGGAAGAGACAGACACTGATGTTTTCAGATTCATGTTGTGATGAAGAGAGCTTTGCATACTAGACACAGCTGGGAACGCTACTCAGGAAGGGGTACAAGCAGTAGACAAAAATCCAGACAATTTTCAAGACTGCCTGCCTACTTGTATTTACGGGGAAATTTCATTATTCTCTTCAAACTTTACCTATGTGACCCTTGAATTTTATGCAGAACAGCACTCTACTGTTGGGTTACCTTGAGTAAATACCACACAGAATGACTTTTTGCAATGCACTTTCTTGCCACACTAGAGACAATAGCTGCTTATTATTTTACCAGTTTATAAAATGCTGTTATCTCTCCCTTTTATGTCATCCCTCTCTTGCACAGCATGTTATCTTGTTAAAGCCAGCAGAGAATGTGAGTGAGCTACACAAAAGGAAGAGCTTTCGTCGGCCCCTGCTTTGTGCTCTTAGCGGTCGCCTGCGTTATCCAACTCTCCCTGCCCTTATCAGCCGGCTCCTCTAATTCTTCCCTATATTTCATTTGCTTTATCAGACTCTGCTTCGATTTACAGTTTAGACAGAGTCTAAAATGTTTATTAGTGTTTCTAGAAATAAAACCCATTTTAAATTCCGCTCACCAGCAAGTAGCCTTGGGCTTTAAATGTTTTAAGGATATTATACCCATTTGTAGTACGGTACTTTATCTTTGCAAAGCCGACAAGATGTATAAAAATTATCTTTGTCACTTTTTACTAATCCATCACAATATAAACCTTGTTGTTTTGTGGCTTCAGGCTATGTTGTAACAATAGCTGTTAAGTACCCATAAAGATCATATAGGTTTCTGTTGTGCAGGTAGAACAGTAGGCATGGCCTAGCAGGACCAACATGATATATTTTTCAGAACAATGGTATAGGAATGTTCTCATTGCTTTTTAGACTGCGAGACGCCTCATACTTCTTGCTGAAGTGTGCTTCCCAAAAGTTTCTGATTCTGAAGAACAGTCCTGATGTCTCAAGGAATTGTGCTTCTGTCTTGGCAGAATTGTCCTATTGCAGTCCACTTCATTTTGGAAGACATTCTCCAGATTACTGGGTAGGATTATGGAGAGGGAAGTCATGTGTAGGCTCAGTGACTGCCTTGGGAGCTTTATAGCTGACCGTAGAGCACCAGTGTTTTCCCTAGGAGAATTGTGGCTAGTGTCTGGCACTCTTATGGGGGCTCTGTAACACTCTATTGTAGTATGTTGTTTGTACAACATTTACATGTACTTCTTACGCTACATTTACACGAACAATGTAAAATTGATTGTGAAAAGTAGATGTAACGGTCAATTTTTTACCGCTATTTTGTATCCGTTAGGCAGTCATTTTCATGGATTGCTCATAGTTTTGAGTCTACCCAAGGATCCATGAAAGCAAAAAAAAAAAAAAAAAAATACAACATATTTTTTTGACCAACTGTTAAAATGATCCATCAAAAAAAACGGACCCAACTAAAATGTTTCTCTAAGCCCTGCTGTAAAGATTTCACAGATTTTTTTCCATTACTTTGTTTGAAAGGCAGCTAGAGCCATTTCCGTATGCACGTACAGTGTACAGTTATTATCTGTCAAGATTCCGTACTGATCCCATAGAAAAACCTTGTGGCATCATCCATCAGATGCTGCACTGTATAGCAAGGGGGCAAATACAGAGTTTAAACTGCCCACTGAATATAGGAGGTCCAAGAATCAATAGGCGCAGGAATTTGCTTAGCTTACTATATTTTCGTTCCACAGTCCTCTGTTCCAGGTGCCACCATCCAGCATCAGTGCTGCAGAATACACAGGTTGGCATTAGGAACCTGTGTGATATGGTAATCTACTTGGAGCAGAAATGGCCCAGGGATGGGAGCAATGAGTATAAGTAGGTATTTTTTCAGTTTTTTTCATTGGTCTGAACTTAGGGTCTGGAGTCTGATATCATTTAAGGGTCTGTGTTAGAATAACAGAGGTCTACTGTGTGTATGTAGCTCTATGTGGAAATATAATTTCATTATGGTATGGCGTTATTATTTTGGAAATATATTTAGTTAGTACATTGTAAATTATTGTATGGAATTATTCTGTATGTAGTGTAAAGTGCAAGGTGCAACTGTACAGCAGAACAGTATCAGTTAGGTGTATTGTATGGGTTTGTTATTGATGTGCTTTTATGTGAGGCAGTGAGTGTTTCTGCCCATCCATACAAATTTTTGATCAGTGTTTCTTATTTGAGTATCTCCTACATATTCAAGTTCACAAATGCCCCTCTTAAGAAAACCCTGAATACGCCCCTGCTGCTTGGGGAAGAATATCTCCAACATATGTCTTCCTGTTTGCAGTTATGAAGAATCCAGCACACAGCTCTATCATTTTCTTCAATCCTTAAAGGTGTCATACCTCTTAAAAAGTGTTCACACATTCCCCTAAATGGAATATACTGCATGCTTTTTTTTCATTTCTTTAGTAGCCTGTCTGACATAGTAATGGGCTGTTTATATCGTGTTTTGATTGGTTTTATGGATGCAAAAATCTCCTGCTAAAAACTGATGAAAACAGATGGAAACGGATGACCATCCATGGTATATAGACAGATTTCTGTAGGATATAAAACACTTTTGAGCTCCACAAAAAAAAAAAAAAAAACCCATCAGTTTTTATTGAACATTGACTTAATGCAAACAGATGGCCATCAGTTTCCACCAGTTTTCATCCGTTTTTAGCATCAGTTTTCTGCATCCGTAAAGCTGATCAGTTAAATAGACAATTAAAATGCAATGTGAACAGCCCCTAATCTATGACATGATTTTTAATTGGAGCTACAGATATGTCTTCTCTTACCTACCTATTCTATTGTTTGTGTCTGTGAGTGCCTACCTCCACCTCATGAACTAACTGGTTCTATGTAGCATCTTCAAAATGTGTCATTCATTTGTAAAGGCCTGAAGTAGGAGCCTCTGTGCTTTGAAAGCTGACAAATGTAATTTTAAAGGTATCATACATAAAATAATTTTGCCTTTTTTGACACAAAATTATCTAATATCACTTTAAGTGCTATCTACAAATGGTAACTCACAATTCTACAAATTACGTGTTTAAGGCCGGGGCCCCATGTTGCAGCGTTTTGGTCGCAGCTGAAAAACCATGGCAAAAAAACACTGTGTATTGCAGTGCCTGCAAAGTGGATGGGATTCTGGCTAATCCCATACACACATTGCAGAAAAAAATCCACAGCAGAAATGCTGCAATTTCAAAAATGCTTGGGTTTCCGTATAGGTATAATAGAGACTGAAAGTCCACAGAGGAAAAGCTGCAGAAAAAAAAACGTGATGTGTTTCCACCATGGTCTGTGGCTCTCTGCGTGGGGCCCTTAAGGTGATATTAGCATATACAACGTCACAAGATTGTAATAAGCTTCTTTCACATATCCAAGTGTTACCGTATAATTCTAACGACTCTTACAAGGAAATTTTATCTGACCAAGTAGGTGCTGGTTGGCACTGTGCTTCTTTACCAGTGAAGTGCACTTTATGTCTGAGAATGTGCTGCTCAGTTGTTGAAGGGCTTGGAGAAGGATATAATCATCCATAGATTGTGGTGTCAGAGAATAGTAATCACTATTGAGCGCATTTTCTGAAATTTGTTCAAGGTCTGATTTGATCAAATCGGTCATTAGATTTCATTTTGTCTAAATCGAAAGCGCCCCAATTGCCCTAAAAGTGGTGTATAATATTCTGACGTCTCCTGGGACTGAATCTAACCCCCTTCAAATTCTTTAATGCAAAGGCAGTATTAGTAACATCAAAGTATGTTACTTATACAAAGTAGTAACATATACAGTATGGCTATATGTAAATATTTGGTAGCAAGTGGTAACAAAAATACTCTTAAAGGTCAAGGCCCTACCTTACCTGTAAAGTGGATGGCATTTTGACTAATCCCATCCACACACTGCAGAAAAAAATCTGCAGCAGAAAAGCTGCATTTTTAAAAATTGCAGTATGTCAATGATACCTACAGAGACACAGGCATTTTCCATATAGGTATAACAGGGGAAGAAAGTCCACATAGGAGAACTCTGTGGACTTTCTGTGAAAAACATTGCGGAAAAAAACGCAATGCTTTTCCGCCGCGGTCTTTTCCACAGAATTTTTTGGCTGCAGCTCTATACATAGGGCTTTAGCCTAAGGCTAATGCCACAGGTAGTGAAATGCAGCTAAAAAACCATGGAAACAAAACTCAGTGAAAACGTTGCTTTTGTTCAGCAGCTTTTTTTTTTCCTGTGAGTTGCCGCAGCAGTGAAAAATGCTGTTTCCGCAACGTGTGGCCTTAGCCTTGCAGGTTTTTCTGCATTTGTTCGAGCCAAAGCCAGGAGTAGTTTGAGCAGAAAGGAGATGTATAAGAACTTCCTTTATATTTTCCATTCCTTTTTAGCAAGAAAAAAAAATTGCTTTCTGCGTTGTGGGGCCTCACACACGCACTAAAACACACTGCACTGTCAATTTTTTAATGCCTTTTATAATGAAAAAAAATTGCCCTTCATTTCTGTCTTCTACTTATCTGTAAATGGCAGCCATTATTTTACGTGACCTCATGCAGGTCAAACCTGGATACTCCAAAATCTGAAATTTTCGTGAAATTTGTAATGAGTTTGATTCATACAGAATCAATTCTTTCATCCCTAGTAGTCACTCTAGTTGTGAACTTGTCTGTATGCATTACATTGCCTTAAATGTCAGGTTTAAAGGTGGCTGACAAGCGCATTGCACATGGTTATGAATTATCATAAATACTTACTTTTAGCCATTGGTTGCTGTCTTGACTTAAAGGAAACCTGTCAGGTGCTTTTTCCACCATAAACTGGCCCCATCACGTGCAAGATACAATGATGACATTTCCATCGGTGTCCTCTGTAATCTTTCTGTTGCAGCAAAGGAAAGTTATACATGTTGGAAAGCATAAAAAGTCATATGTAAGTTACTCTAAGTAGTGGGCGGGGAGTCCCCTCAGTCACTTCATGACGTCACGAGGGGTTGTCAATCAAATTTATGACTTCACTTTGTTGTAACAGAAAGATTACAGAGGGCACCGATGGAAAGGTCATTACTTCATCCTGCACATGATGGGGTCAGTTTATGGTGGAAAAGCCACCTGAGAGGTTCCCTTTAATTCCAATTTCAGACATTTCTCCTATAAATGTATAAGGAAATTAACCTGATTTCGGTAATTATGTATATGTTCACATGTATTCTATTTTCAAGGAAATTTTATTTTAAGACACAAGATAAATTTGCAGACTCAGTTTGGCCCATTTCTGATAATCTTTTATAGAACTGTACTGACAAAGGAAACCTATGACTGTCTTTGCTTAGCTTAGCATTGTTTGCACTTTTAACAGGACTAAAACTTATAGATCGTATATGTTTCATACTTTATGCTAATATGTTATTTATCATATAGAATGTGGGTCAGTATAAGAAAAAGTGATCCCTATTTGTCAATGTAATTGTTTGGATGAAATTGATGAAACATGTTCTGTTGATAAATATGGAGCAATCACTTTGCCCCAGATATGCTCCAGCTTTGAAGTGATAAATAGCCCAGCTGGATAGGACTCTTAAAAGAGGTCTATATCAAACATCTAAGGAACAAAAAAGTTAAAGATTTCCTTCAAAAGGGAAAAACAACTGTAAGTACTGTCCTTATTATCTAGTACTGCATAAATAACAGAAAGAAACACCAGGTAATATAGAACTCTTACTAGAGTGCATTTATATGTTAATATATTACAAATTGTCATAGATTATAATGTTATGTTATGCAAAACACCTATGCCTTACAGATATAACCATAGTAATAGTTATCCCACTGTAACATAGCCACTGATGTGGCATTATAATAACTAATCGTGATAAATTTAGCACAGCTTGTGCATCATGATAAACCATGTTGTTTTATGTTATATCGCCTCATGGCTGCCTTATATTCACACATTATCGTCCGGAGTGCCCTGAAGGCCCCAACTGAAAATGGCACCTCACCTTGCCTACATAAAAGGTGCATGACCTGCAAGCACATCCACACCGCTGACAGTGTACCTATCCCACAGTCACAACAGGTGCACAGAATTAGGGGGACATTTTCCTGCAGGTCTTCCAATGTGGTGTACCTCATAATGTGTGTGCAATGTCCCACCACAGGCCTCTATGTGGGGGAAACAGGGCAGAGACTCAGTCAACGAATGAACTCACACAGATCCACCATTAATAACAGCAGAACCGATCTCCCAGTGGCCGCACATTTCTCCGGAGAAAACCACTCTATTGAAGATTTGCGGGTTGTGGTTTTAATGGGACATTTTAAGACACAGGAGAAAAGAAAAGAAATGGAGTATAAATTTATGCAAAAATTTCAAACTCTGCAATTTGGACTTAATATTCATGCCAGCTTCATGTCACACTATGTTTGAACCATGAACTGAACTCAATATTCATGCCAGCTTCAAATCACACTATGTGTGACCTGTGAGGGTCACAAATCACCTCCTGATAGCAAACAGATAACAGCAAGAATTACTGATCCCTCCGTCACGCACCAAAAGTTTCCAGACTGTTTTTTTGACCTGTTGTAAATAACTTCTCTACTTAGATTGCAATTTTTTTTAAGGACTCTAAAATGCTTTGAAAACCATGTGTATAAAAATCTGTTAATTTTCAGTTCTTGTATCACACCATGTCTGATGAAGGGAGCGAGCACTCCTGAAAGCTTACTTATAAATATACTCAGTTAGCCTCTAAAAGGTATCGCCTGATTTCTTCACTCTTCCATTATATTCACATATACATTTTACATTTAATTTCTTCTAACTTTGTCCCTTTTTCCTTAGACATATTTCAAGGTAGGTGTTAAATGTGTCTAAACAAAATATATATATCACATAGCATGTACTTTTTTGTGACAGAATACTGGCACATTTTATTTGAGATTTAGTAAGTATACCCAAATATATTCAGTTTATAGTTTTGTTTCATTATATGCAGATGTACCCACCATTGCCTAAGGATATATTCACTTGACGTGAAAAAAAAAACGGACAAATTGGTCCGTTTTTAATAGTCATTTTACATTTCTTTTACATCCATTTTATAGCTTTTTGCCCATTTTTGGCGGCCAAGTGTCTTTCATTTTGCATGTCTTTAATAAATTGGTCTTTTTTTTTTTTTACCCAATGCCCTGCTACATTTTTAATGTTCATCCCTCAAATGCAAATTGTTTTTGAAAGCTGCAAAAAATGGACCCATTGACAATGGAGAGCGCGTGCACGTTGAAATGGCAAATATGGAATGTCTGTTTTTTTAATTGTCCATTTTTTCTGTCCTTCAAAAAAAAAAAAAACGGATACGTGAATACACTCATTAACTCACTTTGTATTAAGTCCTCAGTCTGAATATGGTAAAGGACTCCAATTTCTCATAAAAACAATTCAATACAATGTCACAACATGCCAGTAAAACCCATGAAAGGCTGTGTTCCCAACATATCCACTAAGCAGCCGCAGATAGACACATACAAGACCGGCATGTCATGACATTATGAAACCAAGCTGTTCTGAAAAGCTGGTTGCACACATCTGGACATATTCTGGTAAGATGAAAAGCAACAAAGAATAAATCTGTTTTTTTTTCTTTTAGATTGAAAATCATCTGCTTTTTCCCAGTGTGAATAAGGAAGGGAATAATAATGCTTTTTAGGCAGGACTGCATGAAGCGCAAGGAAAAGAGTGCTGAAGTATTGGTATTGCACTCACCTTTGGGAGTTGTGTGTAGAGACAAAGCTCTCATGAACGTTTTTACACATTTATCTCTTCACTAGCTACCAGCTGCTGATCCTTCTTGGTAGGCCTCTTTTGGTCAGGGGGAACAGTCCTGAACAGGAACCCAATTTTCACAAACCGTGTAGTGGTAGGTTTGAAGGATGGTACACAAGCATGTTGGGGGTACAAGGAATAAATAGCAATTTTATGGGCTATGAAAGCACCATATAAAAATAAAATTTGGATATTATGATAAATGTGTAGGAGTAGAGAAGGAGCAGAGAAGGCTCATACTGCCATATTTTCTGACTGTGTTCTCAGAACATGTAACCATATAGTATCCTTGCAGCCAGGAAGCCTTTGATTTGGACGTATGCCTCTTTGTAGTTAATGTAATTATCTTTAGCATGACGGAGACGTCATATTTCAGGCCAGAGTCTGCAGTTTCATAGCCACTCTGATACTGTTCTGTGGAAAAATTATGACTTACGGGTAATTCTAGCAGAAAGTAGTCTACTAGTGATAATAAGAAAACATGGTTCTGACTGATAGGTTGATGAGGATTATATTGGCTGTTTGGATTAAACTGACATAAGACACATACAGGCCATCTTTAATGGTGGATTTACGTCATCCATTAGCCTTAAAGGAACACTGCAAATGAACTGGTACTGTTGTGCCTAGAGAAACTAATAAGACCAATAATAGTACTCATTGTGCCCAACATTCGGGGGGATGTGTTAGTGAGATCTGCATATTTATATTTTTTAATTGAATGTATATTATATATAGATATATCTATATAGCAAAATACTAGGGTAAGCAAGGACTTAAAATTCTCTCTATGGCATGTACCTTGTATGTCTTGACTATTGTCATGATCCTCAATAGGGTAGTCCACATTGGACAATTTCTTATTGGTAGAAGCTGAGAAGCCGATCCTATGGTGTTCTGGGGTCCACAGTTATTAGCTGTAATGTGAATCTGAACCAGCAAGTGTTCGATTCCCCTGCAGTACCACCACAGGGTAAATGAAACATGTCACACTTCTCATTGCAATCAATGGACTGTCTGTTACACTGCGGTCCTCCACAGCAAGACACAATCTTTGTAGCCATTCTGGTTAATCAATGAGGGTCATAAACCAGGCAGCCCCTTTAACTGTTCCCTCCGCCTGTGCTGTTTTCCTTTAATAACACATGTTGTAGTAGCCCAAGCAGTGGTTTATTCGCTGAATTTCTAACCTCATCTCCTTTGATAGCATAATTAGTTGTCTCATTTGCAGCATTCACCAGCTGTCTAGCGTCAGCGACTGTCTTTCACCTCTCACGCACAATGTGCACCGTCTACTTTTTATCACGCGGCTGTGATTGTCACCTCTCTCCCTTATCATTCTCTCCCTGCTTGTTAGCCATCTCTTCCCCTATTTTACATTGTTTCTATCTCTCGCTGCTGTCTTCCTTCCATTATTTCTCTGTCTTGGTGAAATGGAGCTGACTTTATTGTTGTTTTTCATTCCATAGTTTTTATTAGCAGTCTCATTACTACATTCTACATTGCCATCTGCTTCTGTCCTTTCCTCTTTGCTGTGGTCTTCATGCCTATACCTCTCGCTGTTTTTCCTGATGTTTATTATTACATGTTGGCGAAAGCAGTTTCTCACTGTGTTGCCCGTTGCTTTATTTTATTGTTTACTGGGTTCTGTGTCATTTCTTTTGCTATTGTGTTAACTGTCCTTGATAGCTGTCTTTTCACCTTCAGCTAGTGCATATTTCCAGCTTTTACAGGATGCCTCATTTCCCGTCTGCCCATGTCACCCATTGGTAACTGTCCTTAAATAATGCCCTGCGGGTACTGCTGTCACCCCTCGGTCTGTGTGTTTACGATGGCAAGATGACAGCTCCCTTGCTCAGCCCATCACTCAAATTCCCTTGTTAAACACACAATAACATCCGACATTGCCTATCAAACAGCTAGTGGGAATCTTGTTGTGCTAATGGCTGGTTTCATGTTTAAATATAAATTAACAATGTACTGTTAATGATGACAGCCGTGCTAATAGCCCACTCTCCGAGACTGCCTGCCAGATTGGGGAAGTGCATAGTGACTCCCTTCCCTCCCGAGCAGAGGCATAAGCAGTTCCCTTGATGTTTCTTCATGTCCCTGGTGCCCTGCACAGTTTTGTAAAGAATGAGCTGCAGGGACAGGCAAAATGCTAATGATTTTTCCTGAGTTACATATCAACAGCACAGAAATGGAAAGATTTCAGACAACCAACTAAATCATGCATTCAGGCTTATAGTAGACTATGTTAGAAATATACAGAAGTGATTCTGCATTATGCAGAGATATACATTCTGGATTGTCCGCTCGTATGCAGACAGTCGATTTAGGGACTAAAAGATTTTCTTTTTAAATATGCTACTATAGGCTGAATAAAGTTGGAAATGTTCCAATAGTTCCCTTTAGATAATGTTATAGTGTTGCACTGCTTTTGGGTGATACAAGCTTTGGAGTGCCTTGCTTACTTTGCAATTGCTTCACAGTTGATGGCACTAGAAAAAGGGAAATTCTTAGGTGGTTTTCCTACTATAAACTGACCCCATCATGTGCAGGATGAATTAATTCTCTTTCCATTGCTGTCCCTCTGTAATCTTTCTGTTGGTACAATTTGAAGTTATAAGTGTCTGAAAACATCAAAAGTAATATTCAAATTATCCTAAAAAGCCGCGGTGGGCGGGGAGCAGCTTCAGCCTCATCACACTGTATCCTTTCTACTTACACCCCCTGGACATGATTGACATATACCACATGCCGTCAGGGACTGGGGGGTTGTGAGGGAACTGCACTACTTGTCAGTGCATGTAATAGAGGGGGCACCAATAGTTTTCAAGAAGCTACCTCTTGAATGGACAGCATATACTGTATAAATATCCACTGATAAAACAGAAGTGATAAAGAAAATATCACAGGATATGTACCAAAGTACAGACCACATAACATATTCTGTCATAACAATTTGCCTAATAAGTTACTCTTCCTGTGAAATTCCATTGCAATTCTATCATGTATGGTAGAGTCTTCACTCAATTTCACACTCAATTTGCACCCACTGTGACCCCTACAATTATGTCAGAGCTTTATTCATTCATTTTGTTTTGGATTCTGCCAGTTCAGGCCTAAATTTTGATATGGTTGGAACCAGTTAATTTCAATTTGGGAATGAAAATTGCCTTAAAAAGTTATGTCTGACACTCTGAGGCCTCCTAGGAATCTTGTCTAATGTCTTTCTAGATCAAGGGTAGGCAACCTTTTTTGTTTGGCGCACCGATTTGAATTAAAAAATCAAAGATGAAGTACATGGAGTGCCGGTCAATAATAATAATATGTCCCATAGCGGCCCCAACACACGGTATTATGTCCCATAGCAGCCCCTGTACATGGTATTATATCCCATAGCGGCCCCTGCACACGGTATTATGTCTCATAGCGGCCCCTGCACACGGTATTATGTCCCATAGCGGCCCTTGCACACAGTATTATGTCCCATATCAGCCCCTGCACACGGTATTATGACCCATAGCAGCCCTGCACATGGTATTATATCCCATTGTGGCCCCTGCACACGGTATTATGTCTCATATCGGCCCCTGCACACGGTATTATGTCCTACAGCGGCCCTTGCACATGGTATTATGTCCCATAGCGGCGCCTGCACACGGTATTATGTTCCATAGTGGCCCCTGCACACAGTATTATGTCCCATAGCGGCCTCTGCACACGGTATTTGTCCCATAGCAGCCCTGCACATGGTATTATATCCCATTGCGGCCCCTGCACACGGTATTATGTCTCATATCGGCCCCTGCACACGGTATTATGTCCTACAGCGGCCCTTGCACATGGTATTATGTCCCACAGCGGCCCTTGCACATGGTATTATGTCCCATAGCGGCGCCTGCACACGGTATTATGTTCCATAGTGGCCCCTGCACACAGTATTATGTCCCATAGCGGCCTCTGCACACGGTATTTGTCCCATAGCAGTCTCTACACACAGTATTTGTCACATAGCGGTCCCTGAACACAGTATTATGTCCCATAGCAGCCCCTGCACACGGTATTATGTCCCATAGCGGCCCCTGCACACAGTATTATGTCCCATAGCGGCCTCTGCACACGGTATTTGTCCCATAGCGGTCCCTGCACACAGTATTATGTCCCATAGCGGCCCCTGCACACGGTATTATGTTCCATAGCGGCCCTTGCACACGGTATTATGTCTCATAGCGGCCTCTGCACACGGTATTTGTCAGTACAGTAATGCATTGCTGGCTGGTGTAACAGAAAGACACCTCTCACTCAGTCTCCTATCCTGCCTCTATCAATTAATGAATGAATTAATTAATTAATTAATTAATTCATCAAATCTTCTTCTCCAGTCCTTCTTAACACAGACATTATACTTCCTCACATTGTATTCTCTGTGTATTATTTCCTATCTACAATACTGTGTAAACATTTTAAGGCAGGTGTAGAAAAATTGCAGCAAATATAAATGCTTACAAAGTAGAAGTGATAATAGTTAATATTTGGCAATTAACACAATGAAGTTATTGAACAAAAGAGAAATCTAATAATTAAATCAATATTTGGTGTGACCAACTTTTGGAGAAGGAGTCATCGAAATAATGGTCCAGCCAAGAGTGGCACGCGAGGCTTATTTCCCTGGCACGGCAGCCCAAGTCCTCATCCAGCAGTTTCGATCGGACCAAACACGGCCGAAACAAAACTGCTATTATTATACTGTGGGGTCTCTTCAGACCCTGAGTATAATAAGCGGAGCGCCCGGGGAGGTGATGAAACATAAAAAACAATGTTACTCACCATTCCACGCTCCGCAGCCGCTGTGTTCTCTTCGGGCGCTTCTGCCTGAAGTCAGCTGACAGGGCCTCAGGTGTCACATCTGCGTCTGGCATCATTACGCATAATGACGCCTCGTGACCCCTGAGACCCAATGAGCGGTCGCTGACTACAGGCAGAAGCAACCAAAGAGAACACAGCGGCAGCAAAGCGTGGAATGGTGAGTACATTGTTATTTTATGTTTGTCACCTCTCTTCGGCCTCCACTTATTATACTCTGGGCTCTGAAGAGACCCCACACTATAATAATAGCTAGTGAGTGGCACAAATTGGAATATTATGAAAGTTAGAATATTATACCGTGTGCAGGGGCTGCTATGGATATACTACCGTGTACAGGGACCATATGGGACAAATACCATGTGCAGGGACCAGTATGGGACATAATACTGTGTGCAAGGGCTGCTATGGGACATAATACCGTGTGCAGGGGCCGCTATGGAACATAATACCATGTACAAGGGCCGCTATGGGACATAATACTGTGTGCAGGGGCCACTATGGAACATAACACCGTGTGCAGGGGCCACTATGGAACATAATACTGTGTGCAGGGGCCGCTATGGGACATAATACTGTGTGCAGAGGCCGCTATGGGACATAATACTGTGTGCAGGAGCCACTATAGAACATAATACCGTGTGCAGGTGCTGCTATGGGACATATACCGTGTGCAGGGGCCACTATGGGACATAATACCGTGTGCAGGGGCCGCTATGGGATATAATACCGTGTGCAAGGGCTGCTATGGGACATAATACCATGTGTAGGGGCCGCTATGGGACATAATACCATATGCAGGAGCCGCTATTGGGACATAATACTGTGTGCAGGGACTGCTATGGCTGTGGGACATAATACCATGTGCAGGGACCACTATGGTACATTATTCTGTATAACGGTGTGTTTTCTGTATTATGGATGTGTTTTTGCAAAGAAAACTCAGGCTTTTTTTTTTTTGTGCAAAAATGCACCAGTTTTACATCAAAGTAAAAGTTTCAGTGGCCTAAGAATATAGCTGCATCCAGAAACATAGTGTGTTTCCACCATAAGGATTCTGCCATACGGTGCTCCTGGACACATTTACTACTAATTGGGGGCTGCACATGTACTTTCATTGCTTCTAATCGGAAAGTACAGGTGCGCCCCAGGAAATAGCAGTAAACGCATGCAGCCTAAAGCATCTGGTGGCAGCACTTCTGTGTTATGGTTTGTGGTATATGACTTTAGTTTAGGGGTTGTCAGACTTATTATTATTATTATTATTATTATTATTATTATTGACTGGCACACCGAGAACCTCATCTTTGATTTTTTTAATTAAAATCGGCACGCCGAACAAAAAAGGTTGCCTACCCTTGGTATAGCCCCTACAGAGCCCTGATCTTTAACAACATTGGTATTACATGAAGAGACAGAAGGATGTGAACAAGCCTATAGCCCCAGAAGATCCTTTAAATATTGTGGGCAATGTACCTAGAAGAATTGATGTTGTTTTGAAGGCAAAGGCTATATATAGCCTTTTTATATGACAACACAAAGCTCTTTACACTTCTGTTTTTGAAAGCATTTTTACTTTGCAGGATTTTTCCAAACCTTTTTCCAAGCATTTGCACAGTATTGTATCACAGGACTATCTGCAACCATATCTCTCTAATCTTTCCCCACAAAATGGAAACCTTTTCATTCTGCTTGAACTTTTTTTTTTGTTTTACTTCCTATGAGTCATCAGTAATCTTAAAACTAGAGTCCTTCAGGACTGTCTGTCTCTTGTCATAAGGGTAGTTTGCAAGGCATTGTGAGTGAACCTTCTCTGTCTTTTCCATGCCTGTATATGGTAGCTCCCATTTTAGCCAGTTTGTACCAAACAAACTGCAAAAAATTCTGATTCATTCAAACCCAAATTTTTTTCAAAATTCGGAATATAGGTACAACCCTCTGTGAACCCTGATGGTCATGCCCTGTTTATGAAAATTAATGGATAATCCAGTTGCAGCAGAATGACCTTAGTGTTGTATCTGTTTTACACAACAACCTGGAAGTATATACAGCTTTATATAGCACCTGGACAGTCTTGATATACTTCTAGAAAAAACTCCATTTTTTTTTTTTTACTTTTTTTTGGCATCAGATGTACAATTATTTTTTTGTCTATTAATCTAAGACATGAAAGACTATAACTAAATGGTGTCTTATAACTTGTAATAAAGGGAAGCAACACAATGCATCCAAAATAAAAGGGTTCAAGAACTGCAAATGTTACAGAACACAGCATATGCATTTCTGATGTCAGCTTTCTAGAGATGGCACATGCAGATAAAACACTTGAATGCTTCGCATGCAGCTGTAATATATACCTATATAAAATGAGACATTTTTGTCACACAAGATAAGGGACCTCCATAAGAACTCATCTCTTTTGTCAGAAAATAAGACACATACCCAGCACACAGAGCCAATTTGTGTAACAGTCCATGAAGCGCTTAGCCTCTCATATAAACATACACTTGCAGATGGATTTCATGTTATTAAGGCTTCTAGCTGCATCTGTGATCCAGATTATTTATACTGCACTTTGAAACACTCACTGACTAACAACTGAAATATGCAGGTCTTCAATTTGATAAGAAATCCTTAGGTCAGATCAAGAAATAAAAGAGAGTTCATATGGTCTAGCTAGTTCTTAATAACTAAAAATGACATTTTTTTTTGGTTCAGTAAAATTTCTGTTTTTACATTAAGTCAGAAGGATACAAAGGGGGAAATTTATCAACCCATGTACACTAGTTTTCTAGCGTAGATGGGTGGATTGATGCGCATCTTTGACACACGACCCTTCCCTGCACCAAAGATACGCCACATCCCCCGTTCTGTGACTCCCTCGCCATTTTATATAAATGTGGGTGAACCTGGGCAGGCTGGGGGCACCTCGGCCCATCATTTATTGTAACAGGAAATCTATGCCAGTTCCTGACTGGTGTAAATTTCTGTTACGGTGCACTGGTGTGTGCCTGATTTATTAAGAGGCCAGAGTCTTTTAATAAGTCAGGTGGGCCATGTACCTGTGGGAGCCTTTATTAAGACTGGTATACACTATGCCAGTCTAATAAATCCCATCTCACCCCCCCCCCCCTTCCCATTGACCTCTCTTGCAGGTGAGACTTAAAAGACATGCATGCTCAATAGGTGTGTTTTCCTTTTGGAAGAGGTTTGGTTCATATCCCATTTCATGTTCCAAGACTTATTTGCAAGTGAGACATGTGCTTAGAGGGATCACTGTACCCTCCAAAAGGTGGCATTGGAGAACTAATTAGTATTTTTTTCCCAGAATTCCCAGGGGTGTGTGTATGCATGGCTTTAAGTCTCCCTAAACATAAAAAGGTTGTCTCTGCAAGGAGACATAATATACTCCTGACCTACAGTACAGACCAAAAGTTTGGACACACCTTCTCATTCCAAGAGTTTTCTGTATTTTCATGACTATAACAATTGTAGATTCACACTGAAGGCATCAAAACTATGAATTAACACATGTGGAATTATATACTTAACAAAAAAGTGTGAAACAACTGAAAATATGTCTTATATTCTAGGTTCTTCAAAGTAGCAACCTTTTGCTTTGATTACTGCTTTGCACACTCTTGGCATTCTCTTGATGAGCTTCAAGAGGTAGTCACCTGAAATGGTCTTCCAACAGTCTTGAAGGAGTTCCCAGAAATGATTAGCACTTGTTGGCCCTTTTGCCTTCACTCTGCGGTCCAGCTCACCCCAAACCATCTCGATTGGGTTCAGGTCTGGTGACTGTGGAGGCCAGGTCATCTGGCGTAGCACCCCATCACTCTCCTTCTTGGTCAAATAGCCTTTACACAGTCTGGAGGTGTGTTTGGGGTCATTGTCCTGTTGAAAAATAAATGATGGTCCAACTAAACGCAAACCGGATGGAATAGCATGCCGCTGCAAGATGTTGTGGTAACCATGCTGGTTCAGTATTCCTTCAATTTTGAATAAATCCCCAACAGTGTCACCAGCAAAGCACCCCCACATCATCACACCTCCTCCTCCATGCTTCACGGTGGGAACAAGGCATGTAGAGTCCATTCGTTCACCTTTTCTGCGTCGCACAAAGACACGGTGTCGGAACCAAAGATCTCAAATTTGGACTCCTCAGACCAAAACACAGATTTCCACAGGTCTAATGTCCATTCCTTGTGTTCTTTAGCCCAAACAAGTCTCTTCTGCTTGTTGCCTGTCCTTAGCAGTGGTTTCCTAGCAGCTATTTTACCATGAAGGCCTGCTGCACACAGTCTCCTCTTAACAGTTGTTGTAGAGATGTGTCTGCTGCTAGAACTCTGTGTGGCATTGACCTGGTCTCTGAGCTGCTGTTAACCTGTGATTTCTGAGGCTGGTGACTCGGATGAACTTATCCTCCTCAGCAGAGGTGACTCTTGGTCTTCCTTTCCTGGGGCGGTCCTCATGTGAGCCAGTTTCTTTGTAGCGCTTGATGGACACTGCACTTGGGGACACTTTCAAAGTTTTCCCAATTTTTCAGACTGACTGACCTTCATTTCTTAAAGTAATGATGGCGACTCGTTTTTCTTTACTTAGCTGCTTTTTTCTTGCCATAATACAAATTCTAACACTCCATTCAGTAGGACTATCAGCTGTGTATCCACCTGACCTCTGAACAAGACAACTGATGGTCCCAACACCATTTATAAAGCAAGAAATCCCACTTATTAAACCTGACAGGGCACACCTGTGAAGTGAAAACCATTTGAGGTGACTACCTCTTGAAGCTCATCAAGAGAATGCCAAAAGTGTGCAAAGCAGTAATCAAAGCAAAAGGTGGCTACTTTGAAGAACCTAGAATATAAGACATATTTTCAGTTGTTTCACACTTTTTTGTTAAGTATATAATTCCACATGTGTTAATTCATAGTTTTGATGCCTTCAGTGTGAATCTACAATTTTTATAGTCATGAAAATACAGAAAACTCTTGGAATGAGAAGGTGTGTCCAAACTTTTGGTCTGTACTGTATGTCAATGGCTTCTCACCTAGCCAACTGGTACCCTGCTCTGCACTGACGAAAGGCGAGAACTTGAAACAGTTATCTGCAGATGGGTATACTTTCCTTATGAAAACGATTTCAGTTTGGCTCATACACAAAGTAATGTTCCAAGAATTCTTAGTATGTCAGACATATACTTATACAAAGATACATAACAAAGGGTAGAGATGGAGAAAAACTAATTTTTGTTTCTTTTGACATTGAAGGTTTGCACATAGGAGGAGGTTTGTATGAACCTGAGTTTGCCATTTGCTGGTTGTGAGAAATTATGTGCAACATGGGGGTGTGCAAAGGCCTTGAAGATATTTTTTTAACAACATTATTTTAATAGGTGCTGAGTGAACATCACTGGAAATGTCACATGTCTCATGCAGAGAGCTCACCTATTGTAACTATTCTACCTGCCTTTGTTTCCAAGAGAAGTGAAAATTCAACAAATTAATTTATGTGAAAACTTTTTCCACTAAAGAACGTGCTTCTCATCTGAAAAGAAAGTTGTAGCTCAATACTGACCTGTGCTCTTCACAACCGCTCCTTCATCAAATTATTCTACATAAGAAATCCAAATACGGTAAATGTGATTCTATTAAATCAATGTAATACTGTACAGTTATGAGTTTCATTTCTCTCTGCTTCTCATGAGACTTTATGAAGCTTTGGTAATATATTTTGCAGCTAATAAGGCGATTACATTGTTGCTATCATTTAAAGGTGCAGTAACAATGATACTAATGTTCCTTTGAAGTCGTTGTAGATAGTGTACAGAGCAAAAAAAGACCTAAGCTGGATAAACCAAAAAAGCCTCAACTAAATATAGAGGCAAAATAGTAAGCCCTCCAAAAGCTAGATATGCAATACCACATAACGTACAAGAACCATGCCTAGATGAACAGTTTTATAGTCTTATATGTAAACGTCCCTGGTGGTCTATGACAGTGGGTCATTGACCACATTGCCTGAGGTCTAAGATAGTAAAGGGGTTTACATTAAAACTCTTGGAAGTTTAGAGCAGTGAAATGGAAAATGTCAGTAACCCTAGTGTTATAGGACAAAGAAGAATTTAATGTTTGGAGTGTAGTGGATGGGTTAATATCTATATCCTTGGTGGTCTAGAAAAAAAACTCAAGCAATTTAATGTTCTCTCTAGAGAGACATCTCCCTATGAAAGGCAGCTGAGTGAAGAGATGCCTCTCTGGTTTTTGCAGTTCTAGGATATTTACAAATTTGCAACTACTTTTATTATTGCTCCAATGTATTTAAAATAATCAGAATGGAAATGTTTTCAAATTGTATCCATTACAAATCTGAATAACAATGTGTTTCTATGATGTTCCATTGACTGGGATTGCCAGTTCTGACATTTGTCACATTCTGACATTATTTTGTTCTTTTGATATCCCACAGCTTTCATAGAGAGCTGGTATTATAGGGATCAAGTTCTCTGTCTTGGAATCACAAAAATGTATGCACTGGCACTCAATGCGTTACATATCCAATGTTCCTTGACCTTTTGTCTCGGATGTCCTGTTGACCCTGACTTTTGGTTCCTATATAACTAGGTAGTGTGCTATAGTTAGGCAATAAGTCAGATCAAAGGCTGTTATCTCTCTCAATGTGAAATGGTGATGGGTTTTCATTAAAGAAGTTGATGACAATTAAGGCTAGGTTCACTCCTGCGCCTGCTCTCTGCAAGCAGGACTTTTCTCTGCACATTTTTCCACATTTTTCGGGTGGAGTCTATGGGGTCCGCGAGTTTCCACAGGTAACAGCTTTTTAAGTGGATTAGGTTTGTGTATCTTGGGTCCCCAAGCAGACCCAAGGAACAGAAAGCTGAATGCTAGGGTGAACCTAGCATAAATGAGAATGTCCTGTCTTTAAGAAAAACTCTACTGATGACTGGGCCCCAGATACAGTCTGAGGCAATGACTAAAAAGCAAGCTAGTGAAAAAAAAATGTGTGTTGACACAGTTTAGAAATTTGTGAACGTGGTCAGGTAGTGTTTGCCTGTAGCTGAACAGTAGGCCCCTGGAATCAATTTTAGTGGTGGGTAACCTGCTGTAATCTACAGTGGATTACAGTGAAAATCTCATGTAATGGTGAAACAGCAAGAAACACCAGTTTTCAGGTCAATTTTGCTAGGGCAGCATTCAGGGAAGCACACTGAAAATTCAGCATCGTATCTGTTCAATGTGGCCCCATTCTTGGTGTTCCTTTAAAGCTAGGAGCTTGGTAAAGGCAATTATTTTAGTTCTTGCCTAAAATGTCCCTTTAACTTTCTAATTTGCAACAACATATGAATAATTAGTGATAAATACCCAAAATATCTCACTGTTTCTTAAGCTGGCCATACATGCCAGATGTCTCATTGACAATGACTTTCCTAAAGCACTGGGTTGCTGAATTACTCAGAGCTACAGTAAATCGCTTTTGAATAAATATCTTTATATAGGCACTTTTGCTCATTAGCGCCCCCACACATTGTATTTATTAGCTAGATCACTACATTGTGCACAAATATTGGTCTATATGTAGCTCCTTTCATTTTCTCTTGCCATGTCTCTTATCACAGTAAAGGTTTGGGTACAAGGTGTTACACATTTATTTTATTTATAGTCAATCATTTACATCCAGAAAGTGGTTCACTTCTAACTATATAATTGTTAATCATATACTTTGTGCTAGTGTAATAGGACTCGGGGATTGTAAGTGGTATAATGATCTAAATTTTTAGTGCTAAAAAACAGGTTAGCATGCCGCTACTTCACAGATATTGTGCAAGGCAGGGATCTCCTACCTATTATACCCCATGTATTGTAAGACAATAGCAGACTAGGCTTTTCCATTCAATCTTGGCAGCTATTTTTAAAAATGAAAAATAAATAGAAGATGAGAAAATTACAGATGGAAATAGATAACACAAAAGTCAATAAGGAACGGTGAAACAATAGAAATACTCTGGAGGAGGACTGAGCAGCATCCTGTCTTCCTGACATACAAACAGCAAATTAGAGAGGTCTTAATTGTCTGTGGGTTGGGAAGGAGGGAGAGCTGTGACATGAAATGAGCGACGGCTAGGCAGGTTTCATCCACAGTTTTGAAGCGTCTTGTTTACCGAGATCCTTATGTGCCAGCGAGAAAGTAGGCACTGCACTGGAGAGATACAGACCTTTGATCAGGTTCTTGAGCCCTGAGGGCATTGGAGCAATTAGAAGAAGGTAAAATCCCGAAGCAGTCTTTTAAGGTGCTTGTGTCTAGGAGCACTTTGCAGCAATACAGTTTTAGCTTGATATATGTTGTTATCAAGTGAATATAGTGCAGTGAATTCAGAACATTATTAATATATATCAGTGCAACATGATGCAAACCCACATATTAAAAGTTTTGATGCAAATGATAAAATCCTCTACATTTTTTTACAATTATTTATATTCTATATCATCTCCAAGAACAATTACTTACGGGAAGTGAATATGGATCAAGTTCTTATGTTAATAGGGTTTTCTAGTTCATTAAATGCACGGCTAAGAATGGGGACCCTAGCTTAAAAAAGGGCACACCCCTCATGATCCCCACACTTTTCTGGTTCCAATGGTGCTTGGGTCCCCACTGGTCTTTACTCATCGGTGCCTCTTGGCACACACAGGAAATGCTCGGAGTTGCCTTCTCAGCCAAACACTGGCTAAGATGGTTAAGTGTTATAGCCAATGATGGGCTCAGTGAGCAATTCTAGTAATTTTCTATGTGTCAAGAGACCCCAGGAAGAACAACCCAGTGGGTACCCAAGCATACTGGCACAGGGATCAGTGAGTAGCAATTGTAATGTTGGAATCCTATTAAATATATCTTTAACTAGATGAAAAAATCTTGACAATAGGACTTCTCAACTCTCTGCACAATGAGTCCAACAGAGTGCAGATTGCATTGGATTTCTGCTGTGGTTCATATATGCCGGATGCAATAGACTTTAGCTAATATCACTGGAGGAAGTCACAAGTGCATAGACTGCATTGATACCTACATCAGGGCTTCTGTTAGGAGCTTCTGGTTCAGATTTTGTAAATCCACAGATCTGGGCTTTGTTGGTTTCCATCATGTAAAAGATCCACCCTCAGATTCCATTCTCCTTTTTTTGTTCCAGTGATGGAGCAAGTAAGCACAATGAATGCCACAGATATGATTCTACCCTTACACTGTTCTCCTGCAGTGACAATTCCGAGAGGCATAAAGTAAAGCTCCTCGATGCAAAATCTGTAAGAGGATCCTTTAACTAAGAACTATTCATAATTTGTCAATTTCAAATTTGGCAAAAAGAACTTTGGCTCTTTCCAGGGGTACATAACATTTTCTGGTCCAAGGGCTATGGTGTTTACTTGTACCTCTCTTATGTGCTGCAGTATATGCCATAAATGTATGATCTGTGGGGATTCTACTTTTGGGATTTCCATCTATTAAGATAATGGAGGCCAGGGAATATGAAAACATAACCAGACATACGTGTGACTATCTCCCCTGTAGAATGTAAGCATAGTTTTCACTGATATTGTGTGAATTAAGGGTTTATTTATTACTGGGTAATGTGACATTTTGTCTATATATGACCCCAAGGATTTTTAAAGTGTTGGCACTATATAAATAAAAATGTATTATTATTGTTCTAATTATGGAAACAACTGAGAGTGAATGGAAAGATCCATGCACGTATTATGTATATGCCATTAATGTCTCATATGGGATTATCCCTTTAAAAGAGCAATCTGGCGAAAAGTGATATACTACTATATGTTATGCCTAGCACAGACCAAAAAGTGCAGTACATGACACAGAATTCAAAGAACTCTAAAGAGTACCAATAATGGTCTGAACTAGATTTAGCACAGTTACTAGTTGCTTGTATTGCTCTGAGTTACTGAAGTTAGCCTCATACTAGTGCCCCCATAGCATTGCTAGCACTATCACTGGGGGCCACAGGCAATTGCATTGTGGACCACATTTGGTCCCTGTGATATACATGCTTCAAGGTGTCCAGAGCAGGAATCATCTTGTCCACCAAGTTCTTCAATGTGTGGTCTGCGCAATATGAACATAGAATGTGGCTATGACCTCTGATGGGTGGCCATTTTTAAGTTTTGGGTAAACACTGTTTTATAAAATTCCACTACACAATTTCCTCTGCAGCTTTAAGCAGTGTGCACTTCAATGAAGAGAATTTTTTTCTGACACAAATGACCCCTTCCCAATTCTTCAGTAGAACGGTGAAGACTCAGTCCTTAATAAGCAGTATGCAATTTTAATAATGTAAATGGAGAGAAAGTCTAATAGGGTTCTATGTATACAGATTTCAGCAAATATTTCTGACAGTACATACTTTATGGTGAAAAGTCTGTCAGATATTTTAATTTCCCCCTGGAATATTCTATTACACAGTGTAGATTCTAGATACAATTTATATTTAGTTGGAGTACTGCTTGGCTCCATAAGAACAGCCACGTGTGCGGGATAATTCTGCGGACTAGAACGCTTCCATATCTCAGCGCTGTAATGGGTGGAGTCAGGTCTTAATCATAGTTGACATTTTTACAATAAACACATTTGAATTCTGTATCCCGGAATAACTGAAATGTCAATACACATGTTGTATATCATATTCTAAATAACAGCAGGTACGTCTAGCTGAATATGATGATGAATTCCGAGTTCATTAACTATTGTTATGTTTCCAACACGTTGGGGAGTATTTAGGAAGCAAACAAAGTACACAATTTCTACAGGAAATATATACTGCTGTGAATGGATTTCTCCGGAATCTTTTACACTTGATTATAGTCGAGTCTTGGCTAAAAGGCACGTTCTGTGTTTGCTTACAAATTTAATGATATGTTTACCTGCAAACTTTCAGGACTCATTCACACGTGCTGGTTTTAGTCGCTTCAGCAATTTACTGAAGCAACAACGTTATATTGTTGCAAACAAGATTTAAAAGAAAGTGACGGGACACATTTATCAAGAGTGCCAAAATAAACCTACACTGTAAATGCAATTTCCTAACTTGCAAGATACTTGATTTAGAAATATGCAGATACTTACTTTCAGAAACAGTGCCACACCTGTCCACAGGTTAGGTATGGTATTGAAGATGAGCTCTATTTGCTTTAATAGCTACAATTTCAGACACAATCCATGGACAGATGTGGCTCTGGAAGGAAGCAAATCTAATCCTGCACAACTTCTTTTAATTTAATGTAGCTCTTTCACCACATCTGCTGTCAAAGTCTAAGGGTCTCTCAGGTCCGGGTCTCTTTCCATTATAATTCATTGATTTGAGTTGTTATTGTCTATGTTATGAATCCTCTATAGAGTAGCAACTACCACAGTCCCCATTTTGTATTTTTTTTTTATGCATTTCTTAGTTATGAAACATGAATTTCTTTTTAAATCATTTATTTTCATATACTGCACTGCTTGACCCCTTCCCAATATCCTCTGCACATTTAGGCTAAGGCCCCACGTTGCTTAAAAGCTGCCTTTTTGTTAGAGATTTTGCCGCAGTTTTTGAGCCAAAGAAGAATTCCTTTTGTAGGCACAAGAATGGCTACAAAAGGAATGGGAAATATATACAGTAGAAAGCTCTTATACTTCTCACTTCCGCTCAATCCATTCCTGGCTTTGGCTCAAAAAACTGTAGCAAAATCTGCAACAAAAATAGTTGCTTTTCCACAATGTGGGGCCTCAGCCTAAAGGTGAATTTTGAATCTTTAAACATGGTGTCTGCTCAGGCTACATTCACATTTACATCTGAGTCTCCTTAGGAGGATGGTGGATGAAAAAGTACTGCACACACAGCTCTTTTGTCCACCGCCAGTGGCGTAAGTACCACCCTAGCGGCTGCCACAGGGCCCACAACTTTAGGGGGCCCAGTGGGCCGCTGCTGCTTTTTTTTTCCTTTTTTTAATAGGCCGTTACCTGCTGGAGTAAGCCCAGCAGGTAATGGCCCCTATTTACTTACCAATCCCTGCTCCTGCTCAAGGCCACCTCTGCTTCCCCTTCTGCCCTCCAGGGGCCCGTGTGTCCCATATCACATTGCTGGGGCCCCCTGGGGGGAAGAAGAGGAAGTGGAAGCAGCCATGAGCAGGAGCGGGGATAGGTAAGAAAGTAAGTAAGAGTATTTGTTTGGTGAACCCCAACAAATACTGCTATTATTATACTCAGGGGTCTCTACAGACCCCCACCATAATTATTGGAGGCCCAGGGGAGGTGAGTGAAGATAAAAATTAGTGTTACTCACCTCTCCTGAGATCCGGTGTGACTCTCCCCTGTCTTCAGTCATCGTCACGTGGGTCAGGCCAGCGTCACAATGCATAATGATGCCGGCTTAACCCATATCTGTGACATCATTGAAGAGGATCAAAAACATCAGGGAATCACGCTGGAGTGTAGGAGAGGTGAGTAACACTGTTTTTTATGTTTGTCACCTTCCCTGGGCCTCCAATCTTTATACACAGAGTATAATAATAGTTCGTGAGTGGTGAACCCCAAAAATTTTGGGTTCTATTGAACCTAAATTTTTTTCAATATTTGCAACTAACACCAGAGGGGCCACTATGGGACATAATACTGTGTGGAGGGGCCACTATGGGACATAATACTGTGTGGAGGGGCCACTATGGGACATAGTACTGTGTGGAGGGGCCACTATGGAACATTATACTGTGTGGAGGGTCCGCTATTTGACTTTAAACTGTGTGGAGGGGTCACTATGTGACATTATACTGTGTGCGGGGGCTGCTATGTGACATTATACTGTGTAGAGGGGCTGCTATTGGACGTTATACTGAAAATCGCTGCTTTGGGAAGGGGATACAAAGAAATACACAATGCACTAACTTACTGTAGTTAGTGACTAAGTTTGCTTACTAGTATAAGTCTATCTGTTTTTTTCAGCCACTTCAACTATAAACTAACTCTAAAGCAGTCTCTTCTTACCATCTCCTATACAAAGCTTTAAACTGCTTTTTGTACTTAGTATACTACTTGGTGATTTGATTTAGGCTAAGGATCCACATAGAGAGCTACAGGCGAAATCGCTGCGGGAAAAACTGCGGCGGAAACTTATTACGGTTTGCCGCAGAACTTTTCACAGAAAGTCCACACAACGGACTTTCTGCTTCAATTATAACAGTTTTTGAAATCGCAGCATGTCCACTGCGGATATTTTTCTGCAATGTGTGGATTGGATTAGCCAGAAGGTACTGTAAAATGCTGTTTTTTTTTCCGCTGCATTTATGCTATGTGGGGCCCTGGCCTTAAAGGGGGTTTTCTGAGATCATAAAAGAAAATATACCAAGAGAGGGATTGACATAAAATAACAAAATATATGATACTTACCGGTTAAATCCCTCATCTCTCTAGTAATGCCACTCCAGTGGTCCCTGCAGTTTTTGGTTTACTTGGAAGCAGCAATATTATCCCAGTTTACCCATATGTGCTTTTGAAACCAGTGACTGGATGCAGCAGACACATGGGTAGACAGGAGCAACATTTCTGCAGCAAACACGTGTCACCAGGGACCACTGGAGTGGCGGGGCTGGAATGGCAGAAGATTTACAGGGGGTTTACTTTATGCCATTCCCTTCCCTTGGACACATTTTTTGATCTAAAAAACTCTTTTAAACAAGACATGTCTTTGAGACAATATTTGTCTTGTTACTTCTCTTGCTTTGTTACTATTTTTATTATAATTGCCTGCCAATATAAGGGCAATATTCAGATACTTTTTTTAAGACTTCAGATAATTCTCACATCATGTCATCTCATTTCTTATGTTGTTGTTGTTGAGCAGTAAAATAATAAAGACTCAAGAAGGCAATGGTGTGACAAAAAAATTGCTAGTTAAGTATTTTTGTTTAGAATTGATACATTTTTACAAATCCTTTTCTCCTTTTTTTATACACATGATATTATTTAGAAGCTCAGTAAATAACAGTATCTAAGCTTAGAATTATAATAAGGAGGAATGACTGAATCAGAAATGTATTGAAACCTCCTATTGGTACATACAGTAATTTGTAGTAGTAGTTGACATAGACGGAATAGTGCTGTTCAATCCTGAAAGCTGGGTATTAAGGCAATTTCCAAATTTACCGAATTCACCAAAATATTTACTAGTAAGTGTAATGATATAAACAGCCAAATAGCATAGAGATTGGATTATAGAAACCACTCCCAGAAATTTACATCATGTCCTCAACCCATTTACCTTTCCAATCTATCAACTTGTGATTTTTGGAAAAATTTTAAAACAATTGATATCTGAAATAGTACATTGTAAAGGTGCAGAAACACATTAGACTAAATTTGATAAAAAAATGGATGATTTTAGCGATAATAAATGTTCATCTGATGAAATTTAACAATGAATAGCTGTTTTAGCCAAATGATGTGATGACACATGATCATCATCATCATTCATTATCATCATCTTAAAAGAGTTCAGTTGTGTTGCAAATTTTTGTCCAGTAGCCAGATTTAAGAGCACTCTTACAAAAGGAATTTTGTATATGTCTTTCAAGGAGCATTTCCAGAACGATTGTCTTTTTCACTCTTGGTATTACTGAGCATATCTGGCAGTATGAAAGATTAGACTCCAATATGTATGGGCTCTTCTGCAAAACAGTTGTTCACTAGATGATCATTTGTTCAATAATTTTAACATCTACCTACTGCTATCTATCTATTTATCTAAGCTATACGGCCACCTTAGGTTCATTTGGTTTATGTTATGATTTGTTATGTCACTAAATATCTGAGAAAGCTATGTGATCCCGCTCAGAAACTTTATAGGTATCCACACACATGAGACCTAGAGTTTAGCTTACACACAATAACTGGGGGTACGTTGTAAAATGGTTAGTGTTCAGGCCATTATCCTTTCACATAACCTTCATGCCTATGCACCAGTCTAAAAGTGTAAGTACAATACAGTCACATAGTCTTCATCTTAATAGCAAAGGTTTTCATTCTGCCACTGTTCTCACAATTTTATCATTATTTATTGCTACATTTTCAAGGGACAAGAAGACCCTAACCGTGTTCTAGAAAAATGATACATCTGCAAAATGTTCAAGCCCCTGTATAATAGTGACCTCATATTGAGATGTCATATATGATCTATCTTCACAGAAGTGTAATATGAATAGGACTGGATCACCTCTAGACACATATAGATCCAGAGGCATAAATTGATGTAAAAGCTATACTGGATCTGACCATCACAGCAATAACATTACATTGAATTGTGTGGGATATGAGTCTATTATAACAATAAAGTATTCATATATACAGTTTAATATCTCAGTATAGCATTATAACATTACTATTTCATTAACATTGCCCTCTTTAGTACAGTGGGAGAGGGGCATATGTGTTTCT
This sequence comes from Leptodactylus fallax, assembly GCA_947044405.1. NCBI lineage: Eukaryota > Metazoa > Chordata > Amphibia > Anura > Leptodactylidae > Leptodactylus > Leptodactylus fallax. The sequence continues at coordinate 1,071,175 of CAMRHE010000094.1, forward strand.
CATACATTGTAATACCAAAGTATCATTAAATTTGCCGACCATATCCCTAACCTTCCTTGACCTCCACTCCCTCAGTCTGCTTTTACCTATTATTGTAACAAATGTACGTGAACAGTCTACAGTTTTCTAATCCCAGCCATACATGTTTTTATGGAAGCATTTTTATATTACAATCTATTATGAATTTGGCAAGATGCTAAATAAAATATACATAAAAACCATGCTGTTTTTGGATTATGACGGGATTGAATACATAATGTCATAAATGGTTGACACAGGTTATCCAGGTCACAACCCTCAAAGATTTTTCTGTAGGCACCCGCAAGAAAAACAAGACGGTATTCGATGAATGAGATTATGTCTTCTTTTATCAAGCTGCCAGTTCACAAACACATATATTACATACTGTATGAACGTCTTTATAAAAAACTGGGATGATACTATATTAAATTTATGATGGAAGAGGAGAGTTACAGACCTGAAGAATTCCTATATTATTTATTGCAGCTGACTGTGTCTTTGATATCATTGCATGGGGAGAAGTATGGTACTATATTAGCGGCTGATAAGTTTATTCAGCAGTGCTATTATTTCTATATGATAAATATACTTCTCTGTGAAAAGAATACTATGGCTGAGATAAAGATTAGTTGAAGATGTAAGAATTGTGTGCTGAAGTTCTGTTAAGGCCAGTAAATGAGATTACATGTTGGAAATTTTGATAAAACCTCTTTAGACTAAAACCCCACTTTGCGGAAAATGCATCGTTTTTCCCGCTGTGGAAAAAAACGCTGCGTATTACAGTACCAGCAAAGTGAATGAAATTCTGGCTAATCCCATCCACACTTTGCAGAAAAAAATTGTTGCGGAAAAACTGCGTTTTCCTTATAGGAAGCATGCCAATTATTCCTGCGGAAACGCTGGCGGTTTCCTTCTAGGTTTGATAAGGGAAGAAAATCCGCAGAGAAAAAACACAGAAAAAACACAATGAAATACACTGCGGAAAGAAAAGCATTTCCACAGCGTTTTTTCCGCAGCGTTTTTTAACTGCATTGCGCAATATGGGGCCTTAGCCTTAGTCTGGTAATGCAAGGGCTTGTCCTAGAGTTGTTGGTTCCTAGGATGAATACTATAGCAATATAACTAGACTGACCCAGGGATTTATTCTGACTACCAGTCAGGATGAAATTTTTCCCTAAACTGAGGACTATTAGCTTCTACAGTACCTCATGGAGTATTGCCTTCCTCTGGTTCAACATTGCAGGACAATAGGATAAATAGGATGGACATATCTTTTCAGCCTTACAAACTATGTTACTATATAGTAATAATGATAACTGGTACAGTAATAATAACATTAAAGTGTGTCCTTGTAATATGCAGGATGTTGGCCACCTATTTCCAGTTTTGTCATTTGACCACAGCTATAGACATTATAGTTCATTTAGGCTTCTGGCCAAGAGATCTCAGACTAAGAGAATCCCTTAAACTTTCAGTGATCTTATCCAAGCACCAATGAGGGTAATAAGGTGCCTGATTTCACTTTGGGAGATTTGACACCCACTTTAATCACTTCTAATGGCACAAAATAGCTATAATAAGCCTAAACATCAACATGTGCGTGGTCAGCATAAATACCACCTACAATGCATATATTACGTAGTCAGAATCAATCTCATACATATCAGCTTGCTACCTTCTCCTTCCCCCTTCCCTTGACCATTGGACACCCTCATGGGCAGGGTTTTCTCTCTGTACCAGTCTGTCATTCATTTTTTAAGTTATGTACTTAAAGGGGTATTTCAGCCATAGCAACTGCAAGTTATCCCCTATGCAAAAGATAGGGGGTAACTTGCTGATTAGTGAGATCTGACTGCTGGGACCCACACCAATCAATGGGATGGCCAGAGATAGCCGAAACACTGCACTCAGCTATCTCTGGCAGCCCTCTTGAAATAAATGGAGTGTTGCACGGTCTATGTCCTGCTATTTCAAAGCAACCCAGTTCTTGTGATTGGTGGGGTTCCCAGCAGTCGGACACTAACAATTAGCAAGTTATCTGCTGTGAGAGTAATGCCCCTTTAAATCCTTTTCATTGTCCTGACAAAATAAATAAATGTAATAAGAATTTTTATGATTTCCTATTATTTATAGCTGCCTGTTTCCCTCTGGAGGACCTATAGATCCTTTTTCACTTTTCTATGGATCATTAGAGGAAGACCAGTATTGCAAACAGACAGGGTCCCTCTCCTTTCTTTGTACAGTACAGGTGCTATCCTGCACAATACATACTTGCTGTAGATAAAAGACACAGCAGAGTTTCTGCTTGTGTGTCTACTAAGAAATAGATCTTTCTATCTATAGGCAGAGTATTTTATGTGCAGTGCTGTATATATTATATTTATATAGTATGGTAATTCATATAGTAATAGGTAATCACATTATACCGTACACTATAATCCATTGGTATTTACATATGTACACTAGTATCTTTATGTATCTACACGCTACACATTGTTGCTTCATTGAGCAGGAACGTACTCACAGAGAGCTAGACACATCACGTTCACTAGACACGGTCACACGTTTTCCCAATGATATGGTACAGCAACTACAAAGAATTTGGGCATACGCATCCATGGTTTTACAATACACACATACTCAAAAACTGAGATGAAAATCCAAGCGCTAACACTCTTGCTAGGATAACATTGCAATAACAGAAATGATTGACAGCTATCCTCTAAGGCTGAACCAACCCCATAAACAATTAATAAAAAACAAACAGCAACTTACTCCATCACCCACATATATCCTTCCTTCTCTCCATAGATATGTAATAAATTCAGCTTAACAGGTAGAAAAAATACAGCATTCACAATATATAAAGTAGCTGTCCTCTAAATGCATAAACCTTGAACACAACATGAAGAAAAAAAAGCCTACATCATGAACAAATCTGTGCTCCTCCAAGGATTGACATAACCAAGTCCATATATCTGTGCACAGTAGGTTTCCTTCTATAGTCTCTCAGCAGTAGCACAATGTGCTTTACAATAAACACACATAGGAGCACTACAGAACTAGAGAGTGCAGCACAAGAGAAGATTTCTATAAAGATGTAGCTCCTATTAAAGCTACACAGAGAAGATTATAACCAAACCAAAACGTGTATTATGCAGCAGTCACATATGGATGACAAGAAGTGTCTGCTGAGCAGATTAAGTTTTTATAGCCTGGCATAACATCATTTCATTAAGATCTCCTGCTAGCCTCAGGACCACTAGAAATCATGATCTGCAGCCACCTCCATTGTAAAACATTCACCCCCAGTTGCACTAAATCAGCCAAGAGTGCAGTTTCAGGCCCTGTTCCCAATGAGTTATTAACACTGTTTTCTACAAGGACACGAACCTGTAAATAAAACACCAAAGTGAATCCTTGGCTTTCTAACCTCATCTAGAAAAGCCTGTCCCATCTCACAGATAATATTGACATTGGAAGAGATTCAGTAGGGGATACCTACAGTATACAGGGAACTCAGAGGAGTGCAGAATATTACTACTTAGACATTTCTGTGTACAAACCTGATTATTTGGCTAATGCACTCATCTGTCTTTTTTATAGACAAGCTATTAACCCATTATGGCTGTAAAATTCATCTTCAGCATAGATGTGTTCTTTGGCTTTACATTTCAGGGTAGCAGCCTACAAAACCTAAACTCTGAACCACCATGTAATCCTTTGCTCTAGTCTTAACTTGCACACAAGGTGCTGCTGTATATCTGGTTGAAAATGTATTCCCAGTCATTCAATAAATTTGCCTCTACAAATGCTTCACTTGTGCCTTGTCTGCCTCTGCTATGTGTCTGGAAGACTGCATGTACCTGCTGTTACTATGCCTATCTCAGTGTCTCCCATGGGAAAGACCAGAGGTGAGAGGCTAAAGCAGCAGAGAAGAGCACTTCATGACATTGCACTGTGAGACAACACAGGAGACAGCTAGATGGCATCCAGAAAATAGGCACAATAATCTGCCAGTTAGGAGCAGCATACAAGGTACCAACTCCTCCTTTGTAAGTGGTAGATAAGTTGAAAGAGGTCAAACTTACCAGAAGGAGGAAGGTGCAAGCTGAGGAAGCCACTGACCAGCAAGAAACATGCTGCTCCCATCCTGATGTCCAGACTGGACTCCCCCAGCCATGAGCCCATTGCAGGACAGAAGTTGTGGTGTCACTGAATGTGAGCAAGTGAAGTGTCAATGTGACAGATTTCAGGGTATTCCTCCATTCTGCAGTACATGGCAGCACCTCTTTTCTGTTGAATGATCCATATGGGTGCCCCTTAAGTGTCACCCTTTCACCAGCAGCACCTGACTTTCCAAGAGTGAGAGCAGGATCAGGAATGTCAGCAAATAAGCGAAGATCCACTTGCCAGAGAACAACAGGCACAGTTCTTGCTCTCTCTGTTCTCCTCTCTCCTGTATTGGCTTATGTGGGCTCCACAGCAATGCAGAGCAGTGAAAGGAGAATGAGCCAGTGAGCGAGAGAGAAAGGGACATGCAGACATAGGCTGGAAAAACACGGTCTGGATCACAGCTGGTTGGGTGGATTGGAGGAAACGCAACAGCTGGTTAAAGTGGCAGCTTCTGTGATGCTGATGGGAGGAAACAGGATTGCTGCAGCCGCAGGCATCCTAACCCCAGCTGCTGTCTGTCAGGGATGGAGGAGGGAGGGCTGTGCATTTAATGCACAAGGAGATTGAGATTTATGCAAGGGAGGACAGCAAGCAATTCCTTCACAGCAAGAAATGTTCAATGTTTATGCAAATGTTAGAAAAGAAACATCATTCTATGGCAGAAAGCTATCTCAGTGGACCACCGAGTGTTGGATTGGCCTTTTATCGCTAGAAAGCCAATAAAAATATAGTAAAATGAAATTCTCTGCTATTGTATTATATGCTTGGAATGAAACGTTGTCAGGGGAGCAGCACTTTGGCTCTAGGAAATAAGGAGTAGACACAGCTAGAGGTTTTACACAATGTTATGAACTGTGATGTCACATTCAGTGCAACAAAATATCTGTAAATACACTAAAACCACACTGTGACACAACATAATACATACAGTAACTTAGTGACACCCCTGTGGCTGCTGTAGGGTTTATGAAGAGGAGACCCCCTGCTCAGATTCTCCAAATTCTACTATCTCATTACAAGGGTATACAAGAAAGAGAGTGAGAACCTAGCTGGGGAAGGAAAGGAGAGGGATGAAAATAATGCTTTTTATTCTGTCCCAGGATGTGGTGGTCTAAAACTGCAACAGAAGGGGGACTTCATTTTATCTTGTCTCTATGTGTCCCTCATGTGACATGCTATAAATACAATACTGAAAGTTGTAGTACAGCTAAAGAATATGACAGGTTGACAGATCGCCAGAGAATTTCCATATGTAGCTGCGATTTATTCTATTGAGATTTAATAGGATAAGTGGTATTTATTTTCATATCTGCTATATGTTTTCTATACTGCATCTGGTCCATATGCCATCACCCATACACATCTGTACATTTTATACACAGTTCCTCTTTCATAAACCTCACAGGTAATGCCCTATATCAATCCTCATCATAAACTGTAAAAGAAGAGAAAGTAGCATTACTTATAGAGGGAGTAAATGTGACAAGTAGGCAGTTTGTCTAACTGTATAAGGTTTTAGCATATTCAGTACCAAAGCATAGACCTGGCCTGTGGAATGTGTGAATTCTCCAGGACAGCAAATATCACCACACAGTGTCCATACTGAAGTGACACTTTGCCCATAGAATACTTCCATTTGCATAATAGTACCAAGCCACATAGTACACATATATAGTGCCCATATAGTATTGTTGCAGTAGTAGTACTCTAATAGTTGTCAAATCTATGCCTGTCTGACTCTGACTTTTCCAATGAGCCTACCCTGAACTCAACTCTGACTCCCAGTTACCTATAATACAGATCTGACAACATTTGTTACTCGTAGCAATTGCAAACAGTACCAGTTTCAATCCTTTGGGGGCCTCAGCATGCAAATCTTTCGTAGTCTATAGCACTTCTTTGAGGGAAGCCTTGCTGACAACAGTAAGGATATTTCAAAGTATGCCTAAGCTGGAGATGGTACAAGGAATCCACAAACCCTTTGCCGAACATTTGAAACCACATTTCACTCAGACGTGTCCATGCAATATGGTCAGTGCCTATAAAACAGTGCCAGCCGTATCAGAAAGATAAGAAAGACAATACATTAGTGCCAACTGCAATATTTTCTATGGCAAAATGTCAGATTGAGCAATGCTCATGGAGTAGTTCAACCACAATGCATTGTTCATATGGCAGTTATAGTACTAATGGTATCCCTATAATGGTGCCAATAATATGCCATTGTGGTGCCCATAGTATACTAAAATGTTTCTATCATAACCCTACATATGACCTTGCTCTCCCAGACTGCTCACAGATATTTTCCTCTCTCTCTGCAGATATTACCACAAGAAAAATTAATATGCACTGTTCATAAATGAAGAGAAACATGGGCCAAGCCTTATGAATCCAGAAATCAGATTAGTAATGTTGCCAAAAATTATCAGAATTTAACTGGAAACATTTTACAATTCGCGAAGGACATGCTATTTTTCTTTCTTTGCTTGGATAGGTTTTATAAACAGAATTTTATGAGAATATACCATACTGTGCCATTCGAAATCTAGACCCATCTGACCATATGATCTTTTTCTGTGGTCCAGTGATGCAGTTTTGTTTTATTTTGCCTTTCTGTTTCCTTTACACATCAATAGTGCTTGAACTGGTTGTCTGCTGTTATAGCCCACCCATGCTAAGGAACAATGAGTTGTGAGATCAGAGATATTAATTGGAGTACTAGTGGACTGTGCTCCACCTATTCTTCACAATGATTCTTGACATCCTTTGTTGCCCCCTTTCATTGACAAGTTGTTTATGCTCACAGGATCAGCTGCTGCTGGATGTTTTATCTCGATCATACAATTCTCTTATATTTGTGCCACTATTGTACAAATAAACCCTGCAAGGATGGCAGTTTTTGAATGCTGGCCCTAGATAGTCTACTACTGTCGACCATACCTCACTTCAAGATGCTCAGATCAATGTTCCCATTGTAATGTGGATTCACACTGGATCTGATCTACAGAAAACTTGTAACTTGATTTTATGCTGTTATGCGGGGTCATGTAACTACAATACAGCAAAGCTTCAATCATGAAAAGACAGTGTCTCTTACAAAGTGGCCATTTTCTGCATATGCACAAGTATAATTTATTTCATTCAGTCCCTCTCATTGGAAGAACAGTTACTTTAGGTACTAGTGAGGGGGGGGGGGGTGATGAAATAATATAAATTAGAGCAGTAAATAGAATGATTTGGCCTTTTCTGCAGAAGATTAAAAGGTATATCTATTGATATGATTCGTTACTATAGGACACCTCTCCATCGTTACTTTTCCTCAACCATTCTACATGAATGCAAGCTCAGTAATAGGTTTCCCATAGTACTTCTGAAGTATGCTGAATGCCATGCTCCATAATAGATTTTACATGAAAGGTCAATTATACCAGAAACCTGGCAGATGATAGGCTGAGACCATGTGGTTGTGGTAGTGGAAAAGCTGCATTTTTTTATGCAGGTGTTGCTGTGGTTTTTTGAGCCAAAGCGAAGAGTAGCTTCAAAGGAATAGAAATGATAAAAGAGGTACATACACTTCTTTCTTCACCTAAATCCACTCCTGGTTTTGGATTAAAAAAAACACAACAGAATCTGCAACAAAACTTGCCGCTTTTCTGCATTGTGTGGCCTCAACTAATGTGGAAACAAAGTAGAGAAAACAGCATTTTACAGTCCCAGCAAAGGGAATGAAATTTCACTTAATCTCATCCTCATATGGCAGAATAAAAAAAGCTGCAGAAATGTAGATTTAAAAATTCATGAGTTTTAGGCTAAGACCCCACAGTTTTTCTCGCAGTGCTTTTCACAGAAAGTCCATAGAATTTTCCTCTGCAGACTTTCAGCTTCAATTATAGCATTTCCATAGGTATAATTGACATGCTGAGATTTACAAAAATGCAGCAGTCTTTGAAATCGCAGCATGTCCGCTGCAGGTATTTTTCTGCAATGTGTGGATCCATTTTGCAGGTACTGCGTTTCTGCTGCATTTTTTTCTCAGCATTTTTATCTGTGTTTCACTATGTGAGGCCTTAGCTTAATAGCATTTAACTCTCTGTCAACACAATTTCTTGGCTCCTGTGCAGATTTTTTTATGTATTTTGCTTATATATCACCAAGATATTTTGCAGCACTTTACAGATATTGTCATCAGTCACTATATCAAGGATTCATAATCTAAAATCCCTTACAGCAGAGGTCCCAAATTACCGGGCCGCAGACCAGTCCTGGGCTGAGGTTACTTGGTACGTTGCCATGCAATGACCACTTCCAAGGAAAATGCGAACTAGATAGGGAGTCTAATGCACAATGACTTCCATGACTGTGCCTTTATCAGCACTTGTGCACTCAGACGCATTATTTTTCTGTGCACCATTCAGGGTTCTAATGGCCATAAGCCACTACCTTTCTCAGAAATTTCTTCCTGATGTCCTCCAGCCTAGCCTCCAACCAATCACCCCCTCACCTCTGGTTATGGGAAAATTGTCTTGCATGAAACTTGTCTATGGTTCAAAAAAGATTGGGGACAGCTGCCTTACAGGATCCTCTGCTATGGACAATTCGTCCAACCCTCCTAAAAGTGCCTTTTTGTATACTAAACACGTCATTATGGGGTCCTCACAAGGGTAATACCCCACAAGGGATCAGCCTCCAAAAAAATTAAATCCAAACCAGAAGTCTTACCAGCAATTTGCTGAGCTTACTTTGTAGGCTCTGCATGGATCTTTAATCCCCTTTTCTAGACCTAACTGCCAGCAAAGGGAAAGTCACCACCTATCCAGTTATGTACAGCTTATCAAAACAAAATAAACTATATACAGATAGGTATAAAAAGGTGTGCCACAGCTATTTTCTTTACAATTCCCACTTCAGATACTGTAATGCCTCATAAACAGTAGAATATTGCCTCTGTAACAGTGACAGCCAACCATAGTGCCTCTCAAGATTAAAGAGGACCTTACACCTCCTCCACCAACTCCAGTTCTTAGCATCTCTTAATAGGCGCCGCTCCACTGATTACAGCGCAGGTGAAATTTTTTCTCAAGCCTGAGCTACAAGCGCAGTTAGTTTTGGTGCCTGATGTGCTATTTTAAGCTCTGTAATGTCAGAAGGGCAGTGTCAGGCAGAGGGACGTGAGTCAGAGCTCCAATCAGAGGCAGCCAGTGTCAAAGCTCAGCAGCGACAATTAATGTAAAGACTTGGACATACCGCTTGAATAGCATCATCTAGGTTATGTGCCCGCATATCAATTTCAGCCAATCACATTACCTACAGAGCAGGTGTAAACAGTCATACTAATCTTATGATTTTTACAACCCACGTAATAATAACACTTTTGTGTTTCTGCTCCTCCTTTCCCCACTGTCTTTTGCATGCCAGACTTTAAGGTGTAGACTAAGTTAAGACCATTGTCTTTATGGATTAGCAGTCTCCTCCCAAATCATCTGTGTGCCAGGAAACTTCTTTAAAGGGGTCCATGAAAAACATTAATCACCTATTCAGAACGTAGGTGATAAATACACTGCTCAAAAAAATAAAGGGAACATTAAAATACCACATCCTAGATATCAATGAATTAAATATTCCAGTTGCAAATCTTTATTCATTACATAGTGTAATGTGTGGAGAACGATAAAACATAAAAATGATCAATGTAAATGTAAATGAATATCCCATGGAGGTCTGGATTTGGAATGATACTGAAAATCAAAGTGGAAAATCAAATTACAGGCAGATCCAACTTTAGTGGAAATGCCTCAAGAACAAGGAAATGAGGCTCAATAGTGTGTGTAGCCTCCACGTGCCTGTATGACCTCACTACAATGCCCGGGCATGCTCCTAATGAGATGGCGGATGTTCTCCTAAAGGATCTCCTCCCAGACCTGGATTAAAGCATCAGTCAACTCCTGGACAGTCTGTGGTGCAACGTGGCATTGGTGGATGGAACGAGACATGATGTCCCAGATGTGCTCTATTGGATTCAGGTCTGGGGAGCGGGCAGGCCAGTCCATAGCATCAATGCCTTCATTATGCAGGAACTGCGGACACACTTCAGCCACATGAGGTCTAGCATTGTCATGCATCAGAAGGAATCCAGGGCCCACTGCACCTGCATATGGTCTCACAACGGGTCTGAGGATCTCTTCCCGGTACCTAATGGTAGTCAGGTTACCTCTGGCTAGCCCAAGGAGGGCTGTGCTTTCCTCCAAAGAATTTCCTCTCCACACCATTACTGACCCACTGCCAAACCGGTCATGCTGGAGGATGTTGCAGAAAGCTGAACGCTCTCCACGGCATCTCCAGACTCTGTCACGTCTGTCACATGTGCTCAGTGTGAACCTGCTCTCATCTGTGAAGAGCACATGGCGCCAGTGTCGAATCTTCCAATCTTGGTGTTCTCTGGCAAATGCCAATTGCCCTGCATGGTGTTGGGCTGTAAGCCTAACACCTACTTGTGGACGTCAGGCCCTCATACCACCCTCATGGAGTCTGTTTCTGACAGTTTGAGCAGACACATGGATGTTGGTGGCCTGCTGGAGGTCATTTTGCAGGGCTCTGGCACTGACCTCCTGTTCCTCCTTGCACAAAGGAGGAGGTAGCGGTCCTGATGCTGGGTTGTTGCCCTCCTATGGCCCCCTCCACCTCTCCTGGTGTACTGGCCTGTCTCCTGGTATCTGCTCCATGCTCTGGACACTGTGCTGACAGACACAGCTACCCTTTCTTGCCACAGCTCGCATTGATGTGCCATCCTGGATGAGCTGCACTACCTGAGCAACTTCTGTGGGTTGTAGACACCGCCTCATGCTACCACTAGGGGTTAGAGCAATGACAAAATGCAAAAGTGACCAAAACAAGAGCCAAAAATAATGGGAACAGAGAAATGGTTTGTGGTCACCACTTGCAGAATTACTCCTTTATAGGGGTGGTCTTGCTCATTACCTATCATTTCTATCTGTTGTCTGTTCCATTTGCACAACAGCAAGAGAAATTGATTCACATTCAGTGTTGCTTCAGAACTGGACAGGAGGATCTCATAGTCAAGTGTGACAGTGACACTCATCTCAAGTGTCATTGACTTGGAGTTACATTATGTTGTTTAAGTGTTCCCTTTATTTTTTTGAGCAGTGTATATGATCACTGGGAGTCCAACCACTGAACCCCGACTGATTGTGACAAACGGGGATTCCATGATTCCTGTTTTAACAAAGCAATGGCCAGTCATATACACTACCATTAATACTGTAACATGAGTGACAACCACTGTATTCAAATAGGGGTTATGGGACCATGTTGTTGTGATCAGTGGGTCTCCTACCATTTGGACCCCCATCAACATTTATGAGTTATACTTTGTATAGGTGATAATTTCTTTTTTCTGGATTAATCTCTTTTATCGTATTAGACTCTTTATACCGCGACACTCAAGCAGCGCCATACACGGTTTTCTTGTTTGTCAGAGCACTTTTCCATTAGCTCTTTGGGTGAACATCTTCCTGCCTATTATCCTTATGGCAAGCTATGTGAAGGCTGAAATTCCTACCAACCCCAGTTCATTGCTACACATCTACTCTTTGCAGAGAAGGCTGAGAAGTAAACTAAAATGACAGATTTTATTAATTTTTCAGTCACAAATATCCCAGTAACACAGCTCAGGCATTCAGAGCATTATATTACACAAAATAATATATTTTTAATGCCTGCCCGGAGATTCACTTTAAAGGCAGATCTCCTTGTTCGGAAACTACTGTAGACAGTGACCTGGTCAGCTGATATGTGGACAAATTATACTGGAGTGTATATAGATTGATATATGAGTGCATTCTATGACTGGCTGTGTGCATTTCATCTCATGCAGTGTTTTGGAGTAATACTACGGAGATCAGATTTCTCTTCTAAAAACCGCTATCAAGGTGTAAATGAATGTGACAGCACGTTAATTATAATATATATTGTTATGTTCGGCATCCCTGCCGTTTGTCTCCCGCATTGTACTGTGACTAATAAAGTAGCACCTTACCAATAAACGATAACAAGTATTGTTTATGATTTATTTATACAGCGGCATAATTTCCCATGCTGTAGCGCGATATGAGGATCAGAAAGCAGAGAGAGTAACGCGCATAATTATTCATAAATACCCTGACACACACAAATAAAAGGGGTGGAGAGGTCGCCGTTCTCGAGAGTAGACAATCTATGCTGATTGTTGGATATGGCTCTTAACCCTTTGTGCTGCATCTGCATTTTCAGCTGGCATGCTGGCTCCCTGTGCACAGGGCTCTATTCCTTGTAAGCTGGAAATTTACAGTTGCTCCCTCACTAGCTGATAGCACTGCGTGCCAAGGTTAATTAAACTGGTAATTAGAAAGAGAGATGCTTAATCTATCCGATTAATAAAATTACCCCTTCTCTCCACAGCCCATATACATACTCCAAGAACCTGAACACATATACTTAGCGCACAAAAGACACCTAGGTGTGCGTCTTCCTTAACAAGACAGCCATAAGGGTGTACCCTGTATGACCTTCAGCACACTTTACACACACAGTATTCGCCTGCCAGACTTCTTTCTCTCTCTCTGCAGCCTCAATCCACTATTTAATATTAAATTCTTTAATGACTCGCAGCATATTGCACAATATAGGTTTTCCAGACAGGCTGTTTTTCAGGCAAGCCTAGTTTATAAATGCGATTGCAGGAGACACAAAAATACAGATAATCAAATGGATGTCAAGTAACTTTGCTCCTGCTATCTCATCTTATTGCTCTATCTAATAACTTTCTAAATCGCTTTCTACTGCAAGCAAAGCAAAAGCAAGGCAACATAACTAGAAGTGTTAACATTACTGCACATAATAGATCGTTTTGCAAACATTTTATGCTAGATTTTGGCTTTATGTTCTCCTTTATATTCTGTCTGCATTGCATGATGATGAATGCGCTGTTAGCTGTGGTTTTTCTTTTTGTTTATTCCTTTTTTTTGGGCTAATCCAGTATTTGTGCGTTTACATGATGTTTATACCTAATTATGAAGATTAAGATTATTTAGAAAATGAGACACTAAGATAAATATCATATACATGATTGTAGTGAAGCTATTTCTGGCTTAATGCTCTATTTTCACAGCCAAGTTGATTCTTGTGTGATGGATCAGTGTGATCTGTTTTTTTTATGTGTTGAGACAGCCTATCGCACAATGTATATACCCACCAAGCGAGCCCACAACATGCTACTTGCTGCTTATGTTGAAAGTAGAAGGTACGTATAATAATGTGACTTGACTGTATATATATACAGTGTCGGACTGGGATGTCTAGGGCCCACCAGTGAAATTGTTTCTAGGGGTCCACCATCAGGACCCCTGCAGATCAGCGGTACCGAGACAGGGCGGCTAAAGGTAATGACATGCCGGGAGCCATGCTGCTCACCCACTATACTATGTGCACCACTGCACTACCTAAACCTACTGCTACACCTTGTATGGCAAGTGAACATCGTGGTTTCAAGAATTGTTATCTTTACCTGCTGATCTGCAGAGGTCCTGGCTGTTGTATCATCGCAGATGTAATATTGATGGCCTATACTAAGGACAGGCCATCAATATTAGAAAGATGGATAAATCCTTTAAAGAGGTTGTCCAAGAATTGGAGCAACCCATGTAGCTGGCGGGAGGTGTAAAGTAAAAAATAAGTAAATTAAAAAGCATACTCACCTGTCCCCGGCACTCCGTTGTCCCCTGCCAGTGTCCATTCAGTCTCATGACGGCGACTCCTTTCTGGGAGTCCTGTACCTCATGTGATCACTAAGACCAATTAGGTACAGGATTTCCAGAAATGAGGTGCCGCCATGAGACCGAACAGACACAGGCAGGGGACGATGTGGTGCTGGGGACAGGTGAGTATCCTTTTTTTTTTTTTAAATTTCTTATTTTTACACCTCCCTGGCAGCCAACACAGTGGTCGTTCCAATTTATGGACAACCTCTTTTAAGGGGTTGTCTGGAACAAATTTTTCTATGGTCACTTCACTGGTCCCCCCACATAGTGGCCTCTTCACTGGTCCCCCCCATACTGTTAGGGAACAATGATGGGGCCATTATATTTTGTGGGGCAGTGATGGGGGCTAACATCCTGTGTGGGGCATATTAAAGGGGTTTTCCAGGGTTAATCTTTTTTATGGCCTAAGCTTAGGATAGGTCATAAATACCTGATCGGTAGGGGGCTGACACATGGCTCCATAAGCTGTATGGAGCCACTCTTGGCGCCTTTTCTGTACACAACACAGGACCGGAAGCAGAAAGCTCCATCCGCTGTATAGCAGCCCAGCGCCTTCACTGCAGCTCAGCTCCTACTGACTTCAATAAGTGCTGAGATACAGTGAAGGTGCCCGGCTAATACACAGTGGACAGAGCTTTCTGCTTCTGGCCCCGTATTGTGTAGAGGACGGGCATCAGAAGTGGCTCCATACAGCTGATCGGTCTGGTGTCAGCCCCCTACAGATCAGGTATCTATGGCCTATCCTGAGGATAAACCATAACAAATTATGCCTGGACAACCCCTTTAATATACCCCCCAGGGCCCCCCTAATGCCCCACACTTTGAAGAGGTTGTCCAGTATAATTTTTTTCTTTTTTATAATTAGTCCAGGGGAGGTGAATCCCCCTACCCCACCCAAAAAAAAAAATAACAACATACTAAACATACTCACCTGTCTCCGGTGCTCCGGTGTCCTCCCAGCACGGTCCGGTCCTGCAGCGCCGCTGTCTTCTTTTTGCTGGAATTCCTCACTGGCTGTGACATCCCAGGTCCCTTCCCTTAGGCTGCTGATTGGCCTCAGGGGTCACGTGACGTCACAGGTAGTCACGTGCAGGGGGAACTTCAGCTGGAAGAAAACAACAGAACTGCAGGACCGAACTGCGCTGAGAGACACTGGGGACAGGAAAGAAAGTTTGGGGGGGGGGGGGTTTGTTTTGTTTTTTTCACCTGCGCCGGTGTAATAAAAAAAAAAAATGAAGGAGCCACTGTATGGAGTATAAGCTCCACAGTGGCCCCCACCCACTATTATAAGCTCCACAGTGGCCCCCACACAGTATTATAAGCTCCACAGTGGCCCCCACCCAGTATTATATGCTCCACAGTGGCCCCCACACAGTATTATAAGCTCTACAGTGGCCCCCACCCAGTATTATATGCTCCACAGTGGCCCCCACACAGTATTATAAGCTCTACAGTGGCCCCCACCCAGTATTATATGCTCCACAGTGGCCCCCACACAGTATTATATGCGCCCAAAAGCCCCCCTCCGCTTCAGTGCTATTACTATACTCTGGAGTCTCCTCAGACCCCAGAGTATAATAATCGGAGGCCATGGGGAAGTGATTAAAAATAACAAACATTCATACTCACCTTGCCTTACCTTTCCTTGGCATCCTCGCTCCATCCTGCCGTCTTCAGCGTCTTCAGGCCCTCTTCCGACGTCGCTACCAAGGCCTGTGATTGGGCCTCAGCGGTCACGTGGGGGCACACTGACGTCATTACGCGGCCGTGCCCCATGTGACCGCTGGGGCCTAATCACAGGCCTCAGTCACATGACGAAGGAGCGCCGGAGAGAACGCTGTGCCCTGGAGAGGTGAGAATATGTATTTATTGTTTTCAGTCACCTCCCCTGGGTGCCCTGCCCTGCCATCTATTGGAAAGGGGCCTGCAATATGCCAGGGTCCCTTTCCAATATCAGTATGTATAGCGGTCGGGGAACCAGGCTTTCCCCGACCGCTATCATAGTGGTCCGGGGCCCCGGTCATCTCCAGCTGGCCACGGGTCCCATACCCCGCCGAGCCCGGTCGCGGTCGCACACCCTGCGACCGCGATCGTTACGCCACTGGTCAGGGGCACGATCGGGATGGTCAGGATCCCGATCGGGCCCCATGACATGAGGACTAATAGTCAGGGCTGGGGGCCCACCGGTGGATTCACCGGTTCCCCGGTGGGCCAGTCCATCCCTGTATATATATATATATATATATATATATATATATATATATATGTTTACAGTGCTCAATACGAGTACATCCCCTTTGAAAAGTAAGATTTTAACATTTATTTAACGCATATCATAATAATATAATTTAATAATGTAATTTAAGATTATAAAATCTTCAGTTTTACTCAGATTAGTTGATGCAAAAGTGAATACACCCCACATCAAAAAGTACTACAACTAATATTTTCCATGACCTCCATGACTTTAATGACAGACCAAGTCTTTAGGAATAAACAAGTTGACTACATATTGCAACATCTATCTGTTTCCATTCTTCACGAATGACCTGTTTTAGAGCCTGGATGCGAGATGGAGAGTGATGCTCAAGTTGTCTCTTCAGAATTCCTTACTGGCATTGGATTGGGTTCAGATCAGGAGACATACTAGGCCACTGGTTCAATTTCACCCTGTTCTCCATCAGAAATTCAACAGTGGTCGTAGATGTACTGTATGTTTTGGATCATTTTCATGTTAGAAAAATGCACGACAACCAAGGTAGCATGGTAGCATGGTGATGGTAGTATCTTCTCTTCACAGTACATATGTAAATTCATGATACCATCAATTCATGACACCACCAGCACTCATGCAGCCTCACATAAGGAAACTGCCACCACCATGTTTCAGTGTAGACACCATACATTTTTCCTTGTACTCCTCACCTTTGTGACACAATACAATTTTGAAGCCATCAGTTCCAAAAACATTTATCTTGTTCTCATAATCTTGTACTCCAGATTCTAGAGTTCCCAATAGTCTTCATCTTTTTTGTGCATGGGTTCTGGCAAAATTTTGGCAGGCTTTTTTGCGCATGGGTTTCAGTAGAGGCTTCCTTTGTGGACGACAACCATGCAGTGAATGCCATATTTTGTAATGGCAAACAGTCACCCCAGTCAGGCTTTCTACTTCTTTAGCTAATTTCATTGAATTTGTATAGCGATTTTCTTCAACCCTTCTCATCAGAAGACACTCCTGTGTAGCTGTTAACTTCTTCAGTGGATGACATCTCTGTGAGATGGTTGCCGTTCTATCCTTGTTAAAGTTTTGTATCACTTTTGCTTCCGTATTCTGACTGATAAGTAAAGCTTTGCTGATCTTCTGATAGCCATCTAATTTCTTATGTAATTATTTGTAATTATTTTCTCTTGTGACATTTCTCTTCATTGTGATGGATGCCATTCCTGACAGCATGAAATGGGATGGGTTTCCTTTGTTCAAGGGGTTGTCCAGGCTAAAATTTAATTTTTTAATTAGGTCAGGGAAGGTGAAAAAAATACGAAAACGATACTCACCTGTCCCCGGTACTCCGATGCCTCCCAGCGTGGTCCAGTCCACAGCTCCGCTGTTTTCTTCCGGTGAGAGTCCCCTTTGCACGTGACTGCTGAGGCTACTAATTGACTACCTGTGACATTCCTGGGTTGTTTCCTTAGGACGCTGAAGCCAATCAGCTGCCTCAGCAGAAGGGACTCGAGACATCACAGCCGGTGGGGAAAAATAGATGAGAATGGGCGGAGTCAACATAGAAGTGGGTGGAACTAAATTTGCTGCGGCGCGCATAGCACGCCATATATTTTGTCCCTCTTTCTGTCCTTTGAAAGTTGAAAGGTATGTAATAGTATAAGGGGTGGTTAGGAGGGGGAAATATAACTATAAAGGAAGGATTCATTAGGGGGCATTGTGACAATGGGGGTTCATTTATATAAGGGTTATTGGGGGGCATTATGAATACAAGGGGGGAGATTATTTATACAAGGAGCCATTAGGGGGCAACATTTATATTAGGAGGCATTATGAACATAAGGGGGTGGTCATTGATATAAGGGGTCATTAGAGGTGCAGTATTTATGTCAGGGGGAATCACGAGCATAATATGAGGGGGCAATTAATTTAATTAAAGTTGCACTTGGGCTTTATTAAGACTAAGGCCCCACGTAGCAGGCTGCAGTAAAAAAAAGCGCTGCAGGAAAAACCGCAGCGGTAACATTGTGGTTTTTCCTGCAGCGCTTTTCACAGAAGGTCTGCAGAGTATTCCCCTGTGGACTTTCTATTTTTATTACACCTATACAGAAATTGCCAGCGTTTCCATAGGTATAATTGACATGCTGCAATTTCCAAAACCGCAACGGTTTTGAAAATTGCAGTGCGTCTGCTGCACATATTTTTCCGCAATTTTTTTTTCTGTGGGTTTTCGCCACATGGGATCCCATCCCCAGCTTGCAGTAAAATATGCGCAGCGGATACGATGCGATTTCCAAAACAGTCGCAGTTTTGGAAATCACAGCATGTCAGTTATACATACGGAAATGACAGAAGTTTCCCTATAGGTATAATTGAAGCAGAAAGTCCGCAGAGGAAACCTCTGCGAACTTTCTGTCCAAAGTGCTGCAGGAAAAATCGCGATCAATAAGAGGAGCTAAAGATGTCTGTGTTGCAAACTTTACAGAGACTGGAAGAAGTGGTCATGGCCGTCCAGATGAAAGAGATGGGGAAAGTGAACGATTAGTCAGAGACGTCACCGGTAAGTCACTAAATATTACTGCCCTGTATTCACCTAAATCGTCTGCAGAACCCTGTGTAGAGCCGCTATATACCACTATACAATCACCGTATACTGATAGTATCAGTATACGAACATGTCCAAGTTGGGGGCCCACTTGGACATGTTCGCCCCCCGTGCTGAACCCCTAGCTACGCCTCTGCTCCTAGGATTGCTCATTGGAGTGTAATCATTATGCAACATGGTTTTGAGTGAATTTGTTACTTTTTTGTATTAGCAAATTAACAAATCTTGTTTGCAATCAATGGCCTATATTTGTGGGAGTATTTTCTAGTATGGTATCCCATAGAAAATCATGGCTGACTGTTGACTCTGAAGGGAAAGGTATTCAGATAAATCTGTTTGGGTGTACTTATATACAGAATATTAGATAGAATTTTCATTTTGACAAATTCCCTTTAAGTACAGAGTTTAGAGAGAAGTGTGAACAAAGCCCCTTACTTTACTACAATGTATTTATATACTCATTGGCAAAAAAAAAAAATAATGCACCAAAAAAGAGTTGTCAGAATCAAATGAAACTTTAGAGCAAAAAGATAAGTGTATTGAAAGGAGGCTCTAGTATCCTGCTGGGCCACCTCTAGCCTGGATGCAAGATGAAATATAGTGATGAGTGAAATGATTCGGATAGAACCAGATTCGACCCAAATTTTCCAAAAGTTTCCGGTTTGACTCACGATACCCTATTATACTCTGGAGTCTCCTCAGACCCCCAGAGTATAATAGGTGGAGGCCCAGGGGAGGTGAGTAATAATAGCAAACAGTTCTGCTTACCTTCCCTCAACTCTCCTAGGTGTCTGGTGTTCCTCCAGGATCCTCTT
The DNA here is from genome assembly GCA_947044405.1 of Leptodactylus fallax. Classification (NCBI taxonomy): domain Eukaryota; kingdom Metazoa; phylum Chordata; class Amphibia; order Anura; family Leptodactylidae; genus Leptodactylus; species Leptodactylus fallax. The sequence goes on from CAMRHE010000094.1 coordinate 1,090,825, forward strand.
CAGGCCTCTGGCTGATGTCATGCACCACAGTCTCACCACTGACGCCTGTGATTGGGCTTTAGCAGGTCATGTGAGGCATGCAAAAATCATGATACTGAGTCATAGTGTCATGTTGTCAATGTGCCCTATGTGACCTCTGAGACCCAATAACAGGCCTCAGCAGTGACCCTGGGGCATGTGATGTCAGCTAGAGGCTGGTAGAGGCCTGAAGAGGATGATGGGTGACCGCTGAACACCGCAAGGATGCCCGGGAGAGCTGAGGCAATGTAAGTATAACTGTTATTTTAGTCAACTTCCCTGTGTTTTCACTTATTATACTGGGGTCTGATGGTACCCCAGAGTATGATAATAGCTCTTCCCATTTGTGCCGAACAAGTTCAGCCCAAAAAAAACAAATCTCGTATCCTGCAGCACATTTGCCAACATATGTTGCAGCTGGGCCGTAGATCCTGAACATTCTTATATTGCCAAAGCTAGAGTCCCAGTTGGTCCCATAAATGCTCAATTTGCGATAAATCTGGCAACTGGGCAGGCCAAGGGAATGTTGGAGTCTGGTGGAGACATTCCTGGGGAACCCTTGCTGTGTGTGTGAGAATTATCGTGCTGAAAAATGCCAGTTGGATGCCCTGCCATAAGAGGCAATACATGTGATCGCAGGATGTCCTGTACATATCGCTGTTAAGTGTCTATCATATCAATGCTAGAGAAGACCACCTGTCATATGTGTTGGCTCCCCAGATCATCACCCTAGCATTTGGGGAATTGTTGCTCCACAGCAAATTACATGTCAGGACATGTAATGGACACTGTGACACAAAATTTCCTTCTGCAGAGCAGAAATGTTCCAGGCAGAGACACAGATGTGTAATGAAGGTGCCACCTGTGTCTGGATAGTAAGCAAACTATGGGAGCAGTTTGTTCTTATTAATGGATCAACTAATCCTCACTACTGATGGTCTGGATCCTGTTTGCCGTGTGTGCATGACTTCACGTAACGATTGCTCTCAACACTTCCTAACAGCTATGACAGAATGGTGTAGATGGCAATTTGTTGAAATGACCATTCTGCTTCTCTCAGTCTGGTGATGCGCCTCCTCTCAAAGTCTGTCAACTGGGCAAAATGTCTTCAGGTGTGCCATAGAGGCATGTCTTGCAGTCAACGATCTCTCACCAAGAGGTACAGTTGTGCTAAAAAGTTTACATACCCTGGCAGATTTTTTGTTTTTTTGGCCTTTTTTCAGAGAATATAAATGATAACACAAAAACTTTTTCTCCACTCATGGTTAGTGGTTGGTTGAAGCCATTTATTGTCAAACTTCTGTGTTTTCTCTTTTTAAATCATAATGATAACCAAAAACATCAACATGACCATGTTCAGAAGTTCATATACCCTGGTGATTTTGGCCTGATAACATGAACAGAAACCAAATCACGGTCAGGTAGACCAACCAAAATATCGGCCACAACTGCCCGGAAAATTGTTCGGGATGCAAAGAAAAACCCACACATAACATCAGATGAAATACAGGACTCTATGAAAACTATTGGTGTGGCTGTTTCAAGATGCACAATAAGGAGGCACTTAAAGAAAAATAGGCTGCATGGTCGAGTTGCCAGAAGAAAGCCATTACTGCGCAAATACCACAAAAAATCTCGCCTTCAATACGCCAAAAAGCACAGAGACAAGCCTCAAAACTTCTGGAACAAGGTAATTTGGAGTGATGAGACAAAAATTTAACTTTTTGGCCACAACCATAAATGTTACATTTGGAGACGTGTCAACAAAGCCTATGATGAAAGTAACACCATTCCTATTGTAAAGCACGGAGGTGGATCACTGATGATGTGGGGATGTGTGAGCTTCAAAGGCACAGGAAACTTGGTCAAAGTTGAAGGAAAGATGAATGCAGCACGTTATCAGCAAATACTGGAGGCAAATTCGCACTCATCAGCCAGGAAGCTGCGCATGGGACGTATCTGGACGTTCCAACATGACAACGATCCAAAACACAAGGCCAAGTCGACCTGTCATTGGCTACAGCAGAAGAAAGTGAAGGTTGTGGAGTAGCCATCTCAGTCTCCTGACTTCAATATCATTGAGCCACTCTATGGGAGATCTCAAGCGCGCAAGTACAAGCAAGAAGGCCCAGGAACTTACAGGAACTGGAGACTTTCTACCAAGGAAAATGGGCAGTTTTACCATATGAGAAAATAAAGAGCCTCATCCACAACTACCACAAAAGACTTCAAGCTGTCATTGATGTTAGAGGGGGCTATACACGGTATTAAGAACTGGGGTATGTGAAATTTTGAACAGGGTCATTTTGATGTTTTTGGTTGTCATTATGATTTAAAAAGAGACAACACAGAAGTTTGACAAATAAATGGCTTCAACCAACCACTAACCATGAGTGGAGAAAAAGTTTTTGTGTTATCATTCATATTCTCTGAAAAAAGGCCAAAAAACCAAAAAATCTGCCGGGGTATGTAAACTTTTTAGCACAACTGTACACTGCCCAAAAGTAACCTCTGAAAGACTTTTTATAGGGCAGCCAAGTGAGCACTTTTACAATGTCTTGTGGCAAGGCCCAGTGTCTAATCAGACCACACCTGTAATAATTTACATATCTGCCTGATGCATAACTTCATGGAAAGTTTTGCAGCAAATACAACATTTCTATCTGAGTTATTGTAACATACTTGCGCGTCCGGGCTTTGGCGCCATCCTCCGGCCGCATGCTGCGACGCAGGAGGCGTGTCCGGCTGTGATGCTTTCCTTTGGGTTCTCCTGGTATTGTCTGAACACTGTCCTATTCCCTCACCTCTGTAATTTATTTTCCCTCACACCCATCTCCTTTACTTTGGTTTCCCTCTACTCCTCTAACAGTTAATTTTAGCCTTACCTGTGTGATTAACAGCCTATCCTCCTATCAAGTCTGGGGCGGGTTCTTACTTCCTATTTATTGTTTGCTCACTGTCACATTGGTGCTTTCTATTGCCTCGTGCGTGCTGGCTATTACTCTTGCTGTTTGGTTACCTGTATTCTATTCCTGACCTCTGGCTTTAACTTTGACTATTCTCTTGGATTTTGATTCTTCACTGCATTGCTTGATTGTTACCGACCCCTTGGCTAGCTGACCTCCCTTTTGTTGTTTGTCCTGTCTGCGTTCTGTGTTATCACTTATATCAAGTATATATCCGGGCCCGTCCAAAGTTTGCTAGAGAGCATTTAGATGTTCCAGAAGAGTATTGGGAGAATGTCATATGGTCAGATGAAACCAAAATAGAACTGTTTGGTAGAAACACAACTCATCGTGTTTAGAGGAGAGTGAATGCTGAGTTGCATCCAAAGAACACCATACCTACTGTGAAACATGGGGGTGGCAACATCATGCTTTGGGGCTGTTTCTCTGCAAAGGGACCAGGACGACTGATCCGTGTACATGAAAGAATGAATGGGGCCATGTATCGTGAGATTTTGAGTGCAAACCTCCTTCCATCAACAAGGGCATTGAAGATGAAACGTGGCTGGGTCTTTCAGCATGACAATGATCCCAAGCACACACTACCAGGGCAACAAAGGAGTGGCTTCGTAAGAAGCATTTCAAGGTCCTGGAGTGGCCTAGCCAGTCTCCAGATCTCAACATCCATAGATAACCTTTAGAGGGAGTTGAAAGTCCGTGTTGCCCAGCGACAGCCTCAAAACATCACTGCTCTAGAGGAGATCTGCATGGAGGAATGGGCCAACATACCAGCAACCGTGTGTGCCAACCTTGTGAAGACTTACAGAAAACGTTTCACCTCTGTCATTGCCAACAAAGGATATATAACAAAGTATTGAGATAAAGTTTCGTTATTGACCAAATACTTATTTTCCAGCATAATTTGCAAATAAATTCTTTAAAAATCAGACAATGTGATTTTCTAGATATGTTTTCTCATTTTGTCTCTCAAAGTTGAGGTCTACCTATGATGTCAATTACAGGCCTCTCTCATCTTTTTAAGTGGGAGAACTTGCACAATGGGTGGCTGACTAAATACTTTTTTCCCCACTGTATGTCTATTTCTGTGCAGAAAAAAATGTATTGTGTACATGAGATTAAGAAACTCTCATTGACTCCTTCATACTACACAGGGGCGCACCTCTAATGAGGCGAAGTGAGGCGGCCGCCTCAGGCGGCACTATCCGTCACTGTCTGGGGGGCGGCATTTTTACTATTTATTTAATGTAAACCAGGGGCGCACCTCTAATGAGGCGAAGTGAGGCGACTGCCTCAGGCGGCACTATCCGTCACTGTCTGGGGGGCGGCATTTTTACTATTTATTTAATGTAAACCAAACCAGGACAGGCCACTTTAAAAAAAAACAAAGCTTTCTTTTATTTTGAGTTGGAAGGGACCTCAAGGGCCATCGAGTCCAACCCCCTGCAAAAGCAGGTTTTCCTAAATCATCCCAGCTGAGCGGGGCTTGTCCTGGGCTGGCTTACGAGACGTCCGCATCTCAGCGCAGTCGGCCATACAATGACGTCATCGCGCCTCCTACGCTGAGACGCAGATGTTACGGACAAGAAGAGGAGGTGGCAGCTCCATCATGGGATCGCAGGTAGGTGAGGATAAAGTTTTTTTTTTTATTTATATAAATAGGCCGTTACCTGCTGGAGTATCCCCAGCAGGTAATGGCCTATTTATTTACCTACTCTCACGCATGCTCGTGGCTGCCTCCGCTTCCCTTTCTGGTATGGGATGCAGAATTGGGAAGCGACTGTAAGCAGGCGCAGGGGTAGGTAAGTGAGGCCACAGGCCTCAAATACTTCTTTTCAGAACCCAGAGTATAATAATTGGAGCCCAGGGGAGGTGACGAAACATAAAAACCAATGCTACTTACCTCTCCTGCGATCCGATGTTACTCCGAGCAGGCTTGGGCCCTCTGGTGGACGTCATCAGGTCGCATCGCGGGCTGATCACTTGACATCTGTGCGCAATTAAACAGGGCCAAAAGCTGCAGGGAGTGCACCAGTGTCCAGGATAGGTAAGTAACACTGGTTTTTATGTTTGTCACCTCCGCTGGGTCTCCGATCATTATACTCTGGGGTCTGAAAAGACCCCAGAGTATAATAATAGTTCATGGGTGGGCCACTATGGGGCATAATACCGTGTGCAGGGGCCACTGTGGAGCATAACACTGTGTGCAGGGGCTACTGTGGATCATAATACCATGTGCAGGGGCCACTATGGAGCATAACACCGTGTCCAGGGGCCACTATGGATCATAATACCGTGCCCAGGGGCCACTATGGGGCATAATACCAGTGCATGGGCCACTATGAAGCATAATACTAGTACAGGGGACACTATGGGGCATAATACCGTGTGCAGAGGCCACTAGGGAGCATAATACAGTGTGCAGGGGTTGCTGTGGAACATAATACTGTGTGCAGGGGCCACTGCGGGGCATAATACCATGTGCAGGGGCCACTATAGAGCATAATACCGTGTGAAGGGGCCACTATGAAGCATAATGCCGTGTTTAGGGGCCACTATGGAGCATAATACCATGTGCAGGGGCCGCTGCGGGCCATAATACCGTGTGCAGGGTCCACTGCGGGCCGTAATACTGTGTGTCGGGGCTGCTGTGGAACATTATAGTGTGTATAAATGGGACGGTATAAACGGGGGCTATGGCACCTGTTTATATCATACGCTGTCTGTTTATAATGTCGTGTGATGTAATTACAGTCTCGTCACATAGACATGTATAGGACGAGGCTGTAGTTATATTACATGGCCGCTATGAGATGAATGACACTGTGTAAACAGAGAAGGGGTCACGGCGCTTACACAGGTACCATTCAAACAGCTGATCAGTAGGGGTCCTGGCTTTTTGAGCCCCACTGATTAGTTTATTAATGACCTGGAAAACCTTTTAATTAGTTAACACCTGGGGCATTATTAATAAGGGGTACTATTTATACAGGGTACACACGAACATTATTTTTAGTTCTAAGACTATGACTGCATGCATGGTTTTGCACTACTATTTATGTCAGAAATATTATGAATGTTAGAATGTGGCTTATAGTTCAAGGTTATAGTGGACAGACTTCAAGACTTCATTCATCATCATCCTTATCTGTGACAGGCATTGATATGCAGTTGTCACACATGTGAGATCTATCCTTACAGAACCTTTGTCTGATAGTTGGCTCTGTATTCATTAGCTCATTATGGTAGTTGTAATTCATGATGAATGAATGATGGATACCTGTTATTTTGGGAGTAGTATCCTGTGATGATTAGAAGTGAAGTAATGCATGAGAAGCTTCAAGATACGCCTGACCTTGGTGGGCATTTATGTCCGCATCTTAGTGGGAGCATTAGGATCTGAGCTTTACCTTGGCAGTGCGATACTGCAGAGGATGTGGATATTTGCTTTTCTCCTTGAAAGGACAGCTGCTTTGGAGAAGCTCATCAAGTAGTTCTGGAGACACTTTAGATACCTTCTGCATATATCTTTCTATCTATATTTTTGGGCCTAACTGCCTGTTCACACGACTGCGTTTCACCTGTGAATCTCGGGCCATGTGTGCACTGCATTTACCGACCTGAACACATTCCAAGAGAGTGCATTATAGTTGTCTATGATGCTAGGAGTCCCTGCCTCCCAGTGTCATACTGTCCCATAGTAATTACAGTACAGGCAGTATGTCACTGGGAAGCAGGGACTCCTAGTATCATAGATAACTATAATGGTAGGAGTCCTTCTCCCAGAATGTGTTCAGGCTGGTAAATGTGGTGCACACACGATCCAAGTTTCACCAGTGAAACGCGATTGTGTGAATGTGATAAAATAATACCAGATGCTACAAACAATGGCCCAGATTTTGCAATAGTGCAAACTTAGGCTGTCTGAAAATAGGTCAGATTTATCACAGTGGCAGATGCTGGATGAAAAATCTGGCGTATCTTTAGACTGTGTAGTCTACATTTATACCACCTTTTAGATAACGTACTTTGAGCTAGAACTTTTTGACACTATTTTGCCGCAATTTTGGCACATGGTGATGCATTTAAGCCATAACCCCCAAGTATCCATAACCACATGTGTAGAATGTCTAAACATTTAAGCCCAAACTAGATGCGCAACATATAATAATGTGTCAAAGGTTGAAAACATGGTACCAAGGTTATGTCAGTGTTATAACCACAATATTAAATCTGGGCCATTGATTTCAATAACAGCAGAGCTAGAATAGAGCAGCCGGGCCACTGAGTCATCTGTCCTGGTGCAGAGTGTTGGATAAACCCTTTATTATCCAGAACAAAGAAACAAAAGATGATCAATACCACAAGACTATGAAGATACTGTAGATTCTAAGGGAATGCTAAAATTGATAGCATACTTTAATAACTTCTTCTGGTGTTACATCATTATTATGTACTGATAACTCAATATTAAGCCACAGACATTGACAAAATAGCTACCCCAGCAACAGTCAAATAGTACAACCTTGGCATGTAGCTCCTGGGTCTCTTAGGTTCAAAAAATACAATGGCGTATATATCAAGAAGGTATGTAATGAGGAAACCCATGAGAGACAGAACCCTTGAAATGCTGACAAATGTGGCATAGAAATTGAGTGCTTGACTTAAGGGCCATGACAGATGTTGAGCACTTGGCATGAGACTGTGTGAAGTAACATCCAATTGTGTGCAGTACCTCATGTGAATGTATAATTATGAAGCATATTATGCCTCTTAAAGGGACAAACCATAATGGTGTCAATGACAAACTGTTTTAAAGGGGTTTTCCAGGTCTTGTGTTTACTTCCTAGAGTGACTTAAAATAACAAATACTATGTACTTAGTTTGGGTCCCTGGTCTTTCTGACCTTTGGCCCACAAAGAGATGTGTCAGCCAATCAGTTGCTGAGTGCTTATGTTCCCTATGACCACAGCATCAATGCTCAGTAACTCATTGGCTGAAGAGCTCGTGCACTGACAGAAGGTAAACAAAGAATAGGGACTACTAACAAAGAGTTCAGGAACATACCGGACAGACAGATGAGTGTATAATGTCTGTTATTTTAAGTCATTCTAGGGGGTAAATAAAAGAGCTGGAATACCTCTTTAAATATATTTAGTCTTTCTTTCAAAGAGGAACTTCATGAGAAAAGATACTTCACGTTACAAATTAGAGGTTAGAGATATTGTGTAATCTTTGTGTAAGTGAAGGCCTTTTGTTGAATTCTTAGAGAGGGTTGGTCCATCGTAAACACGTCACACTGTACTATATATCTACCATTGCAACTCCAGTGGTTTCATCCAGTTAGAAATGAATAATAGATAATAGCACACAGAATTGTGCAATACAGTGCAAAAATGTAACCAGATTATGTCTGAAAAGCATAACGTGGGTGAAACAGATATGACTTCATGCATTACACATCTCACTGGATTATTTCTGGAGGTATTTAATGGTTTTTGAAATGAATAGTGAATATCTGAATTGTATTGCTTTGATCTTGACATTCACACCTTCTCTTTACTCAGTATGCTTATGACATAAAGGTTAATATCCTAACGGTTTGTGGATCTATTTACCACACAACATACAATAGAAGGCATAGATTGCTATGTGAAATGTTCAATAAACGGGACGGGTATTCCAGTATTTTTAGATTGATTGCCTGTCCTTAGTACAGGTCATCAATATCAGATTGGCGGTGGTCCGACACCCAGCACTGTCACTGATCATCTAATGGAAGTAGCCACAGCACTCAGATGAAGCACAGCAGCATCCTCTAAGGGTTTGATATCACACTTGTCAGTCATGTGATCTTTCTGCAGCTCAGTCCCATTCAACTAATAAAGGCTGAGCTCTACTGCTACTGTTACGGTGCTGTGTCTTGCATATTATACAGAGAAGAATGCCTTGGTAAGATCTGCAGCCTCTTTATTCAGTTGGGAGTTATGCGTTGGGGTGCCAGATGTCGGACCACCATTATTCTGATATTGATCACTTATCGCGAGGATAGCCCATCAATATAATCTCTCAGAATAAACCTTTTAAATGCCCACAGTCAGAGTTGTATCTGATTGTGAACATTGCTATCAGGTCTTTGCTGTATACAACAGCAGAGACCCAGCAGCCATGATGCTCGCTCAGCTTGCTGAGCTCCTGAGTGGGCGCATGTTATAATACCCAGCATCCGCTGTACTATTACTGTGGATGTTGGGAAAGGGTTAAAGCACTTTAGGTTTTTACATACTAATTCTTTAACTACAGGATGAGTCACACTTTCATGAACTTACTTCTTGCCTTTGGTTGTCCAGAAACAGAACAGTTGCCTTGACAAAGGTTTCTGCTATTTATAGTCAGAATATTTCTGGCGTTTGAGGCCGGTTCATGAAATGGAACATTATGATATTGCAGAGAAGCTTTCCCGATTACTGTAAACCATAACACTTCTTATGTGGGGACTGCAAGTCTGGAGGAGTGGGGGAGTCAGAATGTGTGGAAGTCCCTGAGGTCTGTAAAGCTGAGGTGGACATGTCTTTTTTATTCTTCCAGGAGATACAATCTTAATTTTAAGTGAAGAAGCCAAGCAGGCAGACATCCAAGCAGAAGGGACAAGAGAGTAGCAGAAATAAAACAATAAAACCAGTCAACAGGATAAATCCAATGAAGGAGAAGAACATACTGTACTGAAATAATACAATAAATTCTTAGAGAAGCAACAAGACTAGAAAACCACAAACAAAAGTTATAGTGAGGAACTCTCTAGTGTTCTCTGACTGTATATAGATCAATGTTATCACACAGAACCACCCGTTTCAGGCTAAGGTCTTGAGCTTTCTAAACTGCTGCCTTGTTGAAGTGGACCTGCCATCTTATAAACTAGGAAAGGCTTATTTTGATCACATATTTTATGATTAAAAAAAACAACAACTCAGTAATCTGCTAATATAATGAATTATGTACACAGTAGAGCAGTGGGCTGGAAACTTCTACAGTGGCACATGGGAATCCTATGGCTCCATTATACAGTGCCATAAGCACTCTGTGGGTCCCACCATATACCAAACTACCTGTAGAATTATATCTTAAAGGGGTTTTCCGGGCAAAAAAAACATTTTTTTAAAAAAGGTCTGTTAGTGCTATTAGAGGGTTAATAAGTGCATCCAAATACATTTAGCAGTGTTTTGAGTGATTTCTAGGTTTCTCTGGGAGCTCCTGGTATCCTCTCCATTTGTTTACATGGGTAACTTCCTGCTCTCTTATACTACAACTACCATGATGCATTTCTCTTAACTCAGATCCCCCTTTTACTCCCTCCCCCTCCCCTTTCTCACACCCCCTTCCTGTTTCCCTAGCTAGCCCGCAGACTACTAGCCCTGCCAACTTAACTAACTAACTCAGCCCACCCCATCATACTTACCTGTCTTCATGTCCTGGAAATCACTTTCCTCTGTGCTGCCAGCTCCTTCTTCTCTTGATTTCTGCCGGTGCCTGCGCAATAGAGTCGGCATGCTGGCACACTGGCTCTATTGCGCAGGTGCCGATAGAAGTGAAGGAAGTGACGTTCGTGCCCAGAAGATCAGGACATGAAAACAGATTAGTATGATGGGGTATGGGGGGGGGGGGGGTGTTATTGGTGATGTTCTATTTCTGGATACGGGGAAACAAAATGTCACCGGAAAATCAGAAAATGTTGTTCATAATAACCAATGACAATGCTGCTTTCATTTCCAAAACACTACTGAAAATGAAAAGTGCTATGTGATTGGTTGCTAGGGACAACTTAGACACTTTTTTCAGACAGTATGATAAATTTCCCCAAAGACTTCTGTGGGTGCCACATTATAGCACTGTACTTACTGTAATAAGTCATTTACTGTACTAAGCCATAATGTGACCTTGTGCATGAGGCCTGAGAGTGGGTTTATAGATTAGTTCATCAGTAACTCAAGGGGGAGTTCCAGAAACTCAAAAGGTTTTGTATTCAGGTTTGAAAATCTAAGACTCCACCCCTCCCCCTCCCATTGCGTTTGAGCTTTATTTTCATATTTCTAAAAAAAAAAAATGTTAAAGGAAATGGTTCATCTATTGGACTATCTAAAGGTGTGATGGTGTAATGCTGGTTTGATAATGAGCTTCCTGGTGACAGACTTCCTTTAAGAACTATATTCCTGTAATACAACGTAATAGAATTGTATTATGAATATGATTCTTTTCAATAGTGAGGTTATAATGGCTGTCTATAAAGGTCAAGCACACAGCCATATAAGGATACGACTTCCATAGACATGCATGGTGCCTCTACTATACCTCCATAATTCTAATCTCGTAATAAGGCATAATGGGGATTTAACGTTAATCCAACAGAAGAAAAATCTTAGCATATTCCTTCAGATGCTAGCAGTGCACAGATATTGCTGAAATATCTCTCTATATATAGCAACTTTATAGTAACATAGCCTGTGAACATAAGCCTTTAATGTATAAGAAGAAATAGCACTACTACTACTGATGTAGTCATTATCAAGGTAAGTACTACAGCACCCGCACCAGAATAAACCAGTAAGAGAACATTTTTTTTCTGACTTTTATTGACTTCTGTCTTCATTTCAGTATTGCAGTAAATCCATGCTTTTTGTTCAATTTTATTACCTTTGATAAACTTACAAACAAATATAAGAAAGGTAAGAAAGATGCATAACATGTGGACACCAGACAAGGTAGATGTCTTACCACAAGTGAAGCATAAGTTCTTATCTCAAAGTAAATAAGCTTCTTTTGACTAGTTTTTTGCATAGAGATCCTCTTGGGGATGTATAAGTAGGCATTTGCAAGTTTATATCTGGGCGACAGGCACGTTGCCGAATCTAAATCAATTCAAGGGAAAACAAGAGAGAAAGAGAAATAGAGAGATGGGATTTTAAAAGTTTCCTGGGGAGGTGTTTATAATATATATGATGACTTGTATATTTGAGCTATCCATATTGACCCATCATGCTCAATTGAAGCAAGGGATAACATTAGTTCACCTCACGAATGAGCCATAAAAGAAGAGATTGCACTTTTTTTTTGTTGTTGCAACAAGTTTTTTCTTAAAATGTCAATGTTAAAAGATATGCAGACATACACGAGAACTACAAATACACACATACAAATAATACATTTATATGTATACAATGTAACAATACGATTCAAGAGCACAATACAACACAATCCATGTTTCTTCACAATAAGGCTGGTGTGACGTGTCCCCCAAGAGGGCCAGTGCTAAGGACCAAACTGTTTTATTCATTCATAACATGACTTGTGATGTTTTGCACTTGTTTTTATACTGTTTAATACTGGCTTTGCACTTTTCCTAGCTTTATGCTGGTCATTCAGGAGTTAACTTGCTATTTCTTGGCTGCTGTATAAATGGGAGTGGCTCCTTATCTGAGGTTTCTAGAAGGAAGGGGGAGTTTATTGGATACTAGGAGGCCCCAGCCTTAGCCAATGAGTTTGGGCCTGCTTGAGTCAGTCTATAGCTAGCAGCAGTTGAAGGAACTAGCTTGTGGGAAAGTGCCATCAGCTTTCCAGGTTAGCTACTGTTAGGGGAAGTTCACACTACCATTGTAAATGTCCGTTGCTTTCTTCCATCATAGGATGACAGCAGCGGACATTAAACTGTTACAGAGAACAGTCACAAACTGATTCTGTGTGTGTTCCCATTGAAACTAGTGTAAACAACGTGATGGACCCTATCTTCTGTCATGTTTGTTTACTTTTGTAACAGAAAATAAAGTTGTGCATGCAGAACTGAGGCCCCACGTTGCGGAAACACAGCTTTTTTTGTTGCAGAGTTTTTTGCGGTTTTTTAAGCTAAAGTCAGGAGTGGATTGAGCAGAAGGGAGAAGTATAAGTACTTCCTATATATTTCCCATTCATTTTGTAGCCATTCTGGGCTTTGGCTCAAAAAACTGCAAAAAAATCTGCAACAAAAAAAGCTGCGTTTGAGGAAGGGGTGAAGAGCAGTAGGCATTCCTGTCCATGTATGTAAAGTGCCAAACATGTGGAAACAATTTGCTGTAAGTGAATGTGCCTACATGTTGCACTGTAACTGGAGAAAATCTTTTAAGTAAACTGGGCCATGAGCATCACCTGTTTAACTGACAACCTGTCTCCTGTGTTTAATTTCCACCCATCATCAAGGGAACCCCAAAACACTACCACACGGGAGGTAGCGAACCATTGATTGCAAAACACTGGTCTAGTAGCAGATAACAGACCAGCACTTAAAAGTAGTCTACAAAGCTTTACCACAAACTAAGTCATTTAATGTAACTCAGGGTTTCCCTTCTGCTTTAGCATTAGGGGACACCTGGAAAAATGTTCTTCTTCTTATCTTAAGGAACTACTTATTATTTTCCAAAAGAAGAGGAAAAAGGATCAAACAAGAAATACATAAGGCAAAAAAAAATAAAAATTTAGACCTTATAAGTAAATCAGGCTCTAGAAATTAGACTCCAAAATTATTCAGAATTAATTCAGACCCCAGATCAGACCATAGTTTCTATCAAAGGTCAGAAGGTGGAAAAGGTAACGTCATATAGGGACAACAAGCTAGACTGGAGGCTGAATGCTGGAGAAGTGTATAAGGATGGAGCCAGTAGGATGCGTGTGCAGTGATTTACTAGAAATTTTCTATCAGTCAGTGATGGCAGGGGCCTTGTTCTATGCAGCTACTGCATGGCGAGCTAACACTACGGTGGCGGATGTTAAAAAGATTGACAAGTTGATCAAAGAGTTGGTGCTGTGGTGGGGCATCTAGTTGCGTGGAAGATGACGCTAAGAAAACTTAAGTCCATCAGAGGAAATCCCTTACACCCTCTCCACAAGGTGCGTCAGAGTCAGCAAAGTTCTTTCAGTGAAAGGATCATTCAACTTCGCTGTGGCAGGGAAAGATTCAGAAGATCATTTATTCCACTGGCAATCTCATTCTTCAACAATGTTAATAATTCGACAAATGCATAATGTACAATGTCAGTGTTAATGCTAATGATAGGCTAATGTAGAGATCTTATTTCTTCTTATTTTAATTAATACTATTCATAATGTTTTACTACTTTTATTACTATTACTACTACAATATGTATGTGACCAGTCTTGTGTTCATGGCTTGTGGTGTCTTACTATGTGTTTTATGGGAGCTGTTGAATAACCAATTTCCCCTTGGGATCTATCTATCTATCTATCTATCTATCTATCTATCTATCTATCTATCCAAAACACAAAATTTAGACAGCACATCCCAATGGGAACAGGTGCAAACTGCTATGGTAGTAATACAAATACAAAAATTACAGCATCTATATAAATAGAGCTGAAAATGCATTGTTGCTATATTTTATATCTACATACATTAAATTCAATGAAAGTGAATGAAGGCTATTCACAAGGCCGTTATTTTGATGGACCATTGTAACGAACCTACAAAATGTAGGTCATGTTCTATACTTAAATGTATGGGGGATACGTGAAAAGATTGCCTTTAAAAATTTATGTTTTTCTCAGCCATTTTGCACCTCAGTTGTGTGACTGTAGTCTTATATTCTATTTCAGGCTCGTATCTGTTCAAGGCTATTTTAATTGAAATGGAGTATGGCTCTTGATCCTACTTGCCCGGTATTCACACTATATACCTATTCTGGGTATGTTTTAATGTAGATTCCCATCGGAATGAGGTTACTTTGTCATGGCAGATGGGCTTTTAAAAGTTGATCAATCATGTTTACAAAGAACCTCAAATTTATATGTATGGATAGTAACCAATATTAGCAAATTTGTATATGTATATAACAAATAGAAGCAATGCATTTCAGCTCTATGCATATAGGTCTTGGTTCTGTTTACAGAGGGCTGCTGTAATTTTTGTCTATCTATCTTAATCAGACCCTAAACCAGACCCCTAAATTAATCAAACTACAGACCAAACCCCTAAATAAGACCCCAGCTCAGACAAAAAGAAATAAAACAGATATTTACTTTTGTCTCCTTGCCGCTCTCTCTGTCTTCATGATCCTGCAGCCAGTGTCAAGACAGTACATGTAACGCAGCAAACAAACTCTGGAAGCTGACCAGCATCTGAAACTTGAGTAAAGGATCCTGAAAGTCCTTATGTGTCAGGGAGGTCCCATTACTTGTGTATGCATAGTGTGAAAATACTCTTATTGGGGTTCTTCAGATCCCCGATTGAGAAACACTTGTATAACTGAATAAAGAATTTGAGAAATGACCGGACATGCCAGTCTAAGAAACCACTACTCTGATTGTAGCTATTCACATTCAGTCTCTTCTTCATGTGGCCCAAACCATTATGTAGGATTCTACCCATCTACACCTTATATCTGCAGAGCTTGAATGGGAACACCCTATGTCAGAATATTGTTCCTGCTATGCCGCTCACCTTCCATGCCAGTGGGAGCGGTCAAAAATCCAAAAGTATTTAAAAAAAATTAAAACCCAAAAGATATGAAACTGTGTCACTAAATATCCACTTAACCTTACAGGCCAGCATATCTCTCTAGTATGTGTATACATAGTATGTTATACACGCAGGTTGTACTGTCACGCAGCCTGTTGGCTGCTTTACCTTATTTTTAGTTTTATCCGGCTCGTATGCACACTTCACAGCACTGGCCGGGTAGATCCACAGGAATAAGGCAGTAAAAGTAAAGAATTTGGGAACATTTCTTGATAATGTGGGATGAAAATCGCTGTCTAGAAATTCTAGAAATTCTTTCATTTTCCATTACTTCTATATGGTGAAAGGAAGGATGCTGAGAAGAAAAAGAAGAAAAAGAAGGTATAGTATTAGCTTAATGGACTGCAATAGGAGTCTAAATCTCACCATAGTCTTGGACAATTGTTCTTTTTCCCCTTCTTTATGCTATTTACTTGGTATTAATAGGACATTTGTGTATAGAGTGAATATGCTTTTACCTACTGAAATTGCTTCCAGTAATGTTTTACCTCTTACTGGCTGGGAAGGTAAAAAGCTTCTTTGAAACACTATCTTAGTGCTTGCTTATTTTCCTTTTTTCTGGTGCCATATTTTTTCAGAGAAACATAGAAACCTTGTATACTGGTATTACTATAATTACTGGAAATAAACATATGCGCACTTCTGTTTACAGATCCTTCAGTGCATACACATAATTTCAGTACATCCATAGTGCCAGCACAATAAGTACATAGACACATTACTATGCAATGCCTTCTATAAATAATTACAGGACTGCTCACTTTGCCAAAGCAAACTTAAAACACACACTAGCAATTCTTTATTTTCCTCTTATGAATAAAAGCAATTTATCGCTCATGAATTTAGCCCTGATTTTCTAGAAAATAAATAAACATTTTAAGGCTTCTAATATAATTTAGATACATGGGATATGTCAAAACACTTGGCCAAACATAATGATTGCACTGATTTCAGAAATAGCTGCTATAGTCAATAGTTAAAATAAATACTATACAGTAGTATAGTACTTTATACCAGTCACAAGACACATACAATGTTTCTAGCCATAATGCAAATACAGTACAATGTATTGTCAGACATAGTGCTCCAGTTATGGTACAAATATTGTACATTTTCAGCTATCTTCCTCACATGCAGTCATATGAAAAAGTTTGGGCACCCCTATTAATCTTAATCATTGAGTTGTTTGGTCATACAAAAAGGCGTTATGCATGGCGTCAAAAAAACACAGCATTCCAAGAAAAACACTTGCTACCCACTGTAAAATTTGGTGGAGGTTCCATCATGCTTTGGGGCTGTGTGGCCAATGCCGGCACCGGGAATCTTGTTAAAGTTGAGGGTCGCATGGATTCAACTCAGTATCAGCAGATTCTTGAGAATAATGTAGTGACGAATTTGAAGTTACGCCGGGGATGGATATTTCAGCAAGACAATGATCCAAAACACAGCTCCAAATCTACTCAGGCATTCATGCGGAGGAACAATTACAATGTTCTGGAATGGCCATCCCAGTCCCCAGACCTGAATATCATTGAACATCTGTGGGATAATTTGAAGCGGGCTGTCCATGCTCGGCGACCATCAAACTTCACTGAACTGGAATTGTTTTGTAAAGAGGAATGGTCAAAAATACCTTCATCCAGGATCCAGGAACTGATTAAAAGCTACAGGAAGCGACTAGAGGCTGTTATTTTTGTAAAAGGAGGATCTACTAAATATTAATGTCACTTTTCTGTTGAGGTGCCCATACTTTTGCTCCGGTCAAATTTTGGTTTAATGCATATTGCACATTTTCTGTTAGTACAATAAACCTCATTTCAATCCTGAAATATTACTGTGTCCATCAGTTATTAGATATATCAAATTGAAATGGCTGTTACAAACACCCAAATATTTAGAACTAAAAATGATTAAGATTAATAGGGGTGCCCAAACTTTTTCATATGACTGTAATACCATCTATAGTGTTCTCAAACACCAGCAATACTACCTACGTAATACCAACCAAAGCATTCCTAGTACCAGCCTCATAAAATAGGAAATAGCTATTGTGACTACCTTCACACTTTGCTGTTACTTCCTCCAGAGCTCCACAGGTAGGTTTTTAGATAAAGGTATAGTTATTGGGATAGAAACAAGGGGTACATTACAGATTGGATCTATGTACATTTTATAATCTTGTACAGTACAGACCAAAAGTTTGGACATACCTTCTCATTCCAAGAGTTTTCTGTATTTTCATGACTATAAAAATTGTAGATTCAAACTGAAGGCATCAAAACTATGAATTAACACGTGTGGAATTATATACTTAACAAAAAATGTGAAACAACTGAAACATTTCTTATATTCTAGGTTCTTCATAGTAGCCACCTTTTGCTTTGATTACTGCTTTGTACACTCTTCGCATTCTCTTGATGAGCTTCAAGAGGTAATCACCTGAAATGGTTTTCACTTCACAGGTGTGCCCTGTCAGGTTTAATAAGTGGGATTTCTTGCCTTATAAATGGGGTTGGGACCATCAGTTGTGTTGTTCAGAAGTCAGGTGGATACACAGCTGATAGTCCTACTGAATGGAGTGTTAGAATTTGTATTATGGCAAGAAAAAAGCAGCTAAGTAAAGAAAAATGAGTGGCTATCATTACTTTAAGAAATGAAGGTCAGTCAGTCCGAAAAATTGGGAAAACTTTGAAAGTGTCCCCAAGTGCAGTGGCCAAAACCATCAAGCGCTACAAAGAAACTGGCTCACATGAGGACCGCCCCAGGAAAGGAAGACCAAGAGTCACCTCTGCTCATCAATGAGAAGGTGTGTCCAAACTTTTGGTCTGTACTGTACATATTATATAATAGTACATAGGAGGATGGCCCTTAGCTGAAGCAAAATGTGGCTTTGTGTTTAATGTCCCATAGGAAGACAAAAGGTGGCTGCAAGATTTCACCCCAAGCCTCCTGAGTTGTTTGTTGGTGTATATTCATAACAGTCAAAATGTGTCAGAATGTTTCATGAATTTGCTACACATAACCCATATGTATCGAGAGAGCATCTCAGACTATATTTTTTATGCTATATATTGCAAGTGTAGTCCTCATTCTATAGGCTGAATTACAATATTGCTTAGCACTAAACCCCTGTGTCATGAGAGTCTATATGCATCTCCATGAAGATGTGAGTATAAATGAATGAATTACCTGTTCTGCGCTCTGTCTGCATGAATTTCTAGCAGAGAGCTGTGAACACTGCTAAAACAAGAGATCACATGACCGCTTTGTGGTCTTCCGGGTCTGCTGCAAATGTGTGAAATGCACTTGACTGACCAAGCTCTTGACCACTGTAAGCTTTATAATTAAGCCACCAGCATTTCTCTACTGGAAGCGTAAGTAGTGGAAATCTGCATTAAATATTTATTGCCTGCTCTGGCTATACATATTTATGGGTAGATACCACATAGAGCCTTGCCTTATAAAAAGCCAACGTCTAAATGCCAGTCTTTTAATAAAAGCAAATTCCAACCTGATCCAATTCATTAGTCAAATCCTGTGATTGAAAACGTCTACGCTTACACCGAAGTGTAAGATGACCCATAATTGTGTCTTTGTAACAGATTTATTATGGCAGCACAATCACGCTGACATGGTTATGGGCTGGCCAGCTGTTTCCTGTAAAACCCGCTTTTCTAAGGCTTTTAGCACTCGAGCTGTCACTAAGATCAGGCTGGTTTGCTTGGTGCCCTGGCATGAAAATATATATGTCTATATTGGGGTTAAAAGCCTCAAGTGGTCTATTCTGAGGAATAAAAATCAAATTGGGAAAGTAAAATAGAAGTTTTATGTGACTGCTTATAATAAGTCTATTGACGACATCCTTTTGTTCTTTAAGTAATAAGGAATTGTAACCGCCGCACTTTATTTTAACTAGATGCTGTAAGACTATGGTGCAAAATCTTATAGAGAAAAGTCATTCTTTCAGTAGCTTGCTGTTACTAGCAATTGTAATTGCCAGTCAAGTGTATCACAACACTACAGTGAACATAGAGTTTAATATACATATACGATAAAGTGGGATAGATCTAGCTGTGAAGCCATTTCACTGACACACAAGGTATAGCAGGTAATATCTCAATGTAATTTCCAGGAGCACATAGTTGCTGGACAGCTGTAGATCATCTATACAATATGCACTGTTTGTGTCTGTGTAGTAAAATCTTCAATTTAAGAGACCGTAAAAGATTATTCTGCACTTCAAAGAATAGCCTTTACAGTATATAGAACAATAACAGCAGATACTGTAATTGCATTGAATAAGTACAGGAAGTCTGGGAAGTTAAAAAGTATTTAAAAAACCACTAAACCTCAAAATTGAAATTTCCAGATATGACCATGGAGTTAAAATACCTTGTCTATGCTAATGTTTCACTGAAGCTCTATTACTTCCTTTACCAGGACCAAATCCAGACATTATCTATTTATTTCTCTTGCTTATATGGTGCTAACATATTCTGCAGTGCTAAAGATGTTATAGTTTTTAAAGTGTGAAAAGAAACCTGAGTACTAGGAGAAAACCCACGCAAACATGGTAACAATATACACACTCCACGGTTGAATTGAAAGCCCAGATCCCAGCACCGTAAGGCAACAGTGCTAACCACTGAGCCACCATGCAGCCCGGTTTAACTCAGTTTATATAGCGATATCAACCCTGGTCACAGCAAAAAAAAAAAAAAAAAGTGAATGGCCTTTTGGGGGTTTGGCTTACAGAAATGGGTGTGGCTAAATATATATGAGAGCAGAGTAGTTTACCATCCTCCACGGCTTGCTACCTCTCTCCACATTTCATCCATTACATTCCACAACAGCACAGTATGCTACCCCGTGATACCCTTCATACCACCTACTGTACCACAAGAGGCCAAATCTCATCACAACTCTTCATCCTACATCCCCACAGCACCACAATCCTTACCTAGTTTGCTATTACTGCCTCTTACCTGTAGTTCATCATCCCCTACCCCCACATCTCAACATCCCCCCTACAATATCACAGTTTACCCCCTACAACTCTCCATATACATTTCCACATTCCCTCACAGCTCCATATTGCTCAGCTTTACAGCTCAATTACCAGCTCCCTATACACCAAGTTTATCATGCCCCCAATTCACCATCCCTAATATCTTACCATTTTCCACAGTTTACCTTCCCCCCACACATTATTATCTTACCACAGTTTACCATTCCCCAACAGGTTACCCTCCTCTAACAGCACCTCATCCAACCCCAGCCTATTTCAACACTAAAGGGAAGAGCTCAAAGGAACAGCAAATGTGAAACAGGAAAAAACTTCATGTCCACTATAAACAATTACCACTTTCCAGTAGGAAAAATTGTCCCACTCAGAAGGACCCATTGAAGGAGAATCCTAGCTGATGGTCGACCTAAGGAGGAGGATGTGCTATGATGCTGTGAAGCCATTCTCAGAGGTAGAGCAGTCAATCAAGGTCTTCCGGGAGATGGTGAGACATGTCTGAGATCGGTACCCTGTAGATGAAGAAGAAGGAGAGCTGCTAGAAGACTAAGGGGAAGAGTGATCCTCAGGATTTCATTGATTGCATTATGTTGGACTGTTACTGCTAACTTTTGCTTTCCATGTTAGTGAATGCATAACATGACATTGTTTTACAAGAAAGAGATGAATTTCTTGCCAAGGGCAATATCTGCAAGGAGTTTGTATGTTCTCCCCGTGTTTGCATGGGTTTCCTCAGGGTACTCCGGTTTCCTCTCACACTCCAAAGACATACTGATAGGGAATGTATATTGTGAGCCCTATATGGGACTGTCAATATCTGTAAAGCACTGCGGAATATGATGGCGCTACAAGTAAGCATAATAAAATAATAATAAATAAAATGAGGGCCACAACAAAAGGGTCCTGAGACAGGTGACTAGCCAGCCAGACCTGTGAAATAGACAATAGCCGGTGTTGATGGTGACTGAGGAGTGAGCCAATATAGTTGCCCTTGCAGTTCCTGCAGCAAAAACATCAATTTGTTCGTAGGCTGAACAAAACCAAGGTTATAGAGACAGAGCTAAGCCATGTCAATTTTGTGGGTTAGGAGCCTGGTCCCAAAAGCTAGTTGTGCAGCACATAGTAGCAGAGGTCATGTGAACATGGCATGCATCCTATGTGCGCACAGGAATGCTGATGTCTGTGCGAGCTTTGCTATTCTGATGCTGCCATTAAGACCTGTCAACTGCCATGTCTCAAGTAAAGTAACCGGTGAACACAACTCCTGCAAGTGTGTTTAGTCTACCGCATCCCACTAAGAAGCATTTACAGTAAGTGTTTCTTGCTCGGGTGGCTCATCATTGGGACTTGTTAGGACAGTTAGTTGTGTGACAACAGGGCTCAGGTAAAATGTTGGTGATAACCAAAACTTAACCTCAGAATTAGGTAAACACACAATGGCTGTTGCAAGGAGAGCCTAAGCTATTTATCCCAGCAGATTTTTCTGCTCAAAGCTTGTGGAAACTTTATTCAGTTATTCGACATAATCAGAAAATGTATTAAAAATGTTATTTTCCCCCAGATCTCAAGCAGGGTGAATGGTAAGGTTATATAGTTGTGGAATGAAAGGAACAAGACGCATTATAATAATGAAACCAGTTTCTAGGAACCAGACAGAAGAAAGAGCCTCTCTCCCACTCTGGTGGATCCAGCACAGAAAAGCCGTTACATGGCTATTTCTTCAAATGGCCAACATGGAATGTTACATTTCCCAAACAACAGCTGGTACAATAAAAAGGTGAACCAGACATAGCTTGCCTCAGCAATAACAGCTGATAACCAGCTGGTAACCAAGTCTATGAACAAGAGCTGGAGATCACGAGACACATTGGGGCAGATTTATTTAGATTGGAGTATCGTATGCCAGTCTTAAAAAAGACCCGAGTGGCGCCGGGGTGGAGTACTTTATGAAAAGCGCCAGCGTCAGAATGGCCAAAAAACTGGTATGAGTTATACTGAATATGTCAGGCCAAGGTGTCCCCAACCAAGCTTGCCCCACTCTTCCCACATTCGTAAAATGTGGTGAGCGAGGTGCAGATCGGGGGTTGTGAAGCATGTTTAGTGCAAGAATGAGCCATAATATCATCCCTCTATAAATCTCCCCCAAAGTTAAAATGTACAGAAGTTCATCAGGACATGGATAAAAAAGAAAACATTAACAACCTTTACATAGATATTTAAATAAATGGCAGAATTATTCTACGTGGCAGCATTGAGGTGAGACTTGATATAAATGTCTGCTAGCCATAATCCTGCCCGAGCTGCGTGTCCTGTGGGAGGTAAAGTCTGCTGCACTAACAGGACCTGTGAGCTGAGTCATACACAACTCATCGCTTATCAGGATTAGCATGGACACAGACAAAATAGTCAATTAAAAACAGATTAGCATAAATGATACTGATTGGGAATCCTCAGTGCTGTTTATCTGCATAATAGAAGAATGGGCTTACTATCTCCCTGCATACATCACCTTTTCAGCTCCCAAACAGGCTTTTAAAGGCCCATTTACATTAAGTAGTTATTTCAAAGATCCAAATAATTACACCCATTCACAATCACAACTACCCCATGCAAATGATCTGCTGTGAACAATAAAAGTATTGAGCATCATAGACAAAATGAATCGTTCACACATAAAAATTTGGATCATCTCCCACTTATTAAGCATATAGACGTCTTATCAAACAGGATGATACTGCTGTTACTTGTGACCCCGCTGATCACCACCTGTTTGAATAGAGGACGCTGCAGCCTCTTCACAAAAAAACCAAGAACAGGACTGAGCTGCGAACAGGCCATGTGACTGATGAACATAATGTCATATGACATGTGAAGCAGAAGCATTGTACATGCAGCACCACTGCCATTTCAAGTAGCTGATCCAAGGAGGTCCCAGGGGTTGGGTTCATGCTGACCTTCAATTGATGGCTTATCCTAAAGGTCATCAATTGGTACGCCCAGAAAACCTCTTAAGGCTAAGGACCCACGTTCCAAAACACATGAAGAAAAAAACTGTAAACCGCAGCGTTTTTTGCCTTGCCATTTCCGCAGCGGCAAAAACGCTGCATTTTCACAACGTGGGCCTTTAGCCTAAAAATTCTAATATAAAAAAGAAAATTGGGCCAAGAACACCTTATAGAAGTGTTCAATTAAGAACTTTAGAAATATATAATTCTGAGTTTAGACAATAGGGCACTCTGTCTCAGATTTTGTTGGAGTATCCCTCATCTGTTAGAGCTATAACAATGTAGCACACATCATCGTTCTAGCTATCAAAATGATGGACAGTCCAAAGGTTCCCATTATATGGTAATGGGGTCCAATAAGTGCTGTTATAAATGGAAGCCAAAATGCTTGTGTGAACAAAGGTTTAAAGACAGCAGAACCAACCAATTTTTGTGGAACTAGTTAACAATATTAGGTGTATGGGCATGGGCTGTCTCTCCTAACAGCTGATATCAGGGGAAAAAGGATCAGGCATATTGTTTTATGATGGTTTACTCCCCTCTTCTCTTTGAGAATGCATGCTCACTCAAAATAACTATTGAGAGATAGGGAGGAATAGCTGTTGGCCAAATGAGTGTTTAGCTGATAGCTATTAAAATGTATGGGCAGCTTTATTTGTATAGATTTATTCCTCCATCCAGACACAGTTGGACTATATATGATAGACTTAGATATGATATTGTTAATGAAAAACTATATTGTAAAGATTTGCCTCAATGCTTCACTCTTTATTCATACTGAACAATACCCTATATTATGCAAGGCAATATTAGATTTATCTCTATATGGTTTAAAGGAAGTCTGTCAGCAGAAAAATTGCATCATACTAGTGACCGTACCTTATAGGGCGGCTTCTACACTTTCCAAAGATGCATTTCTTATTTTGCATTGCAGCTCCATTTTCATGAAAAATCAGCATTTTAATCATATTCAGATTAGCTGAAAATGTGTAGCATCCCAGTATAAGCAGTGGTGAAAGAACTACATAATAACCTGCATATGTCACTTTTAGAGGGTTGCACTATGTATGTAATTTTGCATTGTTATGCCTGTAGTATGAAAATGTTCCTTTAATGTACGTTACCTCTTGCCTGGGCTAAGCTAATACAACCATTGACTCAGGACACATGAGAGGTAGAGATGAAACAAGGAGTCTTTTGTTTCTTCAGTTAAAAGGAGAGGATAAGAGGGAGAGGAAAAGAAGACTGCCCCAGCAAGGGAGACACTGACTGACCAGGGAGCACCATTGCCAAAACTTTACCATTGCCAGACCTGGCCAAAGAGAAAGTTTCCTAAAGAACTGTACCTGCATTATATGGATGAAGTTTCTCTGTTTCACCTGTTTTTCTACAAGTAAAAACCATGAGTTGTTCCACTTCCACACCACCATCTCTTAATCCTGCAATAACCATCAAATGCACTCCCACCACCATCAGGCTCAGGGAGACCACTAGAACGAGCCCCTGGAGAACCCAACAACAACCATCGTACACCCTGCAGGCCCCCCTCAGCATTGCACCATACCTGAGGAGCATTGGAAGGTCTGTTAGAGATCCTTGCCACTGTGATTGCAGCTACTACTACTCTCAACCTTCTGGCCGTCCTCTAATGGCCTGCTGCATATACAGTACAGTGCTGTCCCTGTATTACACTGCTTTTCTAATAAAGAAATACATTTCAATAATTGAACTATAGTACATTGTGTCTAAGGTTCCCTCTTATTTGAGTGTAGGTTTCCTGACAATGGTGGGCTTCAAATGGTTTCATTATTACTGCAAGCAATATTGTATGCTGATAGTACTTGAGATGTAAAGTACCTGCAGTATAAACCTCAGAACATGTACAGAAGCTGCCTATCAAGTTGTGATCTCAGCCATTGTATCCATCACTTGTTATTTTCCTTTCAGCTTGTCTGGTTATTTTGTGCTCGTTCTGCATCTAATGGTACCTAACCATCCGTGTCCCTTCTCATGTCCCTATCCTGCTTACATGTCTGTCATCGCTGTAGTGCATGTATTTAGTGCCACCCTCTCATTCACATACCCTTTGTTTCTGCGACCATCTCCATATCTCATTTCCATCTCATCTTATATAACAACATAACTCTTTTCCTTCCATTTTCTATAAGAGTTAAAGCATTATGAATACAGATATAAATGCATACACATCTGGTATGTCTTGACAATACAATTCTCATGTGAATGACACGATTATTTTTCATCAGCTAGTGTGACATTTAAAGAGCAAATCTTCCTATCTCCAGGCTTGTTAATACGTAGAGGTAGCTCCATCGTAAAGTGCCTTTGTATCCTTACCCTTTCCATATATTCTGAGCAGAGACCCTACTTACCACCAGAGCCAGGTCTCCGCACGAGGCCCCAAACACCATTAATCAGCTGCAGAATAATAACTCTGCATCCTACTGCCATAGTTAGATACAGCAACTCAATTAACCTTATGGCAGACTGTGCCCCAGACCCACTAAACTAGTTTCCACCCTGGGTATTACTGATCCTATTATAAAAATGAAGGTTGGATTTTTGTGTGTGATTCATATCTAGATGGAAGTAAGATGATGGAAGAAAATCACTTTTCAACAGGCTATTTAGTATATTGGGGTAGCACTGCAAGAACTTAGCATTAAAGTAGCGCTATGCCGCAAGCAATACATAGAAACAATATAAACCAAGATGATATAAAAGATAAAGAAAACACACGCTGACAAACAAACAATAGCAAAAAACGACAGTGTTGAGTGAAATTGAGCTGAACATTGTCTTTTATAGCAGCTGCCTAATAAATCCCTTTGCTTCTATGTAGGTTAAATTGGATAAAGGTTTGACAAGGACATCTCTTTGTACGCAGGTCTATGAGGGACACTGTAAATGAATTAGCTAAAATGAATGTAATTTCCTTCTCCTTTACGTCGCTTAATAGCTCTATTAAAGAAGGATGCTCATGCTACAGACAGCTGGACCAGCCTGAAAGAGTTAAAGGGGCTTATGTTAGTCCATGAGCATCTCCCAAAGGGCGAAAGATATTAAAAAATCTTCCCTTTTGAAAGTGTGAGGAATACTGGACGTGAAGCTGGCTATATAGATTAAAAGAATGCTTTGAATATCAATGACATGAAATGCTTGGCTGGCTACAGGAGGGGCAGGTGAGGGGTATACAGAGAAGTGGGGAGCAGTCTGGCACAATTCTCCTCCCAGCTGCTCCCACCAAGATGTCACATTTAAGGTGTTTCAGTTTTCTGGCATTAGATAAGAGAGCAGGTGGTGATGACATCACTGGTTCCTGCCAACTTGAGAAATAAGATAGACAGTTACAAAACACCCTTCGCCTTTCTATCTTACACTAGGTTCAAGAGAAAGTCATATTAGACATGGAGAATGTTCTTTTATGCTTGACCATCTTTTCTCTTTACAGACTGCAAACTCTTTATAAATGAAATGCAGTCTGCCATAGATTCCTTATGCAGGCTATCTACTGTATCTATCTATCTATCTATCTATCTATCTATCTATACAAAACATATATCTATTTCTGCTATACATCTACAGCATTTATAGTATATAGGAGCTAAAAATTCATCTGTTGCACTTTTATCTATCTAGTAATCTATTATCTGTAATATCTGTCTAAGCTATACATTTGCAGTAGCTATCTATAGGCTATAAGATTTATCTGTCATGTATTATCATGTACTCTATCTACAGTATATATCAATGAATCTATATTATTTATCTATAGTATGTAGGGTCTTCCAATTCATCTGTATGTCATACTTCTATCTATCTATTGAATCTGTATGTGCCATACATTTACTGTAGCTATCTACCAATCCATCATTCGTTATGTTTCATCTATAATCTATCTTTGTATTATCAATCAATAGATATATCTATAGATTATATATGCATCTGTCTAGTGTCTACCAATCCATCATTCATCATGTTTCATCTACTATCTATCTATCTTGCTTAACTATCCATAGATATATTTATAGATGATCTATGCATCTGTCTAATGTCTATCAATTCATATGTCTATCATGTTTCATCTACTACAGTCATATGAAAAAGTTTGGGCACCCCTATTAATCTTAATCATTTTTAGTTCTAAATATTTGGGTGTTTACAACAGCCGTTTCAATTTGATATATCTAATAACTGATGGACACAGTAATATTTCAGGATTGAAATGAGGTTTATTGTACTAACAGAAAATGTGCAATATGCATTAAACCAAAATTTGACCAGTGCAAAAATTTGGGTACCCTTATCATTTTATTGATTTGAATACTCCTAACTACTTTTTACTGACTTACTGAAGCACAAAATTGGTTTTGTAACCTCACTGAGCTTTGAACTTCATAGCCAGGTGTATCCAATCATGAGAAAAGGTATTTAAGGTGGCCAATTGCAAGTTGTTCTCCTATTTGAATCTCCTCTGAAGAGTGGCATCATGGGCTCCTCAAAACAACTCTCAAATGATCTGAAAACAAAGATTGTTCAACATAGTTGTTCAGGGGAAGGATACAAAAAGTTGTCTCAGAGATTTAACCTGTCAGTTTCCACTGTGAGGAACATAGTAAGGAAATGGAAGACCACAGGGACAGTTCTTGTTAAGCCCAGAAGTGGCAGGCCAAGAAAAATATCAGAAAGGCAGAGAAGAAGAATGGTGAGAACAGTCAAGGACAATCCACAGACCACCTCCAAAGAGCTGCAGCATCATCTTGCTGCAGATGGTGTCACTGTGCATCGGTCAACAATACAGCACACTTTGCACAAGGAGAAGCTGTATGGGAGAGTGATGCGAAAGAAGCCGTTTCTGAAAGCACACCGCAAACAGAGTCGCCTGAGGTATGCAAAAACACATTTGGACAAGCCAGCTTCATTTTGGAAGAAGGTCCTGTGGACTGATGAAACAAAGATTGAGTTGTTTGGTCATACAAAAAGACGTTATGCATGGCATCAAAAAAACACAGCATTCCAAGAAAAACACTTGCTACCCACTGTAAAATTTGGTGGAGGTTCCATCATGCTTTGGGGCTGTGTGGCCAATGCCGGCACCGGGAATCTTGTTAAAGTTGAGGGTCGCATGGATTCAACTCAGTATCAGCAGATTCTTGAGAATAATGTACAAGAATCAGTGACGAATTTGAAGTTACGCCGGGGATGGATATTTCAGCAAGACAATGATCCAAAACACAGCTCCAAATCTACTCAGGCATTCATGCAGAGGAACAATTACAATGTTCTGGAATGGCCATCCCAGTCCCCAGACCTGAATATCATTGAACATCTGTGGGATAATTTGAAGCGGGCTGTCCATGCTCGGCGACCATCAAACTTAACTGAACTGGAATTGTTTTGTAAAGAGGAATGGTCAAAAATACCTTCATCCAGGATCCAGGAACTGATTAAAAGCTACAGGAAGCGACTAGAGGCTGTTATTTTTGCAAAAGGAGGATCTACTAAATATTAATGTCACTTTTCTGTTGAGGTACCCACACTTTTGCACCGGTCAAATTTTGGTTTAATGCATATTGCACATTTTCTGTTAGTACAATAAACCTCATTTCAATCCTGAAATATTACTGTGTCCATCAGTTATTAGATATATCAAATTGAAATGGCTGTTGCAAACACCCAAATATTTAGAACTAAAAATGATTAAGATTAATAGGGGTGCCCAAACTTTTTCATATGACTGTATATAGTATATGATCTGTCTATCAATCCATCTACAATAAGTATAGTATACACACAACCATTTCCAATCTCACATCAAAAACATCTGCCAGAGCCAGTGAAGTACCCAGAGGCTCATGGATGGTTTACTTTAGGTTTACTGAAATGTTGTCATAAAAACAATTTATAGTCCTGAGTTTATTTACATCTTGTAGCTGAAAGCTCAGAAATGTTCATTACGATCCAGACAGTGTGTACAAGCTGTGGATAGTTTAGAAGACGTTAGGATAAAAATCACATCAAACTAATGTATATGTGTCTGTCACGTCACACAGTGAAGCCCCTGATATCCCGCTGGTGACCTGGATGAGCCTATTTGCCTGTGGAGGGGTCACATAAAGCTATTAGTTTGCTCTTGTCCTGTTCTAGACATGAGACACTAGGTGTAAACAAGCATTTATGACAGAGATAATGGCCCAGGGCATCCATATGACATTACATGATGTGTAATAATAGACAGTCAATGTAATAAAAACAGCCTAAACGTAAAGAACTTTCCATGACCTTGGCATGTGCTGGGTATAAAAGACCAATTTTGAGTATTGACAGATTTCACATGGATATGTTGCCTTTTCTAACATTCATATGATTTCCTTTCAATCCAGTCGGATCCTGGGGGTGGGATTAGCACAAGCAGGAGATGAGGGCAATGTGATGTTTGCAAACATCATGCACCTTATAAATATTCATACAGAATCATATTGATAACATAGGAGATATGGCAGGAGGAGAGCTCAGTCTATTACTACTGTATGATTACATTACAGTGAATTACAAGTGAATCATGGGACCTGGAAAATGGCATTATATTGTCGGTGTATTATTAACATATTTGTTGCTATATATTATGAATAGCAGGTGTGTAGTAATATAAAAGATTAGTTTTTTATCCTGGACATGCTGCAAGCCTCTGCAGCATTTATTTGGTTAATGTGAACATTTTAGTAATTACTTTTTCTTGCTTTTTGACCTACTGCCTTTTTGTGTTTAGGATTGCAGCCAAATCCTGTCTTGCTGCAGAATGGCAGAAGAGGACCCTGAGCGCGGGCTGGGCACGTTTTACCTGCCACTGATGCCTTTTGGCAAGTGCCTGGCTAATGTCTGGAGTACTGTATTGTTAGCCAGGAAAAGGACTTCAGTCAATCTGAACTGCAACCCTACACAACCTCTTTTCTCTCACCGGTATTGCAGACAGCAGCAAGCGAGAGGAAGGAAGCGAGACAAAGGATCTCTCTCCTAGAAAATTCATTGATGTACAAAAGACATTACATTCTGCAGCTGTTACCGAGTATATATGTACAGTAAAATGTTGGCTCATTCAAAGAGCGGATTTAACTCAATCATGTCCAGACCCTTCAAGCTCTTGAACCAAACATGGGCAGCATTACCTGGCAATTATTCCTTTGAAGGATGGATAGAAAAGGTTCACCTGCTGATAATCGAACCCATGCAGTGTTTTAGCACCATTAAAGCCACGTACGCTGTCACTGTGTCATGAATGACGATTGAGAAGACAGACATTGTGAATATACTCGTCTTTCCAGCTGCTGGTGATACATGGTCAGGACTTTGGTTAATTAATTATAAGCCCCATGTTGTTTGCCCTTTACTGTAAACTAAGAGAATTGTGCACAAGGAGCATTGTTTAATGTGTTGCTGGTGCTTCTTGTATCTCACTGCAGAATAAATGAGTGCTACACATTAATATGATTGTATGCACTTCTCCTAAAACTCCTACTGCGACTACAGATACTACAACTAATACTACTACTATCTTAACTTTTCTTTTCCTCTGCTACTACTGAAACAACTGCTATTTCTGTTACTACTATACTATTTCTACAACTAGTCTACTACTTTTACTACTTCTACCAGAAGCAGAACATGAAGCTCCTGGCCCCTAGTGCAATATCTGTTCCATGCAAGCAAATATAAAGTTTGTTTATAGTACTGGCCTCCTCATATTGGGAAGAGATACTTTTGGGCCCCTAAGGCTATGGCCCCATGTTACGGAAAAGCTGCTTTTTTGTTGCAGATTTTGCAGATTTTTTTAGCCAAAGTCAGAGCAGAATGGATATGTATGAGTGATTCCTTTATATTTTCCATTCTTTTTATAACCACTCTTGGCTTTGGATCGAAAAACTGCAGCAAAATCTGCAACAAAAAAATGTTGCCTTTCTGCAACGTGAGACCTTCGCCCTAGTCTATGCCGGGTTGCACACGACCATGTACTAACTGCCGGCCGTGAATGAACGGCACAGATGGTGCACAGGCGACATTGATTCAATGAATAGGAGCGGAAAAACGCGGATAGCACACTGACCTTTCACATGGTCGTCTACAAGGGGCTTAAGCCTAAGACTCCTGGGCCCATATGCAACTACACCCTCTGTACCACCTTAAGTTATGCCCTTGACTTCTAATAACACTATAAGGTCAGGGTCTAGAGAATCCCATTTCCCACTGTGCGGACATGCTGCGATTTCCAAAACAGTTGCTGTTTTGGAAATCGCAGCATGTCAATTATACCTACGGAAACGCCGGCAGTTTCCCTGTAGGTATAATTGAAGCAGAAAGTCCATAGAGCAAACCTCTGTGGACTTTCTGCTTCAATTATACCTAGCGTTTTTGAAATTGCAGCATTTCCGCTGCAGATTTTTTTTCTGCAATGTATGGATGGAATTAGCTAGAATCCCAACCACTTTACAGGTATTGTAAAATGCAGCATTTTCACAACATGGGGCTGCAACCTTAGGCTATAGCCCCACATTGTGGAAACGTTGCCTTTTTTGTTGAAGATTTTGTTTAGTTTTGTTTAAGCCAAAGTCAGGAGTTGTTTGAGCAAAAGGTAGACATATGAGTGCTTCCTATATTTTTCCCATTCCTTTTGTAGCCATTTTTGGCCTTAGGCTAAGGCCCCTGGTTGCGGAAATGCTGCTTTTTTTTGTGCCAAAGTCAAGAGTGGCTACAAAAGGAATGGGACTTATCCTTATACTTCTTACTTCTGCTCAATCCACTCCTCACTGCAAAAACTGCAACAAAAAATCTGCCTTTCCGAAATGTGGGGCCTTAGCCTTACTTTCCTAACTCTATCCCTATAATTACTACTTATAGTACTAAAATACTCTATTACTATTACTAAATTTCTTTAGCTGGTACTATTGCTATTATATTACTATTTTGCAAGCATTTGTTCTATTTGTATACTACTACTATCCTAGCCATATCCATACTACTACTGCTACAACTAAAATACTACTTCTATTACTACTATACTACAACTACTATTATTAGTACTATTGCTAATACACTACATCTTCTACTTGTACTACAGTCATGGTTATAAATGTTAGCACCACTGAAATGTTTCCAGAAAATGAAGTAGAAGTATTTCTCCCAGAAAATTATTGCAATTACACGTTTTGTTATACATGTTCATTTCCTTTGTGTGTATTGGAACAACACAAAAAAAATGAGAAAAAATATCCAAATATGATATAATTTCATGCAAAATTCCAAAAATGGGCTGGACAAAATTGGTTGCTTTGGAAAAAATAACTGAAATCAATTGCTTCCTATAACCATCAAAAAAGCTTCTTACACCTCTCAACTGGCATTTTGGACCACTCTTCATTTGCAAACTGCTCCAGGTCTCTCAAATTTGAAGAGTGCCTTCCTCCAACAGCAATTTTAAGATCTCTCCACGGGTGTTCAATGGGATTTAGATTCGGACTCATTGCTGGCCACTTCTGTACTCTCCAGCACTTTGTTTCTATCCATTTCAGGGTGCTTGTTGAAATATATTTGGGGTCATTGTGCAGCTGGAAGACCCATGTCCTAGGACGCAAACCCAGCTTTCTGACACTGGGCCCTACATTGCGAGCCAAAATCCTTTGGTAATCTTCAGATTTCATGATGCCCTGCACACAGTCAAGGTACCCAGTGCCAGAGGCAGCAAAACAACCCAAAAACATCTTTGAACCTCCGCCATATTTAGCTATTGGTACTGTGTTCTTTTCTTTGTAGGCCTCATTCTGTTTTTTTGGAAAACATTAGAATGATGTGCTTTACCAAAAAGCTTTAACTTGGTCTCTTTTAGAGGCTAACTGAGTATATTTGCTAGTAAGCTTTCGAGAGTCTATCTCTCTTCTTCAGACATTGTGTTATACAAGAAACTGAAAATTCGCACACTCTTTATACACACACAAGACATGGATCTTCAAAGGATCTTAGAATCTTTGAAAAAAACAAAATGCAATATAAGTAGAGACGTTATTTACAACAGGTCAAGAAATAAACAATCTGGAAACTTGTGGGGCATGACGGAGGGATCAGTAATTCTTGCTGTTATCTGTTTGCTATCAGGTGGTTATTTGTGACTGTCACAGTTCATACATAGTGTGACATGAAACTTGCATGAATATTAAGTCCAAATTGCAGAGTTTGAAATTTTTGCATTAACTTATATTCCCATTCCTTTCTGTCCCTCTGCGTCTTAAAATGTCCCATTAAAACCACAACCCGCAAATCTTCTTCGGAGAAATGTGCGGCTACTGGGAGATCTGTTCTGCTGTTATTAATGGTGAATCTGTGTAAGTTCATGCGCTGACTAAGTCTCTGCCCTGTTTCCCCCACATAGAGGCCTGTGGTGGGACATTGCACACACATTATGAGATACACCACATTGGAACAGGTACACTGTCAGTGGTGTAGATGTGTCTGCAGGTCTTGCATCTGTTTTGCAGGCAAGGTGAGGTGCCATTTTCAGTTAGGGCCTTCAGGGCACTCCGGACAATAATACGCTTCATTATATTGCATTTTGTTTTCTTTAAAGATTCTAAGATCCATTGAAGATCCATGTCTTGTGTGTATAAAGAGTGTGTGAATTTTCAGTTTCTTGTATAACACAATGTCTGAAGAAGAGAGCTAGACTCTCGATAGCTTACTATCAAATATACTCAGCCTCTAAAAGGCTTCACTCTTCCACTACTTTCTATGGCTAACACGGTACAACATTATACTACTATCTTGGTCTCATCTGTCCACAAGACGTTTTCCTAGAAAGATTTTGGTTTACTCATGTACATTTTGGGAAACTGCCGTCTGGCTTTTTTATGTCTCTGTGTCAGCAGTGGGGTCCTCCTGAGTCTCCTGCCATAGCTTTTCATTTTATTCAATTGTCAACAGATAGTTGGCGCTGACACTGAAGTACCCTGAGCCTGCAGGACAGCTTGAATTTCTTTGGAACTTGATTGGGGCTGCTTATCCACCATTTGCACTATCCTGCGTTGCAACCTTTCATCATTTTTTCTCTTCTGTCCATAGATCAGCTATAGTGCCATGCGTTGTAAACTTTTTGATTATGTTGTGCAATGTGGACAAAGGAACATCGATCTCTGGAGATGGTCTTGTAACCTTGAGATTGTTGATATTTTTCCACTATTTTGGTTCTCAAGTCCTCAGACAGTTCTCTTGTCCTCTTTCTGTTCTCCATGCTTAGTTGTGACACACACAGACACACAATGCAAATATTGAGTCAACTTTATATTGCCCACACCTGTTACTTGCCACAGGTAAGCTTGAACAAGCATCACATGCTTGAAACAAAGTTATTTACCCACAATTTATCCAGTCCATTTTTGGAGTTTTGTCTAAAATTATGTCCAATTTGCCTTTTTGCTCTGTTTTTTTGTGTTGTTTCAATACACAAAAAGGAAATAAACGTGTTTATCAAAACGTGTAATTGCAATAATTTTTCTGGAAGGAATATTTCATTTTATGGAAAAATTTTAGGGGTGCCAACACTTATGGCCATGATTGTATATAACTACTATATTGCTGCACTGCTATAACTTTATACTACTACTACATTATTTATATTATTACTATGCTACAACTAATACTGCAATAGCTTATCTACTGTGCTTCTGCTATAATGCTACTATCCTAATCTTATGCCTACTGATACTGCTATTAAAACACTACTGCAAATCAGATTGTTAGTACTACTACAACTACTGCAATACTTCCACCTCCACTATGACAAGTACTAAAACGGTACGTTCACACATGTTGGATTTGAATACTGCAAATCCGACACATATTGTAAGGCAAGTCTCACTCAACTATCTACCACTGATGTGCAGTGTGATGCTACCTATTTTAAAGTTTTTTGCACAGAATTCTGACGATACCTAAAAAAAAAAAAAGAATTCTGACGATACCTATGTCAAATTCTTGCTGTGTGAACACACCCTAATATTACTTTTATAATAGCCCTAACCCTACTACTATTCAACCACAACAACTGAACCAACTAAACAACAATGTGAACTACTACTATTTAACACAGTAACAAAAATAATAATAATAATAATAATAATAATAATAAACGACAACCATATACTATAAGAAATAGTAGACATGCTTATTGCAGTCTTGATATCACTATAATCTTTATTAGATGGACTCCAAGGCAGTGCAAGGAAAAATAGGTAATTTGCACCTATTGTCATATTTACAGGTTCCAATTCCTTACACATATGTACACCCGTCCACCTACATCTCATTTTCCAGGATGTTCTTGATTTAGCTTAAAAACGTATTACTATTGATCCAAAATGTGCTGCTGTGTCTGTGAAAATCGAAGATGAAAATAGCAGAAAATAATATTAGTTTCTAAAATAATAAATGTGTTCTGTGCAAGATTTCAAGTCCTGAATTTATGGATTAGCACAATTCTAGGGGACTA
The DNA here is from genome assembly GCA_947044405.1 of Leptodactylus fallax. Taxonomy (NCBI): domain Eukaryota; kingdom Metazoa; phylum Chordata; class Amphibia; order Anura; family Leptodactylidae; genus Leptodactylus; species Leptodactylus fallax. The sequence continues at coordinate 1,126,937 of CAMRHE010000094.1, forward strand.
GATGGCTACCAGTCTCCCTTATAAATGAGGTTAGGCTGGAGAATAACTTAATGGTTCTTATATGGTTTTAATTTTTATTATCTCTTTGATCTTATAGGAAGGTGGGTGGTTACACTCAAAAATTTGCCTGTTTATCAGATCACACTGGGACTTGGTATGCCATATATCGAATTTTTATACATACTGCAGTTACTATTGGTCAATTGATGCAATGGTTCTTCAAAAATGAGCTGAATTATTGTCAGGCACCATGGAAAACCTCTATTGCACTTTAAGGTAATCCAAACCTGATTCAAAATGTATGCAGTCTTCTCCTAAAAGAGAACAGGCTGCAGAGATGCTGACAAATTTAGACGCAAAGTCTTTTTTAACTAAAGACAGAAGTCAATCTAAAAAGGAAAGTATAATGGAAAGACTTAGACTAAAACAAAACACTCCACCATGTTTATTTTTATATACGCATGCCAATGAAAAAATAAAAGTATATGCAGTTGTGCCCAGTTTAGTGAGCTTTTCAATAAATTTGAGGATGTGAGGTCTTGACATATCCTGGCCAAATATTTGCCAAAGAGACACTATTCCAGTATGTGTTTGGCCTTATGGCAAATGTTTAGTGTACATCCTGCCCGACGCTGATCACTTCACTTCTCTCAATGAAGTTTCCATAGACTTTAAATATTTGTTGGATGTTTGCACCATATTTTTACAGGATGCACAATTCTAATATCCATTGAGCTCATACTTGCACATTACCTGCCCATGTCACTTCTAACGTGCCCAGAGGATGCAGGAGCCTTTCGCCAGGCTCGGGAGATTTGCCATCCGGGTTTTCAAGAGGTCACCCCTTTTTGCAGGAGCCTTTTGGCTGTTTTCGAAGTATTGGCATCAGTGCTAAAATCCCCGAAGCCTGATGATCTGATATGGAGTAAATTATAGGCAAATTATACAGGTAAAACAGGTAAGTTATAGCTTTGTACAATTGTCAGTGGTGAGTAGGAAGACGACATTACAACTTACATTTTACAATAGCAGTTCGAGGAATACATTCCTGATTGGTTTCTATGGGCAACAATGACAGTTTTGGTTTAGCCGATTTTGAGGCCCAACATTGTATGTAGTCGAGATCGGGATGGGTTACAGGATGACTAAGACTAGTTTGACAGAATTCTGACATTTAATGCACAAATGGTGCAAATGCTGTATGCTACATTATCTTTACACCTTGTGAGATACATTTGAAAGTGTTTAGAAACAGGCATGAAGCTTTGTTGAGTTGTAAAATGTTCTAGATTTATTAATGATGTGTGCAATATATAAATATATGGTTTGTATTACTAGAGAGTTCTATGTAGTAAACCTATAAACATAAAGCATGTTATAAAACGTAAAACTTTTACTGATCTTTTCTTCCAGTCCCATTATACCAATACACTTGTACAATGTATTATGTACCTTTTACACCTTTGCTATAAATTATTTTACAATTAATCTTAAAATTGTGGATTTTATAATTCTAAACATAATATGAAAGAGGTCCCTTACTGAAGTATTTTACAATGGAGCAGATGGCTGAAAATCTATGTAGATGAATAAGTGCTGCAGCAATAAATGCCTGTACCTTTTGTTCCACTATGATTGTCATTACTGTTAATGCAGATAAGATTTTTTAATTGTAATATAAAATACAGGAAACTGATGCTAATAAATGCAATGGCACAGCTTGGGAAAAAAAAGAGTGTTCAGTGCTTTATACTCTACAAAGAACTCATTTTTTCTATGTATTGAATCTATACTAAGCTCTGATTTCACAGATGTGTGCAGCAAGCATTGGGGGAGGCTGGGAGTAGTAGTACTGGCAGCGGTCACTGTGATTGGGACTTTCTCCTGCTCTCCTCCTGGGTTGATGCAATGCTGAGGTGGCTTGATAGTGGTTGTGGTGTCTCCCTGAAGGCATATCCTAATTGTTGTCAGCCTTCTTGAGCCTGATGGAGGTCGGAGTGCCCATGATTGTGTAGAAATAAAACTTAGAAGGTATATCAAAGGTATTCAGAAACAGAGTGACTTAGAGTTTTTACTGGAGGTAGAACACAGCTGAACAGCATTCAATTCTGGAGTTACAATCTTTACAATTTTACCACAATTGCAGTAGAGCAGTAGGGTCTTTGTTTTGACAGTTCCTTTGCATGTCCCTTGGTGAGGTAGACTTTACCTCAATTTGTGTGCAACTCTTTCAAGTCCATCAAGTCTCTGCTGGGTGTATATCAACAGGGTGTCCTATCTGTTCTGTGGGTTTGGCAGGGTCATGACTCTGAGGCTGATATAATCATCAGATGCTTATCTTGTTCCCATCTCATGTCTGTTCTGGCTCAGTCTCCTTCTCCATACACATTTTCTTTCTTCTTAAAGAACTGTAGAAGACTCTTGGTGCAACATATTCTTGGAGGGAGGAGGAGACCAAGTTAAATCTCCCATTCCATGTTGGAAGCTACACACTATATAATAATAATAATACATTTTATTTATATAGAGCCAACATATTCCGCAGCACTGTAAAATTTGTAGGGTTCAAGTATAGACAAAAATATACATTACAAAGAAATAGTCAATTCATACACTGGGACTGAGAGCACTGCTCGCAATAGCTTACAATCTATGAGGTAGAGGGGGTGACACAAAAGGTAGCAGGGACGGCATCAGAGGTAGCATTGCTTATACAATGGTCTGACAATTTTGTAATAGAGGTTACTGTCATTACACATACAGGAGCATCTCAATAAATTAGAATATTTTTGAAACGTTCATTCATTTCAGTAATTCAGTAATACAATTCATAATCAGCGTCTTCCATGATTGTGTGTCCTACTGAACCAGACTGAGGGACCATTTAAAGGCTTAGGAAACCTTGGCAGGTGACACACTGAATTTACAATACTGAACTTTTTTACAATATTCTAATTTTCTTAGATTTTGGTTTTCATTACCTGTAATCCATAATCAACATTTACAGAAATAAAACACTTGAAATAGAACACTCTGTGTGTAAAGAATCTAGAAAATATAGGAGGTCACTTTTTTTTATTCAATTACTGAAATAAATAAACGTTTTAAAGAAATTCTAATTTATTGAGATGCACCTGCATATAAAGCTGCATGAGCCGTCACCAATTGTGTCTAACGTGCAGATGGTGCCTGAATATATAAAGTTAGTCTGATACAGCATCATATCCTGTGAGGTAATGTTGCAGCGTAAACAGAGGAGGGTTCGTTTTAGGGATTCTAACTATGGAAGGGTTTACATTAGGAGTTGTGATAGGCCTGTCTGAAAAGATATGTCTTTAGTTTGTGCTTGAAGCTGTGGAAATTTGAGAGCCTTGTGGAAGAGGGTGATAAGTTTATATTGTATTCTGTATTGAATAGGCAGCCAATGTACTGACCGGCACAGACCGGAGGCATTGCCTTAGCGTCTAGACTGATAGATGATAGATTGAAGAGGGGAGAGTTTAGTAAGGGGAGACCGATTAGTAGGGAAAATGCTTTCTTGGTGGGTGTGGATAGCGCCACCAGTTCGTGCGGAGTAAGGTCCCAACCCTTAAATTGTCATAGATAATGGACTTCATACATCAAAAGTTTGGTATAGTGAAATATGCTTTATTTGTTCCCAAACACAGTGCGTAGAGTACAGTTATAGTTTCGGTCTAATCGCTCTACACTGAGCAATTCTGGAGATGTTTTTGAGGTGGAGATGACATGACCATGCGAGTGATTGGATATGGGGGGTGAAAGAAAGGTCTAAGTCAAACATTACCCCGAGGCAGCGGGCATACTGCCTAGGAGTTATGGTAAGGCCGGAGACTGCAATGGAGATATCAGGGACAAATCTATTAGATGGTGGAAACAGCAGTAATTCAGTCTTTGAGAGATTCAGTTTCAGATAGAGCGAAGACATGATATTTGAGACAGCAGAGAGTCACTGGTGTTCTGTATTAGTGCAGGGGTGATGTAACGGAATGACGTATATAATTGGGTGTCATCAGCATAAAGATGGTACCGGAAGCCAAATCTAGTGATGGTTTGTCCAATGGGGTCCGTGTAGAGGGAGACGAGCAGGGGACCTAGGTTTGAGCCCTGAAGAACCCCAATGGCAAGGGGAAGAGGGGAAGAAACAAAGCCCGCAAATGATACACAGAAAGTGCAGTCAGAGAAATAAGAGGAGAACCAGGAGAGAGTGTGGCACCCAGAGCTGGCTATGGCTGGGCTGAGGGTGATCTCTGTGCATTGTATTATTTCCTGTTGCTTCATAGCCTGTGTGACATAGCAGGGGTCCTGAGTCTCACACAACACAGCGCCACCTAGTGAGCCTCACACATGCATTACACCTCCCATAGGATTGAATAGTAACCAAATGTCCAATGGGAGGACATCGCCTGGGAAAAGGGGAGGAGTCAGCTGATCACTGGGTCCCCATGGTAACACCCCTGCAGGAAGGTCCTGCGTGTGAGGAGTGAGAAGTGTGGAGTGTTAGGAGGAGGAGGTGAGGAGATAAGTGTGATGTCCTGTGAAGAAAGCAGTGAGTTTAGTGCAGGAATCTCAAGTCCTAGACAGGCCCAGGAAGGTTGGAGAGCTGACAGACTCCAGCTATTCAGAAGATCCTGTCCCCCGTCTGCCTAGCCATCGCCCTGAAGGAAGTCAAGCATCATTATCTTGTCAGCCTGAGACTGTGGAGAGAACATTCTGGAACACGTGCTCCATAGCCAGTATCACAGGATCCAGGGGCCAAGGCCAGACCTGTGGAATATCCTGCCACCCTGACTATTGCACCCCGAAACTCTGAGCTATCAGGACCACATAACGTGAGTGGGGAATATTATGTGCTAGTATCATGGTGGGCATCCTCCATGTGCCAAATAGGAGCCCAGACGCACCTTAGGGCTGTAACACTGAAGTATAAGGGGCTAGGAACACCTCATCAAGTCTACCCTGCACCCCAGGACTTGCTGTGTCACCAGGCGTACCCCGTTGTTTTGTATTGAAGAAACTGTTTAAGCATTTGTGCCTCCACACCCATGGAAGTAAAAGTTCAACTTACAACCGTTCTGTGTCTGACCTGCACCGACAACATCAGGGCGCCCCAAACACCACCAGCGGCACAGTAAGGGGAAGCGCCCCGGGGGACAATCACCACCAACATTTGTGCAGCCCCCCTCACCGGTACCAGTGGTGGTAACGTGGGCAGCCCAGCGCTGCGCCCCGTGCCCAGAGACCGTGCAAGTCTGCGCTGTTTGCCCCCGCTCCCAACTGCAGCGTTACCTTCCATCTGGTCACCGCAAGAGCAGTGTCTGTGAGGCTGACTGGAGCATAGTGAGGAGGAGTTGATGGTCAACAGTGTCAAATGCTGCTGAGAGATCTAGAAGAATAAGAAGAGAATAGTCACCTTTGGATTTAGCCATCAGGAGATCATTAGAGACTTTTGTGAGGGCCGTTTCAGTAGAGTGCAGAGTGCGGAAGCCAGATTGTAAGGGGTCAAGAAGAGAGTTAGCAGAAAGATAGCGGATCAAATGAGAATAGACCAAGCTTTCCAAGATTTTGGAGATGAAAATGAGGTTAGAGACAGGTCGATAGTTAGCAGCACAGGACGGGTCAAGGGAAGGTTTCTTCAATAGCAGGGTTATGACAGCATGTATGAAAGAGGATGGTAAAATTCCAGAAGAGAGAGAGGTTAAATATTTTAGTAAGGCAAGTCATGACAGCAGGTGACAGAGACTGGAGGTGTGAGGGGAAAGGGTCACTACTGCAGGTTGTAGGGCAAGAAGAAGAAAGTAGCTGAGATTCTTCCTCCTCTGTAACAGGTTCAAAAGATGAGAATGAACAGTCTGAAGTGCGGCTGGTGAGGGGTCAGTGCCACCTGGGGACTGGGCAGTTATTTCCTGACAGATCGTATCAATTTTGTCATGGAAATGAGTGGCCACGTCATCTGCGCTAAGGTCTGTGAATGACATCTGCACCTTGGGAGTGAGTAAGGAGTGAAAAGTTTCAAAAAGCTTTTTAGGGTTACAGGAGAGAGAAGAGATGAGAGCGGTGAAATAGGCTTGTTTGGCAAGGTGAAGGGCAGAATTATAGGTTTTAAGCATAAATTTAAAGTGGAGGAAGTCTGCAGGTGTACTTGATTTTCTCCACAGATGTTCAGCACACCTAGAGCACCGCTGAAGAAAACACGTCTGTGGTGTCTGTCAGGGTTGCTGCCTCCTGCGTCTAACTTTTCGAGTGGATGGGGGAGCCGCCTCATCCAAGGCACTCTTAAGGGTTTCATTATAGTGACTGGTGGTCATATTGGAGCAGGAGAGTGAAGAGATGGAGGACAGAGAGGACTGCAGAGTATCTGAGAGGTGCTCGGTGTTAATAGCACGTAAATTCCTATATGTATGATGAGTAGGTGTGTCCTGTGAAGGAGAGGAAGTACTGATGGTGAGAGGCAGAAGGTTATGATCAGAGAGTGGCAGAGAAAAGTTAGTAAATTTAGAAACTGTGAGGAGTCGATGGAAGACAAGATCAATGGTGTTGCCATCTACATGTGTGGTAGAAGAGGAAAGTTGTGAAAGACCAAAAGAAGTGGTTATTGAGAGAAACTGTGAGGCAGCTGGGTTGTCAGTGGGGATGTTAAAGTTACCCATGATGAGGGTAGGAATTTCACTCGACTATATACTGTAGATCTAAAGGTGCAAACTATGTAAACGCGGGACCTTCAGAGTGGCTTGTTACCATGTAAGATAGGCGCATGGAGGCAGGGTAGCAGTTCACACATGCAGTTTTATTGCCAACAGTTCATACATTCCAACTCAAAACCAGCTTGCTTCAGCATAAATAAACAAATCAGGAAAACATAAACCGTCCTTATTCTCAGGTACAAACGGGTCAACAGAGCTCACCAATGCAACATGATATATTAGGCATCTGTCCTCCACACAGGGCAGTGTGTGTTTCAGTTTCAGAGCTTCACACAGAAGAGACCACCACACCCCTCCCTTTTGGGCAGTTTTAGCTCTTCAAAGCTGCATCCAGCAAGACCCGGACTGGAATATAGGCTCTGGTCTGCAACAACTTCCAAAACCCGGACCCAGACTCCAGCCAGTTATCTCACAGATACCAGCCACCTTAGTGGAAGGTATCTGCCATCCACTATTTTACCTTCTGCCTTTCTACACATATTGTACAAGACACAAATGAACTGTAAACATTTTGTAGTGTTCTTTGTAGTGCTTAGTGCTGGGGTCGGCAACCCCCAGCACGCGTGCCAAGAGTGGCACGTGAGGCTTATTTCCCTGGCATGGCAGCAGAGTCCTCACCCAGCAGTTTCGATCGGACCAAACACAGCCGAAACGAAACTGCTATTATTACACTGTGGGGTCTCTTCAGACCCCCGAGTATAATAAGCGGAGCCCCCAGGGAGGTGATCAAACAATGTTAACTCACCTTCCCTGGATCTGCAGCCGCTCTGATCTCTTCGGGCGCTTCTGCCTGACGTAAGATAGCGCCGACAGGGTCTCAGGGGTCACGTCCGACATCATTACGCATAATGACGTGAAATAACTCCTGAGACCCAATCAGCGGTTGCTGACGTCAGGGAGAAGCACCGGAAGAGAACAGAGCGGCTGCGGAGCGCAGGAAAAAGTGAGTACATTTTTTTTTATGTTTGTCACCTCTCTTGGCCCTCTGCCTATTATACTCTGGGGTCTGAAGACACCCCATTGTATAATAATAGCTAGTGAGTGGTGACAATTGGAATATTATAAAAGTTAGAATATTATACCGTGTGCAGGGGCCACTATGGAAGATAATACTGTGTGCTGGGGCCACTATGGGACATAATACCGTGTGCAGGGGCCACTATAGAGCATAATACCATGTGCAGGGACCACTATAGAGCATAATACCGTGTGCAGGGGCCACTATGGGGAATAATACCGTGTGCAGGGGCCACTATGGAGGATAATACTGTGTGCAGGGGCCACTATGGAGGATAATACTGTTGTGCAGGGGCCACTATGGAGGATAATACTGTGTGCAGGGGCCACTATGGAGGATAATACTGTGTGCAGGGGCCACTATCGAGGATAATACAGTGTGCAGGGGCCACTATGGAGGATAATACTGTGTGCAGGGGCCGCTATGGAGGATAATACCGTGTGCAGGGGCTGCTATGGGGCATAATACCGTGTACAGGGGCCATTATAGGACATAATACTGTGTGCAGGGGCCGCTATGGGACATAATACCATGTGCAGGGGCCGCTATGGGACATAATACCGTGTGCAGGGGCTGCTATGTGACATAATACCGTCTGCAGGGGTCGTCAGACTTACAATTATTGACCGGCACTCCAAGTACCTCAACTTTGATTTTTTTAATCAAAATCAGCATGCCGAACAAAAAAGGTTGCCTACCCCTGGCTTAGCGGGACACTGTATGTGCAATTGTTTCATTGCATTGATTTTTTGTATTGAAATGTATTATTACAAAGTCCCTTTATAGGGATAATCTGCCATCTAGTTTTTCTAGTTTGTAGATCCAGCATTTTTGTTCTGTTTTTATATCTTCATTTTCTGAACGAGAACTCCAAATCCCCTGAAAAGACAATTACATAAAGAAGATCAAGCTGCTTGCAGCCACCATAGGGTAGGAGCTTATTTCATATTTTGTTAGTATTGACCCCAATGTACATGCAGCATCTGTGCTCCCCTTAGTGGCGGTTGCAGTCAAACAAAAAGTTAGTAATGTAGATGAAGTGGAGCTCTGTATCTGAAACATAGAGCTATGACATCTATAAAGATATATTATGAGATTAGTCAGCACAGAATATTGGATCTGGTGCTTGTCGGATATAGTTGATGGACCAGACTTACATATGTGAAAAAATATTTGCAATACAGGATCACTCCTACGAGTAGCTACCTATCTCTTAAAGAGGTTTACCCACTAACATAAACATCTTTAAAAGTATGTTGTGTATGTTCTCATTGTGTCAGCTACACAATATTGGGGACCAGGAGCTAACAATACTGATATTACGGCTACAGTACCTTTTATCCTAGGGACGTTAATGCCTGTGAGTTGTTAGTGTGCAAGTAGCTAGTCTCTAGTCTCCAGCGGGACATAAACATTTAGGGCACCTGCACCTGACATCCCTTACCTCCTCTTGGTAGCCTGACTAGATACATTTGTTTGGCCATTGTTTCTAATAATTTCATAATTAGCAATTATTATAAATTCTGTGATTTCCATAATTCCAAGACTTTGCCTTCTTGGTGTTGCAATTTCAATGTTTTGTGTTTTCCTACTTTGTAACCAGAAATGATTATACTATTGCAATGTATAATATTATCTGTGGACCTAAGTGGACAAATACCTAGCTGTATTGTATGTGATTTATTCTATTAAAAAATGAAAATAAACCTTACAAATTAAAAATAATTTTGGACATATCTGGAAAAAAAGTACAAATAGCAGCAAAATTCATGCTAACCTCATAAAAGCTTACATAGTCAAAATGCTTTGGCCCATTGTATACAAAGTCATGTTTTTTTTCTAAGATAACAGTAACTCCTCCCATTTGTGCCCCTACAGAAGTATTGTGTAGTCCTACATCAGCCTGTGGTCTATAAGAGCAAATGGTGAGGCAAGGAGCCAATGACTCTCTGCTTCACCATAGTTTTCAATGGTATTCATGTCATGACATGGATACAATTGAAAGTGATGCTGTCCTGCAGATTCAGGAAACCAGGCCAAAATTCCAGGGCATGTGCCCCAGATGCTAGAGCTGGCAATGCCACGGTCTGGCAAAAATAGACTTTACCAGTCAGATCCAAAGACTTCTGGCTTCAAAATGCCATAAAAACTTATTTTATATGGGACCCTGGAATGATCTCATGACTTGAAGGATGTATAGTGTTTATACAGTACTATATATATATATATATATATATATATATATATATATATATATGTCATTTCCCCTTGTGAATCAATAAAATATTATTCTAATAATTAAATGAAATTCTGAACTTACAAGTTATAATAGAAAAGAACTAAAAGGATCAGAAGCATAATGTTTGAGAGGAATAACAATGATCAAATCCCAAAGGGACCCATGGGGGCTCCTATTTAGTGAAAAGTGTATATTTATTCATTGTAAAAGGAACCAATAGCCTTCAGATGAAAAATATGGGAATGCATCAGACAGCCTTGATGATGTAAGTCCCAGTCAGTCTCTTTACATCCAGTGAAAAAACTATTCAGACAATGCTACAACCAAACAGAGACTTACATAAAAGAAGCATTATCGGCACATATATATTTCAAAGAAATATGTTTGCTATAGACAATGGAGATGGGGGATTTATTATCCCATCTACGTCAGTTTTCAGGTAAAGGTAGATGTTAATGTGGTGCATCTTTGGCGCATGACCCTTTCTTGCGCCAAAAATGCGCCACATCCCATGTCCTGCACCTCATTCATCACTTTTTGGGCAGAGCAGGGTGGAGACACCTTGGCCTGATAAAATAATTATAACTTATGCCAGAAAGCTGACGTAAATTACATGGAAAGACTATGTCAGTTCCTGACATGGTAGACTTCCATTCTGTAGGAAGGCTGGAGCCTATTACAGGTCGAACACATTTATTTTACATATTTCACCTGTTTCTCTAGTTACAGCATTACAAAAACTATGGACAATTGTGGTAAAAACATATAAACAACACATTTTTCTGATGTTGTTTTGCTATTTTTGACTGCAAAATTGCCTAATTTTATCCAGATCATGTCAGCCCATTCTACATGTGTTGACTGCTTAGGGTGGTGACACACATTGTACCTGGGATGTGGGAATAGCAGTCCAACCTCAGCCAGTGTTTCACTTTTGTGTAAGTGGAACATGGATTATTTTCAGCTGGATATCATTACAGGCTGTAGGGTAGCAGCAACATCAGCTGTTGTTCCAAAGAGGTAAGTGGCATTGCCCTTGTTGATCCAAAGAGCTTATTTGCCATTTTTTGATTTTTGTTTTTTACTCCCCTCCTTCCAAAAGTTTGTTTACTTTTCCACTCACAGAGCTTAATTTTAATAACTTGATTTTGTGGGTGTATCCCAGCTGCTGGATCTAGCTACATGATGTGCTATAGCTCAACATCTCCTGGTTTAGGTGCTTGGCCTGAAGCTTACATAAGGTGAGCACTACCCTTTAATTGTTCATTCCACCTAAAGAAGATCCCTCATCACAAATAACTCTAGTGGCATCAACAGATGAAGTCCTAATTCCTTGTGAGTAGCTGGTTGACAGGGACCCAAGCTAAGAGTGACAGAGAAACAATCACAGACTCCATCTTGTGAAGTACTCAATCTTCAAACCCTCTATTCTCACCCTTATTTTCCTTATACCTTTAGTACCTCTCTCCTTTGTCAGTCCTGAATTGTGGAGTCCGTTAGAGATATCTACACCTTTATTGGGACTCTGCTCTGTGGGTTCTCTGATTCCACCATTGTGCTTCACTTTAGACAGCAGTCCTTCAGGTAGAAGACCCTCCTCGGTACCTTCTTTACAACAGTCACTGTATTTGGTAGCAGAGTATCTCTCAGACCATACAACTTTAGTAAGGTTGTGCAGCCCTGTTGACACTTACCCTTTCATCAAGGCAAGGGAATTAGGGAATTATCACCTTCTGTTAATGATGCATCTGCTCAAGAAAGTTATATCTCTAGATCTATGGTGGGTGAGATGAACAAAGCTCTTCACTGATTAAGAGTACATACAGACACTATTCTTTCCTGTCTGAGGCTCTTAATGCTTTTCAAGGCAGCTAATTGTAATATTGTGGAGTTTGGAAGAAGCACATCTGAGGGTGGGTTCACACTTGCGCCGGCACTTGGTCCGCCGTGAATCCAACCTAAATGTCGGAAGACTGGATAGGGAAAGGTTTACAACGCTTTACTTAAAAACCCATTCACTTTTATGGGTTTTTAAACCAATGCACGGGTGTGCGCTTACACCCTCTGCGCCACGAAGCTGTTTTTTTTTGTCGGAAATAAAATCGGACATGCAGGACTTTGTGTCCAACAAAAAAAACTGGCTTTGCGGCGCAGAAGGATTAAGCGCACACCCGCGCATTGCTTTAAAAAACCTTTCCCTATCCAGTTTTCCGACATTTAGGTCGGATTCGCAACGGACAGAGTGCTGGCGCAAGTGTGAACCCACCCTGAGCTGAAAAAAATCTCAAGCTAAGATGGATAATTTTCTAAAAATAAAAAATTCAAAGTGAGCAAAAAACCCACCAAAACGCCTCTACCATCTCAAGCAGAGGCATTTGATAATGGAGAATCTGATACAGCTCTCTCAAAAATCCACACAACAAAATCATAAAGAAAGCAAGACTTAAAGATCTTTGGGGTGAAAGTGGAACAACTTAAGGAAACATTTGGTCCTTGTAGTTTTTGGAGATACAACTGCAACTGCAATATATACCTGTCAATCTAATCTGAATAGCATGCTGACTTGTCTAGAAAAATCAGGACAACTGTGGGAGAAGAAATAATTTATAAATAAAAGGAATAAAAGGGATCCCCATCAGCAGTGTTGGAGAGCACCATTGGAATATTGAAATCCCAAGATAATGCTGCTGCCTTGACAGTAGAAAGAATCCATGGCCCCTAAGATCTAAACCCAAAGATGATGACCCTCCCAAGAGAAGTGATATGCTTTCCTCACAAGACCATAAAGAGACTAGATGATCTACTGCCTTTATGTGAGGAATGAGGCCTAGATGCAAACAATTTGCCTTCCTGGCTTCAAATAACAGATGTGTTTTGCATAAGGCTAATAGGAGACTTGATTACCTGCTGGTCTCCACACAATACATCCAGCTAATAACAAAAACACAAATAGGCAGTATAACTGTCTCTGATCACTCATGTCAATCCAAATTATGTCTCTAACCAAGAGGACATATTCAAGGGGACTGAACTATTACTTAAGGAAGAATCTCACAAACAATAGATCAGTGAAGCTCTAACTAATTATTTCTAACGTAACAGATAAGCCTCAATCCTTTTTTGGGTCCACAAATCTGCAACCTGGTAAGAGCTCATTTCTGTAGGTGCTCATGTACAGAAAGTTAAAAGAAAAAAGACTGATGATGTATTGCAGAAAATTATAGAACCTGAAGGCCAATATTATGATTCAGATGCATGGTTAGGAATGTATTGGTCTAAAGGAGAGCAGCAGCAGAAATGGGCTGACAACTGCGAGCAGTAGAAAGTGCTACTTAAAGGCAAAACACTATTGCGAGCCAAGACCGGCCTCAGACACCTTCACCAGAGCTCCTCGCAAGAAGAGTTGGATTTTCGCTGAATCTGAAGACCGGAATTGTCACCAGAACAGAAAGTGTATCACAAATAAATGCACTGCAGCAGAAGCCTACACCAAATCCACACACACTACTCACAGGGACAGAGAAAACAGAATGGTCGACAATCACGGGTTAGCAGCTGAGGAGGGCAACACAGATCCAAATCACACGACGAAGACAAATCCGGGAAACAAAGCCAATAGTCAGAACCGATCAGGAATGCCAGAACAAAATCGCAAGACAAAAGAGGAATCCAGGTACACAGCCAAAGGTCAGGTATAGGAGCAGTCAAATCAAAGTCAGACGCTTAGCAGGAGTTTAGGAAACTGATAGCCAGCAAAGCTGAGTGAGGAGGGAGTGGTTTAAAAAGGCCTGCTCAGGAAGCTTCCCTATGTTGTCATGGCAACCTTAAAGCAGCAACTACCAATCCTTCTTTATGTTGACCTGACAACTTTAAACCAGCAACAACAGATGTAACATCCCTGACAGCCAACATAAGTATTTTCTTAGGATAGGTCTTTAATGAGATCAGAGGGGTTCTGACACCCCACACCTCTCTTGATCAGCTGTTTGCAGGGTCTGTAGCACTCGTGTGAAAGTTGTGACCCCCTTCATTGTTTACATTGTATGCTGCCTGTTTTATAGTGGCCATGCAATGTAGCCCTGTCACATTCAGTTCCATAGGACAAGGCTGTAATGACATCACACAGCTGCTATAAAACATATTGCATATGGTGTAAACAGTGAACTCTACAGGCAGCAGAGAGGATTGCTTATCTCTGCTGCCGATTCTGTATTGGGATCCTAGTGATGTCAGGTTTGGGTTATCATCAGTCTTACACCAACCGCTGTCATGATGCAGCTCTCTATGGGGCCCCGGTCATCTGTAGCTGACTGCGGTCTCCCTATCCCTCCAACCCCATTACACCACTGGAAAAGATAATATTATGAAAATTCTACTCCTTGTTCAGATTATACTATACATAGTTTATTAGACCTGTATATCTACCCATCAGCAACGGTGAAAATATATGATGCCCTAGCCCTATTATTCATACTTAACATTGAAACCTCCAAACAGTATCATCCCCTAATTAATGGTATAGAATTAGATGTACACATTACACAGCAGCATTTGCAGACAACCTACTCATAACCACCTCCAAATCCCCCCTGCCCTCAACAACATATATATATTAAAAAAATTCTCTCTCTCTCTCATTATTCTGGCATTTGGCAAATATAAATAATTTTGGTAATCCTAATTGACCTAAAACCAGGAAAGGTTTATTCTGATGTCATGTCAGATAGTGAGAAAAACATGCATATGTGTCTTTTTATATAGTGTATGTAAACTTCTGGTTTCAACTGTATATATTTATCAATATATTTGATCATTTCCTTTACATCTCAAATTTTAAAATGAATTCCATGAAGTCTGTAGTCCTGAATATTACTTGTCCTGACACCATAGTTCTGAAGGCACAACACGATATACCATTCCCTTGGGTTGCCCAGCCTATCCAATGCTTAAATATTCACATCTCCGACCCCCACCAAGTGAGTGGTATTCTTTAAACTATGAAATATTACTACAAAAGATAGATAAAACTATGAAACAATGGAAATTCCCCTTCATTTATTGGTTGGGAAGAGCAAACCTGCTCAAAATATTAGCCAATAAATATCCCAATATTCATTTTCTTTAACATATGTCAGAAACTCCTAGCATATATCTGGCAAAACACAGGATGAAGAGTCACTTACGCCACCTTTATCAAACTCAAATGCCTCAGTCGGATAGGCTTCACTGATATTTACACATACTATAAAGCTGTTCATTTAATCTCTTGCCAACCGCCCATTTACTACATACATCCATGCGATGGCAGTTTTAACACTGCAAGGACATGCCTGTACATCCTTGCAAAATTAGCAGCTACTGGGGAGCAGTATACACAGAGCTTAATATGTTGTATGTTAATATGTTGCTGTATTTACAGCTATGGAAGCTGCCATTATAATGTGATCCGTCGGTTTCTGGGAACTGCGTGCACTGTTAGGTCCTACAGGACTCAGATCAGCTGTGCAGTAAGTGCAAGGAGGTTTGCATTCATCTTGCAACTGGGTCTAATATATTACAGTGGAAGTTAACAACAACAAAGAAATGTAATATCGAAATCCCCCCCAAGGTGTATTTTGACCTTAAGGAAGAGACAATGTGTAAATAATAAATTATATAAAATAAAAATATAAATAAATAAAATGGATAGCGAAAACTATATTAAACCATTCAAAAGTGCATGTGCCCAAAAAAAACCTGAAAATGTATCCGGCCATGAAAATGGCCTGGACATGAAGTTTTTAAGTAGAGTTATAGATTACTAAATAAACATTAATAAACATTACTATGACAAACTGTACCTAAGATTAGAACAGGTGATGGCCAATCTTCCACTTACACAGCTTCTCTCTTGGAGGCAGATACCAAGGCCTCAAGGTTCTAATACTAATTATCTTACAACGGCCATTTTCCATACTTGGGACAGGAGGGCAAAACATGATGGGAGATGATTGTAGATATATTGGAAGAGGGAGGGGACCTCTCCCTCATAGGACCACCTGCAACAATTATTTTCTCATTACTTTTCTGAACTTTGCACAAATGCAAGCAAATTTTAAGAACTCGTTACACCGAGGAGATGTTTTAAGGGATCTGACCTAATTGGAAAGTATGATTTCCTCCTCAACTCCAATATTATTGACAACCTATAAACTATATGGCAACCTCATTTCTTAGGTTTACACTGTGGCATGGGAAAGAAGTTGGGTGACTCATTAACCCCTATGAGCTATGATTAATCTTCAAGCATGGTTACAGCCTTTCTTTTCAAGAAAATATGCACAAACTAGAAAGTATGTCCCCACCCCCCACCCAAAGACTGAATTTTTCCCCCATTATGCTCTATGGAACCTACCTCTATAATAGAAGACCATTCCCCTATCCATCTATCTATCTATCTATCTATCTATCTATCTGTCTATCCTTTTTGGGCAATTTTTTCAGTGGGAACTCCTTTGAAAAGACCACACATTGGACTTACATCACTGTGAGACCAATGTGGATGCAGTTCTGTGCTGACAGCATCACTTAACTGAAGCAAGCAAAAGTAAAGTCACCAGTATCAAAATGGAGCCCAATGTCATAGTAAATGCAACCTACCACTGAGGTGCTGAACTAACATGGCAATAGTTCCAGTTTTGCCCGGACAATCTAAGTTACTGGACCACAAAAGGAATGGAATTTAAGTATATTCCATACCGAAAGGGCATTCTTGGTGTATTAACAGATGGGCTGTGAAGTTGATTTTGGCCTATAAAACGTCAGTAAGTGTCATCAAGGTTGGTAGTGGAGGGGGAAATAAAACACAGCCAGGTTGGGGTCTAGGAACGAGAGGGGTAACCATGTTAAGGACCAAGATTTAAAGGGATACTATACTATTCTACGGACTAGGAATGAAAGAAGAACCATGCTGAGGGCCATGATTTAAATGGATACCATTCTGGCGACTAGGAATGAGAAGAGAACCATGCTAAGGACCACAATTCAAAGGGATACTGTGCTGGGGACCAGGAATGAGAGCGAGAGAGAACTATGCTGATGACTAGAAATGAGAGGAAAGCCATGCTGGGGACTAAAATTTAGAAGGATGCCATGCTGGAGACTAAATTTGATGGGATCATCTTGAACTAGGAAATCTGCAGGCCACCAGAGGAGTAATAAAGAGTTGGGGCCCCCTTTTCAGACCCCAGAGTATTGGTGGAGGCCCAGGGGAGGTGTAAAAATAAGAGTTAGGCCGGGCCTCACATGAGGTAAACGTTTACAGTCCCTGCAAAGTGGATGGCATTCTAGCGATTTTTTGGAAATCGCAGCATGTCAGTTATACCTATGGAAATGCTGCCAGTTTACCTATAGGTATAATTGAAGCAGAAAGTTCTCAGAGGAAAACGCTGCAGATTTTCTGTGAAAAGCGCTGCAGGAAAAATCGCGATGTGTTTCCACCACGGTTTTTCCCGCAGCGTTTTTCACTGCGGCCTGCTACGCATTATCCTCATGATGTCATGACTTGTTACATGGTTATTACATGTGATGTATATTTCTAGATCTCAAGTGTGGTTGTCTTTGTTTATTTGTGTTTACTTTTACTGATTTAAGCATTTTGTGATGTGAAAAGTTTCTGTGCTTATTGAAAATCTTAATAAAAAGACATTTGAAAGAAGGCCTAATTTCTTTTTTCTTCCATGAAATGTACGTTATTTTTCTGCTTTCCTTCTTAAGTTTCCTACATGTGGAGGCTCATTAAAAGTGAATAGATATGAACAAGAGGTTAAGGTTAGATAAGACTGTAGATAAAGTAGAAAGGAGATCAGTATTTGACAAACAAAGACATCATGCAGGAATACAGGGGGAGATACAAGGCGAGATATAAGAGGGAGCAGATGAGTTAATGGCCTTGATGTTAAGAGGTTTTTCAATGCCATTTGCTATTTACAAGGAATGGACCATTTGGAGGTTGAAAGAACATTGTTTTCAGATTCTTTGCCACAGTATGGATATGAATTTTATATAGAATGTCAGATATGAAAGTAGTCCTGTAGAGTAAGTGTAAATTACATATATTTCAATAAATGATCCTGTTTTACAGTGTAGTCCACCTAAATGTTTAGTTAAGACAACCATACTGCAGTACAAATTTCAATTACGTTTAACAGGACAGTATAATAATAACACTGTGACAGACATAATATATGTTGAAACAGCATAACAGGCGATTAAAAATGCAAACATTAGCCAATAAAAGAGAATGAGCTAAGGCGTAGGAGTAAGGAAGGAGAGAGATAATGAAGGAAGAAAGACATGACTTTGGAATGTTAACCTTAAATGGGTTGTTCAGTTTCAGGAAATAAATGTTATTGTTTTTATAATGAAAACTTATACAATTTTCCAATATACTTTCTGTATCAATTCCTCACAGTTTTTTTTTTTTTTTTTTTAGATTTTTGCTTGTTGTCATCTATTGTATAATTCCAGTGGATCAAAATCAGTCCATGGTCATGTGATTTACAGTCCATGGTCATGTGATGGACACACAGGTGTACAGCTCATTACCAGGCAGATGTCTGATTACTGTGCTGTGACTAACGAGCTGTGCACCTGTGTGCTCATCACATCACATGACCATAGATTGATTTTTATCCACTAGTAATAAATAAAGAATGACAGCAAGCAGAAATCTAGAAAAGCATGAGGAATTCATAAAGAATGTGTATAGGAAATTTGTATAACTTTTCATTGTACTAGCAATAACATTTATTTGCTGAAACTCGACAACCCCTTTAATGGTATGATTTTGACGGGTAGGGGTCAACTGATGTTTGCACACAAACACTTTAGGCTAAAGCTGGGTTCACACCACTGTTTCCATTCTGGAATTACATCCCTGAATCCACTTGAAAAATGAATTTTTCGGGTGGAAACCGTGCGGAAACCCATTATAGTCTATGGGGTCTGCGGGTTTCCATGGGTGACTGCTTTTTAAGTGGGTTGGGTTTCCATTTTTCAGGTCTTGAACAGAAACCCAAGCGCATGTGTGAACCTAGAGTAAGACCCCATGTTGCAGATTTTGTTGCAAATTTTGCTGTGTGAATTCCTGAAAAGTGGCATCAATACACAAATGACCAAGTTCGGGGCAGCATTTGTTGTACAAATGATCCTACTGCACAGGGTATTAAAACAGCGACCTGAGGACACATGCACCAGGACTGAGTGTTGTTGCCATCATTACAAATGCCTGAGAACTGCAGGGGGAGCATAAAGAGGCACAAAATGTAAAAGTATAAGAAAATATAGAAATAACACATAGTATGTAGTTTAGATGACAAATTTGGTCCTTTATTAGGGAAAATATGCTCAGCAGGTTCAGACTATATGACCATGGATCTTGTGTGAAAATATATATTTGTAGAACTCACTTTATTACTTGATTGAGATCTGTATTCATTTCCAGGGCAAGGAATTCCATTGGTGCTGCAATGGGGCATTCAGGAATTGTCAATTATCTATTATCTAAGAGAGAACCTTGTCAGGGCCAGACTAAACCCTTGCTGGGTATCCCCATCCCATATCTTTAACCCAGAACCCGCCTGACCCTTTATTGCAGCATCAAGTATGAAGTTTAAGGGTAGTGAGCAAGCAATTAGAATGTAATTGAGAGAAATCTCTGCTTTCCTGATATGTGGTGATTCTAGGTGTCAGTGGTGTATACACTACCACATTAAATAGTGACTACCACATCTGTGTGGAAAGAGAGTTCCAAGTTATTAGCGGAGTGCATTTTAGAATGCACCAATGTGTTGGAACCCCCAGGGCCTGTGATGTGAGTATAATCCAGCTCTCCCCTTGCTAGGGATATTTGAAGTATATGCCATGGTGGGTGGGGCATTAGACATGTTGCATGTGACACTGGCCACATCATGTCCTTACCTTGAGAAAACTGTTTATTAATGAAATATGTTTTAGCTTTATATCTGGCAGATGAGCAAATTCTGGACTGTGTGAAAGATTTTATACTGCACATGAGCCTAAATGACTAGTGGACATACAGTTGTTCCTTTGGCTTATTTATAAATGAAAACTAGAGATTCAATGGATACAGGAATTTTTACATGTTCATAATTGTGTTTTTGTTCAGACTATTAGTTTACTGAGCTTAAGTTCTAACCAAGTATTGTATAATATGATGATATATTATATATATATATATAACAAGAAGTTATATTGGAGGCCATATGGAGCTGCTACATGGCTGGCTAGGCTGGGCATTCTAGTAGGGTGTTGTGTATAGGACAATAGTTGATGTAATTAACAATATCAGGGAGAGGAAAAAGGTGTTGATATTGTACAAAGGAGGGCATAGAAGCTAACAGTAGTAGAAATTTTGCACTCACAGGGAAAAGCAAATTTCACCCACCCAAATCTTTCTGTTTTCTAAGTGAAGCACAAGTTAATGTTGGGGCTTGCTCACTTGTAGGGATAAAGGCTTATTATGCAGGTTCCTGGATAACTTGACAAAGTAACACGTATTCCAATCATTAAATGTTATGGTGTGTTGCTATGATTTGCTATGATCAATAAGAATCCTACAGCTGTGACATCTGCTGATGCAGTGAATGCGGGAATTTATGTCCTCAGTGGTACTTACTGTACATTATAGGAAATTGCAAGGTGAATGGGCAACTATCACATTCACCTGCACAGCAGCTGTCCAGTAGTGAGGATTGTGTGGGGCCGGCCATACAAGTAGAATCCCACCGATCAGTAAATGATGGCATAGCCACAACATGCCACGTACTGTTGAGGAAGCCCAATAAGATTAAGTATGACTTGGTTCTCAGTTTTTGCCATACATTAAGGTCTGCGTGTTTCTGATGGGTGTAATAGTAATTGCTAGGGCATTATTGCTTCTTCTCAGCACATGGTGGCTGCATAGAGAATGTAAGATGCTGTGCATGAATTTACAATGTATACATGAGCCGTGTTACACTGTTGCCTTAAAACAAACAGGAATCTAGATGAATGTGAGAGCACTATCCATAAATTCAGGTCGATGACAGATGTAGTAGCTGGAGTGGAGCACTGGGGGGTTGTTTCTAATATTGAGATATTAATAATTCTAACATGTACACTTCCTCCTTTACACCTGCTCCTAATGTAGCTATGTAATTATAAATCAACTATAATTATGTACCAAATATATCATCCATTTTTTGTTTACACTCCCCCCTATTCACTCTTACATCTCTAGTATTTATTAATGCTGCCTTCATTTGTAAATGTCTACTAATATATCCTGACTTTCACTGCAGCCTAGGTAAGAGATATATATACGTCTCTCTATTTTTAATTATTACTGAAGGCCATTAAAACTAACTGGATATGCCCCTTAGGAAGTTTAAACGCACCATACTATAACTCTATTAAAGTGAAGCAGGAAGGAGCAGCGCTCCAAGATAACTTTGCTTTATACTTCCCCCAGCAAGTGTGCTACTCCGTCCTGATTTACAGGGTAGGCGCATAAACAAAATAAAAGCTGCTTCACTTTCATGACACCAGACAAACAAAGAAAAATGAAAGCCAAATCTAAAAACGAGCCACCAAGGAAATTAAACAGCACGCAAGGACCTCCTTGCTGAATATTGCACAGACATTAAAGAGCTTCTGCCATATAAACACTAAGCACTTAAACTGTTATATTTACAATAATTACCTTTATCCTTAATGTTCGTTCTGTTCAGCTCCCGCCACACATTCCCTGCTCTGTACCTCGGTGGATGCATATGGATTATTACCATTTCTGTAGTACCTCTGCAATGCCTGAATGTCAGAAGAGGACCTTATGGGTCAGTAATAAAAATGATAAATGATACGTATGATAGTCACACACAATCATTTCCTTTTTCTAGTCTAGTATATGCCATTTCTGTCTTATGTAACACTGCCAGAACGGTACAAATCTATGTTGTGGTAGACAATGACACTTTTATTGAACTGTTGTGTGATAATATCATTGCGGACTTTTCTACATTAAGGTATCCTGGGATGTATTAATCCCTGCCAATCTACTCTACAGTGGAATTAACCCACAAATAGCCTTTTGATGCTTATCTGTGTAAGCTTCATCTCTTTGTGGTCATCTTGGTGTGCCAGTCCTGTGAAAAACAAAACTATTGGAATCCAGCACTACAGCGGTCGGAGGACCAAAACAACAGAGAGGCGGACCACTAAAATAGCGGTAACACACAGAGTCCAGTGGACCCCATTGACTATAATGGGGGTCCTTCGTTTTAAAACTGAAATGGCGGATGAAAATGTTTTTTTTACGCTGACGATTTTCAGGTGGACATTGGGGTAGAATCAAAAGTGAATGTAGTCTCAATTTTGGTTACCTCATGAAATCTCTCAGTAATGGGACATGCTTGTTGCACATTGAATATCTCTGAGTAAAACTAATGGCATCTTGGAATATCACCTTGTTGACAGAACCTAACTATATTTGCTACATAGCTTTGCCAGATTGTCAACTGGTAAAATTTGCTTCTTGTGTTCTGAAATGGTAGATAGGTAGATTTGCCTAATTTTATTAGTCTGTGAAAAACTGTGATAATGACATGTTTGCCAACTGTCCCAAATTTGCTAGCATTACCCCAAATTGTGCTGGGAAACTGCATTCAAAAAGGGGTGCTGCCCAAAAGTAAGCAGGCCCACCTAATTTTGGGGCAGTCCCATAGGCGCCACTTAAATGTCCCCATTTTGGCAATTCAACTATACAGTGGTGTCCTCAGTTAGCTGTATGAGAAACTGATTTGCTCAAGATTTAATCATGTGAGCTCAATGGGCATTGTTATACCTCAACTTATTAATGGAATATTAAGTTGTGCAACCTCCATAGATAATACTTATCAGTAAAATGTGTTGGGGCTCAGTGATATTCAATATGAGCATGGAAAGCCAACTTTACAATAAATTTCAGCTCTACAAGGAGGTCAGGGAGGGTCCATACTATGGGGACTATGGTTTCTATAATTATCTAAGTTCAGCTAATTAGACCCTAAGATGTAGGTGTACTAACTCCTCATCGTCTGGTAGTTCCATGGAGAAACTTTGGGTTCAATGGATTAGGAAATGATGATTGGGAATACTTTAATTTTTATGTGAAGGGAAATCATGATCTGGAGATTTGTTTCCATCTGCGAGGTAATAGTTTGAGGATGCCCTTTCTGGTTTTAGGACAACAATGATCCCTTGTGAGGTCCATTGTTTCAGTCATCTGAACAGAGCCCTGGCTTCAGCCCAACCTTGCGGATGAATAAGAAGCTAGAGCTTCTTGCTCAGCTTCAGTGACTCCTGCTGTTATTGCCCATGTAACTAAAATTATGCCATCTTCTCAGAAAAAATTATGCCTCTATAGGGAAAATCCGATGTTCAACAACCATATCTGAATATCATGTCTAAATGTCAAAAATATACTTTTGGTCATGCATGTATATTTACTTGTGACTCTTCACTAGCTAGTGATGGACTGTAGCAGTCATGTGCCATTAGTTTGACATTACCACTACAGCCTGGTCAACAAACACCATTGGTGAGCAGCAGATTAATGAATTCCAGGCAAACAGGGGATTCAGGAGTTAAGTACCATCCACCTTGTTAGCACTTATTCCTTGAAATCAGACAATCCCTTTAAGGCTAAGGCCCCACATAGAGGGATGCAGCGAAATAGCGCTGTGGGAAAAACTGCAGTGCAAGCGCATTGGGGTTTTTCCCACAGCGCTTTTCACAGAAAGTCAGAGGTTTTCTGCTTCTATTATACCTATAGTGAAACCACCAGCATTTCTGTAGGTATAATTGACATGCTGTGATTTCCAAAAACATGACGGTTTTGGAAATCGCAATATTTTCGCTGCACATATCTTTTTGCCATGTGTGGATGGGATTTGCTGGAATCCCATCCAACTTGCAGGGACTGTAAAACACCGTATTTTTTGCTGCGGCGTTTCCGCCCTATGGGGCCTTGGCCTTATATTAATGCCCCATGTTGCAGAAATGCAGGGTGTTTGGCTGCCACGGAAATCCAGCAGAAAAAAATGCAACATTTTACAGTACCAGTAAAGAGAATGAGATTTCAATGATCTCATCCACAAAGCGCTGTAGAAAAGCTGTGTTTTCAAATGTTCAATTTTAGCTGAAGAATTGCAAGCATTTTCCCTATATATTTAATATGGGAAGTTAAAATGCAGAGAAAAAAACACAGCAAAAACGCAATAAAAACTGTGGGGAAAAAATAAAACGCAAATGTGTTTTTTTCTACAACATTTCGCTTTGTGGAGCATTAGCCTATGGGTGTACACAAACATGGCAGATTTTTTGTAAAAATTTCTTTGACTGTCCCATTCAACAGAGTGGAATATGCAGACATCAATGTTCTTGCCCCCAAAATATAAATGGAACTGATATCAGCTGCAGAAATTTTTGCAACAAATTGAGTGTAAATCTAGCCTAGTGTAGCACTACTTCCAAGGAAAATGCAGATGTTTATTTTCTATTTTGACTTTATTTATTAGTTTTCCATTCCCTTTACTTTAAGAACCTAATTTGCATAAGGAATAAAATGTATTTTTCAGATGATAGCGTCATCGCCCAGACGTTAAAAGGGTATCACACTGGATAACACGTGAGATGCTTTGTGAGGTAGTGACTGTGCTTTGGGGGGGGGGGGGGATAAATCGAACAGACAGGCTTCCTTTAATAAGATGATATCAATGAGTTATATTATCCTGGGTTATCACAGAATTTATATTTCGAATTAAAACAAAGCCATATTTAAACTTTTCAAAATTAGCTAACCTGCTTCTTGACTGTTTCCAGGGAATCAACAAACTAGTTAAAATGAGTTAAAATATAGTACAACATAAAACAGCTAAAATAAATAAAACAAAGGTTACTTTTGCTGACTGTACATTGTTAATCATTATCCTTTATATTTCTAAAATTTCTATGAAATGTATTGTTTTTATGAAATAAGAAGCACTAAAATTTACGCAGCATTGTCGTTGACTATAAAAACAAGAGGCGACATGCTGATAATTTCTATAAGATGAAACTTGACTTATAGATCTGCACCTCTCTGCAGTGAATGATTTGTGGACCTTTCTTGCATAGATTTTCCCATTTGCAATAGTACATGTCTAATATTAGAAGTGGTACTTTGCAATTGGCTGAAAGCCTCACTCAGACAGCATCATATTCTCTGTAACTATGGAGATTGCTTAGTATATGCCTAAAAGTCTGTTGTTTGCTACTTTAAGATGACTTTGTCATGGCAGCTGAAAATCAACAACTGCTTTAAAGTTCTTTGCTTTTTTTCTGATTATTTGTCTTGCTTCTACATTTTAACATTATTTTTGAAAATTTTAGTTGTCATCCTTACCTATGGTATAATATAGTTTTCAATGCCCTTTAAAAAGGACCTTTCACCACCATCACCAGCTCTTTGCAACCTTTAATAGGTGCCACTCCACTGATTCCAGAGCAATTGTAATTTTTTTCTCTATACCCCACTGTTTCTGAGCAGTCAGTGCAGTTAGTTTCAGCACCTAATTTGCTATTTAGGCTCTCCTGAATGCTCTCAGGCAGCAGAAGACATGTGGGTGTGATGTTGAGCTTTGACGATGTCTGATCACGCCCCTTTGTCTATTCCTGCCTGGTAGATGTGATGAAAGATCCTCTTTGAAGTATCCATGAAAGGGACATGACTGTAAGATTGGGACTTTTAATTGCCGGTGACTGCAAAAATCCTGGCTATACCTATTCAGAATATGCTATTCTAATTGCAAGTCCTTTATTTGTCACTACATCATAACTTCCTATTAAATATCAGTGGTGGACTCAGGGGTGGGATACTGAACTCATCTTTATGTACAGTACTGAAAATGCTTAAGCTGGCAATGCACTAAACTTTAGTGTTGTCCATAATATTTTGGTCTGACAATTGATTTGTGAAAGCTTCTATTCTGGACCACTACAACCTAAGTTAAAACAACAGGTCACTGAATAATCTCTGCGCTTGTCTGTGACCTGGACTTCTTTTGATGATGTTTGGAAATACGTTTACAAGTATTGCCAACAATGGCACCTGATAAAGTTTCCAAAACTAACATATATTATACCATATCTATCACACACATTTCATTATATCCATTTCCAGTTTAAAATTAACCTGTTATGTTACAAATGTAGCACAATCTACAGATATACAGTGGGGAAAAAAAAGTATTTAGTCAGCCACCAATTGTGCAAGTTCTCCCACTTAAAAAGATGAGAGAGGCCTGTAATTGACATAATGGTTAGGCCTCAATTATGAGAGACAAAATGGAAAACAAATCCAGAAAATCACACTGTCTGATTTTTAAAGAATTTATTTGCAAATTATGCTACATATTGTTTCATACATTTCAAAACATGTGAAATAGATATTGTTCATGTATTATTACTTGTACGATAGCATAAATGCCCAGAACCCAGCCTGTCACTGGAGAATTGAGCTGATGTCCCAAGTGGTTTTTGCAGGAATTTATTTGCAGGTAGAAAACATTCTCAAACAAAGGAGCAACTTGAAGCTCCTGGGATTTAATGCAAAATCAGTAAGAGAAAGAACCAAGAGCCTCCACTTACCATGTGCCATTTCTAATACAGCCCCTTCAGGGCACCAGGACAGAGGTGCATTTGGGACACCTTAAGGCAACAGCTATTGCTTCGCCTCTTATCTTAGACAGGATTATAAAGATACAATGAAAAAAAATAAATCTTTTTTATCATTTGGGAAGCTTGATCTCTCTATAGCAAAAATAGAAATAACTGCAGCAATTCGTCCTGGGCCAGAAGCGTGTGATTACAATTATGCTTTTGGCTATGCTCTATAATCTATAATATTGCTGCAGCAACAGGGATATACGAAGAATAATCAAAAACATATTCTGACTGTGCTATGATTTGTTTTTCGCTTGAGTCCTCAGCAGTAAACCATACCAAGAATGTTGTTATTGTGCTTCAGCAACACTCATGACAAGGTGAACATATTTAATGACATGTCTACCTGATCTGCATCCAATGCAAGGGCTTCCCCTACAGATTTCCTACTCTTGATCTCCGAGAACTACCAAATCTTTTATTTCAACACGGTGGCCTTTAGTTTTTGTTGGAAACAGGAAAAATAGCAGCATCTCTACTTATTTGACAATGTCTGTGGTTTTACTGAATAGGATGTGAGCGTCATCATTAGTCATAAAGGTCTCTTCTAACACATGTTCAGCTGTGTTATTATCTCAGCCCCAGACTCAGGTAAATGAAGATTCTTAGGCTCTAGGCGGTTGGTATAGAACTTGTCTTTACTGCTGTCCAGTAATGTTTTCTATTTCACCTGAGCTGCATGTTAAGTGCTTTGTCTTTCTTGTTGCATTTTAGATGTTTCCTTCGGCTGGCTCTTATGTGATTCAATTTCAACCATATTAGCATCACTGTAGGAAACAAGACAGAAAGCCGTGCTAAAGTAAATACCAAAAAAATCAATCAATCTTTCAAGAAGACTAACAAGCTGCATCTTAAACTCATAGACATGTTTTCTCTTTTTTTTCTTCAGCTGACTTGTATTACAGCATTTGACTTGCAATAAACTGCTGTTCACAGTGCAGGATCCTTCACCCATTCATTAGGGCAGTGCCATTGTGACAAACTGTATTTATCTGTGTTCTCCTGTAGTGAATGTCTGCTGCTAGAATGCTCTTATGGTATTTGGCTTAACACCATTAATATGTCTAGCGTATAGTTGATGTGCTGTTCATGTGTCTCTAACTTTCAGTTGTCAAATGCATCTTGAAGTAAAGTGTACTAACACAGCGCTGCCATTTATCCAGCATCAATTTGCTTAGTTTTGTCAGTATATTATTAGGTGTGGTATGCCAAAAGCAAAAATCTCTTCTGTCTCTGTCTGCCTGGCTTTACAGTTGACATAGCTGATAGCACAAGTCCATCAAGCCCTACCTATAAACCTACCATGTTGATCCAGAGGTAAGGCATTAAAACCCTAAGACACAGGTGCCAGATGCCTCATTTTAGGGAAAAAATTATGTCCAAACTCCAAATATGGAATAAATACGTTGTGATTACATACAGATCTACCATATTTTTGTAAGGCCTAATGTACTACAAATCTACTGACCCTGATTTGTAATGACAACTTTTACAGAACAGGTTAAGAAATAGATCATAGATGAACTTCTTATGTAATTCTTTAATGTTATCAGTGAGCACTGTAAGTTACCAGAACACTGTATACAATAAAAAAAGAACAGAAGTGACACTCACAGATCCCACACCACACCCATGCCATCGCATACTCAGCCCCTGTAGGTTTCTACTGTCTGGACACACAGAGAACCCATATCTCATAAGCGTTGAAATGACAGTGGTGGGGGATTGTGAAGTGCGTATAATTTCTTTTCATTAAGATGACATTATACTTCAGAGTCAGTAGTTTAATAGTATTGGATCCTTTTAGACCTTGACCACTGCGATATCCTTTCACCATACATCCTGTATTGTAAAAAAGGTTCCTCTACTTATGTACTGTAAAACAGTACTGATAAATACTCTTTATTTTAATAAATATTAGAAGTACTTACTTTAGTCCACTTTTTCTTATACATTTTCAATTCTCTTTTTCTGACCCCATAATTATTTAATGGTATGATAAACTACAAGACAATTTCCAAGCTTCACAGCCATATTGTCATCTTACCCCAAAATTGCCCTAAATGCTCACATAGTATTATCATCATATAAACCTATATCCCAGTGGTTTTGACTACTTGGATAGATATCTGGATGCTGTCAACAATCAAACAATATAAAGGAAGGGAAATAAGAAAGAAACTGAACACCGGGTCATACTTTCTGAGAGGCAGGAAATCGGTATAATAAATGGACTAAATATTAGTACGAAAAAAAAACATTATCAAAGCAGTGCAGCGGCTTGGATACTATGACCCAATGGCTTTTTCCAAACATAACAGTGAGTCACTTTAGAAGTAGAAAATATGACCAATTTTTCATTAAGATGATAATAAGGACGTGACCTAAATTACACACCATTTAAGACGTGAAATTCCTTAAAAAGCTGTTTACTCAATTTACATAAGCAACCCATTTCCAGAAGAAACAGTAGAATGTCTACAGAACCTGTGATGAAAGGATTAGTAGGTTAGTATCAGTTATATGGATAATATTCACCTTCATACACTGTTACACTTGACATGCTGCACACAGATGTTAATAGTACAAACAGATATGAAAGGAGGTAACCAAATAAAAAATAAAAATGCAGCTGCTTACAGTATGTTACATATTACTGGAGCCAGGTAGACAATCTGATAGCTTAAAGGGGTTTTCCGGGAACAAAGAAATTGTGACTAAAGGCACGAAATGCTTGTTATATGAATGAATAACCATAGCGGAGTACCTTTATGTGATAATGTGAAATACACTCTGTCTTGCTACTTGCTATATATATTTACCTTTATACACATCTGTAGATAGGTATATATTTACATATAAACGTGCATGTACAGTGTGTGTGTGTGTATATATATATATATATATATATATATATATATACAGTGGGGAAAAAAAAGTATTTAGTCAGCCACCAATTGTGCAAGTTCTCACACTTAAAAAGATGAGAGAGGCCTGTAATTATCATCATAGGTAGACCTCAACTATGAGAGACAAAATGAGAAAACATATCTAGAAAATCACATTGTCTGATTTTTTAAGAATTTATTTGCAAATTATGGTGGAAAATAAGTATTTGGTCACCTACAAACAAGCAAGATATCTGGCTCTCACAGACCTGTAACTTCTTCAAGAGGCTCCTCTGTCCTACACTCATTACCTGTAGTAATGGCACCTGTTTGACATTGTTGTAAGAGACAGCCAATGTTGTCCTAAGCTTCATTTGTCTGTATAAATTGTTAATGTTGAATGTATTTCTGTGATTCTGTTCCTTTAAGACAGCAGCCATTGTAATTGTGACATGATGCTGGAGTGAGACCCCCCCCCTTTTATGTCAGCCTGCCTGTTCTGCAGACAGAGTGTGAGCAGAGAAGCAGGAAGTGACGAGACAGAAAGCAGCAGCCATCTTGGCAAGAGAGAAGACAGGTGTCTATGTTGTATTGAACTGGTGTGGAGATTTTTCTGTACAGCTAAGCTGTATCTTGGTCCAGAGACAAACAGAGTGTAAAGAGACAACAGGACTAGTGAGTCCACGTGAAAGGAACTGTGCTCAGTGGCTGATCAGTGAGACTGACATTGTGACTGTGTATATGGATACCACAGATAGAGACTCGCAGTGCTGTTGACGTACCGGACAGTAACTGCTAAACCCCGGCTTACATCCCAGCTCAGTGTATGGATTCGGCAGGACTGTCAGTGTGCTGAGTGGAATCTGCTGTTGGATTACATTGCATTCATTTGGTTTCCCTGTTAAAGAGGACTTCATTTCTCCCAAGATCCTGATAACCGTGAGGGGAGGACGCTTCACTATAAAAGAAAGGACCGACTTTGGGCCCCACCGCGCGCTTCTATGGACTGTAAGCGGTCCACCTGGACCACTGGGGAAAAGGGGGTGCACCCAAATGTGAAGTCAAGGTCAGTTAGGGATAGTTTTGAGTATATTGTTCATTCAGTGTCCATACTGCAGAAGTGGACAGAGTAAAAATAGAAACCATTGCAGAATTTGCCTTGAAATTGTTCATGCTATATTGTATATTTTGCTTGTTTTTATCCCTGTCATTTTATCTTTAACTAGCCTTTATTAACTTATAGTAAATATATATTTTTTTTTCTTGAACTACCGCGTGTGCGTTCATTTCTGGTTGCGGAGTCCAAACCACCTTCCTTGCTCTCGGTTCACATTGTTATCAGTATAAAAGACACCTGTCCACAACCTCAAAGAGTCACACTCCAAACTCCACTATGGTGAAGACCAAAGAGCTGTGGAAGGACACCAGAAACAAAATTGTAGACCTGCACCAGGTTGGGAAGACTGAATCTGCAATAGGCAAGCAGCTTGGTGTGAAGAAATCAACTGTGTGAGCAATAATTAGAAAATGGAAGACATACAAGATCACTGATAATCTCCCTTGATCAGGGGCTCCACGCAAGATCTCACCCCGTGGGGTCAAAATGATCACAAGAACGCTGAGCAAAAATCCCAGAACCACACGAGGGGACCTAGTGAATGACCTGCAGAAAGCTGGGACTAATGTAACAAAGGCTACCGTCAGTAACACACTACGCCACCAGGGATTCAGATCCTGCAGTGCCAGACATGTCCCCCTGCTTTAACTAGTACATATCCGGGCCCGTCTGAAGTTTGCTAGAGAGCATTTGGATGTTCCAGAAGAGTATTGGGAGAATGTCATATGGTCAGATGAAACCAAAGTAGAATTGTTTGATAGAAACACAACTCGTCGTGTTTGGAGGAGATTGAATTCTGAGTTGCATCCAAAGAACACCATACCTACTGTGAAGCATGGGGGTGGCAACATCATGCTTTGGGGCTGTTTCTCTGCAAAGGGACCAGGACGACTGATCCGTGTACATGAAAGAATGAATGGGGCCATGTATCGTGAGATTTTGAGTGCAAACCTCCTTCCATCAGCAAGGACATTGAAGATGAAACGTGGCTGGGTCTTTCAGCATGACAATGATCCCAAGAACACTGCCAGGGCAACGAAGGAGTAGCTTCGTAAGAAGCATTTCAAGGTACTGGAGTGGCCTAGCCATTTTCCAGATCTCAACCCCATAGAAAACCTTTAGAGGGAGTTGGAAGTCTGTGTTGCCCAGCGACAGCCCCAAAATATCACTTCTTTAGAGGAGATCTGCATGGAGGAATGGGCCAACATACCAGCAACAGTATGTGGCAACCTTGTGAAGACTTACAGAAAATGTTTGACCTTTGTCATTGCCAACAAAGGATATATAACTTGAACTTTTGTTATTGACCAAATACTTATTTTCCACTTTAATTTGCAAATAAATTCTAAAAAAAAAAAAAATCAGACAATGTGATTTTCTGGATTTGTTTTCTCATTTTGTCTGTCATAGTTGAGGTCTACCTATGATGTCAATTACAGGCCTCTCTCATCTTTTTAAGTGTGAGAACTTGCACAATTGGTGGCTGACTAAATACTTTTTATCCCCACTGTATATATATCTGTGTGTGTATGGGTATACACATATGGGTATGTGGCTAACAACTGTCAACAATGAATGGCACATGACCAGTAAGGAAGTGATTGTAACAGAGATTGTGTTTCTCACACAATTCTGCAAAACAGAAGGAATTTTTTTAGTTGGTCTCAATTGTAAAAATTAATTTCAGAACATTTTTTGTCTATCTGTAAAAAAAAAAAAAAAAAAAATCTCAGAAAACCCCTATAAAATCAGTAGGTGTTCTCATGTGTAATAGTATCCATGAGCAACTTACTAGGATTTTTTCCTATACTCAATGAAATGAACATTAAATTACACTCAACATTGAAATTGCAACACCAAGAAGATAAAGTCTTGGAATTATGGAAATCACAGGGACTGGACGAAGCCTTGGTTATAGGCGAAACGAGCGTCAGGCGTCTGCATGGTCTGTAGATAAATAACTTATAACAACCAGTTTATCATATTTACCCTGGGGCCTCTTTGCTGATGCACCCAGTATTTACAGGTTGTCTCTTCATCATGGGTAACCCCCCTTTTGTTTCCGTTTAAGAAACTGTGTTTCTTTGACTGCATTTGGGTTTACCTATGTGTGCATTGCATCATTGATATTTATATAATACCTGGTTTATTATATTTATATTGCTAATACACTGTATCATGTATACTATCAGGTATTACTGGTATTTTGTTTGACTTTACAAGTCTTCCCCTTTTTGTGATTATCATGATTTGTCACTGTTTTGTCCGTACAAGTCTTTTATTAGATACTAATAAATATTTATATATTTTACATTACTGTGGATATATTTTCTTTTGATGTTCACCAAGTCAATAAAACAAACTGTTAGTGAACCTGAAATCTAGACTAGAGGGGTT
Organism: Leptodactylus fallax; assembly: GCA_947044405.1. Taxonomy (NCBI): domain Eukaryota; kingdom Metazoa; phylum Chordata; class Amphibia; order Anura; family Leptodactylidae; genus Leptodactylus; species Leptodactylus fallax. Next base: position 1,160,100 of record CAMRHE010000094.1, read on the forward strand.
TGGCTTCCAAACATTATGTCATCCCATATCATAATCTTGGCAGTAGGAGCGGCGTGTCCTTGTAAATAGAAGTTCATATTGTCTCCAAAACAAGCTCAAGCTATTACTCTGCCCAAGACAAAAGCAGGACTCATAGCTGAAGAGGATAGATCCATCCCAGCCTCCACTGCCATTTTGCTATGCACCATGATACCCTTTGAGAGCAGTGCCTTGAGGTTAATGGTACACGTGTAGCTGGATATTTGGCTTGTAGCCCAGTGTTGTTTTATATGCCTTCTGATGGTTTATGTCAACATTGTTTGCTGTACTAGGCTTGGTATGTAACATTCACTTGCAGTACAGAATGGATTGATAAACTAAGGTCTCTCAGCTCAAGAATGCTCTTTGTTTGCATTGAGTGGCAATAACTGGCACATTGAAGAACAGGAGGCATCCCACAATCGTCCCACACCACATGTGGCTATAAAATTTTGCTTCCTATCTGGCTTTTATGTACTTCCCACATGCCACAGATTGGAGCGAGGTGCTTGAAAATTTGATCATTTGCAGATCTTAGCAACACCTGCTACTTCTTAGATTTGCATAACCTTATGGCTTGTCCTCTTTCTTGTTGCGGTTTCAATGTAGAGGAGTGTATTTCACACAAGTCTAATCCACTTGTGCGATCATCTATTTGTATAAATACATTTTCTACAGGAGGAGGGAGCTGACGCCAATCATAATATCTTGCTGTAGGGTGGGTGTTTCTTGAGTAGATCACCTTTAACCCCTTCCCGACATCCACCGTACTATTAAGGCAGATGTCAGGCATTTAAATATGGCTGCTGCTTTATTATACAGCAAAGACCTGGCATTAAGGCCACCGGCGCTTCAGTCAAAGCTGACCAAAGTGCCATTTTCCTGGTGGCACTACCATTTTGGGGAGAATTGCTGGCCCACAGAATGAGATCCAGGGCTAGCGATCCATTGCCAGATATCCATTTTCAGAGATCCATTGCCATGACAGCTGGGAGCTTATTGAAGGCTCCCAGGTTTGTCTGGCATTAACTTCTATTCTATAATTTGCATAATGCATATGCAGCTCTATACAGTGTAGTAGAAGTGCCAGTAATTTGCAATGCATTGCATTGCATTAGTGATCAGACTCCCAAGGGGGTCTAATAATTACAGTTAAATAAAAAAAAAAATTTGAATCACCCCCCCTTTCCCTAGAACACATATAAAAGTAAAAAAAAAATACAGTAAAACACAAACATTAGGTATCCCTGTCATAAAATGCCCAGTCTACAAACTTATAAAAATAATTTTAATAGCCGAACTGCCGTTTTTTCGCCGTTTCGCCTTGAAATCAATCAAGTACGGGCATGTCTAACTATCCACTCATCCATTCAGAACAGGGAGCTAAACATTACCATTGTTGTGAGTAATGAGTAGCGAATGTGCAAAATGTGCAACTCTGCTTAAATGCATAGTAAAAAGTATTACTCATTACTGCTATTGGAAACTGCATTCAGTTCTTATGCTTTGGTTGAAAAAAGCAACACAAGTGCAATAAAAATTTCACAAAACTGCACTGTGTGAACCCAGTCTAAAGAACTACATGCAGTTTTTAATTGCAGTAATGAGTAGCATGTTATTATGCATTTCACCTGAAAGCTAATGGCCAATAAATTCAAAATCTCAGATTTTGTGGCATAGTAGAAATATGCTACTCATAATTGTATGCAGTTTTTAAGCAGAAAGCACCATATGAATGCAGCCTTATGCTTACCCATTTTCCTACTATTCTCTTCACGGTTTAATGTAATGGATAATTGGTATATGCCGGTAGAAATAGATCCTGCGCCATGACAGTGCCTGATAAATATGGATGCTGCCTACTGATCTAAATAGTATCTCACATTATTGAGGCTTGCAGTTTGCTGCTATATACTGTCGGAGTATATAGCAGTAGAAGGGGGTCCATTTAATTTGCTGCCGCAGGCAGCCGAACAAGCTTAAGCCCTCCTGGGAAGCCAGAACCATATCTATATATACCTTCCGATAGCTGTTTTGTTCTGTGGACAAGTTAAAGTGGGTAACAACATACACTTTGATCTTTGCTGAGCTAGAAAGAGCCAATGAAAACCAAAATTAGTCACCATTCTATATCATTATTGTATCTCTATAGCTGCAGACAAAACAGAGAGGAACAGGACTATGTTAACATGCAATCCAGGATGCCAGGATGAAAAAGAGATGAAACTATTGGAAAGGCTGTGCATAGAAGCTAAAATAGGAACCCTAAGGAAAAAGCGGCGCTTAATTGGACACTAGAATATTGCTTGCAGGGAATTGCTGGTAACATGGGCCTTTGTTGTATACAGTACCTGAAAGCCAGTTATTTCAAAATATATACTTTTAGATATGATAATGGAATATTACCAGTGTATACTGAAGTATTTGTAGAATATTTTAATGGCTTTTATTATTACAGATCTAAAAGTAGAGGTTATCATGATCTGAAAAGTATTCCCAAACTTACATAGTAGATAAAAAGCATGGAGGGTGTGAGACAGCTGTAAATAGGCATTAACCATTCACGACCAATTCAACGACTGAAACTGTGGATTTGTTCCTTATGGCTGGGATCTCATGATGCGGTTCTATTTTTCTTGCATTTTTGTTGCTTTTGCCACTACCCCCACCTTCTGTCTCTATCCCTCTTCACTCATAGATTCTAAACCCTTACGGGCAGGGTCCTCTATCCCACTGTGCCAGTTGGTCACTGTTAGTATTATCTGTTTTGTATATCTTGTGTACTGTATGAAAAACCTCAAATGTAAAGCACCATGAAATTAATGGTGCTATATAAATAAACAAAAACAACAATAATAATAATAATAAAGCATATTTAGACTAATGCCCCACGTAGCAAATCATCGCAAAAAAACGCTGCGGAAAAGACCTTGGCGTAACGTTTTTCACAGAAAGTCCACAGAGTTTTCCTCTGCGTACTTTCTGCCCCTATTATACCTAGATGGAAAATGCCAGCATTTCCGTAGGTATAGTTGGCAAGCATTTTTGAAATCGCAGCATTTCCACTGTGGATTTTTTTCAGCAATGTGTGGATGGGATTAGCCAGAATTCCATCCACTTTGCAAGTAATGCAAAATGCAGTGTTTTTTGCAACAGTGTTTCCGCCGCAGCCAAAACGCTGCGTTTTCGCAACATAGGGCCCGGCTTTAGGGTGGTGTCGCACAATGAACCTGATGTGGCTTTATTCACATTAAGCCCCTGGGCTGCTGGTGTTTTCTCTTCTCAGTAAATGAAATACTGGCTGATTTTAGCAGTATAGCATTATTGGCTACGTGATGACAACAACATTGCACAGCCAGTAATGTACAGCTAAAATAATAATAATACAATAATCATGGTTTCAGTTACAAAGAGCACCAGTGGCCCGTGACTGGATGTATCAGGTACACTGTGTGGCATCACCCTTAGAACTGCATGTTTTGTTTTGTTTTTTTATTGCAGTAATAACTAGTACACTATGTTTGCCAGCTGTCAAGTCAAAGAAATTACATTAAAAACCATATGAGCTATCTTCCCCTTTAAGGCTGAAACACCCCGTGGCATAAATGCTGCGGTTTGACTGCAGTGTTTTACAGTCCCTGCAAAGTGGCGAATCCCATCCACATATTGCAGAACAATACCCACAGCAGAAATGCTGTGATTTCCAAAACCGTTGCGTTTTTGGAAATCGCAGCATGTCAATTATACCTATTGAAACGCTGGCAGTTTCCCTATAGGTATAATTAAAGCGGAAAGTCTGCAGAGGAAAACTCTGCACGCTTTCTTTGAAAAGTACTGCCGGAAAAACCACGTTGCATTTCCTCCGCGGTTTTTCAAGCACCGCTTTTTTGTTGCAGCCCGCTACATTGGGCCTTAGCCTAAAGGGAAAAAGTCACCATGTTGTTGACCTATTGTTTAAACCGCATTTTTATATTAGACAAATTTTTTAAGAATTTTTGACAATGATGTTTTTAATTTTCCATGTTATTATCTATATTAAAAAAAAATCCTGCAATTCCAAAACTTGCCACTAAACCTACACTTGTTTGTGACTTCCTGTCTCCTGTAAATGAACCATGGGCTATAGACAAAATGGTCTTGAGCAGACCATATTGACTTTCATGGGAGAGTTTTCTAGGCATGCTCTGTGACCTGTGCAGAGGTCATTGTGTAGAGAGGGGAGTAGATAAACTGTGAAATTTCCTATTGTGACTGGTGGATTCTCTGTCTTATCTACATATATACATGATAGCTGAGGTCATCAATGTACTGATAAGTGAGGTGGCTGCTGCAAAAGAAATCTCCTACATAAAACGGGAAGTCTCAGCATAATATATGGCCTAGTGGACAAAGTCAGAACTGCAAGATTTTTTTTAAATTGGGAAATTTTTTAAACCAAAAAGTCTTTAAAAATATGCTTACCAAAACTTGGGTCATTTTCTGGCGACACATTCCCTTTAAGCTTGACATGGGTGTTTGCCTTGGATGTGACTTTTTACCAGCAGTACATTGCTTGGCCTGGTTCACACTTCAAATTTTAATCCTTATTTTTTTTTTTTTTTTTTTTAGCAAAAACTGGGAACTGATCCAAAAATAGACATAAAAAGCTTTCAATTTTGCTTCTTCCGTTACACTCTACTCCTGCTTGGCGATTAAAGAAAAAAAAAGTCATTCAAAATCTGAATTAACATCCATAACTTAGACTTCTTGGGCCACTAATCTCAGATAAAATTCTGTTGTTTTTTTGTTGTTGTTGTTTTTTTTATTATTTACTCTGAATTCTGTTTCAGACCATATTGTGAATGCTATCTGACCACATTCTGTATTCTGCAGCTGTCCCTCTGATATGTTTCTGTCCAGTGCTTCTATATCTCTAATCATTCTGGTCCCAGTATATATGGTATCTAACTGCACACTGGTACATCATCCCTCAGTCTGGCATAGTATGTCACAAGTTCAAACATGCTAGTGGTGACCCATAACTCAAGGGCGATTTTTACTACCACTGGTAACTTCTGGCTAGTCATGGTAATCTATGAAATGTTATGCCACAAAAGTGGCATGAATGATGATGAATCTGCCCCACCCATATTGAGAATGCCACTTGCGACTATTTTACTAGCAATCACAAACCACTGTGATTCTTTTACGCCAAAAGTGGGATAAATTTATAATTTATTCCTCCATTGTGTTCTCCCAGATATAGCTCAGCCATTGTGAATTCAGTAGGGGAAAAGAAAAAAAGGGAGGAATTTACCTGCTGCGAAATATACTATACTGTATGTAGAGACTTTGGAACTGTTCACACATCAATGTAAAATAACTAGAAAAAAAATAAGTGAAATGAGCAAATGTGTAACTGAAACAAATAGAATTGTGCCCCTTGTCTGCAAATGGCATTTGTCCAATGACGGCTCGATCATTATACCTGCACGTGTATCTGCATGGTGCCAATTCCTTTCAATGTTCTCCAGCTGCATTATTCCACATTTCAATCACTCTTTCCAGTATGCTACAGTAAAGGCCGTCTCTGTATGTAGTAATAAATAGGCTAGAGAGAAAAAAATAATAAATTATTCATTAAAAATGACATTATATTCCAGCCCAGCCTGCATATTCCTCAGTCGACTTTACGCAGTGCATCTTTCTCATTGCCTACCGGTGCTGAGCTGATTATTCTGTTGAACACTGAAACCTCTCTAAGCCTGCATGGTAATAGCAGCCTGCGCTGTAATATCTCTTGGAGGAAACAAACTTCAAACAATGTAGCAAGAAACAAAAAACATCTCAAGTTAGTCTCCTTTCAGGTGCAAATGAAGTGCAGCTGGTAGCGCTTTCAGTGGGGGGTTTCTTATATTGTGAGAGAACCCTAGTGCCTGTGGGTGGACACTTCAAGCGTAGAGTTGTTTTCACTCCTCAACCTGGCTTCTCCACATCCTCAGCTTCATCTTCAGGGCCATGTGGAATATCACATGGCCCAGCTCACAATGTATCTATACAAAGTACCATATGGAATTCTCTTGTCCCCGTACATCCTTCTTTCCTGGCTCCCTACACCTACACTTCACATCAGACAGGCAGCAGCTGCTGGTGAGATTAATTAAAAGCTACAGGTGGTCATCTGACAAAAGAAAGAGCAAGGTGTGAGAAGGAGGAGGAGAGCCATGCGTGAATTTCCACTGTATCAAGTGTGAGAGATGATTACTTCTGTGGCTGGAATGGCACAAGTGACTGCTGTAGGAGAGCAATTAAAAAAAGCACTTCAGCATGAAATCTGCCCAACATCTCAGGGAGAAAACCTACTTGGCACCAATTTACAGCCATGATCCGTGCACCTGTGCAGGAAGAATGGTAACAAAAGAGTTGCTGCTTTCAGGGCACTGCAGGGAGTTCCATTTAACAGCAATTTGGGCAGCAGCCTTCCTTTCTATCGCAGAAAACCTGCAGACTCCTACCTTCAAATGAGCTTCCCTGACCATTAGTTGACGGTTGGGGTTCAGCTGACTTTTTTATTTATTTCTTGAGATAAATTAATCTCGATAGGCGATTTCAAATTTGGGGTGCTGAATGGCATCCCCACTGGGAAATGTTCTAGCAGAGTTATTGAGCCCTGGAGTGTTAAATGTGACCTTTCCTAGTTAAATTAGTCAGAGTTGATCTATTTATCAGTAGGAATCCGCTAAATGTCTGCACTGTGGAGTTAGGGTGCCAATCAGTCATTTTATAATCAATAAAAATAAAGTAAACTGGCCCGAGTGACAAGTAGCAATTCTCGACTTGGCAAATATTATGTTGGGTTGTCATGGAAACTTTCGATGCAAGTCTTAATGGCAAGTCCAGAACACTGAGACAGCTGCAGACCTTTTTTTTTTAAATCAACTGTTATCCTCAATTAGTACAGAAAAAAAATCTGCAATCTCTAATTTGTTTGGAAAGAAGTTCTGAATCATATGTGCTCTTTAGTTTCTACATGTTCCGGACAGAATCGAGTGATTAGTAATAGAATAAAGTTATTCACACTTTACCTTTGAACATTTTCTAGCCACATCTTTTTAATACACTAGTTAATATACTGCTTTTCATTTACGAGTGAATAGTATTTTAACATTTGCTGATCATACTAACTGGCCCATGTAAACACGGTTTCTGCGGAACTTTATGCATCTTTTTAAACATAAGTCGATCCAAAAGAGAAGGAGTAGAAGGTTTTCTTTTAGGCTAAGGCTTGATGCACACAAAACATCCATTTTTCATGGCCGTCTTGCACCCAAGGTGCACCCTTTTTCATGGATCCCCCAAACATCAGGGTATGGCGAGATCTGTAAAAATGGCTAAAAATAGGACATGTCCCCATCCACTGACAGTGAAATTAATGCTGCCATGTGACGTCCGTTAAAATAAAACAAATGTCACACGGCCATTATCCACTGTCATGTCAATGTAGCCAAACCCTATATTCAAATGACAGTGAATATCGGCCATGTGACAGCCTTTTTTTAACGGCCGTCACATGGCCGCATTAATTTCACTATCTGTGAATAGGGGCCATTCACATGACCAATATTTTTGATGGTCCATAGTAATGGTAATAGTAATGGACCGTCAAAATAAGACATGCTCTTTTGTCTATTTTTACAGATCCCTCCATACACTTCAAAGTATTTAAATCACCCCCTTTTCACACATATAAAATTACTTAAATAAAGTGAAATACATACACATTAAGTATCCCTGTGTCTGAAAATGCCCAGTCTACAAACTTCAAAAAATATTTTCACAGATGGTGAATGCAGTAGCGGGAAAAATTTTAAAAAATGAACCAATGTTTTTTCGATGTTTAGCCTCTCACAAAAATTCAAAGCAATAGACATTCTGCAAAATGGTATAATTAAAAAATATATCTGGCCCAGAAAAAAAAAAGATGCCTTATGCATTCCTGTACACAGAAATATAAAAAATTTAGGGGTGTCAGAGTGTGGTGAAATTTTTTTGTTGCAAAGTTTTGGATTTTTTTAAGGGGTTAAAATGTAAATAAAACTATATCAGGCTAGGATCCCACATTGCAAAACAGCAACAACGTCTTGGCCGCAGTAGAAACACAGCAGCAAAAAATGCTACGTTTTACAGTACATGCAAAGTGGATGGGATTCTGGCTAATCCCATCCACCCTTTGCGGTATAAGACGTGCAATGGACAACCTGTGATGTCCAAAACCTTTGCAGTTTTGGAAATCGCAGCATGTCAATTATATCTACAGAAATGTCGGCATTTTCCGCATGGGTATAATGGGGGCAGAAAGTCTGCAGTGGAAAACTCTGCAAAATTGCAAAGAAAAAAGCTACTGAAAAAAACGCGATGCATTTCCACCATGTTTTTTTTGCAGTGTTTTTTGCTGCGTTATGTTATGTTGAGCCTAAATTTGTTATCCTCCGAATCCTTCTGACCCATAGAATACAGGTGACATGTCATTTTGGCTGCACAGTGAACATCATAAAAACAAAAGCTGTAAGTAAGTTGCTCAAAAACAGTTTTTCTCCAATTCCACCCCGTTCTGAAGTTTTGAGGTAAAGTCAAGTCTGACTTGAAAAGGAATAGAAAATATGAAGGAAGTATTTATCCTTTTAGTTTCTGCTAACTCCACTCCTAGCTTTGGCTCAAAAGCTGCAGCAAAATCTCATCTGCAACAAAATATTGCTTTTCTGCGATATATGTCCTCATCCTTATTCAATATCATTACTCTCATATCACACACAAAGGAGTCCAGGAAGAGTTTTGGGTGTTGTGTAGGTCATGACACAAAAAAAAAAATGCGATGTCTATTGCGATATTTTTTCCCTGTAAAGGAGAAAACACAACCACTGATGGCAATGAACATTGGCTTTTATACTGAGTTGAGTTTAATATCTAAATAAGATATTTATCTCCTTCTAAAAGTTTCTACAGGTTATAATAACAGTTCTGCATAGAAAAAGATAAAGTGTACATAAAACACAATGTGACCTTATAGTACACATCCCCTTTGGTCATGTTAGTGGTTATTACATGTTTCAAGATCAATAGTAATTATATTTGTTATAGACTAAGCAATACGGTGTAGCAACAGGAAAAGACAGAAACCCTTAACACTAAAAACAAAGAACTAAAATTGCCCATAGTATGTTGACAATTATTGTTTTTATACTTGTAATCCCTCTCAAAAACAAGAAAATTACAAAAGGCCCGCTAACAAGGATCCAATAAGGGCACTCGCAGTTTTTTCTGTTTGTTTTCTCTTTTTTCTTTTTCTGGCTGCTTCTTTTAAGAGCTATCCCCTAGTGCCCACACTAAGCAATACTGGAAGTCAGAAATATATCCGTATAAAGATGCAACCACTTTAGACTGATTTTATTGAGAGGAAAAAAATAGAACTGTTTGTTCTATACACTCTCCAGCATGCCGAGTCACGATGCCTAATGTAACACAAAAGGAGGTCTTTTTGCAATGCTTACTATCATAGTATATTACATAACTAACTGACCACAGATGGCTTTGTTTAAGAGCTAATACTGGTGAAGTAAATGTTAAAAGGAATATATATATATATATATATATATATATATATATCCAAACAAAGACAGCAGAGGTTATGTAAATAGGTGCCAGCCTCAGGGTACTGGCCACAGTCCTTCTATAAATCATGCAGCACTCCAAAAGTTAGTGGAAAAAAAGGGTGAAGGTACTGTCTTCACCAAAAAACAATGCAACATTTCAGCCAGCTTGAGAAAGGATCATGTATATGGGCTGAAACATTGATTTTTTTTTTTTTGGTTAATAAAGTACAGCAAGGTACTTTTAGTGGTATACATTCTTTTTTTCTTGTCTGCTTTTATCTTCTGATTCTACACTATTTATACTAGTTTATGTACATGATTATGGGGGCAACCATCTTTCCTGTACTGCTGTTAACCCCTTCTTGATATTTGGCACACATGTACAGTAGATGTTGGGTCCCTAGACATGGCATTGGCTCAGGAGTTGCATGGGTGCCCTAGTCAGCAGGTCTCTGTTGCTTTATGAAGAAGAGATGTGCCAGCAATATCCAAGAGACAAGTTCAACTTTGATCAAAAACAAGTAGCCCCTCAGATGCCAGGGAGAAATGCAGGCATGGCATCTGAGTGGATAATTTGAGGGAGGGGCTCCCACCTGCAATCAAATGCCCTGTGGCAGGGCTTAATAGTAACAGACTGCAGGACTTTTCAACATTAGAAAGCTTAGGCGAGGTCTATCTGGGTCTAACACAGGAAATGTTTGACAAAGGGGGTGGACCCCCAAAACGTGGCGACTTGTCCACGCTCTGGGCTTGCCTCCATTAGCAGCGTCTCCCTTCCAGCATATGTATGGACTTTTACTGAAGATCATGTACTACTGGTAAAAGTGGTGTCTATGCTCTTTATTTGCATACTTAATGTACTGTATTTTGAAGATATTTACAATGAGAAGTATTTTTCTTTAAATTCCATGTGTTGTGGTTCGAGTTTGTTGGATTATGCAGTAATAGTAACATAAGTTGTTACTGACATTCTTTTCATATTAGTCAGATCCAAAGGGGTCTATGCTGATTATTATGCACCTAGAATACTATTGTGTATCCTGTGATCCTTATACTGAGAACAGAAATGCTGAATTCCATGGTAAAATAGCCACTGCTGCTTTAAAAAGTAAAATTTTTTGGATTTAGGGTCTAATAGTTTTGAAATATATCCTCTGTATTAGGGAATGTTCTTAAATTGTAACTAGCTTTTCAGACAACAAAGTCTCACTTAACCCCTTCTCGCCACAGGCATTTCTCATTTTTTTATTTTCATATTTGACTTCCTTCCTTCCAAACCTTATAACTTTTTTATTTTTCCGTTCACAAAGATATATGGGCTTAATGTTTGTGGGACAAGTTGTACTTCATAATGCTATCATTAAATATTCTGTACAATGTACTGGGAAGCTGGAAAAAAAATGAGAATGGGGTGGAATTGGAGAAAAATTGCGCTTGTGCAACTTTCTTACGGGCTTTGTTTTTATGGCTTTCACTGTTCTGCCAAAATGACATGTCACCTGTATTGTATGGGTTGGTACGATTCCAGCGATACCAAATTTATATCGTTTTATTTTTATTATTTTACGTTTTAACCCCTTAAAAAAAAATCCAAAACTTAGCAAAAAAAGATTTCTTGAAGTCGCCATATTCTGACACCCGTAACTTTTTTATATTTTCATGTACGGGGATGTATAAGGCATCTTTTTTTTGTGGGGCCAGATGTATTTTTTATTTATAACAATTTGGGGAATGTCTATTGCTTTGGCTGTTTTTTATATAAATTTTATGGGAGTTGAAACAGTGAAAAAAGAAATATTTGTTAAAGTTTGTAAACCAGGCATTTTTGGACACAGGGATTCCTAATGTGTATATATTTCACTTTATTTTTTTACTTTTATGTGTGTTCTAGGGAGAAGAGGAGTAGTGATTCAAATTTTTAATTCTTTTTATTACATTTTTTTTTTAATGTAATTATTAGACCCCCAGGGGTCTTGAATCCCAGGGGGTCTGATCACTAATGCAATGCATTACAATACTAATAGAGCAGCCTATAATACAAATGAATGCTAGACAAGCCTAGCTCCCAGCTGTCATGGCAATGGGAAAATGGTGCCTCGGTTAGCTATCACAATGCGACTCCATTTACTAACATGAGTGAAGGAGTCAAAGGGCAATCTTTGGTCGCAGCCAACATCTCCATGCAGCCCTAGCCTTAGCCTTGTTTTCCTATGTTTATACCCTCCTGGAACAGCAGAGACGAAGTAAACTAATGTGGTAGTACAATACAAATGAGCAATTTCTCACTAAAGAAATCAAACATTTATTTATTTAACTGGACATAATGTTATACAAATGTTTTAAATGTGTCCTCTATTACCCATTATCTTGGCTGGACAAGTCCATATATGTATCACAAGTTAAGCACCTTTTCTAAACACAATATAGTTTTTCTAATATGTAATCACAAAGCAATACGCTAACTATCTGATATGTGTCTATGTATGTAAGAATTTCAACCTGGCTATGAACCCAGGCACTGAGATGAAGTGATGAACCCAGTATTTTGCACTGGAAATAAGGCTAGAGTTGGACAATGACCACACAAAGCATACTACAATTGCAGCATTACTTCAGTTTGATCTCAGTTTTTCCATTGCCTCATCACAAAATGTTTTAGAGAAATCATAGGAAGGTTGCGTGGTGGTCACAGTAATGACACATTTTTAGTGTCTGGATGTTGACCAAATGCTTCCTTGGCCTTAGGAACTTACTGCTATGCCTCTGGCTGGATTCTGTGCTAGCACTAATCCTGACAAATAACATTGTAATTTTAAAAGGAATGGGGTGTATCACATGGGAAGCACCTATAGTATACCAATGAATGGGGATAGAAGATGAGAGGACTATCCACATTCATTACACCAATGAATGGGGATAGAAGATGAGATAGAGGACTAGTTGCCACAGTTGAGAGACAGTGACCAGCTACATTTTGAACTTTTCTGGCAATACTATGGGAGCTAATGTCATTCATTTACTGGAATCCAGTGTAGTAGTTCCAAATGTCTGTATCTTGGAGAATGATAGATTACCTGTTTGGCTTTATCATGCGAAGAGTTTTAATCCAATCATCTTTCAGAAATTAGCTATCATTGCTTCAGCAGTTTATAGAATACACATTTTGCTTTAAAATGACCCTTTAATATTGATGTACAGTATCTTTAAGGACCCATTTTTCATCTATGTCCATAATATATTGCCATTATCACTAAATGTATCACTTCACATTTTCTTTTGTAGTGCTTTTCATAATTACCTGTATAATGTGAATGGATATGGATCATAATGTATTGACAGGATCAAAAAGTTATTCTCATGGTACTGCTTTTATTTAGGTCCCTGTAGAATTTTTAGGTATAAAATGCACATGAGAGGAAGAGCATTTGGGAAAGCAGGTTTGTACTATCATAAATATGTATAACTAAGTCTAATAACAAGTTTTATGTGAAATATTAATAATTTGTATCTAACAATTCATCAGACTGAGTGTTAAGATGGACCATTTAGGCAATTGTCCTTTGCCAATGATGAACTGACCATGGAGGCAGGGTAGAGAATTGTAGGCAATATCGTAAACACTAACCCCTCCCTATACCCATTCTACCTATTCTGGAAATTTATGATTAAATCAGACATACCCCCTACCCTGCCAGATCATCATCATTAACTCTTTACTGAAAAAATAGCAGTATGTCAGTATATAGTCAAAATAACAATATATAATAATCAAGTCATAAGTATACCAAAATATATACAGTATAAAACTTTATTAATATACCAAATATACAAACATTTAAAAGCACCCATGAAAACAGAACCTCACTAAGTAAGACAATGTGAAAAACTGCCCAAAGTCTAGTCTAAAACATGTGCTGGTGTGTTAGACAGAGTTAGAGCTTTCAATTTGGCATCTGGTAGGTAGAGATTATGGTTAGCAATATTGCAGTTGAGGTTGTATAGTCTATATATTGTACAATTATCCATTGGTTACCTTATTGTTATATATTCAGGACCATTTATAATGTTATGATATCAGTTTATTATTGTTATCCATGCCCTTCTTCACACTGTCCCTGTTAGTGTGGTTGTGTTTTTATGGGTGCTTTCAAATGTTTGTATATTTGGTGTATAAATAAAGTTTGATATATATTTTGGTATACTTGTTTAATATATATTGTTATTTTGATACTTCAGGAAACATTTAGATTATTTTTGATATGGTTCTCTCCCTGTATTGATTACTAAAACAAAGTACTAAACAAATAGACAAGGGCTCAGACATATAAACTGAAAACTTCTGCCCTATTCCCCCATAATATAATGGGCCACTATCAATATGTGTGTATAAATTCCTAAAAGTGTAATCCATAATAGGAGAAGATAAAGTGCAATGTATTCCACAATAAATAATGCACATATTAGGCAAAAAAAAAAATAACTTGCTACAATGTAGACAGTGAAACATTTAAAAGTTATAGAACTGTGTTAACTATACTGATATATATTAATATGCAATATACTAAGTGCAATATAGTGGTCTTTGGGGAGGGTGTAAGAGCCAAAGCCATATACAGATACAGACTGGTACAAAAATTCAGCAGTAAGGCATCATTTGCCATGTGTATGTGGCCTGTAATACTGTCTAAAGGACAGTGCCATCCAACCAGTTTGACCTTGGGTCACTCCCAAGTGCACTGTCTAAATAGCATCCCTGTTACTCACCCTTTGGCCCCTATATGGAGACTTCACTGTGGGGAGTCTACCAGGTCAGAGTATAGTGGTCCCAGCATAGATGGCCACTGGCCAAAGGACAGAGATATTTTGGTGATTAGCAACAGGGTTTAGGCAAGAGAATGGTCAAATACAGGATAGTTTCATGGGCTGGCAGATTCTGTTCATAGATGTAAACATGCAGAAACTCAGGACAGGTAGCAAAAGTCAGAAGTGAGTGCAAATCAGACATAAAAGATCAACAGAACAAGTTTAGAATTAAAGGTGGAGTTAGAAACAAGTCAAGGGTCAAAGTGCAGTAGCATAATTTCCTCACAGGAACGGACAAGCTTGGAACCTATATTTTTTAGGCATTAGTTGCATAGTAGAGCTACTTTGAATATATTCTAGGCAACAGGGAAAACTGTGGAAATTTAGAGTTTGTGCATGCTAGCCCTTTAAGAGTCAGCAAGGTAGTGTACATGTGCCCTATGGGAGCCAAAGAGAGAGGAGTCAGAGAAAGGGGGAGCAAGAGAGTGAGGTAGCTAGACAAGGGGGAAAGAGAGAGAGAAGGTATATTGCTCCTTGAAAGGGACAGTATGCCAGTGGGAAGGATGCTGTAGAGAAGAAACCTGGTCATAGGCAGTGGCATAACATCCCCTTCACTGGCCACCTATATTATATAACACCCCCTTTATTGGTGCTCACATGGTATAAAGCCACCAAAGCCTGATGTTATCTTTGGCTTTTGATTGCTTTGGTAAACCAGCACCGCAATGAAAAAAAACAGAAAAATCATAGTCTGATCCAACAAGATATATGCTGAAGACAAGGGCCATCAATGGATCAAAGAGGTGATTGGTTACATAGCAACAGGATGTGGTCATCAACCGGAGTCACCTGCAGAAACTCACTCCAGTAACTGGGTGAGGTGACATCCACCATCATAGATGTGCAAATTGTGCTGACATTTTATTACTAACCATTTAACTATGTGGCGGTTTTATTTATGCACTGTATGACATTATAAGCCAACAAAGCATTAACATTTTCTATCTATATGTCTTTCCTAATGAAATTCAGGCAGTGCCAGACTAGGATGTCTAGGGCCCACCAGTGGAATTGATTCTAGGGGCCCACCCTACTGCTACTGGTGTATAAGCCAGAAACAAAGTCAAACAACTTTCCCAGCCCTGTTAGATTTATCATCATTTATGTTAGAAATGAAGAGGTGTGCACTTCATTATAAAATAGGCGCAAACTGTGGCACCTGGAAAACATTGTTTTTGATAAATCAGCCTTTCTGTGGAAAGCTGAAGCAAAGCTTCACCTCTAATTAGCCCTTTACTGCCTCACACACAGTATAACACTCCCTTTCCTGGCCCCACATGTTATAACACACCCTTTACTAGCCGCCACATGCTTTAACACCCACTTTCCTAGTCCCACATGATATAAAACACCCCTTTTCCTGGCCATACGAGAGCTTGTTTTTACACAAATTGTATTTTTCAATTGAAACATTTAGTTAATTGATCAAATCGTATTAACTCTTGCACAGGGCATCATAAAAAGTATATTACCCTTATGAATTACAATGATATTAAGTTTGTATTGCTTTCGCACATTAAAATCACTTATTTTCCAAAAATAATTTATTTTAGTGTCATCATATTCTGAAAGCTATAGCTTTTATTTTTCCATCATCACAGAGATGTGTGAGGGCTTTTTTTTTTAGTGGGATCAGTTTTCGTTTCTATTGGTACCATTTTGGGTTATATGTTTTTTTATACTTTCTTTTATAATTCTTTTAGGCAATGTAAAGAAAAAACAGAAATTTATTTTTTATGGCATTCACCTTGTGGGATATATAATGTTTTATTTTTATAGTATGGGTTGTAATGGATACATCAATGATAAATAAAGTATTTTTTATTATTATTTTCAGTTACCAGAGAAAATAATGAAAAAGTGGCTTTTAATGTTGTTTTTTATTCTTTTTTTATTTAATACTTTACAGTATTTTTTCAACATTAGTACTTTGCCTCTGGCAGGGTTCTATAGCTTTATTTATGATGAAAATGTAGTAGTCCCCCCCCCCCGTCACTATAACAATGCATCAGCACCCAGTGATTGCTTTGTGGAGGTGCTGATGGGGAAAGCATACACAAAGAGACCCCTTAGATACCACCATCATTATTGGGTATAGGGGTTAAACAGCCACAAACATTTTTTCACTGTTAACAGGCATTAGAGCAGGATTTCAGCCATGTGATACAGCTCCAGAGCTGGTATAATCTTCATGACATCCTATTAGGTCAGTTTGCAGGAACAGGCACCCTCTTCAGACTTAAAAGCATGTCACGGGCGCTAACAACTTAATATCCACCAAGGATATTGCGATTAACACCTAAGCCATTTTATAATAGTAGATGCATTAATATTACAGAATATATGGGGGAGATTTATGAAGACAAGCATTGTTAATGCCAGTCTTCATAGCCTCATCGCCAGCAGTGGGTGTGCCTTACATATGATGAGGTCCATAAATTAGGCACACCCTTCACTGGGCCGTGCGCCTGGAGAGAAATGCATGCCAGCAACATTTACAGAAGATTTCTGGCATAAATGATAATAAATGTGGCAGGGTCAATGGCCCCGTCCCCTACATATCCTTCACACACTCCCTTTTTGGAAAAGTGCCAGTAGCTGCATGAAAAAAAAAATAAATAACAATGTCAAGTTTTTAGGGGGGCTGAAACCCAATTTGTGCAAAAATATTTGCAACTTTTTATGCCTTGTATGCCAGAAAACTTTTGTACAAGGCATAATGAACATGCCCCAATGTCATGATGGCAGGGCAGGTCTTTTATTTTTAGGGACCACAAACACATCATTGTCATCTGTGTGTGAATATGACTATAGGACCGTTTTTACTTGATGGGTTATCTTGGCATGTAGCTAGGGTAACAGTGTAGACATATTTGAAATAAAAGCGAATACAAATTGAAGCAATCTCTTCCACTAACCCTTCCTTAAACTACTGATCCATAAAGAATGTAGTTTTTTAGTTTATGTAACACTGTATATTGATACAGTATATTCACCCCGTAGGACTTTTCATTTAAGCTTCTTTTTTGCAACCCAAGGCATGGGCAGATAAAGTGACTTGTCAAAAGGAGCCAGACAGAAATCAATTTTTATTGATGACCCTCATGCGCTATACCTGCATGCACTCTGTTCTTTGTGTGTGTATGCACCATGACTTTATTGCATTTGTCACTTCTTATATAAATACCAATGTACTGTGTGAGTGCATTTTCATTATTTGCTTATGCTTAACAAACAAATGCTGGCTTGCCTTTGCTTAGTCTCCGTAATGTTAGTGCTTGTCACTCTGTGGCAGTGCCACTCCCTGCTGCACAGTAATCGGTCCAAGAATGAAATACAGGTTCAGTAGTCAAAAACTCCTCATTTGACAATGACACTTATTTAGAGCGATATCAAGCTATACCAAGTGGTATACCACTGGCAGGTTGAGTTATATAATGTTAATTACTATAATTATATATTATTATATTTTCTATGAAGTCTGAGGTTGAAAATGCTAGTAAATTGGGAAATGAAACCACAAGAGGTTTCATTACAAGAAGGGACTGTCGAGTTAATGGATCCAGGACTGCAATATTCTACTTGCTAGCACATTAGTAAATATACTTGTTAGTTACAGAGTAGGAAATTATACCCAGGCCAACTCCAGCAATATTATAGCAGAGATACAGAGCTGATTAAGACATTCAGTTTTCCATAGCAGCCAATCACAGCGCAGATTTAATTTTGTATTCTGCTCCTAAAAAATAAAATCTGCACTGTGATTGGTTGCTTTGGGCGACTAAACCAGTTTTACTTCTAGACCTTTTTATTAAATCTGCCCCAAGGACATTTCTCCTCCTACAATGCACAGGACACACGTGCATGGCAGATTTATGAAAACTGTCTAAAAGCAAAACTGTCTAAGTTGCCCATCACAACATCTTTCATTTTGTATTGTGTTCCTGAAAAAATGAAATATACATTGTGATTGGTTGCTATGGGAAACTGAGACAGTTTTGTTTATAGACAGTTTAATAAATCTGTCCCATAAACATGTAATAAAAAACTCAGTTACTGGAGATTTATGAAGACTGGCATTTTAAACGCCTGTCTTCCTATCGCCTGAAACAGCGCAGGGTATGCCTCATTTATGACAGGGCATACACCTCCTCTTAAATCAGGCATACCTTCTTCAGGGCCATGTGTCTGCACTGAAATCTTCATCAGCTCATAGCTGGTGACATGGGCAAAAGTGACATGGGCAATGCAAAACAGGAAAAAGTTGCAAACAATGTGTAACTTTTTTATGCCTTGTACACCAGATCACTGACATACAATGTGTAATAAATCTGCCCCACTTGTGCATAAGGAATTTATAAAACATGACATTACTTTAGTCAAATACTTGTAAAAATGAAGATAAAAGGGGTATTCAGACCTCAACAAGTGACCCCACATCTGCAGGAAAGAGAGTAATTTGCTATTTGTGTGGGTCTTACAGCTGCAACCCCTACCAATCTCGAGATATAGGGTATTTTATGCCCCAGTTTACTGGAGGTGGTGATCAGAAATTAGCGTCCTTGCTGGAATTATGGTGGCAATATCACTCATGTTATTACTTCATGTTATCGTGCTTCTCATATTATTATAAAACACCAGTGTTATATCTGTGGCATTACTGATGTTACGCCCATTTGAGTCATCTTTGCATGATGTTGGTGGTACAGCAGATGAATATCATGTGAATGCCACTATATATTATGTAAAACACATATTGCCTATTTTCTTCTAATTCTGCCCCTTTGTTAAAGTTTTATGGGAATTTGGATTGTGAACCTTATTTGAGACAGTGAGTGATAGCAATAGCTATAAAGCACTGCAAAATATGGTGACCATATATAAGAAAGAGAAATAAATAAATAAGCAAGTACATTTACAACCATTACTGCTGTGTCTACAAGGGTGACTCCATAAGGGACACAATGCTAACATTGTGGCCACTGAGAGGGAGGCTCCAGAACAGATATTACATTGCCCATCCAACTACTACAATGACCATCTTGCAGGGTGCAGTGGACCTAGTGTGTACATTGAATGCTATTGGCATGTTCTGAGGAGGCCTAGCCCCAGGGGACTTGGACTTAGTTCTTATATTGTTGTAAGAGATTTTGCCACTTTTCTGCTTTTATTCTCTGTATACTGTGCCCCCAAGTGAGAGACTGTGTAGCCACATGTAAGTTGCCCCATGAGACTTTATCTGTAACCACCAGTTCTGTTTGCCTCTTTGGGAGTAAAGTCTATTTAGATCTTACCATGAGTGTCTGCCAACTTTCTTCCAACATACTTGAGGACACCAAATATACTACTCCCAGGCAAAAAGATTCATGTAAGGTCTAGTCCGCTTACATACTGATAAATAAGAAAAAAAATTATTATGGTGGAAAGGAAAATCAACATATGCTACGGGTTTGGCCGTGGTTTCCAATGATTGCAATGGACACCCCGCAGTGTGTGCCTAGCCTAAAACCACTAAATAGGGAACACATTAAATACATATTGTCAACAGGTAATGTGTTTTGTGGTCATAAACCAAGTCTTCATCAAACTAGTAGATTTTTCCCAGTATTAAAACATATACCGAATAAAACTACAGTCAAATGAACATCCAGTGAAAAAAAAAAAAAGATTCCCCAAATTGCATATCGCTATTATTTGTGTTATTCCACAACCCATAACACTACTTTGCACAAGCAATGAAGAGCTAAAACACAAAATACTTACTGAAATCCAAACATTTTAGTAATGTGCATTAAATGCTCTTGACATAAAATCAAATAGTCCACAATAAACACTTTCAATATAATGCAAACTTTTTATACAAAGCTAAATGTGTTTTTCAAATGAAAATGTACAAAGGAAAATCTATAAAATATTTGACAATAAAAGGAAAGACTACAAACTGCTTGGGAATGTAAATAGCTCTGCCCATGCAGAATAGCGTGACCTTTCCCTAAAACCCCTTCAATAGAAGTCTGAACCATGTTGATAAAAGTTTGAGAAATCTGAACTGCAGAAAATTTTCACTATTTCAAGTATACTACTCAAGATAATAAAAGGAACACCGTAGTAATAGAGGGCAAGGACATTGGGGCATATTTAGCAAGTTAGTTTTCATGTGTAAATGCATTGAAAAATATGAGGTTTGGTCTAAACATCATATTCATGAACCCCATGCTCCAATTTTAGACCAAACATCATATTCATGAAGCCCCTGCTCACTGGTTATTGGGGTCTCAATGGTTGCAGCTACAACCGGGCTCAGAAGTCAAGGTAGCCCACAAGTCACCCTCATCCCACTAGAACTGATTATGCTTCTTTGATGGCTGGCAACCTGGGCATTGCAAATTTATTACCCCTGTCCTCTGAGCTGGAGTTAGAAGATTTATAATACACAAACTTCCAGTGTCAGAAAGGAAAAAAAATAACACTTTAATGAAAAAATAGCAGTTGGTCAGCAGCTTATAGTCAAAGAAAAAATCTGTGGGGGAGACGTTGACACAAAGGGGGAAATTATCACTATCTTGGGGGCACCAAAAAGGGATGAAAGGATGGAAAACTTGTGTGCATGTTGTGAACAAGTTTTCATGGTGGTCCTGGCCCAAACAGATAAGGAAAGGGAAATGTAAATTCTGTTAAAATGTTTTGATGGGACGCGGCTGACATTTGTTAGGAGAAATTGTACAGGGGGTTCCAAGCTGAACTGAAAAGATGGGCAGGGCATCAAGTCACACCAAGCTTGACTCTTTTAGTCTAACGCCCCACATAGTAGGGCGCAGCAAAAAAGCAATGTGGGAAAAACCACGGCGGCAACGTATAATGGTTTTTCCTGCAGTGCTTTTCCATTATACCTATAGGGAAACTGCCGGCGTTTAGGTAGATATAATTGACATGCTGTGATTTCCAAAACCGCAATGGTTTTGAAAATCGCAGCGTGTCCACTGAGTGTATTTTTCTACAATGTGTGGATGGGAATCGTTAGAATCCCATCCACTTTACAGGGACTATAAAACACTGCGGTTTTTACCACGTGGGGCTCCACCCACACTGAGCATTGACAACTCATTTTTACCTGGGGTCATGCTTGAATCAGGTACAAACTACCATAGTGTGACACTGACACACAATTTGTAATGTGCACTGGTAATAAAAAATCTCCCCAGTTATTCCCAGAAGTTTGGTAATGGACTCTGCGTCAAAATCTGCCTCCAAAAACGTCTCCCAATTCTCCCATTCATTTCAGTGGAGTCAGCAGCAGATTATTTCCCCTAGCTAATTTTTCTGATATGTCATGATGCTTCTTTTTTCCTCTGTCTTCAGACTAAGACCCCACGTTGTGTAAAAGCTGCTTTTTTTGTTGCAAATTTTGCTACTGTTTTGAGCCAAACCTAGGAATGAGGAGGAGGGACAAATATAAGACCCTCCTAGATATTTCCCATTCCTTCTGTAGCCACTACTAGGTGTGGCTCAAAAAAATGTAGCAAAGTCCGCAACAACAAAAGAAGCCTCATGCGGATTCCTCCTTGCAAACCACATTGAAATGAATGGGAGGGAAAAAAGAAAGCTAGTATTTATTTTTTTTTCTTCTTTGTTTTTGCAAAAACTGCTTCAATTTTTTTCAGCCTCCTATTAATTTCAATAGGGGTTTGCAAGGTAGAATCTTCCTAGAGATAGGTTATGGCATCTTTTTCCCTCTAGAAAAATTTGGGGCTGTTTTCTTTGAGGCACATAACACCTCAAAAATCTGCCTGAAAAAAACTCTGTGCGAATTTACCCTTAATATCAGTTGGAAAAATATTCTTCCTGGGATTGACTAAATAAAGAATAACTAAATATTAAACCAAATAGCAATATGGATAAATTGGTTCAATAGATAGATTACAGAACTACAGAGCTTGTTACATTAAAGAGGTATGGATGGTGAAATGCCAGGGTGTATTTACTATTGAAACAGTTCATGACTACGGCTGCCTTGGGGCCACTGGATAGAGGAGGTCCATATCAGGTTGGTCTAATGCCCATTGAAATTAAATCAAAGTTGTGCTTGGATAATGTAAGCAGACACTTTTACTGTAGCTGTAGAGCAAAAAGAAACATGAACTCAATACATGAAAATAAAATAAAGGTCCAGAACCTCCAGTCCCAGATGAGTAGGAACGGGATAATGTGAAGCAGAAGCAGAAAGGACCTAAATGTTATCTTTTTATCTATCTATATGTATAGCACCAGTTAGACCAAATAAGGTTTAGTCTGATTTTGTTTTGAGCTTTTATTTGATTAAAATTGCTTTTATTTTTCTTGGTAGTGTGAACATTTTCCTTGATGTACTGAGCATTCACCTTGCCTCCAGTGGAGCTTAAAACCTAATTTTCATGGAAAATGACTGCGTATATTGGCCATTTACCCCTTTATATGTCCTTTGAACCTTTCCTGGCTTCCTTTTTCATGTAGTGATTATACTCCTAAGGCTAGTTTTACACAGCATCATACGGATCTCTGATGCTTTCATTTCAGGTCATTAGACCCGTGTTTGGGCTAGAACTTGCACACATGCAAAAATGCTGGCTTAGAAAAATATTGGATTAAATTAATTAATTGTATAATCTATAAAGTCAAAGGTGGGCAAGCTCGCATTTTAGCTAGATAGTTAAAAGGCTGATTTCTACGGTGTAATCCCTATTTTATACAAACTCACTCAACCTTCAAGTCCTGACTGTAATTGTGGAAATTATTAAATTTATATTTTCTATAAATAAATAACAGAAACAAATCCAGTTATTAAATACACTATGATAATTCAATAAAGCCTCATGTTTTTTAATGGTCATTTCCCCATCCTGGCTAATAATGGATGAGACAGAAATAGCGGAGCAAGTTCAAACCACCCGGGCAGGACTTACAGAAACAACTGAGTGGGTCTAAACTCGGCTGTAAGAGGTGAATGGGAGCTACAGAAACAACATAACCTATCTGTACTATGCTGTTTCTGTAGCACCTCTGTTACTGAAATAAAGTAGCTAAATGTACTACAGGTTTTCCGTGACCCCTATGATGCTATATGGGAGTTATGGAACAGCATAGAGCAGCACAGCTTGGCTGTTTTTTGTAAATTGCACCCTAGTGGTTGCGACTACCCATCTCAGCCATCATGAGCTAATATGGGAATATCCCTATAATGGAGCATGCATTTAGCACTAGTTATACCTTGTATCCATTGCATTTTTTGTATAAAAATGTTTAGATCAGGGGTACTTGATCTTTTTGGATCTAAGGGCTGCATGTTTTAAATGACTGCAGTAAAAGTTTTGCATGCTTAAAATGCTAAAACTTTACAGTCGTGTAAGGTGATCTGTGAGAAAGGAGCCTGCAATAATCTATAAGTGCTTTCCTCTGTAGCAGTGGAAGCCACTCTTGGTTTACTTAGCTGATAGCCCCAGAAAACTTTATCATACTGTCCAAATTTCAATGAACACAAAGAGGGACAAATGCATTCATGTTAAGCCACACCTCTAATCCTGCCCAGTCCACTGTGTCGTACCCAATGCCATCTGGCCCCCTTTGAGTCCCACAGAGTAATAGTGCCCTTCTTTATGTAATGTACAGTAATGGCGCATCATTAGTGGTCAACATATTTTTATAATACCCTCTTTGTATGGCACACAGTAAGTGTCCCCACACAATGATGATGCCTCCTTAGTGTCCCCTCATAGTAATAATTCCCTTAATGAACCTCCAGAAAGTACAAAGCACCTTAGTGTCTCCACTTGTTTTTTTATCTGTGCTTGTTGTGACTTGGTTCAGAAGGTGCAACAATGTCGCTGTATCAGTGTTTGCTGGGTTGGTGGTGGAGTAGGGGCCATCAGCTATCATTGTGTTCAGCTGTGGATGCAGATACATTTAAAACTGGAACATCCCACCGGACACACAGGACAGTTCCCCAAATCCAGGACTGTCCCTCTGAATCTGGGAAGGTTGGGACTTGGAGGCATGTCTTTATACAGAAACAAAGCTGATTTCATGCCTGAACGTTCAGCTATGTTTCTGCCTAGTAAGGCAGGGTTCACACTACCGTTGATGTCCGTTCTGATAGTGTCCGTTAAAACAAGAAAAAAAACAAAAAACGGACACCTATCATAACAGACATTAACGGACACTAACTGATGTTAATGTGTCCGTTTTTTTAACTGATCCAATTAATGGATTAGTTAAAAAAAATGGACACATTAGCATCAGTTAGCATCAGTTAGTGTCCGTTTTTTAACACTGTCCGTTTTTTAAAATTGTCCGTTTTTTTGGTTTTTTTTTCTACTGTCTGAGCATACGCAGGAAAAAAAACGGACATAAAATAACGGACAATAACTGATGGCTATCAGTTACTGTCCGTTATAAATCCGTTACCCAGAGACTTCAATGTTAAAAAAATAATGGACACTTGCTGTCCGTCAAAAATCCGTTATTTCAAACGGACAAAAAAGTCCTGCATGTAGGATTTTTTGTCCGTGAAAAAAAACGGACTTCTGCCAGATTTGGTGTAAATGGACACAAACGGACCCAATATAAAACCCTATTTAAATGAATGGAAATTTTAACGGATTTCTGACAGTTCAGCTAGTGTCCAATGCTAAAATCTTGTAATAGACAATAGCAACGGACACTACTGACGGTCACCAATGGTAGTGTGAATGCCCCCTAAGGCAGGAGTTGAAAGTATTCGGCCACAGGTTGTGCACCCCTGGTTTAAAGGTATTATACAAATAATCTTGTGCATTGGCTGTGCATAGGCTGTGTCTGGTATTGTATTTCAGCCTCTGCAATATCAAACACAGCTTATAGAAGAGAGAACAGTTTACTGACTTTTTATCTAATCTTCTACAGCCACTCATAATCACTTACTGTTGATATTAAATTAGTATTTCTACAATATTGTTCATTGCAGTTATATAATCTGTGGTTCTATTTTACTGGATGGCATTGAAAATATATAGTAATATGGGTATCATATTTCTTCTTTATTTAAATGTTACCATGTACATATTCATTAAATTCTTAGAATAACTAATAAGTATGTATATATGTCCACACACACAATCCTAGAGCGGAATTACCAGTGATTATTTCTGTCATATGAAACATTGATGAAATATATTTCATTAGTTTGCTTAATTTAACTTGTAAGTGGCAAAGAAAAACTATACAGCATGAACAGTAGCACATAATACTGAACGGCAGTACCTGAGCTCATGCAAATCCTTGTCTAACAATATCATTTGTTTCCAGATTACCAGCCCTATTGAAGACTTGGTGAATAGGTTCAGAGCTGTGTACATAAATTCCTGCATGTTTGGCAGGACAGTATGTGATTCATAGTAGTAGTAACCTAAAACAAGACCTTTTGCTACCTTGAGCCCTATTCTTACACATTACAGAGAATTATATACATAAATAACTCTAGATAGATACAGTGCCTTGCAAAAGTATTCAGCCCCCTTGAACTTTTCAACCTTTTGCCACATTTCAGGCTTCAAACATAAGGATATAAAATTTTAATTTTTTGGTGAAGAATCAACAAGTGGGACACAATTGTGAAGTGGAACGAAATTTATTGGATATTTTAAACTTTTGTAAAAAGTAAAAAACTGAAAAGTGGGGCGTGCCAAATTATTCGGCCCCCTTAAGTTAATACTTTGTAGAGCCACCTTTTGCTGCGATTACAGCTGCAAATCGCTTGGGGTATGTCTCTATCAGTTTTGCACATCGAGAGACTGAAATTCTTGCCCATTCTTCCTTGGAAAACAGCTCGACCTCAGTGAGGTTGGATGGAGAGCGTTTGTGAACAGCAGTTTTCAGCTCTTTCCACAGATTCTCGATTGGATTCAGGTCTGGATTTTGACTTGGCCATTCTAACACCTGGATACGTTTATTTGTGAACCATTCCATTGTAGATTTTGCTTTATGTTTGGAATCATTGTCTTGTTGGAAGATAAATCTCCGTCCCAGTCTCAGGTCTTTTGCAGACTCCAACAGGTTTTCTTCCAGAATGGTCCTGTATTTGGCTCCATCCATCTTCCCATCAATTTTAATCATCTTCCCTGTCCCTGCTGAAGAAAAGCAGGCCCAAACCATGATGCTGCCACCACCATGTTTGACAGTGGGCATGGTGTGTTCAGGGTGATGAGCTGTGTTGCTTTTACGCTGAACATATCGTTTTGCATTGTGGCCAAAAAGTTCGATTTTGGTTTCATCTGACCAGAGCACCTTCTTCCACATGTTTGGTGTGTCTCCCAGGTGACTTGTGGCAAACTTTAAACGAGACTTTTTATGAATATCTTTGAGAAATGGCTTTCTTCTTGCCACTCTTCCATAAAGGCCAGATTTGTGCAGTGTACGACTGATTGTTGTCCTATGGACAGACTCTCCCACCTCAGTTGTAGATCTCTGCAGTTCATCCAGAGTGATCATGGGCCTCTTGGCTGCATCTCTGATCAGTCTTCTCCTTGTTTGAGATGGAAGTTTAGAGGGACAGCCGGGTCTTGGTAGATTTGCAGTGGTCTGATACTCCTTCCATTTCCTTGGGATGTTTAACCCCTTAATGACCCGGCCATTTTTTGTTTTTGCATTTTCGTTTTTCCCTCCCCACATTCCAAGAGCCATAACTTTTTCATTTTTCAGTTCACAGAGTCACATGATGGCTTATTGTTTGCGAAACAAATTGTACTTTGTAATGTCACTATTCAATATGCTGTGCAATGTACTGGGAAGCTGGAAAAAAATTCAGAATGAGGTGCAATTGGAGAAAAACTGCATTTGCGCCAAATTCATATGGGTTTAATTTTTACACCATTCACTGTGTGGTAAAAATGACATGTTAACTGTATTCTGCGGTCAGTACGAACACGGCGATACCAAATTTATATAGTATTTGTAATGTTTTGATACCTTTTTAAAAATTGAAAACTTTGCTAAATAGAAAAAAAAAATTTGCGTTGCCATATTGTGTCACCTGTAACTTTTTCATATTTACATGTATGGAGCTGGGTAAGGCGTCTTTTTATGCGGGACAACGTTTTTATTGATACCACTTGGGGAAAGATCTGATGGTTTGATCACTTTTTATTCAATTTTTTATAGGAGACAAAGTGTTGAAAAAAATGCTATTTGGCCATTTTGATTTTTTTTCCCCGCTACGCCGTTCACCGTATGGGATAAATATTTTAATACTTTAATAGTTCGGGCATT
Source organism: Leptodactylus fallax (assembly GCA_947044405.1). NCBI lineage: Eukaryota > Metazoa > Chordata > Amphibia > Anura > Leptodactylidae > Leptodactylus > Leptodactylus fallax. Next base: position 1,187,885 of record CAMRHE010000094.1, read on the forward strand.
TTGGAGCGCGGGGATACCTAAAGTGTTTATGCTTACTTTTGTTTATTTACTTTTATATCTGATCTAGGGAAAGGGGGGGTGATTTGAACTTTTGTGTTTTTTTTAATTTTTTCATACTTTTAAAAACTTTTTTTTTTTATACTTTTACTTGTATGATCAGACTCCCTAGGGACCTTGAAACCTAGGGAGTCTGATCGATCATACTATTCACTGCGATGCTACTGTATCTCAGTGAATAGCAAAATGCCTTCACTGCTATTAGACGATGCCTCTGGCATCGCGTAATAGCTATACTGTAATGACAGGCCTGGGAGCCTTCAATAGGCTCCCGGCTGTCATGGCAACCAAGCGCCGCCCTCCGATGATGTTCTGGAGGGCGGCGATGAGGTAAAAATGGTGGCGCCCTTGGCGGCTCCGCAATTTAGACGCCGTGGTCGCGTTTGACCGTGGCATCTAAAGGGTTAACAGCCGCGATCGGTGCAGGCACTGATCGCTGCTGTTAGCTGCGGGTCCTGGCTGTATTATACAGCCGGCACCCGCGGTGTATGGAGAGCGCTCAGCTCCTGAGCGCTCTCCATACATCGTCATGCGACTCAGGACGTACTATTACGCCCTGGGTCGCTAAGGGGTTAAAGTTTGGGAAATCTTTTTGTATCCAAATCCGGCTTTAAACTTCTCCACAACAGTATCACGGACCTGCCTGGTGTGTTCCTTGGTCTTCATGATGCTCTCTGCGCTTTAAACAGAACCCTGAGACTATCACAGAGCAGGTGCATTTATACGGAGACTTGATTACAAACAGGTGGATTATATTTATCAACATCAGTCATTTAGGACAACATTGGATCATTCGGAGATCCTCAGTGAACTTCTGGAGTGAGTTTGCTGCACTGAAAGTAAAGGGGCCGAATAATATTGCACGCCCCACTTTTCAGTTTTTTATTTTTTACAAAAGTTTAAAATAACCAATAAATTTCATTCCACTTCACAATTGTGTCCCACTTGTTGTTAATTCTTCACCAAAAAATTTTAATTTTATATCCTTATGTTTGAATACTTTTGCAAGGCACTGTAGATAAGTAGATAGATGATAGATAGATAGATAGATAGATAGATAGATAGATAGATAGATAGATAGATAGTCAAATTGATTACATGTGTTACTTATTGTTTCAATTCCTCACCCCTCTACCCAATAGTGGACAGATGGAGAGCAAATTTTGGCTACCTTTCATTAAAAACCGATTGCCATGGCTGTCATCAGTATGACCAGTGATCATTAAGTTAAAGCAGGTTGTCTTTTTATGGCATAGTAAGAAATAGCCTAAAATCAGTCAATATGATCAAGGCAGTTAACTGGGTCACTCAAGCCAAATCACAGAAGAAACTGTGATTGATGATGTCACAATAGGGCTTGATCTGTTAGAGGGTTAAAGGGGTTTTCTGACATTAGTAATAGAGACCTCCTTTTTCCTGGTAATAGAACTGCTCTTTTCAACGGGCTGGGCCTGGTGTTACAGTTTAAACCTGTTCAAGTGAATGGGGATTGGCAATTAGTTTACAGGTAAAGTTACAGCTTACTTGCCCAGAAGACTGCACTCCCTAAAATTGCCAAAAAATAGATCTATTTACATAAAATCTTTTCAACACTGACAGATCCTAAAATCACTTAAAGGGGTATTCCAGTAATTACAAATTATGTTTTATCATGTGGAATTATTATTATTTTTTATTTATATAGCACCGTTAATTCCATGGTGCTTTATATTTGAGGATTTACATACGGTACACGAGATAAACAAAACAGATAATACTAACAGTGACCAAATGGCACAGTGGGATAGAGGGCCCTGCCTGCAAGGGTTTACAATCTATGAGATTACCAGGTCGATGGGGCCCTGCTGCTGGCACCCCCACTGATAAAGAGAACAGGAGTCCTGTGTCATGTATAAATTAAGTGTCAGGTCGCATGCGCACTGCTGCTCCATTCATCTTTATATTTCTAGCCCATAGTACTGAATGGAGAGTAATGAGCATATGTGACTTATTTCTTCATTCATACCAGGCATGTGGGACCCCTAATCTTGTGATCTGAGGGAACTTCCAGTAGTCAGACCTCCACTGCATAGGATATAAAACAGTGCAGACTATCAAGAAAGAACCCCACTAATGCCAGTGGGCCAAACACAGGTAAATGGACAAATACAATATGCAGCAAGGAGATTACATGTATACTATACTTCTATGAATACTATATGTAAGATTACAACACGGTAAACAATGCAAAATGCAATGAGTGTGATATAAACAGGAAACAATGCAGCATGCAAAAGAATATCAGAGGTATAGAAAAAAGTACAGTATTCTATATATAATTGCATTTCTCTAGGCCTCATGTGGGTGTGGTATCCCTGTTTTCTACAGTAAATCCAGATAACTCCTTTTAAGGTCTGGCTTGATGGCAGCACTGGATCAGTCTATAGATTCTCTACTTTGTAGTCCCATTAAATAGCATCAAAATAGAAGTGTGTACAGGAAGCTTCTGGCCCCAGTGCAAAATATGTAGCAGGGCCCTAGCTTACCATGTGCTATCTACAGTCATGGCCAAAAGTTTTGAGAATGATACAAATATTAATTTTTACAAAGTCTACTGCTTCAGTTTTTCTAATGGCAATTTGCATATACTCCAGAATGTTATAAAGAGTGATCAGCTTAACAGCAATTACTTGCAAAGTCAATATTTGCCTAGAAAATGAACTTTATCCCCCAAAACACATTTCAACATCATTGCAGCCCTGCCTTAAAAGGACCACCTAACATCGTTTCAGTGATTGCTCCATTAACACATATGTGGGTGTTGATGAGGACAGGGCTGGAGATCAATCTGTCATGATTAAGTAAGAATGACACCACTGGACACTTTAAAAGGAGGCTGGTGCTTGCCATCATTGTTTCTCTTCTGTTAACCATGGTTATCTCTAAAGAAACACGTGCAGTCATCATTACACTGCACAAAAATGGCCTAACTGGGAAGAGTATTGCAGCTAGAAAGATTGCACCTCAGTCAACAATCTATCGCATCATCAAGAACTTCAAGGAGAGAGGTTCCATTGGTGGCAAAAAGGCTCCAGGGCGCCCAAGAAAGACCAGCAAGCGGCAGGACCGTCTCTTAAAAGTGTTTCAGCTGCGGGATCGGGCTACCAGCAGTGCAGAGCTTGCTGAGGAATGGCAGCAGGCAGGTGTGAGTGCATCTGCACGCACTGTGAGGCGGAGACTCTTGGAGCAAGGCCTGGTCTCAAGGAGGGCAGCAAAGAAGCCACTTCTCTCCAGAAAAAACATCAGGGACAGACTGATATTCTGCAAAAGGTACAGGGAGTGGACTGCTGAGGACTGGGGTAAAGTCATTTTCTCTGATGAATCCCCTTTTCGATTGTTTGGAACATCTGGAAAACAGCTTATTCGGAGAAGAAGAGGTGAGCGCTACCACCAGTCTTGTCTCATGCCAACTGTAAAGCATCCTGAAACCATTCATGTGTGGGGTTGCTTCTCAGCCAAGGGAATCGGCTCTCTCACAGTCTTGCCTAAAAACACAGCCATGAATAAAGAATGGTACCAGAATGTCCTCCAAGAGCAACTTCTCCCAACCGTCCAAGAGCAGTTTGGCGCTCAACAATGCCTTTTCCAGCATGATGGAGCACCTTGCCATAAAGCAAAGGTGATAACTAAATGGCTCAGGGAACAAAACATAGAGATTTTGGGTCCATGGCCTGGAAACTCCCCAGATCTTAATCCCATTGAGAACTTGTGGTCAATCATCAAGAGACGGGTGGACAAACAAAAACCAACAAATTCAGATAAAATTAGAGCATTGATTCTGCAAGAATGGACTGCTATCAGTCAGGATTTGGTCCAGAAGTTGATTGAGAGCATGCCAGGGAGAATTGCAGAGGTCCTGAAGAAGAAGGGTCAACACTGCAAATATTGACTTGCTGCATTAACTCATTCTAACTGTCAATATAAGCTTCTGTTACTCATAATATGAATGCAATTCTATTTCTGTATGTGATAAAAACATCTGACAAACACACATAAAAACCAGAGGGCAGCAGATCATGTGAAAATATAATATTTGTGTCATTCTCAAAACTTTTGGCCATGACTGTATAATACTGGTGTCTTCTTATGTTGTAGAGAAGTTTTTGGGCTCCCTGAAGCTCCAGGGCCCAGTAGCATCTGCCTTGAGCTACTCCCATGCATCAAAGAGATTCCAAATGAATGAAGCGGATCACTGTCCTCTATTGCTAATAATACAGAGCTTTTTAAAGGCAAATGCTTTGTTGCCCTTCAGTTTTGTGCGTGTGTCTCTGGTTGCTGACCCACTAATGCTTATTTAGGGTGTAGTGTGCGTCCAGCTTAATTTCTTGGCATTTATAAATGCAATAGTTACAGTGGGGAAAAAAGTATTTAGTCAGCCACCAATTGTGCAAGTTCTCCCACTCAAAAAGATGAGAGAGGCCTGTAATTGATATCATAGGTAGACCTCAACTATGAGAGACAAAATGAGAAAACATATCTAGAAAATCACATTGTCTGATTTTTTTAAGAATTTATTTGCAAATTATGGTGGAAAATAAAATAAGTATTTGGTCACCTACAAACAAGCAAGATTTCTGGCTCTCACAGACCTGTAACTTCTTCTTTAAGAGGCTCCTCTGTCCTCCACTCATTACCTGTAGTAATGGCTCCTGTTTGACAATGTTATCAGTATAAAAGTCACCTGTCCACAACCTCAAACAGTCACACTCCAAACTCCACTATGGTGAAGACCAAAGAGCTGTGGAAGGACACCAGAAACAAAATAGTAGACCTGCACCAGGCTGGGAAGACTGAATCTGCAATAGGCAAACAGCTTGGTGTGAAGAAATCAACTGTGGGAGCAATAATTAGAAAATGGAAGACATGCAAGACCACTGATAATCTCCCTCCATCAGGGGCTCCATGCAAGATCTCACCCCGTGGGGTCAAAATGATCACAAGAACAGTGATCAAAAATCCCAGAACCACATGGGGGGACCTAGTGAATGACCTGCAGAAAGCTGGGACTAACGTAACAAAGGCTACCGTCAGTAACCCACTACGCTGCCAGGGACTCAGATCCTTCAGTGCCAGACGTGTCCCCCTGCTCAAGCCGTCTGAAGTTTGCTAGAGAGTATTTGGATGTTCCAGAAGAGTATTGAGAGAATGTCATATGGTCAGATGAAACCAAAGTAGAACTGTTTGGTAGAAACACAACTCGTCGAGTTTGGAGGAGAGTGAATGCTGAGTTGCATCCAAAGAACATCATACCTACAGTGAAGCATGGGGGCGGCAACATCATGCTTTGGGGCTGTTTCTCTGCAAAGGGACCAGGACGACTGATCCGTGTACATGAAAGAATGAATGGGGCCATGTATCGTGAGATTTTGAGTGCAAACCTCCTTCCATCAGCAAGGGCATAGAAGATGAAACATGGCTGGGTCTTTCAGCATGACAATGATCCCAAGCACACCACCAGGGCAAGAAAGGAGTGGCTTTGTAAGAAGCATTTCAAGGTCCTGGAGTGGCCTAGCCAGTCTCCAGATCTCAACCCCATAGAAAACCTTTGGAGGGAGTTGAAAGTCCGTGTTGCCCAGCGACAGCCCCAAAACATCACTGCTCTAGAGGAGATCTGCATGGAGGAATGGGCCATCATACCAGCAACAGTGTGTGCCAACCTTGTGAAGACTTACAGAAAACGTTTGACCTCTGTCATTGCCAACAAAGGATATATAACAAAGTATTGAGATGAACTTTTGTTATTGACCAAATACTTATTTTCCACCATAATTTGCAAATAAATTCTTTAAAAAATCAGACAATGTAATTTTCTGGATTTGGTTTCTCATTTTGTCTCTCATAGTTGAAGTCTACCTATGATGTCAATTACAGGCCGGCCTCATCTTTTTAAGTGGGAGAACTTGCACAATTGGTGGCTGAATAAATACTTTTTTTTCCCACTGTATATTACCAAACTATGCTGTTCTAGAATATGCCCACTGCCTAAATACTTTACCTTATATGAATAATTTAATCTACAATCTTTAGCCAGTGGAAGATAGTCAAGTCTAAAGAAAGATGAGACAGAGCTATAGCTATTTGTGGAATATGGGAGGTCTGCACTGGTCAAAGAGGAATTATCCTCTAAGATGGGATTGTAGAATAATATGGATTAATTAATAAAGAAAATATAACTCGTACAATGTGAAGACAAAAACCCCCAAAATCGGCAAATCATTAGAGCATAACTGGCTGCGGCAGGAAGGGAATGTATAAGCTGTGCGAGCGTATATTAGGGTACACCCCAGATTTAGAGCTTACGAGGGATAATAAACCAGAAGTGACCCCTAGAGTGACCTCCCCAATAATAGGAACTACTGGGGAAATAGTAGGGAATTTAGTGTACCCAATGTACTACGCACAGCTTACATATTCATTCACTTTTCCTCATCCGCTGTGCAGTCACATCTGGGATTCTAATGCTCGCTACACCCCTTGATAAATTCTTTGAGGGGTGCAGTTTTCAAAATGGGGTCATTCCCTAGGGGATTCCACTTTACTGGTACTTTAGAGGCTCTGCAAACATGACATGGCATCCAGATCCCAAACATCTGAATCTGCGCTCCAAAAGCCACATAGCGCTCCTTCCCTTCTGTGCCCTACTGTGTGCCCAAACCGCAGTTTATACCCACATGTATGACACTGGTGTACCCAGGATAAGGTACTTAATGTGATATATGGGTATAAACTCCTGTTTGGGCACAGCCGGGCACAGAAGGGAAGGAGCGCTATTTGGTTTTTGGACGCCATTGCACTTTTGCAGAGCTGAAATGCCAGTACAGTGGAATCCCCTGACATGTCACCCCATTTTGGAAACTGCACCCCTGAAGGAATTTATCCAGGGGTACAGTGAGCATTTTTAACCCCCAAGTGTTGCTATAATTTATTATCCGTAAATGAATAGGCAGCTGATGATGAAAGGTGAAAATGACAATTATTCCAGGAATACGACATTTCTGTGCGTAATATGTTGTGCCCGGCTTGTATCAGAGATGAACGCTCTAAAAGCTGTTGTGCCCGGGATCCCCGATCACCAGTTTTTGGAGTGTGTGTCTGTGCAGACATAAGCTGGGCACAACATATCGGGCACTGAAATGGCGTATCTATAGAAAAATTTCATTTTTAACTTTTCATTATCAGCTGCGCATTCATTTTTGGAAATTAAAAGAATGCAACACTTAAGGGTTAATAATGCTCGCTACCCCACTTGATAAATCCCTTGAAGGGTATAGTTTCCAAAATGGGGTGACATGTCTGCGGATTCCACTTTACTGATAATTCATGGTCTCTGCAAAAGTGGCATGGTGTCCAAAAAGCAAACTGTGCTCTAAAAACCAAAATAGCGCTGTTTCCCTTCTGTGCCTGGCTGTGCCCAAACAGCAGTTTATATCCACATATGGCATTGTTAAGTACGTTATCCTGGGTACACCAGTGTCATACATGTGGGCATAAACTGTCATTTGGGCAAACAGCAGGGCGCAAATGTGAAGGAGCGCTATGTGCTTTTGGAGCGCATATTTAGATTGTTGTTTTTTTGGACGCCATGTCACATTTGCAGAGACACTAAAATTGCCCCTACAAAATGGGGGTCACTTCTTGGGGAATTCCAATTTACTGGCACCTCCAGGGCTCTGCAAAAATATCATGGCGACCAGAAAGTCCCTCTAAATCTGTGCTCCAAAAGCTAAAAAACCACAGTGCTCCTTCCCTTCTGAGCCCTGCTGCGTGCCCAAGCAGCAGTTTATACCCACATATATAATTTTTTTGTCCCTGGGATAGCCCACTTAATAGTTTTAGGAGTGCATGTCTCTGATGCCACAAAGTGGCCGCAACGTATTAGGCACTGAAATTGGATATTTCTTTAAAAACTTTAATTTTCACTTTGTACATTAATTTTTGGGAAGCATTTTTAGGCTCTAAATGATAATACCCCTTGATACATTCCTTGAGGGGTGCAGTTTCTAAAATGGGGTCACTTTTGTGAGGTTTCCATTATATTGGTACTTTAGGGGTTCTGCAAATGCGACATGGCATCCAAAAACTATTCCAGCAAAATCTGCCCTCCAAAAGCTAAATAGCGCTCTTTCCATTTTTAGCCCTGCCATTTACCCATGCAGCAGATTACAACCACATATGGGGCATTTCTGTGTTCAGGAGAAATTGTGTAACGAACTTTGGGGTGCTTTTTCTCCTTTGTCCTCTTGTGAAAATGAAAAATTTGGGGCTAAATTGACGGTTTATTGGAAAAAAAGTAATTTTTAATTTTAATGTCCCAATGTTAATAAAATCTGTGAAACAGCTGTGAGGTCAAAATGTTCACCATACCCCTAGAAAAATTCTATAAGGGGTGTAGTTTCCAAAATGGGGTCACTTTTTGGGGGTTTGTATTATATTGGTACTTTAGGGGCTCTGCAACTGCGACATGGCATCCGAAAACTATTCCAGCAAAATCTGCCCTCCAAAAGCTAAATAGCGCTCTTTCCATTTTGAGCCCTGCCATGTACCCATGCAGCAGATTACAACCACATATGGAGCATTTCTGTGTTCAGGAGAAATTGTGTAATGAACTTTGGGGTGCTTTTTCTCCCTTGTCCTCTTGTGAAAATGAAAAATTTGGGGCTAAATTGACGGTTTATTGGAAAAAAAGTAATTTTTCATTTTAATGTCCCAATGTTAATAAAATCTGTGAAACAGCTGTAGGGTCAAAATGCTCACTATACCCCTTGATATGTTCTGTGAGGGGTGTAGTTTCCAAAATGGGGTCACTTTTAGGGGGTTTCCACTGTATTGGTACTTTGGGGGCTCTGCAAATGCGACTTGGTACCTGAAAACTATTCCAGCAAAATCTGCTCTCCAAAAGCTAAATAGCGCTCTTTCCATTCTGAGCCCTGCCATGTACCCATACAGCAGATTACGACCACATATGGGGTATTGCTGTGTTTAGGAGCAATTATTTTGCAAACTGTGAGGTGCTTTTTCTCCTTTAACCCATTGTGAAAATGAAAACTTTGGGGATAAAGTGACATTTTAGTAATGTTTCACTTATACATCCCAGTGTTAGCAAAATCTGTGAAACAATTGTAAGGTCAAAATGCTCACTATACCCCTATATGAATTCTGTGAGGGGTGTAGTTTGCAAAATGGGGTCACTTTTTGGGGTTTTCATTTGTATTGGTACTCTAGGGGCTTTGCAAATGAGACATGGCACCTGAAAACTATTCCAGCAAAATCTGCTTTTCAGACGCCCAGTGTCACTCCTTCCCTTCCGTGCGCTGCCATTCGCCCAAACATCAGTTTACACCCACTTGTGGGGTATTTCCGTGGTCGGGAGAAATTGCATAACAAACTGTGAGATGCATTTTTTTCCTTTAACCCTTTGTGAATGTGTTAATTTTAGGGCTAAATTAAGGAATTAGTGGGAAAAAATTAAATGTCTAAATTTCACCTCCATATTGTTTTAATTCCAGTGAAATTCTTAAAGGGTTAACAAACTTCCCAAATGTTATTTTGAATTATTTGAGGGGTGCAGTTTTGAAAATGGGGTGATTTATGGGGGTTTCTAATATATAGGCCTTTATAATCCTCTTCAGAACTGAAGTGGTCCCTAAAAAATTAGTTTGGGAAATTTTCTTGTAAATCTGCAAAATCGCTGTTACACTTGTAAGCCTTCTAACATCCAAAATAAATTACAGGACAAATAAAAGATGATGCCAATATAAAGCAGAGATATGGTAGATAATATGTATTAATGTATTTGGGTGGTATGACTATCTATCTGAAAAGCAGAGCATTTCACATTTTGAAAATTGCGATTTTTTTTTCCAAATTTCCATCAAATTTTCTATTTTTTTATAAATAAATACAAAAATATTCATTAGTGTTTACCACTAACATGAAGTACAATGTGTCACGAAAAAACAATCTCAAAATCACTTGTGTAAGTTAAGACGTCTCAAAGTTATTGCCATATAAAGTGACACATGTCAGTTTTGAAAAACGAGGCCTGGTCCTTAACGCACTTTTGGGCTGGGTCCTTAAGGGGTTAAGTACATTTGTGAACTGTGCAAAAAGCAGATTGAAGCATACCTCACGGATATACATAGATTTGTGTGAACATATTTATGGATTTCTGCTGATAGTAGAATATAGGTAACTCTGGGTTTACATTTACACATATGGATTTTTGACCAATCAGCCTTATTTTAATATCTGTAAAGCCCCATGGAAATATGGTATGGGGCGTATGGAAAGTAGATAATCCCATTAATCATCATTTATATACTATTTGTGACTTGAAAATCTAAAGAATTAATGTTTAGATCAAATAAGAATATTCTTTTTAGGCACTAAATGTACGTGAATGAATGAATCTAATTCTCACTTTCTACTAATCGCACACAATAAACAAACGCTGGAATTGAAATAATCTTGAAAACTAAATATTAGCTAACAAACATATGGCAATTTAGAACAGTTGCTAATAATTAATTGAATACAATTGAAATGATTTATTCACGTCAGCTAAGATTCTCTGCATTTACTGTATTTTGCATATCTGTTCTTTGTCTTTCAATTGTTTTTCATTTTGTTTGCCTTTATGTCATATATAATGCATCATATATATGTAACTCATCTTTTAGTTAGTTACATTAAAGTCGCTGTTGACTTTTAACAATGCTGAAATAACTATTGTATATTTGAAGGTGTTTCTATTAATAACTGATCAAAGAGTGTCCTGCTGCTATAGTTATACCTACATCTTCATATGGAGGAAGCTGGTAGCAATTCAAGTCAGTTTTCTCCACAGAACCACCTGTTAGGGATCTCATTGTGCGGCTCTGGTTGCTGCTGATGCTTTTAGGTTGCCGTGCCTACACACAAAGCTTTCTGTAGCTGTCAGAGATCTGCTATGCTGAACCTATCAGCAGTTTAGAAGGGATATTTAAGGCCTGTTCTCTATGTCCCAGTTAATTATTACTACAATTGGTTCCAGAACTCCGATCATATCTGTTTGTTGCTGCTATACTGACCTTGGCTTGTTTACTGGATATTCTTTTGTCTTCTGATTTTGGCATTGACTTTGACCTCTTGGATTGACCCTGGTCTGGATACGTTTACTCTTTTGATTCAGCTACATTGTTTTGATCTGTCTAGAAGGTAGTACTGTGGGTCTTGGTTTGTATTCAGCTTGCAGAGCATCTATTTCTTTCTTTAAGCTACTGGGACGATAACCTGGGTCCAAATTCAGCATAAGTCTATCCAGCTTTGCAGCGAGCTCTGATGAAGAATGTTTGGAGTGGCTTAGATCTCCCAGCGCAGTGTGAGATTTAGGTTACTTGTTACTTCCATAACCACAAGAAGACTGACATATTACTCAACACTTATAGAAATCAATGAGTTGCCCATGTAATATGTGGATATGTCAGGTCCAGAGAGAAAAATAATCTTTGTGGCCACGGTCTGCCCAGACTGAAAAATTGAAGTCCTGAGTAGAGTAACCCCATATTTACTCAGACCAACATCATATGTGAAAATAACCCATTCATTCTCAATGAAGTATATTAGTATATAGCTATTAGAGATGGTAAAATTGATTTTCCAAAGTATACAGAGAAACAGAGTGATCCATAGTTCGAGAATCAATAGAGAAGACAATTTTTAAGGATTTACCATCATGAGTTCTAGTTATTTTCCAAACCTGTTATTTATGTATGTCCTGATGGGTCTGCAAGCAGGCACTTGTACATGTGCCAAGACATAGTGTTTTATAGAACTTAAAAAACAAGGTACAGTATTATACAGCTACATACGCTGAAAAATAAAAATGGATATAAATGTAAAAAAAATGTCTTTTCCTGTGGCCAAATGTTGCGAAAATGCAGTTATTTTGGCCATTGTGGATATACCACCATTTACAGTCCCAGCAAAGTAATCTTATCCTCACATTAGAGAAAAAATTGCTGCAGGAAATGTTTTTTGTTTTTAAAAGTTTTCTGTAAAAGAAAGCAAATTAATTTTACCTACAAAAACACAGTGGTTTCTCCATAGACTTATATAGGAGGAGACTCGGCTTTTCACACATGCAAAGAACATGGGGTAGGAACAATCGCTGCTGTGAGATTTTCTCTGCCCATTCACATTTGCTCGATTGCTGGTTGATCAGCTTTGCATCATTGTATTCTGACATACACAACTTTTTTATATTTCCGTCTACAGAGCTGTATAAAAGCTTTTTTTTTTTTTTTTTTTTTGCAAGGGAGCCTGTATTACTTTTTTAATTACTATTTATTCCATTTTTTTAATGGAGATGTGACCAAAAATGTTGATTTATGCATTGTAATATTTTTTATGATAAGGTGCTCACAGCACAGGATAAATGTTTTATTACTTTTCTGTTTATTTTTTATATAAAATGGATATAGGAGTGTTTTAAATTTTTAATACAGTATACTGATATACTTCTGTATTGCGGTACATGGTCACCTTACCAATATTCTATTACACCCTGCACAGTATGTTAACATGGCCAGCATGGTAGCCTTCAATAAGCTCTTAACTGCCTTGACAACCAATCATACACAATTATGACATTGCTGGGGTGCACCCTCCATACAAATGAATGGCTTAGTGGTTAAACAGCTGCACTCAGTTCTATCACCGATCATGGCTGTAAGCAGCATGTGTCAGCTGTATAACACATCTGGCACCTTTCACATATTGCTCCACATATATGGCAGATGTTGTCAAGGGTTAATCTGTTATACGTTAAACTTTGATACATCTGTACATTGAATTTGGTGTGAAATCTAATGAACATACTATCACAAAGAGATGTAAGAGGCTTAATTACAAATCATTGTACTGGATAGATGAGCCAATCTAAATCACAATGTGTATTGTTAACACTGTTGGCTAACTTATTAGAGCTGGAAAATAGTGTGTAAAAGAAGAAAATCCATTTTATCTTAGGGTAAGTTGTATTACAGCATCTATGGTCTTTCTGTTGATCAGTGTTAAAGCTTACAGTTCAGGGGCTCTGTATACTATTGACCTCCAGATATACAGTACCATAGTGCAATCTGTGCAATTGCACAGGGGCCCAGTAGGTTGGGGGCCCTATCACTTTAACAGCAGCTTTCTACTGTCTATTAGAATGTGGGTGAGTTCCTAAGTTTATGAACGTCATGGCTTACGATTACTGGGAGTTTGTTACAAGTGGGTGCCCTCTGGTAACATATTGGGAAACATGGGTCCCATAACAGTCCTAGCACAGGGGACCTTAGCCGACTGTATTCGCCCCTGTACATTGTACAGTCCAATCTAACTTCCTTTAAGAGGCAAATTACCCAAAAACCATAGACAGGCAAAACTGTTACAGACTGGGAAACTACAAATGATAGGTAAGAATGATAAGTATAGCATTAAATATAAATAAAAAAATAATATAAATAAAATGTATTATTATTATATTATAAGTAACATATGTCTATAGCTCAGTAATATTGTAAAATGATTATAAGTACAGTCAAAAATACTGGTAAAAGCAGCATAAATAATCACAAATGTATACTGATATAGTATATCTGTGAAGCATGTTCACAGTATTCATTCAAGCAGAGGTGAAAACAGACAGCTGAGGGCCCCTGTGCAAAAAAAAAAAAAAAAAAAAAAAACACATAAAGGCCCCTTGTTTTTCAGTATCACAGCATAGACCTTTCACTCTCTCTAACAATTCACCTGCTACTGGTGATAGAGCCCCCAACCTACTGGGCCCCTGTGTAGCTGCTCAGGTTGTACCAATAGTATGTCCCTGCATTCAAGGACTCGCCTTGGAAGTAGAAATTTGCACATAAATATACCGTTCTTAGCAGCTACATCTCCTAGGCCATGCACAAGGACAGGACATGGGGTACTTAAGGAATCAGAAAAAGAGGTCTGCTGTTTTCCAAAATAGAACTCCGGGAGAAGAAGTTCTTTTTTTGTAATTCTGGACAACCTCAAGTAATTTACACTAGCTCTCAGACAGAAGATGCGGCTCCATTGTGCTTTACAAGCTCATTGGACAGTATTTTAGCTGGATGTAGTGAAATTTCTCCCTCTATAATTACAAAGCTACCTCAAATAACTCCATCTCTCATAAATCCCAGAAATTTTTGCACAGATATTTGTGAATGTCATTAGCGGTTCTTTTATATAAGCCGGCTATAGCATATCAGTTAATTTTTCCAAAGCTGTAAAAATTACTGTTCCATCATCAGTTTCATGTGCCTCCCTAATTGCACAATATCTAGATACAGCACGGGATTGCAAGGCAAGAAACTGTTTGATATAATCACTTCTCTGAACTTGCTTCTTCAGAAATGTTTTCTTTACAGCACTGGGAGCTTCATTAGAATTTGCCAACGTCTGCGTCGTGAGTCAGAGGTTCGTTGATACTTGGTTATAGGGCAATAGTATGGACCCTAACATGTCAACCACCCACCCTTTTTGATAATCCGATTGCAAGCTCTTTGCAATGGCTATTGATTGTGTTTGCTACTTTGCTTTTTATAGCACAACATTCCCCTCTAACTGCTATATAAAAATCAATTATTTTTATTATGTTATTAATGGAACTGGTAATGAAGCAAGGAAATGAGTCAGAGGAAGGTAACTATATTTAACCCTCCGTGCTACAAAAAGACCCACAATGGAGAGCACAAACTATTGGATAAGAGCAGACACCTTCCTAGCAGAGAACAATAACCTAGGAGAAAGCCTTTTTATTGCACCATTGGGATAATCGGGTGTTCTGCTCTTTCTGTATTGTTCTAACAACCTTGAACATATTAACTTTGCATTTTTTAATTGTTTAATCAATTGTTTAAAGTGGTTGGAAGAAATATGCCAGTCTGTTAACCCATGTACAGCCCGGGGGTACAGTGTGCATAGACATCAGCCACTAATATGGACAAAAACATTGCAATGTTCACAAGCTGATTTGTAGGTAACTGACGAGGAATATATAATTACAGACAATATGTTGTTCTTCACATAGCGATTACAATATTCTGTTCTTTCCCTTTCTCTGATAAGACTTTAGAGCTTGCAAATTATATGATTATAGCTATCCAATGATTTTCCCACAATCCACAGGCTGAAAAAACTGCATTCATCATTAGATACACAAATGAAAAGATACTATTAAAGAATATAGCTACTGCTGGGACACAGGTTTTAGGTGAATGTTACTTGTGTTAAAAGCTTTTTAACTTGTTTGTTTGTTGGTTTTCATCTGCCTGCTACACATGACGGCCATGTTGCCCTATTTACTGAACTGCCAGCCTGCAAAACTAGGACAATAGCCATAAAAACAGCAGCATTGTTATTGCAGACTTTAAGTGCTATGGACAACAGCTGTGATTTCGCCCCTTTAAGAAACCTACTGCAGCTCTTTTGAGTATTTGTCACAGTTTGCCGCACGATTAGGGACTGTAAAGAAGCTCTGTATTATTAGGAAGTGTTTGTCGATTTTGTTTTGCCCTATATAACGTATAACTGGACTGTATATTATTTTATAATATTTTATAGTTTCTTTTTTCATATAGTGGTAGCATGAGGGTATATTAAAGTCACATTTATTGATACTAACAAAACTTACAGGACACTATGAGATATATTGCGTGGCCTAGAAAGCAAGGAGTTAAAAGAACTTAGTAATGAGGTCAACTAACTCAATAAGCACTTATACACACTGTCACAGAACTTGTGCCGCAGTACAAGGAAGTTGTTCTGCTCCTTAGCACCGAGCTGTACAGCATTCATTGGGCATCATATGAATGAAAATATTCTTTCCCTCCACCATTATGAGTCTGATGGAGCAGGCCAGAATTTGACAGCAAAATCCTCTAAGTTGATCCACACAAAGTCAGGAAGCATATGAGATACACCTCCATTGCAAACCTACAAAACAATGCTGTAATGCGCACTGACTTGAGTTTTCCAATAGGCTAGTTTCATACTAAGAGGGAAATTTATCAAGACATGCATTGTATAGACTGGTCTTAAAGAGGGCCTGTCACCACCAAGAGTGTGAAATATCGCATTACCTTTGTTCCTCTTGTTCTGCTCTTACTGTAGCCACTTTACTTTTTTTCATGAGTTCTCCCACTTTTCCCAACTCTATTTGTGTGCAAATCAGCCTTTGGTAAGCTAATGAATGAATAAACTGACAACTGGGAGGTTCTATCCCTCCACTTTCAACTGGGCATGAACTTTCCCTGCTCTCATATTGTCAATGAGAGGAGCAGCCTGGCATTATGTGATCTCGCTCTCCTTTACTGAGATGAAGAAACTCTGGAGATCATCTATAGCACAAAGAAAACTCTGAGGCAATGAGCAGTTCATCCTACATAAGAAAATGCCACACAAAGCTACAAATAGCTGTTTCACCCCACAGAATAAAACTCTTCACCTGTACACTGCACTGCATCCCAATATGCCTTCCTCCAAATCATACAGTAACCACAACCAATTCCCTTCAAACTCCTCAGACATAAGCATCTCTCTTCCAACCCCAGTATTCTCTCTCTTCCAATTTTCCTCCAAGTATGAAATAACCACTGAGACTTAAGCAGTTCTCCTTTAACTATGTGATAACCCCTTAATGTGGGCGATTCTCCTACAATTATGTAAACACACCTCAGGGCCCAATGGGCTATTGCTCAAAACTACACTATACTGCAATTTATATATATTTTTTCTAAAAAAAAAAAAAAATCAAGTTATCGTATGTTCGGGTGCCCTTTTGGGACTGAAAAAAATGAAAAAGTGCAATAACATTTTTTAAATTATTTACAAAATATTAAAAATGTTTAAAGCACAAAACCATTTTCCCATTTCTCATACATAGAAAAACAAAACAGGTATCGCTGTGTCCCATAAAAATTTAAACTAGTAAAATATAGCGTCATTACTTCCACACACCCACTGATCATCTATTCTGACCAGCCACTATACAGAGAACAGAGCTAGAAGCAGATCAGACAGTGGCTGTTCTGAGCCACTGAAGCTCAGCACCTGTATAAGTGAGTGGATCTAATCTGCCCTAACTCATCACAGCCAGTACACAGAGCTATCTGCTTCCGGCTGTGTTCTTTGTATAGAGGCTGGTGAGAACAGCTGATCGGTGGGGGTCCTGGAAAATCCACAATGTCAGAAATGGTGTTTTAAGTCTACACATGTCCCCCCCCGAAAAAAAATAAAAAATAAAATAAAAAAGTGATATCCACAGTATCACGCAATGGTACTAACAAAAACTACAGCTCACTCCGCAAAAAAGGCCACGCAGCTAAATCAACAAGAAAGTTAAAAAAATAATTTTTGATCTTAGAAAATGATCGGCAAAGCAATTTTTTATTTTATTTTTTAAAAATAGGATTTATTTTGGGGAACATAAAAAAGCTATATAGATTTAATATCACCTTCATGTTCATGAAGCAAAGAAAAACATTATACATTGTAAACATTACAATTTGTCACACAAAAATGAAATGTTGGAAAAAAAAAAAAAAAAATGCTGCATCCTCAAACTAGGCCCTTAATAGATTCCTTAGTAGATTGATAATAGTGCTGCATCTCAGACTGTGCACCAGAAACTGAAATCTACACCAGCTAAGAGATGTATATTTTGGATATAATCCAAATTTCTAAAACATTAGGATGATGTGTAAAATATAGAGAAAACAAGAATGCAATGATTTGTAAATCTCAAATAGGAATATTTTAGAACACATATCAGAAGTTCAAAGTTAGACATTTTTCTATGTTATTTGAAAAAAATTAAAGGAGTTATCTGGTTAGGATCTCCTTAGGATAGGCCATCAATACTAGATCTGCAGGGGAGCGACGCCTGGGGCCCCCACAGATCACCTGTACCAAAACAGTGAGGCTCTCGATACTGTTTACTTTTTGGGAGCCACGCTGCTCACTCGACATGGAAACTGTAGTGGCAAGTGTACATAAAGCAGTTGCTAACCCTGTCCCAACTTTTTTGAGATGTGTTGCTGCCATCAATTTCTAAATGAGTTATTTTTTCAAATGAAATGGAAAAATATCTAACTTTCAACTTCTTATATGTGTTCTATGTTTTATTGTGAATAAAACATAGTTATATGAGATTTCCAAATCAATGAATTCTTTTTTTCCTTTGCATTTTATACTGCGCCCAACTTTTCTGGGATTAGAGTTGTATAATTTACACCAATTTTATGGTGTAAAGTATAATAAGTAAATATGTTGATGGCGGAGACCCTGCTCCATTCCTGCCCTGCTCCCAACCACTTTTTGGAAAACATCAAAAAGTTGTAAAATTTTGTGTGCCAGATGTTACCTTAAAGGGAGTCTATCATTGAGATTTTCAATTTTAAACTAAGGCTATATTCATGTAGCCCTTATAAAAGCTATTGTAGGCATACCTTTTATTTCCTGTCTCTTGCCAGCGTTTTTCAGAAAAAGCCTTTTTCTTTATATATGTAAATTAGCTTCCACGGAGCACAGGGGGCGTTCACCCTGTGCTCTGAGCACCCCCTGCATCATCACCCTCTCCCGCGCATGTGTGAGATTTCGTTCACGCCGACGGGAGGAAGAAGCAAAGAAGAGGAGTAGGCGTTAACAAGAAAGAAGAAGGGGCGGCAATGCAGGGAGAGGGTGATGACGCAGGGGGTACTCAGAGCACAGGGTGAACGCCCCCTGTGCTCCGTGGAAGCTAATTTACATATAAAGAAAAAGACTTTTTCTGAAAAACGCCTGCAAGAGTCAGGAAATAAAAGGTATGCCTACAATAGCCTTTATAAGGGCTACATGAATATAGCCTTAGCTAAACATTTTCAATCTCAATGATAGACTCCCTTTAAAGCGTATAGTAAAATATAAAACACAACACATATAGTTATGGTGGTTTTCTATTATTTTTCCCCTAGGCTACATTCACATGACTGACGTGTAAAACGGCTGTGAAAAAAACATCAATTTTCACAGCTGTAGAAAAATGATGGCTATAGACCAAAATGGCTATAGAACTTGAAATACACCAAGTAAACAAAATGCATATTCAAAATGTTTTGCCGACACAAAAACATGGACCATTTGATATCTGAATTTTGCATTTTAAAAGGTTTGGGTTTAGGACATTGTTTTTTCTATGGCTTATTCATTTTTCACAAATGTGAAAAATGGCAATGATTTTATAATAACAATCTGCAATGCTTAGAATGTAATGGATGTGTAAAAATGGGCAATAAACAGATCTATGTGCTGTCCTTGATATTCAGTGACCCATAGACTTCAATTGGTGTGCTTGATCTGCAAAACAGACGAGAGTAGTACTTGTCTCAGTTATTTTGCATGACCAATGGATCATTGAAAAACACATGTCTGCATACACCCATTGAAATCAGTGGGTTCATGTATTATTTTTGGAGAACATGAACAGCACATGGTTATGACTCACAAATGTGAGAATAAGGCCTAAGGCTGATGCCACATGTTATGGAAAAGATGTTTTTTAATGCAGATTTTGGTGCTTTTTTTATTTTTTAAGTAATTGGAAATATAAAGAAAGCCCTTATACCTTTCCCTTATGTTAATTCCACCTCTAGTTTAAAAAGAATATAAAACGCAACAAAATCTGCAATAAAAATATCACACAGCTTTCCTGTAAAGTGTTGCCTTAGCCTTAGGCCCCTTACAGACGACTGTGGGCGAGATCCGTGTGCTATCCATGTTTTTTTTTTTTCGCGGATTGCACACTGACCCATTCATTTGTATGGTCACATGCACTCAACCATAGTTTTCACTGATCAGTGTGCGAGCCGTGATTCCGCACCGCATCAGATAGAGCAGGTCCTATTCTGTTCAGTTTTTGCAGAACGGACTTGCACACAGAAGCCTATGGGAGTCATCAGTGTGCCGTCCATTTTGGCGGACAAACTAGGGATATAATTAGATGTCACCTATGCTTTTTTATGGTGGCTCCACAATCTAGGATCACACACTGATGATACACTGTCCGTTTTTGTGGACCTACTTCACTGATGCTGAAGAAACACTGATGACACACTGAACACACACTGAAGACACTCTGTCCACTAAAAACTGAACACTAATTACTAGTTTGCTGACTGCAAAATACACACGGTCGTCTGCAACTAGCCTTAAAGTGACCATACTTATTAGACTTTAGACTTCTGGAATGGTGAACGATTATTTGTTTTGTTGGATTTTTTCAGCCGTCTGTCCGGCTGGTGAGTTGTATAGTGTGGACGTGTCTTTTTCAAAATATAGGCTGAACAGAGACCCTGTAGGTTGGGGTGAACACTTGTACAATAAACGTTCATTTTCTATAACAAAAATTTAAATAAATGTCACATTGTTTTTTGTGTGTTCGGAACAGTTGTCTTTACAAACAGCCAATGAATGTTTGTTTCAAATGAGTGATGGCAGTCCAAAATGTAAAGTGTATGGCCAGCTTTAGCTTAAGGCCCTATGCTGAGGAAAAGCTGCTTTTTTTGTTGCAGATTTTGCTGTGGTTTTTTTTAACCCAAAGCCAGGATTGGGTTGAGAAAAAGAGAGAAGTATAAGAACTTCCTTTATATTTCCCAATCCTTTCGTAGCCACTCCTGGATTTGGCTAAAAAAAAAACTGCAGCAAAATCTGCAACAAAAAAAAACTGCTTTTCTACAGTCGTGAAAAATGGATGTTTTTCACAGTCATTTTGCACATCAGTCATGTGAATGTATCTTTGGGCCAGGGCCCCACATAGCCTAAACGCCGCAGCAAAAACCGTTGGGTTTTACAGTTCTTGCAAAGTGGATAAGATTCTGGCTAATCCCATCCAAACATTGCAGAAAAATATCCGAAGTGGACATGCTGCTATTATAAAAACCATTGCTTTTTAGTAAATTGCAGCATGTCAATTATACCTACGGAAACGCTGCCATTTTCCATATGGGTATAATTGAAGCAGAAAGTCCACAGAGGAAAACTCAGCGGACTTTTTGTGAAAAGCGCTGCCGGAAAAACCGCAATGTGTTTCCGCCACAGTTTTTCCTGCAGCGCTTTTTGACTGCGACTCGCTACGTGGGGCCTTAGCCTTAGAGTGATTCCACACAGAGCATTTTTGAAAAGGTGGATTTTGGAGCTGAAGCCAGATGTAGCAGGGATGAAAATTACTCTTAAAACTCAAAAGTCCTTCTTTTTGAGTTTCCCATTTTTTTTAACCCACTGTTTTGGCCAAAAAAAATTTAATGAAAAACTGCCAAATAACCTTCTGCTTTTTTCCAAGGAAAAACTGTGTCTGAGACCACTGTAAATAAAAAATGCTGCTAAAAACGGTATAAAAGTGTTACACTATAGAAAGAGCTGGCATTTTAAAATGCTTTTTCATGTATTTTAAAGTACCAGGAAAGAACACTCTCTCTCTCTAGTTATGCACTCATCTACTGTATCGCACTCATTTTGCAAGTCCACAATGTCAATAAGCGTTATTGGCAATGTTTAGTTGTATCAGTCTCTCTAGCACAAGAACTATGTCGATTCCAATGCTTCTTTCATATAGATTAGTGTTCCCTCTGTACCACTTCTATTTCATTCATAGTGCATTGAAGAGTAGAGAAACAAAGCGCAGCAACACCTGTGCAATTCTGATCAATTCTGAACATGAAGCTTACCTAAACAAACGCATTTGTGACCCAGCCAAACTAATTATGATTGTTGATGAGAGCGGCGCGCTTACCATACAGTCAGGAAGATGCATTAGGTATTGTTTTCTTTCTGAATTAATGATTGGAGTGATTACAGAGACTAAGCCATATTTAATGTAATATAATGTGCACTTATGTGCAAAATGTGCAAAATAAAGGGACTAATGCTGTCCATGCATATCTGCAGATCTTTGGAAGATCCAGCTAAATTTGAAGAAACCTGCCGAGAGTCTGAAGTCTGTGGTGGTCATAAGATTAACCGCAGATGCTACTAAAATAAGCTGATTCTGCAGCTGATCTGAAAATACCCAAAAATATTTTATGGTTATGGCCAGCTTAAATCTGGGTACCTATATTTAATATAGGTAATAATGATATTAAATATATTTTCATAAAAACATTATTAATAGGTATAAATCATTCTTGCACATCTGGGAGGCCACTTGCACCAGAAACTAAAACTAATGCAAGGACTCCTAAAGTAACAAAGGAGCAATGTATTAGCTATGTAACTGGGATTACTAGGGGCGACAGTGAAAGTAGATGATTGACTGGGAGTAACCCAATCACACTGAATGTCTGGCAGCAGTTGGGGTTGGGAAGAGGCAGACTCTGCCTGGCTGTTAATATGAATTGCTGGGCAGATCCTGCATTGACAGCAGATTGCACCTGGCAACTAATTTGAATTGACAGGCAGCTTCTGTACTTATAGCTGGCACAATGTAAGTGTGAAATATTGTGCCAGCAGCATGTCACGTATTAGTTTAAAGACTATTAGTACTTAGTACAGAGACCAGGAGTACATCTCCTGGTCTCTGTTATTTTCAGCAAGGGCACACCAATTCATCACCATCAATTGGGAGAAAAGTCTAGCCAGGTGTGCCCCAAGAGTTATCATTTAACTCACCCTTTCACTATTAGGCCAAGGCCCCACGTTGCGGAATGCAGCTAAAAACACTGCAGATTTTCTTCCTTTATTAAACTTTAGGGAAAATGCCAGTGTATCTGCAGGCATAATTGACATTCTGCGTTTTTGAAAACGCAACTTTTTCACAGCATTTTTTTTCTGCAATGTGTGGATGGGATTAGCCAAAATCTCATTCACTTTGCTGGTACTGTAAAATGCTTTGTTTTTTTTGTTTGTTTGTTTTTTGCTATGTTTCCACAGTGGGGAAAATACTGCATTTCCACAATATGGGGCTTTAGCCTTACACTGATTTGAGACTCTGAAAGGTCTTGTAGGAAAGAGAAAACAACTAACACCACAACCAGAGAATAGCTGTCTCAACCTACTTCTCCTTCATCTACTATCTTGCAGGCTTCAAGGTGCTGCACGATCTACAGTAGTAGCTTAGTAACATAGTAGGTGAAGTTGAATAAATACACAAGTCCATCAAGTCCAACCTACAGTGCTGATCCAGGGGATGGAAAACTATCCCATGAGATTGATGCCAATTTTCCCCTTTCAGGAGAAAAATCTGGCAGTCAACATAAAAACCCTGGATAAACCTGTCTTCACCAAATGGCTAAAACACGGGCCATATCCTGTAACCTGTAATATTTTTAATTTCAAGAAAGGCATCTAGGCTTTTGTTGAATTTGCAAAATGAATCCACCATCACCACATCCGGTAGCAATGAGTTCTATAGCCTCACTGCTCTTACAGTAAAGAATCCTCATCTATGATGCTGTGGAAATGTTGTTTCCTTTAGCTATAGAGCATATCCCATTGTCACTGTCACAGGCCTACCTGATTTGGTGTAGTTTTTGCAGTGGCAGCTTTCAGAGAAGCAACCTGCAGAATATTTCAGAATATTCCAGAATTTTGCAGAGTCTTTGCACTATTTGCCTCCAGCCTTAGGCTACATTTAGATGGTCGACGTGCAAAACATTCATAAAAACGTTCATTTTTCATGGCCATCTTGCACCCAAGGGGTACCCGTTTTCACAGATTCCCTGTACATTTGAGTGTATTGAGGGATCCAAGAAAGCAGCCAAAAATGGGACATTGTCATCATCCATGACAACGGACTGTCAAGATTATGGTCATGTGCTTAGCCCCCATTCACTGACATTATACTTAATGCTGCTGTGTGACATCCGTTAAATAAAAAATGGACATCACACAGCCATTATTCACATAGGCCCTATGCACATGACCAAGTGTGCTGCCGATGTGGGCCCGAGATTGCAGCGGCATGCAGTCAAATAACACTCGGAGTATCATTCACGTCTATGGTGCTTCCGAATCCATTCCAATAACACGGAGAAGAATAGGAATAATCATCCGTGTTATCAGAACATGGATCGGGGAGCCCCATAAATGTGAATTCATCATGGAATGCACTCATATGTCACGCCGAGTGTCATCCAACTGCATTTCGCTACAAACTTGACCCCAACTCAGATGCACACTCAGTGGTGTGGCCATAGTTTATTAGTCCGCAATTTTTTTAGTTGTTTAAGAAACAAACCAAATTATTTTCAAGCTGGTATCCAGTTGGTGGTTATAATACCTAAAATTGCATAAATGACCCTTTCTGCAAAGTCTGGTACAAGATTTCTGTATTCCTCCTTTATTATTTAATTATCACCTGCTTTGCAGTGCTCTTAGACTGTAGTAAGAGGGAGCTTTTTAGTCTTTAATCTGCACCATTATCACAGCTGGAATGATAATAAACAAATGTGTGACCGAAGACGCTCTACTCTATGTTCTCACAAATGAGTGGACACCGACTGTGTTAGAAAGTTCACTTTGCTCTGCTCTGGCAAGAAGTCGCATCTGTGAAAAATGGCCATGGCAGTGAATAATGATTGTGTGAGGCCATTATAGAACCCATGTATGTCAATGGGTCTGTTCACACAGCTTTATTTATGTCTATTTTGATGGACAAAGATGGAGCATGTCAACTGAATAAGGCTAGATTAGGCACGAAAGCGGCGCAAAACGGCCATGAAAAATAAATTTTTCATGGCTGCTTTGCACCTGAGGAGCACCTGTTTTCAGATTCCCCATATATTTCAGTGTATGGAGGAATCCGTGAAAACGGTCAGAAATATGAGATGACCGATGCCCGAGACAATGGACAATTTTGATGCCCGAGACAATGGACGGTCAAAATAACAGTCATGTGAAAAGCCCCCATGAAATTAATTCTGCCATGTGACAAAACACACGTCACACACCCAGAAAATTAGTTTCATTTAATTTTTCTTTGTTTTTAAAGGGAGTCTGTCAGGTCCAAAATGCCCCTCAAACCCATAACAGTGCCTTGTAAGGGCCTTTAGTAAGAACATAAAGATACCTCTATGGCTACCTCCGTGGCGGCATGCGGGGTTGCCGGTCCTCTCCTCTAAGTGCTCCTTCCGGCCCCTAGGGAGGCGGGCCGGAACCTACGCGACGGTATGCGGGGGGTTGCTGGTCCTTCCCAGCTCAAGCCACGGGATTCCCTTCCGGAGCAGGTGCTCGGTCAGAACCTTTTTATTCGGGACTTCCGCTCCAGGTAATCGCTGGCTATTCAGTTTCCCCTGGAAGTAAGCGTTGCATATTTCCTGTCCTGTTACCGACTGCCTAGACCTGCTTCTGTTGTTTGACTATCCTTCTGGCCTCCCGATTTTGTACCTTGTTCTCCTCTCCTGCTAACGACCCCGGCTTGCCTTCAGACTTCGTCCTCCTGAACTTCGATTTGGTACTGCTCTGCTCTCCTGCTCTGACCCGTGCCGCTCTGCCCATCAGTAGCTTCCAAGTCCATCCCCACCATCAGGAGCCCTGGTGAACATCTCTGGGGGTGGGGTTCGGTGCGGTTGGGAGAGCGCGAGACATTCAGCACGGTTTTTACCATTTTGATTTGGTTTGACCTGTGCTTGGACTCACTGCTCGCTCAACGCTGCATCTGTATCCTAACAGAAGCAATGCAGAGATAACCATCTATTTATGGACATGGAAATCCGCCTTAAGGCTAAGGCCCCACATTGTGGAAATGCAGCGTTTTTTGTTGCAGATTTAGCTGCGTTTATTTGAGCCAAAGTCAGGAGTGGATTAAACAGAAGTGAAACATCTAAGTACTTACTTTACTATATTTTTCATTCCTTTTCAAACCATTTCTGACTTTGGCTCGAAAAAAAACACAGCAAAATTTGCAACAAAAAACACTGCACTTCCACAAAGTGGGGTCTTAGCCTAAGTGTGTCAAGGGTGGGGCTTGATTAGGAAAATTTGCCTACAGACAGCTTTGACAAGGGCAAGAGTTGAAAAATGTTATTCACTGCTAAGGGGGCGACAGTGGATAGCCACACAGGTATGTTTCAGCTCCTATTAAAGATCACTACATGATAATATTATTGGTTTGGGAGACATTTTAAACCTGACAGACTCCCTTTAAAACTGTAGGAGCTATGGAGTTAAAATGTAAGAATCATAAATATTACATTGTTTCTTATGAATGACTAAAGTATGACATATCAACAGCTCATGTAAAATGTGTGTTTTACAACATGTAATAGATTCAACGTATCCACATGTTCCACTTTTCTACCGTTTCCAAGTTCCTCCATCTTACTGTCTTGTAGGTCTGTCATCATTATTTTACACTTTCTTTTTTGTTTCTTTTGTTTTTGCTTATCTTTATTTCAGCAAAAAGAATTTTCTCTAGTCCAAATAATGTCCTTACTATATGAGCCCAAGGCCCCATAACTAAGAGCTATTTTACCCCATTGTGTATTAAACCTGACTGTAGCTGAGCTGAATATAGGCATGAACATTGCTGGAGGGGATGCATCCGCTCCCCCATTCACTTCAATGGGAGTGCCAGAGATAGCCAAAGTACATGCTATATCCAACACTCCCATTTAAGTGAATTCGAATGCGGAAGAGTCACTGTAAACTGGGGCAAGTCTACATTCAGCCCAGCACAGTCAATCCGAATTCTCAGTTGGGGTATAAGACTACCATTCTCAGGATCAGTTGGGACCTCAGTGGTCAGACCCCCACCGATCAATGAAATGAGGATAAATATTCGTAATAGCATAACCCTTTAAGAGGTTTCACTGTATACAATTATTATATAGCAATTTCATAATTTTAGATATGATACTGGGTTACATTGTACAGTATAACATGCAGCTTGGAAGGTTATTTTATATTTACGGTATTTTATAGAATATTGATAATAGCATGTGAATCATTTTTCCAAAATGAGCTCTAGACCACCAACATTATACCCATAAATCCTGTGAATGTGTGGTTGTCCTCATAAATGCTGCTCATCACGTCTGCAGAATTTGGCTTCACTCTTGTTTCTTTGTACATTTATTTTATATATGGCCATTTAAAAGTAGTATACAAAACAAGATTCCTTTTCCTTCTCCAGATCCTAGCTGCAAAAAAAAGGTCTTTTTATTTTCTAGTGGCTTTCCAATACAGCATACACTATTATTTCGCAAAAACACTTGGACAGAATATATAAATATAAGCAGTCAGTGCCCTTTTAGTGAAGAACAAAAAATAACAGCTTGAAACTGTAGGAGTTTTAGTAATTTGTCTGAGAAGACAGAGGAAACTTAGAATTTTATACTGTATAAACTGCAAAGTACATTACTGAAGCATCCTGTAGTACTCTGTGATTTACAAAATCCAGTTATTCAATTGACTTTTTTGTTTTACATAGAAATACATATGGCCGAACACAAAGACAGAACAATGAAACTACAGAATTGTAGATATTTCATATTGAGTTGATGCTAAATTCACACATACATTAAGGGATTTTTATGCCATTAAATAATTTACATGCAAAAAGTTTCAGGCCAGGGGCAATTTGGCAGCTGTAGAAACGCAGCATTTTGGCTGCGGTGAAAACACCTTTTAAAAAATGCTGCATTTTTCATCACCTGCATAATTGATGGGATTCTGGCTAATCCCATCCACACACTGCAGAAAAAAATCCGCAGCAGAAAAGCTGCACTTCTTTTTTTTTTTTTTTTAAATGCTTGCATTTTTGAAAATCACAGCATGTCAGTTATACCTACAGCAATGCTGGCGTATTCCGTATAGGTATAATAGGGGTAGAAAGTCTGCAGAGAAAAATTCTGCAGTCTTTCTATGAAAAACGTTGCGGAAAAAAAACGTGATGAGTTTCTGTCACAGTCTTTTCCATGTTTTTTTTGTTGCGGCTCGCTACAGGGGGCCTTAGCCTAAATCTGACCAGAACCTGCTTTTTAGATATTTACAATCACAATTATAGATAAACACAATCTTACTAACATCCACACAAATAATTGTATTGTTATTGAGGACAATAAGGCAATATCCACAGTGAAGATTAGTACATTTCCCTCACTTTGTATAAAAACAGGAGATGCCCACAGAAATTTCCCCAAAAGTGTGCTTGGTACACCTCACCTGCTAACACTATGATCCCCTGAGGCCAATTCTTTGGAATTAAAGAGGTTCTCCAGAGAGTGTTTCAATATTTACTTCCTCCGTGATTCTATTTTTGAAGAACCATTGGCTCATAGGATCAGAACCAGTACCTGACCCCAAATTCTCTCCAATTATTCCTTTCATCATAATAATAGTAAAGGCAATCCCCATAGTACAGGTAACTATCAATGAACATGGTAGAGGAAGGAGTAGGTGGAGTGACTTGGGGGCTACGCACTGGTTCTGGTCACATAAGCTGTGGTCAGAACTAGCACAGAAACCTTTGGTTCATCACAAATAGAACCACAGAGGAAGTGAGTACTGAAACACACCATCCCTTTAAAGGGGCTGGCCCACGAACAACAGTTATCATCCATTTGAATGGAGTGGATTGGAATGGACTTGAATACATGTTTCTCCTCTATTCAAAGTCTGTAGGGCTTATGAAAGTGGCTCGGTACAGTTCAGTGGAAATTAGGGGGGGGGGAATCCAGTGGTCTGAGCCATCATATATGTGTCACCTATGTGGTAAATCGTATTCATTGGTCCTTTAATAGATTGTATTAGTTTCTTGTTTAGAGACTAACAAACAATATATACAGATGCTATTTTTGTAGATTTTGTCATATTATGCACTCTGTTACCGTTTGCTTTCCTTTTGAACAGACATAATGATGGTAAAATGGGTTTATTTGTAACACATTTTCTTTTGTGTGTTCAATAAAAATAGATGCAAAATCCAGATGTTTCAGGTAAGTAATGTGAAATTGGCTTGGAAAATTTAGTTACTTACCTGTAATGGCCACAAAGTAATAATTTGCTTTAATCTAATCTGTGGATCAATTGTGGGAAATGTCCATCTGTTTTAAGTCTTTTATCTTAAAATGCATATTGTGAGTATGTGAGCCAGAGGGCGCTGTGGAGAGACCCAGGCCCAGCCCTGAAAAGGCCTTCAACCACACCTTTGGGTGGGGGCGTGTAACTCCAGTAATCTGGAGTATCCTGCAGGGAGCAGGAGATGGTGGACCCAGCTGGACAGATAGACAGTCTGTGCCAGAAGTGCTGGGGTCCACAGAGGACTGTTGCTGGAGCTGAGCAGTAGAGGCTAGTTAGGGGCGTGTAACTCCAGTAGTCTGGAGTATCCTGCAGGGAGCAGGAGATGATGGACCCAGCTGGACAGATAGACGGTCTGTTCCAGAAGTGCTGGGGTCCACAGAGGACTGTTGCTGGAGCTGAGCAATAGTCAGGACAGTTAGGGGCTCAAGGAGTGAGTTAGTGCCCTAACTGTGGCCTAGGTTTTTGTTGTTTTGTTATGTTGCAGTTAAGCTGAATAAAGCCACTTTTATTTTACACTTGGACCGTCTGAAAGCTATCTTTCCGGCGCCCAGTACCATGAACCATCGCTGTCCGGACCAGGAGTCTGCCACCATTTTGAGTCTAATCCCCCCAAGTTGTCACAATATATTCTATATACTGTATGCTAGGTAAAGCTAGCTACTGGTCAGGAATTGTTAAGGGAACCCATCATGCTGAAAATGAAGTCTAACCTGCATGTTATAGAGCAGATTCATATATAGTTTTTAGTGAAAGGTTTAGTATAGCATGGGGCGGATTCATCAAGACCGATGTATTATATGCTAGACTTGATGATCCCTGGATGGCAGAAGATTTGCCAGATTTATGACAATGTGCAGGCTTTGTTGTGAATAAGGTGCATCCTCCACTGCGCGATTTTCTCTGCAGGAATCTATGCAGAGAAAAGAAGAGTGGTGCAGCTAGCGAACTTGAAAGTAGCATATTCGTAAACCACCAGTTTTTAAGCCAAAATAGTGGCACAGATTCTTAGTAAAGCTACCCCAATTCATTTAACTTATTTATATCTCTTCTCATTTTGAGCTTAGGAGCCCAGCGGACAGTCTTACTCAGTCACAGACAGCTACATCTGTATGCACATTTATACAAGGAAGGCTATCAATCACTGAATATGGCCTTCCACGTAACTGCTAACATTAGAATGACACACCATCAATGTTTCCATTATTAAAGTTCCCCAAAGTAGGACAATTACATATAGCTCATATAACTATTATTTACACTGATAACATAGAGAATGCTATAAGATAAAATACACTGTTGCCTAACAACATTCCTAGCAATGCCCAGCGGAAGAAAAGATGTCTAATTTGTCAGGAGCAAATTGTCATTGTCAAAGATTGGGGTCATACCCACAGATATATCCACGCACTATGTACCTATTCTGGGGGTTATCCATTCACCTTACTCACCGCACACACACATTTGACCCAGATGCAATCATAAAAGGCAATCCACTTCCACACTCCCTTCCAACTCACCCATCACACCAGGCTACACAGGAGTGAAGTGCCCTCTTACATTCATTCATTCACACAAATCTGCCACCACTCACCATTTACGGTAGAACGAGACAACAGTATGCCCACGCCATCCACAATTAGCACACAACAGGGTAAAACTAATAGCGATATGACTCTTTGGAAGTGGGGGAACATAAGTGCCAAAGGGCAATCTTATTAAATTTTAGATTTAATATACATAAAAAGGCACAGTGAATAATAAAAAGATGGAATAAAAACAAAGATAAATACATACAAAAATGTTAAATAAATGAGAATAACTTTACAGACCTGGTTTGTTTAAGACTGACTTGGAGCTTCAGCATAGGAAGATGGATCGATCCCACATTAGAAGTGGCTCCAAAGAATCTGACCAAAATCATGAACCTCATCATATTTATGGACCCCAAGACCTCCAAGCTACTTCCTTCCTGTGATGTCATTATTTTCTTTGATCACAATACAAAGCTTTGATCAGGAAGGCTTTGGGAGGACTCGCAGTCACAAAGTCTGCTCTGGTCCATAACCCTGGCTTGCTAATGAGCGGGAGCACGATTGACTTAGCACCTGTGGATTTGCACATTATAATTACTATACCAATTACACAGGCTGTGCTGACCCATTGAAATGAACTCCTCAGTGACACTGAGCACAACAGTTAAAAAACATAATTTGTACAGTATGATATAACATATTTTATCACAGTCACCCTATAAACATCAATAAAAATTTGGTGCCATACTAAGCACCATTTCAAAATAACTCTCTGGGTATAAAATATACCACAGAAATAACGTGTAACCATGTTCCATGAATACAATGCCTTGTGGGGAAGACCAGTGGGAAGCTACACCAAACATTATCAACACCCATTGAGCAGCATGTTTTATTTATGGATGAGCTCTACATATCTGGTCCTTCATAAGCAATCCTTCACAATGGAGAGTTGTGAGTCTAACTTGGTGTCGCCAATACAAACAACTATTTATCTGTTTATGTTTTTTTGCGCTTTGGTATCGGGTTTTTGAGTACACACACTCTGTCCACCATTGTGCCCTGATGGACCAACAATGTTGCATAAATGTGTTGGGACTTAGGATTGTTTATTATAGGTGTTATTTTTATGGTTCTGGTTTCCTATGCATGGTTATACATTATTTGTGTGGTGTATTTTGTACACAGGGAGTTTTTATGAAATGGTGCCTAGTACTACACCATTTTGTTGATGTTTATAGTCTGTCCTTAAAACATAGCTGGAGCTAGACTTTATTGCACCCAGGGCAAAGGATAACTTTGCCAACCAAGCCCTGTATTTATATATTCTGACCAAGGCAAAGTGACTTGTTGCCATGTTGGCCACATGCCCCTAATGCTTTCCCCCAACTTCACCCTTGCTTAACATATTAGTTAGGGCATCTTTTCTGCCTCCAGGCATTGCTAGGGGTGTTTTTGGCAACTGTGTTAAAGATCTTATAGCATTCTCCATTTTATTATAGCAAATATAAATTTTATTACTAACATCAGAAGGGACTGAGATTTTGATGAATAATTACAAATCATACTAAATCTTTTCCTGACGAAATATATCTTCCTGCTCTATAACATTCTGCTTTCAGATTGGACTGAATTTTCAATATGATGGATTCCCTTTAAAACTAATATTAAATAAAGAGACAATTAAAGAGAACCCTCATAAACTACATTAAAAGAATTAATTTCCCACCAACTGTATGCAAAGCCATAGAGCTTCTTCAATTCCCTTAACTAGGTCATCTCATACAGTATATTAAAATGAACATAAGATTATTATTATTAATCTTTGTTTATTTATATAGCACCATTAATTCCCGGATATGTACTGGCTTAAGCAGGGGGACACGTCTGTCACTGCAGGATCTGAGTCCCTGGCGGTGTAGTGTGTTACTGACGGTAGCCTTTGTTACGTTAGTCCCAGCTTTCTGCAGGTCATTCACTAGGTCCCCCCATGTGGTTCTGGGATTTTTGATCACTGTTCTTGTGATCATTTTGACCCCACAGGGTGAGATCTTGCGTGGAGCCCCTGATCGAGGGAGATTATTAGTGGTCTTGTATGTCTTCCATTTTCTAATTATTGCTCCCACAGTTGATTTCTTCACACCAAGCTGCTTGCCTATTGCAGATTCAGTCTTCCCAGCCTGGTGCAGGTCTACAATTTTGTTTCTGGTGTCCTTCCACAGCTCTTTGGTCTTCACCATCGTGAGTTTGGAGTGTGACTGTTTGAGGTTGTGGACAGGTGTCTTTTATACTGATAACAATGTCAAACAGGAGCCATTACTACAGGTAATGAGTGGAGGACAGAGGAGCCTCTTAAAGAAGAAGTTACAGGTCTGTGAGAGCCAGAAATCTTGCTTGTTTGTAGGTGACCAAATACTTATTTTATTTTCCACCATAATTTGTAAATAAATTCTTTAAAAATCAGACAATGTGATTTTCTGGATTTGTTTTCTCATTTTGTCTCTCATAGTTGAGGTCTACCTATGATGACAATTACAGGCCTCTCTCATCTTTTTAAGTGGGAGAACTTGCACAATTGGTGGCTGACTAAATAATTTTTTTTCCCCACTGTACAAAAACTGCAAAAATAGTCTGTCTAAGGCCCCACGTAGTGAAATGCAGCTAAAAAACACTGCGGAAAAAAATGCAGTGAAAATGTTTTATCTGCAGTGTTTTTCATTTTGTTTTTGCAGCATTTTTCTCTGTACTTTTTCTTCTCCTATTAAATATATAGGGAAACTGCTTGTAATTCTGCAGCTAAAATTAACATGCTGCATTTTTCTCAAAAAAATGCAGCTCTTTTTTCCTGCTCTGCTATTCCCGTGTGGATGATATTATTGAAATTGCATTCACTTTGATGGTACAGTAAAATGCAACGTTTTTTCCTCTGTTTCTGTGACGCAGAAAATACGCAGCGTTTTTGCAATGTGGGGTCTAAAAAGAAAAAAAGAAAAAAAATTTGCAATGTGCAAAATAATAATAATAATAATAATGACAATAAAAAAATAATACCGCGTGTATTAAGAAGTTAAAGGACATTTCTTTTTATTAAAGGCTTCTTCCAAAAACAATATGCTCACAGTTTGTCCTGCTGCAGAAAAATCCAGTGATCAGCTGTAATCTGCTGGGGAACATGGAAATATGTGTTGAAATCCTCAGCAGCAATACCACAGAGGAAATGAAGGATTACATGCTATTCATTGAGATCAATACACCACATTGAAATGCATGGGTATGCTGGGTCCTCGGAGAGATACTCTTTGTAGCTTAGGTCCCCTGAATAACTGAAGATGTCCCAAATAAGGGATCTCCTTCAATTATTCAGAATGGTCATCAGTTATAACTATTATCTCTTTTCCCCCTCAATGCTGGGACCACATAACAAGGATGTACTGTTTCTTGTAGACTGAGAGTGTTAGCTGACATGAGTAAACAATAGTGATCTAATGTTTAATCCCTTATTTGAAGGCTTTTCTAGCAGCACATTTTGGGTTTAAGAATGTAATATATATATATATATATATATATATATATATATATATATATTAAAGTTCACCTTACCAATAATGGAATAGGCTAGACCATCTGTAGAGAAGGCACATGCTGTCATTTCTGAGGCATCACATTATGCTTCTCTGCTCCAGGGCATCTAGATGTGATGCACTGAAGATAATTAAGAACTGACATTACTTGTCACTGGCTATTTATCTCGGAAAACTGCTGCTTTTCTGTCCTTCTCCCCCAAAAAGTGAATTCATCTGCAAGTTTCCATTTTGTTTTCTTCTACAGGATATTTACTCTCCCTGGATACTTGTTTTAGATGCTAACGTCTTTAAAAGGAGTCTGTCACTAAGAAACTCAATATTAGACCATCACAGTGCAGGGCAAGGGACATTATGCTGAGCACCATTATATACAGTATGTAGATAGTCCAATAGATGCATCATTCCCCTTGGAAAAGCATTTGTTAATAAATATGCAAATTAAGCTGAAGTGCAATGTGGGTGTGCCAGAACATGCAAGGAATCCAGCCCAGTAAAGGACACATGTACAGGAATTAATCAAGCAGTGCCATAACTGTAGGATAAGAAGAAGTTGTCAATGAAGTGTACGGAGGTGATTGAAATCTGAAGATGGGGCCGTTGGAGTCTACGGCATGCCTCCCATTGCACTTAAACCTAATTTGCGGATTTCTAAAAGGTAATGGGGCATCTTTTGGACTATCTAAAGGTATGATGATGCTCAGCATAATGTCACCTACAATGCACTATAGCTGATTTGATATGACATTTCCTGGTGAAACATTTCCTTTAAGAACTTGTGGGTGCATTACTATAAACTCTTAACTTTTTCATTAATAGCTTTCAACTGTTTTGTCACAAATTAACTTTCCTAATTGTAAAAAAAATTTAATGATTTAATCTGCCAGACTTTAATATAATAAATGAGGTCATCAAATGTTCAGAATCCATCCATTGTAATTCTCATAATGAACAGAATGCCAAATCAAGAAAATAAATCAGTAGAAGGAACGTTTGTATCTCACAAAGAGCACTGTGTGCAAGTGCCAATATCCTCTTTAGTGCCGCGTCATTACAAGATAAACAGAAGAGACACACTGCATGGTTTGCTTCTGGGCCAAATAGATGTAATGTTGTTCATTTAAGGATTACATTACATATCAAAGACAGAGATGTATCTTTGTCTATGTAGCTTAAAGGGGTTTTCCGGACAAAAAATGTTGTTTTTTTTTAAATGTCTGTTAGTGCTATTAATGGGTTAATAAATGCACCCACATACCTTTAGCAGTGTTTTGAGTGATTTATGAGTGTCTCTGGGAGCTCCTGCTTTTGTTTACATGCTTCAACTTCCTGCTATGTAACTTCCTCACTAATCCCTCTCACCTCACTCCCCCCTCCTTCGTCACTCCCCACTTGTCTCTCTAGCTATCCCACCCTTCCCTACCTACCCAGCCCAACCCCTGACCCATATTATATACTTACCCTCATGCTTCTTCCGGCCGAGACGGCTCCTCCTCCTGTACTGATTCTGTGTGTACGCCCTCTTCTCCATTGCTGCTCTGTTCTCTGCAGCGATAATTCACCTCTACTGCGCATGGTGGATGAACAGTGTTGGTGAATTGGAGAAGAGCGTGCACAGACAGAGTCAGTACAGGAGGAGGAGCCGTCTTGCTGGAAGAAGCGTGGAGGGTAAGTATAATGGAGTGGATGGGGGGGGGAGTAGTAGTGATGATCCATTTCCGGAAATGGGGAAACGGATTGTTACCGGAAAATCAGAAAATGTGGGTAAATATACATTTTTGATTAATGATGTTATTTAGAAAGTAGGAGGGGGGAGGGTGTTTAGATTATTGTAGGAATTTCCAGTTATCCCGGACAACCCCTTTAAGTTACAAGTTTAAATGAGATCCTGGAGATGGGAATACCACTTTAAATACAACTAAATTTTCTAAAAAATTATGAGCTTATGACTACGACCACACTTAATTGATGTCCAGTTTGGTTAAGGATCCCAATTTGTCTTAAAACCAATTCACCACAGTATCAAGACATGCTGACAAAAGTCCCCTCCCCCACTGTGTGGTGGTCACACACAGACAAAAATAGAAGAAATAAGATAAGACATGGGTAGCTCAGACATTGTACTAGCACTGTTGTCTTGCTGCCTTGGTTCCTGAGTTCAGATGCCTCCACATCTTTACAAAAATGTTATCTTCTCTCTGTGTCTGTGTGGCTTTCCTATAGCCAAAAACATACCGAGAGGTTAATTGACTTCCAATGAAATCCACCCTTTTGTGTGTGAGCCTCAGGGACTAAAGTGAGTGATGACAATTTCTGTAAAGTGTAATGTGTTGTAGGTGCTGTAGGAAATTAATAAAAGAAACGTTAGCTTTTGCTTATTTAATGGTGCTGGAAACCCAGATGTTCTCATACATATTTGACATACTTTGGTGAAGAAATCGATTAGACTCATTACTAGCTCCTTTTATTGTCTAGCCTTAAGGACATTTTCATGCATTTAATTTTAATTGTGCATTTTACGGTTTATATTAGTATTTATCTCAATTGTTAAAAAGAACGATGCTCCAACGCTACAGATACGATGAGTTGTTTTGATTATGTTTCATCCTCTCGAGTGGTAGTAAAGCTTCTGCAAGTTACCGGTAAGCAGGGACCATGTTTTTCTATGATGTCTGGGTAACACTATGTGACTAAATAACTGATTAAAATGACTACTGTGAATTACTTACATAGTTCACCCGTCTACTGGGGAAAACTATAGGTCAGAAGCATAACTTACATAGTAAAACAAAAACAATATTTTTTTAAGACAGTTAAGTTTAGATTTTGGGGTGAAAATACACTTATACTTTCAGCAAACACTAGCTCCAAAGTGAAACGTTACTAATCTAGCAATGCAATAGTACAGTTTGTCTATAGACAATACAACATAAGGCAGATTTATTAATGTAGTTGCACCTAGAATGTGGCATCAAAATTTTCTGCATTTCTGGTGCAACATGTTAAACCTAGCTTTAGTCCTTTTTTTTCCAAAACTACCCCAACAATGAGGCATGGCTTAGGTGAGAAGGGGCTTGGTTTACAAGAAAGGGAACATGGCTTGAAATTCAAAATAATGTGTTAATATTTTGGAGTAAAAGTTTGGCAAATACTAAGCTAACCAATAGGATTTGCAAACTTTTAGACAGCATGATAAAACTGGTGCATTTTCAGACTGCCTATGTTTACACTGTCTAACTAAGATAGCATAAGACAGTGTTTAAGACTAAAAGCCCCTTTACAAATAAGGAAGGAGACTTCGTTCCTGATAGTTGACGCCTGTAAACATACAAATGATCACGTCATATTTATGTAACCCATAATATGATGTTCAGAAACACATCATCCAATGTAAACAGCGCAATGTGCTGCCAGTAAATGCAAACTGTATGGGGGTGATTGATTCGTTCATCACAAGGGAATATGTACATGCAGCAGATGAATAGGCAAAGATCAGGAAATGGATATTGTTAAGCAAGATCTATTCCTGTTCACTGATGCCAGGTCGGTCCACGTAAAGGGGTCTTTGAATGTACAAGGCAATTCAATTAAAATGGTTTTTCCATGACGAGACTCTCCAGTCTCAAAGATTAGTGTAGGATGCAGTGTATCTCCATCCTTATAAATATGGCACACCCGATAGAACAATGCCATGTTGTGCTTGATGTTGTTCAATTACACTTTTCTCTATAGAATGCAAAGAAAACCAAATCAGCTGCCCTAGAAGACATTGATAAATCTCCTCAATTGTAACTATTGCTAAAAGTTTGCCTCTCAGCTCTATGAAAGAGAACCATTAAAAAGCATAGATTTAATGATCTCTCCAAAGGCTATGACTTGATCGAAAGTGTCACGTAGCATGGCGCTGTGCGTTTAAGGCACATTGATCATGTAATACATAGTGATTCTTTCATTTTAAACTGGACCTATGAAAAATTAGAGCTGGGATCTGGTTGCTAAGGGCAACTGCTCCAGTTTTGATAAATTTCTCATAATATAATTTAGATAAAAATGTCAGATAAACCCTTTTTAGCAGACGCATCAACACATTAACTATGTTTTACTAGTTGCTACAATAAGAAGTTAAAGTGGCCAATTAGAATAAGTAACTGTGATTGTTCTTTCTTACAAAGTGGATACAAATAGATCAATAAGTTGTAAATTTAGTTGCAGGTAGAGCTGGATGAAAATATTAATTACAACTGATTACTTGAAATGATTTTTCAGCCTTGCCATATACTGCTCCGATGTTAATGGTTATTATACTCATTAAAATATCAGGTTACTCTGCATTGATTATGCTGTTTGTAAGTATTTGCCTTTTAATAGATATTCATGCTTTTATTATAATTTCCAGGAATTATTTTGGATTATGTTGGTTGCTGATTCTTTTCATCTACTTGGGAAAGTACCAGGCATGGGTCCAAAGTGTGGGTTCAAATGGGTCCACCAAAGCTAGGAAGATCACCTGCCCCTCTTCAAGACTTGTTACTCAAAACTTTGTGTCCAAAAACCATACAATGCAATGGGGGATGACTTATCTAAAGTGGTGGAAAATAAAAATGAGGCAATTGGTCATAGCAACCAATCCAGCTGTCATACAGTATATCCAAGGCGCATATGCCCTTTGAAAATAAGAGTAGTAATCTGATTGGTTGGTATAGACAACCATGCAGCTGTTCCTTTCTATGTATTATTATGTAGGATTATGTAATAAAGACGCACTGGCAGATAAAAGGGAAATACAGAAAAATTGTCAAATCCTCGAGACTCCGCTAAACCAAGGTCTATTTTGTTCTGGTGTAATACAGGTCATATATATATTTATATATATACACTCTCACAGTATGTACCTCTGAACCCCCTATAGCTAAGCTGAGTGAGTTCTGCAATCCTGTGATAACTGTGTATATGTCAGTGAGGCTAAGAATGAAGGCCCTGCGAGCCATCAGACAACAGAAATTAATTTTTATATAAGATAAGGTGAATGGATTTTGTCTGCTTTGTGTTGACAGCTGGTTTCTCCC
Source organism: Leptodactylus fallax (assembly GCA_947044405.1). Classification (NCBI taxonomy): domain Eukaryota; kingdom Metazoa; phylum Chordata; class Amphibia; order Anura; family Leptodactylidae; genus Leptodactylus; species Leptodactylus fallax. Next base: position 1,227,197 of record CAMRHE010000094.1, read on the forward strand.
TTTAGTTGCCTATATCACATTTTTGCTTAAAATCTTCAATAGTTGTATGGAGTATAGCATGACAGAATTTTTAGTAAATTATTTGGATCTAATTCCATTTTTGCATCTCAAATTTGTTCATAAACGTCTCTTTTTGGTGCTTATGTTATGTACTTTATAGAGTCTTACTGAAACATTTGGCTTTCTCTGCTCTGTACTTGGACCCTAGCAGAGGTTCAAAGGGGTTATAAAAATGTTTTCATATTATATAGATATAGTACTAGCTAAACAGCCTTCTTGCCCATATAAGGTTGGATACAAACATATCAATTTTGTCCGGTCAATTGTTTTATGCCTGAACTAAACACAATTGATGACATCTTTGTGCTTTTTGTGCACTGATCTGGGGTCTATAGTTGTAAATAACAGGACAGGAAATTGCTGAACACTTTGGGGTTTTTTTTTTCAGTCCAGTGCAGGGAGAGAGCCAGATGCCAAAAGGGATCCTAAAGAATGCAATGGGAACAGTTCTAGCAACAGTTCACCTCCAGTGTTTCACTACCAAGCAGGAGGAAAAAGAATATGGATGGCTGGTTATATGTAAACATGCCCTTACGGTCTCAGTGACAGTCACAGTGATGCCAGACTCTGTACAGCATAACAGTTAGCCATTACGAGGAGGTATAGTAAAGTGTTAGCTTATTCTGCAAATCAATCACAATGACAGAATCTTCCTCCCTTCTGTCCATTTCATAGCACAGAGATGACCTGACAGAATCTATGCTTACAAGTCTTGAGGCTGAGCTATGGACATTGTTCACAGCACTCTTTGAATACATTGATAACTTTCCCATGTGAAATATTGTACCTAGCTTTTTCCACTGGTCCTATATTAAAGTTATTATCCGTATTAGAGCACCAGTACCTTACACAATTGGTGTTTTGGGGTATTTTTACCTTTTTTTATATGTATTAATAAAGGTTAGTTTATTAATATTCATTGCATACCCCACTATCGTAGTGACATTTAAGATGATTTACAGATGGACAATTACAGATAATATTCCTGATCCTGTAAACATATATATAATATTTCATTATCAGTTTAAATGGAGATTTCCTAAGTCTGCTTGGGGACATAACCTAGTCCTCTCAAGAATAAGAGGTTCAGGTAAAACTAGACATAGGGCAAAAATGTACAACATACTCTAGTCCAAGGACCACATTGTCCAACTCTCAAAGGCCATTCTAAAGAGTAAAGAGGTACATATTCCAATCTGAAATATTTAAGGCATGATGGCAAGATATGCCATAAATGGGGGTTTCACTCTAAGGCCCTCAGCTGTTGGAAGAATGGTGGTTCCTTGCTCACTTATGTGGCACTCCATAGAAGAGCAGATAAGATAGTTGTTCATGCTCATGGCAAACAACTGAGCATTTTAAAACTCCAATAAACTACTGTTGATACATGCTTAGCCCTCTCCTCAGCCTCAGATTGCTGCTACAGGTTTGATCTTAGACTAATCTGCATGTAAAGGTCCTGACAGTAAGCAGCTAACACCGGGACGGTGGTAGTATGGCTGTCAGAAACCATTATTCTCCAGGCTCTTCTGGGGCCAGTCCCACACTCATTTGCGGTCAACACCCCATGTCATAGTATACCTCAGGTCCAACCCAGCTTTCATCAAACACTTTTCCTGCTCTTCCTGGATGAGTCAGCTATTGTAGGCCTCTCGCAACTGCTCAGCCTCATTTATTTAATTCTAGTACTTGGGATGTATGTTCTCCAGAGCTGGAAGCAGACAATGGGGCTTCGTATCCATCTTCCTTAGTGGCTTAGTGCTTTAGTGACTGTGTAGATCCTTCTGACTATGCCAAGATGTAAAGGAGCTAACGATTAGCCGCCTGCACCAGGTCTGTGGTATTATGGCAGCTCCAACCGAACTACACTGCGGCTGATACTGCTCTCCTCCACAGTCAACCTGCCTCTTTCCCCGGTCAGCCCTATCTGAACTGCCACACAAACACTGACCCTCTACATTACCTGAAGCCACTTACTGGCAATGAAGCATACATGGGACACTGAAGTTTTTCACTGAAGCTCTATTTACTGAGGTAGATGTTGCAACTACAGCATATGGAACGCTTCAGTGAAGGTCCAGTTGTGAAACATGTGAACATAAGTCCTGGCTCTGCCTAACTCAAGGCCACTGCAGAAAACAGTGTTCTTCCTCAGGAAGTACAGCTCACTACTAGGACCCTGCTCATGAGTGTCCTTAGAGTGCATTGGTTCATAGAACTGGCTGGCATCTTCACATCTATTAGTCTGCTCTGCTCCACAAGCTATTGCCTCAGCTCCAGTCCATAAGTTAGCCACATCTCCATCAGCAGTCTCTCAAACTATTCCCACCCAAGGTAACATGGGTGACATCTGACGTCAATGGGGCACACCATGGGGAAGCAATGAACAACTTCTCTTGCGATGCAACTCACAGTTGCAACTTCATTCCACCTCTAGGGAGTCAGTGCATGATGCAGGTACTAAAAAAAATCAGAACTGACATGCCTCAACTTCTTAATTAACACAATGCAATGCAAACAAGTCACAAGACATATTATAATGCAACAATAAAACCTTGCAATGCACATTTGCTATCACTGCATGCACAATGTGAACCTATCTCAAGCAACTAGCCACCTGATTTGTGAGTATTGGTGGCTATACACCGCTCCAGCACATGAGTGATGTGTGAAAGTTCCTGTTTCCTCTATATATCATTACAAATCAGGTGGCTGTGCTTCACTACATATGGCCAGTGCCATCCACTATAGGAGACCTTCACCCCCTTTATGGTAATATCTACTGTCATCATACCACATGCAGGCTTATTTGGCCGAAACGTCACGCTGAATTGTAGTGCTGCTTATGAAATAAATTAAATCATGTTTATACTTACCTTACTAGTGCTGAAGTTTTTCTTGATGATTGGATCTGGGTTAGGGCCCTACATCAGCACCCAAACAGCAACCTGCTACTGAGTGCCTCATACATCCTATTATACCAGTCATATTTTCAGCACTGTCTAAGGTGCTAAAAATGAGATAAGAAAGGACATAATGCTTTTTCCCCAATTTAATTCTGCATATGGGAAAATTTGATTCATATGAACTATGACAATTTCCCATTGGAACTAAGGGAAGGCAGGATCAAGGTTTTTTTTGTGTAGAATACAAAAATGTGTAAAACAACGTCATGTGAACTTACCCAATTATGGTAGTAGCATCATATTGTGACTGTGACTTTGTAAGGGGAATGGTGACGCCCAGTTGTCAAATTATTAATAGATTTCTAGGAGAAATAACTGAGAAACAGCAAACTGCAGAGTTATAGAAAAATGCTCCAGAATTGTTGACAGGCAGGGCTCTTGTCAACTCCTGGCAATTCCCTGTTAGTATGAGAATAATAAGTACAAAGCTGGTGTAGATTCATGCTACTCCATTAGACAGGACTTGAGATATCCTTTGGAGAGCCTTTAATTGTGAGGTTCAGTATTGAAGGAGCCAGGAAAAAAAGACTCATTCAAGTACTAGTTCTTGGATTGTCAGTTTCTCTCAAGTCTTTCTTTAGTTCTGCAATTGACCTATAATGCCCAGACTGCGGGATGTACTGTAGGTTCAAATAGGGTTGTTGGGTCTAGTCATTAGCTTAACAGTCCTAGCTGTGGCTATGAGGCCCAGTGAAAGTTCAAAAACTTGCACACACGAAATATGAGAACAGCTCAGTTCAAGCTCATCTCCAGCTTAGGAGTAAGGATACTAAGATGACTTGTTTTTGACAAGCTTTAGCAGCTTTACTTCACACTCTACTCTTCAACTCAGGGAGCAGAGAGATCAGGAACATGCCACAGAAGATTAACACAGACGGCATACAGTTTTTACCTTATGCAAACAGACTGACTTTCTCTGGATCAAAAAAGGAAAAAACTAATTTCCACTTTCCTTCCATCTACATCACCTCTGCTATCTATATTAAACAAGTTGCCTTTCCCATATTAATAATTAATAATAATAATACATTTTATTTGTATAGCGCCAAAATTTTCCATACTAATTGTTTGGCAAAAGCTTTAGCATGCTGTAAAGTGACAAACTAAGTCATGCTTACATTCCAACCCCCTGCCTTGCTTCAGCTTCCAGGGTTCCCCCATAATCTTGCTATTGTGGGCTCCAGGGATGACTTTTCAATGCTGTTGGATGCAGCAGTAATCTTAGTGTGGCAGGAAACACCTTTTTTCTGAGTTCTGGAAAACCCTTAGCTCTAATTGTTTGTCATCTGAGCTCCTACTTTGAAGTGCTTTCTGGTTACAGAAAACCAGTGAAATTCTGAGTTTAATGTTAGATGTGAAATTATCATATATTTCAACATACAGTAAGTATAAGAAAAAGACACAAACTAGCAATTATAATCAATATCCAGTTAGCACATGCTTGGAGAAATTTCCATTTTGGTGTCTCACACCGAACTAAATATATACACAAACACCAAATGTATAGTTGAGCTGAAAAGAAGCATTGGATTTTGGAAAACTGTTATAAAAAAAAAACCATAAATTACCTTTAAGATTCATATAAAAAAAGAAAAATAAATTCATAATATTTAAGAAATATTTGTGTAAAGTGTTTTCATTGTTTCATTGTTTTCAACTGCAAATCTGACCTAAACAATCTACTGGCCAGTGAGTATCAATTGCATGCATTCAAGTATAATACACTATAATATAATACATACAATATAATATACCCATGTGAATTCTTCAAAAAAAAATTAATGTATGCATGCTATTATCCCATAGCAAATAATTATGAATTGCGGGGTCTGTCATCTCTTTTATCCCACCTATAGCCATATAGTCTGGCATCTATGAATTGAAGTATTACACATATTTTTTATCTATATAAGTAATCTTAAATTGAATTTATGTTGCGACATACATGTGAATTTGTTTGCATAAATTACTGTATATTTGATAAATTCACACAGATGTACAAATGTGTCAGTGTTTAACTAGACTGTGTCTTGTCCTATCTCAGAAGACAACAAAAGTCACTGAAAACCCCTTTGGAAGAATTGAGTTAACACTCTATGTCAAAGTGTTGTTAACACATTATGAATAATGTTAGCCTTTGCTACATCTCTAGGGTAATATATATGAATTTGATACTTAGAGGCCAGAAGATACACTTTCCACCTACATTCCTTAAATGTTCTGAATTTATTTTCCTCTATATATATATATATATATATAGTTATATAGCTATAGCATGTAGTTATACTATAGCAAATAGAAGTGATTATTATTTTTGATAACTGCATTTCCAACCGCATTTCAGTCCAAAATTAGTGTGGTGGAAAGTACAAGAAAATTGCAGCAAATATTTATAAAATGGCTGAACATTGTATATAATTTTCATCCTTTATTACTTTGTAGGAAACCCAATAAAAATAAAAATATATACTTGGCTCCATATGTTATTTTATGTTGAAAAAGCAAATACAGTTGGTGCAAAGAATACAGTATATATTTTTTGAGTTTTGTTGAAATGTGAAGCTTCTACCCTTTTGCTAAAGGTATAGAGTCTCTTGTATGCTGTGTGAAAGTTACAAACTTAGTTTCCTGCTGCTTTTGTCACGTCGATCATTCAGGAGAGAACTGAAAGTGTCTATGGGCTATTGACAAATGATAGCCAATTAGGAGGCCTCATGTTTACTCCCTTGTTGCATTTCAATATACCATCAGTAGGACAGTAGCCATCTGGGAGTATATCTGTCTAGTGCTTTTCTCTAGATGTTAGGAGAATTGGGGTCTTAGATTTCCTCAAAGAGCTGACAACAAATGAAAGGCCCTTATTAAGAGTGTTATCCTTCTCACCAGAAACACAACATAACCGATTGCTCTAAACAGTGATCAGTTTGATGCTGGCTAGACTAGTGTTTGATAGGGTGTCTAAAGAATCTCTTGATTCTTTACTCATAAACCTCACAAGGAGAAATTAACTTTCCTGATCAAATTCCCAGTCACGGTCCCCAGCATAGTCACTAATTTTTTGTGGGTGAACTTTAGCAAAAAGTTTTTGGTGAAAACAGAAACAACTATGGAAGAACAAATTAACAATTAGGATGAAGCAAGATGGAAGATGGGACAGAATCATAATCAGCAGGAATAAATATGAGTCATAAAACAACATAGGGTGAGATAGATAGCGTAATCCAGGAACAAGGATTAGATCATGGCCAGGATCATGATGCAGGAACCAAATCAACAATATTGGAAAAAAAATAGCCAGATAAGGATTTAACAACCAGAAATGCCAAATGTCAGCAATTTGACACTGCCGCCTACGCCGCCTACGCTGAGACACAGACGTCGCGGACAAGAGGAGGCAGCGGCGGCTGCATCAAGGCATTGCAGGTGAGTATAGCTTTTTTTTTAACTATATAAATAGGCTGTAACCTGTTGGAGTATCCCCGGCAGGTCAGGGCCTATTTATTTACCTACCCCGCGTCTGCTCGTGGCCGCCCCCGCTTCCCCTTCTGCTATGGGCCGCAGAAAGGGAAGTGGATGCCGCTGTGAGCGGCCGCGGGGATCGGTAAGTTAGGCCGCGGGCCGCAAATACTACTATTATTAGACTCCGGGGTCTGAATTCAGACCCCGGAGTATAATAATCGGAGGCCTAGGGTTGGTGAGGGAACATAAAAAACAGTGTTACTCACCTCCTGCGATCCGATGTAACTCCGAGCAGGCTTGAGGCCTGTGGTGACGTCATCAGGTCGCGTCGCCGGCCTGATCACGTGACGTGTGTGCGCAATTAAACAGGGCCGAAAGCTGCAAGGAGTGCACCGGTGTCCAGGATAGGTACGTAACTCTGGTTTTTATGTTTGTATTCTCCCCTGGGTCTCCAATCATTATACTCTGGGGTCTGAAAAGACCCCAGAGTATAATAATAGTTCATGGGTCGGCCACTATGGGGCATAATACCCTGTGCAGGGACCACTGTAAAGCATAATACCCTGTGCAGGGGCCACTCTGCAGCATAATACAAGTGCAGGGGCCACTATAGAGCATAATACCAAGTGCAGGGGCCACTATAGAGCATAATACAAGTGCAGGGGCCACTATGGAGCATAATACCAGTGCAGGGGCCAATATGGGGCATAAAACTGTGTGCAGGAGTTGCTGCGGAACATAATACTGTGTGCAGTGGCCAATGCGGGGCATAATACCGTGAGCAGGGGCCACTATGGAGCATAATACCGTGTGCAGGGGCCGCTGAGAGGCATAATACAGTGTGCAGGGGCCGCTGCGGGCCATAACACTGTGTAATACTGTGTGCAGGGGCTGCTGTGGAACTTTATAGTGTGTGTAAATGGGGCGCTATAAACATGGGCTATGGCACCTGATTATATTATACGCTGTCTGTTTATAGTGACCGTGTGATGTAATTCCAGCCTTGTCACATACTGTAGACATGTACAGGACGAGGCTGCAGTTACATTACATAGCCGCTATGAGATGAATTACACTATGTAAACAGAGAAGCGGTCACGGCGCTTACACATATACTATTCAAACAGCTGATCAGTGGGGGTCCTGGGTTTTTGAACCCCACTGATTAGTTTATTAATGACCTGGAAAACCTTTTAATTAGTTAACACCTGGAGCATTATTAATAAGGGGCACTATTTATACAGGGTACACACAGACATTATTAATATAAAGATGCACTTGGGAGTATTATTCATTATGGGGGGGTTATATCATATATTTTATAATTGGGGTTAGCAGCAGGATGGGGGCTTTGTGTAGGTGAGGACAATGTGGGTTGGATACCTGGAAAAGTGAGGAGCCAAAGATGTCTGTGTTGCAACCTTTACAGAGACAAGTCACAGCTGGAAGAAGTGGTCATGGCGGTCCAAAGGGAAGAGAAGGGAAATGTTACCGATTAGTCAGAGACGTCACCTGTAAGTCACAGAATGTTACTGCCCTGTATTCACCTAAATGATAGAGGATAAATACCTGAGTGATGGGGGTCTGTCTGCTGAGACCCCCACTGAGCCTGAGAATTGGGTTTTTCCCCCCACTAGGTGGGAATTCAGCCTGACCGCAGCCATATATATAGGTGTGTCACTTGGTGGATGGACGAACCCGCGTGGCTCTCATTCACTTCAATGGGAGTGCCAAAGATAGCCGAAGTCCAGTACTCAGCTATCTGCGGGGCTCCTATTATAGAGAATGGGGGCCACGTGGGCTCGTCCATCCACCAAGCAGAAGATGTGTGACGTTACTTTCATTGTTAATGCCGTGTTGTTGATCTGATACTGAAGTAATACAGTAAGAAGAATTCTTAAAAACTGTTTTATAACTTTGTGTATTGTGTATATTGTGCGACGATAACAGTGTGTTAAACTAGTAGCATGGAAACTCAGTTTTTTTTTTTTTTGTTTTTTTTTGGGGGGGGGGGGGTGTCTTTCTATAGTCCGCCTCAGGCAGCAAAGAGGCTAGGCTCACCACTGGATTTTCCAATACAAAAATCCGTCTAATTAGGCGAAAATCATAAACCTCGTGAATCAATTTTCACCTATCTATGGAGATTGAGCTGAAACCTGGTGAATTAATACAATACATAATTATAAAAAGTGCGTTGATCAGATCAGGTTGACATAAGGGATTAATAACAATAATAATAATAACAGTACCAATTATCATTTTTGTATTGGTTAATAAAGGTAATAATTGAATAAGTTGAAATAATTCACCTGATGGTATTTGTTGTCTACTTTTCACTCAATGATCAGCTGATCACATGGATCACTAACAATATGATGTCAATCGTGTCAGAACCTGACAGCAAGTGTTCAGTTCTGACTGCAGCAACACCACTAGGGAAATGAAGCATTTTGTGATGCCTACTACAATCAATAAACTGTTCATGTAACGTATGGCTATGGTGGATCCTCCAGAAACCAGGACCCTCTGTACATCTGTTTCCTGTGTAAGCTAATTGATGAAAGTTTTGACTGAGAAACTGGTTTTATAAACCATACAACTATACATGTATTTTGTAGTCAGAAAATTGTCAGTCCAGTAAAATGTATATTTTAGTCTGAAGCTGAATCTAGAGTCTAGTCATGGTTTTCTAGTCATGTTCTATTAATCAGTGTTTCTCTATGTTAGCATTCTGCCAGATACTGATATTAGTCATCTGTATGCTCAACAACACCCAGTTTTACTGCTTATCGCATAGATTCAATTTTATGAACACAACCATATGATATTCAAACAAGACTCATTCTTATCCATTGCAAACTGCAATTACCTAAAAGCAGTCCAAGGCTAGATTTATCACTAGTTAGTGCAAGTGTCTTAGTCAGTAATATGTCTGGACTCTGGACTTCAGAATAGAACTTTATCATAAAGTATAGCGGACCTTCTCATTATTTAGTTTAGGTCTTCTCTACACTGTCCATTAAGGACCTCAGATGTAATGTCTAATAACCATTAAGGTGGTATAGGTCCTTACAATTACACAGTGTAGGTCTTTAATGTGAATCACTGTACACATTCTTATTAGTCTTTTTAGTTCTTTATCAGTACCTTATAACGTAACATTAGGCCTTTAGCGTAAATCAGAATATATGTAGTCTGTATAGTGCTTTATCATAAGCAGTATAAAACCTTAAAATTAGAGTAGTCAATTAGTTAGTCCAAGACAAGCCACATTTTTTAAGGCAGTCATGTCTTTACATGAATCAGTATACATAATCTTATTAGTCTGTACATTGCTTTATTATTAGGCAGGAAAAAGGACCTTATATATACTTGCTGTAGGCCTTTAACATAAATCAGTGTGCACACTCTTATTACTCTGTATACTTCTTTATTATTAGTTCAGTATAGGACCTTAGAATTAGTTATTGTGGGTCTTTATCATAAATCACTGCATACACTCATATTAATCTGAATAATTATTTATTATTAGGAAGTATAGGATCTAAGAATTAGTCAGTGTACACCTTTATCATAAGACAGTGTACCCACTCTTATTACTTTACATTGTATAATGTGTTATCATTAGGCAATACAGAGCAATAAAATTAGTTTGTGTAGTCTCAGTCTAGTCATTTAGATGTAGTCTCAGTCAAATCGCATTGTAAGCACGATCATGATACAGTACTATATGTCTTTATTATAATGCAGTATAGATCTTTATCATACGGCAGTGTAAATTAGGTAGTATAGGCTATTAGGCCATGCAAGTCTTTGCTTATGAGTGCCAAGCATTTCACAACCCCCCCCGCCCCCACACACACACACATTATAAAAGTCAAGCGTAAAGTATCTTACGTAATTGGCTACAAAGTCTTTCTTTAAAAAATGATGGATAAGTAATTGGAACCCACATATGTTTTTTGTATTATATTTGCATTACCAGAATTAAAAAATAAAACTTGATATCTATATAAATGGCGATAAGTACAATTTTTCTACCACATCATACTTTATTAAAAAGAACTACAACTTTTTCCTTGCTAAATATGCATAAAGAATTACAATTATAATGACTGCAAATAAGCAATACATTTCTTTTGATAGAAATCCACCAACTAGCAAAGTTTTAATGATCCGTCCTCTGCGTGCTATTATCCACCTGATTGCTCAGAATTCGAAGAGTTAATTTAATCTCGTCTGTTAGTCTCCTTGACTCATTATTCCAATTCTGCACCTGAAAATATGGGCTGTAAAGGTGGAATCTGACTTTAACGTTGCACATTACTCGTGGCTTCTACAGTCATTTCTATAATTACTTTTCTTGATTAGAGTGTGGAGTATGTGAGGATCAGACTTGTTTCATTATTCTCTCTAATGATGATCTAACCCTTGCAATGTTTTAAGGTCAAAAAGGAAGTAAGAAGAATTTCATAATGTAAATCTGTTATACTTAGAAGTCATCCAATTTGGCGAGTTTGTAATTATAAGCAGCACTACAGTTCCCAATGTACACATGCCTGTGCCCAAGTAATAGGAAGTGGAGATGGAGAGAGGATGCTATCTGACAACAGAAGCGCACAAGGCTCCCGAGTGAGACACTTGATATATAAACACCCTGTTGCTTGATTACATGAGGCTATTGAAAAGAGTCACTTGTATGCTTAAAAAATACTTTTTAGTATCTATTTGCAAATCAGGAGCCCTTCAGATAATCCACACAAATTTACAATCTTATAATAAATCATGGATTAGAAAGGATAAAAAAAACAATAATAATTGTTATTTGATAAACATGGATTATATGGTATTATCTATGAAGAAATTAAGGATTTAACTAAGTGAAGTAAGTGTCTAAACTACAACACCAAATATTTAAAAACAGGCACTTCCATACTGTAAAATCTTCAGTCAAGGCTTATGACAGAAGCCAATGGTCAAAAAGCACTGACAGAGAAACATTACACTATGCATAAATATTAAATGGATGTCCTCTGCTTTTGCTGCAATGTGTAAAATGCTACTGTACTGTTGACAGTGCGGTTCTCATGCAGCAGTTCGGAGAAGGGTCCATCATTATTAAGGTGGGCTCTCAAATTTGGCCAATCCATATTAATAAAAAAAAAAAACATATCAAAATTTTAGTCAGTTTCACATAGTATGGCAGTCTTAGGTAAAAGGGGTACTATTCAACTCATGTCCTGGAGGGACCCTGGAGTATAATAATTTATGTCACAGAGGCCATTTTAGTTCGTCCAAGACAAATCCCAAAATGTTTGGTTTTGTAAAAAAAACTGAACCATCTTTGCCCCAGGAACTGACTCAGCTTTTCATCAAGTGATCCTCTCCCTAGTATCTGTAATTGTAATGTCTTTAGTGAGTTAAGCTGCTCTACAGCATGCATGAGAATGCTGGGGGCCCTGCTGGCACTGTGTTATCTATTGACGACAGTCACTTTATGTATTACGTATGCAAAGATGTTTGGAAATAGTGTACTGAGCTGGCTCTGCTTTGCTATTTCTCTCAATTTTGTGAGTTAGTTAGTCCCCCCCCCCCCCCCATCGGCAGCCCCTACAATGCGATTGCGGGGTGCTAATTCGTTGCCATAATAATTATAAACCATATTTGCTATTGATGTGTCCATAACAACCTATACCATAAAAATAAAATGTTATTTATCACACATGGTGATAGTAAAAATACAAAATAAAAAACTAAATTGATGTTTTTGGTCACATTGCCTCAAAATTTTTTTTATAAAAAAATCATCAAAAATTCACATATAACCCAAAATGGTCCCAATAGAAATAATAGATGTTCCCACAAAAAAACAAGCCCTTACATAACTCTGTTGATGGAAAAATAAAAAAGATATGGCTATCAGAATATGGCGACGCTAAAAGAAATTATTGTAAGTATTGTATTATTATAAGTGATTTTATTGTGCAAAAGTAGTACAACATAAAAAAACAAAATAAGCTTGATAATAACTGTAATCGCACTGGCTGATAGAATAAAGGTAGCATATTATTTATGATGCCCAGTGCACAACGCAAAATATAGAGCATAATAATAAGGATGGCAAAACTGACTTTTTTGCCATCCCACAAAGGAAGAGTTAACAAAATTTGATCAATTAAATAAACGTTACTCAAAATGGTGCAATGCAAAATTACAACTCCCTGAAACAAAAGAAGCCATAATATGGCTATGTCAACATTAAAATTAAAAAGTTATGGCTTGTAAAATGCAACAATGGAAAAAAAAAACTTTAAGTATCAAAATTGGCAGTGTCCTTAAAGTGTTAATAAGCTTGTCAAGAGTTCCATACATTGTTTAGCCTTATTCTACATTATGGCAAGAGCCACTCAACTGAGTAAAGAGAAATGACAGTCCATCATTGCTTTAAGACATGAAGGTCAGCCTATCTGGAAAATTTCAAAAACTTTGAAGATATCCTGAACTTCAGTCATGAAAACTACCAAAAGCTATGATAAAACTCTCACGAGGATCACCCCATAACAAGAAGATCAATAGTTCCTTCTGCTGTAGAGGATGAGTTAATTAGCATTATCGGCCAAATTAACAGCACCTCAGATTAGAGCCCATATAAATGATTTACAGAGATCAAATACCAGACATATCGCAACACCAACTGTTCAGTAAAGACTATGAGAATCAGTCCTATGGTTGAATTGCTGAAAAGCAGCCACTTTTGAGGAACAAGAAGAAGAAGAGAATTGTTCGGTTCAATAAACACAAGGAACGGACATTAGACAAGTGGAAATCTGTACTTTTGTCTGATGAGTCAAACTTTGAGATTTTTGGTTCCAACCACTATGTCTTTGTGAAATGCAGAAAAGGTGGTCATATTATTACATGTGTGGTTCCCACCGTGAAACATAGAGAAGGATGTGTGAAGGTGTGGGGGATGCTTCGTTAGTGACACTGTTGCTTATTTATTAAAAAATTCAAGATACGCTTAACCAGCATGGCTAACACAGCATTCTGTAGTTACATACCATCCAATCTGGTTTGTGCTTAGTGGGGCGATCATTTGTTTATCAAGAGGACAATGACCCGAAATACACCTCCAGGCTATGTAAGGTCTATTTGACTAAGAAGGTATATGACAGAGGCTGTGTCAGATTACATGACCTCCACAATCACCTGACCTAAACCCAGTTGATTTGGTTTGCGATTTTTTGGACAACAGAGTAAAGGAAAAACAGTCAGCAAGTGCTCAGCACCCGTGGTATTCCTTCAAGGACCTTGGAAAACCATTCCATGTGACTACCTAATAAATCTGTTATCAAAACAAAATAGGGCTATTTTAAAGAATCTAAAATATAAAACATATCCTGATTTAACACTGCTTAAATTACTAAATAATTCCATATATGTTTGTTCATAGCTTCATGTCTTCAATATTAATCTACAATGTAGTAAATGAAAAAAAAAAACAAGCAAAAACATGGAATAAAACAATGTGTTGAAACTTTTTATTAGAGGTAAGTGAACCAGTTCATAACAAACTGGGTTTGCTACCCATAAATCATTATTATACTGTGAGGTCTCTTTGGCAAGCATCATGGTGTTGGTGTGTTGGGGCACCCCACATGAGTGCAGAAGGCAGGAGGCCTCATAAATACTAACACACATACACTAAAATATATAAGCACGTGGACAAAATTGTTGGTACCCCTCGTTTAATGAAAGAAAAACCCACAATGGTCACAGAAATAACTTGAATCTGACAAAACTGGAATTTGCCAAACTACATGTTGACAAGCCACAAAGCTTCTAGGAGAATGTCCTATGGACAGATGAGACAAAAATCAAAATTTTTGGCAAGGCACATCAACTCTATGTTTACAGATGGAAAAATGAAGCATATCTTGAAAAGAACACTGTCCCTGCTGTGAAACATGGAGGAGGCTCTGTTATGTTCTGGGTTTGCTTTGCTGCATCTGGCAAAGGGTGTCTTGAATCTGTGCAGGGTACAATGAAATCTCAAGACTATCAAAGGATTCTAGAGAGAAATGTGCTGCCCAGTGTCAGAAAGCTTGGTCTCAGTCGCAGGTCATGGGTTTTGTAACAGGATAATGACCCAAAACACACAGCTAAAAACACCCAAGAATGGCTAAGAGGAAAACATTGGACTATTCTGAAGTGGCCTTCTATGAGCCCTGACCTAAATTCTATTGAGCATTTTTGGAAGGAGCTGAAACATGCCGTCTGGAAAAGGCACCCTTCAAACCCGAGGCAACTGGAGCAGTTTGCTCATGAGGAGTGGGCCAAAATACCTGTTGAAAGGTGCAGAAGTCTCATTGACAGTTACAGAAATTGTTTGATTTCAGTGATTTCCTCAAAAGGTTGTGCAATAAAATATTAAGTTACGGGTGCCATCATTTCTGTCAAGGCCTGTTTCATGAGTTTTCTTTTTTTAAAAATTGTTGAAGCATGGTTGAAAAGCAATGTCTGACTATCATTTGTTCATTTTCATATAATTTTTATATATTATTACTTATGTCAGATTCAAGTTATTTCTGTGACCAATGAGGGTTTTTCTTTCATTAAACGAGGGTTACCAACAATTTTGTCCACGTGTGTATATATCTGGAGATTGTCAGCAATATGCCTGCAGCTCTAAGAAGTGATAGCATTAACTTTCATACTGTGGTCTTTACTGCACTATTAAACAGAGGCTCTGCAGTTTGTATATTATGCTGCGATTGCTGCACTTTTTGCTTAAATAAATATTTTAACAATGCTATGGTAGGAGGGAGAAAACATATGACTAGATGATATCTGAAGTAAAACAAGACAGATTGATTATGGGGTGGAAAACATATAGGAGTACTTTATATTGAAAGCTGAATGCACCTTAAACTGGGCTGTTTATCACGCTCAGATTCCACTGACATAAGAAAACGAGCAAGTCTCCCCTAACTGTGTTTTATGCCATTGAATCTCCTCACTGATTGTTCCTCCTTTATCTTATCAATCCCACACAATTCAACTAAATAGAGAATTTACTTATGTTTTCCGCTTCTGTTTTTTCACTGAAAGCTAAAACAATAGCTTCTGTAATAAATTGGGCAATACATCAGTTAGTGAGCATTGAAAAAAAAAACTGACATGAACTCCCTAGTGTATAAACTGTACATCTGACATTACAAAGTTAAGGTAAAATTGTGAAAGAAATAGGAAATATGAAGAAAGAGTTTGTTAGGAAATCTCAAAAGTGTAATTGAATTAAGAAGCACAAAACAACAACATCAAGACATAAGCCTTGAAGCTATGATAGAAAAAAACTAAAGTTTTTGAGGGAAAAAAAGGTACTATAGTTTTCTAGGGAGTTCAGAATGATCTAAAGGTATCTTAAGGTACCTTTAAAAAGAGTGGTCAGTCAACAGCTATCCCATCTGATTTGTCCTAGCTTGTCTATAAATTTTCTGAAATTGTAGGCAGAACCCACAAGGCATCACATACATGGCAAAGCTATAGTCAAGTAATACTATGGAGCCATAGGAACTTTGTGTGTGATCATATAATGCCTCAGTCAATATCTTTGCTTTGCAGCATCCAGTGAACTTTTTCATATAATTACACATAGAATGTTTTTCTCACTGATTCCCAATTGGATCTTATATGGAGTTGTAGCACAGTGATCTTAGACCAACATCCCCAAATAAGATTCACACCTGATTAGGGGTTCACCATCTAATTAGGAAGAGCTACTAAGCATTCAGAGTGTTGAAGTCCAATGATTTCCGGCATCAGACAATACTGCATACTTAGATGACTCTTTATTGAGAATATAGAGAAGAAAAGCAACATCTGATCCATTGTGAAGGGTAAAAGTGAAAATTAAGGTGCCCATACACCTTCAATAGTTATTGGTCAAACAACTATTCCTCCTAACTTCCCCATACAAACTTGTTTCCACTGAGCTTGCATATGATGTCAATGGGGAGAGGCAAGTAAGCGAATGCCAAGCACCATTGGTAGCAGGTTAATTTTCCAGAAAATAAGATTGGACATTGGAATTTTAAATTCTTTCCCCAAAATCAGGGGAGAGTTAGAGGACCCGATATGATCATAGTTGTTCTTTGATCTCATGTACATGAGAGCCTTTATATCTAGATAATTATGTAGTTCCTAGGCCAGAATATTGGTGAATGTTGTCAGTATCAATATTTATATATCTGAGACAACAATAAAAAGATATAAAGAACGAAATGTATTAGTTGTTAAACCAAGTGATAGTAGAAGTGATAATTGCCTGGAATCCCATCATGAACTGTGTTATAGAGCTTGATACTCATGTTTGTCATTAGAGTGGATGCACATTACTTAATGGAAAGATCACTGAACATCATTCAGAATTTCTGTACATCTTCAATGCTTCAGTGCTGAATTCTTTCAATCATTTCATTTAGTAAGTAGACACATAAGTGAATCACTGGCTCCAGTTATGCATGTTTATTACTGGTTACTACACATAAATGGATATAATATGTCCACCATGGACTAGATAAGCAAAACTGAAATAAATAATTAATTGCATATTTACTTGATTGAAAAAATTGTTTAAAAAGAGAGTTTAACTGCCATTCTAGAAAGTAATATTAATTATAATTTATGTGTATTGGTGGATCGAGAAATATTCTAATTATAGTTAATGTTGGGAAGAAATTTTTGTCCCTTAGCTTTTCTTCTAGGTTTCTAAATTCTGACACATGTGCTCCTATTGAATCTTCCATTGTCACTTCTATTTCCATTGTCAGCAGACCCCATTGTAAGTCATTCGGAATTTGTCAGGTACTGTGTGGTTTCTGTTTGTGGTTAATGGAAGCCTCAATGCAGATGTAAACAGAACCTAACAGGAAATTTGGCTTCTGCCTTATGTTTTTTTGCTTTCCAATGCATAAACAAGGTGTTACAACCTTACTAACTGCTATATTAAAGTAAAAAAATTTCGTCCCAAGTCGATTTTCAGTTGCTAAGGATTTAAAATATTTTATATACAGTTAAGACTTATATAATTAATTTGTAGGTTTCATTCAGTTGAACATATTTCACCTGCTTTTAACTCTCCATATACTGCATGTAAAAACCCCTTCACTTCTCTCGAACTGAACATTCAATCCTGTAAATCCCTATAAATTAAATTAAGTAGTCACGGTGGGCGGGGGCAGCTTCAGACTAGTCATTCTGTCCCCTTGCTAATCATACCTCATGGGCACGATTGACATCTCTCTCACAGTCCGCTTATTCCCTGAAATCACAAGGGAGATATCAACCATGCCCATGAGTCGTGATTAGCAAGGATACAGTGTGACTAGGCTGAAGCTCCTCCCTGTCTACAGTGACTGCTTAGGGTAATTTACATATGACTTTTTGTGCTTTCAAACATTTATAACTTCACTTTGCTGCAACAGAAAGATTAGAGAGGACACCAATGGAAAGGTCATTATTTCATCTTGCGCATGATGGAGTCAGTTTACGGTGGAAAAAACAGCATATGGCCAGTTAAATGCAGGCACAATACACCAATCTACATAACAGCTATATAATCTACAATCTGATAGAAAATCATATGGCTAGCAGCAATACTTGTAAAGACAACAGTTTAAATTGAAGAGAAGGACCAGTAGTGGACAAGTCTAGTATCAGGTGACATCATACAATTCTGAGGCATTCTACACAGATCCTGTTACAAAGTGAACTCATGGGCAATAACTAGTGATTGATAGAAGCTTTAGTTATACTTCAGATAGCTATATAATTTATAATGTTTGCCCTTTAGTTGACCTGTGAACATTTTTAGACTATTACTGATCTTTCCATAGCTCTCAAAGGATTTGCATTACTGTTGGAAAAAACATTTATCTATATACTATGCTTAGCTTGCGTTCCTAAGTGAAAGCTAATATAGGTCATGTTATCTGCATTACACTATATATTCTATAGAGACAAGACAATATTTTTAAACTCAATGCCAAAGATTCTCCAAAATTCAGATTCACTATGACTCTCAAACTGGGAACACCTATTTTCTAGTTGTACATTTTTAAATCATTGTAAAATTTATGGGGGTATAACAAAACAAGTAATGCTGGTCTTATTTCCAAATAAAGTAGAGGATCCTATTAATAACGATACTATCAGTGAAAAATATTGGTTTCCAGCACTAGACTTTTTAATATTGGATTTTAAAATGAAGAGTGGTAACCCCTGTCTATGGGAAAGATAAGGGTATGTGCCTTTGGCAATGTATCATCTCTTGGTTGTACTTAACTGACATATGTTTTTTTTTTCAACAGTACTATATAATTATATAGTAGGTGAAGGCTCAGGGGAGGTGACAAAAAAAAAAATTCATACTCATCTTCCTTTACCTCTTTTGGGCCTCCTCGCAGATCTGGCACTCTCCTATGATATTATGTGCCTGGGGTAAACTCTGGGGCCTGGGATTGTGCCACCAGTGATCACACAGGCATACTGTGCATCATGAGGCCCTGTGATTGTGCCTCAGTGGTGGCCTCGGGCACATGACACTACAGGAGAGCACTAGATGTCACCGAGGAGGTGGAGACAGAGCGATGTGCACCGCAAGGAGGCCCAAAAGAGGTAACAGAAGGGGTGTATAAATGTTTTTTTTTATTTTTACACTTCCTCTGGGCCTCCTCCTATTATACTCTGGAGTCACTTTAACATCACTTCGGCTTTTTTTGCCTTAAACAGCTAGAAATTAGATATATAGGTTCCTAGGAGCCCTGAGAGTGTTCTACACTATGTTATAAGCCATTTTAACATGTGGTTCATACCATAATTGTTCAAACCGAAACAAATCAGGGACCCAAGCCACCTACAACCTGGAACAAAGCGAATCCTGAGAGGTTCACCCATCTCTAGTCCTTTGGACAGATGAGACCAAATTGGAGATGCTTGGCAAGATTGCACAGCATCACATTTGGCAAAAAACAAATACAGCACAAACATCTCATACCAACTGTCAAGCACAGTAGTAGAAGGGTGAGGAATTGGGCTTGTTTTTCAGCAACAGGATCTTGGCCCCTTCCAGTCATTCAGTTGTCCACAAACTTCTCTGTACAAAGTATTCTAAAGTCAAATGTGAAGTGATCTAACAGCTAAAGCTTGTCCAAAACTAGGTCATACTAGGTCAACTAGGACAATAATCCCAAGTACAAATCCATAACAAGGTATTTCAATGACCCAAAGTGTATTCTTCAACCCAATTAAAATGCTTTGGCAAATTCTTACAAGAGCTGCATGTAAATGAATGTCCACATCCCTCAATGAAATTGAGTAACATTGTAAAGAATTGACCAAATTTCCTCCAAAATGATGCGAGAGACTGATACACTTTCAGAAAAACATTATTTCAAGTTATTGCTGCTAAAGGTAGTTCTAGAAGGTACTGATTCATGGAATAAACTTAGTTTTTCACATATGACTTTTCCATTTTGGCTTCATTGAAATGGTGGACTCACGTGTGTTGTTATCCATCTGAGGTTGTAGTTAACTAATTTTAAGACCTTCTTTATGTCCTGAAATGTACATCCATAAAATTCAAAAAGGGTGCATTTCAAAGAGAGTATTTTTTTTATGACTTTACGTACTATGAGTGTAGCACATTGAAAACATAAGTAAACTTTTATTTGTTTTTTCATAAATCAGTAATGCAGGTGAAGGGAACAAACTTTGCGACGTATTTCATTAAAGAAAAGTGCCTGTGTCTTTAAAGAGGACCTTTCACCTACTCTGGCACCCGTGGTATTATACACCACTAGAAAGCTGACAGTGTGCTAAATTCAGCGCACTGTCAGCTTTCCCGGTATGGGTATGGGATGCTGAGCATTAAGGCCTGCCCTTCTGACGGTGAAGGGATATAGGTGCCGAAAACTAACGGCATGGATATCTCCAGCACCCGGGTGAGTACCGTCAAAGCTGACAGTGTGGTGGAATTCAGCACACTGTCAGTTTTCCAGCGGTATATAAAACTGCCAGTAACAGAGAATATTTTTCCTGTCTTTTCTTTTTATCTGCCAATTTCACCCCATCCCCTATCCATATATAGGTGCATCTCAATAAATTAGAATATCTTTGAAACGTTTATTTCTTTCAGTAATTAAATTAAAAAGTGACCTCCTATATTTTCTAGATTCTTTACACACAGAGTGTTCTATTTCAAGTCTTTTATTTCTGTAAATGTTGATTATGGATTACAGGTAATGAAAACCCAAATCTAAGAAAATTAGAATATTGTAAAAAAGTTCAGTATTGTAAATTCAGTGTGTCACCTGCCAAGGTTTCCTAAGCCTTTACATGGTCCCTCAGTCTGGTTCAGTAGGACACACAATCATGGAAGACGCTGATTATGAATTGTATTACTGAATTACTGAAATGAATGAACATTTCAAAGATATTCTATTTTATTGAGATACACCTTTAGATTTATTGTTCAGATTTGATCTGAGGCAAATAAGTGAAGAAACTGGCACTTTTATAACATAAAGTGTATTATAAAGTTTGTTATCTTCACCTAAAGTATGTATTTATGAAAAAAAAATGATTAGTTACTCTAACTTCACTGTCTCTGTAACTGTAGGGCCACAGAAGCAGTGAAGCTCAGCTGTGCCTTGCTGTTTCTATAGCACCAATTCAACTCAATGGAACTGCAGAAACAGCTTAGAGCAGACTGTTTCTGTAAGTGCCATCATAGTGGTTGAAACTTCTCAATATCTCAGCTATGATTTACTGCAATAGGAATAACTATTTAAGGCTGAAGCCCCACATTGCCAAAACGTAGCATTTTACAGTACCTGATTCTGGCCAATCCCATCCACACACTACAGAAAAAATTGCAGCATGTTATTTATACTCTACAAAAATGCAATAAAAAAAAATACGTTTTTTTCTGCAGCATTTTTTTTGCTGCATTTCACTACGTGGGGCCTAAGCCTCCGTTATTTAAAATTTAGCAAATACCTACTTTGTCACTTGTTATTCTTGTGTAAATTTATTGGTATAACATAACAAAACATAACATAACATAACATAATGTTTTTGCATCCTTAAGTTAGTTTTTACCCTTGGGTACAGTACATGTCTGTAAGAAACTAAAGTGTCAAATGCACCTGTTTTATTCAACAGGAAAAATGTGAAGAAAATGGAATATCAGTAGCAACTATGAAAAATAATGCATAGTTCTTGCTTACATATTTTGCTTTAGTTATGTAGGTTTATATTCCTAAAACCTTTTGAAATAATTTATATGCATATATGCATATTTATTATATGTATGTACACATGTATTATACTTTCAAAGGTGATAATGAGGGCGCTATATTTCTCATTGTCACAGTTCTTTTTTTTTTTTTTATTTAACTGTAATTTTTATTGAAAAAAATTTTTCATTAACAAGGTATAAAGAGAAAAAAAGATCAAACAAGCAGAAAACAATGAGGTAGGTAGAGGCTATCCGCCTCTTCTCCCTTAAGCAATATGCATTCAAATTAGACAGTAAACAAGGGAGAGGAGGGATGAAGGGATTAAGAAGACAAGGGTAGAAGCAGAGGAAAGGAGGGGAGGGGAGAAGAGGACTAGAGATCAGAGACCCTGTGATGTACAATACATATCCCAAGGCGCCCAGATAGCCCCAAAGGCCTCCTGTGAGTTGTTTAGGCCCGCGGTCAGGCATTCAAGACTCCTCACATCCTTCACTCTAGCCACAAGTTCAAGACCAGATGGGGGACTCACTTTCTTCCAGTTTCTAGCTATGAGAATTTTAGCTGCAGTACAAAGGTGCAAGAAAAGCCTGGATGACTTATTGCTCAGGTGCCTGGGGGGAAGGTTCAGGAGATAGACCAGAGGGTCAAGAGGGACCTCTTGCAAAAAGAGAGCAGTCGCCAAAGTCCTGACCTCCCTCCAGAAACCCAGGATGAGAGGGCACGTCCAAAAGATGTGGTGCAGGGTACCCACCGCAACTCCACAGCGCCAGCACCATGGAACCAATGGATTTAAAGCATGGAGGAGAGCCGGGGTATGATACCAATGCATCAACAACTTATACTGCGCTTCCTGAAATGTAATGCACTGAGATGATTTCTGGGCCCGAGACCATACAATCCGCCACTGTTCCTGGGAGATGGGTCTACCCACCGCCTCCTCCCATTTAAGCATATAGCGATGGGTAACTGGGGAGCCTGTAGTTTGTGAGGTAAGAAGTTGGTAAATAGAGGATATAAGGCCCCTAGTGGACGTACCTGCACGGCAAATCTTTTCAAAAGCGGTGGGCAGTGACACTTTAAGGGACCCATGGAGGGAGCGGACAAAGTGAACCACCTGTAAATAATGGAACCATTCAGTACCTGGCAGGTTTTGGTTAGCTATAAGGTAGGCAAAGGACCTGAGTTCCAAGGTTCCAGGATCAACCATGTCCGCAATCCGGTAAAGACCAGCTTTAGACCACACCTTAGTCATGGCAGAGGTCAGGCTTTCCGGGAGAAGGGGGTTGTATAATATGGAGACCATAGATGAGTGCTGGGACATCAGGGAGAATCTAGTACGACAGGCAGACCAAATAGATCTAGTAAACCGAATAGGACCCAGCAGGTACGAGGCAGGGGGAGCGGGGGGAGAGCCAACCCACAGAAGCGCGTTAGGGTGAATGGGAGCCAGCCAGAGCTTCTCTATCTGCACCCATCTAGTATATGCTGGCATAGCCGCCCAAAGTGGGATATGGCGCAAGTGGGACGCCCAATAGTAATGTAGCAGATGTGGGACAGCCATACCCCCAGACCCCCTATCCGCCAGCATAACAGATCTGGGTATTCGGTGTCGTTTTGCCTGCCAGATAAACTGAAAAATAGCTTTCTGCAGGTTCCGTAATTCTCCCCGAGGAATCGCAACCGGGAGTGTCTCGAAAAAATACAGTAGCTTCGGAAGGAGAGTCATCTTGACCGCGGCAATTCTCCCTAAAAGGGAGATGGGTAAGGGTTGCCATTTGTCCAATAGGGCTCTTAACTCACGAAACAACCGCGGGTAGTTTGCCGAATAGAGGGTCGCGTAAGAGGTGGATATATGGACTCCCAGGTAGCGGATAGAGGACTCCCGCCACTGGAAATCGTAATTACTGCAGAGGAGAAGGAGAAGGTCCTGTGGAATGTTGAGTGGGAGTGCCTCAGTCTTTGCAGGGTTCACCTTGTATCCTGAGAGATCGCTATAGGTCTCCAGCAAGCGCAACAAGTTTGGAAGGGTAGTATGAGGGGAGGTGAGAGTGAGGAGTACATCATCTGCGAAAAGAGAGACCTTAAATTCCTTATCCTGGACCATGATCCCCTTGATATTAGGGTTTCGCCTAATCTTGGCTGCCAGCGGTTCAATGCAGAGGGCAAATATGATCGGAGACAGGGGGCAACCCTGCCTAGTGCCATTTCGAATAGGGAAGAAGGGCGAGGATGCATGGAGAAGCTTGATTGCTGCTGTGGGTAGGGAGTAGAGGGCCTGGATAGCTGTGAGGAAAGGTCCCGTGAGCCCAAACGCCTTAAGCGTAGCATGCATAAACGACCAATCTATGCGGTCGAAAGCCTTTTCAGCGTCCAGACTCAAGAGAAGGGCCGGGGTAGAATAATGATTGGCCACCTCCACCAAATCCACAGTCCTCCTGGTGTTGTCACCACCCTGACGACAGGGGATGAATCCCACCTGGTCCTTATGGACAAGCAGAGGGAGCCAAGCATTTAACCTATTGGCTAGGAGTTTGGTAAAGAGTTTCAGGTCCGCGTTCAGCAAAGCAATCGGTCGATAATTAGCACAGTCCTGCAAGTCCTTACCCGGTTTAGGGACCAATGTGAGCAGTGAAGAGAGCATAGTCGGGGGTATGGGGGAGCCTAAGAGGAAGGAATTGAAGAGGGACAATAGATGAGCAGAAAGTTCACCCTGGAAAACCTTATAATAATTGTAAGTGAACCCATCTGGGCCCGGGGCTTTCCCATTTGGGAGGTCCCTCAGGACCCCCTCTAGTTCCTCCCTGGTGATGGGAGTGTTTAGGGAAGTCAAGGCCTCAGGAGGCAGGCGTGGAAGACAACAATCCTTTAAATAGTCTTCTAGCAGTGTTGAGTCATCCCCAGGGGGTAGTGCTCGGGGGGGGGGGGGGTAAGTTATACAGCTTAGAATAGTAAGAGTGGAACGCCAGCGCCAGAGCGTCAGGGTGGTGTTGAAGGGTACCCGTGGAGTCACGGACAGAGTGTGGCGTGGAGGAGGCCTGATGATCCCTGAGGGTTCTTGCCAGGAGGGTGTGAGACTTATTACCTCGTTCAAAGAACCTCTGGCGAGTATAAAGGAGAAGTCGTTCCACATGGCGGGTCTCCAAATCACGGAGGTCAGCCCGTGCCAAAACCAAACGGCGAAGAACCCCCAGGGATGGATGTGCTGCCAAAGTTGTCATAAGGGACCGAATACGAGCTTGGAGAAGCTGTTCCTGGGCCTGTCTGTCCCTTTTAAGCCTAGAAGCCAATGCGATACAATGTCCTCTCATGACCGCCTTATGGGCTTCCCAGAGAATAGCAAGAGAGTTTACCGAACCTAAGTTGTCCCTAAAATAATCCATCAAGTGTGTGCGCAGGATCTCGAGGGAGGTCGGTGATTTGAGCAATGTTTCGTTAAGACGCCAATGACATTGACGAGTAGGCACTGGGGTCGTACATAGAGTAACCACAACTGGGGCATGGTCAGACCAGGTGAGAGAGCCAATGTTCGTGTCCCTGAGCAAACGGAGGGCGGGAGCATTCCCAAAGAAATAATCAATGCGGGTGTGAGTGTTATGAGGGTGAGAGAAGAAGGTGTAAGAGCGTGCAGTAGGGTTGTCCACTCGCCAAAGGTCGTACAAAGAATGGGCACGGATCAGCCTGCGGAACTCCCGTGCAAGCTGAGCCATCCTATGGGGGGTTGGACCCTGGGGTAACGCCAATCGGTCCGCCCGTTCAGAGAAGACCATGTTAAAGTCTCCCCCCACAAGCCAAGCTGATGCCGGGAGAGCGCGCAGGCGGGAGAATACCCGACGCAAGAATGGGATCTGCGCTGAGTTAGGGGCATAGACATTGCATAAAACAATCGGGGCACCATGAAGGAGCCCTTCCAGAATAACAAATCGGCCCCCTGGGTCTATGTGGGAGGTTGTCACTGTAATTGGGCAGGAACGGGAAAGAAGGATAGCCACCCCAGCTCTGCGTCGATCGTGGAAGGCCGAAAAGGCTATGGGAAAGTAGTGCTTAGCGAAGGCAAAGGTACCGGAGCGGTCAAAATGAGTCTCCTGAAGAAACGCCACATCCGCTCGTAAGGAGCGGAGTTCTCTAAGGACATGGCGCCTTTTAGTGTTGGAACCCAGGCCCTTGACATTAATTGTCACGCACCTAACCATTGGGACTCAGGATTGGAGGACAGTGGCGGATTGTAATAAGCTAACCCATCTCACATGACGCTGGCAGGTTTCCCTCGAAGAGGCAGAAGGGCGATCCACAAACAGGAACCCAAAGTCGAGGCAAGGTCTCTAGATCAGGGAGGGAGGGTGGAAAAGGGGGGGAGGCAAAAGACAACATAAATGACAAAGTAAGAAGTATAACAATTAAACAATACTTTGTGGGCGAGGCTAAGTCACTCGCCTGGGGACCAGTGAGGACAGCCAGAGGTCCAACCAGGATCAATGGCCGCACAGTCCAAGTATCCTCTTAGGGGGGAGAGCGTGGACAAGAGGTCGGAGGAGAGGCGGCAGATCCCCAACCACCAGTAAAAAGAAGGATGGAAGGGGAGTCACCGGAACCCCTTCCCGCCCCACTCCGCTAAAACAATCCAATAATAAGCATAATAGATGAGACCCGTAGACCTAGAAAAGGAAAAAGAGAAGCAAACATAACGCTAAGGCTTGCAGTTTTCAAAGCACTACCGGAAAAAAAAAAAAAAAAAAAAAAAAAAAACACGTCTCAAGGAGGAGCATCCTCCTCAGGAACCAGTCTCCAGTTGGGGCCTCCGAGCGGTCGCCGCCGCGGAGGGTGCATGACGTCGTCTGGGCTCCAGTCGATGCCAAACCGGTGGTGGGGGAGGGGGTGGAGGGATTAGCTCCCAGTCTGTTAAATCCGGCAAGGGGACATCCAGCAGGTCGCAGAAGAGAGGTAAATCCGAGAAGGAGCGAAGCGTAGCGGAGCGACCATCCCTACGTGCAATGAGAGCAAACGGATAACCCCACCGGTAAGGAATTTGGTGTTCCTGAAGGATCTGGAGGAGGGGTCGGAGATGGCGGCGTTTCTGGAGGGTGATTAGCGAAAGGTCCTGATAAAGTTGTAGTTGAGCTCCCTCAAATTCAAAGTCTTTGAGTTTGCGCACCTTGCTCATTATAGCCTCTTTAAGGGTGAAGTCGTGGAGGCAGCAGATGACATCACGGGGTGCAGCGGAGGATCCTCTGGGTCGAAGGGCTCGATGTGCCCTGTCAAACTTAATTTTGTGGGACGGGGGCTCCTGCAGTATAGTGTTGAAGACAGCCTCCAGCAGAGCAGGCAGATCCTCAGACTGGTCAGCCTCTGGGAGTCCCTTGACGCGTATATTGTTGCGCCGACCCCTGTTGTCAAGATCCTCTAAGTGACGTTGCATGTCCCGTATAGCTGATCCCTGGTTAGCAGTAGTATCATGCAGCGAGGCAACATAGTCCCTGGTAGTGTCATGGTCATTCTCCAGTGTGTCCATTCGGTTAGCAATAGAGTGTAAATCCGTGCGGAGGGTAGCAATTTCAGATCGGAAGGATGCTGTGATTTCCGCAACCATACTTTTAAGGTCTTGTTTAGTAGGTAGCTGAGGAAGGAGGTCCACCAAAGGTGGCGGTGCTGAAGATGGACCTGAGAGGCAGCTCTGGGGGTACAGGACTGGAGGGGGGGAGCCATAGTCCTTGGGAGTGTGGGGCGGAGGAGCCCCTACGCCAGCGCCTTCCACCGCGCCATCCCCCCCTGAGCTATGGAGGGGAGGGGCGATGGGGGAAGATAGTAGGTGGGGGGCCACAGAGACCAGCTCTGTGGCCACAGGCTGTAACTCATCAGCGGTGTGGGAGGGAGCAGAACCACTGACCTCAGAGCCCCTTGGAGAGCTGGAGACATCCGGGGTCCTCTCATGCCACTCTGCCAGAAGTGCTGGTGAAGCAAAGTGTAGTTGCTGGGACATCCCAGGGTGAGGAGACTGTGGGAGCACTCGTGCTGGGGAAGCTCTGGGCTGCCCAGGCGCCGACAGGGATCTCTGCTGGAGCGGTGCTCCACTGGCTGACAGGGGGAGCGCGGGAGGAGAAAGGCTGCGCTGCGACCCCTGTGCCTGAAGAGCGGAGGGAATCCAAGATGGCCGCCCCGCAGCAGCCTGGCCCGGCAGAGAAGGCTGCTGAGTGAGGAAGCCGTCCAGGGTGGCTCTCCCAGACCTCTCCACAGGCGCTGGAGTGCCTGGGGCCACCCTCCTCGGTAAGCGCTTGCCCATTTATCGCTGAATTGAAGGGTCCACGGGTCTCAGCTGCAAGTGGTGGAGCAGAGAAGGTCCTGCACGCGACCTACTCCATGCGCGTCCAGGCCACGCCCCCCTCATTGTCACAGTTCTTAACACCCCCTCTAAACTATTTCTATCAGATCAAAGCATTTTGCCATTTTTTATTTCTATTATACAATTGATTATTAAATATCATTGTTTTTTCATTCTTTATACATGTTTTTTTTTTTTGTTCGCAGCAATTTAAATATAAATTATTTGAAGATGTTACTTAACCTGGAACAACTTTGGAAGAGCCTTAGGAAATTGTGTGCATGTATATAACATGCCTCTCTAGCTTTTAGAAGAATATGTCTTCCTGCTTAGTGAACGGGAGGGAAATCTCAAGATTGGCAGTCTTTGATAGAGAACAGATAAGTTAGCACAGGTATTTACTAAACCCCAGAACATCAATATAAAATAAAAACCTAAAAGTATAGGTGAGTTTCCAGAATACAAGAGCACAGCAAGAATATTGTTTTATCTTTAGTGCTGTACAGAGATGGCATGTCTGCTATGTTTCTTTGACTTACTGATATTATTGCTCTGCCCGAAAAATAAAGTACCATACTGCCAAAGTGTTTTAAACTGGGGAACTTTTTAATAGTGGGTCCATCTTAATGGATGGTCGCTTCCTTATTTTGTGTTCCATGTTGGAGTGGACTTACTGCTCTCTATAATACTATGCTGCACATAAACCTCTTCCTCATTGGACCTCTGCAGCTTGGAATGTGCACAATAGGTTTATCCCAGGGACCACTATTTTTACTACAGCAAATATCAGGGGCAGAACAACACAAGATTCTGGACAGGTATTTGACAGTATTAAATACTTGTAGGAATAAGGAGCTGAATGCTCCATTAATCCCATTGCTTTGGCATCTAAACCACAAGGCAAGCTGTCCTGCAGGTTTGGCAGAGCCAGACATGAAGATAACAAAACCTCCCTTTTTTCCCTTTTTCTGGCTACTGTAGAGCTAACTGGGTTCAGTGCTGATTTTGCTCTTCAGTCCGTCTAAACTCATCCACTGAAGAGTTTTTTTATATAGCTTATACATCCTTTCTTTTGTCTCCTACCTACTCAGTTTTCAAGGCAAATTCAGTAACAAAAGGTGGAGCCTCTGTGAAACATTGGGCGATACATTGATGATCAGGCTGAAGCACCATCGCTATGCATTCCACCATACCAGCCATAGCATTTACTAAGGTTCTCTTAGCAGCAGCAGCAGGCATTCCCAAAGCCCCAGGAGGATGAAGTTAGTGTCTCTCTCTCTTAATCTTCTCTAAATGTAGTGAAACTTTCATCACAGCAGATGTAAGGATGGTGACTAAAGATGAACGTGGAGTCCCATCTCAGTTATAGTTTCTGGTACTCCACAGCCTTCCATACCATCTACTAGGCCACAACAGCATACCTACCATGGAGGCAGGATAGGCAATTGCTATGGAGCCCATGAAGGTTGAGGGCAGATCTCTCTCACAACACTTTTATCTCTTTTGATATGTGGCAGTCCAAGTATTGTAAATGCTCCCCTCTTTGTGTTTTTATTGAGATTTATGATACAGTTTGTCAGACATGGCCTCAACCATGTCCAAAGATCATTAGCCCTTTAATAAAAAAAAAGCAGCAGTAGGTCAGTATATAGTCAAATAAGGGAGGCTGTGGAGAAAAACTGAAAGGGTTACTGCCCGTCAGCAGGTGAGGATTTCTTATTATTCTTTTTAATTCTGCAAACACAGTTACTTAAAATATTAGAAAAAAATACATTATTTCTACAACCATTGTCCTTCTTAAACCCCTTTTTCATTTTTATTTATTTATTTTTTTAAAGGAGGAGTGGTAAATCTGACTATTGCTAGGGGCCCCATTATTTCTATGTACTACCCTGATAGGTCAGCATCTGCTTTACATGTGGGGCATTATTACTATATTTCAGGTGTTTTCTTCATAGGCCTCTCAGAACTTTAAAATGCATGGTAAAATCTATAACAACACCAAATTAAAAAAAAATAAAACACCACAATTTCAAAGCGCGGCCCCACGTGGCAAAAACTGCTGCGTTTTACAGCAAATCCCATCCACACTTTGCAGAAAAATACCCTCAGCACACATGCTGCAATTACCAAAATATCAATTATACCTACAGAAACGCCAGTGGTATTCCTATAGGTATAATTGAAGCAGAAATTCCACAGGAAAACTCTGTGGACTTTCTGTGAAAAGCGCTGTGGGAAAAATCGCAATGCATTTCTGCCGTGGTTTTTCACACATCACTTTTTGGCTGCACCCCTTTACATGGGACCTTAGCCCAAATGTGATTTAAAAGACAGAAAAAAATTAAAAGAGGCTAGAATTATACAAGATGTTTATGTGGCAGTCTTCTATGCATTTTTTCAACAAAAAAGGATGGATACAAAGCAGAGGAGAAGTATCGGTCTTTTCTTTACACCTTTTCTACTTTTATTACCCACCAAAAACTGAATGTATGATTCCAGCTTTACTTTTAGGATATCCTTTAGTCCTAAACGTAAGTAAGTATATAATTAAGCTTAGACATAGACAATTACATACCCTTCCAAAATAACATATATAGGATAACCAATTGGAAGAACATCAACCCATTCCAGATCTACACTAAATCAAATTTGACATAAAATACAACACGAGACTGAAATGCAAAAATTTCTGAGAAATGAATGAAATCCACTTAAATTATTACTGATGATAATGTTTAAACATATGCAAACAGCACACTGAAGTTCTACTGAACATGCGGTTTTACTACATCAGTGTGGTTTTTAAATTCATATTTATGCCTGTGCGGTTTTTGCTGGTAAAACTGTAACCAGGTTTACCTGCAATAATGGATATTCATGAACAAGCGTCTTTTTTAACTGTTTTTTTTTTTTTTTAAAACTGTCACAAAATAATACCACCAGAAGAAGAAGAAGACAAAGCCAAAGACAAGGAATATAAAGGCAGTCTTTGAAGTTCAGTCCACAATAGCAACAGATCTACAGCATACACCTGCCATAGCAAATGAGTCTGCATGCTACATTTGTTCAATGTCCAGGTTTTCAGCATCTCCAAAATATGTAGACATGAATGTCACTATCACTATTTTCTTACTTTTTCCCAGCAAATACTGTTATTCTTCACTTCAATTTAAGTTGCAATGGAGCATTACAAGGAATCAAGTATATCAGATATTGTGAAATCCTTTCCCATAAGCCATAAATTCATCTGTTATATCTATAAAATAGAATCCTCTGAAAAGAGGACCAATTGCAGATTATTTTCGACACCCTGGGGTGTCAGATTTTGGTTTCTGGAAATTGTATAGACAATTGAAAGAGTCTTATGACACACAGAGCTGCAATGGATTGACACTCTGTAAGTGTATTTACCAATCCATTAACTAGAAACTGGTGCCTTTAATTTACAAATCTATTTTTCAATCTGGTTCCCATTTTAGACTATTGAAAGTAAGCTGATATTTTGTATCTTACAATCCTGTTTCTGTCTATATATCAACAAGGAGATACATGTTCTTGTGACATAAAATGGAGCAAGCAGCATTCCATCATCTGACAAAGAATGAGCATCCTATAAAGTGCAAATATTAATAGCTCTCATTTTACAGAAAAGTGGGCAACATAATAAGCACATGTAGATGTACAAAAGACAGGTTGCGCCCATATGAAAAGAGCATTGCGTTAGATGTTGGTTGATGAGCTTTGACCCGTGTGCATTCAGTGCTATGTCTTTTAACTCTGCACCATGCTGAGTGCAGCATCACGCTTCATCAAGAATTGGTACACTGCAGTCAGGATAAGCGGCTCTAGATACATTGATATTTAATTCATCAAACTGGCAGCAGCTTCTCACAATAACATGTCGCACAGCAGGTGTCTCACTACTTCTGTTGGTCCAGTCTTTCATTACTCTGTATCCCCTCAGGTGACACTGACATTTTACGGAGTGTGATCTGTCATGAAACCAAAACAGGGTTGTATAGGGCATGGAGAAGCTCTCGACACAACCTCATCACATTCTCATTACTTTTGTTTGGTAACATTTAAAAGACAAAAATGTAACAGCCTCAATATTTAAATGCGCTCCATCTTCCGAGTCCATTCTGTGACACATGATGTTATTCGAATTATAGTGAAATAGTTCCCAAAGACCACCTCTTTGAGATGACCCACTCCCTTCCAGATAGATTTTTCTTATATTTTATGTAAGCTGAATCTTTATTAACAGGCCACCCACTATTCCAACCAAAGATCACTTTTGAAAACTTTTTTTAGTGGGAACCCCTTTGAAAAGACCAAACATTGGACTCACATAAGAAGTGAATCATCTGGACATGGATGTCTGATACATAATTGTACTGAACTGGCGTGAACAGGAAACTTGCAAGGGACATCAAGGGACATTATTGGAGATAAGACAGCAAAAGGAGTGAAGCTAAAACATTGCTGAACAGTACAAGGTTCGTAAACTGCCGCTTAGAGATTACATGCCAACAGTCCCATTTTTACCGGGACAATACCAGGAAATGGGCTGCCAAATGGATGTAATTTATGTAAACTTTTGCTTTATGATTTAAGCTTTTGTGCATTCCCAGGATTGGGCCTAAATGGCCCAATTTTAGATAATGAAATGATGATGATTATGGTCAAGGTTAGCAATGACAGCAAAATCTGATGGGGGACACAGCTACTTTTTCAGACCTAGTCTGGGTCTAGTTCTGTGTGATATGCAGATCTGAAGCCATTCCAAGCTTAAAATACATGATCTTGGGCTTTGTCATTCTTATTTATACTGTTTGTAGGCTATGCATGTTTGTTGACTCCATTAAACACTTAAACCAGCTTTCTGTACACTTTTTCTTTAAAAGGACAACCCTCATTAAAGACTTTTTTGTGTGAATTTGGGTGGTCCCAGTCATGTCCTAATCTTACTTGTATTGAAGTGGCAAAGCACAGGGGGACATTTGTCTAAACCTTTATACTTGTGCCAGGTGTATGTATGCAAAACTAGAACTGAGAAATCTGGACCTTATCGTTGCTAGTTTGATCAGTTTTCCTTGTTCAGTGTCATTCTACTAAAAGTCTAAAGTCGACAAAATCTACACAAGGCGCTAAGTCAATTTTGAGTGACTGTTTTTCACATTTTTTTGTTTTAATGCGGAGCAATAAAGAGTGGTTTTATGGTTTGTTAGCGAGGGGCTGGGTCTCTTATTGGATGGTTATGCACTTAAGGGTATTCTAAGTAAGGGAAAAAATCTAATCAAACTATGTTGTGTTTTTCACACACTAAAGCTACATGTTAATAGAGTAAATTGTAATATTGCCGCAATACCATACATCTGAATGAGAAATATAGATAGAAAAGTTTTCCTTACTTTGGCTTCATATGTTCACACTTTTAAGCACATGGACAGTTGAGTCTGGTAGGAGAAACTGTTTGCTATCATGTGTCTTATTCCTAGCATGCGACAAGGGTTTTTGATAAGCACAGACTGATGAGCATGGTAAAATTGTGCCAAATTGCAAATCAAGCAGGGGTATACACAAGGGAGGAAAACATTACAGGGTTAAAGGGAGGATTCAGCAAATCACTGAGGATTCAACAAATCATTGTTGTTATTTTTTAATTACTTTTTATGTCTTGCTCTTACAAAATGTTTCTGACATCCTGGGCAACCCCTTTATATCTACTTATTGTGCCGTTGTATCCTTGGCTCATTGAGGCTCTTCTCAATATGTATATGTCAGTGTGTATATATGTGAATACATGGTGCTGATGTATGGTGACCTTTGGGTACCATATGAAGAGGTTTTACTTATCCAGTTGGTCCAGCCATAATATTTTTATCTGTTGAATTCATAAAAGGCTACAAAGAAGTCCATGGGTGCCCTATTATGGCTGTGTAAAACTTGTAGGTTGTTCCAATCACTTGAGGCCTAATACTATTTGATAATACTGGTTACATTTCTGGATTTAAGCCATTATCTTCTTTACTGATTCTCTAAGATTACTATGATTTATTGCGAATCTTGAACCTTTGAAATTGGTTCTACCATCTCTTTTAGTGGATAATGCCCACACTTTTTTCTATAAATTATTCATAATACTTGTAAATTAATATATGTAAATGTTCTCCAAATAAGGAAACATGTTCTGCTTTCACAATGACTCTCAGAACGATTGCTCATTTAATTGTTCCGCAATTACAATTATGGTAATTCCTAGAAATCTCTCCATGTGTTCCAGTCACCTGTTAGTTGCTGATTTCCCTTTATGCATGTTCATGTTGACTATGTTTAGGCATTATCTCACATGGTTCACGGTGTATGCATAATTTCTTTATCAATGATACTAGTATGTGAGGGTAAAAGTAGTTTTACTTGAGTCAGACAACTTTATGGTTGATGTATTGCATGTTTTGGCCATATACAGTGAGGTTGGTTTGTATTAGATCTAGGAATAATGCATCCTCAAATCTTAGGATGGCAGAAAGGCTGAAATGAAACAATACACATTACTTTTTAATAACTAATAAAGTGATGTGAACTCATTTTTGGTTCCCATTTGGCACCCATTTTAAAAGTCTTTTTTGTGAAAAAAGGAGCCTTTCTAAACATGGACCATGTACTGATTTCTATCCACTGGAAGTAAACTATGTATGACAGCAAGCAAAAATGTATAACCACGAGGAATTGATAGAGAAAGTATATTGGAAAATTGTATAATGTTTTACTATATAAATAATAACATTTGTTTGCTGAAACTGGACAACCCTCTTAAAATTTTCAGGATTCTCTAGGATTTTAAAAATGTGGATAAGAGTAGGCATTGTGGCTAGAGATGAGAGAAGTATTCAAAAATTCGATTCGGCAACTTTGCCGAATTTCGTGATATGATTCTATTCGATCCGAATTAAATTGCGGCGAATCGTGTACTAAAAACAGCTATTTATTGGCTGCAGAGAGCCGATGTGGGCGGCAAAATGGCGGAACCCCTTGGATGCTGCGGTCATGATTGACTGCTGCATCCAAGTTGTTAAAACCCCAGATCGGTTATGGAGCAGGGTGTTAGTTGTCAGTTACAGCTAACACCCTGCTCCATAACAATGGGGGGGATAAACACTTTGGATGCAGCAGTCAAACATGCCGTGTGCGCTCGCGAAGGGGTTAAAGGGATGTGACATCACAGGGCTGGCTGCTGATTGGCTGCCCACATGGCATTGTGGGTGATCCCGCGTTTCCAGAGTTCCTTGAACTAAATGCGAATCATTACCACGAAGTGTGAGGAAATTCGGATTCGATGCAAATCGAATATTTTCTGAAATTCAGATCGAATTCCACTTCTGCAGCTTCAATTCGCTCATCTCTAATTGTGGCCAAAAAAAAAAAACTCAACGATTCAATGTTCTGCTGATCCAGGGCAACCGCTGTGGTGGTCCCTTCTGGTCTTACTTCCCTGCTTTGAACACATGCCATACACCCACAAGAATTCTGAATCCATTCAATGGCTCTCAGCAGTGATGCTTACATGTATGGTACATAACCTATGAGACCAGCAACTGGCTGCAGTGGTCAAGTGTATATATTGTATTTCATCATTGCAGGACCAGTAAACAGAGATTGCAAGGGACCACCGGAGTGGCTGTGCAGAGTGCTGTGAGATTGTACAGGTGAGGTTTTTTTTTTTATAACATTGTCTGCTCTTAACTATATTTTTTAAAATCCCATGGAATCCCACTAAGTTGTCATTTTGCCCACATAACCTTCTTTCTAAATACGCACACTTGGTTTAGACAGGCATGCAAGTGTTCTCAGTGAACAAAAGGCAATAATTCAGTGCCAAATTACCGTGGTAGAGGATTATCTCCCATTATAGCAAAGGATTGGACATGTTAGAATCAAACATGCCTGATCTTTCTTCTGACATCTGACATCAAAGGTGAGTTAGGAAAACTTAATTTACATTAGTTAACCTGGCAAAAGTTTGGGTGATATTTTTCAGTTATGAGAATATTTATAATACCTTTATCTGCCATTTACAATGCCCAATTATTGTTTTTTTGCTATAGAATAGTGTTTCTTGTTTTTATAGTGATGATGGACTATATAATTTACAACATAATGCTGATTTATAAAACAGGCCAGTTCTACAGTAGTCATGAAGTAAGTATACTTGTCCTTTCCTTATCTTACCCCTTGGCTGGGCATGTCCAGATATGTATGCCATAAGATGACAGCTTTTCCCAGATATAAAAAAAAAAAAAAAAAAAAAAACATGCAAAAACATGCATGTGTCGCTGAAAAAAGACACAAAAATTAGTTCAAATACAAATTTTCAAAGTTGGTTGGTTCAGAAATAAAATGAGCCATTTCTTAATGATTTTTATGTGCTGAATTCAAATATCAAAAGGAAAACTATCAATTGGCTCTAGCTTCTATGATATTGAAGAATTCTCGTTTTACTGTTATGTAAATTGTATAGATTATAATATATAATTGTGACTTCTGCAATCATATAGGTGCAAGTTTATTGTTCATAAAATTTTGAAATTCTGAGGAAACTTAGCTGTATTTAAAATCAACTATAATTTACAGAGATGTCTAAGCACTTTTACAAATTATAATTATATTTAGGCTAATATGCTATTGAACTCTGCAACGTAGGTCCTCATTCATTGGCTCTTTTTCACACGTCTCTTGTATTCAGGCATCGGATTGTCTCCGATAACTGTCCAGCAGTAGTCTGCAAGCATTGATGGGTTCCATTTACCCTTATATCTTTTTTCCATAGTCGCAATTTCCTGGTGAAATCGCTCACCATGTTCATCGCTCATCGCCCCACAGTTTGGTGCAAAGAAGTCTAGATGAGAGTGCAAGAAATGAATCTTTAAAGACATGTTACAACCCAGGTTTTTATATGCCTTGAGGAGATTTCCCACCAACACTTCATAGTTATCTGCCTTGGTGTTTCCCAAGAAATTTGTTATTATTAACCGGGATGCTTCCCATGCCGCCTTTTCCTTGCCACACCACAACTGTGAAACTCATCATCTTGAAAAAGCACACGAAACTGAGGACAAATAAAGACTCCTTCCTTTATCTTTGCTTCACTCAACCTTGGAAACTTACATAGGAGATACTTGAATGCCTCTTCATTTTTATCCATCGCCTTTACGAAGTTCTTCATAAGACCCAGCTTGATATGCAATGGAGATAGCAGAATCTTTGTTGATTCGAGCGCTGGATGCATAAAATTTTTAGTCCCTGGCTGCAGTGAGTGGCCAGTCTCTTTTCTTTTAGTGGTCTGATCTTGCACAACTGTTCCATTCACATAGGAAGCAGCAGTACTTTGTGTATCCACCCTGGAGACCAAGCACTAGCGCAACCACCTTCAAGTCAAGACAGAGGCACCACAGATGTTGATCATAGTTTATGCATCTCAAAAGCTGTTTCATGTTGTTATATGTTTCCTTCATGTGAACTGCATAACCAATTGGAACTGATGGTAGTGCATTGCCATTGTGCAGTAAGACAGCTTTAAGACAGCTTGGATGAATCGATAAATAGCCTCCACTCATCTGGGTTATAGTTGATGTCGAGAGCTTCCATTAAACTGCAGAGGTTATTGCATACGAAAAGATCACCCTCCTTGAAGAAGAATTGGACAAAATGCTTTCGACAGTCCCGGAACAAAGAAATCCGAACATCATCTGCTAGCAGATTCCACTGTTGAAGTCTGGAACCTAAGTTTAATTAGAATTCCATCACCTGGCCTTTATTGGCATCTTTCTATTGGTCATTCTGAGATGATGCAATTCTAGTAGATGATGCAATACTGATGATGCAAACTTTTCCCAGAATTGTATTAAAGGCTGTGAGAAATATCAAAAGCACCTCTGTATCATGAAAATTAGAGCCAATTTCAAAATTTGAGCATCATTTTGGATTTCAGCACCCCACAATTAGTTGAGATCGACTGTTTTCATGTTTGAACTAATTTGGCTGTAGACCAGTGTAACCCAAATGCAGTGGTGAACCTAGCCTCTTTGCTGCCTGAGGCAGACTATAGAAAGACACCCCCCCAAAAAAATAAAAAAAATTGAGTTTCCATGCTACTAGCTTCACACGCTGCTATCGTTGCACAGTATACACAATACACAAATTTATAAAACAGTTTTTAAGAATTCTTCTTCCTGTATTACTTCAGTATCAGATCAACAACACAGCATTAACAATGAAAGTAACTTCACACATCTCCTGCTTGGTGGATGGACGAGCCCACGTGGCCCCCATTCTCTATAATAGGAGCCCCGCAGATAGTTGAGTACTGTACTTCGGTTCGTCCATCCACTAAGTGACACGCCTATATTCAGCCTCGCTGAAGCTTCTCTGTTTACATAGTGTCATTCATCTCGTAGCGGCCATGTCATGTAACTACAGCCTCATCCTATACATGTCTATGTGACAAGACTGTACTTACATCACACGGTCACTATAAACAGACAGCGTGTGATATAAACTGGTGCCATAGCCCCTTCATACAGCTGATCGGGGGGGGGGTTTCATTGATCTCTTATTGATGATCTGTCCTAAGGATAGGTCATCAATAAAAATGAGTTGGAAATCCCCTTTAATATAGCCCAAGTGCCACCTTAAAGGGGTTGTCCAGGATAATCACTTTTTTAATATGAGGCTGGGGAAGGTGCTCCGGTATCTGCTGGCATGTTCCAGTCCTGCTGCTCAGGTGTTTTCTTCCAGCAGAAGTCCCAACAGCACTGTGACATCCCGTGTCAGCGACCTCAACAGTCATGTGCGGTGGGGACTTTTGCCAGAAGAAAACACCGGAGAAGCAGAACCAGACCGCTGTGGGAGACATCAAAGCACAAGGTACAGGTGAGTAGGTGTTTTTTTTTTTTTTTAAATCACTTTCCCTGGTCTCATATTAAGAAAGTGGTTATCCTGGACAAGCCCTTTAATTAATTGCCCCCTTATATTATGCCCCTGATTCCCCCTGACATAAATACTTCTCTCTTAATGACCCTTTACAAAAATGATGCCCCCTTCTATTCATAATGTCCCCTAATGAACGCTTTTATAATTGACCATCCCCTTATAAATGCTTCCTAATGGCCCCTTATATAAATAACCCCCCTTGTATTAATAATGCCTTTATATAAATAACACCTCTTAAGTTCATAATGCCCCCTTATATAATATGCCCCTTCCTAACGAACACTTATCAGGGGAGTAACTAGCAAAGACTGGACACCCCCCCCCCCCCACAGCATAGCACCCCCTTTCCTGGCCCCCACACAGTATAACGCCCCATTTACACACACTATAATATTCCACAGCAGCCCCTGCACACAGTATTACACGGTATTATGGCCCATGGTGGCCCTTGCACACTGTATTACATGGTATTATGGCCCGCAGCGGCCCCTGAACACGGTATTATTGTCCGAAGCAGCCCCTGCACATGGTATTATGCTCCGCAGCAGCCCCTGCACGTGCTATTAGGTCCCGCAGTGGCCCCTGCACACGATATTATGTTCCACAGCGGCCCCTGAATACAGTATTATGCTCCACAGTGGCCCCTGCACACAGTATTATGCTCCACAGTGGCCCCTGCACACAGTATTATGCCCCATAGTGGCCCCTGCACACAGTATTAGTATCATGCCCTATAGTGGCCCCTACACACAGTATTATGCCCCATTTTGGACCACTCATGAACTATTATTATACTCTGGGGTCTTGTCAGAGGTGGTGACAAACATAAAAACCAGTGTTACTTACCTATCCTGGGCTCTGGTGCACTCCCTGCAGCTTTCGGCCCTCTTTAATTGCACACAGTCAAGTGTGCCAGGCCGGCAGCGCGCTGATGATGTCACCAAAGAGGGCAGAAGCCTGCTGCTGGGGGTAACACCGGATCGCAGGCGAGGTGAGTAACAATGGTTTTTATGTTACCTCGCCTCCCCTGGGCCTCCGATTATTATACTCTGGGGTCTAAAAAGACCCCAGAGTATAATAATAGTAGTATTTGAGGCCCGCAACCTCACTTTCCTATCCCCGTTCCTGCTCACAGCTGCTTCTGCTCCCCCCTTTTGCGTCCCATAGCAGAAGGGGAAGCAGAGGCAGCCACAGGCAGGAGCGGGGATAGGTAAGTAAATAGGGCCCGTTACCTGCTGGGGTTACTCTAGCAGGTAAAGGCCTATTTATTTAAAAAAAAAAAAAGTTATCCTCACCTACCTGCAATCCCTTGATGGAGCCACCGCCTTCTTTTCTTGACCCACGCATTGAACGTCTGCGTCTCAGCGCAGGAGGAGTGATGACGTCATTGTATCGCCACCTGCGCTGAGATGCGGACGTCTCGTAAGCCAGCACAGGTCCACTTTGTTTTTTTTGTTTTTTAAAGCGGCCTGTCTGCCCCTCCAGACAGTGACGGAGAGTGCCACCTGAGGCGGTCGCCTCACTTCACCTCATTATAGATGTGCAACTGCCCAAATGATAAAAATGTTATAGCCCTCAAAATCGTATATTGTGTTTGGTCCTGAGCTAGAGAAATTGGCCCGTTACTGAAGTGATTAATCAAGTTCTAGGTAAGGTAAAGGCAGATACACCTGTATAAGGCTAAGGCCCAACGTAGTGGGCCGCAGTAAAAATGTGCTGTGGGAAAAATCGTGGCGGCAACACATCACGGTGTTGGAAATCGCAGCATTTCCATGCTGAATATTTTTTTACAATGTGTGGATGGGATTCGTTAGACTGTAAAATGCCGCAGTTTTTGCTGCAGTATTTCCGCAACGGTCAAACCACATTGTTTACGCCAAGTGGGGCCCTGGCGGTAAAGAAATATAAAGTGTAAACTACCAATGTTTTGGGGAAGTGGAAAGATTTTAGGCACTGAAATATGTCAAAGTGACTATGCCACTTACTATCACAAACATACATACATGATCTAGAAGTAGTTGGGTAAAATAAGTCCAATGGGTAAAATATAGTCAAATAACACTCCAGGTTCAGTACACACATAAACAGCAACAGTTTGTAGCACAAGTAGGTAAAGAAGAAATTAACCAGATTATTGAGGAGTCTCCATTATTTGGCAGGGAGAAAGTACTTGCATCGGTATTATATAGGTGTTAGATATCTCAATCTCAATTTCTTATGGGTTCAATTTTTACAGCATTCACTACTGTATGTGGTAAATATTACATGTTACCTGTATTCTGTGGTTCAGTACGATGACAGCAATGCCAAATTTATACAGTATTTTTATATTTTGAAACCTTTTAAAAAATTAAAAACTTTGCAAAATATAAACATTTCTTTGTGTTACCATGTTCTGATACCTGTAACTTTTTCATATTTACATGCATGGAGCTGGGTAAGGCGTCTTTTTATGTGGGACAAGATATGGTTTTTATTGATACAAATTTTTTATTAGGAGGCAAAGTGTTGAAAAAACAGCGATCTTACCATTTCGATTTTTTCCCTTGCTGCAGCATTCACCGTATGGGATAAATATTTTTATATTTTAATAGTTTGAGCATGCAGATACCTAAAGTGTTTATGTTTATTTATGTTTACTTATTTTGATATGTGATCTAGGAAAAAAGGGGGTGATTGGAAATTTTATATTTTTTGTGTTTTGTTTTTTTTTTCAGACCCCCTAGGGACCTTAAACTCTAGGGGGACTCATACAATACACCTGCCTATGTAATAACAAGCCTGGGAGCCTTCAATAGATCCCGGCTGTCATGGCAACCGATCGTCATCGAAGTTCGGTGATAATTAAAAATGGAGGCACCTATGGTGCTTGTGCACTTTAGATATCACGGTCATGATTTGCCGCAATATCTAAAGCATTAACAGCCACGATCAGTGCTGGCTGTTGGTGCTGGCTATTACTGTATATACAGCCTGCATCCCCCGTGTATGGAGAGGACTCAGCTCCTGAGCCCCTTCCTTACAGCCCCTCACATCTAATCATGTACATGTTTGTGATTTTACGCGAAGGGATTAAACAGGAATTCCATCTCTTGGGAATTGCATAATTGACAATTCCATTACAATAGAAGGGCTGAGGGTGGGGTAAATAGGAAAACAAGGCAAGGAATTTTCAGAGGCAAGGAAATAGAAAATAGCTGTCCAGTATTACCAATAGCTCAGTGGGATGAGCTATTGCTTAGGATATCAGAATGTGTGGCTCAAATTTCGATATCTAATTCTTAAATAGGTGTCTAATCTACACACTTTAGTTCACTAAACAGTGTAAAAATTGGCAGTGATTCCTACCATATTTTTACACTATAGGAAAATTTCAATGAGTGAATCTCTTTGTAGGGATCCAGTGTATTAGTCTTTTTTTTTGCTAAAGTGAATATGATTTTTGCACTGTTTTTTTGTATGCCCCCAATTCTAAACACACTTATGTGTTGCCCTTGAACATGCATCTATACATTATAAGGCAAACTGCGCCCTACAAATAACCGTAATGAGATTACTATTGAAGTTTAAATTGTGATTTAATGCAAACAAAATGTTAACATTAATAAATAACATTTCATGCCCATTTATTCTTTATATGCACTCATTCCCTGTAAGGCATCAGTCACTGATTTGACTTCCAGGATAATATATATGCAAATAATACCTAAATCTATTTGTACTCTTCAAATATTACTCATCAAATTCAGGCACATATCTTCTGTCTTATGATAATATTCCGTATGAATGGTCCAGAAGTTGTCATTTTTCTACCTAAACCAACATTCAGTTTTATGATCATTTTGATGGAGCTAACATAATCAGCACATTGCCCAGAATTTATGTGAATCCTGTCTGTATATCTTATGAGATTAACCATTTGGGAAAAAGCTTATTTTTCCTGTATGTAATAGAAATGCCAAATGATGGCATTCCTTCATCTGTTGCTCTCCATTTCAAGGTGCACCCTTTTAACATTACCATGCCTTTACTTATGTAATGGAATTGCCATTTAAGCAACTCCCAAGTGATGTAATTGCTGGTTTTGCCATTTCCAAATACAATGCAGGAAACCATTCTGGTAGGTAGCGTCTAAGGCACCTCTGAGGTTTTCACCAGAGCCCACAGCAAGGCAGGATGGGCTTTGCAGATCAGAGATCTAGGTTACCCATTCAATCTGGTGTCAAAAAATAGATGCACTTGCAAACTAAAGTCCAGACCAGCAAACCAACAGCAGAGTAAAACATACAAGACGAGTCAAAACCAGGAGAGCACAGGAGTATCCAAATTGATAGCAATAGAATAAGTGTCCAAGGCAGAGACGAGTCCAGGAATTCACAGATACAGCCAAATCAGTGAGAACTCGGAAAAGCAGGAACGCAAGCCAAAATCAGTAACCAGAGACAAAGTAGGAAACCAGATAAGTTCTGAGAACACAAACCAACAAT
Source organism: Leptodactylus fallax (assembly GCA_947044405.1). Lineage (NCBI taxonomy): Eukaryota > Metazoa > Chordata > Amphibia > Anura > Leptodactylidae > Leptodactylus > Leptodactylus fallax. The sequence goes on from CAMRHE010000094.1 coordinate 1,270,779, forward strand.
CAATAGTAGGCACCTGAGTCGTCTCAACGTAGAGTTTAAATACTCCACCAAGTTTAACCCTTTCCCAACATCGTCGTACTATGACGACAGATGTCGGGTATTCAGGAGTTGAGCGATTGCCATAGCTGTCATGTCTCCAAGTATAATACAGCAGAGAACCAGCAGCAATGCCCGCGATCAGTGCCCACTCTGATTGCGGGCATTAACTCCCCTGATGCTTCTGTTCATGCTGAGTAAGGTATCATTTTCCTGCCATTTTGGGGTGGATTTGGGGGCGGCCCAAGGAGTGATATCAAGGGCCAGCGATCCATTACTATGACAGTTGGGAGCCTACTGAAGGCTCTCAGGCTTGTCATTCATTTGCTTCTATTATAGAACCATTGCATTGGCAATAAAAGCATCAGTATTTTTCTATACACTGCAATGTATTGAATTAGTGATAAGGCCCCCTGGGGTTCGAGACCCTTAGGGGGTCTAAAAATAAAAGTAAAAAAAATAAAATAACAAATAAAAAAAGGATTAAAAATTCAAATCACCTCTCTTTTGCTAGAACAAAAATAAAAGTACATAAATAAAGTTAAACACATACACATTAGGTATGCCTGAAATACAAACCTATAAAAATATTTTTTCCATACTGTGAACAGTGTAACGGGAAAAAAAAAATCAAAAGAGCCGAACGGCATTTTTTCGCTATTATGTCTCGCATTAAATTTTTAATAAAAAGCGATCAAAACATCAGACATTCCCCAAAATGGTATAAATAAAAAGTACATGTGACCCACTCATCGTCTCTGACTGGCTGCAGACCCAGCCACAGGTTGACTTGTAGGCATAGCAACCTTAAATCGATGGCTGTGAGCAGTGCTGCCATAAAAAGTATGATGGCTACCCTTGAGATGACACACATCGAGATTCCTAACAACTAAAAGGCAAAAAAGAAAGGCAGGGGTGCTCCCTAGTGAAGCCTGTATAGGTGAAACATCTAATGATCTGTTGCATCAAATTAATCTTTCCCCATAGTAGGAAATGGCTGCAGCTCTAGTCCATGGTGATTTGATCAAGACAAAACATTAATTGAAGAAATTTTTTTGTAGAAAAAAAGACTTTAAAAAAGCGCTGCGATAATAAAAATTAAGTAATTTATTAAAAAATAAAGTAAAGTACAAGTAAAAAGTTTTTATCTGTTTTACTGCTTTTGAACAAGAAACCCTGAAAATTTCATTTGTCTTTTATTTTCACCATAATTTTTTTTTATTTTGCCAATGATGGAGCTGTGTGGGGACTTGTTTTTGTGGTGTAAATTGACGGTTTAATTGGTACAATTTTAGGGGATATACAGCATTTTGATAGCTTTTTATTCAACTTGTGGCAGGATGTACAAAAATTTTGAAACATCTTTTTACATTTATTTTTTATGGCATCCACTGCAAGTTAAATAATGTGATAATTTAATAGGTTGAGTTGTTTTAGACACAGAAATACCAATTATAGGTACTTTTTTAACATTTTTTTCTCATAAAACATTCTAATTAGGATAAATGCTTTGGGGGGATTTAAAAAAAAAAAAATCATCACAGCATGGAAAGTATTCAGTGATGACTAATTTCCAATAATTTATATCACTTTGCACCAGGGATTTAAGTATATGCATGACTAATAATACATTTATTGCACCCATAAACTACAGATGTAGCAAAGTTCAACATTACAGATAATTTAAATAAATTATTGCAGCACCGTAACAACCTTGTCCATCCGGGCTTTGCCGCCATCCTCCAGCCGCAGGCTGTGACACAGGAGGTGGGTTCAGCTGTGATTCCTTCCTTTGGGTTCTTCTTGTATTGACTAAACACTGTCCTACTCCCTCATCATTGTAATTAATTTTCCACCACACCCATCTCCTTCACCTTGGTTTCCCTCTGCTTCTCTAATAGTTAATCTTAGCCTTACCTGTGTGATTGACAGCCTAGGACAGTTCAGGCAAGTAGGCAGGGACGGGGGGGGGGGTCAGCTTAGGGCTCACTGTCTTATCGTGCCCCTCCCCCAGGCTTCACCAACAGCTACTGGGGAATCGCTCTTCCAGAAATTCCCTTATAAGCACACAGTAACTTGAATTTTTCAAAGGCTTCCAGTTGCTATTTTTTCGTGATATAACACTGTGTTATTAGATTACAGTTAAAGAATGTCACAGATGTGCCCTTACCCATCCACTTTGCTGGGGATGTCTAGATATGGGTATTGTAAGTTAAAAGGGGTATTCCCATGAACATAATCATATCTATATTTGTAGATAATTAAAAGTTAAACATTTTTGCAAATATAAGTAGTTAAAGATTCTGCAGAGTTTTAAAGATTTCCTCTAACTATCTTAGTGATGACAGTCTGTTTTCCTGATCGGTTGCCAATGGATACGACCACACATGCAGAAACTTTCTATGGTCTGGGACTTGCCAAAAACCCAGCTATGATTTTCTTATTGTAGCTGGGTTATCAGGCAGGGACACTACATGTATCAGAAGATATCCCGGTCACAATAAGGCAACCCTTGCTGATTTTCTGAACTTAGAAAGATCCTGCATTCATGGTCGTATACATTGGCAACCGATCAACACAACAAGACTGTGACCACAAGATATTTAGAGAAAATCTTTAAAACTCTGCAAAATGTTTAGTTACTTATCCTTGCAAAAATGTTTAACTTTTAATTTTCTACAAATTTAAAAATGGTTATGTTCATGGGAATACCCCTTTAAGCAGTTTTTCTAAAAGCAACATGATTTCATGATAAGTTAAGGGGTTATCCAGTTTCAGTAAATAAATGTTATTGTTTGTATAATGAAAACAGTGGCGTAAATGCCGAGGTAGCAGATGTAGCGGCTGCCACAGGGCCCGGGACATTAGGGGGCCCAACGGGCCCCTAATGTTTTTTTTGTTTTGTTTTTTTTTTAATAGGTCATTACCTACTGGCATAACCCCAGCAGATAACAGGTCCTATTTACTTACCAATCCCCGCTCCTGCTCATGGTCACCAGCGCTTCTCCTTCTGCGGAAACGGAGGCGGCTGTGAGCAGGAGCGGGGATTGGTAAGACCACAGCCCACGAACCCCACAAACACTGCTATTATTATACTCTGGGGTCTTTTCAGACCCCAGAGTATAATGATCGGAGGCCCGGGGAGGTGAGAGAACATAAAAAACAACGTTACTTCTGTGCTCCGGCAGTCTTCAGGTGACGTTCCAGAAGGTCACATGGGCCAGGCCAGCGTCATTATGCGTTGCGACGCCGGCCTGGCTCACAAGACGCCTGGTCCAACATTGAAGAGGTCCGAAAGTAGCGGGGAGTGCGATGGAGCCAGGGAGAGGTAAATAACATTGTTTTTTATGTTTGCATCCTCCCCTGGGTGTCCGATAATTATACTCTGGGGTCTGAAAAGGGGCATAATGGGGTCTCTATGGGGCATAATAGTGTGTGCAGGAGCCACTATGGGGCATAATACTGTGTGCAGGAATGCGGGGAATGAAGTTTGTGCAAGGGGGAGCCATGTCAAATGTTCGCCTTGGGGCCCAGCCATTCCTAGTTACGCCACTGAAAAGTTATACAAATTTCCAGTATACTGTACTTTCTATATCAATTCCTTTCTATACTTTCTAGATCTCTGCTGTCTGTTATTCCTTTTATACTTTTTATTTTTATGCTAAAAATCAGTCTATGATGGAGAGTCCATGGTCATAGTGATGTACAGTACACATAAGTGCACATTACTTTACCAGACAGAGATCCAAATACTCTAAAGTAGCAGTAGGTCAGTATATAGTCAAATAAGGGAGGATGAGGAGAAAATAATATCTGCAGGGGTTACAGTAGTAGTATTGTCAGCTATGCGAGCGAACTGTATAGACACAGACAAATGAATGATCGTTGTAATTATTGACATTTTTTGCTCTTTTATATTCTTTAAATGCATTTATTCAAAAAATATTAAGATACATTATATATATATATATATATATATATTTTCTTTTTTTTAAAAAAAAAACTTTTCTCAAGGGATAACTTTCAATAGATTGCAGTGAGGTAGCTGCTCTGCTACACACGAAACTCTGACCCTGAATCAGGTCGTCTACAAATGATTTAGCACTGGGTTCACAACGAACATGCGATGCGCTGCGGGAGAGAGGCGGCAAGAGAAAATATATTATTTCTACAACCCATTCCTTCTGTACCCTGTTGTTTTTTTTTTTGGAACAGAAGGGGGCCCATTTTTAATTTTTGCTATGGGCACATGTGATTTCTATGTATGACAGTGCAAATAAGAGAGAAAGATAAGTCAGGGTTCATCTGTATAATAGTGAGCTGGAAACACCCTAAAAAGCATTGCTTTGTTGATAGATTTTACCATTATAAAAAGGCATGTAAAGTAAATGCTTCCATGTATGTAAGGGAACAAATATATCCAAGAAATATACCGAATTAAAAAAAAAAAAAATGATTGAATGCAAGAAAGCAACAACAAAACATTTCCTTGGCCCTTGGACAAAGGAAGTATAAGGCGACTCCCAGATACCAGGGTGACAGGGAAAGCTAAAATGGTTGACAGAAAACTGCAGTAAGGCAACTACTTCCTGTCCGAAAAGACAGAAGGCATAAATCTGAAGTACAAGTAGTTAAGTATGCAAGAAAAATACTGGTGGAATAAGATGGAGATAGAGGAATGGAACTTATATCAGGATGTCATGTAATATCAGAATTCTAGACACATCAGAAATTTATGAAGGGTGAATTTCACTGGTGCAAATCCAGATGATATTTTCCAAATGACAGTGATAGATACATGTAACAGGATTTCGCTGTCCCTATATTTAATATGCAATCCACAGTACATTACAATACAGGTTTCACTCAGTGGTTGATGGAATAACATATTTATATTCCTGAATTCCTCATTACAGGTAATTGTAAATGTAATTGACAGGAATCTATATGTGAAAATTAGTCCTTTCAGTTATCTATAAGGCTGCCACAATATATTGGACATTTAAGATGGATAATAATGACAGTAATGCCATGTGTTATTGTGTCATTTTACATACAGTCATGGCCAAAAGTTTTGAGAATGACACAAATATTATATTTTCACATGATCTGCTGCCCTCTGGTTTTTATGTGTGTTTGTCAGATGTTTTTATCACATACAGAAATATAATTGCATTCATATTATGAGTAACAGAAGCTTATATTGACTGAATGAGTTAATGCAGCAAGTCAATATTTGCAGTGTTGACCCTTTTTCTTCAGGACCTCTGCAATTCTCCCTGGCATGCTCTCAATCAACTTCTGGACCAAATCCTGACTGATAGTAGTCCATTCTTGCAGAATCAATGCTTTAATTTTGTCTGAATTTGTTGGTTTTTGTTTGTGCACCCATCTCTTGATGATTGACCACAAGTTCTCAATGGGATTAAGATCTGGGGAGTTTCCAGGCCATCGACCCAAAATCTCTATGTTTTGTTCCCTGAGCCATTTAGTTATCACCTTTGCTTTATGGCAAGGTGCTCCATCATGCTGGAAAAGGCATTGTTGAGCGCCAAACTGCTCTTGGACGGTTGGGAGAAGTTGCTCTTGGAGGACATTCTGGTACCATTCTTTATTCATGGCTGTGTTTTTAGGCAAGACTGTGAGAGAGCCGATTCCCTTGGCTGAGAAGCAACCCCACACATGAATGGTTTCAGGATGCTTTACAGCTGGCATGAGACAAGACTGGTGGTAGCGCTCACCTCTTCTTCTCCGAATAAGCTGTTTTCCAGATGTTCCAAACAATCGAAAAGGGGATTCATCAGAGAAAATGACTTTACCCCAGTCCTCAGCAGTTCACTCCCTGTACCTTTTGCAGAATATCAGTCTGTCCCTGATGTTTTTTCTGGAGAGAAGTGGCTTCTTTGCTGCCCTCCTTGAGACCAGGCCTTGCTCCAAGAGTCTCCGCCTCACAGTGCGTGCAGATGCACTCACACCTGCCTGCTGCCATTCCTCAGCAAGCTCTGCACTGCTGGTAGCCCGATCCCGCAGCTGAAACACTTTTAAGAGACGGTCCTGCCGCTTGCTGGTCTTTCTTGGGCGCCCTGGAGCCTTTTTGGCACCAATGGAACCTCTCTCCTTGAAGTTCTGTGATGCGATAGATTGTTGACTGAGGTGCAATCTTTCTAGCTGCAATACTCTTCCCAGTTAGGCCATTTTTGTGCAGTGCAATGATGACTGCACGTGTTTCTTTAGAGATAACCATGGTTAACAGAAGAGAAACAATGATGGCAAGCACCAGCCTCCTTTTAAAGTGTCCAGTGGTGTCATTCTTACTTAATCATGACAGATTGATCTCCAGCCCTGTCCTCATCAACACCCACACCTGTGTTAATGGAGCAATCACTGAAACGATGTTAGGTGGTCCTTTTAAGGCAGGGCTGCAATGATGTTGAAATGTGTTTTGGGGGATAAAGTTCATTTTCTAGGCAAATATTGACTTTGCAAGTAATTGCTGTTAAGCTGATCACTCTTTATAACATTCTGGAGTATATGCAAATTGCCATTAGAAAAACTGAAGCAGTAGACTTTGTAAAAATTAATATTTGTATCATTCTCAAAACTTTTGGCCATGACTGTAGAATCGTAATATAATTGTAGGTGTTAAATCCAATAATATAATAGTGGGTGCACCAGAAATGAAATAAGCTGTCAGCGCTGCAACGTTCAGTGATTGTCCAGACATCACAGGAAACTAGTTTGCCAACTTGCTAATTGTTTTTTTTACACAATATATAATTTTAATACTTATATTATATACAAGGAACAGGAAGGAAATGACTAATCTTCGCGATATCTAAATTAATACATACATTTCCTTGATCACCACCACACATCATTTGTCTATGTGACATTCAGCAGCTATGTCACATATCAGTAGTATAGTCACTCAGTTTTAAGTGACATGGAATTATTTTTAAGTTGATCTAATGGATGTAGTACATCCAATGCTGAGTGTAATGTAAGGTTTAAGAAATCAATGGAACTACTTTACCTCAGTAAATTTCTGCTTTCTAATCTGAGATAACTTGTGTTTGTTAGAACTTCCTAGTGCCACTGCCCCAGATACCAGCTTGCCCATTCCTCACATCTTCTTCCTGTTAATGCAGCCTGCCATAGCACAGCAGTGGCTCCCGTGCACTGCTTCTAACTGACCTGCAGTCTTTAAAGTTGCTGGACACTTTGGGTGGCCATGAGTCCCCCTGGAGCCTCAAGCCATAGGCGGCCTCCCATATGGCTCATATAATAATCCAACATTGTGTAGAGTTGGTTGGACTGAAGTTAATCTATTTTGAGATCTGTATCCTTTAGAAAATTGGGAAACACTCTGTTAGAGAGATGTGATCAAATAGGTCAGTCTGTGAGAAAAGATGTCACGAGGGTGGCATGGGGAGTAGTCTATGAGGGAGAAGCATGGGGAAGAGTGTATGTGAAAGACGGGAGGAAAGAGGGAGCTGTCTTTGTGATATAGGGGGCATACAGAACAGCCTGTATGAGAAAGGGAGGGAGAAGGAGAGCAGTTTATGGGGAAATAGACCATGGCATTAGAATATGACAATAAGAAGCACTTCCCAGTAATACCATATAGCCTGTGTTGTGGATATCCTAGAAATGTTTAAGATGAGAATACCCTATTAAGCTTGGAATGAGCAACATCATGTTCCTCATGTTCCTGGTGTTGACATGGTCACATGGCTGAATCTCATGAAATATTGAATGGATTGTAGATAGATGGATAGAAGCAGCCTCACAGAGCACACCACATAGCTCCACCTCTGCTACTGGCTCTTCCTCCATTACTGGTTTACCTATGCCGCTTCAGACCCTTAGCACCTCAAGCACTGAACCATAGTATCATTTTTCTGTGTACTTCAAAATGTTAATATGTATATTTTACACTTTTCATTATAGTTTTCTTTTCTTTGTGTGTGGGTCCACCATAAGTATAAGTAAGAAAATTTGCAACAACTAAAAGTAAGTAACTAGTAGACAGTAATGATGGGTTGCGGGCGACTAGTTTTTGGGCTCTCTATCTCTCCCTCTATCTGTGCCAGAGAGTGGAAGTAGAGGTAGTAGAAATTGGAATTCTACTATTGGTACACTGAGAAATACCAGTGATAAGTAGAGATCGTAGTAGTAAAGGACTGATGAATATCCTAAGTATTATGAAAAAAATGTTAAGGTTTTACAAGATTTTGTATACATCTGAAGTCAGATACATAACATCTGATTTATCTTACTTTTTAGAGGCTATTTCTGTTACTAGGTTGTCAGTATTTAATAGGAAGTCTCTATACACACACCAATTATGGTCACGAAAAATAAGACTAAACATAATATCCTTACACCTTGAAGAGCTTACACTCATAAACAGGTAAAAGAAATATATTACAGACACTATGAAAAGCTATGGAAAAAAAATCCCAATCTACACAGGTTAGGCACACATCCATCACATCCATTTTTGTACTAAATATCAGCATACAATCAGCTGCTTCTAAGGTCAGTGATATAGAGTCATGGGTCAGGGATATAATATTATTGCAGTCATTTACACATTCTGCTCCAAATATTGAAGTAGGGAGAAATACCTTGATTTGGTTCTTACCTACTTTTGCTGTGTATGGAGAAATATTTCTCTTACCAACTTATTTTTAGGAGATATCCAGGGGAAATAAATGCTATTTATGTATTATTGATTTGCCTAATGATGTTATGTTAGGGGTAGGTAACCAGGCCAACGATCCTTTGCCAGTTGTATTACATGGATCTGTATCATCTAATGGTGGGGAATATGAACTGGTCAAAGCAATTATCTAACAGAAACCTAATGGGTCAGTGAATTGTATAGGGGACAGTTTAGCAGGAAAGTCACACATCTTAGGGATGTTTGACAAAAAGCTATTATTGGTCCACTGTGAATGGCAACAACTATATTCAGCACATTTTTAAATAGAAAGTTGCTTAGACATACAGTAATTTGAGCTACAGTGCCTTGCGAAAGTATTCGGCCCCCTTGAACTTTTCAACCTTTTGCCACATTTCAGGCTTCAAACATAAGGATATAAAATGTAAACTTTTTAGCGAAGAATCAACAACAAGTGGGACAAAATCGTGAAGTGGAACGAAATTTATTGGATATTTTAAACTTTTGTAAGAAATAAAAACTGAAAAGTGGGGCGTGCCAAATTATTCGGCCCCCTTAAGTTAATACTTTGTAGCGCCACCTTTTGCTGCGATTACAGCTGCAAGTCGCTTGGGGTATGTCTCTATCAGTTTTGCACATCGAGAGACTGAAATTCTTGCCCATTCTTCCTTGGAAAACAGCTCGAGCTCAGTGAGGTTGGATGGAGAGCGTTTGTGAACAGCAGTTTTCAGCTCTTTCCACAGATTCTCGATTGGATTCAGGTCAGGACTTTGACTTGGCCATTCTAACACCTGGATACGTGTATTTGTGAACCATTCCATTGTAGATTTTGCTTTATGTTTGGGATCATTGTCTTGTTGGAAGATAAGTCTCAGTCTCAGGTCTTTTGCCGACTCCAACAGGTTTTCTTCCAGAATGGTCCAGTATTTGGCTCCATCCATCTCCCCATCAATTTTAACCATCTTCCCTGTCCCTGCAGAAGAAAAGCAGGCCAAACCATGATGCTGCCACCACCATGTTTGACAGTGAGGATGGTGTGTTCAGGGTGATGAGCTGTGTTGCTTTTACATCAAACATATCGTTTTGCATTGTGGCCAAAAAGTTCGATTTTGGTTTCATCTGACCAGAGCACCTTCTTTCACATGTTTGGTGTGTCTCCCAGGTGGCTTGTGGCAAACTATAAAATGAGACTTTTTATGGATATCTTTGAGAAATGGCTTTCTTCTTGCCACTTTTCCATAAAGGCCAGATTTGTGCGGTGTACAACTGATTGTTGTCCTATGGACAGACTCTCCCACCTCAGCTGTAGATCTCTGCAGTTCATCCAGAGTGATCATGGGCCTCTTTGCTGCATCTCTGATCAGTCTTCTCCTTGTTTGAGATGAAAGTTTAGAGGGATGGCCGAGTCTTTTGCAGTGGTCTAATACTCCTTCCATTTCAATTTGATCGCTTGCACAGTGCTCCTTGGGATGTTTAAAGTTTGGGAAATCTTTTTGTATCCAAATCCGGCTTTAAACTTCTCCACAACAGTATCATGGACCTGCCTGATGTGTTCCTTGATCTTCATGATCAAGGAAGCGCTCTCTGCGCTTTAAACAGAACCCTGAGATTATCACAGAGCAGATACAGTGATGGCCAAAAGTATTGGCACCCCTGCAATTCTGTCAGATAATACTCAATTTCTTCCAGAAAATGATTGCAATCACAAATGCTTTGGTAATAATATCTTCATTTAATTTGTCGTCAATGGAAAACCACAAAAAGAATTGTCAAAAAGCCAAATTGGATATAATTCCACACCAAACATAAAAAAGGGGGTGGACAAAAGTATTGGCACCCTTCGAAAAATCATGTGATGCTTCGCTAATATGTGTAATTAACAGCACCTGTTACTTACCTGTGGCACATAACAGGTGGTGGCAATAACTAAATCACACTTGCAGCCAGTTGAAATGGATTAAAGTTGACTCAACTTCTGTCCTGTGTCCTTGTGTGTACCACATTGAGCATGGAGAAAAGAAAGAAGACCAAAGAACTGTCTGAGGACTTGAGAAGCAAAATTGTGAGGAAGCATGAGCAATCTCAAGGCTACAAGTCCATCTCCAAAGACCTGAATGTTCCTGTCTCTACCGTGGCAGTGTCATCAAGAAGTTTAAAGCCCATGGCACTGTGGCTAACCTCCCTAGCTGTGGGCGGAAAAGAAAAATTGACGAGAGATTTCAACAAAAGATTGTGCGGATGGTAGCTAAAGAACCTCGACTAACATCCAAACAAGTTCTAGCTGCCCTGCAGACCGAGGGTACAACAGTGTCAACCCGTACAATCCGTCGGCGTCTGAATGAAAAGGGACTCTATGGTATGATACCCAGGAAGACCCCAGAGACATAAAAAAGCCAGGCTGGAGTTTGCCAAAACTTACCTGAGAAAGCCAAAAACTTTTTGGAAGAATGTTCTCTGGTCAGATGAGACAAAAGTAGAGCTTTTTGGGAAAAGGCATCAACATAGAGTTTACAGGAAAAAAAAGAGGCCTTCAAAGAAAAGAACACGGTCCCTACAGTCAAACATGGCGGAGGTTCCCTGATGTTTTTTTTTTTTTTGATGGGGTTGCTTTGCTGCCTCTGGCACTGGACTGCTTGACCGTGTGCATGGCATTATGAAGTCTGAAGACTACCAACAAATTTTGCAGCATAATGTAGGGCCCAGTGTGAGAAAGCTGGGTCTCCCTCAGAGGTCATGGGTCTTCCAGCAGGACAATGACCCAAAACACACTTCAAAAAGCACTAGAAAATGGTTTGAGAGAAAGCACTGGAGACTTCTAAAGTGGCCAGCAATGAGTCCAGACCTGAATCCCATAGAACACCTGTGGAGAGATCTCCAAATGGCAGTTTGGAGAAGGCACCCTTCAAATCTCAGGGACCTGGAGAAATTTGCCAAAGAAGAATGGTCTAAAATTCCAGCAGAGCATTGTAAGAAACTCATTGATGGTTACCGGAAGCGGTTGTTCGCAGTTATTTTGTCTAAAGGTTGTGCTACCAAGTATTAGGCTGAGGGTGCCAATACTTTTGTCCGGCCCATTTTTGGAGTTTTGTGTAAAATGATCAATGATTTGACTTTTTTTTTCATTCTCTTTTGTGTTTTTTCATTGCAAGCAAAATAAATGAAGATATTATTACCAAAGCATTTGTGATTGCAATCATTTTCTGGAAGAAATTGAGTATTATCTGACAGAATTGCAGGGGTGCCAATACTTTTGGCCAGCACTGTACATTTATACGGAGAGGATTATATTTATCATCATCAGTCATTTAGGACAACATTGGATCATTCAGAGATCCTCACTGAACTTCTGGAGTGAGTTTGCTGCACTGAAAATAAAGGGGCCGAATAATATTGCACACCCCACTTTTCAGTTTTTTATTTTTTACAAAAGTTTATAATAACCAATAAATTTCGTTCCACTTCACAATTGTGTCCCACTTGTTGTTGATTCTTCACCAAAAAATTAAATCCTTATGTTTGAAATGTGGCAAAAGGTTGAAAAGTTCAAGGGGGCCGAATACTTTCGAAAGGCACTGTAAGTATACATTTCAATTGTTACTGAAGACGTGGTCTACGATGGTAACAGATGAGACATCTGGGCCTGAAGCTGACCAGTGCTCTTCAACATTTTAAGAAAGGGCAGTATGATGGCGCCAAACATCACTATCGCATTGGAATAGTATCAGAAATCAATGTAGCATGCATATGGCTTTAATAAACTTATTCCTAATATAATATATTATAATTTGGAGTGTATAGGTACTATTGCTTCTTGGTGGATTTACAAGGTCAATTCTGAACCTATTGAGAAGAACAGGATCCAATACTGACCTCTGTAGTACTCCACTAGATACTGTGGGCCAGTCTGAGAACTGTACATAGCATTATCAATTATCCTGTTTTCTGTCCTGAAATTATTTGTTAACTCACAAAGTCAAAGATGGCTGAAGAGATGATATGTAGTCATTTCTTTCAGTGGGACATTCTGCAACAAGTATACACATATGATGTAATGCTAAAGCATGGATGCCCTTTGCTTTTTGCAACCTGAATGATACATTATGTCTGTTTTTTTGTTTTAATATTTTTCTTTTTTCAAAGAGCTGGCATACATGGCATGAGACGTTCCAGTGGCCACTTAAAAATATTGGACTATCAAGACAAATCATTATAGTGTAGTCCACTTCCAATTACTTGAAGTACAGTACCTGTAAGCTTTCTAACACTAATCCATCATCAAAATCATGGGTACTCCTTTTTGTATGGTTTACAATGCTTTTGTGGAAAGTGATTTGGAGAAATACTGTAGCAGTCAGCTGATGTAGTCACTGCAAGAATGTATCAAAGACACAGATTCAATTTTCTACCCTCACTATGTATCTAAATAGGCTAGTCAAGGCTGTCTGACCTGTTGACACCTCTCTGGAACCTTGGTCACATGGCGTCCCACCTACACCCTAGCTATACCATTTATCTCATGTGTATTACCAGTTTATGCCAAGCTTTATTGTAGACAAGAAACGATGGCTCAGGCAGGCAAGATATGGTGTTTGTTCTGCCTGTTTTTATCAACTGAGCAGACTGTCATCCAATTAATTTAGCTCCTGATCAATGCACCCACCAGGCACTTTGCTTTCCTTCTTCATTTCAATCTGTAATATCAGACGGCATCCTGATATTATTCAATAAATATGCAGCCGTACTTTAGAAAAATATATGTAATCATTGTTCTTATGAATGCCTGGAGGGACGATCACCATCCATGTCATTTTAAATATTTATTGAAATATGCACGATCCATCTCTCTGTTTACTTTGAAATTTACTCTAAATATAAAGTAATACTATTTTTGCATGAAATGTTTCTTAACATGCTGAGGTTGCTTGAGTTTCAAACCAACATCCAGTTCTTGCTGTTTATTTATTTTCTTGGAAAAAAACTTGTACACATTTCACAGGTCACGTACCAAGTACCAAGTACCAAGTATAAAAGCTAAATGCTTATAGACACTGAGAGCAACTTTCTCATAGTTGCGTATTGATGCTTAGATTTGTTTTTTTTTGCTGTGTGAAAATAGAAAAGTAGAGTAAAAACTAAGTTAAAAAATACTAAAAATAAGCAAGAAGAATTGAAGTGCAGTAAAAAAATTGATATGTAACTGTTTTACTTTTCTTATAGTTTTCAAGAAGATAGTATACACCACAGTGATATAAGTATTAGGTATGTCTACACTTTTTCAAAAGGTTCCATACACAGGAGGTATTCAACATATTTTAGTGAAAACACAGTACTCCTAATCTCAACAATAAAAAATAATCACAGGAAATTGTATGTATGGATACATGTTGGATTAGGCTAGTGTTGAAAGTACACATGTTGCCCCTTTTCACTCAATGTGGACAGGACCCTGCAACCATGACTGTTTTAGGCCTTATGCACACAGCCATGCCATTTTTCATGGACCTAATGTCTCTGACAAACGGCCAGGTCTGTTTGTGCAAGCCCATAGACAGCACTTATTCAGGGTAGTGAATAATGGTTATGCGATGGCTGTTTTTGAAACGGCTATCACATGGCCGTTATAGAATCCATGAATTTCAATGGGTCTATTTGCATGTCACTATCTATGTCTGTTTTGATAGACAAGGATAGTGCATGAAAAATGGACTGTCAAGAAAAAGGACATGTGAATAGACACACTGGATTCAATGTGTTGTCAAAACGGCAGTATAACGGACATTGCAAAAATGTCCATCACACATCCGTTTTTCACGTGTGAATAAGCCTTAATGTTTTATAATAATCTTGGCAAGAATAAGGCAAAAGGATAACCTTTTGTATAAAAATATCTGTTGCATACTTAAAGAAGTTAAACTTTAAGATATAATGATAGTGACCATATGTGACCATGAAAATAGGTATCACCATAGTAGAAAACCTTGAGAAAACAGCCAAAAAGAAAAAAGAAAGAGAGATAAAGAAAAGAAACAGATGTTAAAAGACCCATCTGAAAGGATTACTGGTTGTCCTCTGCCATAATGGACACCATTAGATAAATATGATGTAGCTCAGCCACCTATTTTCTTACAGATGGGGATGGAGGTGGTTTTCCAATGGCATGGGACTAAAGCCTGAGTGATTGTTTAAGGTTAAGGCCCCATGTTGCGGAAACGCAGCTTTTTTGTTGCATTTTGCTGTATTTTTTTGAACCAAAGCCAGGAGTGGATTGAGTAGAAGGTAGAAGTATAAAAACTTCTTTTATATTTTCCATTCCTTTTGCAGCCATTCTTGGCTTTGCCTCAGAAAACTGCAGCAAAATCTGCAACAAAAAAAGCTGTGTTTCAGCAATGTGGAACCTTAGCCTGAAAGCGTTTTTCTAAGCCTTTTTGAAGTTTAGAGATTGGACCCATTTAGCGAGATAGCAATGCAATTTGTGGGGAGTAAGGTAATATAAACATATATCATGCCAACTTCTGGGCCACAGCGGTACTAATGTGATAGTATTGCATTTTTGTTTTCTAATTATTTTTGTGCAAGACATGCAACAGAAAGTTTATGGGCGAGAAGGAAAATCTTCTGCCAATCCATCTCAGAAAGCTCCAGGACCAAATCAGTTTCACTGGTGTGTACAAATGCAGGAGTTTCCCTCACAACCCTATCTGCCATGAGATTATGTAACAAAGAGAATGAGTGCAGAGGGGCCTCCACTGCCAGGAGGATGGTTACAAAGTTAGTTAGGGTAGTGGCCCTAGCCCCAAAGAGACAATGCTCCTAATATAGTAGCACAATTGGACATATTCCATGCAGGGGATGATTCTCCCAGGTTCAGATTTTCTCAGTGATTGGAAGATAGATATGTGTTTAAGGCCTGATATAATTATGGGTGTGCAGATGCTTTTCATATGAGGAAGGAATCTCTACCCACGGCCAAGGGGAAAGTAGGATTGTGAAAAAGTGGGCTTATGACTCCTGGACTACAGGAAAGACCATAGTGAATCAAGAGCCTGTTCCACAGAGTAAGAAAACACTGGAGTAACAGACACTGACAGGGGGTTTAGTCAAGGCAGGACCTTCAAGGAAAAAGGGGTCAATGAGCTCTCCAACCCCACCCATTGTTTGATGTCCTCAAAGTGGAACCAAACGACTAAGTGGGCAAGGATGGCCATCTAGTGGTAGTGCTCAAAGTCTCCCCTCATTTTGGGCCCTGTTAATATGTTAAGCCCCAAACAAAGTTCTTAAAAGCCTTCTATACGGTCCCTGAAGAATTTTCCGTTGTGGATAAAATTAAATAGGGTTATATGAGTTTTCAAAATCACTGTATCTTTGTTTTCTTTACCTTTTACACAGCGTCCTAACTTTTTTGGAATTGGGGTTATACTACTATGACCCTGTTTTCTATAAGGGTTAAAGTCAGAAAACTGTAAGTTAGTGGTCCAATGATCACACCCAGTCAGGGAAGTGATTGAACTAAGGAATAACATATATAGACCCCAACATCTTAGAGCCTCTCTGGTGGGTTGTGCCCGGTACTGCAATTCATCCCCAGTCGCTTAAAGGATGAGGATGAGCTGTAGTAGGCACAGACACATATAGTAACACCACTGTACTGAAGGGGCCATGGTTGATCTATACCATTCACACATTGATGACTTATTCTAAGGCAATCAATGTATATTTCTCTTTAATGCATACATCTATATTATTATTGTAGGATATGAATGTATTGTATTTTAATGGTGCTCCATGAGATAAGGATACAGAAAAAAATGTAACACATAACTGGAAATACATTTACATTTTGGCACTTTACTTCAAACCCATTACAAGTATCTTTTTCTTTAGACACAATGTTTTTTTTTCTAATGTTCGGAAATTCAATAGGTAGAAAAGTATTGATTAGAGTATTATATGAAAATAAAGGATTAAATTACTTTATTATTATATAAAATACAGCATAAAAGAACCAAATTCCTTACATTCACTTCAGTTCATGTACAGTAAGCTTCCAAGCCACTAGTTTTTCAGAAATAAAGTCATTCTCAGCATGGAATATCTTTTATCCCTGCTGTATTCATTTAGTCTGTTCATTGCAAAGAATTGTAATAAAAAAGGGCAATTCTGATTCATTCTCATTGGCTACAAGTTACCATGTGTTGCCTTGTGCAATAGACATCTGAGCTTCAGAAGACTCAATGCATCTTAATTGTTTAAGTGGACGTACACGTACGTCCTGGTGCATGTGAATAACTGTCCCGGAGAAGAAAGCTAACATAGCATTTTTACTACAAAGTTGAAGTTGTAAAAGCAAATCCAATAAGAAAATGGAGGTGCTGCGTTTTTTCTCAATTCCACCTCATTCTGAATTTGTTTTCTAATAAATGGTACCATTTTGAAGAACAACTCGTCATGCAAAAATCAAGCCCTCATATATGACTACATAAATGGAAAAATGAGAAAGCTATGGCTTTTGGAATGCAAGGAGTAAAAAATGAAAACACAAAAATGAAAAATGTCTGCGTCACATAAGGGTTAAATAAATCTCAATTACAATTCCCAGGATCAAAACGTTCAAATTCAATCTGTACTGTGTCCAAGACCAATAACATACCATTTATTCACATTGCATGCTACTCTTTTTGTCTTTATATGGCATAATTTGGCTATTTTCCCTTAACAGACTCCAAAACCCATTGAAGTCAGATACACTACATTTGAATCTCTGAAATTGACCATGTTTTTCCCATATAAAAGTGGTATAATAGTATGTGGCATGTTCTTTTCCATGCCAAGAAATAAAATCCACTGAAGTTATATACACTACACTAGTACCTTTGTAATTGAGTTTTTGATGTATCAAAGTGGTATAGTAAAATTTGTCATGTTTTTTGCTTTAACAAATACAAAAAAAACCCCAGTGAAGTTATATCTACTAGCCCTGCAAGTGAGTTTTTGTTGTATCGAATGAGTACTATAACAACAACAACAAAAACCAAGTGGCATTATATATACTAACACTACACTAGTACCAGAGGCATAGCTAGCGGGGGGGCAGAGGGGGGCGGTTGCCACGGGCCCACTGACTTTTTGGGGCCCACCCCGGGGCCGCCATTAATACATCCTTCATTTCTAACTGGATCGGTGTCTGCAGACACCGATCTAGTTAAAACATATCCTGCAACTTCACAGTATTGTAAACCGCAAGCTACATGAGGCTTGCGGTTTACAAGTCCCCGAGACCACAGACCGATGTCTGCTTCTCACACAGACGTACTGTGCGTGGACAGGGAGGAAGCGGCGGCGGCTCCATTCATCAGCATCGCAGGTAGGTGAATATGACTTTTTTTTTTCTTTTTTTAGCGCAGTTGTGGGTATATTAATAGTATAAGGGGTGGTTAGGAGGGGGAAATATAACTATAATGGGATGATTCATTAGGGGGCATTATGACGATGGGGAAGTCATTTATATAAGGGTTATTACAGAGTATTATGAATACAAGGGGGGAGGTTATTTATATAAGGGGCCATTAGGGGGCATCATTTATATTAGGAGGCATTATGAGCATAAGGGGGTGGTCATTGATATAAGGGGTCATTAGAGGTGCAGTATTTATGTCAGGGGGAATCAGGGGCATAATATGAGGGTCAATTAATTTAATGAAAGTGGCACATGGGCTTTATTAAGACTAAGACCCCACGTAGCAGGCTGCAGCAAAAAAAGCGCTGCAGGAAAAACCATGGCGGTAACATTGCGGTTTTTCCCGCAGCGCTTTTCACAGAAGGTCCGCAGGGGATTACCCTGTGGGCTGTCTGTTTTCAATACACCTATATGGAAACCGCCAGTGTTTCTGTAGGTATAACTGACATGCTGCAATTTCCAAAACCGCAATGGTTTTGGAAATCGCAGTGCATCTGCTGCACATATTTTTCCGCAATGTGTGGATGTGATTTGCTAGAATGCTACGGTTTTTTTCTGTGGGTTTTCGGCACATGGGATCCCATCCCCACTTTGCAGTAAAATACACACAGCGGGTACGCTGCGATTTCCAAAATAGTCGCAGTTTTGGAAATCGCAGCATGTCAATTATACCTATGGAAACGCCAGCGGTTTCCCTATAGATATAATTGAAGCAGAAAGTCCACAGAGGAAACCTCTGCAAAGATTCTGTGCAAAGTGCTGCAGGAAGAACCGTGATGCGTTGCCACCGCGGTTTTTCCTGTTGGAGATATACAACAGCCAGCTTTGTCTCTATATTTGCTGGATTGACTGCAGTTCACATTTATGACACTAGATGCAGCTGTTACTAAATGTTTATCTGTAGACACACTGTACTTTTGTTGTTTTGATGTTGGTTGATATATGCATCCTGTTTTGTGTGTGTGTGTGCTGATCTAGATCTCTTATTCACCATGTGAGGTGATCTTCTCTTACTGCACTCGTTTCACTAAAGTTTTGTTCCTGTTATATACAACTGTCTATCTGGTTTTGACTCTGCCACATCCAGCAATCGCACTTTGCAACAGGCTATGGGCCCAGTGATCAAATGAATCCCCAGTGATCAAATGAAACCCCAGTGATCAAATGAAGCCTCAGTAACCGGATAAAGCCCTGTAAACAGAAGCGGCCCAGGCAGAGTGAAGTTCAGAATGGAAGACAGTGCTGCAGATGCAGAGATCCATATAAGGAAGCATCTTATTGATATAAGGAGACATCTCCTGTACAGAAGTAAGACTGTTCCTATATATAAAGGAGGGAGAATGGCCTGTAGTTCAGAACCTAAACTATCAGTGGCCAAGCTGAACAATGACAATTATCAGCTATGGAAATTTAAAGTGGAAATGCTATTATCCAGGGATGACTTGTGGGAAGTTATCACTACAGAGAGACCACAAGATGATTATCAGGACTGGGACAGGAAAAACAGACGGGCACGGGCCACTATAAGCTTACTAGTAGAAGATGATCAGCTTATTCACATACGCAGTGAGAATACAGCGAAAGGAATGTGGGATGTACTGAAAAGACTGCATGAGAGATCCAGTTTAAACAGCAAGTTGTTTCTGCTGAGGAAACACTACAAAATGAGGCTTAGTAGAGAGTAGGACATGCAGGAGCATATAAATGCCATGCTGGAAGTGATCAGACAACTCAGATCAGTCGGTGAGACTATAACAGACAGTCATGCTGCAGCCATTTTATTATGCCTGACACATACACTGCACTGATCAATGTGCTGGAGACATGGCCTGAGACAGATCTGACACTGACATTTGTGGGGACGAGGCTCGTAGATGGGTATCAGAGAAGAAAGGAGTTCTCACATGACTATAGAGAAACTCACTCCAAGACAGCTCTTAAAGCTACAGAAACAAGGTCACACAAGAAGGAAACCAGAGTGTGCTTTAGATGCCACAGACAAGGACACATAAGAAAGACTGCACTATATGGAAAGCAGAGCAGATGAGGCAGCATCCCTCTTATACTAAGCAGAAAGTCAAAGCCACAATTTCTGATTCAAGTGAAGGGAAGTGGAATGCCACATTTAAAGTGACAGGCAACCATAAATTGCAAGACTGGTGCATTGACTCTGGAGCAACCAGTCACATGACAAGTGATAGAAGTTTTTTCACAGAACTTGATCTGAATAACAAAGAGACTATTTACCTCGCAGATGGAAGTAAAATATGTGCAGAAGGATATGGGCATGGAACCCTTGTATGCCCCAATGATGCAGGAAACAATTTAGCAATACCAGTAAAAGATGTACTTTATGTTCCTGATCTAGAAGGACTCTTATCTGTGAAGCGTCTGACAAGCAAAGGACTCACTGTAAAATTACAAGGTGAAAAGTGTTCTATCCTAGACGGCAAGTAGATGATAGCAAATGCCAAGTTGGATGATCATCTATATCACCTCAACACAGTGAAGGAGCAGGTGAGACTATGCACACATAAGAACAATGACTGTATACACGTGTGGCACAGGTGTTTAGGTCACAGACACCCAGAATGCATACAGGAACTACAAAAGAGGAATCTGACAAAGGATCTAACAGTATCCCCTTGTTCAGTTATTGTAAAATGTGAATGTTGCATCAAATCCAAAGCTACAAGAGCAACACTTCCTAAAGTAAGTCACAATAAAGCTTCAAGACCTCTTGACCTAGTTCACAGTGATGTATGTGGTCCCCTAAACCCACCTACACCTGGAGGCAACAGGTACATAGTGATTTTCATAGATGACTATTCAAGATACAGAGTCACTTACCTAATGCAACACAAGAGTGAAGTTTTTGACAAATTATAGGACCATGTAGTAAGGACAAGTAACAAGTTTCAGAGAAAACCTCTCATACTTCAGAGTGACAATGGAGGTGAATTCACAGGACATAAAATACAAGAATACTTAAATCAGAATGGAAAAGAGCATCAAAAGACAGTCCCCTACACCAGAGCAAAACAGAGTAGCTGAAAGAAAGAACAGAACTCTGACTGAAATGATCAGATGCATGCTGACAGACTCTGGATTACCACAAAAATATTGGGGTGAAGCAGCAATGACAGCCACTTATTTGCAAAACAGACTCTTCTCTAGAACAATTGAGAAGACTCCATATAAACTGTGGCACAATGAGGAGCCGAGTGTAAAACATCAAAGAGTTTTTGGATGCAAGGTGTTCATCTACATTGCAGAAGAAAAACGCACCAAACTTCGAAACAGAGCATTTGAAGGAGTCTTTGTTGGATACAGTGACAATGTTAAGGGTTTCAGAATCCTAAATCCCAAAACTGACAAAGTTACCATTAGCAACAACATAACTTTTGTTGAAGATCTGAGAGACAATGTAATGACAACAGAGGAAGTAAGAACAGAAGAGAAAACTGACACTGATCAGCCAACATCTGTAACTTCTGAACAAACAGTTGAAGTGAGCACAGAATCCATCAGTAATGAAGAACAGACACAACCAAGCTCACACACAGAACCAAGACACTCAATGAGAGAGAATAAGGGTAAACCACCTGTATGTCTCTCATACAAGGCAAGCACTACCAGTGCTAATGAACCTGCAACTTGGGAAGACATATCTCAGCTTTCAAGGGAAGCTTTCAGGGGAAGCCAGTAAATGGATAAAGGCTGCAAAGGAAGAGATAAAATCCATGCATGACACTAAAACATGGACACTTACAGAAATACCATCTGGAAGGAAATCCATAGGTTGTAAATGGACTTTCAAAGTAAAATACAGATGGTACAGTGGAGCGATACAAAGCAAGGCTCGTTGCCAAGGGATGTTCTCAAAAATATGGAGAGGACTATGATGAGACATTTGCGCCTGTAGTCAAACATGCTACAATAAGAACTTTGCTGACAGTAGCCGCAATAAGGAAAATGCAAGTAAGACACTTTGATGTAAAAACAGCATTTCTACATAACGAGTTAGCAGAAGATATCTACATGGAACAACCACCAGGATTCAAAGATGAGCAAAGGCCAGACCTAGTATGCAAACTACAGAGGAGTATATATGGTCTAAAGCAAGCCACCAGAGCATGGAATATGAGAATAAATGAAGTGCTTACACAGGAGGACTTTCAGAGGAGTAAAGCAGACCCCTGTTTATACACAAAGAAATTGGCAGACAGGTGGATCTATGTACTTATTTATGTGGACGATATTCTGATTTGTTTCAAGCAAGAAGGGGATGAAGGAGAAATACTCCAAACCCTAAATCAGCAATTTGAGACCAAAGATCTTGGCAATGTAAATAATTATCTTGGCATTCAGATTGAGAGAGAGGAAGATGGCAGCTTCTTTCTGAACTAAAAGCACAAAATGCAAGAAATAATTGAGACATTTGGAATGGAAGATGAAATACCAGTAAAATCTCCCATGGAAACCAACTACCTGAAGAAGATAGACAGCCAAGATACACCACTACCAACTAACACTCAGTACAGGAAAGCAATAGGGAAATTGCTGTACATTAACACCGCTACAAGGCCTGACACTGCAGCAGCAGTTGGAATCCTATGCAGAAAGACTTCAACAGCAAGTCAGATGGACTGGAATGCTGTGAAGCGAGTCATTCGCTATCTTAAAGGGACTTTACACTACAAGCTAAAGTTACCAGCAAGTGACGAAAGCACCCTGACAGGATATGTGGATGCCGATTGAGCCGGAGATACCAGTGACAGAAAATCTACAAGTGGGTACCTGTTTCTTCTATCAGGAGGTGTTATCTGTTGGACGAGTAGAAAGCAACTTTCTGTTACACTATCATCTACTGAAGCAGAGTATGTTGCAGCAGCACAGGCAAGTCAAGAAGTCATATGGTTGAGACAACTATTAAAAGACTTGGGTCAACCACAGATGAAACCAACGAGAATCTTTGAGGACAATCAAGGATGTCTTGCACTTGATGGAAAGAGTTAGCTCGAGAACCAAGCATATTGATGTGAAGTAATATTTTCTGAGGCATCTTCAAGAGCAGAGACTTCTTGAGTTACTTTATTGCCCGACTGAGGATATGACAGCAGATATCCTTACCAAGCCCCTGATCGCTGAAAGACACTCGAGGCTTACAAAGAAGATGGGCCTAACAGACTAAGCCTTAGCTGTTGAGAAGGGGTGTTGGAGATATACAACAGCCAGCTTTGTCTCTATATTTGCTGGATGGACTGCAGTTCACTTTTATGACACTAGATGTAGCTGTTACTAAATGTTTATTTGTAGACACTCTGTGCTTTTGTTGTTTTTATGCTGGTTGATATACACTTCCTGTATTGTTAGTGTGTGTGCTGAACTAGATCTGTTATTCACCATGTGAGGTGATCTTCTCTTACTGCACTCATGTTTCACTAAAGTTTTGTTCCTGTTATATACAACAGTCTATCTGGCTTTGACTCTGCCACATCCAGCAATCACACTCTGCAACATTTCCCACAGCTGTTTTTTGCTGCGGGACGCCACGTGGGGCCTTAGCCTTAAGGCATTTTCCAGCTCATTTTTATTGATAATCTATACTCAGAATAAATCATCAATAAGAGATAAGTGATTCCCCACTGATCAGCTGTAAGAAGGGGCTATGGCGCCTGTTTATATCACACGCTGACTGTGTAATTTCATTCCAGTCTTGTCACATAGATGTGTATAGGACAAGGCTGTAGCTACATTACATGGCCGCTATGAAAAGAATGACACTATGTAAACAGAGAAGGTGTCACGGCGCTTACACAGGTACCACGGTTCATTCAAACAGCTGATCCTCAGGGTCCCGGGTATTGGAACCCCAATAATTTTTTTTTCCCTTTTTTTTTTTTCTTTTTTATTAGGAACCACCTGGGGCATTATTAATAAGGGGAACTATTTAATGGGATGCACAGGGAAGTTATTAATTTAAAGATGCACTTGGGGGTATTATTCATTATGGAGGGGTATATTATATATTTTATAATTGGGGGTAGCAGCAGGAATGGGGGCTTTGTGTAGATGAGGACAATGTGGGTCAGGTGCCTGGAAAAGTAAGGAGCCAAAGATGTCTGTGTTGCAAACTTTACAGAGACTGGAGGAAGTGGTCATGGCCGTCCAGATAAAAGAGATGGGGAAGGTGAACGATTAGTCAGAGACGTCACCGGTAAGTCACTAAATGTTACTGCCCTGTATTCACCTAAATCGTCTGCAGAGCCCTGTGTAGAGCTGCTATATACCACTATACGCTCACCGTATACTCATAGTATCGGTATACGAACATGTCCAAGTTGGGGGCCCACTTGGACATGTTCGCCCCCTGTGCTGAACCCCTAGCTACGCCTCTGACTAGTACCTCTGCAACTAAGTTTTTGTTTTATCAACTTGGCACTGTTAAAATTGGCCTGTTTTTTTGACTTGCCAAGCACCAAAACCCATAGAAGTTATCTACACTACAATGCCCTTGGATTTCAGTTTCTTTTTGCATAAACCGCCTGAATAAAAATGTCTGGTGTTTGGTAAGAGTCAGGGTGGTAAAAGATGAAGGATAAGGAAACACCTATACCATGTTATCTGCCACCATCAATATGAATGTGGATAGCAGGCATCCGGCAAATAGTAATAGCAGAAGGCATAACTGTTCAGCACTTAAAGAGGGCTGTTTTTTTTTTTTTTTTTTTTTTTTTACTCCGGCAGGTAGCTTACCAATCCCAGCTCCTGCTGACGGCCACTTCCCCTTAACCCTCCAGCATCAGAACATTGCTGATGCTATTCAGCACATCATAAGGGGCCTCCTGGAAGTTGCAGGGGAAGCAGAAGTCGCCATGGGCATTAGCGGGGATTGGTAAGCAGGGCCGCAGCACTGAGAGTTTTTGTTGGGTGAACCTCACAAGATTCATCTTGCAAGGTTCATCTGACAGTTTAGATTGGAACGAAGACAGAACTGCTATTATTATAGTCTGGGGTCTCTTCAGAGTCCCAGAAGAGGTAATGTAACATAACAAAACAGTGTTGCTCACCTTTTCTGGGCTCCGGCGTGGTTCTTGGGGCCTCTTGAATGATGCTGGTATAACCCACTGTGCCCAATCACAGGCCTCAGTGGTCTCTGACATCATTCAGGATCCCCTAAGACCTGCGCCTTAGCCCAGGAGAGGTGAGTTACCCAGTTAGTTATGTTACATCACCTCCCCTGGGCCTCTGCTCATTATTCTCTGGAGTCTGAAGAGACTCCAGAGTATAATAATAGTTTGTGGGTGGCAAACCCACAAAATTCATAATGAAAACCATAGGGGCCACTATGGGATATTATACTATGTGGAGGGGCTACTGTGGGACATTATACTATGTGTAGGGTTCACTATTATTCTTAAAGTGGTTGTCCAGGGGTTGCTCAATATCCTGTGTGCTGATAAATAGGGCTTTATACTGTTTGGGCAGAGGTAAAGGAGGTGTTATACTGTATGTGGGCAAGGGAAGGGGGCGTTATACCATGTGGGGGCTGGTAACATTCGTTATGGGGCCCAGTCTTTTCTAGTTACACCCCTGCCTAAAGAGTTATTATTTTCCTAGTAGATCACTGCTGAGATGGGAGTAACTGCTCCCCATCCCAACCCCCATGGCTGAAAGCAAAGGCAACAGCTGAGCGGTAACTCCCATACAGGAGAAAGGAAGCTATAGAAGCAATGTAGCAGATATGAGCTACCCTGTTTCCATAGCTTACAGAAATATACCTAGATGTACACTATTTCCATAGCCCCCGTTCTCTTCTGTTGGAGTTATTGTACTACTGTTACTGTACTATACAAACCCACGGGTTAAGACTCAGGAGGCATTATTCCCATCTCAGTTGCTATATATCATGATAGGAATTATGCAAGGTCTTAGAGAGTGCACATTTTTGCTCAGAAAAAGACTTTTTGCCTCCAGACATCAGTATTAATTGTCTTTAGCCACACTTCTTATCAACAAATGAATATATCACTGGTTAATTACATTCGGTATAATTGGTATAGGATAATTCTAAACATGAAGTAAAGTATTGAGAGGTTAACATACTTGGTCTGAAGTTAACAGGTCCCCTTATTATTGAGTTTCTGCTTCACTTTGTTAGAAAATAACAGTTAGTGGAATGAATGTTTTATAGACAAAGTGGTAAAAATCCCCAGAGGAAAACATATGCATATGATGAAAATAAAATGTAGTTTAAGTGTGGCCAAAGTAAAGCAAAACACATTAGTCTGACATAAAGTCTGCAGTCAGCAACAGTAATCTAGTTATGAAATTTTACATAAGTAAAAGAGGCAAAGAAATAATTACCGGATTGACTTAAGCTCGGTGTATGCTAAGGAAATAAGAACATACCTATAAAAACTATTTACAACTTTTCTTAAGAAAATAGCACATCAAGGATCACATGGCCATAAATGGGGCTTTTTATATGCTAACTGGAGATGGTAGAATCAATCTACTAGATGTACAAAAACATTATATGATTTATATGATGGAAAATTGAGACTATTAGGGAGCGTTCACACTACCGTTGGTGTCAGTAGTGTCCGTTGCTATTGTCCGTTACAAGATTTTAGCAACGGACACTAGTTGAACCGTCAGAAATCCGTTAAAATTTCCATTCATTTCAATGGGTTTTTATATTGTGTCCGTTAGTGTCCGTTTGTGTCCGTTTACACCAAATCTGTCAGAAGTCCGTTATTTTTTCACGGACATAAAATCCTACATGCAGGACTTTTTGTCCGTTTGAAAAAAACGGATTCTTGACGGACAGCAAGTGTCCGTTATTTTTTTTAACATTGAAGTCTATGGGTAACGGACTTATAACGGACAGTAACTGATAGCCATCAGTTACTGTCCGCTATTTTATGTCCGTTTACTTTCCCTGCGCATGCTCAGAAAGGAGAAACAAACAAACAAAAAAAAAACTAGCAGTGTTAGACGACATTTCGTGTCCTCAGGCACATGCGGTTTTTCATACCGCTGGAAAGCCGACAGCGCGCTGAATTCAGCGCACTGCCGGCTTTCCCGGTATGTGCCCCGGGGCTGGAGATATCGGCGGTGTAATGTTTTACTGTTAGAAGGGCGCTGCGAGGAAGTCCCTCCCTGACACTTCTCTTTGTTCAGAGACTTGTACTGAGTGGGCGTTCCTCACAGCTTGAGCGTCATCGCTAGGCTGTGAGGAAACCCCCCCTCTCTCTGTTCTCGTCTATAGCTGGGTACTGTCAGAGGGGGCGTTCCTTACTGCCCGGCGATGACACTGAGCTGTGAGGAACGCCCCCTCAGTACAGTGCTATGGACGAACGAGAAGTGTCAGGGAGGGAGTTCCTCACAGCGCCCTTCAAACAGTAAGTAAAGTAAAACATGTAACTTACACCGCCGATATCTCCAGCCCCGGGGCACATCCCGGGAAAGCCGGCAGTGTGCTGAATTCAGCGCGCTGTCGGCTTTCTAGCAGTATGTGACATTAAAAAACGGACACTACCTGATGCTCATCAGTTAGGGTCCGTTATGATAGGTGTCCGTTTATTTTTTTTTTTAACGGACACCTTCATAACGGACTCCAACGGTAGTGTGAACCCTGCCTTAGTGAGCAGCACTAACAGAAAGTATATTAAAAAGGTGCAGCGCACAAATAGCATACAGTGCTGTGGCGTAATACTCAAAAAGAATCATATGCTGTCTGCGAGTCTATAGCTTGCTACATCTGAGCATAGCCAGAAGTGGACCGGCCATGTACTTTACATGGAAGATTTCTGGTTAGCTGCTCCTTTTGATCACACATTGGGGAGCATGGCCTGCCTTCTATCCCCATGTATAAATCATGCTTATGATTTATATTTTCTGAAAAGCATCTTGTGCAAAGAGTTTTTTCTGGATTTCAGGGTCCTTTCAGTAGAGTTCAGTAAGCTTGACTCTGAGTCAATAAGGAGGTACTCACTTATATGTTACTGTCCTCTAACCTCTCTAGAACTAGAAGACATGTGCATCAAGAATAAATGATGTCCTCCTGTATAGCAGCCGTCTGTTACGAGCAAACACAGTTCTAAACTTCGGACAGGCTAAGTTAGCTCCAGAAAACAGGTACAGAATCTGGATCAATGGAGAGGAGTCTAGGAGGCAAGCATGGAATCAGGTACAGCAGCAGGCAGAGACAGGGTCGAGTAACGGAGCCAAGAGGTCAGATACAAGAGGAACAAGCAGGTACAGGATCATGAGCTACTACCAGAAAACTGAATAGCCAGCGAAGAATGGAGAGCGAAAGTGACTTAAAAAGACTCGGGACAGAGAAACACGCAAAACTTAAAGGGAAACACACCAAAAAACAGCAAAATTTAGGAAAGGACTGGCAACCTCACAGTCACGACTGTAGAGGTCCCAGGTCCATTTCTAATACTGTCTTTGACTCATGAGTGAAGAAACCTTCTCATGCTGCTGCTTTTAAAAACATCTCCTGGTGTTCCATCTCAAGAAGTGGTCTGAGGTGGAGGGAAAGGTGGGCTTAACAAGAAACAAGATTTCTGGGATATGTATATTATTATTATATTTAAAGCGTACCTCCTGTTATAAACAACTTTTCATAAATTATTAGTACATATAAGAAACTGTAATATATCTTATTAAGCAAATCTGGTTCCTTTTCTACATACTAGGCTGCTTTCCCCCTATTTATAAGTCTGTTTGTTTACACATAATTTGTAGCCATATCCTACTCACACATAGAGTTCTATGGAGATGGGAGGGGGAAGAGGAGGATGTTAATTGAATTATTACCTCATTCTGTGCACCATAGCCTCTTATCTCTAGCATAGCAGTATTAAGAGAGTTCCCCCTCAATACAAAATAGAGTGTAGCAGCAGAAGTTATCTTTTTGTATTTTCCATTAGCCTCCTTCTACTCCTCCCTTCTCTATAGAATAATATGTAAAAAGTAACTCAGCTTAATAAATAGAGAAGGCAACATATTTGTTAAATAAAATACATTACAAAGTTTATTATTTTTGCCTGTACTATTCATTTCTAAAAATTATTTTTTATAATTGGAGGTATGCCAGTTACTTTTTCTCATAGTCTTACAAAATTAGCCCATCCTCTTATATACCTACTTATGCAGGCTCTGTCTTCTGCAAAATTATTCCATCTACATGGGGCCATTTTTAGATTTCTTCCAGTGACAAGAGTTCCCAATCTAACCCTGAACATAGAAAAGCATGTTCAACCGCACACATGCTCTCTGTACATACTACAGAAGTACTTACTAGTTGCAAAAGCCTTTGTGCCAGTTCCTCTTCCCTCACTTCTTAACAATGTACAGAGCCAGAAGCACATGACTTTGTACACTATATAGCAATAAAATTATTACAACTCCACTCTCATTCAACTGCACAAAAATCAGTTGATCAGTGGGGTTGTCAGGTCAGGGGGCGTTCACACTACTTTTGTAACAAAAGAGAAATTGTGTATGCAGGACTTTATCTTCTGCTACAAAGGTAAACAAACATGATGGAAGATAACGTTTGTCATGTTGTCTACATTAGTGTCAATGGGAACAGACACAGAATCAGTCTGTGACCATTCTCTGCAACAGTTTAATGTCCGTTACTGTCATTCTATGACGGAAGACAGCAACAGACATTAATGACGGTAGTTTGAACTGCCCCTAAGGTCCCCACTGATCTGATATTGATGACCTTTCCTAAGGATAGGCTATCAATATCTACTTTTAGTAGTTATAGAAAAAAGGAAGAAACTGGCCAACAAAATGGTAATGCATTGTCACAAAACCCATGAACACACTCATGAACCACTATTCAAATGGTTATCACAAGTCAAAATTTGCACTTCATCTTGACAGCATAGAATAAAGCCTTCTCTGGAGGTTTATTACAGTAATTTGATGTAAATGGCTAGTATGTCTTCTTCAACACAGAAAACCTAAAATTTAGGATTTCGAAAAAAATGTATAATGGACAAAGGGACAAGCTGATATACAGTAAATGCATATGTTGTGGCGATCATTATTTCAGATGCAGCAGAATGTTGTTTTAGGAAATTTAATTTTATGTGATGAAGGATGTTTTATCACAATTCTAGATGTTATCTCTGTTTTACTTATAAGTTTTACATGGTGTTGCAAGTAAATGAATTGCATTATCTTAACAGGTTTATCTACTTTTGACAATCTCTGTTTTTTAAGAGTCCCTAAAAAGAAAGGTCACAGATTGTCACTTCACTAGGACTCTTATTTAGGCAAATTAAGACTTGTGGGGACCAGCTGTTTGGTATAATTACATATATGTTTAATATGAGCCTGAGGCAGGAAATAGTCCCTGAATTATGGAAATCTTCTTGTGTGGTACCAGTTCCAGTGTGGACCTCAACGACTACAGACCTGTAGCACTGACATCCCACTTGATGAAGATCTTAGAGAGATTGGTTCTCACACATCTCCGCCCTCTAGTGAGCCCCGCTATGGACCCTCTCCAGTTTGATTATCGGCCAGGCATTGGGGTAGATGATGCCATCATTCACCTTCTGCACAGGGCTCTGTCTCACCTGGAGAAACCAGGGAACACGGTGAGAATAATGTTCTTTGATTTCTCCAGTGCTTTTAACACCATACAGCCCGGGTTACTGAGGGACAAGCTGGAGTGGACCACCACCTCTCCAATTGGATCCTAGACTACCTCACAAATCGACCTCAATACATGAGCGCCCGAGACTGTGTGTCAGATACCGTGATCTGTAATACGGGGGCACCTCAGGGTACGGTTATCGCCCCTTTCCTCTTCACACTGTACACTGCAGATTTTAGGTGCAACTCATCTAGCTGCTACCTACAGAAGTATTCTGATGACTCTGCAATAGTAGGTCTCATCACAGACGATGATGACAGGGAGTACAGAGAACTGAACCGGGATTTTGTGGACTTGTGCCAGCGGAACCACCTGAAGATTAACGCGGGGAAGACCAAGGAGATGGTGGTGGACTTCCGTAAATGCAGATGCCCTCCTAAACCAGTGGAGATCCTGGGGACGGGCATCGAGATTGTGAACACCTATAAGTACCTGGGTTTGCTCCTTAATAATAAGCTGGACTGGGCAGATCACTTGATGGTCCTGTACAGGAAGGGCCACAGCAGGCTCTACCTGCTTAGGAGGCTGAGAGCCTTTGGAATCCAGGGGGCACTTCTTAGGACTTTCTTCAACTCGGTAGTGACATCAGCCATCTTCTTTGGAGTGGCCTGCTGGGGGAGCAGTATATAAACCAGGGACAGAAATAAACTTGACAAGCTGATTAGAAGGGTCAGCTCTGTCCTGGGGAGGCCACTGGACCCAGTGCAGGTGGTGGGTGACAGAAGGATACTGTCCGTGGTGAGCTCCATGCAGAAGAAGAAGTCCAATCCCATGCATGAGACCGTGATAGCGCTGGGCAGTACTGTCAGTGACCGACTGCTCCACCCTAAGTGTGAGAAGGAGCACTATCGGAAGTCTTTCCTCCCCACCGCAGTTAGGCTATACAACCAACACCGACCTAAGCGGAGATCAATACACACAGAGAACTGAAATATCTTTCTGCCTGTTAAATTCCCCCCCCCCTCCTCTGCTACTTCCTATCTGTCTGTCTGCTATCAATGTAATGCCTCTTACCTTGGAACATTCCTGTACATGTTTATTTGTATTTATATCTGCTTATCTTTGCTGCTGTAACACACTGAATTTCCCCATTGTGGGACTATTAAAGGACTATTATTATTATTATTATTATTATTATTTGTGATAACAAGAAAGGTAAGAGTTTAAGGCCAGGGTCCCACGTGGCTTAAACGCAGTGGCGTTTTACAGGCCCTGCACAGTGGATAGGATTCGCTAAAATCCAGATGCGGAAAAATACACGCATCAGACACAGAATGTCAATTATACCTACGGAAATTATGGCGGTTTCCCTATAGTCATAATGGAAACAGAAAGTCTACTGAGGAAACCTCTGCAGACTTTTTGTGAAAAGTGCTGCGGGAAAAACCGTGATGTGCTGCCACCGTTTTTTTTCCCGTAGAGTTTTTTTTTGCTGCGGCCTGCTACGTGGGGCCTTAGCCTAACGCTGAGGACCCACAATGCAGAAACGCAGCTTTTTTTTTTTGCAAATTTTGCTGCGTTTTTTTTTTTTTTTTGAGCCAAAGCCAAGAAAGACTACAAAAGGAATAGGAAATATATAGGATGTGCGTATACTTCTCCCTTTTGCTCAATATAATCCTTGCTTTGGCTGAAAAAAACGCAACAAAATCTGCAACAAAAAAAGCTGCGTTTCCTCAATGTTGGGACTCAGCCTAAAGGTTATCCAGGAATTTAAAAATCATGGTTTATCCTGAATATTAGTTTGGTGGGGGTCTGACTCTTCACTTCCCAAATCAGCTGTCTAAAATCAAGCACCACATCCTCTTCATTGTGTCCTCTTCATTGTATACCAGGCACAATTCCATCCTATTAAGGGTGGCTGTGCCTGGTAATATAAGGCATGGCCATGCAGTAAGTTATTCAGCTACTAAGGATTCACACACAGCATTCAAAGTGTGTACTGCTCATGTGACGTCCGTTTTTCTAACGGACACACAGTCAGTGATTGGGGGATATGCACATGACTGTTATTTTGATGCTCTGTTGTCACAGATCATCAAAATATAAGTCATGTCCTATTTTTGGCCGTTTTCACACATCCCTCAATACTATGATGTATGGGGGATCCATGAAAACAGATGCCCCTCGGGTGCAAGATTGCTGTGATAAATGGATGTTCTTCACGGCTGTTTTTGCACCTCAGCCATGTGAATGTAGCCGAAAAGTATGCGGCTGTGTCTGGTAAGCAATGAAGTGGAAGTGGCGCTCACAAGAGCTGATTAAATAGGCTGTTTTAATGTCCCTAATAACGCTTGAAATCCTGCTGCAGCGCCACCACAGGAGAAATGAAACATTACTTGACACTGAAATCAGAGACACTCTTTGTAGCTTCTTTACATTTGGACTAGGTGATACAGGTTGCAATGGAAAGAATCCTTTCTGCTAACTCAAACTGCCTTAATAGAGTATTTAAAATGGATTTTCTATGCAACTCCTTTAACTCAAAGTTATTAGAAAGACAAGCACTGTAGCCTCTACATGCCCCAATACTCCTTAGAGAAAAGTCACATGAACCTGCCGATTTCAGCATGACTGGATATATCTATAGCATGACTGTTATATCTAATGAGTATGGAGGCCTAATGCATTTTCAGGCTGAGGCCCCACATTGCGGAAACACAGCTTTTTTGTTGCAGATTTTGTTGCATTTTTTTGAGCCAAAGCCAAGAATGTCTACAAAAGGAATGGGAAATATATAGGACGCTCTTATTCTTCTACTTCCTGCTTAGTCCACTCCTGGCTTTGGCTCAACAAACCGCAACAAAATCTGCAACAAAAAAAGCTGTGTTTCTGCAACGTGGGGCCTTAACTTCAAGTTGAATTTCAGTCTGATCAATTTGTTTTCCCTGAAAATAAGACTGAAAGTGACGTCTGACAATCGCTTAGTCCACTCTCACCATTGAAACTACAAAACACGCTCAGGCTGAAGCCCCACAGTGTTTTTGCTGCTACCGAAATGCTGCAGCACAAAATGCTGCATTTTACAGTACCTGCAACGTAAATGAGATTCTGACAAATCCCATCCACACATTGCAGAAAAAAATCTGCAGCAGAAAAGCTGCGTTTTCAAAAATGCTCACATTTTTGAAAATTGCAGCATGTGAATTATACCTGCAGAAATGCTGATGTTTTCGCTACAGGTATAATAAGGACAGAAAGTCCACAGTGTTTTTGGCCATGTTTCACTACGTGGAGCCTCAGTCGAAATGAGTGTGTTTTGTGTGGAATCATCAGTACGAATAGCTGACAGCCAAAAGAGTGTTCAGCCGATAGCTATTAAAGGTGCATGGGCACTTTAAGAATAAAATGGTATTCTAGCATAGCCATATCTCTAAATTTGCAAAATCATAAATGTAAAATTCCATTACATATCAATCAAAGCGTATAATCGTGAACGCAGTAGCTCTAAAAGTTCAAATAAATTCATTTCTTTGCATCAAAAAGTAGATATTGTTGCTTTGCTTTTTGGAATATTGCCAGAAATGGTAACACTATGAAAAGGCTGATTGTAATTATTTAATTTTTCTTATTAGATGTAAATATGGCGCTAAAGCTTTAAAAAATACAATGGGAAAATCATCAGCTCTCACATTAACATATTTATGTGGGTGGGAGCAATTCGGGTGTGAAAAACATTGCTTAGATTCAGTAACTGTCAAAAGTCTTGAATAGATCAGTAATAGCAAGTACAGTATGTTATGAAGTAACTCACAATATTTTAGCAGGATGGCAGCAGCTACACTAATGGATGCGGTTAGCTAAATCTCACAGAATAGCGTTCTGAATGACACATATACTAAACTGGTCATTAGACATGAACGAAAATTGCTTTGCCGTCTTTTTGGCAAATGGAAACATCTGGTTCGATTCAGAGCGAATAACTGTCACAAAAAGGCGAATAATGCATATGATTTTCCCATATTGGTTTCTTTAGAACAGGGCTTCTCAAACTTTTTCAACTTGGGTCTCACCAGTTGATTCACAATGACACTAGAGCCTCACCAATGGTGGTCTCTGAGACCAGAAGAATCAGATTAGCTAAATTTGCCTGCAACATTAAAATAGGCACAAAATCAATTAACTTTGATGCTAAAAATGTACAATTCAGCTTTTAAAAGCTCTCCAATGGTGCCAAACACATATGACACAAAATACAGTACAGTTTCAAATATATGCATACTTGCCAAGATTTAGAAACTGTCTCCATGGACAAAAGGTTCAGTGACTTGTGTAGTGAGCAAAAATTTTTCTGAGGCCAAAATCTGGATAACATAGTGCAGTATGCTGCTATTTCATCAATCAAAATGCCAAGCTTCCTATGCTGTACTCTACCGTATTATATACAAGATTACTTTACACAACTTCCATATTATGCCTAGGCCTGAAACATGCCCATGTCACCTTTGGCCCTGCCCGATATTTGTGCTGTCACACAGTTATAGCGCCCACCTTGCATATCACACAGTTACATAGTATGGTTGAAAAAAGACAAATGTCCATCACGTTCAACCAAGGAATGGGAAAGTGCTCTTTCTTAGTGGCCCTCACAGTATTATCCTCCCTTAGTGACCCCTGAATGTATATTGCTCCCTTACTTGCCCCTCACAATATAAGGATTCAGTTAGTGGCCTCTCAAAGTATAATGCTTCCTTTAAGGGCACCTCATAAAATAATACCTCCATGAGGGCCCTTCACATAAGGCTTCCATTAGTGACCTATCATAATATAATCCTTCCATTAGTTTCCCCACACACCATAATGCTTCCATTATTAGCTCCTCACAGTATAGTTCTCCCTTATTTACCCCTAACAGTATAATAATACTGTGGCCCTTCACAAAGTAATCAAAATACTGTAGACATAATACAGTATATAGTATATAATTTAATGCCACAACATAGTATACGTATGACTTGTCACTTTCTAGTAGAGCACTTCTCTCTATCCTTGTGCCAAGCCAATGCTAGCTATCAGCTTGCACATGAATCATGTTGCAGAATCCCACTGGACACTACTAAATTGTTTTGTTTATTTTATTATGTATGTGCCACTGTATATATCATAACATATATCTGTTTTACCGATTCCTTGTCAGTTGTTCCCCTTTTTAAGCACACTGGGAAGCTGGTACACCCCTCTTTTGGGAGATCATGGTCCAGCCCAACCAAAGGGACAAGAGGAAGAGATTGTGGTTTGGAGGAGTCAGTTAAGTACTCCCGGCTACTATTGGCAACCCTCTCCACTACTCCCATTTTCCGGTTCCTTCCAGTGTGTTGCGGCAATTTTTTGGGTATCATAAACATTACCATCAACTATTTGTCCTTCTGCAATATAAACTGGTGAGAAAAACCTCCATTGTAGTGTGAAAGACTGTATATAGCAGTGATGGCGAACCTTTTAGAGACCAAGTGCCCAAACTGCAACCCAAAGACCACTAAATTATCGCAAAGTGCCAACACGGCAATTTAACCTTAAATTAACCTGCATCCCCCATTCCCCCTCTTGCTCACACGCAGCCTGCACCCCCATTCCCCCCTCTTTCTTACACGCAGCCTGCACCCAATTCCCCCCTCTTGCTCACACACAGCCTGCACCCCCATTCCCCCCCTCTTGCTCACACACAGCCTGCACCCCCATTCCCTCCTCTTGTTCACACATGCTGTCTCTTCACCCCTCACCTTCCATTAGTCTTTGTTCCCAGCAACTTCCTCTTTCTGTGTAATGCCACACTGTCCTGTAGTATCCAGAATAACTCCGCCCACGCAAGAGTCTGATCACATGGTCATGACGTCATCAAAGGTCCTTTAGCCCACTAGGATTTAGCATTTACCATGTAAGCAGTGGTCCTGTGGACTGCAGCCTACACTGACAGTTTTCAGCTGTATGTGCATTTGCCATAGGTTCACCATCACGGGTATATACCATCTCCTAGCAAGTGTGCACTAGTTGCTGCCAAAGCAACCCCAGTGTTGTGCATAGACTGTATAGCACTGTTTATTAATATCAAGAGAAACTGTGCTTGCTAAATTGTATACTGTGAAGTGCTAAAAAATGCCAAAACTGCCACTGCTTGTGCCAATTTGAATCCTAACTGCGTTTTGTGTAGTAAACTGAGGACTGTGATAAGTGCCATTGAACTGTCTCATAGTCACCCATTTATGGAGAATTATTGCAGTCTGAATTATTGCACCATTGCTGTGGATTGTTGCAACTGCCTTGTTAAGTTTTGTGCCACACTGCATGTTCAGAGACTGTTATTTATTAGTTGCAAAAGAGAGCACAAGTACTCAGCTTCAAAAGGGTTAAAGTCAGTTGCAATTTCTGCTGCATCACACAAGTTTCTGCTACAGCTACACAAAGGTTATGTAACGGTCTGTGCCCAATGTCAGGGGTCTCTTAACATATGCTGACTCTGGATTGGCTCTAGTTCACACAGTGTGGTTCCTGACTCTCCAGGTGCTGTGGTCTTTTTTGGTTGCTGTGCCTGGTTCAGCCCATTGGCCTAACAAGTTCACCTGTGAGCTATCCACAGACAATCCCTGTCTCTATCTATTTTAGTCTGTTCTGTGCTCTGCAATGGGGTAGTGCAATATTTATAGATATATGTCTGAGCAATATTCATGTCATGTATGCATTTATCTGGCTGTGTATTGTTCAATTCCTTGTCCTGTTCTGTGTGCATGAATGTTTCTGTTTCTGTCTGTCTAGCCTGTTTTTAGTCCTAGTCTATTCTTATCCCTAGTCTGTTCCTGTATTCTTGTAGCCTCTGTGCTTTCTGCAGTATATCCTGTATATCTGTATCCTTCGGTTTTTCTGCAATATGTATTGTCTCCATCCTACTTACCTTTCCTTGGCGCTGCCCAGATCTTATCCCCCTCCTTTGCAGAAAACAATTATCTATAATGGGATGAAACTTCTGTGCTTTATCCAATAGTTATGTGCCAAAACTTATGTTATAACTTTATACTCAATCATGTTACGTTAATTATACCAATCACACCTTTTCTTTGTCTGTACAATGTATAACCCCACCTACAATGTATTTAAACCTCATCCATCCTCCATTACAAATTAGAATCCATTATACAGTGCCTTGCGAAAGTATTCGGCCCCCCTTGAACTTTTCAACCTTTTGCCACATTTCAGGCTTCAAACATAAGGATATAAAATTTTAATTTTTTGGTGAAGAATCAACAACAAGTGGGACACAATCGTGAAGTGGAACGAAATTTATTGGATATTTTAAACTTTTGTAAAAAGTAAAAAACTGAAAAGTGGGGCCCCCTTAAGTGAATACTTTGTAGCGCCACGTTTTGCTGCGATTACAGCTGCAAGTCGCTTGGGGTATGTCTCTATCAGTTTTGCACATCGAGAGACTGAAATTCTTGCCCATTCTTCCTTGGAAAACAGCTCGAGCTCAGTGAGGTTGGATGGAGAGCGTTTGTGAATAGCAGTTTTCAGCTCTTTCCACAGATTCTCGATTGGATTCAGGTCTGAACTTTGACTTGGCCATTCTAACACCTGGATACGTTTATTTGTGAACCATTCCATTGTAGATTTTGCTTTATGTTTGGGATCATTGTCTTGTTGGAAGATAAATCTCCCTCCCAGTCTCAGGTCTTTTGCAGACTCCAACAGGTTTTCTTCCAGAATGGTCCTGTATTTGGCTCCATCCATCTTCCCATCAATTTTAACCATCTTCCCTGTCCCTGCAGAAGAAAAGCAGGCCCAAACCATGATGCTGCCACCACCATGTTTGACAGTGGGGATGATGTGTTCAGGGTGATGAGCTGTGTTGCTTTTACGCCAAACATATCCTTTTGCATTGTGGCCAAAAAGTTCGATTTTGGTTTCATCTGACCAGAGCACCTTCTTCCACATGTTTGGTGTGTCTCCCAAGTGGCTTGTGGCAAACTTTAAATGAGACTTTTTATGGATATCTTTTGAGAAATGGCTTTCTTCTTGCCACTCTTCCATAAAGGCCAGATTTGTGCAGTGTACGACTGATTGTTGTCCTATGGACAGACTCTCCCACCTCAGCTGTAGATCTCTGCAGTTCATCCAGAGTGATCATGGGCCTCTTGGCTGCATCTCTGATCAGTCTTCTCCTTGTTTGAGATGAAAGTTTAGAGGGACGACCGGATCTTGGTAGATTTGCAGTGGTCTGATACTCCTTCCATTTCAATATGATCACTTGCACAGTGCTCCTTGGGATGTTTAAAGTTTGGGAAATCTTTTTGTATCCAAATCCGGCTTTAAACTTCTCCACAACAGTATCACGGACCTGCCTGGTGTGTTCCTTGGTCTTCATGATGCTCTCTGCGCTTTAAACAGAACACTGAGACTATCACAGAGCAGGTGCATTTATACAGAGACTTGTTTACACATATGTGGATTATATTTATCATCATCAGTCATTTAGGACAACATTGGATCATTCAGAGATCC
Organism: Leptodactylus fallax; assembly: GCA_947044405.1. NCBI lineage: Eukaryota > Metazoa > Chordata > Amphibia > Anura > Leptodactylidae > Leptodactylus > Leptodactylus fallax. The sequence continues at coordinate 1,310,139 of CAMRHE010000094.1, forward strand.
TCACTGAACTTCTGGAGTGAGTTTGCTGCACTGTACTGTCCAATTGTACTAATTTGGACTTCAGTACAGTGATACTTAGAGCGGAATGCGCTCATAATATCCTGTATTCCTATAACCTTCGGGCTTTCTGCAATATATATATCCTGTATTCCTATAGCCTCCGGGCTTTCTGTAATATATATTTATCCTGTATTCCTGTTGCCTATGGGCTTTCTTCAATATATACTATATATATATATATATATATATATATATATATATATATCCTGTATTCCTATAGCCTCTGGGCTTTCTGCAATATATATCCTGTATTCCTAATGCCTCCGGGCTTCCTGCTATATATCCTTATTCCTATATGTTTCTTGTCTTTTATCTGGTTTCTGTTTTAGCCTGGTATTGACTGTGCTAGTTTTAGCCTATGTCCATATTCTGCGGTTTTATGCACTTTATCCTGTTTCTGTGGTGCTCTGCAACATAGTTTTGTCTGCTTGGTCAGCTGCTACCAAACCGGTACCACCTCAGGAGGTAACTTTCTGGCAGACTCCCTGCAGCAAAGTCCAAATCCCCGTATGGGGGTTAAAGGGTGAAAATCGGGGGAGTCTACAGGGATAACTCCCTTAGAGGTGCCCTAAGCCGGTTTGGTGGTGCAGTGGGTCCACACTCCGATGCCTGTGACAAATTGACTACCAGCCTGCCAAAACAACGCTCAGACAGGAAAAGACAATTGCTGCCTAGCACATGTCAGGTATGTCCCAGTCCCTTTAAAACCAGCCAGTCATCAGTCACTTGTAATTGTTGGATTGTCTCTGCATCGAAACAGCTACAAGTGGAGCCTCATTCCTATGCCTAGCCAAAGTTCCGGATCAGATTGTACTTCATAGTGGTATCATTTAATATTCTGTATGGGGTAATGGTAAGCTGCAAAGAACTTCAGAATGGGGGTATGTGATATCAAATTTATACAGTTTTTGCTATGATTCAATAGCTTAACAAAAAACTTTGGTAAAAAAAATTCTTGGAGTGACCAAGTACTATTACAGCAGATGTTGACAAGGAGTTAAAACTCAGTCTTTACTAGCAATAAATAGATAACATCAGTTCTGAACATGGCTGGTGGAGGGTCACTCCAAAACTGTACACACTGATTTCATTGTGAGAAAAGCCCCTTAGGTCGGGGCGCCATGTTACGAAAAGTCAACGTTTTGGCCATGGCAGAAACATTGAAGCAAAAAATGGTGCATTTTACACTACCTTTTAGGCTACATTTTGGCTAATCCCATCCACACATTGCAGAAAAATATCTGCAGCAGAAAAACTGCGTTTTCAAAAACGTTTGTGTTTCTGAAAATTGCAGCATGCCAATTATACCTATGGAAATGCTGACATTTTCTGTATAGGTATAATACTGGCAGAAAGTCAGCAGAGGAAAATTCTGAGGACTTTTTGTGAAAAAATCAGAAATCATTTCTCGGCAATAACGGAGGCTAGAGATAAAATTTTAAATGTGGAAGAATCAGTGGATCATAGCCTATTTAAGGATACAAAGAGTTGGTGAAAGTGGCAAAAGGTCTTCAGACAGCTGTGTTAAAGGTGAGCTGCAATTGCCATGAGTGAACTATAACTTTTGACAATTGTAATGTTTAAGAGCTGTACCTGTGACTATGTGCACCACTTAGAGACCGAACCATTGTACTGAGATAACTCAGTAAAGTTGAGTGTTGCGCATCAGCTGTGTCTGGCATGTTTATTGTGAGTCATTCTCTGATTTACCCTAGATTTACAGGTGTTACAGGTGCACTCAACAATTTGATAATAGTGGTAAAATACAGACCCCTTTGTGCTGACCCCAGAGACAGGGGCAGATTATAAGACATCTGTCTTGGAGGCAATATTAGATAATTCCATCACAGAGGCCATTGTGTGCAATCTGCTCTAAGTATCACCGCATTGAAGTCCAAATTAGTACAAATAGTATATGAGCCAGCTCAGAGAAACTCACATAGTCACAAGGCGCAATTATGTGACCAATATGGATTCTGCTCTTTATTGGTAGATAGTGAGGTTTTTATACATTGCATAGACAAAGAGAAGGTGTGATTACTATAATTAACATAATATGATTGGCTATAAATTATCAAATAAGTTTAAGCGCATAACTATTGGATAAGGCACTAAGAAGAAGTTTCATCCCATTATAGGTAACGGTTTTCGGCAAGGAGGGGGAGATGAGCTCTGGACATGGCCCGAAAAAGGAATTTAAGATGGACATAGGCACAAGCTGACATCCTTCACACCATCAAACTGCACTATTTGTCCTGCTAAATGATGGACACCATAAGAGGAAAGTGTTAGTGTCTGTATGTGCTCATCGAATTACGTACCTGGATAGTTTTCCACAACAAAAAAAAAAGAAAGATGTGAACTCAGACCTAGTTGTTTATTATTAGTGCATTTTGTAAAATTCTTTTTACAAGTTTACATAAAAAAAAAATACTGGAATCGATGAGAAAGCCACAATGATGAGACATGAGAATATTTAGGCTGCATTTTTAAAGTTGAACAGCAGGAGCTTGGTAACGTTTAGTACACTAGCACATTGTGTGAATAGGAGTTTATAATTCCCTGCTGGATTAAATGCAACATCTGCTGCATTATTTTAGCTGTAAAGTAATACACTGGATATCACATATATACTTTCTGAATGTGGCCTTACTAAGGGAAACTCTCCCAAGAGTATGCTCTTTGATCAGCTCCGAGTCTCTGAAGATATAGTGATATACATTAGGCATGCATGGAGAAATCACTGTGTTTGTGTACTGCTTCCTTTAAGTTTCTTTGTTGTTTAGCCTTACTGTTACAATTCACTGGCTTTTGTGTTTAAATTCTTAGCAAGGTGATGTATATAGTCCACATATATGATGGACATGTCTCTGCAGAAATGAGCATCAGGATTGATCAGTTCCATGAACTACCATCAATCTGGTTGGTTAAATGGATGACGAATTGAAATCAATATGGATAATTTTATCAATTTGTTTCTGTTTTGTTCAATAATGAATTAAAACAAAATATAATCATGGTGAAGTTTAAGAAAGCCTCATGAAGGCCCTAATGCACATACAGTGGGGAAAAAAAGTATTTATTTATTTAGTCAGCCACCAATTGTGCAAGTTCTCCCACTTAAAAAGATGAGAGAGGCCTGTAATTGTCATCATAGGTAGACCTCAACTATGAGAGACAAAATGAGAAAACAAATCCAGAAAATCACATTGTCTGATTTTTTAAGAATTTATTTGCAAATTATGGTGGAAAATAAGTATTTGGTCACCTACAAACAAGCAAGATTTCTGGCTCTCACAGACCTGTAACTTCTTCTTTAAGAGGCTCCTCTGTCCTCCACTCATTACCTGTAGTAATGGCTCCTGTTTGAAAATGTTATCAGTATAAAAGACACCTGTCCACAACCTGAAACAGTCACACTCCAAACTCCACTATGGTGAAGACCAAAGAGCTGTGGAAGGAAACCAGAAACAAAATTGTAGACCTGCACCAGGCTGGGAAGACTAAATCTGCAATAGGCAAGCAGCTTGGTGTGAAGAAATCAATTGTGGGAGCAATAATTAGAAAATGGAAGACATATAAGACCACTGATAATCTCCCTTGATCAGGGGCTCCACGCAAGATCTCACCCCGTGGGGTCAAAATGATCACAAGAATGGTGAGCAAAAATCCCAGAACCACACAGGGGGACCTAGTGAATGACCTGCAGAAAGCTGGGACTAACGTAACAAAGGCTACCGTCAGTAACACACTACGCCGCCAGGGACTCAGATCCTGCAGTGCCAGACATATCCAGGCCTGTCTGAAGTTTTCTAGAGAGTATTTGGATGTTCCAGAAGAGTATTGGGAGAATGTCATATGGTCAGATGAAACCAAAGTAGAACTGTTTGGTAGAAACACAACTCGTCGTGTTTGGAGGAGAGTGAATGCTGAGTTGCATCCAAAGAACACCATACCTACTGTGAAGCATGGGGGTGCCAACATCATGCTTTGGGGCTGTTTCTCTGCAAAGGGACCAGGACGACTGATCCATGTACATGAAAGAATGAATGGGGCCATGTATCGTGAGATTTTGAGTGCAAACCTCCTTCCATCAGCAAGGGCATTGAAGATGAAACGTGGCTGGGTCTTTCAGCATGACAATGATCCCAAGCACAGCACCAGGGCAACGAAGGAGTGGCTACGTAAGAAGCATTTCAAGGTCTTGGAGTGGCCTAGCCAGTCTCCAGATCTCAACCCCATAGAATACCTTTGGAAGGAGTTGAAAGTCCGTGTTGCCCAGTGACCGCCCCAAAACATCACTTCTCTAGAGGAGATCTGCATGGAGGAATGGGCCAACATACCAGCAACAGTGTGTGCCAACCTTGTGAAGACTTACAGAAAACGTTTGACCTCTGTCATTGCCAACAAAGGATATATAAGAAAGTATTGAGATGAACTTTTGTTATTGACCAAATACTTATTTTCCACCATAATTTGCAAATAAATTCTTTAAAAATCAGACAATGTGATTTTCTGGATTTGTTTTCTCATTTTGTCTCTCATAGTTAGGGTCTACCTATGATGACAATTACAGGCCTCTCTCATCTTTTTAAGTGGGAGAACTTGCACAATTGGTGGCTTACTAAATACTTTTTTTCCCCACTGTAAGTATATTATGGCTCTTTAGAACCTCTGTAGAAGTTATAATGAGCCATATAAAGGCATATATAGGTGTCTAGGTCTCTATACTATGGTGTATAGAGGTAACTGAGGGTATGTTCATGCTTTTTTAAAAAATTTCTTACTGTAGTTCTGATGCAGAAAACACATCATTCAGGATTAAAAAAAAAACTCCTCAAAACTGCCTCTCATTGCTTCTTTATGCAGTGTAAAAAACTGTGCTGAAATAACGGCAAGTGGCCACACATAGAGTAGGTCCATTGAATAGGGCTAATCAGTGTACAGACACATAGCAGAATCCCAATGCTCAGGTTCAGCTTTCTCAAGTGTTAGTCCTACTAGAGATGTGCATCAGAGAAAAGGCCAAAGTGTGTGTCAGTAGGGAGACAATGTGGGCCAGTAATAAAGGTGGCCCTAATAGGACAGCTAAAGCCTGGAGAACAAATAAGACCAACTTCAGCAGTGTAAGGTCCTGAGTTAGTGTCGAGAGAGGTGGCAATGGAAATAGATCCCAGGGGAATGGCAGTGAGCTCAGAATGAATATTGCTGAGAGACCTCTGGTGAAATTATGCCTGTGTCCAGGAAACTGTGTGGGTTCGGTTGTCTTAACAGGTGGTGTTGCCTGGAGCCTCCCCTGTTAGTGCAAGAAAGAGAGTGAGGGTGTTGCTGTGGTCATCTGAAAAGCAGAGACAGACAGGAGTCTGTCTGCAACCGGTAATGTTGAGAACATTTTGGGGACCCAGGAACAGGTAGATGTCTGCAGATGTAATCTCATGATGCAAGAGAGTATATGTTACTTTTTGTATCAGGAAGATTCTCCTATGGACTAAGAGGCATAAAAAGTGTAAAGTCTGCTGGAGAGTCAGCAAAGCCACAAGAGCCACTAAAGTAAACCTGAGCAGCCATATACAAGTCTATAGATACATTTATACTATTAGTACCTATTTAGTAGCACATAATGTTAGAAGAATGTGCCTTTTGCTGTGTTTAGCTCTTTGAGCAGAATGACCATTACAATTTAAAGAATTGTTGGTGTTCAGTTCCTTTGTGAGCATCATTTCTGCATTGTGACACATCCCTGTATCCACCTTACACAATTATTTACTATAGGTACTCTGAGCTGGTGATAATGTTATAGATGGTCCAGTCAGAAGAGTCATCCGAAGAGACCTGCAACATGTAGTGCTATTGAGGCCAGTACACATCGCTATACTGTACTGTGGATATGCAGGTTGCTGCTTGACTCTCATGATCCTCATCCAGTAGTTTACATATACTACCTGCTTTATTAAAACTCCTTTTTAGACACAAATGGACAGTTTTGTGCAAGGCGCCCTCAGGATGCTAAACCCAAACAATGTAACTCTATGCTGGTGGTTTAGTGCCTTAAAATCTAGTGACAGGTTCCCTTTAAACATCTGTCTCAGCAGGCATGTCGCGCACTCATCATGTTTTTTTTTGTTTTTTTAACAAACACATATTGCAACATTCAAAGGTAATCCCAGTCTCAGTTTATTAACTGAATAAGACACATATTTTTGTACAAGCAGAGATCCCTATGATATTAAGCAATAAAACAGATTTTTACCATCTGCTATGAAGAAAAGGCTGTTTCAGTGTTATGCTGTTTATATAGCTTTATTAGTTTTAATGCATTTTTTTTTTATTCTAAATATTTAAGATTAATTTCCATTATATTGCAGATCTGATACACAGAGTACACACAGGATATATATATATATATATATATATATATATATATATATATATATATATATATATTACCATATATGTCCTTCACAGAAAAGATACTAAATATAATAACTTCATTGCCAGAAGTAATCACAAAATTGCACAATGACTGAGAATAGCTGAGACGTTAAGGTTTTGGGTAGATGGATAGGCCTTGCAGGCTGTAACAGGATAATCCGCTGTGATTGATGAGCCCAGCTAGTCACATGACAGAAACATTCGTCAGGCAATGGGTCATTTGACCAGAAAAACACAGGCTCATGACATCATTTCACAGCATCAAGTATAAAATTGTCAATTTCAGAATAAATAAAAACTTGGGGTATCTCTCACATTAAACACAATATCACTGAAGTCAATCACTTAAGATTTGTCCTTTATTTTTGGGATAATTTATTATTCATATAATCCAGATGAATGAGCGAAAACAAGTGGTCTATGAAGCTATATTTTTAGTAAATTAATGAATACTTTGGTCTTACTATTGACGCCTATTTAATTTTTTTTTTTTAATCTTTTTCCATCTCTCACTCTATAACTTGTGCCTATTTTTAAATCTCTTTTTTTTTTAAATCATTGTAACTGAATTTTACTAACTCACGTTTACTTATTATTTGTAGAATGGAACATATTCTGGTGAGTGACTTTAGCCTTCAGCATAGACAGTGCTGACCTAAGGTTGGATGGTGCACTAAATTGCCTCATTTGTTGGTGCCCCTCTCCCCGTTCCCCCACATTCAATATGCAAATAACCATACTATACAGTATTTAATTATAAATTTCTACATTATAGTGACTACAAATAGTGCCATATACAGTAGTTGTCTAAATAACTATTCATATAGCCAATACTGCTACACAAATAATATACCCTATAGTATCTACTCTAAAAAGCAATGCCGCACAAAGCCTATGTAGGTATTAACCCCTTTCTGCTGGTGGCATTTTTCAATTTTTGTTTTTGACTCCCTGCCTACCCAGCCTCATAACTTTTTCCATTCATAGAGCCCTATGAGAGTTTAATGTTTGTGGCACAAATTGTTCTTCATACATATTATACAATACAATTATCATACAATTATTCTGTACAATCTACTGGGAAGCTGGTAAAAAATTCAAAATGGGGTGGAATTGGAGAAAAAGTGCTTTTGGGGGGACTTTTTTACATCATTTTCACTGCATTCACTGTGCAGCCAAAATGACATGTCAGGGTTGGTTCACACTTGCGCCTGGTGTCCATCCGCCGTGAATCTTATCTAAATATAAAAAAAAAAGGATTCGGAAAGGTTTGCAAATGGTTTGTTTAAAAACCCATTCACTTCAATGGGTTTTTAAAGCAAACCGCAGGTGTCCGATTTCAGCCTCTCTGCGGCGAAGCCGTTTTTTTTGGTCAGACACAAAGTCCTGCATGTCCGACTTTATTTCTGACTAAAAAAAGTGGCTTAGCGGCGCAGAGGCTGCAATCGGACACTTGCGGTTTGCTTTAAAAACCCATTGAATTGAATGGGTTTTTAAACAAACTGTTTGCAAACCTTTCCCAATTCTTTTTTTCTGATATTTAGGTTGGATTCATGGCGGACGGACACCAGGCGCAAGTGTGAACCAACCCTCACCTGTATTCTATGTTTTGGTACGATTCCTGGGATACCAAATTTATATACTTTTATTTACATTTTAACCTCTAAACAAAAATCCAAAACTTTGCCAAAGTTGCCATATACTGACCTGTAACTTTTTTATATTTTTCCCTGTACCCCGTATAGCGTGTCTTTTTTATTTATTTATTTATTTTTTTGGAGAGAGGAGTAGGTCAGGTGGGGACACCTCGGGTCAACATATTTATTATAACTCACACCATTTTTCTGATGTGAGTTATACAGAAATTCTATATCAATTTCTGACTGGCGTAGACTTCAATCTGGTGTATGGGCGTGCACCTGATTTATTAAGAGGCTCAGAGCCTCTTGATAATTCAATTGTGCCAGTTGGGGCCTTTATTAAGACTGGTGCATGAAATACCAGTCTTAATAAATCTTCCCCAATCTGTTTTCACCAGACTATTTACATTTAGGGATAGGGCACTGAACTAAATGTTTGCAACTTGATATTCTTACGAATTGGCTACCAATTTGGGATTTATACAATATTAGATAACCTGGATATATTAGGTTTTTATGGAATAAAATGTCACAACTACAGAACCGCTGTAGAAACATTGATTTATTCATAAAATAACTTTTCTGTATAGTGTACTCTTGAGACTTTCAGAAAGTTTGACTAAAATATAATTGTATTTGGGCACTACCTACATGTGACATTTCTGTCATCGACTACACTAGGCTAATAGGCTCAGCGCCATGTGTGTGAATTGGTTACAAGAGGATATACCATCTGCTTTTCACAGAACAAACATAGTACCTTTCATCACAATGGATCTTCTCATCTCAGGGCTGTTTTGTGAGTAGCACATTTTACAATCGTGGCTCTTGTATATGATATGATGTTGAATCAAAAAGCTGACACTGAACAAAGTGCTGGGTTTGATATTATTTTTACATCTAGTACATTTTTCAAGGTGGTGACACAGATTAATGATAACCAAATAAAATGAAAATCTCCTATGCTGCTTCATGACCTCTGAAAATAAAGTGAGGTCATGTTATCTTCTGCATTAAATAAGGGCAGTGCTGTTAAACTGAAGGCCCTGGTACAAAGGATCTCTCTACCAAAAGATCACGCAGCAGCAATCTCTTCCATTCAAGATCTTTATTAGGTTTATGCATCATTTTATTATATTTTCTCTATTTATCCATGAGCGTGACTTTCTGATTTACTCTCAGTCCTACACAAAATCCTTTCAGCTTATGTTTTCCGATGTAAGATTAGAGCAGTTATATACTATATAAAAGTAGTTACCATTCTGAATTATGCTCATGTTTTTTATGCTTTATTTAGCAATAATTACCTCCATTTTATCATGCTTTAGTTCAAAATAGGGTGACTGCATGTTGTCTATAGTACAGTCACTGGCAATCTTCTCGAGAAGAGGAAGTAGAAAGGGCTATTAAGCGTCTTGATGTTATTATTGGATACAGATGCTAGATAACCCTTGCACAAATGCCAAAAACACCAACAAAAGTTGTCTAATCATTTCCATTGTGGTTAGCTATTTTAGCTTTTTGTTGAAGGAAATTATTTTATACTATATTTATTTGTGGTGGAAACTTCAAGAAAAGTGTCAGCATTCAACTAATTAGACATATTTTCACTTACTTTGTTTTTATATGAAATTGTTAAAAAACTGTGGAAAAAAATGTGTGCCTTTAGGGCATAATGGTGATTCAGTGGTACTGCAGCATCTTTCCTTACTGGAGATCTTTGACTTTCTTTGCTTGAATTTGAATCTATCCAGGACAACATCTGCATGATCTGTAGACTGAGGTGCCTGGTAACGTACTGCAACAGGGTTCGTACAAATGTGTACTTCCTTACTTGTCCAATTGGCTGGACATGTCCAGATATGTGTACCACAAGTTAAAGAGGACCATTCACCCCCTCCAACAAGTCCAGTTCTTTACATCGTTTACTAGGTGTTTCTCATCTGATACCGGCAAAGTTGGAATTTTTTCTGTAGTCCCCACCATTCTCAAGAAATCAATTAGTTTTGGTGTCTGATATGTTATTTAGACTCTGTACTGTCAGGAGGATGGTGTCAGGCAGGATCAGACAAGGGATGTGATTCTGAGCTCTGACACTGGCTGCCTCTGATTGGAGCTCTGAATCACACCATCCTGCCTGACACTGTCCTTCTCTAGCCTCCATCCTTGTTTCGGAACAGTGGAGGCTAGAGAGAAAATTTCAACTGTGCTGGAATCAGTGGAGCAGCACTTATTAACATATGATAAGAACTTGAATTGGCGGAGTTGGTTAAAGGTCCTCCAAGTCACCAAGTATAAAATGTTAAATTTCATTTGATTGCCGCTGTGCCCCTGATCAATTTGGCATTTTTTTCCTAAATCTGTGTTAGGGAATTGCCCGTTAAGCAATTCCCCAGTAGCTACTGCTGGAATCTGGGAGGAACGGGAACGACAGAGACAGTATAACACTTAGCACACTCTAAGACTAAAAACAAGCACCCATGAGTGGACTAATGGGCTGTATATAGGAAGCCCGGAATCCGCCCCAGACATGGTTGGAAGGAAAGTTGCCAATCAAAGAGCAACTAACATTAACTTTTAGAAAACCAGAGGGAACCCAGAGTACTGGCTGGACTGATTCACTGCAACGAACTCTCAGCTGTGTTAAAACGGAATACAACAGGAGGCCTAGGAGCAGAGGATCATAAGTGGACACACCTCCTGCGCAGTAGCATGCGGCCGGAGGATGGCGTAGAAGTCCGAACCGGCAAAGATGTTACAATCTGTCTACCTGTTCAAATGATACAGCTCATGGAAGGTTCTATGTGAATTAGCTTTTATTCTCCAAGTGGGTGGTAACCTTTTGTTTTTCTCAGAGAATAGAAAAGGTTATTGCCCAGTTGGTGATTAAGAGATAATTTACATATAACCTTCCAGAGCCATATGTTTTGAATGGGTGTACATCTTAGAAAAAAAGTCAAATTGTTCAGGGGGACAGCAGCAGTCAAATGATGTATGACATTTAGAAATTTATACTTGGTGGCAGGTTCTTTTTAAGCAGCTTTTTTAAAAGCAACAAGATTTTGTGATAAATTATCACAAAATGATATGCTAACTATCCTATTTGTATCTGTGTGGCCATCCAGTGGGGGTTATGAATGGAACTCTTAAAGTTTTTTATTATAATGTCATGATGTTGTGTTGAATTGATTTAATGAGACATTGGAGTCCTGAGGATGGGTTCTCACAGGGCATTTTGCTTGCTTTTCTAAAACACACAGTTGAAAAAACACAGTTTAAAACCGAGGCCCCACGTGGCGTAAAAGCCGCAGTTTGGCTGCAGCAGAAATGACGTGGAAAAAAAAGTGGTATTTTACAGTCACTGCAAACCAATGTGGGTGCAAGCGAATCCCATCCACACCTTACGGAAAAATACACACAGCGGAGATGCTGCGATTTCCAAAATCGACGCAGTTTTGTAAATCGCAGTATGTCGATTATACCTACGGAAACGCTGGTGGTTTCCTTATAGGTATAATGGAAGCAGAAAGTCTGTAGAGGAAACCTCTGCAGACTTTCTGTGAAAAGCGCTGTGGGAAAAACCATGATGCGTTGCATTCATTCACCCCCTTTAGGATTCACACTTGGTTTTGGTTTAAAAAAAACCTGCATTTGAGAACCTGAACGTGTAAACACATCCTGTATCAAATTTAGTTAAGTGTGGGCAGATGTTCCCACACTTAATTGATCTCAAGTCTGGCTAAGGATATTGGTCTGAATGCATCAGTATATTCAATTCAATAGAATCAGTAAAGGAAGTATACTAAGTTACTAAGCATACTTTGTTAGAGAGATAAAGATAACAGACACTGGTACCAGTCTTAATATTCTTAAAATTCTCCTGTTGGCGCTAACTGCACCTGAATTATTAAGACGCTACGGCCTCTTATTAATACAGTCGCCTTCTCATGCACCAGAATAGAAAACCATGCCAATCAGGAACTGGCGTATATTTCCTATATAACTCGCGCCACTTTTCTGGCACTAGTTATAGTAAATTTGCCTTGCTCTCCACCCTACTCCGCCCACATTTGAGGATGAATTACAGAAAGAGGGAAGTGGCACATCTTTGGTGCAAAAAGGGTCCACGTGCCAAAGATGTGCAACAGCTATTCACATCTACACCAAAAAACTGGCATAAAAGGAATAGTAAGTTCACCCCACTCTGTGAATATGATTTCAGTTTTTTATTATGAATAAACCATGCAATGTGTATTTTTTTTTTGTGATTTCTAGAAGTAAATCCTACATTATTTTAATATTTAGGTTAAAGGGGAGATATACTTTAAGGATAATATAGGATAACTTCAGTTATACAATAGTGTTATACACACATCATCATACACTGTTCAGTATCCCTCCTTATCCTTCCGTTAGCAATAGGTTTTTAACACAAGCCAACAAGGAAATAAAGTAAATGAACAAAAAAAACACTTTATCCTCTGAATGCTAGGAAGAGATTTGCTTTGGACCTAAAGTTTAGATTTTCTTATTAGTGCCTTCAGTACTAAAAGCCAAGTTTTACTTAAACCACCCTATTGTATTATTCATGTTAGATTTAAAGGATTTCAGTGTAAAGAACAAAAGTAGTACTTTATTTGAGGCAACTGACCATGACGTCTTTACATAGCATCAATGCTTGGAAACAGATAAAGGCATCTTATTAAGTATTAGGAGAGTACTTGTGCTATGAGAAATCTGGTCTGAAAGAAGAAGAATAGAAGAGGAAAATGTTCTGTTTAGGCTAAGACCCCATGTAGCGAGACGCAGCAAAAAAACGCTGTGAAAAAAAAAGACACAGCCGAAACGCATTGCGTTTTTTTTTCCACAGCGTTTTTCACAGAAAGTCCACATAGTTTTTCTCTGCGGCCTTTCTGCCGCTATTATACCTATATGGAAAACACCACCATTTCTGTAGGTATAATTGACATGCTGCGATTTTGAAAAATACAAGCATTTTTGAAAACGCTGCTTTTCCTGCAATGTATGGATGGGATTAGCCAGAATCCCATCCACTTTGAAGGTAATGTAAAATGTGGCGTGTTTTGCTGCGGCATTTCCTCCGCACCCAAAGAGCTGCATTTTTGCAATGTGGGGCTCCCTCTTTTATAAGTTTTATAAATACCACAAATGACTAATTGTTTGACTTAGTCTCTAAACAGGCCCTCTATTAATGTCATTTCTCCAGGGAATGTTCTAGACACTCCCATTGGGTGACTATACATAGACACATAAGGGCAGATTTATTAGTTCTGTCTAGTTTTCAAAGTGTAAACTTAGGCAGTGTAATGTACCACCAAATTTATCTGGTGGCTGACTCTGGATGACAAAGCTGTTGACACTTCTCGGCCCGAGTGCAGTGAGACGCAGCTTGGCTCACTCTAAGCTGTTATTACTTAGGTTGCATTGCATGCTATATTGATTGTGTTTGTATATGGTTTGCACTGTGTGATGTATTTTTTAGTGCGTGTCACTTCAGGTGGTGCAGGTCATGTATGGTCAAGCCGGACTGTGCTATAGTGCTTAATATGCGGAAAGGAGTTGCACTGCAAGTTGTGTGCTGCTCTCCCATGGTGCAACCCATCGATGCCAGTGGTAGCATAGGCTACCCATGGTGGGAAGGCGCATACTATTTAAATTTCCAATGCTTGGTAGAGGGGAGGAGCTTTTGCAACTTGCTAGATGGGAGCGGTGGCTTGCTGCTCAAATGCCTGAATGCAGGGCCTGGTGGGCTTGAGGTGAGGAGGCACATCAGTGACTGTGACACATAAGCTAGTTCCTGAAACTTCAGCACCAACTGCATGCTACTCATCAGTGACATGGGTTCTCAGGAGGTGTGCGTGGAATCCTCTGCACTGTCTCTGGGACCTGAAGATCTCACTTCTATGACCATCAACTTTTACTGCTCAGCTGCTGTACTGTCTTGTCTTCTGTGGTGTGAACATCTTCGAACCAGTAAAGAACCTTGCAGTGAATTCCCTGGTATGTGAAGTGTCTTTGTCTTCTGTCTAGCAAGGGGCTGTTAGGTGGATGATAACAATGTGTCAAGATGGTGGCAGTACGCAGCACAGCACTACATCACACTGCCTTTCTCTGATGAATATACTGTAGTCTTCTATCTAATGCCTCCCAAGTAGAAGCCTCATCTAGATTTATTAGTTTTCCTTCCCAAGCTTGTCCTGCTGTTCCTGGAGCTGCACTCACAAAGGACCTAAAGATAACATAAGAAAGTGTTGTCGCATCACAGCACTGCTTTATCTGTACATGGAATCACTCTTACACAGTGCACATAAATATCAGTGTCCACTGGTGAGAGAGATTTCATGCACAGTTAGAGCAGTGCATACTCTGAGATGCTACAAAGTGCATATAAATCTCTATGTCCACTGGTGAGAGGAAGAACAGGGCTGGCATCAACATTGGTCATCAGAACATATGGAAGCTTCCATTGCCCGTTAAACAGCCCAGGAAGAAAGCAATGCAACACATTTCTTCATTAGCTACCATTTGATCTCCCGGAATCTGGGGAGTCTGTGGAGCTACAAGCAGTAGCTAATGATAAAATGTATAGCACTGCTTGCTACCCCAGGCCCCACCAACAGAGATATTATGTATATGGAGCTGGGTGCCATTAAACTGTATGTGTGGGGGGCAAAATGGAGACATTAAATTGTGTTCTGGAGAAAGTGAACCATTAAACTGCATGGGAAGTGCCAAAATGAGCTTTTTTTACTGTGGTGGTGCAAAAGGGGCCATTTTACTTTTTGTAGAGGCAAAATGGATGCATATAACTGTGAATGGGGCAAAGCGGACCATTATAATGTGTATGGGTCAAAAGGATAACATTAAACTTTGCATGGGAGAAAAAGGAAGCAATTATACTGAGTGTGGAGGCCATTATACTATGTGTTGTGCATTAAGGGGGCCCTTATACTGTCTTGCTCCAGACTTGCCATCAGCTAACTTGCTGTCATCTACAGTAGCATCACTGTGGATGAGATTTCTATAAACCTAATCTATTGTACATGCTGCATCTAAAACCACAGCGGTCAATCACAGCTGCAGGTCTCACCCACAGTGCAAAGGTTAAAAGCTGCAGAAGACCTATAGCGATTCCAGCAGGTGTGCCACAACAAAACCAACTAATTTCAGGTGTTTTTTTGCTGTGGTGGCTGCCGCATCAGTTGTGCCACAAAGGGGCTCACTTGGACTGTCGCCCAGGGGCCCACACAAACCTGGAGTTAGCCCTGGCTAAGGCTTTGAAATCCTACAGAGTGCACATAAATATCTATGTCCACTGGTGAGACAGATGCCAAGTACAGGCACAGCTGATGAGACACTAACAACACTTTTTCTCTGCAGATTTCTGTCCATCTCTTAATTGTTATTGAAGTGGATTGAGTAAGAGAGAAACTATAAACATGTATTTTAATCCTCATGTTATTCAAACAGCAATTGTGAACTAAACCTAGAACTTAATTTTACTTAATTTTCTTAATCTAGAATTTAACTAGTACAATATTTTTCATGGGACAACCCCTTTAATGCAGTGCATCAATAGTGATTGCCTGACACTAGCGTAGGTCATCAGTATCAGATATTTTGGGGTGGTCACATGGCATCCAAACTGAACAACTGTTTGCTGTTTTATTGTAGCTCACTTCTCATTCAGCTGAATGGGATTTAGGATGTAATAGCACGACGTAGGCAGTACACAGTATATGGAATTGTGTGCTTCTGGACAGAACTCCCATCGATATGAAATTGAGGCCATCCTTGGAAAATCCCTTTAACTAGACTCTTTCAATGGCTTTTGTTGCTCTCTGCGAAAATATATCATGCTACAGCTAGTTATCAGTGCCAGGTTACACTTTGCTACATCTGTGCATTGTACAGATAAAAATGCATATATTGTGCATGCAGTTAGAAAAATAGAGAATACAGATATAGTAAACCCCAAAGGAAGAGCCAGCACAGTACAGCATTAATGTAGCACACCACAACACTTTATTATTTACACAGCACACCATATATTAAGTATATGAAGAGCATGATACATTAATATATGGAGCGTGCTATCTCACACTAAGTTAACTGTGTAGCGCCACATGGATGTTCATTTGGTGCTTATTACATCTGTATACAGTATTTGAGATAACAAATCAAGAGAACATTGCTTTACATGTTAGCTTTGGTGCTGTTATACAATTTACAATCCCATGAATATTAAAGAGTCAGGTGATAATCACCACAATCCTCACATCTGGTGGAATTCAGATGGACAACCATGATTTTGTACACCATGCTGTAGGTGAGCAATGTAGAGCAATAGGGTCTTTTTGCCATTCAATGAATGGCAATAGCTGTATGACCCTTCTCAGGAGAACATTTTTTCATTATAAGACCAATAATACTCCTTAAGGGGGCCTCATAGACAGTAATAACAATTAGATATGAGATGGTTAAGAACTGCCCATCCCATTTTATAATGGTACTGATCACAACATAATTCAAGTCTATATAATACAATATCCTGAGGCAAGCTTTTTTGGTGCATAGTTAATAATGAATTTTTGGTTTAATTATACAGTATAATAATTTATTAGATTAAGTTTATAACTAATATATCATATCCTCAGTGATGAGCCATCCAAAACAATGCCAAATACTGATCACACCAATGATGTATCTATCATTCATTTTGATGTGACTGCTGCTGCCAGTCATGTCATAGCATGGCACCACCAACGTAAAAAAGTTAGAATGGAAGGCCACAACACTGTTTAAGATATGAATACATTACAGTTTGTTACAGACAGTCATTTGTTCTACATTGTGCCATAAAAAGAACTGCATCAATAACATTATCCTCCTTTCTGCTAGTAATCTAGACATGTACAGCTGGAATCCAATATATAGACTTCATTTGCTTTGCTTTGACTCTGATGGTCATCATCTATACTGATTTTCATCATTCATTTCTTCTCTGGTGTGTTATACAATATTGAACATCAGATATGCCCGCTTTGCTACCCATTTGTCCCTTCTTTGCTTTTGCCAAATTACTATCTATAAATTCTTCAGTAGAACTGGATGGACAGCGTGTAGCAGAAGTGACCAGAAATACTTCAATGATAAATACTTTGCCTCAAAACATTTCAGTAGATGGATGTTTAAAATGTTATTTACTGTCAGGAAAAATATGAGAATTTATCAAATTGAAGAAATCCATTCTGGATATGGCATTACATAAAGACATACTTCTTAAACAAACTGGGAGCGAATGTCTACTATATTTTGCAGCCTGTGAAAAAAGTTACTTGTTGGTTCTGCTTTCAGGAGTGTGTAAGACAATACTTATGGGTTAGGGATGGGATTGGATAAAGGAAAAGAGATGAGTGAAAGAGAACATTTAATCTGCAGTCAAAATCCCATCCTGAACAATATGTCCCCGAGAGAGAGCATCAGATAGTATATTCACTGTGATATTTAATAAATTATAGGCTGTCAGATCAATTCACATTCCAGAGACAAAGTATCAGAACTCTAAAAAGGGAACTCAACACATTCACCCGGCTCATTCCACTCTGTAAATCTCTGTTTGCTGACATGATTTGCAGGTTTGTTCATTTCAGACTCATGTACCAAGTCATCCTATGTAATTAGTCTCCGTCACTCACCGGTTCGTGCAATGATACAGATGCAATTATGGCGTTGTTTGTTTCTAAGATCACTCACCATTATACATATGGATTAGTAAACTAATATCACACATTCTTCATGTGACATCTAACCAGCTGACACAGATTCAGCCATGTTGGTGTTTAGACTTTCTGTCTTACATGTAGTATGAGATTTATATGTCATGAGGTTGTAAACAAAGACCTGGTTTCTTAGACTCCATCCATTAAATCAAGCAAGTTTGACCAGCAAACTAAAAATATGCTTCCTTGCCTTTCCTTTATCTTGGCTGGACATATTCAGATTTTTGTCATAAGATACCAATCCAATATATGTACCACCTAGCAATTGTGCTGTGTATTTCAGCCTGTCAAGGGTTTTGAAATACACAATATTGTATTCAGTTGGTTTTATGAGATGTTTTATACCCTTAACCAAATGTGAGCTAAGATATGTGAACCCATCTGTCATGGGTAAAATATATAGTATAATTGCACTTACTAATACACTTTATTGTACAAATCTGCATCCATCTTCATATTTCAGTCTTGCTCTCCTGGCTCTTGCAGCTTCCATTTCATGTTGATCCTATCACATGAAGGGAGCTTCCTCCCTTCTGTATATTGGCACATGACTAGGGGACTGACTGCCTACCTCAGTTTAATAACTAAGTTGGACCCCTTCTGTGTAATGTCTAATTCAGAGACAGAGAACGGGGGCTGGCTTAGGCAACCCCATCAAGCAATCTGGTTTTGCAAGCAATCTGTTTTGGTGATGTAAGAACACAGAGGAAGGTGAGAGTCTCGCGTCTTTTGTCAAAACATTAAAGCAGCTGGGACCTGGAGAGTAGGCCTCAAATGGAAAGATAAACCCAGACTTGGATAATAAAGTATATTAGTAAGTGCAATTATATTACATTTTGTACATAGAAAAACATATCTTTAGGACAACCCTCTTTAAAGCGGACCTTTCACCCCCTCCACTGACGCTGGCAGAAGCTCTTTTCTTCCTTTAATAGCCCATTCTATTCCTGAGCAATTAGTGCATTTACTTTTGGTGACTGATATGTTAACTAGACTCCCTAATGTCAAGAGGGTGGTGTCAGACAGGAGCAGGCAAGTGGCTGTGATTCTAAGCTCTGACACTGCCTGCCTCTGATTGGAGCTCCTTGCCTGATGCCACCCACTTGTCATTAGGGACTCTAGTTAACATATAAGACATCAAAACTAAGTGCACTGATTGCTCAGGAATGGTGGGCACTAGAGAAAAAAAATTGAGGTTTTGAAAGGTCCTCTTTAATAGACAGTGCTGTTAGTTTCAGTGTAAGGTGCTGATGGGTAGCCTCACAAAATTTTAGGCAGTGACTGCAAACATTGCACTTCCAGTGACATGGGGCATTGTAACACCTGTCCTCTTGTTCACAATCACCCTGATGGTGCGTTTCTTCCTAGTACTGCTCCACTCCACAAACTGACCACTTACCTCCTCAAGCTTTCCACCTAACTCCACTAAGGGTGCAAAAAGTTGATGTAGCTGGCGGTAGTAAAAGGTCCTCTTTAGGTCAAGTGTGTTGCAGTGCTATTCTCACAACATCTAGCACCTTGTCACTGCAAGGTATCTTCTTTTCACTGAGAGTGTCAAATTAACTTATAAATGCACATCATTTACATATAGGCAAACATTGTTCTGGATATCCAGTACATTTCTCCTTCAGCAGATTCCCAACCTCCAGAATTGTCTAGAAGCACAATCCTACTTATAGGCAAATTCAGCATTTTCTTTAGGTTTATGATCAAACTCCATATTTGTCATATAACTTGTATCATAATACAGTAATACATTTTCCCATGAGACCATAACTAAATGTTAGCTCGCAAAAAGCTGACTAGTCAAAATGAAGATATTAAAAGGAATCTTCCACCCTTAGCGTGGAATCTTCCTTCTGAGAAAATCAATTTTTATTCAGTATTCAAATTAGTTTTTGGTGCACCTGGGGTGCTCTCAAATCTGCCTGAGCGCTTATATTCCCTTGTGGTTGCTGCACATATGTTAGGGGCCATTGTTGGGTAGGGGCCATTGTTGGGTAGTGACCACAGCCAAAAACAGGTGCTCAGACAGGCTTCACTATGCACCTGGTGCACCAGCTCATTTGCATTCAGATTAAAAATTATTTTTCTTGTCAGCAGGGATGCATTTTGGCATGTAAAATATATACTTAATATACCACTAACCTCCCTTGCAGCAGCATCTAAGTGGTTTAGAAGGGATTTTGGTGGTAGTAGACTATTTAATATGTGGTCTTTTTTACTTGTGGTCTTTATTCTCTGTTTACATTTTGACAGTGACAAGGGCTCTAAGAAAGGATTTGCTGGTACTCAATAAGGGTATATGAACATCATTGAAAAGACCCCTTCACAGAGGACCTTTAACCATGAGCTATAGTGGATAACTTTAACTGTAATATACTTATCAAGATAATGTATCACATGATTACTTGTGTATTGGGCACCATGCAATACTATACTTCTCTTGCAGTGCTGCATAGGTAATGAGTGTTTGCTCACAGCTCTCCATAGTAATATCAACTTTATCACAGGGGCTTAGAAAAGTTAGACAAGCAACAAGAGAAGTTTCAGCAGAACAGCTATAAATGGTTATCATATATAGGGCTCAAATCTGAAACTGCAACAATTTCAGGGGAATGTTACCTAAAGGATCTCTAACCCTTAATATAAAAGCTCTTTATCCCAAATACAGAAAATGTCAAAGGTCTATGGAAAAGGAAGCTATTTGGATTTAAATACTATAAAGTTGGTGTGCCTTGCTATATAGCAAGGCACACCATTTACAATACAATGTACAATTATCTCAAGCCTTTCAAGGTAAAGGGGTTTTTTTTTACATATGTTTCTTTAGAGCGTTTCAATGGTCTCGCTTTTAGTGGACCTTTAAATATAGTCATTAAGTCAGGCATTCAGATAGCATTTTTGTTACTTGCTTGTCGTGGAAGAAACAGCAATCAAAGTCTTTAATGAAATCCATTACTAAAATTGTGCTTTATTTTCTCTTTTTTCATTTAAGTGATAAATTTTCAACCAAAGCCTTGCATTTCCAGGAAATATGCTTCATATGTATATGAATGTTGTCTAGACACTCATACAATAGCGACTATGGTGATTTCCATGGCTGCAAAGATTTGCAAGCACACTCTTAAAATAATCTTAGACAAGAGTTCCTAAACAAAAAAGGAAGATAGTAGTCATGATAAGGGTAACCACCTAAATTAGTGGGCCACTATTATTTTTGCATCAGGATAATGAATGGTTCCTTTCCTTAAAGGGAACCTCCAAACCAAACCAATATCTGTGCATTGTGGGTGATATTATGCTGAGCACCATCATATCTTTAGGTAGTCCAGTACAGGCACCATTTCCTCAAATATGCAAATGAGGCTCAAGTGCAATGGGGTCATACCAACCTCAAAGGCTTCAGTATAATGTCCCCTACAATGCAGAGTGACTGGTTTGATATTGAGTTTCCTGGTGACAAACACCCTTTAAATTTGAAAAATATGGTATTTGAATGGTAAGAAAACTATAATGTCATAAAATTACTAATAATAAACATTTTTCTGGATTTTAATAGAGAAAGTACCAGGATCAATTGAGATATACTGTAAGGGTGATGCATATCAACTATACAAGTAACATGAGTAATACTGTATCTCCTGCCTGACTATATACAGAAACCACAATGACAATGCTATATTGGGCAGAAAATCCAGCCTACAAACATTACTTTATTTAGCCTATATAACTATGTACATGTGTATAGTTGTGTCTGTATTATAACTGTATTGTGTGTCTAGGACCATGTAATTTCTATGAAAATAATTACAATATTGCTATGCTGTATTCATTTACCAGTGGTTTGCTAGAGGCTTTAGCCCCAGGGATTTTGCTCTCTTGAGTGCTGAACAATGACTCATTGTGAGTCTGGAAGACAGTATACATGTTCAATGTTTATTTGTCTTGACTTCCCTGGTATAGCTTGAAGTTATATATTTAGAAACTTAGAACTATAATCTTGCAGTTTAGACTATAATTTTCAGGTTTGTTATGATACATTAGCCATTCTGAATGTTGTGGAATTGACAACATCATCAGTGGATGGTACTGGCTCTAAAAGAATGGCATGCCAACCCTGTTTTGTTACTATGTGTCAGACAGTTTAGGGGTCCTTTGGTATGTCTGTGTTGACATCATTTGGTTTTTTTAAAAAAAGATATATGTTTGGTGTATTAATTTTATTCATTGCAGGTTATGTCTCTTTAACTTAGGCTGAGATTCTATCCCATATAAAAAGCAGTGTTCTCTCTGACAAGGAGACAAGAGGTCATACATCTCAGTAAGCAACTTCATAGTGGGAATTTGCCTTCCCTGGGATAATGATCAGACAGGCGTGATCCAGTATGCAGTGCCCTACATTGAAGATCAGATGAACTGTGTGTCTATGCAAGGTCTTTTTTATGAAGCCATATTTTTAAACTGTGCTTCTTTTTCCAATTTTTTGGTACAACCTAACATCTTAATTTTAGTCAGTTTTCCAATTGGAATGGACATCTAATTTGTGTTTTTAATCCATTCTAGCACCTTGCCTTACATTTACAGTCAGGAGGTTTCTTACACATCTTACCATAAATGTACAGCATCATGATGGAAAAATAGTTTTTATTTCTTCCCATCCCACAGTAACATTCCAAAACGATGCCATTGACAATACAACATAATCCACAAAAAAAAAAAAAAAAAAAAAAATGGGCTAAGCTGCTAAAAACAATGCTGCAGGAAATAACATTTTTTTCTGCAGCATTTTTTACTGCTTTTTTCCTTCCCCTATTAAATCTATAGGGAAAATGCTTGTCATTCTGCAGCTAAAATTAACATTCTGCGTTTTTCAAAAAACTCACACATTTTTGAAAAAGCAGCTTTTTCTGTAGTGTGTAAATGAGATGAACCAAAGCTCAGAATTTTTTTTCTGCTGCATTTTTGTGGGGCTTTAGCCTAAAGGGATTTTCTCATCTCAGGTTTTTAGCTGCCCTTCTGTCTCCTCTCCTCTCCACTTCCTGATTCTCAGCTCATTCTTGCACAGAGCTCCTGATTGTTGTAAATGGCACAGTTATCTCTGGATTTACATACGCAGATAGCAGAAGCCTGTTTTAGAAACTTATCTATCCCTTATCAAAAACTCAAAGCTACATTCAAAAAGAGGGAGAGGATAGAATATTTGTGCCCGGGAGCATGGGACCGATTCATCATCCTGACCTGTAGCAGGTCTGTAACCTAGGCAACCAACTGTAAACACAGAGATTTATCTGTATCTGACAAATCATGCAAGATAGATCAAGCACTGTATTGGGTAAAACATTTCAGTTAGCTTAATCTATAATTCTGAATATCATCCTTGAAATGGGAATACCCCTTTAAACAACTACAGTTATGGAAAAATAAAAGAGTAATAGTTTTCAGAATGCAGCAGTGAAAAAACAATAAAAAAAAACTGCATCCAGAGGATTAAAACTGACTACATCCTTAAGGGGTCCAAGGAGTTTTCTCACAGGCACAACCTATTCCCCAACAATTATGAGTATCCTCTATTGAATGGAGCCACTATAGCACTGTTGCTGCATTTATCTCTATGGCACTGTTGGAAATAACCAAGTGATGTAATCAGCTTTTTTTGGCAGTGCCATAGAAAAGAATTGAGCAACATTCCAAGAATGGGGCCATCCCATGATCATGCACTTATGTCAGTAAGGTGTATGTTGTGTTCATATGAAAACTCCTGCAAGACATTTCATTTAATAGTTAACACTTTGAAAGATCAAGTCATTGACCTCTGTCCTAGTTGTAGAGTCTTCTCTTCATTAATGTTTTGTTTTGTGCTGAATTCAGTAATGTAACCAAAACTTAAAATGATGAATTAGGGCTGATAGAACCATCAGATTCTGTGGTCTAGTAGATTATGGTCATTGAAATTAACATACTGTCTAGACTTCTTACTATTAGCTTGTCATGATCAAATAAGTAGTCTAGATTTATTGGACAGATATACTGTAAGTGAATATTTATCTCTTCAACATCAGAAATCTGAAGGGCTGTGTGTGTATGTTTACAACTGATTTCATACAAATGTATAGTTATAGTTATTTATGCTATATATTAGTATTTCTCAAGTTTGGGTTTCAAGCACCTTTAACAGGATTTCCTTAGTAGTTCACTGGTGGTATAATTATTGTCATTCCATCAGGCATTGGCACAAATGTACTTTCCATAGAATTTCTACAAATCATGATCTTTTGGAGTTATATACAGGTGCATCTCAATAAATTAGAATATTTTTGAAACGTTCATTCATTTCAGTAATTCACTAATTCAATTCATAATCAGCGTCTTCCATGATTGTGTATCCTACTGAACCAGACTGAGGGACCATTTAAAGGCTTAGGAAACCTTGGCAGGTGACACACTGAATTTACAATACTGAACTTTTTTACAATATTCTAATTTTCAAGATTTGGGTTTTCGTTACCTGTAATCCATAATCAACATTTACAGAAATAAAACACTTGAAATAGAACACTCTGTGTGTAAAGAATCGAGAAAATATAGGTGGTCACTTTTTTAATTTAATTACTGAAATAAATAAATGTTTCAAAGATATTCTAATTTATTGAGATGCACCTGTAGGTACTGGAATTTTAGGGCATAGGGACATGGGGCCTAGAGTTGGGCCTTTGACCTGTAGCAGCTGATCAAGGTGTCCAGGCATGTGACAATATGCTGACAGCAGAGCCAGCACTGAACTGGAAAGGGGCTGTCCTGGTCCTTTTTCTTTAAAATTATCAGTGTGCGACTGAATGAGTATTGATATCACACTGCAAAGGTCACAACTTTTTTCATTGATGTTACTGTTCTTGCAACATCAAATGGAGAGGTGGTGGCACATACATGGCTCTCTCCATTCTCCAAGCTTGTAATACTAAGTTGGTTTCAAAACTCCTAAATAAACGAATGTACATGTGGTTACCTCTCCATTTACAGTGACTACTGGATGGGGTCTTAACCCTGTTCTTAAGATAAGTATGTGTCTCAGACATGGGACCTGTATCTATGAGACATTTCTAGCATATTCTGTGGATGAACTGCTAAAACCCCTTTACTTTTATTTTATGAAGCATGCCAATGTAAGTAATTCTATCATTTTGTCTTTGAAAAACACATAAGTAAGAAAGGAGTTTTTCATTTTAGCTCACCGCTTAGATTTGAAAGAATGTGCTCCACATCCACAAAGGTGCATGGCCTGGAAACTCCACAGCGGTTTTGGGTACAATAAGAAGATAGAGGTGATGTGTCTAGCACTTATCTAGGCAACAATTAATAAAAATTTTTATGTTCCAAAGAAAACATTTTAAAACAAGAAAAAAGACCAATGTCTCTCTCTTACATGTTTGGATGTGAACAACAAGAAAAGATACATAGCACAAATGGAGGGGAAGGAACTACCCAGAGTTCTGTAGACAACAAGTGTTGTCCCCAAAAATGTAAATAAGGTCCTATATAGAACGTGCTCCTTACCACAGAAAAGTAGCAAAAGAACAAAAAAGTAAAGGAAGGAAAGCACTCAAAATAAAAATATCAAAATTTATTAGGGACATATTAAAAAACATATAGCATGTAAAAAAGACATAACAGAAACAACAGTACAAACACTGGTGTCAGCAGATGGAAGACAGAGGCTAAATACAGTATTGAACAGTACAAAGAAGTCAAGCCATATGTATTGGATGTGAGATGATAGTCTTTTTCATACTTGTTTCTAACTTTTTTCTATGGAATAAAATGTAGGCCATAACGTTGCATATTTGCAACGTGGGCCCCGGCCTTAAGGAGATATCTAAATTGATTTTCAACTGTTATATATTAAAACTATATTTTTTAAATAATTATATTTTTTTCTATTTAATCAAAAAGTATTTTAAATGATTCCATTTATTATTTTTCTTACTGGTTCAAACTTGACCTATGTATTCCAAGGCATTATGTTTCATATATGTAATATTCACTGGGAGCTTTTAGGACATACCTCAGGCTAAATTTGTAGCTAAACTAAATTTGTATCATCTTGGCACAGTTAGATAAAGATGTAGCAAATGTTAACTAAGGCTGGGTTCACACTATTTCTAGGTTTCTGTCCAGGGATTCTGTCCCCCATTACGCTTGAAAAATGCGGAGAGAAAAGTCCTGCGAGCAGGACTTCTCTCCGCATTTGTCGTGCAAAAACTCGGCAAGCCCCATTACAGTCTATGGGGTTCGCGGGTAACCGCTTTTTAAGTGTATTGGGTTCCCATTTTTCGGGTCCCCAAGCAGACCTGAAGAACAGAAACCCAAGTGCAGGTGTGAACCTAGCGTAAAATATGATAATTTGTTGCAGTGTGATATTTTATTACAAAACATTGAATTACAAGAGATTGAAACCATTGAAATAATCAAGTAAATGCTTCTTGCAACTGTTTATTTAACTCCTTAAAAGTCAAGTCAACAATTGTGATATCTGTATACAGTATTTTAAGATATATGGTGTGCATATAAGGTGTATGGCTCACTCACTTATATTGCTTTTATGAAAAGGTAAGAACAATTGCATGAAATAGTCCTATACACAGCAATTTAGGGTTGAACATCAATGAGGACTCTGGTGATGGGGTGCAACATTATAGTTTTGTGCATAAAAGGCAATTTATTGTAGCCTTTTATATCCTAGTTTGTAATAAAATTCTCTATCATGCTTCACATCCTTCTACAGTGTGTCAAGTCCAAGTTTGCTTTTTGCCTAGTATTAAAATGCATTATTGCTTTCCTTTATAGGAAGAGCGACATTAAAATTGTTTATGAAATGGCTAGAAGAGCAAGCTATGGAAATGACAGTAGTGACATGAAATTAAAGTCATTTCCAGTTGTCAATGTTTCCCCTCAGTATTGTTGAAAAGTAAAATAGGAGATAGATGATGAACTGTCATTGACCATAAAACAATATGAAGAGGATCATTAACTAGTAGAACCAATCCAAGCTGCTGGAGGAAAGTACATAGACCCTTAATTCCCAATGCAAACAACTGTGGACTGAAATCAGATTCTCATCTTGGCTATACTTATTGGCATTAGATCCTATTTCATTCTCTGCACACCAATAAAATCATTTATAGGACAAATATCCCACAACACAGACAAAGACTTCAAAAATACCTATCTTTCCCAGACAGGAAAATCTATAAAACTCAATGAAGTCGGAAGAAAAGTTTAAACACAGCAAACCTGGAAGCATAAAGCTTGTAAGGGCAGCTAATGCAGAAAGACAATCGAATAGGGGAATCAGTAAGAACTGTCAGAATATTTATTACCTGGAGCTGGCAAATGTAGTCTTCTTATCTCAGGGAGACTTAGCTTCTAGACTCCTGCATAGCTTTTGAATTAAACTGTTGTCTACAGACATCTGGTATTTCTTCTTCCAAAACAACCTTTACATCATAGTACAAGCAGAATGGGGACACTTTTATCAATTTTCTAGATAGAGATAGCTTGACACAATGTTTTATTCAGTTATTAGAACTTACAATTCATTTTCGATTAAGGTTTTGAAACAATTACTTAATTTATTTAAAATAAAATATATCAGAATATAGATAAAATTTATGGTAACTGGAGTGCCTCATATTTTTGAATTTTTTTTTTATCTGCCAAACCTAGTAATTTTGCAGTATGTCCAGGGCTGTTCACATTCAGACTCTGGATAAATTTTCTTCATTCAGCTATTGTCGCACAACTTAGCCTTCTTACAGTATTTTACCACTTTAGATTTCCACTTTAGCTGCGGTAGAAGTTTATCAGGAGATTCCAGATTTTTCACAGATGCATGGCTATTAGAATTTCTGGTCTGTCAAATGCAGGATAATTGGAATTGTATATTACTAACAGAAAAGGAATACTAAACAAAATTGACCCGTTTTAATGGTAGTACTGATAAGGATCAGCAATTATTGAAAAGATAATTGTAAACTATTTCACCTTCTGGTGAAAATCCCTAGTGAAGCAAAACCATTTGTAGCAAGTATGAGATACAAGTAAAAGTCTGTCCAATATTGGAACATTAAGGCATTATATGAAATCACTTAAGCTGGCCATACAAAATACAACAATGTCAGCCAAGCCTGCTGATTTCAGCAGTACCAACAAACTATCTAAAGTATATAGGGGCATCTGGGGGCTTCCCTACTCTCCCCCGATAGCAGATGTTTTGGGCGATAAGGTTTGGGCAGTTAGGTTACAACATGTCTTATATTTGCTCCTATGACAGTTGCTTACTCCCTTCTTCACTGAGTTGAACATGCAGCATGTTTATGGGAGGAGTCAGTAAGTATAGCTGTGGGCCAATGTAATGGATATGGCCAGTCTTATTAACAGAAACTCTACATTGTTTTATAGTATGCATAATTTCTCTTGTAGGCAGTGATACCTACTGTACAAGGACAGTAAAGTGATGATGATCATCATGATCAATTGTGCAAAATGTTAAAATCAGTTCTGCTACATTTAAGAATTGTAATACAGCAATATATGAGATATAGGGATCATAGTATTATAGTATAATCTACATTCCCTATCAGTATGCCTTTGGAGTGTGGTAGGAAACCGGAGTACCCAGTGGAAATCCACAGGCAAGAGTATCACTATTTCTGGAAAAAAAACATTTTCCAGTCTACCTTTTAATTTGCTACTAATGTATAACAAAATAAAACAACATTAAATATCAAGTACACGTAAGAACAGCAACATTTTAAATGCTTCCATTACATTGCTTGACATGAAACCATTCTAACCTTTTTAATTTTAATATAATTCTATCTAGTTTAGGATTTTCTAAAAAGTGGAATATATATTTATATATTAGACAGTTATTACACAAATTGTCCATTAAAGCCCTTTTTCTGCCTTATCTATATTTGAAAAAAAAAAAAGAAAATCGTTGGTCTACCATTAGATACTTCAAAAAGCTACAAGAGTTCTGTGGGAGTAATTGTATCTTAATCCGACTACACGGAGGTCATTAGGAGATCAAGAGTTTCACTGAAATATCAGCTTAGTGCACTATTCCCAGAAACTAACTAGGAACAAGCTTTTACTAAGCATTTGCTGGGGAGCTAACCATGGTACTGAACAGAAATGCTGCCCCATCACACCAGATTATTATTCTAAAAACAGAATCAATTAATACAAGCGTGCTGCACCTAAACCCATTACAAGAATACACACAATCACACATAAGAAAATTATAGCAATCTTTTCTTAGGACTGGATTCTCACATTTTTCCCCTTTCTTTGTATGTTTTTCACTACGATTTTGTGATTCTTTCACATATTGTTCAGGGCTTACTTTTGACATACACTTTTGAAGTGCGCTACTGAATGTATCCCCCAGACTTATGCAACTGTAGGTCTGTGCAGTTAAATATGACAGTCATAAGGAAAAAGTATTTTTTTTGTTGGCCATCCTTGTGTTAAAAAGAAAAATATAAGTTTTTATAATAAGTTGGATAATGATAATATATAGGCATGTGAGGGTACATTGGTTTATACAGATATGTCCTTCCTTACCTTCAACTTAGCAGGACATGTCCAAATATGTATTTCACAAGATATTATCTTTTCAAGACAATATTGTTTCACAATATTGTTTCCCAAAGGAATATGCTGCATGTGTCTATGTACCCAATGGTTGTGGTGTTAGTTACATCCTTTCAAAGATTTGATAGCAAGGTACAATATTGTATTAGTTTCATGAGAAATTAGAGTCCTTCCTTTTGGTGTTATTCCCATTTGGAAATTGGAGTTATTCCCATTTCAAAAAATCATTGTCGAGACTGAAAACACTGTCCACATGTTGAACTACAAGGGAGTGACTTCTGGAAACAGATGAGCAGCTGTTTTCATAATGGCTATAGATGTTAAAGGGGTTGATTTTTCATACTGATGACCTATCCACATGAGATCTGTGAGGGTCTGACTCCTGAACCCTGCACACAGCAGCTGTTCTGGAAACATTTGGATGCCAGAAGCTATAGCAGTGGATGGGGAGTGTGTGCAGTTTGCTGTTTAGTGGTGGTTTTGGGGTAGTGCAGTGCTGTTCCTATTACTTGAATAGGTTAGCCTGCACGCACTCCCCATCTACTGCTATAGCCTCCAGCTCCCAGATGTTGCTGGAACAGCTGGTCTGTGCAGGGGTCCAGGTTTTGCATATTGTGGTGAAGCGAACATAGACTTAACTGATTGGAAAAGGTGACACAAAACTTAACATAAAAACAAGAGATGTTACTCACATAAGGCATTATAGTTTGATAGGAAAAACCTGTCACCCTTATCCCAACAATGGGAACTCATCTTAAAGAGCTGTTCTAGGATTTGTGATCTGATAAAGGAGGAAGTTCTCCTCTGTAGCACGTAAGCAAAACAAACACTGACACTGTACCCTACCAACATCTGCAGCATCTTTGACCATATCTGCCATCCAGATGACACAGTTGAAGACCTTGCTTTCATCCCTCTACTTGGCGCAGTGAGAATCATCTGGTATTTTTCCAGAGAACAGTTGTACCACTGCTGATTTGACCTCACAAAAAAAGATAAAGAGACATATACCAGACCAACATGTCAAAAAAGGATGCTTTTAAAAATAAGATCTAGATGGAACTAAGTTTCCATTGCTTTTTTGGCATAATCTGAAGTATTATTCTTGCAGTCAAGAAATATGTATCTATGACGGAACCATTATAACTGAATAGAATCTTTCAGGATAGCTTGAGATACATTTGAAAACAAGTCAGTCAAATCTGTCATGACTAAAGTAAACATAAGCTACAATGGTTATGTCATAGGCATCAACCTGAGTTCCAAAGAAATGAAAAGGATCCATCATGATCATTTTAGTACACTGTATGCTAACAAAAAAAAGTATAAAAAAATAGAAGCTGTAATAACAACAAAGTTAGCCAGCTCACTCAAAAAAGTATTTTATTCAGGGCACACTTATGGGAAGTCATTAGTCTTTGGCTTAAAAATATCTGCAGTGAAAGACTTGGTAAAAATTCTAAAAGGAAAAGACTTATTTATAAAAGGCAGCCTGTGATTTTCACCAATTATAGTTAATCAGACAGCATTTCTTAGTCTTCAGACTCTTTTTTTAAACAGTTGGAAGCAGTTTATGGACTGAACGAGTTACTTCTAAGGACATTACAAATATCTATATTGGCAGAAAATGAATGTTATTTTCTTATCTGGGCTGCTTCATATTAACTTTAGAACACATGCTTACACTAGGTTCACACTAGCGTTGCTTCTCCTTTGCTCAGGTCAGTCGGGGGACCTAAACAAGAGGAGTGGAGGACCATTAAAACAGTGGTTACACATGGAGCCTGGTGGAACCAATTGACTATAATGGGTTCTGTTGCATGTCCATCGTTCATAAATTGAAACCGGCAGAGGAAAAAGTGCTCCGTGCAGGACTTTTTCCTCCCCTGATTTTCGGTGGATGTGGCGATGGAGTCTTTCATGGAGACTCTGGCGCAGATGTGAACGTAGCCTTACTTTTCATTTCATTAGGAATTTTATTGATGGCAATAGACAGGCATCTTGTTTATGTTGTGTAATACAACATGCTGTGCTGTTTGGTGACTGTCCTGGTTGGAATTTTGGACTTTTACAGGATTTCTATTGTGGTTGCCACTTTTTTGCAGGGCTGACTAGAAGGAATGGATTTACTATTATATCAAACACTAGTATGAATTATAATGCAAATTTACTTAAAATCACACCTGGTGTAAATTTGCTATTATTGTGGTTGCCACTTTTTTGCAGGGCTGACTAGAAGGAATGGATTTACTATTATACCAAACACTAGTATGAATTATAATGCAAATTTACTTAAAATCATACCTGGTGTAGATTTGCTATTTTAGTGCAACGAACTGCCAAATAGTGCACCAAAAATATTAAAAGGCTAGGACACCCACATACAA
This sequence comes from Leptodactylus fallax, assembly GCA_947044405.1. NCBI lineage: Eukaryota > Metazoa > Chordata > Amphibia > Anura > Leptodactylidae > Leptodactylus > Leptodactylus fallax. The sequence continues at coordinate 1,342,119 of CAMRHE010000094.1, forward strand.
CAAGAACTGGGGTGTTTTGCAAGTTCAAAATGACAGCTGCTGATCCATTGAGTTCAATGTAAATCGCTAGAGACAGCCAAGCATTATATGGCAACTACAATATCATTCCTTATAAATTCCCTCCATAGCCTTATTTGATGTGTTAATTAATTTTTTTCATGCTATTTTCTTACATGTAGAACATGCAAATAGTTCATATAACATACATTATATCCATGTATGATAGCACTTACAGAACAAATGTTTCATTATTGTGGATCACAAACATAAATGTAGCTCCAATATATGTATTCATATTTAATATGATTTGACATAGCATTTTAATGAGCCAGACCGTTAACATAGATTCTAGATATCCTGATGTAAGATCAAAGTAAAGAGTGCGCTTAGAAGATGTTAATCACTTATCTGGAAATGGAAATAATGACTGACTATGTAAAATTAAAGCAGTATAGCACTTTTGTACAGTAAACTGATAAAAAAAAAAAAAAGAAATATGTAGAAATAAATATGATTTCAGGTCCCCACAATCCATAACAGATTCACTAAATCTATTAAACTGATGAATAGCTTTTTTTTCTCCCTTTCTGTAAATGTCTGTATGATATTTTTATATCAATAGTATTTTCTTTGTTTGTTTTTTTTTGGAATAAGGCTTGAAGGTTGACTGCCACTCACGTATAGCAAGAAATTTCATGTTTTCTAACATTTATGTTTTATATTTTTGTGACCGTTTTTATTGACTGTTCACTCTTTGCTAATTGTCAATATAATACAATATACATGCAATATCATGACTTGATAACAAAACCCCTGACTGCATTTCACATCGTACCTATGCAGTAAAATTTTAATTGACTTTTTCAATGGGATGTGCCATCTTAACTGTTAAAGTTGTTGGATCAGTACATTTAATGCATTATTGTACAAGAACCCGCAGCATAGACATCAGAAGGGCACATGCTTCATTCAATCTGTTCCTAGCTACAGTCATTCATCTGAAGAAAGTGGGCCACAGAGGTTCTTGGTTCTGGCAAGTGATGGAGATCCCAGTGGTTGGATCCCACTTAACCATCATTTATGATCTTTCATACAAACTGGAATACTCCTTTAGGCTGAGGCCCCACGTTGCAGAAACGCAACTTTTTTTTGTTGCAGATTTTGCTGTGGTTTTTTGAACCAAAGCCAAGAATGGCTACAAAAGGGATGGGAAATATATGGAAAGCTCTTATACTTCTTCATTCTGTTCAATCCACTCCTGGCTTTGGCTCAAAAAACCGCAGCAAAATCTGCAACAAAAGCAGCGTTCCCGCAACATGGGGCTTCAGCCTTAAAGATAAAATGTTTGCTTTCTGCAGCAACCACAAAATGGTGCATGAGATTTACTGCTTACTGTTTTTATAGTTAGTTCAATGTTTAACTGCATGCACTTAACTTCTAAAGTTCCTCTATGACAGCTGCAGGTATCTGTACTACTCCCCATAATGGGTAATAACGTTTGTGTATTCCCAGAGAACATCCATTGTTTACACAGTTTAGTATAATTGTTCTTTGGACAGTACCACTTTGACAGATCGATCAGGTAGTATTGCCCTCTCATAAGGATAGACCATAAAAACCTTAATCCTGAAAAACAGATTTTGCAGAGTTTTCCATTGCAGACTTTCTGCCCCTATTATACCTATATGGAAAACGCCAGCGTTTCCGCAGCTATAAATGACATGCTGCGATTTTCAAAAGTTCAAAAGTGCAAGCGTTTTTGAAATTGCAGCTTTTCTGCTAATTTTTTTTTCTGTAATGTGTGAATGGAATTAGTCAAAATCCCATCCACTTTGCATGTACTGTAAAACACTGAAATTTCAATGTGGGGCCCCGGCCTTAATCTCTTTGTCAACCTAAAGCTATAAAATGACACAGCCTCACTCAGATTCAATGAAAGGAAAGTTAAGGTTACACAATAGATTTTAGACTGCCATTGCTCATCTGGAATGAATGTTCTTTGATAGTTCATAATGTTGACTGGGCCAAACACATGATCACCAACAATCCTTCTGATGATCTTCCATTCATCCCAGACTCATGACCTTTAAGTTAAACTTTTTTATAATTAATATTTATATGCTTTTTTTTACACATGGGAATATGACATATATATATATAAATATATATATATATATATATATATATATATATATTCTTTTGTTACATGCACATTTACCCTAACCTACAAGGTTTCTGACCTGATTCCCTAAATACAGAAATCACCCATTGGTCTGTCAGTTTTGCCTGGACACAAATGCTTACAGACAGCTGAAACGAAAAAACACAACCAATTATGGTGATGACCAACTTTAGTTACCATTCAAAATCTGTCCCTTCAGCAGTCTAAAGTTTAATGTGTATGGCCAGCTTTAGAAATTGCAGCTGAAGCTCTAAGGGAGTTGAATGGGTTAACCTCCTTAGACTACAAACTAAGGTTAGGTGGGACCTGTAGTGGCCATATGCAGAGTCCCTGTCTCTGTCATCTCATTTGGAATGTGTTTATTCTGTTTATAGAATGTTCTGTTAGAATTTTCCCAGATGTGCTGTAGACTGTAGATTGTGCAAAACATGTTCAGCTTTGTGAAGAGAAAATTGGTTGTGCCAAGGAGTTGTGCCTTAGGAAGAAATTTGAGGGTTATCCTGGAGTATGACCCTGTATTGGCTGCAGTTTGATGTTGGGGTGAGTGGAGGAATTTATCTTCTATTGAAAAAAAAACACATTGAAAGAAAGCTTACATCTTGTTTTTAACATTAGAGTAAATGGCAAAAGATACAAGTGCTCGATCTATAACCGTCATTCTGTTAGCCTTTTAGTTCATTGTTTCATCCTATGACAGATCAGAACAATGGACAGAATGAGAGCAGTGTGAACTCAGGCTAAGTAAAGTCTCAGTTTCAGTGAATAAAGAGCATCTGGTGGTTTTTTGGCCCAACTAAACTATGCAACACAACACTGCCAGTATTTCGTGTCAACGGTTTGTATCAGGTGGAGTTGACATGCTTGTCATCCCTTGACCTCACAAAGCCACAAGTTGGTAGCAAGATTTCAGTCGGCAGTGGCCTTGTCCTATTAGGCCAGCAGTAATCTCACTGAAAAGTCAGAGCAGAATCAGAATATTGTACTTATAACTCTATAGCTCGAGTACCTTGCCACAATAGGATCCAAATAATTTCAGCACAGAGACACTGCCCCAAGTTTAAAGCCCATTTGGCTAATACACACTAATTTGAATAAAAACTAACAGGGCGTACAGCTATTAAAGCTGAACAGATTTGAAAAACAAACCAATAAAATACGCAGAATAACACCATCAGATGAGGTATATCACTGAACTTTTGAGACCTGGTGACAGGTCCTCTTTAAGAATATACAAAATACAGCCTCTATACAGTTAAAAAGTCCACCAAACTTTTAGAAGTTGTATTTAAATAGTGCCTACTAGGATACAGAACTCAAGTTGCACTGGTTTATCTACTGTTATAAGTTAGTTATAATTATCTTCACTGGAAGACATTATTAAAAATTCATATTCCTTTGTGTTTTCCACATAATTTATTATGTACTTCTATGGCCGTTTTTATATGTATACCTCCTCAAAACCCATGTGATCAAGCACAACAGTGCCAACACAATTATACAACCCTGCAAAACAAAATGAAGTTCTGGTGCTTTGAAAAACTAATATAAGTCACCATTAATTTTAATAACAAAAAAAAAAATTAGATCAATGTGGTTGCAGAAATTTCAGGCTGGTAAGCAAAGTATTCATGTAGACTTAGGATAGTAGTCAGGATGCTTTTGCATAGCATGCTAGGGACAATTTACAAACACATTTACTTGTATAGAAACAGACAGATGACATCATGGATGGAAAAATCCTTAACCAGTGGTTTGGATATACATAGGAGAAAAAATAAATGTAATCAGCTTTTTGACTTGTATTGGCATTGAAATGAGGTAAGCAGGAGCGCACCGCTAATGAGGCGAGGTGAGGCGGCCGCCTCGGGCGGCACTGTCCGGGGGGCGGCATTTTACTATTTAATGTAAACCAGCCCAGGACAGGCCACTTTAAAAAAAAAAAAAAAAAAAAAACAGAACTGAGCGCGGCCTGTCCTGGGCTGGTTTACAAGACGTCGCATCTCAGCGCAGGCGGCGATACAATGACGTCATCACGCCGCCTATGCTGAGACACAGACGTCGCGGACAAGAGGAGGAGGCGGCGGCTGCATCAAGGCATCGCAGGTGAGTATAGCTTTTTTTATCTATATAAATAGGCCGTGACCTGCTGTAGCATCCCTGGCAGGTCAGGGCCTATTTATTTACCTACCCGCGTCTGCTCGTGGCCGCCCCCGCTTCCCCTTCTGCTATGGGCCGCAGAAAGGGAAGCGGATGCCGCTGTGAGTGGCCGCGGGCATCGGTAAGTTAGGCCGCGGGCCGCAAATACTACTATTATTATACTCCGGGGTCTATTCAGACCCCGGAGTATAATAATCGGAGGCCTAGGGTTGGTGAGGGAACATAAAAAACAGTGTTACTCACCTCCTGCGATCCAATGTAACTCCGAGCAGGCTTGAGGCCTGTGGTGACGTCATCAGGTCGCGTCGCCGGCCTGATCACGTGACGTGTGTGCGCAATTAAACAGGGCCGAAAGCTGCAAGGAGTGCACCGGTGTTCAGGATAGGTAAGTAACTCTGATTTTTATGTTTGTATTCTCCCCTGGGTCTCCAATCATTATACTCTGGGGTCTGAAAAGAGTATAATAATAGTTCATGGGTCGGCCACTATGGGGTATAATACCCTGTGCAGGGACCACTGTAGAGCATAATACCCTGTGCAGGGGCCACTCTGGAGCATAATACAAGTGCAGGGGCCACTATAGAGCATAATACCGAGTGCAGGGGCCACTATAGAGCATAATACAAGTGCAGGGGCCACTATGGAGCATAATACCAGTGCAAGGGCCACTATGGAGGATAATACCAGTGCAGGGGCCACTATGGAGCATAATACCCTGTGCAGGGGCCACTCTGGAGCATAATACCAGTGCAGGGGCCACTATGGAGCATAATACCGTGTGCTGGGGCCACTATAGAGCATAATACAAGTGCAGGGGTCACTATGGAGCATAATACCAGTGCAGGGGCCAATATGGGGCATAAAACTGTGTGCAGGAGTTGCTGCGGAACATAATACCGTGTGCAGTGACCAATGCGGGGCATAATACCGTGAGCAGGGACCACTATGGAGCATAATACCGTGTGCAGGGGCCGCTGAGAGGCATAATACAGTGTTCAGGGGCCGCTGCAGGCCATAACACTGTGTAATACTGTGTGCAGGGGCTGCTGTGGAACTTTATAGTGTGTGTAAATGGGGTGCTATAAACATGGGCTATGGCACCCGTTTATATTATACGCTGTCTGTTTATAGTGACCGTGTGATGTAATTGTAGCCTTGTCACATACTGTAGACATGTACAGGACGAGGCTGTAGTTACATGACATGGCCGCTATGAGATGAAATACACTATGTAAACAGAGAAGCAGTCACGGCGCTTACACAGGTACCATTCAAACAGCTGATCAGTGGGGGTCCTGGGTTTTTGAACCCCACTGATTAGTTTATTAATGACCTGGAAAAACTTTTAATTAGTTAACACCTGGGGTATTATTAATAAGGGGCGCTATTTATACAGGGTACACACGGACATTATTAATATAAAGATGCACTTGGGAGTATTATTCATTATGGGGGGTGTGATGATTCTGCCTAAATATGGCCATAACTCAGCTATATTTTGGTCTCTGGGTATAGGATATCCCTTCTTGCTTGCTTGCATACTGTGCGCAGCTACAAGCCTAGGTGCATATTGGCAGTAGCAGCCAGGCTGGAACAATAGGGCTCCATTGTATTCCTATACAGCCCTGACTGATCAAACAATAGTGCATTGTTCAAGCCTGGGCTGTTGACCAGATGTGACTGATAACAGGGTATCAATTCACTTTGTCTCATCTACATACAAAGGGTCTGAACATGATTGAATTAACTCATCAGACTTACTGTTGCCGGTGACCTCATTCTGGGAGGGGGCATAAAGGGTATAAAAGATGAGGTAAGAGGTCTGTGGGAGGAGATGATGAGGAGACCATCACAGACTACAGGATATGACAGACTTTGACTGAGATGCTACTATGAGCAGGCAGGTTGGAATGCTGCTGCTGCTGATGATGATGAGCCTACAAGAGATTATGAGGAGACTATCACTAAGAGATCATGCTATGAAGACTGTGCTGGGATCATGCTACAGAGTTGTTACAGACAGACCATGAGGAGTTTTTTGTGATTGACTATTGGACTAATGCTGAGAGACTGTTATGAGAGCATGCAGGCGGGATTATCGTTTTAATGCCACATGCTGAAAAGCCTCCACTGGTGACTCACACATGCCATGTGTGAGTGTTGGACTATAGAACCACATCAAGGACATATGTGGTAAAGTAATAATTTCACCTTTAATCCCTTTTATTTTATTTGTATTGTATCTTGTAACTAGTAACTGTTAATGCTTGTATATATCTGCATATCTGTTCTGATCTGTATATGTTAGATTTTAATACCGACCCATTTAGGGGTTAATAAATATATAAAATTTAGAAGGCTTCTCTTGTATTTATCTGGTGAACCCGGCACTCACTGGCGGTGAGTGTGGTTTTTATATGAAAGAGGACTCAGGGTGTGGCCAAAGCGGTTTGGCGCACGGAGGATCTTTCACATTGGTGGCAGCGTGGTGGGATCTTAGGATAAACGGTGTGTGTTGGTGACCTATATCACTCACATGCTGGGGATTATGGTAATCCTATGAGACAAGCTCGGTATTAAAGCAAGCATTAAAATACAGTGAAAGTTTGATACAGTGCTGTTCCCCTCCCTTATTCTTTTTATTCTATCCTATCTTTTATTTGGCAAATACCAGTGGATGGCTAGTGGGCTCAGAAGCAGATCTCCAGAACTGCAGAACCAGGCTTTTGGAGATCCTGAGCGTATGGCTGAAATGGAGGCAGCCACAGCCATGCAGAGAATCGAGCAGAGTCCTGATTTTGGGGCTAGGCCAGGAAGTGCGGCAAGCAGCCCGGTCCCAAGGATTAGTTCACCAGGAGAGACCATTAACCCCAGCCTTGTGGTGGGAACGGTTTCATACTGGCAAATGGCCCTACAGCAAGTAGGCACCAGTGACCCTAACACATACCTGCAGGTGTTGGACCGTTTTCTGGAAGCTGTAGAACAAGAACAAGAACGGCAGGCTGCTGAGCGACAGGCAGAGAGAGAAAGGGAGGCTGCTGAGCGACAGGCAGAGAGAGAGAGGAAAGCTGCAGAATGGGAACGACAGTTTGCTGAGCGACAGGCCGAGAGGGAGTATCAGCTTGAGCTGAAAAGGCGACAAATCTCCCAGCAAGCGCAAACTCCAACAACCCTGCAGAGACCCTCAAGTTGGAAGGAGAAGCCAGGCCGGAGTTCACCACAGCCATCTGTCGTCAGGTCGGGTGAGACATATTATGCCCCGGGTGGTCCCTTCCCTGTCCCAAGAACTCTGGGCACCCTAGTGACCTTCCCCCAAACCCCAAGGGGAGGTGCGGCGGGGCCATGCCTGTAACCCGACAGGACATTTCAAGAAGGAGTGCCCCAACTACCCTGAGAACTTCCCTGCTTCCCAAGCCACAGCAGGTGGCCCATCTGTGTGTCTGGATGGGGGTGCAGGAAAAGGAATGCGGACTGTGGGACTATTGACTGATTTGCCTGCTAATGTACTGTTGGGAACTGATTTGGGACCTGTGATGTCCCAATATGGGGTGGGGAGCAACCCAATTTACTGTGATGGACTGTCTATGATTAATGCTGATAATGTGTCTGTCATATCTGCAGAGAGGGCTCGTAACCCCCCCTCTGAGATACTTCCCATGGCAGTAAGTGTACCTGCTAATGAGTTGCCTTCAGCTGAGAGCAGGGAAGATGCAACTGAACTTCCTGCAACCCAGCTCAGCAAAAATGTTAGTGATGCTTTGTTTCCTCCGGTGCTAGGAACCAATGAGACTAAGTCTGTAGACACACCCACATCTGCGGGGGCGTCGCCCTCCCCAGCTTGTTAATCTGTCTACCACAAATCTCATTGAGGCCCGGTGTGAATTAACAATTGCTAATGAAGGTACTGTCAATGTAATTGCCAATGCTTGTTGTGAAAATGTACAGGGTAGCTCTTCTGAGTCACTGGAAGCGACTTCTACTATTTCGCCCAGTGTATCCGATAAGCACCCAACTACTGACCATGTGCCAGGTGGTCAGGTAGGCTATGGGGATCTCATGGCCGATCCAGGTGAGGGACGGACTGCTGGTAGTGCGGTGTTAGCCCACAGCCAGAGTGCTACAAGGGTGGAGGGCGTTCCGACCCTTGAACCGTTGCCTACACCACCTGGAGTCGGTGCTGAGACCGCCATGACTAGCCTCACTCCCTTGAAGCCGGAGGAGTCCGGCCTGTATGAGACATACACATCTCTTCTGTCCAGTTCTATTCCAGGAGTGCCCATGGCCCAAGTGCAGATGGCATGGGGTACTGGAGGTGTGATCCAAGAAGAGGGTATGTCCAATGTATTACCTGTCAATGTATTGTGGGGGGATGGTTTGGGGAAGCATGATCTCAGTCATTTGCCCAAGGTATCACCATCACCCACCCAAGTACAGGAGGAACAGGATGTAGGTTTGGAAGCAAAGGGGGAGGTGAAGAATCCCCTAGAACTCTCCCAACTAGCGGCTAGTGTGGGGAAGACCCTGAGAGAGCAGGCCAAGGGTAGCCAGGAGAGCAGAGATTGCCGGGTTGGGATCTCTGGAATGGTATCCCAAGGGCCTGAGGTCATGAGTGTGGCTCCACAGGGTGCCAGTACTCAGAAAGCGGACCCAGAACAGGCAGGAGGTAGCCAAGTGTACGTGGCTCAGAGCCTGGGCCTTAGAAGTTTGTTTGTTTGTTTGTTTGAGTTGGAAGGGACCTCAAGGGCCATCGAGTCCAACTCCCTGCAAAAGCAGGAATTCCTAAAACATCCCAGCTATATACCTATCCAGTTTCCGCTTGAAGATTTCAATTGATGAAGAACTCACCACCTCCCGTGGCAGCCTATTCCACTCTCTCACTACCCTTACTGTTAGAAAGTTTTTCCTAATGTCTAATCTGAATCTCCTTCCCCTTAGTTTCATCCCATTACTTCTCGTGCTTCCTTCTGCTAATGAGAATAGGGTAGATCCCTCTGCACTGTGACAACCTTTCAGATATTTAAATACCGCTATTAAGTCTCCCCTTAGCCTTCTCTTCTGCAAACTAAGCAGTCCCAATTCTTTTAGCCTCTCCTCGTAGGACATGGTTTGTAGACCTTCCACCATTTTGGTTGCTCTTCTCTGGACCTGCTCCAATGAATCGATGTCTTTCTTAAACTGGGGCGCCCAGAACTGTACACAGTATTCCAGGTGGGGTCTGACCAGGGCAGAGTACAGCGGAATAATTACCTCTCTTGATCTAGCTACAATGCTCGTCTTGATACATCCTAGAATTTGGTTAGCCTTTTTAGCCACCGCACCGCACTGTTGACTCATGTTGAGTTTGCGATCTATTATTATGCCCAGATCCTTTTCCCCTGTACTCTCACTTAGTACTATTCCTCCCATACTATATATGCTTCTTGCATTTCTGTTACCCAGATGTAGAACTTTGCATTTGTCCCTGTTGAATACCATTTTGTTCACCTCAGCCCATTGTTCCAGTGTGTCTAAGTCCTTTTGGATGCACTCTCTCTCCTCTCTAGTGTTGGCCATTCCTCCTATCTTTGTATCATCTGCAAATTTTATTAGTTCCCCATTAGCCCCATCATCCAGATCATTTATAAAAATATTAAAAAGTACTGGGCCCAGGACAGAGCCCTGCGGCACCCCGCTTTTTACTTTCTTCCAGTTTGATGTATAGCCATTTAGAATTACTCGTTGTGCCCGATCATTAAGCCAATTGTGAACCCACCTCACTGATATTTTATCAAAGCCATACTTGATCATTTTTTCAATAAGAATGTTATGTGATACTTTATCAAAGGCCTTACTAAAGTCAAGATATACTATGTCCACTGCATTCCCCTGGTCCAACCATTCAGTGACTTTATTATAGAAGGAAATAAGATTAGTCTGGCAAGATTTATTAGGCATAAAGCCGTGCTGGCTTTGATTAATTAAAGCCTTCCCATCCAGGTACCTAATTAAATGTTCTTTAACGATTTGTTCAAAGATTTTTCCTACTATCGAGGTCAGACTTACCTGCCTATAATTTCCTGGGTCGTCCCTATTCCCCTTTTTGTAGATGGGGACCACATTTGCCCTTTTCCAATCTAGAGGGACCACTCCTGTCTCCCATGACTTATTAAAGATTATTGCAAGGGGTTCTGTTATTTCCTCTGCTAATTCTTTTAAAACTCTAGGGTGTAAATCATCCGGTCCTGGGGACTTGGTTTCCTTAATCTTAGCTAAATGTTCTCTTACCAAACCTTCACTTATAATCAGCTTGGAGTCCTCATTCCCCTCATCACTATCACCATTAATGTTGATATTTCCATCCATTTCTTGGGAGAAGACGGATACAAAATATGAATTTAGTAACTCCACTTGCTGATCCACCATGTTAACTTTTTCACCCTTTTCGTTCTTTAGGACTCCAATGGTTTCCTTCACTTTTCTTTTGCTCTTAACATATCCCCAAAAACCTTTTACATTACTCTTAACTTCTTTTGCAAGCTTCAATTCGTATTCAGCCTTGGCTTTTTTAATGCTTATCTTGCAGAGTCTGCAAACTGCTGTATACTCTCCCTTAGATATAGCTCCCATCTTCCACTTGTTGTAAGTTTCCTTTTTCTTTTTTAGTAGGTTATGTAATTTTTTGGTCATCCATCCTGGAGTTTTTAGGTGATTCCCATTTTTCTTGCTTCTAGGTATTGTTAGTTCCTGTGCATTAATGATTTCCCTACGGAAAATTTCCCACCCCTCATGTGCATTTTTGTGCTTAAGTAATTTTCGCCATGGAATTCTACTAACCCTTACCTTTAGGCCCCTAAAATCTGCCCTACTAAAATTGAGAAGTGTCCCTAGTCAGACTAGAGAGACAGAAGGGGCGGCAGCTATGTAACATGCACCTCTCTTGTGTCTCACTCCAGCCAAGAGTTCAGAGATGCTGTCCAAGCTGACCCTAGTCTGGACATATTGAAGGCGCGTGGCGCTCAACCACCCTTAGAGTCTGACAAGGCCCGAGTCTGCTGGGACCCCGGGGGGAAGGTGAGAAAGCCTTGGGGCCAGAGCCTGAGGAGCTGGAGGCGGAGGTGCTCTCAGAAGAGGGGCACAGGCCCCTACTTCCTACAAGCCCCATCTAAAGGGGGAGGTGTGATGATTCTGCCTAAATATGGCCATAACTCAGCTATATTTTGGTCTCTGGGTATAGGATATCCCTTCTTGCTTGCTTGCATACTGTGCGCAGCTACAAGCCTAGGTGCATATTGGCAGTAGCAGCCAGGCTGGAACAATAGGGCTCCATTGTATTCCTATACAGCCCTGGCTGATCAAACAATAGTGCATTGTTCAAGCCTGGGCTGTTGACCAGATGTGACTGATAACAGGGTATCAATTCACTTTGTCTCATCTACATACAAAGGGTCTGAACGTGATTGAATTAACTCATCAGACGTACTGTTGCCCGTGACCTCATTCTGGGAGGGGGCATAAAGGGTATAAAAGATGAGGTAAGAGGTCTGTGGGAGGAGATGATGAGGAGACCATCACAGACTACAGGATATGACAGACTTTGACTGAGATGCTACTATGAGCAGGCAGGTTGGAATGCTGCTGCTGCTGCTGATGATGAGCCTACAAGAGATTATGAGGAGACTATCACTAAGAGATCATGCTATGAAGACTGTGCTGGGATCATGCTACAGAGTTGTTACAGACAGACCATGAGGAGTTTTTTGTGATTGACTATTGGACTAATGCTGAGAGACTGTTATGAGAGCATGCAGGCGGGATTATCGTTTTAATGCCACATGCTGAAAAGCCTCCACTGGTGACTCACACATGCCATGTGTGAGTGTTGGACTATAGAACCACATCAAGGACATATGTGGTAAAGTAATAATTTCACCTTTCATCCCTTTTATTTTATTTGTATTGTATCTTGTAACTAGTAACTGTTAATGCTTGTATATATCTGCATATCTGTTCTGATCTGTATATGTTAGATTTTAATACCGACCCATTTAGGGGTTAATAAATATATAAAATTTAGAAGGCTTCTCTTGTATTTATCTGGTGAACCCGGCACTCACTGGCGGTGAGTGTGGTTTTTATATGAAAGAGGACTCAGGGTGTGGCCAAAGCGGTTTGGCGCACGGAGGATCTTTCACAGGGGGTTATATCATATATTTTATAATTGGGGGTAGCAGCAGGATGGGGGCTTTGTGTAGGTGAGGACAATGTGGGTTGGATGCCTGGAAAAGTGAGGAGCCAAAGATGTCTGTGTTGCAACCTTTACAGAGACAAGTCACAGCTGGAAGAAATGGTCATGGCGGTCCAGAGGGAAGAGAAGGGAAATGTGACCGATTAGTCAGAGACGTCACCTGTAAGTCACAGAATGTTACTGCCCTGTATACACCTAAATGATAGAGGATAAATACCTGAGTGATGGGGGTCTGTCTGCTGAGACCCCCACTGAGCCTGAGAATTGGGTTTTTTCCCCCCACTAGGTGGGAATCCAGCCTGGCTGCAGCCATATATATAGGTGTGTCACTTGGTGGATGGACGAACCCGCGTGGCTCTCATTCACTTCAATGGGAGTGCCAAAGATACCCGAAGTCCAGTACTCAGCTATCTGTGGGTCTCCTATTATAGAGAATGGGGGCCACATGGGCTCGTCCATCCACCAAGCAGAAGATGTGGGAAGTTACTTTCATTGTTAATGCCGTGTTGTTGATCTGATACTGAAGTAATACAGGAAGAAGAATTCTTAAAAACGGTTTCATAACTTTGTGTATTGTGTATATTGTGCGACGATAACAGTGTGTTAAACTAGTAGCATGGAAACTCAGTTTTTTTTTTTTTTTTTTTGGGGGGGGGGGCGTCTTTCTATAGTCCGCCTCAGGCAGCAAAGAGGCTAGGTTCACCACTGGAGGTAAGGAGTGTGTATGGATGTTTTGGAGGGCTACAAACACCCCCTGTTATGAATGCAGCCATGGGAAAAGCATCCAAACTCATTAGTGGATGCAGATTTGGCCCTGCTCCCAGTGTCAGAATTGTTCCCACTATTTTAATTAATCATTGTGCACTGGTAAAAAACAGGGCAGGGGACAAGCAAAACGAGGGGGAGGAGGAAACGCTTGTTTCAATATCAACAAGAATATGTATGGTAACAGCAATGCTACATTTGGTCTTGAAAGCCTCACCAGAAGTCATGGTGCTGTTGTCTTGCTGAGAACAAGACATTTTTGAAAGCAATGGACTACAAATGTTTTGTCAGGGTTCTGTGTGTTCCTCCTCTTCTTCCTCTGTTGTAACACATTATTTACCAAGCTGTCTTTCTGTACTGTCAACCATGTCTTCTTCACTGACACAGATGCTATTCTCTATTAGTCATGTGGCATCTGCTGAGAGAAATATTCCCCAAACCCAAGACTGCTTCTTCTTCCTTTTCTTGATGAGTTTGATGAGAACTGCCAGTGTTTTTTGGATGTAGAGGTGGAAGACATGAGTTTTGGTGGAGGTAATAGTGGCAGGAAGTGTGCTGCTGGTAGTTGTGTTGGTAGGGGAACTAGGGGGAAATCTGTTAGAAATTATGAGGGCATAGAGGAATCCCATTGCCATGAAAGTGGAGAGGATGATGACATTACTGAATCTGATGATGATTCTATTACAGATAAGACCTGGCAACCAGGTCAGGGTGACATCAGAGGAAGAGTGATGGCAGTTACAATTGTAAGAATTCCACCTGATGTGCAGCCCCAACACCCTTGTTTTCATTGCTCCTGTTTTTGGTGGCAGCAGCTTGATGTGATCATCTCCCATATGGGAATTTTTTGTACATTACCAAATGAAAAATCAATGGCAAGGTGCAAAACCTGCAAGCAGATAATTAACCATGGGCATGCAGCCAGACGTAGGAACTAGGTATCGCAGTACTCAGATGAAATGGCATCACCAATTTATTTGGCAAAATTGAATTGGCTGTGGCAACAAGTGAGCAAGACCAGTCTATTCCTTCTCCCCATGATCTAAATGAAACAAGAAACAAGTGCAGAGTGGCACCTAGCATAACCCTATATACAGTAGGGGAAAAATAAAGAATACCTACATAAAGAGAGGGTTGGGCTCCAAAGGATACCAGCCCTAATGGATTCTCATCTGGTATGGTTGTTTCGGATCATAATAACTAAATTAGCATAGACCCACAGTACGTCATAGTTGGTGCAGCAGGATCTGAGCCACTATGGAGTCCAATGCAGGCGAAAGGTCATCAGTCAATATCCCAGGTCAATAAAGTGACCTTCCCAAAAAAAAGGAAAAGAAGCCTGAACGCACCAGATCGCCCAAGGACGAGTTGTTTATTAGTACACACACACACAACATGTTTTCTTGGACATGTACCCCATTTTCAAGTGTATAGAGTGGAGCATAAAAGATATGGCCATTCAAAGACTTTAAATACACATGTCCGTAGGAGAGCTGCTCCCCCTGGGAGGGCTCCCTGATGGACTAGACATATCTAAGCAAAAAACAACCAGCTCAAAACATATGCAAATGTCAGAAAATAAAGTAGTTATACCAACTCGGATAACCTAATAAGAAATAACACAGTAGTTTGTATATCTTTTAATTTCTATCTGCTAGGGGCGCATCATGGTGTCCAAGAGACACCAGTGCGTATGCACTGCTACAACCCCCCACAGCATGAAGTGATCCCCGTCAAGTAGGTCAGTCAACTATGACTGACAGAAGCATGACCAAAAAAACACTTTTTTTGTCATGCATCCGTCAGTCATAATCGTAATTTTGAAAGGTTCAGAGTTAATCCAATAGATCAGATATCTATTGGTCCGAACAATCGCTTTGAAACCTTTAGAAAGTGAGAGATCAACTCCCACTGCCCAGGGGGACAAACTGAATGCAGGATGGGCGTGTATAGTGATGGTGCAGCAGTGCTCAGTAATAGAAGAAAACTCCCCCTGTGCTCTGTTTTTCTCTGTGTTTTTTCTTCCTTTACTAAACCTACAAGGAAAAAGCATTTCCGCAGGTAAAACTGACAGTATTTTTGAAAACGCAGCTTTTCTGCATCAGTTTTTTTTCTACAATGTGTGGATGGGATTAGCCAGGATCTCATTCAGTTTGCTGATACTGTAAAATGCAGTGGAAGAGTGAAGAAATCAGGCGATACCATTTAGAGGCTAACTGAGGTATCGCCTGATTTCTTCACTCTTCCACTACTTTCAATGGCTAACACGGTACAACATTATACTACTGTAAAATGCAGCATTTTTATCTGCTGCAATTGCAGCTGTGTTTGCTTTAGAGAGCTAGAAATTGGATCAGGGGCACATCTTCCATCAGGCGACCTGAGGCGATGGCCTCAGACAGCGCCTCATGAAACAAATTGTGGGGCGGCATTTTTTTTTTTTATCTGCAGCTATTATGTTATTGCAAAAAACAGTGGCCGAGAATTTTTAGTCACCTTCCCACACACCTGTCCTGGCCACTCTCTGCTGCCGCCTCTACGTGGCTCTACACTTACTTCATGATTCTGAAGAATGCTGGGATGCTACATACAGGAATTTTTCACTGTCGGCCACAGCATAACCTGGAGGCGGCAGCAGAGGGTGGCCAGGACAGGAGCATGGACAGGTGAGTAAAAAATTTCTGGTCGCTGCTCTGTGTGGGAGTGTGGGGGAGAGGGGTCATATACTGTGTTGAGAGCTGAAAAAGGGGGTCATATACCATAAGGGGAGCCAAAAAAGGTAGTCATATACTGTGTGGAGGCAAAAAAAAAAAAGTGGGAAGGGTCATGTATTGTGTGGTGGGTCAAAAAAAAGGGGGCTGTATATTGCATGGGGGCCAAAAAGAAGGGGTTGTTATAGTATGTGGGGGGCCAAATATCTGCCACTGGGGGTGTGTCCTAATTAGGGGGCCCCGTTATGCAATCAAAGA
The DNA here is from genome assembly GCA_947044405.1 of Leptodactylus fallax. Lineage (NCBI taxonomy): Eukaryota > Metazoa > Chordata > Amphibia > Anura > Leptodactylidae > Leptodactylus > Leptodactylus fallax. The sequence continues at coordinate 1,358,416 of CAMRHE010000094.1, forward strand.
TAGCGAGAGAAGTATCTTTTTTTGGGGGGGGGGGGTGGGGGAGGCGCCTTTTTATAGTTCGTCTCAGGCAGCAGAAAGGTAAGGTTCACTCCTGAATTGGATAAATGGGTTCCTAGGAGCCCTGACAGTGTTATACACTATGTTTTAAGCCAATTTAAGGTGTGGTTTGTACCAAACTTGTTCAGCACAAAAATTTGGGACCCTAACCACCCGGACCCAAAATGAAACAATTTTTGAGAGGATTGCTCATCTCTGTCTATAAAGACTGATGCCAAATTCATTAAACAGCACAAACCTCTTAATAAACTGGACTCATCCATGGCTGTCCATGCACCACAAAATAAAATTTAAACTGACATAGAATTGCCATATGATTTATGCCAATTTCTGTGAGAGTCCTAAGTGGCAAGTCACTGCCTTTATCTATCTTCTCTCTCGCAAAATTTGTATTTATTTTCATTTAATGACTGTACATAGTTAGTATGGTTAACAAAAGACGTATGTCCCTCTCCTTCAACCCAGGGAAGATGGAGGATGTGAATTTGGGGGTTAGCTATAGCTTAAAATTTTTGCTCCTTACCATTGATCCAGAGGAAAGTAAAAAATATATATATACTGCATGGCGTGAACCAATCTGCTCTAAGAACAGAACTTTCCCTCCTGATCCTAAGTGGCGATCAGCCTGGATCAACATTCAAAATGTCCTGAATATATGCTGTTATAGAACTTCTCTGTATGACAGCATCTAAGGCTGGTGAAGCCATCCATTGTGACTGCTCTGACCAACTCGAGATGATTATTCCTCAGATTCAGCCTTGTCACACCCTAAAGGCTCACCCTTTTCTTCTCCACACCAAGGGAGTGTTCCTGGGTTTTTTGAGGGGTTTTTACACTAAACACCGTTTCACCATATTTTTTACATCTCTTCTCAAGACTACATGAATTGTATATACTGTCGCAGATTAGTTTTGTATAAAGCATTGAAAACCCCTTAAAAAGGTGGAAATGTGAGCAAATCTACTACATAATGGGTCTCTAGTGGTCACCATACCAATGTCTTTTTAGCATTTTCTATTTTGCAGTAAACAAGTCTAACTGGTTTTCTTGGTATTAAAATCATTGAATAATTCAATTTCCTGTTAAGTGAAAATTGCACCTAATCTTCCTTTCCTGCACAGAACAATGAATACAAATAATCCTGGATTATAAAAATATAATTAAAATTTGCTAATTTAGCCAGCACTTTGGTGTATGTCTCCATGGTATGTCAGAAGAGATGAAGCATGATTTCAGAGGGAATGCTGCGGAGATGTTCTGCGGTAGTACGGGCAGCTGGAGCCTGTCCAGGAGGAAGTGCAAACATGTAAAGCAGTTCATTAAGAGCTCTGTAAAAATACTGACAGGATTAGCCAGCCAACAAGAGAAATCATGCAGACAATTTATTTCTCATAACACTTCACCTGTTGAGCAGCATACAACTACATCTAAATACTATCCAGATAGTCAAAGTATCCACCACATCTCTCACATTTATCGACACACTTATCCACCAGAACATTATTCGGTGTGTATGGCTTATCCATGCTACCAAAATTTTGCATAGCAGCCCATAAGAATAGACCGACCATGTGAACAGACTTATTTATAAATGTGCATAAGATTTTACATCAAACATGAAAGGAAACAGCGCTAATGTGTTGGGCCACGTCCTAAATAGTGATCTTACCATATGTAATTTATAAGATGACTACTGGATCTGCTATGTTAACGTGAACTCCTGCTTTTGATTACAAGGGTTTTCTGGGATTGTACTATTGCTAGGATAGGACCTTACAATAGGTCATCAATATCTGATCGGTGGAGGGCTGACACCGGGGACCGCCACTGATCAGCTGTTTGAAGAGCTCACAGCTTTCAGGTGATTGTTGTAACTTTTTTACTGAAGACCAAGCACAGCACCATACACTGCATAGTGGCTATTTTTGGTATAGCTACTCAACTCCATTAACTGGACTGAACTGCACATAGACCATGTGAAGAATGAATGTTTCATTGCTGGCCTATAAAGCTGAAGCAACACTCATCAAAGAGTTGCTGCTGCTTGAATCAGCTGACAAGTGATCAATATTTAACTCTTGGAAAACCTCTTTAACTACTGTTAAATGGGTACCATCAGCAATCTCTAAAGCACTTGCTGGTGTGTATGCCAGCAGAAACAATCACTATTTGATGCCAGGAAGTGTGAGAAAGGAGTGATTGTTATAGATCTAATTTCTCTGAAAATATTTATTTTCCTCAGAAGCAGATAATGTCCATGGGTATTGCCTGGTAATGTAGTTCAGTCCTATTCACGCCATCAAAAGCAATACATTCAAGAATGGTGTTTGTACCACTGCTGAGACCCCCAACATTCAGATGTAGTCTGCAGGGGAACATAATGGAAAATGTCATTTCTCCTTCATCACCACCATAGGAAAATGAAGCAGTACATGGTGTCCATTAAAATCTATGAGCTGTTTATGTAGTGTACAGATATAAAAGTTGGGAAAAGGAAAACTGTGCCTCAGTTGCCACCTATTGGAAGGCAGCTCTCATGTCCGACTTTCAAGTAGCCTTGTGACATGATTTAGGATATAAGCTAAACCAGAAAGTAAAAAAAAAAAAAAAACAACTTAAGTAAACAGCTTATTCAGGCTTCTGATATGGCGGTGTCTTCATTTGGACAAAGAACCCTTCCTTTATAGGCATGACACATCTCCCAAACTAAGAAGTCCTCTATGTAACTACAATCTGCTCAGGATAATTGATGCATGTCCCAGACATGTGAAATTCCTGTATTAACTCAGAATTACCTATCAGACTATTTAAGAATAGGTTTGTAAACCATACTATCCCTTGAATGTCATCTAGTAGCATCACAAGTCCTAGGAATGGCTGGCACAACAGTTCTGACGTTGTAGATCAAAAACCATATTATGGGAAAATGGGGCCCCACATGACGTAAATGCAACGGTTTGGGCGCTGTGGAAATGCCGTGGCAAAAACTGCAGCATTATACAGAAGTGGAAATGCTGCAATGGCTTTTTCGCTGCGGCCCGCTACGTGGGGCCTTAGCCTAAGTGGAAAAAAAAAACTCCCCCCCCCCCCAACTACAGTCAGTTCAATTGTTTCCCTTATTAAAACTCTATGGCGACCTAGCGGTAACACTGGATTTCTAAATAAATTATACACTTATTTGCATCAACAAAACCATGTTGCTATTTTATGTCTAGCTTTCCTTAGAAAAATGGAAAGGGAAATATTTATATAGATATTGATATAATATTTATATTTTACTTGTTACTGAAGTTCTTACTATCGAGGTCTTTCCATTCTTGTAAAGAGTTATTTTCTAGAGAAGCACTGTGGTTTTTCCAACATAACTGTCCTGTAGCTGTAGTTATCTCTTCCTCTGACCCATTGGAAACTAAGTACATCTAATGATAGTGTTCCATTTTTATCTGGTTGGTCGCTGTTCCAATCTCACTTCACAACATAAAATGCCTATATAAGAGAGAATGTTATAGTGTTTGAAGCTAGCTAGGACAGGACAAGCCAGTAAAACTTCTCAGTTACAGAGAACACATGTAGATAGCATCAGGCATCTGACTCTAGTGGAATGGTCAAAAATTGAGGCCAGACACTTCCAATATTTCAGTCTGATTGTGTCCCTGAGCTTTTACCATTCATCCTTTTTCCACGGTCACTCAGACAGCAGAAAGTACAAAAAAAAAAATCCAAACAGACGAGGCTTCAGTGCACTCATGGAACTATAAATAAACCTAGAGTTGAGGCTGCAAATAGCACACAGGTACAGATAGGGAACCAGCAGGAGCCGAGCATCTGGTATACTAAGGAGCTGAATTTAAACCTCTGCTCTTGAAAACATCTGATCCCCTGCACAGAAGGCTGATTGTTCAGGAATTATCTTTTTGTGGCACTGACACAAATGTTTACTCTACTCAATGCTGAGCACACATATGTACCCTGTCTTTCCTGTAATTTATACACTGATGACTATGGGGCACTGTACGAGGGTGGCACAGGTACCTAATCGTCTTTAAAACACATCTGACATCTGAACAAAGCGGCTATTTACAGCTTCATGATTGCAATCACATATCTGATGAAGAACAGTCACAGAGTGGATTCCTAGGGTGAACAGCAGGGAAGCTGGCGATCACTTCAAAAACTGAAGTATCAGGCAGTGAAAGGGTAAAACATATCACATTTGTGAATGGCTGTTGGGTGGAAAAACATTAGCACATGTTGACAACTCCTCTTCACAGCACACAACATGGCCGTGTATGATGAAAAAGTTGCACTTGTGTACTGTATGTCCAATGACTTTGGTTCATAATTCTGCACTTGCAAAAAATCCAGCGTTGTTGGATTATGCAATATGTGGATATCATATGCAGTTTTGTGCTGTGATCCTTAATGAAAAAAACATTGCAAATGATATTTGGAACCCCTGACTAAAGGAGAGTGAGTTACAGATCTTGTTACTGGTGTCTGAAAGCATTGAAGATATACCTCTGATCAGAAAAGGTTTGCAGAAAATGGTGAGAAACATACAATAATTTCACCATATAATAATTACACTTTATTATCTTATACATGAAAACCTGTTTGAGGCTAAAGCCCCACGTACCAAAAATGCAGCGTTTTTGCTGCTGTGGAGAAAATGCTGCATTTTACAGTACCTGCAAATTGAATGAGATTCTGGTTAAGCCCATCCACACAGTGCAGAAAAAAATCTCCTGTGGAAAAACTGCCTGTGTTTTTGAAAATTGCAGAATGTCAATTATACCTGTGTAAATCCTGGCGTTTCCCTTATAGATGTAATAAGGGAACAAAATCCACAGCGAAAAACGCAGCAAAAGCACAACAAAAAATGCAGTGGAAAAAACGCAATGCATTTCCACAGCGTTTTTTTCTGCAGAAGTTTTTAGCTGCGTTTCACTATGTGGGGCCTTAGCCTAAGGCTAACACCCCACGTAGTGAACAGCAGATCAAAAACGCAGCAGAAACGTATCACATTTTTTTTCCTCAACGTTTTTCATTGCGTTTTTAATGTGTTTTTTTCTTAAGTTTTTCTTCCCTGATTAAATCTATAGGGAAAACGCAAGCGTTTCTGCAGGTAAAATTGACATGCTGCATTTTTCAAAATTGCATAAGTTTTCAACAACACATCTTTTCTGAAGCATTTTTTTTTCTCTGCAATGTGTGGATGGGATTAGCCAGAATCTCATTCACCTTGATGATAATTGTAAAACACAGCATTTTTTTCTGCTTCTACAGCAGCCAAAAACACTGCGTTTTTGCAGCGTGCGGCATAGCCAGAGGAAATGCAGCAAAAAACAAAGTGTTTTACAGTATCATCAAGGTGAATGAGATTCTGGCTAATCCCATCCACACATTGTGGGAAAACAAACGCGCGGAAAACCTGCATTTTAAAAAACGCCTTTGAACTGAGGAAACATGAGCGTTTTCCCTATAGATTTTATAAGGGAAAAAAAAAAATTTTCTTCTGCATTTTTTAGTTGCAGTTTGCTATATGGGCCCTAGCCTAAGGGCCCTAGCCTATTTTGGAAGCAGTATCCAGCTCAAAACACTCTCAACTCTCCAATTCATTTCAATGGGGAAGATTTTTTTTCCTTTAGCTAATTTTTTTTTAGGTAGGGGGAAAAAAGTTGCTACAAAAAAACACTCCAAAAAACTGCTAGAAGTTTTTATGCCTCCAATTCATTTCAAGGTGGAACTATCCTGAAGATACCTCATGATGTTGATACCCCATGAAAAATCAGCTAGAGGAAAAAATCTGCTACTGACTCCCATTGAAATAACTAGGAGAGTTGGGAGGCATTTATTGAGGCAGATTCTTCCTCAAAATCCATATGCAAAAACCTCTGTGTGAACATATCCTAAGGGTTAATACTTTATAATTATGTGCCTCAGATTTATACTAAAGCACAAAATAATAATAATAAATTTTATTGTTAGTAAGCGTTCTCCTTCACATGGGTGCCATGTAGCAGCACATGAAAGACCCAAGACTCTGTAGTCTCCGTAGGGATTGTGGGCTGCCATTCAGTCCACTTGACTGTGTGCCTGAACCCTAAATCATTGTCTATCCTAGCCCAAAATGTTCCATATTCATTTTTTAAGACAAAACCAAGCCTGTTATGATGGAATTGAAATAGATTATATATAAAGGATATGAACATTGATTTCAGTTGAACTTCTTGCAGAATCCCATTATATGCATATCCATTTCAGAGTATATAAAATTGGATACAGGTGCACAAGTAAATTGAATAAAGAGTCAGCACACATAGAAAGATAAAATTAACTGAGAAAAAATGTTTTTGCCTACAGCTTTGGCCAAACCTGCAGATGCTAGAGCACTCTAGTGTTGATCCTTATTAAGGCTAAGGCTGTGGAAACGAAGCATTTTTGGCTACTTTGGAAACGTAGTGGAAAAAAAGGCTGTGTTTTACAGTACCAGCAAAGTGATTGAAATTCTGACTAATCCATTCCACACATTGTGGAAAAAATGCAGTAAAAACGTAATGAAAAACCCTGCGGCAAAAAAAAACGCAATGTGTTTCGCCACGTGGAGCTTTGGTCTAAGGCTGACGCCCCACGTTGCGAAAAAACATATTTTTTGTTGCAGATTTTGCTGCGTTATTTTTGAGCCAAAGTCAGAAGTGGATTGAGCAGCAGGTAGAAATATACAGTGGCTTGCAAAAGTATTTATACCCCTTCAACTTTTTCACATTTTGTCACCTGACAATCACAAACTTAAATAGATTTTATTGAGATTTTAAGTGATAGCCCAACACAAAGTAGCACATAACTGTTAAGTGGAAGGAAAATGATACATGACTTTCCAAATGTTACTCAAATAAAAATCTGAAAAGTGTGACGTGCAAAAGTATTCAACCCCCTGTACTCTGATACCCCAAAATAAAATCCAGTGCAATCAATTGCCTTCAGAAGTCACTTAATTAGTTAATAGAGTCCGTTGTGTGTAACCTAGAGGTTTAATGGAAGCAGAGGTTTCCTCTGTGAAAAGCATTGCAGGAAAAAACTCGATACGTTTCCGACAGAGATTTTTTGCTGCAGACCGCTACAAGGGGCCTTAGCCTATGTTTGTAAATCAGAATGTGTACTGTATGAAACTTATGGACAGGTAAATGTGCTAGAACAAACAGCTAAGGGTGGGTTCACACTGGGTTGGTCCGTCCGCTGCCCCCGGGCGGGGGGGGGCGCCGCCCGCGCGGCCCCATTTGAATGGGTTTGCGACTCTCTGCGCTGCAAATCCTCGACAAACACACAGACCACCACAAAAATCGCTTCACAGAGTGAAAATAAAACCCTCAAATGAATGGGTTTTAACCAATGTGTCGCGATATCCGAGCCATCGGATACCGACAGGGATGACTCAAACGCAGGTGTGAACCCACCCTCAGCAAAAAAAGAATATGGATATCAGTCATATGAAAAAGTTTAACCCATAATAATCATTTAGAAATTTGGGGTGCAACAGCCATTTAATTTGATATACTAATAACTGATGGACACAGTAATATTCAGGATTGAAATGAGGTTATTTACTAACAGAAAACAAACATTAAACCAAAATGACCGGTGCAAAAGTATGGGCACCTCAAAAAAAAAAAAAAAATGCGCTGCAAATCCTTTTAATATTCCGTCCGGATAAGGTAACAAAACATCCATCAAAAGTCGGACATGCAGGACTTCATGCAAAAAAAAGAGAACAAAAACCCGAACAAAACATCCGAACATGTAAAAAATCGGCTATTGAACCAGCGACCCAGAGAACAAATTCCCAAGCGCCACACAGCCCCAAACAAAACCCCACCAAAACAACAACTACCCACAAACGCCTAACCAAAAAACACACCACAACCCCCAAAAAACCCCAAACCAACCCACACCCCCAAAACGCCCACACACCCCCAACACCCCCAAACAACCGACACAACACCACCACAAAACCACCAGCTATCCACTCCACCATTCTTCTTCCCTCTTCTTGGCCGCCACTTCTGGGCTTAAAAACCCATGTTGAATCAAATGAATGGGATTTTTAACAACAATGTGTGAACAATCTTGTCAGTCTTTGATGTCCGAGTGCCCATCCCGTCCCCCGAGATTAAAGGGAGAAAAGGGGGTTCAACTCGGGGATTAAAAAAAGGCAGTGGATGGTACTCAAACAAAAGCAGGTGTCGAATTTTCCCACGAAAAAAAAAAAAACCTCAGTTTACACATACAAAATGAAATGAAAAAAAATAAAAAAAAAAATAAAAAAAAATTCATGGATGTATGATATTAACAGATCACCAACTGTATTTTTTATCATAGCACAGCAATTATAGTAATATAGTAAGACATGCACATTCTGACATTTCTAATATCACAAAATCAGTTCTTGTTTTTGCAGCTGTTTGCAATTACATAGTATAAAAATGACAAATGATTCAAACAGCAGAAAAGTCATTTGACTACAGTAAATGAACAAATAGAGTTATCTGTGTAATGTGTTAATAACCATCCATGCACATGTAATTTAATATATAAAACTGAAAATATATCTATAGTAATAATGGAGAAATCTTAATTTAATTTGATAAGTATAAGAATTATACCTGAATAGCCTATTTCTTTTTTTTATTTCTTAGCAAGATCCACTAGGGCGGTTCCCCCTATCATAGTAATGTGATACAGATGGTATCTCAAGAGATATACTATATGCAGAAAAGTATTGGTCCCAAACTCTTAAATCACTGAATTTGGGTGTTTTATCTAGTCCCATTTCTGCTGGTGTATAAAATTCAGCACCTAACCATGCCATATGCCTTTAGGCTGGGGCCCCACGTTGCGAAAACGCAGCGTTTTGACTGCGGTGAAAATGCTGTATCAAAAAACACTGCGTTTTACAGTACCTGCAAAGTGGATGGGATTCTGGCTAATCCCATCCACACATTGCAGAAACAAATATGCAGTGGAAAAGCTACGTTTTCAAAAAACACCACGTTTTTGAAAATAACAGTATGTCAATTATACCTGTGGAAATTCTGGCATTTTCCGTATAGGTATAATAAGGGCTGAGAAAACCTCTGAGAAAATACAATGAAAAACATCTCGCTATGTGGGGTCTTAGCCTCAGACATTCCTGAAAGAAAGGGTCATTGTAAATATCCAAATGGTTTTATGTATTGTAAACCCCATGGCCATTACAAATCATCAATTACTTATTACTCCATTCACTTAGTAACTGTGTCATCTCAAGACGTTTGGCCAGAATGTGTGGGCAGTATGTGGGATCCCACCCTCTAGATTAAAAATCAAGTAAAAGCATGTATAATACTTCGGGCTGCACAAACTAAAAATTGTATAACAAGCCAATTATATCTTCCACCCAGTTAACCATGACGCCTTAGGATATAGCAGTAGTGTGCCTTATGGCCAAGAACTGCAGGGCAAAATTGCCTGTGGTTTTACTGGAACTTGCCGCGATTTTTGTTTGCATACCTTTTAAAGGTGAATTTCAGAGATTCAATAGAAAATAAAAGGTAGAATCTGTTGCTATATATAACTTATATACATTTCATAATCACAAGTTTTGCGAATCCCTCTCTCCGTACATCAATTAGTTACCCAAAAATAGTAACAGAACAATTTGCAGATATTTTTTGCCTCTATCATAGTTTCTCTTGCTTAGATTTCTATGTTAGATGCATTATATGGGAGAGTTTAGCTTTTGGCTGAATTCTACAATTACAAATTTGATGCATCATCTCCTTATTTTGTCTACAAAGAAGCTTGAAAAATGCTTCTTTGCTAACCACATAAATGTTTTACTGTGTTCTGTGGCTTGACATTACATGATGAGGAAACAGAGAGCTGCAATATGTTCACAAAAAGGGGGTGGCGGAATTTATCAAAAAAAGTAGCAAAACAGGTTTTAGTATTTTTTGGAGTTTCTTTCAGGTAAATATTAAATTTTACATTTTTACTACACTCACTCCACTTATGAAAGGTAGGTGGGAAAATAGGTGTGATTAGCCTGATTTATGCTAGATTTATCAAATGTGACTTTTTAAAAAGTTGCAAAAAAATTTTCACAATCTCACTCCAGTAGGAGTTGACATAGAAAGTAGAGTAGCAACTTAGGACAGAAGTATTAGACTTAAAGTATTAGACTTTTGCCATTCAAAAAATAAAAACAAATAAATAATTAAATACCACCTTCACTAATTCCAGTTCTTAGCATCTGTTAATAGCTGCTGCTCCACTGATTCTGGCGCAGTTGAATTTTTCCTCTAGCCTCCACCATTCCTGAGCAATCAATGCTGTTAGTTTTGGTCCCTGATATACTATTTAGGCTCTGTACTATCAGGAGGGCGGTGTCAGGCAGGAGCAGACAAGGGGTATGAGTCTGAGCTCTGACACTGGCTGCTTCTGATTGGAGCTCTGACTCACGTCCCCCTGTCTGACACTACCCTTCTGACATTACAGGGCTTAAATAGGACATCAGGCATCAAAAATAACTGTGATTGTTACTCGGGAACTGAGGCTAGATAGAAAATTCTAACTGTGCTATTAACACCAACAGCACCTATTAACAGATGCTAAGCACTTGAATTGGTGGAGGTGGTGAAAGGTCCTTTTTAAGTTGCATGAGCCCAAATAGAAGATTATTTAAAAAAAAAAACTAAAATGATTTAACCTGTCCTTTCATCCCTACCATTGGTGCTGAGCTCACTGTAAAGTGGGCTTGGTAACCTGTCCTCCATCCCCAGCCTGAAGGGTCTTCTTTTATCAACCTTACAAACTGTAATGCACTCTACCTGCGGGCATTTTTACCATATGAAGTCATGAGGTGGGATTTCCCAGGTTCTTCCTTGGAAAAGACAGAGGCAATAGAGGTATATTGATAAGCATGCTCCATAATGGAGGGTGGGGCAAAGGGGTAAGTAGTGAATGCAAATGACTGGCACTTCCTGTCTAAACGCCAGCACACTCTGTATGGGGGCGGAGTTAAGAAGGAGGCAACTATAGGTGCACTTTGTCTAAACAGCAGCACCAATGCACTCAAATGAAACATCATGCTGTAACATCTGAAAATAGAGAGATCTGGTCCTGTGACCCCAGGGGATAATAGGTTTTCTGGGCTTTATTGAAACTGAAGTGTTTTGAATGAGTTTTTTTTATTCTGTATGGTTGTAGACGTGTATGGCTTTACAAAAGCACAGCGCTCAATGTTAGCCTACAGCTAGTGAGCAAACAGCTCAGTACATACAGGCAGCTAGCTGTTTACTTGTAAATGTGCCTTTCCTAAGCTGTAATCTTGGGACAGGAGATGTGCATTTTTTGTAGCTTGGGCAATTAGCAGTATTGAATCCCCTAAGGGCCCCTATTTGCTTACTGATCCCCACTCCTGCCCATGGCCATCTTCACTCCCCCTTCAGCCCTACAGGGGACCCCATCATGTCACTGAGCAGCATCAGTACATTGTTAGCGTTATTCAGCACGGGATTTACTGGAGGCTGAAGAAGCAGAGGTGGCCGTAAGCAGAAGCAGTAGTGGTAAATTAGTGGTAGTGGTACAGTGACAAAATATACTAGATAAAAGAAGTGGTACTATGCAGTGCTCATACATGCAGGAAAAGTAGTTATACAGTCTCCTCTGCATATATCGGCACTGTACATCCTATATATAAAATTGAATTTCTATTGTCTGTTCTTTATGCACGGCCAAAAGACTGGACCAATCTGCACCAAATAATACACATAGATAACTCAGGCACTACCAAAGATTTTATACCAAAATTCAGCTCGCTAGGGCCTACCGTTCACCACATATTGACAAATGCAAATATAGCACCAGTGGCTTTCACATCAAGGATATCACATGACCCATATTAGCCAATAAAAGCTCGCTGGTCCTTCATTCTTAGCTTCACAAAATAGTAAATATAGTCAATGGGGTCCGCCGGGCTCCATTTCTAACCACTCTTGTAGCGGTCCGACCCTTTGTTGTTCGGGTCCCGTGTGGACGTTTGTATAACACTGACCTACCTCTTTACAAATTGACCAATGCAGCCTGAGGTACCCCTGATGCTTTAACACCTGGGACCCATGGATAAACACCCAAACAGCTACGTCATGTCTTTTGTGTGAGCATTGGAATGAATGTGACCCACTTACTGTGCCTTTTTATTTACTCAGAAATTTATCTGTCTTTAAAAAGTGCCAATGTTTTGAGACAGCTACCTTTAGATCAGACTATGCTTTTTCAGCATCTGTCAGTGGCATTGCATATTCGTAATGTTTTTATTTTCAAATTCAATTGTAGTGAAAATGCAGAATCAAAAATTGAAAAATTAAAAATCCAAAATCTCAAAAATTCCACTCCAATTCATTACATTAACCCATATGGTGTCATTAAAACAATTCAAGTCAAATCAAATCACTGCATTCTTAAGACTAAAATAGGCTGTGCCCTTAAGGGGTTAAATACAGGACTGCATGACAAGGGTTACGATGTACAACACACATGTAATTATGCTTTTTCTTCTGCTGATTTTCTTCTGCTGATACATGTTTTTATAGCTATATTTGTTGTTGTATTTCTCAGCAACTCATTTCCACTACTTCATTTCAGCAAGGGGAATGTTTTGCAGAGATACATTCTGTGCAAAATCACTGAAGCATACTTATTAATATTATATTAAATGCATCAGTTCTGCATATTCCTGCTTTTTCCAGTAATGTATCAAAGGACCAGGCTTTATTTTCTGTTAAATTGAGATTTCATGGAACAAATATTTGGAACATTACTTTGTGATAAAAGCAGGATTAGAAGGTAAAGGATCATTAGAATTTAAGAAGCAAAATACAAGAATTTGACTCGAGAATTTCTCACACTGATCAATAGATTTCTGTATGGATGACATACCACTGGTTTACCGGTACACTATTACAATAAAACACAAAAGCTTGTGGTATACCACAAACTCTGAACCTTCAAAGCTTCTTTACATGCCCAAGCATAGGGCTGGATTTATCATTAGACCTGGCATGTAGGTGGCAAAAGTTAACAAGTTACTCTTTTCCTATGCAGTTTGTGTCTAATTTCTTTCTTTGGATATAGAGTAGTACTGCAAATGTGTAATATGAGGTGAAAGAATGCAATACAGGGTGAAGAAGTACTATTTGCGTCTGTGCTGGAAGTGTGACTAGTATCAAGGGTTTTGTTTTGGGAGTATAAAACTGATGATCTATCTTTAAGATGGGCATTCAATAGATGGATCAGTGTTGGTCCAACTACTGCCACCCTTGTAGATCAGCTTACTGACATGGCTGAGGCACCCAATAAAGTGACTGGTTGTTTCACTGCTCTCTACATTTTGGTACTGGTACTGCAGCTTTTGTGCAGTTCAGTCCCGTTCAAGCCCCTTCAGTCAAGTGATCAAAAGGGGTGCTAGATGACAGGCCCCAAAAGAATTGATATTGGTGACGTATTCTAAAGATAGGAAATCAATATCATAGTCCCAGAAACTCCTTTAGGCTAAAGCCCCATGTGGCGTAAACACTGCGGAAAAAATCGCAGCGTTTTACAGTCAGAGCAAAGTGGATGGGATTCTAGTGAATCCCATGCCCACTTTGAGGAAAAACCACGCTGCGGACATGCGGCGATTTCCAAGACCAGCACAGTTTTGGAAATCGCAGCATGTCAATTATACCTACGGAAATGCCGGCGGTTTCCTCATTGGTATAATTCAATGGTCAATGGAACTGCTGTAGCCGATCACCACTCTCAGAAGTATACAGCTAAGGTCCCATGCACACGACCATATGCAGTGTATGGGTCAGTCAGAATGGATGGCACACAGATTGATATCCTTATGCTGTCCATTATTTTGAAGGTATAGGGATAGCTACAAAAATGGACAGTTAAAAAACTTGCTCCATATTTTATGGCTCTGTTCTATGACATGGATGCACAGCTGCTAAAACTACATCTGTGTGTATGGGGCCATAGAAAATGATGGGACCATATATAATCCACAATTGCAGAGCCGTAATTGAGAATAGTATGTGGAAATAAACTACAGTCAGGTCCATGAGGCTTAAGACCAGGGATTGACTGAAACAGTCCGTTGATCTGACATCACCACACATAACACATAACACATAACACATAACACATAACTGAGATCAGGTCTTATGTACATTGTTTATCTGTTATATTGGTCCAGATAGGGTCAGTTACAAATGGCTTTTTGGTGGTAGTTGACAGTAAGAGGATATATTTAGTCTCCCTAGTGGTTATCCCCCTCCTGATTTCCCTATGTGGTGTGCCTACAATTTTTTATGACCCATTCTCCAAGTGGCAATAATCCCCATCCCCCCTTGCTCCTCATTGTGAACTCTCATTATTTGACCCGGTAACAGAAGAAGTCTCCCAGCTCCTTTCTTCTTCTCTCCCCACTACTTGTACATGCGATCCTATCCCATCACACCTCCTCCGGTCTCTGTCCCCTACTGTTACAACTCACCTTACTAAAATTTTTAACATCTCTCTTTCTTCTGGATTCTTTCCCTCCTCCTTCAAACATACTGTTACAACCCCGCTACTGAAAAAACCCTCCCTTGACCCATCCTGTGCTGTTAACTACCGACCTGTCTCTAACCTCCCCTTCATCTCTAAACTCCTGGAATGCTTGTTCTACTCCCGCCTAATCCACTATCTTTCTGATAACTCTCTTCTGGACCCCTTACAGTCAGGTTTTCATGCACTACACTCTACAAAAATGGCCCTCACAAAGGTTTCCAATGATCTCTTGATGGCTAAATCTAAAGGGAACTATTCACTACTTATTCTTCTGGATCTCTCAGCAGGATTTGACACTGTAGACCACAAACTCCTCCTCACTATGCTTCATTCTATTGGCCTCAGGGATAACGCTCTCTCTTGGTTTTCTTCCTATCTCTCTGACCGCTCATTTAGTGTATCATTTGCTGGTGCTATTTCTTCTCCTCTGCCCCTTGCGGTTGGGGTTCCTCAAGGCTCGGTCCTAGGTCCCCTCTTCTCTCTGTACACAGCCCCAGTTGGACAAACCATTCGTAAATTTGGCTTTTAATACCATCTTTATGCAGATGATACACAACTATATACCTCATCCCGTGACATCACTCCTGCACTACTACAGAACACCAGTGACTGTCTCTCTGCTGTCTCTAACATCATGTCTTCTCTTTATCTGAAATTGAATCTTTCAAAAACTGAACTTCTTGTGTTCCCTCCATCTACTAACCAACCTAACCCTGATATCTCCATTTCTGTCTGTGGCCTTACTATTACCCCGAGGCGGCATGCCCGCTGTCTGGAGGTTGTTTCAGATTTGATTTGATTCAGATCTCACCTTTACCCCACATATTCAGACACTTGCATGCTCTTGCCACCTGCACCTTAAAAACATCTCTAGAATTCGCCCTTTTCTCACCGTGGAAACATCAAAAAGACTCATTGTTGCTCTGATTCTCTCTCGTCTTCACTATTGCAATTCTCTTCTAATTGGGCTTCTTCTTACTAAGCTCTCCCCACTACAATCTGTCCTGAATTCAGCTGCCAGACTCATCTTTCTGTCAAACCGGTACACAGACGCATCTACCTTGTGTCAGTCGCTGTATTGGTTGCCCATCTATCACAGAATACAATATAAAATTATCAAACTGACCCACAAATCCATCCATAGCGCTGCACCCCCCTATATTTCCTCTCTCGTCACTGTGTACTGCCCTAACTATCCTCTCCGCTCTGCCAATGACCTTAGACTTGCATCCCCGGTTATCCGATCATCCCACTCCTGTCTCCAAGACTTTTCTCAAGCTACACCGGTGCACTGGAATGTTTTACCAAAGACAATCTCATTAATCCCCAACTACAGCAGCTTCAAAAGTGCCCTAAAATCATATCTCTATGGTCAGGCTTATCATGTGACCTGATCACAGTGTAGTGTGCGGAGGTGTAGAACAATAACACCTTTTATCCTTCCTCCTCTGTTCCTCAGATCCTGGCCCCTCCATCTAGAAGTCACACTGCACTCCTTGCACTTAGTATCTGTTTATTCACAGATACTGGCTGGTAACGGGTTCATACAGCTTCAGTTACACAACCTTTTCTATTAAAAGATGGCTGGACCATTGTAGCAAAGAAGCCCTCTGACCTCTTGTGTCCCCCTATCTCTTCATAGAATAAGCTCATGCGAGCAGGGCCATCAATGCTATTGTTTGATATGTTTAATTCTTTGTCACATTGTAATGTCTCATATTGTCTGTTCATGTGTCCTCTGGTTTGTAAAGTGCTACGAAATATGTTGGCGCTATATAAATAAAGTTGTTGTTATTATTATTATTATTGTTTTATGAAGCTGTAATAAAATGCATTTTATGCCTTCTTTTTCAGGCAGTTTCCTCAATATATGTCCATTGAGTGCCACTACCATTGTGTAAACTAATTATCTCAATAATGTAAAAATACTGCTTACATGTGGACATTGTGGACATACCCTTTAAAGAGTACCTGTCAACAGAACTAATAAACCTCCATTGGAAAAGATTTGCTTTATTCATGAAATAACAATCCAGTATCAGCTTTAATCTCTGCAATGTTCCTGCTCCTGTAATGTTCCTGTTTAATGCTCCTGAATATTTATGAATAAATTAACAACTGGGTGTTACTATTCTACTTGCCAAAGAGGTGTGTCCCTACACAATCTGGCACTAGTACCACTGATTGGAGACTGTGCATGGATGGACAAACCCTGAATTGGTTACACTCAGTTGTTAACTTATTCATAAACTTCTAGGAAGAATAACAAAGGAACGGTTTAACATAGGGTAAAGAGAAAAGATGAGTCAGAACTGTTAGATTATAAAAAATGCAAGTATTTATGAAAACAGACATGTCTGGAAAGGTGGAAGATCCTATTTTAAGTTGTATTGTGATCGTAGAATAACCAGCTGTGTTTGTTCAGACATGGATGCAAATTTGTGTCTAGGAAAAACAAATCATCTTTAAATTTGCTTATTGTATACCAGCATGTACTAGCATAGCACCCAGGTAACCCCAACACATTCAAGCATTAGCACTCATAAATTAAGTTACTAGGTGAATAGCATAGGTGGAAGTGAGCAAAATGGATTAGAAAAGGTATTAGAGACTAATATATGAAAATATATATTATATTATAAGTGTTCAAGCCAGCAGCAATAAAAATGAGACAATAAGGTACAAAGAAATGAAGAACATACAGAGAATAAAAAGTGAGATGCATACAAAAATTGTTGCATTGAAAGCATAAAACAACAAGCTGAGAGGGGGAAGGAAGAAAGATCGTCCTGTGCCGAGGTAAACAAATTCCCAGCCAATTATCCCAGCAGAATCTCTGCACAGGAGAACAGGTCGGCCAAATAAAACCGATTAAAAAGGAACAATATTTAACAAGCCCTAGGTAATAGCGGCTGTATGAGAGCAGCCAGGCTGAGCCTCTGAGCGTTCGCTGCTTCCCTACTTATGCCCCTTCCAAGTCCTTATTGATTAGCTCTGCACCTCTCCGAAAATAAACTTTAAACTGAAGGCTTGATCTTTGTGATAGGTTTGTTTTAGGAACAAGAGAGCTCTTTGGGACCAGGCCACCTCTAGATAACCTGTTAAAAGGTGCCTTGGGTACGGTGCCGAGCTCCACAGCCAATTAATTACCTTTTTCTTTACTTGCTCTCATTTTTCACCTATCACACAAAGGGGTGAAGGTCCCAGAGGGTCATCAGGTCCTTAGTTCCTTGGGTGATAAAGGGGAAAAAAGATGCTTTGTCCTGTGTCTCCTCACTCAGCCAAGTGGAAATTTCATTACACTGCAGAGAATAGCACAAGACACAAATCTTCCGTGTCAGAGAATCATGTGTATACTGACACACAAGGAAGGTTTCTTAATGTATAGGGATTACTCTTTTGGCTTGCATGTCACATAGCAGGTGCACTTTATATGTGAATGTCACAAAGGAGCAGTCCCATTTATCAATATTTCAGACATGGAGTATTCTGTGTGGGGAGAGCTTTTAGAGAGTTCTTTATAGTGACTGTCCTTGATTTAATCTCTTTCAAGTTAACTATTTGTGAACTTCAAAAATACATAAAGTACTATATTCACATTAATGGATTAATAACAGTATTTTTGTCTACTTTTAGCTTTCCTGACAGTTTATAAAATTTCCAGGTCTTGAGCTTGACATCCCTATGGTATGGGAGGTATTCATACTCAATGATGCAGTGGCAAAAATCTCCAGAACTGAAGGACTTATAGTCATGCTGTGTTGCATTTACTTATCATTGTTGACTGAAAGAGCACTCATTGCCATAAGGTTACTTGAACAGTCAGCTTGGCAGAAATATCTAAGTATGCCTGATCTTACCTACATTTCATTTCCACTTAAAATGTTCCATCCCTTACAAGTCTCATTCTTATACCTTAATGTAATCCACAATATATGTCATATATCCTTAATGAAATGCCCACATTGTAGCATTGCTAATGTCCATAAGCACATTACATTAGAATAGATTGTGGAATCTATGTAACTTTTCATTAAGCTTTGTTACATGACAGTGGCACATTAATGGTTGCATATAGAAAGGCATAATCTGCATGGTGCTTACTGTACCCTCTAGGTGAAGTAAATAAATGTGATCATTGCTGGCCACTTCAAAGAGTATAGAACAATTAAACATTTTAGAACACGATTTAACAGGGTTAGAAACCATGGCTGTTTTCTTCTTCTCAGGAAGTGACATCACATCTGTTGGTTACATTGAAATGAAACATCTCAGTATCATTAAAATGAATGGGACTGAGCTGCAACAGGGTCGTGTGCCCAACAGACATGAGGTCACTTTCTGAGAAGAAAAAAGCAACCATGTTTTCTAAACGTACACAACCCCTTTAGGCCAGGGCCCCACATAGTGTAAATGCCGCGATTTGCCTGTGGCGGAAACGTCACAGAAAAAATCATGGCGTTTTACAGTCAAAGCAAAATGGATGGGTTTCTAGTGAATCCCATGCCCACTTTGCTGTAAAAACCGTGCTGCGGAAACGCGGCGATTTCCAAAACCAGCGTGTTTTTGGAAATCGCAGCATGTCAATTATACCTACGGAAATGCCGGCGGTTTCCCCATAGGTATAATTGAAACAGAAAGTCCGCAGAGGAAACCTCTGCAAACTTTCTGTCTAAAGCGCTGCGCAAAGAATCGTGATGCGTTGTCGCTGCGTTTTTTCCCGCAGCACTCTTTTGCTGTGGGACGCCACGTGGGGCCTTAGCCTTAAACTGTCTTTACAAACAACTACTATCTTGGAGAGGTCAGTGTAAAAGGGGTTTTCCAGTTTCAGACCAATATTGAGAGACAAATGTTATTTTTTTGTATAATAAAAAGTTATACAGTTTTCCAATATAATTTATGTATCAATTCCTCTTGGTTTTCTAGATCTCTGCTTGTTGTCATTCATTGCTTACTTCCAATTGATAAAAATCAGTCCATGGTCATGTGATGTACAGTCCATGGTCATGTGATGGACACAAAGCACAGATCATTACCATGGTCGTGTGTATATCACATGACCATGGACTGTATATCACATGGACTGATTTGTATCCACTAGAAGTAAGCAGAATGAATGAAGCAAGCAGATATCTGGAAAACCTTCAGGAATTGACACAGAAAGTATATTGGAAAATTGTATCACTTTTCATTATACAAACAATAACATTTGTCTCCCAATATTGGTCTGAAACTAGACAATACCTTTAAGTTCAGATACAATGATATCTTCACACTGTTCACTGCACCTTAGTGCAGATGAATTACACAGTTAACCCTACAAACTTCTCAGGAGGAGGTATACTCTTAATGCAACTTGCTTTGTTCCAATGGAGCTCACCACGGACAGTATCCTTCTATCACCCACCACCTGCACAGGGTCCAGGGGACTCTCCAGGACAGAGCTGACCCTTCTAATCAGCTTGTTGAGTCTATTTCTATTCCTGGTTGATATGCTGCTCCCCCAGCAGGCCACTCCGAATAAGATGGATGATGCCACTACTGAGTTGATAAAGGCCCTAAGAAGTGCCCCCTGGACTCCAAAGGCTCTCAGCCTCCTAAGCAGGTAGAGCCTGCTGTTTCCCTTCCTATACAGTATATCCAGGTGATCTGCCCAGTCCAGCTTATTATTGAGGAGCCCACCCACTTACAGATGTTGACAATCTCAGTGCCCATCTCCTGGATGTCCACTGGTTTAGGAGGGTATCTGCATTTACGAAAGTCCACCACCATCTCCTTGGTCTTCCCAGCATTAATCCCATTAATGTGTCCACACTGGTGCTTACATCTACTGCTAGTTGACAGCTAAAAGACCAACATTCCCAATGTTAGCCACCATGACAAGATATGGCAATACAGCTGCACATCAAGGCCCACAAGTCATTGCAACTCCAGACTTCAAGAGCAACATAACATATTTATATAGGTTACATTTACATTGTATAGACCAGTGATATGCAACAGATGGACCACGGTCCAATCCCAGAGACACACTTATCCCCTGATCACTGTCCCTAAGACCTGATACATTGCAATAATGGCAGCAGGGATCATCAATCGTAACTACTGCCATTATTGTAAGATATCTGGGTTTAGTGGACAGTGGTCGGGAGATGAATGTTTTTCCTGACCACTGATAGTGTCCATTCTTTGAGGGGAACACTTAAGAGCATTACTCTATATGGGGGAAAGTAATGGAGAATTATACAGTGTGTGGGGGGGGGTGCTCTAAAGAACATTATACTGTGAGGTTAAGTACCCCTATTCAAGTCAACGGCAATACAACAAATCACTCTTTCAACGTATTTCACAGTCTTTTACCTTAATATAATGTTTATCCTCATTACAAGTAAGAAACATTTGCTATTAAGGAGACATGGCCACCTGATCTACTGGTCCTTTGCTTTATACCACAGGCTGCACATATGGTATTCCACCTTCAGGTCCCCTGACATGTAATACATGTTTTACTTGTACATATGTCATAGAATTTTCATAAGGGATTAGGATGAATTGAAGAAGCAAAGAGAAAAACAGCATGTTGACTAATGGCCTTCAGTTTCTCCTTCATGACCTTATTTCCTATTCTTCTACAATGATACATAAGGCTTACTGTTTGGGTGAATATTCTCTTACAGCTGAAGCCAGATTTCCAGAGCAGGTCATGTGTATATTATCAGTGATTACATTGCAGTATTGCAATTGCTCATAAAATATTGGACTCCATAGACACTCTTATGCTGTATGTTTAATGCCACTTATACTAAACTGCAATAGGGAAAGTACTGCAGACTGTACAGGTGCAAGGGAGTGGTGGAGGCTCCATAGAAGTGGCAGGAGCTGTCCAAAGTCCTGAAATAATCAGCTTACAAGGCAGTTCTGTAGCTTTAGAGACCCTACTATGCCAGCAAATAGGGAGGGCTGACTGGAAATCAGCTTTAGATACACACACTGCTGCTGGTCCATAGGAGAAACAAGCAATTACTCAGCCTGCAGGCATTTGTCATGTTTGTAGAAAACAGGAAAATAAGATTTTACTTGTTTTCCTATGCTACAGTGCATTTAAATTCTGCTCACTTATAAAAGAGTCAGCAGATACAACCTTTTAACCTTTCACTGGGCAGCACATTTTAGTAAGTGTCCTACTTTATGACATATTTATAAATATGTATGAAACCAATTCACTATATGAAAAGCATTTTTTGTTTAACCCTTTCTTGTTTGGGTATAGGCTGTTTCATGCCTGCCTTTTGGCATAGCATCTACATTGGTTATTTCAGTGACACTTTCATGAGAGGTAATAGATTTTCTAGCCTAGCTGACAATAGAGAAAACATGAAGCTTGTGATATGACTTGTTTTCCACCCTGATTCATTAGCACGTAATGCAGACTGACATTTTAATACTGCATAGAAATCTAAGCTGAGGCATTGTCTTATATTCACTATTTAAGTATTCATTAGTCTTTAGGGTGCTCACTGGTTCATTCTCATGAAATCTTCAGTCATCCCTCTGGACCTTAAGTCCCCTTCAGAACAAGTGGAATAACATTATAACGAAAAATCATACCTGCAACAATCGTTATGTTATTTGATATAGCAGTGATGTCATAATATTATAGGACAGAAATACAACTTTTATCAAATATCAAGTTTAAAGGAAACCTGTCAGGTGGCCCCATCATGTGCAGAATCCAGTGATTCCCTTTTATTGGTGTCCTTCTGTAATTTTTCTGTAGCAGTGACTGTGGGCAGGGAGGAGCTTCATCTTAGTCATACTGTCTCCTTGCTCCTTACGCATATTGGGCATGATTAACATCCTTCCTGTAATGCCAGGGAGTGAGGGTGCTGCCTGGGAGATGTAAATGACATCCAGGTATGATTAGCAAGGGTCAGCATGACAAGGCTGAAGCTGCTCCCAGCTCCTATGACAAGGCTGAAGCTTCTCCCCGCTACTATGACTAGGCTGAAGTTGCTCCCCACTCCTATGACTAGGCTGAAGTTGCTCCCCACTCCTATGACTAGGCTGAAGTTGCTCCCCGCTCCTATGACTAGGCTGAAGCTGCTCCCCGCTTCTATGATTAGGATGAAGCTGCGCCCCGCTCCATGACTACTTAGGGTAATTTGTATACGCTTTCAAACATTTATAACTTTGCTTTACTGCAACAGAAAGATTACAGAGAGGCGCCAATGGAAAGGGGAATTACTTCATCCTGCAGATGATGAGGTTGGTTTATGGTGGCAAAAACACGTGACAAGTTCCCTTTTAATGTTGTGCTCCTGAGAATGAGTTAGGTATCTATTAGTATCTTGAAGTACTGTATAGTTTAGTACAGAAACTGAAACCTAACACAAATGTTTTTCAAAACACCTTTTACTGCAATGTTTTCAAAATGTGCACATACATAAGTTTAAGGTTAGTCAAAACCCTTCCACAAAATATTATGCAAGGGCCTCCATCAACTGACTATTGCAGCAAAATATAGGAAAAGAAGCCACACATTGGAATGGTGTTCTGTACTGAAATCTCCCTTAGACTTTTAGAGTCACATGCATTCATGGCCCTCTCTCCCCTTCTTGCTACAATCAGCTACTGGTTATTGGTAAGGTTGGGTGGTGGAATCCCAAATAGTTCCTTAATGTTGTGGAGTCCCTGTCTCATATCTGACCAGAAGACTCAACTATTCTTAAAACAATACAGTTGCAACTTTTAACTATTTACAGCAGGAAAAAGGAAAACTTAGTTTTAATGTGGAATAGACTTTTATAGAGCTCTGCAGTACTTATGTAGGCATATAATTTCATTCAATTCAATGGTCTTCTTCAAAACTGTTACAAGCTCCATTGTAAGCCAAGGTATCAAGGTATTCACTCTTAGAAGCCATGCTTGTAGGCACCATATTGAGCACTTTAAATTAGCAGTTTCAATGACTCTGTGTACATTAGGCTAAATGGCCACAGCCATTTTTCGATTTTCACCCTTCAAAAAGCCATACATTTTTTATTTTTCTGTACACAGAGAGATATGAGGGTTTAATTTTTGTGGGACAAATTGTACTTTGTAATGGTACAATTTAATATTCCGTACAATATGCTGGGAAGCTGGAAAAAAATTCAGAATGGGGTGGAATTAGAGAAAAACTGCATTTGTGCAACGTTCTTACGAACTTAGTATTTACGGTGTTCAATATGCAGACAAAATGACATGTCAACTGTATTCTAGGGATCAGTACGATTATGTCAATGCCAAATTTATATAGTTTTTTTACGCTTTAACCCATTAAAATATCTAAAACTTAGCATAAAAAATATTTCTTGCAGTCACCATATTCTGACATCTGTAACTTTTATAAGGCAGCTTTTTGTGCAGGGCCAGATATTCTTTTTATTGATACCATTTTGAGAAATGTCTATTGTTTTGATTTCTTTTAATCCAAATTTTTATGGGAGGCGAAACAGCGAAAAAACGATAGTTCTGCTCTTTTGATTTGTTTTCCTGCTACAACATTCACCAAAAATATTTAAGTTTGTATAATGGGCTACCTAACGTGTATCACTTTATTTATTTTTTTATGTTTATATGTGTTCTAGAGTAAGGGATTTGAATTTTACATTTTGTAAACATTTTTTTACTTTTATATTTAGACCCCCGCCTAGGGTTCTTGAACACCAGGGGGTCTTTTCACTAATTCAACCCACTGCAATACTAATGCATTGCAATGAATTGAGAAATACTGCTGCTTCGATTATAGGCTGCCTAGTGTAACCTTTAATATTTGGATTGACATTTACCATTATTTCCATCATTGTATTGGAATATTCTGAAGACTGAATCAACTGTATCCTATTAAATAAAACCTTCTTTTGAGCTGTATTGTACTTGTTGCCCTATCAAGACTTTTCTTTCATCTGTGTGGTAAACTTAGTCTCTACTACATGAAAGAAATACAAAGCAGTCTCGCTGTCATAAACCACAAGGGTCACCTGTGACAGTGATCATTTGTGGCGCGCGACTGTAAATCTATTGCTCTGATCACTATGCTATTTCAGTATAACAAATCTTGTCTGCGTTATTTGCTATAACTAGATTCATTCTGTGTTGTTTTTCATACTTCTGGTGACATATGCTTCCCTTTCTGACTTCTTTAATGTAAATGATGAAAGGTTGTCTCAGCCATTTCATATTTAAGCAATCAAGGATCAATTATATATATGTAGAATAAAATGTTAAAGAATTGCAATTATGTCAGTCTGCCATACAGACATCAAACTACATTGATTTGGCATTAACATTTTGCAGCGTGAAAATAGGGTTTTGAATATATGAATTACAAGGGTTAAAATAAGAAAGCGTGTGCAATCTGCACGAGAGTCTGAAAATAACCTGTGATATTATGCCGCAATTTTCAAAATGCAATTCAAATCAAACATTCAAGTGTGTAAGTCCTGTAATGTAAAATGGATAAGTGGATGAGAGTTATGCGCACAAAGAAAGGGTGATTTAAAGCTGGCAAATGTCGATGGAGTGATAATGATAAGACAAACCTAAGAGAGTAGGGAATTAGTATTCCTTATCTGTGGATATTAGGTTGGGTTCAGGTAGGGTGATATTGGTGCAGTTCAGAATTAATTAAAAAAAATACCCCACTATAGGATTAGCTGTGAAAGTGGATAGATAAAAACTCACTTTTGAGACCCTACAACACGATTAGAGATGAGCAAATTGAAGCTGCAGAAGTGGAATTCGATCCGAATATCAGGAAATCTTCGATTCGCCACGATTCTAGATTTCCTCACGCTTCGATGCATCGAATTGCATTTTTTTATAAAATGACCGCCGCACAAGTTAGGACAAGGGGGAAGGGACTCTGGGAGCGCGGGATCACCCATAATGCCAAGCGTGCAGCTAATCAGCAGCCAGCCGGACCTGTGATGTCACAGCCCTATAAAAATCCATATTCGCCATTTTGTTACCAGTATAAAGTTGCAGGCCATTTTTAAAAACAGTGTTGTCGATAATAATTCAATAATTCTTAGCGGTTATTATCACTTATTTAAAGGTGTTTATTAGTGTCTAAACCTATAAGGAGTACCATATTCGCCATTTTGTTACCAGTATAAAGTTGCAGGCCATTTTTAAAAACAGTATTGTCGATAATAATTCAATAATTCAATAATTCTTAGCGGTTATTATCACTTATTTAAAGGTGTTTATTAGTGTCTAAACCCATAAGGGGGACTATATTCACCATTTTGTTCCCATTGTGCTGATGGAGCAGATACTGCTCCTGCCACCCCCACCCCCACCCCCACCCCCACCCCCTCCCACAGCTACCATGACAGTGCAAGTTGATCTCTCAGGGCCCCCCTGTCAGACATGTGAGAGGATGGACGATAGCACAGATAGACAGCGGCCAACTTACTACATAGGATATCTCTATAGTAGTTCAGTTTGTCCTCCCTCTCAGCGGGTGTAAAAAAGGCCCCAATTTTTCCCCGGTAGTGAGGGTCTAACATGGTGGAGAGTCAGTAGTCATCCCTCTGCCGAATGGTGACAATTAGGCTGTCACTGCACAAGGAAGTCAGCATGCTTTGGGCCATTTGCGCAAGTGACTCTGAGGGACACCCTGCATCCATCTCCACTGCATACTGCCACGGTGTGTCTGGGTCATCTGCCTCATCCCCTTCATCTCCCTCTGGCTGTTCTGGATGCTCCTGCTCCTCATTTCCACCCATTTGGCTACACATTGTTTGTGCTCCAATGTCCTCCTCATCCTCCTTTTCCTCCACTTCAGCCCCCACAGGGCTCATGTGGCCGTGAGCTGTAGACGCCACATATCCAGTCCCCTGACCAGCCAGATTGAAAAGCATCTTTTCCAGGATGTGAATCAGTGGAATGACATTGTTCATCCCATAGTCCTGGCAACTGACTAACAAAGTGGCCTCTTCAAAGGTAACGAGCAAACGGCAGGTGTCACGGCATGAACTGCCACTGGCTAACGTTAAAGTTGCAGTTGTGCTAAAGGCACAGGAAACTTGGTCAAAGTTGAAGGAAAGATGAATGCAGCACATTATCATCAAATACTGGAGGCAAATTTGCACTCATCAGCCAGGAAGCTGCGCATGGGACATACTTGGACATTCCAACATGACAACGATCCAAAACACAAGGCCAAGTCGACCTGTCATTGGCTACAGCAGAAGAAAGTGAAGGTTCTGGAGTGGCCATCTCAGTCTCCTGACCTCAATATCATTGAGCCACTCTGGGGAGATCTCAAGTGTGCAGTACATGCAAGATAGCCCAGGAATTTACAGGAACTGGAGACTTTTTGCCAAGAAGAATGGGCAGTTTTACCATCTGAGAAAATAAAGAGCCTCATCCACAACTACCACAAAAGACTTCAAGCTGTCATTGATGTTAGAGGGGGCAATACTCGGTATTAAGAACTGGGGTATGTGAACTTTTGAACAGGGTCATTTTGATGTTTTTGTTTGTCATTATGATTTAAAAAGAGAAAACACAGAAGTTTGACAATAAATGGCTTCAACCAACCTCTAACCATGAGTGGAGAAAAAGTTTTTGTGTTATTATTCATATTCTCTGAAAAAAGGCCAAAAAAACCAAAAATCTGCTGGGTTATGTAAACTTTTTAGCACAACTGTACACATAAATAAATCGTTTATGGATTTTCTCTGTTCATATGGTCGATCCAACATATGGAGGGTGGAATTCCAACGTGTGGAAACATTGCATATCAGCCTATGTTGTGGGAGGCCGTTCTGCCGCTGCAGCTCAAGGAGGGTGTGCTTGGCAGTGTACGAGTGGCTGAAGTGCATGCAAAATTTCCTTTACATTTTTAGGACGTCTTGCAGATGGGTGGAACACTTAAGGAAACTCTTGACAACCTGATTGAACACGTGCGCCATGCAGGGCGCATGGCTCAGCCCTCCTTGATGAAGTGTCGACACTATGTTCTTCCCGTTGTCGGTCATCATGGTTCCGATTTTGTGGTGTCGCGGAGAAAGCCAGGATTCGATTTCTTGAGGAAGGACACAGAGCAGTTCCTCCACTGTGTGACTCCGTTCGCCCAGGCAAACAGGTGTAGAACAGTGTGACACCGCTGTGCCCTGCAGATGTGGTATGCTGGAGGAGCACTGTGAATTGTCCCTGCAGTGGAGGCTAAGGAGACAGTGGAGAATGAGGCTGACATTGTTGCAGGACCAATGGGGTGAGAACGTGGAGGCTGAAGCTGCGTCACCTGTCCAAGTTGCTGGTGTGTCTGGGCAGGCACCACATTAACCCAGTGGGCCGTAAATGACATATATTGTCCTTGACCGTAGTTACAGCTCCACACGTCGGCGCTGCCGTGCACTTTGGCAGACACCGACAGGCTCAAGGACTGGCCCACCTTCTCTTCTACATATTTGTGCAGGGCTGGTACTGCCTTTTTGGCAAAGAAATGACGGCTTGGGACTCTCCACCTCGACTCGGCATAAGCCATCAGTTCTCTGAAATGTGCAGAGTCCACCACTTGGAAAGGGAGGGACTGCAGCACTAGCAACTTGGACAGGAGCACGTTCAGCTTCTGCACTGTTGGATGAGTGCATGCATACTGTTGCTTCTTTGAAATCGCTTCTGTGATGGATTGCTGATGCAATGACTGACTAGGAGGAGGAGGAGGAGCAGGAGCATCACAACCAGCAGATGATGGGAAGGACACACAGCTTCCTTTGACTGAGGTGAGGAGCCTTGACTGCCTGAAATGGGGTGCATGCCACTGGGTTCTGCAGCAGTTGCTCCGGCAGGCTGGACCACCACATTGGAGCCACAACTCTCCCAGGCCACTTTGTGGTGACGCTGCATATGTTGACGCAGGGATGTGGTGCCAACATTGGCACCCTGGCCACGCTTTACCTTCACAGATTGAACATATGGCCATGTTGACCTCCCCATGCAGTTTTACAAAAAACTGCCACACCGCCGAGTAGGTGATTTTACCCCCAACACTCCGCGCTAACTGACTGCTACCACCACTGCCTCTGTGAACCCCTGCACCTCTGCTTTCTGGGCACCTTTAGCTCCTGACCTCACACTGCTGCCACCCTGCTGACTCCCCCGCTGCCTCATGCACAAGCTGCAACCCTCTTCTCCTGATGACGATGAAGCCCCTCCCTCCCTCGACTACATCGTCATCCACTACAGTCTGCAGTTCACTGATGTCCTCCTCAACACCAGCTCCCACGCCACTCTCCTCATCACTACTTGCCCGCCTACCGGAAGAAGCGGCGGATGTCTCCTGCAGATCTTGGCTGAGCAGTAGCTGCTGATTGTCCTTTACACTTACCCCAGTCCCATGGGTCCGCTGCCTTGGGATAACCTTAGACTCTGACCTATCCTTCAAGCTGCACATCCAAACGCTCAACACCTCCTGCCGTCTCCAACTCAAGAGCATCCATCGAATCCGCTCCTTCCTCACCCCAGAATTTACAAAGATTCTAGTCCATGCCCTCATAATCTCCTGCTTAGACTATTGTAACACCCTTCTCCATGGCCTCCCAGTAAATACTCTCGCCTTCCTCCAATCCACCTTAAATTGCGCTGCTCTCTTAATACACCTCTCCCCCGGTTCTTCATCGGCCGCTCTCCTCTGCCAATCCGTTCACTAGCTACCCATTGCCCAGCGAATAGATTTCAAATTACTAATGGTGACATACGAAGCCATCCACAACCTGTCCCCTCAATATATCTCTGACCTAATCTCCCGCTACATGCCTGCACGTAACCTCCGATCCTCCAAAGACCTCCTACTCCACTCTGCTCTTTTCCGCTTTTCACACAACCGTCTCCAAGACTTCTCCCATGCATCCCCCATACTCTGGAACTCATTACCAAGACACATAAGACTGACCCCCACAATCACAAGCTTCAAGAAGGCCCTGAAGACTCACCTATTCAGGAAAGCCTACAACCTCCAATAACACTACTGTCTCCATACCACCACCTGAACAGCCTCTACCCCCACCTTCTGTCTCTATCCCTCTTCCCTCATAGATTGTAAGCCCTTGCGGGCAGGGCCCTGTATCCCACTGTGCCAGATGGTCACTGTTAGTATTATCTGTTTTGTATATCTTGTGTACCGTATGTTAACCCTCAAATGTAAAGCATCATGGAATTAATGGTGCTATATAAGTAAACAATAATAATAAATAATAATAATAATACCTCCTCCTCACTGTACAGTGGATCTGAGCCCACAGCATAGAGTACTTCTCTAGCTGAGGAAACAGAAAAAGAGGCAAGTTGAGGACAGGTGAGGGCACAGGGCCTGCTGCCAGGCCATGAAAACTAAGGGTTGTGTCTGACAAATCCACCTGCTCTTGGCTGGGGGTGTCTGATGTGACTTGGGATGAACTGGATGACCAAGTCAACCAGTCTACCTCCGTTGGGTTGCTGGTCAAGACACGACCGCTACTTAACACTGGGAGCTCAGGCCTCTGTAACTGACCCCTGCTGACACGCTCCTTTACTCTGATGCGACCTGTGCCTGCGCCAGGAACATTTAGGCCTGCGTCCCTCCCCTGTGCACACCCTCTTGCTTCTCTGTCTGACATACTGTTCGATGAAAAAACGTAATTGCAAAGGGAAAAAGGCCTGTTATTTTCTACTTTGAAGAGAATGGCAAATATGCCCCTTATTTCTTTCCCTCTAATGAACACCTATAAAAAAAAGTGTGATAAAGGCAGAGATTTGTGGCTCCGAATTATAGAATTATTGACAATACTGTATTGATAAATGGCCTGCAAATTTATACTGGGAACAAAATGGCGAATATGGTCCTCCTTATGGGTTTCCACACTAATAACCTTTAAATAAGGTGTATGCTCCTCCAGCATACCACATGTGCAGGGCACAGCGGTGTCACACTGTTCTACACCTCGTTTGCCTGGGCGAACAAAGTCACACAGGGGAGAAACTGGGTCACTGTATGTCCTCCTCATGCTGCTTCCCACTGGGTCACTCTGTGTCCTCCTCATGCCGCTGCCACCGGGTCACTGTATGGCCTCCTCATGCCACTGCCACTGGGTCACTGTATGGCATCCCCATGCTGCTGCCAACTACACATTATATCGCCTTGCCACTCTGTGGCCTCCTCATGCTGCTGCCAACTCCACATTATATCGCCTTGCCACTCTGCAAACATCTATGTGGAATCTGCAGACGAGGGTGTAAAAGGAGTGCGCTCTTTCATGCTACAGTAGGATGTTGGGTCTCTGCACGGTTCTTTCTACCTGGCACTAACATGGACCTGTAAGGCTGGGTTCACACTTGAGTTAGATGGTCAGTTTTGGCCCCATAACTGTCCAAATAAGGGAAGTGTGCAGCGGTTCTAAGAGCGACGCCTGTCATGTGCATGTCATTCTGACATTGTTTCACTACCACAGTAGGCTCCCTATGTGTGTTACTGCAAGGCAGTGTTCTACACTACTATACAGGCTCTCTGAAGCCAGGAAATAGATGTTTTTTAGCGATATTCGCCACAAATTAATTTGGATCGAAGCAAATCGAACTTTTGAGAAATTCGTTCATCTCTAAACAAGATCACCAGATTACCCAAGAGAGCATTTACACTACCTTAAAATATACCACCTCCCCTCATCTCCCACATTTATCCCACATGAGTTTAACATCAGACCTTTTAAAGTCTTTTAGGTTAAGGCCCCACGAAGAGAGATGCAGCAAAAAAAAAACACCACAGAAACCACGGTGGAATCACATTTTTTTCCACAGCGTTTTTCTTTGTGATTTCGCAGAGTTTTCCTATGCCCCTGTTATACCTAGGTATAATTTTTAAAAACGCAGCTTTTCCGCTGCAGATTTTTTTCTGCATTGTGTGGATGGGATTAATCAGACTCCCATCCACTTTGCAGGTACAGTAAAATCCAGCGTTTTCGAAATGTGGCGCCCCCGACCTTAATGTTGCAACTCTTTCACAAACAAAGGAATCAAATCATATACCCCTCACCAGTTCTAAAAACTTTGCAGAATTTGGTTCAGTGGGTCAAACAGTGTATGGTGTCTTTGCCTCCTACAGTAGATATGATTAGAATAAGGATGAAAAACTCCAGACTTAATGTAAACATTTACCTTTATTTACATTTATTATATGCTGATATTCCAGACGTACCCTACATGTGTTTCATAGAATTTATTATCATTGGGCTGTGAAAATGAAAAATTACTTTTTTTGCAATAAAATGTCACTTTACAAGGAGAAAATGCACCCCACAATTTGTTACACAATTACCATACCATACCACACCAGTACCAAAACACATTTGCAGAGCCCCTAAAACTACACACCACAAAAATGTATCAAGGGATATAGTGAGCTTTTTGACTCCAGAGATGTTTTCTAAAAATGAATGTGCAGCAGATGGTGCAAAATGAAAATATATGCCATTTCAGTACATAATGGGACATGCTTATTAAGACTAGTGTTTTGTATGGTTGTCTTAAAAAATGTCCAGACAGGCATAGGGCATGGTTGATTCATGAAGAGGCTCCAGCCACTCCTGTGTGCCAGAATGGAGATCTAAGCCAGGTAGGAACTGGCGTAGATTTCCATTATAACACAGATAACACCAGAGAATGGGCATTACAGCAGACACCTACTGTCCATGGAGTGCACTCAGCTTTTGGGTCAGCACCAGTGCACAGAGTAACTACATTTCCACTGCACCATTTTTAACTAAAAAACAAATCTTGATTTATAAAATGGGCAATTTTTTTGGTGACATTTATATATTGCTAAACCCGACTGTAGCTACAATGTGTGAACCCAGCTTATAGTAATATAATGCTTACCGATACAAGCAATTGTTGGCTGTGAAAGATTGAGCTGTAGCCTAATGCAGGCGTGCCCATGTTAATATTTTCCTACAGCTGTTTAATTCTAATTAGATTGCAATTCAAAATGCCATAAATCAATTTTTACTAAATTATGAAACATTTTTGTTCTAAATGGCAGAAAACTACCTAACAGTTTTCATCATTAATAGGGTAGGATAGTGTATTGAAAGGTCTGGATAATCTCCAGCATCTGTGCATAAACAATTACAATATCAATTTGAGTGATAATAAGGAAGTTCATTAAAGCAATTCGGGAATGACATCAAGGTCCACTGTGCACCCGGAATGCAGCGGAAACCCGCACCAACATAAAGGTCAACGCTATTTTCAAAAGAGTACAGCTGACAGTACTTTCATTGTTACCTTTCTGCTACGCTAGAAGACGTTTAAGGCTAAGGCCCCACGTTGTAGCTAAAAAACTCTGTGTTTTTATATGCAGATTTTCTTCCCTTATTAAATCTATAAGGAAAATTCGAGAGTTTCCGCAAGTAAAATTGACATGCTGCGTTTTTCAAAAAATCATGCTTTTTTAAAACGCAACTTTTACACAGCATTTTATTTTCCACAATATGCGGATGAAATTAGCCAGAATCTCATTAACTTTGCTGGTACTGTAAAACGCTGCTGCATTTCCCCAGCAGGAAAAAAACTGGGTAAGACTTAGCTTAAGACTAACTTTTTTACTTTTATGTTCACATATTAGGGATATTTTTTGAGAAATTTAATTTATTAATGGTACCATTTAGCATTCCGTATGATGCACTGGGAAGCTAGAAAAAAATCAGAATGGGGTAGAAATAGACTTTACGGGGCTGGATGTACTTTTTTATTTATATCACTTTGGGGCATATTTGATGTTTTGATCACTTTTTATTAAAAATTTTAATTATACAGTGGATCAGCTCTTTTTTTCCCGCTATGGCAATTATCTTATGGGAAAAATAGCTTTAGACGTTTGTAGTTCTGGCATTTTCAGACATAGGGATACCTAATATGAGTGCTTTACTTTGTTTATTTATTTTTATATCTGATCTAGGAAAAGGGGGTGACTTTTAGTTTATTTTTTTTTTACTTTTTTTTTAACATTTATTATTTATATCAACACCAGAGTTCTGATAATTATAACACAATACACTGCAGTGCTAATGCATTGCAGTGTATTACCCCCACCCCCCCCCACCCGCCCCCCCCCCACAAGTGAAAATATCCCTTACATTGAGAGACATCAGAAAGGGGTCCCACCCTATTACAGGCTGTCTAACACAGCCTGTTATAGAAAGCCCCCGAGCAAAGGGGGCAACAGCCACAGATATCTAGTAACATTGATGGAACAGTAATACCTGAGGGACAACGAAACTTCAATAGGCTTCTGGCTGTCTAGGCCGGACCCCGCAAAAAAAAGTCTAGTCGCTTCCGAGCTTAAACAGTCCTGGACCGGGAAGGGACCACCCCAAAACAACCAGCCCGAAGTTGATGGGCCGAGGATGGAGAGCCCGGAAATTATCCAGATGTTAGATCTCATTCGTTGGGGCTGGGAAGGATCAGCACATTGTTAGCCGCGGCCGGGGGGGGGGGGCGCCGCGAACCACCCCCGCCGACCACGCCCGCCAAACGGGGGGACCAGGCGCCCCACCAAACAAAAACCCGGCCCAGGCCACACAGCCCCAAGCGGGAACCCCCCCGGGGAGCAAAATGGCTAGGTCGGTGAAAATATGCCTCTGTTACAATTGATTGAGACATCTTTAAGTTAAAGGGGTTTTCCCATCTCCCTGTTTCAGCACCTTTGCCTGCTGGCTCTTCTCACTCTCCCACAGCCCCGGCAAAGGGCTGAGGACCGAGCACAGGACACCACGCAGCAAGATGAGCGAGCCTGGAGGTGGGGGATTGCGACTGTCCACATCCCCGCCCTGATATTTTCTTGGCCGCCACCTGGGCTAACAAGAACGCCCGTGGTCTCCATTTCCTGTACTGTCCCCCCCTGGAAAGAAGGTTAAAATCTGAGAAAATTTTTGTATTCCCCCCATCTTGCTGAACAGGACTGTTTAGATCACTGAGGATGAAGTATCACAATACTTATGGTTACTAGAAATCTAATATAACTGTAGATCAAATAATATGCACATGCTTCTGGAGAAGGACTTCAATTAGCTGAACTGATTTTCCTGCCTGCAGAGCTGTAGATAACAGTGAGAGCAGTGAGTGACGTCACTTGTCCTGCTTGTCCTGCTTATCACACAGGTCCAGCATTATGGAAATGCTGTGTAAACAATGGGAGGAATAATTTTACATAGAAGGAAAATAAAGCAGTATTGGAAAAGCAATATATTTAGGAAAAGTCTTCAATTTACATAAGCTACCAGTATAGATAGGATCCTTGAGATGGGAATACCCCTTTAATATCCAGACCACGATCCGTGAGGGCACTGATCACAGGCATTGCCACCAGGTCTCCATTGTATAATAGAGCTTAGACCCAATGACTATGGCTGACGTTCAGCATCTGAGTGGCTGCCATGTTTAAAGATCCGACATCTACCGTAATAGTATGGTGAATATCAGGAAAGGGTTAATAAAGTGAATGAAGTTGCATTGTAAAAACTTTCCTCTTTTTGCACCTTCTTACGATATTTTAACAAAAGTTTTCAGAGATGGGTGGAGACCAAAATGGCCTGGGGCTCATGAGTTATAGGAATTTCACCAGTTCCTGACTGAGGATAATGCCCCATATAGCGCCACAGCAGAAAAATGCTGGGGAAAAGACAGTGGCGGAAATGCATTGCGTTTTTTTTTCCACAGCGTTTTTCACAGAAAGTCCACAGAGTTTTCCTCTGCAGACTTTCTGCCCCTATTATACCTACAGTATATGGAAGACATCAATGTTTCCATAGGTATATTTGACATGGCTGCAGATTTTTCTGATGCAGATTTTTTTCTGCAATGTGTGGATGGGATTAGCCAGAATCCCATACACTTTGCAGGTAATGTAAAATGCTGCATTTTTGCAATGTGGGGCCCTGGGCTGAGGTAGATTCCATTCTGGAGAATGGGAGCGTGCCTAAATGATTAAATGGCCACAACCACTTGTGATGTACAGAAAGATAGTCTTAATAAATTCCACCCATTGTTTGTCTTCAGACTAAAAGGTTCCATGTAGAAATTTCTGTGACTGAAAACCAGTTCTTTGCAACTGAATAGGGTTGAAAGCACATAGGTCTGTGCAAGACCCATTCAAATGTCATCAAAAATCTGCTGCATGTGACTATACCCTTTAAGCTTAGTTTCATATAGAGCCATAATAGGGATTTTATAGAAGTACTGTCTGTACAATTCACTGAAAGGACTTCATAATATATCAATGAAAACAGGCCGTATTTGCCGGATAAAAGGTGAAGCAATAGTTCACTGCACTGCTGCCATAATATTAAAGACGGTTAGGTTGTCCAGCACCTCTATATGTACATGTCCCCAAGTACTCGCACCTTGTTTTCCCCCACTGCCTGATCTAATACTATGGGCATCACCCACAAGCTGTTAGCCAAGATGGTGCACCACACGTAACCATGTGACTGCCACCTTATATAAACCTTATCTGTTTGCATTTTATATACTAAGCATCTATACCTGTCATGGATTGTAGGCATGAGTTAATGCTCAATACTATTTTGTACCTGTGTAGTCTGTCAGATATCATAGGGCCTGTCTGCATTCTATGTGAACTCTTGAATCACCTATAGACATACTGTACATGGGTCTCTACTGTCCCTCTGTATGCCTGAAATTACATAATAAGGCATATATATTTTTTTTTTCCTGTCCAATTCGATACAAATTCAACAGAAGAATGATAACATGTTCCATCAAAGGGTGTACTAAGGAGTCATAAAGCCTCTGTGTACATTAGCCTAGAGGCAAAAAATTCATAACACATGAGCCAATCTGCTCTAAAAGGGAAAAAAATCCTTTCTAACCCAAAATTCCCTCCTGCCCTGTACTGTTTGTTTGAAGGAAAAAATCTTTTCTCGTGGTTGCTGCTGTGTTACTGCCATTGTTTACACTTGTGGAGCTGCTAAAGGTGATTTGGACTATATAGTATGATTGACAGATGTACTCTGAGACTACAGGTCTGTATGGAAGATTACTTCACACATCATCAGTCTTGTAAACTGTTACTTATAATTTTACAGCTGTGTGTGTAAAAATGATGTTTCCATACTTGCACAGCACCACAAGATATACACAGGCACAGCAACACCAAAAGATAATAAGATCTATAGTATAAAACAATCTCCTTTGGATACTAGAAAAAAAATTATATCTTTTAAAAAGGACATTTCACCACATCCACCAATTCCAGTCCTTTGCATCATTTAATAGGTGCTTTATCACTAATTCCAGTTGGGATTTTTTTTTCTCTAGCATGCACCATGCCTAAACTATTTAGGCTCTCTGCTCTCAGGTAGGCAGTGTCAAGCAGGAGCAGAAAAGGGATGTAATTCCGAGTTCTGACACTTTCCACCTCTTATTGGAGCTCTGAATCACACCCCTTGTCTGCTCCTGCCTTACACCACCCATCTGACATTAGAGAGTCTAGTGAGCACATCAGACACCAAAACTAACTGAACTGATTGCTAGGGAACAGTGGGGGCTTGAGAAAAAACTCCAACTGGAATCAATGGAGTTGTACCTATTCTCAGATAAGAAATGATGGAGGTGGTGAAAGGAACTCTTTGAAGCAACTGCTCTGAAACACAAAAGTTCTTTAGGCTAATGCATCATATAGTGGGCCACAGCAAAAAAAAACGCTGCGGGAAAAACCACGGCAGCAACGCATCAAGGTTTTTCCCGCAGCACTTTTCACAGAAAGTCAACAGAGATTTCCGCTGCCAAACCACAGCATTTACACCACGTGGGGCCCAGCCTTATTTTGTTTTAATCATGCTGCCTATTCAATTTATTAAAATCTAAAGGGCCCCATTACATGGGTACAACTGTACATTGCTTACCTCTCTGAATAATAAATCACTACTTCAGTAGATTACTGAAATTTTAAGTATTAAAGAAAGCTGAAGACAAGACCTGGTCAGACCCCCAGCAATCTGACACTTATTTTGGCACACTGAGCAATTCTAAAATATTACCTTCAAAAGAGTCTGCTCTCCAACAAACTCTCCTGCTCTCTTGGCCGACCACCCATATGAAATATTTAGGAGACTCCTTAAAATCCCTCAGGGCTAGAGATGGGCAAACCTTGACTATTCATTTCATTTTGTGTTTGGGTGGCTCAGCTTGAATAGGTTTGTCATTAACCTTAGTTAAAATTGCCTTAAATATACTGTATGACACTGTCAGGGCTCCTAGGACTCTATCTAGCCCATTTCTAGCTCTCTAAGGCAAACTCAGCCGAAGTTATGTCAAAGTGAAAGTGACATGCATATCTATGGAAAAATGGGTGGTAAAAAATGGGTGGTAGGCATCGATTACAAACTGATAGTTTACCATATATTGCACTGTCACTTTCCTTTACACTTTTTAATATTTAAAATGCTCCAAAATTTTTGAGAAAGATGCTTGCCAGTGTTTTTATCATACACACATAGTGGTTACAATGGGAAAAATTACGATTTTATACAGGATTTAGCTAATTTTGGGAATTTGTAAGGGCAAAAGACTTGTTATTTTGAAAAAAAAAACTTATCCCTTTAGGGGAGCAAAATGCCGCACCAAAATAGCATTGGTATTGTTTCTTGGTTTTTTTTGTTATTATACCAATAGAGATGGGCGAACTGATTCATCATGAACCGGTATTGACCCGAATATTCCAAATTGTTTGGTTTTTAACAAACCGAATAAATGGCGATTAGTCTCAGATAAAATAAAATGGTCACTGTCAGATGTACAAGACATATGTGTCGGTGAGTCACTGATGTTCTGGAATCACCTGACATCAACTGACAGCCTCTCAGCCAATAGTCAGTGGTAGGTGGATACCTTACATTGCTGATGTCATTTACAGTATATAAGGTGCTATGGGCTGTTATACAAGACATTTCCTTGTTTTTGGAAGTAGGGAATGGATGTATTATTCATCACTTCAGGATGCACTGAGCACTGAGTGCTACAAAGCTTGTAATACAGCTAGAGAATCTTAGGAGTAGGAAAACACAATTTAGTCAGATTTAATTGCCCATAATCTAATTTTGTCTACATATGTTTTGCAATAGAGCAGTTTGATCTATCCACAGAGTGTTTAACATAGTTTTTACCTACAATATCAGTCCTCTTATTGAAAAAAAAAATTTTAAGGGATTTTTTGGACAAGAGTTTAATTTTTTTTCATGAAATACATACAAACTGCTGTTCTAACAGAAAAAAACACTGATTCCACCTGAGCTAATCTTAAAAAAAAGTTTAAGGTTTTTTTTTGGTTACCCAATATACAGCTATAGAATCTGCCATTGTAATGATAAAAATAAAACTTACTAAGCAGACCTAATCTGATCCTCACTGACCATGTCACCCTTTTCGTGCTTTGCTTTTTTTTGTCTTGAAATTGCTTTTTGATAAAAAAACAAACAAACAAAAAAAAACATCAACAACAAGAATGTGGGTGGCAATAGCAACACTACTTCTGGTCTTGAAAGCCCTGCCAGTAGCTGCAGTATTGTCATACTTCCTGAAAATAAAAATGTTTTTGAAAGCTGTGAAACACAAATGTTTAATCAGGGTTCTATGTGTTCCTCCTCCTCTATTGTAACACGTAATGTTACGTACACACCCGTTCGAATTTCTGCGCCATCCGGCCGCATACTGCGGTGCAGGAGGCGGGTCCGGCTGTGATTCTTTCCTTTGGGTTTTTCTTGTATTGTCTGAACACTGTCCTATTCCCTCACCTCCTTAATTGATTTTCCACCACACCCTTCTCCTTCACCTTGCTTTCCCTCTGCTCCATTAATAGTTAATTTTAGCCTTACTTATGTGATTGACAGCCTATCATCTGATCAAGTCTGTGACGGGTTCTTCCTTCCTATTTATTGTGTGCTCACATTCACATTGGCGCTTGCTATTGCCTCGTGCATACTGGCTATTACTCCTTGCTGTTTTGTTACCTGTATTCTTATTCCTAACCTCTGGCTTACCTTTGACTATTCTCTTGGATTTTGATTCTGTACTGCATTGCTCGACTATTACTGACCCCTTGGCTAGCTGACCTCCCTTTTGTTGTTGTTTGTCCTGTCTGCGTTCTGTGTTATCACTTATATCAAGAAGGAATTGATGACTAGTTGCTGGTTGTCGTCTAGGACAGTTCAGACAAGTAGGCAGGGCCAGTTGGGGGTTCAGTTTAGGGCTCACTGTCTTGTCATGCCCCCTCTCCCAGGGTTCCAGCAGCCACTGGGGAATCGCACCTCTCGCAATTCCCTTACACGTAATTTACCAAGCTGCTTTCTGTACTGTCAACCACGTCTTCTTCACTTACACAGATCCCAATCTCTAGTAGCCACAGGGGGTGTAAATGTTCATTTGGGGAAAGGGGCAGGTCACCATCAACATGTGAAGCAGCAATTATGGGCAAGGACAATACATAGCTTTTATGGCCTACCTTTTCCCATAGCTTTTCATCTTCATCCTCATGATCACTTTTGGAAGATAGTCTAGCTTTTTCAGCTGGCAGGCTAGGCACACTGATGGTGTGCCACAAATTTTTCTTGAAATTCTTTAAATTGTCACTCCAGCAAGACAATGTTTATGTGGCATGTGCTCCCATACAGGGATAACCAGCAGGGTAATCCAGGTTCTTTTCTGCTTCCCAAGTGTTGCTCTCAGGGTCATAGAATTCTTTCTATTACAGAAGAAATTCTATTTTTTTTTTCAGCTAGCATGCCAGGCACTCTGATTGTGTGTCACAATTTTTTACTAAAATTCTGTAATTGTCAATCATTGGTGCTGCATCTGCTCCTATAAAGGGTCATTTTGGTGTTTTTTTTATAAAGTCAATTCTTTATCACTTTACTTTTAAAGAGGACCTTTCACGTCCTCATTTATATGCATTTACATACCGCTAGAAAGCCGACAGCGTGCTGAATTCAGCGCACTGCCGGCTTTCCTGGTATGTGCCCCGGGGCTGGAGATATCGGCGGTGTAAGTTGCACGGTTTACTGTCAGAAGGGTGTTCCTAACAGTCTAGCTGCGCTGT
The DNA here is from genome assembly GCA_947044405.1 of Leptodactylus fallax. Classification (NCBI taxonomy): domain Eukaryota; kingdom Metazoa; phylum Chordata; class Amphibia; order Anura; family Leptodactylidae; genus Leptodactylus; species Leptodactylus fallax. The sequence goes on from CAMRHE010000094.1 coordinate 1,399,247, forward strand.
GAGGAACGCCCTCCCTGACTGATCTCGTTCATAAACTTGTACTGGGGGAGCATTCTTCACAGCTCAACGTCATCGCTGGGCTGTAAGGAATGCCCCCTCTCTCTGTACTCGTCTATAGCGCTGTACTGTCAGAGGGGGCATTCCTTACTGGCCGACGATGACACTGAGCTGTAAGGAACGCCCCCCCCAGTACAAGTCTATGAACGAGAACTGTCAGGGAGGGTGTTCCTCGCAGCGCAGCTACACTGCAGTTGTCCCTGCTGCTGACACATTTTGTGGTCTGAGCCTCCTGAAAGGGCTTTTGAAACCGACACACTTTCTTCATGAGCCACCAATTCAGGATTTCAAAATAACACATTGTTCCTGAGGTTTTCTGAATTCACAGTTTTCTGCTGCTCAAACAGATGTTCCAGTATGTGCCATCATGCCATGCGCTTCACTTTACAGCGATAAAATAAGATAGTAGGAGTAGAAACAATGGCTTGCCCTGGTAAAGCTTGGGGTGGGAATTGAGGAGGAGTGAGGAGAAACTGTTGGAGGTAGATGGGTCCTGCCTTGTTATAGAACTGGACCTGCACCCACAGGTTGGTGTCAGTACTAGCACCTGGTTTTGTATTTCTGGGTGGTGACCACTGCTGTTCAAAATATTGACCCAGTGCGTCATGAAAGTGTGTATTGTTTCTGCCCCCTAACTGCTGCTCCACTTGTCTACATTGGCATGAATCTTTCACCACATGGACATATCCAAGGAGAAGCCTACATGGCAATATAAAGCAGGGACAGCTTTCCTAGAGAAATAATCATGACTAGTTATCCTCCATAGAGACTGATTGCCATCAGTTGGCAAAATGTTGTGGAATCCAGGAAGTGGTACGGCAGCAATTGTACCACTAATAACTTGTTCAGGTGTAAGCTGCAGACCAGGCAAATGACTGAGCACATATTGCTGTATTCTGGACATACATTCCCTTATGGATGAGTGATGTTAGCATGGAGGGGGAGGAGAAGCAGACAGAGATGATGATAATGACACTGACTATGAGCTAGGTGCAGATTTGGCTTGCATACAAAGAAGATCATGGGAAGGAGGAGTAGGACAGTCTTGCTCACTTTGCTTTTCTGTTTAGATAAATAAGCTGGTGACGTTGTTTCATGTGAGTAGGTGAGACCTACTTCCTACATGTGTACCTGCACGGCCATGGTTTATTTTATGCTTGCCTCTGTCGACATTTGATTAAATCTAACTAATCTGTGCTCCAGAGTCCTCTTCTCCTGTAATTCTGTAATACTATTATAATGATGGTGGTGTTTTTCAGCTTGCAATGTAATCCTTCTCCTCCTCTGCTATTCTTACCTTATACTACCTTATATAACATGTGGCGATGGACTTTAGTTCACCCAAGACAAATTGCAAATGTTTCAGTTCCATCAAAAAACTAAACTTTTGGGAAATCGATTTACTCATCTCTACTTAGAACCCTTCCAATCTTTTTTTGTTCTGGATTATTAGTCTCTTCTATCTCAGGAGAAAACGTAATTAACTAATTTTACAGCCCCTCTGATGTCCTGGATGGGTAGGAAACATACAGTGGGGAAAAAAAAGTATTTAGTCAGCCACCAACTGTGCAAGTTCTCCCACTTAAAAAGATGAGAGAGGCCTGTAATTGACATCATAGGTAGACCTCAACTATGAGAGACAAAATGAGAAAACAAATCCAGAAAATCACGTTTGATTTTTAAAGAATTTATTTGCAAATTATGGTGGAAAATAAGTATTTGGTCAATAACAAAAGTTCATCTCAATACTTTGTTATATATCCTTTGTTGGCGAAGGATCAAACGTTTTCTGTAAGTCTTCACAAGGTTGCCATTACTACAGGTAATGAGTGGAGGACAGAGAAGCCTCTTAAAGAAGAAGTTACAGGTCTGTGAGAGCCAGAAATCTTGCTTGTTTGTAGGTGACCAAATACTTATTTTCCACCATAATTTGCAAATAAATTCGTAAAAAATCAGACAATGTGATTTTCTGGATTTGTTTTCTCATTTTGTCTCTCATAGTTGAGGTCTACCTATGATGTCAATTACAGGCCTCGCTCATCTTTTTAAGTGGGAGAACTTGCACAATTGGTGGCTGACTAAATACTTTTTTCCCCACTGTACTACATAGATTATGCTTAAATTCTCATATATTCTGTATGCTGCACCCTATATGCTGATACCTATATATTAATATAGAGATCAGCATATAGGGTGCAGTATAAAGAGATAAGTTTATAGTCTTTATACTGATTACTATATACTGTACCCTAAATACTTATCTCTATACACTGAACCCTATATAATGATCATTATAATAGAAATCAGTATATAGGCTCAAGTATGTAGAGATCAGTATATAGGCTGCATACTACTCCCTGTATATTGATCTTTGTATACTATGCCCTATATAATGATCCCTATATATTGATATTGATGGTTCTTGTAAGTGGCCAGGCAGGCGTGACTGTCTTCTTTTACTTCTATGGGGGTTCCAAAAACAGTCAAGCTTACTTGCTATCTCTGTATTCACAGCAGCAACAGTATCTCACTGGACAGTGGGTCTTCATATCCTTGTTCTGGTGTTAGATGTAGGATCTACATATTCTGAGGATATCCCATAAATTTCTAAAATGGGAATACCTCTTTAATATTGAATGCAATTGAGCTGAATGAGGTTCTAAAAAAAAGAAACATGAAGATATAACTTCTGAGCTAGTACTAATTAATACTTGTTATTTCTTATTTTTTTCTTTATGTAACCTGCTAGATAATCTCACAAAAAAATATAGAATTCACATATCCTAAAGAATCAAAAAAAAAAATCTCTTAAATATTATTCATTCAACTCATTGGTAATTTTTGTTCTATTTGCATCTTTTTTAATAATAACTAAAAATATTCCTCTTATGAATTCCTCCTCCCTATCTGCCTAAGGGCATAACACTGCTGAGACAATGACGACACTCCTAGAAGACATTTTACAACATATCTTCACTGAGTACTAATGAGTACTCCACAGTGTGTTATACATTAATATTATTATTATTAGCCATCTCTTGCTTGTTTGTACATGAAAAATGATTGCATGGTGTATGAGATATTTTCATGTCATGAGGCCGTGCTATACTAGTTACTAGTCTCAAACATATTTGAATTTCTAGATAAGATATTTTTGGAATTCTATGTAAGATCTCCGCACATTCACGTCACACGTCTCCTGCACATTCTACCCAGTTATGTCAGGTGGCACTACTATAAAAGAGAGGATTGCTTTTGTGTCTTTTGGGTTTTCTGCCCCTGCGGTGCTGAACCTGTTCCTTAAGGCTAGCATTGCCAAATCCACTGTGAGCCTGAGAACTAGTCATTGTGAGTGTTGAGTGCAAATCCCTGTGAGTTTACTGCTGAAGTTGATCCTGGCTCTTTCCTACTGCTGAACAAGTGACGTTAATCTGTGTAAAGATGAATTCTCAGAAAATGCTTTTGAGAATATTCCTGTGTGCTCATGGGGGAAGGTGCCCGGCTCTAATCTTTTCCTTATTCCCAACACTAATTCTCTGTATTTTTCTGTTCTTGGAGCAGCACAGTATAAGGAGATGTTTACTGTTTCTATTCAGGTAAATTGTACCTGTATTAATTTCTATGCACTGAGCGCCCTCTGGTGGTGGCTGAAGGCTGCATGTTTTATAACTCAGAGCTGTCTAGATGATATTTATTAATGCATTTATACCAGTTGTCTGGTGTAAATACAGTGAAAAATATGGAGGCTGATTTGAAAGTATTTTTGACATGAAGCCATAAAACTGTGATATCCCCTGGTGGGCCCCTGAGCCAGGTTGGACCCCCAGCTCACCCTGTAATGTCACAGTACAATCATTGTGCTTTATACAGATACTTGCTTAGCATAGCATAACATACAGTATCTCAGCCAGGTTATGTGTCGGTATACTATACAGGGTAGATTATTTAAGAAACTGCCCAGTTTATGTTTATACACTGTAAACACATGGGGTTGGGAGTGAGGTTCAGAGTCAGGCCAACTAGCATCCCCCCTGCCTGGGCCCCATCTTTTCAGTCACACTTCAGGGGCCCCCATAACCAATTATCTTGTAGGATCTTTCTGCTGCTTGAGATCTGCAGCTGTGCGTACACATCCCTGGCTCACAGAGCTAAAAAGACAACAGTTCAAGGCAAAAGTCGGTCAGCAGGCTACTAACAGGATCCCAGAACAGAAACAATCAGATGCAAGGACAAGGCAACAAGATACTACTGAAAAATACATTTGTGTTGCTGTCATTTTAGGACTTTGCGAACAAGTGTCAGGTAATATTTGCCTGTAGCTGTATAGTGGGCCCCCAGAATGAGTTTCACTGTTGGGCACTATGCACCCATTCTAAAACTGGCTGCATATGTAATTTATTGTACCATTTGGACTAATAGCTGAACAAAGTTGTCCCTACGCTATTCCCTTATTTACATTGGAGAGCATAGCCTGATCTGGGTTAACTAGGTTTTATATATAGAACATCTTCATTGAATAGCAGAACATTATTAACTTCTTAATATACTTTGCATACAAATATTTTATAGTTTTTTAGGCAGAACTAGGTCAGTTTAGGCTTTCTGTCTGATTCTATCCACTGACAGCAAGCATATCCTTCGAGAAAATGATTCATACCATATATTCAATAGTTGCACACAAAAAAGGCGCAATGCTCATACAAGGTCAGTGTGTTAAAATCTTTTAAAATCATTTGTTTTTTTTTTCTGGCGTCTTTTTTATATGACTGATGATCTTGCTATATAAGAATTTTATAAACTTCTTATGAAAAATGCACCATAAAATCACTGGTAATATCATGGTGGAGTTGTATCAAGATTAGCACAACCTTATTATGCACACGAACAACCCCGTAGAGTTGAAGAAATACATCTATAGAACTATTAGCACCATGTCAGTGTTGTTAGATTTCAAACCTCTGAACTATTCGGAATGATTCAATGTGAGCTCTGAGGTTATGTTGCAATTTAGCACTCAGCAGCAACTTGTTTTATACAATGAGCGTAAAGACTTGTATAATAGAAGTGATACTTCTAAGAATTCATAATGAGCCAAAAGTGGCTGCTTGGCTTACTTTAAACTACTACTTCATAGATATTTTGTACTTGAAATAATACTTTTGCAAGTAACCCAACTTCAGCATTAGAAATACAATGAAACGGCCATTTCCTCTTGGCTGTAAGGTCATTTTTAAATGGATATAAAACTGTATTTGTGACTTGGGAATATCCTCCATTATTTCATAATAAAATGCAACATCAGTCTTTAGTTTTCATATTTATTATCCAGCTATCATCTTGAGTTCGGCACTCTGGTTCTTCACCTCTGTCCTTGGTGCTAGTGATATAAAGAATAACACTTGACCAGGGCCATATTTGCCACTAGGAACTAGAGGTGCACTGCCTAGGGCATAGAGTTGTGGGAATTTAGCTTATTATTATTATTATTTTATTTATTTATTATTTTTTTTTTTAATCTTCCAACCTCGTCAAACCTCTGCTTCCCGCTGACCAAGATAGGTGTGGGTGGGGAGGAGGGTGTGTTGAGACTTAGCAATGACAAGGCAATGTCTTTCCTCCCATTCCCTTTGGAATCTGCTACTCCACCAATCAAAGTATGTACACACAGCTCACACTTAGTGAGTAATATCGGTCCCAGCCTTAAACCTCCCAATGCATGTTACCTGATGTCCCCAAACCCCTTCAAACTGCCTCTGTGCTGCTGTAACTAAATACATGGAGTTTGGCAGTCGGGACAGATGTAAAAAGGAGGGAACTCACAGTACCTACTGCCTGAAAAACGTATGCCAAGATATGTACAGCAAAAGTATGTAAATATGTGTCTATCTGCCTATGTCTGTCTATAGCTATCTATCTATCTATCTATCTATCTATCTATCTATCTATCTATCTATCTATTTTTCTCCCTTATATCTATCTTCCTATCTGTCTGTCTATATTATAACTATTATCTATCTATCTAAAAGACAAAATGTCAGCACCTCCATACTAATATAAATGTACACAGGAGGATGCTGCTATGGCTGCAATACAAAAAAAGACAAAAAATGCAGTAGAACTCTAGTGGGCACTAAGACTTATGCAAATATTAAGTATATGAAGTTTAAACATATTACTGCTATTTCTATGTGAAGTTCTTAGCCTACTATTGGATCAAATTGTTTGAACCTACACTATAGACATATTTCTCTTGGGTCTTGGTTTAAGTGAACTCAGGTAGGATCTAAATAAATTCTATTTTAATTCAAGTAGCTAATAAACTCTCATTTACAGTGCCTTGCGAAACTATTCGCCTTTGAACTTTTCAACCTTTTGCCACATTTCAGGCTTCAAACATAAAGATATAAAATTTAAATTTTTTGGTGAAGAATCAACAACAAGTGGGACACAATTGTGAAGTGGAACGAAATTTATTGGTTATTTTAAACTTTTGTAAAAAATAAAAAACTGAAAAGTGGGGTGTGCAATATTATTCGGCCCCTTTAAGTTAATACTTTGTAGTGCCACTTTTTGCTGCGATTACAGCTGCAAGTCGCTTGGGGTATGTCTCTATCAGTTTTGCACATCGAGAGACTGAAATTCTTGCCCATTCTTCCTTGGAAAACAGCTGGAGCTCAGTGAGGTTGGATGGAGAGCTTTTGTGAACAGCAGTTTTCAGCTCTTTCCACAGATTCTCGATTGGATTCAGGTCTGGATTTTGACTTGGCCATTCTAACACCTGGATACGTTTATTTGTGAACCATTCCATTGTAGATTTTGCTTTATGTTTGGGATCATTGTTTTGTTGGAAGATAAATCTCCGTCCCAGTCTCAGGTCTTTTGCAGACTCCAACAGGTTTTCTTCCAGAATGGTCCTGTATTTGGCTCCATCCATCTTCCCATCAATTTTAACCATCTTCCCTGTCCCTGCTGAAGAAAAGCAGGCCCAAACCATGATGCTGCCACCACCATGTTTGACAGTGGGGATGGTGTGTTCAGGGTGATGAGCTGTGTTACTTTTACGCCAAACATATCCTTTTGCATTGTGGCCAAAAAGTTCGATTTTGGTTTCATCTGACCAGAACACCTTCTTCCACATGTTTGGTGTGTCTTCCAGGTGGCTTGTGGCAAACTTTAAATGAGACTTTTTATGGATATCTTTGAGAAATGGCTTTCTTCTTGCCACTCTTCCATAAAGGCCAGATTTGTGCAGTGTACGACTGATTGTTGTCCTATGGACAGACTCTCCCACCTCAGCTGTAGATCTCTGCAGTTCATCCAGAGTGATCATGGGCCTCTTGGCTGCATCTCTGATCAGCCTTCTCCTTGTTTGAGATGAAAGTTTAGAGGGACGGCCGGGTCTTGGTAGATTTGCAGTGGTCTGATACTCCTTCCATTTCAATATGATCGCTTGCACAGTGTTCCTTGGGATGTTTAAAGTTTGGGAAATCTTTTTGTATCCAAATCTAATCAAATTTAAACTTCTCCACAACAGTATCACGGACCTGCCTGGTGTGTTCCTTGGTCTTCATGATGCTCTCTGCGCTTTAAAAAGAACCCTGAGACTATCACAGAGCAGGTGCATTTATACGCAGACTTGATTACACACTGGTGTATTATATTTATCATCATCAGTCATTTAGGACAACATTGGATCATTCAGAGATCCTCACTGAACTTCTGGAGTGAGTTTGCTGCACTGAAAGTAAAGGGGCCGAATAATATTACACGCCCCACGTTTCAGTTTTTTATTTTTTACAAAAGTTTAAAATAACCAATAAATTTCATTCCATTTCACAATTGTGTCCCACTTGTTGTTGATTCTTCACCAAAAAATTAAAATTTTATATCTTTATGTTTGAAGCCTGCAATGTGGCAAAAGGTTGAAAAGTTCAAGGGGCCGAATACTTTCGCAAGGCACTGTAGATACATAGATAATGGTTATAGCCCTTTTCTTCACCCCATAACACCCCATACACCCCATTACATTTTCAGCCTACAGTGTCTAGGGTGGACTGTCCTTACCAGCAAGTAAGTGGCTCTCTGCTTCACTACTGAAAACTTCATTTCCCAGATCTACATTACTCTGTGCACTTCCTTTCTGCACACTAGCCATTCCTCCCAATAGGAATTATTCATGCACTGCACTGGCTGAACTGTTAGGATGGCACATGCACGGTTATGTAGCACTGATATAATAACCAGGGAAGAGAAATAGAAACTGTGCATGCTTTACCTGGGTGAAGATAGACTACAGGAAGTATCTAGTGGCCATAGTGCACAAACAGGGAATGGGTATTTAACTGGGCTTTATCTAGTGACATAAATAATTTGGCTAATTACTTTCAATGGGTGACATCTGATTGTTGTGGGAATACCCCTTTAAGAGACTCTGTAACCATCAAGCTAACTTCCTAATGTTTCCCTCTGTGACCATAAGTTTGTCAACTTTTGTAAGACTGGTCTTGTAACCATAACATCATTTGCCTAATCTTGAGTAAAGACTTTGTTTTGTTTCACTTTCTGGAGAGGATTCATCAACACTGGCGTATTTTATGCCAGTCTCGATATCACCTGCTCCAGAGCAAGGAGCACTTGGTTCATGATAAGGAATAAGGCACTTCTTCCAGGTGCAATTTTTTTTTTTTTTAACAAGACCTTTATTGGTTTCCAAATTAAAACAAGGTAATTACAACAACTATTAATTAATGTAAAGAGTTGGACTTGTTGGAGTTGGTGAAATGTCTTTTTAAGTCCATCATGTAGAATTATATCTTTTGTATCTGAAGTAGATTGGAGAATCTACATTAGAGACATTATATTAACCATAGGGCACATTGCGGGACTTTTCTTAATTCAGGGGCATAATGTGGCCATATTTATTCAGCGGGCACAGAGAAGGTACTTATTAAATAAGGGACACACTACAGATATTTTTTTTTAATCAGGGGTACAATAGGGGCATTAATTTAATCTGGGTCACGGTTTGGAAACTTTTTAAATTGGGGAACAGTATGTTTTTTTTAATTCAGGGAGAGTGCATGTGGAGCCATTGTATTCAGGGCCACAGTATGTAGAGTATAGGTTCCCAATCTTTTGTGCACTGTGAACCACATTCATTTACAAAAAAGAAGTGCATTTGAAGAAATAAATTATGAAATCATAAATATTTGCAGATGTTTTACTGAAATTATACTAGTTGTATTATCTCTTATATATATAAAAATTAGTGTCTGCCTGGACCGATCCTCACCAAACGACTGGACCGATCCTCACCAAATTTCGCACACAGGTACATCAGGTGTCCAGGAAGATTGTAGACTGGGTCTCAGCTCTCTAGGACGTACCATTCCTGAGATACAGTATTTCCAAAAATTGGCCTGCATTAGCCAATACAAGCCTGCAAGTCTTTCACTCATATTCCAGCTGCCATATACACAGTCACATGTCCCTTATCGGCCAATAGAAGCTCGCAGGCGCTCCACATACATACAGCTTTACACCAGGTTTCCATAGCAACCAAGCTATTTATGACCTGTATTAGTCAGTAGCAGTTCTCAGGTCCTTAAATATTCAGTCATATCACTTGTATCAGCCAATATAAGTTCACATTTAATTTACCAGGTTTCCATAACAACACAGCCATAAATAGACTGTACCTATACTGGACTGCCATACTGGATGTCAGCATTCTTATAGATTGAAACATTTTTAAACTACTCATGCCTCCTAAATGGAAAACTGCAGTTGAACACAAGACTCCTGCCAAAACGCATGGCTGCTGCTCGAGCTAATGAAAACTTTCAGCAGATCCAAGCCCGTCTCCAATCTGACAAAGTATGTCATAGACAACAGCGAGCTTCTGAAACTCTCAAGCAGACCCAAGCCTGTCTCCAATTTGACAAGGCATTGTCAGCCAATAGAAACTCGCAGACGCTTAGTTTCCACATGCACACAGCTGCACTCCAGGTTTCCATAACAACCGATCCCAGGTTTTTCACTGATATCCAAACTGAGATACACATGATCACATGATGCTTATGGACCAATGTAAAATCGCAGGTTCTTCAGTTTTGACGTACACACAGCTTTACACTAGGTTTCCATAGCAACCAAGCTATTTATGACCTGTATGAGTCAATAGCAGTTCACAGGTTCTTAAATACTCAGTCATATGACGTGTATCAGCCAATATAAGTTCACATTTCATTTACCAGGTTTCCATAGCAACACAGCCATAAATAGACTGTACCTATACTGGACTGTCAAGTGCAAAACTGGCCAATTCTTATGGGGCCACTACACAAACAAAAAATGAAATATACCTGTGCGAAGCCGGGTCCTTCTGCTAGTGCCATATAAATTGCCACTGCTAAATGCTTGGATACATATTCAATATTGCCAAAATTATTGTAACCAGTGCTTCCAAAGAGAGCCACGCAGATAGGGGCCATGAGCCACATGTGACTCCCAAGCTACTGATTGGAGACCACTGGTGTATAGTTTTTTTTTTATTAGTACAATATGGAGATAAGAAGCAATAGTCAGTAGCCAAAAACTGTACCGTGACCTAAAGAATAAAGTTAGCTTATTATTTATATTGTACAAAAGAAAAAAAAATTCTATTAGCGATAAATTATGTATACCCAAAAAAACAAGCCCCCATATGGCCAGGTCAATGGAAAAAAAAAAAAACAGAATCTTCAATTTACACCTCTTATAATCATCAAGGTATTTGGCAATAGGGAAATAGATAATTTTTGAAAAAAAATATATTTGCCTTTTAAATGTATAACAGTGACAAAATTTGAACACAATTCATAATTGATATATTTTCTGCTTTAGCCCTTTAGTTTCAAACACTACATGACAACTCGGGAGGTAGCACAGAACAGAAGGCAGGTCAGGGACAACAAGACATGCGATGGCATCTAGCCAGCAAACAGGTGTCTTGTAGTATGCTCAGACACATTTGCATCCCCCCAGAAGGTCTACCATTGACCTGAGGCTTGAGCCAGGGAAAAGTGTAGAGAGGAGGGGGGGCAGATGGATACAATGTGAAGACACACAGTTGAAGGCAGCCCTTCTGGGCTTCTATCAGCAAGCACACTTTGTACTACAATGTTCTAATCAAAAGGCAATTAATTTACTGTTATTGCAGGAGAGTGGCGGGTCAGCCTGTCAGAAAAAGGAGCGCCGAGGAGGGAGTGAGGTAATCGATCTCAGAATAAAAGCGAAGGAACAAGCCAAGAGAAAAAGCACACATTGAAATATGAAGATAGACACGTCTTCATGCACTCCACATGATAAATAAAGTGTGATAGCTATAGTAAATGTTATATATTCTGTAAGGATATGTTACTTCTACACATGACATCACGTAAAGGTTATATTCTCACACACGGCTGTGCATTTTACAAATCATCCACGTGTACTGTGACAGATGTACTTTAGAGATAGATTAAAGCCATAGCCTACTGTAACACAGAACACATTTATAGGATGCACTAAAACCCACATACATTAATACTAAGATAAATACCATGCAGAGGCGATAACACAGAAATATACATATACACATTTTTCACAGCAACACAGCAGAAACTACAGGAAGATATTGCAGGTATTCTGTGACAGAGATGTATAATACACATAGCTACATTTATCACACAGGAATGAAACTGTTATTTTATCCAGCCTTGCAGCAGTATAGAGAGATCTAAAGCTTGCCAGGCATGCAGCTTGTGCATATGTACAGTCATTTGACTCTCAACGCTTGAAAAAGGCAAAGAGTATAAACACTTGGTGCTACTGTATATGTAGATAAAGCTAACATATGTTGAACTTACGAGAAGTTCACACTAGTGTTCGGGTTTCCATTCTTCGGGTCCGCTTGGGGACCCAAAAATGGAAACCCTATCTGCTTAAAAAGCAGTTACCCACAGAAACCCGAGGATCCCATAGACTATAATGGGGTCCGCCTGATTTACACCCTGTTTCCTCCTGAAATCTTGCTTGCAGGACTTTTCCCTCTGCATATTTGAGTAGCCTTAGAGGAATGTTCCAAATCTTATTTTAATACTTCTAATTGATTAAAATAATAAACACCATATACTGCGTACTTACCTCTCTCTATTTGGCTAGGGATCCAGTGGACAGTCTCACTTTGGGTCCTTGGTATTCCTGACCTTTGGCCCACACGTGAATGATGCAGCCAATCAATGACTGAGAAGTCATGTGCATTGCAAATGGACCATCACTGCTCAACTACTGACTCTGACATGTCTTTCTGTTTACAACCATTGTGTTTTCATGGGCACTTGTAACTCCACCCTCTCTTCCTAGACAGAAAGGATAGCCTTTTGTGGTTGTCTGTTTGGAGCTCTTGTGACTTATGTCCTCTACTGTCTTTGTAGAGCACCAACACTACAGCTTCACCAGCCACCGGGACACCTGAAGAGACACCAAAGTATAGTAATTTGACTTCCTGTTCAAGTTCAGTTCCACTTCAAGTTTGGACTGAAAAAAAGCAGAGGATCGTTGCGTCCGAAACCGGGACAAAACAAATCTTCAGAGGTTCAACCATCTCTAGTCTCTGCACTAGTATTCTAGTATTTTGCCCTTTCAAGACAGACATGAACATACTTAACTTCAGACTATTTATTTTTCATTCATCTTCTCTTCATTCTGTTCTCTATCCGATATACTGTATCACATATGGAATATGCCATCTCTGCTTTTGCTATCAGTAGATTGGCAAAGCCAGTTTGCTACTGATTCGTATATGTTATGTACAATGAACTGCTGAGGGTCTCACTTACTTTACTTGGCTATCTACAGTACATCAGTACCATAGCAACTGAATGTGTATGCAGGACGACACACTCCATTCAAATAGGGGACGTGGGACTCCTTTTTCTTATGATCAGTGGGACTCCCAGTAGTAAGGTCTCGCCAATCAGACACCTATCATCTATCCTATGGATTCTGGGAAACCATTTTAATGAACTGCACAGCAATAGCAGATTTTTAATTATTTTTTGCATTTTGTTCTTTGAGCATTCACTCAGCATTAAAAATGACATGGCAACTTTGTGGGTCAAGTTGTAGATTTTATTGGTACCAATTTTTTTGCATGTATGTCTTTTATATCATTTTTTATTGCTATTTTTTGGGGAAAGCGGGGTGATCAAAATACGTAAATTTGCACATTGCGGTATTTTTTTTTTATGGTGTTCACTGTACAGTGGACTTATACACACATGAGATAATACCTAACATGTTTGTTTATTTTGTTTAAATAATGTGTTTTTTAAATTAAAAGTTGTTTTTTTATATTTTTTATTAATTGTTTATTTTTATACTTAATTTTTAACTTTTTAAACTCATAGCGTCTAGTCCCGGGTCTCAGCTGTGTAATACAGCCGAGACCCGGAAGAAATGCCGCAGGCGTGCATTTATGTCGCTAAGCGTTAAATATAATCTCATGGTGCAGAGCATGAAGGGATAAATACTGATGAAATTCTGGCTGACTGGTAGACTAATGTATAGGAGCACTGGATACATTTTGCACACAATGTGGGGAATGTATTAAGACTGGCATTTCCTACATCAGTCCCTGACTAGTGTGAGGCATGCCAGAATTAATAAGAGGTTCCGTAGGCTGGCATAGACGAGATAATAATTTCCCCCAATATCTACATGAATGCTTTGTCTCCTGATACATTACCACTTTTATCTAAAAATGTGAATATGGTAAAAATAGCTAAATTCTGCTGCATTTAGAAAAAAAAAAAAAGCAAATTTTCACTATATACAGTAGACAATTGAAAATCTGCAAGCACTTGACACAGCCATAAAAAATACAGACATTGTTATATTGCATACTTTGTACTGATTATATGGTGGGAATATTGCTAGGAGCTTGGATCACTGCCTCAAGTACAATGCAGAATGTAAAATTGGTTGAAATTCAGTCAGGGTGTTTTACAAAGAACAAAGGGAAATAAAAATGCAGCTTAAATTTTTTACAACACTGAGTTGTTGTCTTGTCTGTTGAAGCGTGTTCATTGGGTGCAGGCTGAGAGAATGGAACTGGGGAGGGTGAATGAGAGGAAGAGTGATAGAAGAGGGAGAGAATGCTACCGAATATTGTTGGACATTGTGTGCAATAGAGGAGAGAATGAAGAAGTGCGATAGAGGAGAGAGGGAGGAGCAGTGTGATGAAGAAGAAATGATCGAAGACGGAACATGATTACAAGAATGTTATTGTGAACCAGGAGAAAGATGATAGGGGAGAGAGGAAAGCAAATATGTGTAAGAGGAAAATATTGTCACTTGGCTGAATGTCTTATGTAAAAGGCAGGTGAGCGTATCATAGGAAACTCTTAGAGGATGAAAAAATAATGGGGGAAAGAAGACAGGGATGACAATGGACTAAAAAAGAGGAATATACGTGTGACTATTAGTGCTAAAGATGAGCGGTCCAGAATTTCAAAAAGGATCTAGGATAGATAACTCGAATTTTAAAGAGATTTTCTGGAAAACTAAAGGTAAAAGTGCTTAAAAGAGACGTGTTAAAAAAACAAAAGGTTACTAATCCTTCCACAGTTCCTTTCCACACAGTGCACAGATCTGACCTGAGCTCCATTTCTGAGTAACTCCCAGCACTACAGGAAATGTTCCATGTTGCCCATCTAGTCAATCAATGGACAAACTGGTGACCTGCCTCAAGCCGTGATTGATTGAGCAGACATCTCAGTGCATTTCCTATGGTGTTGGAAGACACCAGGAAATGGAGCTCAGCGCAGAACCAGGCAGCCTATAGACTGGAGCAATGGGGAATTAGGGAGAGGTAAGTATGCTTATGTGAATGAGGTTAAGTATGAAAGGGAATGCAAGGAGGGAGACCGCAATAAATGACAACAAGTTTGAGGACATGGGTAGTAAGATGAGATTATGATGGCGATAGCACAGAGTGGAAACATGGAAACAAATAAGGGCTAATTTAAATGAGCCGAGAAGCAGGATAATGAATTGGAACTGAAGTTCCTAGGAAAAATTATTCCAGATCATTGCCAATGGCTGCATTTACATACAGAAATCATTGCTGCTGAATAGGTAAAACGACTTGTTTGTACCCATACAGTTATCATTGGGCAGCAGAACATTGCCTTGTTTACAAAGGGCGATGTGCTGCCGATCAACAATTTTAGGTGTCACATAACAAAATCAATCACTAGCTAGCATTTGCTTGTCTGTCCTCAGGCCACTGGTACCTTTACATGGTCAAATATTGAGAACAACTGTTCCTAGAAGAGAAAGCTCTCAATATTACACCAGTCCAATACCTAATACAGTGCTAAATATAACACATATATAGATATATATATATATATATATATATATATATATATATATATATAGGTTTTGTTGTCTTATGATGGCAATCCTTGGCCATTTGCTCTATTAGGGTAAGTCCATACAGAGGAAGTTGTAGCGGATTGTGATTTTGTCTCAAAAACAGCTCCAAATTCTGTCTGGAAGCAGAACGCTGAAAAAATAGGTGTCTTACTTGAACTTGCCATGGATTCTAGGGCTGTGTGATGATTCTGCTTAAGTGTGGCTGTGGCTCAGGAATGTATTTTGGTCTCTGGGTAGCGTATCTCTTTACTCATAAGGTGCGCAGCTATAATCCTAGGTGTATGTTGTCATAATGTGGCCACACTGTAACCATAGGGCTCCATTGTATTCCTATACAGCCCTGAGTGATCAAAGAAACAATAGTGCATTGTTCAAGCCTGGGCTGTTGATCAGACCTGCCTGATAACATTGTATCATTCCACTTGGTCTCAGCTCTATACAAAAGATCTGGACTTGATTGCATTAACTCATCAGACTTGCTGTTGCCGGTGACCTCATTCTGGGAGGTGGCATAAAGGGTATAAAAGATGAGGTAAGAGGTCTATGGGAGGGGATTATGCTATGGAGATTATGCTATGGAGATTATGCTATGGAGATTATGCTACAGAGTTGTTACAGACAGACCATGAGGAGATTTTTTGTGATGAGACTACTGGACTAATGCTGAGAGACTGTGATGAGAGCATGCAGGCTGGATTATTGTATTAATGCCACATGCTAAACAGCCTCCACTGGTTAATCACACATGCCATGTGTGAGTGTTGGACTACAGAACCACATCAAGAACATGTGTGGTAAAGTAATCATTTCACCTTTATCCCTTTTATTTTATTTGTACTGTATCTTGTAACTAGTAACTGTTAATGCTTGCATATATCTGCATATCTGTTCTGAACTGCATGTGTTAGATGTTAATACCGACCCATTTAGGGGTTAATAAATATATAAAATTTAGAAGGCTTGTCTTGTATTTATCTTGTGGATCCGACACTCACTGGCGGTGAGTGTGGTTTTATATGAAATAAGACTCAGGGGTGAGCCAAAGCGGTTTGGCGCACTGAGGATCTTTCACAGGCTGATTCATTTGTAGAACCTAGAATTGGATTCTCCCGTCTGAACTCCTACGATAGACCAAAATGGAATGTGGTATGTATGTATGTGTAGCTCCTGCTCTCACAGATCCAACTTATCCATGCATTACATGTCAGGCCATTCATTTGAAAGGCTGACATGTAATGCCACATTTATGTGTAGCTGAACATGGAATGCAGATAATAGCTCATTGCTAGAGGATAGAGAAGCCAAACCCATCAGATGGCCAGCTTCTATTAATAAGAGATTGACTTTCACCTTTTCAGTTCTGTTTTGTATCAATGTCTTTTATCTATAAATGGTATTGCCCTCAGTATTCTCATCAATATTGCAGATACAAATATTGATCCATAATATGGAAGACGTACATGAGAAATACAAAGCTTTTTCAGGCTTTATTAACTTCTATCAGAAGAATATCACCATCAAGTGATTCCAGAGGACCACGCTACACAGTGAAAAATAGAACTATGGAGATAAAGAAATATAAGGTGGGTACGGAAAGTATTCAGACCCCTTTAAATTTTTCACTTTGTTTCATTGCAGCCATTTGCTAAAAGCAAAAAAGTTTGTTTTATTTCTCATTAATGTATACTCAGCACCCCATCTTGATAGAAAAAAACAGAAATGTAGATATTTTTGCAAATTTATTAAAAAAAAAAACTGAAATATCACATGGTCATGAGTATTCAGATCCTTTGCTGTGACACTCATATTTAACTCACAAGCTGTCCATTTCCTTCTCATCCTCCTTGAGATGGTTCTACTCCTTCATTGGAGTCCAGCTGTGTTTAATTAAACTGATTGCATTTGATTAGGAAAGGCACACACCTGTCTATATAAGACCTCACAGCTCACATTGCATGTCAGAGCAAATGAGAATCATGAAGTCAAAGGAACTGCCCAAGGAACTCAGAGTCAGAATTGTGGCAAGGCACAGATCTGGCCAAGGTTACAAAAGAAATTCTGCAGCACTCAAGGTTCCTAAGAGCACAGTGACCTCCATAATCCTTAGATGGAAGAAGTTTGGGACAACCAGAACTCTTCTTAGACCTGGCCGTCCAGCCAAACTGAGCAATCGTGGGAGAAGAACCTTGGTGAGAGAGGTAAAGAAGAACCCAACGATCACTGTGTCTGAGCTCCAGAGATGCAGTAGGGAGATGGGAGAAAGTTCCCCAAAGTCAACTATCACTGCAGCCCTCCACCAGTCGAGGCTTTATGGCAGAGTGGCCCGAAGGAAGCCTCTCCTCAGCGGAAGACATATGAAAGCCCACATAGAGTTTGCCAAAAAACACATGAAGCACTCCCAGACTATGAGAAATAAGATTCTCTGGTCTGATGAGACGAAGATTGAGCTTTTTGGTGTTAATTCTAAGTGGTATGTGTGGAGAAAACCAGGCACTGCTCATCACCTGCCCAATACAATCCCAACAGTGAAACATGGTGGTGGCGGCATCATGCTATGGGGGTGTTTTTCAGCTTCAGGGACAGGTCAACTGGTTGTAATTGAAGGAATGCGGCAAAGTACAGAGATATCCTGGAAGAAAACCTCTTCCAGAGTGCTCTGGACCTCAGACTGGGCCGAAGGTTCACCTTCCAACAAGACAATGACCCTAAGCACACAGCTAAAATAACAAAGGAGTGGCTTCGGAACAACTCTTTCACCATTCTTGACTGGCCCAGCCAGAGCCCTGACCTCAACCCAATTGAGCATCTCTGGAGAGACTTGAAAATGGCTGTCCGCCAACGTTCACCATCCAACCTGACGGAACTGGAGAGGATCTGCAAGGAAGAATGGCAGAGGATCCCCAAATCCAGATGTGAAAAACTTGTTGCATCATTCCCAAGAAGACTCATGGCTGTACTAGCTCAAAAGGGGGCTTCTACTCAATACTGAGCAAAGGGTCTGAATACTTATGACCATGTGATATTTCAGTTTTTCTTTTTTAATAAATTTGCAAAAATATCTACATTTCAGTTTTTTTCTGTCAAGATGGGGTGCTGAGTGTACATTAATGAGAACTAAAACAAACTTTTTTGTTTTTAGCAAATGGCTATAATGAGACAAAGAGTGAAAAATTTAAAGGGGTCTGAATACTTTCCATACCCACTGCAGATGTGAATAGATCCAGAGAACTTATTCTATATGAATATATGAACTTATTCTATATATAAAAAAAAAAAAAATCAGGAATAGGCAATTGTGAATGGAACGTTATAAAATGGGAGTAAGGATAAAAATGAAATTTTATAGGGGAAAGAAAGAGAAACAAGTATATAGGAATTGAGAGATATTATGGTATGATTCTATTCAAAGAACGTTGACTAGAGTGAGAAAAGAATAGTTGTAGAGATAAGTATATGGTCCTCACAGTATAAAGGAGAAGAGGATAAGAATCAACAAGTGTAACATTGGAATTTACTCTGGCAGAAAAGCACCTTCGGAAAAACTAGTAGCAGCTCTATTGAAATGAAATATAACTACAGATAGGTTATAACTACCAATAGGTTACAGCTGATTCTATGAGCAAATTCTCAGCATGCTGGTATAAAAAGGTATTTCCCCAAGCAAATGAAAACCTAAAACAATGTAGAGTTTGTCACTTTGGAGAGTTACATCACAAAGACAACGTCTGTCTATATGTCATAAGAAGGCATATAGATGTCATGTAGGGGTTGTCACCCATTTGACAGTCCCCTCAATGAATAAAAGTGGGTAGTCCCTCTGAATAGCAGACATTTAATTCTACATTTCTCCTGTAGTGGCCACTACATGGAGAACTGTATAGCCAGACATGGCTCCTCCACTGATTATAATTGATTACCAGGTATTGGCAAAGCCAGATCTGTGGTTGTCCATACCTTATATAACAATGAATATAGAGAGCTGCAACAGCATACCAGTCAAGACAGCTGCTGAGACATCTTTCAGCAACCCAACAAAAGAAGCCATGGAGGTTGGGAGTAGCAGTCAGTCACAGATGAGCTCTCCATGGCTCTAGTTGGCTTGACTAACCTCCAGCACTCCTCAGGCCTGGAGCAGTGAGATCCTGTAGTATGGAAGATGGTGGTAGTCAGTGGCATAATTTGAAATTCCTGGGCCCCAAAGTAGGTAATGGGGCCCCTACCTTGTGCCACAATTTAGAATAGTGGTATATTTTATGGGGACCCTTGAGGCCCCTGCAGGGTTCAGGGCACAGTATCAACTGCCACCTCTGTATCCTCTATAACTATGCCTCTGGTGGTAGTAGCATGAACCAGGACACTTCCCTGTAGTAAACCTCTGATGAGCCAGATGGTGGCTGGAGTGCCCTCCATGGTGAATAGAGAAGAGAGGACTGGGTTGAACAGTGGAACAAGTCATAGTCTACTTTGAGTGAAGCAGGTGACATTTCCATTAAATGGAGGTTCAGTTCTTAGAAATGCCATAAGGCTGGAGCTAAGGCTGAATGATGGTACCCCCTGGGATCAATCAGTGTCTCCCTTAGTCTCCCATAATACAACGTATTAATATCTGTATTTTCCAGGCTGCAGGACGCAGATTACATAAAGGTGACCAATCTGGACTGTGGCTTATAGGTTGGAGCATAAATATGAGGGCTGTCCAAAATTACCCTCTCAGTCTTTGTTGCGCACACTGGTTCCATAACAGTGAACAGGGCTATGGCCTATCTTCAGAATGCAAAATAACACTTCAACTGGCAATAGCGGCAAATTGGGGCTGGTCTGACCAGATTACTCCAACATATACAGGTGCATCTCAGTAAATTAGAATATCTTTGAAACGTTCATTCATTTCAGTAATTCAGTAATACAATTCATAATCAGCGTCTTCCATGATTGTGTGTCCTACTGAACCAGACTGAGGGACCATTTAAAGGCTTAGGAAACCTTGGCAGGTGACACACTGAATTTACAATACTGAACTTTTTTACAATATTCTAATTTTCTTAGATTTGGGTTTTCATTACCTGTAATCCATAATCAACATTTACAGAAATAAAACACTTGAAATAGAACACTCTGTGTGTAAAGAATCTAGAAAATATAGGAGGTAACTTTTTTTATTTAATTACTGAAATAAATAAATATTTACAAGATATTCTAATTTATTGAGATGCACCTGTACTTCCTGATTAGGAAAGAGAAAAAACTGACTAGTCTCCATCACCTGTATCATAAACTGTCACATATTACAAATTGGTGACAGATACTCTGTAAATAACATAGTGCAGTCCTCATATGTGCACTGAGCAATAATTATTGGCAGGCGAGAACAATTGATTTGGGTATGGGTCAGTCTATTTATTACTGACAGTCTATTTATTAAGTAAACAATGACACTAGTTTGATTGTGCGGCGACACAAGGCTGTTTTCTATGCTTGCGGTTTAAAGACTATGAATCACCTGATTGTGTTTTCCACAGTAATCTATGAACAGCTTTGGTAAGGTGGCATTAAAAATCTAAAGCCTTAAAAATGCTTAAATGTTATTAAAAATCATCTACGGAGAAGTGGAAAAACCTCTTCTGTGAGGTGCTTTTTTCACAGAACTCCATGTTATATTACCTACCCCAGTTAGAGAGCATGCTTTAATCTCTCAGTCTCAGCTTTAGCTTGTCATTAATGAACTGTCATACCATAAAAAGGTTCTGGACACTTTAACTGCTGCATTTAAAGAGCATTGATTAAAATGCCACCGAAGGAAAAGAAATGGAAAAAGTTTCAAAAATGCCAGTGTGTAAAAAGTGCCTTAACCCTAAGAGTGTGTAAAAGACAGAGGACCTTAGGTGACACAGAGTATGGCAGTAGTTTTGATGAGTATGTTATCGGTAAATGAAGGCGAAAATATCTGAAGGATGAATTTGGGTAATCTCATATGTTATCAAGAAGGCAGAAAGTGAAAACTTGTTTAATGGCGAGATGGTGGACATAAGCGTGCCATGGTGGAATGAAAATAATGGACTACGCACTTGTACATACTGTAACGGTTAGAGATCTATTTAGGGGTATCCTACCTATATTGAGATACATTAGGTTATGTGGTGATATAGTGGCTGTATGGTGGATTGTGTATGGTGGATTATACACAGATATTGTGGATGTCTGTTTTATTTTATTGGGTTTAACCAGCATGGTAATTATTATTGTGAGATTAGTAGAAATCAGGGTTTTTTTGTATGAATTTCTGTTTTAAGGCTAAGACCACACATAGCGAAACAGAGCTAAGAACGCTGTGGAAAAAACTGAAGCAAAAACACATTGCGTTTTTTTCTGCAGCATTTTTCATTTCAGTTTTTGCTGCTTTTTCTCAGCTTTTTTCTTCCCCTATTTAACATATAGGGAACATGTTTATGATTCTGCAGCTAAAATTAAAATCCTGCATTTTTTAAAAATTTCTCCACAGTGTCTGGATGAGATGGACCAATATCTCACTCACTTTGCTGGTACTGTAAAATGTAGCGTTGTTTTCTGCTGCATTTCCGCAGCATGCAAAAAAGCTGCAGTTCTGCAATGTAGAGGAGTTTTTCCACCATTAGAAGACAGATATGCCACCAATTCTTGATCAGGGTAGGGGTCCATCTGTCAGGACCTCCACAATTCTTAAACTGATGGACGCACGTTGCATTTAAAGTTCTACTACATCTTAGAAAATGTTCTGTTTTCTTCCACAGGAGGTGGATGGGATCACCATAATACAGGGAAAAGCTAAAGAGACCTAAGCACTCCACCATTATAATGTTATGACATATCGTGTTGTTATGTCATAAATTTAATATAAAATAATAATAACAGGTTGAGGATCATTGTATCTAAATGTTTGCCATTTGGTCATTTTTACAGATTAGAGTTTACAATAAGTATTCTCTCTTATGACCCTTTGGAAATGTTGGTGACCTTGTGCACCTAGATAGAATCTATTAATTGGGATTAATGTTTTTTTCTGCTACAATTAGAAACTATGAAATCATGACCTAACAGCAAATCATAGACTTCTGCTAAAAGCTGTATTATCTTGTGCATGTGTACACCTATAGTGTACACAGTATTTGATGCACAGTAGACTGCTTGTTTAAGTGCAGCAAGTCTGCAAAGGATTTAGCTGCCCCGCTCCATGTTGAGATTGTCATAACCATTGATTCTCCATTATGAAATCAATCTCATTTGCTGATTATGATAGTTCTGGTAAATCAATTCAACCATCTCTACTCATGATTTAATTGCTTTATATTTTAGTTAAAGCACCTCATAAACTCGGTTTCACCTCTTCATGGCTCTGAAACAGAATGTAAATACATTGTCTTAAACTAAAACTTAGTCTTATTCACTATTATAGACCAGAGCTGCATTTACAGATCTTCTAGTTGCTACTGGAAACAGTCAACAAGCTTCTTGAGAGGTGCAGCTTAAATAAGCTTATAGAGCATTAATAGAGCAGTCAAATTTTATTACATCTGCACTTCCCAGAATGCGAGAGTCAGCAAGTAAGGCTGTGAGATTTGAGCTCCATAGCTGTAGAACTATGAACAAAGCCTTGGGCTCTAATATAGGCTGTAGTCAGGATCAGTACCAGAAAAGTAATGTAATGTATCAACTTTTTTCAAAGGTTAGGCTGTTGTCAAATAAAATCTTCTGGCATATATTCTAAGAGTAACCATAGAGCTTCGTTCACCCAATGAAGGCCAAATAAATGTATACACTTATACACCAACTAAGGCTCTGTGCACACATCACACTGTTTTAGACCAATGGTAGTCAATGGGTACATACAGATGTCCGTTATGTTAACAGACCATTTTAACGGGCAGACAAATACAGGTCAAGTCAAGTCATGTGCATGTAGCCTTATACATGAAGTATTTGTGTACTCATACATGGTTTATAGCGACATACAGTAGCCTGAGAAAGGGTTTTGTATCACCTGAAACATTGATTTTCTTGGCTTTAGTTGCTAAAAGTGAATATAATACACAATTAATGCAATGTTTTCTAGATTCAGGCTAAAAGAGTCATTTTGGTCTCTGTTGGACCATTATATGTCTGCTACAAAAAAAGAAGCAGACTATGCTATTGTATTTGATAACATACAGTAAAGAAAAAGTATACTGAGTTTTGTTACAATGACAATCTATGGGTGACATATTCATACAGTAGGATACCCCACAGTCTTCTGTTAGAAGTATGCATTGGTTGGTTTTCCTATTGTATGCATCAAAAGGAGGCTGAAAACGTGATGTGAATGGGGCCTTAACTACATCATAACAATCTTGTATAAGGATAAGATGTTCCATAAATAGGCCATTCTAGACGTTTCTGCAGTGTCTGCAAATATCTATAGGTATCCTAGAGGAAATACTAAATAAATGATTAATGTATTAGCTGAACTGCAAAGAAATGAGAGACAAAGCATGAGGTCTATACTTAGAAGGAATTCAGACCGACAGAAGGGCAAAGAGTGTAGAGACATGATAACTGAAATGTGAAGAAACGCAATGTAAAAAAACAAATTGATGCATTAAGGCAATGTGTGATAAATGAGGACAAAGAGAATTATAGGCTGGAGAGGAATGTGAGAAATGAGTTTTCAAGATAAATAGAATGCATATATTCAGTGTAGTGCTGGTTGTGAATAGTTTTCTAAACACTGATAACTACAGTACCTGTTTCACCTCTTCACTAAATGACTTGAAACATTTTGCTTGATATAGCTCTATTACCAGTGGGAATCTGCCTATGGAGGACAAAGTATCCATTAACTTGTCTGAAACACAGTTAAATCTAGAAGAAAAGTTAAAGAAAAAAACAACAACTAAAATTAAAAGAAAAGTGCAATAAAAATAGTAGTAAAACAGCTAACCACAATATACTTGTCTCCCAATGTTACACAGTGGAATACAGGAAGCTTACAAAATGTATGGGCAGGGTCTTTATATTGTTGCCAACGATCTATTTCACTTTTACCCATAGGATTTTAATAGAATTATGCCAGGCTATGAATGAATTCTCTGTTATTTCAGTACCTCTAGGGGTAATTATAGTGTCACAGAGATGGTGGCACATTAAAGGAGCTGTTCGGGAATTGGGCAAACTCCTGTGGAAGCTAGGGGAAGTATAAAATTTAATAGAATGCATATACACCACCTCCAGTGTCCACTCAGTCTCACACTAGTCATCGCACCACACTCACATATGTCATTGGTTCCTTATCCATGACTGCTGAGGCCCTGGCTGGTCTCAGAGGTCACCTGGTACGCAGGACTTCTAGAATGAGACTGAATGGATGCAGACAACAGAGCACCACTGAAAGACCAACATGCTTTTTTAAATTTTACACCTCCCCTGCTTCCATGGGGGTTGGTCCAACCCCTTTAACTACTGCACAGAACTATACTGTTGACCTGTAGGTTAGTCTGGGCACTGCTGTATTAAGCTGGGTGAAAAGAATTACCGCGTCCATTAGTTCTCAGGCCTTAACTTTCACCTGAATCTTTTATATATAAGACTACTGCTGATTTACAGTCCCTCCTATGCATCCAGATGGCAGAATCACTTAGGAAGACAAACTGAGTCCTTGTACCATAAATAAACAATATCAAGGATGGCATAGAATGTAATAAGCAGACTGCACCACCGTAATGGATAGTCTCAAACAACAAATATTTTGTACCACAACCACAAACATTTTACCAAGATTATGTACTTTATTTGCAGCATAGGGAAATGAAATGAAGGTACAATGATTGAACGGTAAGTTCTTCATGGTTAAAGCAGAATTGTATTGTAAACATTGTATTATTCTACTGTGTTACAGAGTACATGCTCTATAAGAAATAGCAAAAAAATCTCTTTTCTTCTTTATTTAGAATGTCATTATTTGAAAACAAAGAAGTTCTATATATGACACAGTATGATCCTGCTACTGTTACTGTCCTCCAAATACAATACCCTCCAATGGAGTAACAAGATACCATAAAATGCATATTCTTGTTTCTTCTTGAATACTGAGCACACCATGCTCTACAAGAAGTTCTATATATGACACAGTATGATCCTGCTACTGTTACTGTCCTCCAAATACAATACCCTCCAATGGAGTAACAAGATACCATAAAATGCATATTCTTGTTTCTTCTTGAATGCTGAGCACACCATGCTCTACAAGAAGTTCTATATATGACACAGTATGATCCTGCTACTGTTACTGTCCTCCAAATACAATACCCTCCAATGGAGTAACAAGATACCATAAAGTGCATATTCTTGTTTCTTCTTGAATACTGAGCACACCATGCTCTACAAGAAGTTCTATATATGACACAGTATGATCCTGCTACTGTTACTGTCCTCCAAATACAATACCCTCCAATGGAGTAACAAGATACCATAAAGTGCATATTCTTGTTTCTTCTTGAATACTGAGCACACCATGCTCTACAAGAAGTTCTATATATGACACAGTATGATCCTGCTACTGTTACTGTCCTCCAAATACAATACCTTCCAATGGAGTAACAAGATACCATAAAATGCATATTCTTGTTTCTTCTTGAATACTGAGCACACCATGCTCTACAAGAAGTTCTATATATGACACAGTATGATCCTGCTACTGTTACTGTCCTCCAAATACAATACTCTCCAATGGAGTAACAAGATACCATAAAATGCATATTCTTGTTTCTTCTTGAATACTGAGCACACCATGCTCTACAAGAAGTTCTATATATGACACAGTATGATCCTGCTACTGTTACTGTCCTCCAAATACAATACCCTCCAATGGAGTAACAAGATACCATAAAGTGCATATTCTTGTTTCTTCTTGAATACTGAGCACACCATGCTCTACAAGAAGTTCTATATATGTCACAGTATGATCCTGCTACTGTTACTGTCCTCCAAATAAAATACCTTCCAATGGAGTAACAAGATTCCATTTGTCCCCATAGGAAATCTGTAATTGGCCCCTGTTTAACCATGAAAACAATCATCTTCAAGGGAGGTCAAGAAATTATTATGATCTTCATTATATCCCCTGTGTCTTCTCTTTCCATCTCTGACCTCACAAAGCTCTGTATTATGTTATATTTTGCTTTTCCTCCCTTTCACCTTCCCTGCCTATTTCTTTCTCCTCCATCAGATTCCTTCTCTTTTCCAGTTCCAGTAGCACATACCTGCCTCCCAATTTTGAGACTTGCTTTTACAGTACTGAGTTCCCAGCTGCTATATATCAGCTACTCTTGAAGTCATATCCTTGATGTCTTCACAATTTTACAGTTTTTTTACATCTTTGCAGGCTAATAATTCCTATTTCCAGGCATAGCTGAGTGCAAGCCCTTGTGCAAATGCTTCCATCGGAAGCTCAATCTCAATAAAACATTGCATGCATGCTGTATACTTTTTATGGTACCTTGTAAATAATTGTTGTACCTCATACAATTTTCTTTACTTCTTCTTAGATCCATATCTTATGCCAAATATTGTTATTACTAGAAATAGTTATTGAAGTATGACAATTATTTGTTGCATATCAAGTTGTATTTCTATCTTTGTTGGGAGTCTAACCACCAATCCTTATACTGCAGGTGATTCCTCTGCTGTGCAGGTAGTTGATCTTCACTGGCTCTAACAATTTCTAAGAGTAGGAATACCTCTTTTAGCTGCAGAAATACAGCATTTTGGCTGCTGTGGAAATGCAGTGGGAAAAAAATTATGTTTTAGGCTATGGCCCCACATTGCGGGCTGCAGCAAA
The DNA here is from genome assembly GCA_947044405.1 of Leptodactylus fallax. Classification (NCBI taxonomy): domain Eukaryota; kingdom Metazoa; phylum Chordata; class Amphibia; order Anura; family Leptodactylidae; genus Leptodactylus; species Leptodactylus fallax. The sequence goes on from CAMRHE010000094.1 coordinate 1,426,611, forward strand.
AAAGCACTGCAGCAACGCATCACTTTCACAGAAAGGTTTCCTCTGTGGACTTTCTGCTTCCATTATAGCTATAGGGAAACCACTGGCGTTTCCATAGGCATAATTGACATGACATGCTGCGATTTCCAAAACCGTGACTGTTTTGGAAAACGTAGTGTGTCCACAGCGCATATTTTTTCGTAAGGTGTGGATGGGATTTTCTAGAATCTCATCCACCTTGCAGTGACTGTAAAATGCCGCGGTTAACGCCACGTGGGGCCCCGGACTCACAGTACAATGAAGTAAATGAGATTTCATTTAATCTCATACACACAATATCATCCGACATTTTCAAGATTTCAACTTCATGAAAGATTTGTGCATATCACATAAAATTATTTGTAAAAAATGAAATAATCTGTTGTAAAGGCACATGATCTGGGTTCACTGCAGCTGACTTTGTAGCCTTTCACATGATAAGCAGAAATTCCATTAAGCATTAATGAGCACAAGCAATGGTGGATTTTTAATTAAATACCTTTATAGAAATGGAGATTTAAAAAGAAAAACATCTACACCAGGACTGAGAAAGGAGACATTTCCAGTATGATCATTGTAAAGCTAACAAAAATGAGCCTTACAGTAGCAATAATTGTCTTCCTTAGGAATATTGAATGATTGTGACAGCATTTACTATTACAGTGTGTAAGGTGGTACGGAGCCACACCTTACTTAGATGGCTGTTCCCCCCACTGGTCCACATAAACAGTTGCATAGTTAGGCAGGGGAGGGATTCAGCTGCTGTTCATACTGCACATGTGGTTTCACCAAGGCACAGCTTTGGCTCAGTGTGAAACAGCCTGGCCTACTCCAGCCACTGCTGCACAGGTTGTTCTGCACTGTGTTGTGTATACTTTGCAGGTATATGATTTGTACTATTAGATGTACTGATTACTGTGTGCCACATGAGTGTGGCCAATGCAGGTCATAATGCAGGCTTTAGGGTCTTAATCGGTGGAATGGAATAGTGCCTAAGGATCTGTTCAGATGGCATAAAATGAAGATGAATTGAGGAGGACTTCCGCTTCAGATTCCTTTTCATTTTCCTATTGTCTAGCTCTCCGGGTGGAAAGCTGAAGCAGGGGTTATGTTTTCCAACACAGCTTTAACTTGTTGATCAAGTAAGCTGCAGATTCTGTGTCTTGAGCTGCAGATTTTCCAGAATCCATGGCAAGATCAAGCAGGATGCCTATTTTTTCCATTATTTTCATCCTTTCTGAGAGTTGTCTGCTTCATCCTGAGGAAAACCTCTTTTACTATTTGCTACAATTGTGTCATTTAGCAGAGCAATCCATTACTGTAACCGTAAAGAACCCTTTCCTATATTGATAATTAATACTTTTTATAATACACATTTAAAGGATCCCTGGTACACTGTACAGATCTTGGAATAAATAATTCAAGTACCAATTCTTCGTAATGTCCTTGTAAGCATTTATACATATTGATTCTCCAAAGCTTGAATCAATCTGGTTCACTGCAAACCTTGGATCTATGTAATCAGTTCTACCATCTATAGTGATAGTAGTCACAGATGTATTAGTAATATGTTTTATTAAGAATTTTTTTTTTCATATTTTCCATATTCCTTTCTCTCTCATTTCCTTCATTTGACTCTATATGCATGTTGTGTTACATTTTTGCATGCTTTTGCCAATGTTTTTCTCTTTTTGTCTCTTTTCACAATTAGGTCAAATGGCCAGGTTTAGCTTTTTTACTGAGACTCAAAAGAGAGACAATGAAGAGAAGGAGAGCTAAATGCAATAGATGTTCTACTTGCTACATTATAAACCACGGTATATAATTTACTTATCTTTACAATACCCGCAGTATCTTTCAGACATGATTCACATTTGTCCCTGAATACCACGAGTAATGTGTAAACCATCCAGCAGTGCTTTTAGTGCTAGAAAGGGCTAGCATTTTTCCATATCTGTTTGTGTGCTAGCAGGCCATTCTACACGATGTACTTTGTTAATTCTGTTGAGGTGGTGTGACAATGACAAGCAGGGCAGACAAGGACAAGGAAAAAGAAAGACACATCCATCAGCTGCTAAACCTTGTGCAACTTCTTTAGTGACCAAAGGTATACAGGTCCGACTATAAAATAGTTTGAACAGGTTAAATACAAGGTTGATAAAGCAGGATGTATTGATATGCATGTGAAGGCAATGGAAAATGTCTACATTGTGCTCATAAGAGGGTACAGACAGATCTAACACAATGCAGCTAAAAGACGACATAATGATAGTGAAAAAGACAGAGGCGATGGATTACCATAGGCAGCAAAGGGAGGGTAGTCAGTGATGGGGTGACTGAAAGAAGGCAGAAGGACACAGGCCCCTGAGCACTGACCTGTACTGTGTGACATTCAGGCAGAGATAAAAACAAATCAGTGAGGTGTCAGCATGTTCTTTAGGAGGAGGGAGTGAGGACACTGCCGGGCAGGGAAAGGAATAGAGGAGGGGGACCAGCGCTATACTTGCTAGAATGAATTTTTATTTCATATTTGCTTTGCCTTACTTTATCAAGGCACGGCTGCAGCATGACATGTCCAGGATCCTTGTGTGTAGGAATTGTAATTGTCTAATATTTAGGTAGGACTTCTAAAAATAACTGTACAAGACCAGTGTCCGTTGTGAATATTTAGCTGCCCTCCGGCACTGAAAAAGGCTCAGCCATGAATTCACTTACTGCACTTCTAAAAGTTATCTAAATACTAAGACTAAGGTCATATACCAAGACCTGGCCTGCAGCTTGCCTAGCTTTTCCAGTGCAGATATTAGATGGGGGATTTTTCAGAAGTCTTAAACAGTATACCACCCACAGGGATTAACAGGCTGGCTCCACGCTACACCAGTGCTTACAGAACTTAGGCCAAAAACACACACCAACACTCGCAGGTCATGGTTTCAGCAGGCACTTTAGTTGGAGGTAGTTGTTGGCTACAGCAGGGCTTCAGATCAGATTGCAGCAGTTACATAGCAGATTCATCGTAGTTTCACAGAACGCAGCTTTGGAGCATTCCTGATCTCACACATGTTGTGCTCGGCTCATATATAGGTGTCTGCTGTTGATTCCTCCACTTTTGGAAAAGCCCAGGTATCCATTATGGACTCTATCCTGATGAGTAACCACACTGATCGCATTGAACTTCCAGACTAAACTCCTAAAAGGTTCAGGAAAACTCCTATTATAGGGAGACTTTCCTGCTCCAGCGTGACTGCAAAGTGATAGGGTGCAGCATGCATAGACTGTAGCACAAAGCCACTGCCCACTGCACAGTCAATAGGTGAAACAAACGTTTGAGTGCTTAGGGAGTCATTGCACTGTCCAGAAAATATCCAAATAGTATTGGGTTATGCACTCTTTAAATGAATGAATCAACTGTCCCGGTGCTTGTAGAGATATAACATTCCAGAAAAATAGAGAATTCCACTGCACTCACAATCTTGATATAAAAGTATCAAACTTTATTAAATATCAATATTAACATCATAAAGTTCTGTATAGTGGCAGCATTAGTGGGTTAGTCACGTACGTTTCATGTCAAGTGGACATTTCGGTCCTAAATGGGGCTTTCTCAACCGATATCCCAGAACCGTATATACATGGTGCGCTCCTTGTGATATACGCATATCAACGCAGCATTGAAGATAGATAGGTTAAGGTCACATGAATAAAATGCTGTTTTCCCATGATCAATGGCGCCTCCTTTGTTGAACTATTTCCGTTTTTGTCAATATGCAAATTAGATTTTGGAGCAATGACAATGGCTTCATTGCTACAAAGAGCTATTTTACATATTGACAAAAACAGCAATATCTTGGCAATGGAGATACCAATGCACAAGGTGAAAACACTGTTTGATTCAGGTGACCCTAACCTTTCTATCTCCAGGGCTGGATTGATATGATAGGTTCTTGTGACAGACTCCCTTTAAAGCTATTATTGTAGAAAAGGAAGGTTTTCAACATGTTACATGATCATGCAGCAGAAAGGCACAAAGTTATTGATTCTGAAAACCCAAATGACTCAAAAAGTGATAGTGACGCCTTAGGATAGGTCATAATTGTGTGATTGTGAGGGTCTCTCCCCTGCAGTACCTGACACCATAATGTGTATGCACATGTGGTTGTGTCTGGTACTGCAATTTGGTTCAATAAAATGAACATACAGTAGCTGAGCTGCTATACTAGAGGCTACACCACAAACATATACATCAGTACCGCAGAGAACAGGCTGAAGCTTTCTAACAAGTGCCTTGCCCCTTTGAAGAGTTTATTATTGGTGGTCCCTTGGACATTCTCTTCTTTTGGCACTGCAATAGAAATGAACACTTTTTGCTTAGTTGCTTTGTTCCTTGTAGTTGATTAGAGTTGAGGTTATTGGGGTTACCCTATAAAATGAGCTTATCAGAGGCACAACATCAAGCTTCTGGGCCCCAGTGTAAAATGTGTACCAGGCCCCTCAACCATAATGTATTGCTTATAGCACTGGTCTCCTAGTATTGGGATTGAACATCTTATGGACCCCTTAAGGGTCCAAAGCTCTGGTGTGCTCGCACCCTCTGCAGCCCCTCAAGTTACACCTCTGGAGCTTATCACTCAGAGGCCTTTCTGATAACATCGAGATTGTCCTAAGCATGCAGAACCTTAAAGGTGATTTACTATTTTAGTATATGCTATAGCTTATTGTGACACTGCTGAGAAAAAGAATAATGACAGGCCAGCAAGTTGACCTGAAAATGTGAACTATATATTTGGTAAATGCTGATTTTCAGTGAATATACCATCCGCATTTGACAAGTTGGCCTGTTATGTTCAAGCAAGTTTTAGATAGAACTGTGCTCCTCCTTGCCATACAGCATTTCCAACCCCCTCGCACACCACATTAGTCACATTTCCAAGCCAGCACCTAATTGATGCCCAGAGCACCAGAAGTCATCCAAATGCAATCCCCCATAGATGTAGTTCTCCCATCAATCTACCTGCATACACCCTTGTGTGGAACAGCATTGAAAACTGCCTGAGGAATGCCTGGAGGCTGAGAACACGCAGTTCCCTAAAGACACAGTGCTGCATTGTAAATGTAGCACTGAGAACAGCTCCCAAGAGTAGACAGTATGTGCAGGTAGACTATTAGAGTATTGTACAGACAGCAAGCGTACAGGTGGCCAAAGATGCAGAAAATAAAAAACAAGCAGTCTTGATGAGAAGCCGAAAAAGAAAGCTTTAACCGTTTGTAGAACAGTCATACAAATGGCTGAAAGAGTTAATTACACATATTAGTAAATACAGGAATGCAGTTATTAATTTATATTGCTATAAATACATCTGAGATCTTCTATTCATACTAGGTACTATCCCATGTATTGTGTATGCATACCCCGACATTAGCCTTGGTAACATGCTAAAGCCACAATAAAGTTATGTTTACACTGTGTGTGGTGTGTACGGTACGTGGAGTGTGTGTACCATAAAAGAAATACTCCTAGCACATAGATGGAATAGGTTCTTTTTGCATCTTTGACTATCTTTGCACTTGGTCAACACAAAAGAACAACAAACCCAGTAAACTTAAAACTCAAATGAACGGGACTGAGTTGTATGCCTGGCCATGTTACCCATGGATGTGATGCCACTGCCTGAGAAGAGGAAGTGAAGTGGATAACAGGGGTTGTAAAAAATACATGCCATAAGATTTCTGCTATACCACGTGTAGATTGCAAGCAGTCTTAGGCCTGCTGCCTACAAGCTGCTTGGAAGCGTGCAGTAAGTAACAGTTTATTAGTCACCAATCTACTCCTGATTTGTAAAGTGCTACGGAATATGTTGGCACTATATAAATAAAGTTATTATTATTATTATTATCCACAACCCTGCCTGATACATCAGAGTGGAGAAAGAGCGGGGCCAGGGAGCAAAGCAGTAAGTAATGAGTTAATACTCACTGCTTCCTTCTAGGAGTGTGATCATTGAGTGTGTAATTAAACTCATTTGGGGGGCATTGAGGGGAAATTATCATGTATGGGAGCAGTAAGGAGGGCATTATCCTGCATGGAACAACTGAAAAAATATTAAATGGTTTAGACAACCACCACAAACTAGCCATTCCTGAGCAACTCAGCTACCAGTAAGGTTGACATGCCAGGAGTCAAATTTCTCATCAGTATATGATGTGTAGCAGTGAGTTTAGGCAGGACTGTTTTAACATATTGTTGGGCCCAGGCAAAGGTTTTATAAATGGAACCCCCCATCAACACCACTTAGACATACCTCCCAACTTTCAGAGGACATAAAGAAGGACCCCTATTGTGCCCTTCAGCTTATAGCATACAGTGATAATACCTGCATCACACAGTATAATGTCCACTAAGTAACCCAAATTATAATACCCTATTAATAGCCTCCACATGGTATAATGCGCCTTAGTGGTCCTCACACAGTGTAATACCTCCTTAATGTCCCCATACAATACAATGCCCCTCAGCAGTTCATTAGACATTAACATTCCCCCCCAGTAGCCCATCACACATTAAACTTTCCCCCAGCGACCCATTACACATGAAGATGTCTTCCCAATGGCCCCTCAGACAGTATATATATTAAACAAAAAAAAAATATACTCACCTAGCCCCATTCCCACGTTGCTGCTTTTAGGCTCTGGCTCTAGTACGGTCTGTTGCTGTGCACCTCCCAAACTCAGACAGCACTAGTCGAGGCTGAATGGTGGAGCATGAGGCTGATAGCCCTGTGCTCCACTACTGTATTCAACTCTGCTTCCTGAAGACACAGATAGAGCTGAATAGGGACCCATCGTCCTAAATAGCAGGACAGCATCTGAAATGCAGGACTGTCCCGAGGAGGGCCTGCTGCCATAGGGCCTGGTGGAAGTGCACCTTTTGTGCTGCAGTACTTAAACCTTATATATATATATATATATATATATATATATATATATATATATATATTACCACATTATACAGTGAATGTGCAGTGCATCTTCTGGCATGTAAACATTACCTGGAGTCACGCTGTTCTGGAACAAGTGATCTGCAGGTTTTGCCTTTTGGGCCCCCTCAGATCTAATATTGATGGCCTAACGTAAGGATAGGCCATCAGTAATAGAAAGGTGAATAACACCTTTAATATAAGGGGACATAATTTTTATAAAAGGATTATTAATGTGGGGACAGGGGATACTCAGTGTTATAGTAGACAATGTGGTGGGGCTCCATGGGGGGGGTGACTTTGTGTTAAAAGGGGGCATGGCCTGTCAAATTACCAAAAGGAGAATATGAATTGTAATGCAGTAATATACTCTTAATTCTGAACTTACACCTATCCTACGGTGCTTTTCTACCGTATCTTTTTCAATCCTATAGAGATGAATGAAGCTGCACAGCACATGCTCAACCATCGCTCTGTTCTTAGAGTTCTCATGATTGGTAGTGGTCTTATTAGCCAGACCCCAAACTGATAAGATATTTATCACCTATCCTATAACTCCCTTTAAGGTCCTAAGCGTGCCCGTGTAGTATAAGAATGTACATGGAATATATACAGACAGAAACATTAAGGCTCCAAAAAGTTGACGTTTATTTATTTTTTTCTCTATATCATCTATTAGTATGCCTCTATTATACACAACACAAGTGGAACCAATATTATCATTTCTCATAATGTAGTTAAAGGGGTTCTCCAAAACTTGGTATTGATGGCCTATCCTTAGGATGCTGACACAGGTGGGTGCATTGTAGCATTGAATTGCTGCCCTACCAAGCTGATAGGAGAGCTTGATAAAACTCAATGCTCAGATAGTGCAAGGGGTGAGTACAGTACTGAGTGGGGAGCCAGGATTATTGTTTCTGAAGGGCAGGTAGGAAACCCTTGACATCTCTTAGAATCAAAGTCACCCAGGGACAGGTGCAGTACTGTTCCTAGAAGAAAACAGTCAGGTTTGTTTTTCTAGACAACTTTTTTGGTTTCTTAGCCCAACAACCATATTTTGCCTGGATTCCCTATCAGTTTTGGTTCCTTACATACCACTGTACCTACTATATTACCCCTATCAGCATCTACCAAAAACCACCATGTATATATTACCCCCTGGTAGCACCAAATGCAGGACCACGGTGGAGCTCAAAATACCACCCTGGAAGCACCATATACCACAACTCAGCACAAAATATTTCTTGAACAGCACCAAGCAAATATAACCCTTCAGTGCAAAATACCTCCTCAGAAGCGCCAAGCAAATCCCATTGTGAAGCACATTATAATACCAAATACCACAGTTCAACTCAAAACCTGCAGTGCCAAACAAAAAAGACAGTACAACAGTAAAAAATACCTCCCCAAAAGTCTCAAATGCCTCAAGACAGCACAAAATACTTCCCCAGCAGTGCAAAATACCACAGTGCTGCAAAATCATCAGATGCACTCAACAAATATTAGAGTTCAGCCCCACTAACAGCAAACCCGTGCCACTCCTCCCCACGAGCAGCAGCACTGTCCCATTTTCCACCCTTTAAATCATGTACTAGACAAAATAATGTAATGCTCCTCTTAGCAAGGTGAAACTTAAATACAGAGCTGGTAAACACTTTGCCTTTATATGAGCCATTGTTATGGCGCATTCTTATTTATGTCCATTTTGTTACTATAGAGCACTATTCTTACATTTCTATTCAGGGAATAAGAACTATATCCAAGAGTATACAGATAAGGGCCCTTGTGGTAGAAGCATTTGGTAGAGATTTCTTCAAGTAACTGTGTGGATTGTGCCCCGTAGAAAAGAACCTAAGCACTGAAAGATGCTTTTGTTTATTAGGAAGATATCGATAATTTCAGTAAAAATAAAACCTGCAATCTGGCATTAACAAGACCTGTTAGGAACTAGATAATGAAATATTTTGGATTACTAATCATAGAAAAGTGCATAAAATATACATTATAGAACTTGATGAATACAGTCAAACATAAAATGCTCATTAAGAATATATTATTACTTTTTGTTTGTTGGTTTGCTCAGTGGTATTATATGTTATCTCTGCTCTATATTTTCATTCTGATCTAATGAAATCCAAGAATAAAGAGATTGTTGAAAACTAGAAGAAAATGGCTGCTTTCTTCCAAAAACTGTGCTACATCTGTCCATAAGTTGTGTCTAGTATTGTATCTATGCTACACTGTAGTGAATGCAATAACACACACAACCTGTAGACAGGTATGGTATTGTTGTGAAATAAGGCAGCCATGCTTTTCTAATCCTCAATAACCCCTTTATCTCCTCCTCAATACTACCAGGCTGAGCCTAGGTTTCTCTGTGCTCCACTTCTTGCTCCCAGCCCTGAAAGAAATGGCAGGGAATGTGCACTTAATCAATCACTGGTTGAGGTGAGTCAATGATGGACTTAGTAGGCATTTCCAGCTGTTTCCTGCTGTGCCAGGATGTGGTCAGAAAGGGGAACACAGCAGGGACGGAGGCAACATCATACAGACAGCAGCAGGCAATTAGTGAGATAACTATAAGATCTTTTATCCTTTAACCCTTCCTGCTGCAGACATTTTTTGATTAGCAATTTTCGATTTTGACTCCCTGTCTTCCAAAGACCATAACCTTTTTATTTTCCATTCACATAGCCATATGAGAGGGCTTAATGTTTGTGGGACAAATTGTTCTTCATAATGGTACCATTTATTATTCTATACAATGTACTGGGAAGTTGAAAAAAAATTTAGAATGGGGTGATATTGGAGAAAAACTGGGTTTGCGCAACTTTCTTACGGGCTTTGTTTTTATGGCGCTCACTGTGCAGCCAAAATGACGTATCATCTGTATTCTATGGGTTGGTACAATTCTGGGGATACCAAATTTTTATAGTTTTTTTTTACGTTTTAAGCCCTTAAAAAAAAAAAACTGCATATTTCCATGTACGGGGAATACATAAGGCATCTTTTTTTGCGGGACCAGATGTGCTTTTTATTTATACCAATTTTGGGAATGTCTATTGTTTTGATCGCTATTTATCAAAGTTTTTATGACAAGATGGGAAAACTATTTTTATAAGTTTGTAGACTGGGCATTTTCAGACACAAGGACACCGAATGTGTGTGCACTTCACTTTATATAAGTACTTTATGTGTTCTAATGAAAGGGGGGTAATTTGAATTTTTAGTTCTTTTTTAAAAAATATATATCTATATATATAGATATATATATTATTTTTTTTTTTTTTTTTTTAAACACTGTAATTTTTAGACTTCCTATGAGTCTTGAACTCCACGGGGTTTGATCACTAGTGTAATGCATTACAATTCTAAGGCATGGAGCAACCTGTAATAGAAGTGAATAGGAGACAAGTCTGGGAGCCTTCAATAGGCTCCCAACTGTCATAGTAATGGATTGTCAGACCTGGATCTCACTCCTGGCGCCGAAAATCCATAGGAAAATGTCGGCGCCCTCATACCGCAGGTAAAATGGCACTTCGGTCAGCTGTGACCAAGGCTCCAGGGGGTTAATGCCTGAAATCAGTGTGGGAACTGCATGCCGCATTTCAGTGCTCACTGTACAACCCCTGGCACATTATGGTAAATCACCTAACAATATTCTCCATTTGGTTTCTTTTTTTGGTGCATTGAGCCATCAATGATGTAGTGTGTAGCATTATGTTTCTAATAGTAGAGAAGCAAGGCACATTAAAGTAGTATGTCTCTGAATCTCCTGGGTGGAATTTAATACTATCCTGTGATATAAGTTTATATTTAGGTGCAAAAGTGTAATGGTTTTTATTGTGCTGACCACCAGCTCTGCTATTGAAAACTTATATGTTACAATGTACTTTATGTAATGATTTAGGTCAGATTTACGCAGAAATATAGAAAATTCTAAAGGGCTCACAAACTTCCAAGAACCACTTTTAGACTGATGCCCCACGTTTTGGAAAGGCAACATTTTTTTATTGCAGAATTTGCTGCGTTTTTTTGAGCCAAAGCCAGGAGTGGATTGAGCAAAAGGTAGAAGTATAAGAACTTCTTATATATTTATTTCCCCATTTCTTTTGTAGCCAATCTTGACTTTGGCTCAAAAAACCTCAACAAAATCTGGAACAAAATAAGGTGCGTTTATGCAACGTGGGGCCTCAGCCTTAGCCTTAGTGTGGATAAATGTAGTCATGGAAACAAGTCTTACAATTATGTATTAAATAATAAAACACTGGGTAAGATTTCTGCTGAAAAAAATTGGGGACATTGGTAAACAGTAAACTTAATTTTAGCAACCAGTGTCAGGCATCTGCTACCAAAAGAAAAGAAAATCATTGGTTGCATTAGGAGAGGATTAGATATTAACAACAATATTTCATTTTGCCTCTATACAAATCATTGGTCAGGCCACATGTAGAATACTGTGCACAATTTTGGGCACCTGTATATAGGAAGGATATAGCTGAACTGGAGCGGGTGGAGAGGAGGGCCATCAAGTTAATTAAGGGGATGGGTGGAGTAACGTATAAAGACAGATTATCAAACTTGGGGTTGATCAGTTTGGAAGAGAGACGGTTTAGGGGGCAACCTATTTATGATGTATAAATATATGAATGAACAGTACAGTGATCTTTCCAATGATCTCTTTAACCCGAGGCCTTTCATTGTGACATGGGGGTATCCTCTACGTCTAGAGGAAAAAAGGATCCTACAGTAAGAGTAGTAGGACTATGGAATTTACTGCCACATGATGTGGTGATGTCTGATAACTTATACGTTATAAGTTCAAGATGGGCCTGGATAAGTTTCTTGAAAGTAAAAGTTATGGGAGCTAGAAATTTTTAGGATAGGATGTTGATCCAGGGACTTGGTCCAATTGCCATGTTTGGAATTAGGAAGGAATTTTTTCCTCTGATTAGCATCTATATAATATTTTTTTTTTTGTGCCTTCAACTTGGTATGTTTATAGCTTGTATTTGATGGACTTGCAACCTTTATCCAACTATGTTACTATGTCACTGTATATGCTCATGCAAAATAAATGGGAAATATGGAACTATAGTAGTCAAAAAAACTCATTTGGGTCCTTGTCAACCACAGAGTATAATGGAGGGAGGATAAAAACCGCTGCGTTTTACAGTACCTGTAACCAACAGTACCTATACTGGCTAATCCCATCCACACATTGCAGAAAAGTACAGCGAACTTACTGCGATTTCAAAAACCATTGTGTTTTTGTAAATCGCAACATTTCAATTATACCCACGGAGGTAAACTCTGCCAACTTTCTGTGAAAAGTGCTGCGGGAAAAACCGTGATGCATTTCCACTACATTTTTTTTTCCTGCATCATTTTTTTGTATGTGGCTCGCTATGTGGGGCCTTAGCCTAAAGGAGAAACTCAATAGTATAGGAGCAAAGCTCTGTGCATATTGGTGCAGTATGCCTCTGAATCTCCTGGGTGGGATTGAATACTACCCTGTGACATCACAAAACTTTTTTCATATTTAGGTCCAAAGTGTAATGGCTTTTATGGTGCTGAGCTGACCACCAGCTCTGCTATTACAAATTATATGCTATAAAGTCTGTGATTTAATGTTTAAAGAGGTTATGTGGGGAATAATATTTCTGAACATCCACACATCTACGGCATAATAAATAGTGTACAACTTGCTTTATGAGATCTTCATAATAAATATATTACAGTATACAATATAAAGGTCATATTCACCACATTGTTACAAATCCTCTTTAGAGGGAATTATCTGAATAGTCTATACACATGAGACAAAGAGGGTGAAGCCGTGAAATGTAGCAGTCATGTCCATGCGACTTTCTGCTCCTGAACAGCGTCTCTGCTGCCACATGTGTATAGACTATATGGGACTATTCAAATGATTCTCTGTAAAAAGGATTTGCAACAATGTCTTGGATATTACCTATAATATTGTATAGTGTGATATATTTATTATGAACATCTTATAAAGCAAGTTATGCATTGATTTATTATAGAGTGGATGTTTGGATGTTTATACATGTGAGGAGCAAGACCTCATACACATGGATTATAGACATACATGTGGCTAACACAATGGTGCTTTTGATCTGGTGAATAATATTTTTCGGGCAATGTACTCACTGCACCATATGAGCAAAGTAATTATATTAGTAATATACACCCTAATCCCCCATCATTCCAATTTTTAGGTTTTCATAGATCTGGGGCCAGAAATCTTGTCTCTCTACCTCCATTGTTGATATTCTGACTTTGTGTCATGTGACCAACCCTACTCTACTCAGTGTGCAAACAGCAGGAGTAGAGCAGGCGGTTGGTCTGGTGACACAGAGTCATTAGCCAGTAGAGGAGGGAAAGAGACAAGACTTCCATCCCCTGCAGCACAGTGAAAATGTAAAAATCGGTGTGGTACACTGCCCCCCAAAAATATTATTCCCTACATAAATCCTTTATGAAGGATCCTACCATCTGTGCTTTCAAGTTTCAAAATGAATATGGATTAAATAGGAATTACCTCCAAGAGAGAAAGGTCTACACCTCCCCGCCATGCACTGACAGACATGTCAAAGAGCATGTGATTAGAGGTGACAAAGTGTGGTGGCATCTAATCTGCTGTAGATTACTAGAACTAGGGAGGCATCAGTAGAGCGTGGCCTTCATTGACTTTGACAGTATCCATTTAAGGGCTCAAGTTCATTATATGCAGCATTGTTATATATGTACTGTATAATTATATAAGCTTAATGGTGGCTTTTCACTGTAATATGGTTCCGATTCCTCTTTACTGTAACATTTGTGGGAGTAAGGTCATCTTGCATTTGCCTACTAAAAGCCAGAACTATTTCGACACGGACAGTTCTAATTGACTAAAATATCCTGCGCACATTATTTTCCCATACGTCTTACTGGAAATGGGAAATAATAAAGTTTACCTATAAATAGTTGAAAAGTTTCCATCTTCCAGTCTTCTATCTGAAGATAATTCCCCGACCTATTAAATACTTATCAATGTTAATTGCCTTTTAAATATACTTTGATATTGAAAGTGTTCTTATCGTTCATAGCTCTTGTAAGTGAAGTATGAATGATCCGGCCTGTTTATTTCCATTCTGCGTGCCACAATACATATTAATTAAGAGCAGCCGGCAGTCCAAAATCATTTCAGAAGCAGCAGAGCCGGTACTGCATGGGTGATTTCATTCACTCGGTTGCAAATTCAATGTGTTTTTTGATGTGGGAATGAACCTTTAACCTCTCCTCCGCTTTCGATAATAAAGAGCCCTCTGGCAGTAAGTCTGATATTAAGTAGGAGTTAAGGCAGGTGGAAGCTTTGCTCACAGAGGGCACAGGTGTCACCCTCTTCACATAATTAGCAAACATCCATCCCCAGCAAGACATAGGACATCAATCAAAGCCATTACCAGCCAGACTTACAGAACATTGCTGTGGCTGTCCAGTGCAGAGGTAATGAGTACGTCTGCCTACCCATTTATCAGCATCCACTTTCATTATTCTTACATAGAAAGGGCCACAGAATGGAGTTTCCCTTGTAGATTTTTTTAACAGCACAAAAGGCGTCGTCTTAAACTATATTGTACCCGTAACTTGAAATAATTGTACTTGAAATATGTTCTTAAGTAAAGCAATAAAGCCTGGTCACTCCATGCCAACTAGCAACCACCCATATGGGTTAGTAGAAAGGACAAATTCAATTATAATAAAAAGTGATTTTCCAGGAGAGTGGTTTTCTAGCCTGCTCTACTGTTAACTAAAAGACGTAGGCATGGTTTTCATTTATATACAGTGTGCAAGCCCTCTGTTAATGTCAACCTGTATATACAGCACCTCATAGGCCAATTACCCATGAACATACAGTAATACTGGCCATTTTACAGTCGCAAATCCCAGTCTGACTACATGTCTGATCAGGTCTGCAGTCAGGTTGAGGTTTACACCTGTAATATGGATGCGGAAATGCAAATGTAAAATTAGCCTCAAACTCATGGGTCCATAAACATATTAGTCTGTAATGTGTCTTACACTGGTCAGACTATGTGGCTCTCTATGTGGCTAAGGCTAAGGCCCCACGTAGCATCCCGCTTTTCACAGAAAGTTCACAGAGCTTTCTTCTGCAGACTTTCTGCTTCAGTTATACCTATAGGGAAAACGCCGTCTTTTCTGTAGGTATAATTGACATGCTGTGATTTACAAAACCGGGACGGTTTTAGAAATTGCAGCGTATCTGCTGCGCGTATTTTACCGCAAAGTGGGGATGGGATTTGCTAGAATCCCATCCACTTTGCTGTGATTGTAAAATTCCGTGTTTTTTTTCCACGATAGGCACACTGCAGCGTTTACGCCACATGGGGCCCCGGCCTTAAATGGGTTTACCTTTTATCTGCTGCATAGGCTGTGAAGATGCTATGCAGTTCCACATATCATAGAATAAGCAGAGGATGTTATACAATGTCATAATCATCCAAGGTTCAATATATTTAACCTTGGAGGAGACATGGTTCAGTTTATGAAAGAAAATAAAAGAAGAGAGACAAAAGAAATGCAACAACCAAGGACACAAATACACATCCATTAAGCAATTAATAACATAATTTATAGGAACAGCACACAAGTAAAAAGGAACAACTACATCATCTTATGGTCCATAATAAGAACACACACCGATGCTTAATGGCCACCCATAACATTCAATGACTACCAGATCCCACAATAGGTAACAGTAAATATTAAAATAATAGAGACTAATCATATCCTACCGTTGAATTAAGTTCATAGATAATCAAAGAAATACCATCCATAATGTGGAAAAGGATAGGTATAGTACAGGTATCACAAAGCCTAGTCTTATGATAGGTAAAAAGTGCAAATCTGACTTCATAACATACTGTCCTCTTAGGGTGTGTTCACACGGAGGAATTTGCCGCGGATTTGGGGGCAGATTTTACCCCTGAATCCAGAGCATATTCCTCCCAGGAATCTGCCTCCCCATTGAACACAGCACAGGACGCAGAAAAAAGAAGCGTCCTGCTCAATCTTGCTGCGGATTCCGCGGCATGGGGTCCGCGGCTCAAGACTCCCTCCTGATTAAGCCCATTCATCCAGGCCTAATCAGGAGTGGGATGCCGTGACGGAATGCTGATGAATTGCATCGGCATCCCGTCACGGCTAAACCATGGAGAAAATGCCCTAAGAGAATTCTAGCAAATAGTGTCCCATAGCAAAATGGGCTATGGAGAAACTAATAACACATCTGTAGTATATACTGCTTATGTTCATAGGTAGTCATTTTGTATTTCCAAAATGAAATTAAAAAATTTGAATCATAAATGTCTATATAGAATCTAAGTTAAATTTTATTAGAGAAAACACTGACTCCCCAAAGACTAGGAAACAAAGCAGAAACAGTCATGCAAAAACTGTTATAGTAAGCTCTGAAAGTCCATTCATTGGGGGGAATTTATTAAAATTGGCAATTCTTATGCTAGTCTTAATTCATTTCCCAACAGACGCACAACTTACCAGAATTACTAAGAGGCTTTGTCCTCTTAGTAATTCTAGCCAGGGCCAGCTGTAGGTTTTGGCGGGCCCTTGGGTGACAGTGTCAGTGGGCCCCCTGTCAGTAATGGTAAGAGGCACAATCCATTAAACCCAGCGGCGCTGGGATTCATAAAGAACATCAGAACAGCTTTTTCTGAGCGGACTTTATCTTCTGTTTAAAACAATTACAAACAAAACATAGGAAAATTTCCACCTTTTTTTAATACTGCCTTGAATAGTGGTGGATGCAAATGGAGGGTGTCCCATCTGCATCAGTGTCAGAACAACAAATTGTGCAGTGTGAACCTAACCTTACTCATACAGTACTGTATGCACTGGTTGGATGTATACATCTATACAATTATCGTACACATTAAACATTAATTATAGTGTCAATACACCTTTTAACAAAATGCAAAAAACACAATTTTAGGCCGGGGCCCCATGTTGTGAACATGCAGCCATTTGGCCATGGCAAAAAAAAAAACCACTGCATATTACAGTACCTGAAAAGTGGATGGGATTCTGGCTAATCCCATCCACACACTGCAGAAAAATATCTGCAGTGGAAATGTTTTGTAAATCGTAGCATGTCAATTATATAAGGTATAATAGAAGCAAAAAGCAAAATATAAACTCTGCAGACTTTCTGTGAATAACGCTGTGTGTGTGCGATCTTTTCCGTAACGCTGTTAGGCTGCGGCTCGCTAAGTGGGGCCTAAGCCTGAAGAAGGAAATTGAGTCTAATGTGTGCCAAGGATACACTAAAACTATCCAACAGTACAGTATACCCCACTGCCATTTGGCACATGCCCTATCGCAGTTGATGCTGTCTAAATTTAAGACAGCATTAGTAAATCTGCCCCGTTGTTTTTAAATATCCAAGCAGAACAGTGAACAATTTATTGAAAGTTTGCTTAGAAGTTAAGTAACTACTGTTTAGACATTTACTGAATAAACCTAGACTGCTATTTTCTTGCTTCTTGCTTCTTCCTCCTCGCCTTACAAAAGATGTTTGCCGAGTCATATAAGGGCTTGCTTTTTGCAGAACAAATTGTTCTTCATAATAGCACTGTTTAAAATTCCATACAATCTACAAGAAAGCTGGACAAAAAAAAATCAGAATGGGGTGGAATTGGAAAAAAATGCAACAGAACTATTTTCTTTCAGGTTTTGTTTTTCCAGTCTTCACTGTGCAGAAAATGACACATTACCTATATTATGCAAGTCGTATGATCATGACAATACCAAATGACATAGATGTTTTCATGTTCAAACACCTTTAAAAAAAATGTAAAACTTTGAAAGATAAAAAAAATTTTTTTCCATTACTATTTTCTGCCACCCACTTTTTAGATTTCCATGTGCTGTGTAAGGATATATACACATGACTGTACTGGCTCTTACTGTCTGCAAAAACAGATCTGTATTCCGCAAAAACGCATGTTCTCATTGCATCAGTATGTCGTCTGCAATCACAGATCTCCCAAAAAAACGTATATGATTCCACACACTCGTATGTTTGAGTCTCAGCCACAAAAACAGACAGGAATAGGACATGCTCCATATTTTGTGGGAAGCTTCTATGGTCTGGACACTGATCTGTAAAAATTCTGGACATGTGCAAAGGCCCATTAAAATTAAAGGTTCCATATGCGATCTATAATTGTGAATCTGTAAATGGGGACAACATACTGAAAACAACTATAGTTGGGTGTATGGGGCCTAAGGCTTATGTTTTGTGAGACAAGTTATAGCTTTTAGAGGAAACATTTTGGGTATGTATGATGTTTTGATCTCTGCTGTTTTTAAATCAACCGACAAAAAGATGTTGATTTTCGCATTTTGATGTTTTTCCCTACAACAATTTTCACCATACGGGATAAATATTTTCATATTATTAAAGTTCAGGTATTTTTGCCCAAAATGTTTATTTTTCATAATTTTTAGATGTAATATAAGGAAAGGTGATTTAAATTTGTATATTTTTTCTTTTTTCTGTATATTTTATACTTTCTCCTGTTCCTGATCATATTTTCTAAGTAAAGCTTACAAAATTATTACATAAATATTAAAAGATCTCCAATTTCAAATAAAGAAGTCCAATGTGTCCTGCAAAAAAAAGAAAATTGAAGTAGAATAATGATTAAAAACCCTCAGCAGTCAATCCAATATAGTGACCAACGGTTCAGGGCTGCAGCACTCTCTCTCTCTGGAGCTGCAATAATATAACAGGCTATTATACAGAATCTTATATGGCTCATTAACTTCATTTTTGCTGGAACAAATTGTAATCTGCAGATTCTGCACAGATTTTCTATTCCACTTCACACAAATAGCAATACTCTTTACAAAGCACAGTCTCTATGTACTCCAATAGGGCTGCTAAATCCAACTGGTTTTCAGTGATAGGGGAAGTATGGAATGGCTGTGTTACAGCATGATGCAGAGCACTGAGTGTTGAAAGTCTTGCACCGCAGCTAGACAATTTTAGGAGTAGGAGAATTATGACACAGATTATAAGTAGATTAATAATAGAAATCATAGTTAGGAGTGAGGAAGAATATCTGTGCTGAGTAAGCCTCACTGCAGCAGTAATACAGACAGTTAGCCCTTTCATTACCAATAATCTAATTTTGTCTAAATCCATCAAATTTTTCTATACTTTACTGTCTGGGACTCAACTACCACCACTCATGTCCTGCGGCCTGATCCATCATATTATTCCATGTCGTACTACTACTCAAGTTACTACAGCTACCATCTGAGTGATGGTAGCTGTAGCAACTTGAGTAGTAGTACGACATGTCCTGCAGCCTGCTCTATTATATATTAATCCATATTTTACTGCCTGCTATTCATGCTGATACATCTACCACCACTGCTACCACCGAGCCAGACATATCCTGCGGCCTGGCCCATGATATTATTCCATGCCGCACTGTCACACATGTTGTCACAGTTACCACCACTGCCACCACTGGTCCATTATATTATTCCATGCCATACTGCCACTCATGTTGTAACAGTTACCACCACTCAGCCAGGCATGTCCTGCCACCTAGTCCATTACATTCCACTATACCCCACTGTTTGTGCAACAGTGTTAGCATAAAACAAGCAAAGCCATTTTGATTTCATCTACTCCTATAAAGGGATCATTTTTGGTAGTTTTTTTTTTTAGAAGCCAATTCTTTATCACTTTTCAACTAGGCCCACAGCCACAAATTTGTCTTCCAAATAATAAGCCTGTAGCACTTACAAGTCATTAAAAGGGGTTAATTTTTCTATAAAACTTTTATTCATCCAATATAACCACCATGCGTGTCTAAAGAAACACTGGCAAGGGTAATTTTTTGAGCTTTTTAAATGTTAAAATGCATAAAAGTGTATGGTTGAACTCTTTTTGGTATCCACTGCTTGCCATCCATTTTTCCATATTTTACATAACTTCAGCTGTGTGTGCCTTAGAGAACTAGAAATTTGATAGATGGGTTCCTAGAAGCCCTGACAGTGTTATATACTATGTTTTAAGCCAATTTAATATGTGGTTTGTACCAAACTTGTTAAAAAAACTAAACAAATCTGGAGAGGTTCACCCATCTCTAGTGGTTAGAGTTCCCATGATGGTCATGCAGTGATGGAGACAACTGGAGGATGGGAGTAGTAGTCATCAACGGTAGGCCAAAACTCAACCAAACTCCTCCAGCTCACCTCCGAGGGGGGATGGGGGGGCTGCAGTATACCTGAAGGTGGTGGTAGTTTCCCCCAGGGCATTTCCAGTTGGAGAAAGGTCCTCTCTTACCCTGAGCCATGCAATGGTGTTTGGAAGGGCCCTGATGGTAAGTGCAGGAGTGCAATTGAATAAAAATGAACTTTACCGAGGTAACTGGTAAGACATGCAGCTACCCAATGGGAGTTGTAGTAATGTAATTCCACTGTGTTGGCTTGTCCCAGATTTGGGATGTCCAGAATATAAGGTAGCATATGATGCCTATTTCTTCACTCCAATAATTTATAGTCTTTTTCTCTGCCTCTATGGCTATGAGTGCTGAATTAATGAATTTCCAAGGATCCTAGATACCCTGGTCCTGGTTGGAAGGTTCTGCAAACCACAACTTCTCCACTTGGCACCCTACTTTCCCTCTATGAGGCTGACAGCTTTTCTTCCCTGTCTCAGGGCTTGCTGAGCAGATGGTTTCTCTTCCCTTAGGGGCTGCAATGGACGCTTAGCATGTGGTCTTCTCTGCATCACTGCTAATACACAAATAACAGTTACTGAAGACTCTCAGTGTCCACCCCTTAGCCTTGGCAGTGATTGACCAGGGATAAACCAAGTCCCTTCAAACTAAATGGGAGCCAGACCACTGTGGAAAGGTCCTTTAAAGAGGGGAACATAACAATAAGGGAAGGTGTAAAACATACAATTTACATTTTAAACAATATATACAAACTATATACAGATGCAGTGGCACATAGCACAAAAAAAATTAAAAGAACAGTTTAGCAGTGTATCCACTGAGATGCTGCACTCCTGTTAACAGGCTGCATCACATTTACTGGGGCAATCTCACACTTAACTAGTGCGCTATACTCAAAATCCACAACATTTCTCCAAGTTCCCAAGCTGCGGGGTGTAGATTCTCAAAGTTGCTTTGTCTGACCTGAAACTGTAGGCAGCATCCATACTTGAGATTCATACAATTTTATCCTCATAACCTGATGACACTTTCCAGGCATGCTTTCTCTTCCACAAGACGAGCAGGAATAAATCCCATCTCCTGACCACTGAATAACAGAGGACCATCTGAACTGGTTTTCCTCCAGCCAGGGCTCTGGCTCAGTCACCCAGCCACTCCTCACACTTCTACTATTTCTTCTGTCTTCTGAGGAAGGGAGAGCCCAATTGTGTCCTAACTTCTCTACCCAGAAAACTCATACTATCAACTCAGCACAGATACACATTATTCATACAAAAAGGTGCATGGACATATACAAACCTTTTTATGAGCTTCCAGTAGAAAATTACTTTAGTTGCCAGCAAGTTTGTGGCAGCTGACCAGCTTTGAGTGCAACCCATGTGTCCGCAGCCAAAGGCTGGTTAAACACACATCATATTTATTAGAAAAAAGTTGCTGATACAGTTTTTACTGCTCTTTTATGCAGCTATAGTTAAAAGTGGATTAAAAATGAATGGAAAATATAAAGGAAGGACTTATATGTATGCTTCCTGTTGGATCAACTTCTTGTTTTGGAAAAAAAACTTTTTTCCCAAAAAAAAATCTGTGTGTGAAACCATAGTAACAGCAGAACAACATCTCGATTAGTTGCCTTTTTGTTCAAAGTATCTAAGACTTCTAACATTGTACACTACACATACAGTGCTTGAGCCATACCCATCACATAAGTATTTATACATTTCCAGGACATAGCACTGGCTTATAATGCTTTTAATAAGTCTGGCACATCTCAGAGGTGTTTCATTGATCTAGCACTATTAAGATTAAAATCCAATTTCTTTATTACACATATTTAAAAGCTTATTGGTACATGGCAGCCTACATATTGCTCTTATTCATGGTCGCACG
This sequence comes from Leptodactylus fallax, assembly GCA_947044405.1. Taxonomy (NCBI): domain Eukaryota; kingdom Metazoa; phylum Chordata; class Amphibia; order Anura; family Leptodactylidae; genus Leptodactylus; species Leptodactylus fallax. The sequence continues at coordinate 1,448,797 of CAMRHE010000094.1, forward strand.
CTGTTACCATATGCTGGCTGCTGTCAACCTGGGCAAATACATCTTGGAGGTTCCTATGTGCCAGAATTGAATTTTATGCCAGCCTGGTATAATTAATGCCAGTTATAGAAAATCATATGGGCTGAGGCATCTCTGTTCTTGCCCCCTTTTATCCCCACCCACTTTCTTAAAATATGTAAGCAGAGAACAAAGTATGTTAAAGTGTTGCATGCCTTGCTCCAAAGACGTGCCACTTCTAGTCCAGTTGTCTGGTGAAGAGACCTTATATATTCTCTCATCCCTTAAATCTAAAAGTATTGAGGTTCTAATAGTCTTAGAATGAAGTTCGTCTAGCACTGCCAATTATGTGAGTGCCCAGGAGCTGGCCAAAAGTCACAAAGCAAAAATGAGCTCATAAAGAAGTTTTCTTTGCTGTTAGTAAGTTAAAACAGCTTGTGTATACTATTAAACGGCCCGTTTTCCTGTGTGTTTCTCCATAAAATATCTTACAGTCCATTTATTTGAACAGGCTGCTTTTTAATGCTGCACGGTAATACTGGCCATATATTATAATACGCTTGTGTGAGTCCAAGACTGCAATAAAAATGGGCGCACATTATTGTCAGCTGGCTGGGAAGAGGTTAATGCAGGCTCACTAAGGTCTGTTGGTCCAAATACCCATTTATAATTCTCATCTGCACAAGCCTCCAGTGATGCTCTATGGATCTCTCCAGGTCTGGCACGGGATGTGACATTAGCTGTTCCCTGATGTGACAGCTCCAGGGCTGGCCCGTGTTATTTATGTCTCTTTTGCAGCAGGGATGATCATTTTCGCCTGAGAAGTAATACACGCAAATTTAATTAGCCCCCCATTTCAGCTGCCTGGCTCGTTAACATCTCTGCGGGTACAGGCGGTGAGATTTAATGTGATCTCCGCTGCACACAATCTCCAAGCTATCTGAACAATGCCGCTCCCCACAACGATGCCTCATCAGACTCAGAGCATTAACCCTCTACCATGGGAGGGGGTCGGGGGAGGCCTATTCTGGATTTAATTATATGGTAACAGTAGTTCCTGCTGTTTTGTGGTAGGTTCTAAAGCGACACCCGAGGTCTGTTCTAATAAAGAGATGATTAACCCATCCCTCCCCCTGCTTGTAATATAAAAACAAGAGCAATTGTATTATCCTTACATAATCTGTTAGCTAATCCTAACATTGTGTGATAATAGACCATACATCCAAGGCTCATAAGTGTCATTATGGTTTACCCGGGCAGGAAAAGGGCCACATAATAAGTATTGAACCAGCTGGAAACGTATACTAAGTCTGTTATACTTTATTTATAGTAATGCGCTTGGCTGTCAGTGCTACTTGCTGTCAGATGCTAATAAAGTTGGATTAGTACATAAACATGTTAATATTAAAATGTCTGGATTATATTTTACGATTAAGCAATTAGTCATAACAAAGACAATTTGGTAGTTTGTAATAAAAAGTTTCTGGGCTGTATTTAGGGTGAATTCATTTGTCATGGTTAAATTGCGGTGTTTGATGCAATTTGGACAAAACATATTAGGCTAAGGCCCCACGTACCGAGTTGCAGCAAAAAGGTGATACTGGAAAAACCGCAGCGGCAACACATTGCAGTTTTTCCCGCAGAGCTTTTCACAGAAAGTCCGCAGAGGTCCGCAGTGTTTATGCCACATGGGGTCCCGGCCTTAAGGCTGGGGAAACACGTTACGAAAACATTACCTGCAAAGTGGATTCTGTGAAAAACACTTTGGAAAAAAAAACGTATTTCCGCACGTGAGGTCTTAGCCTAAAATGGTAATATCTTGCCAAAATTTATGGCAAAAATAAAAAAGTTGCTTCACTGCAGCCTGTGAACTTTGAACTGCTGGTGTGCACTCAGGAAGGCAAACTCCTGTATTCTATTACTAGTCTTAGCAATAATTCATGCCTGTCTCAATATACCTATCAATATACAGTCATGAAGAGTAGTAAAGGTATTTGCCAACCAAAAAATGTGTTTTAGGCCAAGGCCCCACGTGACATACTGTAAACTAGTGAATCCCATCTAGTGAATCCCATCCCCACAGTCCGGGAAAATATGCACTGCGAACATGTTGTGATTTCCAAAACCGTTGCAGTTTTGGAAAACGCAGCATGTCAATTTTACCTACAGAAACGCCAGTGGTTTCCCTATTGGTATATTAGAAGCAGAAAGCGCTGCAGGAAAAACCGAGAAGCATTGCCACAACGCTTTTTTGCTGCAGGACACTACGTGGGGCCTTAGACTTATTGTATTTAACTATTATTTGCCCATATTGATCAGATTTATATGCGGATTAATTGAACCACTCTTGAACCACCTGCATATGTTATTGCACCTAAGACTTTGTGCACACTAGTGTGCAGTCTGCAGTGTTCCAATTTTTAATGGAAGGCACGTGACACTCTGATGACATCCAAATGCCTTCGGTCTTAGGCTAAGGCCCCATGTAGCGAAATACATCTAAAAAACACTGTGGAAAAAACTGCAGTGGAAACATATCGCCTTTTTTTCCACAGTGTTTTTCATTGCGTTTTCGCTGAGTTTTTTTCTGTGGATTTTCTTGCCTTATTAAACCTACTTGGAAAACACTAGCGTTTCCGTACGTATAATTGACTTGTTGCGATTTTCAAAAAAACGTTTTTGAAAACGCAGGTTTTCCGCAGCCGATTTTTTTTTTCTGCAACGTGTGGACGGAATTAGACAGAATCTCATTTACTTTGCAGGCACTATAAAATGCAGTGTTTTTTGCTGTGGCATTTCTGCAGTGGCAAAAGCGCTGCATTTTCACAATGTAGGGCTTCAGCTTTACATTGATTTTATTGGGTGGTTCCAATCTATTTTTGTGGATTTGGATAGAACATGCTCTATAATTATCGGAAGAAAATATCGGAACACCCTCGGCATGCATGAGTGGTCGTCTGTATAAAGCCTAAGCGCCATTGAGATGTGTTACTAAAAACGCCTGCCTTAACGCAAAGTCTGTGACAGGCCTCTCCAATTGTCATATGACCACAAGGATATAAAATTGAAAGTCCATCACATTAGTTAAAATCCACTATTTTTCCTTACTTTAAGGCTGGGGCCCCATGTTGCAAAAACGCAGCGTTTTGGCCGTTGCATTTTACATTACCTGCAAAGTGGATGAGATTCTCGCTAATCCGATCCACACATTGCAGGAAAAAAAGCTGCAGCGGAAATGCTGCAATTTCAAAAATGCTTGCATTTTTGTAAATCACAGCATGTCAATTATACTTATGGAAACGCTGGCGGTTTCCGTATAGGTATAATTGAGGCAGAAAGTCCGCAGAGGAAAACTATGTGGAAAAAAATGTGATGCGTTTCTACCACAGTCTTTTCTGCAGCTGAACCACAGCTGTCATACCAGCCGCAGCCTGGGAAAGCCTATTCATATATAAACATAACTTACTAATAAACTATATCATTCATTTTGGTTTCCTGATTTCATTTCCATGCCACTTCAATATGTTCTACAGAAGCTCAAGCATAGAGTGACTTTGATTTTCCTGCAATGATGCACATGGAACCGTACACATACTGCAGCAAACACTGGGACACAAATCTGGCTCAAATTGAGCAGAATTTTGTAGCGTCTACCATGTGTCACATTTATTGTATTCCACATTTCTTGCACCTTACTATTCAAGGGGGCATAGCTAAGAGGAAAATTGGGCATTACCTAAAATGTACAACAAGGAAACCAAGAGATGGTAGAAAGAGACGGTGCCTACAATTCTGATAGGGGACTGTACTGGGAGATATCTGACAGGGGGACCTAAAGTTGCATCAGGGCTGGGGCTTACCTACAGACAGTTGTGATGCAGACAGTGGCTCAAAATGTCAATCACAGCTCAAGGAGAGACATTGGCAGGTGATTCCAGGGGCAAGCTGGAGCATTTGCAACTATCTTTATGCAAATCTGGCAAATTAGGCTCCACCCACAGTGCACTTTTAGTCAAAGACCCCACATTGCAGAACGCAGCTAAAAAACGCAGAAAAAAAAAAACAAAGCAGAAACGCATCCCTTTTTTTATCTGCAGCATTTTTCATTATGTTATTGCAGCATTTTTTTAATTATGGTTTTTCTTCTCTTACTAAATCTATAGGGAAAACGCAAGCATTTCCACAGGTAAAACTGACATGCTTCCTTTTTCAAAAATGTGTGCTTTTTTGAAAATGCAGTTTTTCCACAACTTTATTTTTCCAAAATGTGTGGATGAGATTAGCCAGAATCTCATTCACTTTGCTGGTACTGGAAAAACGCTGCATTTCTGCAGAAGTGGGGCCTTAGCCTTAGACTGATTTGCATATCCATAAAAAGGTAATTACATCTGCATTGCTTAAGCTTATTTCTGTATTAGTTTGTGTTCACAAAGATATGTTTCTCCTCCTATGGAAGGTCTCTACATGCCACTACTATTGCTTTGGGATGTATTTTGGACTTGACAGACTCCCTTGAAAAAGGGAGAACTCGTGTTATTCAATATATGATTGATGTAAAGTCCCGACTTCCTCTGCAACAGCTGAGGTGTATTCTAAAATAGTATGCTGTCCGTTACCATAAAGTATTAATAATATAGAAATCTCAGACTTCAGCGTTTGTAAAAAGCGTTCAGTCTTCGGTTTTTGGTCACAGAACTCTTGGTGACTTTTAATATTCTAATAATTTAGGGGTTTATTAACCTTTATGTACTGTATATGGAATATAACATATTTTTTCTATTTATAACAAGTGTACCTAGTTGTTCACTTTCAACGTTTGGTAATGCTCAAAAGACACATCTAGTTTAATAAAAAGTGACATATTTGGAATTGCGAGGTTGAGCATTATATACTTTCATATTCACAACATTCTTATGGTAGATAAATTTGTTTCCAGGAATGGAAGATTCCATGAAGATTGATTCACTGTGTAAACAGTATACACCAACAGTCATGGAATCCCAACCAATGTTCACATCTTTTTTTTTTGCAATAACATTGTTCTATAAACTACAACCACCTACATACATTATATTGTTTTTATACAGTGGCTTGCAAAAGTATTCATACCCCTTGAACTTTTTCACAATTTGTTACCTTACAACCACAAACTTAAATGTATTTTATTGAGATTTTAAGTGATAGACCAACACAAAGTAGCAGATAATTGTGAAATGGAATGAAAATGATACATGGTTTTCAAAATTTTAATCAAATAAAAATCTAAAAAGTTTGACATGCAAAAGTATTCATCCTCTTGTACTCTGATACCCCAAAATAAAATCCAGTGAAATCAATTGCCTTCAGAAGTCACTTAATTAGTTAATAGAGTCCAGCTGTGTGTAATTTAGTCTCAGTATAAATGCACCTGTTCTGCGAAGGCCTCAGTGGTTTGTTAGAGAACACTAGTGAACAAACAGCATCATGAAGACCAAGGAATTCACCAGACAGGTCAGAGATAAAGTTGTGGACACGTTTAAAGCAGGTTTAGGTTATAAAAACATATCCCAAGCATTGAGCATCCCAAGGAGCACTGTTCAATCCATCATCCAAAAATGGAAAAAGTATTCTACAACTGCAAACCTACCAAGACATGGCCGCCTACCTAAATTGACACATCGAGTAAGGAGAGCACTGGTCAGAGAAGCAGCCAAGAGGCCCATGGTCACTCTAGAGGAGCTGCTGAAATCCACACCTCAGGTGAGAGAATCTGTCCACAAGACAACTATAAGTCGTTCACTCCACAAAACCAATGTTGAAAGAAAGACATAAGAAGTGCCATTTTCAGTTTGCCACAAGCCATATAGGGGACACAGCAAACATGAGGAAGAAGATGCTCTGGTCAGATGAGACCAAAGTTGAACTTTTTGGCCACAATGCATGGCAGAAAAGTAACACTGCTCATCCCCCTGAACACACCATCCCCACTGTGAAACATGCTGGGGGCAGCATCATGCTGTGGGGAGGCTTTTCTTCAGCAGGGACAGGGAAGCTGGTCAGAGTTGATGGGAAGATGGATGGAGCTAAATACAGGGCAATCCTGGAAGAAAACCTGTTGAAGGCTACAAAAGACTTGAGACTAGGAAGGAGATTTACCTTTCAGCAAGACAATGACCCTAAACAGTGGAAGAGTGAAGTAATCAGACAATACCTTTTAGAGGCTAACTGAATATATTTGATAGTAAGCTTTCGGGAGTACTAGCTCCCTTCATCAGCCATCATCAGAAGGGAGCTAGTACTCCCGAAAGCTTACCATCAAATATACTCAGTTAGCCTCTAAAAGATATCGCCTGATTACTTCACTCTTCCACTACTTTCAATGGCTAACACGGTACAACATTATACTACTAATGACCCTAAACATATAGCCAGAGCTACAGTGGAATGGTTTAGATCAAACAATATTCATGTGTTAGAATGGCCCAGTCAAAGTCCAGACCTAAATTCCACTGAGCATCTGTGGCAAGACATGAAAATTGCTGTTCACAGACACTCTCCATCCAATCTGGCTGAGCTTGAGCTACAGTCATATGAAAAAGTTTGGGCACCCCTATTAATCTTAATAATTTTTAGTTCTAAATATTTGGGTGTTTGCAACAGCCATTTCAATTTGATATATCTAATAACTGATGGACACAGTAATATTTCAGGATTGAAATGAGGTTTATTGTACTAACAGAAAATGTGCAATATGCATTAAACCAAAATTTGACCGGTGCAAAAGTATGGGCACCTCAACAGAAAAGTGACATTAATATTTAGTAGATCCTCCTTTTGCAAAAATAACAGCCTCTAGTCGCTTCCTGTAGCTTTTAATCAGTTCCTGGATCCTGGATGAAGGTATTTTTGACCATTCCTCTTTACAAAACAATTCCAGTTCAGTTAAGTTTGATGGTCGCCGAGCATGGACAGCCCGCTTCAAATGATCCCACAGATGTTCAATGATATTCAGGTCTGGGGACTGGGATGGCCATTCCAGAACATTGTAATTGTTCCTCTGCATGAATGCCTGAGTAGATTTGGAGCTGTGTTTTGGATCATTGTCTTGCTGAAATATCCATCCCCGACGTAACTTCAAATTCGTCACTGATTCTTGTATATTATTCTCAAGACTCTACTGATACTGAGTTGAATCCATGCGACCCTCAACTTTAACAAGATTCCCGGTGTCGGCAATGGCCACACAGCCCCAAAGCATGATGGAACCTCCACCAAATTTTACAGTGGGTAGCAAGTGTTTTTCTTGGAATGCTGTGTTTTTTTGACGCCATGCATAACGCCTATTTGTATGACCAAACAACTCAATCTTTGTTTCATCAGTCCACAGGACCTTCTTCCAAAATGAAGCTGGCTTGTCCAAATGTGCTTTTGCATACCTCAGGCGACTCTGTTTGTGGTGTGCTTTCAGAAACGGCTTCTTTCGCATCACTCTCCCATACAGCTTCTCCTTGTGCAAAGTGTGCTATATTGTTGACCGATGCACAGTGACACCATCTGCAGCAAGATGATGCTGCAGCTCTTTGGAGGTGGTCTGTGGATTGTCCTTGACTGTTCTCACCATTCTTCTTCTCTGCCTTTCTGATATTTTTCTTGGCCTGCCACTTCTGGGCTTAACAAGAACTGTCCCTGTGGTCTTCCATTTCCTTACTATGTTCCTCACAGTGGAAACTGACAGGTTAAATCTCTGAGGCAACTTTTTGTATCCTTCCCCTGAACAACTATGTTGAACAATCTTTGTTTTCAGATCATTTGAGAGTTGTTTTGAGGAGCCCATGATGCCACTCTTCAGAGGAGATTCAAATAGGAGAACAACTTGCAATTGGCCACCTTAAATACCTTTTCTCATGATTGGATACACCCGGCTATGAAGTTCAAAGCTCATTGAGGTTACAAAACCAATTTTGTGCTTCAGTAAGTCAGTAAAAAGTAGTTAGGAGTATTCAAATCAATAAAATGATAAGGGTACCCAAATTTTTGCACCGGTCAAATTTTGGTTTAATGCATATTGCACATTTTCTGTTAGTACAATAAACCTCATTGCAATCCTGAAATATTACTGTGTCCATCAGTTATTAGATATATCAAATTGAAATGGCTGTTGCAAACACCCAAATATTTAGAACTAAAAATGATTAAGATTAATAGGGGTGCCCAAACTTTTTCATATGACTGTATTTTGCAAAGAATGGACAAAAATCTCAGTCTCCAGATGTACAAAGCTGGTAGAGACATACCCCAAAAGACTTGCATCTGTAATTGCAGCGAAAGGTGGCTCTACAAAGTATTGATATGGGGGGGCTGAATACTTTTGCACATCACACTTTTCAGATTTTTATTCAATTAAAATTTTGATAACTATGTATCATTTCCTTCCACTTCACAATTATCTGCTACTTTGTGTTGGTTATCACTTAAAATGTCAATAAAATACATTTAAGTTTGTGGTTGTAAGGTGACAAAATGTGAGAAAGTTCAAGGGGTATGAATACTTTTGCAAGCCACTGTACACGACTATGATGCTGGAAGTCCAGGTCGCTGCTAAGTGTTCAGCCATATTTCCTAGACTTAACATGGCCGTCTGAAATTAGCTTTATATGTAATTTTATACAGAGTATTGTCCCAGAGCCTTTATGGGTTTTCTCACATACTCATAATACCTCCCGCACTCCAGAAACATACTGATCATGTTCCTATAAATTTGGGAAATTATGACCCTTACTGGTGACAACGACTGATATGAGTGCTTACAATTTGTATGCAGCTCTTTAGAATATGTTAGTGCTATATGAAAATGAAAATAAAAAAATATTACTATGAGAACTAAATAGAATGCCTCTACAATGTATTACACTTCTGAAATGACATTTCTGAGTCTAAGACTGAATTGGAGACGGATTCATGCATGTGTAGATTTCTTTGGGGAGTTAATGGTAAATCAAGCACACTAAAAATGTCTTATGCTATGTAGAAGTAGTAATCGATAGACAAAATTGGTACTGAGGCTATGATAACAGGTGATGGTCCTTGCAATTTACAGAAATCAATGAACGGTCTCTAGGGTACTGATTCTCAAGGAAAGTGTCGTAACACCTTGACGTGTCATAGCCAGGAGCAACAGGTGTCACAAATACAGTATATATAGAAAGAGCGATTTATGCGAATCTTTTCAAAGAAATCTCTTAAAATATGTCTTAAATGGTGTTTACCAAGAAACCCAACAATATCGTAAGAAAAATAAAACCAGAGCATGTAAATTACCCTAGCAATAAAACACTCTATGAATAAATTTAAAATGACATGTACAGTGTTGGGGAACTTTCGACCTTAGTTAGGCTAAGGCCCCACGTAGCGGGCCACTGCGAAAAAGCGCTGCGGGAAAAAATGCTGCTGAAACATGTTGCGGTTTTTCCCACAGCGCTTTTCACAGAAAGTCCACTGAGTTTTCCTCTGTGGACTTTCTGCTTCAATTATACCTATAGGAAAACCGCCAGCATTTCCATAGGTATAAGTGACATGCTGCAATTTCCAAAAACGCAACGGTTTTGGAAATCACAGTATTGCCACTGCATGTATTTTTCTGCAATGTGTGGATGGGTTTCACTAGAATGCCATACACTTTGCAGGGACTGTAAAATGTTGCGGAATTTGCTGCAGCATTTCCGCCACGGCCAAACCGCAGCCTTTATGCCACATAAGGCCCTGACCTTAGAAGGAAAAGTTTTTCTGATCCTTTGAAGTTACGATAGTAGACTCAGTGTTAGTATGCAGGATTACAGTGGCTGAGATCCATGAAACGTATCTTTTGTATAGGGTATTCCCATCTGGGACATTTATGGAATATCCACCAGATATGCTGTAATTGTGCAATAGATGTGAGTCTCGAACAGTGGTAGCCCATTAGCTTTAGGGAGCAGAGAGATGTCCATTCAATTCTACTCTCCATACAAGTCAATGAAGAAAGCCACTGATGTATGACTATCTCTCCATGCACTGTGACAGTGAGGAGTTAGCTTTCCCTGTTCTCATGTTGGAAACACCCCTTTAAATCTTACTCCCTAAGGCTATGTCAAAATTGGCTGGCTTTTGCAACAGCTTGCAGCTACAATTCCCAGTCAAGAGTAGCCTGTCTTCAAGCCTTTCCATTGCCATGGCCGAACACAGAGCAATAATTGACATGGTGTATGTTAAAAACTCAAAGCACAAGACACTTTGTGCTACAGTTTTCTTCTTTTGCAGTGAGTGGATAGAATTGCAAGTTAGTCCCTGCCGGTTGTGTTGTGTCCCCAACCAAAAATATTACTAGACTAAATACTCAACTGCAAATTCCCCTGCCGTTGCAGCACCACGGCTTTGGTGTTCCGTGCCAGTTTCTGTTTACACTGTGTCAGTTACATGTAGACTGAGTAGTACTAATAATAATACTGCTACACTATGATCCTGTAAAATCAAAACCTGCACCACATACATTTAGTTCTTACACAGTTTTGATGCAGTTTTATCTGTCTCGATAGCAAAATAAGCCACAATGGAAGCAAATGAATCACAGTTGATGTCTTGTATGATGCTATGTTGTGTCTTCGTAGTGGTCTGGCCCCAGATAGAAAAGGAATCTAAAAGCTTAAGTTGCTCGGAGGGCCCAAGCTGAGCTTCTGCAACTGGGCCCATGGCCCTGTAGTTACTCCCCCAACCCAATAACAGCAACAGATTATCTCCATGACAACTGCATGATGTTCTCCAAGAGACACAGATGATAGATTGCCCCTGGTGCCCCTGCCTAACAACAGCACTGTATGTTCCCAATCATTCATAGTTAACAGTATTGAAAATCTTAAATACAAACACAAATTATATTAGAAAGCTGCACAATTCCATTATACAGTGAATTACTTATATGAAGCCCCTTTTAACAAACTAGTTTTACGTCAGTCATTGCAAATGCAAGTTTTACACAAGCAGAAACACAACTGTAGCTTGTTATATGTGCTTGCTGTTCTTGACTGATCAAAGCTTATGACTGGGGATATATCAGAAAAGTATGGCAGTAAACAACATCAGAAATATAGTACTAGTTTACAATCCTAAAGCTATTTATATTACTACTGTATATTTGTTCTATATGCTTAATATTAAACCTGCACTTCTCTTTAACTTTAGAAGAACTCTTCAGCTAATGACTATGTGTGGGTGACTCATGAAGTCTGCTTTCATGCCGAAAACACAGAAGAGCAGGCTCATAAAATGCTAAAATGTGATCATTTTGCCATCTGGTGTCAAGAGATGAACTGGCCTCCAACCTAGTCAGAGTGGAATAAAGTCATTGGTGACCCTCTCGAGTCAGCAGGACTTGATAAGCTTTCTTAGTCTTCTGGGATATTATGGAAGGTTCATTAAAGACTTTTTCAAGGCATCTGGTTCATTCTGCTCATGCCTCTACCAACAAATTCTGCATGAACAGAAGGATTTTAGCTCCAAGTGAGACTTCATCTAGACAAAGAGATAGCATGCAGGGCTAGTACAAAATCTCAGAGGGAATCTGATGAATGTCATGGGGACAGTGATCTAATTTAACAATGATGCAGCTAGAATGTATATACTGTATCTATCTCAGAAAGTCTGAGAGGCTCCTGCAAAAATAAGTGCTCCTCTTGGAATCCTAGAAATGCTGGCAAAACTCCTATTCCCGGCGGAATTCCTGCATTTTACTTGGCTCACATGATGTGGTCACTTTATGTGCTGGCCACATCTGAAAAAGGGATGTGGCCATCACATTTTGAGCCCACATCGCAAGAAAGGGGATGTGATGATATTAAAAATAGGGCCCTTCTGCATATCATCACATTTCCTACCTTCCTTTTTACTGACCTTGGCAAGTTTTGACTTTGTTTAAAGTTTTTGCCTCATTTACTGTGCTAACGTTATCGCATACTTTGGTAATACAGCAACCTATTCATAGTGAACTGGATAGTCAAGTACTAGCAACCACTGGTTTCCTTATAAACATGCAAAGAATCAATTATAGGACAACTAACCATGCCTAAAGTGTATCTGGCATTTCACATGACTATTTTTGGTCAATATATAACTTATATTTTACAGTTTTTAGAAGTTACCCCTCTCCCTGCTGTGTCTAGAAATTGCAGCCATCCCAATGCTGCAGGGTGAATGATAGCTGCTATACACTGCACACAGAGAATAGAGGAGAATCTGCTCTATAACTGTCTCTCCCATTCATTCAATCACTCACTCACTCATTCACTCACTCACTCAGAAGTAGCCCCAGAATCATGCAGAACATATGTAGAGATTACTGACCTGTGCTAATGTGAGTAAACTGCTTTCTTCCTCATTCATCTCTACGATAAGTCTAAGTCTGGGTTGCTTTTGCTTTTCCAGCTCAACCTACCCCTACCCATAGACTTTATAGAGTTGAGTAATAGGAGTCATGTGACTTGCATTCTGGAGGTGGATAGAGTAGTGATTTTCACATTGAAAGTAATTTTAGCAGATGCAGGGGAAGCAGAGAAACAGCCATATAAGAGTAGAAAGAGGCATTTATCTCTAATAGGATATATCACAAACTTTTTACAATTGTCTTTACTATAAATTTATGCAAAGTTTGTTGAAGTGACCATGTCTATTTAAGTCCCAGGGTCAGAAGATGACCAAGACCATAATCAATTTCTCATAAAAGGTAAAGGTGAAAATGGAGATCCCTGAAACATGTTTTCTGAAAACTCCTATACTTATCAGTTTTTCATGTATAGTAGAGCTACTCAAACTGTTTTTTGCATGCTGGCAAGCCAGCTATGAGATTATAGAGACTGGCTTTCAGGAAAGTTAAAATTGTATTACTCCAAGATTTCCAGTCTCTTTAATCAGGAGGAATTGCTACTTTACTTCAGCAGTCTACTCCAGAGAACTGTAATTCTCTAATATTATTGTTGATTTTATGAAGAACTTAATTAGTTTTCAGCTCTTTGTATACCAGAACTGTAACTCTCTCATATTACTGTTGAATTTATAAAGAACTTAATTAGAACTAAGAACATATACATTAGTATGAGCTAAAAAAGTGATTCCCACCACAAGCAACAGTGGTTGAAATGGCTGAAAGAAATTCTATAGTGTGCTAAAAGTGATTTATGCTTAGAGGTGGGGGCCAATTTATTAAGAACGATGCTTTGTGCTTCATTCTACTTCCCTTTGTGCGCTGGCTCTTAATAATGGGAGGTACTGTGTTCCAAAATTGAATCAGCATAGATTTCAGGGATAACTTCCACCAGTTTTCTTAAATATGTTATAATAAGTTTGTCTGGCCAAGGCATCCTGTCCTGACCCACCTCCATCCCTACCCTGATCCGCCCATGTTTTGAAAAGTAGCAAGGGAGATGAAAATTAACAAAAAGTCTCAATTTTGTTGAACAAAAATTAGTACAAGCAATAAAATTGAGAGTTTTTCATGCCTTGTGTGTCAGAAAACTATCATACAAGGTGGTAAATTGGCCCCATGGTCCTTCAGACCATTAGCAGACACAGAACATCTACTAACAGGTGCTTAACCTTCTCTCCCAGTTATTTATTTATTTCCAATAGCTCTTTTAGTGCCAACACATTCCACAGTACCCTTTGGGGCTAACAATATTATTGCCTAACTCAGACATTCACCCTAATGTTGTTGTTGGTCCTTTTGAAACTCAGGGTATTGGAGCTGCAAGGCAAGTAGTGGTAACAATTCAGCCACTACAGACATAAAGATGTATGCTTGCCTTACACAAACAATCATATTTATGGGGAAAGAGAATGTGGAACTAGTTATCAAATATTTTCAAAGTGTAATGCAGAAAACACACAGAAATGTTCATCACTGCCAAACAATGGGAACAAAAAATGCCAGTGTATGTTGCCTTTGCTACAATAGAAATGTAAACACAAAATGTTGTAAAAACACTCTGCTAGCACCAAGAGCCTTACAGCTAATTCCTACTGTTTATTAAAAAAAAAAAAAAAATGAAAATTTTTACCATCTGCCAGTGACAAATCAACCTCTTTTAGATGGAAGCCTATTAGTGTTCCCTACAAGGTGTGAAGCTGAGCGGCCACACACCTTTCTAAGCACCGCGACTCAGTTTAAATAACAGGCTGTGCACTGCCACAGAGAGTAGACGCCATCCATATTCTTGAGTTATGTAGCCGCCCTCTACTCAACCAGAACAGAAGCAAACAGTAGAAGAAATGTCCTAGCCTTGTGACATGCTCCTCCTGTACCAGTCCTGCTGTGTGTGAATAAGTTTGCAGAAATATAGAGCAGGACTGGTGCAATAGGATGTGCCACAACTAGGGCCCACCTATCACTTCTTGTTTCCTGGGCTGTCCTGTGCCAAGAGACTGCAGATGCCACCTAGTCTTGTCCCACTGCTTGACACAGTTATTTACATAGTTACATAGTAGATGAGGTTGGATGAAGATCAGTCCATCAAGTCCAACCTATAATCCTACAGCACCCTACAGTGACCTTCCTAGTCCTATATACTCTCCAGCGTCTCCACCAGCCAGCAACTTTGTATACAGGAGTGTGCACAGCAGTCAGAGTCTGGTGTTACATATGACTGCAAGTGACATCTACTACATTATCTTTACTAGAGATATCACTGTATTAACTGACCCCAAAGGTGTGTAAGGGGTAGAGCTTTAGTAAAAGGGTTGCGTGGTCATACAAAATTTTTTGTATCGAGCTCCAGGTTTCCCTAATCTCGAAATCTCGTGCATGCGCTGTCGGCTCTGCTACTTCGTGTTTTGGCAGATCCAACAACGCATGCTCTGTCAGCCATCTTGGTTTTTATCCTACACGTTCCTGTAGTTCTAAGAAGAACCAAGATGGCTGACAGAGCATGCGCTGTCAGCTCTGCCCGAACCCAAAGTGGCAGAACCGACAGCACATGCGCGAGATTTCGATCTCGCTGAAGACAGATGCTGCTGATGACGCAAAAAAGAGGGGGGCAGAACAAGGGAGCTCATCATTGGAGGGGGTGTGAATACAACAGCCAGGAGGAGAGAGTGAACACACTGAAGGGTATGACGCTGCTGTGCTTGGAGCACAGGGGGAACACCCCCCCCCCCCCGCCGGGCTCCGTGATCTTCATTTGCATATTTCCAAAAAACGATTTTAAGCAAAAACTGCTGCCTGGAAAACAGAAAGGTAGGAAAGGTAGGACTAGAATAGCCTTTATAAAGGCTATTCCAGCGTGGAGTTAGTGAAAAATGTGTATTGTGAATGATAGATTCCCTTTAAGGACAAGGGTATTTCAGCCATATTACACTTACCAGACACCACAAAGTCTCTTCTCACTGCACATACAGTAAACCTCTAAATGGATTAAAGGGGAGTGTAGTTCAAATACATCATGCTCTAATTAAAATTGTAATATGAATGGGCTTATACAATTTGATCATGATGTTAACCAAGAACCTCATTTTCATGTATTTTAGTAATGTTCTTATTGCTAGAAGAATAATGTTGCAACTTTGTGTTTACATTTGTAAAGTCCAGTGTTAATCTGTGTTTACTTTAACATAACAACCTACAAAGGAAAAAAAATATAAGTGAAGTAATATTAGCAAAAATATTGAGATTATAAGGGTAAATTTAGTAATCAAACAGTAAAAGTACGTAATTACAGTGTAGCAAGCATCATATTTCTCAAGATGCATAAACTGCTTGAAGAATACAGCACAATTACTATGCTATGTAAAGTACATAAAAAATGTGGAGAAAAATTCTAATCTGGAAGAAAAACAAATGCTACAGCAAATGCCCAAAAAGTTATCCAGATGCATTAGATTACAACAGATCAGATATAAAACACTCTCTGCATGATAAATAACACCAATGAAAATTCACCAGTTTTCATTAAGCATTGACCTGCTGGAGGTGTAAAGAAGATTCTGCCATATATTTCCATTTCTGCCCTGTTATAAAACAATTCTAGGGACAGACTCAAGGAAAACTCCAGAAGGACTGTAAAATACACGTTCCTTACCTGCTACACAGGGCTTGGGCAAACAGCTTCATTATGAGCCAGGTTGAACCCCGATATTCCAAATTGTTTGGTTTTTAATGAAACGGAACAAATGGTGAGTCGTCTCGGACAAACTAAATGGCCACCACCACATGTTTGAGCAGGAAATACAGAACAGATCTGTGTGACTGTGACGTTCTACCACCCCTTACATAGACAGGCCTCAGCAATGATCCCGGGAATGTGACATCACAGAAGAGTGCCAGATGCCAACTCTGGCGCTCTTCTGAGATGTTATGAGTACAGAGGAAGACAGAGATCGCCGGATGCCACAAGGAGACAAGAAAAGGGTGAGGGAAGGTGAATATAAATGTTTTTTTTATTTTTTACACCTCCCTTGGGCCTACACCTATTATAATTTGGGGTGTGAAGAGCATAGCATAATTATTTACTGCAAATCATGTCGCAGCAGCCAATTTATTTCGTCCCAGATGAATCCCAAATTGTTAGGTAAAAGCCAAACAATTGGGAATATTATCATTGCAAGCCAATTCACCCAACATTACAATGCTGATGTAATATACAGTCATGGCCAAAAGTTTTGAGAATGACACAAATATTATATTTTCACATGATCTGCTGCCCTCTGGATTTTATGTGTTTTTGTCAGATGTTTTTATCACATACAGAAATATAATTGCATTCATATTATGAGTAACAGAAGCTTATATTGACAGTTAGAATGAGTTAATGCAGCAAGTCAATATTTGCAGTGTTGACCCTTCTTCTTCAGGACCTCTGCAATTCTCCCTGGTATGCTCTCAATCAACTTCTGGACCAAATCCTGACTGATAGCAGTCCATTCTTGCAGAATCAATGCTTTAATTTTGTCTGAATTTGTTGGTTTTTGTTTGTCCACCCGTCTCTTGATGATTGACCACAAGTTCTCAATGGGATTAAGATCTGGGGAGTTTCCAGGCCATGGACCCAAAATCTCTATGTTTTGTTCTCTGAGCCATTTAGTTATCACCTTTGCTTTATGGCAAGGTGCTCCATCATGCTGGAAAAGGGATTGTTGAGCGCCAAATTGCTCTTGGACGGTTGGGAGAAGTTGCTCTTGGAGGACATTCTGGTACCATTCTTTATTCATGGCTGTGTTTTTAGGCAAGACTGTGAGAGAGCCGATTCCCTTGGCTGAGAAGCAACCCCACACATGAATGGTTTCAGGATGCTTTACAGTTGGCATGAGACAAGACTGGTGGTAGCGCTCACCTCTTCTTCTCCGAATAAGCTGTTTTCCAGATGTTCCAAATAATCGAAAAGGGGATTCATCAGAGAAAATGACTTTACCCCAGTCCTCAGCAGTCCACTCCCTGTACCTTTTGCAGAATATCAGTCTGTCCCTGATGTTTTTTCTGGAGAGAAGTGGCTTCTTTGCTGCCCTCCTTGAGACCAGGCCTTGCTCCAAGAGTCTCCGCCTCACAGTGCGTGCAGATGCACTCACACCTGCCTGCTGCCATTCCTCAGCAAGCTCTGCACTGCTGGTAGCCCGATCCCGCAGCTGAAACACTTTTAAGAGACGGTCCTGCCGCTTGCTGGTCTTTCTTGGGCGCCCTGGAGCCTTTTTGGCACCAATGGAACCTCTCTCCTTGAAGTTCTTGATGATACGATAGATTGTTGACTGAGGTGCAATCTTTCTAGCTGCAATACTCTTCCCAGTTAGTCCATTTTTGTGCAGTGCAATGATGACTGCACGTGTTTCTTTAGAGATAACCATGGTTAACAGAAGAGAAACAATGATGGCAAGCACCAGCCTCCTTTTAAAGTGTCCAGTGGTGTCATTCTTACTTAATCATGACAGATTGATCTCCAGCCCTGTCCTCATCAACACCCACACCTGTGTTAATGGAGCAATCACTGAAACGATGTTAGGTGGTCCTTTTAAGGCAGGGCTGCAATGATGTTGAAATGTGTTTTGGGGGATAAAGTTCATTTTCTAGGCAAATATTGACTTTGCAAGTAATTGCTGTAAAGCTGATCACTCTTTATAACATTTTGGAGTATATGCAAATTGCCATTAGAAAAACTGAAGCAGTAGACTTTGTAAAAATTAATATTTGTATCATTCTCAAAACTTTTGGCCATGACTGTACACTATATAAGGTGCTGCAAGCGTCATCACGAGCTAATTGCAGTAATGGTGGAGATAGAGAAGGATCTGTGATTCATCTCACTGCATCATACAGAGCACAGTTCTGAAAAGATTGCAAGCAATAGTTATAGGAGTCAGATTCAAGAAATAACACAGGCAGATTAGTGATACAAATCAATAGATAGGAGTGAGGGCATAGATGTGCTGCTGTTCGAGTTCGAGTGCTCCATTCCTGTGTAGTACAGAATTACAGACACTCAGACAGAACAGTTAACCCTTTTATTGTCAATAATCAATTGTATACACAGTATTTAAACATACTATTTTATTGACAAAACAATCTTTTTACTGTAGAATTGTCTGCTAGGCTGAAGTCCCACATGGCAAAAACAGTGCGGTTTGGCCGCGATGGAAACGCCATGGCAAAAACTGTGGTGTTTTACAGTCCCTACAAAGTGGATGGGTTTCTATTGCATAAGGAAGGGACCACTGATAAAATACTTTTTGGCATAATCTACAGATCCCCCTAAATAACTGAGGAGTTAGAGGGTCACTTGTATAAGCAAATCGAGTGGGCAGCACAGGGTGTCTTGATGAGTGATTTTAACTACCAGGATATTGACTGGGGTCATAATTCTGCATCGTCTACAAAGGGGAGGAAATTCATCAACAATTTTATGGTCCTACTTATAGAAGATTCAACTAGAGGGGAAGCTCACAATAATACAGGGCTTGTTGGAAGTGTCACTATTGGCATAAACCTTGGAAATAGTGACCATAATCTAATCAGATTCCACCGAAATTGTAAAAAAAAAAAAAAAAAAGTTGGGAGGACAAAATCCCTCAATTTTAAAAAAGCGAATTTTCCAAGGTTAAGGGCTGTACTTCAAGAAATAGACTGGAAGCAGCTATTGTCAAATATTGATACAGAGGCTAAGGAAAACAAAACTAACCCCCAAAATATATAAATGCAAAAAAACCAAGGTCAGAAAAAGTAGGTCCCCTAAATAATGGTAATGGAGAGTTGGATACCCGGGACCAATAGAAAGCAGAGTTCTGTTTATTTCCTGAAAACAGGGAGTAGTTGATGTAGGTGTAGCCAATGTAATTCATTAACCAATATACTAAACTGGATAACTATAGAAATGATCCAAGCAGTGGCGTAACTAGGAGTGGCTGGGCCCCAAAGCAAACATTTGACATGCCCTCCTCCCCCGAACCGCCGCCCCCAACCCCCCCCCCCCACTTGGACCGCCCCCCCCCACACAAACCGCATTCCTGTGCACACTATTATGCCTCATAGTGGCCCCTGCACACAGTATTATGCCCCATAGTGGCCCCTGCACACAGTATTATGTAGCATAGTGGCCCCTGCACACAGTATTATGCAGCATAGTGGCCCCTGCACACAGTATTATGCCCCATAGTGGCCCCTGCACACAGTATTATGCCCCATAGTGGCCCCTGCACACAGTTTTATGCAGCATAGTGGTCCCTGCATGCAGTATTATACCCCATAATTGTCCCTGTACACAGTATTATGCCCCATAGTGGTCACTGCACACAGTATTATGCCCCATAGTGGCCCCTGTACACAGTATTATGCCGCATAGTGGTCCCTGCACACAGTATTATGCAGCATAGTGGCCCCTGCACACAGTATTATACCCCATAACAGCCCCTGCACACAGTATTATGTCCCATAGTGGCCCCTGCACACAGTATTATGTAGCATAGTGGCCCCTGCACACAGTATTATGCAGCATAGTGGCCCCTGCACACAGTATTATGCCCCATAGTGGCCCCTGCACACAGTATTATGCCCCATAGTGGCCCCTGCACACAGTTTTATGCAGCATAGTGGTCCCTGCACACAGTATTATACCCCATAATTGTCCCTGTACACAGTATTATGCCCCATAGTGGTCACTGCACACAGTATTATGCCCCATAGTGTCCCCTGCACACAGTATTATGTAGCATAGTGGCCCCTGCACACAGTATTATGCAGCATAGTGGCCCCTGCACACAGTATTATGCCCCATAGTGGCCCCTGCACACAGTTTTATGCAGCATAGTGGCCCCTGCACATAGTATTATACCCCATAACAGCCTCTGCACACAGTATTATGCCCCATATTGACCCCTGCACACAGTATTATGCCCCATAGTGGCCCCTGCACACAGTTTTATGCAGCATAGTGGTCCTTGCACACAGTATTATACCTCATACTGTTCCCTGCACACAGTATTATGCCCCATAGTGGCCCCTGCACACAGTATTATGCCCCATAGTGGCCCCTTCACACAGTTTTATGCAGCATAGTGGTCCCTGCATGCAGTATTATACCCCATAATTGTCCCTGTACACAGTATTATGCCCCATAGTGGTCACTGCACACAGTATTATGCCCCATAGTGGCCCCTGTACACAGTATTATGCCGCATAGTGGTCCCTGCACACAGTATTATGCAGCATAGTGGCCCCTGCACACAGTATTATACCCCATAACAGCCCCTGCACACAGTATTATGTCCCATAGTGGCCCCTGCACACAGTATTATGTAGCATAGTGGCCCCTGCACACAGTATTATGCAGCATAGTGGCCCCTGCACACAGTATTATGCCCCATAGTGGCCCCTGCACACAGTATTATGCCCCATAGTGGCCCCTGCACACAGTTTTTTGCAGCATAGTGGTCCCTGCACACAGTATTATACCCCATAATTGTCCCTGTACACAGTATTATGCCCCATAGTGGTCACTGCACACAGTATTATGCCCCATAGTGTCCCCTGCACACAGTATTATGCAGCATAGTGGCCCCTGCACACAGTATTATGCAGCATAGTGGCCCCTGCACACAGTATTATGCCCCATAGTGGCCCCTGCACACAGTTTTATGCAGCATAGTGGCCCCTGCACATAGTATTATACCCCATAGCAGCCCCTGCACACAGTATTATGCCCCATATTGGCCCCTGTACACAGTATTAAGCAGCATATTGGCCCCTGAACACAGTATTATGTAGCATAGTGGCCCCTGCACACAGTATTATGCAGCATAGTGGCCCCTGCACACAGTATTATGCCCCATAGTGGCCCCTGCACACAGTATTATGCCCCATAGTAGCCCCTGCACACAGTATTATGCAGCATAGTGGTCCTTGCACACAGTATTATACCTCATACTGGTCCCTGCACACAGTATTATGCCACATAGTGGCCCCTGCACACAGTATTATGCCCCATAGTGGCCCCTGCACACAGTATTATGCCCTATAGTGGCCTCTGCACACAGTATTATACAGCATAGTGGTCCCTGTACACAGTATTATGCAGCACAGTGGACCCTGCACACAGTATTATACCCCATAGCGGCCAATGCACACAGTATTATGTCCCATAGTGGACCACCCACGAACGATTATTATATCTTTTCAGACCCCAGAGTATAATGATTAGAGACCCAGATGAGCATACAAACATAAAAAAACAATGCTACTTACCTCTTCCTAGCTCCGCTGCACTCTGGTGCGCTACTTTGGCCATCTTCAATGTTGGCTAGATCTCGCAAGATGCAGGCCGGCATCGCGACGCATAATGACATCGGCTGACGTCTGGAACATCACCAAACAGGACCAAAGCCTGCAGAGCGCCGGAGAGGTAAGTAACGTTGTTTTTTATGTTCCCTCACCTCCCCTGGGCCCCCGTTTGTTATACTCAGGGGTCTGAAAAGACCCCGTAGTATAATGATAGCAGTGTTTGTGGGGTTCGTGGTAGCAGCTGCCACAGGGCTCCGGGCCCCTTAATGTCTCAGGCCCTGTGACAGCCGCTACCGCTGCTACCCCGGTATTTACGCCCCTGGATCCAAGCCAAGTTAAACAAATAATTGTGGGCAAGGCTCCAGGTCCAGGTGGATTACACCCATGCATACTTAAAGAACTCCAGTCATTGCTGTACCCCTGTTCTTAATTTTTAGGGATTTTCTAGAGATTGGTACAGTGTCAAGGTACTGGAGTATGGCAGATGTGATGCCTATTTGAAAATGGTATGTAGGTCTTCCCCAGGTAATTACAGACCAGTGAGTTTAACCCCTTCCCGACATTCGCCGTACTATTACAGCGGATGCCGGATTTTTAAAGATGGCGGCTTCTCTGTAATGTATAACGGAGACCCGGAGATAATGCTAGTGGACTCTGATCGCAGGCATTGCTGAGTGTGAGCCTTAATTCCTGTAGTCTCTGGGCTTTCTGCTATTTTTACTGTATACCTGTAGCCTCTAGGCCTTATGCAGTATATGTATGCTGTATACCTGTAGCCTCCAGATTTTCTGCTATATATCCTGTTTACTGGATGTTTCTTGTGTTTTACCCGGCTTCTGTTTTAGCCTGTTCCTGGCTGTGCTGGTTTTCATCTCTGTACACATTCTCCAGTTTAATATACTTTAACCTGTTCAATCTGGTCATCTGCTGCCAAACCGTGATCCCTTCGGGAGGTAGCAGCCTGGTGGACAACTTGCAGTAAAGTCCAGATCCCCGTATGAGGGTTAAAGGGTGAAAACTAGGGAGACTGCTGGGATAACACTCTTAAAACTGGCTCCAAGCCCCAATATTTTGTCTGCTACTGCCCTAGGTGCCCTATGACATCCCCAAAAAAGTGCCATATAGATCCAACAGCTTGGAGCCCCCTCTGTTGCTATTGGTGGGTCTGTGCATGGCTGCATCATGTAAGTATGACTTCATCATAACACCCTGAATTTAATTTACAATTCTTTGGTATGTCAGGGACAGTAGCTGGTGGCTCTCTAGTCTGCCATTGTATTCAGCTGTATCAGCATCTGGAGGATACAGTTGAAAGGTACAAGAGGGTGATTTTAACCATGTAACAACACCCTTGTGTATGCTCCTGTTCATACAGGTGAGCCCTCATAAAACCCCAAACCAGCCCAAATGCTCAGATAATACTGACTATAGATTCAATAAATGATTTTCAATTCAATGCAAACGTCTGATATCTAAGAAGATTGGCCTGTTTTATTCATGTGCTTATCCAGCAAAGCCTCATCGCAATAATGTTTGCAACGGCTGCTCACAGTCTATAAAAGTATATGAATGTTGACATATTACTTACCCATTCATTTCCTAATTTCTTTTTATTCTATCACAATTCATTTTCTTTCTTTTTTTTGCAAATAATACATTTTTGCATAGAAGAAATTTGGTTTCTACTCATTTTATCTCTCGAATGTGGAATGCAGAATGAAGGATGTTGCTCGAGCTTTTATGTTTATCAACCTGGGCCATTTTGTTTTTAATTTTGTGCTCATGTATAATCTTTTATTACGGATACTTTATCATACCTGTTACATGCTGTTGTCTTTAGGTATAGTATAAAGTTGTGTACTTTATGTCTGTTTTAAAATTTTCATCATATATATATATATATATATATATATTTTTTTTTTTTTTTTTTTTTTTTTTTTGCCCTTGGGTGGTAGATTTTTTATTTCGTCCTGCATATTTACACTGCATAAAATAACGTAAGCCACTTGCCACTTACTCCAACCATAGAATAATTTAGTACCTCTGTAATTAATTATTTTAATTTGATAACAATATTTTTCCATGTGAAAGTATTTACCTACTATACATTGACCCTAAAGCTTGGTTTGAAAATTATCATTCAATCCCAAAAGAAGCTAATACTAATGATATACTACAAGGTAGGATACAACTAAGGTCATGATTAGAGATTAGTGAATTTCTCCAAAGTTCGATTCGGCAGTTCTATTTGAAGTTCCCAAAAAATTTGCTTCGATCCGAATTACTTCGCGACGAATAAACAGCTATTTCCGATCTTCAGAGAACTGGGGTGGGCGGGTGGGCAGCAAAATGGCGGAAGCCCTTGGATGCCACGGTCATGTCTCTCTCGCTTTCCAGCACGGACAAGTTTTATTCATGTGGAAGGATCTGCTAACAAGCAAAGACACGCCTACCCAATCACATCACTAGAGAATATCTTGTGACCGTCTGATGTCACAAAGGTCCTTACTAAATATTCATTACCACGAAGCATCAGGAAATCCGGAATCGTGGTGAATTGAAGATTTCCTGAAATTCGTATAGAATTCCACTTCTGCAGAATCGATTCGCTCATCTCTAGTCATGATTATAGAGTAAAAAGTCTACAAGTGATTACCAGTATGCGCAACACCCCCCCCCCCCCCGAAAAAAAAGATAATAAGCATTTAGATGTACTTGTACAATATTCTAGCTCCTATTATAGCAGATTTGCACTGCCACATTCCCAAGCAAATTTTATATTTTTTCAAAATAGGTTTTGACTTTTATGAATGGTTATTTTGTGTTACATTGTGTCAGTTCTTTATTTTTATTCTTTTTTTTTTCTTGGCCATTGTAAAGATTATCAATTACAATGACAAACATTTGCAATGCACTTTTCTCACCAAGGGACAATTGGAGTTTTGGAGCTAGTGGCTGCCATATAGGCACTCATCTCCAAGACACACAAGGGTCAGCCAATTTACCTCAGTACATTTTTGGAGGAAACATACAAACTCCTTGCAGATGTTGCTCTTCAAACCCAGGATCCCAGTGCTGCAAGGCAACAGTGCTAATCACGGAGCCACCATGCTATCAAGAGGCTTTGCTCAAACTAACATCATGGATTTTGTTTTATAGGATTCATGACAGATTTGATAGATCAATTATAATCCATTATGACTCATTTGATAGATCTATTATGTTCCATTCTCATGCACTTTCTCTCATTGATTTACAGTGAGTTTACCCAGGTTTTTGTACTGGATAGAATACCACAGCATGCTACTGTACACTATTCTTAAAAAACGGAAAGAAGGAACACACAGTGTGAACAAAATCTGTAGTTATAATTCCTATGAAAAATATGTTATTGGGTACTCTGTGAGAATTATAATAAAGGAGCTCTCTAGGCCCTAGATTTTCATTTTGTATATGGCAAGGTAATGTGCTTCGTGTACAGTAATGTTCTTATGCTGTGCTTTAAATAGTTACCAAAGTCTTGGAGGCACTTTGATGAAGTTTATTTAAGTAGTATATACTTGGCTTACAAACTTTTAAGAAACCCTGTTTTATGCCAACTTCCATTTAAACAGGTTCAGGTTTACGCTAGGTTTACATCTGTGCCACAGAAACCGCAGAAAATCGACGGAGAGAAAAGTCCTGCACAGACAACTGTTCTCTCTAACAGTTTCAGTATAAGAACGGAGGAAACCCAACAGATGCCCGGCGGACCCCATTATAGTCTCTTAAGTACACGGTTGTCCGCGAGTAACCTCTGTTTTAGCAGTTCGCCAAAACAATGGAGACCCATGCGCAGATGTGAACCTAGCCTTATAGGACTGTACAAAACAATAGGGGATATTTACTAATATGCTTGTGCCTAGATCCTGTCATGAGCGGTGCCATGATTTGGCACATTACTTGCACAGAATATTGCATCAATTTTATGCATGATTGTGAAGAAAAAACACAAAAATATTCCACTGTTCCCGAGTTACAAGTGGGTGTCGATTGGCAACAGGGCATGGTTTTGCAGGAAAAATAAGAGGCTTAAATGTGTCAACCTGTGCCAAATTACACTAAAATAGCATGCTATATTGCTTAAGGCTAGTGCCACATATTGCAGAGAAGCTGCTTTTTTTGTTTTCCAACAGACACATGAGTCTTTAGGCAGTTACATTTTACTGTATCTCTTTACTTTACCAGCACTGACAGACAACATGTAACAGAGTGGTAAAGTCTAATACCTAGCGATTTACATCTAGTAGCATACTAAATAGAAAGCAGCAGAGTGTAAGTATAGTGGTGCTGTAATGAACTTGTAATTTCTTAAAAAACCAAAGAAATGGAAAATAAAACTGCAAAATAAAATAAATTATGCCTCAATTTATATGCCTAAAAGCTATAATCTAAATTGTATTCGATAGGGATAATGACATAAAAAGCTATGAACAAATAAAATGTAACATATCACAAATCATCAAGCAATGCATGAGGGTACTATTCTCAAGCAGCATTACCAATGTGCGGTGACCTAAGGTGCGGCTTCTACCTTCCTATAGTCATGTCACTGCTCCCTGGCGTTCACCTACAGCACAGTAAGGTGTGAATCACCTGGGAACAGATCTCTGTCTAGGTGGTACAGCATGGGAAATGACCAAGGTTGAACTACAAAGTTCCTACACATAGATAATGTTCTCTGTGGGTAAACCCATCTCCATTCCTGCAGACACGTGCAATGTTACTGAAGATAGCACACAGTCTGATTGCTAGAGCAGAAAAACTGTAAGACTTGTGTCTTATGTTAGACTTCACCCTATGTTATGTTCCATGATATACCTACAACATGGAGAGGGCAAGGAAAGGATTTTGCCATGCAGTGATTTTTAGAAGGGAAACAAATTCCCTGTTACTTTCCTTCTGCCTGTCACTGGCCATTCAGTCAAGTGCCATTTGTAAAGAAGTCACTGCTAAGGCCTGTGATTGGCTGCGGCGGTCGACTGACACAAATGGAACATCACTGCTTACAAAACCTGGATGTCGCTGCTGATGCTGAAAAAGGAGAACCAACATTTTTTAAATTTTATTTTATGGCTCCTATTTGCGGTACATATAAAACTTGTCAAAAAGAGTTGAACTCTAATTTACAATAAATTGGCAAAAACTCTATTATAATGTAATTATAATGAATGGTCAAATATTTATCATTATTCCATTAAGATTTTATAATCCTGCCATAGTGTTCATGCAGACCCCCAGCCTTGGCATCTGGCAGTCCACCACACGTCACATTCATGAAATCACCATTGTTTTAGTTAGGGAAATGGATAGAAAAGAGTTTTTCATCTTGATCCACAGGTCGGTTTTTCATGACTACCTTGTGATTTTGTGTCCAGAACTATTCCCTTCATGCTGTTTAATTCTAAACTTATCTCATCTCAGAGCTGTTGTGTGTCTTGCTATCTCTGGTTTTCAACTGCTTAAGCGCCTGGGGATTTGTAGTTCTGTACTTAATATAGACAGAGACAGGAGCACAAATCACTGGTAGCTTATGTTAATAGCTACAACCGACCCAAATCATGTTGGACCAAGTTGACAGGTATGAAATCATCCATTCTTTGAGTTGGAGGTTGCTATCAACCAGCGGGAGATAAATGAAGCCACAAAACAGTACATCAGAGCTTGTTTGTTCAATATAATGACACGGGGAGAATCCTTGGCCAGTCTTATCCCTGGCTTTAAATAACAGACAGCATGGCTGACAATACGCCGGAGCTTCAAACTCACAGCCAACTGGAGAGATCAGAGGGAGGATCCATGGGAATTACAGGGACCAGAATCAAACTGCAGCTTTGGAAAAACCAATAACTTACGGAAGACTGATGAGGTCTATTAATCCAAGTTATGGATGGCCAAGAGGAAATGTGCATCGATTAACATTCATTTGTTTGGATCTTTTCACTTAAAATCCATCATAATGATCAGCATATATCCATGTTAAATCACAAAAGCAATCATTTTAGTAAATTAATAAGGAAATTGGGTTTGTCTGCCATTTTGAACTTGCACCAACCTTGATTTTACCAATCTTTTCACAAAAATGTTACATTTGTGCAAAACAGAGAAACTGATGTAGCAAACTCTTACTTGGCACTGACACTTATCACTTAGCACAACAAAAGTAATTGAAAATCTATTGAAAAAGTCAAGCTAAATTTTTTTTTTGATAAATTCTATTTCATGTATTGTGTCAATTTCAGTTTGCCATAACTTTATAATGTATGCTTATGAGTTATAATTAAGTGTATTTACTATGAGATTGACATTTTATGTAAATATGTAACTCCTGATTTACTTTTCCATAAATCAATAGTATAAGTGAAAATAAAACTTTTTAATAGCTGTTATGCATCTTTCATATTCTACTATTTCTCCCACCTCCTGCACTGATATAATTCACTCTCAATGTACTAATAAAAGCAGTACCTAGATGTTCACTGAATTTAGAGTTGCTGTCCATACAAGTAAATGGAGAGGGTAGGATGTAGAGTGAAAGAGATACACAGACACACAGAGGTGCTATTGCTGCTTCTGCTAACTAACCCTGTGCTGAATTCACAAGAACACTGCTCAGCACTACTGTATAGTGTCCTCTATGCTGATGCTGCTTCGGTGTATGTAGGAGAGAGGGAACAGGATCTACTCTTTTATGCTGCAGTGTATGGTAGACATCATAGCAACTAGTCTTCACTCACTCTGGAGCTCAGCTCAGGTAAGATTGACAATTACAAATAGAGCCCCATTATCCACTTGCTTTTTAGTAAATTAGAATGGGTCTTTAGAGTGGATTGGTTGCACATCAAATATAATAAGGTGACATAGACTGGATAGTTTTACTCCTTTTAGGGTAGTTTTATGAATTTATTGCCTATGATAACTAGACAAAGAATACAGGAAGATTTTATCTTAACAGATTGATTTGTCAGACAGCAATTACATTTTGTTCAGGTTATGTAATTCAATCTTTAGTATAATAGATTTTTCTCTCTACAAAAGGAGAACAGGAGGACACCAAAATTTAGGGATTGTTTACTGTTAAACATGGTCATTGGCACGTAAATTGTTCTATGATACTGTATATTGCAAGACGCAGAGACTTACATTTAAAGCTGGTGAATGTATTCATGCCACATTGTATAAGCTGTTATGAATGACAACTGTATTGATAACAAGTAATTGTTATACCATGTCTATGTTATGTCCTAAATATTATATAGATCTCTGTCAACTGACCATAAAGGGTCTACAGAAGTGGAAAACTGCTACAAAATGCAGGATGGACAAGTCATATAATAGCCAGCTATAGTATTACCCATCTGCATGCATGACAGCTTATTCTAAAAATTCTCCTGAAATTATAGGCATGCTTTAAGAAATGATTACATATCACTATTAAAAATATTAAAGATCAGGGGCGTAAATACCGGGGTAGCAACGGTAGCGACTGCCACAGGGCCCGGGACATTAGGGGGCCCGGAGCCCTGTGGCAGCTGCTACCACGAACCCCACAAACCAGTGGCGTAAAGATCGCGGTCATAGGGGGTGCAACCGCAACCAGACCTGGCAGGGTACGGGGCCCGCGGCCAGCTGGGGATGGCCGGGCCCGGGACCACTATGATAGAGGTCGGGGAAAGCCTGGTTCCCCGACCGCTATACATACTGTTATTGCAAAGGGACCCTGGCATATTGCAGGCCCCTTTCCAATAGATAGCAGGGCAGGGAACCCAGGTGAAGTGACTGAAAACAATAAATACATATTCTCACCTCTCCTGGGCACAGCGTTCTCTCCGCCGCTCTTCCGTTATGTGACTGAGGCCTGTGATTAGGCCCCAGCGGTCACATGGGGTGCAGCCACGTAATGACGTCAGTGCGCCCCCACGTGACCGCTGAGGACCAATCACAGGCCTCAGCAGCGAAGTCTGAAGAGGGCCTGAAGATGCTGAAGACAGCAGGATGGAGCGAGCATGCCAAGGAAAGGCAAGGTGAGTATGAATGTTTGTTATTTTTAATCACCTTCCCTGGGCCTCCGATTATTATACTCTGGGGTCTGAGGAGACCCCAGAGTATAATATTAGCACCGAAGCGGAGGGGGGCTGTTGGGAGCTTATAATACTGTGTGGGGACCACTGTGGAGCATATAATACTGGGTGGGGGCCACTGTAGAGCATATAATACTGGGTGGGGGCCACTGTAGAGCATATACTACTGGGTGAGGGCCACTGTGGAGCATATACTACTGGGTTGGGGCCACTGTGGAGCATATACTACTGGGTGGGGGCCACTGCGGAGCATATAATACTGGGTGGGGCCCACTATGGGGGGCATATAATACTGGGTGGGGGCCACTGTGGGAAGCATATAATACTGGGTGGGGACCACTACAGGGAGCATATAATACAGGGTGGGTGCCACTGTGGGGAGCATATTATACTGTGTGGTGGGGAGCAATGTAGAGCATATAATGCTGTATGGAGGCCACTGTGGAGCATATAATACTATCTGGGGCCACTGTTGAGCATATTTTACTTTTTGGGGACCCGTAACCGGTTCGGGGGGGCCCCATGTCAAATGTTCGCCTTGGGACCCAGCCATTCCTAGTTACGCCACTGTTAAAGATACTTTATATATGGAATTTAGTTAAAGGGGTATTCCCATCTCAAGGATCCTATCTATACTGCTAGCTTATGTAAATTGAAGACTTTTTTCTAAATATATTGCTTTAGAAATGCTGCTAGTGTTGCACATAGCCACAGACCTGTGTGATAGGACAAGTGACGTCACTCACTGCTCTTACTGTTATGTACAGCTCTGCCAGCAGGACAATCAGTTCAGCTAATTGCAGCTTGCTGATAAAGGCTCCGGGAATTCTGTTATCTCTCTATGTAAACACACAGATAACACTGAGTCATTTCTCTAGAAGCATGTGCATATTATTTCATCTGCATTTATATTAGATTTCTAGTAATTATAATAAGTATTGTGATACTTAATAGTGTCCTGTTCAGCAAGCTGGGAGGGGAGGGGGGATACAGGAAGTGAGAAGAGGAGACAGCAGGCAACACTGCTGAAACAGGGAGATGGGAAAACTCCTTTAAAGGGTTTTCCCCACAAAAACACTTATTCCCTATCCACAGTATAGAAGATGTGTCAGCTCAGTGGGAGTCTATGGGGTTATCTCCAGCAGGCCTATAGACTTGAATGGAGAACAACGAACGTGCTTGTCAGTGAAGACATTCAAGATGAGTGATTCAGACCCTTGTCCTTTAAGCCAGTGTTTCTCAACCTTTTCAAGGGAAATACCTCCTAGTGAGTGAACGTCCCAACTGAGTACATCCAAAGTAGGGATCACTTATAAATGTTAACAAAATAAGGCTTCATTTGGAGCCTCTGTCAACAGTTATGTAATGGCCCACTCAGTAATAGTTACCTCAGCGCTCCCACATGTAATATAATGGCCCTCCACAGTGTCCCTACATGTAATATAATGGCTGTCCACAGTGTCCCCACATGTAATATAATGACCCTCCACAGTGTCCCTACATGTAATATAATGGTGCCTCCACAGTACCCCCCACATGTAATATATTGTGCCTCCACACTGCCCCCACATGTAAGATAATGGCCCTCCATATGAAAGATAATAGCCCACACAGTGCCCCTACACTCAATGATTAAGGAGCGAGTGGTAAGTAGCAGTTATTACTTATCACTCTGCTCCACACTTTCTATTTGCTCCAGTCCTTGCTGTGTTGTAAGCACTTGGCGCCCAGAACAGAGAAGTGGCATGTACAAAGGTGAGAACTGAACACAGCTTACCACTCGCTCCCCAATGCGCCAATAACTGTAATGAGGGCCTCCATCATACTGAAAAGTAAGGATGGCAGTGCATGGGCGTTTATCCTTTGCAGGGAGCAGTGCTTCTCACCGCGCCACATACCCCTTGGGATACGGCTTTAAGCCAATCAGGGTATGGAAATGCCCACCTGCAGCTCTTGGACATCTGGAGGGATGTTTACTATAGTGAGAATGACCTGGAGGTCATTCTCATAAATGGAAATTCATTATTTTTTTATTTGGAGAAACTAATTTTCTAGGCCTATTTGACAAATTGCCAGACCTTGATTAATATTATAATTATTGTCAATGAATAGATATACACCACAATATTTCAACACATTATAATGACTGGCATCTTAGGGGACAAATATGTACAACCTAAATTTATGTGTATGGCCTAAAAAGGCTGATTTGTGATGTCAAAATGCAGGTCACATTGTGCCGGTCCGATCTGCTGTTCTGTGAAATAAATGACCCTCCTAGTGTGAATTATACATTCAGAGCACACCGGATTCAGAATAATTCAGAATAATTTTAAGAGCAATACCCCATTAAACAAATATGGAACTGATAGTGCTAGAATTATGCAGCCTATGAGAAAATAAATATCAATTTTACTGTTTGACACATTTATATGGGCTTAATGAGTGAAAAATGTGTGCATCAAAAATGTACATTTTCCATTAACAAGACAGTGATGGATGAATCTTCAGTCTTTCCATATTATCCAGATAAAGAATGGTGAGGATTATTATTCTATACGTGAAAAGTGGGGAACTGACAACTTGACCAATGGAAATGGAAAAAACAACAACATGCAATTACTTGCTGATTGTCATTAGAGATGTGCACTCTTGTGACCCCTTCAACTGCTCTCTATTGGAAATTCATTAGCAGATGTCACTTGCGCCTCTATTATTTGTGTGCATTTAGTATAGATAAGTGCACAGATATTACAGTGCCATTGTTAATATAAGGACCACAGTGAACACAAGTCATTGTTATCCTTACCATTGTCCTCCTCCACAATCACCCTCCCAATCTCTACTCTGCAATAACCACAGACATGTCTCAGCTCTGACATGTATGGACACAGCTTTAATTAAATGGAATTATCATAGAGTTAACTCTTAAATCACTTAACTTTAAGCAAATACCACAGTATGCCAAGCTCTGACAACTCAGTGGTCATATGGTCAGTCTCCATTTGCTAAAAGTTTTACTAAATTGACCACCATCTGTACATGGCAAAAGCCAACAAAGAGTGAAAATGTCTCTCAGCATACAGTGGATAAGGAAAGTATTCAGACCCCTTTAAATTTTTCACTCTTTGTTTCATTGCAGCCATTTGCTAAAAGCAAAAAAAGTTCATTTTATTTCTCATTAATGTACACTCAGCACCCCATTTTGACAGACAAAAACCAGAAATGTAGATATTTTTGCAAATTTATTAAAAAAGAAAAACTGAAATATCACATGGTCATAAGTATTCAGACCCTTTGCTCAGTATTGAGTAGAAGCCCCCTTTTGAGCTAGTACAACCAGTCGTCCTGTCCCTGAAGCTGAAAAACACCCCCATAGCATGATGCTGCCACCACCGTGTTTAACTGTTGGGATTGTATTGGGCAGGTGATGAGCAGTGCCTGGTTTTCTCCACACATACCACTTAGAATTAACGCCAAAAAGTTCAATTTTCGTCTCATCAGACCAGAGAATCTTATTTCTCATAGTCTGGGAGTCCTTCATGTGTTTTTTGGCAAACTCTATGCGGACTTTCATATGTCTTCCATTGAGGAGAGGCTTCCTTCGGGCCACTCTGCCATAAAGCCCTGACTGGTGGAGGGCTGCAGTGATAGTTGATTTTGTGGAACTTTCTCCCATCTCCCTACTGCATCTCTGGAGCTCAGCCACAGTGATCTTTGGGTTCTTCTTTACCTCTCTCACCAAAGCTCTTCTCCCACGATTGCTCAGTTTGGCTGGACGGCCAGGTCTAGGAAGAGTTCTGGTCGTCCAAAACTTCTTCCAGTTAAGGATTATGGAGGCCACTGTACTCTTAGGAACCTTGAGTTCTGCAGAAATTCTTTTGTAACCTTGGCTAGATCTGTGCCTTGCCACAATTCTGTCTCTGAGCTCCTTGGGCAGTTCCTTTGACCTCATGATTCTCATTTGCTCTGACATGCACTGTGAGCTGTGAGGTCTTATATAGACAGGTGTGTGCCTTTCCTAATCAAGTCCAATCAGTTTAATTAAACACAGCTGGACTCCAATGAAGGAGTAGAATCATCTCAAGGAGGATCAGAAGGAAATGGACAGCATGTGAGTTAAATATGAGTGTCTCAGCAAAGGGTCTGAATACTTATGACCATGTGATATTTCAGTTTTTCTTTTTTAATAAATTTGCAAAAATATCTACATTTCTGGGGGGTTTTTTCTGTCAAGATGGGATGCTGAGTGTACATTAATGAGAAATAAAATGAACTTTTTTGCTTTTAGCAAATGGCTGCAATGAAACAAAGAGTGAAAAATTTAAAGGGGTCTGAATACTTTCCGTACCCACTGTATATTCAAACAGGGGATCATAATATAACAGAAAGTTGCACCCCAATGACCATATCAGAAAATTAGTCAAAATCATATGTACATGTAGTATGTTCAGTACAACAATAATACGGTACTTGATAAGCATTACAGGAACTATTTGATGTTGTATTGGAAATAGAGAGGAGCGAATTGAAGCTGACTAAGTGGAATTCCATCCGAATTCCAGGAAATATTCGATTTGCATCGAATTTGGATTTCCTCACGCTTCGTGGTAGTGAATCGCATTGTTTTTAAATGGCTGCTGCACATGTTAGTACATGGGGCAAGGAACTCTGGGAACGTGGGATCACCCACAATTCCATGCGTGCAGCCAATCAGCAGCCAGCCATCCCTGTGATGTCACAGCCTTTTAACCCCTTCGCGAGTGCCCACGGCATGTTTGACCGCTGCATCCAAGGTGATAAAACCCCCGATTGGTTATGGAGCAGGGTGTTAGCTGTCAGTTACAGCTAATGCCCTGTTCCATAACTGATTGGGGGTTTTAACACCTTGGATGCCGCGGTCAAACATGACCACGGCATCCAAGGGATTCCGCCATTTTGTCACCCACCCCAGTTCTCTGCAGCCAGGAAATAGCTGTTTTTTAACGCGATTCGCTGCGATTTAATTCGAATCAAACAGAATCGTATAGGAAAATTCAGCGAAGTTGCCGAATCGAATTTTGGAAAATTCCCCTATCTCTTATTGTAAAGGTAATCACCCCTAGAAGTATTTCTTATATTAAAAAATTATTACACAATATGGTACCATACAGAGTACCATATGGTAAAATATAGAATGCACACAGCTCTATAGTGCATAAGGACTCAGTACCTCAATATATAACAAACAAGTTCATTGAGTAGTAGTGAGCAATATAACGGTGTCACAGTGGCTGTCGGTCTCTCTTTAGTAGTTTTCTGGTTGGACAGAATATAGTAACTGTATCCCAGTCTTTTCAACTCTGTTAGTTTTATGACCTCTGTCTCAGTAACCTTTCTGTTGGTCAACAATATCCTCATAGAGGCTGGTCTCACTAGCCCCTAATACATATCTTGGAGTGGTCTGGTTTTGTTTCATCGGGTCTGGTATCACTGTAGTCTTTATTTCCCAGTGTTGCAGTTTAATGGTATACATCCACTTGGTCACTGTGGATTAGTCGCTCACCCTCAGTCTCAGTCTTCTAGCCATCCTTGGCATGGTACTTATCTGCACACTCATTTCTCAGTTTACAGACTCTAATATGGCTATTGTTACCTGCTGGTGGATGCACCCCTTGTTATGGAAAAAGTGTGGGATTACTCTAGTTGAACACAGTCTCAACTACGTTGCAGACTGCAGCTTTTATAGCTACTCAGGGACCCTGTCTGAGTCCTTAGGTGGTGCACTGAAAAGGCAAGTACCACTCACTCCAACTTGCTAACTAGCTATCCTGCAGTTAAGATGTTCATACAGCCCCTTATATGCTTGTCTATTTTCTGCACTGTCTGACCCTTAGTGGCACCATCACACTTCCAAATATGCTTTTTATAATGTTCATAAGAGTATAAGAGTATCCTTGTATAGCTGACCTTACTTTGCCCCATGACTTATGTCAATGTCACCTTGCAACCCATGATGCATTAAGTGCAAATTGAATGCTTATTATTAGTTGTACTTTAGATATTCTTCTTGCTAGAAGTACTGTGCCTGAGGTACTTCTCTGACCCAAGACATATCTTTCTCCTAGCTCTGACATCATTGTCATGTGTGTATCCTGACTAAACATTCATTCATCCATTCATATATTACTGTCACAATTTGGTTGGGGAAGGATATGCAAATAATGCAAAAACGAAACTGTTTATCTTGTGCCACTTTTGCATGACCTATAATGTAAGGTAGCTCTCTATGAGTCAATGCCCAACTTTCATAAGAGGAACAGTTTTGACGGACCAGAAGAAAGGAAAGAACAATGCAAATGTGAATGTAGTATACTGTAACTCTGATTTTCTGGAGACTATATAGTCCAGGGTTTGGAAACCTTTTTTGTATCTTGAGCTGATTTTTAAAAAAAGATAAAGATAAAATTAAAGTGTTCCATGCAAGAATTGTAAGGATGTCGACAGCTACATGATAGTTGCACACCAAAACAGTACCCAATGAACTGGTTGATTAAACTTCCATTTTAATGTGATCCTTGTCAATGACTTTTTTGTGCAAAGTTGATCCGTATCTAGGTGGACTTTTGGATGAACATAGTACTAAGAATGAAGAGGAAGGAAGAGGATGTTTTTTGTTGCATAAACCCATACAAATCTGTTCAGCCTTGTAGACTGGACTGTTGTCAGCTTTGAACGTCTACTTTAGTGTCTTCAGCTGCAATATCATACTTTACTTTTACACTTCCTTCAAGGTCAAAAAACGAATTGCACAGGCAATTGATGCCCTCTGACTTGTCTAACTCATGGTCCAAACACTAGATCGCCATGCCTCATGCTTTCCCCTTTGGAGCTTCCTCCCCTCTGAATGTTATTACATAGACTGTAAGAGAGAGGGATTAACTGGAGCATCAGAGTTTTAAAATGAGAGAAAGCCCTGTGCCGAGTAAATAAGCCTGGAGTGCAAATTGGCACATTTCGTTGCCCCAACACATTTCTAGAAAATCAGAAAAAAAAAATTGATCTCAAACTACATTATCTCAAGTCACATTTTGGTGCATTACCTTTCCCAAATCTACTCATAACCACAATAGTAAATCTGCCCCACTGTGTGCACCTTTTTTGGGAAATCTCTGCTGCCCCATCTTACCTGAAGTCCAGTCTGTCCAAAATTAACCGCCTGAGTTTTCCTTCTTCTTTTATACTATACTTGATGTCTCTGTTTCTACTTCTGTTTCTGTTATTCTTCAGTCACATGCTTTCTATTTTGTAGTTATTTTGGAGCATTTTTTATGCCACACTTTCAGATACATGATGATTTATGTCAGCATATAATGGGCTAACTCATTATGAAAACCCCCTTTGAAATGCAAACTATAGTAGCTTTTCTATCAGCTGTTATCACTAGAAGAAGACACAATATACATGTAGTCTAGAATGCTCTACCTGCACAATAAAGCAATCTTCCATTGATTTTGTTCAGATTTTTCCATGACTGTAAAGGAAATGAAATATTGGTTAAATATTTTCTTGTTTTGAATATTACAGTTACACATGTTACATTACATTCTTATCGGCTGTCACAAGTATCATATCATATCTCCCCCTGATTGTCAGCACACTCTGTCTTCCTCCAGTATCTCTTCCTGCTATGTGTGCCCATAACTATATGTGCGTATCCTACAAGATGAGTTACTTCGTACACTTGATTACTATGGGTATAAAAAGGACAACATAGTGTTCCAGCAGGACAACAACTTGAAACATATGTTGAGATTAGAGTAGAAATAGTTCAATGACAATGAAGTAGAGGTGCTGGATTGGCCCTCAAAGTCCCCAGACCTCAACCCAATTGAACACTTGTGGTTAGAGTTGAAGAAAAAGCTGTATTCGTACCCAAGTGAGACGACCAGTATGCACCAACATTGGGAACATGTAGAAGAGATCTGAGATCAGATTTCAGTTGAGACATGCTTGAATCTGATCGAGAGCATATCCAGTAGGATTCAGGCAGTGTTGAAAGCCAAAGGTGGATTAACAAAATACTAAAAATTTAAATTTACATTTAAGAGCAAAACAGTAAAAATGCTGTTACATGACAAGAATCCGCATAACTAATCATATGCTAAATAGTTACAAATCAAATTTATGTATGAGATAGCCCAGATGATTGTCTATAAAATGATGGTAGTCTCATGTAGACGCTGTAGTGGATGGTGAGATATGGAGTCTGAAAGTCAAAAGTTCAAAACATTGTTACCCTTTTGCTCGTGAGTGTATATCTAGAGCTTAGAATAATGTCCCTATTATTGGTATATATCTACCAGATTGTATACATATAAATACTGGAGATGACTAACAATGCATGTTAAAGATCCATATGTATCCATATACTATGCAGAGTAAACATAGTAACTAGGAATCTTCTTTAGATCATTGGGAATGTTTCCAGGTAAGATTCTTCATGGATAAAAGTGACTATTTTCATTATGACCTGTTGACTGTTGGGTTAATGTGTATATTGTGTACTTGGTTCTCATGAAACAGAGGAGAACATTGGCTGTGACAAGTCCTGGAAATATGTAAGGAATCTCTAAACAAGATTAAAAAGCAAACCCTTTCTTGTGCACAGAGACAACCTCCCTGAATGTTACAGGCTATAGCCACTTAACTCTTCGTTCTATACATCTTGCATAATCCTGTAAGAATATAGAACACTGTAAACTTCAGCTCAAAAGGGTTAAACATAGGTGCAGTGGCTCTGCCAGGTTCATTCCTCTCCTCTCATCCCCCATTTTCCCTGCTATGCTTTGCCCGCCTGTCACTTTGCACGACACTCTTCCCCACTGATGGATTGAGCAGATCTGACAGGTCACCAGCTAGGTCTGTTTATTCCTGAAACAAGTGCTTTGGGATCTGTGTCCTGGGCAGCCCGCTCCAAATGTTGCATATTCACAGTAGTTTCTACTTACAGCTCTGTGTTTAGGAAGCTTCATTTCATTGCTAGATTTTGTGACCCCTGATCCCAGTGCACTAATATTCTCATAGGCCTCAGAAATCTTTGCTTCGTGGGGGCTGGTAAAACAATTATGACCTTTTTTTCCTATTAATTGTACAAAGCATTTACAGTACCTGATCTGTGTCAATCTAATATGTGGAAAAGCAAGTCACTGTCTACTGGACTGTTAAAGTTTTATAAAAGAAGACCTTTGCTGATGTTAAATATATAACTTTGCTTGGCTACACAAAACACTAAAAGCCAAAAAAAAATAGAAACGGGTCGTAATACATTCCACTACAATATATTCAGAGATTCCTCACCAGCAGTTTTTTTGTCACTTCTCAAGTAGCGTTTACGTTTTTCCTGCCGTTGGCTGTGTCAAATCTATGAGATTTATTAATCAGGCGTTTATTGTTAGACAGTTAACCTTAGTCACCTCAAAATGCACAAAATTCCTTAAGCATTTCTCTATTTCTTATACATTTATTTCTTATACATATATTATATATGTATATACAATTTAAAATATAGTTTCTAGAAAATGAATAAAATAAAAATAAGGCATATAGTATTTGCTGCCTGATATTGAAGCAAAACTAACATTTAGAAAAATACCACTACTTGTTTTTCCACATTTGCTTTTATCATGGATCCCATTGATATAAGCTGATCGAAGGTCTCAACACTGGGAGATCCCTTTATCAAGTGATTTTCAGTTTTTCTTGTCCTGGTTTTGCAGTGCAGAGTTGTATTAGAAAAGACTATGGTGTTATGGTGCTAGTCAAGAGATGAAGGTTTTATTGGAGGACCATATAAGTGAAGTAGGCTATTATAGGAGATTAAACAAGGTTCAATTATAACCTTGGGGTGTACCAAATAACCATTGGACTCCATAGGTTAACAAAAGTGATTTCACCCCTCACATTTATGTAATTATTTAATTATATATTTTCATTGGACAACAACTTTTTACTCTTGATCGATCTAACAGATGACACTAACCAGCTCATATTAAGGCTAAGGCCCCACATAGCATTCTGCTGCCGCAACGCATTGCGTTTTTTCCCACAGCGCTTTTCCCCGCGGCGCTTTTCTGCTTCAATTATACCTATAAGGAAACCTCCGGCGTTTCTGTAGGTATAATTAACATGCTGTGATTTCCAAAACCACAATAGTTTTGGAAATTGCAGTATATCCACTGCGCGTATTTTTCCGCAAAGTGGGGATGGGATTCACTAGAATCCCATCCACTTTGCTGTGACTGTAAAATTCTGTGGAAGACAATGACATTGTCAATGATGATCCTTTTGTGGATAAGACCTGGCAACCGGGTCAGAGAATGAATGCAACCAAGTGTGACTGGTTAGTATACCAGGGACTGCCGTTAGGCTATCATTAACCTGCACACTAATAGTGAAACTCCAATATACCTTATAAACACCACCATGCCCTAAAACAGTGATTCTCAAGGCATGGTACGCGTACCCCTGGGAGTCCATCCAACTATCTCCAGGAATACGAACGGTGAGAGCCCCCCACTCCTAATGGTAGTTTGTGGGGTTTGTCACTCATGAACAACAATTATACTCTGGGGTTTCTTCAAATTCCAGAGTATAATAAGCAGAGGCCCTGGGGAGTTGAGCAAAAACAACAAACACAGTTCCTCACCTCTCCTGGGCTCCTCCACCTTCCAGAGATGACTGCTGAGGCCTGTGATTGGGCCTCAGGGGTGAAGTAGGTCACGTGGTATAATGACACTATGATGCTAGGCGTCATTATGCTACATGACCGATGAGGCTGATGTCATCTGTAGAGGGCAGAAGAACCTCAAAACAGCTGTCTACAGATGAGGTCAATTTTCTATTTGGTGGTGCTTTAGTTATGGTATGATACACAGTATAGTCATATTTATTTCAATGTCCCATCAATTTCTCTACGTATATTATACAGTTGATCTATATTCTTTTTAATGACTCTTGCAGGAAGTTGAGTACCACTGATTTCACAAAAACATCAGGGAACAGGTCAGTTAGTTTATGGTAATCAAAGGGACTGTACTGCCTGTCAGTTGCATTAAAATCAGTGGGGCCATACTGCCTGTCAGCAGCATTAAAATCAATGGGGCTGTACTCCCTGACAGCAGCATTAAAATTAATGGGGCTGTACTGCCTGTCAGTGGCATTAAAATCAATGGGGCTGTACTGCCTGTCAATGACATTAAAATCAATGGAGCTGTACTGCCTTTCAGCGGCATTAAAATCAATGAGGCTGTACTGCCTGTCAGCAATATTAAAATCAATGGGGCTGTACTGTCTGTCAGCAGCATTAAAATTAATGGAGCTGTACTGCCTGTCAGAAACATTAAAATCAATGGGGTTGTACTGCCTGTCAGCGACATTAAAATCAATGGGGCTGTACTGCCTGTCAGCAGCATTAAAATCAATTGGGCTGTACTGCCTGTCAGTGGCATTAAAATCAATTGGGCTGTACTGCTTGTCAGTGGCATTAAAATCAATGGGGCTGTAGCGCCTGTCAGATTTATGTACTGTACCAATTGGCTCATGGGGACTAAGCCTTTGTGATTTCGATTTTCTCTCTCCCTCTCCTATGATTTTCACCATGTTTAATGTTCACCTTTACAACCAGACAGTCTTACCTCTCGTTTAGCAAAAACTGATAAATGTTCCCACCTGCCCTTGGTGCTTGGTGCATGGAATGGGCATAGTCACAAATAGTGATGGGTGAACCTTGCAAGATTTTTTTCTAAAATGATTATGAAGTTCATCAACAACTTTGGGTTTGGACAAGGTTCAAGCATCATGATGTCGGTGGGTTCAATGTAATTGGGACTCACTAGTGACCCCAGGGTATATGACACCAGAGAAGAAGCTGGAAGAGCCTGCAGTGAAGACTGGACACCAAGGAGATGTGAGGAAAGGTGTTTATTAGTTTGACCGTACCTCCCGTACCTCTGAAGAGACCCCAGAGAATAATAATAATTCATGGGTGACAAACCTCCAATACAGCATTAGGGCGAAACTCTTTGACAGTAGTTGATCGGAATTTATACATATATAGTTAGCGCTGTTGTGGGACTGTCTGGGGGTGATTTTGGCACTAATTTGAAATATATATTTATGTATATTCCAGTACAGGCTTTTTTTTTTTTACCTGACACAACAAGTGTCAACAAGGGGTGTGGTGTTGTTGATAAATATGGTGTTCATAATGCAGAGGGGGCACTATTGCCGAACTTTGTTTTGAAAGTGAAGATACTTCTTTCTAGCATTTTGTCAGTAATTGTCAGGAAGGTTTAATTGAATTACATATTGTGAGCGGTCATATATCCTCTACTGCACATTACTGTATATAAGGTATTATATGCCAGCTTGCAGCCCTGTAACCTGTATAAAAGTCATCACAGGTTTTCAAGCTTTTATCCAATCACAGGGCTTAGCACTGACATCTCATGTTATATCATACAGAAAATTTTTTATATATCAGACTTGTTCTATATGGTTACATAAGTCCATGACCACAGTTATGCTAAAAAGTTTACATACCCCAACAGATTTTTTGTTTTTTTGGCCTTTTTTTCAGAGAATATGAATGATAACACAAAAACTTTTTCTCCACTCATGGTTAGTGGTTGGTTGAAGCCATTTATTGTCAAACTTCTGTGTTTTATCTTTTTAAATCATAATGACAACCAAAAACATCAAAATGACCCTGTTCAAAAGTTCACATACCCTGGTGATTTTGGCCTGATAAGATGCCCAGAAATCAAACCACGGTCAGGTAGACCAACCAAAATTTCGGCCACAACTGCCCGGAAAATTGTTCAAGATGCAAAGAAAAACCCACACATAACATCAGCTGAAATACAGGGCTCTCTGAAAACTATCGGTGTGGCTGTTTCAAGATGCACAATAAGGAGACACTTGAAGAAAAATGGGTTGC
The DNA here is from genome assembly GCA_947044405.1 of Leptodactylus fallax. Lineage (NCBI taxonomy): Eukaryota > Metazoa > Chordata > Amphibia > Anura > Leptodactylidae > Leptodactylus > Leptodactylus fallax. Next base: position 1,491,647 of record CAMRHE010000094.1, read on the forward strand.
ATGGTCGAGTTGCCAGAAGAAAGCCATTACTGCGCAAATGCCACAAAGAATCTCACCTTCAATATGCCAAACAGCTCAGAGACAAGCCTCAAAACTTCTGGAACAAGGTAATTTGGAGTGATGAGACAAAAATCTAACTTTTTGGCCACAACCATAAACGTTACATTTGGAGAGGTGTCAACAAGGCCTATGATGAAAGGAACACCATTCCTACTGTAAAGCACGGAGGTGGATCACTGATAATGTGGGGGATGTTTGAGCTTCAAAGGCGCTAGAAACTTGGTCAAAGTTGAAGGAAAGATGAAAGCAGCACGTTATCAGCAAATACTGGAGGCAAATTCGCACTCATCAGCCAGGAAGCTGCGCATGGGACGTACTTGGACGTTCCAACATGACAACCATCCAAAACACAAGGCCAAGTTGACCTGTCATTGGCTACAGCAGAAGAAAGTGAAGGTTCTGAACTGGGGTATGTGAACTTTTGAACAGGGTTATTTTGATGTTTTTGGTTGTCATTATGATTTAAAAATAGAAAACACAGAATTTTGACAATACTGTAAATGGCTTCAACCAACCACTAACCATGAGTGGAGAAAAAGTTTTTGTGTTATCATTCATATTCTCTGAAAAAAGGCCAAAAAACAAAAAATTTGCCGGAGTATGTAAACTTTTTAACACAACTGTAAATATTAAGGGAGTTTCCAAGGTTTAAAACAAATAATATTGTAATTTGCTTATGCAAATGAGTTACACATTTACTGCATATGCAAATGAGATTGACCTTTTCAATTGGAATTCCAAGACCTATGGCATCACCAGAACAAGATGACATCACAATGAAGGTAAGTGCATAAGACCTGACACTACAGGAGCTGTTCAGAGGATGGCGACAGATGAAGATGTCCATGCTGAGGAGAGGACTACACCAGGTATGTACAGTATAAAAGATTTACCACATTACTATAGGGGGCATCCATGTTGGGGAGAATTTCGGATTCAGTGTAGATGGATCTAACCTTCCTCTATAATCACACAACACAGTTCCCCCCAGTGCTCTCCCTTTGTACTTGTGCATATACTGAGCATCTTTTTTTTTATTTTAATAGCAATACTCCTGTGGTCGGATGACGCAAAATCCTGGTTTGGTTCAGTCTGAACTTTTTTGGATAGAACTGGAAGAGAAATTGTTATACTCTGTGATCTCTTCAGATCTCTCTTCAGAGTATAATAGGTGGAGGTACAGGGAAGGTGATAAAAACATTTATACTCATCTTCCATTACTTCTTCGGGCCACCTTGCAGCATCCGGTGCTCTGTGTCCTCTTCCTGGCTGCATCTGGCACTCTTCCCTGACGTCATGCACCTGGAGTCACCCCTGAGGCCTGTGATTGGGCCTTAGCGGTGGCATGGTCACACCGAATGTCATGGCATCATGACGCTTGGCCGTGCCCATGTCAACACTGAGACCCAATCACAGGCCTCAGCAATGACCCCAGCCACACGCTGGCTCTGGCACTCTTCTGTGACATCATCCCCCAGAGAAGGAAGACACAGAGTGCTGGACGCCATGAGGAGGTCCAGGAGAGGTAATGGAATGTTAGTGTAAATGTTTTTCTTTATTTTTGTCACCTTCCCTGAGCCTCCACCTGTTATACTCTGGGGTCTGAAAAGTAAGGATGAAATCACATATACAGTTTTTGGTGCAGTTTTTTGAGCCAAGTCCAATATTCAACAGATAGGAGAAGTGTATGGCCTTCCTTTATCTTTCCCATTCCACTCCTGGCTTTGATTTTGATTTTGCCTAAAGTGTTAATTTTAAAAGCACCTCCAAGGATCTATCTCCAAAGACAGAAAGATACATATTCTACTAGAGGTTCCAAAATCTACAGAGGTTTCCCCAAGTGAATGAGGACATGACAATTATTTTGAAAGTTTTTTAATGTACACTTGGGGAAAAAGAAGGGTAGGATTTATTGAGGTACTTTGTAAACCAAAAATTAATCAATTTTTTACTGCTACTCATAGTAATGTGGTCCTTCTCCTGCTGATAAGCCCCATCCAGCTGCCTCCACCCATGCTTTAGAAATGTGGCAAGCAGAAATTTAAATTGGAAAAAAAGGTGCTAATTTTTTTAATGAGTTGTGCGCCAAATCTTGTGACTTTTTCCCACCACAATCCTAGCGCTTTATGTATAAGAAAATATTAGGGAGAGACATGGAAGAATTATCACAGATTTCCAATGTGTATTGTGAACTCATTTCTGGTATAATACATGAGGGTGGGGGTTAGTAAATATAAGATTCATGTCCAGTCCACCAAGAAACTGGTTATCTCCAGGGGTACCGCTGCAGTGAGAGCCACACCCCCGTAATGGTAGTTTGTGGGGTTCACCACCCACAAATTACTATTATACTGTGAGGTCTCTTCAGACCCTTAGAGTATAATGATCAGAGGCCTAGGGGAGCTTAGCAAACATAACAAACAGTGTTGCTCATTCCCCCCAGGCTCTGGCATGGGTCTTATTTCCTCTTCAACTTCTTCCAGCCTCCCGAGTGACATCAGGGACTGCTTAGGCCTGTGACCGGCCCTCAGTAGTCTCATGGGTCATGCAGCATAATGAGGATAATCACAGGCCTCAGCAGTCCCTGAGAGCACTTGGGAGGCTGAAGAGGACCCGATACACATGCTGAAGCCCAGGGAGGTAAGTAACACTGTTTATTATGTTTTTTCATCTCCCCTGGGCCTTCTCTTATATCGTGAGTATATTAGTAGTTCATGGGTGGCAAACCCACAAAATTTCGGGATCGGCAAAACCCCAGAAAATAGGTTCACCAAATCTGAAATTTTTAGAAAGTCTCTATATATGTGGATTTTGTTTTTAATTTTATTAATGTAGGGGTCACTCTGAGACATTATACTGTGTGTGGGGCACTATGAGACATTATTCTGTGTGAAGAAACCACTATGGAACATTATACTGTGTGGAGGGTCACTATGGGACATTACACTGCATTTAGCGGTTTCTATGGGACATTATACTGCATGGAGGGGTCACTGTGGATCATTATACTGCATGGAGAGGCTGCTCTGGGAGATTATTTTGTCACAGGGATCTTTGGCATGAATGGGGGGGAGGCTGCACTTTCTAAACGGTCCCATGCTACCCTTACCCCAGGGTAAGTAATGAATGCAGCTTACCACTCCCTCCTTAAATGTCACTAAGCATTGGGGCCATTTTATTATATGTAGGGTTCATTATTTTAAATGTGGAGGCCATTATATTACATATGTGGCACTGTAGGGGCCATTACAATACATGTGGGGGCACAGATGGGGCCCATTACATAATTGTTAAAGGCTCTAAATGAAGCCTTATTTTATTAACATTTATAAGTGATCACTACTTTGGGGGTACTCGGTTAGGACATTTTCTCACCAGGGGTACTTGACCTGAAAAGGTTGAGAACCACTACTCTAAGACAATTGATGCATAAAATTCAATAAATATTATCGCTATAAGCCGCTGATCACTACTTTGGGGGTACTCGGTTAGGACATTTTCTCACCAGGGGTACTTGACCTGAAAAGGTTGAGAACCACTACTCTAAGACACTTGATGCATAAAATTCAATAAATATTATCGCTATAAGCCGCCAGAGATCTTCAATCCTCTCCTCCCATATGAAAAAGACTAACAAATAACTGGTATCTAACTGACCATGTGTCTTCTGTAAGTGTAGAGATCCATTTCCTCCTATTGTGAGTGAAAGTCCAGGAGTAGCCTCTATAGCGATGAAGTGAAGACCTTCACACTTCTTGTGGGAATGCTTCGGCTGGTAGTATACCTGGGTAGTGCTCTCCCAGGTTAACAGAATATTACAGATTCACTTTGTGACGTCACAACCTCAATGAGCATTAGTTCATCCAACGTTTTCGAAATCAGCTCGGTTTCCTTCCTTGTTGCACTATCAAGTCCCCAAAAATGGATAATTTTATATAAAGTCATTGCTTTTTCCAATAGAGCCGCCATGTGTTTATGAAAAAACCACGGCCAAGCACCTTTCCCCAAAACTGGTACATTTTTGGAGCGTTTCAAATGTTAAAAATCTATTTTCTCATAGACATACATGTCACTGTCATAACTTCAGCTATGTTTGCCTTAGAGAGCTCGAAATAGGCTAGATAGTCCTAGGAGCCCTGATAGTGTCATACTACCGTTTAATGATGCAGGGTAGTTTAGACGTTAATGCTTGGTAACTTTTTTCTTATTTTCCATCTCCACCAAAATCTCCATCAAAATTCATAACTTTTTTTTTATTTTTCTGTTTATTTTCTGTAGGGCTTATTCTTTGCGTGAAAAGTTGTACTCTCATTTGGTACCATTTTACATATAAAGTTTTGATTAGCTTTTATTAACCTTTTTGGGGGGCTCCGTGAAAAAAAAACATACATTCTGTCGTTATTTTTTGAAATTCATTTTTTTAAGTGTTTACTCTGCATTAAAAATAACATGGCAACTTTTTCTGTTGGATTATTACGATAATGGTGATACCATATTTATATTGGTTTTATTATGATTTACCAGTTTTGTTCAAAAAAACATCATTTTTCAAAAATTAATTATTTGCCTGGGGTCACCATATTCTGAGATCTATAACTTTTTTACTATTTTATTGACTGTGCTATGTCAGAGCTCTTTATTTGCTCTTTATTTTATTGATACAAATTTCTCGTATGTATGACTTTTTGGTATGCATGACTTTTTGATGACTTTTTATTGCTATTTTTGGGGAGGTGAGGTAACTGAAACATTAGTTTGCAAATTGCAAGATATATATATATACTGTATATATATATTTTTTTTAACTACATTCGCAGTACAGAATAACTAACTATTTTTAGATAGTGCAAACTTTATAAAAACATGGGAATTTCTAATATGTTAGCTTACTTTATTTGTTTACATTATGCAATTTGTAAATTCTAAGGTTTTTTTTAGCTTTTTATTATTTATTTATTTATTTATTAATTAATAATACTTAATTTTAAACTATTTCTTTTAAATATCATTACTGTCCCACAAGGGGACTAGACCTTGGGATCTCCTAATCCCCAGCACAATGTACTGTAATACTTACAGTATGTATTGCAACATATCATGCATACAATCCCTATGTGTAATAGGGAAAGGCAGCGAGGAGGCCGTGAATTGGCCTTTAACTATACACTTAGCACAACATGATAGTATGGCACAGTGCGGAAAGTGGTTAAGCCAATTTAAACTTTGATTCTGACCAAAGTATTCAACCCAAAATGAATCTTTGAACCAAACCACCTGAACCCAAAAACATTACAAATTTTCTGAGCTTCACCCATCTCTACTTCTTTACACATGGCAGTTTTGTTGCAGGTTTGATGTATCCGAATGGGGCCATTTTTTCCAGCATGTGCTTGTCTTTCTATTGAAATCAATTGGACAATTTAAGAAATTTTTGCAACATATCTGCATATCTGTCAGTCAAGTGTTCAACTAACAGCTATCTAATGTGAATAGCCAGTCTAACCGATTCCACATAGCTATAGTTCCTAAACTGAGATGAGAAAACCTGTTCGGAACAAACCGTAATAGTTCTGAATTTTCCAAAAGTTTCAGTTTCAACACCAGACACAGATCCCTATTATGTCGTAAATTCCCAGAGAATAATAAGTGGAGGTCCAGGGGAGGTGTGGAAACATAATAGACCTCTATACTCAGCTTTCCTTACCTCTCCTGTTCTCCCTCGTGGTGTCCATACTCTCTCAGGGATCCCTTAAAGTGTTATGAAGTCAGCATGTCCCAGGCCCAATCACAGCACTCAATGGTAACCTGTGGCCTGTGACGGGCACCCAGAGACCGGAAGAGGACTCAGAGGGAGTGCCTTCACTCATTATACTCTGGAGTTTAAAGAGACCCCACATTATGGTAATAGCACTTCCAGTTTAGGTTGAAATGTGAAACAAATCTTGCAAGGTTCACCCATCTCTATTTCTAAAATCTGCCCTTTGGAAATAAATGAATGTAGTAACTATAATATAAAGTATGAGCGCATATACAGTTCTCATAAACTTAATAAAATAAACTTTATTTATAGGAATCCAGAAAACTAAATTAGTTAGACAGTAACTTGACCTTGTGTGGTTTCACTCTGGGAATGTACCACCAAGATGGGTTCTACTTTTAGCCAAATCAACAGTTTGTGTGTCCTAGAAATAGGAGTGTTTTGAAAGTCTTCTTTGTACTCACATTTTGCCATCCAATATTCAGAATGTATGTTCACTGTGTCATCTCTTAATTCATTCTGATAATGTTTCTGAAATCACTAGCTGACACACATGGGGAATGGCATGTGCAAGTATTGTTGGCAGTTAGAGCTGCTGAATAAAAATTCCTAAGTTAGCATCAAGTTAATGCCAAAATTTCAGTGATACATAGACCCCATGGTGAATTTTTTATGGTCTTTTTTATGCCAATATGGTCTTTGTGGGAGTTTGATTCATACAGCTGATGGAGTCATGGAATGGATTCTCGGCAAGAACTCATGATTCAAAACATAGCACAATCTGCTGCTCACCAAGGAGGGTTCTCATGAATAACTAATAGGTGCAGGGAATCTCCTAGAGTAACCGAGTATTAATTTATTTTATGTAGTGCTGGCAGTCAGGAGCAGAGTAGAATAACAAAGATGCAATATAAGAAGGTCTCCATATAAAAGCAGAGAAATATAGTCTGTGCAGTGTAGCAAACTTTGCTTTGATGCAGTCCGGTGTTTCATTTTTATTTCATTGCTTTACAGTGTACAAGCGCAGACGACGTATAATCAACATTTCATTAAGTACAACATTAATTTAACATCTGACAAGATATTAAATTGCGTAGTTTACTATATCTCTGGCCCAGTGGCTTCTGGATCAGTCATGCTCAGCTCTTCATGATGTGAACCATCACTAATGCAAATTAAAAGCACCAGTGTTTTGGAACATCGCAAGTCGTACATGAGGAAACAGTGTACAAACACTATGAAAATCAAAGCCAAACTAAACAGTATCTGTTTGTCCATTTAAACAATTTTCCATACAAGACCAAATGAATAAGTAGTTATGGAGACCAACTACAGCAGGCGTTCTCTCAAAGCAAATGTCATTGAAAACACACACAGAGTATAACTAATTACAATATAATGGTTATTGTGATTCACAGAATCCTGACTTCATTAATGGCTATGCTGTTTTGAAGTATATCAAGGGACCTTCAAAGACAGAATCATGGCTCACTTGGCTGAAGCTTCATAGAAATTAAATGCATTTCCATTTCCACCTATTTATATATGAAATTTACATATTTACATTCTTAAACATGGAATATAGAAAGGGACTTTCAAGTTTTGTTTCAAAGCGTTTGCAGTATTCCACCCAAGGATATTCATAGTTTGTGGCTTTGGTTGGTAAATATTTGGGGGGCAACAACCAGAGACAATCCCAGCAAATTTGGAACTGTTGGCAACTATGTGCAATGTGAAGTTAGCACAGAAGTGTAAAGACAGTCCTTTTTTTCTTTAGAAATGTTCATGTGCAACACAAAACAACATATAATAAAACCTAAACTGTCCTTTTTTGCTTGGAGACAACTTGTAAGGAGGACTGCTTGTAGGTGGAGACCAGCTTAGAACATAGCATATGTGAATGAATGTTGGACAGTTTAAGAAGGGAAGCTCCTTCTCAGCCAAAAGATGCCATTTGGCTCATGGACCAATACATCTTAGGACGTTTGCGAGTAAGAGGATGATTTTTCAGTAATGGGCAGTGCATCACCGGCAACAGTGGAAGCGTGCTGCTTATCAACGAGGCATGCAATCTTACAAGCAAGGCCTAACTTACAACTGTTGCTTAACACAGGTCAACTGTCAGTTGTATGTATGAAAAGCTACAGTTTTGTGTGTACAACAACTATCTCAGTAAAGAGGACTTCAGTGAAAAGTAGAATGGCGGTGTCAGTAGCATAACTAGGAATGGCTGGGCCCCAAGGCGAACAAATGACATGCTCCCCCCCCACAAACCGCCGCCTCCAACCCCCCCCCCCCCCCCCACAAAAACCTCATTCCTGCACACACTATTATGCGCCACAGTGGCCCCTACACACAGTATTATGTCCCATAGTGGCCTCTTCACACAGTATTATGCCCTATAGTGGCCCCTGCACACAGTATTATGCACCATAGTGGCCCCTGCACACAGTATTATGCCCCATAGTGGCCCCTGCACACAGTATTATGCCCCATAGTGGCCCCTGCACACAGTCTTATACCCGTAGTGGCACTTGCACACAGTATTATGCCCCATAGTGGCCTCTGCACACAGTATTATGCCCCATAGTGGCCCCTGCAAACAGTATTATGCCCCATAGTGGCCCCTGCACACAGTATTATGCCCCATAGTGGTCCCTGCACATAGTATTATGCCCCATAGTGGCCCCCCGCACACAGTCTTTTCAGACCCCAGAGTATAATGATCGGAGACCCAGGGGACGATACAAACAAAAAAAACCAATGTCACTTACTTCTTCCTGGCTCCGGCGCACTTCCCGCTATTTCGGCCATCTGCAATGTTGGACCAGATCTCGTGTGAGCCGGGCCTGCGTCGCGATGCATAATGATGTAGGCCCGGCCCACGGGACGTCACCAAACAGGCCCGAAGCCTGCGGATTGTAGGAGAGGTAAGTAACAGTTTGTTTTTTTTTGACCCACCTCCCCTGGCGCTCCTATCATTATACTTGAGGGTCTGAAAAAACCCCTGAGTATAATGATAGCAGTGTTTGGGGGTTCACGGCCTACAGCCTCACTTACTGCTCCTGCTCACAGCCAACTCCGCTTCCGCAGAATGGGAAGCGCAGGCGGCCATGAGCAGGAGCGGGGCTTGATAAATAAATAGGGCCCGTTACCTGCTTGGGTTACTCCAGCAGGTAATGGCCTATTAAAAAAAAAAAAGCATTGGGGGCCCTCCGGGCCTCCTAATGTTCCAGGCCCTGTGGCAGCTGCTACCCCGGTAGTTACGCCCCTGGACTGTGTCCTTTAATGGTAGTGACTGGCTTCGGTGACTGGGTAGCAGCTCAGGAAAACAGACCAGGCACAGTGGCCGTAGTAAAGCAACCATATTGCCACTGTTCTTGTGCCAGTGACTGTTACAATTTGGCATAGTGAGAAGGATCCACAGAGACACTGAAGTGCACAACCCAAGAAGGATGGCCAAGAAGACTCTTTGTTTGTTCAGAGAATGTGACTTCCAGGTGCCAGGATTGAGTGGAGGAGCCCACAACAGCCAGGTCTTCTTGGAGGATCAGGAGGGAGGCCTGAAGAATCTCCACAGGAGGCTCAAAAAGATGCAGCAAAATCTGCAACAAAAAAGCAGCTTTTCTGCATTGTGGGGCTTCAGCCTTAAGGCTCTGACTTGTAACAAACCAGTTTCAACCTGAATTTTTTTCCAATTTTTCGGTTTTTAACAAAACTGAAATCTTTGCGATTTGTCTCAAATTCAGAGGAGAAGGAGGATCACATGGTCTCTGTGACCTAGGCGGGCTTCTGGGATCACCTGACAGCCTCTCTCAGTCAATCATGAGTGGTGGAGGAGATGTTACAGTGCTGACATCACATACAGAATTTAAGATACTGTGGGCAGGAAAAAATAAGCCATTTTGTGATATTCAAGCTAAGGGGCAGACATGTTGTCATCACTGCATAATACAAAGAAATTGCTGCTATTGATAGTAGAAAAACAACATCAATGTTGCAATAGTATTACAAAATTATAGTAGGAGGACTAGTAGAGCACATTAGTCATATTTAATCTATTATAGACTGACAGGATAGAAAAATCATAGAAGTGGGAAGAAGGAGTATTTCTGCACTCTGCTGTGACTGTAGTTTTCACCGTGTTACACATAGACTAGACAGGTCACCCTTTCATTATGACTAATCTAATTTTATTAAGTCTTTTTTGCAACAGAGTAATTTTTGTAATATAGTGTTTAATTTGTTATTGCCCATCACTATTTCTGTATCTTGTCGCATTGTGATCTGTGACTGTCCACAGAGTGTCTTACATTGTATTTACTTACAAAGTCAGTCATTTTAGCAAAAAATGTAATTTAGTTAAATGGGTTTTCCGGGCAAAAAAAAAAATCTTTTTTTTTTTTTAAAAAGGTCTGTTAGTGCTATTAATGGGTTAAAAGTGTACCCAAATACCTTTATCAGTATTTTGAGCGATTTCTGGGTTTTTCGGGAGCTCCTGGCATCCTCTGCATTTGTTTACATGGTGTAGCTTCCTGTGCTTTTATCTTACAACTACCATGATGCATTTCATGAGCTGACTCACACTACCTCCCTCTCACTTCCTCCCCCTCCCTCTCTCACTCTCTTACACCCCCTCCCTGTCTCCATAGCTATCTCGCCCACTACTAGCCCTTCCCAAATAACTAACTCAGCCCACACCCCCCACCCCATCATACTCACCTGTCTTCCTGTCCAGATCTTCTGGGCATGGGAGATGACTTCCTTCTGTGGGGATAGCTCCTCCTCTTCCTTGACATCTGCCATGCATGCGCAATAGAGCCGGAGTCCCAGAATTGTGCTGTAGCCGGCACTCCATCTCTACTGCGCAGGCGTGGGAACGCCAGATGACCGCCTTGGCAATACTGGTAGATATAAAGTTTTGCTGAACTAAGTAATTTAGAAACTATGCAGGAGGAGGGTGTTTAGGTTAAAATATAAATTTCATTTTATCCCGGACAACCCCTTTAAGGGTTTTTTTCTTAAATCTTTTTTTTTTTTGTTAATCAATATAAAAAAAGCCATTATCAGGGGCAAAAAAAAAAAAAAACAAGCTGACTCATGCAGTGTGTTGTAGTCTATAGTACAACATCTCATTTTCTTGAAGGGCTTTTTTAACCAATCCAGAAATCTGATGTTAGCTTGGCAGAAAAAGAAAACAAGCAGTGTGTTCTAATGTAATACTCACTGACCAATACTACTTTTTAGTGCTAAATCTCCCTTTCTTACTACGTAATTTTTGAAATAGTGTTTTTTGATAAAACAAAAACTGTCATAATTTATGACTGAAAAAATCAAAGCTGACTCACACAGTGTGTTATAGTCTCGTACTGGCCAGGTTACCTTTCAAAGCTAAATCTCATTTCATTCCTAATTTTCTTCAATTAGAGCTTTTTGTTAACAAAAAAAAACAAAAAAACAATCAGTATTATATAAGCAATTAAGTAAAATGACTAAAAAAAAACAGGACAGGGAACAGGCTAAAATAGGAGAAGGAGATGTTTGTGCTAATGTCATGCCATTGCACCAGTTCAAGTACTAATACTAACAATAAAAATGAGGGTTGCAGCTCTGCCAATTTCACTGACACAGAACCCATTCCCAAGTAGCAATGTGGCATCTGCAAAGAGAGATATTCCTATTAGCCCAAGTCTTCCTCTTCTTCTTGATGAGTTGGATGAGGACAGTGTTTTTTTTTCATTAGAGGGAAATCTGGAAGTGGGAATTGTGAGCGTATAGAGGAATCCCATTGCCATGAAGAATCAAAAAAAAAGTGAGGTAGATGATGAAAATACTGAATCCGATGATATTACTAATGCAGATAATATCTGGCAACTGGTCAGGGTGACGGTGACATTAGGCAAGCTTGGGTGGTGGCACTGGTGACAATTTCCACTGCTGCTGGTGTTGGCAGGGTGCTGGTATGGGAATTCTTTGTATATTATTAAATGACAAATCCATGGCAAGGTGCAAGATATCCAAGCATAAATTTAGTCATAGTCATGCAGGTACACATGTAGGAACTAGGTCTCCGTACTCTCATGAAATCGGTGTCAGCAGGCCATTTGGCAAAATAATATCAGTAGTGGCACTGGCAAGACTGTCCTTCTCCCCATGATCTTCTTTGTAGGCAGGCCACATCCACACTTAACACATGGTCATCATCATTATCATTATCATCTCCATCTGTTTCTCCTCCTCCTCCACATCAACGTCAGTCATCTTTAAGGGAATGTGTATCCAGGAAACAGCAATATACGGCCAGTCATCCAGCTGGTCTGCAATTTTAACTTGTAAGCAGTTGCTCGCAATGCAGTCACTGTCGTGCCACTTAGTAGATTCCACTGCATTTCGCCAACTGATGGTATTCGCACAGTCTAAATGGAGAATAACTAGCCACCATGATTTCCCTAGGAAAGCTGTCCCTTCTTGATATAGCCATGTGGGCCCTTCTTGGATACGAGTATGTGGGGAAAGGTACATGCTATTGTCAACACTTCTCCCCAGGCAAATTAAATCCACTTTATTCATCCTTAAAGGGGACCTGTCGCCATGGAGAAAATGCATCATTTGATTCTTGGTCCCTGGAATATTATATGTAAACTAGCTCAACGGCCTCTGCTAAGAGACCTGGGACCTCACAGCCGGTGAGGAATTTCATTTAAAAAAGACAGCTGAGCAGCAGAACCAGACCGCACTGGGAGGACACCGGGGCACTGGGACAGGTAAGTATGATTTTTTAACATTTTTTTTCACCTCCCCCGGCCTAATAAAAAAATAGCTTTTAGCTTTGCCAACTCCATCCCACTGAAGAAGGTGCTATGACTGAAATGTTTGAGATCTATAAATAGCATGATTCATTACATACTAATTACTAATATTGCCTTGTATACCATGTTTGTCTCACTCAATAAAGATACCTTGTCTGCAACAATTTCCTGACAGAGTGCCTCTAATATTTTATATGACATTATATGGCGATGACAAGCCCATATGATGGCATCCTGTATACCTCCAGCGCAGAACCACTTTCCACCGTCAACACGTGGAGCAGCAATTGTGGCCAGGGACAATACATAGCTTTCATGGCCAATTGGGTCAATGTTTTGAGCATCAGTGGCCACTGTCCAGAAATGCAGAAAGGCCAAGTACTAATACTGACACTGTACCTTAAGTTCAGGCCCAATTTCAAAACTAGACAGGACCCATCCACCTCCTCCAGTTCCTCCTCACTGGACCTTTTCCTGTCCCCAACTTCACCATTGCTTCCACTCCCCCTCCTTCATTTCATGGCTGTAAAGTGGCATGGTGGCTCATGCTTCTGAGCAACAGAAGGCTGTAAATGATTACTCAGGAACAATGTGTTATTTTAAAATCCTCCATTGGTGCTTCATAAGGGATGCCCTTTCAGGAGGCCCAGGCCACCAAATGTGTTAGCATCAGTGATGATATATATCATATAGCAAACATTTATGGTTAGGCAATGAGAGGAAGAAGAATAACAAATTCTACATCTTGATCACTTTTGGAAGATAGTCCAGGTTTTTCAGCTGGCGTTCTAGGCACACTGTGTGCCAGAAATTTTTCTTGAAATTCTGTAATTGTCACAGCTTGGTGCCCCATGTGCTCCCAGAAAAGAATCATTTTTTTTGTAGCTTTTTTGTAAGCTTGGTTCTTTATAACTTTTCAGCTGGCATTCACTGACAGAGTGCCAGAAATTTTTCTTTAAATTCTGTAAATTTTCACTCTGCCAACGATATGTTGTTATGGCATTTAATCCCAATTTAAGATCTGGATTGTGACACACTTATTTGACCCCAAACAAATCTTTGGACCAAACCACCCAAACCCAAAACAAAACAAATCTTCAGAGGTTCGCCCATCTCTATTAGTGACCCAGGTGTTTAGTAGGGTGAAAAAACCTCAACTGGGAAGGTCTTAGGGTAATGGAGCCCTGCTAGGGTTAGGGTTACAGGGAGAGCCTCACCCTACACAGCAGCACCTCCCTGTCTAGTGTGAGACTCTGGAGAGAAAGTGTAGTTGTACTGGTCTACCGAGTACCCCATGTGTAGGGAGAGGTATTGAAAAAGAATGTAACTGCACTGGACTATGGAGCACCCCCATATGTAGAGTAAGGTGCTGGAGAGTAAGACTGCTCGGCCTAACTTACAACTGTTGTTTATCACCTGTTAAACAGGGTTACAGGGTTGTCGACTATAAGCCACTGAAGAGTTACAATTTAATACATGCAACATCTAACTCAGTTAAGAGGACTGCTTTGAGAAGTGGAGTGTCTGTGGGCAGCTTCAGGTGACTCGCAGGAGTTGGTGTCTTGGAGCCACAGCTCGAGAAAAGATAGGTCGAGCACAGCAACACGTTGGCCATAGAGGAGTGTGGTGCAGGCTGCAACAAAGTAGCCATATTGCCAACATCCAGATGCTTGTGACTTGCCTGCAGTGACTGTTACAATACAATGGTGAAATTGAGACAATCTGCTTCTTGCTCCACCATTCCCTCTGTGTCACTGCTGCTGGTGGTATATGGTGACATTACTGCATCATTGCGGTATATGGTGACATAGACCATAATTAGCAGCGGCCTCCTAGCTGCCTTTTCCTATTGCACATAAGGAGTCTATGGGCAACGTACTGCCATACATAATTGCAGTACATTAAACTGGGATCAAGAGATCCTGGGTTCAAGTCCCCTTGTTGAACAGTAAAAATATTTTTTTAAAGTTTTTAAAAAGTATAAAAAGTCAATAAATAATAAAAAGTAAAAAAAAATCCTTTAGAATATAAAAAAATATATAATGCAAAAAAATTAAATAAACAATCATATTATGCGTCCCCATGTGCATAAAAGTCTGTACTATCCAAACAACCTAATTATTCCTCTATGGTGAATGCCGCAAAAAAATAATTCTGCAATGCGCAATTTAATGTATTTTGGTCACCTTACCTCCACAAAAATAGCAATAAAAACTTATCAAAAGGTCGTACAGTCATGGCCAAAAGTTTTGAGAATGACACAAATATTATATTTTCACATGATCTGCTGCCCTCTGGTTTTTATGTGTGTTTGTCAGATGTTTTTATCACATACAGAAATATAATTGCATTCATATTATGAGTAACAGAAGCTTATATTGACAGTTAGAATGAGTTAATGCAGCAAGTCAATATTTGCAGTGTTGACCCTTCTTCTTCAGGACCTCTGCAATTCTCCCTGGTATGCTCTCAATCAACTTCTGGACCAAATCCTGACTGATAGCAGTCCATTCTTGCAGAATCAATGCTTTAATTTTGTCTGAATTTGTTGGTTTTTGTTTGTCCACCCGTCTCTTGATGATTGACCACAAGTTCTCAATGGGATTAAGATCTGGGGAGTTTCCAGGCCATGGACCCAAAATCTCTATGTTTTGTTCCCTGAGCCATTTAGTTATCACCTTTGCTTTATGGCAAGGTGCTCCATCATGCTGGAAAAGGCATTGTTGAGCGCCAAACTGCTCTTGGACGGTTGGGAGAAGTTGCTCTTGGAGGACATTCTGGTACCATTCTTTATTCATGGCTGTGTTTTTAGGCAAGACTGTGAGAGAGCCGATTCCCTTGGCTGAGAAGCAACCCCACACATGAATGGTTTCAGGATGCTTTACAGTTGGCATGAGACAAGACTGGTGGTAGCGCTCACCTCTTCTTCTCCGAATAAGCTGTTTTCCAGATGTTCCAAACAATCGAAAAGGGGATTCATCAGAGAAAATGACTTTACCCCAGTCCTCAGCAGTCCACTCCCTGTACCTTTTGCAGAATATCAGTCTGTCCCTGATGTTTTTTCTGGAGAGAAGTGGCTTCTTTGCTGCCCTCCTTGAGACCAGGCCTTGCTCCAAGAGTCTCCGCCTCACAGTGCATGCAGATGCACTCACACCTGCCTGCTGCCATTCCTCAGCAAGCTCTGCACTGCTGGTAGCCCGATCCCGCAGCTGAAACACTTTTAAGAGACGGTACTGCCGCTTGCTGGTCTTTCTTGGGCGCCCTGGAGCCTTTTTGGCACCAATGGAACCTCTCTCCTTGAAGTTCTTGATGATGCGATAGATTGTTGACTGAGGTGCAATCTTTCTAGCTGCAATACTCTTCCCAGTTAGGCCATTTTTGTGCAGTGCAATGATGACTGCACGTGTTTCTTTAGAGATAACCATGGTTAACAGAAGAGAAACAATGATGGCAAGCACCAGCCTCCTTTTAAAGTGTCCAGTGGTGTCATTCTTACTTAATCATGACAGATTGATCTCCAGCCCTGTCCTCATCAACACCCACACCTGTGTTAATGGAGCAATCACTGAAACGATGTTAGGTGGTCCTTTTAAGGCAGGGCTGCAATGATGTTGAAATGTGTTTTGGGGGATAAAGTTCATTTTCTAGGCAAATATTGACTTTGCAAGTAATTGCTGTTAAGCTGATCACTCTTTATAACATTCTGGAGTATATGCAAATTGCCATTAGAAAAACTGAAGCAGTAGACTTTGTAAAAATTAATATTTGTATCATTCTCAAAACTTTTGGCCATGACTGTACATATGAGAAAATGGTACTGATCAAAGCTACAATTTGCCCCACAAAAAAAATACCTCCATTAAAAAAAAAATGTGAAAATGTTATAGATGTCAGAATACAGTGTCCCCAGGCAAATCGGTTAGTTTTGAAAAATGGCGTTTTATTTAGTAAAAGTGGTAAAACATAATGTAATGAATATAACTATGTAATTGCAGTAATCATAATGACCTGCTGGACAAAGTTGCCTTGTCAATTTTAATGTTTTAAGTAAATGCCATAACAACAAAATGCAAAAAAATAATGATATAATTGTAGGTTTGTTTCACATGGACTCCCAAAAACGTTAGTAAAAGCTAATCAAAACATTATATGTACCCCAAAATTGTGTACAACTCCTCACACAAGGAATAAACCCTCATATGGCTATGTCGATAGTTATGAATTTTGGAAGACAGAGATGAAAAATTTGAAAAAAGTCACCAAGCATTAAAGCCCAAACTACCCTATGTTATTAAAGAGTTAATATTGACTTTTGATGAGTATGAACATTGTTAGACTCTTAAATAGAGACATGGTACAATAGATCGCAAACAAAAGATGTATAATATAAGTTACTCAAAAAAAAAAACCTCTCTCCAGTAAGCCCCATTAACCACTTCAGCAGTTAATGAGCCTTCAATGGATTGCTAAGCACTAAGAGAGCCGAGGCTGTTGGAGATTGCGCTGTGTGATGAGTATTGACTCCCTACTCCGCATGGCTCTCGTATAAGTAGGTTTTGCCTTGTCAAGTATCTCTGCCCAGCTCTTTTGTGATTGACACAGCTCTATTAAAGGTTTCTCTCCAGATACCCAAGGCGTTGCTGTGGTTACGATCCTCTGTTCCACTCTAGACTCTCATTGCCTACAGCCAGGCTCTCATTAGCAGAATATAGTTTTTGGGTCCCAAAATACCCCACAAAGGTTTATGCAGAAAAGAAAAATTTTAAGATAAGCAAGCAAGCTTTTACTTCTTTCAGAAACTCCACGTGTGCAATAGATTATTAGTTTTGTGAACTTTCTGCATGTGAGACGGTTATTAAAAAAGTAATTTTCTATATTTTATAGTGTAGTTAAGACACATTGTGAATACATATCAGCAGCTACTGAGCTGATATTCTGTAAATTCTAAGAAAGTTTTTCATGTTCTGTAATTAAAACCCAGGTGGATTTCGATATGCTAACTGCCATTCTGGACATTTTACATTTAATATAGAGGCGCCAGGCTCTGATGTCTGCTGAAATAAAATGACTTTCTATTCATTTTTCCACAAAATATTCTTTAACCGCATATGTAAAATACACCAACGGCAAAATGTGTATATCAATTCTCTTAGTTGATTTATGTGAAATATACCCTAAAGAATAATGTGTTACATCCTCAAGCCTATTCAATAGTTTGTAAATAGAAAAACTGTCTTCCCAGAGAAAGAAAAATACCCATACCTTCAGCTTGGCCAGTATTTCACAATGTACGGTATGTTCTTTGCCGCAGTCATTTGGTGGCTGAGAGACACTCCTCCTGACATTGAATGGGGCAGTTCTCTCTGCCTCTCTCAGCACAATCTATCCAACTGGATGCATACCACCAAATCATTACCCTTCTTTAATGGGAGATGACGTTTCAAATGGTAAAACATTTTCATAAATGGGAAAATGGCTGCAACACCCCAGGGTGGAGTTTGGAGGTGGCTCACATGGAGGAGGCCCAAGATGGTGGGTATTCACTCCTTCCCATGTTGTAGTGGCTTCGGCATGAATTTCTCTTACAGGCACTGAGATAGCACAGTGATATAGGGTATACACTTGTGGGATAGTAGAGGGTTTCCCTCTGACATTTCCGATACCCTTGAACGTGGGTGTAAAAGAGACTCAAGATAGTCGATTGCAGCTGAACAGGAAATGCACTGGCACCATTTAATTAGTAGTTTTTTTTTTCCAGTCACAGAGTAACATGGAGACACAATTCATTTACAGCAACCTATATGCACACTTTTGGGCACTCTACAAATACAGATGGAAGTGGCATCTGCTCTTCACTCCCTTCTCTAGTACTCTGTTCCTGACTACTGTGGCAATCTCAGGCAATCCCTGAGACTTGGCCCTCTCTTTCTGCCACTTTTGGGAAAGGAATATACAAATAATCCTTCTTGGTGGAAATGAGGAACTTGCTATAGTCCTCCCTTTTGGAAGATATATCCCTATAGATCAATGCCTGTTTTTTTCTGAAAGCTAGTGCCATAATCTGGCAATAAAGCCAAACCTGAATATCTCCTTCAAAAGAAAGAGGGACTAATCCAGAGACAGCTGTTTCAAAGTTATTGCCTCTCATCAGTGCAAAGCAGGGTACAGGCTGGTTAAGCAATTATAAACATGGGTCAGAATGGGTACTATGTTTCCTTAAGCAGACATCTTTGCAGTATACAGGGACTTATTTGACCATACATGTCCTAATATATTTTCTGGGAAAGGAATATACAAATACATGGTACTGGAAAGGAAAAACTTGCTCTTGCACCCCCCTTTTGGAAGTTATATATCTATAAACCAATACCTGGGTTCCCTGAAACCATAATCTGTGAATAAATACAGGGTATATATATATATATATATAGGGCATATTTTTGGCTATGGATGCCAGGGTTTCCTCACTGATGAAGCATTGGAGATATTAAGTTACATAGAAGACTTTTCCTGTAAGCAATATGTTCTGTTGGCAAGGGACTGCCTGTTGTGGCCTATCTACCACTAAGTAACCTAGAGAGTTGAAGGTATTCTCTAACAAGCTACTGTCCTCAATTACAGCCAACTGCTAACTCACTGAAACAGACCCAAACACTGGGTAAAGCCTGGGACTGCCCAGCAACATCTAGATTTTAGACCAACTGGGATGTGAAACAGAAGTCCAAGTGTTGCACATTCTTAGGCCTTGCAGAACAACATATAAAGTAGTTCAACTTGGAATATTGGCCCAGGTCAGTCCAACAGGGTAAACATAATTTTCAGTTTCTCTTGGAAGCTCAACAGAAGGTTAGTGCAAACATGCGCAGGGGCTTGCCAGCCCAACTGGGAATAACCCTCTTTTTAGCTTAGGCAATAGCAGGTCCTAGGCCTTGAATTCTAAGGTGACCCGATGGTCACAATACCACATACAATTTACCACTATTCTAAAGCGCACAAGATAAGTAGGGAGCAATTACAGATTTTGCACTAGGGCCCAAGAGCTTTACGTTAAGGAATATATCCATATGGTAAGGATGATGAGTCCTCTCAATCTGGTATTGCTTTATAATGGCAAACCCCACCTACATTCTAGAAAACTCAAAGGGGGAGCCACTTCTGTTTACACAACAGCATAGTAATGGCTGATTAACTACTTAGTGACCAGCTGGAAAAGTGCAAAAGCCAGTATAAAACAATTTAAAACACAATGTAATATGTTATACATCAATACAGTAATTAAACATAACACTATACTGCATGGTCATGTAACATGCCAGTGTTATTAGTTTATCTTTTATTTGAGTCTCTAAAATGCAAGTTTAAGATGCACTGTACACTATAGTGAAATTATAACAACAACACCACTACTGTGACATCATTTAGAGCCCTGCAACTATTGGTTAAGGCTGCACCACTTTGTTTTCGTGCACTATCCACTACTCACTGTACTCTGCATAAAATATTGTTAGTAAAGAGAACTCTCTGAGTGGGCCAAATCCCCATTCTAGTGGCATAGCTAGCGGGGGGGGGCAGTGGGGGTGGCTGCCCCGGGCCCACTGACTCTGTGGGAGCCCACCCCGGGGTCGCCATTAATACATGTTTTACGTTGAACTAGATCTAGTTAAAAATCATGCTGTAATTGACTCTGTCTTGTAAACTGCAAGCCACTTTAGGCCTGTGGTTTACAAGACACCAAGAACACAGCGGGAAGACGTCTGCTTCTCAGCTCAGGCATCATAGCATTGCGCTGCTTGCGCTGAGATGCAGACGTACTATGTGCGGGTCAAGAAGAAGAGGTAGGTAGGTGATTATAACTTTTTTTTTTTTTAGCGCAGTTGTGGGTATTTTAATAGTATAAGGGGTCGTTAGGAAGGGGCATTTTATATAAATGTGTTTTATGAACTTAAGAGGTGTTATTTATATAAGGGCTATTAGGGGCATAATTAATACAAGGGGGGTTATTTATATAAGGGGTCATTAGGAAGCATTATATATATAAGAGGGTGGTCATTTATATAAGCATTCATTAGGGGACATTATGAATAGAAGGGGACTTCATTTATACAAAGGGTCATTAGAGGAGCAGTATTTATATCAGGGAGAATCAGGGGCATAATATAATTTAATTTAATTAAATGGGTTATCCAGGATAACCACTTTTTTAATATGAGACCGGGGAAGGTGAAAAAAAAAACCCCTACTCACCTGTCCCTCATGCTCCGGTGTCTCCCACTGCAGTCTGGTTCTGCTACTCTGGTGTTTTCTTTTGGAGGAAGAAAACACTGGAGCAGCAGGACCAGACCGTGCTGGGAGACACTGGATCACCTTCCCCGGCCTCATATTAAAAAAGTGGTTATCCTGGACAACCCCTTTTAGGTGGCACTTGGGCTTTATTAAAGGGGCTTTCCAGCTCATTTTTATTGATGATCTATCCTTAGGACAGATCTTCAATAAGAATTCAGTGGAACCCCACTCCCCCCCCCACTTTGATCAGCAGTTTGAAGGGGCCATGGCACCTGTTTATATCACACGCTGTCTGTTTATAGTGACCGTGTGATATAATTACACCGCTGCCTCTGGGTTTTGTTTAACTCAGACCTTTCCTTCACCCACCATATCCAATCACTCGCACGCTCATGTCATCTCCACCTCAAAAACATCTCCAGAATCCGCCCTTTCCTTACCACAAATACACTAAAGACACTTATTGTTGCCCTGATTCACTCTCGCCTTGAATACTGTAATTCCTTACTAATCGGTCTTCCCCTTACTAAACTCTCCCCTCTACAATCTATTCTGAATGCGGCGGCCAGGCTCATCTATCAGTTTAGACGCTACAGCTACATTGGCTGTCTATTCAATACAGAATACAATATAAACTTATCACCCTCATTCACAAGGCTCTCCATAATGCTGCACCTCCCTACATTTCCTCCGTCATCTCTGTCTATCGCCCAACCTGTGCTCTCCGTTCACTCAATGACCTAAGACTAACATCCTCTATCAGAACCTCCCACGCTCGTATACAAGACTTCTCCCGAGTTGCACCACTTCTCTGGAATGCTCTATCCCGGACTATTAGATTAACCCCCCAATTTCCACAGCTTCAAGCGTAAACTAAAGACATATCTTTTCAGACAGGCCTATCACAACTCCTAATGTAAACCCTTCCGTAGTTAGAATCCCTAAAACGTACCCTCCTCTGTTTATGCTTCAACATTACCTCACAGGATATGATGCCGTATCAGACTAACTTTATATGTCCAGGCACCATCTGCACATTAAAGGACACAACTGGTGACGGCTCATACAGCTTTATATACTGTATGTGTAATGTCAGTAACCTCTATCACAAAATTGTCTGATCATTGTACAAGCAATGCTACGTCTGTTGCCGCCACTGTTACCTCTTGACCTCTTGTGTCACCCGCTCTACCTCATACAGTGGGGAAAAAAAGTATTTAGTCAGCCAGCAATTGTGCAAGTTCTCCCACTTAAAAAGATGAGAGAGGCCTGTAATTGACATCATAGGTAGACCTCAAATATGAGAGATAAAATGAGAAAACATATCTAGAAAATCACATTGTCCAATTTTTTAGGAATTTATTTGCAAATTATGGTGGAAAATAAGTATTTGGTCACCTACAAACAAGCAATATTTCTGGCTCTCACAGACCTGTAACTTCTTCTTTAAGAGGCTCCTCTGTCCTCCACTCATTACCTGTAGTAATGGCTCCTGTTTGACATTGTTATCAGTATAAAAGACACCTGTCCACAACCTCAAACAGTCACACTCCAAACTCCACTATGGTGAAGACCAAAGAGCTGTGGAAGGACACCAGAAACAAAATTGTAGACCTGCACCAGGCTGGGAAGACTGAATCTGCAATAGGCAAGCAGCTTGGTGTGAAGAAATCAACTGTGGGAGCAATAATTAGAAATTGGAAGACATACAAGACCACTGATAATCTCCCTCGATCAGGGGCTCCACGCAAGATCTCACCCGGTGGGGTCAAGATGATCACAAGAACGGTGAGCAAAAATACCAGAACCACACGGGGGACCTAGTGAATGACCTGCAGAAAGCTGGGACTAACGTAACAAAGGCAACCGTCACTAACACACTACGCCGCCAGGGACTCAGATCCTGCAGTGCCAGACGTGTCCCCCTGCTTAAGCCAGTACATATCCGGGCCTGTCTGAAGTTTGCTAGAGAGCATTTGGATGTTCCAGTAGAGTATTGGGAGAATGTCATATGGTCAGATGTAACTGTTTGGTAGAAACACAACTCATCATGTTTGGAGGAGAGTGCATGCTGAGTTGCATCCAAAGAACACCATACCTACTGTGAAGTATGGGGATGGCAACATCATGCTTTGGGGCTGTTTCTCTGCAAAGGGACCAGGATGACTGATCCGTGTACATGAAAGAATGAATGGGGCCATGTATCGTGAGATTTTGAGTGCAAACCTCCTTCCATCAGCAAGGGCATTGAAGAGGAAACGTGGCTGGGTCTTTCAGCAGACAAGACCCAAAACCACCAGGGAAAGAGGAGTGGCTTCGTAAGAAGCATTTCAAGGTCCTGGAGTGGCCTAGCCAGTCTCCAGATCTCAACCCCATAGAAAACCTTTGGAGGGAGTTGAAAGTTCATGTTGCCCATCGACAGCCCCAAAACATCACTGCTCTAGAGGAGATCTGCATGGAGGTAAGGGCCAACATACCAGCAACAGTGTATGCCAACCTTGTGAAGGCTTACAGAAAACGTTTGACCTCTGTCATTGCCAACAAAGTATATATAACAAAGTATTGAGATGAACTTTTGTTTTTGACCAAATACTTATTTTCCACCATAATTTGCAAATAAATTCTTTAAAAATCAGACAATGTGATTTTCTGGATTTGTTTTCTCATTTTGTCTCTCATAGTTGAGGTCTACCTATGATGACAATTACAGGCCTCTCTCATCTTTTTAAGTGGGAGAACTTGCACAATTGGTGGCTGACTAAATACTTTTTTTCCCCACTGTAGATTATAAACTCTTGCGAGCAGGGCCCTCATTCCCAGTGTGTGAATTGAATATTTCTTTGTAATGTATCTTTTTTGTCAGTACTTGAACCCTACAAATTGTACAGTGCTGGGGAATATGTTGGCGCTATATAAATAAAAATTATTATTATTATTATCATTACAGCCTTGTCACATAGAAGTGTATAGGACAAGGCTGTAGTTACATTACATGGCCAATATGAAAGGAATGACTCTGTGTAAACAGAGAAGGAGTCACGGCGTTTACAAATTTACACAGATACCATGGTTCATTCAAACAGCTGATCAGTGGGGGTTTCGGGTTTTTGAGCCCCACTGATTTTTTTATTGATGACCTAGTAAACCTTTTCATGAGGAAACACATGGGGCAATATTAATAAGGGGCACTATTTAAACAGGGTACACACGGACATTATTAATGTAAAGATGCACTTTGAGTTGTATTCATTCTAGTGGGGTTATATCTTATATATTTTATAATTGGGGTATGATGGGGGCTTTGTGTAGGTGAGGACAATGTGGGTTGGGTGTCTGGAAAAGTGAGGAGCCAAAGATGTCTGTGTTGCCAGTTTTACAGAGACAAGTCACAGCTGGAAGAAGTGGTCATGGTGGTCCAAAGAGAAGAGAAGGGAAATGTGAACGATTAGTGAGAGATGTCACCTGTAAGTGACAAAATGTAACTGCACTGTATTCACCTAAATGGTCTGTAGAGCCGTGTGTAGAGCCGGTATACACCACTATATGGTCACCGTATAGTGATAATATCAGTATACCTAAGTTGAGGGCCCACTTGGACGTGTTTGCCTCCCCTGTGCCGAGCCTCTAGCTATGCCTCTGCCCAATTCTCAGTCAGAGAGCAAGAAAATTATGTGCTGTCTGTCTCCAAACAGATGAATGCAAGCAACATCAAAAGGTGATCTGTTTCTGATGGCCTAATTCATATAAATAGAAGTGATGGAAATAGCCATTTTGGCACACTTTACTGTTTTCAATAGTCTCTCTCTTCCATGTGGAGAGAAACAGTGCATACGCCTTGGATTTGAGGCCCCTTGGTCTTGAAAACTGCGGAGGTTCCAGAGGTCAAACCCTAATCCAATTTACTCTTATAATCTGATGGAATAGTTGGATCACTCCCTTAAGCCATTAGAGGTTAATCTGTCAAAAATATCTATTTCTGAACATACTGTAACTCTGGGCTGTAATTGATCAGTGGGTGATCAGTACAAAATAATAAGTATAAACATTAATCAATATTTTATGTAGTTTATATCTACAGCAGATTTGAATTTTAAAATAATATTCAAAATTAAATCTACATTTGAAGCTAGCCATACATAATACAACTGTCTCAGAACATTCAGCAATCATTTTATATATTGTTCAATGCCTGAAATTATTGTATGTCAAGTTAGGATCATGCAATTATGTGATTTTTCTTAACAGAAATTATTTTTTTTTTTTTTTGCTGGTGATTTACTGCGTCCTCCAGCATAATGTGCAAGAAACATGTACAATACCCCCTGCCCACAATGGAAAAACAATTATATGATCTGACAAGATCTGCTTCAGATGACTGCAATTAAAATGATTTTCCAACACATTAGAAAATCATTTCTACAGATATTTTCTATTTCTCTGCTCTGTAAGGTCAAATCTTCACTGAACCTGCTATTGTATACCATCATTTATGGTTTAGGATATGTTGCAATAGTTTATTTTCAGTGGTGGAACTACAGTTGCTATAGGGCCATTGACTTTAGTCGGCCCCCTGATCCTTCTTTTTTTTTTTTTTTATATGAGGCCTTACCTGCTGGATTACTCCACTACGTAACAGCTGCTATTTACTTTCTCAGTCCTGCCCATGGCCGCTTCTGCTTACGGCAGATTTACTAATCTTGTCTAATATTTAGACAGTTTAAGGTGCGGTAAATTTATCACAGTGAATCAAGCTGTACAATAAATTTGGTGTACAGTGCTAGACACGCTAGATATTGTTTTCTAACTTTACATCGCCTATGGGTTGGTTTACTTTATGCCAGGGATGTAACAAGTAGCCATGGGCCCCATCCTACCAAGACCATCTTAGGCAGCAAGTTCAGAACTTGTACTGTATGATTATTTTGGTCTGCACAGAGTGATTTCACTTTACTGGGATATGCACATAATGATATCACGGTACATAAATAATGCACACAGAAATTTTACAGTACAGATAATGCACACAGTGATATCACAGTACCAGGATAATGCAGTACAGGGGTAGAGTGATGTCACAGTATAGGGATAATAAGCAAAGTAATATCACAGTAAAGTCAAAATGCCCACAGTATGACTTAGCACAGGGTTAATGTGCAGACAAAAAGATCACTGTGTAAACTATGACATCACAGCATATGAAGAAAGTAATTACAATTATGTCACATCTAGACATATAATGTCCTAGTAAAGGCGGATTCATTTTTCTACATCCCCTCCCATCATCCATAGTTATCATTAATTGTACCCTACATACAGGGCTGGTTTTAGACAAAGTGTGGCCCTGGGCAAAATTAAAAGTGGGGCCCCAAATGCTGATATGCAAACAACACCATCATCTTCCAGTGGCAACCCCTATAATAACGCCTCCTTTCTGCCAACAAAAAAGTAATAAGCCCCATTTTACCACACACAATTCAAATGAGCACCTTTGTAACACCTAATAGATTTTTGCACCCAGTCATCAGTTATTATAGCGCCTCCTTATATATAATATTACACCTTTATCGGTAATAGCTCCCTTATAAATGATAAATAGTGCCCTGTATCAGTAATATTAACCCTCATCAGTAACAGTCACCCCGTAAAAATAATACTGCTCTCTTATTAATAATAGTCATCTCATAAATAATAGTTACCCTGATAAATAACAGTCCCCATTATCACTAATAGCCCCCTTTATAAATAAGCCCACTTAACAATTATACCCCCCCTTATAAATAGTTGCCCTCTTATAAATAATAGCTCCCCCTTATAATGGATGCCTTATATATAATAGTTACCCCTTATAATAGCCCCCTCATATTTAAGTTTCCCAATTATATATAGTAACCACCCTTATATATAATAGTTCTCCGTTATACAGTGTCAGACTGAAGGGCCTTAGGCCCACCAGAGGAACTTGTTCTGGGGCCCCACCCAACAGCTTCCTGTTAATAGCCTACACCCGGGCTCCTTCACTGAAGTCTTACATATGTGCTGACTATCTGGTGTTACTGAGTATGTTCCCAGTATAGTCAGCCCCTATAATACTGTGCAGGCCCCAATAACTCCATGCCCGGTTCACGCATAGTACTGTATGGGGAATGACATGGCCATGGAGCACTACACGTATGTGCAAGATTATAGTGAGGGAGCTGTGATGCAGACATAGCAGACAGTGCTGCCAGCAGGAATTTTGAGCCCCCTCCCACCCCACAGTATAATTCTCCACATGGTATATAATGCTCCACGGTATAAAATGATCCCCTGAGCCCTCCACAGTTTCCCCACATGGTATATAATGCTCCACGGTATAAAATGCTCCCCTGAGCCCTCCACAGTTTCCCCACATGGTATATAATGCTCCACAGTGGTCCCACACAGTATAAAATGCTCCCCTGAGCCCCCCATAGTGGCCTCACATGGTATATAAGGCTCCAAACAGTATACTACCTCTTAGTGGCCCCAGACAGTACAATATGCTCCCCAGCAGCCCCACACAATATAATATGCTCCATACAGTATACTATGCATCCTATAGTGCCCCCGCCAGTATAATGCTCCACAGTGGTCCCCCAAAGTATAATATGCTCCCCACAGTCATCCCCAGTATAATGCTCTAGAATGGCCCCACAGAGTATAATATGCTACCGAGAAGCCCCACACAATATAATAAACTCCACAGTGGCCCCACAAAGTATAACAGGCTCCCCACACTGCCCCTTCCCCCCCAGTATAAAGCTCCACAGTGGCCCATAGTATAATATAATAATATAATATAATATGCTCCGCAGAGGGCTCCTGCTAGTATAATGCTCCACAGTGACCCCCCAGTATTTTGCTCCACAGTGGCCCCACACAATATATTATGCTCCCCAGAGTGTCCCCCCAGTATAATGCTCCACAGTAGGCTCCACGCAGTATAATATACTCCCCAGAGGGCCCCCTAGTATAATGCTCCTTAGTTCCCCGCAAAATAATGCCCCACAGTGGTGCACGCAATATAATATGCCCTGCAGATGGCCCCCCAGAATAATGCTCCACAGTGACCCCACACAGTATAACATGCTCCAGAATGGCCTTCACACAGTATAATATACTGCCCAGAGAGGTTTCCACAGTATAATGCTCCACGTTGGCTCCACACAGTATAATATGCTTTCCAGAGGGGCCCCCCATTATAATGCTCCAAAGTGGACCCAGAGAATATAACATGCTCTCCAGAGCCCCCCCCCCACATTATAATGCTCCACAGAGGCCCCATACAGTATAATATGCTATCCAGAGGGACCCCCCCCAGTATAATGCTCCACAGTGGCCCCACACAGTATAACATGCTATCCAGAGGGGGCCCCCAGTATAATGCTCCACAGGGGCCCCACACAGTATAATATGCTATCTAGAGGGCCCCCTCCCCAGTATAATGCTTCACAGGGGCCCCACACAGTATAATATGCTATCCAGAGGGCCCCCTCCCCAGTATAATGCTCCACAGGGGCCCCACACAGTATAATATGCTATCTGGAGGGACCCCTTCCCAGTATAATGCTCCACAGGGGCACCACACAGTATAATATGCTCTCCAGAGGGCCCCCTCCTCAGTATAATGCTCCACAGGGGCCCTACACAGTATAACATGCTCCAGAATGGCCTTCACACAGTAAATATACTGCCCAGAGAGGTTTCCACAGTATAATGCTCCACGTTGGCTCCACACAGTATAATATGCTTTCCAGAGGGGCCCCCCATTATAATGCTCCAAAGTGGACCCAGAGAATATAACATGCTCTCCAGAGCCCCCCCCACATTATAATGCTCCACAGAGGCCCCATACAGTATAATATGCTATCCAGAGGGCCCCCCCCCCAGTATAATGCTCCACAGTGGCCCCACACAGTATAACATGCTATCCAGAGGGGGCCCCCGATATGCCGAAATGCCCCGGGGCCCCCCCCCCCCCCCCCCCCCCCCCCCCACAGGGGCCCCACACAGTATAATATGCTATCCAGAGGGCCCCCTCCCCAGTATAATGCTCCACAGGGGCCCCACACAGTATAATATGCTATCTGGAGGGACCCCTTCCCAGTATAATGCTCCACAGGGGCACCACACAGTATAATATGCTCTCCAGAGGGCCCCCTCCTCAGTATAATGCTCCACAGGGGCCCTACACAGTATAATGTGCTATCCAGAGGGGGCCCCCAGTATAATGCTCCACAGGGGCGCCACACAGTATAATATGCTATCCAGAGGGGGCCCCCAGTATAATGCTCCACAGTGGCCCTACAGACTCCCTTAATGCTAGTATTATATTATACTCTGGGGTCCCTTCAGACCCCAGAGTATAATAAGTGAAGGCCCAGGGGAGGTAAGGGAAAGTAACAAACAGTTATACTCACCTTGCCTTACCTCTCCTGGGCCTCCTCGCGCTGCTCCGCTATCCCCCCTGGCTTCCTCTTCTATGCGGCTGACGTCACGCGTTGTGGACGTCGCCGCTGAAGCCTGTGATTGGGCCTCAGCGGTTACGTGAGCATGCCCCACGTGACCGCTGAGGCCATCCTCAGCGCCTCAGCGGTGATGTCCGAAACTCCAGAAGATGACGTTGGACGCAAGGACAGGTAAGTAAAAATGTTTGTTATTTTTTCTCATCTCGGAAAGGGGCCCTGCGGCACATGACGCTGGGTCCCTTTCTGTTATCGATATGGCCTGATGACTCCGGATCCCAGTTTGCCCCCCCCTAACGCCGGCCCTGCCTACATATCAGTGGAAATGGCCCCCCTTAGTTGTTGAGCCCCATAATACCCCGTCCTGGTAGTTAAACCATGCTTTGTACCAAAATTTTAGTGCAATGTTGAGATACGATGTCACATTTTAAGCCATGCCCCTCCCACCTAAGCCACAACCTTTTCACACTTAGTCACATGTTGATTAAGCTACAAGTGTGTCTAAAACATATAATACAAGTGATGCAAGATATGTATGCCTGTTTTCTTCTTGCAAATTGAACCACAATACTAGTACATTTAGCTTAGTAAATATCTCCAATACAAGTAAAGAAAGGATCAAAGGATTACATGACTTTTAATAAGTACTTGTAATTTGGGATTAATTAAAATATATATTATATGAAATAAGCATTAAACTAGTAATATTAACCATTCCAAAGTAATGTGTCCTGAAAAACAGAGGCAATTGACTACATCATTTTATTTAACATGAGATCTTGTGAGTGTTGTTTTATGTATATTGACAAGTACTCTGTCTGCATCCAGGACATTGTCTCCTCAATACTTGCAGTAACCGGACAGCTGTGATGGATTGTGGGAACACACACTAAACAATAGAGGCCTTTATTCTACAAACCCTAATCTATCTCCTATTGAGGAGGCTGACAGTACAGTCCCATTAGCCAATTAAAATCAACACAAGAGTGCATCTCTATGATGTTCCTACCTCAATTTGTTACAGAAGAGATGAAGATGGAACTGTTCAGGGGCTCATACAAAAGCTGACTTTAGCACTTGTATAAACATTGAAACCTATATTTGCTGAGAAAAGGAAACCTAGATGTATTTTTCGATCCCATGTTGAATTAATCATCCAGTAATGTACCTACACAGAAATTATATTAATGCAGCTGGAAATAAGATGCATAAAAACATACACTATGTGCAGTTTTCAGAGGGTATAAATAATACCGCCATATAAAACTAATTAGAAAGCTGTATATTATAAAAATTAGAGAGAAAAAGAAAAATGGACAAAACACATTCTAATTGGAAGTTTTTTGTACTGAACATTATGGCGAGTATATATAATATGCAAATAAGCACATTCAATTACACATGTGTATTCTATTTAATTAGCATCACACACAGATAAATTACAGTGCTTTGTGTTAACTGCCATTCTCCCTTATGGAGCTCAGCTATGTAATAGACTAAGCATTAAATAAGGAATCATCAATTTAACATAATTATTATGCAAATTCCACATACAGTATATTAGGAGTTAGGTTTAAGCATACTGTACCACTGTCGTGATTTCTGATTAAACCACTTTGAAGTTGGTATTAAATGTGTGTGTTCCTTTTAAGTATCTGTACAAAAGAATGGTGATTTGTTTTTAAAGTAATGAAAAAGTTACTTACTTCAAAGTAAGAACATTTATTTTTGTACCACAATCCTCTAAAAAGGCAAATCATGAATATTATTCAGAATATTACCAACTAGGGTATCTATTTCTGAAACCTCATTTAGCCTAAGGCCACACATAGCAAATCACAGGTAAAAAAAAAAAGTGAAAAAAATTCAAGGAAAATGCATACTATACATATAGGAAATGCATGGAACCTACTGAGCCAGTAATTAGCTGAGCAGGTATTTCCTGAGTCTCAAGAGACATAGCTGCAATATTGTAGACTCTGTTTTGCCATAGACTTTTATTCAAGACTGTAAAAAAAGTTGTTTTATTTTTTAAGATGTAGTAAAGCAAATTTGCTGAAAAGTTGTATATAAACTTGAAAGCCATAGCTCCTCTTTAAGCAAGGCAGGATGGAATGAATTCTATTTGTATATAACTATTGTATCTATCTGTCTAGTGTTGCCCTACATAACCAAGAGTGGTAATGAGGTTCCAGCGCTTTTCAGATGCATAGAGGTTATTCACACAACTGTGTTCCATCCATGTGCTGGCCACATTTCCAAGACTAACCATGGTCGTATGAATGGCACTCACTGCGTTATAGTGAGTTATGATGAAGTAACCTCCAAATTTGCCCAATAACTACCAGACCAAACTCGCAGCTTTACGACAGTTCAGTGCCGCTTTAGGTGTTTTGGAGCTCACTTTATCTCAACTGACTATAATGCAGTGAGCTCCATTTACATGGTTGTGGTCAGTCCAGAAAATGTGGTGTTTCACAGACAATACACGGTTGTGTGAATATGCTCTTCATGGGAGATTTATGAAGACTGGCATATTCAACACCAATCTTCATATCCCCTGTACCAATGGAAGGTGCAGCTCATATATGAGGGAAAGTGTGCCTCTTCATAAACCAGGCGCACCCTGCACTGAAATCTATGGCAGCTTGTAGCTGGCATAGTTTTCAGGGACCGTTTATGCCAGTAAAGCGTAAATTATTAGAAATCTGGTGCAAATCCCACGCCAACCCTCTTCCATGAATGTGGCGTGGGTGGCGAAAAAACAATAGAACTTTAGCAGGACTTTTTTTCTGCCTTTTATGCCCGAAAACTGTAGTGAAAGGTATAATAAATCTCCCCTACAAACACCGGATTTATTATAACTGTCTTAGTTGTCCTCAGCAACCAATCACAGCACAGCTTTCTGTATTGTCATTGGTTGCTATGGCGAACTGTTTTAGACAGTTTAATTAATCTACCCCAATATATTTTCGGAATCGTGGCCAACCCAAATAGTCTCTGGCACCAATCATTACTGAAAAGATTACTTTCTTAGGCCTGGTTACAAATATAGCAAGCATTACACTGTGTTCCAAATTAATATGCAAATAATATTTTCTCATATTTTCCAAAATTACCTATATGAATTGCAGTCATTGTAATTTTCCAGTCATCAACTATTCGAGTATAATTGAAAGGTTTTTGAACAAACTGCCTATGATAACAGTATATTTAAAAAAAAAAATAAACACTCAAAATGCACTCAAAATGCATGTTCTAAATTATTATGCACAGCAGAATTTGCAACCTTTTCATTTTTATTAAGAACAAAAAAAATGGTCATTGTGAAATTATAAGCATTAGCAGGTTATTACAAACTGAATTCAAACAGT
Source organism: Leptodactylus fallax (assembly GCA_947044405.1). Classification (NCBI taxonomy): domain Eukaryota; kingdom Metazoa; phylum Chordata; class Amphibia; order Anura; family Leptodactylidae; genus Leptodactylus; species Leptodactylus fallax. The sequence goes on from CAMRHE010000094.1 coordinate 1,524,414, forward strand.
ATTCAAGCCAAAACTTTATTCGAGGTGATGTTACATTTGCACATAGGACCCCTTGTTCGAAAGAAGCTTCTGAACTCTCTCGTCCATTGAATTTGTCAGTTTTTGGATGGTTTCTGCTTCAATTGTTTTGCATGAGGACAGAATACCCTCCCAGAGCTGTTGCTTAGATGTGAACTGCCTCCCGCCATCATAGACACTCCTTTTGATGATGCTCCAGAGGTTCTCAATGGGGTTGAGGTCAGGGGAGCATGGGGGCCACACCATAAGTTGGTCCCCTTTTATGCCCATAGCAGCCAGAGATGCAGATGTGTTATTTGCAGCATGAGACTGTGCATTATCATGCATGAAAGTGATCTTTCTGCGGAAAGCATGGTTCTTCTTCTTGAACCATGGCAGGAAGTGCTGTTTGAGAAACTCCACATACATTATGGAGTTCATCTTCACCCCTTCAGGGATCCTAAAGGGGCCGACAATCTCTCTCTCCATGATTCCAGCCCAAAACATTACTCCGCCGTAGCCGTGTTTGCATGGGGTGTCCATCAACAAGCCATCCTCCACTCCATCCATCTGGACCATCGAGCGTTGCATGGCACTCATTGGTGAACAAAACAGTTTTGAAGTCAGTCTTCATGTATTGTTTGGCCCACTGGAGCTGTTTCTGCTTGTGTGCAGTGGATAGAGGAGGTCGACAGGATGGCTTACGCACAGCTGCAAACCTCTGAAGGACCCTGCATCTTGTTGTTCGGGGGACGTTGGAGGCACCAGCAGCTTCAAAAACTTGTCTGCTGCTATGACAAGGCATTTTTGAAGCTGCTCTTTTAACCTGACGTAATTGCCTGTTGGAAAGAGTCCTCAATTTTCCCTTATCAGCACGCACACGTGTGTGCTGTGAATCAGCTACATACTTCTTGATTGTGCGATGATCACAATGAAGTGTCTTGGCAATGTTGATTGTAGTCATGCCTTGACCTAAACACTCCACAATTTGTTGCTTCTCAGCAGCCGACACATCCTTTTTCTTTCCCATTTTGGCTGAAAATGTAGGCTGCTTAATAATGTGGGACAGCCTTCTTAAGTAGTCTTGCCTTTAATTGGACACACCTGCCAAACTAATTAGCACAGGTGTCTGCAATTGCTTTCAGTGATATAAAGAGCCCTGACATACATCACCATCAATGAGTTTAACTGACAAACAAAAAAATTCTTACCTTATCACTCCTAAACACTTTTTGCATAATAATTTGGAACACAGTGTATATATGTAATATAATGTTCAGCTTCCTAATGGTTATTTCCGCATGGTCACAAACTATTTCTCCGAGGGAATGTATTATGGCAGAGAACAGCATCTAATATAATGCCGTGATTATGAATGTATTAGGTATTAGAGATGATAAGTAATCCTCTTTTTATTATATTTGTTATTAAGAGTCAATTACAGTTATTAGAGTTGTAGTCATGCATTCATTTCCTTACTGACAATAGAGATGGATGCAGAATGCAGATGCCAGTGACCACAGATACAGGAAGATATAGTATGGACGCTACAAATTATTTACATTGGTAACATATAGTTTTGAAATAGATTACTAGAGAATATGCAGCTTTCCTATATTCTTTGTGTTTCAATTGTTCACAGTTTTCACAATCTCTGCATGTAGTCATTGAATTGGAACCTTCATTGGTTACTTCCTATGGTTGCTATTACTGTGGCAGACATTTCTAAACACCAGACGACCTGGCTTATTGAAGCCTTTTAAGACCATATTCCAGGTCTCAAATTTCCTGTGAAATGCAGTGTATCAAATGCAGGGTATCAAGCAATATGGTTTGAACCCTGGGTGGAAGATGACACCAGTTATAACATAATATGCAACAGCAACCAATACATCTTCCAATGCAGTGCAGAAATATAGGTCCCAATGGTATTTCCATTATAGGATTGGGATGTCAGGTGATGGTTCTCAGCCAGGGATGCCCAGATTAAGCATAAACATAGTACCAGATAATCTCCAACTTCACACCTTCTGTCTTTCTCTATGGACCTGTATAAACTATTCCCAGGATGAACCTGCTTGGGTCTATAGTCTAAGGACAGTTGCAGACGACCGTGCTGCAACCAGCCTGCCATGAATTAAAAGCATGGGCTGCACACGGGGGGACACAGGGATGTCCCAGTGTGCCGCCTGTGCACGCGCCGTGCTTCCGTGGCTCCTTTCATTAAATGAATAGGAGCCACGGAAGCACGGGCCGCAAAATAGGACAGGAATAGGACCTGTCCTATCTGATGTGGCCCGGACTGTCGGCCCCCACACGGGACTGTAAAACTCACGGTCATGTGTACGGGCCCATAGAAAAGAATGAGTCAGTATGCTATCCGTGAAATACATGAATATTACACTGACGCACACCACGGTCATCTGCAAAGGGCCTTAGACTCTGAAAAACCTCAGATTCTCCTCCACAGTGGCACTAGGAGTTCTCCAATCTCCTTTCAGGTGACAGCAACATCTTCCTGTCTCAGGGCAGTAACAACACACATGGCATAGGCTGTCTCTCTCCCTCTTGCACAGCAGATCACCAGGCACATCTTTCGTGCTTGGCTACTAACTGAAGACTCACACACAGATACTTAGAGTCTCCTCCCTTTCTCCCAGCCAAACGAAAGCTGGTCTGGACTATGGCTCAATCAAAGGAGGATTGCATAGTGGAATAGCCCTAACAAGGGAAAATCCTACATGGAAGCATATACATATAGCACTGACATAGTAAAACAGGCAATATATTTCAACATGTGTTTTGCGGTGTCCACTGGGATGTTGGACATGAAGGCTTCAAAACTTTCTGTTTTAAGATGGATCAGAGAGACTATCTTCAATTGTTATGAGAAAGAGGAACACATTTCTAAGTGACAAGAGTGAAAAACTATTTTTGAACATTTGTAGGGCAGCCTAAGAAATATAACAACACCTTTATTTTCAACTCTAGACTGGATTTCTATGTCACTGAGGTTTCTCTGGTCAATCTCTGTTTGGTTATTTGGGCATTCAGTTTGTCTTCCAGGATTCCGATCCTTCAGGGATCATGGTACAGTACATGATGATATATGTATGTGCTGCTGTGTCTTGGAAACTCTGAACTTACTACATGTGATTACTTTTTCTGTATACCAAACAGCAGCACAAGTTTATATCACTTTCAATAAATTGTAATTATTTTTTAATGTTAATATACAGGGAGGGGGATTAGATAAGGATTTATTTATAGTGTCGGTTTCATTTATTTTAACTCTTTATATTACCTGTCCAAGCATGTAGCATTGGGAAAAAATGCCACTTGTCTCTGCTGCTATTTGGACTACAGGTTAGCATACCTCCCAACTATCATTGATGCAGCTTTACAGTGCCAGATTTTGGGTACAATGTCTTGGAAAGTCAATGACATGTTCTGATTTTGAAAAAGATTGTTTTTTACCCCTAAGGGGTCTAGTATTATTTCTTTTGTTTTTTATCACCCGAGTATACGCCTCCAGTAAGCATGTAAACCGAAGGGGAATTCCTGACTGGACAGTTAATCTGTTAATCATTTTTCCTATAGATGATGTTGAAATCCAGGTTTCCTTACACCTAGATGAAGTCAACCAAGCTTAATGCCTATTGGGACTTTATTTTAGACAGGAGCGCAGAAATAAATCAATTGAGGGATAGCCTACATAATATAGTGTGAACACCAAAGCAGCATGAGTGCCGAAGTAGAATTAACAGTAATGCTGTATATGAGATCAGCCAAAAAAATGGCTGGCAATGCTGTATATGAGATCAGCCAAAAAAGCTGGATGGTCTTGTCTGGTACTGACACCCCCACCCTAGCCTGGCATTCACAGTGAGGCAGGAAGCCCTAGCTGCAGATAGAATCCCAGCATATGACAAGTCCAGTATAGAGATTCATTACAGGGTTGTCAGGTTTGTAGAAATGGAATAGGACCAGGCTGCAGTTCCAGTCACATCCATTACCAAATGTACGGAGCTGTGTCTAGTAAATAAGGAAGGCCATAGTCCCTTCAGTCATCTGCGTATTTGTTGGGAGGTGTCAGACCTTTATCTATCAGATAATGATGGCCTGTAAAGGCTATTGTCCTGGAAAATACCTCTAAGAACAGCAGTCTCTGATTATCTCCCTGGTTTACATACCATTAACTCTTGCTATATATGAGATCCAGCCAAAAAGCTGCCTGGCAATTCTGTATATGAGATCAGCCAAAAAGGCTGTCTGGTCTGGCCTAGTACTGGCACCCCCACCCTAGTCTGGCATTCACAGTAGGCAGAAAGCCCTAGCTACAGATAGAGTCCCAGCATATAAGGTTAGGTCGCAACAGCCTTATTTACTCTGTTCTTCTATTCCATCATAAGAACAGAATAATTGACTAAACAGTAAAAATAGATCCATCTAATGACAGACAACAACCGAATCCCGAGGGACCCCATTGAGTATAATGGAGTTTGTTTGGTAACCATTATTTTAGCAGTCATTTCGCCAGACAAAAAAGTCCCGCATGTAGGACTTTTTAGGCCTCAATTTTAGGAACTATTGGCATAGATGTGGACATAGCCTAATAGAAAGCAGGGAACACAAACACAATATAGCACTCCAGCTCTGAGCCTGCTCAACATCACAAGTGCTGCTGAGCAATTACACTGAGCAGTGCTGTTACGGCAATATATGAGAGCTTTTTACTTCCTACTGGTTATAATCTAGCCATTAGGTGCGCTGTATCATTGTGGAAATAACAGGATAACACAGTACAGCAGTAAAGACCAACAAAAACCGATGTACAGCTGCTGTGACTGTGACGATGCACGGCAATAAGACCTAGGCGTCACATTCTCTTAATAGAGGTTGAGATGATGTAATAAGGTTTCTCTTGCCATAGAGATATTATCCCTAACATTAGTAATTTTTGTTAGGGGACTTCAGATGGGGACTGTCCATTAAATTCAAGTTCATAGAATGGTTAATAAAAGCTATGTTTTATACTACAAGCTTGCACACTTAATGTCTCATACCCCTGGTCCATGCTTTACCCTACCTCTTTCAGTTTATACGTCCCAATTTCAACTTTATCTGGGTCCTTAGGATGTACAAGGGCACTTTACTGTGTGGGGGCACAAAAGGGATTGGGTGGGGACAAAAGTCCCTCTTTGAGTTCTTTAAATGTCAGTGGGTACAATAAAAAAGAATCGGGTAAGTAAATTCAGACTTTGTAGAAATACACGCCTTCATTATGAGTGCATCTTAATACATCGATGCTAATTTCTGCTTGACATCTTGTGTACTATATGAGAAGAGGAATGCTACTATGGGTATATTATGGAAAATAGAGGTATTGCTAATCTGCATGATGATGAGCTCATCAAATTAAGTTTTATATCAAAGGCATGTTTACTAAATAGTCCTGACAGATTTAGCAAGTGAGCCATAACAATTGAGGAGATTGTCTTTTCTGGAGATCCTACTCTCGCAACAGCACTTGGCACAGAACTGCAGGTACATATTCAGATAGAAGAGAATTGATTGCTCTGTCTTGTTTAATAGTTCATCTGAGGAGCATGACTGAATTATTCTCAGATAAAAAAAATGCTGCATACTGTATTGACTTTTTATACAAAATAATAGCAAATTGCTACAATTGCTATATATATTGTGCTAAAAACAAAGTTTGCTTCCCTGAACACATCAACTAAGAATAGGTGTGTATGACAAGTCCTGTCTAGAGATTCACTACAGGGTTGGATGTAACAGATCCTCAGTTTGCTTTACATCCAACAGAGGGCGCATGAGCTCCCAGCTCCTTTCCCATAATGCCTTGTGATATGTAGATGCTTAGTAGAGGGCGAAAGGCAACTCAAAACTCTACATACCTTCACTGGTGCTCTCCTCAAGGAGAGATGTCCCTGTCCATAATCACTACAGGGTTGTCAGGTTTGTGGAAATGGAATAGGATCGTGCTGCAGTACCAGTCACATCCATTACCTAATGTACAGAGCTGTGTCTGGTAAACAATGAAGGCCATAGTCCCTTCAGTCACCTTCAGTATTTGATGGGAGGTGTCAGACCTTTATCTATCAGATAATGATGGCCTGTAAAGGCTATAGTCCTGGAAAACACATCTAAGAGACTCACTCAGTTGCTCAGTCTCTGATAAACTCCCTGGCTTATATACCATCAACTCTTGAGATTGTGTTTTATTTGATAACTGTCATGTACTATTATACCTGAAGTTCAGTTGTATGACTGCCATGTAATCATGTCATACGTGTATGCTATTCCCCATACATGATATTATTAATCTTATATTAGTCCTCTGTTGCCACATTATGTTTGGAATTGTCTCTGGATATATATTCCCTGTTCCACATACACCATTGCCTATTGCCTGCATTGGACTAGTGCACATGTATGTGATACTGATGATTCCAATTTCTGTGACTTGTAACTTTCTTATGTTTTACAATTCCCTTCTTGTCTGGGTCATCTCTACAATGATACACATGCATTTTATATATATAACAAGTTTTTCTTTAGGCTTATACCTATCCTTAACATATAGCATTTTGCCATATTATGTTTTACATTCCATAACTACTTGTTTTTTTGATCATATATCTTCTAGTCTTATCATATACTTTACCAACCTATCCCCTTTAATATACATGATATTATATTTGAATTTTGTATTTTTGTTAGCCTCCATTCAGATAACTTTCTTTACATTCATTTAACGGATGCAAAAAACTGATGCAAATGGATGGCCATCTGATTACAACAATGTTAATGAAGACGGATCAGTTTCTGTCCATATTTTTTTGGACGGATGCAAAAACGTAGAAACACTGATCCTTTTATTTTACATTGATGTCTTTGTAATCGGAGGGCCACACCTGTTTGCGTCTGTTTTTTGCATCCATTAAACGGATATAAAAACGTGATCTGAATACAGCTTTATTTTGCTAGATTACTTGAATAAAGTCTAAGACAACAACAAAGCATTGTAATTATTTAGATTGCAAATAAAAACGCTTGTGATTCATACTTACTTCTGAGTTCTGGATTTCATTTTCTACTAAACAAAGGAGTGGGACCCTATCCTGGCACCAGGATTGGATTAGGAATGCTATAGCTTATATTTTTCTCTCAGTAGCCAGACATGGATGTTTAAAGACAGTATCCACTTTCTAATATTGATGACCTACCCTTAGGATAGCCTATCAATATTAGATCTGTAAGGGTCCAGCATCCAGAACCCTCATGCACCATGTGGCTAGTGGATAGGTATGTGTCTAAAGACTCTAGGCCCTGGTGCAAAAGCTCAGTTAAGTTCTCCCCCCACTACACACACACCTAATGCAACCTCTTGTCACAGACAAGATTTATCCATATCTTTTAGCTGTACTAAGGGCTGTTGTATATACAGTATATACATGAAAGACAACATATTTATTATCCAACTTTAGAAGACAGCAAGCTTAGATACATTGGCACAGTGAAAAGTGAATACTACTGTACAGTGGGGAAAAAAAGTATTTAGCCAGCCACCAATTGTTCAAGTTCTTCCACTTACAAAGATGAGAGAGGCCTGTAATTGACATCATAGGTAGACCTCAACTATGAGAGACAAAATGAGAAAACAAATCCAGAAAATCACATTGTCTGATTTTTTAAGAATTTATTTGCAAATTATGGTGGAAAATAATTATTCGGTCACCTACAAACAAGCAAGATTTCTAGCTCTCACAGACCTGTAACTTCTTCTTTAAGAGGCTCATCTGTCCTCCACTCATTACCTGTAGTAATAGCACCTGTTTGACATTGTTATCAGTATAAAAGACACCTGTCCACAACCTCAAACAGTCACACTCCAAACTCCACTATGGTGAAGACCAAAGAGCTGTGGAAGGACACCAGAAACAAAATTGTAGACCTGCACCAGGCTGGGAAGACTGAATCTGCAATAGGCAAGCAGCTTGGTGTGAAGAAATCAACTGTGTGAGCAATAATTAGAAAATGGAAGACATACAAGACCACTGATAATCTCCCTTGATCAGGGGCCCCACGCAAGATCTCACCCCATGGGGTCAAAATGATCACAAGAACGGTGAGCAAAAATCCCACAACCACACAGGGGGACCTAGTGAATGACCTGCAGAAAGCTGGGACTAACGTAACAAAGGCTACCGTCAGTAACACACTACGCCGCCAGGGACTCAGATCCTGCAGTGCCAGACATGTCCCCCTGCTTAAGCCAGTACATATCTTGGCCCGTCTGAAGTTTGCTAGAGAGCATTTGGATGTTCTAGAAGAGTTTTGGGAGAATGTCATATGGTCAGATGAAACCAAAGTAGAACTGTTTGGTAGAAACACAACTCGTCGTGTTTAGAGGAGAGTGAATGCTGAGTTGCATCCAAAGAACACCATACCTACTGTGAAGCATGGGGGTGGCAACATCATGCTTTGGGTCTGTTTCTCTGCAAAGGGACCAGGACGACTGATCCGTGTACATGAAAGAATGAATGGGGCCATGTATCGTGAGATTTTGAGTGCAAACCTCCTTCATCAGCAAGGGTATTGAAGATGAAACATGGCTGGGTCTTTCAGCATGACAATGATCCCAAGCACACCGCCAGGGCAGCGAAGGAGTGGCTTCGTAAGAAGCATTTCAAGGTCCTGGAGTGGCTTAGCCAATCTCCAGATCTCAACCCCATAGAAAACCTTTGGAGAGAGTTGAAAGTCCGTGTTGCCCAGCGACAGCCCCAAAACATCACTGCTCTAGAGGAGATCTGCATGGAGGAATGGGCCAACAAACCAGCAACAGTGTGTGCCAACCTTGTGAAGACTTACAGAAAACGTTTGACCTCTGTCATTGCCAACAAAGGATATATAACAAAGTATTGAGATGAACTTTTGTTATTGACCAAATACTTATTTTCCACCATAATTTGCAAATAAATTCTTAAAAAATCAGACAATGTGATTTTCTGGATTTGTTTTCTCATTTTGTCTCTCATCGTTGAGGTCTACCTATGATGTCAATTACAGGCCTCTCTCATCTTTTTAAGTGGGAGAACTTGCACAATTGGTGGCTGACTAAATACTTTTTTCCCCCACTGTATATAGTTAAACCCAATTACTCAAAGGTGATGATTTCTCTGATTGAAGCCATCCACTTTCCCGTTTCTTCTCTGTATTGGCTCAAATCATGAAGACTTCTTCAAGACATGAATGGTCTTTGTACGTAGACTTCCCATGCTGCCACTATACCAATGCCCATCTCAGTGCCGCCTACATGGTACTTTTAACCGTTTGTGCCTCACAGTACTACACTGTATTCCAAATTATTAATTTGCAAATTATATGTTTCTCTGATTTTCCTAAATGGCTAATGCAAATGACAGTCAGTATAAGGTTTAATTCTTCAACCTTTAGAGTATAAATCAAATTTTATTGGGCAAACTTCCCAATGATAATTTTTTTTTCACAAATTAAAAAATCAAAATCCATTGTTCCAAACTATTATGCACAAGAGAGTTTCTAAACATTTTATAGGTTGTGAAGAACTGAAAATGGTCACTTGTTGAATTTGCAGCATTAAGAGGTAACATTTACTGAAATCAAAAGCTATTTCAATCAAAACATCTACAGGCCAAGTTACATGTTAACATAGGACCCTTCTTTGATATTACAAACCCTTCTGTGCTCTGAATCAGCCACAAATCTCTTCACAGTACCATGATCACACTTAAGTTTTTGTGAAATATCTAATGTTTTCATATCACGTCCAATGCATTGCACTATTTGATGCATTTTGGCAGCAGAGATCCTTTTTCTTTCCCATATTGCTTGAAACCTGTGGCCTGCTTAATAATGTGGAACGTCCTTCTTAGGCCATGGCCCCATGTGGCGTGAATGCCGCAGAAAAAAATGCGGCGTTTTACAGTCACAGCAAAGTGAATGGGATTCTAATGAATCCCATCCCCACTTTGCGGGAAAATACACACAGTGGACATGCTGCGATTTTCAAAACAATTGCAGTTTGGTAAATCGCAGCATGTCAGTTAAACCTACGGAAACCAGTGGTTTCCCTATAGATATAATGAAAGCAGAAAGTCCGCAGAGGAAACCTCTGTGGACTTTCTGTGAAAAGAGCTGCGGGAAAAACCGCGGCGGCAATGCATCACAGTACTTTTTTTGCTGCAGGACGCTACATGGGGCCTTAGCCTTAAGTAGGTTTCTTTTAATTCTGCTCACCTTGACAAACTAATTATTGCGGGTTTAGATTGATTTCAGTGATCCAAAGAGCCCTGAAACACAAAACCATAAATAAGTTTAACTGAAAAACAAAAAATGTAATCTTTATGACACAAATCTGATTTGCATAATACTTTGGTTCGCAGTGTAATGCCTCCTTTTGTGGTCCACAAACTAATAGTGCCTATTTTATCTGCTTTGTGTCACCACACATTAAAAATGTGCCCTCAAAACAATTTATGCCCCCAAAGTAATAAGCTGCCCCCATGTAATAATGCAAATTGTGTTGCATCCTATGTATCCTTCCATTATCCCTAAGTAGTCATGCCTAATATATAGATGCTCCTTCAATCATCCATGACATTCAAGTACAGGTAGTCAGCCCCACATTGCATGGTTCAGTCACTGTACGCAACCAAGAAAAGAAACCACAGCACACACTCACCTAATCTCCTTTCCTTCTACAACCAGACAAAGGCCATAATTGGACTGAAACATTGCATATTGATTTGGATACTGTACACATGGTGGACAGCGACTATGCTTACATCCCATGGAACATTATACAATATATGGGAATTGTCCAATAAATCAGACTGAAAATTTGCATCACTAAACAGTGTGTGCTGTGGTTTCTTCTCTTGGTTGCATCAGGTTAGACAACCCTACCACTCTAGCACCACATCTCCAGAGAGTGCAGTGCTATTGATATTATGCTCCACTATGCAACCAGGCTGAATAGGTTGTGTTATAAAATAAACAGCTGAGCTTGCAACCATAAGATGTTTAAAGGGAACCTGTCAGTTGTTTTCTCCACCATAAACTGGCCCCATCATGTGCAGGATGAAGTCATGACATTGGTGTCCTCTCTAATCTTTCTGTTGCAGCAAAGGAAAGTTATACATGTTTGAAAGCATTAAAAGTCATATGTAAATTATCCTAAGTAGTCACAGTGGGTAGAAGCAGATTCAGCCTAGTCATACTGTCCCCTTGCTACTCACATCTCCTGGGCATGATTGACATCTACCTTGTGACATGAGGGAGGCGTGATTGGCAATCGGGCCACGTGACTAGTCTGAAGCTGCCCCCGCCCACTGTGACTACTTATGTACTTATGTACTTAGGTACAGTGCCTTGCGAAAGTATTCGGCCCCCTTGAACTTTTCAACCTTTTGCCACATTTCAGGCTTCAAACAAAGATATAAAATTTAAATTTTTTGGTGAAGAATCAGCAACAAGTGGGACACAGTCGTGAAGTGGAACGAAATTTATTGGTTATTTTAAATTTTGTAAAAAATAAAAAACTGAAAAGTGGGGCGTGTCAAATTATTCGGCCCCCTTAAGTTAATACTTTGTAGCGCCACCTTTTGCTGCGATTACAGCTGCAAGTCGCCTGGGGTATGTCTCTATCAGTTTTGCACATCGAGAGACTGAAATTCTTGCCCATTCTTCCTTGGAAAACAGCTCAAGCTCAGTGAGGTTGGATGGAGAGCATTTGTGAACAGCAGTTTTCAGCTCTTTCCACAGATTCTCGATTCGATTCAGGTCTGGACTTTGACTTGGCCATTCTAACACCTGGATACGTTTATTTGTGAACCATTCCATTGTAGATTTTGCTTTATGTTTGGGATCATTGTCTTGTTGGAAGATAAATCTCCATTCCAGTCTCAGGTCTTTTGCAGACTCCGACAGGTTTTCTTCCAGAATGGTCCTGTATTTGGCTCCATCCATCTTCCCATCAATTTTAACCATCTTCCCTGTCCCTGCTGAAGAAAAGCAGGCCCAAACCATGATGCTGCCACCACCATGTTTGACAGTGGGGATGGTGTGTTCAGGGTGATGAGCTGTGTTGCTTTTCTGCCAAACATATCGTTTTACATTGTGGCCAAAAAGTCCGATTTTGGTTTCATCTGACCTGAGCACCTTCTTCCACATGTTTGGTGTGTCTCCCAGGTGGCTTGCGGCAAACTTTAAAGGAGACTTTTTATGGATATCTTTGAGAAATGGCTTTCTTCTTGCCACTCTTCCATAAAGGCCAGATTTGTGCAGTGTACGACTGATTGTTGTCCTATGGACAGACTCTCCCACCTCAGCTGTAGATCTCTGCAGTTCATCCAGAGCGATCATGGGCCTCTTGGCTGCATCTCTGATCAGTCTTCTCCTTGTTTGAGATGAAAGTTTAGAAGGACGGCCGGGTCTTGGTAGATTTGCAGTGGTCTGATACTCCTTCCATTTCAATATGATCGCTTGCACAGTGCTCCTTGGGATGTTTAAAGTTTGGAAAATCTTTTTGTATCCAAATCCAGCTTTAAACTTCTCCAGAACAGTATCACGGACCTGCCTGGTGTGTTCCTTGGTCTTCATGATGCTCTCTGCGCTTTAAACAGAACCCTGAGACTATCACAGAGCAGGTACATTTATACAGAGACTTGATTACACACAAGTGGATTATATTAAATTAAAATTTTATATCTTTATGTTTGAAGCCTGAAATGTGGCAAAAGGTTGAAAAGTTCAAGGGGGCCGAATACTTTCGCAAGGCACTGTATATGTTATAGTATTCATAGGTTTTATTTGGTAGACATATGACAAAATAATGTCCTATGACGTAAGTTTGTCATGTTTACCTGTGAAAATCTTTTTATATTACAGTTCTGAAATGCATAGACTGTTATTATTAAAAAGATTGAGTTATATTTTTTTTTTAGAAGGAAACATGGTAAGAACATTATATGTAATTTTAGACATCTATATGTTGAATACTGTATCTGTTTTAGTTATGCATGCTTAAGTTTATTTTTTATTGATTTATAATGATACATTGAAACACTATTACATTGGCAGAAATCAGCATGGGCACAACTACAGTTACAATACACCCGTGTGTCATGACTGGTACAAGCACAAGAGATGGAGGCACAAACAATGCTATAGGAACTACAGTCGTGTTTTCATTGCATTTAGCCAGTCACCGACAGCAGATCACAAAATACAACATTCCCCTCAATGTCTAAGAATATTTCAGATACCAACTTCTCCATCATTACAGAAAAAATATGAAGCTGGAGATCAGCAGAGAGCAGCAGAACATGCTAAAAATACACACCATTTCTCAGTGGCTGTGACAACTCACAAAAGCAAAACTAGTGATTGGGGGGAGGCTGGAAGATGAACCAGCAGTTTTAACCCAAACATTGCTGATCTGTTAATACTGTAAATTCAGGAAAAAAATATTTATTATGTTTGCTAGGTGTAAATGACTAAACATGTTTTTTGTTTTTTTGTTTTTTTACGTTTTCTGTCACATGTATAGTAGATTATAGGATTAAATTTTAGCTAACTGAAAAATAATTGTAGACTGATTGCAGTAGTCTGTAGTCTACAAAGAAAAGGCTTTCCTATTCATCATAACATTCCTTTCCTCTCATGCCGAGGGTTAATAAATTGCCTTTTTATTTCCTCCTAGATGCTTGTATGTGCACCACACCTGCTCACACAAAGTATAAATAGCCGTGGGTAATAAATGGTGCCCGCCAGCATCTTGCAGTGCTCAGGTGTAACTATCTGGGTATTTTGGCACCTGCTCCCTGCCTTGATCAAGGGAGGTGAGAAGGGGGAGGGTAGGATGACAGTGTCAAAGTGATTAATCCCTTCATTGCCAAAGTGACAGCAAAACAAAGACCAGGACTTGCTGAAGACATGATGGTAATGACTGTGTCTGGGATCCTTGCCCCAATTATTAGTTGCAGATAGCATCTTCTTGTAACAAACTGGTGTTTATTTGCCCTTGCCCTTTCATTGGATTCAAATGAATTAGTTGGTTACAAAATCTCTGCAAATTTAGAGGATACATATCTAGAGAGACAAAGCAGCCGAGAAAGAGAGGCAGAGACATTACAATGCAGTTAGTTAAGCATCTGTGTTACCTTTTGCCCTAGCAAAAAAAAGCTGGAAAAATAATGAACGAGCCGTGCCAGACTCCGGCGTTACACCTGCATTATTGTGTTTAGTTAGTATGCTCTTCTAAAATATTAAAAGATCCACCAATCTGAACCTGCAAAAATCTGTTTCTTTGTATGATAAATTTATTATTTTATAATGGGTCCATTAGTTTTGGAAACATCAGTGGGCTGAGGACATTTCATAAGAAAAACCTTAAAAGCTAGGGACAAATTCAAGGATGTTTTTTCTTAAATTATTTCATTTTCCTCATTTTGGGCTAAAATCATTTTTCCAATGGGTCGTTATACAACTTTTGGCTTTCTTTGTCTTCTGCAGCTTTCATGTTCTCACATACATGTCAGGCTGGTCTGTCCCATTCACAAAGAACTCCAGTCAAACAGCTCAGTCTATAGCCCCTATCTCTCCTGAAGGCTCAAATACACTGACTTAAGGGGAACCTCTCATTTTCATTTTCAGTTTTAAACCCCCAAAACATGTAGTGCTTTTAACGAGCTTTACATGTTTGTACGTAATAAAAAGCAATAAGGACTATTGTAAAACAATATGCAGATTACCTCTTCTAGTCATTTGGGTGGGTCCTCAGCCAAATGTGTCCAAGTTAAATAGAGGTGGTGACCCCAGGAGGGCATTGTTGAACAGAGAAACTTACTACAATTTCATTTCGAATACAGTCATGTCACAGCAGTTTGTCAAGAGGTCACCGCCTAGGCCCATGATGTGCTGCAGCCGTCCCCTAGCACAAACAGGCTTTTTCTATACAAAGCTGTATGAGGGCTTATTTTTTGAAGGAAAATTGTACCTTATAATTGTACTATTTAATATTTTGTACAATGTTCTGGGAAGCTGGAAAAAAATTCATAATGGGGTGAAATAAAAAAACTACTATTGTGCCTATTCTTGTGGGGTTTATTGAGTGTTCATTATGTAGTAATAATGATACGTTACCTGTATTCTTCAGACCAGTACATTCACAGCCATACTACATTTCTATAGTTTTTATTATATTTTACCTTTGAAAAAAATTGTTTTGTGTTGCCATATTGCAATGCCTGTAACTTTATTATATTACTGCATACAGTATTGTGTAAGGGGTCTTTTTTGCTGGCAAAAACTTTTTATTGATAATACTTTAAGGAATTTGTGATGTTTTGATAATTTTGTATTCAAATTTTTTGTGGGAGGCAAAACAACAAAAGTATGATTTTTGTTCCTGCAACGGCATTCATCTTACGGGTTAAAATATTTTTATATTTTAATAGTATGGGGATTTTCAAACATGGCGATGTCTATTATGTTTATGTTTATTTTTGATTGTTTACTTTATAAGTAATGTAGTGAAATGGTGGTGATTTGAAGTTTTATAATTTTATATTTTTTACTTTCAAAAATTGAAAACATTTTTAACTCCCTAGTGGGCTTAAATCTGTGATCATTAGACCGCTTGTACCATAAACTGCAGTAGTGTACCCACTCAGCTTCTGAGAGGGAGCCATATTTACACATCCCACTTCCAACATAGAATTCCTAAGGCTCATGGTTGTGGTGGTTAAAAGGTAGACTACAAAGCTTTTTGCAGGCCAATGAAATTCATACCAAACTGGGCAAATCATTGTTATTAACTATGTTGTGCAAGGGGTTAATATCATTCTTCCAAATGACATGGCTTCCCCACCCCACTTGACACAAAGTGTGAAGCACAAATTCAGATAGTAGCATTTAGTTTTCAATGGAGTTACAGATCCATATTAAAACAATGTGAAGTAACACCAGACTACTACAATTCTTCTCCCAAACTTTACTGTTGGTATTAAAACATGTGAGATACAAAATGTTATCCTGGCATCTCTTCTTCATCATTTAGACCACTGAATAGTAAAGCATATTCAATAATCCAGAGAATACATATTCACTACTCTATGGTCGTACAACATAGAAGCCAGTCTTTAGCATTACACATGGTGGCTCCGAGCTTGTGTATGGCTGATCAGCATGATCCTTGAAATACTCTATTTTTTTGTGCTGATGTTTGGAATGCTGTAGTAAGTATTGGTACAAACCTCAGTTGTCTCTCACATTGTGTGCACTTGTGAAACCCTCTGCTTGGCAGCTGATCTTCTGCCTTACAATAATACTGTGTCATTTGCAGTTGATTGTGATCATGAGTTGATCAGTCCTAATACTATTAGCAAGTGTAAAGGCTGTATGTAGGCTGTATGTAGGCTGTATGCTCAACGTTTTGTACTTGTCAGTAATGGGTTTGGGTAAAATCCACTAACTGAATCCACTAGCTAGGTTTGTCTACCTACCTATAATCATGTAGTACACATAGAGAATTTAGAATCAAGAAATACAATATTCTTGATACCTGAACCACAGGAATCAAAATGGTGCTATAATCTAGATGATAAATAAAAGAAAAAAGGGTTGATAGTATTCAGAGCGAACAGCTCAAACAGAAAGCAGCACTCAGAAGTGACTGCTTGCAAAATTGCAAAAAGACACATTTTCACCATAAGAACATTTCTGCTTTGTTGAGTTTTTATCATTGAGTATGAGCTGCAGGTAAAAGCAGATAAACGGAGCGACACCATATTCACCATGAGCGAAAGAGACAAAAAGAAACAACCTACAAAATACATAGTGGAGTTCTAATAAATAACCCCTGTTGTGCCTTTATTCCTCATTCTAGCGGTGATAAGAATGTCAATACTAGAGCATTGCCGAATTAATGCACATTGACATGTTGATGCAGTGATTTTCTCCTTACTCTTTCTCAAAGCATTCTGGGTTTGTTTGCTTTTTACAGAAAGAAGTCTTAGCTCTTGTGCCCTTCAAACAAAAAATGGAAAGATCGCTTTTTCTTTTTGTACCCAACACACAATGAATTCTAAACTTATTGATATTTCACCTTCTTCATGATGGGTTGAGAACAAAAGTAAAATCTATTACCTATGTTTATTTCTGAATAAGGTGACCTCATTTATTTTTTGTATTTTCGCCATATACCTGTACTCAAACTTGGGATTTATGGACAAAAGTTATACGTTCTTTCAATACTAAATTAAACATATTCAGTTTATCCTTAAGGCTAAGGCCCCACGTTGAGGAAATGCAGTGTATTTCCTGCTGCAGAAACGCAGCAGAAAAAAACAGTGCATTTTACAGTACCAGCAAAATGCATGAGATTCTAGCTAATGCTATCCACACATTGCGAGGAAAAAATGCTGCTGAAATGCTGCATTTTTTTCTGCAACGTTTTTTAGCTGCATTCCACAATGTGGGGCCTTAGCCTAAAAATTGTTTTTCTGAGCTACAAAATTGCACTTTGACACAAAAAAGTATGTTCCCTATACCACTAACAGCATATAAAAGCTTTGGAATTGATTTTGGTGGTGGAAGACTTCCTTTTAACTCACCTCTTCTTCATTTGCAGCAGTGCAGCAATGACTACCACATATTGACCAATGAGGGCAGTAAATGACTACAGCAGATTTATAAAGACTGGTGCTACTAATGGCAGTCTTCAAAGCCACAGAGCCAGCAGAGGGTGCACCTCATATATGATAAGGCGCATGTCTCCTTATAAATGAGGCACACCCTAGGCCGGGCTGTGCACCTAGGGAAAAAATACGCCAGCCCGTAGCTGGCGTACATTTCCTTCATCATTTATGCCAGATTTCTGCCATAAATAATGATGAATCCATAGGGACCAATGGCCAAGCCCCATTTCCAGGAAAGTGGCAAAGGCGGAACAGAGTTTTGTGCAAAAAATTGTAACTGTTGTATGCCTTGGATGCCAGAAAACTGGTATACAAGGTATAACACATCTGCCCCAATGTGACAGAATATTGCTAAATCATTTTTTTTTTTTTTTTATTAAAGTTCTCCCCCATATATGTGTAAGGTTATACTCACTAATTACACTTATCCTCTGTCCTCAGGATAGTGTCTGATCATTGGGGGTATGACCACTGGAACTCCCACTGGTCAGGTGAACGAGGGTCCTCAGTCCCCAGCCTCAACTGAATGGAACAGTATACATGCTCGACCACCACTTTATTAACTTTTATGGGACACCCAGAACAGTTGTTGCAGTCCTATAGAAGGGTATTGAGTGGTGGTCAATCATGTACACCACAGCTCTATTCATATAGACCCCCAAACACTTACAGTTGTCCCACAATGAAATAGTGACCTTTATTTGTGACTGTATTATTAGGCATTTCTATAGCATATTCCATTCCTCTTATGTTGAAGGTATGGTTTACATACTAAGCCGTTCATAAAGTACATTACCAAAAGTTATTTTTGATGCTTTTATTTGTCCCCTAGGTGAGTGCCCATGTAATGATCAGACAAACAAGGTTTTTTAGGCAGTGGCTTTTGACCCCTACAAAAAGATCAGCATCTCAAATGTTTATCATTATATACCCTAATAGGACACATTAAAAGCCTTTCATCATACACAGGGTAGATAGGGCATGTAGAAAATGCCAGAGAGAAGAAAGTAGTTAAAAAATATAATCATGATCAGTCAAGTATAGCGAGTACAGAGAGTACAGTAAATATTTTCCCCTTCACATCTGCACAATTTTCTCAGATAAACTATGCAGAATTTGTTTTGTTTCCTTATTCTGTGGCACAAAACTGAGAATTTGGTTGTAATTTGCTTTCAATTGGCATATTTATTCTGCACCAAAATCCATAGTTGTGCTGCCCATAAAGACTTCATGATTGGTTGACGTCAGGCATTACCACCGCATGAGTCTAAGGCACTTTCTGATTATGTTTTTAATAGCTGGCAATGAAAGACAATTATGCAAGCGTGAGGCTGATTGTTGCTTTCATAGCGTATGCAATTGTAAGAGCTACCAATTAAGGCTGTGCTCTTATTGGTTTTAGGAGTGGAAATGTTTTTCTGAAAAATGAGAATTGGTAACCCGTTCCATGCCAAAAAGCAAACTCTTCAGCAAAGCTAATGGATATACTGAAGTGTCATGACAATGAAAGTGCTTATATCATTTGGTATGGTGCCACCTCTATTTACTTGGTCATGTTTACTTTCTCTCCAACTGAATTCCTTGCGGAAATCTCAACCAATGTTTTCGTGTATCAGCTCTGTCCTTTTTCCAAAAGCTAATGACCAGGACATACAGGATGAATCCTGACAATCTCGGCAGCTGCAGCAGAAGGATTGCTGGAGACATGGTGTGCTTATTTCCCCTGTGCCTGAACCTACTTACAAGGGAATTATCTCTAGTCAGTCAGGGTGGAGTACTTATAAAGAACTGAGAGGACAGGAGCAAAAAATCAAAAATATTTGGTTAAGGTTATTACTTTATTGTTTTAGTCATTTATTTTGTGCCGGCATATTCTGCACCTCTGTACAAAGATTGTTGTCACTTACATCATTACCTGTCCCACATTCGGTCTCACAATCTTAATAGACTTCAACATGACTATTAGCAGTCCATATTTTTTATGGCTTTCAGACTTGATCAATAAAATGATGTTATTGTATTTCACATGTGGAATGTCATACTTTGACACTAAAACTATGCAATGTAAATAGATATTGTATGACATTTTGGATAAGGCTTACAAACTATGTAGCGTTAATGTATCTCACTTGTGGGATGAATAATTGAATTATCAAGTTGCAAAAATTAGGTTCCTTGAAGTAATGTATTTTGTATTTTACTTCAACACCTCCACCAACTTCAATTCATTGCATCTTTCACTATGTACTGCTACACTGATTCTGGCACAGTTCTAATTTAGACTTTCACCTACCGTTCCTGAGCAATCATTTCTGTTAGTTTTAACACAATTATGCTCTCTAATGTCAGGTAAGTGGTCCTGGGTTGGAGCAAAAATACAGGGACTGCCCACCTGACAGCAGAGAGCAAAGTTGTGGTAAAAGTAACAGCAATGACTTCTTGGGAATGGTAGAAGTTAGAGTAAAAATTCCAACTTCAGCAGCATCAGTGGAGCAGTGCCTATTGAAGGATGCAATGAATTCGAGTTGGTGGAGGTGGTGAAAGGTTCTCTTTAATGTGTATAGGAACAATATAGAATCAGAAAATATTGTAGATGTAGGCTTCCTTGTTGAGAAGTTGCCCATTTTGCTGGTACCTGTGTTTGTCCGAAAATAAGACAGGGTCTTATATTATTTTTCTCTCCAAAAAAGGGCTAGGGCTTATTTTAAGGGTAGAATTTATTTTGTGTGTTAGTGACGCCATGCCCTCTCTGTCTCCTCTCCTTCGTGGCTAAGAGGGAGGTGCTGTAGCGGAGTAGCTGCATCTGTGGGAGCAAGCAGTGGTGGCACCTGACGTCTGGTCACGTAGGTAGCCACAGTATAGTAGCGACCGGGTAGCGGGACCCAGGAAGTGGCACTTGGAAGGCGGACTCAGGAGGCAGGAGGCGGAACTTAGGAGCGGGTGAGCAGATTTTGCCCTGGGATGGCAGGAGGTAGCAGAGCATTTGTCCAGGACATTTGGGAGCTATGGTATGCCTATTCTCCACCTCTGTGATGTCATGTGACATAACCTAACACTGGAGGCGCTGACTGTAACTAGGGCTTATTTTTGGAAGAGGGCTTATATTTCAATACTCAAAAACCCTGCACAATTAAGCTAGGGCTTATTTTCCGGGTAGGGCTTATTTTTGGAGAAATACGGTAGTAAGACTCATTCACAAGGATTTGGTGACTGGTTTGCATCAGTTTTTATAAGCCATAACCAACAGTGAACTGTAAACAGAAATAGTAGTAATAGGAGTAGCAGTAGTAGTAGTAGTATTAGTAGAAAATGGGGAAAAAAAAGCATGGACACATTTTGATGTATTTCTCTTTTTTTCCGCTCAGTTTTGACTGTAACCTGCTTACTTTCCACGAAACTTATTCATTCCAGACATGCCTGCATTAATTTACTAGACATTTACCTGCAGATTATTCTAGATCTCTATTTACTATTTAATGTCCTTGCTCTTAAAATGTGAACCGCGGAGAAGCATTCTTGACCATTGTTGGTATCCATTATGTCATTTAATGATTAAGCTGCATTTATTGTTTCCCTACATGTCTAATCCTTGACAAGGCTATTGTTATCGGTTTATCTGACCTTTCCAGAATGCACGCCATGTTGCAGATATTAGTATCGTCAGTGAATGTATAGCTCACCATTTAAGTGGTAGAGACTGATACAGAATGACTCATTTTATATAGCAGGTCTGTAATCAGTTGTGGAGAGGCGCTGCTCCATCAAATAAATAAAATGAGCTGGAAATGCACAGAGCTAAGATTTGTTGTCAATTTCTTAAGCATCTATAGTATGTCACAGCTGCTGTAATGTTCCTTTGCCTCTAAACTATAATAAATGTAGCATGGAGGAACCTGGGACCTACCTGTTAAGTTCTCTGTACATTAGTCTTTAGTGTGCTACATGAAAGCAGCTACAGCTGTTCCATTTAATTGGTGACCAAACGCATTGTCCTATTTGTGAGCAATATGTGCTGCATTACGCTTTCCTTTGCAAGCCATAAAAAGTAATTGCATATATGTGTGCAATTATGGATAGAAAACCACTAAAAATGGGTTCCTGGATCACTGCATAGCTTAATCACAGCCTCTGCCTGACACTGAATAGAGAAAAATCACTATATAATAATCTGAATATGGCCATATTTCTTATCCTAGTGGAACATGCATCTTTACAAGAAGAGAATTTGCAGTTTTTAGTTGAGGATTTCGATTGAGGTTCCCTGTGTTTTAACCATTGTATATGACCATTCTTCATATACAGTGGGAGGGAATGGTGCACTTCCTGATACTATCCTGTGGATGAAAATTCTTCTTGTGTTACAGAAAATATAGCTTAATATTCTTACATTGACTGTTCGCACATAGCAGATATAATATGGTGAGAATTTTCTGAGGTATTTCATATGCTAGTCATAAGTGTGCTGGGGTACAAGTAGTGGTGAACCTAGCCTCTTTGCTGCCTGATGTGGACTATAGAAAGACGCCCCCCCCCAAAAAAAAATTTGAGTTTCCATGCTATTAGCTTCACACGCTGTTATCGTCGCACAATATACACAAAGTTATAAAACAGTTTTTAAAGAGGACCTTTCACGTCCTCATGTATATGCTGTTTTACATACCGCTAGAAAGCCGACAGCGTGCTGAATTCAGCGTACTGCCGGCTTTCCCGGTATGTGCCCCGGGGCTGGAGATATCAGCGGTCTTGGTTTCATGGTTTACCGTCAGAAGGGAGTTCCTGACAGTCTAGCTGGGCTGTGAGGAACACCCCCTCTGACAGTACAGCACTATAGGCGAGCACAGAGAGAGGGGGCGTTCCATACAGCCTTGCGATGACACTGAGCTGTGAGGTACGCCCCCCCCAGTACAAGTCTATGAACGGTGAAATTTAGACCCTCAATATCTCCAGCCCCGGGGCACATACCGGGAAAGCCAGAAGTTCACTGAACTCAGCGCGTTGTCGGCTTTTTCGCGGTATGTAAAACAGCCTATACATGAGGACATGAAAGGTCCTCTTTAAGAATTCTTCTTCCTGCATTACTTCAGTATCAGATCAACAACACGGTATTAACAATGAAAGTAACTTCACACATCTTCTGCTTGGTGGATGGACGAGCCCACCTGGCCCCCATTCTCTATAATAGGAGCGCCGCAGATAGCTGAGTACTGTAATTCGGCTATCTTTGGCACTCCCATTGAAGTGAATGAGAGCCACGTGGGTTCATCCATCCACCAAGTGACACACCTATAGTCAGCCTGGCTGCGGTCAGGCTGAATTCCCACCCAGTGGGGGGAAAAGAGAATTTTCAGGCTCAGTGGGGGTCTCAGCAGAAAGACCCCCATCAATCAGGCCTAATCTATTTGGCACATCTTTGGACTGTCCATCAAATGGAATAGCAAATCTACTGTACACCTGCTATAAGCAGAGTGCTTTCTTTCTGAAGAACATAGAATTAGATATATAGAATTGTAAAATGTTATTGGTCGTCTGCAACAACCAATTTAGCAGGCTTATTTGTATGTATGTTTGTAATATATTTATATACAAAATTATAGTCACTGTTGCTTTACACCATTACTGTATATTGGTATGTGATTAATTACGCTGGACAACGAAGATTTTGCTTCCTGAACACTTTTGAGTGTTTCTTATGTAATTTGAGCTGCTGATCATGAAAATCACCTCGAAATTTTCCTGTCATGTACCGTTTTTCAGAAATCCTCTGTTTTAGCAATTTTTTTTTCAGATTTTCAGGCTGTTCAAGTATTATCCACAACATATGAACTTCGCTGTTATGTAATTTATATGAATTTTTATGAATTCCTTGCATTTCATTGAAGTTGCAAAACTACAGTGGAATTCTTACAGACTAGGCATACCTACACATGTCTAAACATGTCTGGTTTCTGCCTGCAGAGGCTGTAATATATGCTTGCAAAGATTCTGCAAGGTATTTCAAATCTAAGCAGCTATAAACTACTCCGGTATGATCTGATATAGCTAAAATGTCTCGTCAGTTTCAGAAAAGTAACAATACCTTCTGTTACATTTGTGGTGAGTACACGTTTAAGCCTCAAAGATGCACAATGACAGCTCTTATCATGAGCTGTACTTTGGATGCAAGATCAAGACAAATCCTGGGCTCCTCACAACTGTTGTGCAAGATGTGCTGTTGATCTTAAAGGTTGGCTGCGAGGTTCTCCCAAGTCAATGCCGTTTGCTGTCCCAATGATATGATGGGAACCGAAGGATCATGTGATCGACTGTTATTTCTGTCTAACCAATGTCTCTGTTTTCTCTGCTAAGAATAAAAAATGCATTGAATGTCCCAATCTGCCTTTAGCTATGAGACCAGTGCCACATGATGACACTCTTCCAGTACCAAAGGGGAGGTGAGGGAACATAAAAAACACTGTCACTTACCTCTCCTATGCTCCGCAAGGACCTTCGGGCCTGTTTGGTGACGTCCTGTGTGCCGGGCCTGCGTCATTATGTGTCATGACGCCGGCCCGGCTCACGCGAGATCTGGCTCAATATTGAAGATGGCGGAAGTAGCCGGGAGTGTGACAGAGCCAGGGAGAGGTAGGTAACAGTGTTTTTTTTGTTTGTATCCTCCACTGGTCTCCGATCATTATACTCTGGGGTCTGAAAAGACCCCAGAGTATAATAATTGCTCATGGGTGGTCCACAATGGGGCATAATACTTTGTGCAGGGGTCACTATGAGGAATAATACTGTGTGCAGGGGCCACTATGGGGCATAATACTGTGTGCAGGGGCAACTATGGGGCACAATATTGTGTGTAGGGGCCACTATGGGGCATAATAGTGTGTGTAGGGGCCACTATGCTGCATAATACCATGTGCAGGGGCCACTATGGGACATAATGCTGTGTGCAGGGGCCACTATGCTGCATAATACTGTGTGCAGGGGCCACTATGGGGCATAATACTGTGTGCAAGGGCAACTATGGGGCACAATACTGTGTGTAGGGACCACTATGGGGCATAATAGTGTGTGTAGGGGCCACTATGGTGCATAATAGTGTGCACAAGAATGCGGCTTGTGTGTGGGGGGGTTGGAGGGGGGCGGCGGTTCAGGGGGGGCCCCATTTCAAATGTTCGCCTTGGGGCCAAGCCATTCCTAGTTACGCCACTGTTTCTACATGATACATACTATCCGAAATTATATTTCTGCTTAGCTTGAATGGGTTTATCATAATCACCTAAAGGAAGCAAAACTTTTGTAAAAATTTGTTGTCCAGTATTATTTTTTACTTATTTTTCTACTTTATATATCCCATCAATTACATTTATCATATACAGTATTCACAATAAATGTATGATTGCTGGGCAGTCTGACCACTGGCACAGACAAACCAAGCTATTCTCAGGATCAGTGGGGGTCATGTCTTAAGGCCATGTTGCAGAAATGCAGCAGAAAAAAAAAAAAAATGCTGCATTTTACAGTACCTGCAAAGTGAATGAGATTCTGGCTAATCCCATCTGCACATTGTGGGAAAAAAAAATGCTGTGGAAAAGCTGCATTTTCAAAAACAGAAGCGTTTTTGAAAACTGCAGCATGTCGATTTTACCTGTGGAAAGCCTTGCGTTTTTCCTATAGATATAATAAGGGAAGAAAAATGCAAAGAAAAACACAGCAAAAACGCAATGAAAAACGCTGTAGAAAAAAACTAAATGCATTTCCGCAGTGTTTTTTTCCGTAATGTTTTTTATCTCTGTTCTAGAACGTGGGCCTCAGGCTGAAGCCCAATGTTGCGAAAACGCAGCGTTTTACAGTACCCTCAAAGTGGATGGGATTCTGGCTAATCCCTTCCACACATTGGAGAAAAAAGCTGCATTTTCAAAAAAGCTTGAGTTTTTGAAAATTGCAGCCTGTCATTTATACCTGATATGCTGCTATTTTCCACATAGGTATAATAGGGGCAGAAAATCCACAAAGGAAAACTTGCGAAATCGCAATGAAAAACGAAATGGAAATAAAACGCTATGCGTTTCCACCATGTTTTTTTCTGCAGCGTTTTTTTTGCTGTGCTTCGCTACGTGGGGAATTAGCCTAAAACACATTTTATGGAAGATATAGTTTAATTAAAATAACTAAAGCAATTATACCACATATTTTAATTGCTATTACAGTACTGCTATATAAGCTTGTACAACCGCAAACATCCTATTTGAGAACAATTATGACAAGTGAATTTGCAAACATATTTCTTACACACGCAGATAAAATATACTGAAGACTATTCCACATGAACCTTTAACCTCTAGCTTTGGAAAACATAACCTGGGCTTAGAAAATAAAGGTCTGCATGCTTTGTGCTCTCATATAGCCACACATAATTAAATGTACTGAAATATTATCACCTTACATTGTTAAACAATTGTTTTCTTTTGTCTTTAATTTCCTGAATCTTGAAGTAGCATTCCAGCTGTCTTCTGGGAAGTCAGATTTATCTAAGGCCCCCTTCTCCATTCACAAATCTCGGTGACAATAAAAAATGGAGACCCAACAAATCATGGGTGACAATATAATAGAACTGTATCCATGTGCACTTTAACATGAAAATCCAATTCACTTAAGACATACACATTTCTTTGGTACAAAATGTAATATAGTGTTAGAATCATTAAAAAAAATGTCGTTTTGCAACGCCGCCCCTTTATTATTGTTGGGAGGAATAAATCTAAAAATTATGATGAAACCATTATTATTACTCAGTGATGGAGTGAGAAATATTACAGATCCTCATTCATCAACTAGACCAAGAATTCTACTGGAAATGGTATTTTATGTGACTATGTATGTAAAACAGAATAATTAAGATGTAACACAATCAAACAATAAACACTTGTATTAAGCTAAATTAGGTGAAAAATACAATTGTACTTAGAGGAGTTAAATGCAAAAAAATGAATAGATGTAAAATATTAATGTATATAATGATAAATAAGCCTATGAAAAAGTCTAGAGATCCTAACCGATGGCAAGGCACTCTGAAGGAACACAATTAGCATGGTCACCAGCGCTGATATTGGACTTGATGGGTGCTTAATGTTGAAAGCTCTATCTGTCCATGCATCTACAGTATCTATCTATAAGATTTGGCACATTATAATAATAGACTGCTTGTGCTGCCCAATAAAACTGCATGGGCCAGTCTTATCCAATTGTTTGGATTTATTTACCAGCAGCATAGATATTGATACTGAGGTAATGTGTATATAAAAGGAACACTAAATCTATAAATTTATACTAAAAGTAAACACAAAATATTGTTGCCCTCGCTGTTTGTCAGTCCACAGCATGCTCTCTATGATCCTGACACAGTCTTATAGAAATCCTGCAGAAAACAAGTGTGCTAATCCCCCTACTGGTTTGCTCTGTTTTCAGATGAAGACTGAATCAGGGCTTAGCCAAGGAGCAAAGTTTAACAATCCTTTTTTTACTACTGCAGATACGGCACAGCAGGGAGGTCCCTGATGCTGCAACTTATATAACAGCCTATCACATGACTGTGAGGGGAAGGGGGGACATGACTGAATTCCTGGACACACAAAGATTTTTATATCTATGATATTTCTCAGCGTATTCCCTACACTGGATGGGCTTTATTATTCATTTATATCCAGGTCCCCAAGAGCCTCTATTATTAATTTTGCAGAACACATTGGGGGAAGGCTGTAAGTGTCATTCCTCTGCCTCTCCTGATGAGGTCCCAACTCTCGGTCACATGACTGACTCCGCTCTACTCTGTGGATGTGTAGTCAAAGTAGAACAGACTTGATGACGTCACAAAGAGCCGAAGCTGCAGCAGTGGGGAGAGTCTTTTGGCATACTGCTGTTCTCTGCAAAGGTAATCATTGAGAATCCATGGAACCAGCATACATGTTAGTGATAAAATGTATTCAGGGCAGGGAATGCAGTGGTACATTTTATTTCTCCCTGCCTAACCTCTTTAAAGTAACACTAAACCTAGGAATGAATAATAAAACTAAACAGAGAGATAAACCTGCCTTTAGTTTTATAGCCAAATAAAGCTAAAGGGGTGTAGTCAGTTGTCCTACAGCCATACACAGGTTTATGGGGAAGAGTATGGGGAAATGGCTGTTATCATTACTAAACGGTAACCTATGGATAAATAGTATATTCCAGTTTCGACTGAGCTGGAGTTGCCATATAGACTATACTATAGTAATAGATTATCTACAGAAAGTATTGCATCAAAAACACTTAAACAGATACAAGTTCATTTCTGTCTTAAACAAAATGATATTTTATTTTCTTTTTATGTTTTCAAATGTAATGATACTCCTAGAAGGTGTATAATGAAGATTCTGTGGGAAATGACAGGGTAAGACGATTTCTTAACTGTTCAGATAGTGATGAAAGTACTCAGGGGGCCCATTATGGTATCCAGGAGTATATTGTAAAAAAACAAAATTATTAGCATAAATCAACATGATTTTATGAGGCTTACAATTTACCAACTAACCTCCTGGGCAACCATGAAGATGAGTGTTGTAACTTAAATGCACAAATTTTTTAAAGCCCTCTTGGTCGTACACTAGAGGCCATGGTCAGTCTGTAAAATAAGTGAACTGTGCCTAAGAGAAATCATTTGTTCATGGATCTGAAGGCAAAAGCATGAAAACAAGTAGATATTTACAAAAATGCTGAAAGATGAATCCTCTAGGGTTCAATCTCGGATTTATTGTTTTAACAATGTTCAATATAAAGACAACATATATTGAAACCAACAAAATATTAACCTATTTTCAACTGTGCATTAAGTCAGAACTAGAATAATTCCTATCTGTATATACCATTTGATAAGCACACCCCCCTGTCCCCCAAAAAAGTACTAGCACAAACGTTTTACAATAATAAACCAAAGTAAGGAAGCTCAAGAATGGAGAAAAAGAAAGAAAATGGATTGAAATGCTGATTTATGAAGAGCAATGTTGTAAATAGAGATGAGCGAAGTATTCAAAAATTGGATTCGGCAACTTCGCCGAATTTCGCAATACGATTCTATTCGATCAGAATTAAATTGCGGCGAATCGCATAACAAAAACAGCTATTTACTGGCTGCAGAGAGTCGGGGAGGGCGACAAAATGGTGGAACCCCTTGGATGCTGCGGTCATGTTTGTCCTCGGCATCCAAGGTGTTGAAAACTCCGATTGGTTATGGAGCAGGCTGTTAGCTGTCAGTTACAGCTAACACCCTGCTATATAACCGATCGGGGGTTTTAACACCTTGGATGCAGCAGTCAAACATGCCGTTGGCGCTCCCGAAGGGGTTAAAGGGCTGTGACATAACAGGGCTGGCTGCTGATTGGCTGCACGCATGGCATTGTGGGTGATCCCACATTCCCAGAGTTCCTTGACCCATGACCTAGCATGTACAGCAGCCAATTTGAACTAAATGCGATTTGTTACCACAAAGCGTGAGGAAATTCGGATTCAATGCGAATCAAATATTTCCTGAAATTCGGATCGAATTCCACTTCTGCAGCTTCGATTCGCTCATCTCTAGTTGTAAAGTTTAACATCGAACATGGTTTTTTCAAACAAATAATGTATATACACCAATTTACTTACATTTTTAACATGGCAGGTATTATTTTTAGTTTATATAATGTCATCATGCAGAGCTTTACATTGCCCAATATCAAGATAACAAATTGACAGAATTAAGTACAGCCAAGTAAAACAATTGTTACAATATACCCCAAATAATACCCAAAATAATATCATTTTTACAGTATACAAGTAATAAGGAATAAATTTAAGAGATATGTTAGGCAGTGGTGGTGGTGGTGGGAGACTGGGTGACTCTTTAGGCCAGATCGGATCCTTGTCAGGAAAGATAAGTTTTCAGTGAGAGTTTGAAGGTTTACAGCACTAGAGTATATTAAATGGAATGACAGAGGAAGGTCCAGAAGAAAGGGGAAGCACAAGAGAAGAGAATGATAACATAGGACAATATTGGGTAGCAAGAGAATTTTGAAAAGAATTTTCTGCCTTCTGTAGCCTAAAGGACTGACAAAGGTGGTTCGCATTAGTGGAACTCAAGGAAAGGTTTAAAGGAAATCTGCTACTTGATATCAAACCAGCCACATTGTATTGTAGTGGTTTTAGAAATATGCAAATAAGACTCAATTGTAATGGGAGAGCACTTTGGCATGTCCCATTACACTTGAGTCTCATTTGCATATTTAAAAATATGTCACAGCCATATGAGAAGTCACTGACATCATCGCCAAAATCAGAGAGTGTTGAAGAGGACAGAAGCTCCACAGTAGGAAGAAAGAGAAATGAGTAACACTTTATTTTATGCCATTCCCTACTTAGTATTCTACCTGAAAAATATCTTTATATCAAAATATTGGGGCAAACTGTCCTGTACAAAGAAGGACAATTTGTCCTTGTCAAAGGCCTCATTATAGTATAATAAGGCATTAGTATTCTACATAGCTAAAACATAACTTGGCCCCAATGCAAAATCTGTAATGGACTCCTACCTGCTTTGTGCCATTTAATATAGTGGTATATTTTGTGTGACAGAGGGACTTTTGGGGCTTTCTCAGAGTCCCAGGACTGTCAGCAACTACTAATTCGGCACCCTCTATAGCTGACACATAGCACACAGTAAGTTGGGGCTTATTACAGATGTTGCATTAAGGTTAATGAGCTTCTGCGCAGACACGCCTCTGACCTACATGATGCTGTTTCCTGGGGTGGTGGTAAAGAAAATTAGGGGAATGGTTTCCTCTTCTTAGTGAGGTTTGCATTGAAGACATCATAGCAGCTAGTCTCCATTCACTAGCTCAGCAGAAACTGAGAACTATAGAAAGCATCCTTCCTCTGGGTCCTAAAGACCTTCACTAAATGACTCCTATCTGTTATCCGTGGGTCCTAGCTTTCCTCTCCTACCTCCCTGTCACATGCCACAGTCATGTATAAGAAATATCATTACATATAAATATACTTTTCATATCAAATTACATCTACAAGACATTAAAAGTGGAATTCCCACAAGTATAAACACATAAAGGTGCCAATAAAGATGTACAAACACAAAATAACAACATACTTCAATAGAATCACTTAGTTTGGGGACACATTCTTACAAATACACACTGCAGCTTATTCTGTAACGTCACCTGAAACACTGCAAAGATATTTTCATTGGGAACTGATGGTTGGATAGTATATACTTGTTCCAATGCAGGAATATGCAATAAACAAGTCAAGTGTAAACAATTTTGCAGACAACATGATGGAAATGTAATGTGGTTATAACCATCCCCTTCCACAAAATTGCCTTGGGTGAGTGACTTTACTTGGTCCTTAACCGGGATTCACCCATATGTTATGTATATTTGTTTGTGCCTTGGACATCTTATTGTGCACTGTATGATGTTTAATATGTTGTTTATTACTGTATATGCTTATTGTACTTTATGATGTAACACTGCTACTTTAACTGGAGTCATTGCACCTATTTTGGTCTAGTACTTTCTGGAATGAAGGTGGTACTCTGATTTTAACCATATATATGAAAGCCAGTTGTGCCTATTGGCTGTACCAGTGGTGGTGTCTTTTTTGTGCCATCCATGGTACAGCCTATACATGCTATGACCTGATGCCTTGTAGACATGTCAGGTGAGAAAAGTCTTATATAAAATGGAGGCTTTCCTTCAGTCCTTCAGCTCTGTTGTTACCATTGCATCTGTGCAATGTGATCTTGGAATTGAGTTTGACTGTATCCGAAGGCAAGTACAATGAACCCAGTGTGCGTCTGAGAAGCGGGACCCGTAGAAGCTGAGCACAAGTTTCTGTGAGGACCAGGTAATTGCTGTGTATTTCTGCAGGACTTCTGCTCACATGCTGAGAGAGGTTGCTGAATATTGACAGTATCTACTACCAAGTTGAACTGCTGTCATTGATCCTTGCTGCAACTGAGCAACTGCTGTTAGCTGCTTTATGGTCGGACAACTGCTACCTCATTATAGCAGCAATAATTGACAACTGTGGAAGTTGAGTGTGTCTTTTGGCCATGTCTCTACGAACACTTAAGCAGCAGGACCCAGCCTCCCTGTCTTCGATAAATCTGGGTAACAGAACATCTCTTTGGCATAGTCAGTTGGCATGTCCATTACAGAAATATAAATACCCATTAGAAATATTTCCCTGTCAGTAAACTATTAAAACGCACCTTTCAATTCCAAATACTGCTGCACTAGTGATTCATTTCTATAATGTTCACCATGACTTCTAATATAAAACACACAAAGGCTATAACAGTAAAGCATTGACAGATACAGTCCCTTTAGTGCCATTGCAATTTAAATATTTTACCTTTCAGCATTTAGATGCAGTGGCCGAACTGCATAAAAAGAACGGGGAAAAAAAAAAATATTCAGTTTCATCTCACTTCAAATATGGATCCTTTTTAGCAATGTTTTCATGGTTCCATAGTATTTCTGTTTATCTCATCGCTGCTCAGTCTGGCATAAGGCACACAAAGACTGTGATGTTCCCATTGGCACTCACTCTGCAGGCCCAGTTAAACTTAAGAGCTACTGTGGTTCGTCACAAGATGACAGTGTGTGAGACGTCTCTCCATCACAGATGGTACATTTATAACATGCTGCTATTTGGGGAGCATAAAATACACAAGCAGCTATCACAACAATCTTACCCCTCATCAGCCAAGGAGTAACAGCATCAAACCTCCCAGCAGTACAGAGGTTATCCCTAGCTGCTGGCCCTTCAGCTGTGATTGCCTAAGCTATCGAATTCAGAGGTTAATGTAAACATCCTAGCTTGAAATCCAAGTGTTATCTCTTTATTTCCTCTCCTGATAGCAGAAATAACCAAATCTTGTATCAGCTTTTACAACTGCCATAAATTCACCCTTTTCCTATGTGTATTTCCCTAATCCCTGTGATCAATGCAGCCTAGCTAGCTGCAAGCTAGGGCTTGGGCCTCCCACATTCAATGCAGCAAAGCGTATTGATCTTTCTAAACAGATTTGTTCATCTCACGTCACATAGCCAGAGAACTTTTGTACATTTAATTCTGTCTTTCATTGAAAGGGATCCTGCAAACTGGGACAGAAAGGCTGATGAGCAACAAAACTCTATCTGTTGAGTCGAAAGAGGAATAAAGATCTACGGCCCATTAAAGCATGCTATTTCCAGAAAAGTGTTACATTGCCAAAGAAAAGGGTTCTAATGCTTATCAAGGCTATTCTAGTAAAAGCAGAATGACACAATGACAGAGACAAAAAGAGCCAATAGCCCATCAGAGCTCTTTGTAACGTCTCTTTGTTACTTAAATTGTTCTGTATCAGATGTAAAGGACATGCAGGGGATGAAGGGACATTCTATTCTGTCATTTTCTTGGTTCCTATTATACAGTCCTTAGAGTCTGCCAACCTTGTGTTACTGGCTGAAGGAAGTTATTATAATCAAGGTCACATGGAGATCTCCAATGCTCTCCATCCTGTTAGAAATATGCAGTGTCCTTACAGCAGCCCTAGCTCTGTCTTGGATTAGTTTGAATGAACTTGTCAAGATCTATAAGATAATCTTTAGTATATAATTACTCTTTCCAGAAAAACTTAAGTCATATTTATCCACAGAAAACAAGATACTATTTATTATCTTAATACCTACAGTACTTGCACTGATTCAAGGAAAATGATTTATAGGATTTTTAACTTTTCAGGAATGCCCTAAATTATTGGAATTTTTAATCTTATTAAAACAAATGATTCTAAATAATACCATTATTATTCCATTTATTTTAATATTACAAGTTTTATTTCAGTGTACCATAATGTGAATACAATTACAGTATGGCAGTTTAGCATGCAATAAAATTTAACAAATGTGTATACTTTCTTAAATGGGCTATCCAAACTGTGAAAAATTTACGTCAAGCATGTACAGATGTGTCCTTTCTTACCTTTCCTCTTGTCTGGACATCTTTGGATATGTATTTGATCAGAATAACAGCTTTTCAAAACAACAAAATATTTAACGTCCCGCTTTTTTCCTGTGGGACATTACATGGGGCCTTATCCTAAACGCGGAAGCAACACATCACGGTTCTTCCTGCAGCGTTTTGAACAGAACGTTTGCAGAGGTTTCCTCTGTGGACTTTCTGCTTCAATTATACCTATAGGGAAACCACCGACATTTCCGTAGGTATAATTGACATTGACAGTTTTGGAAATTGCAGCGTACCTGCTGCGCATATTTTACCACAAAGTGGGGATGGGATTCACTAGAATCCCATCCACTTTGCTGTGACTGTAAAACGCCACATTTTTTTCCGCGGCGTTTACGACATGTGGGGCTCTGGCCTAACAAGGAATTTAACCTGTATGTATTACTTACAAAGAATAATGCATGAATTTCCTTGCCGACTGTATATGGCCAGTTGGCTAACCTTTGTTGAATTGCTTTGGCGAGAAGTTGGAATCGTGAACCAAATTCAAGATAAGGTGATAGTGGACACATTTGTATTTATAAAGTAATGATGAACTAAAAATATCTTACAAATCCTTTTTTTTTTTGCTGTTGTTTTTAACTTTCATCATCCCGATCCACCACAACATTTCTTCCACTTCCTGTGGTTGGTGATCATGTCCAAGCTCCAGCAAAGAACCTGGAACTCCAATTCTCACAAGCATTTGTGTTTGCTGTGCACAGAAGTGTAGTAATGTTGAGCTACACATCTCATCCTGTAGGTTGCGGAGACTACAGAGGCAAGGAATCATGGGCCACCAGGCTTTAAAGTTTCCCTAGCACACGCACAGTCTCCAATGTCAATGCATTCAATATAAATATGCTGCTCTAGACCTAGTCCACGTATGTGTAGTATTTACTGACAACTGAACATTGAGGGTCATTTGTGAATGTATGGCACTTGATCTACAAGGAAAACATTGACAGCGCAACAGGGTGATGTGGAGCTACACAGGATGACAAGAATGGTAAGGACCGTCAATGTTCAGTTGTCCATATTATAATTCCGGAAAATTGACCCTTACATCTACACTGAGGGATTAGAGAAGTGGAAGACAATTGTGTTAAAGGTTTGAATAAGGTTCACGGAGAGGTGTTCCAATATGAAACCAGACA
Source organism: Leptodactylus fallax (assembly GCA_947044405.1). NCBI lineage: Eukaryota > Metazoa > Chordata > Amphibia > Anura > Leptodactylidae > Leptodactylus > Leptodactylus fallax. The sequence goes on from CAMRHE010000094.1 coordinate 1,559,401, forward strand.
GAATCTGAAATTTGTTGGGATTGCTGCACCCCCACGTAGTACTGGTAGTGTTGAGTAGTTGTGTAATACCGCCATGCTGAAAGAAAACTACCAGACACTCTTTGATAAAGAAAGTGAAGCTTTACGTATCTTGTGCACAGATATAATACAGTCAGAACATACAGGATGTGGTACATGTAAGAAACAATCCAAGCACTCGAGATACACTTGCATGAGCTGACGGTTATCACTCCTATTTGCACAGATGACACTCCTTGTCACACTCATGGACTAGGCCTCTGACTTGACCATTCTAAACAAATGGGCTCTGTTTACCTACTCCCAGGAAAGGTACAAAGCGCACCATCACCCTGGTGTCACTTCACCCTGGTGTCCAGTGTCACTTTGCAGCCAGCGTGAGTTCACACCACAGGGCATGTCCATGAACCTCCCCCGTAGTGAAACACCTAGATGCAACCAACGTTCTGCTCTCACCCATTGACCTGCAAAGAAAGTACAGTACACATCACTTTGCATTGCAGATAACTGCATAGCATATCTAGGAAATGTCATAAACGTGCATAACATTGAAGACACACTGTTACAAAGGGGCGCTGACCTGTCTTAGGCATTGAGTGTATATATGGTCATTTACAGGTCCCCACCTATGGTTGTTTGCTAAGGAGGTTAACCCTGCACCTCCTTATAGGGGAAGATAAGAAGTAATGTCAGAAAATAATACTATATAAAACACAGTATAGAGTAAATGTGGTAGGAAAATCACCATTAAATGAATTTAAACCTGACAGGGATAAACATATATCTATCCTAAGATAAAAATAAAAGTAAACATTATAAGGGCAAAACTAGATAGACCATATGTTTTTGTTTTTTTGCCATCAGTCTTCTCTGTTTCTGTCTTCTGATCAGGATGTGAATATCTAATGGAATATCTTTTCTTAAAAACTGAACATTGAAGGGTTCTTCACCATCTGAGATGAAATAACGGCTTAAGATTGTTATAATACAATTTGAGTACCTGGATGTCTGAAGAATACTTATGAGATTGTATACTGCAGTGCCATCTTAAGATGCTGTGATCGTGGTAGTGCTAGCAGTTTTATTGTCTTCTTAGGTAATAGAGTGGGGACCCTTATCTATTAGCCACAGTGGAAAGAAGCTACAAAGAGCTTCTCTGACTCTTGAGGACATAGCAGATCCATCAATACATGAACAGCCCATTGATTTCAATGTGTAATACTTCATTTCTTCTGTGGTTGCACTGCAGAGGAATTAAGCACTTGCTGCCAAGTTTTCCAACAGGTTACAGCTAATCATTGTTGGTGCTAGTAGTAGTATACTCTTTCATCATCGTATTATATGCGGGCCCCTTGTAACAAAAAGGTATTGTCAAAAGCAAGCCATCTTTGTAGAGAAAAAACTTGACCTTGGCTTTTTTTTGCTTATACTCAAAAGTCTAGAAAAGATGATTAGCAACTAAGGTCAGCATTTGCATAGCGCTGTATTCTCATGATTGAATGGGTCTGTAACATGGGTGGTATGAGAGGAATGCATTTTGGAGACTATTGCTAGTAAAAATCATTTAAACATTTATTGTAAAGAATGCAATCACAGATAAATACAATGCAGTTCAAATAACTCTGCAGAACCATCCCCTCTTCAGCAGTGCACCAGCAGGGAGGGAGATTTCTCCAATGTGTGTTCTTTCAGGGTTTTCTCAACCACGTCTCTTATTAGAAACAAGTAAACTTTAGCAGTAAACAACATCTACTGTGGTATAATGTATTTATAGTAGTTCGCAAAAGTAGCTCTACAGACATGCTACGGTCTCAGAACTGGCAAACTCTAGTCCTGTTGGCCTCAGGGTTCAACTGAAATTATTTGGACACCCCTTACACATTGAGTGCCTTTTGCCACAACTCTAACAGGCTCACTAATTCTGGCCAGGGGTAATCCCTACTCTACAAAGCCAACAATCAGGGTCGTCCTTTTTCTACAAGGCTAATTAGTTGTTCACTCTCTGACACAACTTGGGCATGGGGCCTACAGACCAAGCAGAGCCCCTTAACCAGCTGCAGGGAACCCAAAGAGCTACTTTACACTGTGGCACTGGCACTACATTCATAAGTCACATTGGGACACTGGAACTATAAACCTCAGTTGTCACCTAACACAGGACCCTTATCACTCAGTCATCACAAAGCTCTTGTCAGGAGTGTCTCTTCAGCTGCTGGTTGCCATGACAACTTAGGGAAGCTTTTCGGTTGTATACTTCCATGCCTTGACCTATCAGCAGCTGAAGAGGCCTTTATAAGACCACTCCTTTTTGATACAGATGGCGACTAATTTCGTTTACTCACTAGGTTGGCTTTTTCTGTCTGTGTATACCTGCTTGATCTCTGACAACTGGCTTGCTCCTTGGACTCCCCTTTTGCCTCTTGATTCTGTTGTGATGTTCCCGGCTGGATTTGTGACCCTTGGCTAGTTTCCTTGATATTGCTTTCGTCTTCCATTTCTGCTTACCACATTCTCTCCTGGTTTTTTGACTCTGCTAGTACAAATTCTTTGCAACCACGTCACTTTCTAAGTTTGCTGGACTTTGTGTTGGTTTCTGTAGCAGTGCATTTATTATTAGTACATTTATCTCTTTGGTAACAATTCAGATCCCCAGATCCAGCTCAAGTCCATCTCTCCTTGCGGCGAGCTCTGGTGAAGGCGTCTGGGGGTCTGTCTTGGCTCGCAGAGGTATGCTAGTTGTAGATAGCTGTCTATATTGCTCACAGTTATCAGATAATTTCTTGCTGTTGCTTTTATTGTGGCCTTGCATCTAACCATAACAGCTCCTTCCTGTACAACGACGCCATGGCAAGCAACGAACAACATGGCAGGCAACACTAAATTAACTACCATCTCTATACAGCTCGGCATCACCACTCTCTCTCATGGCACTCCTGCACAACAACACCATGCCAAGCAACCAACAATATGGCAGGCAACACTCAACTATCCATCTTTATACAGCCCAGCTTTTACTCTCACTCATGGCATCGAAACCAATTCACAACAATCTCTGTACAACATGGTATTGCTTCCCCTCCACAGGAGACCAAAACATATAACAGCACACTTTCCAAATGTTCAATCACTCCATAAAACACACAACATAGCTAGCAACTATCATGTTCACATAGGCATCCTCACCTGCTACTACACTCACCTGGAGCATATTATACTGTGTAGGGGCCACTGTGGAGCATATTATACTATCCCAGTATTGTTTACGTGCCGGGCGCTGTGCTGCTAACTCCCCATATTCTTGATAACTGCAGTTGTGCGTACTAAAGCTGTATCTCTTTCAAGTATCTGAGATATCGCTGCAGCACCCGTAACGTCAAGTATCAAGAATTTGCTCTAGGGAGGGGGTAGTGAGCCCTGGACAAAAGTTTGCATCGGGCCCACAAGGCCTTAGTTACGCCACTGCCCTGAGAATAATAGTTGGAGGCCCAGGGGTGTCAAAAAAAGTAACAAACAGTTATACTTACCTTTCCTCACCTCTTCTGGGCCTTGTTGTAGTGTACGGTGCTTTCTCTGGGTCCTCTTCTGGCCCCTTCCTGTCTCTGGGGTCACCAATGCGGCCTGTGATTGGGCCTCAACAGTCACATGGAATGTATGACATTACCCAGGAGGCCAGTAGAGGACCCAGAGAGAGCACTGGATGCCGCAAGGAGGCCTAGAAGAGACCCCAAAGTATAATAATTTCACTTCTGGTTCACAAGTGATGAACCCCCCCAAAGTTTTGAGTTTGAGTCAAGCCCAAAACATTTTGAAAATTCAGGTCAAATATGGTTTGCTCCAAACCAATTTGCTCATCTCTAGACTGATCCCTTCTTGCTGGGATAAGCCCCACATGGCTCCCCTAGGAGAGGGTACTAATCTTCCTTGTGCTTGTTAGTGCAGTCTCACACACAACTGTTCTCCCTGCTCCTAACTGTGTTCCTTGCTCACAAAACTAGACAGTGAGAAAGTCACAGCACACTTTCTAGACATAATGAAAAAAAAAGTTACATTTGCCAAACATTAACCCTTATATTACTATGAACCAGGGACTCAGCAAAACCTAGGTAATGTGCCTACATACAGTACAAAATAGAACAGCTTGTCATGCTACTTAGGGCTGTAATGTTAAGGGGGTGACTTCTACCACCCTACAAGTCATCGCTGGATGCTACACAATTCAAAAACATATTGACAGGTAAAATAGCCACTACAAAGAGTCTGTCATTTTAAATACTTACTCCCTGAGCAGTAACCTGAATTTCCTGGGTCCCAATGCCAAATATGTAATGGGCACCCACTTATCATGTGCTATCCATTTATCTATACAATCTATCATTATACAAATGATATCCTGATATAATTGTCGCAGTATTGATTTACACAGTTGGATTGTCACATTGCTCACATATATTGCTGTATTTGCCTCTTCCATTGGATGAATGAATAAAGCTTTCACTTCATATCTAGCTCCTGTTGAGCACCAATCTCTCTCTGTGTATTACTGTGGGATTATCCAGTTTACTGGCTCCCCACTGATTGCCTGGGTGGGGCCCATTTCTACAGAGACTCCAAATGCCTAGACAAGTGCACTTGGTAAAGCACAGTAGGCATTTCTACTAATATAAAACAAGTAAAATTGTGATAATTTCTTTAAAACGGTAGATTGAGTCTCATAAACATTGTCACTGTGGCTGAATCCGCCATACATTGTGGCTGTTTATTATTCTTAAATAAGTCATCTCTGTATTTATTGCTGGGGATTGCAACCTTGAACTCATAACATTATTGTTTCAAGTACTATATTTTGTTTGCTCTTTTGTACTTGGTTTATGTGTTGTATTTTCACATTCGCAGGCTGACTATACAGCTTCATTCTGGCCTTGCAATTCTCTTCTTTGGTAATATGTACTAGTACACAGAGCTTGCATTTGTTTCTCATGACGTCTTTTTTTAAGTATTCTGAAATAAAGAATTAAAAACGCAAACAAATTTATATTTTCAAGGCTAATTGATTTTTTGTCTTTTTTATCTGCAGTCCATCACCTAGTTCAAGCATATACTATCCTTAAAGAGGTATTCCTGTTTACATGACTTATTTTACCAGTGCAGTTATCTGTCTCTAAAAGAAAAAATGGTATGGCGTATCCTTAGTCATGTGAAATGCATCTGTAGGAGAACTGAATAGGACTAACCATGGCGTCAGTCACGGGGCTCTCACACAGGTCATGTGACCCCTGGCATTCAGGAGACAGGTTAATAGTAGTATATTGAGGCGCACAACACATACAGTATTACTACAACATCATGTCATCATATTTGTCAGTGTATATACAGTACTACTACAGTGTCCTCTTACTATATCCATGGAGAAGGAAATCTTATATTCTTTCCCCTGTGTCTCCTCTGTCTGTGTGTTTTGATGATTTTTTTTTTAATTTACTCAATTAACAACATGACAACATCACCGAGGGACAAGCAGCCATATTACAAATTGCCTAGAGACAAAACCATATAAAACCCAGTTGCTTACTGAATGCCAAGGGTCACATGATGTGTTAAATGGCTGACACTATGTTTAGTTCTAATCTTTAGCCTATGACTATATTACACAGAGTTTTCTGTGCAGAAATGGGTCTGCACTGATACAATAAGTACATATGAACAGAATTTTAAATGCATGCACATTAGAAAATTGTATGATATCTGGTTTTGTAGACAAATTAAAAAAACATAAAAGAGAATATACCTTTAAAAAAGTTGGCCATACTGTACATCATAGATTTTTGGATGCCCAAAAAGACCACTTTCTGCTAACCATTGGCACCTTTCAAAAATGTTGACTAAAGACAGATATTTGTCAAAAAAGTTGATCTATTGTGTTGGGTGACTTTAGTCACTGTTTCGTGGTGTACTTAAAAGTAGTTCATGCCAAACGACAAATCTGCTTTCAATCAATGGAAGGCCATAGATCACAGCAGAGATTGATTAGTAATTTTTCTTCTTAAGTTATGAAATGTAATCAAAAAAACAACCCTTGCAGACCAACCGTGAATGACAAGTCATTCATAAAAAATGGTTACTTGGATTTCCTAATGTATGATTTTAGCTTTAAAGAGGCACTTTCATGTCCTCTAACATAAAGAGTGTTATATATTTGTAAGGGAATTGCCAGTTGAGCAATTCCCCAGTGCTGCTGCAGAAACAAGGAAAGAAGGGAATAACAGAGACAGTGAGCCCTAGACTAGACCCAGCCCCTGTCCCTGTCTACTTGCCTGACTCTCCTAGGTGACAGCCGACAACTTGGAGCCGATGTCTTATCTAAATATGTGACACACAGAACAAAACAAGACAGAAGAGGAGTCAGGAAACCGAGGGTCAAAAGCCAGAGAGACAAAGCAGTACAAAATTGTAATCCAAAAGAGTAGTCAAGGGAAGCCAAAGGTAAAAGGTAAGTAATACAATACAATAGCAAGGAACAGTTTAGCAAGGACAAGGTCACAGGACAGAGTCACAATAGCCAGCAACCATGAGTGAGCTGATGACCTTTTTATAGCAAGCCCAGGACCTGCCCCAGACTTTATTGGTAGACAGGCTGTCAATCCACACAGGTAAGGCTAAGATTAACTATCTGAGGAGCAGAAAGAAACAAGGTGCAGGAGACGGGTGTGGCTGAAATTCAATTATATAGTAGTAGTACTAGGACAGTGTTCAGACTGAGCAACAAGAACCTTAAGCAAGGAATCAAGCTAAACACGCCTCCTGCGCCGCAGCGTGCGAGCAGAAGGTGGCACAGAGATTCGAACAGGCAGAGACATTACAATACTGTTGCAAATTGGACAAAGCGCTGAATTCAATGCACTTTCAGTTTTGGCTGTATCTTCCTTGGCTCCAAAGATATTGGTGCCATTAGTTCAGTGTTCAGTGTCTTTGCTGGACAGTGAGGAACGACCCCCTGATGGTACTTTTCTATAGTTTTGTCCTGTGAAGGGGGGCGTTCTTTACCACTCAGCAATGATTCTGAACTGTGAGGCCAGTCCCTGAATTCAATACAGTGTCAGCTTTGCAAAAGTATATAACAATTCTTTTCTTAGAGGACATGAACAGTCCACTTAACTGGCGACTAGAAAACATCTTCCATGACAGCTTCTTGCATCATGGATGGTTCTTCCCTAACCTGTTCTATCCTAGGGCTCATTGAATTATTGTCTATGGCCACGACAGTTAGGCATGTTTGAGACAGTAAGTGATTTTTTTTTCTTTTATATTTCTTTGCTCTTGCTTTAAACATCAAGGTTTGTATGACTGCAGTGTTCCTTCCTACCTTGTTTATTACAATTGTTTTTGAAGGATACAAATTCCTATAATAATCATATTCATAAAACAAAGATGGCCTTGCCTTAATACACACCTTAAGAATTGTTGTACCAATTTATCAAGGGTTTTTATTTATCTTACTCATCTAGAGTATCTCACATAGACACCTAAGAACATTTTATGAATATATCCCATAATTCCTGATAATATTTCAAAGTATTATTTGCATATTTTTATAGCCAACTTTACAGGCATTGCAAATCAGAGTCATACATCAAAATGTAGTCGGCATCTGAATTTTTCTATAGAGCAAGGGCCTCTAAAATAGTACCAGTTGACCTCCTTTGACTTCGCTTGCCCTTGCGATGCCTCAATAATGTATCACATTTATAATAAGTCATTGTAGAATGGCTAAAACTTAATGTTCTATGTATGACATTGTTCTTCAAGAATGAGCTTTGTAGCCTCTCATTTATTAAGTTATACCCATGTCAGATGATTCTAGATGATGATCCTAAATGTTTCTGCTGCACTCAATGGAGATTATTTTCCATGTACAAAGACTACAAAGGTAACAAAGATAAAGGTAAAAAGAAATGTATGGTTCTGAAGTATACAATATTGTGCAAAAAAAAGTGTTAATAGTTTATTTTTCTCAATTAACAAAATTAAGTGAATCAATAAAAGAGAAACCTACATCACACCAGTTATTTGGGGTGACCATCCTTTGCCCTCAAAATAGCTTCAATGTTTCTAGGTACACTTGCCCACAGTATTGTAAGGCACTCGGCAGGAAGATTGTTCCAAACATTGTGGAGAACTAACCACAAATGAAACAGACTCAATGATTTTGATATCAGAGATCTGTGGGGGCCATATCATCACTATCAGGACCCCTCCTCCAAAGGAACATATATTGATTTGATATATAGTGACCATTCTGGATGCCACTCCTCTTGGGATAGACCACCTGTCTGTCTCCAACAGTCCAAAATCCACCTGTTTCTTGCAGGTCACCTGTTTCTACTGTGCGCTCTCTCTTTGGAGTTGGGCCAGGAATGAGTGTGGTCAAGGTCCCTTCAACCTGTTTTTGGGTTGCTATCCAGTGCCCTCTAGGTTCACACCCTCACAAGACCCACAGAAAAAATTAACATATCATTCTTACTGAATGGTGAACAATGTGAAAAAACAAAACATAACTCCAAAAATTGAAGAATTGCTATTGTTTTTGTCCCTCCCCCCGCCAAAAAAAAAGTTTTTTAAATGCATAATATGTACTCCAAAATTGTACCTTTTAAAAATACAACTTATCTTGGCAAAATTAAGCCATCATATGGCTATGTCAATGGAAAAATAAAAAAGGTATGGCTCTCAGAAGACAGGGATGAAAAAAACAAAAAAGTATGCCTCACCCTTAAGGCCAAAGTATTCCATGTCATTAACCCCTTATCGACCCAGGGCGTAATAGTATGTCCTGAGTCGCATGACGATGTACAGTCATGGCCAAAAGTTTTGAGAATGATACAAATATTAATTTTTACAAAGTCTACTGCTTCAGTTTTTCTAATGGCAATTTGCATATACTCCAGAATGTTATAAAGAGTGATCAGCTTAACAGCAATTACTTGCAAAGTCAATATTTGCCTAGAAAATGAACTTTATCCCCCAAAACACATTTCAACATCATTGCAGCCCTTCCTTAAAAGGACCACCTAACATCGTTTCAGTGATTGCTCCATTAACACAGGTGTGGGTGTTGATGAGGACAGGGCTGGAGATCAATCTGTCATGATTAAGTAAGAATGACACCACTGGACACTTTAAAAGGAGGCTGGTGCTTGCCATGCTGTTAACCATGGTTATCTCTAAAGAAACACGTGCAGTCATCATTGCACTGCACAAAAATGGCCTAACTGGGAAGAGTATTGCAGCTAGAAAGATTGCACCTCAGTCAACAATCTATCGCATCATCAAGAACTTCAAGGAGAGAGGTTCCATTGGTGCCAAAAAGGCTCCAGGGCGCCCAAGAAAGACCAGCAAGCGGCAGGACCGTCTCTTAAAAGTGTTTCAGCTGCGGGATCGGGCTACCAGCAGTGCAGAGCTTGCTGAGGAATGGCAGCAGGCAGGTGTGAGTGCATCTGCACGCACTGTGAGGCGGAGACTCTTGGTGCAAGGCCTGGTCAGCAAAGAAGCCACTTCTCTCCAGAAAAAACATCATGGACAGACTGATATTCTGCAAAAGGTACAGGGAGTGGACTGCTGAGGACTGGGGTAAAGTCATTTTCTCTGATGAATCCCCTTTTCGATTGTTTGGAACATCTGGAAAACAGCTTATTCGGAGAAGAAGAGGTGAGCGCTACCACCAGTCTTGTCTCATGCCAACTGTAAAGAATCCTGAAACCATTCATGTGTGGGGTTGCTTCTCAGCCAAGGGAATCGGCTCTCTCACAGTCTTGCCTAAAAACACAGCCATGAATAAAGAATGGTACCAGAATGTCCTCCAAGAGCAACTTCTCCCAACCGTCCAAGAGCAGTTTGGCGCTCAACAATGCCTTTTCCAGCATGATGGAGCACCTTGCCATAAAGCAAAGGTGATAACTAAATGGCTCAGGGAACAAAACATAGAGATTTTGGGTCCATGGCCTGGAAACTCCCCAGATCTTAATCCCATTGAGAACTTGTGGTCAATCATCAAGAGACGGGTGGACAAACAAAAACCAACAAATTCAGACAAAATTAAAGCATTGATTCTGCAAGAATGGACTGCTATCAGTCAGGATTTGGTCCAGAAGTTGATTGAGAGCATGCCAGGGAGAATTGCAGAGGTCCTGAAGAAGAAGGGTCAACACTGCAAATATTGACTTGCTGCATTAACTCATTCTAACTGTCAATATAAGCTTCTGTTACTCATAATATGAATGCAATTATATTTCTGTATGTGATAAAAACATCTGACAAACACACATAAAATCCAGAGGGCAGCAGATCATGTGAAAATATAATATTTGTGTCATTCTCAAAACTTTTGGCCATGACTGTATGGAGCGTGCTCAGGAGCTGAGCGCTCTCCATACACCGCGGGTGCCGGCCAGGACCCAGGAGCTAACAGCTGCCTGCACCGATCGCGGCTGTTAACCCTTTAGATGCCGCGGTCAAACGCGACCGTGGCGTCTAAATTGCGGAGCCGCCAAGGGCGCCGCCATTTTTACCTGATTGCCGCCCTCCAGAACGTCATCGGAGGACGGCGCTTGGTTGCCATGACAGCCGGGAGCCTATTGAAGGCTCCCAGGCCTGTCATTACATTAGAGCTATTACACGATGCCAGAGAAGGCATTTTGCTATTCACTGCGATACAGTAGTATCGCTGTGAATAGTATGATCGATCAGACTCCCTAGGTTTCAAGGTCCCTAGGGAGTCTGATCATACAAGTAAAAGTATAAAAAAAAAAGTTTTTAAAAGTATGAAAAAATTAAAAAAAAACACAAAAGTTCAAATCACCCCCCTTTCCCTAGATCAGATATAAAAGTAAATAAACAAAAGTAAGCATAAACACTTTAGGTATCCCCGCGCTCCAAAATGCCCGAACTATTAAAATATTAAAATATTTATCCCATATGGTGAACGGCATAGCGGGGAAAAAAAATCAAAATGGCCAAATAGCGTTTTTTTCAACACTTTGTCTCCTATAAAAAATTGATAAAGTAATCAAACCATCAGATCTTACCCCAAGTGGTATCAATAAAAACGTCATGTTGTCCCGCATAAAAAGACGCCTTACCCAGCTCCATACATGTAAATATGAAAAAGTTACAGGTGACACAATATGGCGACGCAAAATTTTTTTTCTATTTAGCAAAGTTTTAAATTTTTTAAAAGGTATCAAAACATTACAAATACTATACTGTATAAATTTGGTATCGCCGTGTTCGTCCTGACCCGCAGAATACAGGTAACATGTCATTTTTACCACACAGTGAATGGTGTAAAAATTAAACCCATATGAATTTGGCGCAAATGCAGTTTTTCTCCAATTGCACCTCATTCTGAATTTTTTTCCAGCTTCCCAGTACATTGCACAGTAAATTGAATAGTGACATTACAAAGTACAATTTGTTTCGCGAACAATAAACCATCATGTGACTCTGTGAACTGAAAAATGAAAAAGTTATGGCTCTTGGAATGTGAGGAGGGAAAAACGAAAATGCAAAAACAAAAAATGGCCCGGTCATTAAGGGGTTAAGGGATTAATGATAGATCCGTTGGTAAGCCAGTCAAACCCTGTAAATTAAAGATAAATGTTTATTATTTTGTACCTTCCCTGTTTCCAGATTTGTTTGCTTTCAAACCTAGGAAAATTAATAATTTTTAGGCCGGGTCCCAAGGCATAAATGCCACAGGATGACCATGGCGGAAACGTTACTCAAAAAACCATGGTATTTTACAGTCACAGCAAGGTGGATGGGATTCCCATTCACACCTTGCGAAAAAATACACGCTGCGGACATTCTGCGATTTCTTAAACCATTGCGGTTTTGCAAATCGCAGCATGTCAATTACACTACCGTTCAAAATTTTGGGGTCACCCAGACAATTTTGTGTTTTCCATTTTCCATAAAAACTCACACTTTAATTTATCAAATGAGTTGCAAAATGAATAGAAAATATAGTCAAGACATTGACAAGGTTAGAAATAATGACTTTTATTTGAAATAATAATTTTCTCCTTCAAACTTTGCTTGTGTCAAAGAATGCTCCATTTGCAGCAATTACAGCACTGCAGACCTTTGGCATTCTAGCTGCTAATTTGCTGAGGTAATCTGGAGAAATTTCACCCCATGCTTCCAGAAGCCCCTCCCACAAGTTGGATTGGCTTGATGGGCACTTTTTGCGTACCATACGGTCAAGCTGTTCCCACAATAGCTCAATGGGGTTGAGATCTGGTGACTGAGCTGGCCACTCCATTACAGATAGAATACCAGCTGCCTGCTTCTTCCCTAAATAGTTCTTGCATAATTTGGAGGTGTGCTTTGGGTCATTGTCCTGTTGTAGGATGAAATTGGCTCCAATCAAGCGCTGTCCACAGGATATGGCATGGTCTTGCAAAATGGAGTGATAGCCTTCCTTATTCAAAATCCCTTTTACCTTGTACAAATCTCCCACTTTACCAGCACCAAAGCAACCCCAGACCATCACATTACCTCTACTATGCTTGACAGATGGCGTCAGGCACTCTTCCTGCATCTTTTCAGTTGTTCTGCGTCTCACAAATGTTCTGTGTGATCCAAACACCTCAAACTTCAAATTTGTCTGTCCATAACACTTTTTTCCAATCTTTTTTCCACTTTCTTTCAAAAATAAGGAAATTTCTAAGTGACCCTAAACTTTTGAACGGTAGTGTATACCTATGGAAACACCGGCGGTTTTCCTATAGGTATAATAAAAACAAAAAATCTTTCTGTGACTTTCTGTGACAAGCGATGCGAGAAAAACCGCGATGCTTTGCTGCTGCGATTTTTTCCACACAACGCTTTTTTGCTGCGGCCCACTCCGTGGGGCCTTAGCCTTAACAAACTTTGGGATCCTTGGTTAGGAAAACATAAAATGCATAATTAAACCAGTTAGTTTTATTATTATTTAGTTGTACCTTTTGCTTTTGCTTTTCTGTTTGCTGAATGCAGGGAATATGGGTGGGGTGGTGGGGGAGATGTCAGACTTTTAAAATAATATTACATTGAGTTAGGGGATGTTCACATTACTGTTATGAACATCTGTTGGTCTTACCTGTCATAAAATGCGAGCAATGGACATTAACAGCAGTAGAGTGACAGATACAGGCAGAGCCCCCTGCATCTGTTCCCATTGACTCTAATATAAAAAACATGATGGATGCTTTCTTTCGTCATGTTTGTTTACCTTGGTAATGGAAGAAAAAGACCTGCATGTACAACTTTTTCTTCAGTCAGAAAAGTAAAAAACATGACAGATAAAAGCTTCTTTCATGAGGATGAATGGAGATGGACAGCAGACAGGTATCGCAGAGGTAGTGCATCATAAATCATAGCATAAAAGGGTTTATCTGGTTTCTAGTATTGATGGTTTTTCCTCAAGATAAGCCATCAATATTAGGTCTGTGAGGGTCTAACATCCTGAAGTCTATGGGACAGTGCTGTAGCATCGACACTGGTCGTTAAAGTTTCTAGCATGTAAACATTACCGACAGCCACGCTGTCTCAGTACAGATGATCTGCGGGGATTCCGGGTGTCCTGGGATAATCCCTTTAATAATGGTAGTGTGAACCTTCCCTTAATGGCATACACGAGGGGCCAGCAACCTTTTTAGTCTGGGGTGCCGATTTGGAAAAAAAAAAAAAACGGATGAAGTACTCAGTGTGCCATATAATAATTGTAAGGGTGTCGCCCTCCTACATCAGTGATTACCAACAGGGGGCCTCAACACTCTAGAAGTATTTAGAAGGTTGACCCCATGCCTTTAGCCAATGTTATCTGTGTCCTTAGGATGTTTTTTGACTTTTGGTAAAAATTATTTGGTAGGGGTGCTCCAAGGAAGTTTTTTTTTTTTCCAGGGGAACCCTGTGTCTGAAAAGTTTGGGAAACACTGTCCTACATGAAAGTCATATAACGCAAACCATAACTGCAACCAGTTAGTTGTCGATGGAGCTTACATTTCAATGTGATCTTTTAGCAAAATTATTTATATTTGGACTGGACATGGGGCTAAGTGTAATCTGCAGTAAGCCTGTTATGTGGGGGCAGAGGATGCCCATCGCATAGCCTAGTCTTTTTGTTCAAGAAATCCAAACAAATTTTTGCAATCTTTTTGAAATGTTGAAATGAATGAAGGCAAATTTAGCTGCCATATTATACTTTCACAGGTAATTGTTGACCTTTGACTAGGCTACAGGCCTGGACACTTAGACATTGTGCCTCATGTTCCCACCACCTGACAGTGCATCCTCCCGTCCGACTGCATTTACATGGACGATTAGAGAGAGATCGCCACCTGGAACAGCACTGCCATTCGTTTAAAACAGCAGAGAGAGTCCTGTGCCAGGTCGATATGCCTCGAGTGCCGACTCTGGCACCAGTGTCAGGGGTTGCTGACCCCTGGCATACACAATACCTGCATACATTTTTAAAAATGGTTAATGCAACAGCTGTATTCCTGTGATGTATATGTGAATACGTGTGCGGAAAATTAAAAAAAAAAAAAAAAGAATTTAAAAAAATCTAAGGTATCACATGCAGAACAGTACATAAAAAAAAAAAAGTAAAAATTAGTTTCAGATTCATTAAATTAAGTAAGCTGCTTCATTAAAAAAGCTTTAGAGGTGTCATAGTGCCAAAAGGTACTGTCATGCTAGTGGAATCACCCCAGAAGAATCAGAGGATTCTAACAACTATTCTTGTTTTGGATTGTTTTGTATATTTAAACTAAAATAATCCATATGAAAAGTTTTCTCCAGATTTCCCATCCTCTGCTTTGGTACTCTGTTTTGTTGATGATTTCTGTGGTTAGATCATCATATACTATGTCTCCAGCAAGTTAGGTCCAAGATAAGATTAAAAGTCTTTGCCAAGACCAAAGTTCAATGGCGTCAATGCTTTTCCTGCTATACTTTTTACTATTTAGCCTTTACATCAAAGGCACAGAATGTCATAGCCGTGAGACCTCCGATCTTTGTTTTTACACACAGATTAGTTTAGATTTGGTTTAGATCTTTCATCCTTGCCCTTCCAAGTACCAGTCCATGAGACATTTCTAGTTTTCACTATCAATCTAACATCATTTGCAATAACTATAATCTGTGTTTCTTCATATTTGAGATTACACCATTTTAGGCTAAGGCCCCATGTTGAGCAAACACTTATTTAGTTGCAGATTTTGTGTTGGTTTTTTAAGCCAAAACCAGGAGTGGATTGAGCAGAAATTATAAGTATAAAAGCTTAATACTTAGAGAAGGGCAAACCTTTTGAGATTTATTCTGTGAATATTTACAACGTTTGACCATCAGTTTTGTTAATAAAGTGTTTTTTATTATAAAAAGTGGAGGCCGAGGAGAGCTGCAATAAAATAATAAGCATTGATACCTTCACTCACCATTCCTGGGCTCCCTTGTGGCATCTGGCTCTCCATTTGTGAGCCCAATCACAAGCCCAATTGCAAGCATCATGATGTCTACGCAACCCATGTGACTGCTAAGGCCCAATCAACGTCCAATGTGATGTCACTTACTAAAAAGAAGAAATCAGACATGTTTTCTAATCCTGCACAACTCCTTTAAGTTCAGTTTCTTTGGTATTGTGCTACAAGTTGATCTCTTTTTAAATATGTTAACTGTTGAATGGTGACAACATTGTGACTGATTCTTCTTCAATTTCTTGTTTACATTAGGATGATCTTAGTGGTTTACCTTTAGTTATGAAGATGCAACCCAACTAACTTCCCTGAACATTCCTTGGTATTTGAATCTCCCACTGTTGTCAGGAAATGTCTATTGTCAGGCACTTGTCAGAAACACAGCCACGATTTCCTTGTGACAGGTTATATTCTAATGTGTGTAGTGTCTCTTTTAATGCAACCCCTTTAAGCCTCTGCCAGACAACTCAGCATTCAAAGTACATGCACACACTTGATTATGCTAGTGTATAGGGGAAATGGGGGAATGGCTGAATGATCAGTCAGTCAACAACTACTGAAGGTATATGACCATATTCATAAGAGGACTGATGACTTTGATGTTGTAACATGACATAAATCCTTACAGCAGATTTAGTCCTGTGTTAAGGTTATCAAAAATTGCATCGAATTTATATTCTCAGACATTCATGTGATATGACCTTTTAATATAATAACTTTAATACATTGGGGGGAATATAACACTAGCATTTCCTAAGCCAGTCTTAATCAGTTCCCCCACTGACTCAGAATGGATTCTAGACCAGTTAGAGATTGGCGTAGACTTCTAGTATAACTAAGCCAGTAGGGGGTGAATGATACCAAATTTGCTACGCCAAGGCATTCCTACCCTGGTCCTCCTTGGTCTCTGCCCCACTACTCTCACTTTCTTAAAAGTGGTGAGTGGGGTGCAGAACCAATAACGTGATGCATTTTGGTGTAAAACAGGGCGATATAGCAAAGATTCACATTTTAAACCCATCTACACAAGAAAACTGGAGAAGATAGGTTACTAAATTCTTCCCAGTATTTATATTGTTGCTTCCTAGGCTAAAAAAACTGCTTATCCATTAGTAAAGGTGCCTTTTGTCCGTCATATTTGATAGGTTCATGGTGGAGTGAAATTCATTAGATTTTTTATGAAATTGTGTTAGTTGTTTTGAGTCAGTCCAGATTTTTAGGGTATAATCTATGCTGCACATGTCGGACAAGGGTATCATAGAGCAGGATGCCAAAAAGTCACTTTTCAGTTTTACTGTAAAAAGGTTGGCATATTGTGATGCCATTTTACAGTTTACGGTGGTGCCTAAATATTGAAGATATATTTTTTTACCAATTCATAAAGATACATCTTGAACTGTTCCTAGTATCAAATTCTTTATCTTTTTACCTAAGACCACCCTTTGTTAAAGGAGCTTATGATAGGCTGTTGGGACCACCTACATTTGGAAAGCCACTGGCACTTAGGGTCTTCAAAAGGCTGTTGGGTGGGGGCATAAACAGAACATTTCCATTAGAGACATATTGCGGAAGGTAATAGCTAGTGATACTTGGGCACAGTCATATCTGTTCCATATAGACACTGTAGCAGAAATGTGCAGAGAAAGGGGGAAGGGAGAGTAGGAACATCAACTGGAGTTCTATGGAAAATGTACTGACAATTTCAGGACAGCTTGATTCTGTTAATTAAAAAAGGAGTTGGGAGACGTTGAGACAGATAGAGACGTGATTGTATGTCTCCGCCAGCAGCATGTGCAACAGCTACTTTATTATTTTGTGTGATACACTATTGTGCTGTTCTGCACAATTTGTTGCTGGTTTATAGAATCCACACAGTCATTCCAGTATGTAAGAAAGAACACCCGAAAGGTGGAAAAAAGAAAATGGAAAGCCAGTAATGAGCAGTGTATATACGCAATGTGAGGGAGCTGAACACTCCAGGTACATGCTGTGCCTTTTCTGTGTTGGGTTCAGCTTCTATTAGAAACAAACTATTTTAAGTTAGCAGGTGTTGAGCATCTTTTAGCAGTTTTAAAACACCAATTTACAGCTCAGTGCTGCATTTTTTAGTCCCTGGGGGGTCCGTAACATCTCTGCTCCTGCTGAGGGCACACAATTGGAGGGGAATTAATGAATGCCACAGGTCAGTGGCTGGTATAGAGCTTGTGTTTTTGTGACCCTGTAATTTCTTTATTCTATATATCCTGACTGAGAGAATGCAAACACACTTGATATTTGTACTACATGGCCAACAGTTCAATGACAGCTGGATATGTTACTTATTATCCTGTGATTTTATCACACTGCATTATTAATGCATCAAATAATAGGCAATGGATAGATAGTATACTTGGTAAACAATGGAACCATTTAATTCATACAATGCACCCAGGAAAAGAGCAAAGAGACCAGAATGGACCAAAAGAGAAAGATTACAGATTTAAGGTATTACAGCACTCATATAACATTTTCTATAAAGATTATCTGCACTGTATAGGACGACAACCCTGTGCTGTATCTGGATTCATTCAGACAAATAGTAAAATCCCTTGAGTTTGTTTCTATATTTCCTTCTGGACTTTGAGTTGATGCTTTTTCCAGCTATTAACACAAACAGTGGAACATGGATTTTACAATATGATGTAACTATACAATAAATTTAGTATGTCACTGGGAAAGAGATAAAGATACAGATGTAGCATTCGTTAACATTATAGGCAGATCGAGTTAATGTGATCTGTCTGTGGTGTTTACTCTTACTCATCTGAATTGCCAGGGGTTCCCTGCCTGCAATTACATTGCAGGGCCTACCCAGCAATTCACATGAATTACCAGGCAGAGCTTTCCTCCTCCTTTCCCTTCTATCCCGATCCTTCCCCCTTTTGTGCGGTGTACAATGAAAAATCATTGGTGGCAGGGTAAGAAAGTGAACAAAATCATAGTAGAGCCGCAGCTAGTATTAGCTGCTGATACCCTAGAAGAGATGCTGCTGCTATTGAATTCTATGATGACAGTCAGCTCGTCTGTGACATTGGGACCACTGCAGGTAATAGCGGTGGCGGCCCCACTATCTCTCCCTGTACTATGACACTATCATGTCACAGTGGAGGAATAATTAAAACACTGGTGACAATGGTTAAAAAAAGCAAAAAAATCACAGTGGAGCTGTGCCCACTATTGCCAGCGGCTGTAACTCTATAGTCTAAACCTGGTCCTTCAGTTGAATCGACAGGCAGCTCTTGCCAAGTGTAACGTCTCTGCCTGTTTGAGTCTCTGCGCCACCCTCCGCTCACACACTGTGGCGCAGTAGGTGTGTTCAGCTTGATTCATTGCATAAGGTTCTTGTTGCTCAGTCTGAACACTGTCCTAGTACTACTACTATGTAATTGAATTTCAGCCACACCCGTCTCCTGCACCTTGTTTTTTTCTGCTCCTCAAATAGTTAATCTTAGCCTTGCCTGTGTGATTGACAGCCTGTCTACCAATCAAGTCTGGGGTAGCTCCTGGACTTCCAATAAACAGGTCATCAGCTCATACATGGTCGCTGGCTATTGTACTCTGTCCTGTGACTTTGTCCTTGCTAGCTTCCTACTTGCTCTACTGTATTATTCTGACCTTTGGCTTCCCTTGTGACTACTCCTTTGGATTTCGATTTGGTACTGCTTGTCTCTCTGGTTTTGACCCTTGGCTTGCTGACTCTGCTTCTGTGTTGTTTTGTCTTGTCCTGTTCTGTTTGTCACTTATTCAGAGAAGGGATCGGCGCCAAGTTGTTCCTGTCATTAGGACAGTGAGACAAGTAGGCAGGGACAGGGACTGGGTTGACTTTAGGACTCACTGTCTCTCTCATTCCCTTCTTCCCTTTTCAGCAGCAGCACTAGGGAATTGCACAACTAGCAATTCCCTTACACCAAGACTTTAAGACCGTTACTAGCACAAAATATTGCAGTGTCAGTTTCATTAAAAGATTAAATAAGGCCTGTCCGCTTAATATAAAGAGAATTGTTTAGGTCTACTTTGAAAATTACTCATTACTTAGGACATCCAATGAGAGTAGGACCTTTTCTGGGGGTTTTTTTTTTAGCAATCCTGACATTTATTTATTTGTATATGGGTATACATGGTTTTGCAAAATTTACCAGTGTATGTAGACCAAAATGATAAAATCCAGTTGTCTGTTATTCTTTAATTTCATGAAAAGCAAAGTCACACCCAGCAAATTCATTTGCCCAATACATCTCAATGGGCGACATACTGCAAAGCATTCATAAATGAATGAAACTTGTATTTGGTGAAAAAAAATCTTTCCTTTTCTTTTAATTCATTTAGTTTTCTTAAAAAATATGTTGCATATATACAAATATAGTACTGTCTACTTATTGTTTCTAGGGAAGAACATCTCTAATACAGTGCCGTATGGAGGCACCATATGGCATCACATACACTGCCTACAGCTCTGTAGTATAAAGCAGTAGATACTCTGTGCGCCTCCATACAGGCTGTGTATATATGATTGTGCTGTGTCCATTAGGTCTTATACTGCAGCTTTAGACAATAAACCTTCAGACATGCATCTGGTTCAGATGAAGTTATATGATCATGGGGCCAAGGATCTGACTCCATTACAAGAGATAGGAAGAGCTCAATATCATTGCTTAGCAGTGACTATGAAGGAAGGTATCTCACTACCTTCCCGATGACAGTGAGACACCTGTCTTCCTATAGCAGCCATCATACATTTATATAAGTTGCTCAACCACCTTATAATCTTTATGCAGAAACATAGAGATTTGAAGCCTCCAAGCACAATCCACAAAGTACGGCAACAGAGATTATTGTGACTGAGAATTCAGAGCAACTTAAAAGAAAGATGACTGTATTAGTATGATAACTGGTAAAAACCTAATCTAAAGCATTCATACCTACAATAGAGAAAATGAGTTTTGTTATCATTGCTGAGCTACCAAGGGGATGCATAGCACCAATTTGTGGGAAGTTCAAGAAGATCAAAGGCCCTGTTGGAATAAGGATTGACAACTTAATGTGAGTAATAGATGACTCAAAGGGTAATGCAAAAAAAAAAAAAAAGATCATGTTAGACTAGACTCATAAACAGCTTGAATCAGTTTAATTGTTAACTAAACTATACAATTCTGATTTTGCCTTTTAAAAGGGAAAAAAAAAAGCAGTATTTATAGCAGTTTTTGCTGCAGTTTTTTGAGCCAGAAGTAGATTTAAAAGGAATGTGAAATATAGAGGAAGACGTCTATTGCATTTTATTCCACAGTGTTCTTCACTGAGTTTTTGCGGCGTTTTTTCCCCTATTAAATATATAGGGAAAATGTTCCCGATTTCACAGCTAAAATTAACATGTTTTTAAAAACACAGTTTTTCTGTGGCTTTTTTTTTCACAATGTTTTGATGAGATTAACCAGAATCTCATTGACTTTGCCCGGTACTGTAAAATTCAGCTTTTTTCTGCTATGTTTTCTGTAGCCAAAAATGCTGTTCTTCCGTAATGTGGGCCTTAAAGGTGCCTTAGTGTCTGTCTCGCTATTTAGAAATACATTATTCCAGTTTACAAGACTAAGTGCTTTACCTAGTTGATTAAATATTACTTTTCTACGATTCAAGGTCTTAGTAGCTTCCTATTGTTTTGTTTTATTGAATATTATTTAAAAACTTACCAAATTATGGTCACTGCTACCCAAGTGCCCCCAGACCTGCACATCTGATATTTAGCGACTCTGTTCATAAGAATTAGATTTTGTTACAAATTCCAAACTGTGCTCCATCATTCAGGCCTCAACTAATGCTGTCTGTGGCAGTAAGGCAAGATGATCACTGAATAAGAGATGGGACTAGAGTGGTAGCCTGCAGAAAGCTTCATGGGGAGGAATGGGACTAGGTATTTACTCTTTTTTTTTTAATTTGTGTGTAATATATTTTGTGGAGGTTATTGAGAAGGCATTATTATACTGTGTGATGGGCCAGTAAGGGGACATTATACTGTGTGATAGGCAACTGGGAGGGTATTATAACGTATGGGGGCCACTAAGAGGACATTGTACTGAGTGGGGCCAGTTAGAGGACATGAATAATAATATATATATATATATATATATATATATATATATATATATATATATATTAATATGGATATAATAAAACAGGAAAAAAGCAATAACTTCCACCACTGTGTCAGAGGCCTGAGTCCAATGCAAAATCCCCTAACCGATTCATGTTATACAGCAAAATAAATGTTAGATCAAAGTGTATGTAAATATTCATTGTATGTTGGGGCACCACTGTAATATAATAGGACACCATAAAAAAAACTGAAAGAAAAATAATATCTAATAATATTAATGCTGAATTAAAATAGAACTAATTTATGTTTACTATTGTCATACACCAAAAGCTCAATAATTCAAAAAAAAGTTAATGTATTAAAAGTTATATATATAAAAATGTTTTTTAAAGCCTTGTCATAAAAAAAATGCAAAAAATGTGTAGTACCTTAGCAAGTGGTAAACTACATTCATTACTTACCAGTGGGTCAGATTGTGTACAATGGGCTGTTCAGAAAACAATCCAACCCCCCCCCCCCCCGCATTCATGACAAATGACAAAGATCACTGTGACACAATAATCTCTCTTAGTGTCCTCCGTGCTGTATAATGTCATATAGTGGCCTCATATAGTGTAATGTCTAATAGTGTCCACCCCATGCTAATAAAATGAAAAAAACCCACATACATAAGGATGATATTGATGATACATGAAGTTCTTGGTAACATTTTCCAACAATTTCGTGTTCAGCCAACCTGAAATTTTGGGGGTTCACCTCCCACAAACTACTATTATAATCTGGAGTCTCTTCAGATCCTCAGAGGCCATAGGGGGGTAAGTAAACATAACAAACAGTGTAACTCACTTCCTCTGGTATCTGGCATGGCTCCCCTTCCATATCCAGTCTCCTGAGTGAAGTCAGGGATTGCAGAGGCCTCTGATTGGACCTCAAGAGGACAGGGAGACATACCAGAGCCCAAGGGAGATGAGTAACACAGTTTGCTTTGTTTACTTACCTCCCCTCAGCCTCCGCTAATTATATTCTGAGAGTCTAAAGAGACCCCAGAGTAAAATAGTAGTTTGTGGGTGGTGAACTCCACAAGCTATCATTATGTGGAGGGTCTCACTGTGGCACATACTGCTGGGTATACCTGGGTCTATCCTGGGGCCTATGTATACCGGTATATACAGGTTGAGAACCAATGGTCTAGGGCAGTGATGGCGAACCTTTTAGAGACCGAGTGCCCAAACTGCAACCCAAAACCCGCTAAATTATCGCAAAGTGCCAACACGGCAATTTAATCTTAAATTAACCAGGATCTGTTTTATAGTGACTGTGCAATGTCATTACAGCCTGTAATAATATCACATAATAATAATAATAAATTTTATTTATATAGCGCCAACATATTCCGCAGCACTGTACAATTTGTAGTCTGCTATAAAACAGATACTGTGTGATATAAATAGTGAAGGGCCCCCACACAGTACAATATGCTCCAGAGTGGCCTTCATACAGTATTATATACCAATAGTGGTTCCCGCACAGTATTATACGCTCCACAGTAGCCCCCGCACAGCATTATATTTTCCACAGTGGGCCCATGAACAGTATTATATGCTCCACAGTGGGCCCCCACACAGTAGTATATGCTCTACAGTAGGCCCACACACAGTATTATATGCTCCACTTTGTTCCCCCCCCCCACAGTATTATATGCTCCACAGTGGGCCCCCACACAGTAGTTTATGCTACTTACCCAGTATGGCTGCAGTCCCACGAAGAGCGTCCTCCTTCTTCTTCTGATCACAGGCGCTGATGACTTGCGTCGGTGCAGAGGTTACACTCTGCAGTTAGTGTAAGCCACGGTCCGCATTTGCACATATAGCCAGAGCCGTTTTAACACATTGGTGGGCCGAGTGCAAAGGTTTCATAAGTGGGCCCCCCTGCCAAAAACTGGGATTTTATATGGTGACATTCAATGGGTGACAATGTGTTACGTGACTGATGGAATTTTTTCCGCCTGCCAGATTGTTTTATACGTTCATCTCTAGTAATAATCGTTATTGCTATTATTTTAGCGTGTAATGGATATCGCAAGAGAGGTGGTCGGAGTATTTTACTCTATAAAGGTATGGACAGGACAGGGTCAAATGTAAACTTTATTGATGACTTTGTGTATGTGTTGTGTGTTTGGTGCCACTCTTTTGGCGCTGCAACCTAGATGATGGTAAACGTCTGGGTCACAGCGCCAATAACTTCCTGGTTATGTTATGTTCAGAGGGGTATTACATAAAATACCCCTGTGATTAGGCTATGTGCGTCGCAGCAAATTTAGCTCCACCCACTTCTACATTGACTCCGCCCATTCTCATCCATTTTATAATGTTCCCCTGCAATTGCCCCACAGTATGAAGTCTCCTCTCCTGGTGCCCCAGTTTAAACTGGGGGAAACTAGAGGGGGACATTAAACTGGGGTAGCTGGAGGGGGACATTAACCTGGGGCAACTAGAGGGTGACATTAAACTGGGGCAACTAGAGGGTGACATTAAACTGGGGCAGCTGGAGGGGGACATTAAACCGTGGAGTTACTTGGATGGGGACATTAAACTGGGGGCAACTAGAGGCAGATATGTCCCCATCCAGCTACCATAACGGTTTAATGTCCTCCTCCAGTTGCCCCCCAGTTTAATGCCCCTTTATAACTTGCCCCCAGTTTAATGTCCCTCTCCAGCTGCCCCCAGTTTAATGTCACCCTCCATCTCCCCCAGTTTAATGCCCCCCTTAATCTGCACCCAGTTTGATGCCCCTCTCCATCTGCTCCCAGTTTAATGTCCCCCTTCATCTGCCTCCCTAGTTTAATGTCCCCCTTCATCTGCCCCCCTAGTTTAATGTCCCCCTTCATATCCACCCAGTTTAATGTGCCCCCTTTATCTGCCACCAGTTTAATGTACCCCCTTCAGCTGCCACCAGTTTGATGTCCTCCCTTCATCTGCCACCAGTTTGATGTCCTCCCTTCATCTGCCACCAGTTTGATGTCATCCCTTCATCTGCCACCAGTTTAACATAATAAAACACTAATACTCTCCTCTCTTCGCTCCCCTGCTGCTCTGTAAGGTCTCTTCTCCCGGACTGTAAGCGCGATGTGAGTGAGGTCATCACATCGCACCCACAGCTCCAGGGACCGGAGCACACAAGGATGTGCTTCACACACAATGGTGAAGCAGGGGCTGTCTGCGGACGGCTCCTGCTTCATCAGTGTATTTAACTCATCTGTATCCGGAGAGGACGCAGATGAGTTGATACCGGGACATACCTTCTGCCAACCTCGGAGCGGGACAGGACCCGGAATCCCGGACGGTTGGGAGGTATGCCCAACGGGGGCCCAGTATCATAGGGCCCGGTGCAAGTGCACCGTTGGCCCTATGGGTTAAAGCGGCCCTGTATATAGCTGAAAGAAGCGATCACTCACTAATGGGGAATCCTGTACCGGATTCCCCAATAGTGAGCAATCATGGTGACGGCGCG
Source organism: Leptodactylus fallax (assembly GCA_947044405.1). Taxonomy (NCBI): domain Eukaryota; kingdom Metazoa; phylum Chordata; class Amphibia; order Anura; family Leptodactylidae; genus Leptodactylus; species Leptodactylus fallax. The sequence continues at coordinate 1,584,568 of CAMRHE010000094.1, forward strand.
CGTGCCAACTGAGAGGGTTCTGCATGCCCTCTCTGACACGCGTGCCATAGGTTCGCCAACACGGGTCTAGGGCATAGCACTTTGGAGTAACTCAGTGCTCCAGAGTGCTCATTTGCATATTTAAAAAGAAATCTACCGTATTCATATTGCATCCTTATTTCACAGTCTTATGTGTTTCCTGTTTCTTGCTAATAGACATCTCCTCAGTGTTACCTAATGTAAAGTTATAGGCAAATGGCTCTCATTTTGCCTTCTAATTATGAAACATTTATTATAGTATTCCTATTTTTAGTATACAATTGTATATAGAAATAAATATTGTCATCAAATTTATTAAAAACCATGCCTTCTATGGTACATTTATTAGCCATCACAGCAATGACAAGATGAATATTTTTTGTCTTCTGCCATTGTTGTCGTTTCTTGGTGTCAGTGACAGCGGAAGTCAGTGTTTTATCATATTGATGAAAAAGACATTACGGCGTAATGAGTAGTGTCAGCATGTATAATTTTTTTTTCAATGCCAAATATGATAACCCCGGTGAACATAGTTTCCTATGCTTTACAGTAAGTGTCACTCAACAGATTTAAAGGTACAGAACCACTTAGATGATAAATGATCATAGAAAAATCATACTCCTATGTTGTATTCCATTTTAATAAGGCTATCAGATCAGCTGCAGGGGACAGAGCAGTAATTGGGTTAAGTGCTGTGCAATATGCATTTTACATTGTTATGAGTGATAAGTATGCACTTATTGTTACTGTTGTGATTGACATCCATTGTGCTATTTTTACTTATATCTGCTTTAATTGCATAATGCATTTACCATTAACCCTTTAATAACCACTGCGTTGGTAATACTTACCAAAGAAATAACATTTGTTTTGTCACTTTGAATTTACTTTGAATACTAAAATTTAACATTCTCAAAGGCCTACAGTATGTGTACTTAAGGGGAATTCGGTAGATTTTTTTTACCATAATCTGGTCACATCATGTGTAGGGTCTAGTAATTCCCTTTCTATTGGTTCCCCTCTGTAATCTTTCTGTTGCAGCAAAGCAAAGTTATAAATATCTGATAGCATAAAAATTCATATGTAAATTACCCTAAGTAGTCACAGTGGACAGGGAGCAGCTTCAGACTAGTCACACTGTCACCTTGCTACTCACACCTCCTGGGCATGATTGACATCTCCCTCACAGTCCCCTCACTACTTGACACCACAAAGGAAAGCAAGGGGACAGCGTGACTAGTCTAAAGCTACTCCCCGCCCCCATGACTACTTAGGTTAATTTACATATGCGACCACCCTTGGACCGTACAGGAAGCTGGACTGTCATGGTGACCTTATAGGCACCAGAACTCCCAGGAGAGGTACACAGGGTAGTAGGGAGAGTCAGTTAGATGTTACTCCAACTGGCGTCAGGAGACACCCGCAGGTCCCTGGGCTGAGATGGTGAGTGGATGTCAGTACTCCTCTCCAACTAGGAGCTGGAGCCCAGGGAATAGCTATAAGGAAGGCAATGTCCAGGCCAGGATCAGTTGAACTACTCACTGCTTTATTTGAACAGGCATCTGTTGGTGCACCTGTCCTGTAGCGGTGCGCCGGTGAGCTGTGGCAAAGCAGCTTGTAGCTGGCTGAAACCTCCCCATGAATAAGCAGAGAGTCTTAAATGCTTCTGGTCCACTGCAGAAGTTCAGTTAACTTGTAGAGGTAGGTGCAGGCTGCCAGGGTTGTAGTTCTGCTCAGCCTGATGTAATCCTGTCCTTTTACTGATAGTAATGCAGGGCACTGTAAGGCTGTGTTCACACAGAGGAATTTGCCATGGAATTGGGGGCGGAATTCGCCCCTGAATCCAGGGCAGATTCCTCCCGGAATCCGCTTCCCATTGTTTTCAATGGGAGGCAGAGTTCGCAGCAGGACGCGGAAAAAAGAAGCGTCCTGCTCAATCTTGCCGTGGCTTGCGACTCCCTGCTGATTAGGCCCATTCATCCAGGCCTAATCAGCAGCATGATGCCGCGACGGAATGCTGGTGCACTGCATCAGCATCCCATCGCGGCTAGACCGTGGCGAAAATGCTGGCAGCGGAAAATGAAGAGGAATTCCTCTTCATTTTCCGCCGTGTGAACATACCCTAACACAGCTTCTCTCCCTGGCGCTGCTGTGGCACTTTCTCACAGCACACAGTGTCTAAACCACAAAATGGCCACTGCCACACCACTACTTGCTTCTTCTTCCCTGGCTGTAGGCTTACAGAATACCACTTCCTCTCTCTGCTATGACTATTTCCTGTTCTAGTTACAGATACACCCACTATACTGTGTGGTGCTAAATTTAACCTTATAGGGACCACAACTCACCTGGACAAGTGGTACCAGAGAATAATAACTTGAAAACATTTCACAACTGAGTACAGTATGAACATGATAACATATACTAACAATCATAATATGTAAGGCACTTTTATGGCCAAATAACCATTAGTAACTCCTGTGAGGGTGTTACACATATGACTTTTTATGCTATCAAATATTTATAACTTCACTTTGCTACAACAGAAAGATTACAATGGGGAACCAATGAGAAGATCATTACCTAATCCTAAACATGATGGGGTCAATCTATGATGGAAAAAAACCTGACAGGTTCCCTTTAATGTTACCAATCTACCCTCCAACATAGGCTCTAAATACATGGTGTTTGATTCAGCATTGCATACGTGTGCCTCTCAAAATCCAATTTCAAGAAAGTATCAGAAATTTAGCTGGATGGAGGTATACCTGATGATAGCAGAGGAAACAAGACAGCTGAAAACTAGAACTTTGTAGGAGTCCAGATGAAGTGATGACACAAGGCTCAGGAAGTATTCATTGTAAAACACATACAACTGATCTGCATGTTATTTAGGTGTCGCAGTTACTGTGGACGTCCCCTGCTGTTTCCTAGCTCTGACACAGGGGTGTCATATACAAACTGTGATGTGAACATTTCAAAAACAGTCTGAATGTACTAGAAATAGATCAGGGTGACAAGAGCGCGGAGCTAGGTTTTTTTTTTATTATGCTTAGACATTGCAGTGAAGTAGTATCTGTATACTTTCTAGTATAATTAGACATTTCCATACATATTCCCTCTTTTTATGAGCACTTGAGCCATTTATACAGTCAAATGTGTCTTGTTTGTTCACAGAATATGTATGTTGTACTGTACTACATTGATATTTAGGAAATCATGGCAGATACCTAATACCCACAGCTAAAGGAACTGTCGTTCTGTGTTAGTGCAGCAGACACAATGACAGCTAAATCTTCAATAGCACAAATCTGTACTAGTACATAGGCCTCATAAGGCTGACTTGGAGTACTTAAATGTCTGTACTACAAAGCCACAGACATGTATGGTGCTTGATATGGGAGCATATTACATACTGCAGATATTCTCCCCTATAAGAAATACATAATATAGCCCTATAGAGCGAGTCACTTTTAAAAGCCTATGGGTAACATATTACAGATCCGTACATGTCGGAGTATGTACGAAACCATAACATATAGTATCTGTGTACATGAGGCAGGTCTCACATGGCTTCATATTTGTATGCATATTTTTGCCATATTACCAAACCGTACACGATTCTACTGCACTTCATATAGATCATAATCAGCAATGCTTCTAAGAATGGTTCCTGAATATGGTGTCTAATAAAATGTGCATTCTTTTTTAATCTGTTGGATAAAGAATCTGACAGGAAAAAAAAAACCTCTGTAATCTACAGTATGGCCTATAGAAGTCTGTAGGTACAATATTTAAAGAAGCAGTCCGTAGTGTTGTAGTGAGGATGCAGGTCACCTGGAATAAGTCCACTATGCGATGACTTTTATGGATCAGACTTCTTTATTCCATGCTTCCTCCAAGAATCTCTGTCTAGCATCTGTCCCTCCTAGCTCAGCTCCTCCTCCCCCACTACCTCACTGTTGCTAGGCAGACAAAGCAAAAATGAGTAAGCAGCAAAGAACATACAGAATACACTTATAACAACATCACACAGTCCACCAAAAAAAAAAAAAAAAGCTTCCATCTCTGCACCCCTCAGCTGATTGTCTTTGATACTCTGAACTTCTTTCTTGTATATTGTGCTCATATTCTTGCAGATCCACTTCTTATCTTCTCCTATCAGGCACCATCTTGATTTTTAGATTTCTTTGTGCTCTTCTATCAATCCCATGATGGAGCAGAGGAAAGTGTAATGACTCTTTTCTCCATATTCCCTTGAACAAGATAAGGCTGGATTCACGGAGACTATGACACAATTTCCGCCTGAAATTGGTAGAGAGAAAAGTCCTGCAATGAAGACTTTTCTCTCCACCAGTTTCAGTATAAAACCGTCAGAAACCTGGCGGACACCAGTATAGTCTATGGGGCTTGCGGGTTTCCACAGGTAACCACTTTTTAAGTGGACAGGGTCTCCGTCTTTCGGGTTCCCATGCGGGATAGGTACATAATGAAAGATAAAAAAAATACACTTTAAGGCCATATTATTTTTTGTGTTCCCCTCAGACCCCCAATGAATCCACTACACATTGGATTTCCAGTCAATGCGGCACATATCAGGGTTCAATAATAAGGTGAAATATATGTTGTTAAACTGATGCTGTTAATGGGAGTCTACAACCTCCCTCAAGCATATTCAGCTGTTATCACCATATTACAGAGCACATTACAGTGACATACCTTTGTAATTTAAGTCATTTTTGTAGATTTAGAGAAAAATAACTTTGAAGTTATGCAAATGAGGCAGATGGTTGGTGATGTCTCACTGCATGGGATGGTGCAGGGAGGAGATGGTAGGGGTCTGAGTGGCAAGAGCAATGCTCCAGGGAGGTGATGGCTCACCCCCCAGTGCACCAATCACCTCATTTACATAAGACTTCAAAGTTGTTTTTCTCCAAATCTACAAAAGTGACAAATATAACAAAGATATGTTACTTATCACTGTAATATGCTCTGTAACTCATTGATAAACTTTAAAGGGAGTCTGTCAGCAGGAAATGCAGTATCAGACTAGTGACAGTACCTTGTAGAGTTGCTTCTACACTTTCTGCAGCATCCTGGTGGTCACGGCTTATATTATTTGTCTTTTATTTTTTTCTGTTATGTGCCACTGGTTGTTTATATCGTTTTTGTATTGTACAGTATACTGTATGTTTTTGTATGGTTTGCAGCTTCCCTAATGTTTTTTCCTGTTGGTATATCCACACTTTTGTTTCACTTTGGTTGAAGGGCACCACTGCCTCCTGAGTCGTCTGTGCTTAACATCAGAGCCCTTACAAATACCACCACATGGTTCAGGGTGAGAGAGGACCCCTCTCTAACTGGAAGCACCCTGGGGGGGAAAACTACCACCACCATCAGGTACCACTCAGGCCCAGGAGGTGGGCCTACCCTGTGACATCACCACCTTCACCACTACTCCCATCCTCCAGTTCCCTCCATTGGGTTGCGGCATTTCCATAGATGTCTTTCTTATTCTGCATTGCAGCTTTGTTTCCATAAAAATTTGTTTTTTATTCTTATGCAAATTAGCTGAAAAGGGCTTTAGAGGCATTTCTTCTCCTGCTGGGGCTTCACTTTCTGCTTTAGATAACCACTCCTAACTACCACCCAGCTCCACCCCTCCATTGCTTGAATGACATCTTCCACTTTGTCACACTTTGTCTGCAGTTAGGGACAGTTATCTAGAGTGGAGAGCGAAGCCCTGGCAGAAGAAGAAAAAAGCCATATAGCCCTTTTTAGCTAATTTACATAAGAATAAAACCCTGATTTTCTTGAAAATGTAGCTGTAATACAGAATAAGAAAGACATCCATGGCAAGTTAGTTTGATACAGATTTTTCTGCTGACAGGCTTCCTTTACATCTTATGCTACTACTGTATCTACTCCTGTATTAAAGTTTGGTACCCTTGTGTTCTTTTCATCTGGACGTTTGCCTCATTTGGCTGGTTCCGGACCTTAACCATTCTGTATAACACACATATTGTGGCAAACATGATGCACTTAACCAACAAACTAATTTCTTCAATTTATTTTTTCAACTTTAACATTTTTATTTTTCTGCCTTGATGGGTTTAGTATATAATGCTTATTATTCATACAGCCTAGCACCTTATTTACATGAGGCTGGCAAGAGTTGAGCAGTCTAAAAAAATTCCCTGTAATGACAGGCCGCAGTGCCGCATTTGGGTGATTACTCTAAGTGAGTGTGTGGGTGAACTTGTTCCAGGGGGATTTAAGTGGCACACAAAGTGACACCTCTGATTTCATACTTGCCCAGGACTCGCATGACAATTTATAAGAGCTGACCTGTAGAAGGGAAATAGCATTTGGAGAAGGATTTATGCAATTTTCATTCAATTACACCTCAGAGTCTTGGCTGTACACCTGCATCACAGCATCCATACCTTCCTCCCCCACACCTCATACAATGCAGGATAATACTGCCTGTACTCGTCAACACTGTGCCTGGGATTTAGTCAATGCCTTGCAGAAATTCGCCATCACAATCATGTGCTGAAAATCTTTTCTTGGCATTAAAAAAAAATCAAAAAAAAAAAATCACAATTTGTTTTACATGTTTTCTTTATGTGTTTTCTTTACCTCTTGGTTATAACCACATCTTAAGACAACCGTATGAGAACACTAAAATGCCATTTTTTACAAGATTTTTTTATCATTACTTGTTTGATTAGTGATTTTATGCACTGTACATTAAAAATTGTTATACATTAGTTCTAATGCAGTCTACCACCACCAAAATATCACTTATATGGTGTTATAATGACATAATGAACATATCTTTTGTGCACCTAGCAGTCTTGCTGGCAAGGTAACCTTTAGGTTAAAGCCCCACATTGTGAAGAAGTTGCCTTTTTTGTTGCAAATTTTTCTGCAGTTTTTTGAACCAAAGCAATGAGTGGTTTGAACAAAAGGGAGAGGTATAAGAGCTTTCTTTAAATTTCCTACTCATTGTAAATCCACTCCTAGGTTAGCTCAAAAAACTGCAGCAAAATCTGCAAACAAGAAAAGTAGCTTTTCCGCAACATGGGGCTTCAGTCTAAGGCCGGTTGCAGACGACCGTGCTGCAACTGGCCTGCCATGAATTAAAAGAACGGACGGCAAACGGGGGACACGGGGATGCAGGGGCCGTGCTTCTGCGGTTCCATTCATTAAATAAATAGGAGCCACGGAAGCAAGGGCCACAAAATAGGACAGAAATAGGACCTGTTCTATATTTTGCGGCCCGGACTGTTGGCCCGCACACAGGACCGTGAAATTCACAGTCGTGTGTACGGGCCCATAGAAAAGAATGGGTCAGTGTGCTATCCATGAAATACACGGATAGCACACTGACCCACACCACGAGTCGCCTGCAACTGGCCTAAGGCCAGTTGTAGACAATCGTGTGTATTTTGCAGTCAGCAAACTAGTAATTAATGTTCATTTTTTGTGGACAGAGTGTTTTCAGTGTTTCTTCAGCATCAGTGAAGTAGGTCCGCAAAAACGGAAAGGGTGTCTTCAGTGTGCCATCAGTGTGTGATCCTAGTTTGCAGATCCACCATAAAAAAAACACAGGAGACATCTAAGGGTGTGTTCACACAGAGGAATTTGCCACAGATTTGGGGGCGGAGTTCGCTCCCGAATCCGGAGGAGAATCCTCCGAGAATCCGCCTCTCATTGTTTTCAATGGGAGGCAGGGATTACAGCAGGACGCAGAAAAAAGAAGCGTTCTGCTCGATCTTGATGCGGATTCCGTGGAGTAGGGTCCGTGGCTCGAGACTCCCTCCTAATTAGGCCCATCCATCCGGGCCTAATCAGGAGCGGGATGCCGCAACGGAATGCTGATGCACTGCATCGGCATCCCGTCGTGGCTAGACCACGTAGAAAATCCTGGTGGCGGAAAATGAAGAGGAATTCTTTATTTTCCGCTGTGTCAACATACCCTAATGATATCCCTAACTTGTCCGCGAAAACGGACGGCACACTGATGACACACTGAGTGTGCCGTCCTAGGTTTTTAGTCTCCCATAGGCTTCTATGGGCAAGTCCATTCCAGAAAAACTGAACAGAATAGGACCTGTTCTATATTATGCGGCGCGAACTCATGGCTCACACACTGATCAGTGAAAAAGATGGTCGTGTGCATGTGCCCATAGAAATGAATGGGTCAGTGTGCAATCCGGGAAAAACACGGATAGCACACGGATTTCACCCACGGTTGTCTGCAAGGGGCCTTAATCTATTTATAAATAAGATGTTCATCACTGCCAAGCATCATTGCATAACAGTTATTGCAGGTCCTAATATGCAGGAAACACAGGCAAAAAGGGGTGCTGCAGCAGATGCTGCCACCCTGTATTGCACCAAACAGGTCATAGACCTTTAGACATTCCTTGGTTTTAAGGCTAAGGCCCAACGTAGCACTTTGCACAGAAAGTCTGTAGAGGTTTCCTCTGCGGACTTTCTGCTTCCATTAAACCGCGATTTACACAACGGTATTTCCACAGCATATTTTTCCACAATGCAGTCCCACTTTGCAGGGACTGTAAAACGATGCTTTTTTTTTCTTCTGCCGGGGCCAAACTACGACGTTTACGCCACGTGGGCCCCCAGCCTAAAACGGCTATGTGACAGCTGTTCAAAAAACGTCCATCGCACAGCCATTATTCATTGTCACTGTCCCTTCCATGGACTTCAACATTAGCTCACTGAAAATGCAATGAATGTGTGAATGCTATAAGACATTTTGTAGTGCAACACTGAGTTACTGCTGCAGTCCAAAGAAATACAGTGCTGCTAATGATTGGTTAAATTGCCAATCCCTGTACTCTAGAATGGTGGCATCCAAAATACGCAAAATAGGCTTTGCAACATTTTGGAATTATTTGGGCAAGTGTCTGGGAAATTTGGCATAGTTAGCTTGTTGAAATCATTTACACCAGATTTATCAAACTTCTAAAAAGTAGCAAAAATGGTCACAGTCTCACTCCAGAAGAGGAGTGGCATAGAAGGCGATGTAGAAAGTGGAACCTACACAGAGAAAACCTATAATGGAATGATTCTTTACCTCTTCCATTTTTTTTTACCATTCCTAGTTTTGGCTTATATACACTAATGTGAAATATTGATGAAAATGCTTTGGAGAGAGAGTAGCCTTAGCCTCACACTACGAAAATATATTCCTTGCATTATAATTTCTATAAAAAATTCAACAATATATCAAAATTCTTTTCAGGCTTATCTGATAAAGATGAGCAAGAACCAATATGATTGCCACTACAGTTTCTGAGATTTTTATCCAGCTTTTTAGAATTTTGAATGGAAATATTTTTAAAGTGGTATTCCAGTAATTTTATGTTATCCACTATCTGTTGGATAGGTGATAACTACTAGACTGGTAGGGTTCTGAAAGTCCAAACCCACATGGACCACAAGAATGTACTCTCATATAAATGAAGTAGCTGATCATGTATTTGCAGAAACTCCACTCACTTTTATGGGATTCCCAGACATAGATATAAAGCTAAGGGAATCCAGCTTGAGCTACCGGTACCAGGTGGGGGGTGGCCATCAGCAGCAAAAGATGCTAATAATGATTTCATTTAGTATTAATGGCAGTAGTCTTAATTTCCTTGTTAGAGAAAAGTATTTAGTGGGACCATTCTATGAAGACTACATTGACAGTAAAAATTGTGAGCACTTCTATGTGATTAGAACTAAAAGCACTGTTGTGTAACTAACACATGGACAACTCAAAACAGCATGTAAATATGGGGTACTTTTCACTTTGTGAGAGGGGTAATAAATTGATTCTGTCCTGGATGAATGAAAGCCTAGTTTCATACCTGATTTAGGCTACCTTAGCACAAAATTTTCCAGTGGCATTTTTTTCTTTAAAAAAAAAGTATAATAAAAAAAACTCTGTATTACTTAGCATTTTAATGGTGTTTTTTGCCCTTGGTGATTTTTATTCATATAGAATTTTTCCTGCATTTTTTTTTTTCTGTTTGTTATTCAATAATCTGCGACATCTGGCCATACCATTTTCTATTACATTTCTATAAACGCTGTGAAAACAAACACAAAAGAAACACTTGCGTGACACAAGACTGAGGCACATGTTACAAGCTGCGTTTTTTGTTGCAGATTTTGATGTGTTTTTTTCAGCCAATGCCAGGAGTAGATTTAGCAGAAGAAGTGATTCTTTAGTAATTACTTTATTTATATTTCCTATTCCTTTTTTAGGCCAAGAAGCGATCCACAGCCAAAAAGCTCTGTGGAAAATACCGCAGTGGAAATGCATCGCGTTTTTTTCCACAGCACTTTATCGCAGAAAGTTCACAGAGTTTTCCTCTGTAGACTTTCTGTTCCTGTCATACCTACAGTGGGGAAAAAAAGTATTTAGTCAGCGACCAATTGTGCAAGTTCTCCCACTTAAAAAGATGAGAGAGGCCTGTAATTGTCATCATAGGTAGACCTCAACTATGAGAGACAAAAGAGAAAACATATCTAGAAAATCACATTGTCTGATTTTTTAAAGAATTTATTTGCAAATTATGGTGGGAAATAAGTATTTGGTCAATAACAAAAGTTCATCTCAATACTTTGTTGTATATCCTTTGTTGGCAATGACAGAGGTCAAACGTTTTCTGTAAGTCTTCACAAGGTTGGCACACACTGTTGCTGGTATGTTGGCCCATTCCTCCATGCAGATCTCCTCTAGAGCAATGATGTTTTGGGGCTGTCGCTGGACAACACGGACTTTCAACTCCCTCCAAAGGTTTTCTATGGGGTTGAGATCTGGAGACTGGCTAGGCCACTCCAGGAACTTGAAATGTTTCTTACGAAGCCACTCCTTCGTTGCCCTGGCGGTGTGCTTGGGATCATTGTAATGCTGAAAGACCCAGCTACGTTTCATCTTCAATGCCCTTGCTGATGGAAGGAGGTTTGCACTCAAAATCTCACGATACATGGCCCCATTCATTCTTTCATGTACATGGATCAGTCGTCCTGGTCCCTTTGCAAAGAAACAGCCCCAAAGCATGATGTTGCCACCCCCATGCTTCACAGTAGGTATGGTGTTCTTTGGATGCAACTCAGCATGCACTCTCCTTCAAACACGAGTTGTGTTTCTACCAAACAGTTCTACTTTGGTTTCATCTGACCATATGACATTCTCCCAATACTCTACTAGAACATCCAAATGCTCTCTAGCAAACTTCAGACAGGCCCGGATATGTACTGGCTTAAGCAGGGGGACACGTCTGGCGCTGCAGGATCTGAGTCCCTGGCGGCGTAGTGTGTTACTGACGGTAGACTTTGTTACGTTAGTCCCAGCTTTCTGCAGGTCATTCACTAGGTCCCCCGTGTGGTTCTGGGATTTTTGCTCACCGTTCTTGTGATCATTTTGACCCCACGGGGTGAGATCTTGTGTGGAGCCCCTGATCGAGGGAGATTATCAGTGGTCTTGTATGTCTTCTATTCTCTAATTATTGCTCCCACAGTTGATTTCTTCACACCAAGCTGTTTGCCTATTGCAGATTCAGTCTTCCCAGCCTGGTGCAGGTCTACAATTTTGTTTCTGGTGTCCTTCCACAGATCTTTGGTCTTCACCATAGTGGAGTTTGGAGTGTGACTGTTTGAGGTTGTGGACAGGTGTCTTTTATACTGATAACAATGTCAAACAGGAGCCATTACTACAGGTAATGAGTGGAGGACAGAGGAGCCTCTTAAAGAAGAAGTTACAGGTCTGTGAGAGCCAGAAATCTTGCTTGTTTGTAGGTGACCAAATACTTATTTTCCACCATAATTTGCAAATAAATTCTTAAAAAATCAGACAATGTGATTTTCTGGATTTGTTTTCTCATTTTGTCTCACATAGTTGAGGTCTACCTATGATGTCAATTACAGGCCGGCCTCATCTTTTTAAGTGGGAGAACTTGGACTGATTTTTATCCACTAGACGTAGGCAGAATGAATGACAGCAAGCAGAGATCTAGAAAACCGTGAGGAATTGATACAGAAAGTATAGTGGAAAATTGTAGAACTTTTTTATTATACGAACAATAACATTTGTCTCTAATATTGGTCTGAAAGTGACCATGCCGCAACCCAGTCGGATGACACCGGAGGATGGGAGTAGTAGTGGCGGATGCTGTGCCACCTAGCAGGCCGAGCACGCTCCCCAATCGCTCCAGTTCCACTCCTAGGCCGGACTAAGTCGAGGGGGTTCTGCAGCACTACCGGATGGTGGTGGTAGTAGTTCTTTCCCCCGGGGCACTTCCAGTTGAAGAGGGTACCTCTCCTACCTGAGCCGTTGTGGTGTTGGTCGGAAGAGCCCTGATGGTAAAGCAGGCACGACTCAGGATTCAGTGATGCAGGTAAACCAAACAGCCATTTATTAAGGCAACTGGAACAGAGAGTTAACAGCAGCTTCCAGATGGGGGTAGTAGTCCTGCAGCGTCCAACCCCCAGCCTTGGTTCTAGGAGGTCTAACGAGGTACGGGTTGCCTGAAGACTAGGCCCGAAGCAATCCTCCTGAAGGCTGTGATGGTTACCGTGGAGACGGAGTCTCCCACAACCCCGCCCAGTGGCCTGTGATAGGCCAGGGCTCAACCAAGGCTAAGTTTGAACACTGCAGGGGGGAACATATAAGGAAAAGCTGCAACAATACATTTAACATAAGACATGGAACATACCACACAACCCAGAGGCACAGAGACGGACAATTTAAAGCAGCAGCCTCTGGGATGCTGCAAACAGCCCCTTTAAGATTAGATTAAAGCTTCCTTTACATGCATCTTTTTTGTATCATATAGTATATGTTTTTTATGCATAAGATTTTTTGGTGACTTTTTTTTTACATGCATTTTCTGTCAGCCTTCTTTTTCTCTATAGACAAGACTTCAGGAAAACACTTGAAAAACACCATGAGAAATACCATGGACTCAATGTCAGACTGGCTCACCAGAGAACCACAGGATACTTTGGTGGGCCCAGGCTCTAACACAATAATGGTCCAGCAGAGGACAGCCAAATTTGAAGGATACCATGTTCTATATCCTAGGGATTGTTGAAGGGTGGGCCCCCAGAAACATTTTATCTGGTGACCCCAAGGAACATCAGTACAACTCTGTGGACCCAAGAGAAACACCCTATGTATGGCAAAACTGCAGGGCATTTTGAAATCCCTTATTGCCTTATAAAGTAGCTAACATCTACAGAAGTTGCATCATTTTATGCCCTGAACATTCTGGGGAAAAAAGCTGCAAAAAATGTGTAATTTCTCCTAAAAGCACCATGTGTGAAATTACTCTTAGGTTTTTTTTTACCACAGAAAATCTAGTTTATAGATCCTATGAGAGCTGTAATGGCAGCCATATTTGTTGTCTCTCAGTTTTCACATAAACATACAGTAGAAACAGCTGAGCGGAATTTATAATACTGTAGAAAGAAGACAGCTCAAGACGACACTGTATTTTACATGTAGGTTAGTTTTCTAGTTTACTGTTATGATGAGTCTATTCACACTGTGTTTGCTGTGCATACTGAAGGTATACGATGGGAGGAACCTCAGTCCGACACTGTCTTCCTCTGAAGTATATTTTTCAGTCAGGGGTGACCATGTCACTTTGGTTGCCCCAATCAAAATTATGTCTGGGGGGGGGCCCCTAATCAAAATTTGTATGTCATGCCCCCTATTTACAGGTAAAAAAACACCTCTTTATTGTCCCCCACATACTATAACACCCCTTTGACTACCCTCCATGCATTATATTGCCCTTTTATTGGCCTCCACATAGTATATTGACCATTTTTTTACTCACACACAGTATATTACCCCCACGCATAATAGTGCCCTCTTTTCTTTGGCCCCCATGCATAAATTTCCACTTTTCTTGACCCCCATACAATAACTGACTCCTTTTTTATCTCCGCACACAGTGACACAGTAGAATCTACCTATTGGATTATCCCAGCATGTAGCAGCCAATATTTTACTCACTCATCCTCACTCCTGTCCAGGTCTGCCTCTACTTCAGCCGTCAGGGGACACTCCACATTATGTTCCAATGGTGAAAAATATCCAAATGTCGTGTCCTGACATTTCATGCTGACTGAGCTTTCCTGCTGCATATGGAAAATGGACACTGCAAACAAAGTGTGAATTCAGGCTTATGCAAACATAGATGTACATAGAGGGCCAGCGCTGGTAGGGGAGGCAGCAGTGAGGCAAACTAGACAATTTCCCAGTATCCCAACCTGAAGAGGACCCCTAGGGGTATGAATTTCTGCCCTGGTGCTCTGAATCTACTGGCAAGTATCAATTTTACCAGTATATGAATTTGCAGAATGCAGATACAGCTGCAACCTATGTTGGAGCCATAGGAGTGTTGCTCTGACATTATGAAGGCTGGTACATGCACAGGGCATCATTGGGACACTTACTTCACAGATTAGAAAAGGCCATAGCCACTCATCTTGTCATGGGATCGGGGTAGGTGACTAGAACTTTATTTGTGAAGAGAAAACAGGACACTATCTGGTTATGTAGGGATACTATTAGTCTCTAAGGGTGCATTATGTGGCACTATTTAACTATAAGGCATACTTGTCAACACTCCCGGGAATGTTCTGGAGGCTTCTGAGAGAAAGGGATGACCTACCAGCCTCCCAGAAGAACTAGCAAATCTCCGAGCCCTGTCATTTTATGTGTGACTTGGGATCTTTTTGTTAAAGGAGGAGTGACCAACACATTTTGTGTCTATGTCAAAAGAAAGGGGGAGTGGGCACTGCGATCTCCAGAAGGGGCATAGCTCTAGGGGGAACTTTTTAGCAACAGGGAGCATTGTTTGGCTATAGGTGGCACTATTTATCTATAGGGGAGCACCATGTTCTTATTAAGGGGAAACTATTTTTCTATTATGGGACAGAAAGCTGGGCAATTTTATTGTGTGGGGACATAAAATAAAATTACTACTGTTTTGGAACGGTGCACTGATCAGCTGTTCAGGACTGCCGCCTGAATCCAACACAATAAATATGCCCTCCTTAATAATTTTTGGGGGGGCAAAAAAGGGGTCATTATTACTGTGTTGGAGGCACAATGGTGAGGGAAGAGGAATACAAAAAAAGACACTCAAATAATTGCTGCTGTTACACTCTGCTATTCTGAACTCTTTAAACACTAAACTATAATCTATATACTATATACCATACTGTATTCACTACAGGCAGGGCTGGTTTTAGACAAAGTGGGGCCCTTGGCCAAAATTAAAAGCGGGGCCCCAAATGCTGATATACAAACAACACCATCATCTTCCAGTGACAGCCCCTATAATAACGCCTCCTTTCTGCCAACAAAAAAGTAATAACAAGCCCCATTTTACCACACACAATTCAAATGAACACCTTTGTACCACCTAATAGATTTTTGCACCCAGTCATCAGTTATTATAGCGCCTCCTTCTAAACAATAGTCCCTGCTTATAAATAATCTTACACCTTTATCAATAATAGCTCCCTTATAAATGATAAATAGTGTCCTGTATCAGTAATATTCCCCCTTATCAGTAACAGTCAACCCGTAAAAATAATACCGCTCCCTTATTAATAATAGCCCCCTCATAAATAATAGTTACCCTTATAAATAATAGTCCCCATTATCACTAATAGCCCCCTTTATAAATAAGCCCACTTAACAATTATACCCCCCTTATAAAAAGTTCCCCTCTTATAAATAATAGGCTCCCCCTTATATTGGATGCCTTATATATAATAGTTCCCCCCTTATAAATAATAGCCCCTTATAAATAATAGTTCCCCCTTATAATAGCCCCCTCATACTTAAGTTTCCCAATTATATATAGTAACCCACCCTTATATATAATAGTTCTCCATTATACAGTGTCGGACTGAAGGGCCTTAGGCCCACCAGAGGAAATTGTTCTGGGGCACCACCCAACAGCTTCCTGCTAATAGCCTACACCACGGCTCCTTCACTGAAGTCTTACATATGTGCTCACTATCTGGTGTTACTGAGTATGTTCCCCGTATAGTCAGCCCCTATAGTACTGTGCAGGCCCCAATAACTCCATGGCCAGCTCATGCACAGTACTGTATGGGGAATGACATGGCCATGGGGCACTACACGAATGTGCAAGATTATAGTGAGGGAGCTATGATACAGACATAGCACACAGGGCTGCCAGCAGGAATTGTGAGCACCCCCCCCCCCACAATATAATGCTCCACATGGTATATAATGCTCCACAGTATAAAATGCTCTCCTGAGCCCTCCAGTTTCCCCACATGGTATATAATGCTCCACATTGACCCCACACAGTATAAAATGCTCCCCTGAGCCCCCCATTGTGGTCCCACATGGTATGTAAGGCTCCACACAGTATAATACTCCACAGTGGCCCACACAGTATACTACCCCTTAGTGGCCCCAGACAGTACAATATGCTCCCCAGCAGACCCACACAATATCATATGCACTACACAATGCCCCCCCAGTATAATTCTCCACAGTGGCCTAACACAGTATAACATGCTCCATAATGACCTCCACACAGTATAATATACTCCCCAGAGGGGTTCCCCCAGTATAATGCTCCACAGTGGTCCCCCACAGTATAATATGTTCCCAACAGTCCCCCCCAGTATAATGCTCTACAATGGCCCCACAGAGTATAATATGCTCCCGAAAAGCCCCACACAATATAATACACTCCACAGTGGCCCCACACAGTATAACAGGCTCCCCACACTGTCCATTCCCCCAGTATAAAGCTCCACAGTGGCCCATAGTATAATATGCTCCCCAGAGGGCCCCCGCTAGTATAATGCTCCACAGTGCCCCCTCCAATATTTTGCTCCACAGTAGCCCCACGCAATATATTATGCTCCCCAGAGCGTCCCCCCAGTATAATGTTCCATAGTAGGCCCCATGCAGTATAATATGCTCCCCAGAGGGCCCCCTAGTATAATGCTCGTTAGTCCCCCCCCGAATAATACCCCACAGTGGCGCCACGCAATATAATATGCTCTGCTGATGCCCCCTCCAGAATGCTCCACAGTGACCCCACTCAGTATAACATGCTCCAGAATGGCCTCCACACAGTATAATATACTGCCCAGAGAGGTTTCCCCAGTATAATATTCCACAGTGGCCCAAAACAGTATAACATGCTCTCCAGAGCCCCCCCCCCAGTATAATGCTCCACGCTGGCCCCACACAGTATAATATACTGGGGGGCCCCTCTGGAGAGCATATTATACTGTGTGGGGCCACTGTGGAGCATTATACTGCGGAGGGGGCCCTCTGGAGAACATGTTATATTCTGTGGGGCCTCTATGGAGTATTATAAAGTGGGGGGGCTCTGGAGAGCATGTTATATTCTGCGGGGCCTCTGTGGAGTATTATAAAGTGGGGGGGCTCTGGAGAGCATGTTATATTCTGTGGGGCCACTTTGGAGCATTATACTGGGAGGCCCCTCTGGAGAGCATAATGCTCCAAAGTGGCTCCACAGAATATAACATTATCTCCAGAGCCCCCCCCCCCACACACATTATAATTTTCCACAGAAGCCCCACAGAATATAACATGCTATCCAGAGGGCCCCTTCCCCAGTATAATGCTCCAGAGTGGCCCCACACAGTATAATATGCTATCCAGAGGGGGCCCCCCAGTATAATATGCTATCCAGAGGGGCCCCCCCAATATAATATGCTATCCAGAGGGGGCCCCCAGTATAATGCTCCACAGGGGCCCTACAGTGCTATTATTATATTATATTCTGGGGTCTCTTCAGACCCCAGAGTATAATAATCGAAGGCCCGGGGTAAGTAAGGTAAAATAACAAACAGTTATACTCACCTTGTTCTTACCTCTGCTGGGCCTCCTCGCGCTGCTCCGATATCCCCGTCGGCGCTGGCTTCTTCTTCTCTACGGCTGACGTCATGCGTTGTGGACGTCACCGCTGAGGCCTGTGATTGGGCCTCAGCGAATACGTGAGCCACGCTGTCAGCACGCCCCACGTGACCGCTGTGGCCAGGCCTCAGCGGTGATGTCCGGAATGCTAGAAGATGACATCAGACGCAAGGACAGGTGAGTAAAAATGTTTGTTATTTTTACTCACCTCGGAAAGGGGCCCTGCGGTCCCTTTCTGTTATTGCTTTGGCCGGGCCTGACTCCGGGATCCGGAGTCATCAGGTTCCGGATCCCGGGGGCCCCTTTGGGGACGGGGCCCTGGGCAATTGCCCAGTTTGCCCCCCCCTAACGCCGGCCCTGACTACAGGGCAGTATGTCGCTGGGAGGCAGGGACTACTAGTATCATAGATGCTAGAGAGACCCTCTCCCTGCACACTGTTCAGACCAGGAAATCTGGCACTTACACGGACCAAGTTTCACGAGTGATACTCAGTTATGTGAATCTAGGCTTAAAGTGTTTATGTCTTGTTTAGTATTCTTGGGGCGAATCAATGTTATATCACTAATAACTCCTATATACTGTATGACATGATAATGCCGGAGATTTTTTTTTTACATCTTGTTTCACATGCTATATACAGTACAGTACAGTATATTATGACAAGACTGACATGTTATATATATCCAGTTGAATTGGGCTAATGTGTATTACCAGATACAGCACGTAGAGTAGCATAGTTTCTGGATAAAAGCAGTCTCTTTTTTTTCTATTCGGAAACAACCCCCCTTTCAGCTTGTGTCTTCAGAACCTAGCAGCATGTTTAGGGCTTTGGCTTTGCATGGTCCATTTTATTGTTAGCTGAACTGTAGATTATTAACAGATACCCCAATTTCCTGCTGCAGGATTTGTTGTTTTTTAGTTCATTGCTCTCTCAATGACTGCAAACCTACCAGCTATGATGGTTGCTAAGAAACACAATCTTTTATGCTTTTTGCTACAATGCTATTTTGTTGGTATCTGGCTCTTTTGTTGATAAAGTATTTTATTCCGTACAAATTATATTTCTTTTCATCAAAAAGCCCACCTTTTCTCTTGTATTTTTACAGAATACACTTTCAGCAGCCCTTTTGGTCATCATCCTTTTTGTAAACTTCTTGGCTCCTTCCAGTGTATACTGCTATTGTTAAGGGATTTGTTCCTAATGGACTTCAAGATCATCTTCCTGAAAATGTATTTATGCTGGATGACCACTCACAAGGAAATGACATTAAACTATGGACAATTCCGTTTTATTTATCTCCAAACTAAAGCAATGCACAGTTCTATGGTCCATGTAACAACATCTCCTATTTCACTAAACGTTCAGGCCTAAAGGAAGAGGGCTTCATATCACAAGCCGTGGGGTATTCTGTATATTGCTAAGTCTTATTTACTGTATGATAAAGAAAACACAATGGATAGTATAATTCTAAAACTTTACACATTATTGTCGTACACACATTGGTCCTCAATAAGCTCTAGTTAATAAGTACACTAAGGACAATAAGGACACTGCAATATTATATTTAGTATTGGGCACCTGGAATATTGTATATACAGTACCTTTGTATATATACTGTATATATATGGACTCAAAATAGCAATATGAACCTTGAATCTATATAGAAATATGTCAATAACCAATAGGCTGCAGCAGACACACGTCGGCACAGCACATCATTGATCTGAGGATGTAAACAAAGACGGTCAAGGGGAATATAAGAGCACCGGAGCCGTGGGGGATTTAAGAGGCAAGTTTTTTTTTTATTACAAAATGGCAAGATGTATTAAATGGTTTCATATATTCACATATACTTTTTATTTATGAAAAAAGTAACAACACTTTAGGACTATTGTACATTCATGTCTTAGTGAATGAGAACCGTGTTACATATTACCGATCTACATAGGTGATAACAATGACATACTGCTATATATTTTACATTTATTCCAAATGTGGCATTTCCTAAACATAGTAATGTCTATATATTCTATAGTAATTTCTTTTATCTATGCCAGAGAATGTGCTTTCCTATGTGTTAGTCATCATTTTGATCTTTCTGAGCAGGCTTGGCTGATTTGTTCTCACAGGCTGAGATGAATGACTGTATAGGAGAAAGAAGAGAAATTAACTTTTATTGATGTAGAACAAGGAGTACAAACCACCATTTCCAGCTCAAGCTATGCTGTAGTGTGCCTATTATGTGCCTGCACCTCAGTTGAGGATTCAGCTGGGACTTATTATGCCATGTTGGCATACCCCTATGTCTGCAGAAATACACTTTGATATTCGGTAAATTTACAAAAGTTGTTGTGTACAAGAGACTGAAGACAGTGATGAAAAGATCATTATGAGGGAGCATATACTCTAAAACTGTTTCCTCTGCTTTTCGGTCTGCAGCATTTGAAAAGAAATACTGTCAGTATTGTCAATACTTTTCTCCGAAAGGTTATATAACGATTGCTATTTTATGTTCTTACATGCTGCAGTGCACACAATACAAAGCACTGCACCAGCAGAAACTACACACATGTAGACACCTGTGCACGCTGCTTCCAGGAATTGAGATTCTTGGAAGAAGCAGCGAATATGGAGTCCTATTATTAAGTGACAATTTTAAAGGTTATTATAGACTACGTGTCATATTCAACATGCCATTATCTTACACAAAGGCTAAACCATACCCACATAATACCAGAAGACATAATACAATGACTTATAATCTAATTGATCCTCTACCTGTACATTTCATTCTATAAATAGACCAGCAAACACTTCTGTGTTAGGCATTGTACTCATGGCATGGGCCTTTGTATGCCAGCAATCTCATTTCTATGTACCCAGGTTTTCTACTCCATATTCCTGCACCTAGTACTCATTTTCCTCTGGCTCCTAGTAATCCATGCTACTCTTTTGTTAAAGTGACCAATGACTGGCAGTGCTTTCACTTAGTAACAAGGGACACCTGAATAAAATGGAATCAAAGAAGAACAATTCAGTTTATAGGCATCATTCAGGGTCATACAATTTCTGTATCTTAATAGAAAATTCACCTTCCTATCCTATGTGGCCATGATGTATACAATGGGGCACATCTACTAATACTGTCTGAGTTTTAGACAGCACAAACTACACAGTTGTAAAATGTGCCAGATTTATCACAGTGACTGATGCTGGATGGTAAACCTGGCACATTGTTACTGACTGTCTTAGTTTCCAAACAAAAAATATGCCAAAATCTTAAGTCACGTCCCTTTTCCTGGCCTAGGACCACTTTTGGAAGGTACCACATTTACACCCATCTGCATCAGAAAACTGGCATAGATGGGTTAGTAAATTATGACCATTGTGTCAGTCTCAGTTTCAGTAGTAAATCGGCTGCAATGCTTTAATGCATATGCCTTTATTTTCATGAATTTATTTTTCATGAATTTTATATCTTAATAATCACAGCAATAGTTCACAATTATCTTATTTTACCCAGTAGCTAAACAAAGCTACACTGCCTACCTCAGAGCTCCTGGACCTATAACACTGTCCTCAACATAGTTGTCCCATATACCAGATGTACAGTACAGTAGACTGCAGTGATATTCTATACACAAAATATAAGTAATAGTAAAAGTAATCGAACAGTTGTATCCACCTGAAGGGGTGTTGACATTTTAAATTGGGAAATATAGCTGCCCCATAAATCTGTGATCTTTAAACTAAGTCCCCACGTAGCGAGACGCAGCAAAAAAAAAACAAAAAAACGCTGTGGAAAAAAATGCGGCGGAAACGCATTGCGTTTTTTTCCACAGCATTTTTCAAACAAAGTCCGCAGAGTTGTCATCTGTGGACTTTCTGCCCCTATTATACCTATTCGGAAACTGCCAGCATTTCCACAGGTATAATTTCTCAAGTAGACCAGAATAACAATGACCTTATATAACTCAGCAAGTCTGTATTCTGTGCTGCTGGATGCTAGAAAACTGAATTGAACGCTACCTGTGTTCTTATATTTAAAGCAACATATGAACTCTTACAATCAAATACAAAAAAGAGTCTCCAACATGTGCGGCTGGCTGGCTCAAACGGGGCAGCAACAAGGGACACTTACTCTTCACTAGAATCTTCTGGGACCGTAGATGCATAAGTAGTGGAACTGGTAAAGCTTCTCCCTGGTAATGCAGAGCCAGATGGTCACCCTGGGTTGCACAGCCCTCAAATGATCAGCTGTTCCAAAATTGCTCCTACATACACACACACACCATTACATTACCAGTGTGCATTCTTTAGCTTCCCAGCTTGCTTCCCTCTCTTTTCTCTCTACACCAGCATCCCTTGCTGTGACAAGTGATTGGAGCTCTCGGGGACAGGGGGAGAGCTGGGATCATTCTGCTTTTTTCACTTAAGAAAAAGCTGTAATCAGGGCCCGGGGGGCAGAATTGATTAGGTTGCTGCGGCCTTTAAAAGAGAGAAGGGAGGGAGAAAAATCGAATTATTGGACAGGCGCCTTTTAAGAGCCGCAGTTTTAATTTATTTTCTTATATTCAGTCAATAGATGTGTTTTTTTTTTTTTTTTTAACAAGTCCCGCGGTTTATAAATTGATTCCGTGCATGGAGAAAAACAAACAAAACCATTTAACTTCTCTGCCTTCACATTCATTTATTTCTTTGGGGTATTTTTTTATTTTACTTATTAATTTAAATTCTTGACATTTATCTAAAAATACATTAAAGTAAGGGCAGTCAAGTAAATGCAAGGACACCCCCTAGTCCAGTTCGATAGGAATTATTACGCCACTCAATGATTAATAGTGGATGTGTTGAGTACAGTACATTTAGGCTCAGGCTTTTCTGTGAAAGTTAATACAGCCCCACAGTGGTGAATTTCTCCCATGGAAATGTGTAATAGATTTGATCAGCAGTTGTTTAACAAAGTAATGGCTTTTAATACATCAATTTACACATGCGCTAAATCAATGATTGATCGCTACTGTTATGTAAGAATAGCAAACAATATGCCCTGTTTTGGTTAAAAATATGCAGTAATCTCTACCCATAGAACATGCATTTTATGCAATTAGCATTTGGTAATTCCCAGTATGTTACACTGTGATTTGGCCATGTTCTCTAAAGTTAATTATTGGTATATGCAAAGCATTCATTTTATATAGTAAAAGCCATTTGAGGCTAAGGGGCAAACACATCGCGTTTTTTTTTTTTCCACAGCGCTTTGTACAGAAAATCCACAGAGTTTTCCTCTGCAGACTTTCTGCTTCAGTTATACATATAGGGAAACCGCCAGCATTTCCTTAGGTATAATTGACATGCTGTGATTTCCAAAAACACAACAGTTTTGGAAATCACAGCATTTCCAGTGCGGGTATTTTTCTGCAATGTGTGGATGGGATTCACTAGAATCCCATCCACTTTGCAGGGACTATAAAACGTAGCGGTCCTTGCCATTGCATTTATGCCACATGAGACCCCGGCCTAAAGGCTTTAAACTTATCTTATTGGTTGTGTTCAAAGAAATATGCTGCAGTTGGATACCAGATGACTGGTATGGGCGACTTGGAAAGAGGAGAACAAGTGGTGCATACGATGGGGAACACAACCATCAAGTTGGATTGCAAAACCCAACATAATTTGGGGATTTTTGATCTTTCTATGGACCCCCTTTTTTCATATAATCTATAGATTGTATTCTGTATCTGTAATGCAGCAGAACATTGGGGCAGATTTATCATATCTTGTACAGACATTTTCTGGCATACTAAGCATGAAAAAGTCACACTTTTTTGAGCAAGTCAGGTATTTAAACAATCAGTTCTTCCTCTTTTAAGCCATTTTAGTTAAATTCCTTAAAGGGGGCATGATGAAGGGTATTTGGTGTGCGTGGTTACCACCCCCACCAGATTTATGATCAATTACATCAGTTTACTGGCATAAATGATACCTAAAATCTATGCCAGCTACAATCTGGCATGGATTTCAGTGCAGGCGCACAACCCTGCTGGGGGATGCACCCGATTTTTGACATGGTTTGTGCCTCATCATAAATGAGATGGCGCATTCTCTTGCAGTGTAAGGAATATAAAGCCAGGTGTTAAATACGCCAGTGTCCATAAATCTCTGACATTGTGATAGATAGATAGATAGATAGATAGATAGATAGATAGATAGATAGATAGATAGATAATATTAGTCTATTGTATCTTCATCAAAGTTAAACCTATACTTTTAAAACTTATTTTCCAATATAATCAATTTGGAGTTAAAAGGTATATATGAAGGTATACAAGGCAGCTGTTGCCAGCAGTCTCATTGCACAGCCTTATGGACCCTCTAAAGGTTACATACAACACTTTAACCTGTCCAATCTTACATGTAAGCAGCATGATGTCTGGCAGAGCTATGAGAGGAATTTAGACTGGAATACCTATTTTAAGTTAAGATATCATTCACAGAAAGAGAGGAAATAAACCAACACTTTCTTGTCTTCATTAGCAGTATAAGACCTGTCAAGGCCATTAACAGTTGCTCACAGATTCCACTGTCTCCAGCAGTCTGCATCAGGAATACTGAGAAAATTTAGACCCAGGAGTCACAAACGTAATTGCACCAAAATGTAAAAGCATTTCATATGCATTCACCAAATATAAAATGATGCTTTATTGTAGAAAATGTACAGCAGTCACAGCTGGAGCTTACTGTGTGCTATATCATTATTGTGGTAAATGTAAGCAGAAGGCTCCTATGCGCCATCTGGTGGTGGATAACAGCATAGAGAATTTAAGCATTCAAATTTATGTGTGCGTAGTATCAGTAAAATGGAACTACAATAAAGATTCAAAGGGAAATGGATATCATAGGTTTGGATATGTATTTATTTATGTATTATTGCCCTGTAACCCAGTTGGGTGTTTTATGGTTTTTTTTGTCAAATGAGATCATAGCTGAAATTAATCTTTTCTATAAGTAATAATGATTTAAGCAATAGGATGTGCATTATCTCAACTGTTGTACCTATATTCTCTAAAAGGCTTACCTCTGTGATGCATAGTTGCAAACCATGGCTGAGATTCATTTAGCAAAGAACTCTTTTAAGGGGAGCAGACCTTAGCTAGACTCTTTTGCCCAGTGTGTGGTATACCTGGGGCCCCACTCAAGGATTCTGTAAGCATCCTTAATGTTGGACAGAGCAGATGAACTGAACAAGGTGAGGTTGTAATGGTTACAAACTGCCTTACAAGAGGCAACTGGCCTTCTGGTTACAGAGGCTAACAAGAAGCAACACGTTTGGCTGTCCGTAAGCCTCTATATAAGAACATAGTTCTTGCGATGGTTATATGGTTTTGCAGAGGCTCTCAGTTACACAAACAGAATACAGCCTGTCTGTAGCACTTATTCCAATG
This sequence comes from Leptodactylus fallax, assembly GCA_947044405.1. Lineage (NCBI taxonomy): Eukaryota > Metazoa > Chordata > Amphibia > Anura > Leptodactylidae > Leptodactylus > Leptodactylus fallax. Next base: position 1,610,013 of record CAMRHE010000094.1, read on the forward strand.
GGCACATGTAACACTTGTAATCCAACAGGCAGATGCCCAAATACCCACACACACAGTAATCCAAAGTGCTGGTGACCATTCACTGGCAATCCACACTTACACCTATATTGTAACATCTCTGCCCGTTCGGGTCTCTGCGCCATCCTCCAGTCGCATGCTACGGTGCAGGAGGCGTGTTCATTTGTGATCCTTCCTCTTGTTGTTTTAGCACAGCTGTGTATTTGTTGCTGTGTGTCAGTTCAGCCAGTGGTATTAGTCCTCTGGTTACTAAGGAGTTAAAGTTAGTAGCTATTTGATAGACATTCCTCCTTGCCAATCAAGCCAAGGGCAGATTCCCTTTATATAATTTTCCAGCCCTCTCTTCTAGGCTTGTTATTAGATTATCTGAGTTTGCTGGCTATCATACTGTTTTATATATATATATATATATATATATATATATATATATCTGACTTTTGCTATTCTCTGTGACTACTCTTTTTGATTCTGATTCTGTACTTCACTGCTCGACTGGTTCTGGCTAGAGTTGAGCGAATTGAAGCTGACGAAATGGAATTCGATCTGAATTTCAGGAAATATTCGATTTGCATGGAATCCGGATTTCCTCACACTTTGTGGTAAAGAATCGCACAGCTTCAATCGGGATTGCTGCTTCAATAGGTATACGCTGCAATACACGTGTATTGCAGTGTATAGAAGGCTGTCAAACGTCGCGGGGAGGCCAATTGGGACCCCAATATATAATAAAACGCCTGAGATGCCACGGTCATGTTTAACCGCGGCATCTCAAGAGTTAACACCCGTGATCGGTGCTCAGCTCCGACGGGGTGTTAGAGGACAGTGTCAGCCGTTACATACGGCTGACACCTGCAAAGCAGGGTGCGCACACAGTTTCTGTGTGCGCACCATGCTTCCACCATAGTTTGCGGGAAGTTCTTCCCAGTAGCGCCGTGCTATTAGGGCGGATGTCAGGAAAGGGTGAACGCGATTCACTAATTTTTGAAATATTCGCTCATCTCTAGTGCTGGCCCTTGGCTTTGTTGATTCCCTGAATCTGTATGTTTGTCTTGTCCGTGTTTTGTGTTTACACTTGTATTGTAGGAAGGGACTGTTGCCCAGTTGTCCTCTACCGCCTAGGGTAGTTGAGGCAAGTAGGTAGGGACAGGGGCTGGGTCGAGTTTAGGACTCACTGTCTCTGTCATTCCCTTCCTCCCAGGTTTCAGCTGCAGCTACTGGGGAATTGCTCAACAGGCAATTCCCTAACAATAGGATGCACACAGTCATCCACTTTATCTCACTTGTACAGCAGCAATAGTCCTTCAGTGTACTCCTTTCTGACACTCAGCAGCATGTTTGCATATGGTGTCATAGCACATGCCACTTCAGCCTTGGTCATGATTTGTACATTCTCTTTCCCATGAAAACACAGTGTTGGTTCTTTAATCTGTGGCATCTCTAGGTTCCAGGCTGGTCATACTACACTTTCGGGGCATTACTTACCTTCGCATTGGACACAGTCTATTTATCTCTCCAGTGCAAGCAGTCCTAGCACCTAGGACATCTGGGACATGGTCTCATGCCTTTTCAGTCTAGTAGTCAGACTGCGATCTCCAGTCTCTAATTCCAGGTTTGCTCTACACTTTTGTCTGATATCGGTCTAAACTGTCTCAGAGTCACTGAATCTAGCATGCGGTATCCATTATCCAGTTAGCTAGAATGCTACTCTTTTCCCTTTACTACAACATGTAGCACTTAGCTACCAAATATATAACCAGCATGTCCACAAAAGGGCACTGTCTTGAGCTGCTTTAGAGTATGCTCCATGTGATCTTGACCATAACCATTCAGAAGACTATGCCTTAAAGGTACAGTGTATAGACATCACATTATATTGTGATATATGTGCATTTTTACACCACACAAAATGTATGCTTGGCCCGCTGGCAACCTGCAAAATGAGTACACATATTCACATAATAAATGTACAGATACGCATCATAACATAGTTATAGATACAAATTTCAAGAACATACTGTAATATGGATAACACAATTACAGGCCCACCTATCATTCTAGGCAACAGGAATAGCATAGTTCAGATGGTAGGGAGAATGCTGTCACCATCAGGTTTCAACCCTTTTACATTCTTCCCCAATAATTCTACTCTCAAAAGAGGCTACTACCATCACTCTTCTTAGCACTACATTTCTCAGACATAAAGCTACATTTCCCATATTACCCTGGTCATACCTACATATGGCATCACCCCCGATCATAGGATACATATCACTTATGTCCTTGGAAGCAGGCAGCTTTGTGACAACCTCAGGTATATGTTATACAATGCAATGACCTTTCAGTAAATCTGGAAAGTTACTTCACCAGTCAGTATGTAAATGGAAAGCTGTGGTGCAGAGGTTATCTTGCTGTTACTCTTTACGAAAATCCTTACTGTTTAAAGGGTGGGATATATTCAAGATTCCTTTTATTTTCAGCTCCAGCAGAGACTGAAGCACCATGGGGTCTGTTACATCTATGTGTAAACGCCTGAAAATATAATATTTTTCTATGATGAAATATTTATTAGAGTTTACCATAATGATTGATACCTAAAAGGTCATTTAACTCCTAGGTACGTTTTCAGTTTTCAGTATTTAGTATGGCTAGCTTATCGCTATTTCCTGCTATGTGAATTTATATACAAAAATGAGTATATGGTTATAGTGACTGAAAAGTACTGTAGTTAGGGTGGAGGTGGCAGGGCATTTTCTGCCATGGTGCTGTATCTGAATAACCAGGACAGGTGGCTTGTTTGAACCCCTTACATCTACTTTGAGGTGCCAGCAACAATGTACTGGGATTCCTTAGGCCTGATTGTGTCTGTACATAGGCCCATTGGAAGATTCTCTCAAAACCTCCTGCATATCCAAACCCTCAACACCTCCTGCCGCCTACAACTCAAGAACATCCATCGAATCCGCTCCGTCCTCACGCCTGAAACTACAAAGATGCTAGTCCATACCCTCATAATCTCCCGCTTAGACTACTGTAACACCCTTCTCCACGGCCTCCCAGCAAATACTCTCACCCCCCTCCAGTCCACCTTAAACTGTGCTGCTCGCCTAATACACCTCTCCCCCTGTTGTTCATCGGCCGCTCCACTCTGCCAATCCCTTCACTAGCTACCTGTTGCCCAGCGAATAGAGTTCAAATTACTACCGCTGACATACAAAGCCCTCCACAACCTGTCCCCTCCATATATCTCTGACCTAATCTCCCTCTACCTGCCCACACGCAACCTCCGATCCTCCAAAGACCTCCTACTCCGCTCTGCTCTTATCCGCTCTTCACACATTCGTCTCCAAGACTTCTTCCGTGAATCCCCCATACTCTGGAATTTGCTACCAAGACACATAAGACTGACCGCCACAATCACAAGCTTCAAGAAGGCCCTGAAGACTCACCTATTCAGGAAGGCCTACAACCTCCAATAACACAACTGTCACCACACAACCACCTGAACAGCCTCTCCCCTCACCTTCTGTCTCTATCCCTCTTCCCTCATAGATTGTAAGCCCTTGCGGGCAGGGCCTCTATCCCACTATGCCAGTTGGTCACTGTTAGTATTATATTTGTCTTGTATATTTTGTGTACCGTATGTAAAACCTCAAATGTAAAGCACCATGGAATTAATGGTGCTATATAAATAATAATAATAATAAAACCTAGTTGGTTAGTTTGGGTGTCAACTTGTCTCCTTTGGACTTTCAGAATTTATTAGACCAGTATAATCCAGAGACAATTGAATAGAATATTAAATGACTTCACACAAAAAAGAACAATATATAATAATATAACTCAGGGACTTATATTAAATGTATCTTTTATATTGCAGGAAATGCTTATTTAATGATACAGTACATCACTACTCATCTTAGTATGTCACCACTGGAGAGCCACCAATGTTAAACATGTAGCCAGTGGCTCAGCTTCTCTTTTACCTAGTACATCCATACTTGTACCATTCAATCTCTACTAAATGATGGCAAAATATCACAAATAGGTTAGACGGAGCCCAATGATTAACAGTGTGAATACTTATGAGGCCATTCTCGGGTGTAGATTTGGTCCTCTATTTTTACTTGCTGGAGCAATATGAGCCCCACGTTTATAAGCAGATTGCGGTTCTGGTTCTCCCTTAAGAATCCACCATATATTTCCTTTTGTTCTCTCAGCTGTTGAGCCTATGAGCACATAACAACCGCATAACAGATCAGTCTGGCATTCATCTGACTCCCCTATTGTGTCAGTTAGTGTGGAGCACTCCAGGGTGTTTTCTCTATTGGATGTGTAGTCAAGTATCTCTACGTTGTAATTCTTAAACATACATATGAAATCAGCATCTGGGTTTATTGTTTCAAGAAATTCCGCTGAGTTTGAACCTCCCGGTGGTACTTTTGTTTAAACAACCGGTCTAATAGATCCATAGCTGTCTGTACTATATTTGATTATATTCCTCACTTTTTATGCAACTGTTCTTTACACATGTGCTTATGCATATTTTCTATTCTATTTGTACTGCTCAAGGAGTAAACTGTAACTAAAGAGAGTGCAGTAAAGGCAGCCAAGGGCACAGTCGAAACAATGTTATGTTGAGAAAGAAGACTAATACAGAATAAAGCAAGTTCTATTATTTACATGGTGTCAACATGTAACAATGTCACTTACGCATACAAAACCGGGTTCCTGTTAATGTATAATATGTGTGCCGTAGTGAAATGCTATTGTTCATTTACCAGTTAGAAAAGCTACATTTAGGCCAGGCCTCACGTTGCGACAGTACCTGTAAAGTGGATGGGATTCTGGCTAATCCCATCCACAAACTGCAGAAAAAAATCTGCAGCGGAAATTCTGCAATTTCAAAAACGCTTGCGTTTTTCTAAATCGCAGCATGTCAATTATACCTACCGAAACCCTGTGGTTTTCCATAAAGGTATAATAGAATCAGAAAGTCCGCAGAGGGAAACTGTGTGGGCTTTCTGTGAAAAATGCCATTGTTTCTGGAAAAAAACACAATGCTGTTCTGCAGCATTTTTTAATTGCTGCTTGCTATGTGGGGCCTTAGCCTTAATGGCAGTAGGTAACAGTTTATGTCACATGTGTTCCTCAAATTTTTATCCTTAAAGTGACCCTTCGTTCGCAACTCTACGCACTGTGTATTGGTAGTCTAAAACACTCCCCACTGTTTTACTGAAATTGAGAGGAGAGTAAGAATCAAAGGAACTGTACCAGAAACATAAAAACAATGGTACCAGGTATTCTAGTCATTTATTGTAATATTTCTATTGTAACATGGTCGCTTAAAGAAAAACTTCATAAGATATATATATATATGGATACACCCGGATGGGCCATAAGTATGGATACACCCAGATACCATTGTTTTTCTTGTGCAATTCTCCATGTAAAGTTGAATCCAAAATGGCGGCTTTGCAGATGGCCGCCATGGGCGTCACCTGGCCTCAAATGTTTCCCCCCTCCCATGTACTAATATGCCACAAACGGTAAGGTGATATCAGCAACCACTTCCATTTTATCTGGGTGTATCCATACTTATGGCCCACCTGGGTGTATCCATACTTATGGCCCACCCTGTATATTAGAAAGTGGAAGGGATTTTGGACCCCCCTAAGTGTGACTGCTTGCTTTACATCCTCTATATCCTACACTAATTAATTATTGTATATGTAAGGTGTGACAATTGGGGGGGTAGTTTAGCATCAAAGGTGGCAGCTTCCTGGGCTTCACAGAGGTGTTGGTGGTACTGGGTGGCAAATAAACAGCATATCAGGTAGTGGCAATCCAAAATAAATGGCTTTATTCAGCTTATAAATGGAACAGGAAAAAAAATAACAGCCTAGCCCACACACAGAGCAATACCTCACTACTTGAACCCTGACTCACTTCCAAGGGCAAGATTTACTGAGGTTTCTTCTTAACAGTCTGGCTCACATTAGAGCTTAACTCAGTCTGTTGTGGAACCCAGTTCTCCTGGGACAGACCACCTGTCTGTCTCTAACTGGTCCACAGTTACCTGCTCTCTGCAGGTCACCAGCAGCTCTATCCTGCCGTCTGCACTCCCTCTGGAGTGACGCGCCCCACCTATGGGTGTGGTTGAGGACCTTTTTAAGCCTGGTTTTGGTCGCTCACCAGCGCCCTCTAGGTTCACACTCTCATAAAGGATATAAATATTTGGTATGTCTAAGTGTATCTATAGCCACTAAATTCCTACATATAAGTGTTTTACAACATGTCCTATTGACATGTCATTCCCATAAAACACTTACTCTGGAAAACCCATTTAGGATTTGAACATTTCTAAGTCCTTCTAGACTGGCAGACGGCTGGGGGATCTGAAGACAGTGGTGGTTACAAGGGTCACTATAACTAATGTTCACATTACTGCTACTGGGAGCCTCTAAATGATAAATAATGGCATGCCGTAATTGGACTTTCCTTTTAGGCTATGTATGGACACACTGTCAGTCAATTAGGGCTGATATATGTGCTTACTGGTTTGTAGCAGTGTGGAAAGTCATTACGGATTTGTTTTTGTTCGTGCAGAGGCTCCTAGTATCTTTGTTGTCTATCAACATACAAGTCCTCTTTCTGGCATTTGTTAAAGGGAGTCTACCACGTCCCCCATGCATATTGAACTGCCACCACCATGTTATAAAACACATTACAGTGATAAACAATAAACATTTGCTATGTATGTCACTTTTGTAGATTTTGATTACATAGGAGTGATGTCATAGCAGAGAAGGTCAACTATCACTGCATAGGGCATTCAGGCGGGAAATGGTAGGGGACTGTGTGTCAAAAGCAGTGCTCCAGGAACCTGATGTCCCGCCCCCAGTGCACCAACTGCCTTATTTTCATAAAACCTCAAAGTTGTTTTTCTCCAAATGTACAAAAGTGACAAACATAACAAAGGTATGATACTCACCAGTGTAATGTGCTCTGTAATGCAGTGGTGACAGTTGAATAATATGTTTGCGGGAGGTGGCAGATTCCCTTTAATAGAAAAATTATCCCTTAGTCAGTAACAACTGCAGATAGGATTCTACTCTAGTAGCATTAGACATGTCAGCAGTAGCGTAGATATAGGGACAGCAGCAGTCACAGCTGCAACCAGGCCACTAAGCCAGAGGGGTCTACAGGGGAGTTCCCCCTCACCACAAACTATATGCTAAAGCAGTTCTAGCAGCATCCTGTAACTGCATTGACAGGTCAAACCTCACAGAAAACCACACATTCATTCATGCAGCTTGGTGTTGTGTTTAGGTGGCTGATGCAGGGAGAGGAGCTCTTCACTCATTTACTTAGCAAGGGAGCTCTGGCCTCTGTATTGAAATGAAAGAGGAGGATAAGGATGAGCAGGACTCCTCTTTTTCTTCAGCTGTCCTGTCATCTCATCTGCCTCCTGATCTCTGTACTTGTTATCATTGGGCCTTCTCTCCATTATTACTCAGTTATAGTCCTGAAGTACAGACAGTGATTGTGCATGGGTAAGAATATATATATATATTATATAGTTATTTATCTACCTGTTCCTAATCCGTGATATTTTATATCGTGCCCAGTGGCTACCGGGGTAGCTGCGGTAGCGGCTGCCACAGGGCCCGGGATCTTTTGGTTTTTTTTTGGTTTTTTTTTTTTTAATAGGCCGTTACCTGCTGTAGTTACCCCAGCAGGTAACGGGCCATATTTACTTACCACTGCAATCCCCGCTCCTGCTCACGGCCGCCTGCGCTTCCCTGGCTGTGAGTAGGAGCAGGAAACGGTAAGTAAGACACAACCCCACAAACACTGCTATCGTTATACTCTTTTCAGACCCCAGAGTATAATGATCGGAGGCCCAGGGTAGGTGAAGGAACATAAAAAAACAATGTTACTTACCTTTCCTACGCTCCGCAGGCTTTGGGCCTGTTTGGTGATGTCCCAGATGTCATGTGGGCCAGGCCGCCGTCATTATGCATCGTGACGCTGGCCTGGCTCACATGACGTCTGGTCTAACATTGAAGAGGGACGAAAGTAGCGGGGAGTACATCGGAGCCAGGGGGAGGTAAGTAACATTGTTTTCTATGTTTGTATCCTCCCCTGGGTCTCCGATCATTATACTCTGGGGTCTGAAAAGACCCCAGAGTATAATAATTGTTCATGGGTGGTCCACAGTGGGGCATAATACTGTGTGAAGGGGCAACTATGGGGCATAATACTGTGTGCAGGGGCCACTATGGGGCATAATACTGTGTGCAGGTGCCACTATGAGACATAATACTGTGTGCAGGGGACAGTATGGGGCTTAATACTGTGCGCTGGGGCCACTATGGGGCATAATAGTGTGTGCAGGGGCCACTATGGGGCATAATAGTGTTTGCAGGGGCCACTATGTGGCATAATAGTATGTGCAGGAATGTGGTTTGTGCGGTGGGGCGGTTCGGGGGGGGCCCATGTCAAATGTTTGCCTTAGGGCCCATCCATTCCTAGTTACGCCAATGATCATGCCTTGGGTTTGGCTGCTGCTGAGCATAAGTAGCTAAGCTGAGAGCTCTCATATTGTAAACTATTATATAGTCGCAACTAACTTTTACAATAGCAGTATACAGAGTCACTCAGCTCATATGGGGCATAATACATGCACCAGCTGCCACATGGTGCATGTGCCTTTTCTCCAGGGAAAATTCCTATGGCCCAGGGGTATGGTGCAGCAATGTCAAAAGATATTGCTGCGGAGTTAAGATCTGCACCACCCGCCATCAAAAGACAGTGGTGGTCATCATCAAGTAAACAATACATTTTTCATGATCTAAAAGAAATCAGCGGTTGCTGACCTGGATGCATGTTTATCAGCCACAGCATAGTCGTATCTATCATTGCCCAAAAGAAATGGGAAATATATAGGAAATACTTATATTTCTACCTTCTGCTGAATCTACTCCTGGCTCAAAAAAACGCAGCAAAATCTGCAACAAAAAAAGCTGCATTTCCGCAAATTGGGGCCTCAGCCAAAAGAAGCATTCCCAAAACAAGTTTAATCAGCTGCCACATTAGTAATGCAGATGGTATAAATAGAATTACCAAATTATTTGCTTTGTTCTGATCCAACATTATACCATTTTTCGCGTGCACTGACTGTTTTGCTGTAAAGCAGGAGGAGGCAAGTTAGCATCAAGAGAAAGTTGGGGGTTGAAGAGGTTTTACAAGATTAGCATATTGATCAGCAATCACTTTCAGTCACTCTGTACCCCCACTGCTCAGCTCAGAGGCTCATGCAGGCGCTGTGCTTCTTCAATGTTTACCTCAATCCATCTAACCATATGCTATTGACGTTGTAGTGGTGGTGTGTGGTAACACAGTTTCATTGCTGTACATTAATTGGACAAAGTTTCAACACTCTGCACCTTTGCTACTGTGTAGCCAACAAACGGGTAGGTGAACTGCAGTGCTTCTATGGGGGCGGTGGCTCCATCACACAGCAAATTGGTAGGGGTCCCAATTGTTAAAACTTAATCGGTCAGATATTTATTATTTGGTATGGCTACCATTTGTAGCACTTAAAAGTAGCTTGCAACCTACAGTACAATTTGCAAAACATTAGGGACATTATTGTTCAGCCTGCTACCTTTATAGACACACCCATTTCAAGAGATGTTGCACACAAGGACGACAGCTCTGTATAGTGGCCACCATATGCTGCCACTATAAGAAAATGTACACTCTTCCAGGGAATACCTCTGTAGTATGTCAAAATGCTGCATATCACTTTTTGTATGAATTTGTAACATGCAAGAACTGATGGACACAGACACAGGACAACCTGTCATGCTTAACAGTATACTGGGAAAGAACTAAAGATACAGTGAATAAAGAAATGAATATGGTAATAATCAGATTATCTACAGGAGAGTATGCCTTCTGCGACTCTTCCTCTCCTGCAGGGCTCTCCAAGGTAGTCTGCCTCAGTTGGCCTCTCTGAAAGCCCCTTGTTCATCGTTCTCACTGTCTGTGTAGCAGCTACCTTTCATGCCAAGTACCAGGTCCAATACACTGTCCCTTAACTCCATTACCGGTGACTTTGTGCACCATCTCCTCCACTAGCGGTGATACAGCCAGCGCCTCCTAGTGGGCTGGTGGTCGGCTAAATGTTTATGAGAAAATGAGAAAAAAAAATTGCATTCCCCATATAAAAATGAAAGTACAAATAAGTACAAAGACACACTGATAGGGAATTTAGATTGTGAGCCCTATATGGGACAGTGACTGACAATGTTTGTAAAGCCCTGCAGAATATGATGGTGCTATATAAGTAAGAGAAATAATTAAATAATTCAATATGGGCCCAAAAAAATTCTATGGACAGTGTCATACTAATGTGTTCAACACCTGCCTATAATATGACCGTGTCTATTAGTCCTAAGGGTGGAAGTTTCTTATGTAGCTTGTTTCTGTCATTAAACATATTGAAAAAGAGAAAAGATTATTTTCTTGTATCACTGTGAAGCTGATAAAATATCCACACTTCACTTTCTCTACCAATCCCCCAGCAAGAAGTTACAGCATGAGTGTCAAAATTAGCTGCATATTTCTAAATGACTGTCTATGTGTATAAAGCTAGATAAAAGTCCTCACTGTCAGTCCACTACTGTATATCTTTATATTGCAGAATTTATCCCTTTACAACCCTTTTTTGCACTGTATACACTCCAGTTCTCCAGGGAACTGAAAAACAGCAGGGACTAATAGTGCCCACTGATCCCAAAATTGCACAACATCAGATAGCAACATCTGCCATAGACCACTACTAAATATAAATGTAGTCACAATTGATATGATCGTATTCCAATAGATAAAAAAAACTGGACAGGTCTTACTGATATTAACCTCAAAGTATCTGGTCTTAAAGGGGTTTTCCATGATATTGATGGAAATAGCAATAGGAATAGCAGTTTGGGACCTGCCACCTTTGATGGGGGCAGTATGCAGTCCGGGGCACTCTTATTTAGTTGCCCTTTTTTATGTCCATATGCCAACTATTGAACCTAGAATGTTGATTCTCCACTCTGGACTTTAAGACGTCGAAAACACCAGACATTTTATGGTTAATACCATTAATATCACTCCAGTTTTATTACTTGGTGTACGATTATATCAATTGTGGCTTCATTTATATTCAGCGGTAATGTGCATTGTGGTCTTTGGTCGTGTGTTGCTATCTAATGCTATATTTCGTGATTTTGAGAGCATTGGGCAATATTCATCCCTGCTCTTTTTTTGACTAGTGCAAATAAAGGTTACGTTTTAATAGCACCTCCATTTGGAGATTTTAGGTTTTTTATTTACTAGTTGCTTTTATGTCTCATGTTAAGTGACAGTATTGCCTCCAGAGCACTATCAATAACCAACCTGATTAAAAAACAAATATTAATACAGTAATTGAGGCAGTGCTGTTTATTGCTTATAAGTAAATACCGTACTGCTATCTGCATAACACATATTAGCTATGGTCAAAATATCAAGCAATATGGATTCAGGAAAAGAAGTAAATGTTTAAATATCATAACTTTACTTTCATCCAGCTCTCATTTAAGTGGCAATATTACAGATTTTCTGGAATAAAAATGATGTGTTGTAGAGTTAAAAGAACTTGTCTGAGCTTCGCTTTATTCCAAAGTTATTGCATTTTAAAGATCAGGGTTTTATCTTAATTAGATCTCATAGCTGGTGGCAGAGTTGCATTGGTGCATATGGAAAGGATAGACCAGTGGTAGTCTGGTAAGAACTGGTACTACAAGACGAAAGACTAAATAATATTTATCTTTGAAAAAAAAATGACAGACTCTCATTTTCATCAGCAAGCAGATGGTGGTTATATACAGTAATTCCCTGTAAGTAATTACCATTCTTACATTTAATGCTCACACTTTCTAATAAACATGCTATCAGACTTCTTCTGCCATCACTTGCTCTAATGTACGTGCAGCTGAAAGGGAAATGCAGAGAGGATTTAAATTCACATACTTGACATGGCTGTTAGAACAGAGGAAGGAAGGATAGCTTTCTTTCTCCCCCCCCCCCCCCCCACATAGTCAGTCATTTACACCCTTAACCCACTCTAGCTCTTGATTTTTGACAGTTATATATATATATATATATATATATCATTATACTATTAGTGTCATTAGATTTTATTATAGCCCCTTGCAAAAAATATCTCTCTACCCTGTAAATCAATCTCTCTTTAACCCCTTTGTAGACATTAAAGGAAGAATACGCGAAGGTTCTTGAGTTACAACAGGGCACCATAGGATATATGTAACAGCAACATCAAGATATAGCAACATGTTTAAGAGATGAATCCAACTGAAAATAAATTATATTTTGTGCGATGAAAGAAATTTAATATTTAACCATGGGCAAACTGTTTTAAGTACCTGTACCATGACTTGTACCAAGACAGCGTGGCTCTCTGTAATGTTTACGTTTATGCAAGTCGCTCTGCTCACTCGTACAAACTGTAACGGCGAGTGTAGATACTGTAGCGCTGTCTCATAGACTTCAATGATGAGGTAGGTAAAGAAAGAAAAACACATTTATCTAAGGCACAAGTACAACAGGGTTCTATGTGCAGAGTCTCAGGGTTAGCAAAATGGGCATAGATTTCAACAGGGGATAATGCTAAGGAATAGGGTGGTTGTGCCCATGAACCAATATAGGAAAGGGAATATTGGCATTGATTTAAAATGGGGGTTAATGGGGGCCTTTCAGCAAAAGAGGATACAACAGGAGCAAATGGGGAAAATGTCCAGAAAGTTCAATACTTAAAGAGGACCTTTCACCACCTCCACCAATTTCAGTTCTTAGCATCTGTTAATAGGCGCCGCTCCACTGATTCCAGTGCAGTTGGAATTATTTCTTTAGCCCCCACTGTTCCCGAGCAAACAATCCGGTTCGTTGTGGTGCCTGATATGCTATTTAGTCTCTGTACTGTCAGGAGGGCGGTGTCAGGCAGGAGCAGACAAGGGGTGTACTTTTGAGATCTGACACTGGATGCCTCTGATTGGAGCTCTGACTCACATCCGCCTGTCTGACACTGCCCTTCTGACATTACAGAGCTTAAATAGCACATCAGGCACCAAAACTAACTGCATTTGTTGCTCGTAAACGGTGAAGGCTACAGAGAAAATTCCAACTGCGCTGGAATCAGTGGAGCAGCACCTATTAATAGTTGCTAAAAACTTGAATTGGTGGAAGTGGTGTAAGGTTCTCTTTAAACAAGGGGGCATGGACCTCTGCCCAACTTAGGGTACAAATAATAAATGCCAGTCCAAACTGCTGATGCAAAAGAAAGAGGCAGTTCAATCCAAATACCCAACAGGTAGTTTATTCTTCATACTGTGTTCAAGGTCCATTTGTTATCCAGGCTGGGGATTGACTAAGGCTGAGATTTGCTGGGCTCCAACTTGAGGCGGTTTATGGTCTATATATTCAGTGGTAATCTCAATGGGATTGAGGGGGGTCTTCTGGTCAGGTTTCTCCCCTCTTGGCAATACACAGGTAAGGCACTTCATATACCAATGCAGTAAAAGCTGCATCTGATGGTAGCTTCAGTCTTTTGCACACCAAAGTGACCAGAGTGCTTTTGGTACAACACTCATACAGTCATATGAAAAAGTTTGGGCACCCCTATTAATCTTAATCATTTTTAGTTCTAAATATTTGGGTGTTTGCAACAGCCATTTCAATTTGATATATCTAATAACTGATGGACACAGTAATATTTCAGGATTGAAATGAGGTTTATTGTACTAACAGAAAATGTGCAATATGCATTAAACCAAAATTTGACCGGTGCAAAAATTTGGGTACCCTTATCATTTTATTGATTTGAATACTCCTAACTACTTTTTACTGACTTACTGAAGCACAAAATTGGTTTTGTAACCTCACTGAGCTTTGAACTTCATAGCCAGGTGTATCCAATCATGAGAAAAGGTATTTAAGGTGGCCAATTGCAAGTTGTTCTCCTATTTGAATCTCCTCTGAAGAGTGGCATCATGGGCTCCTCAAAACAACTCTCAAATGATCTGAAAACAAAGATTGTTCAACATAGTTGTTCAGGGGAAAAAAGTTGTCTCAGAGATTTAACCTGTCAGTTTCCACTGTGAGGAACATAGTAAGGAAATGGAAGACCACAGGGACAGTTTTTGTTAAGCCCAGAAGTGGCAGGCCAAGAAAAATATCAGAAAGGCAGAGAAGAAGAATGGTGAGAACAGTCAAGGACAATCCACAGACCACCTCCAAAGAGCTGCAGCATCATCTTGCTGCAGATGGTGTCACTGTGCATCGGTCAACAATACAGCACACTTTGCACAAGGAGAAGCTGTATGGGAGAGTGATGCGAAAGAAGCCGTTTCTGAAAGCACGCCACAAACAGAGTCGCCTGAGGTATGCAAAAGCACATTTGGACAAGCCAGCTTCATTTTGGAAGAAGGTCCTGTGGACTGATGAAACAAAGATTGAGTTGTTTGGTCATACAAAAAGGCGTTATGCATGGCGTCAAAAAAACACAGCATTCCAAGAAAAACACTTGCTACCCACTGTAAAATTTGGTGGAGGTTCCATCATGCTTTGGGGCTGTGTGGCCAATGCCGGCACCGGGAATCTTGTTAAAGTTGAGGGTCGCATGGATTCAACTCAGTATCAGCAGATTCTTGAGAATAATGTACAAGAATCAGTGACCAATTTGAAGTTGGTGATGGATATTTCAGCAAGACAATGATCCAAAACACAGCTCCAAATCTACTCAGGCATTCATGCAGAGGAACAATTACAATGTTCTGGAATGGCCATCCCAGTCCCCAGACCTGAATATCATTGAACATCTGTGGGATAATTTGAAGCGGGCTGTCCATGCTCGGCGACCATCAAACTTAACTGAACTGGAATTGTTTTGTAAAGAGGAATGGTCAAAAATACCTTCATCCAGGATCTAGGAACTGATTAAAAGCTACAGGAAGCGACTAGAGGCTGTTATTTTTGCAAAAGGAGGATCTACTAAATATTAATGTCACTTTTCTGTTGAGGTGCCCATACTTTTGCAAGGGTCAAATTTTGGTTTAATGCATATTGCACATTTTCTGTTAGTATAATAAACCTCATTTCAATCCTGAAATATTACTGTGTCCATCAGTTATTAGATATATCAAATTGAAATGGCTGTTGCAAACACCCAAATATTTAGAACTAAAAATGATTAAGATTAATAGGGGTGCCCAAACTTTTTCATATGACTGTATCTCCATGAGGAATTACAATCGGTTAAGGATGATCACTAATGTTAGTGTCTAGAGTGCTATAGTAAATCAGTCTATTGGAAATGAAGAGATGTCTTTGTTGTCTTCACAGGCTGTGTAGGTCAACATCAGAATAAACACAATGCATTCTGGTAGGGTCTCTTCAACTCACTAGAAAGCCTTGTAACTCGCCAATCACTCAGCTTTCAGACTAAAGTTGGACCCATTGCTCCTTCTCTTAAATTGTTGTTGCCGGTAACAGTATCCCCTTTGCCTTGACAAAAGTTGGCATTTCTACTTATTCCGATCTTTAGCAACTGGTACAGGGCATCAGTGTTAGAGTTGCAGAGTTTGTATTTCACCATGAAGCTGTAGCTATCTAAATGTGAGGCTCATCTCTGCTCCAGGCCTCCCAAATGAGTTGTGTTCAGATGCACCAGAGGGTTGTTAAGCTAAGTAGTCTTTGAACTTTTCTATAACAGCCCATACTATTGCAAGAAGTTCCAGCTTGAAGGAACTCTGTTTCTGGTCTTTCTATTCAGCTCCTTTGATCAGCTGTCAAAAGCTATCACTCTCTCTTTTCCGCCTTGAATCTGGGGCAGGAGAACTCCAAGATCCTTCTTGCTGGCGGCCTTATGAGAGCTTCTGCTTCATCTACTGAAAGGTAAATTTGTCTTAGTCAGCCCATTTGATAGGTATCCTCCTTTTCATCTGGTCTTTGGGATCTCCCTTTATTAGTTCTTGCAGCAGCTCAGCCATCCAAGTGAATTACGGGATAAATTACTTGTAGCAGCTGGCAAATACAAGAAAGCTTCACACCTCCTTCACTGTGGTCAAAATGGATCGATTCTTTACCATGGCTGTCTTCTCGGGGTTTAGCATCACACCTTGAGTGGTCACTCTGTTACCTAGATAACTGACTTTGGGTTGCAGCAAATGTCATTTCAAATTGGACTGAGTGGCAATATTCACATGGACTTATACCAGAACATAACAGCCACTGATAGTCTGTTGGATACTAATAGTGTGCATCTGCCTAGGATTGCCTATGCAAAGTTTTACGCCTCTGTAGGAATTGTTCCACTTTTGAGGATTTTAAGATTAGAGCAGCGAATTGAAGACTTGCCTCAGAGAGCGATATGGGATAGTGAAGAAAGCGTATAATGAGACTTTAAAGATGGATAGGTTGACACTCCTCAAACCAAAGTTGAGAGAGAGTAGGTATTAATAAAATCACATTTATCACTACCCTACATGATCAGTGGCATGAGATGAGTTCTATAATGAATCCCATTTGGCAAATTCTGACCTTGGGTCTGGATCTATGTTAACTTATTGATCCCAAAGCCTCACTTAGCTACAAAAAGAGTAATACAATTGCTAGCCATCTGGAATGGAGACATTTTGAGAGGGATGGTCTCCAAAAGACTTTTCAGGGTCACAAGCACCTCGTTTGTTTGTTTCTTTTGCACATTGCACATGCACAGCTTGCCAAATCCTATTTTATATGAAAAGCTTTTAGGGTGGGTCAGGGGAGTTGTTTGGATTACATGAGCACATAACATGTGGCACATCAGGGATGGTATATTTACTCAAGCGCACTTGTAATCTTCACCATGTGGGAAAACCAACCGTGAGCTCAAATCATGTATTACAGAGCAAATTTTGAGTATTAAGAATTACAAATAAAATGGAAGGTGAAGTCCTCAGGACCCATAAACCTTTCCAGCCCCCCTCCCCCTGGTTACATGGCACTTTGAGAAAAAGCATGGTCTAAATTACCATCAGTTAACCGAATGGGGTATCAGACACTTAAAACTTGAAATAAGAGAAAGAGTTGGACAATGTACTGTTAGCGGCCGTTCACACGTAGGAATTTGACACTGATTTGGGGGCGGATTCCGCCCCCAAATTAGCTGTAGATTCTGCCCAGATTCTGCCTCACATTGTTTTCAATGGGAGGCTGAGATCTCAGCAGGACGCCAAAAAAATAAGCGTCCTGCTCGATCTTGCTGCAGATGCCAGGGAGACTCACTGCTAATTAGGTCCATTCACTGGAATTCCTCTTCATTTTCTGCCATATGAACGGCCCCTTAAAGGAGAAGAGTTGTTGGATTCTCAGTTAGGATTTTATCAACCCCAGAGGATTAAATGAATCCTTTAACTTTGGATGTTTTCTCTGAGAAATACATCCCTTTACTCTTAAACCCTTATACTTCGCAGTACATTAATATGATTGTCATATTGGTGTTTTACACCTTAAGGCTAAGGCCCCACATAGTGGGCTACAGTGAAAAAGTGCTGCGGGAAAACCGCGGCAGAAACACATCGTGGTTTTTCCCGCAGCGCTTTTCACAGAAAGTCCAGAGTTTTCCTCTTTTTTTTTTTTTTTTTTTTTCCTTTGGCTACTGATTGGGTTTAAACCTGCATATTTTGGATCATGCCATTATATATTTTTATTTTATTTTGTCATAGCAACACTACGGTATTAATATTAATATAGTATAGGAACTTATAAACATGCCACATTATATTTTGCTTATAATTCTATACCCTTTGATATATATTCTAAGTTTTAAAAAATCTTGTTTTTGTCATTATTGCATGTACTGTTTTTAACTTTTACCGGTTGTCTCACTGTGCCCTGATAGATCAAGCGTTAATTTTGTATTTGCAGGCATAGACTCTGCATTGCATAGCTCTGAAAGCGAAACAGAGTTGTCCATCTAAATCAGCTATAAAAGGCAGGAACACCTGGCCACCCCGCCCCTAGAAGAAGCTTTGCAAAAAGTGGAACATGCAGTGCATAGTGCCAGATAGGCAGGGTCAGAATTTCCAGGGACAGGTTAGCATATTATCCACCACCTTTATATTGATACAATATACAGTGCATTATGGTATTGCATCCACAGTGCTCTAACTGATCACAGAGCAAGCTACAGTGGTGCTCAGTTCAATATATTCATCTGCACCAGTCTTCTCACTTCCAGTGTGTTTGCAGCAGTACATACACACCATTAGCTTCTAGGGATTTCCCTGCTAGTGGTGATGCTGGAGAAGTGTCTCCTTTTAACTCAACCTTGCTTTTGCTGCTAACTAGACTTACCAGAGTCTCCCTGGGAACACACTCCAGCATTACATCCACCTGGAGATTGTTTCTATTCCATTACTATCTTTCACTTGGTCATGCCACTTATTTCACTGCTGCTAATATGTCCATGACTTATTTACTTAGTCTTGGACTGATATGGTGGATTCATTACCTTCACTATTTTCCAAAGGTCGAATATACATTATAGTAGTTCAAGTTGTCTGTACATGTTTCATACTTCATAACCGGCACACAGATTCGCTTTAAGCAACTGCATATGTAGCTTGCGGAGAAGTCTATCTGGTCAGGACCTTGTTCACACACATACCCAGTTAATTCTCTCATATGCACTGGTTAATCTTTCAGGTGGTCTGTTTTGGTACACGGAGCATAAAATGGGCAATTATGACCATGTAGCCCTGTATAATTAATCCCTTTCATTGTCCAGATTGGGATAGTGGTCAGACTATAGGGGACGTCTTACCATGTGTTTATTATTAGCCTTTTCTGCCAAACATTTTAAATATTGAAGGAATAACCTTTTTTTTCCTTCTATTTTTATGCATGTCTTTTAAAAGTACTGAATAAAGTTTAAATTTTATATTAGGTTTGAGGTATATGAGGTTCTCGCCTCACAGCCTATATTGTCGCTTCCTTCTTTTTCTTTCATTTATTTTCTGCTTCTATTAACATGGTGATATACATTTAGGCATTGAGATTGTGAGGAGATTGATAGTGTCCTCCTCCATAGCTCTATATCAGTCTTGTCTGCTCCCTCAGCCTTACTTAAGTCTACCAGGATAACAGCTCTTCGGGCCTCCTGCAAATATAAGGCAAAGTCTCCAAGGGACTGACCAGGCTGCTGTCTCTTCCCAAAAGAAGTGAATCAGAAGCTTCTGAACATACTTTTTTACATTATAGCCGTTATCCTCTCTTTGACTGGACCAAAGCACAGTCTATAAGCACACTTTTTAGGTATTTATCCAAGTTACAATGCCACACGTACATGGGTGTATCAAATTCAGCTCACAGTCCCTCTCCTTTAAAGACTACCTTTTACTACCTTCACCAATTTAGGTTTTTAGTATCTGTGAATAGGTGCTGCTCCACTGATTCCAGCACAAATTGAATTTTTTTCTCTAGCCTCCACCGTTCCCGAGCAATCAATGCTGTTAGTTGTGGTTCCTTATGAGCTATTTAGACTCTGTGCTGTCAGGAGGGCGGTGTCAGACAGGAGCAAACAAGGGGTGTAATTCTGACACTGACTGCCTCTGATTGGAGCTCCGAATCATGCCCCCTGCCTGATACTGCCCTTCTGACATTCAGAGCTTGAATTGGTGGAGCTGGTGAAAGGTCCTGTTTAACCCCTTCCCGACATCCGTTGTAATAGTACATATATAATAGCTGCCAGGTCTCTGCTCTTTTTATACAGACCTGGCGCTAATGCCCGCAATTGGTGCCCGCATTGATTGCGGGCATTAACCTCTCTGGCGCTTCGGTCAAAACTGACCGAGGTGCCATTTTACCGGTGGCGCACAGGCACCGCCATTTTGCCGGGGATCACTGGCACCCGGAGCAAGCTCTGGGGCCGGCGTCCTGTTGCTATGACAATCGGGAGCCTTCTGAAGGCTCCCAGGCCTCTTTCATTAGTTTCTATTGCAGACTACTCTATGTAGCCTGCAATAGAAATGCCATTTTTTGCAATGCATTAGTGATCAGACTTCCTGGGGTTCAAGACCCCTACGGGGTCTAATAAATGCAAAAAATAAATAAATAAATAAATAAATAAAATAAAATTAAAAAAAATTAAAAGTTCAAATCACCCTCCTTTCCCTAGAACACATATAAAAGTATTCAATACTACGAAACACATACACATTAGATATCCTTGTGTCCAAAAACACCCGGTCTACAAATCTATAAAAATATTTTTCCTGTACGGTAAACGCCATAGCAGGAAAAAAAAAATCAAAAGTGCTAAAACGCCGTTTTTTCACTGTTTTGCCTCTGATAAAAATTTGAATAAAAAGTGATCAAAGCAATAGCAATTCCCCAAAATGGTATAACTAAAAATTACACCTGGTCCCACAAAAAAAGACGCCCTAGGCATCCGAGTACATGGAAGTATAAAAATGTTACGGGTGTCATAATATGGTGACTTTTAGAAAAAAAAAATTTCTCACAGTTTTGGATTTTTGTTAAGGGGTTAAATTTAAATAAAACTACATAAATTTGGTATCCTCAGAATCTAACCGAAACATAGAATACAGGTGACATGTCATTTTGGCTGCACAGTGAACACTGTAAAAACGAAGCCTGTAAGAAAGTCGCACAAATGCACATTTTCTTCAAATCCACATTCTGAATTTTTTTCCAGCTTCCCAGTACATTGTACAGAATAACTATTGGTAGCATCATGAAGAAAAATTTGTCCTGCAAACATTAAGACCTCATATGGCTCTGAGAGCGGAAAAATAAAAAAGTTATGGGGTTTAGAAGGGGGTGAGTCAAAAACGAAAAACGAAAATTTAAAAATTCCTCCGATGGGAAGGGGTTAAAGGGGTATTCCCAATCTCAAACATCCTATCCTGCTAGTTTATGTAAATTCAAGAGTTTTCCTTAATACATTGCTTTAGCAATGCTGCTTTGTTTTCCTGCTATGTCAGATTATTGCTCCCATTGTTTACACAGTGTTTACTTGCTGCATGAATTGTATCTGATAAGTCAGGTCGGAGGAATGACTCACTGCTCTCTGGGGAGGGGCTGAGTTTTCTCCCTGTTCTGCAGTCAGGACAATCAGTTCTGCTAATTGCAGTTTGCTGATAAAGGCTTAGACAGTGTGTTACATTGAGTTTACTGCAAGTCCATTCTCTGTAGAAGCATGGTAAGTGTTCTGTACAAATGTAATGTAATATACATTTACTGTGCATATTATTTGATCTGCATTTATATCAGATTTCTAGTAATCTTAATAAATAATCTCTCTTGGTA
Organism: Leptodactylus fallax; assembly: GCA_947044405.1. Taxonomy (NCBI): domain Eukaryota; kingdom Metazoa; phylum Chordata; class Amphibia; order Anura; family Leptodactylidae; genus Leptodactylus; species Leptodactylus fallax. The sequence goes on from CAMRHE010000094.1 coordinate 1,631,454, forward strand.
AAGGTAATGTCTATATCTGTTGTAATACTTTATAGTGTCCTGTTCATCAAACAGTCAAAGCCCGTCCACCAACTTGTAAATGAATACAGGAATTGAGAAGATGAGACAGAAGGGAAACTGCTGAGAGAGAGAAATTGTAAAACCCCTTTAAGCTCTGTAATGTAATGTAAGGGCCATGACAGGCAGGGGGGGGGGTGATTCAGAGCTCCAATCAGAGACAGCCAGTGTTAGAGCTCAGATTCACACCCTTTGTCTGCTCCTGCCTGACACCGCCCTCCTGACAATGCAGAGCCTAAATAACATATCAGGAACCACAAATAACAGCATTGCTTACTCAGGGTCGGGGAGAACTAGGGAAAAATTGCAACTGTGCCAGAATCAGTGGAGCAGCAGCTATTACTTGATGTAAAGAACTGGACTTGTTGGAGGTGTTGAAAGGTCTTCTTTAACCAAATTCTAGTTACAATAAAGTAAAAGTGGATATATCTGTACATAAGATGACTTCAAATAACACTGGAAATTTGCTGTTCTGTTTCACAAATCTGAAAAATTTTGTTTTGTTTTCAATAAACATTCTTGACAACCCAAAAAACTACTAATTCCCAAATTCTCTTGTCAATAGTCTCAGCTCATAGACACATGAACAGAACAGCATCAGATATTTGTCTGTATGAACTTTGGCATAGAATGTGTTAAATTTGTGACTGTGAGAGACAGGTTACATTCTTCCTTATATTGCTTTTATAATTTAGAAAAACAGGTGACAAAATAACCCACCATCTGGGGATGACAGGATAACTGTCATAGGAGTCTGATGCAGTCTGTTCCTCTGTCATTCTGTCCCTTGTCACCTCCCCTCACTGCCCTCTTATCCCATCACCTAGCTGTCATGCAGGCTGCAGGTCAAATGGACATTTTGATATGAGGCAAAGCTTGGACTGCATGAGCAAACTAAAAAATCACCACGACCTATGTTATATGAAATATCCAAAAATAACATCTAAAAACCTATGCGTAAAATACATCAGACAGCCTCGTACTATGGCAGCAGCAGGGTCCATTGGTAATGTGTAATTAAGAATTTCTGTCTCGATTCTCAATTGATGTTTAAATTGGTTCTTCTGCAGGACAAATCATGACTGATAAAGCTTAGCCTGTCGATTCTGTTTGCTGTGATAAAGCTAGTCCTGTCCCTGTATGATTCAATTATTGTAACATGCATACAAAGAGCTTTTAATAGCTCGACAGAATAATGGCAGTCTTTAAAAGCAGGTTGTAATTTCTACACTTCCACAAATACCTCTCAATTGCTGTACAAATTTAATGTAATAACATTGATTGTTATCCCCCATGAAATCTACAGTAAGAGTGTCATATTTCTCAAATTTTACTAAAGATCAGAGATACAAAAATCATTATGAGCATCTTTTTGATAGAGCACACCTCATCAGGGGTGAACCTAGCCTCTCTGCTGCCTGAGGTGACCTATAGAGAGGTGACCTATAGAAAGGCACCCACACACAGTATATCACTCACTTTACTGGCCCAAACAGCATATTATCTCCTTTACTAACCCCCCTCACAGCACTATTATGCTCTGGGATCTCCTCAGACCCTAGAGTATAATATGGAGAGGCCAGGGGGAGGTGAGGAAAAATAACAAACACTTATACTCACCTTACCTCACCTCTCCTGGTCATCTTTGCGGCATCCGACTGGTATCCGACATCCTTTTCATTCCTCTGTATGACGTCACACACCTTGGGTCACATGAGGCGTGCCGAGTGTCATGATACTCAGCATGCCTCATGCGACCACTGAAGCCCAATTACAGGCCTCAGCAGTAAAGTTCTGTAATTGTCACTCTTTGATGCTGAATCTGCCCCGTAAAGGGATAATTTTTTTTTCGAAAAGCCACTTCTTCGTCATCACTTTTCAACCAGGCACACAGCCACAAACATTTCTCCAAAATAGCAATAAGCCTGTAGCACTTACAAGTCATCAGAACGAGCTCATTTTTGTATTAAAACCATTGCTTTTTGCAATATAACCACCATGTGTGTGTATAAAATTATGGTCAAGCATCTTTCCCCAAAAAATGGTAATTTTTGGAGCAAGAGGCAATGCAATGTAGGGTTATACTTGGAGTTTGTATCCACTGTTTACCATCTGTTTTTTTCTATAGACATACAGTATATGATGCTTTCACGTTGACATAACTTTGGCTTTGTTTGCAATAGAGAACTAGAAATTGGATAGATGGATTCATAGGTACCCTGACAATTTAAGCCAATTTAAGGTGTTTAAGCCAATTTAAGTTTCATATCAAACTTTTTCCACCTGTAACAAATCTTTGGACTGAACCACCCAAAAACCTGAATCTTCAGAGACTTGCCCTTCTCTAGATTTAAAAGGTATTGAGTGTAAGAAAAAAATCTGAGGTAATGTTTATTCGCATCTAAACAATAGGTAAAGTTTAATTTACTAATACTTAAAGGGATACTCCAATTTCTTTGATCTGATTTAAAATGCTTCCAAACGCCTACACATGAATATTAGTGAATATGCATACCTCCCAACTTTCCAAGGACAGAGTCTGTAACTCTAGCCATGCCCTCTTTGACCCCTTTGTGACCCCACAAGGTTTAATGCCCCCTGTGATGATTCTGCTTAAGTGTGGCTATAACTCAGATGTATTTTGATCTCTGGGTATAGGATCTCCCTTCTTGCTTGCACTCATTCATACTATGCGCAGCTATAAGCCTAGGTGCATATTGGCAGTAGTGGCCAAGCTGGAACAATAGGGCTCCATTGTATTCCTATACAGCCCTGAGTGATCAAACAATGGTGCATTGTTCAAGCCTGGGCTGTTGATCAGATATGGCTGATAACATTGTATCAGGTCATTTGGTCTCATCTACATACAAAAGATCTGGACTTGAGGGGATTATTCTATGAGAGCAGCTGCCGCCGGTGACCTCATTCTGGGAGGTGGCATAAAGGGTATGAAAGATGAGGTAAGGGTCAGTGGGAGGAGATTATGCTATAGAGATTATGCTATGGAGTTTTGGGCTGAGACCATTACAGACTAGAGAGCTGACACAGACGGACCATGAGGAGAGGCTGCTGTGATGAGATTCTGTTGAGACTATTGGACTAATGCTGAGAGACTGTTATGAGAGCCTGCAGGCTGGATTATCGTTTTAATGCCACATGCTGAAAAGCCTCCACTGGTGACTCACACATGCCATGTGTGAGTGTTGGACTATAGAACCCCATCAAGGACATGTGTGGTAAAGTAATCATTTCACCTTTAATCCCTTTTATTTTATTTGTACTGTATCTTGTAACTAGTAACTGTTAAGGCTTGTATATATCTGCATATCTGTTCTGAACTGTATATGTTAGATTTTAATACCGACCCATTTAGGGGTTAATAAATATATAAAATTTAGAAGGCTTGTCTTGTATTTATCTGGTGAACCCGGCACTCACTGGCGGTGAGTGTGGTTTTTGTATGAAAGAGGACTCAGGGGTGGCCAAAGCGGTTTGGCGCACGGAGGATCTTTCACATTGGTGGCAGCGTGGTGGGATCTTAGGATAAACGGCGTGTGTTGGTGACCTATATCACTCACATGCTGGGGATTATGGTAATCCTATGAGACAAGCTTGGTATTAAAGCAAGCATTAAGATACAGTGAAAGTTTGATACAGTGCTGTTCCCCCCCCCCCCCCTTACTCTTTGTATTCTATCCTATCTTTTATTTGGCAAATACCAGTGGATGGCTAGTGGGCTCAGAAGCAGAGCTCCAGAATTGCTGAACCAGGCTTTTGGAGATCCTGAGCGTATGGCTGAAATGGAGGCAGCCACAGCCATGCAGAGAATCGAGCAGAGTCCTGATTTTGGGGCTAGGCCAGGAAGTGCGGCAAGCAGCCTGGTCCCAAGGATTACTTCACCAGGAGGGACCAGTAGCCTCAGCCTTGCTGGGGGAATGGCTTCAGTCTGGCAAATGGCTCTGCAGCACTTAAGCACCAGGGACCCTAACATATACCAGCAGGCGTTGCACTGGTTTCAGGAAGCTGTAGAATGAGAACGGCAGGCTGATCGTGAGGCTGCTGAGCGACAGGCAGAGAGAGAGAGGAAAGCTGCAGAATGAGAACGGCAGGCTGATCGTGAGGCTGCTGAGCGACAGGCATAGAGAGAGAGGGAGGCTGCTGAGCGACAGGCAGAGAGAGAGAGGGAGGCTGATGAGCGACAGGCAGAGAGATAGAGAGGAAGGCTGCTGAACGACAGGCTGCTGAGCAACAGGCAGAGAGGGAGTTTCAGCTTGAGCTCAAAAGGATGGAGCTCTCCCAGCAAGCACAAACTCCAACAACCCTGCACAGACCCTCAAGTTGGAACGAGAGGCCAGGCCGGAGTTCACCACAGCCGTCTGTCGTCAGGTCGGGTGAGACACACTATGCCCCGGGTGGTCCCTCCCCTGTCCCAAGAACTCTGGGCGCCCTAGTGACCTTCCCCAAACCCCAAGGGGAGGTGCGTTGGGGCCATGGCTGTAACCCGACAGGACATTTCAAGAAGGAGTGCCCCAACTACCCTGAGAACTTCCCTGCTTCTCAAGCCACAGCAGGTGGCCCATCTGTGTGTCTGGATGGGGGTGCAGGAAAAGGAATGCGGACTGTGGGACTATTGACTGATTTCCCTGCTAAGGTACTGTTGGGAAGTGATTTAGGACCTATGATGTCCCAATATGGGGTGGGGAGCACCCCAATTTACTGTGATAGACTTTCTATGACTAATGCTGATAATGTGTCTGTCATATCTGCAGAGAGGGCCCGTAACCCCCTCTCTGAGATACTTCCCATGGCAGTTAATGTAAATGCTAATGAATTGCCTTCAGCTGAGAGCAGGGAAGATGCAAACGAGCTTCCTGCAACCCAGCTCAGCAAAAATGTTATTGATGCTTGGTTCACCCCCATGCTAGGAACCAATGAGACCTTGTCTGTAGACACACCTACATCTGCGGGGGCGTTTCCCTCCCAGCTTGTTAATCTGTCTACCACAAATCTCATTGAGGCCCGGTGTGAATTAACAATTGCTAATGAAGGTACTGTCAATGTAATTGCCAATGCTTGTTGTGAAAGTGTACAGGGTAGCTCTTCTGAGTTACTGGAAGCGACTTCTACTATTTCGCCCAGTGTATCTGATGAGCACCCAACTGCTGACCATGTGCCAGGTGGTCAGATAGGCTATGTGGATCTCATGGCCGATCCAGGTGAGGGACGGACTGCTGGTAGTGCGGTGTTAGCCCGCAGCCAGAGTGCTACAAGGGTGGAGGGCGTTCCGACCCTTGAACCGTTGCCTACACCACCTGGAGTCGGTGCTAAGACCGCCATGACTAGCCTCACTCCCTTGAAGCCGGAGAAGTCCGGCTGGTATGAGACATACACGTCTCTTCGGTCCAGTTCTATTCCAGGAGTGCCCATGGCCCAAGTGCAGATGGCATGGGGTACTGGAGGTGTGATCCAAGAAGAGGGTATGTCCAATATATTACCTGTCAATGTATTGTGGGGGGGATGGTTTGGGGAAGCATGATCTCAGTCATTTGCCCAAGGTATCACCATCACCCACCCAAGTACAGGGAGGACAGGGTCCAAACATACCTGTACCAGAACCAGAGGTGCCCCTAGGTTTGGAAGCAAAGGGGGAGGTGCAGAACCCCCTAGAACTCTCCCAACTAGCGGCTAGTGTGGGGAAGACCCTGAGAGAGCAGGCCAAGGGTAGCCAGGAGAGCAGAGATTGCCAGGATGGGATCTCTGGAATGGTACCCCAAGGGCCTGAGGTCATGAGTGTGGCTCCACAGGGTTCCAGTACTCAGAAAGCGGACCCAGAACAGGCAGGAGGTAGCCAAGTGTACGTGGATCAGGGCCTGAGCCTTAGAAGTGTCCCTAGTCAGACTAGAGAGACAGAAGGGTCCGGCAGCTATGTAACATGCACCTCTCTTTTGTCTCACTCCAGCCAAGAGTTCAGAGATGCTGTCCAAGCTGACCCTAGTCTGGACATATTGAAGGCGCGTGCCGCCCAACCACCCTTAGAGTCTGACAAGGCCCGAGTCTGCTGGGACCCCGGGGGGAGGTGAGGAAGCCTTGGGGCCAGAGCCTGAGAAGCTGGAGGCGGAGGTGCTTTCAGAAGAGGGGCGTAGGCCCCTACTTCCTGCAAGCCCCATCTAAAGGGGGAGGTGTGATGATTCTGCTTAAGTGTGGCTATAACTCAGATGTATTTTGATCTCTGGGTATAGGATCTCCCTTCTTGCTTTGCACTCATTCATACTGTGCGCAGCTATAAGCCTAGGTGCATATTGGCAGTAGTGGCCAGGCTGGAACAATAGGGCTCCATTGTATTCCTATACAGCCCTGAGTGATCAAACAATGTTGCATTGTTCAAGCCTGGGCTGTTGATCAGATATGGCTGATAACATTGTATCAGGTCATTTGGTCTCATCTACATACAAAAGATCTGGACTTGAGGGGATTATTCTATGAGACCAGCTGCCGCCGGTGACCTCATTCTGGGAGGTGGCATAAAGGGTATGAAAGATGAGGTAAGGGTCAGTGGGAGGAGATTATGCTATAAAGATTATGCTATGGAGTTTTGGGCTGAGACCATTACAGACTAGAGAGTTGACACAGACGGACCATGAGGAGAGGCTGCTGTGATGAGATTCTGTTGAGACTATTGGACTAATGCTGAGAGACTGTTATGAGAGCCTGAAGGCTGGATTATCGTTTTAATGCCACATGCTGAAAAGCCTCCACTGGTGACTCACACATGCCATGTGTGAGTGTTGGACTATAGAACCCCATCAAGGACATGTGTGGTAAAGTAATCATTTCACCTTTAATCCCTTTTATTTTATTTGTACTGTATCTTGTAACTAGTAATTGTTAAGGCTTGTATATATCTGCATATCTGTTCTGAAATGTATATGTTAGATTTTAATACCGACCCATTTAGGGGTTAATAAATATATAAAATTTAGAAGGCTTGTCTTGTATTTATCTGGTGAACCCGGCACTCACTGGCGGTGAGTGTGGTTTTTATATGAAAGAGGACTCAGGGGGTGGCCAAAGCGGTTTGGCACACTGAGAATCTTTCACACCCCCGTAGCGCCGTGATAGGATACCATGCCCACTCATAGTATATTGTCCTCATTGTAACCTTCACAAAATATAATGGTCCCCCTTGTGGTCCCAACACAGTGTAATGGTCCCTGCTTGTGCCCACCACACAGTACAATGTTCCCCTTTGTGGTTTCCACACAGTATATTGACCTCTTGTGGCTCCCACAGTAAAGAAAGTAATACACCCCTCACCCCATTCCCCCAGAGTCCACTCTGCAGCATTTGAATTAGCAGGCATGATGTAGTAACATCAGTACATTGAGCTTGCCTGGTCCAAAGCAGCCAGTGGGAACACCAGGGGTGAATTGTGCAGCAAGGAGCTTTAGACTTCCTGCTTCATCGTTGTACTCAACTCTGTGTCCGGATGATGCATGTAGAGTTGAAGCATGGACACGCCACCCACGTCAGCACTCGGATAACACCTGAAATCCGAGACTGTCCCATTGAATCTAGGAGGGTTGGGGGGCATGATATATATGTGTCTTATTTTCCCCAGATATTCTTTTGATTTCTGTGGTTTTCTTATATTTTGCTGTTGTCTTGTTGTGGCCACACTTGCACACTTTGTATACAGGATCTTTGTATACAGATTCTGGCTGGGTTCTCAGAAACTCTTTCCCTGTTTGCATATAGTAGTTCCATGCCTGGCCACCTACAGTATATACTTATTGATGTTCCTATGGGGCTAATTATTATCTTGATGTTGCTATGCAGAATGAATATCAGGAACGTGGAAGAATTACAAAGTATGGCTGGGTTATAAACCAAGGTTTACTATGGCAAGGTCACATGGGCCTAAGATTTATTCATGTCTACATATCAGTTTTAGAGGGAGCAGGCTACAATATATGGAGAATTTTGTTGAAGACAAGGGATGGTAACAACCCTGTAATTATACAAAGAGGTACAAAAGGAAGCACTCACCAGTTTGCTAAAAAAAAAAAAAAAAAATCTATTTTTTTATTCCATCAAAATACAATCAGCCAAAGGGAGGTTCAGAGTTTCCAGCCATTTCGCTCTAGGATGCGCCTCCTAATGCGAATTGGCTGTTGCCTACATGCCCTGGGCTACTGTTATTGAGATGGAATAAAGAAAGATTTTTGACAAACTGGTGAGTGCCCCCATCCGTTTTCTACACATTTGGAAGTTGATATGATGTTTTGGCAGATACACCACAGGTACTTTTATATACTCTAATAACTTAGTCAGTGTTATTACTGAACAAGCAGTGCCGTCCTATTTCTATTGTCTTGAATAACCCTGTAATTATTCCAGTGTTATGTAAAATAAAAGGTGATACATTCTAAAATATAATAAACTATGAATGCTAATATGGAGTAAATGTTTCAAATAAGATCAGCAAAGAAAATATTCCTGCTCTAGTAGAGATGGAAGAACAGATATGTGATGATTCTGCCTAAATATGGCCATAACTCAGTTATATTTTGGTCTCTGAGTATAGGATACCCCTCTTCCTTGCTTGCATACTGTGTGCGGCTACAAGCCTAGGTGCATATTGGCAGTGGCGTCTGGGCTGGAACAGTAGGGCTCCATTGTATTCCTGTTAATGCTTGCATATGTCTGCATATCTGTTCTGATCTGTATATGTTAGATTTTAATACCGACCCATTTAGGGGTTAATAAATATATAAAATTTAGAAGGCTTGTCTTGTATTTATCTGGTGAACCCGGCACTCACTGGCAGTGAGTGTGGTTTTTATATGAAAGAGGACTCAGGGTGTGGCCAAAGCGGTTTGGCGCACGGAGGATCTTTCACATTGGTGGCAGCGTGGTGGGATCTTAGGATAAACGGTGTGTGTTGGTGACCTATATCACTCACATGCTGGTGATTATGGTAATCCTATGAGACAAGCTCGGTATTAAAGCAAGCATTAAGATACAGTGAAAGTTTGATACAGTGCTGTTCCCCTCCCTTATTCTTTGTATTCTATTCTATCTTTTATTTGGCAAATACCAGTGGATGGCTAGTGGGCTCAGAAGCAGATCTCCAGAACTGCTGAACCAGGCTTTGGAGATCCTGAGCGTATGGCTGAAATGGAGGCAGCCACAGCCATGCAGAGAATCGAGCAGAGTCCTGATTTTGGGGCTAGGCCAGGAAGTGCGGCAAGCAGCCCGGTCCCAAGGATTACTTCACCAGGAGGAACCAGTAGCCTCAGCCTTGCTGGGGGAATGGCTTCACACTGGCAAATGGCTCTGCAGCACTTAAGCACCAGGGACCCTAACATATACCAGCAGGCGTTATACTGTTTTCAGGAAGCTGTAGAACGAGAACGGCAGGCCGCAGAACGAGAACGGCAGGCTGATCGTGAGGCTGCTGAGCGACAGGCAGAGAGAGAGAGGAAAGCTGCAGAACGAGAACGGCAGGCTGATCGTGAGGCTGCTGAGCGACAGGCAGAGAGAGAGAGGAAAGCCGCAGAACGAGAACGGCAGGCTGATCGTGAGGCTGCTGAGCAACAGGCAGAGAGAGAGAGGAAGGCTGCTGAACGACAGGCTGCTGAGCAACAGGCCGAGAGGGAGTTTCAGCTTGAGCTCAAAAGGATGGAGCTCTCCCAGCAAGCGCAAACTCCAACAACCCTGCAGAGACCCTTAAGTTGGAAGGAGAAGCCAGGCCGGAGTTCACCACAGCCATCTGTCGTCAGGTCGGGTGAGACAAGCTATGCCCCGGGTGGTCCCTTCCCTGTCCCAAGAACTCTGGGCACCCTAGTGACCTTCCCCAAACCCCAAGGGGAGGTGCGGCGGGGCCATGCCTGTAACCCGACAGGACATTTCAAGAAGGAGTGCCCCAACCGCCCTGAGAACTTCCCTGCTTCCCAAGCCACAGCAGGTGGCCCATCTGTGTATCTGGATGTGGGTGCAGGAAAAGGAATGCGGACTGTGGGACTATTGACTGATTTGCCTGCTAAGGTACTGTTGGGAACTGATTTAGGACCTATAATGTCCCAATATGGGGTGGGGAGCAACCCAATTTACTGTGATGGACTGTCTATGATTAATGCTGATAATGTGTCTGTCATATCTGCAGAGAGGGCCCGTAACCCCCTCTCTGAGATACTTCCCATGGCAGTTAATGTAAATGCTAATGAATTGCCTTCAGCTGAGAGCAGGGAAGATGCAACTGAACTTCCTGCAACCCAGCTCAGCAAAAATGTTATTAATGCTTTGTGCACCCCCGTGCTAGGAGCCAATGAGACTAAGTCTGTAGACACACCCACATCTGCAGGGGCGTCACGCTCCCAGCTTGTTAATCTGTCTACCACAAATCTCATTGAGGCCCAGTGTGAATTAACAATTGCTAATGAAGGTACTGTCAATGTAATTGCCAATGCTTGTTGTGAAAATGTACAGGGTAGCTCTTCTGAGTCACTGGAAGCGACTTCTACTAATTCGCCCAGTGTATCCGATAAGCACCCAACTACTGACCATGTGCCAGGTGGTCAGGTAGGCTATGGGGATCTCATGGCCGATCCAGGTGAGGGACGGACTGCTGGTAGTGCGGGGTTAGCCTGCAGCCAGAGTGCTACAAGGGTGGAGGGCGTTCCGACCCTTGAACCGTTGCCTACACCACCTGGAGTCGGTGCTGAGACCGCCATGACTAGCATCACTCCCTTGAAGCCGGAGGAGTCTGGCCTGTATGAGACATACACATCTCTTCTGTCCAGTTCTATTCCAGGAGTTCCCATGGCCCAAGTGCAGATGGCATGGGGTACTGGAGATGTGATCCGAGAAGAGGGTATGTCCAATGTATTACCTGTCAATGTATTGTGGGGGGGATGTTTTGGGGAAGCAGGATCTCAGTCATTTGCCCAAGGTATCACCATCACCCACCCAAGTACAGGAGGAACAGGATGTAGGTTTGGAAGCAAAGGGGGAGGTGCAGAACCCCCTAGAACTCTCCCAACTAGCGGCTAGTGTGGGGAAGACCCCGAGAGAGCAGGCCAAGGGTAGCCAGGAGAGCAGAGTTTGCCAGGATGGGATCTCTGGAATGGTACCCCAAGGGCCTTAGGTCATGAGTGTAAAGCTACAGGGTGCCAGAACTCAGAAAGCGAACCCAGAACAGGCAGGAGGTAGCCAAGTGTACGTGGCTCAGAGCCTGGGCCTTAGAAGTGTCCCTAGCCAGACTAGAGAGACAGAAGGGGCCGGCAGCTATGTAACATGCACCTCTCTTGTGTCTCACTCCAGCCAAGAGTTCAGAGAGCCTGTCCAAGCTGACCCTAGTCTGGACATATTGAAGGCGCATGGCGCTCAACCACCCTTAGAGCCTGACAAGGCCCGAGTCTGCTGGGACCCCGGGGGAAAGGTGAGAAAGCCTTGGGGCCAGAGCCTGAGGAGCTGGAGGCGGAGGTGCTTTCAGAAGAGGGGCGTAGGCCCATACTTCCTGCAAGCCCCATCTAAAGGGGGAGGTGTGATGATTCTGCCTAAATATGGCCATAACTCAGTTATATTTTGGTCTCTGGGTATAGGATATCCCCTCTTCCTTGCTTGCATACTGTGTGCGGCTACAAGCCTAGGTGCATATTGGCAGTGGCGTCTGGGCTGGAACAATAGGGCTCCATTGTATTCCTATACAGCCCTGGCTGATCAAACAATAGTGCATTGTTCAAGCCTGGGCTGTTGATCAGATATGACTGATAACAGGGTATCAATTCACTTTGTCTCATCTACATACAAAGGGTCTGAACGTGATTGAATTAACTCATCAGACGTACTGTCGCCGGTGACCTCATTCTGGGAGGGGGCATAAAGGGTATAAAAGATGAGGTAAGAGGTCTGTAGGAGACTAACACTAAGACATTATGCAGGAGACCATCACAGACTTCCACTGAGAGAGACTTTGACTGAGATGCTACTATGAGCAGGCAGGTTGGAATGCTGCTGCTGACGATGATGAGCCTACAAGAGACTGTGAGAGACTGTAAAGAGCATGCAGGCTGGATTATTGTACTGTGATGCCACATGCTAGGAGTTAATGCCACATGCCAAGAAGCCTCCACTGGTGACTCACACATGCCATGTGTGAGTGTTGGACTATAGAACCACATCAAGGACATGTGTGGTAAAGTAATCATTTCACCTTTAATCCCTTTTATTTTATTTGTACTGTATCTTGTAACTAGTAACTGTTAATGCGTGCATATGTCTGCATATCTGTTCTGATCTGTATATGTTAGATTTTAATACCGACCCATTTAGGGGTTAATAAATATATAAAATTTAGAAGGCTTGTCTTGTATTTATCTGGTGAACCCGGCACTCACTGGCGGTGAGTGTGGTTTTTATATGAAAGAGGACTCAGGGTGTGGCCAAAGCGGTTTGGCGCACGGAGGATCTTTCACAAGATATATGTATTTATATCGATGATTTAGAACAGACTCTAGCAGACCATCCAGGGCCTTCCCATTTCTCTGCAGTCTGTGTTAGCTCATCACAAATATGTTGCTACCAGTTAGTCTAATATGATTTTGCACTTTGAATGCTTTTAAAGCATACATACTTTTTTTGTTTGTGGTAAATTGTCCTACAAGTTGATCTACAAGGAACACCCACACAACTACAAGCTTTTTTGAACTGCTCCTTAGAGTTCACATTTTAGCATATCCTATTAGGACTTCTATAATAAACTGAACAGCACTCTCTGTAAAGTTAGAGGTTGTCCAGCATAATTTTTAATTTATATGGCTGAGGAAAGGTGAAAACATTTTTAAAAACCATCCTCGCCTGTCCCCTCTGTTCCGGTGTCTCCAAGCATGGTCTGGTCCTGCTGCTCCACTATCTTGTTTTGCCGGACTTCTGCTGGGAAAAAAGATACTCAGCAGGACCTAACCACTTTGGTAGACACCAGAGGACCAGGGAAAGGTGAGTATTTTTTTTTCTGTTTACCTTCCCTGGCCTAATATAAAAAAAAATATCCTGGGCAACCCCTTTAAGGTTACATAGTTAATATGCAGAAATATCTTATGAGGAGGTCAACAGCTGGTCTCCGTACCGATCAGCAGTTTGGGGATACATCCATTCTCTGTACTATACACAGCATGGAGCCAGAAGCAGTTGGTGTCATGTCCTGTATAGTGACTGGGCATAAATAATGTAGCTCAGCATTCATTGTAGCTGGCTTTCAGCACCCTGTTGAGGATAAATAATAAATACTTGGCCAGCCCCTTTAATGTCCTTTTTCAGTATAAGCGTTCAATACAGTTCTAGAAGACACTGTAGTATAGAAGGAAATGCAGTACTCCAGTTGTGGCTTAGCTATTTCTTAAAGGTATTTCAACCACAAATTATCAAGTGAATTTTCTTTTGTGGATATTTTTGGTTGTAATGTAAAACTGCCATAAGCACAATATTATTCAATAGGCTGTCGATGGGATAGTATCTATCCCATACCAATTCAATTATTTTCACTATTGTCTATTCAACATACAAAGTATTGTTTTTTAATAAATGATCATTTTTCCCTTTTGACATGGTACACTTAATCTATTAGACTATATATTTTATATATACTGAATTACCAAATTTACTTACTTTACACGTTTGAGAAGTGTATTCCATTTACAGTATAGGGAAGATCTAATTATAGTTAAGGTGACTGAAAATGTGCTAAAAGTAATTTAGGGCCTTGATCACACTTACTAACCAATAGAAGTGTGACATACCTAGTAAAAGTGCTATATATAGAAATTTCCTCGTAGCAAACTGAACAACTTAAAGTCCAACAAATTTCTAGCTCTTCTTTTATTACTAGAAGATGTGTTAACTGTACATTTATGGGGCAAGCATCAATATTTGGCTATTTTTCTAACACATTTATCAAGATTACAAGACTTGTGAAACAACTGACCTTCAGTGCCAGAAACGAAGGTATAAGATATAGGAATTGTCAAATAGCAAACTGCGAGAGTAAATAGAATTCATACAGTCCATAGAATTCTATGGGCACTGCATAATGGATGTGTAGGATGGAGCAGTAATAGGGTTGTGTGCTTGAGGCTTTTATGGGAGAACATGATGACATGATCCTTTACACCCCGATTGCTAATGTGACAATGTGACTATGCTTGTGCAGAGGGGGAGCCCTTTATAATGTTACACAGCGCACAGCTAAAAGGAAATATGGCTAGTTTCAAATATCAACTCAGAACTCAAGAGTAAATAGATTTTCAAATGTGAGATTTATTGATAGATAATATGGATATTAGATTTGTGTTGTGATATGTGGTCTCATTTCACCAACATATACGAGACCGTATGGGCATTTAATCAAATGATGTGTCCCAAGTATAATACTTTCGCCGTAATAGTCGGCCGCCATAGCCACGTGGTTCTCAGCCATATTATACAGCAGAGACCCGGTGCTAATGCCCAAGATCAGTGTTTGCACTGATCATGGACATTAACCCCTCCAGTGCCTATTGATGGCTTCCATGCTTGTCTGCTATTTACTACGCTCTATACAGTCTGCAATAGAAGTGCTGATATTTTGCAATGCATTGTATTAGTGATCAGAACCCCTGGGGTTCAAGACCCCTAGGAGGTCTAATAAATGCAAGAAATTAAAAAAAAAAAATTAAATATTAAAAATTCAAAACACCTCCTTTCTCTAGAACACATCTAAAAGTACTTAAATACTTTGAAACACATACACATTAGGTATCCCTGTGTACGTAAACACCTGTTCTACTAATCTATAAAAATATTTTGCCTGTACGCTGAGCGCCGTAGCAGGAAAGAAAATCAAAATCTCAAACTGACGTTTTTTCGCTGTTTTGCCTCTACTAAAAATTTGAATAAAAGCAATAGCAATTCCCCAAAATAGTATAACTAAAAAGTACACCTGGCCCCGCAAAAAAAAAAGATGCCCTATGCATCCCCGTACAAGGAAGTATAAAAGAGTTATGGGTGTCAGAATATGGCAACTTTAAGAAAAAAACATTTTTTTGTTTTAGACCTTTAAGGGGTTAAAATGTAAATAAACGTATCTAAATTTGGTATCGCCGGAATCTTAGCGAAACATAGAATACAGGTGACATGTCATTTTGGCTGCATAGTGAACGCCGCAAGAAAGTCGCACAAATGCTCTTTTTCTCCTATTCCACCCAATTCTGATTTTTTTTTTTTTACAGCTTCCCAGTACATTGTACTGAATAATAAATGGTAACATTATGAGGTACAATTTGTCTTGCAAACATTAAGCCCTAATAAGGTTCTGTGAACGGAAAAATAAAAACGATATGGGGTTTGGGAGCCGGGGAGTCGAAAACAAAAATCTAAAAATTTCACCAGCAGGAAGGGGTTAAAGGATGGTATATACAATCCCCTTTAAGTACATTGCTACACTGTAGACAAGTGAGACAAGGGAAAGTGCCTTTTTATGGTGTGCATATGAGCTATTGTCTGCTTGTCTTAATGTTGGATCTAATGTTGGATATTAGTCTTTATGAGATTATCTCTCAAGCTCTGTGGTCTTTTGAAACAGGATAAGCAAACGGAGGGAAACAATGAACCAGTGGGATATGTGTTACTTGGATACCCTGTTCTTTTTTTACCTTGAAGGGCATGGGATGGGTGTAACATCTTGTTTGGGAAACCCCTGGTTTTAAATTTTTCCCTCATCTCTCTCAGTTGGATACAATCTGTATATGACAGAATTGTAATGTTGAAAGATAATGTTTAGTGGCTTCAGGATGGCAGCAGGAAAAATTTAAGAGTGCTATGGTCAGTTGGTTTGGTGTAGTGGTCCTTTTCTAGATTACCTAGTGTCTTTGTAGATGTGAATGTCCAGAAAATTGATTTCAGTCTGATGAAATGTGACAGTAAATTGCAGCTCAGGACAAATACCTCTGGTGTGCTCCCCCATATGCAAAAAATATTGTCTATATATCTTTTCCAGATTATGTATTGTTGTGTAAATAAGGAATGAGTATAGAAAAAATTGTCCTCAAAGTCAGATGTATAACAATTTGCATATGGAGGGGAACATTAGACCCCATTGCAGTCCCCTGAATCTTCAGGTAAAAGTTGTCCTGAAAAAGGAAATGGATATCATTCAAAATAAGTGATAAAAGGTCCAAACACAGTTGTATTATTGCATCATTAGTATTAGCTTTTATAATTAGGTTCCGAACCGCCTCTATACCAATGTGATGTTTTATGGAGGTGTAGAGACTGGAAACGTCCCTAGTAACTAAAACTGCTGTGGGTGAAATCTGTTTGAGTGTCCTAATGACAGACAGTCTTATCTGTTAGACATGCTCCCATGTCTAAAAGATAAGACTTAGATTTTTTAGTAAGAAGAGCAAGGATCTTCTCAAGAAAGATAGAGAGGTGTGACAGCACTGACTCTGTCGAGGCAACTGTTGGCCTCCCTAGTGGGTTCTCAAGGCTCTTGGGTGTACCTTGGGGATAAGATAGAACACAGGGATAATCTGGTATTTCTTAATGAGAAAATCCTGGGTCTTCTCATTGATGACTCTAATGGTTAAATAACTTGATGTCAACTGTTCAATTTTGTTGCAAATGTCCGATGTAGGATCACACGGTACTTGTGAATAGATTGAATGATTGGCTAATTGGTATGTTATTTCTTCCACATAGTCCTGTTTATTAAGTATAACAACCACACCGCCCTTACCGGCTGTTTTAATAATTCTCTTTTTATCCTGTAGGAGAGATATAAGGGCTTCTTGTTCTATGTGTGATAAATTAGGAGTACGGTAAAATTTACCTCTCTCAACATCTGATCTCATTGTCTGAAAGTCCTTTTTCACTAATGAAATGAAGGTTTCCAGGGCATGATTGCTCATTGGGGGCATAACAGAAACTTTTTAGTCTCAGGCCCATATCATTAATAGAGAGGAGTTGGTGTCTTCGGGTCTCTCACTCTGTTGTTCTGCAAAGTGTGCCTTAAGGCGTAGATTCCTGTGGAATCTTTGTAAATCCATATCTAACTGAAAGGTGTTATATTTGTACCAGAAGCATAGCGGGGCGGGGGGGCAGGGGGGGCGGTGGCCCCCGGGCCCACTGACTCTCGGGGGTCCACCTCGGGGCCGCCACAACACAGGTTACCCTCACATATTAACTGCATTGGCGTCTGCATGACACCAATACAGTTGAAATACATTCTCTACTCATACGTAGCTCGTAAACCACAAGCCACTTCAGGCCTGTGGCCTATGAGCTGCCCTAAGATGTCTGCGTCCTGGCACAGACGTCTGCGCGATGACATCATTGTCCTGTGCCGTCCGCGCCAGGACGCAGATCCTGCTTCTTCAGTAAGCAGCGGCGGTGGAGATTCCTCCTCGGGAGATCGGAGGTAGGTGAGTAGCATCTACTTTTTTTTTTTTTAACTCACTTTGGGCATTGTAATTGGGGGTGGGGGGATGGGGGTAATACATATAAGAGGTCAATTGGGAGCATTGGGAATTTAGATAAGAGGCCATAACTAATATAAGTGGTATTAGGGGGCTTTAATAAAAGAGGATATAAATTATAGTGAAAGGTCAGTGGGGTATGTATGAATGTAAGGGGAGATAATATTAGGGGGCATTGGGGCAGTATTAAAAGGGGTTTTCTAGGGAATAATAAAATTTACTGGTAAGGATTGTATTGGGCAAATTGGAGAGGAGGCGGGGAAGGTGAAACATAAAAAAAAAATACTTACTTGTCTCTGGGCTACCGATGTCCGCAGCCCTCTGCTGCTGTCTGTCCAGGCACACGCACGCTGCTTCCCTGCCACAAGTCCTGCACTGCACATGATTGGCCTCAGCAGTGGCTGGAAAAGACTCAGTGATGTCACTGATATACATGACTGGGTCCTTTCCAGCCAATATTGAGGCCACTGATGGCCTCAGCAGTCACGTATGGCACGCGTCTGAACAGACAGTGGCGACAGACACCAGAGTACTGGGGACAGGTAAGGCTGGGTTAACAGTAGCGCTCAGTTTCCATTTTTCGGGTCCACTTGGGGACCTGAAAAACAGAAACCCAATTCGCTTGTAAAGTGGTTACCCGTGGACCCCATAGACTATAATGGGGTCTGCTGGGTTTCTGCCCGGTTTCTGCTTGAAAAATGCGGAGAAAAAAGTCCTGCTTGCAGGACTTTTCTTTCTTTTAGGTGGCACTCGGGCATTAAAGGGGGTACACAGGGCATTATTAATTAGGGGGAATTATTAATTGAGGGGCAGTATTAAATAAATGTGGCACATATGAGCATTATTAAATTAAAAAGGAATATGGAATTATTATTCATTTCCAGGGGATTTATATCATATTTTATAATTGGGGTAGCAGCAGGATGGAGAGTTTATGTAGTTGAGGACAATGTGGGTCGGGTGCCTGGAAAAGTGAGGAGCCAAAGATGTCTGTGTTACAAATTTTACAGTCACAGCTGTAAGAAGTGGTCATGGCGGTCCACATGGAAGAGACGATAAATGTAAACCGTCAGAGATGTCACCTGTAAGTCACAACATTGTTCCTGTACTGTATTTATGTAACTGGTCTTCACAGCCCTGTGTAGAAAAACTATCTACCACTATACGGTCACCGCATAGTGATAGCGTTGGTATACCTATATTCACTTTTCCCAAGATTGCAGAGAGCTGGAACGTGGCTTATTCATGTCTCCTGTTTACATCACATCTTGGTAATTAGACTACAAGTATGTTCTAAATATGGCAACCCTGTGGTCTCTGTTTTTATAAATACTATCCTTGTTTTCACCAGTGTTACTCTGCTATGAATATATTCTATATGGACCATTACCTGTTTCCACTATCAACCATGTAATGCAACAGTGTATAGTTTATGGTATATAGCTTATCTCATTGAATATAGTTTATTTTATTATTTAATTGTGTCACAGTTTTAGATACAGTACTTATCTCATGTGATATCTAATAAGATGCAATCCCTATTTTTTGTTTGTTTTGTCGTGTCTGCTGAAGGTTTGAGATTACAAACCGAAACATTATACATTGTGTTTATTTGGATTGATACCTATCTATCAATAAATCTCACATTTACTCATGAGTGTGGAACCCTGCTCAGAGCACCACACGCTTAGTGGAGTGAATTGCATCCCTGTTCAGCCGAGGAAATATGGCTAGCTTAAGTTAGACTCCCAGTAATATTTAGTAGTTTCACATCCTTTATTTTCCAAGACAAATATTGTATTGTAATTAATAAAGACACTTTACATTGAAGTGACCAAAAATTTCACTCCCTTTGTTTTTTGACCAGCTTAGAAGCCTGCACCAGTGTTTTATATCCAGTAATGTTGTTTCAGGGACATACAATAAAGTCTTGCTCTTCATTTCTCTTCTCTGAGCATGAAGAACCATAATTCTTTCATGACCAGGGGGGGCTGCAATGCACAATGGTTTGCTGGTAGCAATACAGTTTTACAGTTCAAGCTGTCATGTGATCTGTGACTTGAACCATCAAGTGCAGTACTTCGGGTGTATGTCAGCAGGTAATATACTTGTAATGACAATCGTGGAAATGTCCCTCTGCCCGTGTAAACAGGAATTAATTGACTCAGTCATTCTTAAAAAAAATGTACACAGATGTAACTTGCAGCTCCTGGGCCCTAATGCAAAATTGGAAACAGGGCTCCCTATCTAGCAAGTGCTATTTATAAAACGTGTTTCTTTTCAATGGTTTCAAGGACTTTTGGGCTTCCTCCTGCTATAACAACTTCTTCTATCTGCACAGTTTGAAGTCCAGACATCTTTGGCCTTTTGCTTTTCAGACAAGATCTCTAAATACAAATCTCCTAACCGTCCCCTAAATAAATTAAAATGCCAGTCCAGGCCCCTAAATATGCTCAGACCCAAGAACAGACCACTAAAATAACTTAGACCCTTAGACCAGAGGCTATCAATACATTTTGACCACAGACCAGACCGCTAAACTAATTCAGATCCCAGATCAGACCTCAAAAATATTCAGACTGAAAAGCAGATGATGTAATTAACCCAGACCATTAGAATTCAGTACTAAGACCAGACCCCTTAATTATTCAGACCTGAGACCCGGCCCCTAAACTATATCAGATTCCATACCAGACGTGTAAATGAAATCAGTCTCCAGACAAGGCTCATTAATTAAATCAGACCCCTATATTCAAAACTCAGACCAGAACCCAGAAGTTTATTCAAACTAAAACCCCTATATAAATTCAGACACTGAACAAAACCATTAAGTAAATTTAGATTGGAGACCAGGTCCCAGAATAATACAAACCCCAGGCCTGTAAATAAATTCAGACCCCAAACCAGACCCATAATGCCAACATTTAGATTCTGTTTAAAAAAAACAATATAACCCATTTAAATTTCCGGTTTCGTGGATATGCTGCTCAAATTGACCACATATAATTGAAGAAATTGCTCATTTTGTAACTGCTACCTGGGGAAAAAATAGACAACAATCTTACAGTAGATTTTAATTTGCAAATAACAATTGGAATAAATGTCAAGATGTGTGGTACGTATGAAGGCAGTTAGTGCAGAGATTGACGTTGCATTCCATATTCCATACAGATTCCTCTTTCTTACCATTCTTTGTCTTTTGTTCTACACCCCCTCCCTTCATGTCAGAGCCATGGAATAGAAATCAATAGGTAAAAGAGCTGCCTGTCTTATCCCCCAAACTATTGCCGTTGTGAATCGATCACTCTTCGTGTGTTATTTATCTTGCAAGGAAGTGAAACGCCTCACAGCCAAACACAAGAGCATGTGAATTTACAGCCACCCAGAATGAATACTACTAGGCAAGTGATCCTTGGTTATAGCAACTGACACTCACACTATGCTGCAGTTACATAGGCTTAACACAAACAGTAGAACGATTAATAACGTGGTTAAACTAAAGACATTGTATAAAATTATACAAGCATCCAGTGTCTTTAATCATATTTTTTGAATGACATTCCAGGTAGGAGACAAATAAATACAGAAAGGAACATGGAATGTAAAGGGGTTTCCCATCTCTCTCTCAGCAGCTTTGCCTGCTGTCTCTTCTTCTCACTTCCTGTTTTCTTCTACAAGCTGGGGGGAGGGCTTTGACTGTTTGGTGGATAGGACACTATGAAGTATCTCAGTAGATATAGACATTGGCTATACCATGAGAGATTATTTATTATGATCACTAGAAATCTAATATAATGCAGATCAAATAATATGCATAGTAAATATGTATTATATTACATTTGTACAGAACACTTACCATGCTTCTACAGAGAATGGACTTGCAGTAAGCTCAATGTTATCTTTGTGTTTACAAAGAGAATTTACACTGTCTGAGACTTTATCAGCAAAGTGCAATCAGCTAGCGTGTTGGTGGTCTAGTGTTCCATATCAACCTGACAGGTTGCCTTTAAATTTGTCACTAAGTTTATAATATATCTTTGTAGAGAAAAATGTTCCTTTATGCTTTTATTAGGCTGTTCCCCTGTTCCTCCTCCCTTTGCTAAACTGATTTTCACTTTGAAAATCTCTGCTATCTCCATCTCAAGATGGACTGCATGTACATTACTTGTCCATAGAAGTCAATGGAGAGGGGAAGGGGGAATGAGCAGAGGCAGACAAATATAACACCAGTAACACACTTTATTCACAACAGTACAGGTCAGTGCTTCTGTATAAATGTCCTACATGATACTTTGTGTCTGGGTGACAGACAGTTATGGAGCAGAGCACTGTATGGCAACTATTTTACATCCACCAGTTCAGAGAAAAATGTAAACTACAGAGAGAGCTGTAGAAGGGGAAACTGCTAAAAGTGCATAATATTTATATATAATAATTGTAATATAATGGTCACAAATATTCCTCATGTATGTGCTACATAAAAAGTGCATGACCAGCTTAGGTTTAGGTTCAGTAGCATAGCAGAGGATCTGGGAGTTAACAACCAGAACATTATTCTGTGTTACTGGGAATCAGATCCTTAACATAATTATTAATAATATGATAGGGCATCACATACCTTGCATATTAAAGACTTAATGTTTCCTTTATTATGAGCATGGGACAAGATACTGTTGCACCTTTGCAATTGTCAAAATCATCCCCTTGCTTCTGATGAGACATCCTGAAGTTTCTCAAAGGAGTTCTACCAATCTGCTTTTCTCGTCAGCTTCAGGGAAAAACTGATTAATATAACTGTGTGGCTTCTGCTTGGAGCAGCAATCAGGTGAACGTAACCTTCAAGTGCTAATTTCTAAGTCAGAAACTTTTAGGACTTGTGAGTAGAAACATTCAAGTGCCTGAAGACTTGTGCCTCTAGGTGGCATGTCATATCATTTTGCAAAGGTAAATTAAAGTACTTGAAGTCAGATTTAGGCTAAGACCCCACATAGCAAAATGCAGCTAAAGCTGCTGCAGAAAAAAAGCCACAAAAATTTTTTTGCGTTTTTTCTGCCACTAAAATTAAAATGCATCAAACCTATATAAACATGGGCACATGCAAAGCCCATCAATAGATTTTTGTGCAACAATGCGCTGAAATACCAACAATCACACAGAAAATCACAAGTCATAAAAATATATATTAATAAATAAGGTGGGAGGACAATATGTAAAGATAATAAAAAGAGAAGCCTATATATTAACCATCCTAGAATGCTCAGACAACAAAAAACCAAAGTAAACAATTCTGCAGAAGATGGTCATGCTAAACATGTGCACATACTTGCAGCAAGAAAACCCACACAGGAGAAAGAGGAGAAAAACATACAGACCAAAGCACCGAGCAGCACTGAAGCTTTTTTTTTTTTTTTGACGTGTTGATGAGATTAACGCTGCATTTCTGCATTTTGGGTCCATAGCCTTCAAAGCAGATATCGAGGATTGGTAAAGAGGGTCTGTTTTTTCCAGAAACAGAATCACTCTTCATTGTAATGCCAAAAACCATTGACCGTTTTTCGCATTCCTGTTCAGCTCCACTCTAAGTAAATGGGGATGAGCAGCAATATCAGACATTGCCCAGGTAATGGATAAGAATGGGGCCATTTCTGAAAAATATGGACCCATTTTGTCTAATCTCATAACTCCTTTTAACTCAGAGTAGAGCAGGAAGGCATACAAGAAAAACAAGCATAAAGAGGGTACTCATAGAGCAGTATATCAAGACACAGTGATATAAGTTCAAGACAGAATTGCAGAAGGGATGCTCACCTTGGATGGTAGTACAATTAGTCACGGCTATTAAAATAAGACCGGATGCTACCAACATCATACCTCAGGATGTGGTGCCAGGCTGTACTTGAGGTGTACAAATGGAGCAGATGGGGGACCCAAAGGGACTGGGTGATGTTGTCTTCGCAGGTGCCAACTAGTGCAGAAATTGAAAGTTGAAAGTGTATTGAAGATCAGTTTATTGGAAACAGACAATGCGCTTCAAGGCTCCCAGGCCACTTTCTCAAGTCAATAAAATATCATGTCTTGAGACATGTCTGTTTCCAATAAATTGATCTTAAATATACTTTCCACTGTGGAAGTGTGGTTTCTCCACTGGTCAATGCCCGGTCCCTTTGGACACCCCTTTTAACTCAGAGTAAGGACTGGGACACTGTTGACTATATCTGTAAAGCTCTGCAGAATATGAGGGTGCTATGTAAGTAAACAAAATAAATACTAGGATTAAGTTTAAAACTAATTTACTGCTGACAGACTCCCTTTAAAATATATTTTTTTTAAATTATAGAACAAAAATGGGAAGGAGTTAACGCATTCATATTATGGTCTATAACCTGTTCCCTTATTTAACATGGGGCATCTGTTACATTGCACCAACTGAAGCATTTGCAGTTGAAAATTAATAGGGTAATGGCCGCAATACGACTTTTTTATTGTTGCATTTCTAAATTAGAATATGAAATAAAGAAATAAAATAATACAAAATAAAGTATCACAAGCCCAGGCAATTTGGTGCTTGCTGTAATATGTTATGAAAGGCAAATAAAGGAGAACATGGTTAATAGTAAAATTGGGCAACGTTAGCTTGAATTGTATGTGTTTTTCTTTTCATCACAAAAGATTGATGAAATGTGGTTAGTATTGAATGCTGCTGTCTGCTTTGCATATATTACTTGTTACACCAGGCTCATTAGCCCATTGGTAAAGCTAGTTAAATGCTTTGGATAGATATAATGCAGGAAGACACTTTTGTAATGATGTTTCAGAGATCTTTTTATCCCTTGCAAAGCAAGAGGCCTTGCTGCAAATCTTCTGACACCCTAAGTGTACAGCTACCTATTTTATTGCCCAATGTCAAAATTTAGATTGTGAGTTTTAGGGCCGCAATTCCCAGATCCTTTGGTCTTTTGTTAGACTGAGAATTAATATATAACACAGCACATCTAGCAGGACATGGAATTAATACAAATTAAATAAATAATATATAAGGACATGTATACACAATAGAGTAATCTCAAAGATTAAAAGTCCTTGGCATCACTTCATGAATGCTTATATAATGAGGGAGGAGGAAAATCAATAGAAGGGTGATAAGAAGAGACTTACCAAACACTTACTCCAATATCGGTGCTTGTAAAGTTTACAGGCATGGGTATTAACACACAGATTTGATTTTTATAAAAATGTATAGAAAATCTTGGATGAGCCTCACATATAAGTGACTATATTTCATATCAGCAGGGATAATCTGGTAAGAGAAGACATCATTTACAAAAGGGAAACAGTCCTCAGTACAATCTGCAGTTTTGCACCTGATCAGCTGTGAGACTCTTCAGATAAATGGTCATTTGACCACAGGCAAACAGAGTAAAATATTCCCTCTTAACCCATTTATCTAATTACACAGCGGCAATCAGCTGTCAATGGACCATTACAGCACTGTAAGGGAACAGGTTAAATTGCCTCAACATATGTTTTCAGGAAAATATTCCAAAAGACACAGCGACAAACTTTGTGGAAAGAGGATCTGTTCACACTGTTGGCATGGCTTTTAGAGGACCTTTGACAAATACAGTATGTTGGAACTGTGCAGAGGTGCCACTTGAAGCTCCTGGGCACCAATGTAAAATTTGTAATGGGACCCCCACTTACCATGTGATATACAGTATATATATATATATATCTATATATATCTATATATAGATATATAAATATATCTATATATATCTATATATATATATATATATATATATATATATATCAGAGTATTCTTCCAAATTTGGACTTGCTCTGGCTCCAGGGTCCAGTAGTGATTGCTACATCCTATATAGCTACATCCCTGGACCTGTGAAGGTCTATTTGCAATGGATCTTAACCACTTCAGTACCTGGCCAATTTCTCTGGTTCAGGACCAGACACATTTTCAGGTTTTTTTTCAGATATGCAGCTTTGAGGGCTATAACATTTTTATCATTTGGGTTATTCAACAAATTTTTGCATCTTTTTTCGGTGACACACAAGGTTTTATCTTTATTTTTATTTTTGCATACTTTTTATTTTTTGTTTTTATATCCAGGAAAATAGACTGTAAAACGCTGCGTTTTTTTCACCACGTTGGGCCCCGGCCGGACGGTAATAAACCTTCCCTGCCTTCTCTAGGGGAGCTCCGGCTGTAGCAACAGCTGGCCCCCCTCTTCTGCAGCTGCACTATTTCGAACACGACCATACATGAACTGGATTTCCTGGCCTAAACCCAGCCAGGTCTCCGTTTTTCCTAGTGATCTATGATGCTAAGAAAGGAGTCCCTTCCTCCTGGAGGCTATACTGTCATAATACAGACGAAGCAGAGTTAACCTAAACAACTGCATTTGGTTAAACTGGTGCCGGGTGATATCTTATCACAGAAACAAGAAAAAGTCCATGGAAAAACATTTTTTTTTTCAGTGACACTTCATTGGCTTTTGTTGTTTTCTGTGATAAGTGATCACGCTGCAGCAGTTTAACCAATTGCAGAAGTATGGGTTAACTCTGCTACATCTGTATAAACAGTATAGGACGGTGGAGTCATGAGGAGTAAGGGATACCACTATGATGCAAGCAGTCCCAGTCTCTAAAGCAGTGTTTCTCAACCTCTCAAAGCTAAGTATCCCCTTGTGAGAAATGTTCCAACCTAGTACACTCAATGGGCACACTAGTATCTGTCATGTGACAGATCCTGCTCCCAATCTCAAGTGGGGGAGAAAAACTGGAATGCTCATGAACATTACAAGCACATCCTTTTGCTTGTGGGGGCAATTGTGGCAGGCATACACTAAAAGATCTGAGGGTCTTTTAGCTTCTGGCCAGCTTTTCACTCATCAGGTCATAGATCAGAAGCGATTTGCCTATTCAGCACAGATATAATCAGCAGCTGTAGAGTAGATCCACCTCCTTAACCCTGACCCACGTCTTCTGATGCCTGCCTCTGCTTGGCAGCCACTGTGCCTCAGTACTTGAAGATGGTGGGTCCTATGGGTGGCACTAGCTCCCCAGGAGTCCGGAACATGAGAACTCACTAAATCTGCCACTTCCAGAGTAGTGGTTCTCAGGCATGACGCATACCCCAGAGACTACGTGGTGTACTCCCTGAGGTACACGTCACAGGTTGACAATCACAATACTGTTTCCAAACAGTATTTTTCCCTATGCATGAAGCCTAACAGATCTTGTTGACTTATTATGGGTCCTTCAGGTTTCAGGTTTTTGTGGATTTAATAGCGCATTCTATGTTATTCTGGTCATAAATTAGCGCAAGCGTGAATCTAAGCCTGCCCAAGCAACTGCTACAACTGACTATTAATTTTACAACTTAGTACCTTCCTTTAGACTTCTACTGCTTTTGAGCTGTCACCATCGTTGGGCATCTCCAGGGGCCATAAACTGTGGAATTTTTTGCAAGAAGGTTAATTTACACTTCACACTAGTTTTTCAAGCACAAGCCTCAGGGAGACATGAAGGGCCCATCCTGGTATGTGATGACTTTACAGAAATCTAGATCCTTTTGCTGAAACACAGTAACAGAAAAATAGAAAAAAAATATTACTCCGTTGATTTATTTATAATCACCAAGGTAAATAACGTTCTCAAGGATTCCCTTCTCAGACCAGAGGATTGTCTTGCTGGTAAAAAGAACTTTCAAGATCAACAGTTGTCATGTCCCAGGACTTGGTTTAATTCACTGACATGTATCTGTGATACTGTTTGTCTTTGTAGTTTGTCCCCTCTCTCTCTCTGTATCCTTAGCTGTGATGCTGTAGCTCCTCCTCTCTCTCTCTCAGTTTAGTTTCACTTCTTTGTAAGCAACATGTCTGCTCAGCTCCTGGTATTTCATCATTTTTCACCTACTGCTGTATGAGGTTCTACAAGATTTACTTGGATTAAAGCATCTGGAATCTTATCTACGCCTCCTCAGTTGAGTTGAACACTATCAGATATCTTGGTGTAAATTGCTGGTTAGCATAGAGACTACAGGACACTCTCACAACCTCACACTTGCAGCCAAGCTATTGAGTCAGAACAGTGAAAAATGATGCATAAAGACTGCCAGATACGGCTGTAAGACAGTTCACCAACTTCTGACAAACAGTCAGTCACAGCAAGTTACCTGAAGCCAGAAGGAATCAGCATTGTGTAAGTTGCATCTGCAGCTCAGACTCCCTCAGCATAAGAAGATTCTATCAAGCAGCCATCTTACTCCAGCAAAGTTATATTTATCCTGTTTGTGTTGCATCATGGCTGAAGGGCACCCTGAAGCACAAGGTAGCATGGACCTCAGTCTGCAGCCCAGTGAGAAGGCTAGACGCTCAATTAAACAGGTTAGAGACAATCTAGAAGGTTTAAAGCATGAACTTTCCTGTGAACTCTCAAAATGGTGGCAGGAAATACAGACTTAAGATATCTGCCATGTGCTTGCCTGCATACCATATATCACCACTAGAGAGAGCTCTGCGACAGCTTTGTTCTATGCATGGACATTATAAAATGAAAGCTGAGGAGTATGAAAGCATATTGAGGAAACTTCATACAGACGATTCCTTAGTTGAATTGCAAAGCTTCCAGCATCTCAATTCAGAACGAGACAGCTTAGTACATGAAACTAAGTTAAGGACAGAGGCAAGAATTGCACAACTGCAGGAAATGGCATCCCATGTTTCTGAGTCTACCAAGCGTTCAAAGCGTACATCTAAGTCACGTTCCTCAAAATCTTCCACACTCAGTGAGCAACTTATAAAAGCACGTGCAGAGGCGGAAGCTACTAAGATACAGGCAGCCTTTGCACAACAGAAAGCAGAGATGGAAGCTAATGCAGCAGCGATGGAAGCTAAGGCAGCTCAACAGAAAGCAGCGATGGAAGCTAAGGCAGCTCAACAGAAAGCAGAAATGGAAGCTAATGCAGCAGCAATGGAAGCTAATGCAGCTCAAAAAAGGGCAGAACTAGAGGCTCTAGAGAAACAGTATGAGCACGCTGCAGCCAAGGCAAGGTTAAGCATTTTAGAACAGGCCATCAGTGGAAGTGAAAGTGACAGCACCAGTTTGTTTGATGTGGAAGCAGAGGATCCCCTCAAGCGCACAAGAGACTATGTACTAAGCCAAAGCAGTGAATCCCTATTTGCCACAAATGTTCCTGTCAGGGACGACATTTCTCCAGAGCAACAGGGTACAGTATCTTCTGAAGCACACCGAATTCAAGGTCAGTACAATGCCCTGCCTGTCCAGCATCCAGTTTCTTCTTCCTTCATGGATTCCCAAAGCCTTGCACCTCAGCAAATGCAATATACTGATACTCAGGTAAACACCAATGTGACACCATACTACCAGACTGCAAACAACCGTCCAGTCTCACATCCATATGTGGCTAAACCTATGGACTTTAAGCTAGCTCCTAGGCTGAATGCCTACGCAGCCCCTACACTACCTACCTCTGTTAACCAGAACCCCACTAACAACATAATCACCGCTACTCAGCCAGCAACTCAATATTTAAAGTCAGAGAGAACAGACATGTCAGAGTTTGCAAGGTACATGGTTCGCCGTGAGCTTACTAAGACTGGACTCACAAGGTTCGATGACCAACCTGAGAACTACAGAGGCTGGAAATGTGCCTTCAAAACTGCAATCAGTGACCTTGGCATTACTGCAGCTGAAGAATTAGATTTGCTTATCCGGTGGCTTGGCCCACAGTCCACAGAACGTGCTAAAAGACTCAGATCCGTCCACATTTACAACCCCATACCAGGCCTTACCGCTGCTTGGGAAAGACTGGAGAAAACCTATGGCAGTCCTGAAGCAATAGAGAATGCTCTGTTCAAACGGTTGCAAGGGTTTCCAAAGATATCTGGTAAGGATCATCAGAAATTTCAAGAACTTAGTGACCTACTCATGGAGCTCCTACTGGCTAAGGCGGACACTCTCCTACCGGGCCTCAGTTACCTGGACACTGCTCGTGGGGTAAACCCGATAGTCACCAAGTTGCCATATAATATTCAAGAAAGGTGGACCACAGTTGGGTCAAGATACAAAAATGAGAATCAAGTCTCCTTTCCTCCATTTTCCTACTTCTGTGAGTTTATCAAGAACATTGCAGAATCCAAGAATGACCCAAGCTTTTCCTATGGGGATCCCAGTGTTCCTGGTTCACCTCCTATTAAGTATGACAGCTCACATTCTAACTACAGAAACCGCAGAGGCCCAGTTTCGGTGAAAAAGACTGATATTCTTCCTATACCTACATCAGCACCAGAAGAAAGCAGTTGCAACAGCAACCAAGACGAAAAGGTAGAAAATCCTAACCGTCTGTGTCCTATTCACAAGAAGCCTCATCCCCTCAAGAAGTGTATTGGCTTCAGGAGGAAACCAATCCAGGAACGTAGAGAGCTTCTAAAGAAACTAGGGATATGTTTCAAATGTTGTTCCTCTACTGAACATGTTGCTAGAGACTGTAAAATTGCTATTAAGTGTATAGAGTGTGGCAGTGAGGACCATGTACAAGCTCTTCATCCAGCCCAGCCTAGTGCCACACCACCTAGAGGTTCCCCTCCCCCAACTAAGCATGGCGGGGAGAACACAGATCAATCAGCAAATACTACCACAGTATCTTCCTCATGTACAGAAGTCTGCGGAGAAGACCTTTGTGACAAGTCCTGTGCAAGGATATGCCTAGTCAATATATACCCCAAGGGCCAACCAGAAAGGGCTCTGAGGGTGTACGCCATCTTGGACGACCAGAGCAACCACTCACTTGCAAGGTCAGAACTTTTTGATCTGTTTAACTTAAAGGGTGATACTTATCCGTATACCTTGGGTACTTGTAGTGGCATATCAGAGGTTTCTGGAAGAAGGGCCAGTGGTCTCGTAATAGCTTCTCTCAAGGGCAATTTGGAGATACCTTTGCCCACACTTGTTGAGTGCAACCAGATACCATCAAACCAAGAAGAGATACCCACACCAGAGGCGGCTTTCCAGCACCCTCATCTAAGGGCTATAGCCAGTGAAATACCATCCCTTGACAAAAATGCAGACATTCTACTTCTGCTAGGTAGAGACATTCTCAGACTGCACAAAATACGGCAGCAAATTAATGGACCGCATGATGCACCATTTGCCCAGCGCCTCGATCTAGGATGGGTAATCATTGGCAACGTCTGCATAGGTAGGATGAAAAGGTCCACCAATATTTCTTCATTTAAGACACATATGTTACCAAATGGTCGCAGCACTTGTTTTCAGCCATGTCCACATCACTTCCAAGTGAAAGAGAAGATAAGCAACAGTAAGTGGCTGCATAATCACCGAGACAACGTGAATACTTTCCTGCCTGGGGACGACACCCTTGGATTAACAGTGTTCAATACAACAAGTGATGACAACAAGCTGGCACCGGCTATAGCTGATAAAGAATTTCTCAAACTTATGGACAAGGAATTCATTCAAGATGATTCCAACAGCTGGGTAGCACCTTTACCTTTCCGCTCCCCGAGATCAAAACTACCAAACAATCTGAAGCAAGCAGTTTCTAGATTTTCCTCTTTAAAACGTACCCTCAAGAGGAAACCAGAGATGGAGAAACACTTTGTAGGTTTCATGCAGAAGGTATTTGAGAGAGATCATGCAGAACCTGCACCTCCACTAAAGGAAGGAGAAGAATGCTGGTACCTTCCATCATTTGGCGTGTATCACCCTCGCAAACCTGACCAAATCAGGGTCGTGTTCGATTCTAGTGCTCAGTATGAAGGCGTCTCTCTCAACAACCTGCTCCTCACTGGTCCTAACCTAAACAACAGCCTCATAGGAGTCTTAATCCGTTTCAGACAGGAACCAGTTGCAGTGATGGCCGACATCCAACAGATGTTTCATTGCTTCATTGTTAAGGATGATGACAGAAACTATCTCAGGTTCCTATGGCATAAGGACAATGATGTCAACAATGAAGTCATCGATTACCGGATGAAGGTACATGTCTTTGGCAATAGCCCATCTCCTGCAGTAGCGATCTATGGACTGAGAAGGACCGCCCATGAAGGTGAGAAAGAGTATGGCTCTGATGCTCGTCAGTTTGTTGAGAGGAATTTCTATGTTGATGATGGTCTTAAATCCTTACCTGCAAGTGAAGAAGTGATCGATCTCCTCTCTAGAACACAGGAAATGCTGTCTGTAGCTAACCTCAGACTTCACAAGATCATCTCCAACAATATGGAGGTAATGAAGGCATTTCCCTCTGATGATCATGCAATCAACTTGAAGGATCTTGATCTCAGTTCTGATGCTCCTCCTATGCAACGCAGCCTAGGATTGCTATGGAACATTGAACAAGACACATTCACATTCCAAGTGTCTTCTTGTGACAAACCTTTCACCAAACGAGGAGTTTTATCTGTTGTGAACAGCATTTATGATCCTCTTGGTTTCATTGCTCCCATCACCATTCAAGGCAAGCTACTACTAAGACAGCTTACCACTGAGAACATGGACTGGAACACTCCACTGCCTGCTGAGAAACAACTGAGGTCTGACTGTGGCACTAACTTCGTTGGAGCATGCAAAGAACTGCAGTTAGACAACTTCTTATCCAACAATGGGTGCACTTGGACGTTTAACCCTCCACATTCATCCCATATGGGAGGTTCCTGGGAACGTATGATTGGGATCACACGCAGAATCCTTGACTCTATGTTGATGGACCACAAGTCGACACTGCTTACCCATGAGACGTTAATAACCTTTCTTGCTGAAGTGTCTGCGATAATCAATGCAAGGCCACTTGTCCCAGTATCTTCAGACCCTGAATCTCCAATTATCTTAACCCCAGCAACGCTTCTTACTCAGAAAATTGGTACTGCTGCTACCTCTCCACGTACCTTAGATCACAGTGACATTTACAGACGCCAATGGAAACAAGTTCAACACCTGTCCAATGTGTTCTGGCACCGCTGGAAAACAGAGTACCTCCACATGCTACAGAGCCGTCACAAATGGCAGACCTCAAAACCTAATCTCCAGGTGGGTGACCTCGTCCTTCTAAGGGATAAAGAAGTCCATCGGAATGAATGGCCTATGGGTCTCATCACTAAAGTTGTCCCTAGTGATGATGGGAAGACTCGGAAAGTGGAAGTCAAGGTAACCAAGGGAGGCTCAGTGCGAGTTTTATTCCGCCCAATTAATGAACTGGTGCTTCTTCTTCCAAGAGGAGACGTCACATAAAAGAAGATAAGGACACCATTCACAGCTCATGGCGGGGAGCTTCCTTCCATGAACTAAAACCGTGTTCTTGTGAATTACAGTGTGGGTCGGTGGAGGTGTTGGCAAATTGCGGCTTCCCGACCTGAAGATTGGTTTATTTGGACTAACTGTTGATTATTGTTTGTTGTGCATGTTTCTTTTTTGTTTTTCAGGTTTGAAGAGGACCTTATGGACATCTCAGGACATTTAATGTTTGTTTTCATTGAAATCTAAAGATTTCAGGCGGGGAGTGTCATGTCCCAGGACTTGGTTTAATTCACTGACATGTATCTGTGATACTGTTTGTCTTTGTAGTTTGTCCCCTCTCTCTCTCTGTATCCTTAGCTGTGATGCTGTAGCTCCTCCTCTCTGTTCCTCAGTTTAGTTTCACTTCTTTGTAAGCAACATGTCTGCTCAGCTCCTGGTATTTCATCATTTTTCACCTACTGCTGTATGAGGTTTTACAAGATTTACTTGGATTAAAGCATCTGGAATCTTATCTACGCCTCCTCAGTTGAGTTGAACACTATCTGATAGATATCTTGGTGTAAATTGCTGGTTAGCATAGAGACTACAGGACACTCTCACAACCTCACACTTGCAGCCAAGCTATTGAGTCAGAACAACAGTATTTTTACTGTACCTACTTAAATTCCACAAGTCACTTTTTCTTCTGTCCTCCCTACAGTTTCATATGAATACTTATGAATCTGAGACAATGTCAATGGATATAGATTTGCTTGGGGTATTCTCTTCAGGCTAGGTTCACTACTGGTGTATGTCCCTTGTTATGACCCATCAGTTTCCCTTATTGATGGATACAAACAGAAGCATTTCCATTTGTACCTGCGTTCATTGAAGTCTGTTTAAATAATAATAAAAGGTCTCTTCCATTTGCTTTCTGTGCTTTTTTATGTAAAAAAAACCAAAGCAGCATGCAGCAACAGTTTTTTCCAGTGATAAAATAACCAGAAAGCAGATTGAAGGGTCCTTTGGTTTTTATTTGAAGACTGAAGTGAAAGAGGCTAGATACTGTAGCCCGATTTGGGGGGGGGGGGGTATGAGTATTATCCCTCCCGCAACAGACTCTGGCGCTGACCTGTGTGTATAATGGGACCTGAAGCCTTCGCTGAAGGGAAGAGTGGGAACATATATGAAATATATCAGTGCCTCCACCCAGGATAGAGCCTCTGTATTACAGGGAGGATCTCTTCCTGGGACTTACCCATGAGGTACAGTTAGTAGCCTTAACAAGGATCACTGTACTAATCTCACAGTCTGAAGAATACATACAGATACCACATAAGGTTATAACAGTAGCTTTATAAGAATCAACAGGGTAATAATACATACATAAAATATACTCAGAACACAGCAATACTACAACAACCAGCAAGTCCTCAACCGTCTTAGGTTATATACCCGGGTATATATATAGATATATAGCAAGAATCCAGTGCACAATACCTCCAGGCAACAGAAGAGATGCAGGGGCCCCTGTGGATGACTGAGGATCCTCGGATTCTTCCAGGAGATGACAGACAGCCGATCAGGAGATGATGATGATGATGGTGAGATTCTTCACAGGCAGCAAACAGGGCGACGGTGACGGCAGTAGATGCAGGCCTGACTACCCTAACACTGAGTCCTTAACCTGCCAGCTAAACTACTAGTGCCACCGGGCCTCTAACTAGCTAGTTGGCCTTCGGAAGCCTAACCTATCACTGCCCTGAACTATATATATATATATGGATCCCTAACTACGGTTACTAGCTAGGTCCTGTGAGTATATAGGGGGTAACACATACCTAACTATATACTGTGAAGTAAAGAGGAACAAGTGGCTCTTAGACTCCCCCAGACATAACATGTCTGTCTCAGCAGCTCTGCTCACATCTCTCCCCCCAGCAGCTCTGCCTCACATGTGTCTGACTCACTGTATTTACAAAACAAAACTTGCACTAAATGCCTGGGGTCTCTGAAGCCAAACTGCAGGGGCAAAGAAGCCAGATACATTATATACTAGTAGAAATGGCAGTTCCCTACACTCTCCCTCTGGTGAAATCTTTACGTCACGTCAAAGACATACAAAGTCATAGTATACAGTCAACATTACCAATGACAATATCAATATGGTTGCTTTTGCATTTACAGAGTCACAACAGGTTAATAGGTATACATGCCAGCAGGAGCGAAAATTGGTAACATATTGACCAAAGTGGACACTGCACCCACCCAAGCATGGTATAAATGAGGCTGAGTAGTAAATCTGGGGTCCCCCAAACTATCATATGTCAGCATAGGTGGAGGGTGTCTAATTCTCTCTCCTCTCCGTACCTCTCTCTGAGGTAAACTAGCATGTCCAGGCCCTAAACTAGGGTTGTCTGCCATGGGAGGGGATGGTGCTGGTGGCGTAGGAGAGCTAGATCCCTGCTCATCTGTAGACACAGATCTAGGTACGAATTCTGGAGTTTGAGGGTTCATAGGTCTCCCTGAAGGAGAAGATACTGGTGATCTAGGAACGTCAGGAGCCACAGTCCAATCACTCTCAGGAGTTTCAGGAAGGTCAGGTGGAATATCGGCTAAGGACTGTGGAGAATCGCAGGCCGAGCCATCATTGGAGATATCCATACCATCAATCTGAGGTACAGGCAACAAATGATTTCTATGCCAAGTCCTGATCCTCCCGTCCCGTCCTTTTATCTTGTAGACTGGTATTCCAGGCAACCGATCTACCACTGTAAAGAGTTCACTCCGCCATCGATCAGCCAGCTTATGTTTTGCAGATGCTCCCAAATTCCGTAGCAGAACATGGTCCCCAGGGTTCAATTCTCGGTATCTTACTCGAAGATCAAATCTCCTTTTATTTCCTTCATTCACTTTGGCCGCATTTTCCTCAGCCAGCTGATAAGCACTCTTAAGCGTTTCTTTCAAACGTGCCACGTATCGGTAATGATCTCGATGACTGATACCATCGGTAGAGACTCCCAACAAGATGTCAATAGGTAGCCTAGGCTCTCTTCCAAACATCAGAAAGTATGGTGAATATCCTGTGCTCTCGTGCCTTGTACTATTATAGGCATGCACCATAGCCTCCACTTTTCTACTCCAGGATCGCTTATCCTCAATTCGTAAGGTACCAAGCATATCAAGTAAAGTCCTGTTAAATCTTTCAGGAAGGGCATCTCCCTCTGGATGGTAAGGCGTCGTCCGACTTTTGCGGATGTTCAACAACTGAAGTAACTCTTTGATCAGGTTACTCTCAAAATCCCGGCCTTGATCAGAATGCAACCGGTGTGGTAAGCCATAATGGATAAAATACTTTTCCCAAAGCACTCTTGCAACAGTGACTGCTTTTTGATCCTTAGTCGGAAAGGCTTGAGCATATCGTGTGAAGTGATCAGTCACCACCAATACATTTCCAAATCCTCTGGAGTCGTTGTCAATACAAAGGAAGTCTATGCAGACAAGATCCATGGGGCCCGAACTCTTCAAGTGTCCCATGAAGGCCGCTCGAACCGGGACAGTCTTCCTCTGCAAACATCTGCGACAGCACCTACACAGACGAGTCACGGTATCTCTCATTTTGGGCCAGTAGAATCGGTCTTGTATTAGGCCATAAGTCTTCTCAGGTCCCAAATGACCATGATAATCATGCAGACTTCGGAAAATCATCTTCTGAAAGCAGCTTGGAATAACTAGTTGGCGCCTTCCAGGGTGATCATGATACAGCACCACACGATAAAGTAGGCCATTGTCTATTTCAAACTTCTCCCAATCTCGTAGAAGTTGACTGCATTCAGAGGGTAGGGATGTCTTTAACATTTCTCTGTCTTGAGAACTCACTGCTTGATAAAGAGGTCCAATTAAAGGATCAGTCTTTTGACTCCAGATCATTCGCTTTGAAGATATAGAACAACTCTCAAAGGATCCTAAAGCGGCAGGGTAGGCAAACATGTCTGGTACAGCTTCGGGACCTCCCCCAATAGAGTCAATAAGCCGAGTTTCAGAAAAGGCTACTCGGTCTTCAACTACAGCAGCCATGGCACACAAAGCTCCTACTCCAGGACTTGGCACTTCTTCCCATTCATCCACTACTTCCGGACTAGGTAATCCAGGCCGTCTTGATAGAGCATCTGCCCCAATGTTCTTAGGCCCCGATTTATACTTGAGTGTGAATTGGTAGTTGGATAAAGCTGCCAACCAGCGATGTCCTGTAGCATCGAGTTTAGCGGTTGACAAAACGTATGTCAGTGGATTGTTGTCTGTTCTTACTTCAAACGTGGCTCCGTATAAATAGTCATGTAATTTATCAACAATGGCCCACTTGAGCGCCAAAAACTCCAATTTATGTACTGGATAATTTTTCTCGCTGGGAGAAAGACTTCGACTTATGAAAGCTATGGGCCGTAACCCGGCCGGGTATTCTTGGTGCAGCACGCCACCTAATCCTTCAAAGCTGGCATCTACATGTAGCACATATGGCTTATGTGCATCAGCATAAGCCAGAACGG
This sequence comes from Leptodactylus fallax, assembly GCA_947044405.1. Lineage (NCBI taxonomy): Eukaryota > Metazoa > Chordata > Amphibia > Anura > Leptodactylidae > Leptodactylus > Leptodactylus fallax. Next base: position 1,668,838 of record CAMRHE010000094.1, read on the forward strand.
GAGCTTCTGTCAATTTCTTCTTCAACAACTTAAATGCTTCTTCACAATCCGCAGTCCACCTATCGCCAAAAAGGCTTTTGGAAGACCCTTTCTTCTTTCCCGGATCTCCTGCATCACTCTTCAACAGGTCGAGGAGGGCTCGAGCAATTTTTGAATATCCTTCCACAAATCGTCGATAGAATCCACAAAACCCCAAGAAAGATTGCAACTCCGTAATATTTTGCGGTCGGGGCCAATTCACCACAGCTTCAATCTTACCAGGATCGGTAGCAACTCCTTCAGCAGAAACAATATGACCTACATAAGTGACCGAAGATCTACAAAATTTGCATTTGTCAGCCGACAACTTCAGCCCCTCTTCTTTTAAGCGATGGAGTACTCTCATGAGTCGTTCTTCATGTTCTTCCAGCGTCTTTCCAAACACAATAATGTCATCAAGATATACAAGGCATTCCCGGGGCACTAAATCACCTAACACTCTTTCCATCAACCTTTGGAACGTTGCTGGCGCACCTTTTGTACCTTGCGGCATACGAGTGAACTGAAAGAAACCCAAGGGGCATATGAAGGCTGTCTTTTCCTGATCCTCAGGTGCCATTGGGACTTGATAGTATCCCGATCTTAGGTCCAGCACTGTGAACCAACAGTTTCCATTCAGAGCTTCCAGAGCTTCTTCAATTCTCGGCAGTGTATACTGATCAGGTAAGGTTCTCCGGTTCAGAGTTCTGTAATCCACACATAGGCGAATTGCTCCAGATTTTTTTCTTACCACCACAATAGGTGAGGCATAGGGGCTCTTACTGTCCACAATGATCCCCTGACCTTTCATTTGCTGTAGAGTCTGTCTTAACTCATCAACATCCTTTGGAGCAACTCTCCGTGGTCGCTCCCGGAAGGGAGTAGAATCGGTCAATCGGAAAGTGTGTTGAGCACTTTTAGCACAACCTACATCCATATCATCCATGGAGAACACTTCCGATAATTCAGACAACTTCTGTGTCAGTCGCTGATTCCAGGCCTCTGGTAAATGTGGATCACTCAAGTCAAGATTGAGATTAGGGATTGCATCTCGGATTTGAATCCTGCACACTTCAGCGTATGGATTTACTCCAAGCACAGGGTAGCAGTGGGCCACATTCTGGTATGGTCCAATTACAATCGGATGCGGTGAACAGTTCCTCACTGTCACACAGGTAGATAACTCCACTTTATTTCTCCAGTCCTTTCTCTCTGGGATCACCATCCAGCCATTCTGGTTAATCATTTCTTCAGGGGTTTCCATAAGGACATAACTCCCCCCTTCAAGCAAATCGGGAGCAATGCTGGAGGCTACTCTCAGAACTCTCTCCCCGCCGGCAGGAACTTCCACGGTTCTCTCACCGATATGATATACCATTCCATGTCGATAGCCAGTAGACAGGGCATCACAGAGTTCTCTAAGATCAGAAGATATATTCACCGGCTGAGCTGCAGGGTTCCAATCTCTTCCAAGAAACTTCTGAAAAGCATAATGCACTGCGGGACAATTAGTGCCAAGTATCACAGGAGCTGCACAAGAATCCCCTGTATCAGGGCAGACAAGAGCCGTAATCTTCATGGGAGCGACACTCTGATCTTCTAATTCAGGGACAGCTATAACTACTTGTAGGCTGCCATCTACAGGATATGATCCTGAATTAAGCCCCCACAATTTCATTTGTCCTGTAGACTGAAGAGGTATATCCCTCAGATACTTTTGGTAGAACGAGCGATAAATCAGGGTCACTTGAGATCCTGTATCAAACAGGGCAGGAGCGGCATGACCATTGACAGTGACTTTGACAACGGACCTGGAGCCCGCGATAGCGCCTCTGGTATTTACTCGGCCCGCCTTCCTTCGGTGTCTTTGATTCTGAATAGAGAAGACAGCACTGTGTCCCAATCCCTCACTGTCCTCCGTACACTGTCTGGCAGTATGACCCGTCTGACCACATTTATAACAGGTTGTAGCATCCTTCCTCCATTGAGTGGCAGTGGGTGGAGTGGCGGACTGTCTAAGTTCTGACCGCTCCGCTGGTTTGTCCTTGTTTGAATTAGGAACAACATCTTCTTTAGAGATGCTTTTCGCTTTCTTAGGGGTACTAAAACTAATGTCAGCTTCTTGTTTCTTCACTAACTTCATTAAGTCAGGAAATGGAAGGACTCTATCAGATAGTAAGACCTTGAGTACTTGAGCAAGAGGATGATGAGGTTGTAACCCTCTCACCAACTGACTGGTTCTCATAGCGTCTACCTCTGAAGTAGATATAGCTGCGTGGTACACCAGACGTGAAAGAAGTAACTGTAAACGGTTAATAAAAGTAGAGACATTTTCCCCTTCTTTTTGACGAACCATTCGGTAATCAGTAACCATCTGGGCAAGGTCATAGTATGGCTCAAAGTGATCAGACAGTACTTGTATATAGTCCAATGCACTCACTCCTTCATGAGAGTCTCTGTACAAGCGGATCAATTCTGCAGCAGGAGACCGCAAACTTTCACTGATACGCTGCCGCTTGCCTTCTTCAGAGCAAGACCATTCCTTCAGGCATTGGAGAGTATGTTCTTTCCATATCTCAAAGTTTTCCTCCCCTTGTGGTACTGGGACATTTCCAGAGAATACTTTTAGTTTCTTGTAGTGAGTGGCCTGCAGGCCCTGAGCTAACATTTCAGTCAGCCTGGCTAAAGTGCTAATAGCACTGTCACTAGAGGAACTGCTAGCGACGGCCATACTGGGGGGGTAACTGGCTGAGCGGGGTTCTTCCTTTACCTGAACCAGGGGAGGAACAGGAGGTCGGTAATCCCATGTAGTAGCTAGTGGGAGGTTCCCCTCTGAGCTATATCGCTTCTCCATATCAATGACTATTCCCACTTCTAAATCTCAGCAGTGCCTCCAAATGTAGCCCTATTTGGGGGGGGGGTATGAGTATTATCCCTCCCGCAACAGACTCTGGCGCTGACCTGTGTGTATAATGGGACCTGAAGCCTTCGCTGAAGGGAAGAGTGGGAACATATATGAAATATATCAGTGCCTCCACCCAGGATAGAGCCTCTGTATTACAGGGAGGATCTCTTCCTGGGACTTACCCATGAGGTACAGTTAGTAGCCTTAACAAGGATCACTGTACTAATCTCACAGTCTGAAGAATACATACAGATACCACATAAGGTTATAACAGTAGCTTTATAAGAATCAACAGGGTAATAATACATACATAAAATATACTCAGAACACAGCAATACTACAACAACCAGCAAGTCCTCAACCGTCTTAGGTTATATACCCGGGTATATATATAGATATATAGCAAGAGTCCAGTGCACAATACCTCCAGGCAACAGAAGAGATGCAGGGGCCCCTGTGGATGACTGTGGATCCTCGGATTCTTCCAGGAGATGACAGACAGCCGATCAGGAGATGATGATGATGATGGTGAGATTCTTCACAGGCAGCAAACAGGGCGACGGTGACGGCAGTAGATGCAGGCCTGACTACCCTAACACTGAGTCCTTAACCTGCCAGCTAAACTACTAGTGCCACCGGGCCTCTAACTAGCTAGTTGGCCTTCGGAAGCCTAACCTATCACTGCCCTGAACTATATATATATATATATGGATCCCTAACTACGGTTACTAGCTAGGTCCTGTGAGTATATAGGGGGTAACACATACCTAACTATATACTGTGAAGTAAAGAGGAACAAGTGGCTCTTAGACTCCCCCAGACATAACATGTCTGTCTCAGCAGCTCTGCTCACATCTCTCCCCCCAGCAGCTCTGCCTCACATGTGTCTGACTCACTGTATTTACAAAACAAAACTTGCACTAAATGCCTGGGGTCTCTGAAGCCAAACTGCAGGGGCAAAGAAGCCAGATACATTATATACTAGTAGAAATGGCAGTTCCCTACAATACAAATGAAAAGTTTTTAGTGTCTATTGTTATGATCCTCTGATGGATCAGAATAATAGATGTTCCGGATTGTCAATGGAGCTTTAGGGAAAAAGGCAAGAAGAACTAGCACAACATATTGATATAATACAGAGTCCCTCCGACTTAGGCCTCATGCACACGACCATGTGCACAGTCAGTGTGCTAGGTGTGTTTATTATAGATAGCACATTGACCCGTTCATTTCTATGGCCCTATACACACCACTGTGCACTGTATGTGGCCGTGAGCAAAACTCAGGACAAGTTCTATTCCTGCGTTTTGCAGCCCATGCTCACTGGCCTCAATGAATTGGGCTGCGGAGCCACAGGCGGCGTGCAGGGGTGGCAATGGATGTGATCCATGTGCCATCCATACTGTTCAATCGTGGCGCGACAGCATGCACATGGTCGCGTGCATGTTGCCTTAGTAGTATACAGAGGTATACACATGAATATGGGCACATGTAGCTGACAACTGTACAGCACTGACTGATGATACAGCAGTTACATCTTGCTATGGGTCAATTCAAACACTCACAATTTTCACACAATTTTTTTTTTAATTCCCAGCACTCCCTCTCCCCTTGTGTTCCAGGAGACCAGACAAGTTAACCCCCTCTTCCTCTCTTTCCTGAGTGTGACTATAAGACAACTAGATAGAGCAGCAGCCTTCCCCTCTGCCCTGTCTTTAGTAGGACAAAAGACAATGTATCCCCTAGCCAGCCACCACCTGAAGATGGAGCAGATCAGCAGGAGATTCTGCAGGATTTCCACAAGACTGTTTCAGAATCATGCGGAAACCTCTGCAGAGTGACAAGCAGTGAGGGTAACTATATTGTATCGTTCACTTCTAGCTTTAGCGTTCCTTTAATGAATATTGATCTGCTTGCTGCATTGTCTAGTTTTCCATTGTGTTCTTTACTGCATTTCTGTCCACACAATGTCCAGTTCCTGTCGGATCAGTGTACATATAAAGTCCAGTATTAAAGCCCTGCCTCTGCACTTGCCTTTTAGCTCTCTTCTGCTTATTGTAGTAGGTCTTTTCTACAGCACATGATCATCAAGAGTGGCAAGGACTATTCATTCTCTATAGGTCACCTCTATTTCACTTTGCTGTTTTGTCAAATAAGTTTCTGTCATTGATACGCCTTTATTACAGAGCATCTGTCGTACAGCATCACCTCTCGCAGTGCTCATATTGTCTCAGACATCTTGTGTTTGGTGTTGCTGCTCGGAATACATTAGCTGAACACTTCAATGTATTATAGGACAGAGAATAAATAAAAAGTACATGAACGTCGTCTCTCACTAATTGCCACGGCACACTCACTGCTGGCTCTAATGTGCAGTAATACTCTCCAAATATATCCAGCTCAGAGCATCAAGTGCTCCTATAAACTGTTTGCTCGAGTTTGTGGAAAACACTTTGAATATTTACTTTCTGCTGCTGAGGGAAATAGCAAGGTGAGTGCTTGCCCAAATGAGATGTATTCATTCCTAAACATGGCACGTATTTAATCATTGGTGCCAGGCGATCTGAACCAATGTACTATAAAACAATCAATTATTTTATAGTACATCAATCAATTGTTTATGTTTTATAGAGGAGCCCATTCTGAGTAGCCTTTATAGAATAAGGTATGAGCCGAACCGTGAAGATCAAAATGGGCAATAACATTGTCACAGCAAAGAGGGTAGTAGTCATAAATGCACCCCAATGTATGTGGGCCACATTAGGGAACTTCATTCCTTTTTTTATGGATAAGACTATACAAATTTCTATTGTACTGTCCACAGATCCTATGTACGAGTATGGTATGGTGACATACAGTAAAACCCAGAGGTGTTGCTAAAGGGGATGCAGCGGTAGCCGCCACTACCTGACCATGGACCATAAGGGGGCCCCAGAGGTTCCTCTGCCACAAAAAATATACCGCTATTCTAAAAGGCACGTACCAAGGTCCCATTACAGATTTTGCATTGGGACCCAGCAACTTAGGCTTTACCAGAGGCATAACTTTTTCTATGGTTAAGGCCCCAGTTATGGGAACCCAGCGTGTTTGGCTGTTTAAACTCATCCACACATTGCAGGAAAAAAAAGCTACAGAAAAGCAGCATGAATTTTTGAAAAATGCAGCATGGTCATTTTAGCTGCAAAATTACAAGGGAACAATGGCTAAGGCCCAACATTGCGTTGGAAATGCAGAGGAAGAAAACGCTGCATTTTACATTACTATCAAAGTGAATATTTCCTTAATCTCATCCACACACTGTGGGAAAAAGAGCTGTGGAAAAGTTGCATTTTCAAAAAACGCAGTATATTTATTTTAGCTGCAGAATCGCGAGTGTTTACCTTATATACTGTATTTAATAAGGGAAGAAAAGGTGTCGAAAATGCAGCAAAAGCTCAAACGCTGCGTAAAAGAAGCACAATGATTTCATTGCACTTTTTAACGTTGTTTCGATACGTGGGGCTTTAGCCTAAAACTGGGTTCACACCGCTAAAACTGGGTTCATCGCTTTTTTGCTTAAGAATTGTGCACAGTTTTCAACTGCAGTAATAGTAGCACATTACTATGTATTTTAATTGTATGCTAATGAACAGTGGATAGTTGAAGGTCATCAATATTTAATGGGGTATTCTGGTTACAAGTTACCCCCTATCCTGTGGATAGGGATTAACCTGCTGATCAGTTGGGGTACAACTGCTGGGACCTCCACCAATCATGAAAACTGTCGTGCTCTGCACGCCAGTATGAATGGAGTGGAAGGCTGGAAATGCGTGCCGGCTCTATATTTATTTCAATGGAAACCACCAGAGATAGCTGAAATACAATGCTCGGCTAACTCCAGCGGTTCCCATTGAAATGCATAAAGGTTGAATGCATTTCTGACTTCAGCTCCAATTAAACAAAACACCCTAGTTCTCATGACATGTGGAGGTTCTGGTGGTTGGGCTTCCCATATAATCTGGATAGAGGGTAATTTGTTGTGACCACATTTTGCAGAAAAACTGTTTTTTGCTACAGATTTTGCTGAATTATTATAAGGCAATGCCAAGAGTGGCTTCAAAATTAATGGCAAATATGAAGGACTCACTTATACTTCTGACTCAGCTAAATCCACTCCTAGCTTTGGCTCAGAACACTGTGGCAAAATAAGCAACAAAAAATGCAGTTTTGATAAGAGGCAAAAACCTTGAAACAGCTGTTTGTGCATGGGAACCTCTTCCTTTTGGAGGCCTTATAGTGTCTTGGCTATTATTCCCAGATTATGCCTTTAGATTTCTTTTGATCTATAGGGAGCTTCCTTCAAAAAGATGGCACTAGGAGCAAATTCCTCTTTTTTTACCAATGAGGTCTTATTTGCATAATCCTTACCTAGATGACCCTTGGCAGTAGCCACCTTTTGCTATTGTTACAAAAACTGCTCTGTGATAGCAAATATAGCTAAAAAGTGGTGAGTGTAGTGAATACCAAAAGTAATGGTACGGTATATATTCTAAAAGAGTATTTGCTGTTTCTGCACAAAATTATTGCAGAACTGATGCATTTTCTGCATCGTTTATGCAATTTAGCTTCTATTGAGCAGAATGTAAAAAAAAACCCAAAAAAATAAAGTAACCTACTTTTTAAAGAAAGGAAAGGATAGCACAGAAGATACATTTCATATTCACTCAGTTACAAATTTTCAGTTGAATGTCAGCACCAATACTGATGGCTTGTTGCAGGGATGTCAATTTCTTTGGGGGTCTGACTGCTGTGACCCCTACTGATCATTAGGACATCTTGGAAGCAGCCTTAGGAAACAGCCATACTATTCAGACTTCTAACATTTTTGTTCAGCTTTTGCACATAGTCGATTGTTGACTATACTGAGCTAACCATGCAGCATTTGGAAAAAGGCGAGTACAGTAGAAGCCTAGATAGGACAGCTGTGTTTATGGACTTTGCAAAGGCATTTGACACCAGCTCATAGAAAGGAGTTAGGAATGGAAAAAAAAAAATTGTTAAATTGTGTCATATGCTTTAATGGAGTAAGATTTTCAGTTTTACGTGTTCTAGTTTTATTTGAAACCAGGAGCAGATCCAAAACAGAATAAAAAAATATTAAGAGAATCAAATTTATTTAGACTTTGAGAATCGGCATCTAAGGCGTAGGCCCCATGTTGCAGAAACGCAGCTTTTTTATTTGCAGATTTTGCTGCGTTTTTTTTGAGCCAAAGCCAGGAGTGGCTACAAAAGGAATGGGAAATATATAGGAAGCTCTTATACTTCTCCCTTCTGCTCAACCCACTCCTGGCTTTGGCTCAAAAAACTGCAGCAAAATCTACAACAAAAAAAGCTGCATTTCCGCAATGCGGGGCCTCAGGCTAAGGTGGACATGAAAACCTGTACGTCTGTGCAAAAAATATGGGGAAGAGCTGTTCCATGTAAAATCCCCTGAAAACCCAAGGAAGAACACCCTACATCTAGATTAAGAAAGGTTTAATAGAGGTAACAATGCTTCTTTGCCATATGAATTGTGAATCTGTGGAATAGCCTACCCCATGAGCGTGTCACAGCAGAAACAGATGATCACTTCACAAAAAAAGCTTGCTTTCTTACAGCAGAATAACATTGATGTTTATGTGACTGCATAAAATTCTTGTTTCCCTCACTCGTTCCCTTCAGCCATATCCTTTTTCCATACCTTGCTTGAACTTGATGGACTTGTATCATTTATCAACTATATTAACCATGCAATTATTTAAGAGCTAAAAGAGGAATAGGTGGGGCAATGTTTTAGTAACTCAGCTACCATTTCTTTCTATCAAATTTGCGAAGGTCATATCAGTGAGTACCCTATTGATTAGACATTGATATACTAGCGGTATGCCATCAATATTTGTGCTGAGACCATCAATGCAGTAGCCATGATATTCAACCAAAAAAATCATGAGTTTTACCTCTTTTATAAGTAAATCTATATATAAATCTACGGTATATGTAATTATATTTCTATATACAACACCAAATGACAAAAAATCAACCCCACAGAGTGGATAAAGATGAACAATTCACATGTAACATCATCTGCAAATATAAATTACTATGATGCTTGGTGAATCTTAGTATTATGGTCCATATACAGTCATATGAAAAAGTTTGGGCACCCCTATTAATCTTAATCATTTTTAGTTCTAAATATTTGGGTGTTTGCAACAGCTATTTCAATTTGATATATCTAATAACTGATGGACACAGTAATATTTCAGGATTGAAATGAGGTTTATTGTACTAACAGAAAATGTGCAATATGCATTAAACCAAAATTTGACCGGTGCAAAAATTTGGGTACCCTTATCATTTTATTGATTTGAATACTCCTAACTACTTTTTACTGACTTACTGAAGCACAAAATTGGTTTTGTAACCTCACTGAGCTTTGAACTTCATAGCCAGGTGTATCCAATCATGAGAAAAGGTATTTAAGGTGGCCAATTGCAAGTTGTTCTCCTATTTGAATCTCCTCTGAAGAGTGGCATCATGGGCTCCTCAAAACAACTCTCAAATGATCTGAAAACAAAGATTGTTCAACATAGTTGTTCAGGGGAAGGATACAAAAAGTTGTCTCAGAGATTTAACCTGTCAGTTTCCACTGTGAGGAACATAGTAAGGAAATGGAAGACCACAGGGACAGTTCTTGTTAAGCCCAGAAGTGGCAGGCCAAGAAAAATATCAGAAAGGCAGAGAAGAAGAATGGTGAGAACAGTCAAGGACAATCCACAGACCACCTCCAAAGAGCTGCAGCATCATCTTGCTGCAGATGGTGTCACTGTGCATCGGTCAACAATACAGCACACTTTGCACAAGGAGAAGCTGTATGGGAGAGTGATGCGAAAGAAGCCGTTTCTGAAAGCACGCCACAAACAGAGTCGCCTGAGGTATGCAAAAGCACATTTGGACAAGCCAGCTTCATTTTGGAAGAAGGTCCTGTGGACTGATGAAACAAAGATTGAGTTGTTTGGTCATACAAAAAGGCGTTATGCATGGCGTCCAAAAAAACACAGCATTCCAAGAAAAACACTTGCTACCCACTGTAAAATTTGGTGGAGGTTCCATCATGCTTTGGGGCTGTGTGGCCAATGCCGGCACCGGGAATCTTGTTAAAGTTGAGGGTCGCATGGATTCAACTCAGTATCAGCAGATTCTTGAGAATAATGTACAAGAATCAGTGACCAATTTGAAGTTGGTGATGGATATTTCAGCAAGACAATGATCCAAAACACAGCTCCAAATCTACTCAGGCATTCATGCAGAGGAACAATTACAATGTTCTGGAATGGCCATCCCAGTCCCCAGACCTGAATATCATTGAACATCTGTGGGATAATTTGAAGCGGGCTGTCCATGCTCGGCGACCATCAAACTTAACTGAACTGGAATTGTTTTGTAAAGAGGAATGGTCAAAAATACCTTCATCCAGGATCCAGGAACTGATTAAAAGCTACAGGAAGCGACTAGAGGCTGTTATTTTTGCAAAAGGAGGATCTACTAAATATTAATGTCACTTTTCTGTTGAGGTGCCCATACTTTTGCAAGGGTCAAATTTTGGTTTAATGCATATTGCACATTTTCTGTTAGTACAATAAACCTCATTTCAATCCTGAAATATTACTGTGTCCATCAGTTATTAGATATATCAAATTGAAATGGCTGTTGCAAACACCCAAATATTTAGAACTAAAAATGATTAAGATTAATAGGGGTGCCCAAACTTTTTCATATGACTGTATAATCTAACCAGCTACATCAACACTTACTATAAACTGGTGAGACAAATGGGAGATCATAGACTCATGCCTCAACACGCATTTTGCATTGACTTCCTCAGGAGATGTATGTATCGTAGCCATGATATATTCACAATCGTGTGACCATATTTGATGGATATTTTGTTGAATGATGTTTTATAATGCTTTTAAAAAGTAAGATTTGCAGTTTTGTGTTTAATTTTTATTGAAATCAGAAGCAGATCTTTAAAAGAGGGAAATAGTCTAAGGCTGACGCTAGGTTCACACAAGCACCAGTATTTCCATTGTTCTGGTCTGTCAGGGGACCAGAAGAACAGATAGGCGGACCGCCACAACAGCGGCCATATATGGAGTCATTAAATATAATGGGATCTATCGGGTGTCTGTTCTTTGAAATTGAAACCACTGGATGAAAAAGTCAGACATGCAGGACTTTTTTGTCTGATTTTCAATGCACCCTGCAATGGAGACTTCAGTGTAGAAGTGAACGTAGGCTTAGGCCACATGTTGTGGAAAAACTGCATTTTTTGTTACAGATGCTGCATTGTTTTTTCTCTTTGGCTAAAAAAAAACAAAACAAAAAACAAAGTCAGGAATACATTTACCAGAAGGGACAGTAAAGTATAGTATAGGACAGGGGTAGGCAAACTTCAGCACTCCAGCTGTTGTAAAACTACAACTCCCAGAATGCATACTTGCTCTGCTGTTCTTGGAACTCCCATGGAAGTGAGGGGAGTATGTTGGGAGTTGTAGTTTCACAGCAGCTGGAGTGCTGAAGGTTGCTGACCCCTGGTATAGGAAGTATAAGTGCTTCTTATATATTTCCCATTCCTTTTGAAGCAAATCTTAACTTTAGCTCAAGAAAACACAGCAAAATCTGAAACAAAAAAAAAAAAAAACTACTTTTCCACAACGTGTGGCCTCAGCCTAAAGGGGTTTTCCAGGCTAAATAATTGAGGACCTACACTTAGGATAGGTCATCAATTAAAGATTGGCAGGGGATTGACACCTGGGCCCTATGTCGATCAGCTGTTTTAAGAGGCTGCAGCCTATTCACTACTTAACTTTCACAGAAGTATAGAACAATAACTTGTGCAGGCCTCCGGACTGCAGGAGTGAACAACACGCATTCTCTGTTGAAGGGGATGCGCCACCCACCACCACAGGTCCAGGAATCCCTCTTACCAGTTGCCTCAGAAAGTATACTGATTCAAAGAAGTGCTAAAGTTGATGTGTCTTTACTTCTTACAAGCAGAACACATGGCTCTCCCACTCTGCCTGGTTTTGTGAGCTACTGCTTTCTTAAAGTATTCCTCTGACAGCAGGCAGGCCTTTGCTCCTGCTAGCTGTATCTCATCATTGAGCCATCTCCTCCTCTACAGAACATGGGAGCAGCCATTAAATAGAAAGCCATCTCCCACCCTAGGTAGCCAGAGTAATGCCCGACAAGGCTGACATCAAACAGGCAGCACCACGGGAGACTAACATACAACTTCTCCTGCTGTGAAACTCATGGGCACAACTTAGTATCTATAAGGTAGTGGTTCCCAAACTTTCTGAAGGTAGGAACCACTTCTGGATAAGAATTTGCCAGGGATTCCCCTATACCGTACATAGTCCCCTACCTGTATTCTGTCTCTTACACCACTGTAATCTTCCGCTTATTCTGCCTTTTACTCTATGGGGCCATGCAAAATTTGTGGGCCCCCCTCCTCCCCAATGTATGTTCCAGTTTCCTGTCTTGTGGCCCCCACACAATACACAGTATATAGTGTTCTCCAGTGCTCCCACACAGTATAATGCTCCACAGTGTCCCTATATAATATAATTCTCGCTAGTGCCTCCAGTATATAATGCTCCATTGGCCAGAAGCCTTGGGCCACAATCATGTCAATACATGCACCTAATTTACAGTGGGGAAAAAAAAGTATTTAGTCAGCCACCAATTGTGCAAGTTCTCCCACTTAAAAAGATGAGAGAGGCCTGTAATTGACATCATAGGTAGACCTCAACTATGAGAGACAAAATGAGAAAACATATCTAGAAAATCACATTGTCTGATTTTTTAAGAATTTATTTGCAAATTATGGTGAAAAATAAATATTTGGTCACCTACAAACAAGCAAGATTTCTGGCTATCACAGACCTGTAACTTCTTCTTTAAGAGGCTCCTCTGTCCTCCACTCATTACCTGTAGTAATGGCACCTGTTTGAAATTGTTATCAGTATTAAAGACACCTGTCCACAACCTCAAACAGTCACACTCAAAACTCCACTATGGTGAAGACCAAAGAGCTGTAGAAGGACACCAGAAACAAAATTGTAGACCTGCACCAGGCTGGGAAGACTGAATCTGCAATAGGCAAGCAGCTCGGTGTGAAGAAATCAACTGTGGGAGCAATAATTAGAAAATGGAAGACATACAAGACCACTGATAATCTCCCTCGATCAGGGGCTCCACGCAAGATCTCACCCCGTGGGGTCAAAATGATCACAAGAATGGTGAGCAAAAATCTCAGAACCACACGGGGGGACCTAGTGAATGACCTGCAGAAAGCTGGGACTAACGTAACAAAGGCTACTGTCAGTAACACACTACACCGCCAGGGACTCAGATCCTGCAGTGCTAGACATGTCCCCCTGCTTAAGCCAGTACATATCCGGGCCTGTCTGAAGTTTGCTAGAGAGCATTTGGATGTTCCAGAAGAGTATTGGGAGAATGTCATATGGTCAGATGAAACCAAAGTAGAACTGTTTGGTAGAAACACAACTCGTCGTGTTTGGAGGATAGTGAATGCTGAGTTGCATCCAAAGAACACCATACCTACTGTGAAACATGGGGGTGGCAACATCATGCTTTGGGGCTGTTTCTCTGCAAAGGGACCAGGACGACTGATTCGTGTACATGAAGGAATGAATGGGGCCATGTATCGTGAGATTTTGAGTGCAAACCTCCTTCCATCAGCAAGGGCATTGAAGACGAAATGTGGCTGGGTCTTTCAGCATGACAATAATCCCAAGCACACCGCCAGGGCAACGAAGGAGTGGCTTCGTAAGAAGCATTTCAAGGTCCTGGAGTGGCCTAGCCAGTCTCCAGATCTCAACCCCATAGAAAACCTTTGGAGGGAGTTGAAAGTCCGTGTTGCCCAGCGACAGCCCCAAAACATCATTGCTCTAGAGGAGATCTGCATGGAGGAATGGGCCAACATACCAGCAACAGTGTGTGCCAACCTTGTGAAGACTTACAGAAAACATTTGACCTCTGTCATTGCCAACAAAGGATATATAACAAAGTATTGAGATGAACTTTTGTTATTGACCAAATACTTATTTTCCACCATAATTTGCAAATAAATTCTTAAAAAATCAGACAATGTGATTTTCTGGATTTGTTTTCTCATTTTGTCTCTCATAGTTGAGGTCTACCTATGATGACAATTACAGGCCTCTCTCATTTTTTTATGTGGGAGAACTTGCACAATTAGTGGTTGACTAAATACTTTTTTTCCCCACTGTATTAAGGCATACTTGCGTCATAAATCTTGCGTAAAGTTCACCACATGAAATTGTGAATTCAATAATTTCTGACATGAATGGATTTTTTACGTTCCTCTTGTACTGAAGTGCATTTGCACCTATTTTGCACCTTTTTAAAATAGACGCACGTTGTAAATGTGTCAAAAAAGTGACTCAATAAACCTTTTCCCGACAATCGTAAAATGAAGAAAAGAGTGATTTTGCTGAGGGGAAACAAAAGGAGTGACATGATAAATGTGCCCCAATGTGTCTGCATGGAAAACTAGTTTAGTGACTTGCAGTATACACTATTGTGGGTTCATGTGCGTTCCCTTTGCGGTCTGTTGTAGGCACAAATATCCGGGTGCATTATCCCTCAAGCTAAGGCTTTTTTGTTGCAGATTTTGCTGGGTTTTTTTTGTTTGTTTTTTTAAGCCAAAGCCAAGAGTGGCTACTAAAAGAATGGGAAATATAAAGGAAGCTGTTAGGGTATGTTCACACAGAGTTTTTTTGCATGCTGATTTCAAGGTAGAATTTACCTCAAAATCTGCCTCCCATTCATTTTAATGGGGATCAGCAGCAGTTTTTTTCCTCTAGCTGATTTTTTTTTTCAGCTGGAGGGAAAAAAAAGCAACATGACCTATCTACAGGCGGGTTCCGCCTTGAAAAACCCATTGAAATCAATGGAAGGTGGAAAAAAACGCAATGCGGTTTTTGGACATGTTTTTTGTAAAAACTGCTAGCATTTTTTTAAGTGAAGTTTCCAGGTGTGCTGAAGTAAAAAACTGTGGCAAAAAAAATGCATCATGTAAAAAAAAAAAAAAAAAAAGCGCCAAAAAACGTCTCTTTATTCCTGAATCCTGATTTTTTTCAGCTTGTAAAAAAACTCTCTGTGAACATACCCTTATAACTCTCCCTTCTGCTCAATCTAGTCCTGGCTTTGGCTCAAAAACTGCAGCAAAATCTGCGACAAAAAAAGCAAGGTAGGGCCTTAACCTTAGGCTGAGTTTACACAATGCATTTCTGCCAAAAAAAGGATATGCGTTTTTAAAATGCATTTTTCAAAAACAATTTATAAAAAAAAAAATATATATATATATATTCGCATGCTTTTTTGCACAGTAAACCCAGCCTTATACTGCCTCTACCTTTATAACCCACACCTGGCTTTGCTGAACATTTAGGCTGGGGCCCCACATTGCGAAAACGCAGAATGTTGCACAAAATACACAGCGTTTTTACATTACTTGCAAAGTGGATGGGATTATGGCTAATCCCGCCAAACACATTGCAGCAAAAAGTCTACAGCGGAAAAACAGCGTTTTCAAAAAACACTGGCGTTTTTTAAAATCACAGCAGGTCAATTATACCTACGGAAATGCTGGCGTTTTCCGCATAGATATAATAGGGGCAGAAAGTCTGCAGAAAAAAATACCATGTGTTTCTGCCGCATCACACTAGATGGGGTCTTAGCCCTAGAAAGTGTATTGCGCTGCAGCTTTTCTTCCTGCAGTGTGTGGATAGGATTTCTTTAAATCCCATCCACTAGAATGCAACTGTTCAAAACAGCATGACCCCAATAATGACCAGGGCCACATTGCTGGATTTTCTATTTGGCCTATAAGGCCAATTTATTTAACAACACAATTATATAACACTGTAACTTTTACATAACATACCACCAGAACAGGGTGGTATAGGTAAATATCAATTTAATAAATACTATAATCAAACAGGTTACATTATAACCTTCCTAGACTATAAAAGTGCACCAACTGTCTCTGTAAGACTAAGAGGCACCCCCCAATTACCCAGGTGCAAAACCCCGTCTCGGGTAACCTTCAACCTCTAACGACCTTCAGCCTGAAACCCCATTAGGGACCCTAGCCCAACCTGGGGACTTCTCAGGCCTTATGACTCCACCACCGGATCTTCATACCTTGTATGAGATCCTACGAACACCATAACTAGGCCTCTCACCCTTTCCCCCCTGCCAACTAGCACACAACCCCCCTACCATAAAAAATGGGTCAGGCGAGCCACAGCTTTCCTAGTAACAGTCTAGACTGACCCCTGCTCACTTCTTAATACCTCTGACCCCTCCACTTATTTTCCTGCTCAAACTCCACTTTTCTTTAACCCTTTTGTTCCCTAGTCCTCTCCCCTGTCATGCAGACCCCGTCTCTTATTGTCTAAGGCCTTTTCTGGTTAGTAACCTGCAATTCTGCCATGGCTAACCCATTGCGCACTCACCCCTGTACGTCTCCAACTTAGTTCTTTAATTTAGAGCTTTTGATTTATCTTTGATCCCAATATCTCCATCTCTATTGATTTATTACTATTTCTTTAAGATGATCTCATATTAATACTACAAGTGACTCTACTTTCTGATGGCCAAAACATCCAAATTGGAGCGAAAGATTTTGTTTTCTATACTTAGAGACCCCGGTAAAAGGGTTCCACCTCTGTATCCCAGTCTCGCACAGTAACATTTGCGCTCTGAGATTATTTAAATATTGTAGGTTATTAAAGCTATGATTCTTCCCATGTCTCCTAGTATTTCTCTCCCTTCCCTCAGTGAACAGAATGACGTGCTGCTTTCTGCTCAGTGGAAAAAGCTAAATCCTCTTTTGAATAATCCTTCAGATCACTTTGAGGAATTCGATAGAAGTCCAGAGTTTTGGCCATTACACTGAAATGTCATATTTGATCTACTTTTCTTTCATTCTCTTTGTAACTCAGCTTTCAACAATTTGTCAGTCTGCATTGGCGGAGACTGGGTTAACATTTTGATATTTTAATCCAGGTACTCTCTCTCCCTCTACTGGTTTCTCTCTGTCTGTCTCTCTCCTTCGTTCTCCACCCTCCCTTCTCCTCCATCTCTGCAGCTTTTTATTAGCCGTCTGGTACTGTTGCTCTATAATATTATCCGCCTCCGGGCACATTTCATGTTTCCATTTGCTACATTTACTAAGTCACAATCCCAAAACAAGAACCAAGGGGTGTCCCCTCCTTCCCCTTCTCCAAACTCACCATGAATTATTGAACCACTTTATTGCATATTTTCTTAAAGAGCCTCATTCCCCCAGTGTGACGGTAAATATTGTATGAATTTAATTTAGGATCTGATATTTCATCCTTATCATGCCAAGCAACAGGCTTCCCGGGCTTCTCTCTTGTCTCCGTAGCTGTCTTTCCCTGGTCTTGAGACCTGTACAATGGGCAATGAGATAGATGGCCCTGGCCCTCCATCACTCAATGCCTTTTATTTCTAGCTAAGACTCAGTAGGATTTATGGGCTCTGGCAGGTCTGGGAAACACAGAGGAACGAAGCCCAGGGAGTGAAGCCAGAAGACTGTGTGAGTGTCAGGTGTACAATCCAACCACAGCACACCGGGGACTGAACTGACAATTAACCTTTTCAACACATCACAGAGCAGGGGATTTATATATGTGGAGACACACAACCACAGGCCCCTGTAGCTGCACAGCTGAAATATTTCTCACTTAAATCCTAATACAGAAAACATAAAGCACTAAATAGCATCCCTTCCGTCGAATTTGTCCACATCCCTCACCATCTGTATGGCACATGTCATCAGTGTCACTCGCCAGGTTGACAAGGCAGCTCTTACAGTGCATGAAACATGCATTATAAAACACCAGCGCATAGTTTGCTAAAATGACTGTGATCACAAATCTAGCACTAATGCCAGTTTACAAACGTTGTCAGTTTCAGCATCGCTCCCCCCTCGCCCTCAGCCTTGGCCTCTCTGGGACTGTCATAAAATCATGAATCACATTGTGGTGTGACCTGACATCTGCAGACTCCATCAGTTTACAATGATGAGCCTGACATGATATAATGTAGAAAAAATGCACTTGTGATATTATTCATGGCCTAATCATGGCATGACAGGGTCAGACACACCTTCCAATGAATTTCCATCTGTATGACAGGCTTTATTTAGCACCATTTTTCTCTCTATTGTGTTAACCATTTATTTTCTAAATATTATCGAAAATGAAGCCAATTTGAGTCCTGAGTTTCCTGCTAAATTTCTCCCCGTACAATGGATGATACAATACACTGAAAACAAACTGTATCAAAATGTCTGTTGAACACTGTTAAGAATATTGTAGTCAAAAGACATGTGCATTGTTTTATGTACAGGTGCACAGTATAAACTTCCCATCTACACATCATTGCATGGGGTGTATAAAACTCATACTTATGCAAACCAGCGTTACAAGATTTAGGAGACATGATGAGCCGCACGAAAACTGCAGGTTTGGTTAAGCAGCTCATAGTGGAAAGTAGTACAGCATTTACTGTAAAACAGATGCAGATAAAAGGGTGAAACTGTGTTCTGTAAAAGCTAGCAATAAAAGTAGTTATAAAGGTGAAACTGTTAAAAGCAGATGATACAGGAACAGTCAAACCATCGACATCTTCATTTCCACTTATTCAATAAAATGCTTTCTTTTTGGGGCTTTGATGTCAGAGAACTTACACTTTTTGATGCTTTGATTTATGACTATAAAACAAGTTTTCCAGAATCTATATGCCTATTCCATTTTTTTTTTAAATTGATGTGCCAATTTAGTCGGGTCTTTTTAAGCCACTGGTTGACCCCAGAGCATATACAAGATGAATACCCCCTAACTAATGGGAATGCCTACTTTGGACTACCCTTATCCATACAGTAAAGGGTTTTTTTCCATTATTAATACTTATCCCTTATCCACAACATAGGTGATGTCTGATTATAGGCGATCAAACTGATCTGGGACCTTCAGTGATTACACTAAGAGGGAGCTCCAAGTCCCTGGAGTAAATGGAGCGCGTATAGAACCACTAATACATTCACTGAGAGACTGAGAGATCGCTTAACTCTTTCTCTGTCAATCCCATAGAAGTGAATGGAGCAGTGGTCCTGAATGTGCGTGCACTACTGTTCCATTCACACAGAGAACTTAGGGATCCATATTCTCAATCACTGAATAAATAGTGTGTATACAGTACCTAGATATATATATCACGTGATACTGTATATGTGCACACAGTGCTGGAACAGTGCTACACAATGACCAGATAGCTTGTACTATGCCCAGTGGCTATAAAATCTTCAAATAAATAGTGTCATATTTTTCACAAATAAAAAGTTATACAGTATGCAAATGGTACCAAAGAATGCTTAAAAAATATTGCATATAGATAGTCCAGAAAATGCTATGTCTTTATAATGGCATATGCTGTAGCAGAGCAGCCATTGAAGGTCAGCCATGAAAGTAGTGCTATATGTCACCCAAATAAAAAGTACACACAACGCCAGTTTGCCTATCAAAGAACTACTAAACATCACACACTCTTACACTCTCCATGTCAGCCATTGAGCCTATGGACCTCATTGTTAAAGCTATACTGAAAGTTGGCTACAGTCACATCCTACTGAATAATAATAAATACAAACAGTAACTGGAATATCCAATATCATTGTACTTGTTGATGGTGAAATGAAATGTTGACCATTATTTAATTTTATCAATTATTAATTTTATCAGTTGACCCAAGCTTTGTCTTCAGCGGTCTGAAGAGACCCCAGAGTATAATAATAGCAGTAGGATTAATATAGTTAATTTATGGTGTATGTAATATACAGTCATATGAAAAAGTTTGGGCACCCCTATTAATCTTAATCATTTTTAGTTCTAAATATTTGGGTGTTTGCAACAGCCATTTCAATTTGATATATCTAATAACTGATGGACACAGTAATATTTCAGGATTGAAATGAGGTTTATTGTACTAACAGAAAATGTGCAATATGCATTAAACCAAAATTTGACCGGTGCAAAAGTATGGGCACCTCAACAGAAAAGTGACATTAATATTTAGTAGATCCTCCTTTTGCAAAAATAACAGCCTCTAGTCGCTTCCTGTAGCTTTTAATCAGTTCCTGGATCCTGGATGAAGGTATTTTTGACCATTCCTCTTTACAAAACAATTCCAGTTCAGTTAAGTTTGATGGTCGCCGAGCATGGACAGCCCGCTTCAAATTATCCCACAGATGTTCAATGATATTCAGGTCTGGGGACTGGGATGGCCATTCCAGAACATTGTAATTGTTACTCTGCATGAATGCCTGAGTAGATTTGGAGCTGTGTTTTGGATCATTGTCTTGCTGAAATATCCATCCCCGGCGTAACTTCAAATTCGTCACTGATTCTTGTACATTATTCTCAAGAATCTGCTGATACTGAGTTGAATCCATGCGACCCTCAACTTTAACAAGATTCCCGGTGCCGGCATTGGCCACACAGCCCCAAAGCATGATGGAACCTCCACCAAATTTTACAGTGGGTAGCAAGTGTTTTTCTTGGAATGCTGTGTTTTTTTGACGCCATGCATAACGCCTTTTTGTATGACCATACAACTCAATCTTTGTTTCATCAGTCCACAGGACCTTCTTCCAAAATGAAGCTGGCTTGTCCAAATGTGCTTTTGCATACCTCAGGCGACTCTGTTTGTGGCGTGCTTTCAGAAACGGCTTCTTTCGCATCACTCTCCCATACAGCTTCTCCTTGTGCAAAGTGTGCTGTATTGTTGACCGATGCACAGTGACACCATCTGCAGCAAGATGATGCTGCAGCTCTTTGGAGGTGGTCTGTGGATTGTCCTTGACTGTTCTCACCATTCTTCTTCTCTGCCTTTCTGATATTTTTCTTGGCCTGCCACTTCTGGGCTTAACAAGAACTGTCCCTGTGGTCTTCCATTTCCTTACTATGTTCCTCACAGTGGAAACTGACAGGTTAAATCTCTGAGACAACTTTTTGTATCCTTCCCCTGAACAACTATGTTGAACAATCTTTGTTTTCAGATCATTTGAGAGTTGTTTTGAGGAGCCCATGATGCCACTCTTCAGAGGAGATTCAAATAGGGGAACAACTTGCAATTGGCCACCTTAAATACCTTTTCTCATGATTGGATACACCTGGCTATGAAGTTCAAAGCTCAGTGAGGTTACAAAACCAATTTTGTGCTTCAGTAAGTCAGTAAAAAGTAGTTAGGAGTATTCAAATCAATAAAATGATAAGGGTACCCAAATTTTTGCACCGGTCAAATTTTGGTTTAATGCATATTGCACATTTTCTGTTAGTACAATAAACCTCATTTCAATCCTGAAATATTACTGTGTCCATCAGTTATTAGATATATCAAATTGAAATGGCTGTTGCAAACACCCAAATATTTAGAACTAAAAATGATTAAGATTAATAGGGGTGCCCAAACTTTTTCATATGACTGTTATATATATATATATATATATATATATATATATATATATATATACAGTACAGACCAAAAGTTTGGACACACCTTCTCATTCCAAGAGTTTTCTGTATTTTCATGACTATAACAATTGTAGATTCACACTGAAGGCATCAAAACTATGAATTAACACATGTGGAATTATATACTTAACAAAAAAGTGTGAAACAACTGAAAATATGTCTTATATTCTAGGTTCTTCAAAGTAGCCACCTTATGCTTTGATTACTGCTTTGCGCACTCTTGGCATTCTCTTGATGAGCTTCAAGAGGTAGTCACCTGAAATGGTTTTCACTTCACAGGTGTGCCCTGTCAGGTTTGATAAGTGGGATTTCTTGCCTTATAGATGGGGTTGGGACCATCAGTTGTGTTGTTCAGAAGTCAGGTGGATACACAGCTGATAGTCCTACTGAATGGCGTGTTAGAATTTGTATTATGGCAAGAAAAAAGCATCTAAGTAAAGAAAAACGAGTGGCCATCATTACTTTAAGAAATGAAGGTCAGTCAGTCCGAAAAATTGGGAAAACTTTGAAAGTGTCCCCAAGTGCAGTGGCCAAAACCATCAAGCGCTACAAAGAAACTGGCTCACATGAGGACCGCCCCAGGAAAGGAAGACCAAGAGTCACCTCTGCTGCAGAGGATAAGTTCATCCGAGTCACCAGCCTCAGAAATCGCAGGTTAATAGCAGCTCAGATTAGAGACCAGGTCAATGCCACACAGAGTTCTAGCAGCAGACACATCTCTACAACAACTGTTAAGAGGAGACTGTGTGCAGCAGGCCTTCATGGTAAAATAGCTGCTAGGAAACCACTGCTAAGGACAGGCAACAAGCAGAAGAGACTTGTTTGGGCTAAAGAACACAAGGAATGGACATTAGACCTGTGGAAATCTGTGCTTTGGTCTGATGAGTCCAAATTTGAGATCTTTGGTTCCAACCACCGTGTCTTTGTGCGAAGCAGAAAAGGTGAACAAATGGACTCTACATGCCTGGTTCCCACCGTGAAGCATGGAGGAGGAGGTGTGATGGTGTGGGGGTGCTTTGCTGGTGACACTGTTGGACATTTAGTCAAAATTGAAGGAATACTGAACCAGCATGGTTACCACAGCATCTTGCAGCGGCATGCTATTTCATCCGGTTTGCGTTTAGTTGGACCATCATTTATTTTTCAACAGGACAATGACCCCAAACACACCTCCAGACTGTGTAAGGGCTATTTGGCCAAGAAGGAGAGTGATGGGGTGCTACGCCAGATGACTTGGCCTCCACAGTCACCAGACCTGAACCCAATCGAGATGGTGTAGGGTGAGCTGGACCGCAGAGTGAAGGCAAAAGGGCCAACAAGTGCTAAGCATCTCTGGGAACTCCTTCAAGACTGTTGGAAGACCATTTCAGGTGACTACCTCTTGAAGCTCATCAAGAGAATGCCAAGAGTGTGCAAAGCAGTAATCAAAGCAAAAGGTGGCTACTTTGAAGAACCTAGAATATAAAACATATTTTCAGTTGTTTCACACTTTTTTGTTAAGTATATAATTCCACATGTGTTAATTCATAGTTTTGATGCCTTCAGTGTGAATCTACAATTTTTATAGTCATGAAAATACAGAAAACTCTTGGAATGAGAAGGTGTGTCCAAACTTTTGGTCTGTACTGTATACAGTCATATGAAAAAGTTTGGGCACCCCTATTAATCTTAATCACTTTTAGTTCTAAATATTTGGGTGTTTGCAACAGCAATTTCAATTTGATATATGTAATAACTGATGGACACAGTAATATTTCAGGATTGAAATGAGGTTTATTGTACTAACAGAAAATGTGCAATATGAAGAAAAATATCAGAAAGGCAGAGAAGAAGAATGGTGAGAACAGTCAAGGACAATCCACAGACCACCTCCAAAGAGCTGCAGCATCATCTTGCTGCAGATGGTGTCACTGTGCATCGGTCAACAATACAGCACACGTTGCACAAGGAGAAGCTGTATGGGAGAGTGATGCGAAAGAAGCCGTTTCTGAAAGCACGCCACAAACAGAGTCGCCTGAGGTATGCAAAAGCACATTTGGACAAGCCAGCTTCATTTTGGAAGAAGGTCCTGTGGACTGATGAAACAAAGATTGAGTTGTTTGGTCATACAAAAAGACGTTATGCATGGCGTCAAAAAAACACAGCATTCCAAGAAAAACACTTGCTACCCACTGTAAAATTTGGTGGAGGTTCCATCATGCTTTGGGGATGTGTGGCCAATGCCGGCACTGGGAATCTTGTTAAAGTTGAGGGTCGCATGGATTCAACTCAGTATCAGCAGATTCTTGAGAATAATGTACAAGAATCAGTGACAAATTTGAAGTTACGCCGGGGATGGATATTTCAGCAAGACAATGATCCAAAACACAGCTCCAAATCTACTCAGGCATTCATGCAGAGGAACAATTACAATGTTCTGGAATGGCCATCCCAGTCCCCAGACCTGAATATCATTGAACATCTTTGGGATAATTTGAAGTGGGCTGTCCATGCTCGGTGACCATCAAACTTAACTGAACTGGAATTGTTTTGTAAAGAGGAATGGTCAAAAATACCTTCATCCAGGATCCAGGAACTGATTAAAAGCTACAGGAAGCGACTAGAGGCTGTTATTTTTGCAAAAGGAGGATCTACTAAATATTAATGTCACTTTTCTGTTGAGGTGCCCATACTTTTGCAAGGGTCAAATTTTGGTTTAATGCATATTACACATTTTCTGTACAATAAACCTCATTTCAATCCTGAAATATTACTGTGTCCATCAGTTATTAGATATATCAAATTGAAATGGCTGTTGCAAACACCCAAATATTTAGAACTAAAAATGATTAAGATTAATAGGGGTGCCCAAACTTTTTCATATGACTGTATATATATATATATATAATATACTTATATATATATTTTACCTGTATGAATTGAATTTATCCCTTTACATGCTATATTTGATACCTTCCCTGGTATTTTGTGCGACCTCCACCCCATTTACAGTCCCTGACAGAAGTTCTGTCGCTTATCCATGTTGTGAAATCAAAAGCTTATAACCTGACTTTAAATTCATCCATTGGTTTTAGAAATGACTCATATGAAAGCTGAAACCCTCCCAAATGATTTTTTGGTGAAGAAAATAAATTGGCTTCCCTGCTGAAATATTCATCATTTAATGAACACAGAAAGGTCAGATTTTGGCAAGACAAAAGTTTTGTCGCCTTGTCATATAATGCATCCAATCCTAGTTTAAAGCCTCACCTGTGGTCACTAATTGATCGGTTAATTAGTGGGTGTGTATAAAAAGAACTCCAGCACCCCAGACCTTCACTTGAACTGCAACTTCACCTCTGACAACATGCCAAAAATCAACCCTGCGACCAAAGCCTTGATTATCAAGAGGCTGAAGACCAGATCCACTGCAGAGGTGGCTGGCACCTTTAATGTGTCTCTGCCTCAAGTACAAAGAATTAAAAAAAGATTTGAACAGACTGGAGATGTTTTTGACAAGCCCAGGTCTGGCAGACCCCGCAAGACAACTGCTCAGGAGGAACGTTTGTTGGTTAGAAAATCAAAAGCCAGCCCCTCTTCCACTGCAGCAGAGCTCCAACAGGCCTGGTCACCTCAAGTCCCTATGTCAACTAGAACAGTTTGTAGGATTCTGTTTCAAAATGGCCTCCATGGTCGAATCAGTGCCCAGAAGCCAGCACTAAACAAAAGGCAATTAAAAAAACGTGTGGCATTTGCTAAGGCCCACAGCCTCCTAAACGGATGGACGCTGGAAAAGTGGCAGAAGGTGGATTTCTCAGATGAATCTTCAGTTGAATTATACCACAGCCGCCGCAAATACTGCAGGAGACCTACTGGAGCCCGTATGGATCCAAGATACACCCAGAAAACAGTTAAGTTTGGTGGTGGAAAGATCATGGTCTGGGGTTACATTCAGTATGGGGGTGTGCAAAACATTTGCAAGGTGGAAGGCAATATCAATAGCCTAAAATATGAAGAAGTATTAGCTTCCTCTTACATTCCCAATCATAAAAGGGGTCAAATTTTGCAGCAGGATGGTGCTCCATCTCATACATCCATCTCTACATTAAAGTTCCTCAAGGCAAAGAAGATCAAGGTGCTCCAGGACTGGCCAGCCCAGTCACCAGACATGAACATCATTGAGCATGTTTGGGGTAGGATGAAAGAGGAAGCTTGGCAGACAAAACCAAAGAATCTTTATGAACTCTGGGAAGCATGTAAGACGGCATTCTTTGCTATTCCTGATGACTTCATCAATAAATTGTATGAATCATTGTTGAAACGCATGGATGCAGTCCTTCAAGCTCATGGAAGTCACACAAAATATTAAATATGGCTCTAATAGCACCACAACGTCATTCACCAATGTTATAAAACATATCTTTGTTTTTGAACAGAATTATTGGTTTGATTTTCACATTACTTTATGTGTGCGACAAAACTTTTGTCTTGCCAAAATCTGACCTTTCTGTGTTCATTAAATGATGAATATTTCAGCAGTGAAGCCAATTTATTTTCTTAACCAAAAAATCATTTGGGAGGGTTTCAGCTTTCATATGAGTCATTTCTAAAACCAATGGATGAATTTAAAGTCAGGTTATAAGCTTTTGATTCCACAACATGGATAAGCGACAGAACTTCTGTCAGGGACTGTATGTTCTCTACTGCTATTGTTTTTATCATGTTTTGGTCTTGTTGACCCAATAAATTAAGAATTGATGTATTTTGTTTAATTGCATTGATTAGTGGGTTATTTTTGATTGGTGTTATAATAATAGCAGTTTCAGGTCAGATGTGTTCGGTCCGAACGAAAGCGCCAGGTGAACCTAACGAGATTTGTCTCTTGAGGCTCGCCCAACAAATACCAAGTACGACGCCTCTACTTACAGATCCCTGCTCCTGCCACAGCCACTTCCACTTCCCCTTCAGCCCTCCAGGGGGCCCCGTGAATTCAATATCATGTCCCTATCATATCATGGCTGCTATGGCGGTAGTTCCACCACTGGTTGGGAGATTGAAGGACTGTCCATTTGGATTTCTGTCTGCAGATTTTCTCAGCAGATTATTTCCCTCTTTTCATAGAAATAAACATTGGTGAAAAATAACTGTTGGCGGTTCGGGCGGGACATGTCAAATGTTCGCCTTGGGGCCCGGCCATTCCTACTTACGCCACTGGTTATGAATATCAGATCAGTGGAGGTCCGGGACTCTGCACCCCTGCCAATCATCTCTTTAAAGGGTTGCAGCATTTGGGCAAGCATTTCAGCCTCTTAATGATTGTACTATATAGTATAACAGTTTACCCAGTCATTTGAACCCCTATTGATGGCCTACCCGCAAAGTATGCCATCAATTTTTCTGTTGCAGGAATACCCCTTGAAAACAGAGAAATTTACTACAGTACTCGTGCTCATAAATTGTGACTTGGTACAGGTTTTATTAACACAACTTCTCACATCTGAATTCAGATTTATAAATTTTGGTTGGTGTAGTTGAAAGATAGGCATTAGATTTAGGGTGGGCTACAACGATTTTGGCCACAACACTCGTCGTGCAAAATATGACTCTGAGGATGCCACAATCTTGACTCTCAGTGCAAAATAATTGAGCATAGATTGATTTTTTTTTAACCTTTGCTTATGCCACATTCACCATGTAGCACCAACCTTATTTTACAGCCCAGCTCATTCCACTATAAAGGTCGCAGTTGAAAAAAAAATGAAAGAAAAAAAAAAATACTGGGGTATCCCAAGTAAACCAGCAACAATTCATAACTAAAAACTAATTTTCTGAAAATGTTGGTTTGGAATGGAGAAGAATGGGAGTTTGTTGCATATTGTATATTGCTGTTATCCTAATGCCAGCAGTGGCTTATGAGAAGTATATAGGCAGCCTGCAGCAGGAGATGTATACCTCAGGAGATAGGTGAGGTAAGAGGATACAATTTAAATCTGTAATCCCCTCGAGAGACAATAATAAACTCAGAATACAGGCTACTAGTTTTATTGTTTTCATCTACTTCATTTCTCATTTTCCAAAAACCTTTACAGAAATTGTGACTTTTTATTTGTCTTGCTGCCGCTCTACTGTGTTATTATAAAATGGCTTTCTGGAAGTGACCAATTTATTTTCCCTCAGTAATATCTTTAGAATACAATTGCAGAATTTATAAAGACAGGGAATGCAAAACGTCGCAGCAAGAGAACATTTTCATGTAGTTACAATGTCTTTTTTAGCGAATATGGAGGATTACTGACTCATAGTTAACCCCTATAGATCTTTCATCCCAATGGCAAAGAGGGACTACCCAGTCACCTGTGAGGAATGGAAAGGGGGGCACAGAAGACTTGCATCCCCTAGTCGTGGGACTCCTATAAAACTGAGCAGGGCCACAAAAGGTCCCTGAACTAAAGATAACAAGGTTTAACATCCAGCAGGGAAATATTCACTATGGGAATTTCCTGGCCATACCATCCAGAATTAGTCATTTGCAGCCCTGCATGAACCTATGGTGGTGATTTTAAAAGATTCAAGCCTAAACTGCAAGCCTACAAATACCTTGACTCTACATAATCGCCGACTGTGAGGATTTCCGTAGTCCTGATTATTTCTTATAGCTGTCGTGGAAGCAACCACGGGAAACAGATTAAGCATTATTTTCTGTTTACTCCAGATAATACAGGGAATGCAGTGTCATCAACTGAGCAAGTTTCTACAACCATGACCCAATTTTCTTTTGGCCACTTTTACCTATAAATGTATGCTCATTTTTCCAAAACAACCCCATCTAGATTTATTTTAGTACTTGAAAGCTTTAACCTGATTTACCATTTCTATACCTAAACACCATGTCTGATGAAGGAAGCATGCGCTTCTGAAAGCTTACTTATAAATATACTCAGTTAGCCTCTAAAAGATATCGCTTGATTTCTTCACTCTTCCACTACTTTCAGTGGCTAACACGGTACAACATTATACTACTATACCTAAACAATGCAGTAGTATTCACTAGATATAGGTGAACCTCTCAAAATTTTATTAGTTTCAGGTTCGGGTGCCTCAAGCTGAACAAGTTCAGTGCAAACCAAAAGTGAAATTATTATACTATGGGGTCTCTTCAGGCCAGGGAAGGTGTAAAAAAAAAAAAAAAAAAAAAAATTTAAACTCCCCTTCCCTCGCCTCTCTTGAGCCTCCTCGGTGATGTCATGAGCCCAGGGTTACTGCTGGAACCTGTGATTGGGCCTCAGCGGTGACCCCAGGCACATGACATCACTGAACGCCGTGAGGAGGCCCAAAAGAGGTGAGGAAAGGAGAATTTAAAGGCTAAGGCCCCACGTAGCGGGCTGCAGAAAAAAAAAGCGCTGTGGGAAAAACCAAGACTGCAACGCTCTTCTTCCATGATACCTATAGGTATCATTGTCATGCTGCGATCCACAATGGTTTTGGAAATAGCAACATCTACGCTGCCTGTATTTTCCTGCAATATGTGGATGGGATTCGCTAGATAACAAATACAGTCATATCTAAAGTATGCTGAAATAAGGTATGAGTTAAGGGGGTGGAAAAGGGGAAACCTCAAGAGGTGCCTAAACCTTTAAAGTAAATTCAGTGGTATCGATAGCTGTGAAGTAGCCAGAATAATAAAGGAAAGCATGGAAAAACTCAGGCTCAAATTCATACATTGGGGTGGAACCATATATTACCCTAGCTAATGAATCTTAAGGCTAAGGCCCCACGTAGTGAGCTGCAGCCAAAAAGTGCTGTGGAAAGGACTGAGGCGGAAATACATAACGTTTTTTTCCGCAGTGCTTTTCACAGAAAGTCCACAGAGTTTTCCTCTGCAGACTTTCTGTCCCTATATATACCTATATAGACAACGCCAGCATTTCCAGTTATAATTGAAATGCTGCAATTTACAAAAATGCAAAGGTTTTGAAATCGCAGCATTTCTGCTGCAGATATTTTTCTGTAATGTGTGGATGGTATTAGCCAGAATCCCATCCACTTTGCAGGGACTGTAAAACGCCACATATTTTTTTTCCGTGTCTACGCCACGTGGTGCCCTGGCCTAAATGGGTTTTTTTATCACCTCCCCTGGGACTCCACCTATTATACTCTGGGGTCTGAAGAGACTCTAGAGTATAATAATTTACTGCAATGTATGTTGTGGCAGTCAGTTTAGTTTTAGTTTGTCTAATATGATTATGCCTTTTTTTTTTTTGCTTTTGTTAAAAACTGAACAATTTGGAACACTCGGGTCGAACCTGGCTTAGAACAAAACAGTTTGCCCATCTCTATTATCCATTCCAAATATAAGCTCAGAGAAAGAGATGAGTATGTTTGCTGGTTCTCCTAATAATTTTTTAGTATATGTAATGTATATCCTGTAACTTTCTCCTGTCCCAGCATTTTCTACCTCTTTGTTCTCTGGAGCAAGGCCTGCTGGGATGTTCAGACCATCACACAGGAGTGCTTCATACCCTATAACCAGAGGCATAAAATCAAGCTATTAGGCCGCAATGCAAAATCTGTAACAGGCCCCAAACTATAGTATTGTTTGTAGTACTGTTTTCCTTAAATTGCAAAGACACATTTTATGGGCCTTCTAATGTTCCTGGGCCTTGGTGCATCCGCACCCTCTGCACCCCTTCAAGTAATGACCCTGTCTATCCTTGCTCTTATTTTTGTCTGATCTTCTCTAGTACCTATATTTCACTTCACTACACTCATGTTTCTGACCATTTCAAGTTTTCATGCTTTGACCCAGAAGTGTAATTTGAAGGTCCTTGGCCACAATGCAAAATATGTAATGGGGTCCCAACTTACCATGGGCTCTCTCTAATAGGCTCCTGGGCTCAGTAATGATTGCTACCTTTAAACCTCCTACAGCTATGTCCTTTGACCCTTGCTGACCTTGTCACCACAGTGCTACATTTCCTTTAGACTCTGGAAACTATGTGTTCCTTTACCTGGTTTCTTTATCTGCTTTAGCTGCTATAGGTGACAATTTTAACATAGTTCTTTTTTTGGATCTCAGGTTCCATATCCTATCAACTTGCCAGAAATATCAATTTTGCCCTCCACTATTTTACGTCATTTTACAGATTATTTGTTTGCAGTGCACTCTAGAATTTTGCTGCAAATAGCATTTATTTACAGATGGTTGAAATGTCAAAGCAAAGTGGATCCCATTCTCCTGACATTTTAATGGTAAAATTATTTTCTACAATCTGCTTCCATCATATTCATGGAGCATTGCCTCTACCTAGACTCGAGTGACCCACTGGACTGAAAAACTAAGCGGAACATCTGTAGATGCAGATTAAAGGCTTTTCTATATGAGTGTATTATAGGTCTCTCTATGAGAGCCAAAAAAAAGATCTGAATCCATCCTGTGAGATCAGGCAAGCCTGTCTCAAAGAGTAGTTTGGAAAATGTTTTCCTGTTCTTATAAAACATTAAAGGGATTTTCCCATGAACATAACCATATTTAGATTTGTAGACAATTAACACTTTCCTGCCACAAACATTTTTCGATTTTCGTTTTTGACTCCCTGTCTTCCTACAGCCATAACGTTTGTGGTGTGTTTCTGCCTCGGTCTTCTCCACAGCACTTTTTGGCTGCGGCTCGCTACGTGGGTCCTTAGCCTTAAGATTCAATAGCTAGGGTAACACATGGTTCCACCCCAATGTATGAATTTGAGCCTGAGTTTTGCCATGCTTTCCTTTTATTATTCTGGCTATGTCACAGCTATTGATACCACTGAATTTATTTTAAAGGTTTAGGCACCTCTTGATGCTTCCCCTTTTCCACCCCCTTAACTCATACCTTATTTCAGCATACTTTAGATATGACTGTATTTACTTTGACTATTGGTACATTGAGTTTCGGCATGTGCAGTGTTAATTGAGGCCTATTTCACTGTACAGGTCCACCCTGCATGGTGTAGTATGGGGGCACTGTGCCACTCTTTCTACTTTCTACTTCTACTTAACTAGAAATCAAATAATGAGTAGTCAGATATTGATTTTTAAACATACCGTAGGTCCACACCTTATTTTATTAATCTAGAAATCAGATTTAATAAGTATATATTGTAAGAAAATAACATTATTTATTCACTAAGACTCCATTATGTAATATGGAAATGAAAGAAAAGCAAAATTCAAGGTGTTATCTACGGAATAGAGAGTATTTGCATGTATTCAACACAGCATATAGTCTTACATGCCGATCCCCTGTCCTACTGGTTTCTAGCACAACCTGAGGACTGGGTGTCTTCTAGTTTGACCCCCTCTGACTCTTTATCCTGTGACCATCCCCTGTCTATTCTGAAGATAAGCAGGAAGAGCAGAGGAGGGTTGGTCACATGATCTGATGCCCAGTCAGTACTAGAAAATTCTCAGAATCAGCACAATAGGGAAGTAACATGTATATCGTAAGTAGAACATCTACTGCAGTACTTTTTATTCTTCAAATAACCCCTTTAGGCTGAGGCCACTCATTGCAGAAAAGCTGTTTTTTTATTGTAGATTTACATCTTTTTTTCAGCCAAAGCTAAGAGTGGCTTCTAAAAATATGGAAAACTTAAAAGAAGCACTTATACTTCTCCATTCTGTTAAAATGTACCTGACTTTTCATGAACAGTTGAAATATGTGAAGGGTCTTGCTGGGCAGTCTGTTCTATGGCTGTACAGTACATACAGTCATATGAAAAAGTTTGGGCACCCCTATTAATCTTAATCATTTTTAGTTCTAAATATTTGGGTGTTTGCAACAGCCATTTCAATTTGATATATCTAATAACTGATGGACACAGTAATATTTCAGGATTGAAATGAGGTTTATTGTACTAACAGAAAATGTGTAATATGCATTAAACCAAAATTTGACCCTTGCAAAAGTATGGGCACCTCAACAGAAAAGTGACATTAATATTTAGTAGATCCTCCTTTTGCAAAAATAACAGCCTCTAGTCGCTTCCTGTAGCTTTTAATCAGTTCCTGAATCCTGGATGAAGGTATTTTTGACCATTCCTCTTTACAAAACAATTCCAGTTCAGTTAAGTTTGATGGTCACCGAGCATGGACAGCCCACTTCAAATTATCCCAAAGATGTTCAATGATATTCAGGTCTGGGGACTGGGATGGCCATTCCAGAACATTGTAATTGTTCCTCTGCATGAATGCCTGAGTAGATTTGGAGCTGTGTTTTGGATCATTGTCTTGCTGAAATATCCATCCCCGGCGTAACTTCAAATTCGTCACTGATTCTTGTACATTATTCTCAAGAATCTGCTGATACTGAGTTGAATCCATGCGACCCTCAACTTTAACAAGATTCCCAGTGCCGGCATTGGCCACACATCCCCAAAGCATGATGGAACCTCCACCAAATTTTACAGTGGGTAGCAAGTGTTTTTCTTGGAATGCTGTGTTTTTTTGACGCCATGCATAACGTCTTTTTGTATGACCAAACAACTCAATCTTTGTTTCATCAGTCCACAGGACCTTCTTCCAAAATGAAGCTGGCTTGTCCAAATGTGCTTTTGCATACCTCAGGCGACTCTGTTTGTGGCGTGCTTTCAGAAACGGCTTCTTTCGCATCACTCTCCCATACAGCTTCTCCTTGTGCAAAGTGTGCTGTATTGTTGACCGATGCACAGTGACACCATCTGCAGCAAGATGATGCTGCAGCTCTTTGGAGGTGGTCTGTGGATTGTCCTTGACTGTTCTCACCATTCTTCTTCTCTGCCTTTCTGATATTTTTCTTGGCCTGCCACTTCTGGGCTTAACAAGAACTGTCCCTGTGGTCTTCCATTTCCTTACTATGTTCCTCACAGTGGAAACTGACAGGTTAAATCTCTGAGACAACTGTTTGTATCCTTCCCCTGAACAACTATGTTGAACAATCTTTGTTTTCACATCATTTGAGAGTTGTTTTGAGGAACCCATGATGCCACTCTTCAGAGGAGATTCAAATAGGAGAACAACTTGCAATTGGCCACCTTAAATACCTTTTCTCATGATTGGATACACCTGGCTATGAAGTTCAAAGCTCAGTGAGGTTACAAAACCAATTTTGTGCTTCAGTAAGTCAGTAAAAAGTAGTTAGGAGTATTCAAATCAATAAAATGATAAGGGTACCCAAATTTTTGCACCGATCAAATTTTGGTTTAATGCATATTGCACATTTTCTGTTAGTACAATAAACCTCATTTCAATCCTGAAATATTACTGTGTCCATCAGTTATTACATATATCAAATTGAAATTGCTGTTGCAAACACCCAAATATTTAGAACTAAAAGTGATTAAGATTAATAGGGGTGCCCAAACTTTTTCATATGACTGTATGGTGCCCTATCAGTTTTTCTGTTGCTAATAAACACGTTATAGCTGAAACACATATTACATTTGTCTTTGAGGCTGTAGGCATGTACAATAAGGTGCAGTCTGCAACCTTCCCTTTCCATTAATCATACTGCACTGCCAGGAGTAACTATACAATAGAAAAATTAGCTGAGAAAAGTCCAAGTGATGATAGTATAGGAGAGGTAGGAACACTGGACTGTAAATACAGGTTAAATATATGTAGGCAATCAGCTAAAACACAAGAAAAAAAAGAAAATCTATTAGCAGAATCAGTATAGCTGCTGCTATCTGTGAGCAAGATCCCGTCTGTAGTTACACAAGCAGCCAGAAGTAGATACAAGTACATAGAAGACTTTTCTTTCATTGTAAACTGAGAGATTTGCATAATGTTCAGTCTTTGCACAGAGCAGTTTGCTTTGAGGAGCAATTCACTATGTGAAGATGGAAAAGCACAGCCCTTTACGCACTCTTTCCATCTTGCCTCTGTCTCATATCTAGGGCCATACTTCCCTAGTAACAAAGGAGTCAAATACAAATTAGCTATAAAAGGTGACACCTACTGGCAGGAACTTTAGATGGGGTTTTCAGACAGAAAGCAGCCACATTTTTATTTAAAGCACATTCCATTTTGGTTCAGTTCACATACTCTATGAAATGAGACTAAGTTGTCCGAAAAGTTACCATTTAAATTCACTCCTGGCTTTGTTTCAAAGAAAACGCAGCAAAATCTGCACCAAAAATAGCTTTTCTGCAATGTGAGGCCTCAGCTTTAAGGAGATCATTTGGGTTTTAGAGCTAAGCTAGGGAAATAAAACCTACTATAGCCTTAGGTTAATGAAAGTTATACAGACAAAGTACATGTATGACATGTAAACCCAAGTGCTGGCAACTATGTTGTTCATGTAGCCTAATCCCTCCAGAGTAACATGTTGCAGAACAATGAGGCAGGGCAATGTTCTTCTATTTGCATTTGGCAATAGGGCTGTAGGCTGGTATGGTACCTGTAAACTCTTTGCACAGTAAACAGTGTTATCATGATGGAATTACCAGCAGTTGTAACCTAGTCCTTGTCACTGTCTTTCCTGGACTGATGCAAAGTCATTTATATCCAATAACCTGTATTCACAGGCAACCTTGCCTTCTAGGGATCTGTACAACACATATCCCAATAATAATAATAACAATGAAACATACATTTATATGGTGCTTTGTACTGAGTGTGAATGTAAGAGATCAGTCATAACAGAAATTTACAGCCCTTCAAGAATCCAATCACAAGGTAAATGCACTTGATGTGCCTAAATATGGAAAGCCATTATGTTAAGCACAGGGATGGTTGTCACTTAGTAATTAAAAAACAGGAAAACAAAATGAGACCATGTTCAGTGCTATGTAGCGGATAGTGTCAGACTGTAGGGGTAGCTACGCTAGTAAAGCTGATGAATTATTCATTGTCGTATGTCCTTCATCTGCAGAATGAAATGAATGTTCGTACCAGAAGAATAGATACCCAGGCAGTGGACGGCAATAATTGAGATATTTCTTGTGAAAAAATATTATGTGAGAGATACAAAGAAAACCATTCTACATTTTTTGTCAAAGTTAGATAGATATATAGGGCCAGCTCCAGACTTACGTGGACACTTGAGCAACTGAGTGGGTGGGCTCCCTGATGCTTCAATCCTATCCACCCTGTATAAGGATAGGGCTACACGATGACTTCAGTAGCAACACAAGTTGACATGTCACCATGTAACAGTGCAAGTAATGTAAGTGAAGAGACCACCACCCTGTCATAAACCTCAGGTATCATTGCAAAATCACCATGTAGCCCCAGCTTAATACACAGTTGGCACAGATAGCATTTTTGTAACAGGTTTTACTGTTTGTGTGCACTATGCAAAAATGACATATATATACAAACTGCCAAAACCAAGCCTAACTACTCT
The DNA here is from genome assembly GCA_947044405.1 of Leptodactylus fallax. Lineage (NCBI taxonomy): Eukaryota > Metazoa > Chordata > Amphibia > Anura > Leptodactylidae > Leptodactylus > Leptodactylus fallax. Next base: position 1,704,797 of record CAMRHE010000094.1, read on the forward strand.
GTCTTCCTCCTTGACCTTTCCTCTGCCTTTGACACAGTTGACCATTCCTTCTTGTTAAAAACTCTCTCATCCCTTGGCATCAAAAGACTTGGCCCTCTCCGAGGTCTCCTCCATGTCTCACCAACCGCACATTCAGTGTCTCCCACTCACACCCCACCTCGCTGCACCCTCTGTCTGCAGGTGTCCCCCAAGGCTCTGTCCTAGGACTCCTCCTGTTCTCCATCTATACCTTCAGCCAGCAGATAGAATCTCACTGTTTTCAATAACATTGCTACACTGATAACACTCAAATATATCTCTCTGGACCAGACATTACCTCTCTCTTGTCCAGAGTTCCAGAGTGTCTAGCAGCCGAAGCCTCCTTTCTCTCCTCCCGCTTTCTCAAACTCAACATGGAGAAAACGGAGTTCATCATCTTTGCCCCACCTCGCATAGCGTCCCTACCTATCCCATCTATAAAAGTTTATGGGACAACACTTACCACGCTACCTTGGGATAACCTTTGAATCTGACCTATCCTTCAAGCCACACATCCAAACCCTCAACACCTCCTGCCGCCTCCAACTTAAGAACATCCATTGAATCCACTCCTTCCTCACCCCTGAAACTACAAAAATGCTAGTCCATGACCTCATAATCTCCCACTTAGACTTCTGTAACACCCTTCTCCAGGGCCTCCTAGAGAAAGCACTCACAGTCCCCCTTAAACTGTGCTCCCCTCTGCCAGTCCCTTCCCTGGCTACCCATCGCTCTGTGAAAAGAGTTCAAATTACTAATGCTGACATACAAAGCCATCCACAACCTGTCTCCTCCATACATCTCTGATCTCCCACTACCTGCCCACACCTCCGATCCTCCCAAGACCTCCTACTTCACTCTGCTCTTATCTGCTCTTCACACAACCGTCTCCAAGACTTCTCCCATGTATCCCCCATACTCTGGAATTCACTACCATGACACATATGACTGTCCCCCACAATCACAAGCTTCAAGAAGACCTTGAAAACTCACTTATTCAGGAAGACCTACATTGTCCTACAACCTCCAATAACACTACTGTCATCACACCACCATCTAAACAGCCTCTCTCCTCACCTTCTGTCTCCATCCCTTTTTTCTCAAATCTACAGCACCATGGAATTAATGGTGCTCTATAAATAAATAATATATTTTCCTGGTATTTGTGTCATTTTTATTTATGTAATTTAACACTCACCATAAATATAATGGCTTACTGTATTGCGCAAGTTGATGAGAAAATACCAAATATGTCCATGTCAATTAATATGTTGTAAGAACTGTTTTTTAGAAAGGTTTCTATTGTAATCATTTTATACTTTAATTACCATATAAAAATTACTTTTCATTTTCAACTTTCTTCTACTGAAACTGTATTAGAGTATACAGATTTATCTATATATATACACCAGTACATTATGTCTGTAAAGAAGAATACCATTCAAGGTTAGGCTGAGAAAATTCTCTAATAGACAGCAGTACTGACCCAATAGTTCACTGTTAATATTCTTGCCTCCCGTGGAGCAGGTTGTGGCGTGAAGTTCAGACAGGGACAACATACAAGAATAGTCTCAGAATTACTTATATATGGAGTCCTCTCCTAAACCTGTTCAGAATGCAGAATATGACCCCTCCCCCACTGCCCTGGATCGGAATGCAACTACAGGGCAACCTCTTCCTGCTTGATATATAGAGCAGCACTTACTGGATTGTAATGGTTCTGATGCCGACCCTAGATAGAGGAAAGAAATTACAGCACATATGGTTGCTTGGGAAAAGAGGACTGAAACATCACAGCTGGGTAGTTAATAAAGAAGAATCGTCTTTTTCTATGAATTTTTGGAGTTCTGCATTCTTTTTAATGAATTGAATCCTTTACAACGTGATAGACGCAGTAGTCGTGTAGCGTTCAAAGTCCCACCCCTTGCTTCATATAGGAGAACCTGGAACATCAAAGATATGATTATTCAAGAAAATATTTGCTCCTTGCAGGAAGTAACACGGAGCACTTTCGATACTATTAGGAGAAAGGGTTGTTACCCATGATTGATTTGCATTAATTGAGAATTGATAGTATAGGGTGACTTCTTTATACACATTACCAACATGGTATATCATATCTGTTTCTTATCCCCTTCCTGCCGCAGGCATTTTTTCAATTTTCATTTTTGACTCCCTGCCTTCCAAACTCCATAACTTTTTTTATTTTTTCAGTTAGAGCCATATGAGGGTGTAATATTTGCGGAACAAATTGTTTTTCATAATGGCACCATTTTATATTTCATACAATGTGCTGGGAAGCTGGAAAAAAATTCAGAATGGGGTGAAATTAGAGAAAAAGTGCATTTGTGCGACTTTGTTACGGGCTTCGTTTTTATGGTGTTCACTGTGCAGCCAAAATGACATGTCACCTGTATTATATGGGTCAGTATGATTCAGGGAATACTAAATTTATATAATTTTATTTCTGCTTTAACTCCTTAAAAAAAAATCCAAAGCTTTGCAAAAAAAAAAATTTTTTTTAGTTGCCTTATTCTAACACTATTTTTAACAGATTAATAACAATCATGCCTAGATTGAATTTACCCATGTTTCACTATTTATTCTCGCACTTGCTAATGTATCACTGCTTAAAAAAGGTCCTGTTTGGACTGAAACGTTGCATTGGGTTAATAAAGTCCATTATTGCTGACCTATTCATTCCTTAGCATAAGATAACAGAAGATATTTCTGTTCCTATAGAACCTTGGGGGCTAATAGTCCTTTTATTTTTTTACTATTATTGGAGTGCTGCTTGTCTTTTTGAATTTACTTACATGGTCAATAAGCTTTTGACCTGAGGGATTTGAACAATTTAACTTTTGATACTGCCCTCTTGTATAGATAGATAAAAATGTTGTGTTTTGTATAGTATATAGGGAATGTGGCCCCCTCTATAGGACTTGCACTACTTCCATTTGCACACAACTGTTTAATTGAAATAGAGCACACTCTTACCACGCCTTCACAAGACTGAGCTTCAACTGTTTATAATACGGGACACTATGTCGCTGGGAGGCAGGGACTCCTAGCATCATAGATGACTATAATGCAAGGAGTCCCTCTCCTGGCATACTGTTCAGGCTGATAAATCCAGCGAACACATGGACTGAGTTTCACGGGTGAAACTTGGTCATGTGAATACGGGTTTAGATTCTACTTCAGACTCCTATCTGTCCAAGACTATTTTAATTGACGTGGTGCATGGTTCTGGATCCTACTTACCAGTGTTCACACTGTAGACCTATTCTGGGTCCAGGAGGGGTATATTTTAGTGTAGGGTCCTATCTTGACCTTCCACCACCCACTGCTTGGCTGTATTTTGGCTTAGAAATGAGCTATGAAATGTGACTACAGTTTAGCTATGATGCCTGCAGCTAGTGTGATATAGTCTAAGACACATCTCCTGTCTCTTCATTGGTCCAAGTTGCTTCTCTCTCCCTCCCACTGCAGCTCAGCTACTTCACAATGGTTGCAGTGCAATACATACCAGGAAGTCAAGAATTGATTTATCTACAGCAAGGACACAATGATTATAAAAAACAGACAGCCTAGGCACCATCAGTGAGAAAAGATCAGGTACAGTAATTCCCGTATATATACCAAGGCAAATATTCTTGAGCAGTGAAGAGCTCTGGAAGCCTCTTTAAGGAAAGTATTGTACTGTTTGTACTCTCTTGTGCTATGAACATTCATGTCTGTTGAAATTACATTTTTACGTGCTGGTATTTGTAAGGCGAGTATAGCATGGTTGACATATGGTGATGTAAACATTGTTGACCTTTATGTTGGCTATTTAGACTTCTATTTGACGTATATTTCTGTGTAAGCAACTGAACTTGCCCTGCTATATTTTGATCTTGGTGAATAGAATAATAAAAGGCAACACTGATCAAAAAACAATGCATAGAAGCATAAAAGTAACACATTTATCTTCAAGGTACAGGGGAATATGTGTAGACAAATTCTTCCAGACGTTCACACAATATCATCATTGTAAATCCAAACAATGGGGGGAACGACTATTCTCTCTACGCCAGAAAGCATTCATTTTGGTGTATCTTTGGTGCACAGCTCCTTTGATCTTTCTGCACCCTATGTGCCACTTTTTACAGAATCAGGCAGAGCAGGCAGAGACCAAGGCATCCACTTGGTCACACCAGAAAACTGGTGTGTTATATCTAAAAGCCAGAGTCTCCTAATAATTCAGACGCATTTCACACCAGCCAGGAAATTGGTTAATCCCATCCCCATGCCCTGGTTGAGTTTAATGGACATATGTCTTTTTTCAACCGTGCTGACTATGCAACTATGTAACTGGCGTACAAAATGCCAGTTTCAATAAATTCCCCCGAATATGTGTTTTGTATGTAGATTTAGAAGCAGCTTCAGATGGCGGTTTCTTACATTAAAATGGGCAATATTCACAATCCATGCAAATTCCACAAATAATAAAGATTTTTCTAAATTAATTTTCTGTTTCTGCTTAGTATGTGCTAAAAAAAACCAAAAAAACAAAAAAAAAACCCATTCAACTAAATTAGAGTTATTTTCTTGCAATTAAATATGCCCTGTATTATGGAGTACCTCATAAAAATTGCCTTCCTTTTATACATCATTGTACAGATGTTTGTAGTCACATACTGGCTGAACTTGTTGCTACACATGCTTGGATACATTAAGCTGATAGCGGTGCTTCACATAGTATAATCTTCATCTAAATCTGTTAACTCTTACCCTTCAGACATGAATGTCAGCCATGTCTAGTGTAAGAAAGGATTTTCATAGAAAAGAACTACTTCCTATTTGTTTAAAATCTCTCTTTGTAGGACATACCATATCTAAATGGAAATTGTCTTATCTACATTTAGAGCTAGAAAACCTGTTTTGACCTTGTCTTACAAACCTATGTGAGTTAAACACAGCAACAGCAGAAATCTCTGGACTCCAAGCTATGTGAGTAGGATTAGGCCAGGATGAGTTTTCAGCCTCTGAAAGTAATCAATGAATTTTTTCTTAACAGACAGCTAGTAGATATCTTAGTGTGACATTGCGAGAAGTGGTGAGAAATGAAAACACCAGACAACTAAGAAAAGAAAGCAGGCGCTATTATATTTCCAACCCAGGAGAGGGTTAGAATGTTTGGGCAGAGATATACTAGCCTAAAGTGGATAAATAAAGCCTGGTATAGAACCCAAATAATACCACTATACAGTGCATAAATAATACCATCACACAGAGATCAAGTAATACAGACCTCAAATAATAATACTAATGTAGCAACCCATTGGAGGGAGCCCGGAGGATGGGACTAGCAGTACTGGGAATTGGACTTGTCATGATAGCTAGGTAACTCGACCAAATTCTTCTACTTCTCCTCCTGGACTGGTGCAGAGTTGCAGTGTACCTGATAGTGGTGGTAGTCTTTTTCCCAGAACATGACCTAATGATCTTCAGCCCTCTTGAGCCTGATAGGAGTAGAAGTGCCCTTCATGGTGTCGCAGGAATAAAATGTAGGACTTGAGGTTGCAGATAAACAGATCACACATAACTTAACTTGAAAAGCGGAGTATTGAAGCAACCAATAGTTTCCAGCAATGGAGGTACACTTACAATAGAGGACCACTGTGAGAATGGTGTGAGCCAATATATGGTAGTTCAAGAATAGCTTGCAAATGAATCTCTCTTACTCTGTCAATACACCAGGGTGGCCTTTCCATCCTGTGGCTCTGGTTGGGTTAACAACTGAGGCCCTTGTTGCACGTATCCTAAGATTCTAGTAAAGGCACTTTTAATTCCAAAGTTTCTCTCTCTGTGTCATAGGCAACTGTCTCCAGGCTGCAGCACAATTGCAGTTTTCTCTGGCTCTAAACATACTACCTCTACAACCTTCCATCTTGGAAGCTGAGTGAAGATTCTGTCTCTTCCCTCATTGCAGAACTTATTGGCTGGAATAAACCAAGCCTCATTCCCCCTGCCAATAGTGGTCCAGTCCAGTTAAAGGAAAATATATGCTATACATAAAATTTATATACAGTTTCATAGTTACAGTATATGTGCATTACACAAACAGTATATATAACTGCAGTGTCCAGAGAGATGCTGTAATACTACCACCAATCTATGGCCATAGATGGTGCTACATGCAAATGAAAAAACACCACAATAAAAAAAACAAACAACTAATACAACACTAATAGTTACCTACTTGAGTAATAGTAACTTTCAGTGGTGCAGGTTATATGTGTAATAGTTGTATTTGTCCATATGCATGTCAATAAAGAGTGTACTGTGAAATTTATAAGATAATATAAGATACACCATCTATTTTACATGATGCAGTATCTAAATTTGCAGCAATATATTCAGGATTATTTATAGGTCAATCATACATATAACTACTATGTTCTAGTATACAAGATTACTTGATATCTTTAACATCTGTTTACATGGATATATGTTTGCTTCAACATAAAATCATCGTAACAGGATGGAACCCTGACTTCTGAGATTATGGGGCTTCCGCTTCTGTCCCCCGAATCAAATTCTCTAGGTAATTGCAAACTAGCTGTGTGTCTTCTCATACTGTGATAGATGCAACTCGTAAAACAGTATGAGAGATATGAAAGGTTGAGGCAAGCCAGATAAATGGGTCCCATTATTCTCCCAATCAAGTGAAATACCTCTTCTCCACGTCCTCATTTGAATGATAATATGAGCCGCACAATCCTTCCCTACTGCTATTGTCACAGAGTAGAGCTTCTCCCTGCGGCTAGCTGAAAGGTAACCTTGTCTGCTGCCATCACTGGGCACTGGACTGCTCTAAGCACCCCTTCGCTGCTGGAACGGCTTCACCTTGTCATAATTCTCTGTGTAGGTCAAATGAACCATTGATTTACATCTGCTGACTTGCCAATTTGGCCAGATTGTAGAATATAGGATAAAATCAGTGCTGGATCATAAAGTAAACATGATATAATATGTGTCTCCCTCATTCACTTCACCACAATGCAGATTATGCTCATCCTGTACATGACTGTTTCCCCATCTCCCTCTTTGTGGTAGGTTGTCTTTTGTAGCTTGACCATTCTTGTCCCTGCACCTTTCTCCTGTGACTTGACTCTCTTATTACTGTCATGGCTCTTCACGGATAAGCTATGTGCATTATCTCTGTGTCTAAAGGAGACCAACTTTTCCTTCTTAATGCATATATACTGCCCTTAGTTGTCATGTTAGTTTCACTAATACAGTTGTGCATGCTTCCTACGTATCTGTATGTTAGGAGAGATGCCACAGAGTTTACCAAAATCTGCCATGGGTAATGAGTTCATATTTGGTGGTAGTATTAAATACAAGCATAAAAATTCTAGGTAAGGGGCATAGAGGTGTAGAGTCTCATGAAGACAACCCTTTCTGAAACAGAAGTCAGTCTGGCCAAATAAATTGTGGGTCTGACTTTTATAATGCTCAGCATTCAGCTGTAAGCACCAGGGGAAGTCACAGATACCCATACATTTTCCTTGCTGCAACCAGTAATGGGGGGTCCATCTCTACCTTATACTCTGACCAATATAGACTTGTGTAAGCAATAAAAAGGAGGAGTAAGGCTCTGTCAGATTCTGTGACAAAGGTTGGAACACAGCTTCCAATGAAGATGTGAACAGATCCGTACTGAGACCTAAGCAGTGGTTGAGCAAGTGCTGCCTCTGAATGTAGTGGTAGGGTATTGTGAACGCTTATCAGAAAAGGATCTTGTTTTGATTTTTGCCATTAGGCCCCATAACTTCTATGTATATTAGAGTCCATTACCAATATACTATTAGAAATAGGTCTTTTTATTACATGATAAAGTAGTGGCATTTTTATTACAGATAATGTAGTGGCACTGAACACAAATTCCGAACAATTATATCTACTGAAGTGTCATAGGATGCATCGATGGTGATTCCATTGCTCCAAACTGCTATGTAAATCCTACACCAAAATGGGCATTATTGGGGCATTCCCAGGTGGGCTTTAAACCTCCAATTTTGGCCTATGAAATATCAGCAAGGTTAGCAATGTGAGGGGAAATGGAAAGGGGAGTCATGCTGGGATCTAGGAATGAGAAGAGAGCCATGCTAGGAACCAGGAATGAGAGGGATAGCCATGCTAGGGTTCAGGAGGGGAATTATGCTGAGGACCATGATTTAAAAGGATACTGTGCTGGGGACCAGCAATGAGACAAGTAACCATTCTGGCAGGTAGGAACGAGGGGAAAGCTATGCTAGGGACCAAGAATGATGGGGCTATCTTGAAATAGAAAATGTGCACTTTACCTGGGGAGTAATAAAGATTATGTGTGTGGGTTGTAGTGACTTGTGTACAGTACCATGGCTATTTTATTAGTCCCTGTCTAAGCCTGATTCTTTGTGATATGTTGATGTGATACCTTGTTCTGCGTAATATGCTGATGTGATACCTGGTTCGGCAAAATATGCTAATATGATACCTAATTCTGTGTAATATGCTGAAGCATAAAATACACAATTTATGGCTCTTCCATCATTATTTTTGGTTTTGGGTGACTGTACATACTTGCTGATATTTGCTGACACTTTAACCTGCATTTTGTATATGTCTCTCTTTGAGAGGACTACCCTCTATGACCATTTTACTGTGAAAATTTGATTGGTCAGCTCAAAGAGGTTTCAGTAATCTTTGGGGGTCTGACACCAGGGACCCCCACAGATGAGCTGGTTGAAGAGGCCGCAGATTTCGGGTGAGTTCTGCAGTCTCTTCACTAAAGCGCAGCTCCATTCACAAAGATAGGTTATCAATATGGAAGTCCTAGGAAACCCCTGTAATTGTATGGTACAGGAACAGGTTAATCGAAAGTAGATTACAGTAGAAAAAATACTGACTTGACAGCTGGAGATTCACACAGTGCAGACTACATACAGGCTTTAAATAAAAAGGGGCTTGAACTTTTATTCAGCACATTGAATAGATTGGGACTGAACTCTGACACTAGACTCTTTAAATTAAGGTTTAGGGTCATGCTGATTTTTAGCTACATATGGACTGTCACATTGGTGCCAAGTTCGCCCATGAAAGTCTGACTAGCAACACCACATAAAAAACAGTACATAAGAGTTGCATAGTTTTTTTTTTCTTTTCTTTTTTGTTTGCACGCTCAGAGGGGTAGGAGCCCATGCCGCTGTAGTCTCCATCATGACAGCACAGTTGCAGAATGCCATTGTTCTGGACAGTACAGCACCGTGTATGTGATGAGGGGTTCAGTTGGGGGTACTGATGATGATATAGGATGACTTATTCTTGCTTGAATTTCCAACAGAGGGCAGAATTAGAGGCCAGTTAACTCAAAAGCCACTGAGGAAATATTCTGAGCTGGCTTGGATTTCCACCAATCAGAAAAGAGCTCCACCCAGAAACAAATAGAACCACCTATGAAGTAATAGCCATTATGAGCTGTCAGTTGACTTGGCTCTCCACCAATCAGAAAAGGGCCCGCCCACATTTCTACCAATCAGAGTGGAGCACTGAATATAAATAGCAGCCACCACCACCTATTCCCCTCATTCTTGGTTATTGTCTTGTATGGTAGCCATTCTGTTCCTTGTGAACATGTCTCATAAAGAACGCAGCAGAATGAGCAGGACATCCAGAGCTGGCCTGAAGTTTCTAGTTGGCCATATTCATCACTTTCTGAGGAAAAGGAATTATGCTAAACCCTTCAGTGCTAATGCTTCAGTATTCCTGGCTTCTGTACATGCTTTCTTGACTCCATTAGACATGTTATCATGCATTCTGTATGCTTTTTCTTTGTAGAGGACCAGCCCTATAAAAGACAATTTTTCTGTGCAAATTTGAGGGGGGGGGGGGTGTCAGCTCAAAGAGGTTTCACATTACTGGTATTGTGACACTATACATTGCCAGATTAAAAGAACTTTGAAGATCAATAGCCAAGTAAGACCGCAGAGTTTTCTAGCGAATCCCATCCACACATTGCAGAAAAATACGCGCAGCAGACACCCTGCGATTTCCAAAACTGTTGTGGTTTTGAAAATTGCAGCATGTCAATTATACCTACAGAAATGCCAGCGATTTCCTTATAGGTATAATTGAAGCAGAAAGTCCGCAGAGGTTCGCTGCAGCCCGCTACATGGGGCCTTAGCCTTAAACAGTTTACTTAAGAACACTGGCTAGTAATAGCATATTCTACAGTGTATCATTTGTTACATATAAAAACTAAAGAGGCGTGCTAAAAAGTCCATAAATAGACATGACATATAAGGTGATATTCAACATTTCCATATGTAAAATATAAATATTAAAATGTGTAACTCTTTGGACTGCTTTCTAGCTATGTTGGTGATGACACTGCTCTTTCATGATACCTTGCACAGTTCTTTAGATGCTGTAAGACCCCTTTCCCATGTTGCTTTTTAGAGTCGTATTTCTTCTTTCCTTTGCAGTATCACTGTGTGCATGTAAGCAGATATTGACAAAGCTCATTCCTGTCAACCGCCATGATATTTCAAAGATATGTACATAAATAAGTGTGTATCCAAGATATTCTTCTATATAGATTTTTCATGAAAGGAGACGCTAGCTATTGATGATCTAAGAAGAATGAAGTAAAAAGGCCCTGCCTAACCCAAGGATTGATTTTAAGAGATTCCTTATTTACATAAGCATGAAGTCAATAATGTAAGAAAGTGTTATTAAGGACAATAGAATCTTAAGACTAGCAGAAATAATTAGCTAGGGTGCCATTAGAGATACTTTCAGATTCACCTTATTCTTTATAATGTAAAAATAAAGGATTTCAGGTTTCATAATGCCTATTCATTGTACACAGCCCCTTTCAGATCTGCATATGCCTATATTATTAAAAATTATTTAATTTATAATAGATTTATAATCAATAATTTATAATTATCTAAGGCTAAAAACATAGCTAAAAAACGGTGGGGAGAAAAGAACGCAGCAGAATCACATTGCATTTCTTATTGGGTTTTTCAGCATTTTTCTCTTTTGCAGCATCTTTTCTGCTACTATTAAATATATATGGAAACCACTTGCAATTCTGAAGCTAAAATTAACATGCTATGTTTTTCAGTTTTTCCACAGCTCACATGCCAGCACAAGAGATTCAAGGGTCCCATACTTTTCTCTCCATCTCCATCTCCAGACAAGCCCTTTTTTATCTCTGTGGTCAGCATGAGGTTATTTGGGATTGTTCAATGATGTCCTATAATTAGGATAGACCATCAATATAAGATCACTGGTGAGGTTCCAACGTAAGATAAGACCATCATCGATCAGCAGAACAAAGGGGCCTTTATTGTTCATTCAGGCACAATGATGTACTTGTGAGTGCGGCCGTGCCTGATACTGCAGCTTAGCCCAGTTCACATGAATGGGATGGGCTGAAGTAGCAGGACCAACTACATGCATTTGCACTGTACATCATGTCTGGATAAACAATAAATGGACCATACCCACAGTAATGGTCTATGGCTGGTCCACCAATCAAAAATATTGGCAAAACCTCCATAGGCTAAGGCCCCGCATTGCAGAAAATCAGATTTGTTTTTGTTTTTTTATACTGTGTGGTCCCCTTGTGGACCTGAAGGACAGAAACCAGGCACTAGTGTGAACCTAGCCTTAGACTCTACCCACCAGGTCGGTGTTGGTTTATAGGTAGCCTTTTTTTCCTGAAGTGTATCAAACAGCAATTCCATTACTAGGGAACTGCTTAAGGGGCAATTCCATTACAGGGTAGAGGTGAGTATGAAATGAAGTGCCCTCTAATTCTTAATGTATACTCTTTAGAGAGTTAAATGTTGAAAAATTGTTTAGGTATGCTTATGAAGGAAAAGGGCAGAGTTAAATTTGTGTCCCTTATTCCATTCATTACAAGTTGGGAGATATGGATCCTGTACTAGTGTAGAGTAGTTATTTGTTCTTATGAACTTATTTTTCTTTTCTAAGTCTATTTATGCAGTGCTGTGTAATTTACAATTAGAAAGAAAACATTTGTGCAGAAGCCTTAGAATAAATTGATTCAGCAAAACTTATAAAAGGAAAAGCCTAGCAAAATCTATCAATTCACCATGAAATACTTTCTTGAATCTGGACCTTTTAAAGTGCAGCTGATGGTGAAACCTGTCGGTGTGACAGATGTAAGAGCCACAAAGGAGGCTGACACATGACCACATAGTTAAAAAAAAAATAACATTATAGTGTCGTCGAAATAATTTCTCACTGAAATTATTCAAGGAAGAATTATGTTTTTATTTTTTATTTTATGCTATTTTTTTTATCCACCAGAAACCAAGCTTCAGCAATTTAGTAATCACTGCCATTCTGTTATAGCGGGTTTCTGTAATTCAGTGGAGAGTGAAAATTATTACATTTTACACAGTACATGGAAAGGTTGTGAACAAGTACAAAAGAGTAATTCTGACAAATGACTACTCATCAAATATCCTATGTATTATAGTATATAATTAAAAAGCAACTCTATTGTTTACTCTAAATGGACACCTAGCACATTTCAATTGAATATTAGCACAGCTGCAGAAATGTGTATAGATCAGTGATGGCCATGCTGACACCATGCGGGGACCTCCGACGCAGCCCTTTACTGGAGGGCCACAGATCATGTTAAGGCAGGGCTGAAATTAATATCTACAGTGGGGAAAAAAAGTATTTAGTCAGCCACCAATTGTGCAAGTTCTTCCACTTAAAAATGAGAAAACATATCTAGAAAATCACATTGTCTGATTTTTTTAAGAATTTATTTGCAAATTATGGTGGAAAATAAGTATTTGGTCACCTACAAACAAGCAAGATTTCTGGCTCTCACAGACCTGTAACTTCTTCTTTAAGAGGCTCCTCTGTCCTCCACTCATTACCTGTAGTAATGGCTTCTGTTTGACATTGTTATCAGTATAAAAGACACCTGTCCACAACCTCAAACAGTCACACTCCAAACTCCACTATGGTGAAGACCAAAGAGCTGTGGAAGGGCACCAGAAACAAAATTGTAGCCCTACACGAGGCTGGGAAGACTGAATCTGCAATAGGCAAGCAGCTTGGTGTGAAGAAATCAACTGTGGATGCAATAATTAGAAAATGGAAGACATACAAGACCACTGATAATCTCCCTCAATCAGGGGCTCCAAGCAAGATCTCACCCCGTGGGGTCAAAATGATCACAAGAATGGTGAGCAAAAATCCCAGAACCACACGGGGGGACCTAGTGAATGATCTGCAGAAAGTTGGGACTAACGTAACAAAGGCTACCGTCAGTAACACACTACGCCGCCAGGGACTCAGATCTTGCAGTGCCAGATGTGTCCCCCTGCTTAAGCCAGTACATATCCGGGCCCGTCTGAAGTTTGCTAGAAAGCATTTGGATGTTCCAGAAGAGTATTGGCAGAATGTCATATGGTCAGATGAAACCAAAGTAGAACTGTTTGGTAGAAACACAACTCGTCGTGTTTGGAGGAGAGTGAATGCTGAGTTGCATCCAAAGAATACCATACCTACTGTGAAACATGGGGGTGGCAACATCATGCTTTGGGGCTGTTTCTCTGCAAAGGGACCAGGACGACTGATCCGTGTACATGAAAGAATGAATGGGGCCATGTATCGTGAGATTTTGAGTGCAAACCTCCTTCCATCAGCAAGAGCATTGAAGATGAAACGTGGCTGGGTCTTTCAGCATGACAATGATCCCAAGCACACCACCAGTGCAACGAAGGAGTGGCTTCGTAAGAAGCATTTCAAGGTACTGGAGTGGCCTAGCCAGTCTCCAGATCTCAACCCCATAGAAAACCTTTGGAGGGAGTTGAAAGTCCGTGTTACCCAGCGACAGCCCCAAAACATCACTGCTCTAGAGGAGATCTGCATGGGGGAATGGGCCAACATACCAGCAACAGTGTGTGCCAACCTTGTGAAGACTTACAGAAAACGTTTGACCTCTGTCATTGCCAACAAAGGATATATAACAAAGTATTGAGATGAACTTTTGTTATTGACCAAATACTTATTTTCCACCATAATTTGCAAATAAATTCTTTAAAAATCATACAATGTGATTTTCTGGATTTGTTTTTTCATTTTGTCTCTCATAGTTGAGGTCTACCTATGATGACAATTACAGGCCTCTCTCATCTTTTTAAGTGGGAGAACTTGCACAATTGGTGGCTGAATAAATACTTTTTTTTTCCCCACTGTATATATACAGTATATATAAACACTTACTAATAGGAGTGCAGAAGTAACAGTCACTCCTAAGCCTGGATACCTAGGGAGACCCAAATGCCCCTCTGTCACATAATAAGACTCCAGTATTATATATAAAGAATTTCATGGAATGTGAGGGACCCTATAACAATTTGACACTGGGTTCCAGAAGCTTACACATCCACATTTGTTTTCCCTCAAAATCAAAACATAAATTGTCTCCCTTTATCCACCACTAAGAAGAGTTTATTGCTACTAGACCAATGGGAGCTTTAGAAAATCATAAACTGCCCCTAGTGGCACTTGCAGACTGAGGATACTCTTAGACTAATTCCTGGTTGGATCCGTCATGCACCTGTACGTTCCCGTTTGAACCAATAGGAAGTACAGATGCAGTCAGACAATGACCAGGAATTGCATGCGCCCATTAATTGCCAGGCTGCGCCTCTACTATTGGTTCAGATGGAAATATATACATATATTCATATACATGTGCGTCCTGGCTACATCCATTATGTGTTAATTCCTGGGGCATACCCAAGAGCACCCATACAGAGTTTCATCATATATCTTTATTACCATGAGCAGGGGATTTGGAGCTCTGTATTAGAACAATGCATGATATATGGTGTACCACAAATCGCTTTGACCTTCTGTATATTATAAACTTTTTTCTTTCATTATCCTGGAAAAGGCAGCTGTGAATGCAGATACATGCAGAACGCAGCGAATCCCAGTCACACATTGCTGAAAAATATGTGCAGCAGACTCGCTGCAATTTCCAAAACATTTGCGTTTTTGGAAATCGCAGCATGTCAATTATACCTACGGAAATGCCGGCGGTTTCCCTATAGGTATAATGAAAGCAGAAAGTCCGCGGTTTTTCCCGCAGCACTTTTTTACTGCTGCCCGCTAAGTGGGGCCTTAGCCCTAAAGGGTTTTCACACAAAAGACAATAATGACATATCCATAGGATATGCCATAAATGATAGATACGAATTCCACCCCTGGGACCCACACTCACACCTATATCTAAGATGAATCCCCCAGTCTCCGTGCCCCAGCTCTTACTTAACTGTGACCTCGCTGAGGACACTGTCCTCGGGGTCAATATTCCATAAATGTCATTTGTGAGAAGCCCCTTTAAGCTAAGGTCCTATGTTGCGGAAACACAGCAGAAAAAACTCTACGTTTTAAAGTACCTAGCAAATCCTATCCACACATTGCGTAAAAAAAAGAATCCCTGCATGTCAATTTTACCTGCGGAATCACTTGCATTTTCCCTATAGATTTAATAAGTGAAGAAAAACTGCAGAGCAAAATGCAGCAAAAATGCAATTAAAAACACTGTGAAAAAAAAAGGCAGTGCGTTTCTGCTGCGGTTTTCTCCACAACATGTTTTTAGCTGCATTTGGCAATGTGGGTCCTTAGCCTTAAGGTTGTGGCTAAAAAAAATAGATTCAAGATTGCTTCTACACTGCACAGTGTCAATTTGGCACTGTTATACTTTTTGTAAAGTGGCTGGCTACTGTTGAAAAGCCTAATGCGTGATGTATATGTGGTTTGCATCTGTTATACAGTGCCGTAAACCTACTATGGACCAATGCTGTGACTGTGGGCATCTCTAAGTTCATAGTGAGGAACATAGGGATGTTTTCAGACAGAACCAGTGGAGTAAATACCGTGGTAGCTGCGGTAGCGGGTGCAACAGGGCTCGGGACATAAGGGGCCCATCGGTCCCCTGATGGGTTTTTTTTTTTTTGTTTGTTTTTTTTAATAGGCCGTTACCTGCTGGAGTAACCCCAGCAGGTAACGGGCCCAATTTTCTGACCGATCCCCGCTCCTGCTCACGGCCACCTGCGCTTCCCCTGCTGCGGAAGCGGAGGCAGCTGTGAGCAGAAGCGGGGATTGGTAAGTAAGGCCACAGGCCCGCGAACCCCACAAACACTGCTATCATTATTCTTTGCGGTCTTTTCAGACCCCAGAGTATAATCATAGGAGGCCCAGGGGAGGAAGAGAACATAAAAACAACGTTACTTACCTCTCCTGTGATCTAGCAGGCTTCAGGCCTCCTTGGTGACGTCCCAGACATCACATGAGCCATAACGGCGTCGCGACACATAATGATGCCAGCCTGGCTCACGTGACGTCTGGCCCAACATTGAAGAGGGCCGAAGGCGAAGGTATCGGGGAGTGTGCCGGAGCCAGGGAGAGGTAAGTAACATTGTTTTTTATGTTTGTATCCTCCCTTGTGTCTCCGATCATTATACTCTGGGGTCTGAAAAGACCCCAGAGTATAATAATAGTTCATGGGTGGTCCACAATGGGGCATAATAGTGTGTGCAGGGGCCACGGTGGGGCATAATACTGTGTGTGGAGGGGCCACTATGGGACATTATACTGTTTGGAGGGGCCGCTAGGGTGTTATGGGGAATGCGGTTTGTGCGGGCGGGGGGCTATGTCAAATGTTTGCCTTGGGGCCCAGCCATTCCTAGTTACGCCACTGGACAGAACCCATATAGAAAAGATATGGCATGAAGGAATGCTCTTCAAGAGGTGCTGCTTTCAGGTTACTTCTGATGCCACCTGATGCTACAAGTCCATAATGCAAACCTAAAAGCAACTCCATATACTGTCATATGAGGTCAAAGAATGCAAAAAAGTGCTGGTAAAACGCCAGGTTTACGCCTTAAGTGGATCCTAAAGAAATATATTATTTTGAATATCCATTCACATAAAATATGTGCAGCAACACCCGCAAAACGACTTTATTTTACATGATTTTTCATATGACAAAATGGTTAATGGTTTTCTGCACTTTTAATGAACGAACCATTGTTTTCAATTACAGAGAACAGATTAATTAATGATCTCATGCAGTTTAACGTGACCTTTAATTCCTAAAGGGCCAACCCATCAGGTTATCAATAGTTAAGTTCATTAAATCTCCTGCAGATCGGGCTAGAAAAAAGAATTAAATAGCTAATTACTACTAGACTGTGCAGTTACCATTATGTATATTTTCTCTCTTTTAATCATAAAAAAAACACTTGTAACAGTGTAAGTACAAGTAGATGAAGCGTAGCCACAGGGGGGTAAAGTATAGGATAATAGAATTGAAATATAACATACATGTTTCACATGTTGAATATGTTCAAGGAAATCATTGGGCAGATTTACTGATACTTTCTAATACCGTGTTTCTCCGAAAATAAGACAGGGTCTTATATTATTTTTTTCTCCAAAAAAGGGCTAGGGATTAATTTCGGGGTAGGTCTTAATTTTTTCCATGAACAACAATCACACATTTGACCGCCAATTAGTTGGCATAGTTTTACAAATTTTACATCTTAAATCACATTGTACATCTTAAACCACATCCTGCAGATTCAAGCTCCTTCCCACTAAGGCTGATGCCCCATGTTGGGGAAACACAGCTTTTTTTTTTGTTGCAGATTTTGCTGCGGTTTTTTGAGCCAAAGCCAGGAGTGGATTGAGCAGAAGGTAGAAGTATAAGTACTTCTTATACATTTCCTATTCCTTTTGTAGCCTTTCTTGGCTTTGCCTAAAAAAAAAAAAAACTCAGGAAGGAAGATCTGCAATAAAAAAAAGCTGCATTTTCACAACGTGGTGCCTCAGCCTCTGCAAATGAGGCTCAAAAAGTGTCTAAAATACTGAAAGGCTATGGCCTTTCAGCTACTATTTCTGGCCAGCTGACCCAGCTTTCAATCTTTGCTTTGCAGAGCCTGAAAACCACAGCCAAACATTCAGCAATAATTGATTGATAATAATAATAATAATAATAATATAAATAATATAATATATAATATAAATAATAATATAATAATAATAATTGAAAATAATTGATATGCTGTGTGTTCAAAATCCACAGAGCAAGATGCATTGGAGGTTATATATCATCTGCCCCTTTTTGGGCCATATTTTTCCCCTTTGTTTAGACTAGTTTTACTGTGGTGTCTATTTATGATATAGGTGCTCTTCCTTGTTAAATGTTGTGCACGTGTTACTTTAGATGCCACTTCATAAGCTATGTCCACTTTGCCCCTTTTTATTCAAAAAGGTGCAATTGCCCCTTTTTTGCTAAAATTTAGGCCAGGGTCCCACATAGCGTAAATGACACGATTTGACTGCGTTGTTTTACAGTACCTGCAAAGTGGATGGGATTCTAGCTAATAACATCCACACATTGCAGAAAAATATCTTCAGCAGACGTGCTGCGATTTCGAAAAAAACGTTGCGTTTTTGTAAATCGCAGCATGTCAATTATACCTACAGAAACACTGGCATTTTTCATATAGGTATAATTGAAGCAGAAAGTCTTTCTGCGAAAAGCGCTGCAGGAAAAACCGCAATGAGTTTCCTCTGCTGGCTTTTTTGGCTGCGGCTCGCTACGTGGGACTTTAGCCTTAAGCCAACTAATAGGAGGTGTAAACGTAGACAGTCTAAGAATATAGAAGAATGTGCTATCCATGTATTTCACGGATAGAACTCTGACCCATTCTTTACTATGGGTCCGTGCACACGGCTGTGAATTTCAAGGTCCTGTATGCCGGCCTTTCATTTAATGAAAGGAGACACGGAAGCACAGCGCATGCACAGGCGGCACACGGGGACATCCCCGTGTGCCGTCCGAGTTTTTAATTCACGGCAGGCCGGTTGCAGCACGGTCGTCTGCAACTGGCCTAAGGCAGATTTATCAAACAGCATCAGACACTTTGATAAATCTGGTGCAGTTTAAGACTATCTAGTCTGTCTGCACTGTCTAGCTTTTAGACAGTGTTAGCAAATATGCCCCATTCTGCTGTAGATTTTTTTTTTCTGTAGTGTGTGGATGAGACTTATTTAAAGAGGACCTTTCATGTCCTCATGCATATGCTGTTTTACATACCGCTAGAAAGCCAACAGCGTGATGAATTCAGCGCACTGCCGGCTTTCCCAGTATTTGCCCCAGGGCTGGAGATATCGGGGGTCGTAGTTTCACGATTCACCATCTTAAGGGCGTTCCTGACAGTCTAGCTGGTCTGTGAGGAATGCCCTTCCTGACTGTACTCATTCATAGACTTGTACGGGGGGGGCATTCCTTACAGCTCAGCGTCACCACTGGGCTGTAAGGAACGCTCCCTCTGACAGTACAGTGCTATAGACGAGTACAGAGAGGGGGCATTCCTTACCACCCAGTGATGGCGCTGAGCTGTGAGGAACACCCCCCCCCCCCAGTACAGTGCTATGGAGGAATACTGTCAGGGAGGGCGTTACTAACAGCGCAGCTAGACTGTCAGGAACGCCCTTCTGACAGTGAACCGTGAAACTAAGACCACCGATATCTCCAGTCCCGGGGCACATAACGGGAAAGCTGAATTCAGCGCGCTGTTGGCTTTCTAGTGGTATGTAAAACAGCATATACATGAGGATATGAAAGGTCCTCTTTAAATCCCTTCTACTACACTATGTACAGTATGTACTTTGCAGCAGGTTAGTTGTCGGTGATTTCACAGTGGCTAATCTGCTGCGAGTGCTCCATATGTGTCCCTGGCCAAACTGAGTATGCCACCACCAAAACCAATTCTACATCACTTATATAATGTTGTAGGGATGGTTACTAACATAGTGAAGAAATCTATTTTGTGTCAAAGTGCAATCTTGCTGCCAAGAAAATCTACTTTTAATAAGTATGGAAATTAGCTGTTCAGTGCATCGGGAGTCTAACTGTATCTGCCAGTGCACCCATTTTCCCCTATAACCTCTGTGGCCTCGTAGCATGTCAATTATGCCTACAGAAACACCTATAGGTATAATAGAAGCAGAAAGTTTGCAGAGGAAACTGCGGACTTTCTGTGAAAAGCGCTGTTGAAAAAAAACAATGATGCATTGATGCCATGGTTTTTCCTGCAGTGCTTTTTTGCTGCAGCCCGCTACATGGGGCCTTAACCTTGAAGGGACTTTTTCTAAGCCTAAAGTCCCACGTAGCAAGCCACAGCCAAAAAAAGCTGTGGAATCACATTGCAGCGTTTCTGCAGATATAACGGACATGCTGCAACTTGAAATCACGGCATTTCCCTCTGCGGATTTTTTTTCTGCAATGTGTGGATGGGATTAACCAGAATCCCATTCCCTTTGCAGGTAATGTAAAACACAGCGTTTTCACAACATGGGGGCCCCCACCCTAAAAACTTGAGTTTTTTTTTTTTTTTGTTAACTTTTTTCTGGATGAGCTGGGAAACAATGAATATGCTGCTGCTCCCGCAGGAGTTGTACCCAATCCCAAATAATAAAATGTACATACAGTCATATGAAAAAGTTTGGACACCCCTATTAATCTTAATCTTTTTTAGTTCTAAATATTTGGGTGTTTGCAACAGCCATTTCAATTTGATATATCTAATAACTGATGGACACAGTAATATTTCAGGATTGAAATGAGGTTTATTGTACTAACAGAAAATGTGCAATATGCATTAAACCAAAATTTGACCGGTGCAAAAATTTGGGTACCCTTATCATTTTATTGATTTGAATACTCCTAACTACTTTTTACTGACTTACTGAAGCACAAAATTGGTTTTGTAACCTCACTGAGCTTTGAACTTCATAGCCAGGTGTATCCAATCATGAGAAAAGGTATTTAAGGTGGCCAATTGCAAGTTGTTCTCCTATTTGAATCTCCTCTGAAGAGTGGCATCATGGGCTCCTCAAAACAACTCTCAAATGATCTGAAAACAAAGATTGTTCAACATAGTTGTTCAGGGGAAGGATACAAAAAGTTGTCTCAGAGATTTAACCTGTCAGTTTCCACTGTGAGGAACATAGTAAGGTAATGGAAGACCACAGGTACAGTTCTTGTTAAGCCCAGAAGTGGCAGGCCAAGAAAAATATCAGAAAGGCAGAGAAGAAGAATGGTGAGAACAGTCAAGGACAATCCACAGACCACCTCCAAAGAGCTGCAGCATCATCTTGCTGCAGAAGGTGTCACTGTGCATCGGTCAACAATACAGCACACTTTGCACAAGGAGAAGCTGTATGGGAGAGTGATGCGAAAGAAGCCGTTTCTGAAAGCACGCCACAAACAGAGTCGCCTGAGGTATGCAAAAGCACATTTGGACAAGCCAGCTTCATTTTGGAAGAAGGTCCTGTGGACTGATGAAACAAAGATTGAGTTGTTTGGTCATACAAAAAGGCGTTATGCATGGCGTCAAAAAAACACAGCATTCCAAGAAAAACACTTGCTACCCACTGTAAAATTTGGTGGAGGTTCCATCATGCTTTGGGGCTGTGTGGCCAATGCTGGCACCGGCAATCTTGTTAAAGTTGAGGGTCGCATGGATTCAACTCAGTATCAGCAGATTCTTGAGAATAATGTACAAGAATCAGTGACCAATTTGAAGTTACGCCGGGGATGGATATTTCAAGAAGACAATGATCCAAAACACAGCTCCAAATCTACTCAGGCATTCATGCAGAGGAACAATTACAATGTTCTGGAATGGCCATCCCAGTCCCCAGACCTGAATATCATTGAACATCTGTGGGATAATTTGAAGCGGGCTGTCCATGCTCGGCGACCATCAAACTTAACTGAACTGGAATTGTTTTGTAAAGAGGAATGGTCAAAAATACCTTCATCCAGGATCCAGGAACTGATTAAAAGCTACAGGAAGCGACTAGAGGCTGTTATTTTTGCAAAAGGAGGATGTACTAAATATTAATGTCACTTTTCTGTTGAGGTGCCCATACTTTTGCACCGGTCAAATTTTGGTTTAATGCATATTGCACATTTTCTGTTAGTACAATAAACCTCATTTCAATCCTGAAATATTACTGTGTCCATCAGTTATTAGATATATCAAATTGAAATGGCTGTTGCAAACACCCAAATATTTAGAACTAAAAATGATTAAGATTAATAGGGGTGCCCAAACTTTTTCATATGACTGTATATCGCAAGACATGAGCATGTCATAAGCAGCCACAATACTGAAATTAATATGCACCATATGCACAGAGCCTTTGTTGCGCCATACAGTGTCCCTACAACTCAGTACTATGGAGCAGTAGGCACTCCATATGCTGGCATTTTCCCAAAGAATCAATAATTCAAAGGTGAGAATTTCTCTGTAATACTACATTCTATAAAGCATAGATTATGTACAAACGTGGCAGAAAGAACTCAGTATGACTCAGTATGAAATCTGAGATATACAGAATTACAGGCTCCTTACAATTCTATGCATGCTTTATAACAAATGGCGTTTTGAGACTAAAGGCCTTAAACAGAAACTGCCATACTAGTGAGCGATATGGTAAGGATTTATAGAGCTGTAGCCAGGGCCGTTTTAATGCATTGGGGGACCCTGTGCAAACTTTTTGAAAGTTGGTCCCCCAATGCCACCCATAACTTAACTTAATTTCCCCTGCCCCCCTCAACCACCAATGTTACATAAAAAAAAATACTCACCAAACTGCTTTCCCGCAGACCTGCAGGCTTCAACTGTAATGTCTGCGGCTCAGCGCTCATTAAACTTCCCTGCCGCTGACATTATCAGCCAAAGGCTTAATAATGGAGCACGGAGCTAATAGCTCAGGACAGACCTAGGGGAAACCAGCAGAGTGGGAGTGGTGGCACTGGTGGTAGTGATAGACACATTTCCACTGCTGCTGGTGTTGCTGATAGCAACTACACACGGTCATCTCCCGTGTGGGAATTTTTTTTCCACAATAAATCTATGGCATTCTGCAAGCAGAAACTTAGCCGTGGCCATACAGGAACAAATGTAGAAACAACATCTCTGTATTCGCATGAAAAGGCATCACCATCTTATATGGCAAAATAGACTTAGCAGTGGCACTGGCAAGGAAAGTGAGCAAGACTATTCTACTACTCCCCATAATCTTCCTTGTAGGCAGACACATGGTCATCATTATCATCATCATTACCAACTGTTTCTCCTATTTCTCCTCTTCCACACCAACGTCAGTTATCCATAAGGAAATGTGTGTCCAGGAAACAGCAATATGTGCCCAGTCATCCAGAAATTCTGCATCTTAACTCACATCTGGTGAAGCTGCAGTCACTTCCATAACACTTAATGGATTTCACTGCATTTCTCCAACTGGTGGCATGTGCTCAACCTTAAAAGAGGATACCTACTCACCATTTTTTTCTCTAGGAAAGCTGTTCCTGCTATATAGCCATGTGTTGGAGAATGTCGGCCTTCCCTTGGATATGTCAGTTTGAGGAAAGATGCAAGCCACCATCGACACATGGAGCAACAATTATGGACAAGGACAATATATGTCTTTTATGTCCCACTGGGTTAATGTTTTGAGTGGCAGCGGCCACAGTCCAGCAACGCAGAAAGGCCAGGTCCATTTGTGCAGGCCCAGTTCCAACACTATGCAGGGCCCATCCACCTCCTCTGCATCCCCTGGACCTTTTCATGCCACCATCTTCACCAGGGCAAGGCATTGCTTCCACTCCTCCACCTCCGTTTGATGGGTGTAAGGTGAAGCACTGCCATGCAGTTTTAAAATTAATCTGGTGGTTTGCCACTTAATTAACTGTAGACAGAAAAAATGTCTGCGCATTTCAGCCATTCCTATGTCGCAAAAAAAGCACCCTGCTCGATTTGGAGCGACAAAAATTGCACTGCCTTATCTGCAACATTCCAACTCTAAATTAAACATGCTGGAGCTTCTGTGTGAGGAGCAGAAGACAGTGAACGATTACTGCATGCAGCAGACCACAGGGACAATGTGTTATTTTGAGATATGTCATTGGAGGCTTCTCAAGTCCTTTGAAGAGGAAACCAAATTTGTCAGCAGGGGCAACTGCAACATCAGCAATGTGATCCCTTTATTGTACAACTCAAGCAATGAGGGACAGAAGAGGAGAAACAGCTTCCACCTCTTCTTCAAGGTCATCGTGTCGGGTTGATGGATTAGGATGAGGATCTGGGTCAAGGTCATTATGGTGGAGGAACTGGGCCTCCTAGATTGGAAGAGGAGGAGGAAGACTCCCTTGGATGAAGTGAGGGCACTTGATATGTCACAAACACAGTCAGGGGAGGAGGCTGACCTTATTTCTTCGAAGACGAGGATGATGACAATGACCACGCTGGCCAAGAACACCAACCATGACAGTCCCCTGGGTCTATGCACACACTGGCAAACATGGCAGGCTTTATGCTCCGCTGCTTGCACTGTAACAAGCATATTATTAGCATCAAACAGAGGGATGAGTACTAGATGGCAGTGCTCTTAGACCCTCACTATAAAGGCAAAATGGGGGAATTCTTCCCTCCTTCCCAAAGAGAAAAAAAAAATGGATTATAATCAGGATAGAATATATACCCAGCTTACTGCCGCATGTAGGGAGACCACTGCAATTGCCAGTCGCATGTGTATCTAGATGGACTCTGTTCACTCAGTCCACCTTACTCAGCCAGTGCGCCAGCTCCTCTGCAAGTGCCACAACTCCAAGTGTTAAGAGTAAAAGCACCAGCAGCCAGGCCCAGTATAGTATATGGAACATGATGAACCAGAAATTTTGACGCTCCCAGGACCAACCGGAGCCACAACAGACAACAGACACCTTACAGCTGCACCAGCAAGAACAGTCATAACTAGAGTGCATCGATATTCCCGCAGATAACTGTGACCCCATAGAATTCTAGGCCGATAGGTTAGAGCAGTGGAAGGAGCTGGCCCAGTTTGCCATGGGAGATTTATTTTGTCTGGCTGAGAGGGTATTCAGTGCTGCCGGTGGCATTGTAATGCCTAAAAGGATGAAAATGTTCACTGCTAGCATTTAAAAAATTACTTTTGTCAGAATTAATCAGGCATGGATCTGTGAGGATTTTCACACACCACCAGCTGATGCCCTTGAATAGTTGTATTACCATCTCCCTTTATTATCATGTTCCACTTACTATACTGCTGACGCTGCCTGCTACTCCTAAACAGCTACCACCACTCAGCCAGACATGTCCTACGGCCCACTCTATCATTTTATGCCCTGCTGGACTGCCACACATGTTGCCACAGCTACCACCACTGCCACTGCTAAGCCAGTCATGTCCTGCGGCCTTGTCCATCATATTATTCCATGCCGCACTGCCACTTATATTGCCACACCAGTGCCACCAAACATGTCCTGCGGCCTGGTCCATCACATTCCACTTTACCACACTCTTGGTGCAATGGTGCTGGCATCAAGAAACCAAAACCATTTTGATTTCACAATGGATTCCATGAAGGGATAATTTTTCAAATCTTTTTTCTTAAAAGCAAATTCATCACTTTTCAACTAAGTTTACAACCACAAAATTGTCTCACAAATAACAACAACCCTGTAACACTTACAAGTCATCAAAACTGGCTAATTTTTCTACAAAACCATTGCTTTTTGCAATATAACCGCCATGTGTGTGAGTAAAATTATGGGCAAGCACCTTTCCCTAATAAAAAGGTAATTTTTGGAGCTTTTTAAATGTTAAAAAGATTTTAATAAAGCGTGTGGCAGTGCAGTGTATGGTTAAAATGAGTTTGTATCCACTGCTTACCATTCCTTTGTCCATAGACATACATGTCACTTTCACTTTGGTCCCAAAATATTTGGACAGTGACACACCTTTTGGCATTTTAGCGGTTTATCAAAACATAATCAAGATAGTTATATAATCAATATGGGCTTATAGTGCAGACTCTCAGCTTTAGTTTAAGGGCATCCACATCCTAATTGTAGGAAGGGTTTAGGAATTACAGCTCTGTAATATGTAGCTGCCTCTTTTCAAGGGATCAAAGGTAAATGGACAGTTATCTCAAAAGCTATTTAATGGGCTGCATTGGCTATTCCCTCATTAATCCATCATCAATTAAACAGATAAAAGGTCTGGAGTTGATCCCAGGTGTGGCATTTGCATTTGGAAGCTGTTGCTGTGAACCCACAATATGCAGTCAAAGGAACTCTCAATGGCGGTGAAACAGACCATCATTAGGCTGAAAAAAGAAGAAATCCATCAGTAAGATAGCAGAAATGTTAGGAGTGGCCAAATCAACAGCTTGGTACATTCTGGTGAAAAAAAGAGCGCTTAGGAACTAAAAAGGGCCTGGATGTCCACGGAAGATAAGTGGTGGATGATCACAGAATCCTTTCTATGGTGAAGAAAAATCCTTCACAACATACCCCAAGTGAAAAACACTCTCTTAAAAGTAGGTGTATCAGTATCTAGGTCTACTATAATGTGAAGAAACTTCATGAGATCAAATACAGAGGGTTCACCACAAGATGCAAACTATTAAGCAGCCTTAAAAATAGGCCAGATTAGACTTTCCCCCAAAAAAATATTCTTTAGACAGATGAAACTAAGATCAACCTGCACCAGAATGATGGGAAGAAGAAAGTATGGAGAAGACTTGGAACAGTTCATGATCCAAAGCAAACCACATCCTCTGTAAAACATGGTAGAGGCAGTGTGATGGCATGGGCAAGCATGGCTTCCAATGACACTGGATCACTAGTATTTATTGATGATGTGACAGAAGCAGACGGATGAACTCTGAAGTAGACAGGGATCTAGTTTCTGCTCAGATTGAACCAAATGCAGTAAGGTTGATTGGACGGCACTTCACAGTACAGGTGACAAGGACCCAAAACATACTGCAAAAGCGGCCCAGGAGTTTTTCAAGGCAAAGAAGTGGAGTATTCTGCAATATCTCCAGATCTCAACCTGATCAAGCATGTCTTTCACTTTCTTAAGACAAAACCTAAAGCAGAAAGACCCACAAACAAGCAACAACTGAAGATAGCTACAGTAAAGGGGTGGCAAAGCATCACAAAGGTGGAAACCCAGTGTTTGGTGATGTCCATGGGTTCCAGACTACAGGCAGCCATTGCCTGCAAAGGATTCTCTACAAAGTATTACAAATGAACATTTTATTTATGGTAATGTTAATTTTTCCACTTTCTTTTATGCTCCTGAAATGAGGAGGCTTTGTAAAAAAAATGGTTGTAATTCCTAAACATTTCACGGGATATTTTAGTTGAGAGCCCAAATCATGAAGGTTGAAATTGGATATATAGGTTCCTATATATAGGTTCCCAGGAGCCCTGACAATGTTCTACAGTACACTATGTTTTAAGCCAATTTAAGGTGTGGTTTGTACTGAACTTGTGCAACTCGTAAGAAACCTGGGACCTGGGCCACCTGAACCCTAAACAAATCTTGATAGGTTTGCCGACCTCTAGTTATTATACTGTATACGCCAGATTAAATTTTAAGTCCCTTCACAGACTGATATCTGATATAAGTAGCCGTGTGATATTTTTTTGCTATATTACAAAAGAATTAGAGTCAAACCTCGGTACATCAGATAAGTATAGAAGTAAGGCCACATTCACAATTCAAACAAGAAAAAGACCTTCACACATCACATGAGAGAGGACACCTTGACAGATATCATTCAGCCATATGGGGTCCAATACAATGTATCAGTAATCAGATAAATAACATGTTAAATTCTAAATGCATTTTTTCTACCGCTCTTTCCATAATACAGGTATAATATTGCAGGAATTCAGGTGACGTAGATGAATATACTCAGAATTGATGAAATGATTGACGAGAGAACACTTTATTTCATGTATTTTTCACCATGCCCCAGTATCTGCTTCTTTTCACTTTTGCTAGTCACAAATAAAATCAACACTAAACACACTTTCAGTACAGCAATAAAAACATAGTGACCACATCTTAGCACCCTTATTTTGGATGGAATAGCTGGTAACAGACAGAGGCATAACTTGAAGCTCCTGTACACCAATGCAAAATCTGTAACAGGGCCCCCACTTACCATGTGCTGTGTATAATACCAGTGTCTTATTATAATGTAGAGAGGCCATTGGGTTCCTTTAGCCTCCAGGGCCCTGTAGCGACTGCTACCACTGCACAACCTATGGCTATACCCCTGGTTCTGGAATGAATTTAGATCAGGGTAGGGTTCTGTGATGATTGCAGTACGGTTCATTAGAATGGCACAGAGGATAATGGGGAAATGTGTTTTCCAAACCTCCAACTAGTAATACAGACATTACATTACAGTCATATTTGGGCCACCTGGAACTGGGTATACTGTCTTTTTTTGCAAAATATAAGTTTTTAATAAGCTACAGAAGTCACACATGCTTTAGCAGAGGTTGATAACTGATTCATGTGATATTTGCAAAATGCATAATAAATGTCAATTGTTTAAAATACATCTTTTGTCTCATCTGAAGGCCCTATTTACAGAAGAGCAAACCATTCAGGATTCGTTTAGTTTCGGGTTTGGCTTGGTAAGGGAGGTGAGAATGAATGGTTTTTTTTGGTTTTTTTTTCACTTCACCTGGACCTCTAATTTATTATACAGTGGGACTGAAGAGACCCCAGAGTATAGTGTGGTAGCCATTTTAGTTTGCCACTGATCAATCTCCATTTGCTCAGTTTTTTAAAAATGTTAAATATTTCAGTCGAACCTGGCTTGGTACGAACCAATTCAACCATCTCTAGCCCTATTCAGAATTATTATTGGCAACAAACGGTCCTAGGAACACTCATTGCCAATAGTCCTTTATAATAGTACTGTTGATTATCTGACCAATGAGCAAAAGCTGGTTGGTTGAGTGATCCTTGTCTCTACAAATCTACCATTGGGAGTCTGAAAGATCCCATTCTCAACGATGGTCCCCAGTCCCACCAAAATCAGTATAGCCAGTTTTTGTCCCCACTAGCAACAGCTCTGCCTGTCCAGACTGGACATACTTTAATAACAGGAAATCAGTGTATGAAGAGATGATTACCACAAAGATAGAATAGAATATCATCTACATACAAGTAAACTGATTGAAAATTTAGGAGATGTAAGTAAAGTAAGACAATTGATTCATAGATTTTCTTGTGATCTGAAAGATGCTTGCCTAGTAAAAAAAACACAAAATAATCAATGCTAAAAATAAAACTATCCATAATTGAATTAAAAGAATTATAATCCGCTATTATTATTGGAAATGTTGTTATATGGAGGTGACAGCAACTGCATGTATACAAAACTCCGCCAATCTTTAGTGGGCCAATGGCACATGATTCTGCAGGTAGTACCTTGGTTTTAGCCCTAATATTATACAGCCATTGGCCACCACGGACTGGAGGGTTTTTAGACATGTGCAGTTGCTGATCTGGCGGTAGCTAATCGTGCCCTCACCCTTAATGTTTGTTGACCTACTCTTTCTATTAACATATTGGGGCCGCAAATTAATTTTCCAGTAATAGATCATTGGTCTGATATATTGTAACAAGTAATTACAGCCAAAGGTAAACTGAACAATTTGCTGGGTTCCAGTTAGGAGGGTAAAATAAGGTTGCATTCACATGATCAAGTTTCAGCCGTGAAACTTGGTCTATGTGTTGGCTGGCTTTACCGGCCTGAACAGTGTGCCAGGAGATGGACTCCTAGCATTATAGTTATTTATGCTGCTAAGAGCCCCTGTTGACCAGTATCATACTGTCCCGTACCGTATGGGACAGATTTTTGCTGGGAAGAAGGAACTCCTAGCATCATAGATAACTATACTACTGGGAGTCCCTCTCACTGCATAAGCTGCAGACCAGTAAATCCAGACAACACGGACTTAGTTTCACGGCTGAAACTCGGTTGTGTGAATGCACCCTAAGAGGAAGACCATAGGGGCTAGTTCTGTTTAGGCTAGGCAGCAAAAGTTTTATTCAGGAGAGATAGTGTTGTCACACATGCCATCTGAAGTGAAACGTAAAGAAAGGTTACATATGTAGGTAAGATAATACTGTACTTTTCAAATTTACTCCTGGTTTTGGTGCAAGAAAGTGTACCAAAAATTGGATAAAATTGCGCAAGTAAAAGCCTTTTATGCAAGGGATAGAAATCCCAGGATCTACACTGAATACCGTTTATGGATTTTGGAAGAATTTCTCTCTAACTAGCTCTACTAACTGTGTGGCTATAGTATAAAAGTACAACAACTGCTGAATTCCATATTAAATCAGACATTAATGTTTGCAGTTTTAGACTAATCTGGATTGTAAGTGAATATAAATACAACCCTGCTAAGTTAAGGCAACACTTGTGCTTTTTAATGTATTATGTGTGATTAATCGCATGAGACAATTTGCGTGATCTGTAACCAATGGATTCCTGTGAGATTTGTCTTATGTGATTAATAACACAATTGCTCCTTGAAGATTCGATGGAGAAATCCTACTTTTAAAAGCTTTCCTCAACCAGCTATTTGCTATTCAGAAATTAATTGGTATGGTAAGTAGGGATTGTTTGTTCTGTCTTGGTCCTCTTCCTTCTAACCTTGGTCATGACCTTAAGAACCACATTAATTACAACAGAACAATATCCTAATGCTATCTCGACGAGTGTAGTGCCCACTTCTCTCTCACTTACAATCTGATACTTACTATGAGCACTTTGTCGTGTCTCCCTGATTCATGAAACTCATGCAAATATAAAACGACATGGTACGCATTCAGATTTAAGTGTTTTTTCTCTAGTGCAGTTAGAAAATGAAAGCTGATCTGGTGATGTAGACCACATTACTCATTTTTCGTGAAAACTAATTTTCATCAGTAAACCAGATTTTATCTTATTAATCTGCTGACTGCCAGCACGCTTCATGCATAGAATGTGGCTGCTAATGACAGACATTAGTTCCAGTGAAGTTCCAAGGGAACGCAAAAGATCTTAAAGGGGTTATGGCATATTCTCAGCATATTCTATAATGTCTCATATGTGGGGGTTCCACTGCTGGTTGCAAAGCCCTGCTCTGACCATCGAACAGAAGAGGACAAAGTCTGTAAGTAGTAACTGAGGGTCATTTAGGGTGGTAGGTAGTAATCATAAATGGTGGAAGTTGCCTCTGTTACTGCTGAAGGAAGAGGGGAATGCCCGTATGTGACTATGGAATGGACAAGTAAGCAAATATGTATGCATTATGGGAAAGAGGGGAGCACATTTGTCACCACTGGGAGAAAGATGACTTTTTTGATTATGATGTAAGAACTTTTGATCTGTCAATTGTCAGAAACACAGCCATGATTTACTTATTGTGGCTGGGATATCTTCTAAGTAAATCATGGTTGGATTTCTGACAAGTGCCATAGCACAAAAAGTTCCTTTCACCATTAAGAAAGTTAGGCAAAATAGTTAAAACTCAGAGAAATTTGTAATCATTTATTTTTTTTTACGAAAATGTCTTTTGACTGTCTATAAATTTAAATATGGCCATGTTCATAGAAAAAAAAACCCTTTTAGGCTATGACCACACATTAACCAGCAGCGACTATGCCACACGTGGCCCTGGCCTAATACTAGGGACAAAGGGGGTCACTACTGTAATTATTGTAGGGTCATGGGGGACAATGCTGTGATTACTGTTGAAAGAAAGCTGCGCTGTTCTTCAGAGAACTGCTGTGACTACTGAAAAGGGGAGGGACACTGCTGCAATTACTTTATTGGGGTATTGCTGCCCAAATTGTTAAGGAGGAGTTGTGCTATGTCATCTTTTTGATTATTTTCTAAGAAAAGAATTCTAGAAAATGGCATTAGTGTATAATATTGTAAAAGTCACATGCATGGCTCCATGTAAAACTGCACTTTTTTTTTCTTCTTAGGGTATGGATTTTGGAGAAATCTGTCAAACATTATAAACCTATAGACTGCTCACCTGTACATCAAGCACAGATGGAAAGAGTGGCTGAAGATTAGAACTACAGTGTGTGCTTGTCGAAAGTAGTGGGTTTTTATGTTGTGGTTAAACATTTGGAGGGTTTGCAGTGGTGTTTGGTTTATGGTAGGGAAGAGAGAGGTAGAGATACAGTAGACATCCTGAAAAAGAAATGTGAAACAAGGAACCATTCAGTTACCTTGGAAAGACATCCAGAAATACACATATCAATGAATAGTGTAAAACCTGCTATTTCTGAATCTATATTTTTATCTTTATATTCATACCCTTGCTGGGGCCTTCAAACAATTTTTGTGATGCCTAGAAGGGACTAGTCTGGTTATCCTCTCCATTATGTGCATGAGACTCTTCCTCACTTCCCCATGTTGTTGTCTTGGCTTGGGGTAAAAATGTGATGCTGTTAAATATATTATAAGCCCACTTGCTGCAAATAACCAGCATTTTACTTGAACATGATTCAGCAGTACAATGGTAATGGATCATAAATAACACAAGTCTCTCATGAGCCAATGTCCCTCTTCAAGCAGATCTCCAGTAAAGTCTCTTAGGTAGGATCCTGGGGTAAAGTGGTTTAGCAAAGTTTTTCATTTAAAGGAGTATTCCTGTCTCAAGAATCCTATCTATACTGCTAGCCTGTGTAAATTCAACAGTTTTCCTATACGTTGCTTTAGAAATGCTGCTTTGTTTGCCTCCAATTGTTTACACATCATTGTCAAGGCATCAGGCCTATCTGATATTAGGTCGGATGATGTGACTCACTGCTCCCTGGGGTTGCTGAGCTGTTGCTGTCATTTACGGATCTGCTCTCAGGATAATCAGTTCAGCTAATTGCAGTTTTTCTAATAAAGACTCAGACAGTGTATATTATCTTTGTGTGTAAACACAAAGATAACATTGAGTTTACAGCAAGTCCATTGTCTGGGAGCATGAGTGTTCTCTACAAACCTGTGTAGTGTAATATACATTTACTATGCATATTATTTGATCTGCATTTATAATAGAATTCTACTAATCGTAATAAATAATCTCTCATGGTAAAGGTAAAGTCTATATTTACTGAGGTACTTCATAGTGTCCTACTCAACAAACAGTCAAAGTCTGCCCACCAGCTTGTTGAAGAATACAGGAAATGAGAAGAAGAAACAGCAGGCAAAGCTGCTGAGAGAGGGAGATGTGAAAACCCCTTTGACAAAATACTGTGACAAGGTCAGTAAAAGGTATCGAGGCAGCATTCATAGAAGTAGATACTTGCACTGTCCATCTTTGACACATTATCAGCATCTCAGAGGACAGCACAGAGGCTGCACTTACAACACCACCAGGCCAAGTATGACTAGTGATAACGCAACACACAGAGTCCTCTTAAAAAAAAAAAACCTATCACTATCTCCATCAACTCTAACTTGTTGCATCTTTCAATAGGTTCTGCTCCATTGATTCCAGTGCAATTGCAATTTTTTTTCTCTAGCTCCCACCATTCCTGAGCAATTGATCAGAGTCTAATTAGTATTTTGGGTGCTGAAACTAACAGAAGTGACTGCACAGGAATGATGGGGGAGTTACAGAAAAAAAATTCCATTGGCAGTGGAGTGGGCCCTATCAAACAGTACAAAGAGTTACAGCTAGTGGTGGTGGTGGTGATGAAAGGTCCTCACAACATCACATATAACACACTAAGTAGATATATACAAGATATATTAAAGATATATATTAAAACATCTGTTGGTCGCACTGTCTGATGCTAGGTTCACACTAGCGTTCGGCTTTCTGTTCTTCGGGTCCGCTTGGGGACCCGAATAATGGAAAGCTAACCCACTTAAAAATGCAGAGAGAAAAGTCCTGCAAACTTTTTAAGTGGGTTCAGGGATGAAAACCCCGAATGGAGTTCAAGAACTAGTATGAACCCAGCCTTAGTGATCTTGTGTTGAAAGTACTGATATCTTCTCAGTCACTGCTATGCAGGTTTGAATGTGTTATGTCAGTTCAGTCACTATGGTGCAACAAAAAATGTCTGCCCCACTTTTGAGCTGCAAGAAAGAAGAGCAGTGTGAAGTGATTCTTTTTTTGTGGTCTGAGGGTAGATCTGGTGCTGATATATTTATCAAAGAGTTTGTGAGCCATGAGGAAGGAGGCAGCCCCGTCCATAGCCACGATTGGTGACATCAGTTAGTACACACAAGAATTGATTCTGTTGGACAGACGAGTGACAGTGGATTATGTGGGAAATAATTTTCTAATCATGAAGATTAATGTGTGATGAAGAGGTGAAGACAGTGGTGCATTTGTGGCTCATAGCTCAGCCTAAAACGTTTTTTATTGAGGGAATGTGAAAGCTTTTGACAGGACAAACTGTATTTAAAAGCAGGGAAATTATGTAAAAAAATGATGTATTAGTTTTTTCTGAAAGGTGATTAAATTCTACATCCAGAGTGTGAATACTTTTTGAATCACTTTTGTATTATAATAATTAAATAATACATTTTATAATATATATAATAATTATAATAATACAATAAACTCTTCCGTCCATCCATCAAATATGCAACCACAGAATTACTTAGCTATAGAAAATAAAGTATCTTAAGTATCTTAAAGAGAACCTTTCATGTCCTCTGAAATGGGTGATATTATATGCCACTATAAAGCTGAGAGCTGTCAGCTTTGCCGCTATGTGTCTGGGTGCTGGAGATATTGATGGCGTTAGTTTTGGCACCGATATCCTCCACTGTCAGATACCCCTCCACTGTCAGACAGGCGGGCCTTACAGCCTAGCGTCATCCCTTGGGAACGCCTCCCCCCGACAGTAAATGGCTATAGAAGAGTACTGTCTAGGTACTGTCGATGATGCTAGGCTGTAATGCCTGCCCTTCTGACAGTGGAGGGATATCAGTGCTGAATTCAGCGCACTCTCAGCTTTCTAGCGGTATATAATACCTCCGAGGACATGAAAGGTCCTCTTTAAGTAGTAGCATACTTGTCAGATGTCATCCCTACCAGTCACAAACATTTAATGCAAACATGGGTGTTGGTTCAACCACTTTATGTGCTCCGAACTGTGCATCACGCAGCTGGTTAACTGGCACAGAGGGGGAAACAAGAGAGTGTAAAGATAACATTTGCAGATTAAAAATAAGTGTTTTTTACTCTGTTCACTGATATCTGTAGATAAGGTTGGCTTTCTAGAGTGAGAAAGTGTTCTTAAGGCTGATACCTCACGTTGCAAAAAACGCTGCGTTTTACAGTACCTGCAAAGTGGATGGGATTCTGGCTAATCCCTTCCATACATTGCAGAAAAAAATCTGCCTCGGAATCGCAGCATGTCAATTATACCTGTGGAAATGCTGACATTTTCTGTATAGGTATAATAAGGGCAGAAAGTCCACCGATGAAACTCTGCGAAAATGCAATTTTAAAACACTGTGGGAAAAAAAACTCAATGCGTTTCTGCAGCGTTTTTTGCTGTGTTTCGCTACATGGGGCCTTAGCCTAAAGAAAGGTAATTAAGAAGGTCATAGACAAACCAAAGGTTACACTTTTATGTTGGTATCCAAAGATTAGTGAAATATTTACATAGTGGCAGACATTCCAATTTCATAGTGTGCAAATGTAATTGCTACATATATCTCAGACTAAGAACAGGCAAATTCTATGGCCAAAAAAGTGATGTCATCTAGAAAGTTATGCAGGAAACAAACTTCTACAGATTTTGAGTGAATTTAACAAGCAGTTATTTGTACGTGTTCATTTAGGGTGCTTTCACATTTGCAGGTTTTGTTGATGCAGTTTTTGAAGTCAAAGTCAAGAGTGGATTCAAAAAAGAGAAGTGCCATCCGATCCACACCTCATTTTGGCTTCAAAACTGCATCAACAAAACCTGCACATGTGACAACACCCGTAGAGTGAGCCACTGTAATTATTGTGTAATAATCAGATTATCACGATTATTGGATTGGTTTTAACCCAGTTGGTGATAACAATAAAAACATTCTCCTATTGATATTATCAATAGCTTTATTTTCCATTTCACCAATTTCCTTCTATTCTTTTCATGTAACTTCTTGCCAAATTGATTCCTGAGTCTGTACCTTGTAAAGGTCTGACCTACTACAGATTAAAGCCAATTTTGAGATTAGTTTGGAGAAACGCTGAGCCTTTGTGTTCAGGACTATGAGAATTATACTGCAAAATCATGTATTTCCTAAGGCATATTAATTACATTTAGCGTATCAAATACCAATTCTGACAATAGAAAACACGTAAGGGCAATTTCCTGGATACAAATGAATACAAAGATGTACTGTATAAACACAGTAAGGCAGCATTTACATGTGTCGCACTTTTCTGTGGACTGTAGGTGCAGGCTCTGCACTGAAAATCCACAACTACATTTTATACATGGCTGAACAATCCTGTGTGGATTTGTCATACTGCTTATTTTCAAGGTTTTTCAAGAAACTCTTCTTGATTTTGGTAGAGGAGTGTTCTAAAAATGCAAGACTACTTTGCAGATTTGCAAGACATTTCATGAACATGGCTTTAGTGTTTTACCCAACTCAAAAAATAGTGGTTTGAGAATAATTAAATCACATATATCTCTGCCCCCTCTTCAGATTATGCAAACAGTAAGGCTAAGGCCCCACATAGCAGGATGTAGCAAAAAAGCGCTGCAGGAAAAAACGCGGCGGCAACGCATCGTGGCTTTTCTCGCAGCGCTTTTGACAGTCCACAGAGGAAACTTTCTGCTTCCATCATACCTATAAGGAAACTGCTGGCATTTCTGTAGTTATAATTGACATGCTGCGATTTCCAAAACCGCAAAAGTTTTGGAAATCGCAGCGTGTCCGCTACGCATATTTTTCCGCAATATGTGGATAGGATTCACTAGGTACTGGGCTTGGTCTCTATCTAGCATTGTAATTCAGGCTGAGTGACATCGCTTCCTGCTCTCTGGAGGAGAGGGGGCTGAGTTCAGGTCAGTTAATTGCATTTTGCTGATGTCCTACAGTAAGTTACAGTAAGCTTGCTCAGTGCCTGTTATCTCTGTATTTACATACAGAGATAAGTGTTGAGTTTTGGGCAAGCCCACTGTTTGTCCTAGCAGCATGTAAGTTTTAAGTCTCCAAACTTGT
Organism: Leptodactylus fallax; assembly: GCA_947044405.1. NCBI lineage: Eukaryota > Metazoa > Chordata > Amphibia > Anura > Leptodactylidae > Leptodactylus > Leptodactylus fallax. The sequence goes on from CAMRHE010000094.1 coordinate 1,742,024, forward strand.
GTAATGTAATATATATTTACTGTGCATATTATTTGATCTGCATTTGTATTAGATTTCTAATAATCAGAATAAATAATCTTTCATGGTAAAGGTAGTGTCTATAACTACTGAGGTACTTCTTAGTGTCCTGTCCATCAAACAGTCAAAGCCTGCCCACCAGCTTGTTGAAGAATACAAGAAGTGAGATGAAGAGAGAGCAGGCAAAGCTGGTGAGAGAAAGAGATAGCATGCTATTGGACTGTATAGAAGTTGCCAAATGATGCTTGACTCTCTGACATCACTTTCTGTTCTGCAACTATTGGCTGAAGCTTGACCTCAAAGACTTCCTTCTCTGTTCAACCCCTGCATTTACTCTATTTATAATTAGAGATGGGTGAATCAGTTCGTACCGAGCTGGGTGTACGGTGCATGCCACTTTGTCCAACTCTCCTTGCGATAGCTCTGGTGAAGGCGCCTGGGAGTCTGTCTGTGAGGAGGCCCAAAGGAAGTAATGGAAGGTGAGCATGTTTTTTTTTTTTTTTTTTTTTACACCTCCCCTGGGCCTCCACTTATTATACTCTGGGGTCTAAAGAGACCCCAGAGTATAATAATGTCATTTTCTCATTGACATAACTTCCGCTAGAGAGCTAGAAATTAGTTAGGTTCCTAGGAGCCCTAAAAATGTTCTACACTATGTTTTAAGCCAATTTAACATGTGGTTCATTCCGAACATGCTCAATGCGAAATTAATCAGGGACCCGAACCCGAAATGAATTTTGAGAGGTTCGCCTATCTCTATTTATAATACTGGTAGTACTGAGAGCTCTCAGTTCCATTTAAGCTGCTACTTCCTGCATTTGGATTAGAAAACAGAAAAAAATGACCAGCGATGAAGCAGAAGGTTCTCAGCCATTTCCTGAAATATGTAGAGAACTTGCAAGGAATAGGTCTAGATTAGTAGAGCATGACATGATGCCAAAAATTGAGGGGGCATTTGGCAACTTCTCTTGTATAACCCAGTAATATGCACCCTTCCTTTTGTTTCGTGTGGTATTGAGTATTTATAGTGTGAAAAGCTCTTTGGAAACTTGCATTTCATGGACCAAAGTGATAGAATTAATGAACATAGCATGATATATAACCCTAGCTGCTTCATTCTACCAATTATGAAAATTTGCCTAGATTTCTTAGATTCAACTTAAAAATATGAAATAAGAACTGTCAATATAACTTACATCAAGTTCAAATACTTAGTATGTCTAAACCTATGAGTCCCGCACCATGAGAAAATGTTTTAATGAGCATGTGTGAGTACAGGGTCCCTGGCACTAAAGTAGTTAACAAGCCAGCAGGTGTTTTAATATGCTAACATGGTGCTTATCACATATAGTATCCACTGTTCCACACATGGCTTCAGTTCCTATCGCTCAAACAGCATTACAAGTGAGTTAATGAACAGGTTTGTGACGATATAAGGTTTACAGAAGAGACAGGACTGTTTAATATAATCTCTCGTTTTCAGAAGAGGCCAATTAGACCTTGTTTCTTGAGCTTTGCTTGTCCCCACTGCCAGACCTAGGCTTATGTTATTGTTTCCAGCTCCAGTGCTCCTGGAACCTAAGAAGACCATGTGTTGAAGATATCTGCACATCAATGGATCATTAAGTAGAACAATTTGCCTGTGTCAGTGTATCTTTAAAGGGACAACATCATTGATTTTTCTGAATGAAATACTTAGGGGACAGTTCAAGTTATCCCTAGGTGGTCATAGTACAGGTTAACTCTACACGGCTCTCTGTAAGTAGACTGAAAGCCTTAGTGTTAGCTTTCATCCAGCTGCGTTTCCAGCTCCTAACATTTGACTGTTGTGGAAAATGTGTTGTTGCTTTCAAATGCAACACATTTTATGTTTCCTTTTCTCAATGTTGCCTCGATCATATGCTTAGATAATTTCATTTGGTTTTTTTTTGCCTCGTTAGTTCATTGGTGTTGGCCTCCTACTGTATGTGTTCTTGTCACCACGACTATATGAATCTGAATTCATCTTGGAATAGTATTTATTTATATTTCCAGATTTTTGGACCAACAGTGTCAGAGAAAGGTCTATCTCCATTGCCTGCACAAGACATGAGTTTAATGCGTGGGTGACTATGTCAATTGGGAAAATTGCAGAGATTTCTATGAATTATGGATCGCTCTCGCTGTTTCAGCAGATAGTATCAATGCCTAATAATTTCTAGAAAGGAGCAGTAAGCAGAAGACATACAATATATCATAACTGTAATAGGACTCACTATTTACTTGAACAACTACCTGGAAGTTGTTTCTTCTAATGGTAGTGTGATGAATTATGTATATATTATACTGTGTCATGAGTTATATGCCATATATCAATTTGCTTATAGTTATGGGTTTTTTTCTTTCATGGGCGTAGTTAGGAGATTGGTCCTTTTTGTACTTGTCTGCGCTAGTGTTTTCTGTGTATAATAACTATCATACACAATCCACAGCTCAGGCTATAGTGGTCAAACAAGTCCCAGATGCTAATTCAATTTTGGTCAATTTAATTAGCAAGTCAGGTGTGCTGAGGGTAGCAGACATTGTGACTCTGGGTCATCATAGGGCACTACTGATCAGAGCCCTATAGTCTGAAGAAAGAAAAATGATGACATCACAGGTGGGAGTAGATAGTCCATAAATGTGAGGAGATACTTGTACTACTTCTGGCTGTGCTACCAACTAGACTTAAAAACAGGTCTGCATGTTATTCCCATTTTATCTTATATTGTTTGTATGTCTTTCTTATTCCATCCCTTTTGTTGCGCACTGTACTTTTTTGTGTAAATTAAATCTAAAATTTAATATGATTGTCCTTGGCTCTAAACGTCTCCACCAGTGGCGTAACTAAAGTTTTGTGGGCCCCGGTGCAAGCTTTGACCAGAGCCCCCTCCTCAAAGAGGATTCTTGATAGTGGCGGTTATTGGTGCTACAGCAGTATCTCAGATACTTTAAAAGGATACAACTATAGTACCCACAACCGTGGTTATCAAGAATACGGTGAGTGAGCAGTGCAGTGTCTGACATGTAAACAATACTGGGAGCTGCATGCTCTGGGAAACAGCTGATTTGCTGGGTCCTAACATTCTGAGAACAGTGGGGGTCCAACACCCAGGGCCCCTGCTGATGAGCTGTTTGAAGGTACTGTGATGCTTTCGTGAGCACCATGACCCCTTCACTATTTACATTGCACAGTTTTGCAATCTGTTTTATAATGACCGTGCAATGTACAGTGTACAGTCTGTAATAATATCACATGGCTGCTATAAAACGGTGCATGATGTGAAGGGGCCTCACACAGTGTAATATGCTCCACAGTGGCCCCCACACAGTATAATATGCTCTACAATGACCCCCACACAGTATAATATGCTCCCCACAGTGACCCCACACAGTATAAAATGCTCCAAAAAATTCCCCCTCGAGCTGCTTCAGAAAAACCCCAGAAAATTCAACTAATCTTTTTGGTTCGACCTCCTCTTCTGCCTGCGACTGAGGCCACGTTCCCCAGAGGTCACCGCTGGGGCCTGTGAACGGGCCCCGTACCCTTGTTACGCCACTGGTCTCCACAAGTCCAGAAAGAGTAAATATTGCTTAGGCTTTACCCTTTTATCTGCTATTCTTTTGAGTGTTTTGGGTATACTGGTGTTTTGCACACCATAAGTGGTGAGTGGTGGCAGCTCTTTGTGTGGATGTGTGACTGTAGAAGGTTGCTTCACTGCTATGTAGCCTAGTGTGATAGGTGAGTTGGAAGGGAGTGTGGAAGTAGAGTTCCCCATTTATGATTGCATCCATGGTCAAGTGTGCATGTGTGGTGAGTAAGATGTATGGATGCCAGACAGTATTTGTATACAGCGAGTCGGATATATCTGGTATGAGACCCTGATCCTTGACAGCTGGCCATTCACAGTCTAAAGTTCATCAAACTAGATCATATAAACCAAAATGATTGCTTGCTGTGTGAAATTTAGCCACAAATCACAAATGAACATTTAGCTGTGCAGCATCCTAGTGGAAACTTCTGAAATGTTTTATTTTTATTGTTCCTGTGTCACTGTGAATGTTTGTATCTAGTTGTATGTTTTGCACTTTCCCTTATGTGTTTTCCCCTTTTTAGGACCAATCCACTGTGGACTGGTAAGTCCATCCTTTGCAATAGAGGAGACTGGAAATCTCCAGTGTCAGTGGGTCTATCTGAGTCCCTGAAACAGAGCAGACCTATGCTGAGACTGTTGCAGCCCCTGAGGGAAAAGTGTTAAGCTCTTTTCAAAGTGTTTATGTACCATAGCTATAGCCCTAAAACAGGGAAAAAGTGCAGGTTTTCCAGATCCTCAGAAGTGGATCCAGGTAGACAGGGTACCAATGGGACTTATTTATCTACAGCTCTCATACAGACAGGCCCTGAGAGAACATCTATTTAAAGGCATCCCTCTGACCAAGTTTAGTACCAGCACCCACATTGGAACTCCAAACTACTTCCTTATCCTGGAAGCTGCATTGGCTCTTTGTTACCTTAGTAAAGCTACATCATTGGTTCAGCTGTAATTCCATCAGGGCCCTTCTGACCACAGTCATCCAGAACAGGAGAGAAGAGCACTCCTCTCCAACTGGAAGTAACCTGGCGAACTACCACCACCATCAGGTACACAGTAGGCCACCTCAACATTTCCTCAACTTGGGAAGTGGGCTGGAGTCAGTTGAGTGTCCTTTGCCAACCAATGTCAACACAGCTACTACTACTACATCCATCCTCCTGTTCCCTTTTGGAAGCTGTATGTGGCTGCTGACCAATGATACACCTTCAACATCTGGAAATAAATTGGTTGTGTTTAGAAGCTTTGTCTGATAGTTGCTAATCTACATAAGATCTTTCTATGAAAGAACATTCCCATAAAGATCATTCATCTGCCTTCAGTTTCACTGAACATGTTTAAACAGTTGAGATATCCAATATGGAGAAGAATGTGCATGGCTGTATGTTCTGCAGATGTTCATTCATTCAATCATCAACCTTCTTGTATCTAATATGTACTACCTTAAAGATCTCATCTATTGTGTTTATTTTCTACATCTCAGACGTGTGAATTATTTTTCCGAACAAATCATCCAAAGTACTGAAGGATTCAGTCACAGCACGGTTTTCTGTGCTCCTGATTTATGCATGTGATCTGCCGACATCATAAATATATCACAAACATGAGGAAATCGGTGCCTTATATGCACAGGTGCCTCATAGCGCATTATACTGTAGCTTTAATGGATGCTGTATGAAGCCCTACATAAGAGAACCCCCAGCTCCATATATTGCACTAATGGCTTTCATTAAAATATTAAATTGCAAAATATAGCGGAATAAATATTTCATTATTGTATCCACAATCCATTGAGGAGAGATGTAAGTGTAAAGGTCCAAGCAACTTTAGACTGTTTGTGGCTATGACCTATATTACTAAGATAGTAATAATAGCATTGGCGTTCAAGATACCTAAATACTAGCTAGCTATATTATGACAGGTCAGGTCAGGTCACCAAGTCATACGGTAGAAGTTTGATCGGGGAGGAGGGGTCCAGATATTATACCATCAGTTGCCAATTAGATTTTTTTCTTGATTGCTATGCCACCTAAATATACTGTCAACAACTCTAGCACTACTATTCTTAGGTCTTATATTATATGTTATGTTATAATATTCCTTGCAGGGAAGGACAGCTTAAGGCTTTCATCACACATATTTTTATCCTGGTGAGTTTTTTTCCTTATTTAATAAAAAAAAAACATACAAACAGCTGTATTGCTTAGTGGGGTGGTGCTTTTTTTATTAGGTGTTCTTTTATGTACAGTATTTTCTGGTATTTTTTTTTGCTATAATGAAATCTATAGGAAAACTCCTGAAAAAAACTGTATTTCCAGAGCATGCTGCATTTAAAAAAAAAAACAAATAGGCAAAAATCTAACTAAAAACTGTAAAAAATGCAGCAATGTGGCAAAAAGAAAACTAAGTGTGAAACCAGCCCGAGGCCTTTTTCACATACAGTGCCTTGCAAAAGTATTCGGCCCCCTTGAACTTTTCAACCTTTTGCCACATTTTAGGCTTCAAACATAAAGATATAAAATTTTAATTTTTTGGTGAAGAATCAACAAGTGGGACACAATTGTGAAGTGGAACGAAATTTATTGGTTATTTTAAACTTTTGTAAAAAATAAAAAACTTAAAAGTGGGGCGTGCAATATTATTCAGCCCCCTTAAGTTAATACTTTGTAGCGCCACCTTTTGCTGCGATTACAGCTGCAAGTCGCTTGGGGTATGTCTCTATCAGTTTTGCACATCGAGAGACTGAAATTCTTGCCCATTCTTCCTTGGAAAACAGCTCGAGCTCAGCGAGGTTGGATGGAGATCGTTTGTGAACAGCAGTTTTCAGCTCTTTCCACAGATTCTCGATTGGATTCAGGTCTGGACTTTGACTTGGCCATTCTAACACCTGGATACGTTTATTTGTGAACCATTCCATTGTAGATTTTGCTTTATGTTTGGGATCATTGTCTTGTTGGAAGATAAATCTCCGTCCCAGTCTCAGGTCTTTTGCAGACTCCAACAGGTTTTCTTCCAGAATGGTCCTGTATTTAGCTCCATCCATCTTCCCATCAATTTTAACCATCTTCCCTGTCTATGCTGAAGAAAAGCAGGCCCAAACCTTGATGCTGCCACCACCATATTTGACAGTGGGGATGGTATGTTCAGGGTGATGAGCTGTGTTACTTTTACGCCAAACATATCGTTTTGCATTGTGGCCAAAAATTTTCGATTTTGGTTTCATCTGACCAGAGCATCTTCTTCCACATGTTTGGTGTGTCTCCCAGGTGGCTTGTGGCAAACTTTAAACGAGACTTTTTATGGATATCTTTGAGAAATGGCTTTCTTCTTGCCACTCTTCCATAAAGGCCAGATTTGTGCAGTGTACGACTGATTGTTGTCCTATGGACAGACTCTCCCACCTCAGCTGTAGATCTCTGCAGTTCATCCAGAGTGACCATGGGCCTCTTGGCTGCATCTCTGATCAGTCTTCTCCTTGTTTGAGATGAAAGTTTAGAGGGACGGCCGGGTCTTGGTAGATTTGCAGTGGTCTGATACTCCTTCCATTTCAATATGATCGCTTGTACAGTGCTCCTTGGGATGTTTAAAGTTTGGGAAATCTTTTTGTATCCAAATCCGGCTTTAAACTTCTCCACAACAGTATCATGGACCTGCCTGGTGTGTTCCTTGGTCTTCATGATGCTCTCTGCACTTTAAACAGAACCCTGAGACTATCACAGAGCAGGTGCATTTATACAGAGACTTGATTACACACAGGTGGATTATATTTATCATCATCAGTCATTTAGGACAACACTGGATCATTCAGAGACTCTCATTGAACTTCTGGAGTGAGGTTGCTGCACTGAAAGTAAAGGGGCCAAATAATATTGCACTCCCCACTTTTCAGTTTTTTATTTTTTACAAACGTTTAAAATAAGCAATACATTTCGTTCCATTTCACAATTGTGTCCCACTTGTTGATTCTTCACCAAAAAATTAAAATTTTATATCTTTATGTTTGAAGCCTGAAATATGGCAAAAGGTTGAAAAGTTCAAGGGGGCTGAATACTTTTGCAAGGCACTGTATAAGTGTTTTGCTTCAGTGTTTGTAAGCCAAAACCAGGAATGGAGACAAAAGAGAGGTAAGGGTGACCATACATTTTAGATTTCCGTCTGATCGATGATGGCATCTTTTGTATGAAAGATCCCAATATCACCAACTAAACTATCGGGGGCAGTTTAGTTATATAAAAAAAAAAGTGTAGTGAATCTGAGCAAGTTGGTTGATAGTCGGCCACAAGTGGCCAATCATGCCAAACACTGGCATTGTCGACCAACAGCCGGAAAAAATATCTGGCATGGCCAATATGTTCTCTGCAGACTGTAGTCTGCCATCGGACAGATACAAAAAACTGTTTGTGGCATCTACAGTACATGTCAGATAGTTGTCTGTCTGTCAGCTGAAATGGTGAAATCTGCTATTTGGCCACTGAAAATCTAATGTGTATGTACAGCTTAGGATACAATGGAAAGATTTCTCCCTGTTCTGCGTTTCGCTCCATTCCTGGATTTAGCTGATGCAAAACACTGACCAAATGGCTTACCATACACATTATGACAATAAGTCATGAAAATACTGTGAATATTTGTTCGTGATATTAGCAGGTAAGGAAAAAAAATAGATTCTAACAATCGCAATTAGGAGACTACTGTGAATCTTGCAGATTTAGGCCCCATGCACATGGAGAATCCAGACCAAAAATCATGATCCTCTGAACCTTCAACCCCAAATTCAGTCCAGAGATCCAGACTCCCTACGTTATAGTTATCTATGGTGCTAGGAGTTCCTGCCTCACTGCGGCTCCATTGTCCTGTATTGTATATTGTCGGAGTCCAAATCTCCGAACTAAGTTCAGGCCAAGAAATCCAACCAATGTATAGATGTACTGGATTTCTATGTGTGCATTGGGCCTTACACATGGCAGATTTGTTGTGTACTTGTTAGCTGTGAACCGCTCTGGCAGTGGTTTATGTTAATATAGTAATTTAGTAATGTTCTTTGTGTTGGACAAAATACAGTAGGCCTTTCGTACAAAAACTTCATGTATTCTTGAGTCTATTGTCTGTCACGGATTATCACTATGTTTACTGATAAACAATACAAAAATGCAGGGCACTCCCAAAACCGCACAAGGGCATATGTTTACCGATAGTGACAGGTGCTTTAGCAAGACTCAGGATGGAAACACGAGTATTTGGACTTATATTTTTTATTAGTAAATGCATCTAAATCTAATAATGCACAAATACCTATTACAATATGTCTTTATTGCTAAAGGTTATCCCTGGAAACATTGAGAATTTATGTCACATTATCGGATAAATATGTTAGCAGAAGGTCATAGTGTCAGCCAATGGGTTAATCTAACAATGATGTTCCTCATAGAGAAAATCATTAGAACAATCGTTTATGAATAGAAAACCACCCACATGCCTCCACATATTGCCACCCCCTCCCCTTTCTCCTTTTATCAGCTGTAATTCTATGGAAAGGATTCTGGGCTGCAGTCCGAATGCTTTGCATGGCCTCCTGTATCACAGCAGGGACCCGGCCAGCATTACCTGGCCTGTAAAAGCTTCTTTGCAGTTCTACATTACAGCTTTCTGTGAAGTACTATTAGAGTAGAGAAACACCCACCGAGAGACAGAAAAGAGACCATTTTACTGCAGAGGGGAAGACTAAAGTAAAAGGGGCCACTGTTACAACCCCATAATTCCTGCTGGGTCACAGGACAGAAAAGGTATGCGTCTATCTGACTGCTCATATATGCAGGCTGAATAAAGAGCAGTGAGAAAGGTTGTAGAGACCTCTGCAGTCCTGAATAGTCATGCACCAGAAAACCTTAGACGATGGATGTGTTATTTCACTGCATTTCCACAAAACACAGTGAAATAATGTGCTCTATGTGAGATCAATAATGTTATAAATGGTGTATTAATAGAAGGACAAAAGGGAGAAGGATGAGGAGAAGTGCATTATGGGCATATGTGGCTACCGTGCAATTAATGATAGTGAATTGATGGTTATTTATTCCCCTTTACATAAAAGGTATTCCCTCATGTATAGACATGTATAAGCGTCTACAATGCTGAGAGTGACGGCTTCTTCCAGCTCTGCACACACACAGAATCCTATTCTTTCCCACACTCTGATAAAGGGTTTATGATAACCAAATCCTATCCCTTTTATTTGAGGTTTTTTCCACATTTGTTAACCCTTATGAATGACTGATACATTGTATCTTATCTATTATGATGAAATTATTCACATTACATAATGGGGGGAATTTATTAGGCCTAGCTTTTCCTACACTGAATCAAGAGGCTCCAGCTCTTAATAAATATGGTGCACACCTGTGCACCAGAGTGGAAGTCTATGTCAGTCAGGAAATGGCGTAGATTTCCTGTATAAGGCCCGCTTCACATCTGCATTCAGGTTTCCGTTCGGGGGAGTCCACTTGGGAACCCCCCAAATGGAAACATATACGCATCAAAAAGCGGTTTACCTGGGAAACCAGCGGACCCCATAGACTATTAATGGGGTCCGTGTGGTTTCACACGGTTTCCGCATGAAGCAAGCGGAGAGAAAAGTAGTGCATGAAGCACTTTCCTCTCCGCTTGCTTCATGCGCAAACCGAGCGGAAACCACATGGACCCCATTATATAAGGGGTCCGCGGGTTTCCCAGGTAAACCGCTTTTTGATGCGTATATGTTTCCGTTCGGGGGGTCCCCAAGCGGACTCCCCGAACGGAAACCCAAATACAGATGTGAACCAGGCCTAACTCATGCATTTTATGATGTGAGTTATAACAAATATGTCAGGCTGAGGCATCTCTGCCCCACTCTCCACCTCGCTCTGCTCATAAAAAGTGGTTGAGCGAGGTGCAGAACCAGGGATGTGGCACATCTTTTCTGCAATAAAGGGCAATGCATCAAAGATGTGACACAATTACACTATTAATAAATCCCCCCCAATGTTTAATAGAAATTAGTGAAACAAATCTGCATCCTTCTCCAAGGCTGCCATTCTTTCGAGGCCATAGCTAAAGGGCAATGGAAAGTGGCAGGAAGGTGGCAGACACATACACTGGCAGGTGCCAAGTGACAGAGCATGGGCTAAACTAGGGTGACAAGGGGGATAGACTTGGTGGCATGGGGAAGAGATGACTAGGGGAGCACAAAGTGGAAGGAGTAAGAGGGTGTCCAAAGAGGAAATGCAACCTAAAAGGGGCTTTGTGGAGGGGCAGGAGGGAGTCAGTAGGTGTACTTACTATTTTTGGGTTCCTTAAGCTTCTGTTGCTGGTTAGCTTCAAGATTCTGTGAACAAGGACCCTGCAGTAGTATCATCGTAGGTCTCGTTCCTTTCTCCATGGCAACTTCCCCGGAGATCCTGCTGAGAAATTACTAGTTTTTTTTTTTCTTTTTTTACATAAAATGCTGCAGAAAGGCCGCTTTTTTTATATTTGTGACTGTACTGCCCTGTTGACATCCCTGACTTCATGATATGTGGCCAAGACATTTGAAGAATCCCTCACATAACAAGGTATAAAAATATACTATAGCAATATTTGTCTATTAATATAGTACAGTATATACAGTATTAGAGTATAGTCAGACCATTTTCTTCTCCAGTCTTCTTATGCTGGCTTTACCATAACTTACTCTCTAAGTCGCCTTCATTTAATGTTTTAAGAGATGAAGAGAATTACAGGACAAGGAAAGCAATCCAAAGTGTATGTTTTGACATATCATAGAAATGTGTCAGTAGATCAGAAATGTGTCAGTAGCACCTAAACACTTTTGCCAGCTCTACCAGCAATAAAAACCTCTGATACAACATTGTATGAAAACCGTCATTGATTTAATTTGCCCTTTGCTTAGACTGCAGTGTCAGAGATTTTCATTGATGGATTCTTTGAGGGGAGCTGAAGAGATTTTAGGGCTCTGAAGCTTAAAGCTAGCTATACACATATCTTATGTGCATGGTAAGGCTCCTAAATCTCTAAGAGGAGCCTAGCAACGGGTTTCTTCCCTTCTCCCCACTGAAATAAACATGCATACTCAGCTAAGCTAAGTGTGCATGTTCATAGTGGAGCTGGATTTACTCAACCTCACACCCCTTCACACATATATATATTATACTAATATTAACTAAACATACACCGAAGTGTCTATAGATGTGGAAATAATATAGCCAAATAATACATCAGAATGATGCTATGCTGTATATTAGACAGACTGGGGAAAACATGTAACTTGTAGTTAAGGGAAGTCTATCAGGTCTAAAAATCCTGCCATTCCATTAATAGTTCTATGTAGGATCCTTTAATAGGAGTAGTTACATGCCTTTGTGGATATAACTAATCAAGCAATGCAGAGATAATTATTGTTTATTGTATAGGCAAATCAGCCTGCATGTACATTGGGTGGTCTGATTTGCCTTCAGTCAGGTGCAAGTGCTATGTCTGACTTCTGGAATAGCTGTCCAACACTCCCATCGATTTATCTTTATTAATAGGGTTTTCTATGGGGAAGAAGTAACTTTTATGTTGATCAGAATGGGCTACAAAAAATTAGCAATACTCATACCATGGGCAGCATGGTGGCTCAGTGGTTAGTATGGCAGCCTTGCAGTGCTGGAGTCCTGGTTTCAAAGCCTACCAAGGACATCTGCGAGGAGTTTGTATGTTCTCCCTGTGTTTGCGTGGGTTTCTTCTGGGTACTCCAGTTTCCTCCCACACTCCAAAAACATACTGATAGGGAATGTAGATTGTGAGTCCTATATGGGACAACAACTGACAATGTCAGTAAAGCCCTGCAGAATATGATGGTGCTAAAATAAGTAAGCTAAATAAATCTGGCCTATCCCCCTCTACTCCCGTTCCAAAACCTTGTGGGTCACCACTGATCTATACTCCCTGGTTCTGTCTTGACTCATGTGATGGTGTGTTATGTTATATCCCTACTGTTTCTAGTCATAGTTGTTTTGTGTCCATGTATTTCTTGTGTTGTCTGTACTGATGTGTATTGTCTCATTGTAATGTCTCTGCCTGTCCGGGTCTCGGCACCACCCTCCGATCGCACGCTGTGGCGAAGGAGGCGTTTTCCGTTTGATTCCTTGCGTAGGTTTCTTGTTGCTCAGTCTGAACATGGTCCTAGACAAAGTAATGGATTTCCGGCCACACCCGTGTTCTGAGCATTTATCTCTGGACTGCATAGAGTTAATCTGTTCCTGGCCTGTGTGATTGACAGCCGGTGTACCTATCAGGTCTGGGGCTGGGCCCAGACTTTCTATATACTGGATGTCACTTTTTCAGCAAGTTGCCGGTTATTGCACTGTCTTTGCCTGCTCTCCTTGTTATATCCCTCGCTATTTTATTACCTGATTCTCTGACCCTTTGGCTTGCCTTTTGACTATTCTCTTGGATTTTGATTCTGTACTGCATTGCTTGTTTGTTACCGACCCCTTGGCTTCCTGACCTCTCTTTTTGTCGTTTGTTTTGTCTTGTCCTGTTCTGTGTGTCACTTACTCAGTATAGGGCTTGTCTTCTAGTTGTCCTTTTACCGTTTAGGGTAAACTGAGGCAATAGGAAGGGACAGTGGCTGGGGTGAGATTAGGGCTCACTTGTCTCTGTCCTTCCTCCCAGACCGCTGCAGTAGTGTAAGGTATTGCTACATCTGGCAAGACCCTTACACTCATGTCCTATCTGCCACACCAGGAACTGAGCAAAAAAGGAGGGGGGGCCTGAATGGTGTTTGGTCCTCTTGTAAGGACCACCGGTGGAGATCCACCTTTTGTGCCAGGTCTGCTGGAGACATCCCCTGCAGGGCTCACTTTCTTCTCTGGTCTGGGGAACCTGCCTGCCTAGTCACCCCGTGAAGGGGTAGGGGAGAGAGTTGGTGAGTCAGATACTTCTGGAGTTACTCTCTGTTGGGCGGCTGTGTTGGGACCAGAACCCAAAGGGAGAGAGTTAGCTCTATCTGAAAGGTGGCTGAGTTGAGGCCAGCTCCTGAAAGTAGGCAGACAGTAGATCCCCTGTCTTGAGGGAGCCTGGAGAAGGATTTGTGCTTATTTATGCCTGAGAGCGGCCTGGAGAGTCAGTGGACTGAGATTCATCCCCTGTGTGTCCTCCTGGGAGGAAAGGGGGGGAGGGGGGGTTTATACATACAGTGCTGTGGATACGGACTGTGTTTTGTTCCTGGGTGGCATGCTACCTTATGTGCTCTCATTTTAGGAATAAAATTGTTGGGCTGCTCCATCCTTCCACACTCTTTTTGATTTGTGTGGTCGTCGAGAAAGAACCCCTCCCTGACAATCCATACATAGTGTGCCTGCATAACTGATCACTGGATAGGGTGTATTAAAGCTTGACACAGTGATTGGCTGAGAGTAGGCATGTTTCTGGGTGCCATGAGGGACCAAGAAGCAGAGACCAGCGAGGGACTCGGGTGATAGAATAGGAGTAGCAGATATAGCAAAGTGAGTCTTTTTTTTTTTTTTCATTTCTTTAACCCATTCTGAATGATCTATAAACATCCACCCTTCCCAAAAAAAAAAAAAAAAAAAAGGTAAGGACACAAGCAGTTTTTTTGATACAGTTTTTGAAGCCTAAAACCAGATGTGGAGCATTAAGCGTAAGAACTTATACAAGACAGGTTGTACTTCTCTGTTGTTTTTTAATCCACTTCTGGTTTTGGTTTCAAATAATGCATAAAAAAACTTGAACATGTGTCCTTACCCTTTTATGTCTGTTCATAAACGGACGCCACAACCATGGATGTGTACAGTGGATGAGACATCCCTTGAATCTCACCCTGACCCGTGCATCAGTGATTTAACCTTTCCACCAAATAAAATCCTTCCATAATGGAGAAGAACCCATTGTATGTACACCATGAATTAGGTGTATGAAGACAGTAAGAGATCTGGAACCTTGACTTGTCCCATGTCAGAGGACAGCATCATAGTCTTCTGTACACACAGACAGAGATAGAGAAGCAGCTCAGCAGAACCTCATCTCTACGTTGCGCAGAGATGAATGTTTTTGTCTGGCTTTCCTTGCTGCAGAGATATAAATCAGAGTAGCGATCCAGCTACATTGCTTGTGAGGAAAACAAGCAGCTCGTATAGAAAATGTTCTTGTGTAAAGGGGAAGGAGGTTATATGCAAATACTCTGTATAACATTCCTCCTGTACATGGCAGTGTTACAACAGTAATAAATCCACTGCCAGGGCTGCTCTCACAGTGACTGTGGCACCGCAGACAGTCCCCGCATGTACATAGAGAGTCGTGCTGTTTACATGTGGCCCGTAACGCAATAATAACCTACGTATATATCATGCCAACATATTCCACAGCACTTTACAATCAGACAATGTAGTATGCAAAAATAGCATAACAATAAAACACCTATTAGCAATGAAACAAAAGGAGGGAGGACCCTGCCCGTTAGAGCTTACACTCTACATTACCAGCCGCATTAATGAGTACATGTATATTCATGAGAGAATATTTGTCTCCAGCTTTTGTGCACTGCTCTGGAGTTAGGAAGCTTGGCCTGTGAATATTAAGCAGCTGTAATTATTAGCAGCGCTAATATATGTGAGCCTGAGTCAGCTGGGTGCTGCGGTGTCAGGAGCGGTGAAGGAAACAGATGCAAAGTGCTAAAATTCTCCACATTTGTTAATTGCAAAATGAGAATAAAATGGAAAATGAAAGTCTAAGTGTGGAAGGTCAAAGATATGTGAGGCGATCCTTCTTCCAAGCTGTCTTCAGGCACGTTCTCATTGGCAGCTTGAGCCTGGGTTGCTGTCACAGCTGCTTCTCCTCCTGGTCTCCTGCAGTGATACATGGCTGCCTCTAGTGGTCAACTGCAGGATCACAAAATACTATACGCTGACCCAAGCAGTGTCTGTCTCCACATGCAGAGATACAGTTAATGTTTGTCCTTGCTGTCAATATTTTTAGTAATGTTATTTTTTGTAAATGTTAAATTTGGAGCCATTTAGATAAGTGGTACATACAGCATAAAAAGCAATCCTCTAATATCGTCTGGTTATCTAAATCACTCCCTATAGTGCGGCCTTGTAATTTCTAACACACTGAGTACTTACATGCTATATTTTACTTTCCCTCACCAACCAAAAGTTTTATAACCAAATTAGAAACAACTTTTGGTATGTCCAAGGAAAGTAAAATAGCAAGTAAGAGTGGGTTCACACCTGCGTTCCAGTCCGTCCGTTGCCAATCTGAGTGAAAATCTCGGCAAACGGTATTGGCATCGGATACAGACCGGTCAGCGACACATTGGTTAAAAACCCATTCATTTGAATGGGTTTTTAAAGCAATGCGAGGGTGTCCGATTGCAACCTCTGCGCTGCGAAGCCGTTTTTTTCCCTCGGACACGAAGTCCTGCGTGTCCGACTTTGTTTCAAGACGAAAAAAAAAGGATTGGCAGCGCACAGGGTGCAATCGGACACCCTCGCATTGCTTTAAAAACCCATTCAAATGAATGGGTTTTTAACCAATGCGTCGCTGACCGGTCTGTATCCGATGCCAATCCCGTTCGCCGAAATTTTCACTCGGATTGGCAACGGACGGACTGGAACGCAGGTGTGAACCAACCCTAAGTGCTCAGTCTCTTAGAAGTTACAAGGCCACACGCGCTATGTTCACGACTTTTCTTCCCTCCTGCTGCTATAGGGAGTGATTTAGATAACCAGACGATATTAGAGGATTGCTTTTTATGCTGTATGTACCTAAATGGCTCCAAATTGAACATTTACAATAAATAACGTTACTAAAAATATTGAAAACAATGAAATACATTCATGAAAACCAAGACCGTTAGGGTATGTTTACACCTGGCAGATTTGTTGCAGAAATTACTGCTCCTGAAAATCCATTCCATACAGTCCCCATCTGTTTTGATTATGCAAATTTAATGAGCAGAAAAGACAATGAATTTGTATGACCCTGAGCTTCAGGTTATGGCCAAATTTAATAAACCATAGGTAAAAAGAAACATTTTAAGGGTAGCAGCACACGACCGTGTTTCAGCCAGATTTACCAGACTTGAACTTTGTGCTGGGAGCGGGACTCCTAGCAGTATAGCTATCTATGATGCTAGGAGTCCCTGCCTCCCAGTGACATACTGTATCATACCAATTACAGTACGGGACAGGTCGTTGCTGGGAGGCAGGACCTCCTACAATCATAGATAACTATACTGCTAGGAGTCCTGCTCCCAGCACGAAGTTCAAGCCAATAAATCTGGCTAACACACGGACCGTGTTCACAGGTGAAAACCAGTCATGTGCTGCTACCCTAAGGCTAAGGCCTAGCATTGCAGTAGCACATTTTTGGCTGCTGTGGAAAAAAAAATCAGTGGTTTTACTATACCAGCAAAATAAATGAGATTTTAATTAATCTCATCCTCAAAGGGGGAAAAGGCGACAAAAATGCTGAATTTTCAAAAACTTGTGCTTTCTGAAAAACACAATTAATTATAGCTTCAGAATCCTTGAGCATCTTCCCTATAGATTTAATAGGGAAAGAAAAAATGCAGAGAAAAACACAGCAAAAGCTCAATGAAAAATGTTGAAGAAAAAAATGCAATGCTTTTTCACTGTTTTTTTTTTTTTCCGCTTTGTTTTGCTATATGGGGCATTAGCCTAAAGGGTTTTCTGGCCCCAAATGAATTTTTCATACTGATAACTTATTCACAGGATCCGGGGGTGTTTTAACTTTTAGGCCAACTGTGCATTTGCACTGGGCCCTATGGTAGTGGGGCCCCTCTTGGGTTACCAAGACAACCATGCATTTAGAGAGCTGTCCAGGGCAGTGGACCCAGGCTTCCCCAACACCAACTCATCTGCGTCCAGCTCCATATAAATTACAATAAACAGCTGATTCGAGTGGGTGCCAGGTGTTGGACCCCCACCTACCTTATATTGATAATCTATCCTAAGGATAAGTGGTTAATATGAAGTCTTGGAGAAACCCTTTAATATGCTGGTTCTGATGGATCTTCTGCATGAGACAAAGTATGAAACAGTTTGTACTGCTAAAATGAATTATGAGACACCTAGTTATCTAACATACCTGGTCTCTTCATTGTAATACATATTTTTATGATTGTGGCTAAATAAAGTATAAAATTATTGTCCAATTATTTAGATGGAGTTTTGTGCAGATCCCTACATGGTGTGTGGCTAGGAGAATTGCTGAAAGTACCTTTGTGACTTCTTTCTCAGGATTGGTAGTGGTCCCAGTTGTTTGACCAGCATCAATCATGATGTGATATGCCCTAATAATATTTAATAAGACTATCCTTTACAGCTACACAGTTTGATGGTGTAGTGTATTCACATCAGAAGGAAAGACCACCAAACGCAGTTCCCTAAGGTGACCCTCCCTGCCACATTCATGGACTAGACTACTGGACTAGTTTTTTTGTGACACAGTAGTTGCTTTCAAGAAGGACCAACTGAACAAACTCTGCATATGAACACATACTCCAAATCGACTGTCCCAAAAAGGCATGAAGGCTGCTTTTATACAGCAAAAACATCACCTTACAGCTAGTGTGGAATCATACCACAGGACGTGTACAAACAACACCTAGGCACAATCAATGTTCCTCATGCGGCATGGGATCTGGAAAAAATGGAAATTCACTCTTGTACATGTATGGTGGTGCGGACACACATCTTAAAAAGTAGGTCTGTTGTACAGGGGAGGGTCAAACGCCTATCCTGACTGCACCTGTAAGAAGAGTGAGAGCACAGTGCTAGCAGGTTCTTGTACCACGACTTGGTGTAGTAAAGTTTATTGTTTTCATGTGTTACAATGTGCTTGCATTGTTATATGATGTGTTATCTATATGCACAAGTCACTTTAATGGGTGCAGGTCATCATGCAGTCAGTGTTCTGGCATTTTCTACAAGCTGTATCACACAATGATTCCCTAGATCTGGAAGTAAGTTGTGCCTGGGAATTGCTCCGGGGGCAGAAACTGTTATTTGTTCTTGTGTGGCATGACCCACAGACATCAGGCATTTGCTCAGCTACCCAGGGCAGGAGATAGCTCACAATTTAAGGGATATTCCCATGCTTCATAAGGGGAGAGACTGAGAGAAGGTCACAGCTGGAGAAGGCAAAATCTTGTATGACCAGGAGAGCTGGGAGAGCCATGCAAACAACTTGTAGAGAGGAGACAGACACTTCCACCTAGTCATCATCTGATAATGGCTGAGCAAGAGTTGGGGTCCTGTGGTGACAGGCAGTGCATTCCCTGCAGCAGTGGAATCATGTCACTCATCTCTGTAGCCCACTGTGTTTGAAGACCAGCAGTATCCCTACATCTGTAGTGAAGAAGAGAGCCACAGATGTTGTGTGTGTCCTTTCTCTGCCAAAGGGCGGCAACTTTATAAGGGCCAGATAGAGAAGCGGCATGTTAACTGCAGTAGGAAGAACGGTGCCAGTGATGTTGAGCACCATAGTACCACTATCCTGGTGCTGACGTTAATGTAGGACCCTGTAGGTAGCTAAGTGACAACCCATGATGTAGTTTTTAGTGTCCGGCACTAGCTGGATGTTCCCTGTGACCACTAATAGCAGGTACGGTGAGTTGTAAATTTCCTGCACAAGGTAGTCTGCGGGTGGTCTACACAAATTGGTAGTCTGCAGGTGGTCTACACAAATTCCTGGAGAGTTGTCAAGTGGCGGGTTAGAAAATTCACAGGTTAGACTAGGCCATAGGTGGCAAATGCCTGGGTAGAGCATTCCTCAATTGGACCAGTTGGAAATTCCTGGGAAAGGGTAACTTCC
The DNA here is from genome assembly GCA_947044405.1 of Leptodactylus fallax. NCBI lineage: Eukaryota > Metazoa > Chordata > Amphibia > Anura > Leptodactylidae > Leptodactylus > Leptodactylus fallax. Next base: position 1,761,529 of record CAMRHE010000094.1, read on the forward strand.
CTAGGCGGGCTGGTGCCACAGTCCTGCGTGAGTGGGTTTTTCAAGTAGGTAGCTGGCAGTGAGTGTGTTAGCCATGGTGGTAGAAAAGCGAGAACCCCAAACATAGAATGAGGTGCTAGGAAGACGTTCCCTTTTCTCATTTATCCAGTTTCTGGGGACAACAATTAAGAATGAAGAGAGGGAAGGATGTAAGGCTCACCTTGCGCGGCTGGTCTGTTGTACAGAGAAGGGACAAACGCCGGTCCTGACTTCGCCGGTTAGCGAGCCACCACTTGACATAGTAAAGTTTATTGTTTGTTTTAACATGTTCTGCAATGTACTTGCACTATGTTATATGATGTGTTAGGTATATGCTCAATTCACTTTACAGTAATGAGCGCAGGTTATCATGTGGTTAGTGTTCTTTTCTGGAAGCCGGGTCACACAATGATTCGCTAGAGGCAGAACTGAGTTTTGCCTGTTTGTTGCTATCTTGTGGTGGGACTTACTGACGTCATACATTATCTTGACTGCCTAGGGTGGGAAATGGCTCACTATTTAAGGACCATTCACATGCTTCATTGGGGCAAGACGGAGAGGAGGCTTATAGGCTGGAAGTCTATTTTCTGTTGGAAGAGGTAACATCTAATGAAGCCAGGTGAGCTACGAGAGGCATATGAATAACTTGTAGAGTAGATAGGGACACTTCGGCCTAGACATCAGCCTCTTCTGTTTACTGACACACTTTAGCAAACATCTGGTGAGCGCGGGTACTGTGGTGATGGACGGTGTATACCTGTGATAGCAGAAGAGTGTTGTTCATCGCTGCAGTCCAGTGGGTCTTTGCTAGTAACTCTAACATTACACACTGTGTTGCTCTCATGAAAACCCTGTATCTCAACATCTACAGTAAAGAAGAGAACTACACAGCCAAATGTTGGGGATGTGTCCATTCTCCGCCAATTGAACTCTCGATAACCTGCAGAAAGCAGTGTCTGTGTGGCAGCTCTGTAAGGGTTGGACAGAGAAGTGACACACTGGCAGCGGCAGAAAAAGCAATGTCAGCTGCGTTGAGCACTATAACATTTCACCACTATCCCAGTGCCGCAGCTGCTGACCAGTGCCTATTTACGTGCATTCTGACAGGACCTTCTGCATTACAGGTTAAAGCCATGAAAACTTGGTTGAGCTCATGAGAAAAGTCAGCATCATGTACTATAAGTACTAACAAGACTCTGTCAATGAGCAATTAATGTAACACATATCCATCACTGGAAAATTTAGAAATTGAGAGATCAATGATTAGAATTATCGCTGTAGTGTAGTATCTAGCACAGCATGATATGAAATAGTTGTCACTGCAGTCTATTCAATTATATGACTTTATCCACAGCAGTGTGAAATGGGCATTTCATAGTGTAGATGCCGGCTATTGAACTTTCACATCCTATCAAAAACAAGGTCTCTATACAGTATTCTGTACTTACAGCTTTTATATTTATATGCATTTTATTTGGTATTTGTTTTCATTTGTACACTACAGAATTTTTAAATAGAGAGACTAATAAAAAATTTTCACCTTAAAGATTTTGAACGCTCTGTTCACATATGCATCACATATATCGCATATCACATATGCTTCTGGGCATGCCGGCACTCCGGCTCTATTGCGCAGTCGTGGGCCCAGAAGAAGTGATGTCCAGTGCCCAGAAGGTCTGGACCAGAAGACAGTTAAGTATGATGGGTTGGGGAGGTGGGGATTGTTACTATATTCGAATTTTTTAAATAGTAAGTATATGACTTTTGAGTAACATTTTTGTTGTCTGTTTTAGTTGCATCTTACAGTCTTATTTCGCCTTGAGTTTTATATGTCTGCACAGTGCTTTAGCAAGATGAAAAAAAAAAAAAATTAGCAACATCTCATGAACATCCATGAGTACGCCTGAAATTTGTTACTAAAACACGTGTTAACATGGTTTCATCAATAGTGATGGAAATATCCTGTGGAAACAACTGCAGCAACCTGACACCTGCCACATTTCTTAAAAATCACCTACAGTGAATAGTGCTAAAATGGATAACGAAAATCTTCACTAACCTTGTATGCTTAAAGGGAATGTGTAACCAGAAAATTACATACACAACTTGGATAAAAAGTAAGTACTATATCCAGCAATTTACTGACACTTGTGTTAGAGTAATCCTATAGCTAATCTTATATATCCTACATTGTAACCTCATATAACCATACATATATACTCATGCATTATGAACCAATGTTTCAAAAAGACTTTGTATTTCATATCACATGACCTTTTCTTGTTTTTAACCATTTTTGTACATATTCTCATTTTTATACAAAGCAAACAATTTGTACTGCCAACTTTTTGTGTAGACAGTCTGACCAGATATGGTCACAGATATGGTTGAAGGATGCGAGGGAGTCAAGATTACTTCATCCATCATTGTTATGTAACATTACAACTATTGTGTAACATGGGTTAAATATAATTTGAGATGAATTCCCAGAAATTGTGTAAAATCCCATATTTGTATGCCAATAACCCATCCCCAATTTACGTAATATGATTGATTGCTACTCATGGTTTATACTCTATAAAATAAACGACCAGTGGTCCTCCCACAGGAGACCTCTGGCAGTTACTGACAAATCTGTGTCGTCTCTGTCTTATTACCGGTACCGGGTTGGGTTGTTGGGTTACACCTAAGGGTGGGTTCACACCTGCATTCCAGTCCGTCCGTTGGCAATCCGAGTGAAAATCTCGGCGAACGGGATTGGCATTGGATACAGACCGGTCAGCGACGCATTGGTTAAAAACCCATTCATTTGAATGGGTTTTTAAAGCAATGCGAGGGTGTCCGATTGCACCCTCTGCGCTGCGAAGATTTTTTTTCGTCGGACACGAAGTCCTGCCTGTACGACTTTGTTTACGACGAAAAAAAAGGATTCGCAGCGCAGAGGGTGCAATCGGACACCCTCGCATTGCTTTAAAAACCCATTCAAATGAATGGGTTTTTAACCAATGCGTCGCTGACCGGTCTGTATCCGATGCCAATCCCATTCGCCGAGATTTTCACTCGGATTGGCAACGGACGGACTGGAACACAGAAGAAAGCCATTTCTCAAAGATATCCATAAAAAGTCTCGTTTAAAGTTTGCCACAAGTCACCTGGGAGACACACCAAACATGTGGAAGAAGGGGCTCTGGTCAGATGAAACCAAAATCGAACATTTTGGCCACAATGCAAAACGATATGTTTGGCGTAAAAGCAACACAGCTCATCACCCTGAACACACCATCCCCACTGTCAAACATGGTGGCGGCAGCATCATGGTTTGGGCCTGCTTTTCTTCAGCAGGGATAGGGAAGATGGTTAAAATTGATGGGAAGATGGATGGAGCCAAATACAGGACCATTCTGGAAGAAAACTTGTTGGAGTCTGCAAAAGACCTGAGACTGGGACGGAGATTTATCTTCCAACAAGACAATGATCCCAAACATAAAGCAAAATCTACAATGGAATGGTTCACAAATAAACGTATCCAGGTGTTAGAATGGCCAAGTCAAAGTCCAGACCTGAATCCAATCGACAATCTGTGGAAAGAGCTGAAAACTGCTGTTCACAAACGCTCTCCATCCAACCTCGCTGAGCTCCAGCTGTTTTCCAAGGAAGAATGGGCAAGAATTTCAGTCTCTCGATGTGCAAAACTGATAGAGACATACCCCAGGCGACTTGCAGCTGTAATCACAGCAAAAGGTGGCACTACAAAGCATTAACTTAAGGGGGCCGAATAATATTGCACGCCCCACTTTTCAGTTTTTTATTTTTTACAGAAGTTTAAAATATCCAATAAATTTCGTTCCACTTCATGATTGTGTCCCACTTGTTGTTGATTCTTCACCAAAAAATTTAAATTTTATATCCTTATGTTTGAAGCCTGAAATGTGGCAAAAGGTTGAAAAGTTCAAGGGGGCCGAATACTTTCGCAAGGCACTGTAAAAGAAAGGAGTAATTTTGCCTTCACTTTTCTGAGGTTGTTAAAACCAAGCACCATGCAATATAAATAATAAGCCAACTCTATTCTTCAGATAACAGTACAGTTGACCAGATATCTTTTAGCTCTTCACTTTTGCTGTACATCCCCATATTGCAAACCTGAAAAAACTATGCTCCACATACTGTGCCCTCTGAATATAATGGCTCTATATACTGTGCCATAATTTATGAAAGTCCCCACTGTACCCCTGATTAAAGAAAATATCTGCAGTGTGTCCCTTGATATGTTCCAGGGTGGGATACAGTGTCCATATGGTTTCCTGCATCATATTTTGTCACTGTCCTGTAGATCCTGCAAACTCATAGGCTGGGTACCATGACACCAATTTTTTTTTTTTTTTTTTTTTGCTAAACAACAGGAAATAGTCCAGACGGAAATAGCTTTGTGTAATGAAAGTGCCACCTGTGCCTGGATGGCTGACAAGGAAGCTGTTCATACTTGTCAGCAGATCAAATGATCTCTACCGGTGGCCGATCTGGGTCATCCAGAGCATGTTTGCCATGTGTGCATGTCCTCTTGTAACCACTGCTCTAAACACCTCCTAATAATTAGGTCAGAATGATCTAGATGGGGGTCATTTTTTTGAAACAAACATCCTACTGCTCTCAGTCCAATGGTGCGTCCCCTTCTCAAAGTCTGTCAACTGGGCAAAATGTCAAGTGCATCATAGAGGCATGCCTAGCTGGAAATATCTCTCACCAAGGTATACACTACCAAAAAAGTAGCCTCTTTAGAACCGTTTTATAGAGCATCAGGGGTACTTTTACGCCCTCTTGTGGCAAGACCCTGTATCTAATCAGGCCACACAACTGCATACAGAACTTTGTAACAATCCGACATTTTTATCTGAATGCGTTTTTTGTTTTGTTTTTTGTCAATGATTGTATATAATTGACTTTTTTGTGGAGAATGAAAAAAAAAACAAAACGCAAAAATAAAACAAAAAACGCGAATACCTACTATGTATAATTGGTGTACTTTTGCACATTAATAGTACATTTCATGGAATAGTTTTAATGTGGCCACTTTTGAAGAGCCAGAACTTTTATTGCTGTGTTGCTGAGGTCATATGTGGACTTGTTTTTTGCAGGGCGGGTCATATTTTTTTTATATTACTATGAATATAACTATTTCTGCATTATATAATCTCATCTAAGTTGTCAGGGTGTTTTGACAAGTCTGCAAAGTGTTTCTAATAGCAACTAGCAGACCGCCGTAAGGATAACCAATATAATGTATGCAAAAAGTTACTTAGCTTTTTATGTAGATTATGTTTTCATATGAAATGCAGACTTGAGCTTAAAGGTGACAATAAACTTTAAAGTAAAATTCTGTTTTGGATAATTACGCATTGTGTGCAATTCCCTAATATACTGCTAATAGCAGAGCAGCTTTCACAATAAGCAAGTTTAGGATAAAGGAAGCCAAAGGGAATAAATTAAAATTCAGCTGTTCTTCAGCAAATTATAACCTGCCTAGACTATAGACTGACATGACCCACATGCCACCATCCACACACTCATCTTCATACTATACTTCTTGTAATAAGAAAATTGCTCTTAATATTTTCTTTACATTATAGGTGCCTGAACAGAAATCTGGAAAGTATACAATTTGCAGCTAGATATTTTATATCTATCTATCTATCTATCTATCTATCTATCTACTAGGAGTATTTCAAGAATTAGCCTAACCCTAGTCAGTATCTCAGTGTCAGATGTGGGTGCAGCTTAAAGTTAGTACTGTTACCTTGCAGTGCTACAAATCCATCAAAGATCATCATCTGCATGGAATCTGTATGGGCTTTCTTCCAATGACATACTGATAGGGTATTTTGATAGTGAGCCCTACCTGGACAGTGAGTTATGACAATATCCGTAAAGCGCTGCAGGATATGTTGGCAATATATAAGCAATTAAATAAAGTGAATGTCCAGTCCAAAAGACTATTGACTGCCATTTTAAATTACTCATTTCTATTTGCGGCCTGCAACTCCCACAACCTATTGCACTCACCCTGCTGCATATCATCACCAGTCATTCTCCTCCATCCTTAGAACTAGACTAGATATACCAAGTGTATCACAGGGGCTTATGCTGCATAAGAATTTGATGCATCCTGAGACACGGTCATGTACCTTTATACCTATCTCTTCATAAGACCACTTCTTCTATCACAATTTTGGCACAGTTCTGTTTATCATAAGCAACAACCAGTCTCCAACATGTCATGCCACTAAGTTGTCAAGTGCAGCAGACAAAGGGGCAGATCTACTAAACATATCCAAGTGCAAACAGACTCGACCATTTTAAAATGCACCAGATTTATCACAGTGGTCGATGCTAGATGATAAATCTGGGACATTGTTAATTTACATCACCTATCAGTTAGGTGGCTTAGCTTCGGACAGAAAAACTGTAAACAGAGGATTACTACACCAAAATAGGAAGGATCTGGCAGCGGCTGAATATGGGCGTCCAAAGCACTTAGTAGGGGCCATTCACATCACACTTTGATCATCAGTTCAACGGATACAAAAAAAAAAAAAAACTGATGCCAAAAACTATGTAAATGGATGGTCATTAGTTTCCATCAATTTTAAGTAAAAACGGATCACTTTCTGTAGGACATACCACACTTTTGCATCTCACAAAAAAAAAAAAATGATTGAACATTGACTATGTAAATGGATGGTCTTCAGTTTCCTTCAGTTTTTGGTATTTGTAAAATTGATCAGTTAAACTAAAGGCGACATGCATAAGACCTTGTGCGTGGCGCCAGGCCGTGACTGAACGGCACACAGATGTCATCCGTGTGCTGACCGTGCACCGTCAGTGAGCACAATCTGCAAAATGGACAGGAATAGGACTTGTCCTGAGTTTTGCTTTTTTTTTCCCATTAAGTTTTATTAAACTTCAACAAAATAAGAAACACTCATATATAACAAAGATAGGGTACAGGGATAAGAGGGGGGGGGCCAAGGCAAGGGAGATGGCATGAGCAGGGATGATGGGAAGGGAAGTACAATTCCAAATACTAGGGAACAGATTGGGGCGGATTGAGGAAGAGGAAGATAGGAGGTAGAAAGCAAAAACTTTGGCGCAGCAGAGAATGTCAATAACAAAAAGAAACACTACATAAGCAATACAAATAATAATCACGGCCATTGTAGGGACATCAAGGCTGGCAAAAAAAATAAAAAGCAGTATGAGGGGCAAAAAGGGCAGGAAAGGAAAATAAAAAGCAGTCCATCTAGAAAGGAGAGAAGGACCTGTTAGGAAGTGGGGTCAGGAAAAGAAGTCTGGAAGGTCGGAGGAGTAGTAAAAGGTATTCCATAGGAGCCATACCTGTTGATGGAAACGGTCGTCGGATTTGAGCTCAGAAAGAGCTTCCATACGCCTAATATGAAGGACCTCTTGCACCCGAGAAGTAGATTTCCACAGTCTAGGGATGACGGACCTGATGCCACTAAAAGAGAGCCAGTCTGTCTACTTATCGGCTTACAAATCTTCCGGAGGAAGATAGAGAGGGCAGAGTCATCATTTAGCTCCACTCCAGTGACTGTCTTAATGATCCTACAGATTTTGAACCAAAAGAGGCATAAGAGAGGCCATTTCCACCATATGTGTAGCATTGTGCCCCAATCCCAGTTGCATCTCCGGCATCTATCTGAAGCAGTCTGAAAGATTTCTTATAGTACAGCAGGGACTCCGTACCAACGGGCAAGGAGTTTGTAGTTTGTCTCCGGTGCTCTGCAAGAGATGGGGAATTTGTGACAGGATTGAAATACTGAACGCCACACATCTGGTGGAAAGGAGGTCTCCAAGTCTCTCTCCCAGTTCGCAGTGAACGCTGGCAGAGGGCTATCTTTGGGAGCTATAAGCAGATTGGAAATCAAGGAAATGGCATGGGGTATCACAGTTAGTGAACTGCAGAGGTGTTCAAAGGGGAAAAGAGCTCTGTGGAGGTTACCTGTATGCTTTATAGCGGTGTATAGGTAATGGAACTGCACGTAATGCTGGTGTGTAGTGAGTGCTCTGCTGTCTGGGGGAACCAAGTCTTGATAAGAACGTAGGTCAGTTGGGGTCAGCACTTGTAGAAATCTGAGAGGGGCTTGCCCCTTTTACTGTGTTCTTTTGAGCGAGAGTCAGGAGTGGCTACAATAGGAATGGAAAATCTAAAAGGACGTTTCCCTTCTGTTAATTCCACTCCTGACTTTGGCTCAAAAAACACTGTTTCTTCAAAATGGGGCCTTAGCCAAAAGTGTATCTCCAGCCATCCACTTAACCACCTCTTGGAATATGCACCTCCATGTGTAGACTATGGTTCTAATCGAAACAATGAAATGTTCATTATCAGCTTCTGAATAAACCTCAATTCAATAGGTGGCAGACTAGGAGAAACCTTAAATCACTGTAACCCTTTACTTCCTCCTCCTGATGACATAAAGACAACTTGAATATCAGCCAAAAACAGAGCTGTCCCATGAATGGAGTGCACACTTGAGCATTCTGTACTCAAACTCCTTCTCATCCAGTATAGAGGAATGTAGCCACTCACAGCCATCATTCTAGTGACTGGTGGGGCCGAGTGGTGAATTCCCCAGCAATCAGACATTTATCACAGGTGAAATGTTTGTTGGAACACACCTTTCCACTTTATACAAAATGGTAAGATAGTATCCACTTTTTGGCTCTGTGCTTTCAGCCAAAAGTAGTGAAGCATATAGAAAGTCAGTCAAACACTCTGGACTCATGTACAAAGCAATGCTCTATCCATATCGCCTATACAGGTGTACATTACTTACATGTAGGCATAACATGGATAACTTTTTGATGGATCCCATACATATGGAAAAACTGAGGCATATACAGTCATGGCCAAAAGTTTTGAGAATGACACAAATATTATATTTTCACATGATCTGCTGCCCTCTGGTTTTTATGTGTGTTTGTCAGATGTTTTTATCACATACAGAAATATAATTGCATTCATATTATGAGTAACAGAAGCTTATATTGACAGTTAGAATGAGTTAATGCAGCAAGTCAATATTTGCAGTGTTGACCCTTCTTCTTCAGGACCTCTGCAATTCTCCCTGGCATGCTCTCAATCAACTTCTGGACCAAATCCTGACTGATAGCAGTCCATTCTTGCAGAATCAATGCTTTCATTTTGTCTGAATTTGTTGGTTTTTGTTTGTCCACCCGTCTCTTGATGATTGACCACAAGTTCTCAATGGGATTAAGATCTGGGGAGTTTCCAGGCCATGGACCCAAAATCTCTATGTTTTGTTCCCTGAGCCATTTAGTTATCACCTTTGCTTTATGGCAAGGTGCTCCATCATGCTGGAAAAGGCATTGTTGAGCGCCAAACTGCTCTTGGACGGTTGGGAGAAGTTGCTCTTGGAGGACATTCTGGTACCATTCTTTATTCATGGCTGTGTTTTTAGGCAAGACTGTGAGAGAGCCGATTCCCTTGGCTGAGAAGCAACCCCACACATGAATGGTTTCAGGATGCTTTACAGTTGGCATGAGACAAGACTGGTGGTAGCGCTCACCTCTTCTTCTCCGAATAAGCTGTTTTCCAGATGTTCCAAACAATCGAAAAGGGGATTCATCAGAGAAAATGACTTTACCCCAGTCCTCAGCAGTCCACTCCCTGTACCTTTTGCAGAATATCAGTCTGTCCCTGATGTTTTTTCTGCAGAGAAGTGGCTTCTTTGCTGCCCTCCTTGAGACCAGGCCTTGCACCAAGAGTCTCCGCCTCACAGTGCGTGCAGATGCACTCACACCTGCCTGCTGCCATTCCTCAGCAAGCTCTGCACTGCTGGTAGCCCGATCCCGCAGCTGAAACACTTTTAAGAGACGGTCCTGCCGCTTGCTGGTCTTTCTTGGGCGCCCTGGAGCCTTTTTGGCACCAATGGAACCTCTCTCCTTGAAGTTCTTGATGATGCGATAGATTGTTGACTGAGGTGCAATCTTTCTAGCTGCAATACTCTTCCCAGTTAGGCCATTTTTGTGCAGTGCAATGATGACTGCACGTGTTTCTTTAGAGATAACCATGGTTAACAGAACAGAAACAATGATGGCAAGCACCAGCCTCCTTTTAAAGTGTCCAGTGGTGTGATTCTTACTTAATCATGACAGATTGATCTCCAGCCCTGTCCTCATCAACACCCACACCTGTGTTAATGGAACAATCACTGAAACGATGTTAGGTGGTCCTTTTAAGGCAGGGCTGCAATGATGTTGAAATGTGTTTTGGGGGATAAAGTTCATTTTCTAGGCAAATATTGACTTTGCCAGTAATTGCTGTTAAGCTGATCACTCTTTATAACATTCTGGAGTATATGCAAATTGCCATTAGAAAAACTGAAGCAGTAGACTTTGTAAAAATTAATATTTGTATCATTCTCAAAACTTTTGGCCATGACTGTAGTACAACCAAATGGCTTCACTAAATTCTATAGGTTAGGTGTGTAACTACTTTTAGTAAAAGTCCACTGACCGCTGTCCACCATCAGGTGAAGGTCTGAACAGAATTGACTGCATTTTTCAGATTATAAAACACACACATCTGTCTATAAGATGTACCTCAGGTTTAGATAAGAAAAATTAGGAAAAAATAGTTAATTTATTGAACCTTCCCTGGTGGTCAAATGGAGTAGAATGGTCAATGTCACTAGTGTGGTGGCTCTAATGGAACAGTATAATGCCCCATTAGTAGCCTCCCCATGACATAATGAACTATTTGTGCCCTATCACAGTATGCTCCTTAGTTCCACCACCACAGCATAAAAGCTCAAGTGTCCAACACAGTGTATTTCCCCTACAAAAAAAAAAAAAAAAAAAAAAAGGCCACCACAGTGGTCAAAAGAAACATTAATCTCCCTACTGCTGTCCCTTCTAAGCCCTGATACATTACAATAGCGGCAACAGGGATCATAGTGCTCCTATGCACGCAGCAAAGACTATTGTTGACCTCAATTATTGCAACGTACCACGGCTTAGGGGGACAGCGGTCAGAAATGTTTCTCCCTGCCACTGTCATAATAAAAAAATGGCCTGGAGGCAGTAATCCAGAAAGATGGCGGCTACCTGTTCAATGTGCCAGTTATAGGCGATTATTCATCACAATATTCTGAAAAGGACCTTGAGAGATCGCTTATAAATCATTTGGGGGGGGGGGGTTATGACAGATCCATCATGACACAAAATCAAAGCATAAAAATCATAAATCCTGAGGGCTTTAGACTACACTCACTGTCCTGCAATGACACTTCTACCTGAGCAGAGAATCTGTCACCGGCCCTTAATACCCGGGAGACCTCCTTGTAAGCAGTAATCTGGCACTGGAGTGGGGTTACTTGTGAACGACCACTGATCACTCTGACCTTTACTGGTAGGAAGTAACTAGTGATGGTATCTGAGTATTTGTGTTACACCTGACAATTTATTATCTCTCTAAGGGTAAGGACACACATTCAGGTTTTTTTTTGTTGGTTTATAAAACCATAATCCAAATTCTATAAGATTTGAGAAACAGGAAAAAAAAAAAAAAAAAAAAAAAAAACTACAAATGTAACAAAAAAGTTGCTAAAAGCCCATAAAAGCTACTTGTTAATACTGTAAGTACTCACAAGCCCATGAGCACACTTCATATGGGTTAACTACAATCATATAAATCAATACCCCATGTTAATTACTTTCGCAAGATGTTGCCTACTCACGTGACATGTGGGTACAATGGGGTTTAGGCACTGCCTAAGATAATGGGCAAGAATAATAGGCGGTTAGGGTGGGTTCACACTTGCGCTTGAGTCCGTCTGCTGTCAATCTGACTGAAAAGTTCGGGGAAACTGGATAGGCACCGGATAGCGACACATTGCTTAAAATCCCATTCATTTGAATGGGTTTTTAAAGCAATGCGCGGGTGTGCGCTTACACCCTCTGCTCCACGAATCAAGTATTTTCGTCGGAAAAAAAGTCGGACATACAGGACTTCGAGTCTTTTTTTTCGCTGGAAACGAAGTCCTGCATGTCCGACTTTGTTTCCGACGAAAAAACTGGATTCGCGGCGCAGAGGGTGTAACGTTCTAGGCTCTGTGTATTCTGGTTTAGGGTGGGTGCATTGCCTTAGTTCATTCTTCTGTTTTTTTTTTGACCCAGATGTGAATGTGGCCCTAACCTTGTATCAGGTTTAGCGGAGATGCAGCATGGAATGATTTCATAGATCATTTCTGCCTATTGCAGTTGTGATCTATAATGGCTCACTGGATTGGGGAGCAGAATTAGTGGTTTATAATAAATCCTAAGACTTTGTATTGTGTACATTCTATTTGTATAGGGTTATACACAGTTTGTTTATGTTTTTGTTTTTTTTGTGGTTTTGCCATTAATGACATTTACTTTCCACTCTGGGATAATGTTTTATTCTACTCTATATTCTATTAGTAGGTATTGGCCTTTTTAGTGATATGTTATAAATTTTGATTTCCCCTTTGGCAAGTTAAAAAAAAAAATTACAACTTTAGAAATATTAAAAAAAAAAAAAAAAACCCTGAAGATATTCTGATGAAACACATTTCTATTTTCTCCAAATCAGAGCAGAACCCTGTTTGTGTCAGTGTATGTTTTACTGCAGGGAGCTAGCACCCTCTAGTGGCAGCAGACTATTTGTGAATTGACAAGCACACCAGAAGACAAGTTTTGTGAACTTTATTTTTCATAAACAATTTGTACAGTAACATTGCACAGCGAATTCCTGATTATCCGCTGAATTCCGCTGCAGCAGTGTGACGTGTGGACGGTAGGAAAGGTGACTTCTGGTCATTTCAGAACTGTAACTCTTGGAACACATTCTGAAAACATTCACAATTTTAAGGGACACCAGTTAAAATAAAAAAGCAGCACTTTAACCAGACATTTGCCGTAAAAGGCTTCACTGGCCTAACATTATGGCTAGCTAGGAACACACACTGTGGGGGGAGAAAGAATAAAATAAAGTAGTGGAGAAATATTCACCACTCACATATGTGAAGACTAGTGTGACAGATCAGAAAGCGAATATTTAATGGTAGAAAACCCATATAGATTTGCTAAATTATATTCCCCAAGTAACTTCTGTTAATGTGTGAATTCAATCCATATGGCACTATTAACCCACCAGTGTCCATATTCTTCAGTAGATGCGCGGCATAGTAGAGGTAGGTGACATGGAACTTTCCATCCGTTTATTACAAGCTATGCAGTATCAAAGCTGCAGTGCATAGATATCAGGAAAAACCACACATTAGGAATGTAGAATATTCATAGGATTCAATTTTTGCTATGACTTGTAGTAAAACATTACTGTAACATCATGTAGGTCAATATTCATCCCCAAAGCTAGCATACTGTTCTGCTGGATCGTATGCCTATGGTCGAATAAAGAGTCGCCCCTCCCCCTGACTAACCTGCAATTTATCACATTCAAGGAACCCATCAGAACTAGCTAAAACTATAAAACTGGTCCAGAAAAATAGGGACTGTGGTCTCCAATCTCCATCTTGCCACCCAGGCCCTTTCCAGTTCAAGTGAACAATAGCATCAGGAGCTTTACTATTTGGAATGACTCTCCACGCAGCCATAGCTGTGCAGTACATTTCTCAAAGGCAAGACTGTGCAATACACACATATTCATCTGTATGCACACTTGGGCTGCAAGGGGTTAAGTGGAAGTATGTGCTTTACGCCCAGACAGAAGTAACACACAAAAAAAACAAAACACAAAAAAAAAACAAAAAAAAAAACACACACCTTGCCACAAAATACACAGGCTTAAAATGAGACATTAAAGCAAACCAATGATGGCAAGGACAAGACTGTCATTGCAACACCCTTAAATATAAGAAATGAAATTCACCAATAGAGGGCGCTGAACACAACCTAGCAGTCCAGTTCTTGTGCAGTCGTCCAGTTTTGACACTCTAGTGAGAATGCAGCAGGCTGTGGGCATCTTAATAAAAACAAGAATCCCTTTAAGACTTCAGTAAACAATCCATACATTAGCACACACCATGGCATATAAACAGGACAGGATATCCTTAGTGTTCATGGCTGTCATGTGGGTGTATTGAGCAATGAAAATGCACATTCAAATGTCATGTACTACAGGGACAGGGATTTTCACTGAACAGGTATTGGCGCTGTGGTTTTAATATAAATGACGGTTAGAAGGGTCGCCTTACACTGTAACGTGTGGCAAAAAAATACTCCCCCCATCACTTTCCAATAATCAACACCTGGCAGTTCTGCCACACTTACCACAACTGGTTAGTAAACCAATCTATAACCTAGTCCTTGGCCTTCTTCCATGTGCTTCTGCCACAGCTGTCATGTCCAATACTCTTATGTTAAGAAAATACCCCACCTTGAAAGCAAAAATACCTTTCAGTAAAATTTGCATGGGCAGCTCTGGGTGCTGAATGATTCAAGCTGCAACGGCTCCAGTGTCTGACAATACAGGGAAAGGGTAGCTGGCACCACACACAATGAAGTAGTCTTGTGCCAGGAAAGGTCCCTTTAGTTATACCACGATGAGGCCTTCATCAGAAGTTGGCTGACATGGTGTATAGAGTCCTTTCATTTTGTTATATAGATATATATACTATATTTATAAATATAAATCACTGTCACGCTGCCCTTTTTTTATCGTACATGCACCTATTTACACCATGGCTTCCAATGCCAGCCCCTCCATGCCCAGGGAGGGAAGGAAGCCCAGGCAGGAAGTGGGAATTTATGTCACAGAATATGGCATCACCCCCCTGACCATAACACAGCAGAAGGGAAAATAAAAGGGGTTTGACCACCTTCATCCCACCAACTTGCCACTAAATACTTTTGAGAGAAGGGGGCATGTCTGTAAACGTCCAATGCCGAGTCTCTGTGATGTTACAGTGCAGTCCCATAAGGCAGGCTCCCGTGTCCATGGTGGCCAGGCTGAGGAGCACACAGGGCAGTATGTCACCAGTTTGCCTTCACAGCTTTAATATCGCTAACTAGATTCTGAGCCAAGCAAATTCCAAAAATCTAGAAGTGGAAGAAAAAGAAGAAAGAAAAAAAAAAAAAAAAAGCATAATTTCACACAGTGACTTATTTCTTGTAAGAGCTTTGCAAACAAGAATTAGTATTTGTGGCACATCCTACCTCATACAATTTACACAATTGTTTGGTTACTATACCTTTACTTTTAAAGTGACCCTTCAGTCTGACATAGAAGTGTGATATTATCTAGGGAATTCCTAGTAAAGTTAGTGTCCTCCTTTTCATGCATTGATATTCCAGGGTCCCTCTTCATCCTAATATGACCACAGTGCTTCTCAGACTACCAGATACGCACCGTACTTGATAGTCTGAGATAGTCAAATGGGCCAGTTCTTCTATTCACATGGTTCACACAATTCCACGTGGGTGAGAAAAGTATTTATGATGACAATCTTGGGCTATGTTCAAATCTGCGCCAGAGTCTCCAACGGAGTCTAGTGTCTGTCTGAAAGTCAGCAGAGGAAGAAGTCCTGCACAGAGGACTTTTTCCTCTGCTGGTTTCAGTTTTAAAATTAAAGGACCCCATTATAGTCGGTGTGTTAATGCCATTATAGCAGTCTGCTTCTATGTTGTTCTGTTCCTCCAAAGAACCTACACTAATGTGAATCTAAAGTTATATTTGGGAAGAACTCAATATTATGCTAACAATAGGCAAAATAATCTTAATGTTAATGTTAATAAATGTGCGGGTCAGTATGTTTTGGCCAAAGGTGGGCCAATCACTATTATACAAGTCAGTCATTGGTATCCCCATGATACAGTTGGAGACCAGGTGGAAGCTGGACCACAATAGGGGAATTAACACGCTGTTTTCCTGCTACACTGGGGAATGCATTGTGTAAGTCCGGGGGATAGTACACCATTTGGATTGGCTCATCATATAGCAGTGACTGGGCAGTCTGGCCTTGTAGTGTCTCTTTGTGAAATAGGACATAGCCTGACAAGGCCTTGATGCGTTAACAAGTTTAATGAGCATTACTTAGTGCCTGTGTAACACTTTACTACCCTCTCTTCACAGGAGAGAAGACTTTCTACAGTCCAGCCATGAGAGAGGATGATGCCAGCATTGGAGCTGCTAAACATGGCCTTGGCCTTTTTTTTAACCTTTGCACTGCAAAGATTGAAAACCACTCCAAAGCCTGAGCAAGATACTGACTTACTACAGGCCTTGAACTTGCAGCGGAAAACACAGCTATTTTTTTGTACAACGTGTGGATGGGGATTTGTACTGTACATAGATAGCAGCAAGTTAGGCACCAGCAATTCTGCCAGAGGCAAACTCACTGGCTATGCCATGTGTGGTCCCAGACTTAGACTGCTGGAAATTGCTACAGCTAACCCATTGCAATATACATTAGCAGCATACTGGGTGAAATTTCAACAGATCTCGCCAACATGCTACAGAAAAGCAGACAGTTTGAGCAGCAGCAAAGGTTGAAAGCTGCAGCAATCTGTCCAAAGACAAGTGCAAGTTTGCCACAGAAAAAACACCGAGTTTCTTGCAGCGGAACACAAATGCAAAAGTGGCAAAAATCTGTATAGTCCCATTTGACCTAATATAAAATACAAGATGTTTTTGTTAGTCTGACTGTGTATGTTAAATTATCTATCTATCTATCTAGCCATCTATCTATATATATACATATATATATATACACACACACGCACACACACACAGTTGGGAAAAAAAAATAGTCAGCCACCAATTGTGTAAGTTCTCCCACTTAAAAAGATGAGGCCGGCCTGTAATTGTCATCATAGATAGACCTCAACTATGGGAGACAAAATGAGAAAACAAATCCAGAAAATCACATTGTCTGATTTTTCAAGAATTTATTTGCAAATTATGGTGGAAAATAAGTATTTGGTCACCTACAAACAAGTAAGATTTCTGGCTCTCACAGACCTGTAACTTCTTCTTTAAGAGGCTCCTCTGTCCTCCACTCATTACCTGTAGTAATGGCTCCTGTTTGACAATGTTATCAGTATAAAAGACACCTGTCCACAACCTCAAACAGTCACTCTCCAAACTCCACTATGGTGAAGACCAAAGAGCTGTGGAAGGACACCAGAAACAAAATTGTAGACCTGCACCAGGCTGGGAAGACTGAATCTGCAATAGGCAAACAGCTTGGTGTGAAGAAATCAACTGTGGGAGCAATAATTAGAAAATGGAAGACATACAAGACCACTGATAATCTCCCTCTATCATGGGCTCCACGCAAGACCTCACCCCATGGGGTCAAAATGATCACAACACCGGTGAGCAAAAATCCCAGAACCACACGGGGGGACCTAGTGAATGACCTGCAGAAAGCTGGGACTAACAAAACAAAGGCTACCGTCAGTAACACACTACGCCGCCAGGGACTCAGATCCTGCAGTGCCAGACGTGTCCCCCTGCTTAAGCCAGTACATATCCGGGCCTGTCTGAAGTTTGCTAGAGAGCATTTGGATGTTCCAGAAGAGTATTGGGAGAATGTCATATGGTCAGATGAAAACCAAAGTAGAACTGTTTGGTAGAAACACAACTCGTCGTGTTTGGAGGAGACTGAATGCTGAGTTGCATCCAAAGAACACCATACCTACTGTGAAGCATGGGGGTGGCAACATCATGCTTTGGGGCTGTTTCTCTGCAAAGGGACCAGGACGACTGATCCGTGTACATGAAAGAATGAATGCGGCCATGTATCGTGAGATGTTGAGTGCAAACCTCCTTCCATCAGCAAGGGCATTGAAGATGAAACGTGGCGTGTCTTTCAGCATGACAATGATCCCAAGCACACCACCAGGGCAATGAAGGAGTGGCTTCGTAAGAAGCATTTCAAGGTCCTGGAGTGGCCTAGCCAGTCTCCAGATCTCAACCCCATAGAAAACATTTGGAGGAAGTTGAAAGTCCGTGTTGCCCAGCGACAGCCCCAAAACATCACTGATCTAGAGGAGATCTGCATGGAGGAATGGGCCAACATACCAGCAACAGTGTGTGCCAACCTTGTGAAGACTTACAGAAAACGTTTGACCTCTGTCATTGCCAACAAAGGATATATAACAAAGTATTGAGATGAACTTTTGTTATTGACCAAATACTTATTTTCCACCATAATTTGCAAATAAATTCTTAAAAAAATCAGACAATGTGATTTTCTGGATTTGTTTTCTCATTTTGCCTCTCATAGTTGAGGTCTACCTATGATGACAATTACAGGCCGGCCTCATCTTTTTAAGTGGGAGAACTTGCACAATTGGTGGCTGAGCCCTAAGGTTGATTACTCTGTGTTTATACGATTAACCAGGTACATGGTGTGTGTACTTACCTGACCATAGTATTGAAAGTGTTAAAATTCAAGTAATGGTGTTTTTTTTTTTTTTTAAGGTTACCTGGGAGGGTTGTAAGTTATTCTTGATGATATCAAGACTAGATATCATAGGTAGGTACAAACACAGATGGTAAGGAAATTCTAACTAGGATTGTCAACTAACATTTCTACTTTTCTACTGGTGAGTCCAGTAACAGGAGTCATTAAAGGGGTTAAACACACAAAATAGATATTTTATTTACTCTGTAACATTTCCTTTCAACCATATGGCCCCAATTATTTAACCCATAATCCATGCAAATCTAAAAAGGTGGTCACCTCCTTGCAGTATGCCAAGCATTTTTTAGTTCCCATCACTCCTAGTCATAAAATTACTGGTATGACATGCAGAAACACAATACCACTGAATCACAATGCTGTTTTAGAGCTTGTTTAGATCATGTCTAAACAAGCCCTAAAAACAGCATTGTATTTCAGTTGTAACCGACCTATTTTTAGTCCAGCAGAGGGCAGCAATGCTCTTTAGAATAAGACATTTTCACTGTAGATAAATCAGGGTTCTTGGATTAACCTGCTAAAACCACACCTATACTGTATATGCAAGTTAGTGGACAAATCAAGTCAGTGAAGTCAATGTTCAATACAGAGAAAGACAACCTGGATTTGGACTTTAATGAGAATCTCCAGCACAATGGGAACTAACATAGTAGATGAGGGTGGATGAAGACACAGGTCCATCAAGTCTAACCTATAACTTTAGTGTTGACCCAGTGGAAGGCTGAAAAAAACCAAACAAACCATGAGGCTGATGCCGATTGGCGCATGTCAGGAGAAAAAAATTCCTTCCTGATTCCAAATCTGGCAATACGTAAAACCCTGGATTAACTTCTCTTTACAGGTTTTAGACTTCTTGGTAATATCTTTCTGTTCCAAGAAAGGCATCCAGGCCCTCTTTGAACTAGCACAATGAATCCACCACCACCACATGCTGTGGCAGTGATTCCATAGCCTCATTGCTCCTATAGTAAAGAATCCTGAGCTATGTTGCTGGTGAAATGTTCTCTACTCTAGGTGTAGAGGATGTCCTTTTGTCACCATCACAGACCTAGGTGTTAAAAGATCATTAGAAAGGTCTTTGTACTGTCCTGTCAAGTATTTGTACATTGTGATTTGATCTCCCTGTAGAAGTCTTTTTGCTAAACTGAATAACCCCAAATTTTTTAAATCTGTCTCTACTCCAATTCTCCCATTTCAGTTATGTGGTCCTTGCACATTGGGGCCCAAAATTGTGCACAATAGTACATATTAGGAAACATCTCTGAAGAGAACTACAGTACACTGCACTGAAGTGAATGGGGCCATGCAACAGCTCCCAGTACTGCTGATGGCGGGGAATACAGCTGTGCAGGTAAAAACTTGCCCCCTTCATTCTAAGCATCACTTGGAGTCCCAAAAAATGGACCACTACCTAACAACAGCATAACCTAGAAATATGCCATCATGTTATATGAGGAGAATAGCTAACCACATGCAGACAGAAATTAATGGTGACTCTTAAACACAATAGCCCAGATTAATTTATTATGCCTCGTACACCAGTTTTCTGGCTTCGTACAAAGCATAAAAAGTCACTTTTTTTGCGTAAAACATGGTTTTGTGCAAAAATAAATAAATAAATGAATAAATAAATAAATAATGGTGACTTTTTAAAATCTGATGCAACTTTGTCACTTTTGCAAACAGGGGGGGGGGGGGGGGGATGACAAAGGTGTGTAGGGGGTAGGGCCATCGGCCTAACCAGTTTTTCCATAATTTACACCAGAAATCTAGTGAAAATACTCCTCATCACTTTTGAGGCGTATTTATAGCCACAAAGGAGAATATTTAGCCAAGAAAGCATATGAAGTTCATAGTAATGAAAATAAATACGTAGGTCTAATAATGCTAAGAGGTCGCTATTTAAAGAGGACCTGTCATGTCCTCATGAAAATGCGGTTTTAAATACCGCTAGAAAGCTGACTGTTTGCTGAATTCAGCTCACTGTCGGCTATCCCAGTATGTACCCCGGTGGGGTGGTGGAGATATCGGAGCAGTTAATTTTGGCACCGATTTGTCACCACTGTCAGAAGGGAGTTTCTCACAGTCTGCCGTCATCGCTGAGCTGTGAGGAAGGCCCCCCCCCCCCTCGACTGTACTCGTCCATAGATTCGGAATGGGGGGGGGCATTCCTCACAGTTCAGCATCAACGCTGGGCGGTAAGGAATGCCTCCTCTGACAGTACAAGGCTATGTTAGGGTACAATTGGGGGGTGGGGGGGGCGTTCCTCACAGCCCAGCGATGATGCAGTGCTATGAGGAACGCCCGTCTGACAGCACCGATATTTCCACCTCCAGGGCACATACCGGGAAAGCCAACAGTTGCTGAATTCAGGGCACTGTCGGCTTTCTAGCGGTAAAAAAAAAAACAACAAAATACACACTTTCATGAGGACATGAAAGATCCTCTTTAAGCAGGGAAAACATCATAAGACTACATGCAGTGTACTGTCATGCAGTAAAAATGGCACAGATGACACAGATTGGTATCTGCATGTCATCCGGAATTTTTCACTGATCCATACATTGAAATGAATGTACCGAGCTAAAAATGCAGTCAGATATAAATAAGACTTACTCCATATTTTGCACACAGCCGCAAAAACTATGCCTTAGACAAGCCTTAATAGTCATTAGCACTGAGTCTCCACTTTGTAAAGCAGTGGAGACCCGGTAATTATGGCACCTGCTATAATAATATAATCTGCTATAATAGTACACCACATGTTAACCTGTTCTTTGCCAATGGCTGAGATCAGGTTAACAGATGCTTTCATCAATTAAAGTGTAAAACCAGATGATCCGAGCCAGGAATAGAGCAGCTGCACACTGGAGTTTAAAGAGGTTGGCCACTTTCAGACCAATATTGAGACACAAATGTTATTGTTTATATAATAAAAAGATACAAATTTTCCAATATACTTTCTGTATCAATTCCTCACAGTTTTCTAGATCTCTACTTGTTGTCATTCATTCTGCTTGCTTCATCTGGTCCATGGTCATGTGATATACGGTCCATGGTCATGTGATATACGGTCCATGGTCATGTGATATACGGTCCATGGTCATGTGATATACGGTCCATGGTCATGTGATATATGGTCCATGGTCATGTGAAATACGGTCCATGGTCATGTGATATACGGTCCATGGTCATGTGATAAACACACAGCTCTTTATAGTCACATCACAGTAATCAGACATCTGCGTGGTGACGAGCTGTGCACCTCTGTGTCCATCACATGACCATGGTCAGACTTTTATCCACTAGAAGCAACAGAATGAATGACAGCAAGCAGAGATCTAGAAACCCATGAGGGATTGATACAGAAAGTATATTGGAAAACTGGAACTTTTTATTATATAAACAATAACATTTGTCTTTCAATATATGTCTGAAAGTGGCCAACCTCTTTAAAGTATTTAAATGCCTGAAAAAGTCTCATGTGTATACACTTGATAGGTATTACTTTCACAGAAACCGTTTACAATCCTATGAGCATACATACCTGCAATAAAGCTACTGCAACAAACACTCCAGCAACTACTATTAAGTTGTCTTGTAGCCACTTTTCAAACTGACCCACACATCCCTTAGTATATATATAACTCTGTTGCTCCAGTTCCTGTAATACAAAAAATGAGTCCTATGAGACAACTTACAAGATGCAATAACAATCATTCTAAAATGAGTCTTACAGTGATACTGCCTGTACTGACTAAAGTAATCCAAAATACAACATACAGCTCTACATAGATGTCAGCAATTATTACACAGGCTGCAGCAAAGACACGAACAGCTACAATCCAGTGGTGGAATATATTGGATATATATATATATATATATATATATATATATATATATATATACACACACACACAAATATATATTTTTTTTTTGTGTGTGTGTGTGTGTGTGTGTGTGTGTGTGTGTGTGTGTGTGTGTGTGTGTGTGTGTGCCCATTTTTTTTTTTTTAACTGATCCATTTAATGGATGCATTGGCCTCAGTTAGTGTCCGTTTTTATATTGTCCGGTATTTTTAATTTTTTTTTGTTTCTACTTTGAGCATGTGCAGAAAAAAATGGACAGTAATAACAGAAAGTATAACAGACGCCCGTCCGTTACCCATAGACTTTAATGTTAAAAAATAACGGACGTTTGATGCCAGTCATGAAACCGTTATTTTTCACGGACACAAAAGACTTGCATGCAGGATTTTTTTGTCCGTGAAAAATAACGGACATGTGACGGATTTGGTGTAAACAGACAGTAACAGTCACTAATCGACACCACATAAAATCCCACTGAAATCAATGGAATTTTTAACGGATTTGTGACAGTACTGCTAGTGTCTGTTGCTAAAATCTGGTAATGGACAATAGCAACG
Organism: Leptodactylus fallax; assembly: GCA_947044405.1. Classification (NCBI taxonomy): domain Eukaryota; kingdom Metazoa; phylum Chordata; class Amphibia; order Anura; family Leptodactylidae; genus Leptodactylus; species Leptodactylus fallax. The sequence continues at coordinate 1,784,479 of CAMRHE010000094.1, forward strand.
GACACTACTGATGGTCACCAGCGATAGTGTGAACGACCCCTTAGAGCAGGGGTCGGCACCTCTGGCACGCGTGCCACTCTTGGCACGCGAGGGCTTATTTCCCTGGCACGGCAGCGGAGTCCTCACCCAGCAGTTTCGATCGGACCAAACACGGCCGAAACGAAACTGCTATTATTATACTGGGGGGGGTCTCTTCAGACCCCCGAGTATAATAAGCGGAGCCCCCAGGGAGATGATCAAACATAAAAAACAATGTTACTCACCATTCCACGCTCCACAGCCGCTGTGTACTCTTCAGGCGCTTCTGCCTGAAGTCAGCTGACAGGGCCTCAGGTGTCACGTCTGCGTCTGACATCATTACGCATAATGACGCGACGTGACCCCTGAGACTCAATGAGCGGTCGCTGACTACAGGCAGAAGCGCCTGAAGATACAGAGCGGCTGCGGAGCGTGGAATAGTGAGTAACATTGTTTTTTATGTTTCATCACCTCTTTGCCCTCCGCTTATTATACTCTGAGGTCTGAAGAGACCCCACAGATAATAATAGCTAGTGAGTGGCACAAACTGGAATATTATAAAAATTTGAATATTATACCGTGTGCAGGGGCTACTATGGAGGATAACACAGTGTGCTGGGGCCACTATGGGACATAATACCGTGTGCAGGGGCCACTATAGAGCATAATACCATGTGCAGGGGCCTCTATGGGACATATACTGTGTGCAGGGGCCACTATGGAGCATAATACAGTGTGCAGGGGCTGCTATGGGACATATTGCTGTGTACAGGGGCCGCTATGGGACAAATACTGTGTGCAGCGACCGCTATGGGACATAATACCGTGTGCAAAGGCCGCTATGGGACAAATACTGTTTGCAGAGGCCGCTATGGGACAAATACTGTGTGCAGAGGCAGCTATGGGACAAATACTGTGTGCAGGGGCAGCTATGGGACATAATACCGTGTGCAGGGGCAGCTATGGGACATAATGCCATGTGCAGAGGTAGCTATGGGACAAATGCCATGTGCAGAGGCTGCTATGGGACATAATACCGTGTGCAGAGGCAGCTATGGGACAAATGCCGTGCGCAGGGGCTGCTATGGGACATAATACCGTGTGCAGGGGCCGCTATGGGACAAATACTGTGTGCAGGGGCAGCTATGGGACATAATGCCGTGTGCAGAGGCCGCTATGGGACAAATACTGTGTACAGAGGCCACTATGGAACCTAATACCGTGTGCAGAGGCCGCTATGGGACATATACCATGTTGCAGGGGCCGCTATGGGACATAATACCGTGTGCAGGCGCCGTGTGCAGGCGCCGCTATGGGACATTATTTTGTATAACGGTGTGTTTTCTATATTAAGGATGTGTTTTTGCAGAGAAAACTTAGGCTTTGTTTTTTTTTTTTGTGCAAAAATGCACCAGTTTTACATCGAATGAAAAAGTTCCAGTGGCCTAAGAATATAGCTGCATCCAGATACATACTGTGTTTTCACCATAAGGATGCTGCCATACAGTGCTCCTGGACACATTTACCACTAATTGCGGGATGCACATGAACTTTCATTGCTTCTAATCAGAAAGTACAGGTGAGTCTCAGGAAAGAGCAGTAAATGCATGTGTCCTAAAGCATCTGGTGGCAGCACTTCTGTGTTATGGTTTGTGGTATATGACTTTAGTTTAGGGGTCGTCAGACTTACAATTATTGACCGGCACTCCGAGTACCTCATCTTTGATTTTTTTATTAAAATCGGCACGCCGAACAAAAAAAGTTGCCTACCCCTGCCTTAGAGTATATTCACACTAGTCTGCTATGGGCACCAAATCATGCCCTTTTGTTATTCATTGGATAACTGATGCAAACGTGCAGTAGATTTCACCCTATGCATTGCCAGCTGCCACACTGCACAACGTCAAAATTTGCTGTGGAACTTGCCCAGGTTTTGACTTTAGCATGTTGCTAAAATCTGGTAAAATAACAACCTTACTGCTCCCGTAAATGCTGCAAATTTGCCAATTGTAATGCAGTGTATCCATCCCGTGTGGGCAGTTTCTAAAGAATTAAAGGACATGTACCAACTAGAAGTTATCCCCCATCAACAAGTAAGGGATAATTTCATGATTGGGGAGGGGATACTCAGCCATCTCTTGCATACACATGGCCATCTAAGAGGGTGCCCTCGCTCTGCTTCACATTCGTCATTTAGGGGCACTGTGGGCATTCAGGGGTAGTGCTTTACTGACACCCCCAGAAAAATCAGCTGGATGTGGATGATCATCTAGGGGCCACATTCTCACAGGGGTTATTTCTGTTGGGACAACTCTTTAAAAATCTGCCATGCCATAGTTTACAGGCTAAGATAAAGTTTTCCCTTTCTGACTACGTAGCTCTCTACAAACGGTAATTCAGCGCTGAGAATACCTGATGTCTCATGACATCAGAGAAGTCATCCAAGTCTTCATGTTGCAGAACCAATAGCATTAGAAGAAATTCAGTTTAGCAGAATGTAGGTTGATAGAGATGGAACAATATTATAGCCCAGCTTGTAGGATAAGTGATACATAAAACTATACAGGTAAAAGAACAAAAACAACTGGCAACTCACCATTCCTGTTGTAAAACTTCATTTATTCCAGGTCATCAAAACAGACCATGTGAGTAAAGAGGGCGGTGGAATAAAGAGGAGTAACAGATGTTTTATGTATACTAAACTTCTTGTGATCACATGACTGCAGAATCACCACTTTAATCATAGGGAGTGTACAAGGGACAAGCACACACACAATAACAGAGTACATTAGAATACACATAAATAGTTGCAGTCATTTAGACCTAAAGCTTCTGAGCAGATAATCAAGGTCGTCTTTCTTGAGGAGTTCTTTATACCTGGTACAGGAGGAGACTGGCAGACAACTCCTAGAGAGAGGCGACCACAGTTAATTTAAAGTTAGTTTTACCTGGTTGTCACAATATCAAATTTGCACATTCTGTATAAAAAGGGAAGTTACTCTGCAGTCATAAGATCGAGTCAGTAGAGTAGTATACCTTGTTTTTATTTCACTGCCGCTTTCCCCACATGGACTGTTTGGTGAGAGACTTGTTTACTCTTTTACCTTTATAACTGGAAACGTTGTGTTACTCCGAGCACCACCGCTACCTGAAATGCAGGTCATTCCTCTCCCTCTGCTAATAAATGCAGGACGTAGTGCGGACTCTTGTATACTGGATACATAAAATGGAGTAGTGAGCAGCAGCACATTTGGTTAGAGGCTTGACAAATCCACAAGGATTTATGTACCACTATAGCGTTTTAACCTTCTGCTGTCATTCCTTACATGCCCCACACTTGTTAATTCTTATATTATAACCAAAAAGAGTGTGGAAACTTTTACTATTTCTTATGTTGTGTTACAGACATGAAGGCGCTATAAAGCAAGACGCAACCCTTACCAGTTTTAGTCTCACGTCATATCCACATTGCGTATTAGGAACATCCTCCTGTAAGGAAGATAACCTGCTTTAGAAACACATTTTCAATTCTAATAGAGCACAGAAGCGGCCTGACACATGCTAGAGGAGTACTAAACATAAAGAACAGTCTATGAATGAACACTACAGTCGGGCTCCCCCTAATGTGGCATGGCTGACAACAGAGCACAATAGATAGCATTATACGTCTCCTCTAATACAGATAGGGGTATGGACACTGACCACCTGCAAGGAACAGGAAGCAGAGACATTTAAGTTGCAGAAAGCTTGCATGTGGTGCCTGGAAAAAATGAGTATCGAGATCTCAAGTGTTAGAGCAAGTCCATACAAAGGAAATTTTAAAGCGCAACCGCCACAAAAAATCCACCTTCCACTTATTTCAGCGTAGCTAGCAAAAAGAAGTGTCCTGTCCAAACTTCCCATTGAAGTGAGTGGAAGCAGAAAATCTTTCTGCCAATGGAAGGAAGACTTTTACAGTGGATTTTGCATGGCAGGTCCCACCATAAAACCCACTGTGTGAACTTACCCTTATGGTTAATCAGGGAAATTAGGCGGGATCATATATACCTACAATCTCACAGATGATTGGCTGTATAATGGTCATTATTAAAGAAATGCATGAAATCTCATTTAACAATAGGAAAAAAAACGCATATAATGATCCATTGACAATATTCTGGAAAAAAAAAAAAAAAAAAAAAAGGTATGTTGAAGATACAAACCAAATAAAGCAACCGTGGGCAAGAAACTTACTGCAGGGTCCTTAACACAACAGGAAAACGGCACCCCACAGCGTTCTCGGCTTGGATTAGAATCTGTGCAATTGAAGTAAATGTTGAGGTTCCAGTCATTGGGTCCATGAGCACCACAGCAGGACCACTATTAAATGGAAAAAAAAAAAAAAAAAAAAGAGTCTAAGAACAAAAATTTGGGATTTCATGCCATTTTTAGAGGACTGTTCGGAATTTACTGACAACACATGGATGTATAGAAGCACTGAACTGTACTCTGCTGATACCAATATGAACCAAGTAATACACTGTAACCACTTACATATTCCTGAGCAAAATCAATGAGGTTCTGCAAGTCTATATCATCTCGATATGCCTTTACATTGTTATTAATGAAGAAGTTGAGTTGATCTTTGATCCAGTCTTTAAATACGAAGGCCAAGATCCCTGCCGTCAGCTCGAGGAAAAAGATCAGCCCAAGGAAGACTGAGAACTGCAATAAAGATTAATAAAACATAAGTCACAGCAGACTCCTAAGACCTGACAACCAGACTGTAGTTGTATCTTAAATATGGGTATATGGGTAGTCAAAGCTTCAGACTCAACTTATTCTGGATGATTTCAATTTCAAGTGAAATGTATCCCAATTCAGGCCCATGTCACATATGCATATTCAGTCCACTAAATGCAGACCATATGTCAGCTCTGTGATGCTGCAAGACTACTGTCCTATTTTCTACTCATGCTTTTATATGGGACAGAAACCCTGCAGTGTAGCAGTGTCTGACAGAATCACAGATGACTATGATGCTATCAGATTGTGTCCCTGGACAGTGTTCAGACCAGTAAATATAGCTGATGTAATGTATTACACCTATGTGGTACAGGTCTCATTTAAGGTTATTTTTACATTTCTTAAACATCCTTATCTTGACTAAAAAGAAGTTGGCCACTTTGGTTTAACCTTCCCTACAGTGCTGAACAAGCCCTGCTTGGGGCTTGATCAAAGTGCATTACAGTTCATCACCAGCAGGACACGTTCAGGAACACTAACTTTAAACGGCGATCTTGGTCTTATTTTAAAGCCAATATCATGTCTGTAGTTCACATAGATGTAGAGATCTCCCTGGTTAAAGTGGAGGTGTATATACTTGCACTCACACTTTAACCAGTGTATAGGACAATATGAGCAGCTGACAGTGAAGGGAGAGGAGAAAATTATTTTAAATTGTTCTCCTGTCACTTTAGATAACCATATGGGAGGGGATATCATGAACTTTTGTTCATGATATCACCCCACTCATTATCAATTATAAGCATACTTGCCATTTAACCCCTTAAATGCTGCAGTCAATGATGAAAAATGCCGCCAAAAACAAAAAAAAAAAAAAAACACACACAATTGGTATCACCACATCTGTAACAACCCCTAACATAAAATGAGCATTTTATTTATTCTACATGATTAAACGATATAAACCTTTAAATTCAGATGCTAAAATTAATGTTTTCTCATAATCTCATCTCTCAAAAACAAAAAATTATAAAAACTGATCAAAATGTCTTATGTAAAATACAAGGGCTAAGCTAAATTGAAATAAAATGTAAAAAGTAATAACGCGGGAATGCAAAGAGGGATAAAATGTTATTGGTTTAATGCTAAAATGTGTTAGATCACTAAAGGGTTAAAATACACATAAGGCACCGGAGTTATGTGTCCGTAATATTTATTTCAGCCATAAATTCAAAACCTGCAATAAAAAAAAGTGCCAGTTTCAGGAGGGTTTTTGTAATTTTATTGTGACTGACGGGTTTAAATGAGTTTTCTGGTATTAAAAAACCATGGCTATTTTTGCCCACAAACAGAATCACACCAGCCTACTCCATAGTGAAAGCAATATCCTCAGACAGCTTGAAGCTACGTTTTGTAATGGCTGCTGGAGCAGGGTCATGTCACCCGGCACATCCATCAGCAGTCACATGCTGTTTTGTTTAAATGAAGGCCACTGATGGATGTACCAAGTTACAATACGCTCCATCAGTGACCAGCACAAGAAAGGGGCTCCAAGTGGTCCCAGGACAGTGCTCTCACTGAGGAGAGGGTGGTGTATATCAAGCCATGTGATCAGGGAGAACAACCTGCTTATAGTCATACTTTCTTCATAGTAGCTACTATTGTCTTACACCAGCTAACCCCTTTAAACTACAATCTGAAGCCCCTGAAAATATTCATTAAGTTCATGGAAAATGGAGGGGGCAATAGCTGTAATAACAATAGTAATCAGCCGTCTATTTAATAACCAGGCAGGAGGAAACTAGTCAGTGAATGAATGGGCACTGGGTGTGGTAGACCTATAGCAACGCAACCATAACAGAAGGAGATCTTAGTAAACAATCATTTAACATCAATGATATGAGAAGCAAAGCTCCAGATACTTCACTTCCCATACACTTCAAAGCTACCTATCATTTTAACAAACTGAGACCCCAGCAATGGCCACAAGTAAGGGCAGAAGCACCAAGGAGATTGTGTTCAGCTCTAGAATGGAGATATTAATGGCTCTCTCACGTCATCTTTTCTATGTGGGGTTGCAGTGTTAGTGCTTCTACCTATTAGACTTAAGAGGACTACCAAGAAGCAGAATAATATTTAAAGGTTTTTCCATCTCCCAATGTGGCCCTCAGGCAGAAAAGGTATGAGACAATGTGAAAGCTATTTAATGTACTATTATTTTACTAAAATACCAGTTTGGCATTGTGTCTAGACTGACTAAGTTCAAGTATCGAAGGCTCATTCTGGAGAAATCTGACAGACCCCAAAAGTAACTCTAGTAGTTGGTATTATGCTATGAATCCAACTTGTTTCAGATAATAACTATGGGTTATGTGAATTGAGACTTAGAATGGCTTCACAGGCATTATTTTACACCCCAATCAAACCTATTGCAAAATCTTGCATACAGATTTTGATGCTATTTGACTCCTGATTATATAGATTTATCAGGCTCATATCCACAAGTTATATGGCTACATATAACAGTCAAATTTCAATATGTTCACTTTGTATGCTTCCCAACATCTCTTGCCCCCTCCTGTATGCGGTGACACTATGGCTAGCACATGATCATACTAGGCTGCAATACATTATCACATACAGAGGGAAGGCAGGAGGGGCTCCATATGCGGAGTATATGAAAAGGCTTTTACTCTCCTACTTTGATGGAAAAAGCACAGGGGCTTCAAAAATCGTATGCAGAAAATTGGAGTGGTGTGAATACATTGATACATGCCCACTCTCCCCCCCCCCGCCATAGCATACTGCAGAACTAAAATCGAAGTGTAACATGTTCTGTATCCCCAACATGGTGCACGGTTATTAGTGACTACAGCGCACACTGCTGAACCATGCCAGGTAGGCTGCTTGACATCTATCCACATTAAATCTCAACCATATGCTTTACTGGAAATGGGCCAGCAGTAATCTCCAGTAAATGTTTACACTGAATAGATATTTTCTTTGCTAGTTATGTGTGTGAGTCATCTAATAAAAACACTGCATATTGGTTCATGAATCCTAAAGACGTTGCATGCAAACTGCTGCCCATCCTTTTCCTTTTGGAAGGAACAGCACACAAATGTAAGCATTTTCCTTAAATGTGTTTGTAATGAATAGATCTTGTATGAGCAAAGTCTAAATCCATGATCACAGACAGCAATAATTCTCACTGAAAGGACATACAAATTTTAGAAGAGAGGTGTTCTCCCGTAGCGCTCCAATGCAGCCAGCGAATCCCAGTACAAACATAACAGCCCCGGTGACCATGAAGAGCCAGACAGGGTCAAAGCCGCCCAGGTCCGTGATGGATGAGATGTTGGAAAGGACACCCTGTGGACAGTACAAGAGTATCATATATTACATTTAATCTGAGGTTAAATGAGCAGAAAAAAAAAAATGTAAAAAGTCATAATTGGTCAAGTTCCGAAGTGCTTAAACTGTGAGATCACCTTTGACCACCACGTTATAGTACAATCTACGTAAACAATTTACATGCAAGGGCTACAGCCAAGAAGGCTTCAAATGTCTACAGGTCTCTACTGGAATCTGTCACCACCTTATGGACAGACATGTCTAACAACTTAGCGAAACTTCAATAATTTAGCAGGACATTCATTTTCCTTAAAGACTGCACCTGCAACAAAAGCAAAATACCAAAGCTACCTTGCACAGATATTATAGCATTTATTTAGTTCAAAAAAAATGTGTCAAGGTTAGAAAAACATGGCTTCCTTCCAGAAACAGCATCACACCTAGTTGTGTCCAGTATTACAGCAATGCTCCAATATCATACACAACACATGGGCGGTAGTGGTACTATTACTGGCAGCCATGTTTATCCAAACATGAACCACCCCTTTATTTATACATCAGACTTCTAGCAGGATTCCAGCAGATCTAGCTACACACGTTGTGAACAGTCTTTAACCCTTCTATTATTGGTATAGCATGTGAAAGTGTTCAGATAATACAGAAGCAGGGCAGACCCCCACTGCTCTGCAGACCTATCAATATAGTACAGTCTGTTTACAGGCTCTAAATGGGACAAAGACCAGAAGATGGGGTCAAGATGAAGCACTTCGGACTTAGAGATATATTTTAAGAATTTTTGATGATGTTTTAAATTGTGAATTAATTTTAAATTAATATCGGTGTTAAACAAAAATCCTTAAAATCTTGCAATTCCAACTTTTGCCACTAAGCGTTAAACATTCTCCAACTTCCTGTTTTCTACAGAAGGACCATGGGCCATAGACATATTTGAGTGGAGGAGACCCCATTCACTTGTATGGGATAGTTATGGAAAGACATTTTGGGTGGCTAAAAAAAGTCAGTTTAGACCGTTTGGTTGACCATCAGCACCTTTTCCTGATATTGTGTTGCCCCCCCCCATGTTGCTCCAGAGGAAGGGGGAAAAAAACCCATGAGGCAGATGCCAATTGCCCAATCAGAGAAAAGAATTCTGACAAAATATGGCAATTGGAATAGGTCCCTGGATCAACATCTGTGTTGTGAGCAACTATTCCTCACTTAATGCATCCCATGACTTTACCCCCCCCCCCCCCGACAGAACCTGCATGACGCTGGTTTCTAAAATTAAGTTTTATGTCTTTTTCACAAAAGTCCCCTCCTGGCTGGTAAAAATTGGCCTTCCTCAAGTTTAGTATTTTTGTAGCCCCACTAAAGAAAAAAATATATATATATATCCTAATGAAATATACATGAACACTTACTATATTATGGTCACTATTACCTAGATGACCAGGTCGGTACGTCAAAAACTCTGTCAGGTCTGTTTGTCAAAGTTAGGTTTAAAGGCGTATAACGTACGGTATTTTAAGTATTATCCTCATCCCTACACTTCCTTTGCCTCACTCTCTGCTCCCCAGTCTCAATGCCCCATTGTCATGTTATACTGCCCCAGACAATCCAGATCAATTGCCAATTTCTTGCTCTATCCTATGGGCATTAAGACACCCTAACACATACATGCACACATTTGGGGGAATTTATTAATATTGGCGCCTTTCAACATAACACATAAAAAAAATTGGGCCCCCCTATTATCTTAACTTTTTAAAATTTGGGCCCTTTAAAAAAAACAAACCCCCCCCCCCACCCAAACCCACCATACACTCTCCTTCAACCCCACAGGACCCCTGCAGCAAGAGAGCGCGCCGGGGGCGGGCCACGCCACCACCCCCGCCCGCCCCCCCGGCCCCCCAACACTATACGCATGCACACATTTGGGGGCAATTTATTAATATTGGCGCCAGTTTCAACATATATATAATAATAGTCTCTCAACACCTCTGCAGAAGACCCCTCACACTAAGCCCTGCCTCCTTTCAGGCGAAAATGCTGCACAAACAGCAGTATGGCAAACCAAAAAAAAAATTCAATTTTTTTTTGTTCTTCTAAAAAGTGACTTTTTGGCACCACAAAACTGGAATAAGCAGTTAAATTCTCCCCACTGTGTGCAAGTGCAGTAGCCCTCAGGGGAGCTATCTTTCAGAGCTGTCCATGTCCTTTTTATCTAGTAAGGATTATGTACAGATCAGCAAGGATCATTTGTCATACAGTATTTACACTATTCCCATTCCTTACTTTCTATACTAGGGAAACTAGAAATGAAGTGAATAGAAGGCAGAAAGTCCTCTAGGACCCACGCGTATTTATTTTGCCAGCACAAGGAACACTAGACAGATTTTCATCTGACAATATCCTGGCATTGTAATTCAGTTTATTGTACAATCTTTTTATAACCTCAATAAGCAAGACAAAATGAGGCCAATTTACTGATATTTTCTAAAACTTAGACAGTGTACTAAACTAAATAGACTTTAAATTCACCAGATTTATAATAGTGTCTGATAGTGGAGGATAAATCTACCACATTATTAAACTGACTAGCCTAACTTTAGACCTTTACAGAAACGTACCAAGCTGTAGCGCTAAATCCCACTATGTACACATCATGCTGCTGATGTGATGATCCGGACTGAGGATGAATTACTACGTCTACCGCTTCCAGCCTATGTTCTAGAAAACAATGAGGACGCAGTTAATTGCAGCTAATGAAATCTGTTTCTTAATGAGAGAATCCACAAGCCATGCAGGCGGCCGGGTTATTAAGACATAAAACTATAATAAAATATTCTACATTAATAATTTGGATTCTGAAAATACCCCCCCCCACCACCACCCACATTTATCTTAGCGATCTAGGTCTTTTCCACACTCAAGACACTTTTCTAGGACTAATTGATAATCCAGAATATCTGAGAGGGCTGAGTTCACAAGCAAGAACAAATACTGTGCCCCGTGGTCAATTATTGTGTGGCAAAACCACGTTTTTCTTAATATGCATATTTCTACAGAATGGTTATTACAAGGGAAGCATGATAAATATTTGGTTTTACCTGTAAAAACTATATGTTAAATTGTGCTAAAACACATATCGCTGTGCTACAAAGCGCACTAGCACTGCGTATAAACCCAGTCTATAGGATATCAACGGTCTAGTCAGGGACCTATGCATAAAATTACCAAATTCAATCATTTTGAGGGTGGGCAGACCTTTATTACTTATTATTTATCAGCTGCACAGTTTTGCAAGTTAACCTGTAAAAGCATGTGGTCTCTAACACTTAAAGGGAGTCTGTCACCAGTGTGAAGCATATTAAACCAGCAACGTAGTTGGATTGATTGGGCCCACTTGATGGGAATACTTTTTTTTACCCATGGAAATCCGTTCCTCCATTGCAGAGATATTCATTTATTTCACAATGTGGACATGAGCAGTTACTTTAACAACCCTCTCTGCTCTGACAGGGCCAGGCGAAAGTTCAGCTTAGTTCCCTGACCCTGTCTTCCAAAGAAGGGAGGTGGGGGTGCATAGCAGTTTAGAGAGAAATAGGCAATGTTTTCTCAATTTGAAGGAATGCTGCTAGGGTAAAATGCCTCCTTAATCCAGCATGACATTTTTCAGCCCACACCAAAAAAAAAAAAAAAAAAAAAAAGTTATTCACTTGGCTCTGGAGTGACTCCATTCCCTTTCTGTCTTCTGACTGACGTGACCTGTAATTGAGCCTCAACGGTCACGTGGCATCACAACGCCACGTGATCGGCAAGATCCGATCACAAGCCACAGCAGTCCCTGACGTCAATCAGAAGACCATAATAGAACAAGGAGTTGCGCCGGAGCCCAGGAGAGGCAAGTAACACTGTTTTTTAATTTTTGTCCACCTCCCCCAAGCCTCCGCTAATTATACCCTGGGGTCTGAAGAGTCCCAGAGGATAATAATAGATTCAGTTCAGACATGTTCGAAACTGCAGGTGGAACTTCAAGAATATGGTAATAACAACCAATATAACCAATGTGCACAAAATGAAATCAGTTATCCAAGTTGACAATTGGTTATTTTACAATTAATTGCCCTGCCCTAATAAGTAAGGTGTTCCATGACCTGATGCTGATAACCCCGTTATTATAACTTGCATCAGAAGTGATAAATATACCACAGCCAGATAAGCTGCAGGAAGGGAAACTAGAAACAGCACTGAAAAGCAGATGAGAAATAATGGAGTCAACAGGCAATTGTGTAGAAGTGTGAACAGCAGAAAATAGAATTTACCTTCTCTGCCCATGCCCACAAGCCGATTGCCAGGAAAGCAGCTCCCAACAACTGCAAGGGAAGAGACAGAGCATTAGTCACAAGGTATTTTATTTAATATATATAAATATATATATATATATATACACACACACACACACACACACACACACACACATATATATATATATATACATATACACATTCATATATACATACGCACACACACACACACATTCATATATACATGCAGTATACACACACACATTCATATACTGTATACATACAGTATACACACACACACACACACACACACACACACATTCATATAGCTTTTTCATTTATATTCCCTATTTCAGTACGGCCTAACAAATACAATGATACCTTCCTAGAACTTGGAAAGGTTGGTGCCGGCTCATTCGGAGAATGAATAGCATGGTAAAACCCGACCTTTAGTGAACAAAAGGCCATAGTTCTCACACAGAACATTATTCAGCAATGCACAAAGAATTCACTCCCACAACACTATCACATTCTCAGGATCTTGCTTTCTTTTTTCTGCACAGTTGCCCAAGGAAAACAGATCCAGCACTGAAAGCATTGTTTGTATCATATCAGTGCGGCACAGAAATGGTTAATCGTGGGTTTACAGCACTTCTCCCGCAAACTGGTCTACTGGTTGGTATTTTGTAATGGTTTCCTATGGCGTAGGATCACCGGCAGTTTCCCTGCACCAGTCCCATCAGGCCAGGTTCATGCAGGGACACTAAATGTAGCTGAGAAAAGAATCAAGGATCACAATAAAAGGGGAGAACAAAAAGCAGTTACGAGAACACAGGATAGGGTAGCAGGAGTAACGCTGCAGCACTGAAGAATATCAGGTTAGAAGAGGCACGTTACTAGTCACAGCAATGGGACAAAGCACTATATAGTGCCAGGGAAGGTGGGTGTACACACCCTTAGGCTGTATACAGTGCTGCCCTGGTGACATACACTGTGGCATGCTAAACTCTAGCAGTAACTCAATATGAGAGCCTATGACATAACGTACTTAGGGGATGGGAAAAAAATTTGTTTTCCATAAAGTCCAATAAAAAATCTTTTTTTGTTTTAGAGACCTTTATAATAGGTAGAGGACCTATTATAGATTTTCTTCATAAATCCAAGCACCCCTCACTCATAGTATTCTGTATGAGGTGGATTATGAAGGATTCCTAAAATGGAGGCAGGTATATAAAACAGGCTTGGTAGTGGTGCAATATCTAGAGTTAAGAGCTCTCAGATGTATAAAATGTTATCTACGAAGACTAGTGTTTTGTTTTCTTAATAAAAATTCTATCTAATAATAATACCAGTGTTGTGCAAGCACTGCCACAGCAGTGGTGTCTGCACTTAAAACAATTCAACAGTGTACAGAAAATATGAACTAAAACAAAAAAACAAAGCACTAGGTTTCTAATAAGTAGTAAAATGTCTTTACACAAATAACATACAGAATACACAAGCTGTGAGTCACTCACATTGGTCCCTTTCCTCAAGGCAGCTCACAATCTAATCTTCTGGGTACAGGTATTATGCACATTTATGGTCATACCGCCATATCAGTATACCTCTATAACCATCCTATTTAATGGTATCCATCAGGGAATTGCTTTTTTCAGTTGCCATATATTAACTCAGAAGCCGCCATCACCACTCAAACATTTGAGTGACACTTGCAACAATGGTTGAGTCTTGAGCCTACTATATTACTTAGTGTGAATGTAGCGTGCTTTGTCAGTGTGCTAGCCGTGTTGTTAAAGGCTAGCAAACTGACCCATTATATTCTAATGTATTATCATAGGCCTACCTATGAGGCCTGGGAGCAAAACTCAGGACAGGTCCTTGTCCTGTCCATCTTGCGGCCCCGGCCCAGTAAAGTAATTTATGGGTCTGCGGAGGTCACAGATGGCACACAGAGAGCACCCATTTGCCACCGTTTTTCTCACAGACACCAGACGCGTTTGTGCATAGTTGACTATATTGACTATAATGGGGTCCGACAGTTGTCTGCTGTTTTAAAACTGAAAGGGGAGCACGAAAAAGCTGTGTGTGCAGGACTTTTCGGCCACCAATTTCAGGTGGACATTGTGACGCAAATGTGAACGTCACCTTAAGGAAATTGATCTTTTGGCTCTTCTAATACAAACATGCATACACAGTATACATGAGAAGAATTTACAACAATGTATCTGCTTCTATGAGGGAGGGAAGTGAAAGTAACAATGTGTGTGTGAGACTGTATCAGGAACCTGCAGCCTCATATAGAAGCTGGCTGAAGGACAGTGTAGTAGGGGCGGTATGTGTATGCAGCAGGGTGTTACAGGAGATGGAGGAGGGGTAGATATGCTATGCAGACTGTTGCAGAAAGTCAGAGCTATGGATAGTGGGAAGAGATTTCCCACGGCGATGAAGTTGGTTGCCAGAGAAACAAATGTCCTCCCATGCTGTTCAGGCAGTAACCACGGAGACCCCTAATATCTCCTGAAAAAAGGTGGGTGTAGCCGAAGGCTTGTGTGCTACACCTAGAAGAACAAGCGGACGGTCAGTAAACTGCTTTGGACATGGTGTCCACTGCAGCTTTTTAGAAACTGAGCAGATTTCTAACATTTCAATAAAGATTCATACAACCTGTGACTGGTCAGAAGAGGAACTGTCCTTTAAAGCGTGACGTTTTAAGGTTTTAAGTTTTTTTTTTTTGTTTTTTTTTATTGCTGTGTAGGGCGTTGTATGGGGAACATTTCTCTAATATACTTTAACATAATTAGCTTCCCTTTCTTAAAAAAAAAAAATAAATTATATATATTATATATCCATACACACACACACACACACACACACACACTACCGTTCAAAAGTTTAGGGTCACTTAGACATGTCATTTTTGAAAAGCAGTTTTTTTTCAATGAAGATAACATTAAATGAATCAGAAATACACTCTATACATTGTTAATGTGGTAAATGACTATTCTAGCTGCAAATGTCTGGTTTTTAATGCAATATCTACATAGGTGTATAGAGGCCCATTTCCAGCAACCATTACTCCAGTGTTCTAATGGTACATTATGTTTGCTAACTGTGTAAGAAGGCTAATGGATGTTTAGAATACCCTTGAAAACCCTTGTGCAAGTATTTTAGCACAGCTGAAAACAGTTTTGCTGGTTAGAGAAGATATAAAACTGACCTTCCTTTGAGCTAGATGAGAATCTGGAGCATTACATTTGTTGGTTCGATTAAACTCTCAAAATGGCCAGAAAAACAGAACTTTCATGTGAAACTGGACAGTCTATTCTTGTTCTTAGAAATGAAGGCTATTCCATGCGAGAAATTGCCAAGAAACTGAAGATTTCCTACAACGGTGTGTACTACTTCCTTCAGAGGACAGCACATACATGCTCTAACCAGAGTAGAAAGAGAAGTGGGAGGCCCCGCTGCACAACTGAGCAACAAGACAAGTACATTAGAGTCTCTAGTTTGAGAAATCGACGCCTCACAGGTCCTCAACTGGCAGCTTCATTAAATAGTACCTGCAAAACGCCAGTGTCAACGTCTACAGTGAAGAGGCAACTCAGGGATGCTGGCCTTCAGGGCAGAGTGGCCAAGAAAAAGCCATATCTGAGACTGGCTAATAAAAGGAAAAGATTAATATGGGCAAAAGAACACAGACATTGGACAGAGGAAGATTGGAAAAAAGTGTTATGGACAGACGAATCAGAGTTTGAAGTGTTTGGATCACACAGAAGAACATTTGTGAGACGCAGAACAACTGAAACGCTGCTGGAAGAGTGCCTGACGCCATCTGTCAAGCATGATAGATGTAATGTGATGGTCTGGGGTTGCTTTGGTGCTGGTAAAGTGGGAGATTTGTACAAGGTAAAAGGGATTTTGAATAAGGAAGGCTATCACTCCATTTTGCAACGCCATGCCATACCCTGTGGACAGCGCTTGATTGGAGCCAATTTCATCCTACAACAGGACAATAACCCAAAGCACACCTCCAAATTATGCAAGAACTATTTAGGGAAGAAGCAGGCAGCTGGTATTCTATCTGTAATGGAGTGGCCAGCGCAGTCACCAGATCTCAACCCCATTGAGCTGTTTTGGGAGCAGTTTGACCGTATGGTACACAAAAAGTGCCCATCAAGCCAATCCAACTTGTGGGAGGGGCTTCTGGAAGCATGGGGTGAAATTTCACCAGATTACCTCAGCAAATTAACAGCTAGAATGCCAAAGGTCTGCAATGCTGTAATTGCTGCAAATGGAGCATTCTTTGACGAAAGCAAAGTTTGAAGGAGAAAATTATTATTTCAAATAATCATTATTTCTAACCTTGTCAATGTCTTGACTATATTTTCTATTCATTTTGCAACTCATTTGATAAATAAAAGTGTGAGTTTTCATGGAACACACAAAATTGTCTGGGTGACCCCAAACATTTGAATGGTAGTGTATATATATATATATATATTTTTTTTTTACCACACACACACACACACACACACACTTACAGTACAGACCAAAAGTTTGGACACACCTTCTCATTCCAAGAGTTTTCTGTATTTTCATGACTATAAAAATTGTAGATTCACATTGAAGGCATCAAAACTATGAATTAACACATGTGGAATTATATACTTAACAAAAAAGTGTGAAACAACTGAAAATATGCCTTATATTCTAGGTTCTTCAAAGTAGCCACCTTTTGCATTGATTACTGCTTTGCAATCTTGGCATTCTCTAGATGAGCTTCAAGAGGTAGTCACCTGAAATGGTTTTCACTTCACAGGTGTGCCCTGTCAGGTTTAATAAGTGGGATTTCTTTGCCTTATAAATGGTGTTGGGACCATCAGTTGTGTTGTTCAGAAGTCAGGTGGATACACAGCTGATAGTCCTACTGAATGGAGTGTTAGAATTTGTATTATGGCAAGAAAAAAAAGCAGCTAAGTAAAGAAAAACGAGTGGCCATCATTACTTTAAGAAATGAAGATCAGTCAGTCCGAAAAAATTGGGAAAACTTTGAAAGTGTCCCCAAGTGCAGTGGCCAAAACCATCAAGCACTACAAAGAAACTGGCTCACATGAGGACCGCCCCAGGAAAAGAAGACCAAGAGTCACCTCTGCTGCGGACGATAAGTTCATCCGAGTCACCAGCCTCAGAAATCGCAGGTTAACAGCAGCTCAGACTAGAGACCAGGTCAATGCCACACAGAGTTCTAGCAGCAGACACATCTCTACAACAACTGTTAAGAGGAGACTGTGTGCAGCAGGCCTTCATGGTAAAATAGCTGCTAGGAAACCACTGCTAAGGACAGGCAACAAGCAGAAGAGACTTGTTTGGGCTAAAGAACACAAGGAATGGACATTAGACCTGTGGAAATCTGTGCTTTGGTCTGATGAGTCCAAATTTGAGATCTTTGGTTCCAACCACCGTGTCTTTGTGCGACGCAGAAAAGGTGAACGAATTAACTTACATACCTGGTTCCCACCGTGAAGCATGGAGGAGGAGGTGTGATGGTGTGATGGTGCTTTGCTGGTGACACTGTTGGGGATTTATTCAAAATTGAAGGAATACTGAACCAGCATGGTTACCACAACATCTTGCAGCGGCATGCTATTCCATCTGGTTTGCGTTTAGTTGGACCAACATTTATTTTTCAACAGGACAATGACCCCAAACACACCTCCAGACTGTGTAAGGGCTATTTGACCAAGAAGGAGAGTGATGGGGTGCTACGCCAGATGACCTGGCCTCTACAGTCACCAGACCTGAACCCAATCGAGATGGTTTGGGGTGAGCTGGACCGCAGAGTGAAGGCAAAAGGGCCAACAAGTGCTAAGCATCTCTGGGAACTCCTTCAAGACTGTTGGAAGACCATTTCAGGTGACTACCTCTTGAAGCTCATCAAGAGAATGCCAAGAGTGTGCAAAGCAGTAATCAAAGCAAAAGGTGGCTACTTTGAAGAACCTAGAATATAAGACATATTTTCAGTTGTTTCACACTTTTTTGTTAAGTATATAATTCCACATGTGTTAATTCATAGTTTTGATGCCTTCAGTGTGAATCTACAATTTTTATAGTCATGAAAATACAGAAAACTCTTGGAATGAGAAGGTGTGTCCAAACTTTTGGTCTGTACTGTATATATATATATATATATATATATATATATATATATACATATTATTTTTTTCCTATAAATAACAGAATTAAATAATGTAGTGTTAATAATAAGTAGACCATGGCATGAGCATGTCTCTTACATGATTGTTAATATAGGTGAAGTAACCATCATGTGGGACATGGCATTGCAAACAGATCATACTATTTCTGCAAATCGTCCCTGACATTGTGCTTCATGATATCAAAATAAAAACACTGACCAGTACATCATGCTGAAAGAAGCAAAGAAATTCATGAAGTACAAAGAGCTTGAGATTGAAATGGAAAGCAGAATGTGGAGGACCAAAGTCAGAATTGTGCCTGTAGAGGTCCGAGCTCTAGTCACCATCAAAAAAGGATTTGAAAAATCTGGCATCAATAATGACCAAAAAATGCAGAAGATCACAATTATGGGCACCCACACATCCTTAGAAAAGTATTGGATTAAGGCCCGGTTCACATCTGCGTTCCCGTTCCGTCAGGGAGTCCACTTGGGGACCCCAGAAAGGAAACCTATACGCATAAACCTGGGAAATCCGCGGACCCAATAAACTTTGAAGAACCTAGAATATAAGACATATTTTCAGTTGTTTCACACTTTTTTGTTAAGTATATAATTCCACATGTGTTAATTCATAGTTTTGATGCCTTCAGTGTGAATCTACAATTTTTATAGTCATGAAAATACAGAAAACTCTTGGAATGAGAAGGTGTGTCCAAACTTTTGGTCTGTACTGTACACACACATATCTATATCCAGTTTTTCCTCAGCAACACTCCAACAAAACATTGCTAAGGAGAGTCCATTCCATACACAGCAGCATGTACCATACACACAGTCTATGGCTAATATTACTACAAAGGAAGACTCCTTAGCCTGCCTCTACAGTCCCTGCCCTATTTACATCTTATTACAAGCCCCTACCTAAATGTACTGTGCAATACATCGCTCTTCTAACTCCTGTTCTTAACCCCCTTCCCTGTGAAGTGAGATAGTAGCAGTGGGGCTTAGCAGAGCAATATATTGTTCATCCCAGGCAGGCACTATAGGCTGATGCCTATGAAAAACACTATACTCAGAGCAAAACACAAGCCAAAATGCATTGGGGGAATTTATCATGAGGGGAACTTTCACTGTTAGTTTCATTGTATTCTGCATTGTCAAACTTTATCATGTCACAATGTTTTATATCCTTTATACTTGGCGTATCTAAACTTTCAAACAATTTTTGATCTGGCAGAATTTGTGAGATTAATATATTGTAATATACTTTATTAATGGATATTGGCACCTTTCCATGAAATCCTGCACTACAATACACTACTGTCCCCTAGGCATCATTTGTCTTGTTTTTCTCTGCCAGATTAAAATATAGAAATGTTATCAAATTAAAACACTACATAAAAAAGTGTGCATCTTTATCAAACCTGTAAAATCCCCTTTAGTAAGAAAGCAGCAGCTAACAGATGAAACTACACATAAAAATCAACTTATAGAAAACCACAGTAAAAAAAAAAAAAAAATAAAGTCTGCAGTAATGGTTAAATACAGCAAGAGGTCCCTTTATATAAAGCAAATATTCCACAGTTCACCTCTAAACCATGCACCACACATTGGTCCAGCATGAAAGCATGCCTTTTGGTGCACTCTCTCAGCGGTCATTGTCCTTACATAATCTTTTGTAAACAGTACAGTCTTGCTCTCTTTTTTCCTTAAAGCTAAAGGAATGTTTCATTAATACTTTATCTTTTAGGGACACTGGCCCAGTTTTACTGTGGCTACGATGTGACACCGGTGTAAATGTGCCGCATCTAATGTGGGCTGAACTTTAACTTTTTAAACATGCGAGTTTGATTTCTCAAAAATGTGGTGTGGCTTTAATGTGACCAAACCAAGTTCTGTAATTCTAACTCATAGTAAGCTAGCTAAACTGTGGTGTAAACCGAAGACAAGACAGTAAAGACATGCCAGATCTGCCATCCAGCATCAGCTACGGTGATAGATCTGGCGTATTTTCAGACTGCCTAAGTTTACACTGTAGCTAATAGTAAGTCTGGCCCTGAACATTCATTCTACTGGGTTGACTGACAAATACTAAAAAAATATCATTAGGTTTACTTTACTACTAGTAATGCTTATAAATGTTACTTAACACATAATACAAGTGTCCACATCAAACCAGCATCGCCTTCAAAAGCTCTGCCTGAGGTGAAACATCCAAGGAGAGCACATGGGTGAGCCAAGGACACAGGCCGGGTGTCTTAGTATAAATGATAGACTATAAGACAACACAAGATGATTTGGGAAGCCATAAACTACTAATGACAGGATAATGACTCACCTACAGAATACTTACTGGAATGTCGAGTCTTGGCAACACATCCTCAGGATGTAAAACTAACTTACATTAAAGGGTTTTCTCCAACTAATGAGACGTATTCGCCATCATGGAACCCACAAGGGCCTCATGTGAATGCAATGGTGGTCCACAAGTTTGGGACTGCCAGAGCTCGCCATTCCTGAATAACAGTGGAAGTAACTACTGAATCTCTATTATTCTACAGCCCCACTCCTACTCTGACTCCTTCATGAAGGGGTAACAGATGCAGTAAAACTTCTCTAACGCAGCAATAATCTAGTGACTGAAGTCCTACGAAATATGCAGAAAACTATACATCTAATTAATAATACAATACCAGTAATTGTATAATATATCATTTGGAATAATGAATTTTATTTTGAAGCCCGAGTCGGTAACTTTTCCAACCCCATGTAAAAGTAGACCCAACTCCAATTTCACAGCTTATGTTAAGCCAGTTACTGGGAAAGGTATTTAGTCTTTACGCTAGGTTCACACTAGCGTTCGAGTTTTCGTTCTTTGGGTCCGCTTGGGGACCCACAAAACGGAAACCCCTATCCGCTTACAAAGCGGTTACTCACGGAAGCTATATTGGGGTCTGCCCAATTTCCGCTGGATATCGGCGGAGAGAAAAGTCTTTGCATATTTTAAGCAAAATGGGGGACAGAGCCCCCCGAACGGTCACACGCCGCTAGTGTGACCGTAGCCTTATCTAATTTTTTTTGTATTTAAAGAGGTTTTTTTCATCTCATGTTTTCAGTTGCCCTCCTGTCTCCTTCCTGGACAGAGCTCCTGCTTGTTGTAAACAGCACCGTTAGCACCGATTTACGTACACCGATAACAGAAGCACTGCTCAAGAAACTTATATAGGCTCAAAAGCCCAAAAATAAAGAGGGAAAGAAGAGAATGTGTGTGGCTGGGAGCAGGAACTGAGTCATTATTCCTATCTGTGAACAGGTCTGTAACCTAGGCAACCAGCTGTAAACACGAAGGAGAGAGATTTTGTTGTATATGGCAAACAGAGCAAGATATATAAAGCAATGTATTGGGTAAAGCACTTCAGTTAGCTCAAGTCGGAGTATGATCCTTGAGATAGGAATACCCGCTTAAGGTGTCCAGTGCAAATACCAGGCAAGAACGCTGCTCTGAGATCAACAAGTCTCTTCATTCATGATATATGAGCCACAACCCTGCAGCTAAACTGAAGTCAATTGCAACTTGGTGCTACAGATGTGTGACAGACCCAACATTCCTATTCTGCAACCAGATAGGTGTCAAAAGTTGCCATTCAGCGTGACATTGTGCATTGTCCAGTACACACAATACTACCTGTAAGCAACCACACTGTGTGTTAGTGGAACAATGCACAAGCTTATAAAAGGCCACAGGAAACAAACAGCTTAAATACAGAACATCAAATTGCTGTGTACATAGTAAAGCTTTGCCAAAAAACAGCAGGCCTTTCCGCTTCCTAAACACTCAACCCAGACCATGCACTCAGATTAGAGATCAAGGGTCAAATGCACAACAGGAATATTATCATTGTGCTAGTATACACTAGAACAAGCTGCTCATTTCCAGGCAAATCGGCTACTCCTGCCATACAGTGTTAAAGGGATAGTCCCAGCTAATAATGTTACTGCATATCGTAGGATATTCCATCACATTATGACTATTGGAAGACTGAACTATTGGAACCTCCATTCAAGAGATCAAAGGGCCGAGGTCCTTTGGATCATTTCCTTAAGAGCAGTTCTCTCGGCCAGCCATTGTGCAGGACACAAGATCATACGTCTAGTCAAGTGAATGTTGTGGTGTGCAGTACACTACACTGTGCCTGGACAAGCTCCACTCTCCCCTGCCCCATGTGACCCAAGGCCTAAAGAAATGAAATTGCACCATGGGTGGTACAGTAGTAGAGACAACCATTCATTGGCTAGCACATATTATGATCGGTCCCCTAAAAACAACAGAACCAATGCAAATAGTTGATAAATGTCAGACAGGTGCCTAAGCAAATGGACCATCAAGCATGTAGCCTCATCTCTCAAGAAAGAGCAGGACAGTATACCTGGTCAACACCTTCAAACTTTACCTTGGACCAATTGCAGATGGCAATAATATGGCAACAAAATCCAAGCCCACCTATTGAGCTGAAGTGAGACCACAGAGTTCTTTGTGTGTAAGACACTAGACTAGATCTTAAGCATTTTGGACATTCAGGAGAAAAGCAGCCTTTCAGAACAGCCACATAAAGTCTGTTATATATGTTCTGCCTGTCTTTACACCCCCTCATATCTGAACTTGTATCTGTGTACAGGACAGGAGGGAGGGTCTGCATAAAGTCTTTCCCAGCACCTGTAACTGACTGTGGCCCCAGGAAACAAATACCTTTGTATCTAAAACTCCAGCAGATAGTACAGGTGTGCCAAGAAGAAAAGACATGGAGCTCCAGAGTGATGATAGTGTGAAATAGAGCCAATGGCCGGCAGCATATTTCACTGTATGTTATGTTACACTAGTATATGTAGACTCATAACTGACATATCTACATCAAGGTTGGTTTTTTTTTTTGTTTCCCTTTTATGTGATTTTCAAGAGAAAAGTTTCACATTATGGCCAGCTCCAATCGGGTATGCTGTGGCAGCATTTTTTTCCCAATTAAGGCTGAAGCCCCATGTGGCCACCCCACCGAAGCATTTTATAGTCAATGCAAAGTGGATGGTTACACACATGGCAGAAAAATACCTGCAGCATGTCAATTATATCTACGGAAACGCCGGCAGTTTCTCAATAGGTATAATTGAAGCAGAAAGTCTGCAGAGGAAAAATTCTGTGAACTTTCTGTGAAAAGCACTGGGGGAAAAAAAAACTGCACTGCGTTTCCACCACGGTTTTTCCCACAGCGCTTTTTGGCTGCAACCCACTACGTGGAGCCTTAGCCTAAGGCTTTCTTCTCAGACACTTTTGTTGTTGCAGTATTTCGGCTTTTGGGGCATGAAATTCGAGCTTTCTTTTGCGTTTTTTTATTTTTTTTATTATGTTTTTTTATGGTCATATATTGAAATGCGCTTTTTTTTCCCCCTCTCTTTTTTCCTCTATAGATCATTCAAAAACGGCTAAAATATATGGCTCCCCTAGAGCAGCATTTTTAAAAATATGGCCTGAACTATATAAAAAAAAAAAAAAAAAAAAAAAAAAGCAGCAAAAGTGAGGGAAAAAACAGCATTAAAAACACGCTATTTGTAGTGCATTCCACGCTTCCCTACTGCCTTACAGTTAACATGTAATTTTTCCAAAAAATGCGGCGTGTGAAATTGTCCTAATGGAAATCTGTCATGTATGGGACACTAAGGCTAGGTTCACACTTGCGATGGGCTCTCTGTCATTCGGGTCTGCCGGGGATCTGAACAATGGAGAGCCCATCTGCTAAAATAGCGGTTACGCCTGGACCCCATAGACTATAATGGGGTCCACTGAGTGTCTGTTGGGTTTCCAGCGTTTTTATACTAAAACCGACAGAGAAAAGTCTGTGCAGGACTTTTCTATCTGATGATTTTCAGCAGATTCTGCGGCAGAGTCTCCTATGGTTTTACAACAGCTGGAGTGCCGAAGGTTGCCTAGCCCTGGACTAGACTCTCAGAGTGGTCTGGTCACTCATGGACGTGGCTTGGGAAAAAGGGGATGGAACCAATGTTCTGGTACACTAGAAAGAAAATAAAATGAAAATAGCATACTTAGAATATAGTAATATCTATAGTAAAACATTCATCCATACACAGATGTAAGCGCACCGCAGCAGTGGGACCACAAGAATCCACTATTTTACTATTGTTTGGACACCCTAGAACTAGACTTTAAGTCGTCCAGCATCAAACTTGTCCTTTGGATAACAAACTTTAAAAAGTTTGCTACACATTGTTTGCGTTTTCTATCCTTTACATCATAATCGATTATGACTCTTAAAAGAGAAAGATGTTCTTTGTTTAACCCCCTGCTATTGCTTCTTTAATTTTATTTTTTTTTCTTTTCTCACACCTCAACCATAAATTGTGCATAGTGTCAAGATTTTTTGGGAACATTAAACATACGCATTTGCTTACCATTTTGTGAAATGTATCAAATAACGTAACTAATTGTGCAAGGTATTTTTAATACCAATATTTCATGAACATTCCTCTCAGATACATGGCCAAGTGAACACATTCAGTCGTATCACCTGGTCACTATAACAGACAAGGACCACATCCACATATCAATGGAAACATTTATGGCATATCAATACTGATATCCCATTGAGAGGTCTACCATGTAAAAATCCCTTTAATCACATACAAGGAAAGCTCAGAGAAGACCACGCAATATTGCATTGAAAAGTGGTCTTTCAGGAAAGTGGACTTCTTAAGGATGATGGCCAGTATGTATGATATAGGTTAAAAATGAAAATCTGCCACAGATAGTCAGATATGGATGATAGGGTGGTCTTCTCAAAGAGGTGGTCTTTTGTAAAGATTTCACTGTGTTGTGATCGACATCACTAATACACAAAATAAACCAAAACTTGTAGAAAAGTGCAGCTACTCTACAGCGGTATCGGAAGAACAGAGTTACCATAGAAACAGGTGACTGCTGAGGCCAATCAGAGGCCTAAGGAAAGGGACCCAAGACGTCACAGCCGGCGCATCGGAGCAGCAGGACAGATATAAAAATTATCCTGGACAACCTCTTTAAAGAACCGTTATGGGAAATACTACTCAAAGCTATCCGGTTGTAACACAGTTGCTGGTTTTACTGGAGTGGTAAAGGAATACCCAGAAGGGATGGACATTATATACACGGTTTTCTAACCCAGCACTGCACAGAATTTTCTTACAGCAAAACAAACTTGAACACATGAGATGTTGTACACATGATATGACCTTATCCATTTATCTGTATAATAAATACAATATGACTGACAAGTCTCGACTTGAAGTTGAAACTGCATTAACCCATTTTGAACTGAGCATTTACATAAAGGACCGGCAGTCTCCCAGTCAGTGGCCAACATGCAGGGGAGAAAAAGCACAGATGGCACAGCACTAAATCGGGACTGCAGTCAGACCTCACAATGAGAAAGTGATGTCATATCTTAGTAACATCATTACGTCATCACTTCATAAAATGGGCAATGTCCTTTAACCTCATAAATCGAATGCCATCCAATTATGGTTTAGCAGAAGCAGGCCAGGTTCCCGGCTGTCAGAAACAGCTAGGGACCCAAAAAAGAAGACAAAAGCAGTTTATAAGCGCTCCTGCCTTCTCTTTTTCATGTAACCTAACATTCAATGAGCTCTGTGCGATGCAGAGAGAAACGCGTTAAATTACATTTTTTTCCATCCAAATACTTTTAAAAAGACTTTTTTTTTTTTATTATTCTTTAACTCACTCAACAGGGTACAGTTTTTCCCACCGTGAGCAGACTCAGACTCCTCATAAATGGTATGAATGACAACGACAGCCATGGTCAGTCACAACCAGTAAAGTTCCTCTAATTCTAAGTGAAAAGCTAGCTGAACTGGTTCCGACCCTGGGTTACACGATCAGAACAAGCATCCACCCCCCAAATTGCTCTGCCTCAATCCTCTCCTGTGTTTGCAGATAGTTACCTACCTGTACTGTAGGATATGACAGACTATAGTAAAGCCAGCGCCCATAGCACAGGAAACAGTCAACACTGGAGAGGTATGTAAGATGGGGAAACAGCCCACACGTTATGAATGTACCTGTTTCTGTAAATAAGTTTATTTTTTTTTTTTTATAAACTGACATTTGTTTGTTTGACTACAAGAGGCCACTGTTACCTCAGAAATGGGAAGGACTGTAATTCTGTAATTCCCTGGAGTAGTGACGTGGAGACCCTGTTCTGCAGAGGAGGATCAAGAAGGAGCAGAATGTGTGTGGCAGCCATCTTAGGAGTGTGCTTTTGAGCTTTTAGAAGAAGAAGCACTGAAGTGAGAGGAAAAAGATTCCTAAGGGATCAGATATATAACAAGGGGGTGCTGAAGCAGAGACTGTTCCTGAGTTTGTTCAGACAGCATCCTAAATTGAAGATTGCTATCAAGGACCCGGCTGAGAAGTGGCCCTGTCAGTGAGATCGCATGTTTTCTGGATGAGCCCCGCTTCCAGCTGTTCCAGACCAAGGCTAAAAGGTACACCGCAAACGTGGATCAGTAAGAGAAGTAATCGTGCACGCACCGCATTACATTGTTTTGCTTGGGACTGAGTAAGGGCCTGAAGTTAGACTAGTTAGGCATACTCATCTTCACAAGCCACACTACTGGTGAATTATCTACCTATTCAGTAGTAAGGACTAAGACTCAGAGAATTCTATAGAGTTGTAACTCTCAGAGAGGAGCTTCTAAGGAAGTCTGGAAGCGACATTTTATGCATTTTCACATTTCTTTGGCTTGCAAGCTGACCTACTATTATATTTACTTGGTTGTACTTTGTTTGTGGGGAATAGGGGTATTTGATAAGTTTGTAAGCTCTTGTTATACCGCCAGTGCCCCTATCACACTCACTGAATTGTTCCTGTAACTAGGGTGATAAAAAGGTAACAAGCGGCTGGTTAGTTGCAGCCTGCAAATAGGTAAAAGCTTGGAGGATATTGGAGGCGCACATTAGAGGGCACTGCGCTGTACAACACCAGGGTCTCAGCTTACTGGCTGAGTGTATGTAAATAGTTGGGAGTGTTTTTTTTGGTAAAGAGGTGTTTCTACACAAAGTAAAATCTTGTTTTTTACTAAAAATTGATTTGGAGTCGCTTCCTTTGTTCGTGACTTCGCTGTATCCTGGGGAACCCACCCCGATACACGGCTTACAGGTAGGAGTGATTTGACGGCCAGGAGCTGACTCCAAATCATGAGACCAGGGTTTGAAACAGCCCAGAACCCCTAAGTACGGCGCCTAAAACCCCAAAGGAGGGAGAAAACTTCTCTCTGAACCACGCTGCATCCTACACAGTCTTTAGTAATGTTTACCATGTAAAGCAGCACAAATAATGGCAGGAAGTTATCACAAGGTACAAAAATTCTAAATCCAATCTTATAAATGTGTAACAAATTTAACCACTTGCACAACTCCATGGGAACTCTTAAGGGGCTGTCCAAGGTTGGATATTAATAGCCCGTCCATCAACGCCCAACACCTCCACAGATCAGCTATTACCACAGTGTATGGAGCGAGACGCAGTATACTTTGTACCCTATGTAGCAGCCGTGCTGTGCTATTGAGTCTCAGCTCCCATTCAAGTGAATGAGGGATGAGCAGCAACCACACCGCACTATGAACTTATCGGTGGAGGTCTGGAACATCATACCCCCATCAATCGGATACTGATGACCACTGCACAGAATAGTTCATCAATATCCAGTCTTGGACAACCCCTTAAAAACTAAAGAATGTTTCCAAACATTATTCCAATATTCTTCCCAACATCTTTCAAATAAAAAATTTAATTTTCATCCAAAACCCTTTTACAATTTAAGTACTAGATTTTATCGGACATTAAAGTACACAAGGGGACTCCTCCTCTTTGGCTTTAGCTGCGGTATTCCCCACCTTCTCAATAACTTATGACTAGTGTAGCGCTTTAAAGGTTATAGACAGACAGATCCTCCGTGCAAAGTACAGTGACTGTGCCTGCGGGCTCACAGATTTTACAGTTGAATGAACTGCATAGTAAATGAATCATAAAAATTAAAGCTTAGACCTTTGTGGCTTTGTTCTTCAAGGACATTTTACATATATCAAAACATGATGCATGGCTTGCAGATGGCCACAGATTTATTTTACTAGGCCGCTTGGCTCAAAAGAGATCTCTGTCAATAGCAGAGGCCAAGGGAAACAACAGAGATCAAGTGAGGACAATTCCATGCAGCCGACCACCTGTTCCTCACTGTTATTTATCTGAAGCTGCTGTTGACCATAGGCATAAGATTGTTACCTATTCCAGCCAAAACAAGCCCGAACAAGACGCAGACAACTAGTGCTGGGATGAGACTTGCTTTTATTTATTTAAATGGGGTTTCTAGTGAATGAGAAATATATTATAACCTGTTTAGAACAGTACTCAGCCCTACCAATCCAATCCTGAAGCAGGTCTGGTTCCAACATGGCCATGTTCCCGCTGGTTTCTACTTCCTGTCATCACATAGACAATACCAGC
This sequence comes from Leptodactylus fallax, assembly GCA_947044405.1. Lineage (NCBI taxonomy): Eukaryota > Metazoa > Chordata > Amphibia > Anura > Leptodactylidae > Leptodactylus > Leptodactylus fallax. Next base: position 1,813,647 of record CAMRHE010000094.1, read on the forward strand.
TCGAACCACAGTGGTGCCAGCCTTAGCCAGTGTCTAGCGGAAGTTCCTGAGGCACCAGGAATTACAGAACAGCAGGGACACGGCCAGGGCCAAAACCAGATCAAGGATCATTTTCTTATGATAGGAGCTCATCCTGAAAGGTTTAAACCTTTTTATTTCGGTAGAAAACCACTATGGACACTTAAAGGGACCCTGTCCCATGAAAAATCCTGTCCAATCTGCAGGCATCATTTTATGGAACAGAAAGAACTTAGTTGCTTTCTGTGTTGAGAAGTCCTATCAGTCATGCACAGACTCCCCTCTGTTCATACAGAGGTAGTGGACAGTCACTGATCGGACCAAAAAAAAAAAAAACACCCCATAGCTATACAAGTTATATGCACCACACCTCCTAAAAATAAGAGTTCAACATGTGCACACGCACATATCTTCATAACAAAAATCTGCGAGCCGCAGCCAAAAACTGCGGAAACGCACTGCGGTTTTTCCAGCAGTGCTTTTTACTGAAAGTCAGCAGATTGATCCCTTAAATGGATCAGTTATAAAAACGGACACATTAACATCAGTTAGTGTCCGTTTTTTTTTTTGCTTTTTTTTAAACAGACACTATCATAACGGATATCCAACAGTAGTGTGAACCCACCCTTAGCAGTATGTGGGCATGCGAGGCTTGATAAATCCCCCTCCACCATAGAGTTTGTACTGTAGTATGTAAGCACAGATACAGTACAAATAGGTCATCTGAGGAGGAGCAGACACAAAACAGTAGGACACGGTTTAAATAGGACTATTTGCTAAGGTTAGGTTCAAATCTGTGTTGGAGTCTCCGCCGCAGAGAGGAAAGTCTTGCACTGAGGACTTTTCTCTCCACCGGTTTCAGTATAAAAACAGCGGAAACCCGACGGACCTCATTATAGTTTATGGGGTCCACAGGTAAGCACTGTTTTAGCAGTCCGGCTCTCCGGACTAGCCCAAGTTACTTCATTTTTTGGATATACTGGAGCTTTAACACATGGCTGGTAAGGTGGACATAATGTAAAGTTTTTAGAAATAGTCCTACTGAGAAGTTTGCATTAACAATCCATATATGACATAGCGCCTGTAGAACACACAGTAAGCCGTACACCAGCACATGCAAAACCAAGTAATAAAGTCAACACTGTAAAATTTAATAGAGAGGTGTTTTTCTTGTGACAGGCATCCTGTGTACAGCAGTCAGGATGAACTCCGTAAATCAAACAGTTCTACTGAACAAAAGCAGGAAAAACAGGAGAGGAAACCAAAAGGTGCAAAGCAATGGAAAAAGGCGACTTTATGATCTGTATACGCTTCAATGACGTCCATTTTGTATGGCATCAGTTGGGGGGTATTGTAGGGAACAGATTACATCTCAATACATGTTTTCTCTACAATAAGCCCTAATATTTATATTACTATTGAGTCAATTTTGTTTTTCAGCCTTGTGTGGATATAAGTTTTTTTTTTCTTTTTCCTAGACTCTGTATTTCTTCCTATAACACTGGTAAATTCTGATTAAGCCAGTTCATCTGTATTCCATATAGTGGTAAGATAACATATCCCTGATAATAATAACAACAACTACTTTATTTATATAGCATTCATGTTGGTCATGTAAGGCTAGGGTCACATCGGCAGCATCCATTGGAAGCTGAACACTGATGTGTTACACATCAGGGGTGTCCACCTTTTGGTGTGTCTCGGCCACATTGGAAGAAGAGTTTTTTTGGGTCAAACAATAAAAACGCAAACATGAACAAAAGCTAATGACAAAAAAAGAAAAAAAAAAACAAAAAAAAACAAAAAACACACATCTAGGTGTGGAAGTATCCTTTATAACATTAAACCAACGCCTAATGTTGTAATGGCAGGCTGAAATATTAGTGATAACCGCTGAACACATGCAATGCCAATTCTACTGTCTGGTCTTGGAAAACACACCAGAAGCCGCACACCGCCATAAATCTGTGCACATGTGTAGTTGGCTTCAAATATACATACATATGCTCTCGCTATCTTACATGACAGTGCAACACAATCACAAAAACTCATTGAGGCAGCCTCGGGCTCTATTCACATCAGGTTTTTTACATCCATTTAGCACATCAGTTTAACGGATGCAAAAAAAGGATGCATGCATTTACATAGAAATCACATTTAAAAAAATAAATAATAATAATAATAATAATAATAATCCAGCTCTGTCCATTATTTTTGATGGACAAAATATGTGAGTTTTTTTGAACATTAATGTATAGATAAAAAGATGACCGTCGGACGCAAAAGGTATTCAAACTGATGGTTATCTGTTTAACTAGACATCAAGGTTTTGTTTTGTTTTTTTAAAAAAAATGTAGTATGCCATATTTTGTGTCCATCCCAAAAAAAAAGGGCAGAAATGGATTCATTTTTGTTTTTTTCACATTGATGTCTATGTAAACAGATGACCATCAGTTTGCATCCTTTTTGGCATCCGTTAAATGGATATAAAAAAAACATGATCTGTATGTCTTGTACAACAGTTTTCTGGCGTACAAAGCTTAAAATATTGCAATTTTTCACTCAAATTAGGGTTAACGGCAAAAAAATTTGCTAATTTTTAATTTTCACACCGTTCTCGCCACTTTGCCGAAAAGTTGCAGGCAGGAGCCGATGGCCCCACCAGATTTAGCTTCATTTATGCCAGAAATCTCGCATAAATGAAGAAGAAAATGTACACCAGCCATCCAGGTGCAGGGCCCAGTGGAGGGTGCGTCTTGTCATACATGAGGTACACCCTTCGCTGATTCCATGGTTATGAAGACGGCAGCCATTAACGCCACAATGCCTTAAGCAAGTTTAAAATTTTGTGTTGGGTAACGGGGTAGATAGCGGAGTTATATAATGGACACCAATGGAGTCTGACAAAGACCAACTGATCCTATTAACTATTCTGGTGTCCACCAGGCTTCCACTATGGAGTCAGTCATTTCCATGGACTAAATAGCAGATCTTACAGGATAAATTTTGTTAGGGATTTTTGACAGAACCTGACACAGAAAACCTCATGAGGACACATTCACATATGTTCTAGTTATCAAAGGCTCTTTACAGAATATTCCATACAATGTAGGTCGGGGGTTTGATCACACAGTGAAGGAGCCTCTGTGCATACAGCATTCATGGCTAAAGTTGCTGAGAGACTGATGCAAACTGATCGCACTAACCAGTTTTCTCCCTCCTTCCTGTCATCTATCAAAGAATCCTTTCCTTTCATACATATTTTGTTACCAGCACCATTACTGCCGTGAAGCAACAGCTATGGTGGAGGTGAATGAATGGAGAGAGTGGCCATGTGCGCTCCCCTAGGGCACTTTCTCACACACAGTATTAAGCTGCATTTTGCTTTATTATTATTTTTATTCATTTTTTTTTTTTAATTAAAAAGCTGCAGACAGTTTTTTCCTTGGAGCACTTAATAAATCAGAAGCCTGAATATACACACAGGGAGAGGTTTAATATTACTGTCTCAAATTAAACCAACTGGAAGCTAGATCAGGCAGTGTGAAGATGTGCCGAACATAGCACAGTCGCTCACGTCGTGCGACAGATTTGGCACTTCTAGCTAGACCTGTTGGTTGGCTCACTTTAGACCAATAGTTTGTACAAAAACAATGTCCTTTGCAAAACTATCTAGTGGCACCAGGTTCACACTAGCGTCGGCTGTCAGTTCTGGTCCGAGGAGGACAAGAACAAGTGACAGATGCACCGCTTTAGTAACGGTTACACACGGAGCTCAGCGGACCCAAGTGACTATAGTGGGGTCCATGGGGATTTTAGGCGGACACTGTGACAGAGTCTCTGGTGCAGATGTGAATTAAGCCTAAGGCACAAAGTGTCCAAAACACAATAAATCTGCCACAAGACCTGTATACCACTTTATTTGCACAAACTTAGCCAAGCCTAGGGTTTTTTAGGTTTAAGAAAGTTTTCATATGATCAAAATGTTTTACCTTTGTAATTTTGAGTCATTACCATGCTGTTTGCCCCACGTGGCAAAAGCATACACATCACCTTATAGCAAAGTCAGGTGACAACTCAAAAAACATTCGCATAGGGATGATAAAAAGAGGAAATGGCCCCAACTTACGGTATCATAGGACCCTATGATGCTGTAAGATTAGGTCATATGACTTGTGCTTGGGATGAGATTTGCAGCTCTAATGTGGTCCGTATAATACAGACACATTACAGCCCAGTTGGGTGCAGTAGGCCTTGGGGTCTGGATGTACCCTGCAGCACCAGACACACTCTAGGCTGGGCCAATTGCGGTGAAATACTTATGATTATTGCCTGGGACCAGTTACTGGTAGCATAGTTTTGTGGAGAAGGCTGAATTTACATAACACTTTCTCACGTTAAACCAAGAATGGCTACAAAAAGGAAAGGGAAACATATAGGAAGTTCTTATACTTCTACCTTCTGCTCAATCCACTCCTGGCTTTGGCTCAAAAAACCGCAACCAGAGAGTGCACGTCCAGCCCGAGCTGCAGTTTTTAATTGCAGTAATGAATAGCACATGTTAGTAACATGATGTTACTATACATCTCACCTGTATGGTTATGGCCATGAAACTGAAAACCTCTGGAGTACTGGTCATTGTCATAGTAACATTTGCTACTTATTATGGCAACAAAAAAAAGCACCATGTAAACCTAGCCTAACAGCAAAGCTACACTGCCAGTTATTTATATTCAGCAAAATTAATCAGAGTTTCACTTGCAGAGAAGTTTAAGCACCAGCCACCCGGGACTGGAAGCGGCCATAGTCCCAGCCAGGTACACTGTGTGTCACCACCCTTAACCCCTTACTGACTTTTTGCTCCCCACATTCCAAGAGCCATCATTTTTGTCATTTTACAGTTTACAGAGTCACATGATGGCTTACTGTTTGCACAACACATTGTACTTTGTAATGGCACCATTCAACATCCTGTGCATCCAATGCATTTGTGCCAATTTCTTATGAGTTATGGGTTTGTTTTACAGCATTCACTATGTGGTAAAAATGACAAGTTACCTGTATTGTGTGGGTCCGTACCTTCATGGCAAATCTAATTTTTAATGATTTTGAAATTGTTGACCTATCCTAAGTAGAGATCATTAATATCAGATACGTTCACCTTTCATCTGCTCTAAGCAGCCAATATGCAGGAAATCTCTCAGCAATCTCTCCTTAGAATAGGTCATCAATATTTAAGAGTATTGAAAAGAGGAAACTGGCAAGAGTACAGTGCTTCTTCAGTCCAATAGGAGGAAATGGCACAGGGGTCACACATGCCCACTACCGCTCCAGCCAAACAGGAAATTTGGACACTCCTGTTTTTGTGACTGGTGGCGCTCATAGCTATAGGACCCCTAGCAATGGGGCACTTACTCCATACCTGTGGATAGGGGATTGGTCATGGGGAAAACCCCTTTAAGTACCATACAAACAAATGGCCGTAAATAAGGGCACGTTTACATTTATCTCCCTATAAAAAAAAGCTCACTTACTGACCAGAGGAGTAAGACAACCTGGAGACGTATTCTGGACTGGAAGCACTGTGTTCAATAGCCAACATTTACTACTGTCCATAACCATTTCATTTCAGTGTAGTGCGTCCTTCACTAGCACTAAAACGGGCTATTGTGATGTGTCGAACATCCAGCTAGAAACGCTTCACAGACCATTGTTTCACAACCAAATACTACAAATCTGTGGAGAGCTACTTTATAGCACAATAAACTACAGTAGCCATTTACAAAATTATACGTTCTGTACCTATAATCAGAGCAAAACTCACTGAATGGCTTCAATTCACTGCACAATATGACTGAAATGACACATGCCATTTGATAACCAGAGGAATGCTAGGTAGTAAAACTACTTTCTGCACATACAAAGAAAGCAGGGTCTGAGACTGGCATTCTTAGTGGTAACAGGGGTGACATTACCATGGAAGCAGGTGACACGAGAGGGGGATGGAGCGCTACAATTAAATCCTCATTCTCCACAGAGCTTAACTTCTTCACTCACATCAGTTAACCAGTGTTTTACAGGAACAAAGACAAATGTCTGGATACCCTTATCAATTCACTAGGAAGCAGTGACATCACCCATTCAAAGGGTTAATACCATCACTTGGTCAGTCCACAATAGTGGTTCCCATTAGGGGGAAGGAATAATAATAAAAATAATAATAATAATAATAATGGATTGCAGTCTTGGGGTAGTTTTTACACATAAAATATCATTAGAATGGAAAGTTTCACGACAACCTCATAAGGTCATCCTGTAGTACATTGTGTTTGTTGTACAACCCTAGAAGTACGTACAGTAGGTCTTAAACATAAGGGGAAGCTCACATGAAGGCATTTGACAATTTTCAAATAGGTTTTCTGTGCCGAAATCCACATCAAAAAGTGACTACACTTAAAGCATAACTAAACTTTCGGACCTTTGATTTCTACCAGTATTTGTGTCATTGATAAATGTGGTAATATACTTTAACAACACGTTTTGGCTCCTTTCTGTGAAATCCTGAATTTTTTCACTCTTTCCCTTGCTTCTTTATTGAGATCTGAGCCCTGTTTCTCATTGGAGCACATTTAATAAGCTATTTGAGCCTTTTTGGCGTAAATTGTGCCTTTTTGTGGACTTTTTCTGCCCTGCGTTTCACTTGCACCTTTTTTTCCCCCACAAGTTATGCTGCCCTTGCCACTTTTGCTTTTTCTCGGGAAAAGAGGACGTGGCCTAAACGGAGAACCTTTTCACACTGTATTTATGACTTGCACTGTTTTAAAAAGGGGCAAAAAAAAAAAAAGGCGCAAATGCACTCCAGTACATGGTCAGCGAAAAAACAGCTCATCAGGTCAGACACCATTAAAAAGGGGCAAAGTGCACATAGTTTACACTAGGTTCACACCTGCGCCTGGAACGGAAACCTAATCTGCTTAAAAAGCGGGTTACCCACCGACCTCATAGACTATAACGGGGTCCACAGGGTTTCCACCCGAAAAATGCAGAGAGAAGTCCTGCTTGCAGGACTTTTTTTTAAGCAGATTTGGGGACAGAAACCCCAAACGAAATCCAGGCACAGGTGTGAACCCAGCCTTAAATGCAACTTTACAAGCTAACAAATGTGCACAAACATTTAACAAGGATGCGCACCTACATCAGAAAAAGACAAAACAGTAAGGCTAGGTTCACATCTGCGTTCGGGTTTCCATTCAGGGGGTCCGCTTGGGGACCCCTCGAACGGAAACCTAATCCACATAAAAAAAGCGGTTACCTTAGGAAACCCACAGATTCCATAGACTATAATGGGGTCCGTGTGGTTTCCACCCGAAAAAAGTGGAAAAATGCGGAGAGAAAAGTCCTGCTTGCAGCGCTTCTCTCTCCGCATTTCTCATGCGGAGAGGGGAACGAAATCCCCGAACGGAGTGCAAGTGCAGGTGTGAACCCAGCGTAAGAATAGTCTAAAAAAAGGCACACCTGCAAAAGAATACGGCCAAAAAAAGGGGCAGATGAGAAATAGTACCCTGCATATAGAGTATGGGACTGTGTAAAGGAAAGAGAAGATGAGGGTGGGAGAGGGTCACTTAAAATATAAGATATAATCTATATTTCAGGCATTATAAAGCGTAGAGACTTCTTTTGGTGTCATATGAAAGAGGATGCAGTTCTACCTGTAGGTTTCCCAGAGATATCACTTGTTAAACACACGGTAGGGATTGGGATATTTATATGCAATTCTACATATCCTAATCCTGACTGTTTTCAACCAGTGATATCTCTGCATTCTTAGGGCCCATGCACATGACTGTGCTAGTTCAGTGTGCTATCTGGGTTTTTCCCGGATAGCACACCGACCCATTCACTTGTATGGGCCCACGCACATGACCATGATTTCCATGTTTCCACGTGTGGGCTGACAGTCCGTGCTACAAAACTCAGGACATGTCCTAATCCTGTCCCATTTTGTGCACGTGTTCGCTGTCCCCAGTGAATGGGGCCGCGAAAGCACGGTCGATGCACGGGCAGCACATGGATGACATCAGTGCGCTGCCTGTGCCTTTAATTATGGCTGGTGGCTCACACCCGGTAGTGTGCTTGAGCCACCAAAACGCAAGTTTCTAGGTTTTATAATGCTGGCGATATAGCTTTGAAGTGACCCAGAAACAGTGAAGAAAAAAAAAAAATACAGGATTTAATGGAAAGGAAGCAAAATGTGTTAATAAAAGTATATTACAAAATTTATTAATGACACAAATACTGCCAGAAAATCAAAAGTTGTCTGAAAGTTTAGTTACACTGTAAATGATCATTGAAATTTCAACAAACTTTGCATAAATTAATAGTTCAAGCATATAAAAGACATTTTGTAGTATATCACATCAGTGAAAAAGGCTTCTTTGTTCTCTTATCAGGTGGATTTGGCCATGTTATTGCTCATGTCCCCACACCAGATTATTCTGAAAAGCAACCTGTACACTTTATGGCCTTATTCACATTCGTCCACATTTTCCAGACAAGTGACGCCCAAGATTATCAGAGAACCATAAATGTTAATGGACCAAAATGGACCATATCTACCTTCTTTTCCCATGAACCATTGGTCTTTGGAAAAAGAATAGATGTCTACATGCTCCCATTAAAATAAATGGGTACGCAAGCAGTCCATGATTATCACAAGCATTGCAGACCCGAAAAACATGGACATATGAATAAGGCCCAAGTTCCATCATTTTCAACTGGAGTCCTTTACAGACAGGGTGCTGAAAAATAAGAAGCTTTCTGCCTTATTTAGTTGTGATTTAAGCACCAGAAACACTACTGAATCGGAGTAAGGTGGCCACACACTGACCTATTAAATGGGGCTTTATCAGTGTGATGACCCACAGCAAAAGCAGTGTGCAAACAGTAGCCGGACATCTCGGCCACACACTCCACAGCAAAAACAGATGCAAGAATTTTCCAACGTGCATTGAGTCAAGAGCTGGTAGAAGTCAAGCTCATATAAAGGCACTGGCTAGTTTTCAGCAACTTTTGGAGTATACTGCCCATTAAAATGTCACAAGTGATAAGATGCAACATTTAAGTGATAAAATGTGTGACTCTCTGCTCCCTACAGACATTGACAACTACCGTGTGACCGCAAATTCATCAGAGTTCCGCATCCCTGTTCTTCTGACGTGTCTGTTCTGTGAACATATCTCCACTGCTCCTTCTTTACCTCTTCCATAATCTGTTTTCCCTCTCTCAGTCAGGTCCCCATGCCCCCATTACTTTCCCCAGTGCCATCACCAGCAGTTGGTGCAGTCTTCAGGACTTGTGGTGACATCATCCTCACCATGTAATGTCCTGGAAGATATATCTGTAGTGTTTTGCAGAAAGAGGAAATAGACATGGATACAGGTTCTAGACATGGGTGACAACACCAGGAAAAACTGATTTTTAATCTATGTCAACGACTGACTTATATAGAGAATAAGAAAAACACTGGAGTGTCGCTTTAAGAAGAACATATCTTTATTTCATCTAACAATTGTCACCTCTTGTAAGTAATGAAACAGCACACTGATTAAAGAGGTTATCCACTTTCTAATACTGATGGCCTAGCCTTACGATAGGTATCAATATTAGATCTGTGGAGGTCCGAAATTGGGGCCGCCACAGGTCAACTGCACCAGGACAGTGTAGCTCATTCGAGGTAATGTTTACAAGTCAGGCGTCACGCTACTCACTTGTCGTATAAAGTAGTAGATGGCTTTAGATTGTGCAGGGCTGTGTCATAGACTTTAACAGGACAGCCCTGGAGTACCTAAAGCCACCGCTACAGTTTGTATGGCGAGTGAGCAGCGTGGCACCTGGCATATAAGCATTAGCAGGAGCCGCACTCTCCAAACACAGCTGATCTGCTGGGGTTCTGGGTGTCACACCACCACAAATCTAATATATATGACCTATCCTATTAGAAAGTGGACAACTCCTTTAAGCCCTATTTCCAAATGTTTGTTGCTGATCATTTCCAAGAGTAAACAAGTTTAGAGATGAAGAAGGAAATCAAATATTTGTTAATTGTTTATTGCATCTTTTACAAGTAATGTGTATAAAGAGGATGTGGTGCAGAAAATAAAAATTGTATGGGAACAATTGTTTGCCTGAACGTTCGCACAAGGCATCACACTATATGAAGGTGTATATTTTAAACTCGCGCTCTTTGGATGTATAACAACCACGTCTCATCCAGGCAGCAGCCACATATCACCTGCGCAGTTATGTAGGGTATGGGGGTGCCACCTGACGACTCACTTGCTATATATTGCTAATGGGCTTTGGTTACTGGCGGATTATCTACCTGTGTAACTGTGCATGGGGCATCTGATCTAGGTGGTTTTGGTTTGTGCTTTCTTTCTTCTATCTTGCCATAGAGGTTTTGTATCACGTGCAAGTTGTACAGCAGGGTACTGCGTTCAGCAGCCACCCACAGAATGTAAACCTGTCAAATATACACAGACAGGGCACCTTCCATAGGGTTGGCACATAGGAAATTATAGAACTATTACAGTATATATAATTTTTTTTATTTTTTGTGTGTGGGGGGGGGGGAGACATAATTGCATACACACGTAAATCCAGCCATAGAAACAAAATTAATCTGTCATCTCAAAGCTAACTGGGCATTTGGATGTCGCCCCCTAGACAGCAGAGATTCACCCCCAAAGTACTGATTATATACCCAGTTGGACATCCACCGCTTACACCCAAAGTCAGTCAATTGCTCAATTTCTGGCTTACAGAATATTAGTCCCTGTAGGAATATTCCCCACAAGCTCCCGACCACTTGACTTATAACCACGGCTTATGTCACACAGACTACAAGAGCGGACTCATAGCCATGGCTTATGCCACACAATGTGTAGACGACAAGCACTGGAGACCAGCAGGGGACAATAAACAATACACAGACAATGCCGCCCACCCCCAATAACACAGGGACCCCTCACACACCATACACAAGGGGGTCTCCTAGCGCCCTGTCATTGCCTGGCACCAGGGATACACACAGCCCCACTGAGCTGCCCTCAGCATCGATTCACTGCTGGGAAAGGAAAACATTGCCACCCACACAAGCGGCCATCCTGCCAGAGTTAACCCCATCACCGCCGGGCACAGATGCGGCTCCATAGAGCCGGGTAATAGAGCTCGTCTCAGCTCATTGACAAACAATGGAAAGTGCAGCAGTAAGGCCAGCGCTCCTCTCACAATACATGACCCCCTCAGGCAGCAAACAAAAGCCTCAGTCTCCCCCTCCTCCTCAAGGCTCGGCCGGGACACTCACCCAGAACACTATGTTGAAGCCGAACAAGAAATACTTGACGCAGCAGCTGACTTCGGGTCCCTTGAAATGCTGGTGTTTGCCAGACATGGCTTGTACCGCCGAGCTGGATCACGCACGGGGAGCGCTAGTCACAAATGCAGGGGATGCTTGCGGTGTGCGGTGCTGTGGGGAAGGTAGAATGGCGGCCGAGGGCTAAACGCTGGCATTGGGAGGCTGCAGGGAGGGCACGGAGCTCGGGGCACCAGGCTATTGTTAGAGCGCTTCCTGGAGTCCCGGGCACGGGATGTCCATGTCTGCCACTACTGCCTTGTCCTGCTGAATGCAGTGCTCACACAGCTCCTCCCACACCGAGGCGGCGCTGTCATTGTTGTGCTTGGCAGCGCCACCATGTGCCACCCTGGAGGTATTACAGCGCTGTAGAAGGCTCGTCGCACCTGTTGGCATATAGAGCGTCGGGCTCAGTGGGGAAATGTTTCCGTCATATTTTCTGCTTTCATTTTCTACTGCTGCTGTTTTTGTAGAAGGTGCAAATACAGCTGGTTAAGGCTGTATTCACATCTGCGTTAGAGTCTGTTCATAAATAACAGATCCACTGTGACAAAAAAAAAAAACATTCCATGATACATCTGAACAGGTATACACAGTATATATATATATATATATATATATATATATATAAAATTTCCAATTGCATTTATGAGTAGCACATGTTTTCTATGCCCGTAAATCAGATGTTTTCAACTTAAAGGGGTTTTCCAGGCTAAAAATATTGATAACCTTTCCTAAAGATAGATCACTAATATCAGATCTGTGGGCGACTGACACCTAGCATTTCTCTGCAGCTGACAGAGAATGAAGCAGGAAGCAGACAGCGCTGTTCTCAGTGTAGTGGCAGAACTGAGTCACTGCAGCTCACCATTTCTAGTGAATTGGAGCTGATCTGCAGTACCTGGCCTGGCCGCTACACATAGAACATCGCTGTCCGCTTCCTGCTCCATTCTCATCTCAGACGACTCCAGAGCCTAATCACAGGAATAAACTATTGCTGATTACAATGTATTATGAGATCGGATTATAATGGATGCAAATGGGGAATTTTGCAGTTCACCTGCAAGAAAAGTCATGGCTCACATTGCAAAGGCTGAAAGCTGATGGCAAAACCTGCAGCAATAATAGCATGTAGATGACATTATGCTGCTACTGTACATTGTAGCACCTAATCCAGGCCAAGTACACCTAGTGTATTCCCAGCCTATGATTTTTGTTACACATGGACTTTTTTTTTCCCCATTAAAATTACAATCCCTGTGCACTCAGTGTGCTCATGTGATCACTGATGGCCCAATCACAGGCCTCAGCAGTGACCCTGGGCGTAAGACGTCACCAGGAAAACAATTTGGAATATTCAGGTTGACTCCAATTTGGTACGAGTCGATTTGCCCATCTCTAGTTAAGATTAAGAGGGGAAGGGGTGGGGGGTTTAGACTGTGGGCCATTGTTGATATTGTTAACCTGCCCTCACAATGGTGTCTAACATCCAGACATCACTGTACTCCGGCACAGATATGATACAGTGATCTTTCTGCTTCAGTGTCTATCTCTCATATAGGTTCCATCACCAGAATCTGCCTGGAGCAGCTGATCGATGCAAGGTCGGGGTGTTGGACCCCTATCAATCAGATCCTGATGTCCTATACCAAAGGTCGGCAACCCCCGGCATGCGTGCCAAAAGTGGCACGCAAGGCTTATTTCCCTGGCACGGCAGCGGTGTCCTCACCCAGCAGCTTCAGACCCCGAGTATAATAAGCGGAGACTTAGGAGAAGTGATGAAACATAAAAAACAATGATACTCACCTTGCTCCCTGCGCTACACAGTGGCTGTGCGATCTGCAGGCGCTTCTGACAGCTGACAGGGCCTCAGAGGTCACGTCTGCATCTGAAGTCATTACGCATAATGATGCGACGTGACCCGAGAGACTCAATCAGCGGTCACTGACTACAGGCAGAAGCACCGAAGAGAACACAGCGGCTGCGGAGCGTGGAAAAAGGTGAGTAGCATTGTTTTTTTATGTTTGTCATCTCTCTTGGACTTATTATACTCGGGGGTCTGAAGAGAGCTATGGAACATAATACCGTGTGCGGGGGCCGCTATGGGACCTAATACCGTGTACGGGGGCCGTTGTGGGACCTAATACCGTGTGCGGGGGCTGCTGTGGGACCTAATACCGTGTGCTGGAGTCCACTATGTGACATAATACGGTGTGCTGGGGCCACTATGCGACATTATTCTGTATAACTGTGTGTTTTCTGCATTAAGGATGTGTTTTTGCCCAGAAAACACAGGCATTTTTTTTGTGTGCAAAAATGCACCATGTGAACGCAGTTTTACATTGAAGTAAAAGTTCCAGTGGCCTAAGACTATATCTGCATCCAGATACATAGTGTGTTTCCACTATAAGACTGCTGCCATACGGTGCTCCTGGACACTTACATTTACCACTAATTGGGGGCTGCACATGTACTTTCATTGCTTCTAATCGGAAAGTATAGGAGCGTCCCAGGAAATAGCAGTAGACACATACGTCCTAAAGCATCTTGTGGCAGCACTTCTGTGTTATATGACTTTAGTTTAGGGGTCGTCAGACTTGCAATTATTGACCGGCACTCCGAGTACCTCATCTTTGATTTTTTTAATTAAAATTGGCATGCCGAATAAAAAAGGTTGCCTACCCCTGTCCTATACCAAAGTTAGGTTGTTACATTAGTATTAAGAATGGCTTCCAGCTAAGAAAACCACTTTAAGGCTGAGGCTCCAGATTGCGGAACCACAGCTTTTTTTGTTACAAATTGTGCGGCGGTATTTTGAGCCAAAGCCATTGAGCAGAAGGTAGAAGTACTTCCCATTCCTTTCTTAGCCATTCTTGGCTTTGGCTTAAAAAAAAAAAAAAAAGCTGTGGTTCCCCAATGTGGAGCCTCAGCCTAACAGTGGAAACTATGACATGGATGTGAAGTATTAGGGTACGTTCACACATAGGAATTCTAGCAGGATGCTGAAAAAAAAAAAATAAGCATCCTGCTTGATCTTGCCGCGGTTTCCATAGCTTAAGACTCCCTGTGGAAAACCACAATTGAATACGTATGCCCTGTATCGACATTCTCTTGCAACTATACCATGGCCAAATACGGAGGCGGAAAATAAAGAATTTCTCTACTTTTTCTGCAATGTGAACATACCCTTCAAGATCACTTCACAATACCAGAGGCTCCATCATATTCCTTCTTTCGCAGCAGCAAATCACTGGGGTCCGTAAGTAACTATTTAGCTGTCAGCAAAATCACAACCAACCCACTGTGATGTAATGTACAGTACCAGTGTAGTGGATGGGATTTAAACTAATACCATCCATACACTGCTAGAAAAATATAAAATACTGTAGCCCAAAATATCTTGTGCTATGGATTTGAACCCACAGGTGGACAATTTCTTGCTGCTGCTTCAGCACAGTTGTCAACCTTTGCATCACATGTTTTCTTGATGTAGTATACCCTAGTATAGTAATGGGGTGATAAATTGAGTATGTTTCCCTTATGCAGATTGGTACTTGGTGCACTGGGGGCAGACTTGCAGGTCTGTTCTTGCTGCTAAAGTAGGATGGATGAAGTCATATCACTGCAGGAGGTAGTAGGGGTCTGAGCAGCAAGAGCAGTACTCCAGGGGGCTGAAGGCCATAACAGTTGTTGGGGGGGTAGACTTATTGCCTGTTTGAGACTGAGCTACAATACAAAGAAAAGTTGATACAAAACAAATCAGTGCTGTGCCTGCTAATGCAGCGAAGAGGCTGCAGCACTCCTCTGAATGCTGTGGCCTCTTCACACTGCTGATTGGTGGGGTTGCCAGGAATTGGACCACCAGCAGTCTTTTGCATAAGTGAAAAGTACATGACAATATAAGAAATGCAATGTATCTCAGAGTAAAATGCTTCTGTCTCCCCTGTTAAACTGATTTTACTCTGATATCTGTGCTGTATCTGTCTCCAGAACAACTGCATGTCACTTATCAGATTACACATTTATATAGAAGCCCATGAGGTGCAGGGGAAGGGAATTAAGTGAAGTGGTGGAGAAAAACTTGATTTTTTTTTTTCAAAACCAAATTTAGTGCTTCCCTGTACATGATCCTGGTACTGTTTCTAAAAGAACATAAAAGAAGCATATTCTCCTCTGCTTATTGTATGTGGTGTATGGCAGTCTCCCAGGGGTGCACAGCTAATGAGGCGAAGTGAGGCAGCCGCCTCAGGGTGCACTGTCCGTCACTGTCTAGGGGGTGGCATTTTTTACATTCTATTTACCATAAACCAGCCCAGGACAGGCCGCTTAGCGGGGCCTGTCCTAGGCTGACTTACGAGACCTCTGCATCTCAGCGCAGGCGGCGATTCAATTACGTCATCGCGCCTCCTACGCTGAGACACAGACAAAAAGAGAAGACAGTGGCTCCATCAAGGGATTGCAGGTAGGTTTGGATAACACACACATATACAGTATATATATATATATATATATATATATATATATATATATATATATATATTATACACACACACACACACACACACAGTACAGACCAAACGTTTGGACACACCTTCTCATTCCAAGAGTTTTCTGTATTTTCATGACTATAAAAATTGTAGATTCACACTGAAGGCATCAAAACTATGAATTAACACATGTGGAATTATATACTTAACAAAAAAGTGTGAAACCTGAAAATATGTCTTATATTCTAGGTTCTTCAAAGTAGCCACCTTTTGCTTTGATTACTGCTTTGTACACTCTTGGCATTCTCTTGATGAGCTTCAAGAGGTAGTCACCTGAAATGGTTTTCACTTCACAGGTGTGCCCTGTCAGGTTTAATAAGTGGGATTTCTTGCCTTATAAATGGGGTTGGGACCATCAGTTGTGTTGTTCAGAAGTCAGGTGGATACACAGCTGATAGTCCTTCTGAATGGAGTGTTAGAATTTGTATTATGGCAAGAAAAAAAGCAGCTAAGTAAAGAAAAACGAGTGGCCATCATTACTTTAAGAAATGAAGGTCAGTCAGTCCGAAAAATTGGTAAAACTTTGAAAGTGTCCCCAAGTGCAGTGGCCAAAACCATCAAGCGCGACAAAGAAACTGGCTCACATGAGGACCGCCCCAGGAAAGGAAGACCAAGAGTCACCTCTGCTGCAGAGGATAAGTTCATCCGAGTCACCAGCCTCAGAAATCGCAGGTTAACAGCAGCACAGATTAGAGACCAGGTCAATGCCACACAGAGTTCTAGCAGCAGACACATCTCTATAACAACTGTTAAGAGGAGACTGTGTGCAGCAGGTCTTCATGGTAAAATAGCTGCTAGGAAACCACTGCTAAGGACAGGCAACAAGCATAAGAGACTTGTTTGGGCTAAAGAACACAAGGAATGGACATTAGACCTGTGGAAATCTTTGCTTTGGTCTGATGAGTCCAAATTTGAGATCTTTGGTTCCAACCACCGTGTCTTTGTGCGACGCAAAAAAGGTGAACAAATGGACTCTACGTGCCTGGTTCCCACTGTGAAGCATGGAGGAGGAGGTGTGATGGTGCTTTACTGGTGACACGGTTGGGGATTTATTCAAAATTGAAGGAACACTGAACCAGCATGGTTACCACAGCATCTTGTGGCGGCATGCTATTCCATCCAGTTTGCGTTTAGTTGGACCATCATTTATTTTTCAACAGGACAATGACCCCAAACACACCTCCAGACTGTGTAAGGGCTATTTGACCAAGAAGGAGAGTGATGGGGCGCTACGCCAGATGACCTGGCCTCCACAGTCACCAGACTTGAACCCAATCGAGATGGTTTGGGGTGAGCTGGACCGCAAAGTGAAGGCAAAAGGGCCAACAAGTGCTAAGCATCTCTGGAAACTCCTTCAAGACTGTTGGAAAACCATTTCAGGTGACTACCTCTTGAAGCTCATCAAGAGAATGCCAAGAGTGTGCAAAGCAGTAATCAAAGCAAAAGGTGGCTACTTTGAAGAACCTAGATATAAGACATATTTTCAGTTGTTTCACACTTTTTTGTTAAGTATATAATTCCACATGTGTTAATTCATAGTTCTGATGCCTTCAGTGTGAATCTACAATTTTTATAGTCATGAAAATACAGAAAACTCTTGGAATGAGAAGGTGTGTCCAAACTTTTGGTCTGTACTGTGTGTGTGTGTGTTTATATATATATATATATATATATATATATATATATATATATATTTTAGGCCGTTACCTACTGGAGTAACCCCGGCAGGTAACGGCCTATTTATTTACAGATTCCCGCTCCTGCTGTGGCCGCCTCCACTTCCCCTTCTGCTATTGGACGCAGAAGGGGAAGTGGATGCCGCTGTGAGCAGCCGTGAGCATCAGTAAGTGAGGCTGTAGGCCTCAAATACTACTATTATTATACTTTGGGGTATTTTCAGACCCCAGAGTATAATAATCGGAGACCCAGGGGAGGTGATAAACGTAAAAACCAATGTTACTTACCTCTCCAGCGATCCAATGTTACGCCCAGCCGACTTCGGCCTTCTTTGGTGACGTTTCAGGCGTCACGTGAGCCAGGCCGACGTCATTATGTGGCGACATAGAAGTGGGCCGAAAGCAGGGAGTGACACTGATAACACTGGTTTTTATGTTTGTCACCACCTGGGCTCTCCGATCATTATACTCTGGGGGTCTTTTATAATACCGGTCATGGGCGGGTCACGGTGGAGCAAAACCGGCGGGCGGGCCGGTGGGATAATACCGGTTCATGGGCGGGTCACGGTGGAGCATAATACCGGTTCATGGGCGGGTCACGGTGGAGCATAATACCGGTTCATGGGCGGGTCACGGTGGAGCATAATACCGGTTCATGGGCGGGTCACGGTGGATCATAATACCGTGTGCAGGGGCCACTGTGGTGCATAATACCATGTAATACTGTGTGCAGGGGGCACTGTGGACCATAATACCGTTTAATACTGTAACAAAAAAAAACACCCCTACTCACCTGTCCCTTGTGCTCCGAATGTCTCCCACCACAGGCTGGTTCTGCGGCTCTGGTATTTTCCTCTGGCAGAAGTCCCCACCGCACATGACCGCTGACAAAGGACATCACAGTGATGTGGGGAAGAAAACACCAGAGCAGCAGGACTGAAACACACTGGAGCACCTTCCCCAGCCTCATATTAAAGAAGTGGTTATCCTGGACAACCCCTTTAAGGTGGCACTTGGGCTTTATTAAAGGGTCTTTCCAGTTCATTTTTATTGATGTTCTATCCTTAGAACAGATCAATAAGATCAGTGGACCCCTCCTCTGATCAGCTGTATGAAGGGGGCTATAGTGCCTGTTTATATCACACCCTGTCTTTATAGTGACCGTGCGATGTAATTACAGCCTTGTCACAGACGTGTATACGACGAGGCTGTAGTTACATTACATGGCCGCTATGAGATGACTGACACTATGTAAACAGAGAAGGGGTCACAGCGCTTACACAGGTACCACGGTTCATTCAAACAACTGATCAGTAGGAGTCTTGGGTTTTTGAGCCCCACTGATTAGTTTATTAATGACCTGGAAAACCTTTTAATTAGTTAACACCCGGGGCATTATTAATAAGGGGCACTATTTATACAGGAAACACACAGACACTATTAATATAAAGATGCACTTAGGGGTATTATTCATTATGGGGGGGGGTTATATCATATATTTTATAATTGGGGTAGCAGCAGGATGGGTGTGCAGGTGAGGACAATGTGTGACAGGTGCCTGGAAAAGTGAGGAGCCAAAGATGTCTGTGTTGCAAAGTTTAGAGACAAGTCACAGCTGGAAGAAGTGGTCATGGCGGTCCAAACGGAAGAGAAATTAAATGTGAACAGTTAGTCAGAGGCATCACCTGTAAGTCACAAAATGTTACTGCCTTGTATTCACCTAAATGATAGAGGATAAATACCTGATTGATGGGGGTCTGTCTGCTGAGACCCCCACTGAGCCTGAGAATTGTTTTGTTTTTTTTTTCCCCCCACTGGGTGGGAATTCAGCCTGACTGCAGCGCTCTCTCAATATATATCTATATATATAGATATATATATATGCGTGTCACTTGGTAGATGGACATACCCGCGTGGCTCTCATTCCCTTCAATGGGAGTGCTGAAGATACCCGAAGTCCAGTCCTCAGCTATCTGCGGCGCTCCTATTATAGAGAATGGGGGCCTTGCGGGCTCATCCATCCACCAAGCAGAAGATATGTGATGTTACTTTCATTGTTAATGCCGTTTCATTGTTGATTTCTGATACTGAAGTAATGCAGTAAGAAGAATTCTTATAAACTGTTTTATAAGTTTGTGTATGTTAATTGTACAATAACAGTGTGTGATGCTAACAGCATGTAAACGCAACTTTATTTTTTTTTTTTTTGGGGGGGGGGGGTTGTGCTATATAACTTTATAGTTTAGGGGGCAGTCAGTCGGACAATTATTGCGTGGCTCTCCGAGGACCTCATCTTTAATTCTTTTTAATTTAAGTCTGCATGCTGTACAAAAAAAAGGTTGTCTACTTCTGGTCTATGGGGTCTGCTGTTTTGGTGGTTGAGCTCTCTGATGGACCTGAATGACGGAAAGCCAATTGCAGATGTGAACCTAGCATGGCATGTGTTCAAGTGACAGATGGGTTCTGATCTGATGAACTATTCACATTTTGTACAATAACACCCTTGTCTAGTTACTATGAATCTGCTCCCGTACATCCACACATACTTGGGAATTGCTTAGAAGGCAAATCTTAACCTCTGCATGCAGCCAATATTTCCAAGTGTATTCCTGTACATTTACAAAGTATTTTAGTATAAGCAGGCTAGAAATTCTATGAAAGAAAATTGAAAATTTAGGTGATAATCTGTGAGAACCATCTGTACAGAAATATTTTACTAATGGGTGCGGTTTCAAACTATACTTGAAGATAAGGAGCTTTCCCCCCCCCCCCCCAGAGTCTTATCAAAAAAAGCAGCAGGTCTTCCTCTATCAAATGTGAATGCAGCCAATTCCCTGAGATCAACCTCTTTCAGAAAAATGCTGTTGTGTAGTATATGTCCACACTTCAGATTTGGACTGCATTAACATGAAATATTAGAGGATTTAGTTGCAGGAGAAGGGGGGTGTCATTCTCTTACAGTCCTGTTCACAGTAAACTGTGTGGCAGTGTCAGCAGGTGGTACAACTTAAGTCAGTATAGAAGATTGTGTCATTTATTTTGTAGTCATCGAAAAAAAAAAAAGCTGGAAAACCCTTAAAGTTTGCACCCCAAATTTCTGTGCATTGAGGAACACAATATTTTATTTACATGTAAATAAAGTATATACTTAATGCTTTCATGACTTAGCCACCACAAAAAAGTACAGATAATTTGTATTTTAGGGTCTTCATACCACAAACTTATTCTTGGTAAGGGAGCTGCTCTTGGTAGCAGTGTCTGCATGTGCTTGATAACCAATGACTACTTTGGAAGACAGGCCCAGTCTCTCCTTATACACTCTACTGTAAAGAAAAGTTGCAAGCAGTTCATAAAACTATGTTTTTCACTTATTTTATTGATTTCAAACAATAGTCTGGACAATCCCTTAAAAGAATTGCCAGAAATTACAATCTTACTAAATACACATTTTACTGTAATAGCTGCCTTGCTGTTCCAATATCAACCTGCCTGCTTCACTTGTGGGTATTTCCCCATCTGTCTCAACACATGACTAGTGACTGCTTTGAACAGGACTAGCTGTTCGACTGTTCATTAGTCAAGTCAGCTCTCTGTATTAGCCTTAATGGAGAAGGGGCTATTGAATTGAGCCAGACAGCATGTACCCTTCAAGCACCAATTACCTGCAAATAAAAAGGAGAGGGGTCCAAGCCAGATTTTGGGACTGCTATTGAAGTATGCATCTGTAAGCTTACTCAGTTTTAATTACTAACATATGTTAAAAGGGCTAATCAGCAAGATAAAATTTTTAAAGTTAAAAAAAAAAAAAAAAGTTCACACAAATGCATTACTGCAGTTTCTTTTGTCAAAGTAAATCCTAAGCATATATATCTGTCCATTACATTAATACATTGGTAATTATTGGTCAATTAAAGGTTCCCATAATTTTAAGATTTATATGTGGGCTATCCATGTGACAAATGGACCATAATATTTAGTCTAATTTATACGCAGATACACAAAAGGTAAAACTGTTAAACAAACAATACATTGGGAGGAATTTATCAACCATTTATGCCAGTTAGAGGGGGGGGGGAATGAAAATATATATTATATATATGCGCCAGGCAGCAACTCAGATACCACAGGTGGGCACATGTTCACAAGCAGAATTGACCAAATGTCCAGTAATAATCCAACATAGAAAGAAATGGAACAGTATTTCGAGGTTATCTACTAGCAAAAGTAATTTTCATTTATTTCAAATAAAGGGTCACATCAGGAATGTCAAATCCAGGACATAGGGAAATGTAATTCCTGTTGACATCCCATAAGGGCAAAAGAACGAGAGGCACCAAGGATTTGGAGGACTGAGCACGACATTTATGACTTTTTTTTGGCATAGATGGCGTTAATGTGATGCATCTTTGGCGCATGGACCCTTCTTGCACTAAAAATGTGCCACACTCTCCATACCTTGCTTGCCACTTTCTGCAAACGTGGGACCAAGGGTCAGGCACACCTTGTTTCATATGCCAGTTTTAAAGTCTCCAACTGGTGCAAGACACCTGAATTATTGAAAGCTTCCAGCCTCTTAATGTACCAGAATGAAAATCTGTGCCACTTAGGAACTGGCTTAGAATTCACACCACAAAACTGGTGTGAGCTATAATATATATGTCAGGTTGAGACATACCTGACCTACCCACTCTCAGCCCCTCTGCCCACATTCACAGAAAGTGGACAGTGAATGGGAAATGTGGCACAAACTGAGAAGAAAGGGACTTGCACCAAAGACATGTCACATTATCCACCTTCTACACCAGAAAAGTGGTGTAGATGGTTAATAAATTCCCCCCTATTAGTTTATCTGCCTCAAAGTTTCCACAATTGTTACTAATGCAGAAAAAGCAATAAATGCAGCCTCTGTACAGTCTTACCCAATATAAGTAACAGCCTCTCGGTTTTCAGCCTCTCTGGTCCAGATTGCAATCTTATCTCCCTTTGCCCGAATGTTAATGACTGCGCCACAGACTTCTTCACTGTATTCATCAAAGGCTTCTCCAATTAGACATAGTAACTTGGTAAGGGACAAAGCAGCTAGTTAATTTAGGTTAATGTATTTGCACTGGATTTCTCTAAAATATCTTCACACACACACACACACATCTAAAACCATCCCAACAGTTCAAAGTCAGCTACAAAATAATATTCAAGTTCAACTTTATTACATAATAAAAGGGCCAGGAAAAAAAAAAAAATCCAATTCATGGCTCTAGTTGATATAAAATTTCCATGGATCATACACAATACAAAATATTTATGAATTATGCATGTCAGAATGGGAGATTAAGAGAGTCAAAATAGAATAAATTTACAATAAAAATTTATACTGGAAAAGATGACCCCAATTCATATAAAGTGTGTAGTGCTGGAAAATATGGGTAAATCTATACAAGGAAAATGCCAATCAAAGATGTATATGGACCAATAGATACAATTCCTACTAGCAGTAAGGGAGAGCAGTCACACATCACCTTTCCGGCACATTTTCCTTGACAATTGTATCTCATCCTGTTGATTAGGTTGGACAAACATATGATCACTATTGCAGTAAGACACTGCTAGTAGGAGGGAATGTTGCAGTAAAAGGAGCAGAAATAACCTCAGAGAGATAAATGGCAACAGGGTGGCATTATATGGATATTGTACACACAAACGTGGTTTTGCAAGTAGGACTAGACCTTCTACATGAAAGCTGTGCTGTATTAAAGCCAGAGCAGATTAGATTAATCCTTCATTGTATTAACTATGTGGATATGGTTCTATAGATATGAAGAAATCTAAAGATGCGCTTGAGAGATTTAATAAAGAGTATACTTTTGCTCCAAATCATACCCAGTGAATCAACTCTATCAGCCCTAGAGATCTCAGACCAAGTGAATCTATAGTATATTTGATAAGTTATTGTAAAGTGGGTTGTAATGTCCACACATTCAAGCCCATGCACATCCCTAATATAATAAAAAAAGTGGTCCTGCATAACTTTTTATCTGTAAAGGCCTTTGAAGACTTGAACCTGCCAGCACACACCAGTTACAGTATGTGCTACATTTAAGGCTCAATGTACATGTGCAGTTACAGTCTGGACAATATGGACTGCAAAACAGTATTTCCCAAACAATCCTTTCTGGAGACCAAGGCTTCAAGCATTATAGGCATCTCTGGTGCCAAGAGTCCTGCCTTCCCATGGGACTACTGTCTTGTACTGTAGACACAACTATGGTAAAGTAGTCCAACAGGCAGGAACTCCTAGTAGAGGACTAAACCTGGGAGCCTGGAAATCAGTCTGATGAAATCTCAACTATAACTTGTACTGTTCATTACAGCCAGTTAGCCACCAGTGAAGTCCTCAATGTGTACACACAGTTTCCATATTAGTCTTAAACTGGTTTTCCCCACAAACACCGATCCACATGATGGGTGATTGATTTCTGATTGATGGGCTCACCACTGCGGGGGCCCCCCCCCACAAGTCACTAAGGGAACCCAGCCAACCATTGATGAATGTTGAAAAGTTGTGGTTGAGCGTGTGCATTCCAGCTCCTTTCCAAATCTACGGGACTGAAAGACCTCCAGGCACACTGTTTCAACAAGTAATATTAACTAGTAATTCTCACATTTGACCAATGTTCTTTTCAAAGTATGGGACACAAGATGGCTATAAGATTAGACTTCACTGGGTATGTTTGCAGTCAGTGATATACACATAGGTCTGTAGAGAAACTGTATATACCAAACAGGAAATCCATGCAAGCCCTTCAGGCTCACAAACAAGGCCTTTGTCTCTAAGTCTGTTACATCTTACTCCAACATGATTCAGAGCAAGACCATCATAGGAAACATCAGTTTTAGAAAAAAAAACAACAAAGCATGTTTTCATTAGCTTCCAAAAAGCAGTTTCCACTTTTATGTTTTTAGAACTGCTGGACTGTTTACACGAGCACCAGAAAATATAATGAGACATTTCAGGATTTTCCACCCAGGTCATGGGAGATTGGTCCTCTACACCCACAATTGTGTGAAGGCCAGAATCCTAGGTTTCATTTATTATTGCTTTCAGCTTTCTAGCAGCTGTTACTTACAGTCTCAAGCCAAAGAGAGTCCAGGTCACTGTGTCGTTGCTGCTTGGAAAGAGTGATAAGCCACCTCCCACCCCTCTTGTTACGACTGTCTTCCCACATGGGTTCAATCCCAACCTTAAAAAAAAAACAAACAAAAAAAAAAAACAAAACACTGTAGATCAACTTTCATTATTCAGCATCTGTTAAGTCTATCCATACTGGCAGAAAATGGTTTAAAGTGGCTATCCAAAATCTCTAGTGTTCTAATCCAGTCATCTGAAGGTTTTATTTTTCTTCTGCAGAAAGTCCACGGATTTTTTACAAACCCAATTCAAATGAAAAATTCTCACCTGCCACATGTAAACACACACATAGCACCACCAGTTTTTTCGACTCACTGGTTTATCTGAAGTGTTTTACTTGCAATAAGCTATTGTGGTATAATGGAAGGAGTACCTGACTGCATGTCTGCTGGTACAGGTGTAGCCATTATTAACATGACTTCCAGTGCATTGCTCCAGATGTCATAGCATGAGCTGCCAGTCATTTCCAATGAATTGCCAAGCAGGCTTCTCTGCAGTACATCTAGAAAACTGGTGGTACAGCAAGTATACATACAATATAGTATCAAAAAAAAAATAAAAAATAAAAAAAAAAAAAAGTCAGCGGAGCCATGCCACCTGCTTTGCCACTGAATGCAAGTGGGCCAGTCACTGAAGAAGCCAACAGTTTCTATTCAAATTAGTAGCTGCTCTTGACTTTTCAGCGACTTGGTGCTAAAGTCAAATGGGCAAACTGCCAAAAATATCAATTCAAATAACCCAATTACTGAAAACCTTCTGCCATTTAAGCTGCAGTAGCCACTAGATGGGGCCATCTGAAAGCAGTATGCTCTGGTGCTAAAGTCAAATGGCCCAATCATTGAGAAGACCACTCATGAAGTCAATAGGCACAGCAGGTTTGAGGAGTCGGCACTACTATGGATTTCAAGAGTGGCAGCCATGATGTGAATTTAGTGCCAGAACAGAGTGCTTTGACACGAAATTAACACAGGTAGCTCAGTTACTGAGCAGCTGCCTCGGCTATTGGTTTCAATAGTGACAAGGACTGGTCAGTGATTGACCCATTTGTATGTACTATCACTGTCACAGTACAGGGATAGTCAACAAGGATGAAATTACAAGTGTTGGCACAGTGGCTGCACTAGACAAGCGCTGAGTAACGCATGTCTAGTGCAGCGACACACTTCGCCATTTAAGTTGGTGATATCAGTAAAGTTAGATTTCAGACCAAGACGCAATAGGTCAAACTGCAGCTAAAAAAGTGATAGGAAAGAATATTGCTAACTGTGGCAAACTGATACAAGATTTTCTCAACGTTCACAATATGATTACCTGGCAATGACATCTAGGTCTCAGAGTGTCAGGTTTGTAGCACAAATTTCTGCTACAGATCATGTACTCCATACATGTGGATAAAGTTATTTTGGCAGCACATCCAGAGTGATGACTAATACAGGTCTTGAGTACTGATGACAAGTGTCTTAAGCACATCACTGTTACCTTAATGCAATCAAATCATGGGTTGAGTATGGAGATCCCCTGAAAGATACCTAGAAAACAAGCTTTGTTATAAGAATTCTCTCACCTTAAAGATGGAGTAGTCACAGCCAGATGACAACTTGCTTGCAAGTTGGACATGTGTATAGAGTCTAAGAAATGGAAAGCATAATGGTTATTGATTCAACACTGGATATCTTAAAAGGGATTGCCTATTTAGGTTAAGGTTAAGACACCAGTTCTCACTTGCCAGTTTGGCATCATGCTCTGGTTTCACAGCGATTATGCAATCTGGTTTAAAGCAGTGATGTAAATATATTGGAAAACCCCTTTAAGTCACACTGAGTTTTGTTTTTGTTTTTTTGTTTTTTTTTTTTTTTTGAGCCAAAGCCCATTGACTTCAGTGGTGAGCTGAGATATAGTACCAGCTCCCAGGGCAGAGAACCAACTTCTTCTGGCCCGGTTTTGTTTATAGTATAGGCCCCAGAAGCAGCCTCGTGTGAGTCACCTGTTGGCTCCCACAGCTCCCATCATTTATAGCCTATTCTAAAGATTGACCATAAATATCCAATTCCTGGACAACCCCTGTAAACATTTTGTATATCCATTGACAATTTATACAAAATGTTCTTCAGGAGATAAAAGTATGACAGCCACAAGCAGTATAGAGGCATACACAATTACTAAAGGGGTATGCCCATGAAAATTGTCTATATTTGTAGATATTAAAATTTAAACATTTTTTTCAAATATAAGTAGTTAAAATTCAGCAGAGTTTTAAAGATTTTCCCCACCATCTTAGTGGTGACAGTCTGTTGTCTTGATCGGTTGCCAATGGATACATCCACAAATGCAGAAACTTTCTATGGTCTGGGACTTGTCAGGAACCCAGCTATGATTTTCTTATTGTAGCTGAGTTATCAGGCAGGGACACTACATGTATCAGAAGATATTTTGGCCATAATAAGGAAATCATGGCCAATTTTCTGACCTTGAAAAGGTCCTGTATTGATGGTCGGATACACTGGCAGCCAGTCAAGACAACAGACTGTGCCCAGAAGGCATTTAGAGAAAGTCTATAAAACTCTGATAAGTTAAATTACTTATATATGCAAAAATGTTTAACTTTTCATTATCTACAAATTTAAAAATCATTATGCTTGTGGGAAATACCCCTTTAAGTACTCACAAATAACCATGTATGGAACAATCTGCTTTAACAACCACTTTCCACATTGCTTTAGGACAGGTTGATCATGTCCCCTCCTTCAGCATTCTTCAATATCCACTCAATAAGTGACAGTCAAGACCAATATTCATTCTCAATGACTTTGGTGTCTGAAGAACTACCACCAGCCATAGGAAACAATAAAAAGGGAATTATCCAAGTAGGGAAAGTAAAGCTCTGCCCTGGATCCACTTTTGATATTACATTAGGGAACTGTATTGTCAACAATTCCCTTGTAGATTATCAGAATTACTGCCATTATAAACAGAGATAATCTAATAGTAATCTTTTAGACGGAGGAAAATCTAATTTCTACACTTAATACTTTACAAACTCACCATAAATCAGTTCTCAATGATAGTAGTGGGGACAGTGATTGACATTTTAATATGAGGAGGTTATTTGTTTCATAGGTTAGATGTATGAATTCTGAGAAAATACTGTGCAGCAAGAGCCAATATCATCCATATAGTATGTAGATACTGCTGTATCTACATGGGCACTCAGAGCTGAAGATATGACAAATTTGTTATAATGCAAGTGGATAGTAATTTCCATTTACACAAAGCTGTTTTTCACACCCCAGTTATAACTGGGATACTTGGAATTATGATGAAGTTACATGTTTTGGGATGGATTGCATGATGCATAATTTTGACAGCCACATTGTAGTATTTACATGTGCATGCAAACAGGGGAGGGAGGGTTGGTGTTGGCTGCCATGGTCAAGGTAAAGCTTCTGTTTTTAGCAGCTCTCTACTCAGTAGTGGGTAACCCCATTCCTTGATCTTAAAAGACATCAATACATTCCAATAGAGCCTATGGACAAGGTCTTGGGGATGCATTTTCATGCCTTAAATTATATCTGTGAAAAGCACATGAGGATATATTAAAAGTCTAATACCGCTAAAACTCCTTGTAAACCACTTACATGGTGTTAAAGGTGTGGTTAGTGGCATAGCAAACACACTTTTCAGTAAGTAAAGATTCTCTCTCAAATGGCCTCCATGACAGCACCACAGGAGGATGGACTGAAGACCAAAGTAGCTGCTCTACAAATTTGAGCTAAAGAGGGGGGAAGATAAGCACCTGACACAGGCCTTACAAATCATTTTTTTATCCAATTGGCAAGAGATTTTTTTTTTTTTGCCTTTGTTAGGGCTAAAAAAAAAAAAAAAAAAAAAAAAAAAAAACCTGAATAAAGATTCATCCTCTCTCCAGTTGGATGTAGCTTCAAGATAGATGCTAGGAGAGCTATCTAGTCCTAAAAGAGATTATTCCCTCCTATTAGATGTATGTTGACAAGAAGGAAGAATGATTTCTTGACATGTGAAAAATCAGAAGCCACTTTTGGAAAAAGGGCAGATCATACATTTTTTTTCCAGAAGTGGTTTCTGATTTTCACATGTCCCAAGAAATCATTCTTCCTTTTTGTCAACATCCATCGAATAAGAGGGAAGACTTCTATTCTGTCCTCAGATTTTAAGGGAAGGCTCTCTAATAGAGGGCCTGAGTTTCATTAACTCTCCTGGCAGAAAAAAAAAAAAAAAAACAAAAAAAAAAAACTTAGACAATTCTTTGATGTTTGGGTTAGCAACTGAACTTAAAGGGGTGTAGAGTCAGGCCCTTGAGGACCACATCAACATCCCACTGAGGAAGTAAAATCTTTTTCCCTTTGAATGAAGCTTGCAAGCCCCAACACCCCACAAACACCAAACTTAGGATCCTTGTCATATTTGGATCAGGAACACTAATGCTACCCCAGGGAGAGGAATTTCTTCCACTCTGTTGTAGATAGCATGAGTAACTTTTCCTTCCGGCCTGGAAGTTTTGAATAACCGACTAATAGCTCTCTTGATTTTAGAATGGAGACCTTAGAAGCCAGGCCATTAACTGGAGTTTGAGGAGCTGGATGGAATACTGACACTTGATTTGGAAGGTCTGGTACTAACAGAAGCATCATCTGTTCTATTCTGAGACTGATTGTTTAGAAGCTTGAACCAAGCTCTTTTGGGCCATACTGGTGCTATTAGGATAATCTTCCATTTTCCCCTGATGACCTTCTGCAGAACTCTTAGGAGAAGAGAAAACAGAGGGAATGCATGCCAGAGTGAACTCCCAGTTGTGAGTGAGCATATACTCCTAGACAAGGTTCAAGATGATTCTTGTCTAATTTTATAGCATCAGGCTTTGGAGATCTGTTGAATGGGCTTAAGCCCAAGGAACCACCTGGATATAAGAGGTCATAGACCCCAATACTGACAGCCTCTTGTATGACTACTTTTGTTATATTCTGAAAGATCGTGACTGATTATTAGAGCCACTATTTCATCTTGTGGGAGAAAGGACATTGTAGAGTGGGAGTCGAGTAGGATACCCAAAAATGTTTTGCGAAATTTTGGGATGATGTTGATCCATCATACTTTTTACAGGGTCTGAATATCTGAACCTGATTTTGGAGTAGAGTGCAAGACTGGGCTACTAAGTCTAATATAAGTGACCACTATCAGATTGTTTCCTTAGGAAAATTACTAATTCCGCCATCACCTTTGTAAGTATCCTTGTGTGAAGGATCTCGCCTTGCCAAGCCTCTTGACACACCTGTGATCAACCTTCTTTACCTCCCACTCACACACTGAGTGGACCAGGTCATAATACGAAACAAGCTTTATAGATTTTATATCTTTATTGACCCCAGTGGGTTGGTACTAAGCACTAACAGAAATTCATATCAGGTGAAGTATCAAGCAAATATGGATAAAAGTAAAATACAGCACATCAAATAAAGAGGGAAATAACAGAAAAATACCGGCACAAGTTTGTAGTCAGTTTCTCTAGGCTGCAACAGGTAAAACGCCCTCTTTACTTATCGATCCCTCGGGGGCCCCGTGCGTGTCATATCACATTGCTGGGGCCCCCTGGATAGTACAAAGAGAAAGCAGACACTGCCATGAGCAGGAGCAGGGATTGTTAAGTAACGCCGCAGTAAGAGTATTTGTTGGGCAAACCCCAACAAATACTGCTATTATATACTGGGTTACTTCAGACCTCAGAGTATAATGATTGGAGGCCCAGGGGAGGTGAGCAAACATAAAAAGCCAGTGTTACTCACCTCTCCGGCAGTCTTCGGCATCTAACGATGTCACGTGGGTCAAGCCAGCGTTACGACGCATAAGGATGCTGGCGTAATGCACATCTGTGACATCATTGAAGAGGGCTGCAGTGGAGCCCAGGAAAGGTAAGTACCACTGGTTTTTATGTTTTTCACCTCCCCTGGGCCTTTGATCGTTATACTCTGGGGTGTGAAAAGACCCCAGAGTATAGTAGATCGTGGGTGGTGTACCCCCAAAAATTTTGTGTTCTGCCGAACCCAACATTTTTGTAGTAGTAGCAATGAACAACGTTGGGACATTATACTGTGTAGAGGGGCTGCTGTGAAACATTTTGTGTACATGGGGAGTTATACTGTGTGAGGGCCAGAAAAGGGGGTGCCATGCTGTGGGGGGGGGGGCCTGGTCTGGGAGGCTTTTTAAACTTGCCCCTGATGACCTGCATACTCTATTCCATCAATAGGAATGTTCCTGGTTCACCTGCACCTTAAGGACACCCCAAAAAAAAACAAAAAAACTCAAATTTCCATCTTTTGGTACAATTTCCCGAAACTGGAAGTGTGTCAGATGCAAACCAGAAGTGGAACACAGGCTCTGGCAAGGCAAGCAGGGGCCAATACAGGCCAGGAAGCCTCCAAGGAAGGACCAAGGCCTGCACTAGTCTCCACTTTACAATAACTGTGCAGGAAGAGCCAATAAAAACAGACTCTGGAGGGAAACAGCTCAGAACTGTAAGGACAGCTGCACTGAACTACATGTACACTGGACTCAATATAAATGAGCTGTTCAGTGCACCTGGGGCATTGTCCTCCCTGCCAAAGCATCTGTTTTTACCTCTGACAGATCTCCCTGTGTGGCAACCAGTGTCAAAAATACAGGTGCTCTGATAGGCATGGCCACGTCCAGGATACTCTAACCAGCTCATATGCATAAGAATTGTATGTTCACCAGCAACCCCTTCAACAGCATATCGGTGGTTTGCCGGTGGTAGACTTCCTTTAGGCAAGCCTCTGCATAGCTAGACCATTCCTTTTCCTTACTTTATAAGGATATTGATGCAGGTTTGTATAGATGGGGGCACCTTTTGTAATGTTGATTTCCCAAATATTTTATATCATTTTCTATTAGGGTAGCAGGTAAGATAATAGTCAGCAGCAATAACTGTCCATGAGATTCATTGTCAGCAGTAACCTGAACACCGGAAATGCAGATAACCTATAGGTAGTGTCTTCGCTGGTCCAGGAAACTTCATGACATTACAGCTTCTATAGACCACATTTCCACATTCACAAGGCCACCCTGGGCACAACTTATATGAAAGCAAGAGGGTGGTGGAGGGAGAAATTACACATATGTGCCATTTTACTGTTTGCAGTAAGTCATAAGTGACTAACTTTAGGGGGTAAATGCTGTAGTAGGAGGAGTGTA
Source organism: Leptodactylus fallax (assembly GCA_947044405.1). Lineage (NCBI taxonomy): Eukaryota > Metazoa > Chordata > Amphibia > Anura > Leptodactylidae > Leptodactylus > Leptodactylus fallax. Next base: position 1,845,729 of record CAMRHE010000094.1, read on the forward strand.
CTTACGCCCAAAAATCTTCTACAGTGTTGAATGTTGTCACAAGGCGCAAGTTACACTGCCATGGTTGGCTTTTCACATTTTTAAAGAACCAGAGAGCCCATCTAGAGAAATATTAAAATTTCAGTCATATTAAGTACTGCTCAAATTGGGAATTGAAAGCAGCTTCCTTCAGCAGAGAGTAAGGCTACATGTAGCAAGACAGCCAAAAGACATTGGAAAACAGCAAAAAAAATAAAATAAATAAATACACAGCAGAAAAGCTGTTAACATATCTTTTTTCTTTGCAGGTGAAAAGATGTGATTTTTCAAAAGTAGATTTTTGTAGCTTTTTCCCCGCACTGTGTGGATGAGATCTAACAAAATCTTAATGTTCCGGTAAAATACAGTTTTATTTTCTGCAACGTGTGGTCTTAACCTATAGCAGGTTTCAGACCTCATCTATCTGGTCTTCTAAACTGACAAATGATCTTCCCAGTTTGTTTTGCTCATGAGGTTCCCACCCTTTTAAAGAATGAATTCCACTGCTGGGTGTACAAGGTGAGATATGGGAGATGGTGGAGCAACAGACAAAAGGACTATTTTTCTAAATGTATAAAGTTGTAACACAGAAGCATCATATAGCTTTTTGCAGATTTCTATGTTGCATTAACTATCTGGGCAACACAGATCTATAATAGGGTCTTCTACACATGCTGAAAAGAATGATCTCTAAACACATAGCATTTCGCATTCTAACAATTCTTAGATATTTTTGACTCCTTCCAATTTCAGAACTTTTGGCCCAATCCATTGGGAGAAATCAGTATATATAGTTTACATCCAAATATCTTTCTTAAAGGATGCTCCATTGTATTATTCCATCTGAACGTAAGCAAATGCATTCTCTATTGACCTGTAAATGGCTCTCGACAGTCGGTAGGAGGATGGATTATTTCAATGCTTTATGTCGTCTAGAGGGGGGGGGGGGGGTAGAGAGAAGCAAGCAGGTTCAGGAAAGCACAAAAAGTCTCTTGTGTGAAGATGATCCTGGAGGACCAGGTCTCTTACAACACTGGATTGTAGAAAAAAAAAAAAATCCCTAAAGTTACTTTGTAGCCAAAGCTTTAAGTAGAATAACAGAAAGCTTTTACTTCCAGGATAAACAAGCAACAATACTGGTAAAGCACCATCTGTTACTGAATACATAAAACTTACTAATGCTGCTTATGTTTAATACTCTATGGAGGGTCACATCTGGGACTTCTATTACTTTTACAGATTTAGGACTGGTTGACATTGCTCTTTGGAACATTTTTTCATTTTACTTTAGGTGCCACATCTTTCAGATTGATAATACATGATACATACATTTGTAACAACGCTACAGAAGTGAAGTATACCAGTCATATTGTAAGAGGATGATTGAAAATATACTATACAACAGGAAAGAAGTCCTGCAAATCCTATCAAATATAAAAAAGTTGCATACAATTTTTATTAAAAAGTTAGAGGTTTTATATGCCCAGACTCAGTCCACTCCTTTAAAAGGCACTGCCTCACAAAGACAACCTATTTATATAAAAAAAAAAAAAAAAAAAAAAAAAAAAAAAAAAAAAGGCCATCTGCTCCCATCTGACTTTTATACAGAGGTAGTTTTGTACAGATTACAACAAAACACCAGGATATGGCAAAGAGAAAAAAAATAAAAAATTTTGACACATCAAGTCATGTAGAGTTGAATTAGCTTTTACTGAGCAGTTTATAGATCATAAAGTAGATCTAAATATTACATTCAATTCAGAGGCTTGCAAGTAATTCTTCATCCTTATTCTGAAACAAGAATAGTTAACATGAGGTCTTTTCTAAACTCCATTGTTACATTTTATATCGACAGCTTCCCATATAAAGGGCTTTGCCAGGCTGGCGTTGGTGGTAACATCTTGTGGTAGCCTATACCAGCTCTTACAGAGGACCGACTAAAGCCTATTGTCTGTATTACCTGCTCTGTAAAAGATGCATTTCCACATGTTCAAGAGTGGTCACTTTTTTTCTTTTTCTTTTCATCTCTTCGTGGAATACCTTTAAAGGTTATCTAGAAGGAAAAAAAAAATTATTTATTTACACACACAATATTGGCAGGGATTTCTATGCCAATGCTTGCAGATACAAAGTAACACTTAAAGGGAATCTCAGACTGACAGAACACTTAACCACCTACAGGTGCTCATGGATTGGTGGCTTAATATCGCAAATATAGCCTGTACTCACCTGGCTCTTTACTGAAGTAGTACATTTCAGCTCACTGTGCCAGACCTTGGGCATATGTGCAGTGAAGGTGAAGTGTACTTCCTCGGTTTTAAGTGAAAAGCTGTGCAGGTGGTTGGAGCACCAGAGAAAAATTATAAAGGTTTTTATTTAGAAACGTGGCTGTGTACAGCATTAGGACAGGGTGATTTGGGACACTAAGCTAGTAGTCTAAGGACCTGTGGGTGGTTTGGTGCCAATAAATGTCCCATGACAAGTTCCCTTAAATAACTATTCGTAGCCCATGTTTCAGATTGCATAATGGAATCTGTATAGACCCCATTATAACCAGTGGGGTGCAGTAGACCCCGTTCATGTCCATGACGCATTGGATCTGGCTCAGCCATCATTTTTATTGATAAGTGACAGTGTGCTTACCATGTGTCTAGAACTGAGCATGTACAGTACTGGGGCAGTGAATCAAAGTGTGGCTTGGACAGGGCAGACAGCAGGCAGTGTTAAAGCTGCTACTTTACAAGTGCAAGGAGCTCTGGTTTTGAGGCTACACAGTGATTTAGGTCCCACAACCAAAGATAACCATGTTGCAATTCAAGCACATGGTCACAACTTGGGATTCACAATAGGAGTCCATTTATGTACATTACTTCAGACCACAGAGGGCAACATAGCGATCTTTGGCTGTACATTTAAGTCTAATCTAATGGTTTTGGACTCCAGCCTAAGACTGACAATCTGCTGAATACTTTAGTAAAAGCAGTTAAACACATATGCCTTCTGTGTAAAGCCTTTTAGGCTTAATGTTTGTATTAAAGTGAATGGGTATCTTGTGAGAAGTTTAAGGCTAAGGCCCCACAGCAAAAAAAAAAAAAAAAAAGTTGCAGGAAAAACCATGGTGGCAACACATTGCTGTTTTTCCCACAGCACTTTTCACAGAAAGTATGCAGAGGTTTCCTCTGTGGACTTTATGCTTCCATTATACCTATGGAAATGCCAGTGGTTTCCCTGTAGGTATAACTGACATGCTGCAATTTCCAAAACTGCAACGGTTTTGGAAATCACTGTGTCCAGTGTGCATATTTTTCTGCAATTTGCTAAAATCCCATTCACTCTGCAGGGACTATAAACAAACAAAACATATAAACCACCACATTTTTTTTCCCCACGGCATTTACATCACATGGAGCCTGGGCCTAAGAGTTTTTTCAGGGTCTTAAACGTATCCCACAATTAGAGCCTACATTCACAAGACTGTGGTTGAAAGACGTTTTTCATGGCCGATTTACATGCAAGTAGTGCCCATTTTCATGGATCCACTCCTGTCCCTGGCTAAACATGCAACAAATCACAGTACATTATAAAAAAGTGATTCTACAGTTCCCAAATATACATCTATTATTCAGCTTACCCAGGCACCTAGTGGTCAGACACCACAAAGCACCCATCCTTCTCTTGCTAAATTGCAGGGGGAGGAACTTTAAAGCCATTCTGAAAATTTACAATGGTGTGCCCAGGATAAGTTGTCATATTTATGGTGCTTGGTCCTTATTAAGTTAAGTGATTTTACAGGCTGGTCTTAATCTTCACTGATATCAGAAGGGCAGGTGTCTTAACAGTGGTGCATCTATAGCCCCTCCATGCACCAGGTGTAGTTTATGCCATGTATAAATTTTCCTCTTGGGAAAAAAAATAAATAAATAAAAAAATTGTAGGGCCACAATTGCCACACCCACTTTTACAAGAGTGGTCACAATTTCTGTCGCAACATGATTTGCAGCATTACATCTTTTTAAGCCAGAAAATTGGCATAAAAATTGTTACATTCCTCCAATACATGTATGATCATACCATATGTAGGACCACAGCACAAAACCACACAACTACGGGCAGTGATACACGAAGTGAACTTGTAACGCGTTAGCTACAGACATTCAGTAGTGGTTTCCACATGTATTGCTTTTAATCCAACACTAAAAAAAATTGCAAATATGTGCAGTTGTGTTTTTTTTTATGATCTGCAGTTTGAAGATTTTCAATAAAAGCCCATATCACAATACTGTAATAAAAATTACATACACAATGTGTGAACCTGGTCCAATTCTACTTTTGATCAGGTCTACAGATTTTATTGCAGATTTCTATAATTTCAACCATTGCAGCCCTTAGTAAAGCATTGAGTCCCACATACAAGTAACTTTCATGAGGTTTGTTATGCAACAAATATGTGGGGTTATAAAACAAGCCCACAGTTGCTTTGGAAGTTTTTAAGCAATGTGTAATGCATGACAGTTGCAGTCTATAGAAATACATTGAGATGCATGTACAGCACCACTCATGCGATGCAATGTAAGTCAAGCAAAAGAAATAAATCAAAAGTGAAAAATTGAAAAAAAGTTTCAGAGAGGTTGCATAGGATTTGCGTGAAAAGTCAGAGATTGGACATTTGAGCCATGAATAGCCCCAACCTAATCACAGTGTAGCTTGTGACCACTGGAGTTTGGAACAGACTTCAGCTGGGATTCATTGAGCTATAACAAGCACACTTTTTAAAAAATAAACAGCACATTTGTACCAAAGTTTTGCAATATGTTAGGTTAAGGCCCAATGCACGACCGTGAAGAATGGACATGTAAGACAGTTATCCATTTTTAAAACAATGGGAGTCAATCGGTACACACTTGAATTATTCAGTTAAAAGGTAGGACATGTCATTTTTGTCTGTTTTTCTGGCCTGATGGACACAATACAAGCCTATGGGTTAGTTTAAGTTTGTTTTTTGGGCTAATGTAGCAGTTTCACTGACATTAAACACAAGAGAGTACGGTACACTTTTTTTTTTTTTTTTTTTAAACAGGCAGTTAAAAGCAAACTAATGCAAAACAGCCAGAAAATTTATTAATAAAAAATAAAAAAAATAAAAACACAGACTGGCATTAAAAACTGTTCATTTTTTAAGGCTTTTTTGTGCAGTCCTGCACAAGTAGCCTCAGGGTGAACTACCCCACCACAGATACCACAAGCTGTGGCATGCAGATGGAGTTTAGGCTACTGCTACTTTAAATGCACCCTATCATTTCCACATTGCAGTCCCAGGTTATAAGAGACCATTCTTAGGCTGTATTCACACACAACAGCTTTGGAGGACTAAAACACTGGTCAGAATGTTACAAGAAGTCTATAATAAATAAGGACACCTCTATATACAGCACTTTGGTTTTGGAATATAATCTTACAATATAACTTCAAAGACACCTGGAAAACACTTGCCCATAAATATACCCAATGAAAATACTACTAACAATATATATATATATAAAGATACTTTAAACTAGAGACATGCATTTTAAAACATCTTGTGTGATTAGACCTTAGACAAGGAACACATCATTATATCCAATATTAAAGGGCATCTTTATATGTATAGTGTGTGTGTGTGTGTGTGTGTGTGTGTGTGTGTGTGTGTGTGTATTATTTTTCCTTTCACTAGCACTTACTTCTTCAGCTGCAGCCATGTTAGCTTAGCACAGGATGTCCTACACAAGGGGTACCATCCCACTTTTTATATGAAGCCTAATTACTTCTTAAAGCTGCGGAGCACTACCTATAAACTAGGTGCAGAATTTACCCATAGTGGAATGAAGCCATTCGTCTCTTTCTTTTAATGTTAGGCTAATCTACCAATGCTAAACCATACATACAAACATAGATCTGTCAACATGCCAGCTGATCAATCTGATTTCTACCGTTGCACAACCTGTATTGGCCATCATCAGACAGCAGAATATATTTTACCACATCTTTTACACTTTTTAATGTTTTTATTACATAATTTGTTTCACTTAGTTTTAGTTTTTCATGTGCTGACATCTAGTGGCTAAACAAGAAGCCTGCCAATTGGTTACATTTATTAAAAAAATACAGTACAGTATGGAGTGGTGGCGTTACTCCTGTCAGGGATACTGTTAGATGTGTCTAAATAGGCTTAAACCTTCACCTTTTAGCATGTACTTCTACCTTGTACATAATCGTAATGTTTTTTACTGTCCGCAGAAAATTGTCGCATTTTTGGAAATCGCAGTATGTCAATTATACCTACGGAAACGCTGTCCGTTTCCCTATAGGTATTATTGAAGCAGAAAGTTTGCAGAGGAAACCTCTGTAGACTTTCTGTGAAAAGTGTTGCGGGAAAAACCGCGATGTGTTTCCACCATGGTTTTTCCCGCAGCGCTTTTCCGCAGCAGCCCACTATATAGGGCCTTAGCCTTAGGCTTAAGAAGCACTATAGGGAAGATTTACTAAGCCATGTTTCTGGAATAAAAAAAAGTCATAAAATGCAGCATGGAGGCTCAGTGGTTAATCAACAGTGCTGGAGTCCTGGGTTTGAATCCAGCCAAGGGTAACATCTGCATGGAGTTTGTATGTTCTCCCTGTGTTTGTGTGGGTAATCCAAAGACATACTGATAGGAAATTTAGATTGTGAGCCCTATATGGGACAGTGTTAAAAAAACAAAACATAAAAGGTGCCATTTTTATGCAGCCCTTGTCACTTTCCATAAAAGCGGCATGGCAAGTGCTTGCTCTGGGTGGGGCCATGAGCCAAGTCAAATTTATCATCATTTAGTTTTATTGCTTAAATGATGCCTTAAATCTACGCCATCTATGAATTTGTTTAGAATTTACGCAAGGTTCACACTAGCACACTAGTCTCAGTACGAGACTCTGTCCCCCATTCCGCTTAAAACAAGCAGAGAGAAAAGTCATTAAAGAAGGACTTTTCTCTCTGCCGTTTACACAGGAAACTGGGCGGATCCCATTATAGTCTATGGGGTCTGCCAGTTTCTGCGTATAACTGCTTTTTTAAGCGTATAGGGTTTCCATTTTTCGGGTCCCCAAGTGGGTACAAGACCCATCATAAATCAGGTTAATCCTCTCATGCCACAGGGATCATCGTGACTGGTGTAAAATATGCTGATCGTGATAAATTCTTTGTTGATTTTTTGCTGCTTTTCCACTACAGATTTTTTTCTGCAAAATGTGGATGGGATTAGCCAGAATCCCATCTACTTTGCAGGTACTGTAAAACACAGCGTTTTTTTTCCCCACAACATTTCTGCTGCGGCCAAAATGCTGAGTTTTCACAATGTGGGGCCCCTGGTTCTAACAGTTTCTAGATCTCATCTGACAGGTGGGCGGGGCTTGTTGGAAATATTCTTTGGAAAATCTAGTGCAGTCTAAGACTGTCTATTCTAACCCTGTACCTTCTAACAGTAATTATTAGTTTATCTGCCCCAATATGTATCTATAGTTTATGCCAGCCAAGAAGTGCTTTGGTTGAACCAACAATTAGAGGATCTTGGAGAACCAACAACCAAACCAACTGTGACTTATGAAGACAACCAAGCCTGTATGAAACTTGCCAGCAGTGAAAAGATCAAAGCAAGATTCAAGCACATCAGGACAGATTTACGAAGCTAAATGGTTTAGAATTCTGGATTAGGGGCAATTCACATCACCTTTTTAATATTCGTTTAGTTTATCTGTATAACGGATAGTAAAAACTGATGGAAATGGACGGCCATCTGTTTCTGTCCTTTTTTTTTTTCTTTGTCAGACACAAAAGCATGGTGCACTATGTTTTTGTGTCCAACAAAAAAAACGGATAGAAACAGATCACTGACTCTATGCAAATGGATGGCCATCTGTTTTTTGCATTCCTTAAACTTATTTACTAAATGTATGCTAAAACCATTGGGAGAATTTATTAAGACTGGAATCCTGTACACCAGCCTTAATCCATTTCCCCACTGTCACAAACTGTCCCTAAATTATTAAGAGGTTCTGACTTTCATGCATCAGAATTGAAATCTGCTCCAGTCAGAAACTCGTGTAGATTTCAGGAATAAAAGTATAAACACAAAGTATCATACAGATGGTAACTTTACAGACCATCCCTTAGATAGCCAGATATAGGGAACAGTAACTAAACTGGGTTCTTACAGTTTACATGTTCCCGGGCAGTATTCCAGCTTGTCGCAGTTCAGGTGAAGAGAGACCCATTAACAATTTGCCAATGCTGACATGCCAATGGAGTGGAAGGATCAAACAACAACCTATTGTGTGGATTCTGGGAAGTTATGGCCTATTCCACCCTAGAGAACTGGGAGCACCCTTGTATAGGTCGGGACTTTAAAGAGTCCAGTGCATTAGGGTCAGGTTCCTACCTGGGCTATAGTCGTTTAGGGCTTGGAATCAAAGCTAGATTCTTTACGGTTTAATAGGCCTCAGGTAAGGTGTAATAGGGACAGGAATGGTGTTGCTATTAAGAGCTGGTTTGTGTAAGTTGTCATTTGTATGATACTTTATGCTTGGTATTTATACTTTTAATCTAAGATTGTTTCTGATTATACTTTTATTATTGCAGTTATAACAAAGGTTAAGTTTTAGTTTGTCCACCCTTTGGATTGTGGTCATGATAGTTGGTGAATTAGATATGATATCAAGCATAGCTCACACCTACATTTTGGCATGAGTTATAGTAAAGATGTCATACCGAGTCCTCTGCATTGCTTTGCCCACTTTCGGAAAAAGTGGTGAGCAGGATGTAGAAGGAATGATGGAGCACATCTTTGGCGCAAGAAAGGGCTGTGCATCAAAGATGTTCCTCACTTATACCTATATACACTAGAAATCTGGCATAGATGTGTTAGTAAATTCCCCTTATTATGTGAATGGTTCCTTGAATTGCTGTGCTCCGTGTTTATTATATGTAAAAGATTTCTTTGACTTGTCTGACAAGGAAGCATGGCTTTATAAAAGAGGGCAGGACTTGGCACAAAAGGGGTATACCACAAGAACTATGAAAGTCTGGGTCATGTGGCTGTAAAATGGATGCAACAGTAAATACCCATTTAAACTTTTCCATCCCAGATATGCAACCATACCACTCCCCGAGATACATATACAGTATACAGTAATACCTCGTACACTCGCGTTTCCGAATTTGCGAATTCACAGATTCGCAATATTTTTTTGGCAACTAACATATATAGATTTTGCTCTTTTTTCTCAGATCTGTGAAATTTAATAAAAAAAAACACCTTCGCTATTGGGTAGTAGCGTCCTGTTCGTTACGTACCCGGTAATTAGTTTCATTTTACTGTGAGTGTATAAGAAAAATGAATGAATGTATTAATATACAGTACTGTACAGTATACTTTAGTATACTGTACAGTACTGTAGGGTAAAGTTTATTGATATTTAGGGGTTAAACATTAGAAATCGGCATTGTAAGCGCTTCTAAGCGCTTGTACCAAACATTCGCGATTCCTCGCGATCCGCGACCGGTTCTGGACCCTAACCTCGCGAATGTACGAGGTATTACTGTATATGTACAAATTGCTATTTATGTACACACAATTGCCATATGTACAATAATTTTTTAACTGCAAATTCAGACAATAAAATTAACTAACAATACATATTTTACATCAGTGTCTAATTTTTGGCAACAATTTAATTCATTTAGAGAGAATTCTAATGATAATTATGTTTAGTTTTTTATTTTTGAAAACTGTGGATACAAAAAAGATCACTTGATTGGAACATGAGCAGCAATACTCAAGCACTGACACTACACGATCCATGGGATTATTAAGATATAATTGTCACTTAAAGGGATTTCCCCATCTCCCTGTCTCAGCAGCTTTGCCTGTTGTCTCTGCTTCTCACATCCTGTTTTCTTCAGCAAGCTGGGGGAAGACAGCTTTGACTGTTTGATGAACAGGACGCTATGAAGTATCACAATAGATATAGACTTTGCCTTTACCATGAGAGATTATTTTGATAACTACACAGGTTTGTATAGAACACTTACCATGCTTCTGCAGAGAACGGACTCAATCTTTGTGTTTATATAGAGAGATAACAGACATGGTTCCCAAAGCCTTTATCAGCAAACTACAGTCTCTCCCATCATCCCTCCTGTCTTATCAGATACAAGCTGGGCACCATGGAAACACTGTGTAAACAATGGGAGGAATAATCTAACATACAAGTAGCAGGCAAACAAAGCAGCATTGCTAATTTACATAAAATAGCAGTATAGATAGGATCCTTGAGATGGGAAATACCCCTTTAAGACTGAATATTTACAGAAAGTTCCAGATGTTGCGTTGCTGCTTCCTGATTGGCCCCGCCTTCCCCAGTACAGTGACCTCAAAACCCCATGAGTGAAGTGTCTCTATCCCCCTTCCCTTATTAATTGTCACATGTTTTTGTACAGGGCTGCATGGACACAGATTTTTATATTTGCTGCTGAACCCTTTTATGCTATATGATAGATATATCCATCAGGCGCGAGATATATAATGCTATCTGAAACACATAGCCGACTCAAGCGTCAGCTGCCAGGGTAAGATAACTCCTATCCTCAGCTGTTTAATCCCTTAGATAGTGGTTGATAGTGACCCCCGTATTTAAATGTTCAACTGAGGTATTCCTGTTGTCAGCCCTTTGTCCTCTTGTAACTTGATTGCAGTGCAACAGGAATTGTCATGGCAGCAGGAGGACTGATAGTGACCTTGAGGTCTCCAATCTATAGCAACCTGTTAGAAGAGGTCAGGAATCTGGGAGTAGTAGTAGTTGTGGAAGTAAAAGTGGCTAGAATTTTGACCAAATTTTCCAGCTCTCCTTCTAAGCTGGTGCAGTCCTGTAGGGGCCTGCTGGGTAACTAATAGTAGTGGTAGTGTTTTTCCCTGGGGTACTTCCTAATGGTTGTAAGCCTACTTGAGTCTGATGGTGGTTGGAGTGCCCATCATGGACGTGTAGAAATAAGACTCAGAACTCTAGGTGTTTGGAGAACAGCGTAACTCACAGTTTTTAATAAAAGTAGAACAGGATAAAACAACCTCCAGATCCTGAAGGCTCAATTCTTATGGAGCTTACATGAGAGCTGCGGCTGAGCTAGTTGATGATACTCCCATCGACAAGCTGCATCCCCATCTTTGGGACAGTCTTCCACACTAGCTAGTATAATATACTCTTTCTCAAAGTCCACAACTTTCTACAAGTTCCCAAGTGCAGCATGTAGATACTCAAGGTTGTCTTGTCTGTCCCTAAGCTGTTATCAGGGTCATAGCTATGTTGCTCATAAAACATTTATCCCCATATCCTGATCAGGCACATTTTCTCTTGACCACAGGTTGAGCAGTGATAATTCCCATCTCCTGACTGCTGAATGACTGGGACTGTCCTAGCTGGTTTTCCTCCAGCTTAGCTCAGGTCTCTGGCTCAGTCTTTCAGCTTCTCCTCACATGTACTTATTCTCTCTTTTGAGCACAGGGTAAGACTTTTTGATTTGCTTTCTCCTCCTAACTGACAGAGGAAGAAACTCCCTATCTGCTCCCCTACTCAGAATTCCCTATGTCTGTGTTATACCATCAACTCAGCACCCAGTCTGAAGTGGTTTTGATCCAACAACGGCACAAATCACATTACATATACACAACAGTGCAAATATGTCTGAACCATTTATGTTGTGCTCCCAGTGCATTATATGTATCCCAAAATGGTGCATTAAAAATTCAACTTCTCTTGCAAAAAATACTTCAGTAGAAACATAAAAAAGTTATGGCTCTCAGAAGACTTAAATAAAAAAAAAAAAAAGAAAAAATATGCAGCATTATGAAGGCCATCATGAAGGCCACATCCTTTAGGTGTTAATAAACGTAAACTTTTTAGCCATTGTTGTGTAACCCTTAGGGTAAAAACACATGCTGTACCACCATCCATATTTATTGATTGCTGCCTATAACTTGTTACCTACAGCTTGGTAACTAAAATCATGCTGCTGGTAGCAAGACATAGACAGCCATCCATAAATCTTCATCGTCTTAGCTGAAATCATCAGCGGCCGGACCTGAAGTGTGGCTGAAGTTGCAGTGTGTGTCTCTACCAATAATAAAAAAAAACAAAAAAAAACGCGGCCTCATTTCATCCATGTTTGTTATATATTACGTATTTTCTATAATATATGCATATTTGGTGCAAATAAACCAGATGGAAAGGGTAAGGCAGTTATCAGAGTAGCTTAGAGCCCCCTAAGGCACCAGGACCTGTGTACCACTGCTCCATCTGCACCATCTATAGGTACATATTAACAAAACAACAACCAACAGCAGATCTCAACATTTTTATGTTTGGATAAATTGCCTGGAAATGGTTAATATCTGATTGGTTGCTATGGGTAACTCTTTTTTATGCAATTTTTGTTCTTGGACCTTATGAACAGTAATAGATGTAAATGAGTAGAAATGTAGCATTAATACGTTTGATGGATGCGATGTACTTGAACAGGTGTTCAGTATGTGTTTCCGACCAGGGCTAATCCAAAGCACAATTATGATGAATGCTTTGGCTTATAATGTCCCCTCTATTCATATATTTCATTACCACAATATTAAAATGCACTTTAGTCTGTAGTCACACAGCTGTGCATTTACTATATAAGATACGTGGTCTATTTTTGGCTGTACTCCCCAGCAGAGATTCTTATATTTACTTCATCCATCTGTTCTTGATGCTCTCTGCCTCATGCTGTGAAATTACTCCACAAATGTTAAATTAGAATTGAATTGACTAATATGAGGAACAAGTATGTAAATAATACCTAAAAATAGTCACTGTTTTTTCATCTTGTAGATATTCAGGAAAAAAAGAAATACCAAACGCAAATGAATATTGTTGCAGAAAATCATTAAATTCTGTATAAAAACTTCTGCTACAACAGAGTATAGGGTAAAACTAGTAATACTGCACAGAATAGATATTCACCAAGTACATTACAAATAATTGTACATTTCAGAGCTGGGGAGGCAGCGGTACTCAGTCTGCACCAAACCATTTGCCAGTGTTGCCCCCTCAGGGACTTGCCTCATGGCCCACTGGTATTTTAGACACTTTTTGCAACTTGTCGGACAAAGATGGCATGGCTTGGTGGAAGGGATGGGACTTAGCAGGAAAGAGCAGGGCTCAAGTTGCAACAGCGTGCAACAAAAATGTGGCAAAATGTTGTAACATTTTGGCATAATTTAAACCAACATATAGGTGGTGTAAAATTAGATTAGACAGTTTAAAATGCACCATATTATCATGCAGCATCAGTCACTGCGTAAATTTACACTAACTATTAGACAGCATTAGTAAATCTGTCCCTTTGTTTCAATTCACCTACTGTATCTTACTGATGTGATACACCAACCTCAAATGGGGCTCTAGTTACACCACTCATTAGATCAATAATCCCAGAGAGGTCTGACCCATGTTCAAACATATGCTGAAAGAGTATCCTTTTGTCATTTTTTTTGGCCACGATATCTCTTGATACCTCAGGGCAATATTCCTTGCGGGGTGAAAAGGTGACCATTTTAACCTTGCAAGGGGCACAGTTACCTTTTGAGGGTCCCAAGGGGAGAACTTTTACCTTGCTGGAACGCAAAGTGGACACTGTTACCTTGTGGGGTGCACAAGGAGGGCACTGTTAATTTGCTAGGGCCACAAAGCAGCACTTTTACCTTGCAGGGGTTAAAAGGGGGCATTATTAACTTGTCGGTGTCGCAATTAACTTACAGGGACTTGGGAAGCACCAGTGTCATACAGGGACGGCAGCCATAAAAGAAGGAGAAGTTGTAAGGGGATTGGGAGTTACTGAAAACTTTTCGCTTGCTACAAAAGAAATGGAATGGAAATGGATTTTCGTTGCATACATTTCCTCAATAAGTTTGCTGCGTGAGAATTTAGCTTAAAGGCATCATCCAGCATCATTTTATGTATCCCATTAAGGGAATTCTGAGTTAAAAGATAGCAGTCTACTGTCCAGGTTTCTGAACTCTCAGAGTGGAGAGCAGTAACAAAGAGCCCTCCTGGGGTGAGAACACAGTTGTGTGGGTGAGTTGGGCAAGATACCCTGTCAGTCAAAATAATTTTTCTTATAACTATATTATATTATATTTACATATTGTAAATATAACTTGTATTGTATTGTACAAGTGTTATCCGAGTACTTTTAAAGTTCTGTTAAAAAGTTCCTAAAGAGAAGCAACTGTGAAAATTTCATACTTTCAGCATTGTCACAAGAGTACAACTAAAGCTGTTTCACATCCACTTATTTACCCTTTACAGCTAAGGCCACGTGATGCACTTTTTCCTACAGAGGTTTCCTCTGCGGACTTTCTGCTATAGGAAAACTGCCGGCGTTTCCATAGGTAAAACTGACATGCTGCGATTTCCAAAAACGTGACAGTTTTGAAAATCTCAGCATTTCCGCTACGCGTATTTTTCTGTAATGTGTGCATGGGATTTGCTAAAATCCCATCCACTTTGCAGTGATTGTAAAAAACGTTTTTTGCCATGGCATTAGCACCACGTGGGGTCCCGGCCTAAGGCTAAGGCCCCACGTTGCAGAACGCAGCTAAAAAATGCTGCAGAAAAAAAATGCAGCAGAAACTCATCGCGTTTTTTCCGCAGCGTTTTTCGTTGCGTTTTTGCTGCGTTCTTCTCTGCTGTTTTTGTTCCCTCATTACATCGATAGAGAAAATGCATTTCTGCAAATAAAGTTGACATGTCATTGGAAATGCAGCTTTTCCACAGCCTAAGGCTGGTGCCCCACATGGCGTAAACGCTGTGGAAAAAAACGCAGCGTTTTACAGTCACAGCAAAGTGGATGGGATTCTAGCGAATCCCATCCCCACTTTGTGGTAAAATACGCCCAATGGACATGCTGCGATTTCCAAAACTGTTGCGGTTTTGGAAATCACAGCATGTCAATTATACCAACGCAAATACCAGCGGTTTCCCTATAGGTATAATTGAAGCAGAAAGTCCACAGAGGAAACCTTTGTGAACTTTCTGTGCAAAGTGCTGCGGGAAGAACCGCTATGCGTTGCCGCCACGGTTTTTCCCACAGCGCTTTTTTGCTGTGGGACACCACGTGGGGCCTTAGCCTAAATAGGTTATCCAGCTTCAAATGAATTTTTGATACTGATGACCTAACCACAGGAGAGAGATAGTTATCAGTACCTAGTCCTGACCTGTGTCAGACATTGACAATGATAACCTGTGGATAGTTATCAATATCAAAAAGGCATTTGAGGCTGGAAAACCCCTTTGAATCACCTGCTGGTAAATAACAATATACAGTATACTGTCAAAGTATTCAGTTGCCTAATATTTTATGTGCTCCACCTTCTTTCCATACTGGTGTAATGTATCTCAGTGTAAGAATATGTTCAGACATTAATAGGATATCAACCACAGAATAATTTGTAAATAATTATCAAGGCAACCGGACCTGTATTGTTTATTTTTGCTTTTTTATGTATTTTACTGTATGCTTCAATAGAAAAGACTCTGATAAAGTTGTTGCATAAAAACATGATGAAACATGCACTAACCTATTATCTCAGAGGCACCAGGAATTCAGCAAAACTATCTTGATTTATGTTTCCTCAAGTTTGTTTTCTTGTTTCAGTGCACACCAGACATAAACTGAACCAATAAATTTCTGTATATGATAACAAGAAGTGGCCATCCAGGCTCTGCTATTTGTAACCATCAGGTTATTCATCCCAGAGGATATATTATTGCTTTTAAACAGGATTTGTTCTGTAGAGATCACCAATGGAAAAGACTGCAGCAGGTTTCTACTTCTTTGCTGAGATGAATACAAAGTTAATGGGGTAAATTTGTCATGAGCAGAATTTTTAACCCCTGTCTGCAACAGCCATTTTTCGTTTTTGCAGTTTCATGTATTACTCCCTGTCTTCTAAGAGTACTTATTTATTTTGAGCAGTAGCGGGGCTTGCTTTTACGGGACAGACTGTACTTCTTAATGGTACAATTTAATATTCTGGACAATGTAGTGGGAAGCTGGAAAAAATAGAATTGGGTGGAATTAGGGAAAAAAGCACAAACATGACATTTTCTTATGTGTTTTGTTTTATTGTGTTCACTTGCAGTAAAATGACACACTGCCCTTATAGTCCAGATCAGTAAAGAAAAAAAATGTGCATAGATTCTGTAATATTTTGCAAAAAAATAAAAAAACCTAAAACTTTGAAAAAAAAAAAATGTAAGGGCTCTTTTTTGCAGGGATTTAACCCACATTCACACGTCCGAGCTTCAGCCATGAAACTCGATCTGTGTGTTGGCTGGATTTACCAGCCTGAATAGTGTGTCAGGAGAGACTCCTAGAAGTCTCTGCCTCACAGCAACATACTGTCACGTACTATAATCACTACAGGACAGTAGGTCACTGGGAGGCAGAGTCTCCTATTATCATAAATAACTGTATTACTAGGATTCCCCTCCTTGCATACTGTTCAGGTTGTAGATCCAGCCAACACAGATCAAGTTTCATGGCTGAAACTCAGTCATGTGAATGCAGGGTAAATGATATAATTTAAAGAGGACCTTTTACCACCTCCACTTATTCAAGTTCTTAGCATCTGTTAATAGTTACCGCTCCACTGATTCCAGCACAGTTGCAATTTTTTCTTTAACCTCCACCATTCCTGAACAACAAGCACAGTTAGTTTTGGTGCCTTATGTACTATTTAAGCCCTGTAATGTCAGAGGGGCGGTGTCAGGCAGGAGGGTGTGAGTCAGAGCTCCAATCAGAAGCAGCCAGTGTCAGAGCTCAGAATCACAACCTTTGTCTGCTCCTGCCTGACATCGCCCTCCTGACAATACAGAGTCTAAATAGCATATCAGGCACCAAACCGAACAGCACTGATTGCTCAGGAATGGTGGGGGATAGAGAAAAATTCCAACTGTGCCAAAAAACAGTGGATCGTCACCTAGTAAATGATGTAAAGAGCTGGACTTGTTGGAGGTGGTGAAAGGTCCTCTTTAAGCCAAAAGTGAAAGTGAAACTAACCTGTCAGGTGACCTCACATCTGACCATACCAAATGAATTTGATTGAAGTTATCTCTGCCCGCTTATATTGTTGCTGGGTCTCTACTGACACCCACTCAGCTCAGTCGGGGGCACCATGTTTAAAGTGCCAACATCTGCCATACATCTGAAGTCTGGCCTCTTAGTAATTCTTGCGTATGTAGATGTGCCTGATCGTAAATCTACGCCAGTCAGGAACTTGTGATATAGTTGTGATACAGTTCATGCCAGTTTTCTGGTGTGAGTTATAATAAATCTAGTGAACTGGGGCACCAACAGACCTAACAGCGGCCTTAGCAGTCACTGGAGTCAAATACAGACAGGTGGATATGTTTATTTTTTTATTTTAAACCTTCCCCCGCCTGCACATAGGTTTCTTCAAATTAGGTTTATACACCTAGACATAGATTTGTTGTGAAGGGAATTATGCATTGCTATAATTTGTACCAAATTTATCAAGCGTTGCCCAGCTGAAAGTAACATTGTACGGCACTTCTCTTTTAATCTGCAAGGTAGGGCAGAGTTTGACCACATCTAGTGAATATGTGCAGATCACGGTAGTAAAGCCTCAAAAGTCAAAAAATGATCAGGAGTTCCACAATACAATATGCTGTATATGATATGCTGTTTATGTTCACTCCTGGTCTGGATTGCCTATACTGGCTGCAATCCAATTTGTGTTAATTGCTCATACTCATCCTGCTTCTCCAGCAAAGCAGTGGTTAACTTGACCCTAGGACTGGGCTCTATGGCGGTGTAGGATCATGCTTCAATTGGCTGTTTCTGATGAACTCTGCTATTTAAAACTGAATCCAGTACTGTCTGGCCTTGTCCTGGTGAACTCGGCCTCTAACCAAGCTACTAGTTTGTTTACAAGTGTGTTCTCTGTTAGCTTTGAGATTTATTCAAGCCTTATGCTGATCAAGGTTTCTGGTACTTCTAGTTCTGCTTACGGGTTTGACCCCTAGCTTTCATCGGACTGTGTTTCCAATATTACCAATAGTAACTAAATTTAGGGAGACTTATCAACCCATCTATGACATATTTATGGAGTAGAGGAGTGAAAATGCATTGCATCTTGTGCCAGAGATGTAACACATTCCCTGTTCTGTGCCTCGCTGGACACAGTGGGATGGAGAGTGGGGCAGATCAGGGTAGAGACATCTCAGCCCAACATATTTATTCTTTATATCGGGAAAATGGAATAATCTATACAATTAAAACCATATACATAAAAATATGTTCAATTCACCAATGTCAAATACCCTGTTTTTCGTACTTTATTAATGCTACAAGATGGTGTTAAAGTGTTTGACTTTCGGGGGCCAAAATCCAGCACACTGAAAAAAGAAGCGTCCTGAATTATCTTGCTGTAGTTCACTGCTGAAAACAGATAACCACACACTAAATAACCCTGTATGGTCACAAAAATATTAATAAATAAATTTGAAAATACAATTAGTTTTTAGAAACTATCAGTTTTTTGATGTAATTGTGCATTGTGAAACATACCTTAAATTTAACTACATACCAGTACCCAATCATTTTCACCAGAGGTCCCCTTTATATCAAATGTATTGCTCAAATGTGGTTTTAGCCATACTGTCCAATATCAGCTAGAATCAAAAATGTATTATGCCAGCCAAACTTCCCAGTGTGAGGCATTAAGCAAACAAGCAAACATTATTTTAGCAAGCATATAGAGACACCTGCTGGTTGATTCTGTTACGCTCTCATGACCTGCACTTCAACATGACTGAGAGTGTCTCATAGCTTAATAGGCATTGTTTTAGGAAAATCAAATGAATTGTAATGCAATATTGTGGAGGTTGAATGGGGTTCTGTCACCTAGAAACAAGCATTTATTTTAATCTCTCTGTCCATATAATGACACTTTGTGACTCCTACACTATTATTCCATGTAGCTTGTACTAACTATTAGCATTTCCATAGGTATAATTGATATGCTGCAATTTACAAAAGCACAATGGTTTTTGAAATTGCAGCTTTTCCGCTGCAATATTTTTTCTGCAATGTGTGGATGGGATTAGCCAGAACCCAACCACTTTGCAGGTACTGTAATACACAATGTGAGGCCCCGGCCTTAGACAGAAGTCCTTAAAGGGTTGTGGCCTCAATACAAATGGTAAGAAGTAAACTAAATATGCATTTTACAGTAACTTTGTAAAGTATTGTTATTTAAAAAAACAAACGTTTCCTTGCAGAATTAGAACAAATATAAATGTAATAGCACCCGGTGGTGTTTAAAATGTATGCTGTCAGTGTAGATAAGCAGCAAAATCTAGTGTAAAATACTTAACTGTTGTTGGGATCTTATAAATCAATATAAACAGCTAGCATGAATCTCAGTATCTCAAAAATATGAAAATCATTAAAACACATCGGTAGCATTTAATAATTTTGTCTAAAAACTACAGAAAATCATACGTTCAAAATAATAAAGCGAAAAATCAAACTTGAACCCTCTTACCAGTTAGTAGAACAATCACACAGGGAAGGAGTAGTAGAAAGCCAAATCCTAGGGTTGATCATGTTGGATGAAACCAGAACTCCCGCCCTAGCAAGGGCAGTACCTAAGACTGTCCCTACTGTTAACCCTATAAGTGTCTCACCAAATCCCCTCCCCCTCCGACGCATTTTCAACCATTAAATCGGGTGCTCATTAGGAGATTTATTTCGAGAACTTGGTCAGTTTAAACATGCGATTCAGTATATTTCAGGCTCAAGCCTGTCTAGCAGGGGACCTCCCGTTGATCTCACAGTGGTGGACTAACCCTGGGATTTGGCTTTCTACTACTCCTCCCCTGTGTGATTGTTCTACTAACTGGTAAGAGGGTTCCAGTTTGATTTTTATCTTTATTATTTTGGACCCATGATTTTCTGTAGTTTTTAGACAATATTATTAATAGCTATCATTGTCATATTTTTAGATACTGGGATTCACACTGTAGTGTAGTACAAAAGAGGTTTGTGAGCCTCAGTCAGCTACCTGATTTTTTTAAGTTGATTATCATGTTGTACTAACTATTAGCATTTCAACATGTATCCTATAGAAAATGGTTAGTATATCACATTGATTCTTTGTGTCAGTAAAAGTAGCATTGCCACCATTTCCACAAGTATTCATAA
Organism: Leptodactylus fallax; assembly: GCA_947044405.1. Taxonomy (NCBI): domain Eukaryota; kingdom Metazoa; phylum Chordata; class Amphibia; order Anura; family Leptodactylidae; genus Leptodactylus; species Leptodactylus fallax. Next base: position 1,866,070 of record CAMRHE010000094.1, read on the forward strand.
TACATCTCAGCAGACATTCACACATGCAGTTACTTCTGGGTTTTTAAAAGTGATTAATCAAAAAAGGTTTGCACTGAGTAGAGGCAACAACCTCAAAACATTTGTCTACAGATGGGACCTTCTTCTTTTTGGAGGAGTTATTATGGCTTGGCTATTACTCCCAAACATCCCCAGATTAGGTTTCTTTGAAAAACAAGCATTAATCTATAGGGAGCTAAAGGTGACTTGTCTCCCTAACAAGACAATTTACCCCTTCTGTCTTTGTCTCTTTAAGAATTAGTGTTTTCACCTGCTATACTTCCTTCTTTGGATTCCTGTGTGTCTGTATGTAATTAAAGGGGTTGTCCAGGTAAAAACGGATACCCTGTTTAATTTATAAATGAGCCGGGGGCAGTGAAAAAAAATAAAACAAATTCATACTTACCTTTCCATGGTACTCTGGTGCCTCCCAGCGCAGTCCGGTCTTCTCAGTCCAGTGGTGATATGTGTCTGTTTCTTTAATCCCACTTTGGCTGAACAATGAGTTTTGTAGTCTGTTCCTGAGCTGTTTGCCTGCATGCTGCTCTGCTGTTTTATGCAAGTCCTGTTGTGTCTGTTTTATATCCTTGTCTGATTCTATTACCTCTGGCTTTGTGCCTTCTGCAATACCTGCTACCTTTTGGTGGCCTTTTTGGATTTTGCTATACCTGTCCTGTAGCTCTACCCTTGATTCCTAACATAGACCAGGCTTTTGTTATCTGTTTGTTCTGTCCTGCTTTTTAGTCGTTGTTCACTCCTTGTGTTTTTATCTGTTTCTGTGGTGCACTGCCTGGTCAGCTCCTACTAAACTTGGGCCACCTCAGTAGGAAGCAGCCTGGTGGACTCAGTGACCACCAGATACCTATATGGGGGTTAAAGGGTGAAAAACAGAGAGTCTGCTCAAACAACGCTGTTAGAGGTAGCCAAGAGCCAAACCCATTTGACAGCACAGTCAGTCCATAATCCACTGTCACACTCCCTATTCAAGGGTTCACTCTTGGTGAGTGGGCTGGCTTGCAGGGTAGCTTAAAAGGAGGACCTCTTTGGAAACCCATTGAAGATAAGCCTCCTCCTGGCCTCAAGAACATAAGCTGGTTCTGTGAACTGGACAAACTAGAATACTCATGAGTAAGAGGATGGGTTCTCCGGTGATAGCCTGTACATCACCCACAAAAGTACCAGCTGTTTACCCACTGTTTTGGCTTGTGATCTTACACAGTAGGTTTACCTCCAGTGCTCTCAATAATCTGTTGTACTACTGAAGAATTGCATACATTGTACTATCATCTTCTACCTCTTTAAGGGGACTTCAGTGAGGAGTGAATTGTCTGTGTCCTTCATCACCAGTAGGTAGCTTCAAGTGACCTGCAGGTGTTGGTGTCTGGGTGGCAGCTCAGGAGAAGAAAGGCCGGGCACAGTTGTGCATTGGCTACAGAGGAGCGTGGGGCCAACCGCAGTGGAGAATCCATATTACCACCATCTTGGTGCTGACGAGTAGCCACCAGTCTCAGATTACAATGTCACTTGTACTTATCATCAATGCTTCATTATTTGAAAACCCAAAAGATAAAAGCTGAGAATAACACAACAAGGTTTCATCCATCTTATATATATGTAGAAGAGGTTTATTGTGCCAAATGTAACAATATGTCAGAGATTGTAAGAAGTTATTTTTGGTGGCATCAATCTTGATAGAGCAGTACTGACTGTAATATGGATTGATTTCTACATTGCTGGACATGATCATGATATTTTTACAATGTGTAAGTTTCCCACTTGTAATTATTCATTAGCTATTCCTTGTAGTCGGTAATGTACAATGTCTTCAAGTCCTGCTTCCTAGTTACTGCACAACTAAATTTGGGTAGACACATAGTAAAGGTTATGACTGCAGACCTTATTAACTTTGTATATCATCGTGATGCATTTTATCTTTTTTATTATATATGTAAGGTTTATAGTGTTGTTGTAAGGTTTATTTTAAAGTTGTTCGAAATCATTTCTCTGTTTCTGGAACATTTTTAAAACTCTATAACTCATCTATAGTGAACATAGTATATGGCATGGACTTTATAGAGGCCTTTCCATAAACCACCTGTGTGTATTACATCCAAAACTGTGTTATTTATCATATATGAATTTATGTGCCAGTTTCTACAACTGGACAAACCCAACTGACTGGCACAGTAAACTGTAAACAGTGTAAATATCTATCATATCCCAATCCAGTTCCCACAAACTGCTTTTATGGTTTGTTTTTCTAAATAAGATATAGCAACATTAATTGTTCATACAGATGAAATTGTTACTTAAACAAAATTGAACATAGTATGCGTTATTAAGGAATTTGGGGTCTTATATTAAAAAAACAAACAAAAAACTCTGAAGTCTTTCCTTGGCAACACTGAAAGTTTCTAAGGAACGTCCATATTGAGGCCGGGTCCCCACGTAAAGTAAACACTGTGATGTGGCTGCGGCAGAAACACTGCGACAATGACCGCAGCGTTTTGCAGTACCTGCAAAGTGGATGGGATTCTGGCTAATCCCATCCACACATTGCAGAAAAAATCCACAGCGTAAATCGCAGCATGTCAATTATACGATATATAATTATATCGAGATTGTGAACACCTATAAGTACCTGGGTTTGCTCCTTAATAATAAGCTGGACTGGGCAGATCATATGGAGGCCCTGTACAGGAAGGGCCACAGCAGGCTCTACCTGCTTAGGAAGCTGAGAGCCTTTGGAATCCGGGGGGCACTTCTTAGAACTTTCTTCAGTTCGGTAGTGGCATCAGCCATCTTCTTTGGAGTGGCCTGCTGGGGGAGCAGTAAATCAACCAGGGATAGGAATAGACTCGACAAGCTGATTAGAAGGGCCAGCTCTGTCCTGGGGAGCCCACTGGACTCAGTGCAGGTGGTGGGTGACAAAAGGATACTGTCCGTGGTGAGCTCCATGCAGAAGAAGAAGTCCCATCCCATGCATGAGACTGTGATAGCGCTGGGCAGTACTGTCAGTGATCGACTGCTCCACCCTAGGTGCGAGAAGGAGCGCTATCGGAAGTCTTTCCTCCCCACCGCGGTTAGGCTGTACAACCAACACCGACCTAAGCGGAGATCATTACATACAGAGAACTGAAATATCTCTCTGCCTGTTAAATCCCCCCCCCCCCCTCTGCTACGTCCTATCTGTCTGTCTGCTATTATTGTAATGCCTCTCACCTTGGAACATTCCTGTACATGTTGTATTTGTATTTGTATCTGCTTATCTTTGCTGCTGTAACACACTGAATTTCCCCATTGTGGGACTATTAAAGGACTATTATTACTATTATTATTACTATACTACAGAAACGTTGGCGTTTACCATATAATAGAAGCAGAAAGTCCACAGAGGAAGACTATGTATACACCATGTATGAAGAAGAGAGCTAGCACTCTCAAAAGCTTACTTATCAAATATACTCAGTTAGCCTCTAAAAGGTATCGCCCTATTTCTTCACTCTTCCAATACTAACTATTAGCAGGTAACTTATGTATGCACACACTACAAACATTTATTTGGTTAAAATACAGTGGTGTCACATTAATACTTTAATGCAGGCTAGAAATACAGTATTACCCCTTAGAAGCATTGCTTCTAGATAATAAAATGATTCATTATAGAGATACCATAGGAAAGCACAGAACTGCATTGCAACCATGACCAGACTGGGACTAATATTCAGCCCTGGTATTTGGAAGCGCCCACTTGCTAAGCATTAAACGTGAAATATGATTGTGTACTTATAGGTTATGGCTGTTCAGAGTGTATATCACATTAACAGAACTGAAATATACTGCACTCTGTAATCCGTCTGAAAAAATGGATTGTCACCATTTGGAACATGCATTTCTCTCCAGGAAAATTTACATTGCTCTTGATGGGAGTCAGGACATTATTTGTAATAGAGAACCCCATGATCTCTATTATATGCTTGCCCCACATCATTCCATAATCTAAAATAAAACCTTTATGCCATACACAGTGTCTCCATGTTGTACACATAGTTACTGTAATTACACAATACCTACAGTGCCTTGCGAAAGTATTCGGCCTCCTTGAACTTTTCAACCTTTTGCCACATTTCAGGCTTCAAACATAAGGATATAAAACTTTACATTTTTTTGGTGAAGAATCAACAACAAGTGGGACACAATCGTGAAGTGGAACGAAATTTATTGGATATTTTAAACTTTTGTAAAAAATAAAAAACTTAAAAGTGGGGCGTGCAATATTATTCGGCCCCCTTAAGTTAATACTTTGTAGCGCAACCTTTTGCTGCGATTACAGCTGCAAGTCGCTTGGGGTATGTCTCTATCAGTTTTGCACATCGAGAGACTGAAATTCTTGCCCATTCTTCCTTGGAAAACAGCTCGAGCTCAGTGAGGTTGGATGGAGAGCGTTTGTGAACAGCAGTTTTCAGCTCTTTCCACAGATTCTCGATTGGATTCAGGTCTGGACTTTGACTTGGCCATTCTAACACCTGGATACGTTTATTTGTGAACCATTCCATTGTAGATTTTGCTTTATGTTTGGGATCATTGTCTTGTTGGAAGATAAATCTCCGTCCCAGTCTCAGGTCTTTTGCAGACTCCAACAGGTTTTCTTCCAGAATGGTCCTGTATTTGGCTCCATCCATCTTCCCATCAATTTTAACCATCTTCCCTGTCCCTGCTGAAGAAAAGCAGGCCCAAACCATGATGCTGCCACCACCATGTTTGACAGTGGGGATGGTGTGTTCAGGGTGATGAGCTGTGTTGCTTTTACGCCAAACATATTGTTTTGCATTGTGGCCAAAAAGTTTGATTTTGGTTTCATCTGACCTGAGCACCTTCTTCCACATGTTTGGTGTGTCTCCCAGGTGGCTTGTGGCAAACTTTAAACCAGACTTTTTATGGATATCTTTGAGAAATGGCTTTCTTCTTGCCACTTTTCCATAAAGGCCAGATTTGTGCAGTGTACGACTGATTGTTGTCCTAGGGACAGACTCTCCCACCTCAGCTGTAGATCTCTGCAGTTCATCCAGAGTGATCATGGGCCTCTTGGCTGAATCTCTGATCAGTCTTCTCCTTGTTTGAGATGAAAGTTTAGAGGGACGGCCGGGTCTTGGTAGATTTGCAGTGGTCTGATACTCCTTCCATTTCAATATGATCGCTTGCACAGTGCTCCTTGGGATGTTTAAAGTTTGGGAAATCTTTTTGTATCCAAATCCGGCTTTAAACTTCTCCACAACAGTATCACAGACCTGCCTGGTGTGTTCCTTGGTCTTCATGATGCTCTCTGCGCTTTAAACAGAACCCTGAGACTATCACAGAGCAGGTGCATTTATACGGAGACTTGATTACACACAGGGACTGTAAAACGCCACGGCCTAAAGGGGTTTTCTGACTGCATGACCTATCTAGAAGTAATAGGAGCAATGCTGCAATTCCCCAAAACCACCACTATGCGGTGGACCCTGCTGCTGTGCTGCTCCTATTACTGTGGATAGGTCATCAGTATGAAAAATCAGTTTGGGGCCGGGAAACACCTTTAAAGTGAATCTATCACCACTATGTTACAGAGCACATTACATTTATAAACAACATAACTAATTTATTGCTAATTTATTATGTATGTCGCTTTTGTGGATTTGGAGAAAAACAACTTTGAAGTCTTATAGAAATGAGTCAGTTGGTGCACTGGGGGCGTACCTTACCACTCAGACCACTACCATTTCCTGCCTGTGCAACCCCCATGTAGTCAGAGTTGATCCTCCTACTGTTATAACATCACCCATCCTACTTTAACAGCAAGAGCAGTGCTCCCAAAGCTGAAGGCCCGCCCCCGTGCACCAACTGCCTTATTTGCAAAAGTCTTCAAAGTTATTTTTCATCAAATCTATAAAAGTGACATACATAACAATGGTATGTTGTTCATCACTGTAACGTGCTCGGTAATGCAGTGGTGGCAGCTGAATATACTTGGCAGAGGTGGTAGACTCACTTTAAGGATATAAATAGTCTACTGTGAAATAGATCCTAGTGGATTCTTATTACTTATATAGGGTGCTATGGCTTTAAATTTTTTTTTTACTGAAAAGAATATCTCAGTAAACACTATTTTGACCTTTAGGTCAAAATCATGTTTTATTTGTTGCAGATTTTTGTGTAATTGCTCTGTATTTGCTGCATGTTTCATCCTATGTATTTCAAAGGGTCAAATACGTGGTAAAAATTTGGAGCATAAGTTTACATGCTGCAGATTTAAAATGCGCTTCAAAGGTCAATTTTTAGTGTAGATTATTTTTGCAGTACATATTTAGAGTTTGTTAAATCTCATCCTCTTTGCTGCTATTGGAAATGCTGCATATTTTCCACCTGAAATTTTCACCACAGAAAATTTGCAGCAGTCGCCTTAATAATCTGACAATATTGTACATACATAAAATCTAAAATATAAAATGTTAGATAGATGAAAGAAAGAAAGAAAGAAAGAAAGAAAGAAAGAAAGAAAGAAAGAAAGAAAGAAAGAAAGAAAGAAAGAAAGAAAGATGAGAGACAAATTACACATACAGATACCTTTATCTTTCTATAGACAGCTGGACTACTATTCCACAACTGTGTCTGCATGTTAGAAGTCCTTTGGTAGAATACTTCTGGAGGGGGATAGGGAACTTCTGCAGTCATGACAGAGATAGGAAGGGAAGGGGGAGAGCCAGAGAGGTTGGTAAGTAAAAGGAGTGCACGAGTTCACGTAGGTCTGAGTGCAAGGTGTGACATTTCCTGACCTGGTTTTTGTGCTATTTTCATGACAGACTCTTCCTACCCACCTGGAGGAGACTCTACAACTTCACTAATGCTTGCTGAGGCTGCACAATAATAGTGTTCCTACCCTTCCCTATGCTATGGGATGTGAAGCTGGGGCACAGGAACTCAGAAGGAAGAGCTTCTCACTACATTCTGTACTACATATTCTACTCAAGGAGGCGCCTACACTAGGCCTGGAAAATCCAAGCTGTCAGGGAAATAGAAGAGAGTAGCACTCTAACCCCGAATACAACTCTGACCCCATGCTTGGCTCTAAGGCATTGGCACACCTAGGCTCAGATTTACTAATAGTTACAAAGTGTAAACTTAGGCAGTTTAAATATACACCAGACTTATCACAGTGGCTAATGCTGGATGATAAATCTAGTGTATCTATAGGCTGCCTAATTTAACCACTTCAGTACCAGGCCAATTCCCCTGGTTCAGGACTAGATGCATTTTTCTGTTTTTTCGTACAAGCAGTTTTGAGGGCTACATTTTTTTCATTTGGGTTATTAAACTAAATTTTTGCGTCTTTATTTGGTGACACATATCGCTTTATTTTTATGTTATTGTTAATTTTGCATGTGTTTTCTTTTTTTTATATCTGGGAAAATGTAAACAAAAAAGGAGCACAAACGTGTCTTTTTCACGTTTTGCTTTTTTTTTTTTTTTTTTTTAATAGCACAAAGTGCTACTTAAAAACTTTTTTAGGCCAGGGCCCCATGTTGCGAAAACGCAACAGTAAAAAACACTATGTTTTACAGTACCAGCAAAGTGGATGGGATTCCAGCTAATCCCATCCTGACATTGTGGAAAATGTGTTTTCAAAAGCATTTTTGAAAATCACAGTATGTCAATTATACCTACAGAAACATTTTACATATAGGTATATTAGGGGCAGAAAGTCCACAGAGGAAAACTCTGCATACTTTCTGTGAAAAATGCTGCAGAAAAAAATGCGGAGCATTTCCGCCATGTTTTTTTTCCACAGAATTTTTTTTTCTGTGGCTCGCTACGTGGGGCCTTATCCTTTCGTTAGCCTTAGGCCAAGGCCCCGCGTTGCGAAAAATGCATGTTTTTTTTTTAAAAAAAATGCAGCATGTCAATTTTACCTGCAGAAATGCTTGCGTTTTCCCTATAGATTTAATAAGGGAAGAAAAATTGCAGAGAAAAAAACACAACAAAAACACAATGAAAAACGCTACAGGAAAAAAACATGATGCGTTTGCACTATGTATTTTTCCGCAGTGTTTTTTAGCTGCGTTACGCAACGTGAGCTCTTAAGCCAGAACCTGTCATGTGGGCATGGTATTAGGGTATTATTTTTTTAATTATTTAAATTTATTATTTTAATTATTTAATTTTTATTTTTATACTTTTTTTTTATTTATTTAGGTTTTGTTTTTTACATTGTGCCCCCATAAGGTCATAATAAACCTTTAGGGGGCATTTTTACAGTATTTGATTGGTGGGGGAGCCTGATTTCCACTGTAACTGGGGCTGATACCTTAGCTTCACTTACTGGATGAATGCAGTATCTTGTCCATAACTGCTGAGCTGATCTGGGTTTCTAAACCCTGGCAGATGACGTGACCGCCGGGTCTGAGGGGAGCCGCATCATGGCGGCTCCCTTAGTTGTATACACAGTGCTCATTGAGTGCTGTATATACACCGATCGGGGAAGGTAGGGAGGCTAATAAACTACCTTCTGTAGAGAAGCTTCTGCTGTAGTTACAGCCGGCTCCCCAGTTCTGCAGCTGCTCGATTTCATGCAGCTGCTTAAAACTTCAAGCACATATGGGTACGTCCTTGCAGGGTTAAGAGTGGACCGCCTGGACGTATATAGTCTGTAGGTAGTCTAGAACTGGTTAAGTTTATACCTACCACCATTTAGTTGGCTTACTTTGAGCCATTACATTCAGTTAGAACATTTCCATCTAATATCTGGATGCTAGATGCTTTAACATAAAAAAAAAAATGCTAAAGATAAAATGCTACAAAAACACCAAATGTGAATATGGCCTAAAACCTATTAATGAAATTCTTCCAAGGAGAGGATCAAATATCTGTTGATGGACTATTTAAAATGAAATTGATCTTCAACAGTGCCAATAAACTGATCTTCCTTATTTCGAGGGAAAGCAATCATCTAAATTAGAGTTTATCATTAATGGAATCTAGTTTGGCGACATGCCTGACCCTTATCAGAAACCTCAACTTCACTGTCTCTCTCTTAAATGAATTGCTTTCTACATCTGAGTATACCAAGCACTTGTAAAAGTCACTAGGACTTGTGAGTCTATCAGAACTAAAGGTGGCCATACAAATTAGATTAACATCAGCCAAACTCTTCGTTATCACCGGATATGGCAACCATCTTATATGTATGAAGGTGTCCTGATTTTCCCCCAATGTCAGATTTAGGGGCTTTTGGATTTTGACATATTTTTATTCTGAGTTTATAAACCAATATCTGAGGTGTCTGTCAGCAGTTTTCTCACCTTTCCTCATTCAGAACACATGTACAGTCGAACAAGGTGAACATGTGTATAGAAGGATTGGGAGAAATAGAGGTGGGCCAAATGAACATTCAGCTAAAAGCTATCTAAAGGCTATAGAAAACTCAATTCACTATTACATGTAACAAATAGAGCAAATAGAGTGAGAGAGAGTTTAAGGGATTGGACACTTTCAGACCAATATTGAGAGACAAATTTTATTGTTTATATAATAAAAAGATATATAATTTTCAAAATACTTTCTGTATCAATTCCTCACGGTTTTCTAGATCTCTGCTTGTTGTCATTCATTCTGTTCCCTTCTAGTGGATGGAAATCAATCCATGGTCATGTGATATACAGTCATGTGATATACAGTTCATGGTCATGTGATGATCACACAGGTGCACAGTTCGTTCCCAGATAGAGCTCTGATAACTGTGCCGTGACTATAACGAGCTGTGCACCTGTGTGCTCATTACATGACTATGGACTGTATATCACATGACCATAGACTAACTTTATCCACTTGGTGTAAGCAGAATGAATGACAGCAAGAAGAGATCTAGAAAACCGTGAGGAATTGATACAGAAAGTATATTGGAAAATTGTATTTCTTTTTATTAGACAAACAATAAAATTTTTCTTTCAATATTGGTAGGAAAGTGGCCAACCCCTTTAAGCACTAAAACTTTAGAGTCATTTATGGAGTTCTATTATGTAGAAATGAAAAAGCATTTACATGAAAATACCACTTAACATAAAATCATGAAAAATTTGACTCCTTTTAGAATTCCCTAGTGGTCTAGGGTAATGGAGAGGTTAATTAATGTTAGTTTCTCTGATTGTACAGACTAGTGAAGTATATATACAGTCATATGAAAAAGTTTGGGCACCCCTATTAATCTTAATAATTTTTAGTTCTAAATATTTGGGTGTTTGCAACAGCCATTTCAATTTGATATATCTAATAACTGATGGACACAGTAATATTTCAGGATTGAAATGAGGTTTATTGTACTAACAGAAAATGTGCAATATCCATTAAACCAAAATTTGACCGGTGCAAAAGTATGGGCACCTCAACAGAAAATTGACATTAATATTTAGTAGATCCTCCTTTTACAAAAATAACAGCCTCTAGTCGCTTCCTGTAGCTTTTAATCAGTTCCTGGATGAAGGTATTTTTGACCATTCCTCTTTACAAAACAATTCCAGTTCAGTTAAGTTTGATGGTCGCCGAGCATGGACAGCCCGCTTCAAATTATCCCACAGATGTTCAATGATATTCAGGTCTGGGGACTGGGATGGCCATTCCAGAACATTGTAATTGTTCCTCTGCATGAATGCCTGAGTAGATTTGGAGCTGTGTTTTGGATCATTGTCTTGCTGAAATATCCATCCCAGGCGTAACTTCAAATTCGTCACTGATTCTTGTACATTATTCTCAAGAATCTGCTGATACTGAGTTGAATCCATGCGACCCTCAACTTTAACAAGATTCCCGGTGCCGGCATTGGCCACACAGCCCCAAAGCATGATGGAACCTCCACCAAATTTTACAGTGGGTAGCAAGTGTTTTTCTTGGAATGCTGTGTTTTTTGGACGCCATGCATAACGCCTTTTTGTATGACCAAACAACTCAATCTTTGTTTCATCAGTCCACAGGACCTTCTTCCAAAATGAAGCTGGCTTGTCCAATTGTGCTTTTGCATACCTCAGGCGACTCTGTTTGTGGCGTGCTTTCAGAAACGGCTTCTTTCGCATCACTCTCCCATACAGCTTCTCCTTGTGCAAAGTGTGCTGTATTGTTGACCGATGTACAGTGACACCATCTGCAGCAAGATGATGCTGCAGCTCTTTGGAGGTGGTCTGTGGATTGTCCTTGACTGTTCTCACCATTCTTCTTCTCTGCCTTTCTGATATTTTTCTTGGCCTGCCACTTCTGGGCTTAACAAGAACTGTCCCTGTGGTCTTCCATTTCCTTACTATGTTCCTCACAGTGGAAACTGACAGGTTAAATCTCTGAGACAACTTTTTTCCCCTGAACAACTATGTTGAACAATCTTTGTTTTCAGATCATTTGAGAGTTGTTTTGAGGAGCCCATGATGCCACTCTTCAGAGGAGATTCAAATAGGAGAACAACTTGCAATTGTCCACCTTAAATACCTTTTCTCATGATTGGATACACCTGGCTATGAAGTTCAAAGCTCAGTGAGGTTACAAAACCAATTTTGTGCTTCAGTAAGTCAGTAAAAAGTAGTTAGGAGTATTCAAATCAATAAAATGATAAGGGTACCCAAATTTTTGCACCGGTCAAATTTTGGTTTAATGCATATTGCACATTTTCTGTTAGTACAATAAACCTCATTTCAATCCTGAAATATTACTGTGTCCATCAGTTATTAGATATATCAAATTGAAATGGCTGTTGCAAACACCCAAATATTTAGAACTAAAAATGATTAAGATTAATAGGGGTGCCCAAACTTTTTCATATGACTGTATAGTCTGCCTATAGACCCCAGAATGGTGGGTAACTGCTTTTCAGGAACTGCAAACATAGGAACATGTTAGCAGCAAAATATATTTCTGGCAGTGCCACCCAAAAACATAATGATTGGTTCCCTGTGAAATTATTCCTGTCAATCCCTGTATATCACTGTAGAATAAATAGATACCATATAAGTAAATAGACGTTCCATATAATAGGGTAAGTTCTACAGCTCTCATATATGTGCCACTCATAGTGGCATGACACCTATACTAGATACAGCGGCAACCATGTAACAAATATCTAATGTTCCCTTTACAGTGACAGCCACTTTCCCTGTAGAATTCTAGATATGTACTAAATAGCAGTGTCAACCGCAACTTCTTCTTACTAATAACAATCCCACTCCCCTACGCTGTTAGTTATTTTATTGTTCTCTGTAAGTAATTCTTGTAATTTTGCGCCTATGTTAGAATTTGTAAATATGTGAATATAAAGCTCTGTGCTATTTTCATTCAATGGATATAGCCTAGTACTGCAGATGATCTATTGCTCTGTATTTAGAAATCACATATTCATTACATATGGTCTTATGACAATTGTAATATAGTGTAATTTAGAATGCATACTAGAAAAGAGATCTAATATCTGGACTGGCCAGGCATGTCGACCTTCCCCCTACAAAAAGAAAATGATCACTGGCAGCCATGTGCTTATGTTAATAAAGTCTACTTTGGGAGGAGCTAAAGGAAAACACCTGGACCATAGCAGGCATCAGGGAATTTTCTGGTTCCAGTGGAAGCGTCCTGTTTCATCTATAGATACAGCAGATTCCATTAACTAAACACTGACAAAAGCAAGGACAGAATCTTTTGACACAGCAAACAGTGGGGGTTTCTACATTAGGTACCTCTTCAGAAAATAAGTAATATTAGATATGAATTTGCTTATGAGCTGTGAAATGTATCTATGGATAAACAAGTGGAACTTCAGAGGAAGTCAAGTATATTAAAATAAAATCTCCTGCTATTAACAGTCATCGCCTATCCATAGGAATATTGCAGCAATGAAATGTTGTATGGGTTAATGGTCTGATATGTATATTTCTTACTTCATACAAACTGTAGCTGATATGGAAATGGTAGGATGAATCGTTATAAATATTATCAGTAGGAACTGCCCTTTAAGCAAAATTAGACATGATATATGGAAAAATAAAGTGGACAACCTATCCAGATGTCCACTAAATGTGAGTAGTGGACATTTTTATCATATGCAGTGCTTGCCTGCTGTTTACATTAAATACACAAAGTGGTTATGTTGGATTCCACATGCAGGTGCAGGCCCAGTGCACTCTGGATAGGGGATAAGTGTCCATAATGGCACAAAACCCCTTTAACTCATATATACTTCTATGGGTGTTACGGAAATGGCATAGAACTGCCCTCTTGGTTGTTTCTGTAATCCTAGTGACCTCAGGCCACTGTGGAAGATGGATATTCAAATCTCAACCACGAAAGACTAAGATGTGAATACCCCTTTACACCACAGTTAGGGTCAATGTTCAAAGTATACAATATGAATTTTTCCTATTGTATAACATTGGATTGCTTTATTCGTATTGCAAAGCATACACCTACATCACCAAGAAAACCCCAAGTACTGCCCAGTATACTTTTTTTTAAAGGGAATCAAACTGTGACCTATGTTTGTCAGTCTCACCAAATGTAATGCCCTTAGCCTAAAAAGGACTATAATCACTAGTAGGAAGGAAATGCTAGTATGTGCAGTACTGTCAAGCAGATCTTTAAATGTAGTATCTACTGTCAGCTATACAGTGCATCTTAAATCTAATATGTCCTGATACAACTCTTACAGGCATCTGTGACAACTGGATCTGTTTACCCAATGAAATTCAGATAGGAGATTTTCTACTATGTTTTAAGCAGGTGCCTCTGCCGTGTGCCTAACACTGACATCAACCCTCAGACCAGTATAACCACTCAATATACCAGTATATATGCTCACCCACTGCTTATTATGTGCTCTTATTGTCTAAAACATAAAAAGCTGATATTGTCCTCTTTTGATTTATACCTTATCTATTTGCAACCAGACCAATTGATTATTATTATATCTCATCTTTCATCTAGTGGCTTGTAGACAGACCATGTCCAGACCAGGAACATAGGACTTAGGCTCGGTTCACATCTGCGTTCGGGTTTCCGTTCGGGGAGTCCACTTGGGGACCCCTGAACGGAAACCTATACGCATAAAAAAGCAGTTTACCTGGGAAACCCACGGACCCCATAGACTATAATCGGTTCCGTGTGGTTTCCGCTCGGTTTCTGCACGAAACATGCGGAAACATGCAGAGAGGAAAGTGCTGCTTTGTGCGGAAACCGAGCGGAAACCACACGGACCCCATTATAGTTTATTGGGTCCGCGGATTTCCCAGGTTTATGCGTATAGGTTTCCTTTCGGGGGTCCCCAAGTGGACTCCCTGAACGGAAACGGGAATGCAGATGTGAACCGGGCCTTAATCCAATACTTTTCTAAGGATGTGTGTGGTGCCCATAATTGTGATCTTCTGCATTTTTTGGTCATTATTGATGACCAGATTTTTTCAAATCCTTTTTTGATGGTGACTAGAGCTCGGACCTCTACAGGCACAATTCTGACTTTGGTCCTCCACATTCTGCTTTCCATTTCAATCTCAAGCTCTTTGTACTTCATGAATTTCTTTGCTTCTTTCAGCATGATGTACTGGTCAGTGTTTTTCTTTTTATATCATGAAGCACAATGTCAGGACGATTTGCAGAAATAGTATGATCTGTTTGCAATGCCATGTCCCACATGATGGTTACTTCACCTATATTAACAATCGTGTAAGACACATGCTCATGCCATGGTCTACTCATTATTAACACTACATTATTTAATTCTGTTATTTTATGGAAAAAAATAATATGTATATATATATATATATATATATATATATATATATATATATACAGTACAGACCAAAAGTTTGGACACACCTTCTCATTCCAAGAGTTTTCTGTATTTTCATGACTATAAAAATTGTAGATTCACACTGAAGGCATCAAAACTATGAATTAACACATGTGGAATTATATACTTAACAAAAAAGTGTGAAACAACTGAAAATATGTCTTATATTCTAGGTTCTTCAAAGTAGCCACCTTTTGCTTTGATTACTACTTTGCACACTCTTGGCATTCTCTTGATGAGCTTCAAGAGGTAGTGACCTGAAATGGTCTTCCAACAGTCTTGAAGAAGTTCCCAGAGATGCTTAGCACTTGTTGGCCCTTTTGCCTTCACTCTGCGGTCCAGCTCACCCCAAACCATCTCGATTGGGATCAGGTCTGGTGACTGTGGAGACCAGGTCATCTGGCGTAGCACCCCATCACTCTCCTTCTTGGTCAAATAGCCCTTACACAGTCTGGAGGTGTGTTTGGGGTCATTGTCCTTGTGAAGAATATCGCCTTGCCCAGCCGCCTGGCACGCCTGCGATCAAACTTCTTTCTTAACCTCCCACTCACACACCGCGAGTAGACCGGGTCATAGGATAGAACAAAACGAGCGATATAAATTTTATATTTTTAATAACCCAAGTGGGTCGGTATGAATTAATAGCATATACAGAAATATACAATATTAATATGATCAAGCATAAACATACAAGCAAAAGAGCGATGATACCGTACATAAACAAAAAAGGGAAAATAAAATATAGAATGTTACCTGAGCCAACAGCTCTGTCTTAGCTGTGACTCTTACAGCTTCCACACAAAAGACTCAACAACTCACTCTAGCCAGTGTGAAGAACCTAGTCCAGCCCCACCCTTCACCCCCCACAGCCAGCCCTCTATGCTGGTTAGAAGGAAAGATGGGTGCCTGGGTTAGTTGTAGGTCATTAGCCCACCCTCCCCCCTTTGGACATCTGGGATATCACACTGACGGGCCAGACAGGCCCTCTCTCCATGGTATGCACATAAAACCATTGGAGCGAATTGATCACCAATGTAAACACAGCTTTACACTCCTACAGATATGTGACTGATACGAATGAGGAATGATACATGTCCAAGAAAGATACATAAATTGAGGCTCTCATCATCACACCTCCCCCTTTTAGAGCGTGTCGGGAGGAAGGAGGAGCCTCTGTTCCTCTTCCACCCGCACCTCCGCAGCCTCACCCCGCCGAGACAGGCCATCGGCATTGCCATGGGCCTGGCCAGGCTTGTGCCGGATGTCATAGTTGTATTGCTGCAGCACCAGGCTCCAACGTAACAACCGTCCATTCTGACCCGCAACACGTTTGATCCAGGGGGTTGTGATCCGTCACCACGGTGAAGTGGCGCCCATACAAGTAAGGCTGCAGATGCTGCAAGGCCCAAACAATTGCTAGGCATTCCTTCTCCACTGTGGCGTAGGCCACCTCCCGCGGCAGTAGCTTTCAGCTGAGGTACTGCATCGGGTGCTCTTGCCCCACTGAGTCAAGCTGGCTCAGTACGGCACCGAGTCCGTAGGTGCTGGCGTCAGTCTGTAGACAAACGGGCGTGACTCATCGTACGCCTGAAGTACAGGTGTGTTCGCCAGGGCCGCCTTCAGGGCCTGGAAGGAGCGCTCGCAAGCATCTGTCCACTGGACAGTTTGCGGCAACTTCTTCTTGGTGAGGTCCGTCAAGGGGGCAGCCAGAGCACTATAGTTCGGTACGAACTTCCTATAGTACCCTGCCGTACCCAGGAAAGACATCACCTGTCGCTTGGTCCGGGGGGTTGGCCGGGACGTAATTACATCCAGCTTTTCAGGTTCTGGTTTCAGGGTTCCCCCACCTACCCGGTGTCCCAGGTATTGGACCTCGCGCATGCCCAGCTGACACTTTTCTGGTTTGATGGTCAAGCCCGCACTGTGGATCCGCCTCAGCACCTGCGCCAGGTGCTGTAGGTGTTCCTCCCAAGTGGAGCTGAAGACGGCAATGTCATCCAGGTACGCAGTGGCAAACCCTTCGCATCCCGTCAGTAGGGAGTTGACCATCCTCTGGAAAGTGGCAGGGGCATTCTTCATGCCGAATGGCATGACAGTGGACTCGTACAGTCCGAAAGGGGTGATAAAGGCCGATCGCTCCTGGGCCTGAGGGGACAGGGGAATCTGCCAGTATCCCCGACTCAAGTCCATGATGGACAAGTACTGGGCCTTACCTAACCGGTCAAGCAGGTCGTCGATGCGCGGCATGGGGTACGTGTCGTCGACTGTAACCGCATTAAGTTCCCTGTAATCTACACAGAACCGGGTGGTCTGGTCCTTTTTGGGCTCAAGAACCACAGGTGAAGCCCATGCACTGTGAGAGGGCTGAATCACCCCCAGGTCCAGCATCTCGTCAGTCTCCTTGCGCATCTGGACCTGTACCTCCGAGGAGACGCGATATGGCGACCGCCGGATAGGGGCATGATTCCCGGTATCCACATGGTGAATGGCCTGGTCAGTTCTCCCGGGCTTCGCGGAGAACAGACCAGGTAGGGAGTGCAAAACTCCATCCAGCTGGGACAGCTGGGCCTCAGCCAGAAGGGGATTCACCTGTGCCTTCTTGTTGGACCCATCCTCCTGAAAATGAGCAAGCAAGTCAACAAGGTCTTCTTCTTCCCCCTCCTCTAGCAGACTGCATACCGGAAAGGCACTAGCTTCCCGGTCATGATGATCCTTCATCATGTTGACATGGAAGACCTTATGCCTGTTCCGGCCTGGATCAACAGTGACCAGGTAGCTGACGCTGTTGACCTGCTGGTGCACGACGTATGGACCGGTCCATTTCGCCTGAAGCTTGTACTGGGGCTCAGGGATTAGGACCCATACTTTCTGCCTCGGCTGGTATGTTCTCTCACGGGCATTCTGATCATACCAGCGCTTCTGGTCAGCCTGAGCCTGGACCATGTTGTCATGCACCAGCTGCGCCATAGCCTGCATTTGGTCACGGAATCGCAGGACATACTCCACAACTGGCACACCTTGGATGGCCGTTTCTCCTTCCCAGGACTCTTTCACAAGAGTTAGGGGCCCATGTACACGTCTCTCGTACAAGAGCTGAAAGGGGGAGAACCCCGTTGAGGCTTGAGGCACCTCCCGGTAAGCGAACAGCAGGTGCGGGAGATAAGGCTCCCAGTCGCGCCCGTGGGACTCGACTAACATCCTGAGCATCTGCTTCAGGGTGCCATTGAACCGTTCACACAGGCCATTGGTCTGTGGGTGATACAGGCTGGACACCAGATGTTGCACCTCTGTTACCTTACACAGGCCTTGCATCAAGGCAGACATGAACTGGGTACCTTGGTCTGTGAGCATCTCTCTGGGAAATCCAACACGGGAGAAGATGCCTACCAGAGCCTTGGCCACTACATCAGCCCGGGTGGAAGACAGAGCGACAGCTTCCGGGTACCTAGTAGCGTAGTCTACTACCGTTAATATGAAACATTTCCCGGTGCGACTGGGAATGGACAGGGGTCCAATGAGATCCACAGCCACCCGCTGGAAAGGTTCGGTTATGATGGGCATAGGGATCATTGGGGCTTTTGAGCCTTGCCCCGCCTTGCCCATCCTCTGACAAGTGTCACATGAACGGCAGTATTTAGCTACATCTGTCCCCATTTTAGGCCAGTAGAATAAGTGGCTGAGGCGAGCCTTGGTCTTAGCAATGCCCAGGTGGCCTGCCAGTGGAATATCATGAGCAATCCGCAACAATTCCACCCGATAGGGTTGGGGTACCACCAAATGTTTCTCCCTAAGCCGACTTTCTTTTCCCTTTGTGGGGATCGTTTCCCGGTACAACCTCCCTTGCTCCCAGTACACGCGGTCCTTGTCCGACTCCAAGGGAGGTTGATCAGCATGCTCCTTCAATGCGCCCAGACTGCGGTCAGCTTGGACAGCGTCCCTGAACTCCTGACTGGAACCAGACAGAAGAGATGTGCATGTCATATACCCGCCGGGCTCCTCCGGCTCCAGTGTGGGGAGGCTTGTCACGGCGGCCTCAGTGCCATCTCCGGGTGACAGAGGGAACGGCTCAGGGGTCGGAGTGCCTTCCACCCCTCTAGCACTCTGGCTGCGGGTTACCACCGCAACACCAGCAGTCCGTTTCTCATCCGGATCGGCCCTGAGATCCCCGTGACCCACCTGACCACCTGGCACATTGTCCTCAGTTGGGGTTGCCCCCAGCATCTCAGAAGAGCTACCCTGTATACCTGCAAGGCAAGAATTAGCAATTACATTGACATTGCATTCATTCATTGATTCACAGTGAACTGCATGGGTGAATGGCTGAGCCTGGGTCACACTGAGGGGGCCATCATCACCCGCAGATGTGGGCGGGGCTACAGCCAGGTCAGCATTCCACAATGCCTCATTCACAGGCTCACTGATTACTTTAGCTGGGCACACAGCAAGGGGAGACAAAATGCTGACCCCTCCCTCTGCCTGCGTGACAGGCTTCAACACCACATTAAAATCATCCTTCAGTACAGACATTTTGTCACAGCGAGGTGGGGCTACTCCCACCCCATATTGGGACACCAAGGGCCCCAAATCTCTTCCCAATAGTACATTGGCAGGCAGATCAGACATTAGCCCCACATCACGCATCCCTTTTCCCGCACCCCAGTCCAAATTGACGCAAGGCATGGGCACAGTTACGCATTCTTGTCCAATACCCCTCAGGGTCAGAGTCTTTCCAGGGATAATACTGTCCGCAGGGACCAAGTCAGGTTGCACCAGAGTAACATCCGCCCCAGTGTCCCGAAATCCCATGACCACTTTACTCCCGACAATGACCAGTTGACGGTTGGCATCGGATTCCAACCCCTCCCTCCCCACCAAGTATACAGATGGGCCAGCTGCCGTGGCTGGGGAAACAGGGGGGTTCTTAGAGCGGTTGGGGCACTCCGCCTTGAAATGTCCTGGCTGGTTACAGGCATGACACCGCCGGACCTCTCCTTGGGATTTAGAGGTGGTCCCTGGGGCACCCAGAATTCTTGGGACAGGGGGAAGTAGAGGGGGCACCCGGGACAGAGTTTGTCTTACCCCACTTGGAGACCGCAGGCTGTGGTGAACTCCAGCTTTGCCCCTCCTTCCCGCTTGGGGGTCTCTGCAGTGTGGCTCCTCTCTTGATCCCTTGCTCCCTGGTGGACACATAGTCGTCAGCAATCTCTGAAGCCTTGTCTGCTGTTTTGGGTTTCCAATCACACACGAACTGGCGGACCTCCAGAGGGCACACCTGGAGAAATTGTTCCTTTATCATAAGATCCCCAATTCCCTCAAACGTGGTGACAGTAAGTCCTTTGATCCACTGCCAGAATGTAGCCTGTAAGTGGTGCAGAACATCCGCATAGCTCTCTGTGGGACCCCGCTGTATATTCCGGAACTTTTTGCGGTACACCTCCGGCGTGAGCCGGTATCTCCGGATCAGCGCCGCTTTGATGGTCTCATAGTCCGCGTCCTCTGGTAAGCTCGTGAAAACATCCAGGCCTTTTCCCTTCAGCCGGGGAGACAGGTAACGGGCCCATTCTGCCTGGGGAATATGATGCTGCTTACACATCCGCTCAAATCCCCGCAAGAACGAGTCCAAGTCCCCGTTATCTTCCAAGATTGGAAAGTCCTCAGATCGGATCTTTAGTGCTCGGGCTCCTGGAGTAGGTGCAGGGGAAGGTTGCGCCTGCTGGCCAAGTTCCAGCTTTTTTAGCTCAACCTGATGCTCCCTCTCCGCCCGACGCTCTGCAGCAACAGCCTCTCTTTCCGCCCGGCGCTCTGCAGCAGCAGCAGCGGCCTCTCTCTCCGCCCGACGCTCTGCAGCAGCGGCAGTGGGCTCTCTCTCCGCCCAGCACTCTGCAGCTTCAGCAGCTTGGTACTGGCGGATCACCTTCAGACGGGTGCTATAGTCACTGGCGTCTATCTGCTGTAAGGCCATTTGCAAGTATAAGTCTGTTACCCCAACAGAACTGGGGCTACTGGTCCCTCCAGGCACAGTTACCTCTGGGGTCAGGGCACCTGCTGAACTGTCTGGCATGGTGATGTTTTCTTGTGCCAGCTCCTCAGGACTCTGCTCCTCGTCCTGCTCAGCTGCAGCACTTTCCATATCAGCCATCTGCTCAGCGTTTGTATCAGTCAGTTGCTGATGTCCCCTGACTCCACTTCTCAGAGTCCGAGACATCCACTGGAAGTTGTTGCCAAATAAAAGATAGGACAGAAAAAAGAAGAAGGGAGGGAACAGTACTGTACCAAACTTTCACTGTATTTTAAGCTTGATCTCATACCGCGCTCGTTCCATAGGATTGCCACAATCCCCAGTGTCTGCGTGATACCATGCCCACACACTGTTACCCTAAGATCCCACAACGCTGCCACCACTGTGATGAATATCACCTCGCCCAGCCGCCTGGCACGCCTGCGATCAAACTTCTTTCTTAACCTCCCACTCACACACCGTGAGTAGACCGGGTCATAGGATAGAACGAAACGAGCGATATAAATTTTATATGTTTAATAACCCAAGTGGGTCGGTATGAATTAATAGCATATACAGAAATATACAATATTAATACGATCAAGCATAAACATACAAGCAAAAGAGCGATGATACCGTACATAAACAAAAAAGGGAAAATAAAATATAGAATGTTACCTGAGCCAACAGCTCTGTCTTAGCTGTGATTCTTACAGCTTCCACACAAAAGACTCAACAACTCACTCTAGCCAGTGTGAAGAACCTAGTCCAGCCCCACCCTTCACCCCCACAGCCAGCCCTCTATGCTGGTTAGAAGGAAAGATGGGTGCCTGGGTTAGTTGTAGGTCATTAGCCCACCCTCCCCCCCTTTGGACATCTGGGATATCACACTGACGGGTCAGACAGGCCCTCTTTCCATGGTATGCACATAAAACCATTGGAGCGAATTGATCACCAATGTAAACACAGCTTTACACTCCTACAGATATGTGACTGATACGAATGAGGAATGATACATGTCCAAGAAAGATACATAAATTGAGGGTCTCATCATCACAGTCCTGTTGAAAAATAAATGATGGTCCAACTAAACGCAAACCGGATGGAATAGCATGCCACTGCAAGATGCTGTGGTAACCATGCTGGTTCAGTATTCCTTCAATTTTGAATAAATCCCCAACAGTGTCACCAGCAAAGCACTCCCACACCATCACACCTCCTCCTCCATGCTTCACGGTGGGAACCAGGCATGTAGAGTCCATTCGTTCACCTTTTCTGCATCACACAAAGACACGGTGGTTGGAACCAAAGAGCTCAAATTTGGACTCATCAGACCAAAGCACAGATTTCCACAGGTCTAATGTCCATTCCTTGTGTTCTTTAGCCCAAACAAGTCTCTTCTGCTTGTTGCCTGTCCTTAGCAGTGGTTTCCTAGCAGCTATTTTACCATGAAGGCCTGCTGCACACAGTCTCCTCTTAACAGTTGTTGTAGAGATGTGTCTGCTGCTAGAACTCTGTGTGGTATTGACCTGGTCTCTAATCTGAGCTGCTGTTAACCTGCGATTTCTAAGGCTGGTGACTCGGATGAACTTATCCTCCGCAACAGAGGTGACTCTTGGTCTTCCTTTCCTGGGGCGGTCCTCATGTGAGCCAGTTTCTTTGTAGCGCTTGATGGTTTTGGCCACTGCACTTGGGGACACTTTCAAAGTTTTACCAATTTTTCGGACTGACTGACCTTCATTTCTTAAAGTAATGATGGCCACTCGTTTTTCTTTACTTAGCTGCTTTTTTCTTGCCATAATACAAATTCTAACACTCCATTCAGTAGGACTATCAGCTGTGTATCCACCTGACTTCTGAACAACACAACTGATGGTCCCAACCCCATTTACTGTATAAGGCAAGAAATCCCACTTATTAAACCTGACAGGGCACACCTGTGAAGTGAAAACCATTTCAGGTGACTACCTCTTGAAGCTCATCAAGAGAATGCCAAGAGTGTGCAAAGCAGTAATCAAAGCAAAAGGTGGCTACTTTGAGGAACCTAGAATATAAGACATATTTTCAGTTGTTTCACACTTTTTTGTTAAGTATATAATTCCACGTGTGTTAATTCATAGTTTTGATGCCTTCAGTGTGAATCTACAATTTTTATAGTCATGAAAATACAGAAAACTCTTGGAATGAGAAGGTGTGTCCAAACTTTTGGTCTGTACTGTATATATGTTTTGGGAAGGTAGCTCGATAGCAGCAATGGTGCGGACCCAACTAGTCAGAGACAGGGACACAAAATCTGTAGCAAACAGGTTTATTTAGAAAAACAGCAAAATAAATAAACCTTTACTTCAGGTACAAGGTAAAATACATCAGGCAAAAGATCTCAAACAAAACCCTGCTCGTCCGAGCATTAACTAAACAATAAGGTACTAACTGTACTTGCGGCTTACTACCAAACCACACGAATAAACAAAATAGCCTCCTCTCACTCCCAGGATCTGCCCTGAAGTGTAGGCTCAGCAGTCTTTTATGGCCCAGTAATGAGCCCAGGATACACACCTGTCAGAAAGCTGGGGCTGATATACCTGGACTCCAGCACTCTGCCTGTCACCTGCTCACTATATATATATATATATTTATACTATAAAATAATAATTCTGAATATAATAATATTGTCAATCATGATAATGATAATCAGTAACAATTACATAATTATATCATTTAGTGATCAAGATGCCATAAGGAGAGAGCAGCAAATACAACACTTTAATATATGCTTATCTTATAAACATATACACTTAGCACAATATGTACACACAGATTTATACATGCTTGTTCCGGAGGTCGGTGAGGCAGGCAATTATTTTCAGACATGCTCTTTTATAAGAGGAAACATCATAATATAGACTGCAGAAAGTCATTGGCTCCTGGAATGAAAGAATTGAAAAATGGCTCTGCAGTGACCTAGCTATGGGTTCATGGTAGTGGCTGACGTGTATCTGACCTCATCATGTCTGATGGGAAGAGGGAAGTTATGGAGCATCCTTGCATGAAGGAGAAAAGGTCAGAGATGAGAGCTGTGGGAGGGTTTTGCATTTTACATAAGTAATTTTATGGGTATGTTGGGGGTTGGTAATGTAAGACTAGGTTCTTCTGTCTTTTAGCAGCGAAGAGGGGGGAGCTATTGACTGTAAGCTCCTGCTTCTGATATCTGTTCTTGGTTGCTCATAGGATCTCCTACCACAAGGGGGTAGACAGAACTCACACAAGCATTAAGCACTCTCAAGCGTAGCTTTATCTAGGAGACAGAGGCGGGTGTACAGCTGATAGAGTAGCATCCCATGGCTCTGTAGCACTGACACTGCCTGCTGAGGGACCCCCTGAGATATCTACATCTGATCCCTCCTCTGCTTCATCGTCACATAGAGAAAGAACTGAAACCAATTCACCTCTGAACCCCAGGTAAGGGAGGGTGAGGGGCTGGCAGAGCTGCATTTATAAGGAGCTTCATCACAGCTGCTCCATCTGTCTGACATTTTCCTCTGCCTTTTTTCACACTTGAAGACAGTCTGTTCCAGAAAAGCGACAGCACCTGCGATAAGATTGGGTCTGAGAAGGTAAGTGTTTGTATTTATAATTTCCTTATAAGGTTGATTGTATTGTTGCCCAACTAAACCTGTTTGCAGGGCCCCTAGGACATGAGGGAGTGGGGGTAGTTGTATCTGTCATGGGCGAAAAAGCATTGGCTGTTCTCATCTGCATCATGCCTGGGGAGACAATTCCTGGTCCTTCTACTAATGTCTCTTTTTACGCTTAATGATATAAGGAGACCCAGAATATAATTTGTTCTCATTATGTTCTTGGTAACAGATGAAATTTCCTGATGCTTAGTGAGGGTGGAACTGAGGTGTCCTCAGGGCAATTTCTGGTCTGTCATCATCTGTTGTCTCTTCAATAATCGCAAGATGGACAAACCGAAGTCTGCTTTTTCATCCTTTCCACTATAGTATATTTAGTGTTCTGTTTTTCTTAAATCACATCTCCATCTTTTGCTCATGAAAACTGCAATGCTTGTGTACAGGGTAATGCTGGGATTGCAGCACCTCCCCCTCATACCCTTCCTCCTTTATTTTGCGGTGGAAAAAAAAATCCCAGGTTTCAAGGACATGAGGCCAATCTCATAGAATTATGTTGCTTGTATAATTATACAAAAAAAAAACCTGTTCAGTACATTGTTAAAATATACCATGTACATACACCTTGCAGATATACTCAGTCAGTATATGTGTATGTGTGTATTTGCATCTTTATGTATGTGCATATTTTAGTATCTCTAACAAAGATCTCAACAGATGCTCATATACACCGATCATTGTGAATATTTCTACTTGATACATACTGTCTATTCCTCTTATATTACATTATATATTATGGATGTCTTTTATATTTAATGATTTCCCTAATAATATAAATCATAGGTATATACATATTTTATATATATATATATATATATATATATATATATATACACACACACACACACACACACACACATACATATATATATATATATATATATATATATATTACACACATAAACCTATATATTAGATGTGCACATTTATATATCTAGAATAAGATATGTAACATGTATTTTCCCCGACTCATTGTCCTCCCCTGTTCTATCAGAGCAAGGAATGTACTAATCTGATGTGAGTAGGGGTAGCTTCCTATTTGAAAAGCAGGTCAGAGTGAGCTGCAGGGGCTTCTGCTATCATTCTGCTTCCTGTGCTTACACACTACTAAGCTGCTGCCTCCTCTCCCTCCTCTCTGCAGACTGCAACAGATCAGAATGGATGTGCTTATGAAAGGCTTGTCCAAAGCAAAAGAAGGGGTGGTGGCTGCTGCTGAGAAAACCAAGCAAGGGGTAGCAGAAGCTGCAGAAAAGACCAAGGAAGGTGTTCTATATGTGGGTAAGTATCCCTGACTGGTGCTCCACAAGTGACTGCTGTCTTTAATGATCTGTCTGGTGGCTTGACTTGTTTGTTTAGTCCTTCAATGTAGTCCAGAGTAAAAATTATCATATTCATTATATCCTTAAGTGACTTGAGAATTTATATCTGACTATATGGAACAAATGTAATCATTTCTGAGTAAGGGGCCATAAATACATAGAATAAATGAAAGAATGTCATAGGAAGCAAGTGGTTACACTGAATAATAAGGAGCTGTCCAGTGCTGAAAGCTTCCAAGAACACTGGATATTCTTAAAGAGGTTTTCACACTAACGCTTCCTGTATCCACAGGGGGTAAGGGGGTATGTTTTGGCATTTCTGAGATTCCAGCAGTTGTATCCCCAACAATCAGATACTTTTCCCTGTATCTGCAATAGATAAGAAACATGTGAATGTGGCTTTAAGGCTGGCTATATTTATTTGCTACTACAGTATATTCCTGTGTTTTGGGTCCTTATCGTACATCCCTTAATCCTAAAGGTTCAGAGTGGTAGTTGCTGGATGGACATTCGTTAAAGGGATTTTCCTCATTAAAGAGATATATCCCCTATTTACAAGATATAAGTGTCTGGTCACTGGGGGGTCCAACCATGGTGACACCCAGTGCTCATGAGAATTGGGGTCTGTGAGTGTTGCTGAGTGCCCCATATGAGTGGAGTCAAGGTGAGCATGCATGGCAACTACCCCATTCGCTTCTTTGAGCAATCTCCAGCAGTCTTATAGAAGTGAATATTGAGTGAATGGTGGCCATGCATGTGGGTGACTGATCCATTCACATGGTGCACTCAGGGGCATTTTCAGACCTCCATTCTCCTGATCCCTGAGCATACCAGTAATCAGCCCCTCAGCAATCACTGTGAATAGGGAATAAGTTAGGAAAACCCCTTTAAACTGTTTGCTAAATATTAGAAGAAAGGGTCTGCTTTTTCCCTAGAAAAAAAAACACTCCTGTCTGTAGAAGTGAAAATCTGTAAAACAAAACCTGGATTTTATCAATGGATCAGTAGACACGGGTACGTTGTACATAAAAGGTTTGTCTGATGTTGGGCCGGTAGGTGAGATGCAGGTAATGTAATTTCTACCACTCCTGCCCATTAACAGAGATATTCGGAAAGTAAGGTATATTTTTAGATAATATATTCTTCCTTTACACTTAAATATAGATGTATCTACACTTTGGTTCCATTTTTTCACATTCAGGGAGATTCATGACTTGTGTCATATGATGTGAAAATCATGCATAATCTACCCATTTATCAAAAAGGTGGACGTGATGTGATAGATTTGTAAAGTGCATCACTTCATGGGTGGTGTACAAATAAACTAATATCTTCTAGCTATAATTTGTCATTGCTTTTTAATACAGTTGCTGTATTTTATGTAACTTCATAGCCACATCAAGTTTTTATACACTACCAAAATTTTTAATGTTACAGTAAAATAATACATTTGCGAACACTATATAAACCATTTTTTGCACAATTCTGAAGATGAATGTGTTCACCGTGAGTAGAAAATGATATTCTATGCTCTGAGAAAGTCGGTTTAAAGTAGTCACTTTCCCTAAAGTTATTGACCCATTCATATGGTCACATAAAATCCAAGAAACATGGTCCATGTGATGGCCACATTTCCTGGACTGACAGTGACTCATCTGAACTGAACTCACAGCATTGTAGTGATTTATGATGCTGTGAGTTCCCCATACTTCTGTGGATCTAAAGTCCTGTACTTAAAGCATTACTTCAGAACAGGAAAGTAGACCCTCAGTAATTTGGGAACTCACAGCATCATAAATCACTAGGATACTGTGAGTTAAGAAGACCTGTGGTCAGCCTGGAAAATGTAGCCGTAACAGCTATCTGAAGGAGCCCTAAGCATGTATTCTCTGCTCTGGTTGTTAGAAATGTGGAATGTGAAAGCTTCCTACAAGTTGGGATATCTGAGCATAAAAACACATTAAAAATATAGCCATCATTAAGTACACATCTTTACATAGAATGTATGTATCCACATGCACAGACACAGTTCCATAGAAAATCATTAACCTTCAGTATATAAAGCACAGCAGGTTCTATGCTGATATTGCCCACAACACCACCGTACTGAAAAGGAGAAGTGCTAACCACAAACATCGTGCTGCCCTATATAGTTATATATGGATGTTTACTGTCTTCATGCTCTTATATAGTTTTTGGATAGAAATGTTGTTTTAAGCATTCCTGCTGCCAGTCTGTTTATATCTAGGGGTTCAATATTTAATATATATCAGACAAAGCTTTTTGGTGATTAACTGTACTTGACATTTCCAAAAATTGGAACAAATACAAGATGCAATTGAGCTATTCATTTGTAATGACATATCCATATCAAGCAGTATAATGCGCACTATAGCTTGGTTCATATTGTTCATGCTATCAGTGAAAACAACTGTGTGTTAATTCTATATTAGTAATGAGTGGATTACTGTACATAAGTGTTTTATTGTACATCTTCTACTGAATAACTCCCCAGCATATATTATACGATTATGCAAATCCCAGTTTATAAACAAGTGATTTTTCACAGTATGCATTCACACCTACATGACAAGAGAGGTGCAAGCTAAGCTTGAGAGCAGCATATCTCAATAATTAACCATTGCAAGGACAACATATAAAGTATATACATATCATTCCACCACAATAGGGCAAAGCAACCAATAAGAATTGATTAAGTTATTGGCAAGATGGTGTTTATTACCTTAATAAGCTCCAGCCGTGCATGTCCTTGAGTGTCACTTTTGTGTACATATGTAATGATTTCTTGAAATCCTCAGCTGTTCTTTCTGGGTGAACATGGGTTAATTATAGTTAATCTTAGTGGCTCTTTGTGTATAGCTGACTCTGAATCCCTCTGGGCCTATTGGATAAAATGCTGAACCAAATTAAATGGTCGCTATCAAGGTCTATTTCAGGAGCTCCTTGTTATACAGACAAGCAATGTTTTCTGTCATAAGTGAGTGGTGCTCAGTGATGGTTTTAGATGAAATGATGTTTTGCTTAGTTGCTGTTTATTCTGCTAGAGTTTTTCTGGACATACTTTAGTCCAAATTAAGTTGTGACTCTTTTACATGCACTTTTGTTTGTTTATAGAGGACCTCTCACCACCTCCACAAACTCCTGTTCTTAGCATCATTTAATAGGCGCTGATTCTACTACAGTTGGAATTTTTTTTCTCTAGCCCCCACCATTCCTGAGCAATCAGTGCTGTTAGTTTTGATTAGACTTTGTGCTAGCAGGTGTGATGTTTCAGGCAGGAGTGGGAAAGTGGGCGTGATTGACACTTTCCAATCAGAGGTGAACAATGTCTGAGCCCATACAATTTTTGTAGGTTTGTATACATGTAACTGATTAGTCTAGGGCTACACAGCGACTTTGGCCACGACTCCTTTTGCACGGCTAAACATTGCCAGGTCACCCTGTGACTTCTTTACTAATGTTATTGAGTGGAGTCAATTTTTTATGCAACTAGAAGTCGTGGTCACAGCACAGTATGGGTTGTAATGCACCACTATTCACTAATGATAGTTGCAAGGCATCCCAATGATCTATGTTACGTTGCGGCCATAGTCACCATGTGCCCCTAGCCTTAGATTTATTAAAATTACCCTCCAGTCAAAATAGAAAATTTGACTATAAATGTATGGTGTCCTCCTCATAAGCAACCTCACTGATTCTGCTTTATGGTCCCCCATTTGCATCTTCACAAATTGGCTACTATAGTATCAGACTACCCTATACACAGCATGTTACGGCATATTTGGACACAAAGCTTCCCCTCCTCATATGGACCATTGCTAATGATGATGCTGTCTGTGTATTCCCATATAATTCTTGATACATGGTTTCCAGCTGTAGTGGAAGAGCTGATTCTCAAACACATCTGCAGCTAGAACAGTGTAACAAGACCGCCATGGGTTCATCCTTCATGTCTGAAGACACTGTGCATAAGGTAGTCTGAGACTGTGGTGAAGATGTAAATAGGGGACTGAAATATCAATCGGGCTGAAATGTGAATGGCAGCAGGATCATTTATGAAGAGGGCATAGTACTATGACTGTACATTTGCTATGCATAGTCAAATTTTCACTTTGACTGGAGGGTCTCCCTAATGAGAGGTCCTGGGTACACATTGATAACAGCATAGTTTAGAAAGTACTTAAAGGAGTTGTCCAGTTTCTGACAAATATTGAGAGACAAATAGTATTGTTTGTACAATGAAAATACAATTTTTCAATATACTTTCTGTATTAATTTCTCATGGTTTTCTAGATCTATGCTTGCTGTCATTCATTCTGCTAACTTCCAGTGACTAGAAATCAGTCCATAGTCATGTGATATACAGTCCATGGTCAGGTGATGAACACACAGGTGCACAGTTCCTTACCAAGCAGATGTCCGATTTCTTAGCTGTGACTATAACAAGCTGTGCACCTGTGTCCATTACATGACCATGGGCTGTATATCACATCACCATGGACTGCATGTCACATGACCATGGACTGATTTTTATAGACTAGAAGTAATCAGAATGAATGACAACAAGCAGAGATCTAGAAAATCAAGAGGAATTAATACAAAATGTATATTGGAAAATTGTATAACTTTTCATTATACAAACAATAACATTTGTCTCTCAGTATTTGCCTAAAACTGCGCATCCCCTTTACTGTGGTAGTATTGGCTTCCTCTTGAGATGCAGTTGGATTGTTTGGGTTTCTGAGGCTAGGTTTACATCTGCCATGGATTAAAGAGCGGATTCTGCCCCCAAATCTGTGGCAGATTCCGTCCCGAATCTGCCTCCCATTGCTTTCAGTGAGAGGCATAGAACCCATCAAGAAAAAAAAATCAGCGTCCTGCACAATCTTGCCATGGATTCTGCGGCTTGGGAGTCCCTGCCAATTAGGCCCATTCATCTGGGCCTAATCAGCGGAGGAAAGCCGCAACGGAATGCCGATGACCTGCATCCCACGTGGGCAATCCCATAGCTGAATTTCTCTTCATTTTCCGCCGTGTGAACCTAGCCTCAATCTCCAGGGCATATGTTCAACACAACCTCTACACCTCCTATGGTCATGCCATTGACTCACAGTAGGCCCACTGGTGGGCAACAAACCCAAGACACATCAGTCCAACACTGGATCTGTTTTTAACCAATGGAATCTGAAGCATAATGGGAACTAGCTTATCCTTTCAAATTTATTTTGAACCTTGAGGTTTCTTGAGATTTTTATTTGGATAGAATTACGTTGCATACTTTGCTATTCTTCCCACCCCAAAAACAGCAAAAATATGATAGAGCAGATACTGAGAGAAACCAATTGATCCTGTTTCATAGCAAAAAAACTCCCTTTGAAATTAAAGAGGATCCTAAATTCCCTCAACTTTTTGTAAATAGAACTCAAGTAAAACTAAATTAAAGTACAGCTGTATGCAATGTATGGCTAGAGAGCACTGACCACCCCCCACAAACACACACAGGTACACACATATACGGAATATGGCAACCCAAAGAATAGTACTGCCCTCCAGTACTATTTACCAACAGAAACCTGGACAATCTTTTTAGAGGTTGCTCACTGCCCTGCAGTAATAAGGTTGTAAGGTTGTAACAATATCAATAACTTCATTATCTCCTCTTACTTTTGCAGGCAGCTATGTAAATCTGGATCTGTGGAAGTGTTTTGTTCCCTAAGGAGGACATATCAGCTCATGTAAATGAGATCAATATAGAAACTGTTATAAATAACTGCTTGCGCTTGGCCGCAATAATGCTGGATTCCTCTGCCTAGGTTTAAGCCAAGTAATGTTCCATAGACAGAATATAATATCTAATAATAAGATAGTGGGCTAATTCATTCTGTTTATCTTAAAGGGGATCCCCGTATAGCTCAGATATACCATAATGTATTGATTGGTATGGGTCATAACTCTGGGATCCTCACATATGAAATGGGTCTCCTAAATACCCACTAGTTATACAAGGAACCGAAAAACAGCTGCATTCAAATGAACAGGGATTTGCAGCAGTTTTCTGCACAATGTGAGGGTAAACCGAGTAAAGACACCACAGAACTTAAAGAGAGTCTGTCAGCAATAAATTGGATATATAACAGTATAAATGCTTCCTTTGTAGTTCCAATTCCTTTTAAAGCCACTCTTGACTTTGTCTCAAAATCTGCAACAAAAAATGCAGCTTTTCTGCAAATTGTGACCTCAGCCTCAAGCAGAGTGTGTATTATCCTCTAGTAGTGTACCCTACAGTCCTTAAAAAGAGTTTCTCAACTATGTAGTAATGAATCCTTTGAATAAAATATACATTTTTGATCATAGACAAATGTAACAATGAGCACATTCCTGTTTCTTGTGTAATGTCATATACTTTGCTTTTTAACATTTTCACAGATTTTTAACATCTTCCATAGTAAGGATTGGACCAGGAAAATATACAAGGGGGTGGTTTCACAGATAAAACATTCCTTTTGCTGACGCCATCTGCCCCGCTCTACTGAACGATGATCTAGGAGAACAGTGGCCTGGTAACCAAAGACCGCTTCCACCAGTAGTAACCTGGGGGACTATATTGTGTGAGACCTGGGGATAACTACTGTGTGTGACCTGGGGGGAACTATAATATGTGGGACCAGGGAAGACCTATACAAGGGACACTCAACTGGTGGACCGCTGACCCCCCTGCCACCAGACCCTTTCAATATGACATATGTCCCATAGGACCTGATACTTTACATCATCTGTAGCATCGGCAATTATCCCTGCTGCCTGCTTATGTAAAGCATCAGGGCTTAAGGGACAGCGGTCCCTGAGATGAATCTTTCTTGTGACCACTGTCAGTGTTAATTGCTTGTGGGGGCACAAAGGGAGATTACGCTGTGTCGGGTAGGCAGGGGCATTATACTGGGGCTAAGTCCCCACGTTGCAGAAAAAAATGCTGTATTTTACAGTACCAGCAGAGTGAATGAGATTCTGGCCAAACCCATCCACAAATTGCAGGAAAAAAAACGCTGCGAAAAAACTGCATTTTCAAAAACGCAATATGTCAATTTTACGTGTGGAAATGCTCATATTTTCCCTATAGATATAATAAGGAAAGAAAAACAGCAGAGAAAAAAGCATCAAAAAAATGCAGTGAAAAATGCTGTAGATGAAACCGTGGCATGTCTTCCGACGCGTTTTTTTCCACAGCAATTTATAGCTGCATTCAGCAGTGTGAGGCCTTAGCCTAAAAGACCATTTCGTGAAAAATAAAGGATTTGCTAGGGAATACCAAATCTATCTATCTAACTGTTTTGTTGACGGGCCATGTCAGGGTTCTTTTTGCTAGACAAGTTGTAGTTTTTATTGGTACCATTTTCTGGTGAGTATAACTTTTTAATCACTTTTTGCTTTTTTGAGGGGTGGCAAAAACACTTTAATTTGTGCACCATGGTGTTTGTTTTTTTTACGGCGTTGACCATATGTGATAAATAACATTATTTTTGGATAATTCAGAGTTATTGGCAATACATGGCAATACCAAATATGTTTTTTTACATTTATTTCTGAAATACAAAAGGGGTTTTATGAACTTTTTATTATTTATTTATTAATATTTTTCCCCAGTCTTTCACTTTTTTTTTTTCCTGACCGCCTTTATCATATAATGCAATATTTCTGTAGTGCAGTACATAGTACATAGACCTCTTATACGAAAAAGGGTAAGGCACCAGGATTCCATTGATTGGCCTCCTGGCTGCCATGGCAACCCCTCAGCACCCAGCAGTCTCACAGTGGGGGAGTTGAAGGGCTGAAAGGGGGGACGCTCTTGTCTCTTAACTGCCCAGATGCCATGATCACTATTGATCATGGCATCTCAGGGGGTAAGCTGCCTGCAACTAGCCCCAAGTACCATCTGTATGACAAATGGGGGGCAAAAGACATGCAGCAGACATAGCTACTGAGCCTGCTACAGAACAGCACTGTACGATTGTGGCACTGAGTGTTAACTGAGCGATCAGCACAATGTATTGGTATGGCACTGAGCGGGAAGGAAAACAAACAACACCTAAGATTAGTGAAGTATGGAATCAGGAATTGGATTGGAGAGTCAGTGGACATTGCTTTGGATAAATGGTAGGGTGGCTTACTGGTCCTGTATTAAGAACTGTGCATATATGGAAACCAGAGTACCTGGAGGAAACCCACACAAACATGGGGAGAACATACAAACTCCTTGCAGATGTTGTCCTTGGTCAGATTCAAACCTAGGACTCCAGTGCTGCAAGGCTACAGGGCTAATCTTAAAAACTAGGGTCCCTCTATCGACCCCTACAATTACTGGATGAACCATATAAGAAGGTCAACCCTACACTGTAGATTGTCCCCTGTAAATTCTAAATGATCCCATTCTTGATATATGTACCTCAAACTGTTCCTTAAAGGGGTATTCCCATGAACATAACCATATCTATATTTGTAGATAATTAAAAGTTAAACATTTTTCAAATATAAGTAGTTAAAAATTCTGCAGAGTGTTAAAGATTTTCTCTATCCATCTTAGTGGTGAAAGTCTGTTTTCTTATCGGTTGCCAATGGATACGACCACAAATGCAGAAACCTTCTATGGTCTGGGACTTGTCAGGAACCCAGCAATGATTTTTTTACAGTATCTGGGTTATCAGACAGGGACACTACATGTATCAGAAGATATCACGGCCATAATAAGGACATCATGGCTGATTTTCTGACCTTAGAAAGTTCCTGCATTCATGGTCGTATCCACTGGCAACCGATGAAGACAACAACTTGTTACCACAAGATATTTAGAGAAAATCTTTTAACACTCTGCAAAATGTTTAATTACTTATATTTGCAAAAATGTTTAACTTTTAACTATCTACAAATTTAAAAATGATCATGGTCATGGGAATACCCCTTTAATGGTCAATACATCATTCTAGTTTCCTGCAAGGAAAATCTTGATACATATGCAATGTGCAGAAATTCAAAGACTATAAGAATCTTATAAATATCTACCGACATACATAGTGCTAACCCCTCTTTTCTGAATTAATAGGACCATAGAACCTTACCCCACTCTATGTACAGAGAGGAGGCACAGCTCAGATATAAACCACGCATAACAACTATAGCATACAAGTATCATATCTATTTCATAAAAGGATGTGAAAGACAGGTCTAGACTTTCCTCTATGTAAAATCCAAAAACCTTTCTGAAAGATTACTTGTAGTCAGGGCTGTGGAGTTGGAGTCGGAATTAGTGACTCTGACCTCATAATAAAATTCTGAATTATTTTAAATGATATTACATATTTATTGATATTGTATAATTAATTACATACTGTACATAGTTTGTTGCATATTTGCTTTTACGTGAAGTCAATCGCTTTTTGTGAATTAAAGGAGTTTTACTTTGTTTGTCTGACCATGGTTGTCAGCCATTTAAGAAGGAGGCGGAGTCAGTTTCTGAGTCAGGCTGTGATAAAATAGAGGAGCCAAAGTCAGTGCTCACGAACTCCACAGTCCTGCTAGTAGCCATTAGAGCTAGATCAATAAGGAGAAAGTAAATATACACTCTATCTTCTATATTTATTCAGGACCTGCAGTTTATTGCATCATGTTATCAACCATCTGAGTCTGGCAAGAGGCCCAACTGTAATGTTCTTTAATGGAATTAGGACTCAAGCATATGGCAGAGCTGTGTGTAAAGAGCGTATGATCCCTACTGGGCTCTATTATATATTCTTCCCTAGAAGCAATGTTGTTGGGGTGAATACTGACATAATTTATTCCATAAACTGACTCTGTATAGTGTAGGCTCATACACTTTTAACACCACCTTGCTCAAAGCAAAAAAAAAAAACATTTCCTTTGAGCAATGTGGCGCAGAAAAAACACAGCGTTTTACAGTCACAGCAAAGTGGCGAATCCCACTAGTGGATCCCATCACCACTTTGCAGAAAAATACGTGCAGGGGACACGCTGCGAATTCCAAAATCATTGCGGTTTTAGAAATTGCAGCATGTCAATTATACCTACGGAAACGCTGGCGGTTTCTCCATAAGTATAATTGAAGCAGAAAGGGAACCTCTGTGAACTTTCTGTGAAAAGCTCTGTGGGAAAAACCACGATGCGTTGCCGTTGCGGTTTTTCCCACAGCGCTTTTTTGCTGCAGGACCCTACATGGGGCCTTAGCCTTAAAAATACTGACATAATAGCCTATGCAATCCTCGCAGAACCATGCAGACTCCAGTATGCCTCCATATACTTTTATGATCTTCAGATTCATGATACAGCTATAACCAGAGGCATAACTTGAAGCTCCTGGACCCAAGTGCAAAATCTGTATCAAACCGCCAACATACCATTGCTTTTATAATAATGTTGTCTTCTGATGTAGCACGGCTGATTTATTCCCCAAGGTTGTGAGTGCTATCTCTGCACCCTCCTTTAGCTAAGCCCCTGGCCATCTGCCTGAAGCCTTACTAATTGGATATCCATAACAAGTCTATACAACTAAAATGTCTGAATGTCCAAGTTCTGTTCACATTTTAATGAACTCCTAAAAAAGGCAAAGCTTCAAACTTTACTATGTGTCTAGTTTTGATATACTTTGATATAAAAAGAATCTATCCAGTCTATATTAGTCTTTATTACACAATTCCTAAATTAGATAATGGAAATAAGCAAGGCTCCATTGTTCTGTTACTGCCAGACTCTAATGTAATTTGGAGGTCGGAGGTCCAAATGTGCAGGGTGGGATTGCTCTTCCCTTTACAGCCCCTTCTAATATGAATCCACAGATCACATGAACTGGGTGAACATTTAAAACATATTGTTTACCTGCCAGGAGGTGATCATGAAGGAGATGCCGAACAAAAATAGACAATATGCTCTGGCAAATAACAACAATGTCATTGGTAATGACCAGCTGTTCAGAAAAATGACTACTGTATACTAGTGAAGCTCTGTAAATATAATGAATATGCCTGTCAGTAGTGCCTATAAGACTGGACATACACATTACCCAGCTGTTGGCTGAATGTTTGACCATCTACTGTATTTCTTCCAACCTCCCATACACATGAATGTTTGGCCTGGTTGAGTGTTCATGTGTTCTCAGCAGGGAGAGGGGAATACCTAGAATAAAAACATTGGGAATGTTGAACTTTAGCTTCCTAATCATTATGTCCCCTGAAATCTGCCATCAGGGGAGAGCGTAATGTATAGTTAGCTTGAGTCTATTATTCATACCTCTGCGCCTTCACCTGACTCTGCACTTCTTTTCCTTCTTTTCTGAATAATGTACTCACTTCTTGCAGTACAGCCTCCTCTTTGCTTAAATCAGACTTCATCTTGACTCTTAGATTTCTCCTGCTTTCTCTTTCCCTATGCTTTGCTATCAGTCCCATGATGATTCAGCACAGCATAATATGGTGAGCAAGAGCCTATAATATCTCTGCCTCTCTGCCTGCTGAAAGTACAGTGATCATCCTCCCCTCTTCATTCACCTATGTAAACCTATGTAGAGTGTAATCTTTATAAGAACTGTGTGACAGGAACCTGTTTAATCATCACAAGTAATTGTTATAGGATTTATTGCCTCCCCCCACCCAAGTGGCCTGTATGGTCCAGTCCAAGCAATTTCATCCTAAAGGAATGATGTGCTTAACCCCAAAAATATCTATTATTTTCTTAAAGTGATTGTCCACCTTATGTCTTTTTTGGTCTAACATGTTGAATAAAGAGGTATTCCCATCTCAGCCCTTTATAGCTGAGCTGGCATGGCTATGCTGTTTCTGTTGCTTCCAAAGAGCAGAGGTGTAACTTGAGGGGGTGCAGAGGGTGCTTAGGGTGCAGTCCCACCTAAGCCCAGGAGCCTTAAGGGGCTCCTAAGCACTGGCATCACTATTTAGGTTGCAGTGGTCGAGACTACCACCTGGCCCATAAGCCAAGGGGACCCACAGGTTACCCTCACCACACTAAGGCTGATTAAACGTTCATATCTTTTCTCATTTCGATGGGCGTATCTATATACGGGATACAAAGGTAGCAGTCGCTACTGGCCCTGAACCCTGGGGGCCCCACATAAAATATACCACTATTCTAAATGGCACAATGTAGGAATGGGGCCCCATTACAAATTTTGCACTTGGGGCCGGGAACTTCAAGTTACGCCTCTGCCAAAGAGGTAAATGTAAACTACAGAAACAGCATAGCACAGTAAATTAACAAATAATTTAAAATATTAAAAAAGAAGGAAATTACAACATGCTGCAAAAAGTTAGTATATATAGTCAAAATTACTCAAAGGTAGAGCTTTCTGTTGGTGAGTGTGTAAA
Source organism: Leptodactylus fallax (assembly GCA_947044405.1). Classification (NCBI taxonomy): domain Eukaryota; kingdom Metazoa; phylum Chordata; class Amphibia; order Anura; family Leptodactylidae; genus Leptodactylus; species Leptodactylus fallax. The sequence continues at coordinate 1,904,340 of CAMRHE010000094.1, forward strand.
AAGAACAATAATGCTGTATTTTATTATCACATACATACACTTTATGACTAGTGTGAGCACTTCTCCATTACCAGCCCAATTCTCTCTCTTGTCTTCAGGCCGGTTTCCGAAAACTGTAATGCTGTTGTATTTTAGCATTCATATTACAGCTTTCAACACCTTGAGCACTGGGGTTTTGTTGAACTGAATTTACTGTAAATCACCATAGAAATGCTGGAGGTCCCTATTTTGAGAGTATAATATAGAAGGTAAAGTGCATCAGCATTACAGCCATCTGTAAGTGGCTGAAGGGTATGTGTGTGACTGGATCTGTCAGTGGTAATTGTATGACCCTCGCCCTCTTTTAGGTAAGCTGTAGCATTTTGTTTTGTCACACATTTACCCCATTGATTTCAACATGGGAAACCTATGGCACTGAGATATATAAACTTTGCTTTCATGTACATGTGGAACCATAAAAAAATGTAAAAACATTTCCTGTAAATGATCCACAATCACCAGGGCCCAGTTTGCCTGTAGGCAGAATAGTCTTTACTGATGGGTGGGTATTTATATGCAGGTGATGGTTATGAGTATGTTAGATAGGCACCTGTAGTGCTGTAGGAATGAGAAGAGGACACTTGTAGAGGAAAGGATACAGAGGATGACTGTAGTGCAATTTTCTGCTTTGTTTTGTAATTGTGTAAGAAAACCACAATACATATTAGACATCTTGGAAATCTTGTTGGAATATGCTAACCCTTAGCAAGTGTTTATGCAATTTTCTAAGTGTATATCTCGCCCTACAGTATGTGGTATGACAAAGCATACAATTTTACCATTAGTAAAACAGGTTGGTTAGCTTGGCTGCAGATAAACCCAAGGGTCATGTTATTTTAACATAGTTTCATTATGAAGTGTTTATATCATGGCTTGAAAACATTAAGAATTTATTGCACTTTCATAGTTCTAACCTACATTAGCTCAGCTAAATATTGTCTGCAGAATTGCCCTAATGTGTTTTGTAGGATTGTAAAAGACAAGCGGCTGCTGAATACCTAAAGATAATCATAACCCAGTTTATAATATCCTCAACTCCTATGTGGTTGTCTGATAGAGGAAACTATATTTAGCACCTTTCTCTCTACATCATGTATGTATTCCCAGGTGAAGACAGATACTTCAGGGATAAACGTGTAAATGTATAATATCTGATCATTTATATGGTCTAATATAATACCATGAGTCCATTTCATACTGTAAAAGCTAGAAGATAAAAAAAAAAAAGAATAATAAAATGCCAAGATAGAAATGTCAGGTTACTGCAAATCTCAGCATGCAGTTATGTCTCAGGCAGATATGTAAATCATTATAGATGTGGTCTGATTAGACACCGGGCCTTGCCACAAAAGTGCGTAAAAGGGCTTCCCCTGCTGCCCTATAAAAAGGCTTTTGGAGGCTACTTTTGGGTAGAGTACTTCTTGGTGGGAGATCATTGACTGCTAGACATACCTCTATGCAGCACTAGAAGACATTTTGTCTAGACTTTGAGAGGGAGAACATCAGTGGACTCAGAGAAGCAGGATGGTCATTTGGACAAACTGCCTGTCATCTAGGCCAGTCTGACCTAGCTGCTAGGAGGTGTTGAGAGCAGTGGTCACGTGAAGGCATGCACAGTAGTTACTATGGCTAAAGTGCCATAGCTGTATACAGCTGAGCTGAAGAAAACAAATAACAGGGAATCATCATTTATAGCTCCTGACTTATGTATAAAATTTGTGCTCCTGACTATTGTTTTAAAGAGTTTGTTCAAGTCATATAGAAAAAAATTACATAAGTTCAGAAAATCATTTAAAGGGAGTCTGTCACCAGAACCTACCATATTAATCCAGCCTCACAGATAAATAGGTTAGGGTCACCTGAATCAAACATTGTTTAGCTCTTGTGGATTGGTGCAACTTTGCGAGATACCTCTGATTTTGTTGAAATGCAAATCAGCAACGGGCCTATTGTTGCACCAAAGAGCTCATTTGCATATTGACAAAAGCAGCGATATCTTAGCCATAGAGGCACTAATTCACAAGGGCAAAACAATGTTTAATTCAGGTGACCCTAATCTATCTATCTGTGGGTTGGGTTGATATGCTGGGTTCTGGGGCCAGCCTTCTTTTAACCACTTACCCTTGCAGACAATTTTAAATTTTCATCTTTGATCCCCCCACCTTCCAAACTTGGGTTGTATGAGGGCTTAATGTTTGTTAATGGCTTAATTGTGCTTTGTAATGGTACCATTTAATATTCTGTAGAATGTACTGGTAAGCTGTAAAATGGCGTGTAATTGAAGAAAAACTGAGTTTGCGCGACTTTCTTACCAGCTTTATTTTTATGGTGTTCACTTTGCACCCAAAATGACATGTTACGTGTATTCTTTGGGTCCATATGATTCCGGGGATACCATGTTTATATAGTTTTATTTACATTTTAATCCATATCTTTGCAAAGAAAAAAATATCTTGGAGTCTCTATATTCTGACACCTGTAACTTTTTTATATTTCCATGTCCATAGAGGCATAAGGTGTCTTTTTTTGTGGAGCCAGAAATACTTTTTAGTTTTATTATATTGGGGAATATCTATTACTTTGATCGCTTTTTATTAAAATTTTTATGAGAGGCAAAACAGCAAAATTTAGATTTTTTTTTTTTTCCTGCTACAGCATTCACTGTATGTGAAAAATATTTTTAGAAGTTTGTAGACTGGACGTTTTTAGACACAGGGATACCTAATGTACAGTGCCTTGTGAAAGTATTCGGACCCCTTGAACTTTTCAACCTTTTGCTACATTTCAGGCTTCAAACATAAGGATATAAAATTTTAATTTTTTGGTGAAGAATCAACAACAAGTGGGACACAATCGTGAAGTGGAACAAAATTTATTGGATATTTTAAACTTTTGTAAAAAATAAAAAACTGAAAAGTGGGGCGTGCCAAATTATTCGGCCCCCTTAAGTTAATACTTTGTAGCGCCACCTTTTGCTGCGATTTACAGCTGCAAGTTGCCTGGGGTATGTCTCTATCAGTTTTGCACATCGAGAGACTGAAATTCTTGCCCATTCTTCCTTGGAAAACAGCTCGAGCTCATTGAGGTTGGATGGAGAGCGTTTGTGAACAGCAGTTTTCAGCTCTTTCCACAGATTCTCAATTGGATTCAGGTCTGGACTTTGACTTGGCCATTCTAACACCTGGATATGTTTATTTGTGAACCATTCCATTGTAGATTTTGCTTTATGTTTGGGATCATTGTCTTGTTGGAAGATAAATCTCCGTCCCAGTCTCAGGTCTTTTGCAGACTCCAACAGGTTTTCTTCCAGAATGGTCCTGTATTTGGCTCCATCCATCTTCCCATCAATTTTAACCATCTTCCCTGTCCCTGCTGAAGAAAAGCAGGCCCAAACCATGATGCTGCCACCACCATGTTTGACAGTGGGGATGGTGTGTTCAGGGTGATGAGCTGTGTTGCTTTTACGCCAAACATATCGTTTTGCATTGTGGCCAAAAAGTTTGATTTTGGTTTCATCTGACCAGAGCACCACCTTCCACATGTTTGGTGTGTCTCCCAGGTGGCTTGTGGCAAACTTTAAATGAGACTTTTTATGGATATCTTTGAGAAATGGCTTTCTTCTTGCCACTCTTCCATAAAGGCCAGATTTGTGCAGTGTACAACTGATTGTTGTCCTATGGACAGACTCTCCCACCTCAGCTGTAGATCTCTGCAGTTCATCCAGAGTGATCATGGGCCTCTTGGCTGAATCTCTGATCAGTCTTCTCCTTGTTTGAGATGAAAGTTTAGAGGGACGGCCGGGTCTTGGTAGATTTGCAGTGGTCTGATACTCCTTCCATTTCAATATGATCGCTTGCACAGTGCTCCTTGGGATGTTTAAAGTTTGGGAAATCTTTTTGCATCCAAATCCAGCTTTAAACTTCTCCACAACAGTATCACGGACCTGCCTGGTGTGTTCCTTGGTCTTCTTGATGCTCTCTGCGCTTTAAACAGAACCCTGAGACTATCACAGAGCAGGTGCATTTATACAGAGACTTGATTACACACAGGTGGATTCTATTTATCATCATCAGTCATTTAGGACAACATTGGATCATTCAGAGATCCTCACTGAACTTCTGGAGTGAGTTTGCTGCACTGAAAGTAAAGGGGCCGAATAATATTGCACGCCCCACTTTTCAGTTTTTTATTTTTTACAAAAGTTTAAAATAACCAATAAATTTCGTTCCACTTCACAATTGTGTCCCACTTGTTGATTCTTCACCAAAAAATTAAAATTTTATATCCTTATGTTTGAAGCCTGAAATGTGGCAAAAGGTTGAAAAGTTCAAGGGGGCCGAATACTTTCGCAAGGCACTGTATATGTGTTTCAATTTATTCAAGTACCTTTATATGTGTTTGTTAGGGAAAGGGCGGTGATTTTAATTTTTATAACTTTATTTTGTTAACTTTTTTTTTTTTTTTTTTTTTACTGTAAGTTTTAGACCTCTTAGGGCTCTTGAACCCCAGTGGGTCTAATCACTAATACAATACATTGCAATGTTCATACCAGCACTTCTATTACAGGTTACATATAGCAGACTGTGATTGAAGTAATGCATGTGGCTTTCATGTAAATGGATCTTGTTCCAATGGCCAGCAATCCACCCCAAAATGGCGGCGTTCATGAGCCACCAGGAAAATGGCACCTCAATCAAAGCTGTTTTAATGCCTGCGATTAATATAATACAGCGGAGACCCAGAGGCTATGGTGGCCACTTAGCATCTGACCAGCTGCCATATTTAAGTACCCAACATCTATCGTACTATTATGGTGGATGTCGGGAAAAGGTTAAAAATTAGGATCTCTCCTACCTGTTTGGACCCCAGGTGGTGAAGTTTTGGGTGCACCAGCTGAAGATATATTGGGGGTTGCATTATTTGTGCTACTATTTTTTATATTACACGTATGTGTTTTTCACTTTTAGGCTAAAGCTCCACATAGCAAGCCACAACCAAAAAGCGCTGCAGGAAAAACCTTGGCAGAAACGCATCACGTTTTTTCCCGCAGACCTTTTCACATAAAGTCTACAGAGTTTTCCTCTGCGGACTTTCTGCTTCAATTATACCTGTAGGGAAAACAAAAGAAAAAAATAATGGCCCAAATATGAAGATAAACAAAATAAAACTCAACTTTTATTTAAAGCTATTAAAACCAATGACATACTGTATATCTAGATATCACTATCCTCAGATGTAAGATTCTTTTGAACCTATCCTGGCTGTATATAGGGGTAGGAGCACTATGTAATCCACTATCCTCCCCACAAGCACCCAGGATAAATAGTTTATATAAATCACAGAAAAATAAAAAATATTAAATCTGTGATGAACTCACATAAAACGCTACCGGCTAAAGTTATCCTTGTTAAATAGATGAATGTAAGATAATGATGAATTGAGTGCAGGATAACAAATACACCTTTTATCACCAAAGCCAAACTCTAGCAAGGATATTAGAGGAAGGTCTATGGAGGAAATCACTAAACCCACGCCCAAACATGGTATAAATATACGTGATCAAATCCTCCCTTTCACAAGATGTAGAAACTCTCCCCTCTGCCTAATATCCAAAGCTCTCCTCTCTGCCTAATCTTCCTACGCATTTCCCCTAGTGGATAATATTTACACAAGGTTCATCAGGGGAATTTCTATAACTAAATGGAGAGTAAAATTGAAAATAACAAAGATAGTGTAGTAAAAACCACAGTTCCCGACGCCCAGATGGGATTAGCCAGAATCCCATCCACTTTGCAGGTACTGTAAAACACCGCATTTTTTTGTAAAACGCAACGTTTTTTTCTACAGCGGCAAAAACGCTGCATTTATTTATTATGCTTATATTCAGCAGCACTTTACAGACATTGACAGTCGCTATCCCATATAGGGCTCACAATCTATATTCTCTATCAGTATGCCTAATACCACCATAAAGTAGGAGCTGAAGAAGTAAGGTCTTCCATCTGTATGATTTCAATAACCTTTGTACTTATGTGCAGATAGTGTGTACAATACTGATGATATTTGCTTTGTACTTAGTGATTACAGTTCTCTGTCTTATATTTCTGTACTTATGCAAAATTCTATATTGATTAACATTTAACAATCCATCTTTTACTCTTCTCTTTTAGGAAGCAAAACCAGAGATGGAGTAGTACAAGGAGTGGCTTCAGGTCAGTGTCATTGTCTGAAAGCTCTGTTCTTAGTGCTGCTACAAAGACTGTTAATCTGTATGACACAGCACCTCAGGCAGTCAGGCAGCCAGCGCCAGATCTGGTCATAATAGGATCAAAAGCTAAAGGGTGACTGAGATCACCCAGGCTGAGCTAATGCAATTAATACAAGTAGCTACTGCTCATCTTCTGCATGTTTACATCTACAAGTAGATACATGGGATGTGCACAAAGTCTTGATATGATATGACAGACAAACAGCTTGTTTAGTCACGTGTGGGTTTGAACATACGGAGCTCTGCAGTTTCAGTGCATAATATTTTACATAAATACAGTGAATTCTTTGAAGCTTCTTCAAGATCTGTTCAAGCATCTCAGAAATCCAGGTGGCTAAGCAAATGGGACATATATCAGTCCACATGCCATAAATAGGTTGCTTATTACTAGTTAGGTTATGTAGATGTTAGTAGGGGGATAGCAAAGACAGAAATGGGGCATCCTGAGGACTTGGTACTTGTTTGACCTCTTTTCCTTTCCATGATCCATACATTAGTTTTATATGCCTTTTTTTCTCAGCGACCCTTGACTTCAGCCAGCCTATACTAGGGCTCCTGTATCCAGGGGCCCTATGGCAGCCACATGGACTTGGATTTTAGCCTATATAATTATATGTACTTATTGTCACTTCTTTTTTTTTCAGCATATTTAATGTGCAATAATAATTGTGTGAGCCCAGTTTCGCAGGAAAGATTTTAATGATATAAAGATGTAAGAATGGGAGTGACTTGCTACTTCCACTGTTCAAGCAGTGGCACTGAGAATACTCCCAACTCCTACTCTAACCACTATTTGCAATGTAGTCTGACTCTAAGCTACAAAGTGTTGAAGAAAGTGGAGCAGGGTTGTGTCACCCTGTTACATATTAAATTACAGATTTAAGATCGCTGCAGGCTTTGTTACATTATTTAGTTTGCTAACTTTTTCAAGCCTAATGTTTCTTTTGTAACTCAGTTTGTCACCTCAAAGTTTATAAATAGTACAAAGGGTGCAGACAAGTCTTCTAAACAGTCACATTCAGAAATGAGAAATCATTTCTGCAGTCTTTCATACTGATCTATTTTTTGTCAAATCTGTTTTTAGTAATGTTTTTATTTAAGGACCTAATTTAAGACATCTCATTTGTGTTACCGATGTCACTAAGATTACTAGCTCCCTCCTCCCCCAAAGTCAGTGTTTGACCAGGGTACAGTTCAATGAAGGAAATTATTCTCATGAACTCTCCTTGTCATGTTATAGAATATAGGTTAACTGCATTAACGTCTCATTGAATTCTCCTTTGTGTGATTCACCTTTTCTAGGTTCAGAAATATACTAAAGGCTATGTACATTATTATAATAATTTATTTTTTCAAAAGTACATAAAATAACACATATTTGTAAATAGCGTCAATGCCTCCATGGTTACTGACTACAAACCAACATTTTGTGTAGTCTGAGCTTGCAGTCACACTTTATTCCATATGACTCTGCTAGCAAAAATAGCTTTGGAATGGGAGTAGAATATGATTGGTTTGTTTGTAGTCTGTAACCACAGAGACATTTACAGATGTAGCAGAGTTAACCTGAACTTCTGTACTTGGATAAACTGAGTCATTGGAAAAAAACATTTTTGAAGGACTTTAAATTGTTTTTGTTGTCTTCTGCAATAACATTCTGCAGCAGTTTAACCAATTGCAGAATTTCAGGTTAACAGCTGTAGGTCTGCATGGGAGCTGTGTGCAAAAAAACGATAGGCTATGTTTAATCAAGGCTACTTACAAAGCTCATCTTTTTATGTTAGCAAAATGATGAAATAGCTGAGAAAAATGCACATGGCATGTCTCTGTTGACCAAAAGATCTGTAGAAAACTATTAAATTAGTGTATTTATAAATATATGCTTTATACATCTGAATTGTAGGAATGTAGGAGGAGATAAAATTATTACAAAAATGCAACCTTTCTTTACACCTACACAAGAAAATAGTCTAAGACCCCATGCACAAGTGTAACAAACTTTTTTTAAATATCTGTCACACTTCCATTTTTAGAACAGTGGAAATCAGACATTAAAAATGGACACAGTCAGAAAATGGATGAAAAATATGTGACACATGGGTGGAGAATGAATGTTAAACACTAAGAGTTTCGTCTTTTTTTTTTTTTCATCTGTTTTTTTTCAATGCTGTACCTAAAATTATATTGTACATTTCAGGCCATTAGTCTTCAGGTGGCAGCTATTCTGCATGGTATATATTCATTTACTGTCATATAATCATAAGTTGGGCCCCCTTTAATCTTAATCTTTTTTGTTCTAAATTTTGGTTTTTGCCCTTTTCCTTTTTTTTTCTTATCTCTATTTTTTTTTTTACAAACAAAAAATGTGAAATCTAAAAATGCTGCACTGGTGCAAAAAAAAAAAAAAAAATAACTTCACCTTTCATTGTAATTATTCTCAGACCCATAATCCTTAAACAACTGTAAACTCATCAGCCAACACATATCATCCCAACCACCCACTTCTATTTTACCCACTTGACTAACACTATAAAATTTTTTCAGACAAAGTTTTAGAGCCCATATCCACAGAGAACAAAAAAGAAAACAACATGCCCCCCTAAAACCCCATATAACACCCGAATACAAACATGTACAAAAACCAATTCAAAGTCATAAAAAATTAATATAAATAAAAAAATAAACCCAAATGCAAAAATGAATACAATCAACAATAAACCATAATCACCAAAAAAAAAAAAAAAAAAAAAAAAAACCCAAAAAACTTATATAATCATAAGAAAACAAAAAATGTGTCTAAAAATGCTGCACTGGTGCATATTTCACCTTTCATTGTTTTTCTCAGACCCATAATCCTTAAACAACTGTAAGCTCATTCAGCCAACACATATTCATCCCAACCACCCACTTCTATTTTTAGGCCCCACGTTGCTGAAAAGCTCCTTTTTTTGTTGCAGATTTTGCTGCGTTTTTGAGCCAAAGCTACCAGTAGATTTAGTAAAAGGGAGACATATAAGTTCTTCCATTATGTTTCCCAATTCTTTTAAAGCCATTCTTGACTTTGGCTCAAAAAACTGCAAAATCTGCAACACAAAAGCTACTTTTGCAACTCATGGGATCTTTGCCTTATAGAGGACCTTTCACCAATTCAAGTTCTTAGCATCTCTGAATAGTCCCCACACCACTGATTCCAGCACAGTTGGAATTTTTCTCTAGCCTCCACCATTCCTGAGGAATAAGCACAGGTTGTATTGATGCCTGAAGTGCTATTTGAGCTGTGTAATGTCAAAAGTTCAGTGTCAGGCAGGGGGGTTTGATTCAGAGGCAGCCAGTGTCAATGTCCTACCTGACACTGCCCTTCTGACAGCACAGAGTCTAAATAGCATATCGGGCACCAAAACTAACAGCATTGATAGCTCAGGAATGGTGGGGGCTAGAGAAAATATTCTAACTGAGCTAGAATCAGTAAAGCAGCACCTATTAAATGATGGAACTGGACTTGTTGGAAGTGGTGAAAGGTCTTCTTTAAATTAAAGGAGAAACTAAGCCAATACCAGAAATTTCTAACAGGGAACAAAGAATAAAAAAAACTCTAAATTTTCTGATCCTTGCTTCCCTAGATTCATCGCTTAGTGGAGAGTTGGGAGGTCCTCATACACATAAGCCTTGTGTACCTAACCAAAATTGTGGTATTCTTCTGATTTTTATGTGTATTGAGGCTTTGTGTATGGAACCTTTTTCCTCAGCCCCATGTTTACTTACATTCCTTATTCCCAACAGTGGCTGAGAAGACCAAAGAGCAGGCATCTCAGCTGGGTGGGGCTGTCATGTCTGGAGCTGGGAACATTGCAGCAGCTACTGGCTTAGTGAAGAAGGATGAATTTCCCACAGATCTAAAGGTTAGACGTTGACCACTTTATTGATAAGTATTTTATGACCTTTGTTTGATCTTTTATTACCCATGTTGGAATAAGGCTACATTCACATGACCTTTAAAAAAAACAAAAAACAAAAAAAACGGCTGAGAGGAATGGACAAATGGTTCGTTTTGGATCCGTAGTGCATCAGTTTTCACGGATCCCTCATAGACTTCAGAATAGCATCTGCCATACTCTAAGTAAAAATGACTTCTTATTAAAAAGTGAGTTGGTTGAAGGAAAAATGACCAACAAAACCGTTCATTATGTACACAATTTCCTATGGAGTAGAGGTTAGCAGTTAAATAAGGTTGGGTGTAAGCTGTTTCATTTATAAAGGATATGTTTCCCATATAAAATGTTATGTTCTTGTATCATCCCAAAACATTTACAGTGTCGTCAGAGTATACATGGTATGCCATGCATATTTCATCTATAGCTAACTCCCCCCATCTTCCAACCGTTAACACCAATGATGTGTAAATATAATGTGTACAGGTCACTTAAACCCACAGAACTAAGGCCTTATTCACACGAATGTCAAAAGCAGCTTTGTGATGGCCATTTTTAGAACACATTGGGGCATATTTATCAACAGAAATCATTTTTCAGTCTACAATTATGCCAAAATTTATGGTGCACAGCATTTTTATATATATACAGTATATATATATGAACAGTGTGCACCAGACAGAACAGAAGAATGTGACTGGCTCGACACTTTTCAAAAATGTGCACCAGAATGGGTGTGGTTGAAACAGACTTTATGGCAAAGTCACCACGTTGCGGCAAAGCTGCTTTCTTTGTTGAAGCTTTTGCTGTGGTTTTTCGAGCCAAACCAAATAGGGGCTACAGAGGGAATGGAAAATGTAAAGGAAGCACTTATACCTCTCCGTTCTGCTCAACCTACCCCTTGCTTTGGCTAAAAAAAAGCTCAGCAAAATCTGGAACAAAAAAAGCAGCTTTTCCGCAACGTGGGGCCTCAGCCTATGACAGTTATGAAATAGAAAAGAATGAATATGGCACAGATTTTCTTGAACAAAGTATACCAAGTTTAAAAAGATGTAAACGTAGTTGAAGATTCAATTGAGACAGAATTTTGGCGCATGGGAAATGTAAACAGATTTTTTGGCACAATGGAGACAGATTTTTTTTATTTTTTTGTTGCATCGGAAAAATGAGCCAGAATTTTGGTGCATGGAAAAGACAGATTTCTGAATGTTTGTACAAAAGATTTATAATTATGTATAAAAACTACAAAGGGATGGGGGGGGCAGTTGCAGGAGGGAATTAATCTGTAGCATAGATGGATGATACTGAGGCACACTTTTGGTGTAAGTCCCTGTCTTGCACCAAATGTGTGCCTTATACCCAGAGTGTTTTGGAGCACTTTGTGAATTAAACACAGAAAACCTAGTTTTACCTAAATCTTAAATAGGGTGTTTCAATTTTGTGGATAAGCCATCAATACTTGATTGGTAGGACTTGCTGGTTAGTTTAATATATGGGCTGCAGTTGTCTAGTGCAGCACAGCCTATTTAAAAGGGTTGTCCGTCAAAGCCGGCAAGAAAGAAGACAGCAGAAGGACAAAATCAGAAAGGCAAAAACAAACCATTGCTTCACTTTATTGGTTACTGCCTCCTTGTTTTACAGGGTAGCAAGCTATGTGCATTATCTGCACATCCGCACATCTCCTTTAAAGGAGAGAAATGTGGTAACTGCTTGGGCCATAGACGCCTTATTTGTTGGTCTCTAGAGGGAAGTAGCACTTGGTTCATACCACTCATTGGAAAGATAGTTATTGCCAATGAAAGCTAGGCTTCTTCGCCAGACACAACTGCCTTATGGGATAGATCAGAGACAAAGTTTATGGCTTCTTCAATGAGTCGGAGTAGAGAGCCACAAATAAATATTTCTCACTCTAGTGGACTTGCATTGCCCATCTTGTAAGCTGGATGCATTGTGACCAGCTGATCAAAAATGCATATAATAGCACCATAAAAACACTTACATAAAAGTGCGTGTTTTTTTGAGCAAGAACACACTGTGTAAAATCAGCCTCAAGATGGCTATAAACTTTAGATAGATGTCAGCCGAAACCCATGTTTCTGACAGCTATTCCCATCACTCTCCCATACACATGCATACTTTCTCAAGTGTTTTCATTGTGGATTAAGGAGAACAGAAAAAAAAATTGGGAAGTTCAAGACCAATTGCTTGATCCTTATGTTCTTCGACATTTTCTGTCATGGGAGAGAGTCAGAAGGAACCCATATACATTAGATAGCAGTCATGCCAATATCAAATATGTTCAGTTGACACTCACCTAATATGTACAGGCAGTTTAACTACAGCAGCAAATGTTACCTTTCAATGTAAGTGAATAAAAGCAGACATATTAATGCCTTGACATGTTCTGCTTTTATTTGCTTTTTGGCAAGTAGCTATGAGAGCATCAAAGTTTTTACCTCTTTGTTTTTTATCTTAATGAATACCTTTTAAGTGTTTGTTAAAGAGCTGTATTATCTCAGGTAGCAGCGGAGGTAATGGATATTAATAAGGGCAGACCAGCAAAAGATAACAGGAGGGAAATCTACAGGATATACAGGCATGCTAGGTGCCTGCTGCAGTGAGCAGTAAGAAAAAAAGAATCTTGGAATACGCACACTCCTCAGACAATGAGGGGACTGCTTCCAGCTTAGCTTATAAATAGCAACAGCTGAGAAAATGAGGCCACAGCTTATACTGCCAGGATGAGAACAAGCACTGACGGAAGGCTGCATGCGGAGCTGGGGAATGATTGGAGGGAGTAAGCTTGCCCCCCTCACCCAAGGTCTCCTTTTGATCCTATAAATCCCTCTGTTCATATGACCCACAGACAGATATGAGTGGCCCTCTCCTCTGCTCTTGCAGATTACACTCAGAGTACAGGCTCATTCCCCAGTTTTACACTGCTTAAACTCAACTGATTTGTTTTACCTGATGTATTATTTTTCTGTCTGCAGAGGCGTAACATGGCGCTGTGACTCGCAGCAGCCAGGCTTTATAGGAAGATTATTTTCTATGTAAATTACGCGCAGCGATGGTGCTACCCACAGAACATTAAACTCATTATTATATTTATTTAATATGCATATTGTAGATACAGGGAAGGCCTATTATTTAGTTAATAACATAACCTTAATCTTTCAGTGGGACAAAAGAACATAAAAAGATCACGGTTAGAGGTGAAATCAGCTAAAATGATATAATAATAATAATAATAATAATAATAATAATAATAATAATAATAATAATAATAATAGTCCTTTAATAGTCCCACAGTGGGGAAATTCAGTGTGTTACAGCAGAAAAGATAAGATAAGATAAGCAGATACAAATACAAATACAACATGTACAGGAATGTTCCAAGGTGAGAGGCATTACATTAATAGCAGACAGACAGATAGGACGTAGCAGGGGGGGGGGGGATTTAACAGGCAGAGAGATATTTCAGTTCTCTGTATGTAATGATCTCCGCTTAGGTCGGTGTTGGTTGTACAGCCTAACCGCGGTGGGGAGGAAAGACTTCCGATAGCGCTCCTTCTCACACCTAGGGTGGAGCAGTCGGTCACCGACAGTACTGCCCAGCGCAATCACAGTCTCATGCATGGGATGGGAGTTATTCTCCTGCATGGAGCTCACCACGGACAGTATCCTTCTGTCACCCACCACCTGCACTGGGTTCAGTGGGCTCCCCAGGACATAGCTGGCCCTTCTAATCAGCTTGTCAAGTTTATTTCTGTCCCTGGTTGATATACTGCTCCCCCAGCAGGCCACTCCAAAGAAGATGGCTGATGCCACTACCGAGTTGAAGAAAGTCCTAAGAAGTGCCCCCCGGATTCCAAAGGCTCTCAGCTTCCTAAGCAGGTAGAGCCTGCTGTGGCCCTTCCTGTACAGGGCCTCCATATGATCTGCCCAGTCCAGCTTATTATTAAGGAGCAGACCCAGGTACTTATAGGTGTTCACAATCTTGATGCCCGTCTCCCGGAATGTCCACTGGTTTTGGAGGGCATCTGCCTTTACGGAAGTCCACCACCATCTCCTTGGTCTTCCCCGCGTTAATCTTCAGGTGGTTCTGGTGGCACCAGTCCACAAAAAACCGGTTCAGTTCTCTGTACTCCCTGTCATCATCGTCTGTGATGAGGCCTATTATTGCAGAGTCGTCAGAATACTTCTGTAGGTAGCAGCTGGATGAGTTGCACCTAAAATCAGCAGTGTACAGTGTGAAGAGGAAAGGGGCGAGAACCGTACCCTGAGGTGCCCCCATATTACAGATCACGGTACCTGACACACAGTCTTGGGCTCTCACGTATTGAGGTCGATTTGTGAGGTAGTCTAGGATCCAGTTGGAGAGGTGGTGGTCCACTCCAGCAAGGCCCAGCTTGTCTCTCAGTAACCTGGGCTGTATGGTGTTAAAAGCACTGGAGAAATCAAAGAACATTATTCTCACCGTGTTCCCTGGTTTTTCCAGGTGAGACAGAGCCCTGTGCAAAAGTTGGATGATGGCATCATCTACCCCAATGCCCGGTCGATAAGCAAACTGGAGAGGGTCCATAGCGGGGCTCACTAGAGGGCGAAGATGTGTGAGAACCAATCTCTCTAAGATCTTCATCAAGTGGGATGTCAGTGCTACAGGTCTGTAGTCGTTGAGGTCCATAGGGTGAGGTTTCTTTGGAACTGGTACCACACAAGAAGATTTCCATAATTCAGGGACTATTTCCTGCCTCAGGCTCATATTATACATATATGTAATTATACCACACAGCTGGTCCCCACAAGTCTTAATTAGCCTTGCACTGATGTCATCTGGCCCTGCGGCTTTCCTCGCCTTGATCTTGATATCAGTAACATTAAGACAATAGGTCTGTTATTAAATGCGAAAGATGATTGAAATGCAATTCAAAATATACTATATGGTTGTTCTCACCAACACCAAACAGTACTTCTGTGTATGTATTCAGTGTACGTTCATCATATATGAAACATTCTTCTTAAAATATGCTTAAAGGGAGTCTATCATTGGGGAAACGTGTTTTTAACTGAAGCAATGTTGGAATAGCCTTTATAAAGGCTATTCTACTCCTACCTCTACTTTTCTTCTCCTCGCCACCGTTTATCCCAAAAAATTTTTTATTCTCATATGTAAATTATGCTCAGGGAGCACCGGGGGCGTTCCTCTTGTGCTCCGAGCACTCTGCGTCATCGCCGCAACCCGCCTCCAGCGCTGCTTTTTCACGCCCGCTGCATCTTCTGCATCTTCTTTTAACAACAAAATATAGCTGAAGACATTGATAGTTAATATTTACTATTGCCAAAAACTGGCCATACACTAAGAACCAGTATCTCACCTGATTCCCCCATAAACATGCACACTCAGTTCAGCCAAGTGTTGCATGTGTACTTATGGGAGAGAAGAGGTTTAATTTTTAAATTTTCTGGCAATGACAGAATTTGCCTCAAAATCTGCCTAAAAAAATGCCCCCCAACTCTCCTATTCTGTCAGGAATATCAGTTTAGCTGCTGTTGCTTTAAGGTTACCGTGCCAAGCTGTGAAGCTTTTTCAGTTTTTTGGGCTCTCCTATGCTGATCCAATCAGCAGCTGAGGATGGATATTTAAACCCTGTTCCTGCTCATCCAGGTGCCTGCTATTTGGTTGTACTTTAGTGAGGCTTCCATACCCTGATCGTTTGTGCTGAACTGTTTGACGTTTGGCTTGTTTGTAAATACGCTTGTTTTCTGATTTTGGCTCTGACGTTAATTGTCAGACTGACTTTGGGCTTGGACATGTTCACTCTTCTGATTCATCCCTCTGGTTTAGTCTGCCTTGTGAGATTTATGTGGTTTCTGGTTAGAATTCAGTTTGTGGAGTGTTTATTTCTTATACCAGTTTCTGTGGTGATAACTTGAGCCCCAAATTCAGCACAAGTCCATCTGGCTTCACGACTGGCACTGATGAATACATTTAGGTGCTCAGGAACTATCTCTCATCACTGTGCGAGAGAACAGCTTGTTCTGTTCTACTGCTCTCTGTTGTCAGACAGTTCCAGCTATTTCTGATATTTGCTCCAGAGATACTATTATACACACGTGGACAAAATTGTTGGTACCCCTCGTTTAATAAAAGAAAAACCCACAATGGTAACAGAAATAACTTGAATCAGACAAAAGTAATACTATATAAAAATTCTATGAAAATGAACAAATGAAAGTCAAACATTGCTTTTCAACCATGCTTCAACAGAATTTAAAAAAAAAGAAAACTCATGATTCAGGCCTGGACAGAAATGATGGTACCCTTAACTTAATATTTTGTTGCACAACCTTATGAGGCAATCACTGCAATCAAACGATTCCTGTAACTGTCAATGAGACTTCTGCACCTCTTAACAGGTATTTTGGCAAACTGCTCCAGCTGTCTCGGGTTTGAAGGGTGCCTTTTCCAGATGGCATGTTTCAGCTCCTTCCAAAGATGCTCAATAGGATTTATGTCAGGGCTCATAGAAGGCCACTTCAGAATAGTCCAATGTTTTCCTCTTAGCCATTCTTGGGTATTTTTAGCTGTGTGTTTTGGGTCATTATCCTGTTGCAAGACCCATGACCTGTGACTGAGACCAAGCTTTCTGACACTGTGCAGCACATTTCTCTCTAGAATCCCTTGATAGTCTTGAGATTTCATTGTACCCTGCACAGATTCAAGACACCCTGTGCCAAATGCAGCAAAGCAACCCCAGAACATAATAGAGACTCCTCCATGTTTCACAGTAGGGACAGTGTTCTTTTCAAGATATGCTTAATTTTTCCATCTGTGAACATAGAGCTGATGTGCCTTGCCAAAAATTTCGATTTTTGTCTTATCTGTCCATAGGGCATTCTCCCAGAAGCTTTGTGGCTTGTCAACATGTAGTTTGGCAAATTACTTTTTTCAGATTCAAGTTATTTCTGTGACCATTGTGGGTTTTTCTTTCATTAAACGAGGGGTACCAACAATTTTGTCCACATGTGAATCCATTATAATTGGCAGGTTCAACTGATACACATCTGATGTATATGGACAGCTTATAGGTATTGTCTGGAATAATAATTTTTTTCCAGCAGAAGGGAAGGCCTTAAAATTGAACAAATAAATACAGTCATATGAAAAAGTTTGGGCACCCCTATTAATCTTAATCATTTTTAGTTCTAAATATTTGGGTGTTTGCAACAGCCATTTCAATTTGATATATCTAATAACTGATGGACACAGTAATATTTCAGGATTGAAATGAGGTTTATTGTACTAACAGAAAATGTGCAATATGCATTAAACCAAAATTTGACCGGTGCAAAAGTATGGGCACCTCAACAGAAAAGTGACATTAATATTTAGTAGATCCTCCTTTTGCAAAAATAACAGCCTCTAGTCGCTTCCTGTAGCTTTTAATCAGTTCCTGGATCCTGGATGAAGGTATTTTTGACCATTCCTCTTTACAAAACAATTCCAGTTCAGTTAAGTTTGATGGTCGCCGAGCATGGACAGCCCGCTTCAAATTATCCCACAGATGTTCAATGATATTCAGGTCTGGGGACTGGGATGGCCATTCCAGAACATTGTAATTGTTCCTCTGCATGAATGCCTGAGTAGATTTGGAGCTGTGTTTTGGATCATTGTCTTGCGTAACTTCAAATTCGTCACTGATTCTTGTACATTATTCTCAAGTATCTGCTGATACTGAGTTGAATCCATGCGACCCTCAACTTTAACAAGATTCCCGGTGCCGGCATTGGCCACACAGCCCCAAAGCATGATGGAACCTCCACCAAATTTTACAGTGGGTAGCAAGTGTTTTTCTTGGAATGCTGTGTTTTTTTGACGCCATGCATAACGCCTTTTTGTATGACCAAACAACTCAATCTTTGTTTCATCAGTCCACAGGACCTTCTTCCAAAATGAAGCTGGCTTGTCCAAATGTGCTTTTGCATACCTCAGGCGACTCTGTTTATGACGTGCTTTCAGAAACGGCTTCTTTCGCATCACTCCCCCATACAGCTTCTCCTTGTGCAAAGTGTGCTGTATTGTTGACCTATGCACAGTGACACCATCTGCAGCAAGATGATGCTGCAGCTCTTTGGAGGTGGTCTGTGGATTGTCCTTGACTGTTCTCAGCATTCTTCTTCTCTGCCTTTCTGATATTTTTCTTGGCCTGCCACTTCTGGGCTTAACAAGAACTGTCCCTGTGGTCTTCCATTTCCTTACTATGTTCCTCACAGTGGAAACTGACAGGTTAAATCTCTGAGACAACTTTTTGTATCCTTCCCCTGAACAACTATGTTGAACAATATTTGTTTTCAGATCATTTGAGAGTTGTTTTGAGGAGCCCATGATGCCACTCTTCAGAGGAGATTCAAATAGGAGAACAACTTGCAATTGGCCACCTTAAATACCTTTTCTCATGATTGGATACACCTGCCTATGAAGTTCAAAGCTCAGTGAGGTTACAAAACCAATTTTGTGCTTCAGTAAGTCATTAAAAAGTAGTTAGGAGTATTCAAATCAATAAAATGATAAGGGTACCCAAATTTTTGCACCGGTCAAATTTTGGTTTAATGCATATTGCACATTTTCTGTTAGTACAATAAACCTCATTTCAATCCTGAAATATTACTGTGTCCATCAGTTATTAGATATATCAAATTGAAATGGCTGTTGCAAACACCCAAATATTTAGAACTAAAAATGATTAAGATTAATAGGGGTGCCCAAACTTTTTCATATGACTGTATACACACCCTCTCCTCCCAGCCATGCTTACATTGTGACTACCGTCAACGCCAATCTCTTTTTGCATACAGAGATGCCAAATATCACAGAGACTAGTCATAGGCTGAAGTAGTCATGTAAATGTGACTGGTACTGCCTCTCTGTATACAAACAAAGAGTGGTGGTGATTGGAGCCACAATGCTGGACAGCTGAGAAGGAGAGAAATGAATATATGTCCTTTATGTATTTTAAGGCCTTCCCTGCTGCCACTAAAATAAATTATCCCAGACAACCGCTTTAAGTCACTGAAACACTGTGCGATTTCTACTGAAAGCAGCTTATATTTCTCTCTTTTGCTATATCCTGCATTGACAGCTCTGTTGTAGACCCTCCATGCCATGGTTTATACATTACACAGGGATTGAACCCTTCATTTGCATGCACAATGGGATCCTTTTTGGCAGCCATACTAGAGAGATAATTGGATGGTGTCCAAGCTGTAGAAAATAAACTATTAGTAGCTACAATATATTACAAACAACTCCATTAGCAGACAATGACTCACAGCCTTTTGACTGGCACAATCCCTTATCAACACTATTAGTAACCCTGTGGAAACATTTTCATCTCCTCCCTCTTGACAGTCATTGCCTAGACAAATATCAACTGACCTACATTATGTGAGACAGATTTAAAGGAAATGTGCCATGAGGAAAGAACCTGCTTTTTAAGCCAAGTTTTAATGTTAAGCATTTATTTTAAGAATTTTTTTTTTTTTTTTTTTTTAATTTTCCATGTCACTATCTATATTTATTTAACCCCCTTCCCCCCCGCAGGCATGTTTTGATTTTCGGTTTTGACTCCCTGCCTTCCCAACCCCACAACTTTTCTTATTTTTATGTTCACAAAGCCATATGAGGGCTTAATGTTTTCAGGGCAAATTGTACTATGTAATGGTACTATTTAATATTCCATATGGAAAAAAATTCAGAATGGGGTGGAATTGGAGGAAAACTGTCTTTGTGCGACTTTCTTACGGGCTTTGTTTTTACAGCGTTCACTGTGCAGCCAAAATGACATGTCAACTGTATTCTATGAGTTGGTACAATTTTCCACAAATTTATATAATTTTATTTATGTGTTAACCCTATTTTGGGGAATATTTACTGCTTTGATTGCTTTTTGATCAGCGATTCAGCTCATTTGATTTTTTTTCCCATGATTCCCACGTTCACCATTTTGGAAAAATATTTTTATACATTTGTAGACAAGGTGATTTTGGACAATGGAGGCTGGCAATCCTCCCCAAAATGGCAGCTTCCATGCAGCGCTGGGAAAATGGCGTCTCTTTGGCAGCACCATATTTAAATACCAAACATTCACCATATTATTACGGCGGATATCAGGAAAGGGTTAAAAAAAGTATTAAATCATGCAGTTTTAGCTCTACCCACTAAACCTAATAATAGAACGACACAGCAGTCACCTCATTTTCATTACAGACAGGATTATTTGTAACATAACAAAATTGACCAACAATTGCATCCACCTCTGACAATAGGTAATGTCACAGTTTACTATCCCTCTTCACTACTACAGAGCAGCTCTAAAAAACTCTACCATAGACCTCAATGAGTCAGTTCCAGTCTTTAGCTGCCTATGACCATGAGACTGCAGTGAAGCAAATCACTAAATGCTATTAACAGAGTAGAGAAGCTCAGACAAGATGACTGTTCCATAATCATGTACAGAAAACAGAGAATTAAAAAAATCTACGGAAAATAGAAACAGATTAGAAAAAAGTGATATATTTCTCTATCTGCATTTAATAAAGAAATGGTGATACATTCCCTATAAGTTCTTTTTACATTGGCTGATGATGTTTGTATGAATGGTTGTTCCTGATATTGCCCCATGAAAACATTCCCCAGATCAGTTGGTAAATGAGCAAATGCTTGTCTCTCTTGGCTGATCGCGTTGTTTATGGGGCATACAAGTTCTCGTTGGTTGGCTGCACATTTCCCTTTGAATATGTCAGGCTACAGTCGCACTAGCGTTGTGTGACTGTTTGGGGATTCCGTCCCCCATTCCGTTTAAAATATGCGTAGAGAAAAGTCCTGCAAGCATTATAGTCTATGGAGTCCACGGGTTTCCACTGATAACCGCTTTTTAAGCGGATAGGGTTTCCGTTTTCGGGTCCCCAAGCGGGCCTGAAGAATGAAAACCCGAACACTAGTGTGAACCTAATTTTAGTTTATAAAAGTTGAGTTTTGAAAGTTGTCCATTCAAACTCCCTTCCAATAACTGCACAATGACAAATGGGGCAAAACAGGGGTGGGATTCAGATTTTTAACAGGTATTTGTTTAACAACAAATTTTTGGGAGGATGGGAAGGAGGGAGAGGCAGTACGCACATCACAACTTTAAATAAAGGGCAGTGTGAAAATTTTTATGGCGTGCCCCCTTTAACACAAAGCCACATACCCTTTTGGAGACCACCATCAACGCCTTCTGTCACCCACAGTGTTCTTTCTCCCCCCACATTAAAGTTCCACTAATATATATTATGTCTGCTACACTGCTTATCACGCATTTAGTGTGTAGTAGCAGGTTGAGATACTACAGTGCTGTCCCATAGACTTCATCATATGCCGAGTGAGCAGCACAGCTCCCAGCATACAGGGCTGGTTTTAGACAAAGTGGGGCCGTGGGCAAAATTAAAAGCGGGGCCCCAAATGCTGATATGCAAACAACACCATTGTCTTGCAGTGGCAACCCCTATAATAACGCCTCCTTTCTGCCAACAAAAAAATAGATTTTTGCACCCAGTCATCAGTTATTATAGTGCCTCCTTATAAATAATAGTCCCTGCTTATAAATAATGTTACACCTTTATCAGTAATAGCGCCCTTAAAAATGATAAATAGTGCCTTGTATCAGTAATATTCCCCCTTATCAGTAACAGTCTCCTCATAAAAATAATACTGCTCCCTTATTAATAACCCTCTCATAAATAAGTTACCCTTATAAATAATAGTTCCCATTATCACTAATAGCCCCCTTTATAAATAAGTCCACTTAACAATTATACCCCCCTTATAAATAGTTCCCCTCTTATAAATAATAGCTCCCCTTATAATGGATGCCTTATATATATCATAGTTCACCCCTTATAAATAATAGCCCGTCTTATAAATAATAGTTCCCCCTTATAATAACCCCCTCATATTTAAGTTTTCCAATTAAATATAGTAACCCACCCTTATATATAATAGTTCTCCGTTATACAGTGTTGGACTGAAGGGCCTTAGGCCCACCAGAGGGACTTGTACTGGGGCCCCACCCAACAGCTTCCTGCTAATACCCTTACATATGTGCTGACTATCTGGTGTTACTGAGTATGTTCCCAGTATAGTCAGCCCCTATAGTTCTGTGCAGGCGCCAATAACTCCATGGCCGGTTCATGCACAATACTGTATGGGGAATGACATGGAGCACTACACATATGTGCAAGATTATAGTGAGGGAGCTGTGATGCAGACATAGCTGGCAGGGCTTCCAGCAGGAATTTTGAGCCCCCCATAGTATAATGCTCCACATGGTATATAATGCTCCACGGTATAAAATGCTCCCCTGAGCCCTCCAAAGTTTCCCCACATGGTATATAATGCTCCACAGTGGACCCACACAGTATAAAATGCTCCCCTAAGCCCCCCATAGTGGCCCCACATGGTATATAAGGCTCCACACAGTATACTACTTCTTAGTGGCCCCAGACAGTACAATATGCTCCCCAGCAGCCCCACACAATATAATATGCTCCATACAGTATAAGTGGCCTAACACAGTATAACATGCTTCACAATGGCCTTCACACAGTATAATATACTGCCCAGAGGGATTCCCCCAGTATAATGCTCCACAGTGGTCCCCCACAGTATAATATGCTATCCACAGTCCCCCCCAGCATAATGCTCTACAATGGCCCCACAGAGTATAATATGCTCCCGAGAAGCCCCAAACAATATAATAAACTCCACAGTGGTCCCACACAGTATAAAAGGCTCCCCACACTGCCCTTTCCCCCCCAGAGTATAAAGCTCCACAGTAGCCCATAGTATAATATGCTCCCCAGAGTGTCCACCCAGTATAATCCTCCACAGTAGGCCCCATGCAGTATAATATACTCCCCAGAGGGCCCCCCTAGTATAATATGCTATCCAGAGGGCTCTCTCCCCAGTATATTGCTCCACAGGGGCCCCACACTGTATAATATGCTATCCAGAGCCCCCCCCCCCAGTATAATGCTCCACAGTGGCCCTACAGACTCCCTTAGTGCTAGTATTATATTATACTCTGGGGTCTCTTCCGACCCCAGAGTGTAATTATCGAAGGCCCGGGGAAGGTGAGGGAAAATAACAAACAGTTATACTTACCTTGCCTTACCTCTCCTGGGCCTCCTCGCACTGCTCCACTATCCCCGCTGGCGCCGGCTTCTTCTTCTCTGCGGCTGACATCACGCGTTGTGGACGTCACCGCTGAAGCCTGTGATTGGGCTAGTACTATAAAAAATACATTACAGTTGTAAGGCCTGGTGCAGATTTTGCATTGGGGCCCAGGAGCTTCATGTCCTGGACTCTGTTCTATGGTGAACTGTGTTGCAGCCACGTCTTTCATCTCTGATCAGCTAAAAATACATCTTACTTTTACTAGGCAGAAAGAGATGCGATGTACCATACATCTGTGATGCTTATCTCCCCCACACACATTGGGGGACTTTATTAAGACTGGCTCTGGCGTCCTCTTGGAAAGTCCTGTACACCAGAATTGAAATCTACACGAGCCAAAGACTGGAGTAGATTTCAGCACTAACTTACTTCAGTTCTCTGGTGCAAGTAAATTTGTTAGGCCAAGACGTCTCTTCCCAGCCTGCCTCGTTTCTCGTCCCACCCACTTTTGAAATGAGATTCGGCAAGTTCAGCGTAAAAACATTGGAGTTTATTTATCAAGGCTGGTGTTTTCCACGCTGGACTTGATGATCCCTGCCCTGTTGAAGGTTGCACCCATTTTATGATAAGATGCATGTCACGTGATAAATTAGGTACACCTAAACAGAAAGAAGCTAGTATCTGGCATAGATTTCTGGTGTCAGTTACATGATAAATTTGACCAGGCAGATAGTCCTATCCCTGCTACTAATGCCCCCATGTCTCCTTCAAGGCAAGTGTGTGCAGGATGCAGAACTTAAGAAATCCTAGTTTCTGAGCAAAAAATATGACTTGCTAAAAAATTGTGACTTTTTCATGGCTTGCAAAAAAGCAACGACCTTCATAAATGGCAGATCAAATCAATAATCTCAAAGACAATTATATTTTGCTTTTTTATGGTGCACAACTTATGATAAATTAGTGTGAATATGTGCCAAAAAATGCACCACTTTTATGCCAGAAAACTGACATGTTCAGTTTAATTGATCCACCCCATTATATTTTCGTCTGTTTCTGCTGGCATTTATCTAATGTTTTTTGGCTAGTTATAACATTAGGTTACATAGGGTGTAACATTAACAAATGACTTCATTGGGTAACCAGTAACAACTAACAGAAAAGTAGATAAATAAGGAAAGACTAAACATTAGGCAGAATCTGAATTGGTACATGACTGGAAGTTGAGCTGACAAGATGCTGGGGCATAGCTAAAGGGGGTGCCTAAGTAGCAGGTGAACCTGGGCCCTAGTGCTTGAGGGAGCCCAGCGGTCTCTCTGCCACATACAAATACACCATCTATAAATGACACATGGTTAGTGGGGTTTCTGTCACAGATTTGGCATTGGGACCTTAGGAGCTTTAAGTTACGCCAAGATGCAGTATCAACGTATATGACAGCTTTTCCTTCAGCATTCAGAACTAAAGCAGACATGGTTTCTGCAAAAAGTGAACAAGACTTTAAGTCAGAGACCCAAGAGATTATATAACTAGAATGTAGAACCAAGACGTGAAGCGACGATGGAGTATAACACGGCCAGAACAGTAACCAGGATGAGAAATCAAAAGTAGGTCAGACAAAGGCTCATGCTGAAAACAATTTGTTGTCATCAGCACAAAATTCAGGGATTTGTTAAAACTTACATAGCTGACTACCAGCCATATACATGTCACAATATATGTCAAAAAAGTAGCCTAAATTTACCTTGGCTCAAATAATGCTGTTTGATAAATGTAGTCCAAGGGGGAAAATACACTGAGATTGTAGCACAATGGAGTAAAATGTGCTAAATTTATTAAGAGGTACACTGCTTTTAATAAATTGGTGCATCTTTGCCTGCCTATGAATTAGCAATTGAAATCTATCCCCTTCTGCCCTAACCCTGCCGATCACAAATTTTAGCATAGATATGGTGTTCAATCACATTTAAGACTGTTATATGCCAGAAGACAGGAATTTAATAAATCCATTGTGCTAGATCTCTCTGTCTTTCTGATCAGGGGTGGCACCTCATTCAACTATGCATGTGCTGCAAAGTTAGGAAACTTAAGGAAATTCCAGCATGTATAATGCAGGCAGAATGCTGAGGCTTGTTATCCATTTGCTGAAAATGAGTACCAGCAAGAAGATTCAGGGCAGTTTGGCTATGCAATATAGGTATTAGAAACAGAAGTTTTTTCCAATTGTTGTATGGTATGTCATGGGTGTCCATGCCTTTCTTTCAGGTGACTGATTGACAATGTTTAAAGGAAGTCTATCAGATCCAAAGTGTCTCCCAAACCAACAATCCTGCTATATAGGGGCATTTAGAAGGAGCAGATCCATACCTATGTGACCATAAATTGAAAAGCAAATAATCTTACAAGTGCGGCAGGATGGAGCCTGATTTACTGAACCAGATTTGTTAACAGTCAACCATGATGCAGATAGAGACTGAAAATGTCAATCACAGCTAAAGGGGAGATATTTGGCACTGATCCAGAAATGAGCCGGGCATTTGTAATTGTCTGTATTCAAATCTGGCCGCACCTCCAATACACTTACAGGCTGATTTACATATCCATAAAAAATTATCTCTGCATTGCTTCATTGGTTTTTGGCCACAAAGGTATTCTCATGTTCATATTTAAAACCCCTATGTGGTAACATGGCCACAATTATTGAGTTGGGAGGAATTTTGGACCTGACAGCATCCCTTTAAGAATGACAATACTAAAACAAGTTCCTTTGTGTTATTGTAGACAATGATAAATCACTTTGCTTGACCTCATGAAAATCCAATATCTTGTAGACATGATAATATCCATAGGATAATATCACATCTTCATTTAAAAGGAATTTTAAAAGTCCAAAAAATGTGTCAGTGAAAAATGATTCTCCGCCACCAGATCAATAAGACTATATTAAGTTGCAAAATGATATGTTATAAAGTGAAGTTTGGTGGGTAACTAGAACTCAAGCACTATACCATTAAGTCTGTCATTCATAAATCTTATGTGGGGTCACAGCAACTTCCAATCTGAAATATGGTTAACATCCGATGATAGCATCTTCTGCTATCCCAAACATCCCAATATAGTACACTATTAATATTTGTGGTAAATACAAATAGAATATATGGTATAAAATGTGCAATTACAGCCACAAGTATGAAAGATATATTTTAGGCCAGAAAACCACTTTAGGCTGAGGCCCCATGTTGTGGAAACGCAGTTTTTTTGTTGCAGATTTTGCTGCAGTTTTTTGAGCCAAAGCCAGGAGTGAATTGAGCAGAAGGGAGAAATATACAGTAAGTACTTAATATATATTTGCCATTCCTTTTGTAGCCATTCTTGGCTTTGGCTCAAAAAAACACAGAAAAATCTGCAACAAAAAAAGCTGCGTTTCCGCAACGTGGGGCCTCAGCTTTAGGGTAGTTGCCAATGTTGTTGTTGCAGGGACTGAAACTCCCTAGAAATACCATCCTATGGATAAATGTGCTACCGATCAGCAGTAGCTGGAGCTAATACCTTGAACAGAGCTAAAAGTACAGCTTTGTTCCATGTGAAGTGGTTATGCAGGAGGTGCCAGGTGTCAGACCCCACCAATGTGATATCAATGACATATTCTAAGGGGGTCATTAGTATCCATAACCAGAAATACCTCTTTGAGGATTAATATATGTCCCTGGTGTCCTAGTGTTTCAATCTAATTCTCAGTGTCTAGGGGTTTTAGTAGTTAATGACACTAAACTTGTTTAAGAAGTTAATACATTTTATACCTGGTGGTCTAGGCTAGTGAAGAGGTTATTACTAGTGATATCCATGGTGGTCTAGGGGGTTGAAAGGGTCTAATGGTAAAATCCTTGGTAGTTTAGGATGCTGAAGGGTTTCTTTGTCTCTGACCTGATGCCGGTGGATAGCTCATCTCTCCAGGCACCAGTTAGGTGTTACCCACTCTTTTATGTTTTTATAAACTCCAGTTAGTAATAAGAGTCAAGAGAGTTGTGTATATGTCAGTGCTTAAGAACATCCATTAAAGGCAATTGTTACTGTAAATCTTTTATGCAAGACTCTAAAGCATATGGACATATAGTCAGAAGACTATTTCTAAAGCACTTAATGAATATTTTATATCTGTAAACATTGTACTTAATAAACCTCACCCCTTCCTCCTAATAGCTTTATTTATTATGCCTGCAGGAATAGCTCCATTAGGCCCTTGGTAAATCATACTGCCAATTCTGGCTTTCACCTATTCATATTGTAAAGTGTCTTGAGAAACAAGGACGTATATTAGAAAGATAAAAGCACACACATACTCTATAAATTATTGATACATATAATGCTACCTGCCAGATTTGATCCAAGCACAGTAGCTCTATGTCTTCACATTGTTGTCTATAAAGTTCCAGAGAAGGAAGAGCCGATAATTGATTTGCAGAACATAATAATCTGTTTCTTAATAGAAAAGCTTGTGTCTCGCTCCCAGCATTTACACATTTATCAAACAGGATTAAAACATTCACACTTTAGGTACTGGAGGAGCAAGTTCTGCAGTGCAGTGACAAGGGAGGTATAAATGGCCCTACTTCAATGCAGTGATGACAAGAGCAGGATCGTAGATCACATTATTGTTACTTGGCAGTAAATGTGCTTTGACCAATGCTTTTACCTATCTCTGTTCCCTGTGGACTGTCCTCTACCTTATGTTCCAGTGACAGACACAGGTACAATTCTCAGCTTTCACTGTAAACAGGTCATTCCTAATCTAAAAATCTGAGAATCTACCAGTTAAGATCCTATTACAGGAGTGCAGTGACCACATATTGCACAGTTGTTCATTAAGTGCAAGTATCCACCCAGGGGCACAAGTATTATTCTTTGTATGTAATGCAGGTATATAACTAAAATGAGAAGAACTATAGCTAGAGTTCTAGACGTAAATGATATTAAAGTGTCAGGCTGGTACATCCACCCATACAAGCTGCTGTGCCAGTGTAATGAGGATACGGCACTCGCAGAAATGACTCCGTCCTTTTATTGTGCTGATCAGCTGAGGTCCCAGAGATCGAAAACCCACCCATTATGCAATCAATGTCAAAGTCCCAGAGACCCTCTTTATTGATATAAGCAGCACCAAACTGTGCTGACATGTAATTTCAGGTGTTAGCATAGTCTCAGGCAATGCTTACCCCACTAGGAAGAAGCAGCATCATGCTGGTGGCTTTAAGCATGATCTTAGGAGTGATTGTTTTTCATCATATCCAAAGTGACTGACTGGACAGCTAGTTTAGTGACCCTTTAACCTGATCAGAACCAGGGCAGCCTGAGAGTTGACCGGATTGTGATTATGCTCATTGCCAAATCCAAGCTGTTAAACCTTGTAAATTGCATGCATTTTACAAGTGATCATGGTGTATTCTGTAGGTTGGTATCATACATTTAACCTGATATATAACAGTTTCTTTACTAAAGCATTAGGCCCCTGCACTCCTGTGATTCTCCTCCTTTCCATCCCCCGTTTAACCGCTACCGGACATTACATCACTTCCAGGGACGCAATACATGTCACCGAAATTCGATCCTGGGCCCTCTCTTTAACCCTGGCCACACATATTTCTCTAGCATTCTCACCTTGCCTTTCTTTATGCTTGTGTACTGCTCCTATCTCTCCTCTAATCCAGTAAGATTATTTAGATATTGTTCAGGCATTGCTGTTTATATATACATTCTGTACTATAGCCTCTTCAGGATTGTCTTTTTTGTAAAGCTGAGTACCGCCCCTCTAGTTATCGCACCCATATGTACGAAGATTCATTATGGTGTCCACATAATGTTCATCTTGATTGATTTTTCTTTCCTTACATGTACATATATATTT
Source organism: Leptodactylus fallax (assembly GCA_947044405.1). NCBI lineage: Eukaryota > Metazoa > Chordata > Amphibia > Anura > Leptodactylidae > Leptodactylus > Leptodactylus fallax. The sequence continues at coordinate 1,933,691 of CAMRHE010000094.1, forward strand.
ACAGACGTCTGATGAAGGTCTACTCAGATCGAAACGTCTTTATCTGGATTAAATAAAGTTTGGAGTGTATTCCATGTTAAACATTTATTTAGCAGGGCTGGAATCTTTCTTCTCTTTACTAAAGTAGACCTGTCAATAAATCCCCCTACTATATTTTATTTCCTCTGTAAACTGAGAGTGAGCAAATTACTTCCTGCCAGTATATGATGGCTTGTAAAGAAAGCCGATAAAATATCGAAAGGGACATGCTGGCTGGTGCCCTTTAATGTACAGCGTAAGTAAACAAAACTTCTCTTCCACAAAGGTTAGAGCTGAACAGAAATATATGTGTGCGACTTGTGTTTTTAATATGTGGAAAAGATGGATTTAATATGTGACTGGGACAAATGAATATAAGCAATTTCAGAAATAATACACATTCTATGAATACAATATTGATATGAAACATACACATTTTAACCATGTAGCTATCATAGGAAATGTGCTGTGGGGAAGATTAAAGATGTCACACTGTACTTCAGCACTTTTTTTTCGTATATATGGGCAAGGCTAGATTTTCAGTGAGGCACAAGAGGCATAGCATGTATCAGTACTCTTGGTCCTCACGGTCTTACCTAGATTTTAGTTCATTCAGTGAGAATTGTGCAGTAATCTCCATTCAACACCATACATGTGATGTAGTTTAATTGGAATATTTAGCTGTATTGTATTGTAGTGCCAAAGGTTTGGATATCCCTGCAGGTTTGATACTGTCTGTTATATATAATACTTTAGCTTATTATTCATCTACATTATACTTATTAACTCTTCAATGCCAAATTTCCAGACCTTTTCAAACAGATGATGCTGGAAGAAAGGATGTGCTATTTCTGTTTTGAGTAGACAAGGAGGCGGTCCTGTGAGTGATTGACAGCTATATCTGTATGCACAGTCGTATAGGGGAGACTATTAGTCTCCTTGACTTCTCAACATAGAAAGAGCAGAGATTTTAATGGATAAATGACAGGTTATACAGAATCTTTTCTCACAAACCTATACATCAATCTTCTCCTTCTGCTCTATAACACACTGGCTGCATTTTGCACTGCATTTTTCATATATAACCAGATATTTCCTTTACTCCTTATATTTAATCATTTTCATGCTCATGTTATCTGCATTGCCCTTTGCTTACTATGGAACTGGCCAAAACTCTTATATTGTTCTTATTCATTCTTGTCTGTTACAAACAGCCGGAGTTCTGCCGATGATATGTGTGTCTATCCCAGTAATTCTCTATATGTTTCCCGTCTCTTGTTTTATTCTAGAGTTCCCAGTACAGTGTTTATTCCAGTGGTTTGTTCTAGTTTTAGTTGTAGCTTCATGTGCGCTGTTTATCTGTTTCCAGTTTCCCTGTAGGAATCTGTTCCTTCTCTAGATGCTGTGTTCTGCCTGTTTAGCTTGGTATTCTTTTCCTTGGGTCCTAGTGCTCTACTGTTGTTCATGTTAGTGTTGGTATTGCAGATTAGGTTAGGATCAGCATTTAGACATCGATCTATGGAAACATTCAGGAGAAGTCTGGATCAGTTATTGTCTTTTCATTTTTAGTTATCTGTTCACCATACCATCCCCATCATAGGTTTGTTCCTGCATCTGTGTACCATTACTATTCTGTTTTAGCTATTTATTTGTGAGTTCCTATTTCCTTGCATACTTGTTTCTTGCTAGCATTGTGATTTGTGCTTCATACAGGGATGGAATTACCATGATAGCAGCCATAGCAGCTGCAATGAGGCCTGCGACATTAGGGGGTTCATCCCCCTGAGACCTGTCCCTGTTGCTGCTCACCACCATCTCCATTTTACCTTAAGTCCAGGCGGTGCCACACAAGACGCTCCGCTGCTAAACAGCATACAGAAGTTGCATCCTCAGTGTTGTGATGCTGTTCAGCATTGGGATGTAACTTGCAGAAACCAGGATAAGAAGCAAAGTGGAGGAGGCAATAAGCAGCAGGGATGAGTTAATGAATATCGTCCATTACCTGGTGGAGTAACGCACAAAGTGTTGGCCAGTGTGGGAGTCTGTAAAGGGGACCATTGCTTAATGGGGGCCTACAGAGGGGGTCTCCTACTGAAAGGGGCCCTGTAAAGAGAAAATTACTGTGTGGAGGCCAGTAAGGGGGCTATTAATGTGTGGGGACTATAAAGGGGCAGTATACTTTGGAGGTACCAGTAAAGAAGACAATTTCTGTGTGGGGGCTAGTAAAGAGGGATGTATTCTGTATGGAGCCAATAAAGGAGGCAATATACCATGTGTGGGGTCATTAAAGGGGGCGTTATACCATGTTGAGGTCAGGAAAGGTGGCGTTATACCATTTGGGGATGGTGGGGGCCCCCAGTCAAAATCTTGCATAGTTTATCCCTACTGTCCAGCAGATAACTGAGAACCAGGAGACACTGTTAGTATCTGGGAAAAGGGATTGCTATAGGTAAAATACATGTCTTCCGTATTATTTATTTTTACAGCACCATTGATTCCTTGATGCTTTACATTTGAGGAGGGTTTACATATGAAACACAAAATACACAAAATGAAGTATATTACTAACATAGTGACCAACTGGTACAATGGCAGAGAAGGCCCTGCCCACAATGGCTTACAATCTATGAGAGAATGGGGGCAGAGACATTATTGCATTGCGTTGATAACTCCACCTGATGTGTCTTTCACTCTCCAACTTATCTTGTCTACAGTCTGAATGAAAAAGTCAAATTCATATTTCTGTCCAACAGTTGAACCAGTGCCTCTACCCTGTCCCAGTCACTGCACTGGTTGGACATAATTTTATAATTCTACTTAAACGTATCACTCACACTCAGCTTTCCACAGTGCTGCACCCCTATATCTCCTCACTCATCTCAGTCTACCAACCTACCGATGCTCTATATTCTGCCAATATCCTTCATAATCTGAATCTCCCACTCCTCTCTCCAATACTTTTATTGTGCTGCCCCAGGTCCCTGGAATGTGCTAACCCAGACAATCAGGTTAATCGCCAATATCCATGGATTTAAGTGTGCCTATCACATTCATTAAATTGGCTCCTTTTATCACCACTATTCCTCAGAAGTTGATGGCTTCTTTCAAGAGTTTCCCTCACACTCCTCATTGTGCACTTCACATTTGTGTAAAAATGGATACTGACTGGCCAGGTAGCTTTAAGTGCAATACCTTACTTAATATAAAATATGGTTGGCCCATTTCACAGAGCAAGCACTTCACCTGTGTTACCTCTGTTTCTTCATATATTGTAATCTTTTATGAGATTGTCTCTTATGAGATCTTGTCTCAGTTGTTAATCGGTTTGTTACTCTGTAATGTATGTGTTATTTTAGACTGAAATGTTATGTGCTTCTAAATATGTTGCCACTATATAATTACAGATTACTATTATTGTTATTATTATTATTATTATTATTATCATCCGCATTTGCACAGCAAATACATAAGTAATACTCCCTCTGCTGGATAACACAGGCTCCAACAAGGTATATTTCTTATGGATATTGCTATGCCATGCTAATACAAAGGCAGCCATGTGCTGTAAGCAGTAGGGAGAGATATATTTTAAAGGCTTAACAGACAAAACACTAACCATTTGAGATAGAATGTTGTTGCTGATACCTATTGCTTTCTATAGAATCAAAATTTCTAGTTCTAAAATGTTAGTGGTACTTGACATTAACTGCTGTTTTTGTATTCCCAGCCTGAAGAAGAAGCTCAGGAAGCTTTGGAAGAACCTGCTGCTGAACCACTGCTGGAGCCAGAAGGGGAGAGCTATGAAGAAGCCCCCCAGGTAAGAGACCATATATTTCACATAGGAAGTGTAATTGAAAATTGAGTGGTTTTTTTTAATGTGTTACCTGCCAACAACAGCTGATTGGTGGGGGTGTTGGGTGTTGGACCACCACCGAACTGGTATTAGTGACCTATTCTTACAAAGGGTCATCAATATTTTTAGCCGAGATCCCTTCTATTCACTTTCACAGGTTTCATCATGTTGCTTTCTGTCTGACAGAACTGAAAGAGTTAAAGAGGGTCAATTATATTAACGTACCCTGAACCAGTAGTGATCCAAAGCTAGAACAGGAAAGCTAGGTTACAAATACCAGCTATAAAATAACCTTTATAAAAGCCCACACACATAGGCCACATGAATACGACCATATGCCCTGTACGGGTCCATGAAAAATGGATCAGACAGCACACATATGGCATCTGTGTACCTTTCTGTGTTCTCTATTGACTTATACACTCCAGTAAATCAGTCTGGACCACAAAATGGACAGGAATAGGACCTGTATTGAGTTTTGCATCATGGCCCCACACATGGACCCATAAGAAACATAGTTGTGTGCATGGGAGCATAGAAAAGAATGGGTCAGTGGGTAACATTGGCGCCAGTCGGGAAGGAGACACAGAGAAAGCAGCTCCCACCTACCCACCCCTTTTCTTAATTTGAGGTCTTGATGTTGTTTCTGCTGTCACAGTAGTTGGGCGGGGGGGGTCCTCGAAGCTGGTGGGGTATGGAAATGGTTTTGATGGGGGGGGGGCCCTGTGGGAGGGGCTGGACTCCCCAGGCCATTTGGTATTTCTGGAAGATTTTGGTTGTTGGAGGAAGAGAAGGGAGGCTGAGCACCAGTGGGCTTTAAGAGCTTGGTGCCCCCGAGCTAGTGGAATGGCTGGGGGTAATATTCCTGGTGGTAAGGAATATTGATAATCGCTTACGACGGGTTACGGGCTTCGAGGACCTCCTTCGTCGGGCATCAGGGTATATGTTCTGTTTACATGAATAGACATTTGGAGTGTCTATGGGTTGCTGTTGAGGTTTATAAATGTTGGCACTTTAATGGTTATTTATGGTTATTTATAATTATTTAATAAAAGGCTGCTGTGGCCAATTTAATCCAACGATTGTGTCATGTCTTTATTTTATAAGAAAGCGACTTGGCAATGCCCTTGTCATGGAGTCTGCATGGGTGTATTTTGCACCAAGTTTATAAAATGTTTGATAAAATAGGCACCTCCATAAGTCTGACACGTCCATCCTGAAATGTTGTTATACTTTCTACGTCACCCCCTGGAGTGAGTTTGTGACAATTTTGTGGCTTTTTTAAAAAAAAAAATCAGTTGATTAAATCTGGATGGTAGACAGCTAAACAAGTTGGGGGAGATTGTTTTATGCCTTGGATGCCAGTCATAAAAAAAAAGTCCCAATTTTTTGTGCAAATTTGATTTTGGTGCAAAAATTTGAGACTTTTTCTATTTTGGGCTACCCTCACCAATTTCATGGACAGGAGTAGCATGATTTATGGCAAAATTTTGCGACTGCTTTGTGACTTTTTTACACTTGATAAATTCTCTCAGAATTTTTACAGGGAACTGATAATACTGAGATGACTATGTATGAATGTGCCTGGTTCTCAAAAATGAGACACACTCTGGCTAAGGCCATGTGCTAGCCTCCTGCCGTGATCCATGTGCCGCCTGCGCACTGGCCATGCTTCCACAGACCTATTCATTCAATGAATAAGAGCCACGGAAGCACGGCTGCAAAACCAGACAGGAATAGGACCTGTCCTGAATTTTGCAGCCTGGACTGTCGACTTGCACATGGGACCGTGTACGTGGCCCAAGAGAAATGAATGGGTCAGTGTGCTATCCGGGAAAAAACAAGATAGCACACTGAACCACACCACAGTTTGTCTGCAAAGGGCCTAATAGATAAATTTCTTGAAAGGCTACTTCCATCTATTAACTTAGAACATCCTCTTTTGCTGGTTAGCTTTCTAAACCAAAAACTCCTTCAGAATTTAGAAAAAGTCACAGACTCTGCAATTCATTTGTTGAAAAACTGATACTTTTGCATATAGCGAGGCCTCTGTTGTGTGCATGGAGTGGCAAAGGCATAGGTACTCTCTCAATATGGCACCATAGTGTGGCAGTATTTTCCTCTAGAAGAAATACGTCTTTGCCAATGGGAAATGTCACAATGACATCTCTATATGAATTCAGAGGGATGCAGAGGTACATTACAGTAGATTCCTAAAGACCTGTATGGATGGCATAGTACAGGTGCATCTCAATAAATTAGAATATCTTTGAAACGTTCATTCATTACAGTAATTCAGTAATACAATTCATAATCAGCGTCTTCCATGATTGTGTGTCCTACTGAACCAGACTGAGGGACCATTTAAAGGCTTAGGAAACCTTGGCAGGTGACACACTGAATATACCATACTGAACTTTTTTACAATATTCTAGTTTTCATAGATTTGGGTTTTCATTACCTGTAATCCATAATCAACATTTACAGAAATAAAACACTTGAAATAGAACACTCTAAAGAATCTAGAAAATATAGGAGGTCACTTTTTTAATTTAATTTCTGAAATAAATGTTTCAAAGATATTCTAATTTATTGATATGCACCTGTATGTTTGAATCTCTGTAAAGAGGGCAACAAGATTTGAGGTTTATAGGTTTGCAGAATGACATAGGAGGCTACTAGTATAATGAAGATTTTAGAAATACTAACTTCATACATAACCAGGAGATCAAGGAACTACTTATCTGCTGATATTAGGTTTTTAGGGGTGTCAAAAACCCCTTTAATTGCAAAGCAAAAATGAAATTTTGGGCTGCTGGTCCTTTTTAAGGCAGAATTGGTTGATGTAGTATTAAGAAGGCTAAAGTAATTTAATCATAAGTGGAACATTTCACCGGAGCTGCGGCAATTGTTTAAGTATGATTAAATGAGTTTAATAATTCATTACATCCAGGTGCAGAAACTTATGTCTGCCAATAAGCCCAGCAGAATAGGCGAAATTAATAATACAACCTCAGTACTATGTGCAATTATAATGTACTTTAATGGCTTTCGCCCTGAGATTAACCCCTATACTGATAATGAATGTATGCACGATTTCATGGTGGGATATTCTGCTATTTATCAAGGTGTTACTTGAAAATTCAGAAGATACGGCACATTTACTACAGATCAATGGTAGATGAGTGCCCTCCAGGTGACATATAAAATTTGCTGAGAGTTCACCAGAAATTCCCCTTTTTTCATTATAACCCATAAACTGTTTATTCACTGATGTCATCAAATAATTCGAAGGGAGGTTGTCTGATGTTTTTAAAAAAGTTTACAAACAACAGGGAACCCTATAAAACAAAAAAGTTAACTACTAAAGGTCCTCCAACAATGTGGGTCCGTGCCCAGTTTTTCTGGTCCCTGTGGCCTCACCCAATCTAGTGGGATACCAAAGCATTTATGAACATAGCTGTATTACAAATCTGAGCTCTATAAATCTGCAATATGGCAGCCATAGAAATCCTGTGCTGTATTATGGACCCTAAAAGGGAATATTGAACCATAAGGAGACATTGTTACTAAACTGTAGTAACTGTATGTTCCAGTACACAGACTCCATACTTTGCATTCTCCTGTAATAGGCTGGGTTCAGACAGGGAATTTATTTTTATGTCTTTTGTGCTTGTGATTTAATTTTCTTTTCTGTAAAATAGAACCAGGGTTAGTTATTTTGTAACCATTTGCCATTCTTAGATATATTGTAATTCTTGTACATTGATCAGTAAGCCTTGAAATATCTGTACTACATATACTTATAGTGTCAGGTAATATCTACGGATGCAACAAGGGACTTGGACACAGCAATCTGTGAAAATAAGCAGATCTCAGAGAAGACATGTTCAGCCAAAGCTCAGCTATAAATAAGGAAGACACGCTGTGTTATTTCATTACCCATCTCCCTCTGGTGGATGCTGATGAAAGCTCACATGCTGCAAAAGTCATTTGCTACCAGTGCTTTTTATTCATCATTATGAGCCCTCTAGTGGCCTCTAGCAAATCCCTAATTACTTAATCCACATCTATTTTACAGGCACATTGGTGCACTACAAATGAGACAGGAGTGTTGAAAGTGCTTGTTGCATCAGATTTATAACAGCATCTGGGGATGCTGTCTTATGACACCCTGAGCGAGAAGTCTTATAGGATTCTCACCATCTGATTTGAGAGTTGAAAAACAAATTATAGGATACATTGCATATCGTTGTATATCTATATCTATCTATCTATCTATACAAAATTATAAACAATAGAGCAGCACTGAAGCTAAAAGGATAAAACTGGTACAACTCACACAAGTTTACTAGCAATGAACCAAAAATAAAAATGGAAAACTGGGCAGCACACAAATTCAGTGAAAAAAAGAACTTTATTAGTCCAAATGTGCAACGTTTCAGTTCAACAGAACCTTTCTCAAGCAGGTTGTCTGCTGCCCAGTCTTCCATATCTATCTATCTATCTATCTATCTATCTATCTATCTATCTACAAAAGAGAAGGCAGCACTCCAAAATGGTGTATGAAATCATGATGAATTTATTTTGTGTCTGCAACGTTTCAGCTCCTCAGAGCCTTTGTCAAGCCACCTATCTATCTCTCATATCTATCTGTATATCTACAGGTGCATCTCAATAAATAAGAATATCTTTGAAACGTTTATTTATTTCAGTAATTAAAGTAAAAAAAAAAAGTGATCTCCTATATTTTCTAGATTCTTTACCCACAGAGTGTTCTATTTCAAGTGTAGTCAGTTTTCACTTTTTGCAATATTGGAAATCTGGGAGTGATGCATTTATTTTAGTATCTATCTATCTATCTATCTATGTATCTATCTATCTCTCTACCTGTGTAAAAGCACATTTACGTGTACATGCACCTAAAATACACTTTTCAGACACCCCACTAAAACTACTATTTATGGCCTCCTGACTGTAGACACAGCCTCTTACTGATTCTCACTCTTCTTTCACACTTCAGCAGCTCCAGTTTCTTCGGAAGAATTTCTTATTGTGTATTGGCAAGCTCACCGCCATGGTGAACAAGTCAGCATGTATTGCTTGCTTCCTAATGGTTAAATCTAGTAGCAAAATAAAATGGTCCTTTTTTTCAGGACCCAATTCTTGTCTGTATAGTGCAATATTTTTTTAGTTTGGACAACATCAAAAAGTGAGTTTCTTAAGACTAGGGCCCCACGTTGCGGAAATGCTGTTTTTTTTTGTTGGAGATTTTGTTGCGTTTTTTTGAGCCAAGTGTAGTAGTGGCTACATAAGGAATGTAAAATATCTAGGAAGGTCTTATACTTCTCCCTTCTGCTTGATCCACTCCTAGCTTTGGCTCAAAAAAAGGCAGCAAAATCTGCAACCAAAAAAGCAGCATTTCCGCAACGTGGGGTCTCAGCCTAACAGTCATAAACTTCGATCAGCTGAGCAGCAGTACCAGACACAAATCATGGACAGGTGACATTCTGTTACAAGAAGTAAGCAGCCTTATTTTTCTAATCCTGGACAACCCCTTTAAATCAAAGGGGTTGTGGCCAGGGAAGGTGAAAAAAGACATACCTGTCCCTGACACTCCGTTGTCCCAGGTGCCCCGGCAGAAGTCCCTGCCACATGTGACTGCTGAGGCCAATCAGCGACCTAAGGAAAGGACCTGGAACCTCACACATGATGAAGGGTAGCATAACATTTGGAAATGCTTCATGAATATAGTGCAGACAGGAAAAGACCACAAAAAGGCTCCAGTAGTTTAATAAATGTGCCCCTCTGAGCTATGGTGTTTTTGTATCACCCGTAGAAGTGAATGGAATTTACAGAAGCTAATCTGTTTCTACGTTTTCTAATGTATAGAAACAGTGAAGCCAGGATGTAGGTATAACAGTAATGCTCTTGGTGCTAGCAGAGTGCTGCTGCATCTTCTTGTGTATGCATTATAGTACAGTTATGGCAATAGTTCATACTGATTTGTAGTGTTGGCTAATTTTGTGTGTCTGTTGCCTTGTGCATGTGGGGGTATGGCTGACTCTGTTTCAGTCATGCATGCCACCCATCTGCCCAAGGCTGGTTTTAGATTAGACTACACTTCCCCTGAATTCATTAGGAGGCCTAGGCCCTGAGAGAGGTGAGTTTTTGTAGTGTGGAGTCCCATCTATAAGATCACCTTTTCGCTGGGATATGGGCTCACACAATTTGATCAAAATGTGCATTAAGAGCCACATTTTCATGTATTTATATATACAGTGGGCACAGCAGTTATACTCTGGGTGCTAGCAGAGTGCTTGTTGCAACTTTTTGTGTTTGCATTAAATATTTCAGCCATGGCAGCGTGCATCTGCACATATACGTAATTCATATTATTTGGCAGTGCTGGCTAGCTTTCTTTGGTGAGGCAGGGAGTAGTTTTACAGAAAAGTCAAGGTGTCAGAGGTGGGAGATGCTATAATTTTCTACCAATTTTTCTTTTAGGCTGAGGCCCCACGTCGTGGACACGCAGATTTTTTTTTTTTCAAATTTTGCTGCATTTTTTTGAGCCAAAGCCAGAAGTGGCTACAAAAGGAATGGGAAATATAAAGGAAGCTTATACTTGTACCTACTTCTAGATCCACTGCTGACTTTGGCTCAAAAAACTGCAGCAAAATCTGCAACAAAAAAAAGCATAATACAACCACAAACAGCTGTGATCGGTGCTGACACTGATCGCAACTGTTAACACTTTAGATACCGCAGGTAAATGCGACGGTGGTATCTAAGTGTGCAGGCGCCATGGGCGCCGCCATCTTTAACCGATCACTGCCATCTAGAACGTCATCGTAGGGCGGTGATCGGTTGCCATGACAGCCAGGAGTCTATTGAAGGCTCCCAGGCTTGTCATTAGTATGGTTCTATTACAATAATAAAAGTCAATGAATTTTACTATAGACTGCAGTACATTAGAATTGCAGTGTATAGTATGAGCCATCAGACCCCCTAGGGGGTCTGAAAGTCTAAATAAAAAAAACATTTTTAAAAGTATAAAAAAAAATATATATATAAATGTTCAAAACACCCCCCTTTCCCTAGATCACATATAAAAATAAATAAACAAAAGTAAACAGAAACACTTTAGGTCTCCTGGCGCTCAAAAAACTATTAAAATATGAAAATATTTATCTCTTAAGGAGAAGCGAGAAAAAAAAATCAAAATGGCTGTTTCAACACTTTGCCTCCTATAAAAAAATGGAATAAAAAGAGATCAAACCATCAGACCTTCCCCCAAATGGTATCAATAAAAATGTCATCTTGTCCCACATAAAGACACCATACCCAGCTCCATACACATAAATATGAAAAATTTACAGGTGTCACAATATGGCGGCACTAATTTTTTTCTATTTTGTAAAGTTTTTAACTTTTTAAAAGGTATCAAAACATTACAAATACTATATAAATTTGGTATCACCGCAGTTGTACTGACTCGCAGAATACAGATAACTGGTCATTTTTACTATATAGTGAATGCCGTAAAAACTAAACCCATAAGAAATTGGTGCAAATGTGTTTTTTTCCAGCTTCCCAGTACATTGCACAGGATATTGAATGATACCATTTCAAAGTCCAATTTGTTTAGAAAACAATAAGCCATCGTGTGACTCTGTGAACTGAAAAATGAAAAAATGATGGCTTTTGGAATGTGGGGAGGGAAAAACGGAAATGCAAAAATGAAAATTTTTTGGCTCGGTCTTGAAGGGGTTAATGAAGCCAGCTGTCATTTTGGCAGGAAGAGGATAGCCTATATGATGCAAAGCCTATATGATGCAAATAGATGTCCTATTAAATTATATGAAGAAAAGATCCCATCCTTATTCACCTGAAGAATTTTCATTTTGGGGGAAAATATTTAAATTTTAAATTTGCACTGAAACTTTCAGTGCAGAAGAATTTTGGGGGAAGACACGGTGTGACCTATTGTAAAGTACTGTGGAATATGTTGGCACTATATAAATAAAATGTATTATTATTATCTGTTACACATCTGTACTAAAACCAATATATTTCTTTTACAGGATGATTACCAGGAATATGAACCAGAAGCATAACATCCCTTCACTCTGGACCCAGCCACCAGCAGCATCAGCACAAAGATAGCTATAATGAAGATATTGATAAAAAAAAAAATCCCCTGATACCCTGTCCCTGCCCGAGAGGAGTGTGGTCTACCCATTCTCTTTCCTCAAAAAGTGAGCTCTTCCTCTACTCCACCTTCAGAGAGCCTCATGTGAAGTGGTTTTATGTATGGTAATCCTTAGCGTTGAGTCATAGTCCAAACCAAACTGGTGTTTCAAATAACAAAAAGCCCTTTGTAATGTATGAACCCATGAATGCATTGTACTTGTCTCTGAAGTCCTAATGCCCCCGGGGAATTATTTCTGTTTCCCTCCCAGAGAATAATTGCCGGGGGGATTTTGGTGAATTTTGTCTATCATAATTTTCTTTGGTTCTGGTGTGTCTTCTTGTTCAGGAGCAGAGGGGCCTGCAACCACCTGCAACTGAACCAGCTGATATTCTTTTGCGTCTACCTACATAAATAAAGCATGTTCTAACTTTTTATAAAGACTTGGTGAAAAACACCCACAAAAGTTATTTCCTTAACAAAATGGCTGCCATAAATTTGTGTACCTGCACTTATTCTGTGGTCATTGAGTTGACGGAAAAACACCAAAAAAAAAAATTGTAGTTGTGGATGACTGAACTTTGACATAGTTTATTCAGTGTTCTAATGTGATATTTATTTTGCTGTTGTTTTTTATACATATATACACATATCTACAAACATATAAATGGGTTAAATTATTTGTGACTGTTCTGTAAAGCAGATTAAAAATCTATGGGAATCCATGCAGAATCTTTTCAATGTCCTTGTGTTCCAAATAATTTTGCAAAAGGAATAAAAAAAAGAATTAACCAAATAGTTATTGTTATTCTTTGTGTTTGTGACTCCATTAGTAAAGTTTGAGATGGCTGATGATTGTGAGACATACACATGAAAGGCCTTAATCACACAAGCATGTCCGTTTTTTCATCAATTTTCTGTCTATGCTTTTACATCCATAGGTCATATTTTTTTCATGTCGATAAAAAAAAAAGAAAAAAAAATTACAAAAATGATAACATAAATGTAATTTTCAGTGCATCTTCTAGCAATGGTCAGTAAAAAATGGACAGCATGAGGATGGCATCCATGAGCAGTCTGGTTTTTTTTCTCTGAACCATTAACTTGCATGGGCAGGATTGGTCAAAAAACATCCAATATTAAGACATGCTTCTTTTTTTTTCTTTTTTTATTATTTATGGAATTAAGGTCTATGAACAAAACGGAAACTATAATAGACATATAGAAATCAATGCGGCACATTCATCAATGGACCCAAGGGATGACATTAAGATGCATATTTGGTACAGAGTACTTTCTTGCGGCAAGCATGCACCTCGAGCCCCTATCCACGCCTTCTGCGAATGTGGGTGATGCAAGGCAGGCCAAAGAGGGGACTCCTCAGCCCAACTGATTTATTAAAAATCATGCCAGTGCTAACATTGCATGAAATACATGACATAAACTAAGACAAGGGGCAGATGGATTAGGCACCCTCCTAGGGTACAACGCAAATAAATAAAGTAGAAACTGGGCAAATGTTTAGATAAGTGGAGAATGTCTTCATATATCTCATATTTAACAGCAAATATTTGCTCAACCGTCCAGTTATACAAAATTTTTTGATTTTTGGCCTGTTTACGCTACCCTCACCACTTTTAAGAAACGTGGAAGGAGCATTCTATAAGAAGGGTGAATGGCATGGGTGGGGAGGGTGCAGGGATTTGCAGCTCAACAAATTTAACATCATTATCCCATTATTTGCGTAAGTAGTGGCTGAAATCTATGCCAGCTGGCACAGACTTCAGATTCTGGTTTACGCCTCTCAATAACTGTAGTATAATATATAACTCCAGCACAACTGATTATTATGATTGAAGTACTACATGTCAATCTTAATAAATCGTCCCCTGCACATATATTTTATTGTTAGGCACCCAGGCTCATACAAGAGCATCTACTACAGAGATAAAGATATCTGCCCTGCATTGTGTTTATAAGAAATCCATTTTTCTTATGTAGATAAAGGGAAATGCTCTTTTTTACCTATGGTATCCAAATATATTTTATTGCCCTGCTATGTGCATTACACATATACTAAGACATTCCCATTATTCTGACATTATAGTTTCACGTATGCCTGTACTGTGCATTCATTCTGCAGTGTGGCATTATCATATTGCAATATTGCAGCATCCCAGAGGCTGCTGCTTTAATATGTTTGTCTTTGTGCCTCTGGGTTTTGTGTTGGTACGTCCCATTCTATGTTAAATGTGTTGTTGCAGCTTTTCCCTGTTGTTTCTCCCCTGCAGTGTTCAAAACCTAGCCTTGGTTTAGCGCTGGCCTATCACAGGCCACTGGGTGGGGTTGTCGGAGACTCTGTCTCCACGCTGACCATTGGCCTGGGTTCAGTTTTAGTCAGTTTAGTGTGAGCAGTGGAAGAGTAAGGGTGTGCAGAGTGTTCCTGCCCCCACAAGCTGGACTGAGGCCAACGGTCAGCCATCACAGCCTCCAGGAGGATTATAATCGGTTCGAGCGACAGCCAGGAGTGCTTTTTCCGCTTTCCATTATTATATTTCCATTATATCTTTCCGGTGCCGTGCTAGGAGGGACAAAGAGGACCGTGACAGGAGGATCACATCGGGCCTAGTAATCAGGTAACCAGAGTCCTGTCAGGCCTCCCTGCACCGCCAATCTCCCTATCATCCATCTCTGGGAGAGGCATGAGAGAAGGAATAGTGGAGAACTCTACTGCAGAGCCTGTAACATCCCTGGGTACCCTCCTAGAACCAAGGCTGGAGAATTGGGCACTGTACTATTACCCCCATTTGAAAGCTGCCGTTACCTTTGTTCCTGTTGCCAAATAAAGTCTGTTCTGGTTTATCTACACCGCTGACTCCTGAGTTGTGCCTGCATTACCATCAGGGCCCTTCCGACCAACACCACACAGGCTCAGAGAGGAGAGGTCCCCTCTCCAACTGGAAGCGCCCCGGGGAAAAGAACTACTACCACCACCATCTGGTAGTGCTGCAGGACCGCCCTCGACTTTGTCCGGCCCAGGAGTGAGACTGGAGTGGTTGGTGAGTGTGCTCGGCCTACTAGGTGGAACAGCATCCGCCACTACTACTCCCATCCTCTGGTCTCCTTCATCTGGGTTGTGGCAATATCCCATCATCTCTGTACTGTGACATTACTAGGTATATTGTCTTTGTAGTTTGACAGTATATTGTGTATAGGGGCGTGGCCCCCCACACTGTATATTACATCCTTATTGGACCACATACAGTTTGCTTCCTCTTTTATTGGCCTCCACACAGTAAATGTTCCCTGCCCCTTTATTTTCCCCCATACAGTAAGTGCCCTTTTACAGGCCCCCATATACTGCATATTAAGTGCAAGTGACTTTAGGATGCAACCTGCCTCAGACAGGCCTCCATACAGAATAGCAGCACCCATCTACATAGCATAATGCCCCATATTGGCCCCTTCACACGGTATAATATCCCACAGTAGCCTCTCCACACAGTATAGTATCCTATAGTGGCTCCTATGAAGTTTCAAAAAATTTCAGGTTTAGCTAAACTTGAAATTTTTGAAGTTTGCCATTCACAAACTATTAGTATTCTCTTGGGTCTCTTCAGACCCCAGAGTACAATGAGCGGAGGCCTATGGGAGGCGCGCAAAGATAACTAACTACAGTGTTACTCACCTCTCCTGTGCTCCAGCATGGGTCTTTAGGTCTCCTGAATGACATCAGCAATTATGCGTAATGACGCCGGCGCAACCCACATGACCTCTGAGGCCTATGATTGGGCCTCAGCAGTCATGTGGGTCACACCGGAATTATGGCACATAATCTCTGTTGCCATTCAGGAGACCTGAAGGCCCACACCGGAGCCCAAGAGAGGTGAGTAACACTGTTTGTTATGTTTAATTACCTCCTTTGGGCCGCCGCTCATTATACTCTGGGGTCTGAAGAGACCCCATAGCATAATAATAGCAGTTCCGTTTCAGACTTGTTCAGTCCAAATGAAAGTGCCGGGCGAGATTCTTCTTACAAGATTTGCCCACCAAATACTCTCAGTGCCGCGGCTGCATCTTACTGATTTTCTCTCCTGCCCACAACCGCCTCTGCTTCTCCTTCAGCCTCCAGGTACGATGTGACATGAAATGGTTAACTGAAGGAGAAGCAGAGGCAGCCCTGGGCAGGAGCGGGGATCAGTAAGTAAATAGCAGTCGTTACCTGCTGGATTACTAAAGGCCTATTGAAAAAAAAAAAAATCTGCAGAAGGGCATGGGCCCCGTAGCCGCTGTTACGGCTGCTATGGTAATAGTTCTCCTACTGCTTGTGTAGTATTTCTACATTGTGATATTATTATGTACATTGCATTTGTGCAGTGAGAACATTACATGAATTATCTCTGAGACATCAATTTACTGTGAAATCACTTTCCTCATTCTTTGTTACATCACTGTCTTCATTATCCATGTAGTGTGACCTCACTCTATATATTATGCACTCTAAGCATTCATTTAGCTTCTGCCACCATGTTACCTTTTATTTATATAATAAGAAAATAGGAATAGCTGCCTAAACCATATACATTTCTTACATGACTTAATGCACTTAATGCAGAGCTATAACTAGAGTTTTATACTCTTTGACAAAAAAAATACATGCTGGACTTTTTCTTCCATTACTAAAGTAAACAAACATGGCATAACAAAGGGCCGGTTGTGTTTTTTACATTATAGTCAATACAACGGATGCAGACAGAGGTGGGGCCAGTCTGCGTCTGTTACTCTTCTATTGTAAATGTCCGATGCAGTTATCCTATGACAGATGACAGACAGATTCTAATAACGGTAGTGTGAACATACACTAATACTGTGTGCACAGCAGAGGTAAGACATGTGATTGGTTTAGAGCACATAACACATCATACCAGGAACATCACCCACTCATCAAGTATGAAAGAAAGAAGTGAACATTTACAAAAATTGTACAGGGAAATAGAAAAAGGTCCAGAATATGCACATTTTAGACCTTTTTGACTGCACTACCACTAAGGTTATGTTCACATGGTCAGAATTTGCTGCGGGCTTTGAGGATAATCAGCATCAGAAATCCACAATCGGTATGTCTCCGCACACATTAACTCTACATAAAAGGAGCTTGTCTGTTCGAAAATGCATCACAAACCAGTAATAGAGCTCGGTAGGGGTCTTTAATAAGAGCAGAAACAAACTTCTGCTGGCACAAACCAATGAAGCAATGCAGAAATAATCATCTTTTTATAGATATGCAAATCAGCCTGAAAGTGCACCAGGGGCGGGCTTTATGTTTCAGATTTGCCTACAGACAGCAACAAGTACTCTAAATGTCTTCTACAATTGCCGCTAAATGCTGTCCCTTTAGTAGTACATTACATTTCTAGTCTCTGCCTGCATGACTGCTGTCTGTAGGTAAATCTGTCAAATCAGGCCCACCCCAATGCACTTGAGGCTGATTTCCATATCCATAAAAATATGATTATATCATCAGTTGCTTCATCAGTTTGTGAAGGGTCACAGACAGAATCTGTTTAGGTTCAACAGAGCTTTCCCATGGTTTTGTAGTTCAGAATTCACATCAATTCGTTGATTGTAATGTCAATCTGTATTCCCTTAGTCCAGACAGCAGCACAATATGGGGTATCTCTGCCCCTGTGTGTTGTTTAGGACAGTGGAACCTTTAATTAGCACCAAATTTAAGGTGCCTCCTACTAGCCCTATAAGAGGGCACCTGAGACCTCCCTCCACTGTGTAAATTATAAAGTAAAAGGAAACAAGCTTCTAGGGAGGGAAGCCTTGTGCTGCTGTCTGGACTAAGGGAATACAGATTGACATTACAATCAACGATTCCCCTTACGTCCGACAGCAGCACAATATGGGGAGATAGCAAGTAATTCCCCTAGGGAGGGTTTCCTCGCCTTACAACGTCAAGGACTGTCTGACCAAAGGCAGTTGTCTGGGAACTGCGGACGTCTAAACGATAATGTTTGACAAAGGTCAACTGGGATGACCATGATGCAGCCGCACAAATCTGGTCCAAAGGTAAGGACCAGTACTCAGCCCAAGAAGTCGACACAGCCCTGGTCGAGTGGGCCGTAGAAAAAACTGGAGGGAGTAACTCCTGAATAAGGAAGGAAGACCTAATTGTCTCCTTGATCCATGTGGATAGAGTAGGCTTGGAAGCCTTGAGACCTTTGTTTTTACCCTGCATATTAATTAGTAGGTTTTCGGCCTTCCTAAACGGTTGAGTGCGGGATAGGTAAATCCGCAGACACCTTACCACATCTAAGGTGTGGAGCTTTTCTTCCTCCTCAGAGGTTGGAGTGGGGAAAAACACTGGTAGCGAAATTAGCTGATTGCTATTATAGCATGAGGGGACCTTAGGGTTAAACCCAGGCAAAAATCTAAGGTGCACCCTATCTGCAAAAAACACAATGTACGGTTCTCTAGAAGAGAGAGCCTGGAGTTCCCCTACTCTTTTGGCAGATGTAATAGCCAACAAAAAAACGGTTTTGTATGCCAAATATTTTAGCTCCGTAGTCTCCAAGGGTTCAAATGGAGGATCGCACAGGCCTGTAAGGACTACCGCAAGGTCCCACTGGGGAACTGGAGATGATACTGAGGGCTTTAGCCTCATTGCCCCTTTAAGGAACCTTGCAACCAGAGGATCCTGAGACAGACGTCTGTTCAAATGAGCGGAGAGGGCCGCAATCTGCACTTTCAAAGTGGCAGGGGCAAGGCCCTTATCCAAACCGTCCTGAAGAAAATTTAAAATATCAGCCGTTGAAGGTTGTAAATTATTAATACCCTTCTTGGAGCACCACTCCATGAAAATCTTGGCTGTCCTCTGGTAGTTCTTATTGGTAGAGTCTGCTCTTGCAGAAGAAAGGGTCTTCAGGACGGCCTCTGACAGTCCTCTATCCTGCTGTAGGGACTGCTCAACCTCCAGGCTGTCAGGTTGAATCTCCAGAGATCCTGGCACTTCAGAGATCCTTGGGAAACCAGGTTCTGGATGGGGGGAAGCCTCCAATATATCCCTCGACTCATCTCCATGAGTTGGGAAAACCAAGCTCTTTTTGGCCAGAATGGAATGATGGCTATCACAGAGACTTGGTCCTGTCTGATTTTCATCAATACCTTCGGTATTATTGGAATTGGAGGGAAGATGTATGCCAGCCTGGACCTCCAAGGGATGGACAGGGCATCCACTGCCAAGGGATTGTCCTCCTGGTAAAGGGAACAGAACGTCTCCACCTTGGCGTTGAGTCGGGTTGCCATGAGGTCTTTAGGGAAAAAAAACCCTAGCAACGGGAGGTCACCAGAGACCTCCGTCCACCTGTCCCACACAGGACAGAAAAAAACACAGTGGAGGGAGGTCTCAGGTGCCCTCTTATAGGGCTAGTAGGAGGCACCTTAAATTTGGTGCTAATTAAAGGTTCCACTGTCCTAAACAACACACAGGGGCAGAGATACCCCATATTGTGCTGCTGTCGGACGTAAGGGGAAAATGAATTTGCTGTAAATTATAAAATCCGCAATGTGGTCATTATTTCACACACACTTTTTCTTCTCTATACGAAAATAACTTTACCTCAGTCTTCTGCAGTTCGATCATTGTAGTTCCTGCAGAATGTTAGATTGTCCTTGGTTTTCTTGGGGAGTAATGTCTTCTGAAAGGATGTCCGGAGAAGAAAAGGTGAGCGCTACAATGAATCCTGTGTCATGCCAACAGTAAAGCATCCTGAGAAAATTCATGTGTGGGGTTGCTTTTCATCCAAGGGAGTGGGTTTACGCACTGTCGTGAATAAAGAAGACTTTCTCCAAGAAAAACTTCTCCAAACCATCCAGGAGCAATTTGGAGATGACCAATGCTTTTTCCAGCATGATGGAGCACCAAGTCACAAGGGAAAAGTGATAACCAAGTGGATTGGTGAACAAAACAATAACATTTTGGGTCTATGGCCAGTAAACTCCTCAGATCATAATCCCTGTTGTTGATCCTCAAAAAGTGGGTGGACAAACAAAAACAAAGAAATTGTGATGAAATCTAAGCACAGAGTAGGCAAAAATGGGTTGCCTTCTCTCAGGATTTGACCCAGAAGCTGATATCCAGCACACCAAGGCGAATTGTAGAAGTCTTGATAAATAAGGGTCAACACTGTTAATATTGAGTCTTTGCATAAACTTGATATATATGTCAATAAAAGAGTAAAAACTAAGGCTGTGTTCGCACAGGAATCTGCCTGAAAAAACGCCTCCCATTCATTTCAATGGGAGCCAGTAGCAGTTTTTTTTCCTCTAGCGGTTCTTCTCCGCTAGCGGAAAAAAAAGCGACATGACCTATCTTCAGGCGGATTCCGATTGGAAAAACCTATTGAAGTCAATGGGAGGCGGGGGGGTGAACATTTGGGTAGGTGAAAAGTTTAAAACTTGGTGCAGCCCCTTTAACTTATTCAGGACATATCAGTAAGAGCATTCATTGTGCCTTAATGCCAGCAGGGACAGATCATAAGGTGCCCTGGGCCATGCAATGGCTAACTGCCACCAGACAGCCTCAGATATGCGATGACACCAGACCTGATGAAGAATCCAATAGGCCACCCATGATGTAAGTTGTACAGCTTTCCTTTGTGGTCTTTGTTAGAGCACTTTGCTCCTGACAGGGGTGTAGAGTAAGCAATCGCTGGGTCCTGGAGGCTGAGGGGACCCAAAGGGCTCTCTACAATATAACAATACACCATTATTATAGACAGCACATGGTAAGTGGCTCCCCTTTTTGTATTGTGGCCAAGGAGCTTCAAGTTACTCCTCTGGCTCCTGACACTTGTTTCTAATCTCATCCTTATATCATGACAGCTCATAAGTTATATGGGTCTGATCAGCACATTTTTCTTCTTAGATCTGATAAGCTACAGGTTGTTGTTGTATATCCACCCAAAGCCGGATGTGCAAAACTAGTACGAGATGACAAAAGTCATACAAGTCTTTCTTTAGATTGTGATGGGGATAATAATGCTGGGAAAGAGTCCCCATCATAGGGATAAATGAAAGATTCTGAGGTATATACATGTGCAGAATTTATTTAAGACTAGACTTGTTATAAGGTATTTTTTTTAGAAAATGAAATGCTTATGTAGAAGTCTGTTGCAGAGGGTGGAAAAAGTAGGGTGAACATACTGAGAGAGGGGGCAGAGGAGGTTGGGGAAAGATAATAATGTAGACTTACACTGATTTTGAGTGGGAGCTGCCTGCAAAACAAATCTTTCCTCGCAGTTGATGGTATAATTGCCTCTGTCTTGTTCACCTTCTGCTCAGTGATGTGGAGAACTGCAAAATATGTTCATAAAATACCATTTTCTTTAAAGGACCACTGAAGACTTAACCTTTTCTCAGCCGCTCTGGACATTTTGCACCTCTGGTAGTCAGGATAATTCTAACACTTTTGCCTTGTACAAATTAAAACTAAATAATAATATAAAACCCTTATCCCCGTACCCAATATTTTCTGAAAGTAGACACTTGGCACATTATTAAAATGCCACTCGGCCCTTTATAAATACATGCATCTTCATATAATTTAGCAGAAAAATATAGTTGCATAAAAAATCATATTTGTGGCTATAGTCTGACCCAAGCAGAAATGTCTCCTAAAAATAAAAATCAAGATGTCCAGAGTATATACAGGTGCATCTCAATAAATTAGAATATCTTTGAAACGTTTATTTCAGTAATTAAATTAAAAAGTGACCTCCTATATTTTCTAGATTCTTTACACACAGAGTGTTCTATTTCAAGTGTTTTATTTCTGTAAATGTTGATTATGGATTACAGGTAATGAAAACCCAAATCTAAGAAAATTAGAATATTGTAAAAAAGTTCAGTATTGTAAATTCAGTGTGTCACCTGCCAAGGTTTCCTAAGCCTTTAAATGGTCCCTTAGTCTGGTTCAGTAGGACACACAATCATGGAAGACGCTGATTATGAATTGTATTACTGAAATGAATGAACGTTTCAAAAATATTCTAATTTATTGAGATGCACCTGTATATACCAATTATGTCTATGTCTATCTGCACAGACCTTCATGAATTCACACATTCTATATATTTCTTGAAAGCAGGTAACCTGACAATTGTAGTTGTAATGTCCTGTTGACAGACATGAAGCTCTCATCCAAGCAGAGGTTTACACACAGTGTAAAAAAAGGCAGATCAAGGTATGCCACAAGTAGAGATGGGTGAATCAGTTCATACTCAGCTGAGTTTGACTCAAATATTCCAAATGATTTGTCTCAGGCGAACTAAAATGGCTGCTGCATTATACCCTGGGGTCTCTTCAAACCCCAGAGTATAATAGGTGGAGGCCCAGGGAAGGTGAAAAAAAAACCCCCAAAAAAACCATTCCTACTCACCTTCCATTACCTCTTTTGGGCCTCCTCACGGTGTCCTGGTGACGTCCAGTGCTCTTTTGTGACATCATCAACCTGGGCAGTGACATGGGCACACCGAGCATCATGATGTCATGATGCTCAGTGTGCCTATGTGACCACTGGTGGCCCAATCACAGGCGTCCGTAGTGACTTCCAGGCTAATGATGTGACAGAAGAGCACCAGACATCAGAAGGAGGCCCAAAAGAGGTGACAGAAGTATAATAATGTCACTTTTGCATTGACATAACTTTGGCTGTATTTTCCTTAGGGAGCTAGAAATTGTATAAATAACTTCTGAGGAGCACTGACAGTGTTATACACTATGTTTTAAGCCAATTTAAGGTGTGTTCTTACCAAACTTGTTCGACCCGAAATGAATCAGGGACTTGAGCTGTCGCACCCAAACACGAACACGAACCACAAGCATCTACATCAAGCAAAATTGCTGAGGCCATGCAATATTTGACTTTCATTCACAAATGTGATAAAAATGTATACTGCACACCACTACTGTGCTTCAAAAATCCTAATTTTATGAAAAGGTACATAGCATACTGTGTATAATAAGGACAGCTGGGGGGGATATTCACATCGTGTTTTTTACTTCCATTTAGCAGATTCTTTTAATGGATACAAAAGGATGCAAACATATGGATATCTACTGTATATACATAGAGTTAATGCTTTAAAAAAAAAAAAAAAAACCCTGATACGTTTTTGTCTTTCTGTCCACATTTTTTTGTTGGATACAAAAACGTAGCATTCCAAACTTTTGTGCCCATCACAAAACAGTCAGAAACAGATTTGTGGGGGTTTTTTTTGTTTTGTTTTTAAAAAACATTGGCTTTATATTAATGGATCTGCGGATGTACCATAAGACTTTCAGTAACAATTAAATTTGTGGTTCTAGTTGAAAATGACAGGCTGGTCTCACACTGCCATCAAAGTTAGTTATTTTGATCCATCAGAGTATAAGAACAAGTGACATCAGATTGACAGAAACACACGTAACGCTTTTCGTTGTATCTGTTCGCTTCTATTTTGGGAATCTTTAATGGCGGATAAGAACTGCGGATGCCACGACACCAGTGTTAAAGTAACCTAAGAGCTTATTCACATGACTGACTTCCTCGGCTGTGTGTCTTCTGTGATCCATGAATATATAGTGTGCTGCATTTTTTTCACGTGCTGTACTATCAATTCATTTTATAGGCCCAATTCACCAAGGCCTATGAATTGAGGTGAATGGGTCCATGAAGAGAACTCTTGTATGGATCCATTAAACACATGTCCAAGTCTCAGCTTGGTTGTGTGAATAGAGCATCAGTGAGTCAAGTTAGAATGAAGTATAAAACCCAATGGGTCAGATTTATTATTTCTTGTACTCTAGTTTTCCCCCAAGGCATACAGCCTGGCAGAGGGTGGTCCTTGTCATATATAAGTTGCACCCTCTGCCAGCTCTGGGGCTATAAATCTGTCCCTATGACTTTAACTTCAAAGAGGAAGGTGAGCATTGCCTGATGCCATACCTTTCTATTACCTTAATCTCTCCACACTACTGAGATCTTATAAAATTTTGGGATGTAACATTAGCAATATATCAAGCTTCACTTTTTAATGAAAATCTACCTTTTTTGTGTTGTGTTCACTTACTTTTTGTACTATTCACCAATTTGACTAGAAAAACAATAGTTGCCAAAAGTCCAGGCATAGAAGTAGTATATTGATGTGTATAGGGCAATGTTTGGCGCCTCCTGTTAGATTGTTGTTTGACTTTCAACTTCGTAAATAAACACAAATAAATTAAATCTGTATTCGCTGCCCTCTTGTGGTGAATAGGAGAACTGTTTATAGAGGTAATAATCCCAACATACTGCAGCAATACTATGGTTTATGTAACCTCAGTTGTTTTTTCTCATTTAGCTCTCTGGAATACAGATTCGGTGTATGTTCTCCCACAGAGAAAGGAATCTGAATGTTTATACACTTAGTACACAGGTATAGATAAAGCTACATGTTATTCACTCCTGCAGAAATCTGGTAGCCTGGACCTGTGATGCATTATTTTGAGAAACTGTACAGCAACCTCTATTGCACCAGGTCTTCTTAGGCAGTAAATAAACAGCAAGCTATGTGTGTTCACATTTTATTCATCCAGTTGCGCCTTCAGATCAAAGCTTAAAGAGGATTTTTTATGGCCTCTAACATTGGCCATATTAGATAATATAATATTATAATATATAGTGCACTGTCTGCTTTGCCTGTATCTGCCCCAGTTGCAGAGATATTGGTGACATTAGTTTCAGCACCAATATATCTGCACTGTCAGAGGGGCTTGTCTCACAGCTCAGCCTTATCACTGGGCGGTGAGGAATGCCCCCTTTAGAAAGGCTATTCTATCCCTACCTTTCTTTAGCTTTTCTACAATGCCGTTTTTTAAATAAATACTTTATTCTTATATGCTAATTCAGTGCAGGGAGCACAGGGGGCGTTCCCCCGTGCTCCAAACACAGCACCTCATATCCAGTATTCCACCTCCTCTTGCTGCTGCTGCTGCAAGTCTCTTCATGTGAAGATATCCTCCTCTTCTTATTCTTTGCTGCGTTAGAAGCAGCACTTCTCACTACAGCGCATGCGCGGGATTTGCATGCACTGTAGTGAGAAGTGCTGTTTCTAAGCTACAGCTTAAGATCTCCCCCTATTGCTTTATACCAGGAATAATCTGTTTAAAAGGAAACACATCCCCAAATACTTATATTTGTTCCACGCATTCCCTGTTACCATACCGAAGAAACTATTTAGCCTGAAGGGTATATTGAGCTCCTTTTATTGGTATGGAAGTATGGCGAGATTTATTCACAGCAAATCCCAAAATGATATTATTGACCATAGTAAGTACTCCTTTGAATGCTGATCTTGAGTAAGTCTAAGTTTTCAGCACCTGGTATGATCATCTACCTCTAAAACTGTGTTTGGGAATGTTGATTCAGTTAAATTTCTTCAAGAATCCCATTTTCTGTTTCACATTCTTGACTTCTTGAATACTCAGACTTTGGAGTAAACCAGTTTAAAGCCAGGGTTACATGGTCCTTGATCACAGTTGTTTAGCCACCATGAACTTACCAGCGGCTAACTTGCTGTAGATCTACAGTAGTTTCTTTAAAGGGAGTCTATCATTGGTGATATTGTTTTTTCACTAAACACACAGCACAGCACAGAGCACAGCATCGTCATGTGGTGAGGGCATTGAAGGCACGAAGAAAGCCTGATAGAATCAGAAAATATTGTTTGTAATAGCGAAGTGTGACTTATCCCAAATTGGGAGAGGTCTGTCTTGCAGTACACCACCATCCCCAATTTGTGGTATCTGACCAAAGAGAATTCAATTCTAGTATACAGGAAGTGTGGCAGAGAGAAAAAAGAATTATCTTTCTCCCTGGGGTGGAGGATGCGCCAAGCATCAATTAGCTTAAGGGTGTGGAGGATTCTTTTAAACCATCTCAACACAGTGTGAGGTAGGGCGGTTGCTCCTCTGGAAGCATCCAACTGCAGTTTGAGAACCAGATTAAAATTCCCTCCTTGTAATATAATATCTTGTTAATTGTAAAATACTTTACAATTGAATGAAATTCTTACTCACGTGTTGACCCATAAGGTAACATTATTGGAGGATTCAGCTTCTTACAAAAACATGGAAATTTATTGAAGTCTTCATGGAAAAACAGATACATGGAAATGATAGGAGTAATGGGACCTTTTGTTGGAGAGCTTTGAGAAATGGTCCTACTGAAAATTATTTTCTTGTAATAGCATCACTTGGGCTTGTTCAGAACTTATTCAGGAGCATTGTGAACTTTTCCAAGGTGCCCAGACCTTTGACAATGGAGGAAACAACCTTGAGGGTGGAGGCTGCCATCTGAGTAAGTGGAAAAAAACAAATGTTAAAATTTAGCCTAGGAAAGGGCAAAGGTAAAAGAAAGAGTGTGGGCGTAGGGTTATGGGGGTCAAACAAGAGGATACGTGCCCAGAAAGACAGATGGGTATCCCACAGGACAGATACCTGCTATACCAAGATGAAAAAATATGGGGCAAGAGGGATCCCATGGTCACTGGTGGCTAGGTCTAGGTGGGCACTAAACTCTAGGCCGTTTGGAGGATGACAGTCAATGGGGCTGGAGGGCTGGATTCAATCTGAGATGTCAACAGGAGGGAGTAGAGGCCCAGGAGGTTTTCTGGATTGAAGCTAGAAATTGTGGAGCCATGCACACAGAGGTAGAAAGGATATCTCCTGGTAAACAAGCCACTTGCTTCACAGATGGCATCCAGAAAGGGGCGTAGTTGTCGTCTAATAGTGAGTGTGCAGTTGGGGACATCTGGAAAAAGATGTACTGATGGACGATCAAAGTCCATAGAACTTAACTCACAGGCCATATGCATAATCTGTTCCTTGAGAACATAGCAGTGTATCTGGCAGTTGATGTCTCAATGCATGTTACCTTCTGGGGGTTTGAGGTCCAGGGCATGGCAAACTCTGTCTAGTTCAATAGACTCCGTGGGCATTCTGCCCAGGTAAGATTTAAATATAGCATGTAAATCCGAGGCGCCAGACGATTCTGCTTATTCGAACATCATCTAGGTGGATGACAAGGTTATGGAGGTCACTTTATGGGCATTTTTTCTGGCAGCAATCTCAGTGACCCTTGAGTTCATAGTGGCAACAGATGTTTCCAGATGATGCACTTTGGTGCTAAGGCAGTGGACGGCCCTTGAATTTCAGACTGACTCTAGCGGTGGAGCGACTCATGGGTCTGCATCATGGCTTCAAAGTAAGGCTTGTCACGGATGTTGCCCAGGGCAGAAATGTGGTTGTTGCGAAGAGGAGGAAAGTCTCCCGGCTGCTGTCCAGGTACCTGCAGCTGGATGGGGACGGAGCAGGAGACCACTCTAGCCTAGCCCAAGTGGGTTGTTGGAAGGATCACTGGAGCTGGAGAAGGAATGCAATGCTGAGGAGAGTGAGGAGCCTGGAGAGGAAGTGGCGCACAAAGCCCTCTGATAAAATATTGTGGCTGATCTCAGCAAGGGAGCACAGAGAGAAAGTCGTGTGACAACGGACAGGAGGCAGGAGCGGAGAGAGGGGCAAGCAGTTGTTCCAAAAGTTCCCCTTGCTCCTCTCCACTTGTAGTCCTGTACTGAGAGAATCAGTTGGCAGGGGCTCCGGGAGGATACTTATGATGCCATGTCTAACCGACGACCGCAATTTTTCAATTGTTATTTCATGTTGAATACAATTGCTTACTAAAATGTCAGGAGAGGCAACGGGCTGTTTTTAAAAACCAGGTGCTATTTAAAAAAGCACGTAAGGACTTTCCTGTTCAGATTCCCACATCACATTCCCCAGAGGAACTTCTGGAGTAGATGCAAAGGGGAAGTAAGGAACAAAAGCAAAGGTCATCAACAGGATAGTGGTCAGAATGTGACAAACCAAATGATGAGAAAAGACAAAATCAGAAACAGGTCAGGGGTCACAACCAGGAGTTCGGTATACAAGAACCAGGTGACAAATCCCAAGGGGCAAGGAAATGGAAACAGCAATAAGAGAATTTGACTTCAATGTAATGGTCCTAGTACCCTGGTGCATGAAGAGACCCACAAAATGGTCATCCCACCTGTAGTGTAGGAATGTAACAAGTGTACTTGAAATATACCTAATATCCATGCGATGCCTGGTCTGCTGCTGATTTTTAGATGCTGGTTTACATTGTAATGTGTATTCACTGTTTTTTCAAGCAGGTAATATGTGATAATGCTACATAATCATTTCCTCAATGAATTGTGTGCACAGTCTATAAAGAGGCAGATCATGATCCACTCATTTTCTAACTCCCTCAGCCAGTTGTGCCTGAAGCTGGTTTGATGACCCTACAAGGTTACAATGGAGCCACAGCCGCGCCGTTTTCCTTTACTGAACACAACCCCTGCATCCCATCTGCGAGCTCCACATCTGGTTAAGCTGTCTGGCTTTCTGCACGGCTTCATGCATGAGTCAATGGGGCACTCTTGCAGATAAAGTAGTCAGTCATGTGCAAAAATTCAGAGATTGAAAGGGAGGGGGATACTCTCTAGCAGCCCAAAGGAAATACCATTCTTTTCTGCCAAAAATAAATATAATTTATTATGCAGTAAACAAGAAATCAAGCTGATATCTTGCATAGCAGAACATACTGCTACCTCAATATATAGATTGTATGCATCATGTTGCCTTCTGTATGGACAAGTCCAGCATTCAAGATAAAATGCAAGATACAGTGGGGAAAAAAAAGTATTTAGTCAGTCACCAATTGTGCAAGTTCTATCACTTAAAAAGATGAGGCCAGCCTGTAATTGTCATCCTAGGTAGACCTCAACTATGAGAGACAAAATGAGAAAACAAATCCAGAAAATCACATTGTCTGATTTTTAAAGAATTTATTTGCAAATTATGGTGGAAAATAAGTATTTGGCCAATAACAAAACTTCATCTCAGTACTTTGTTATATATCCTTTGTTGGCAATGACAGGGGTCAAACGTTTTCTGTAAGTCTTCACAAGGTTGGCACACAATGTTGCTGGTATGTTGGCCCATTCCTCCATGCAGATCTCCTCTAGAGCAGTGATGTTTTGGGGCTGATCGACCGGTTGCTGGCTGTCGCCTAGGACAGATCGGGCAAGTTAGCCAGGGACAGTGGGGGGTTCAGCTTTAGGGCTCACTGTCTTGTTGTGCCCCTTCCCCCAGGGTTCTGCAGCAGCACTGGGGAATTGCTCAACTGGCAGTAGCCTTTGTTAGCGTTACCGACAGTAGCCTTTGTTACGTTAGTCCCAGCTTTCTGCAGGTCATTCACTAGGTCCCCCTGTGTGGTTCTGGGATTTTTGCTCACCATTCTTGTGATCATTTTGACCCCACAGGATGATATCTTGCGTGGAGCCCCTGAGCGAGGGAGATTATCAGTGGTCTTGTACGTCTTCCATTTTCTAATTATTGCTCCCACGGTTGATTTCTTCACACCAAGCTGCTTGCCTATTGCAGATTCAGTCTTCCCAGCCTGGTGCAGGTCTACAATTTTGTTTCTGGTGTCCTTCCACAGCTCTTTAGTCTTCACCATAGTGGAGTTTGGAGTGTGACTGTTTGAGGTTGTGGACAGGTGTCTTTTATACTGATAACAGTTTCAAACAGGAGCCATTACTACAGGTAATAAGTGGAGGACAGAGGAGCCTCTTAAAGAAGAAGTTACAGGTCTGTGAGAGCCAGAAATCTTGCTTGTTTGTAGGTGGACCAAATACTTATTTTCCACCATAATTTACAAATAAATTGTTAAAAAAATCAGACAATGTGATTTTCTGGATTTGTTTTCTCATTTTGTCTCTCATAGTTGAGGTCTACCTATGATGTCAATTACAGGCCTCTCTCATCTTTTTAAGTGGGAGAACTTGTACAATTGGTGGCTGACTAAATACTTTTTTTCCCCACTGTAAGTGATAGATATTATCTTTCACATTATACCAGACTCAGTAATCTAGGTACAGTTTTCAGGGTGCAGCATGAAAAGTTTTACTTCCAGGTTCTGTGTGTTTGTACGATGATGAGGTGAGAAGCTATAAGTATGATGAGGTGAGAAGTGACAACAGTACGTTACTGTGGTTTTTTTACACTGTACAGCCTCCAGTTATCCAGAGAGGGTGGTATAAAGCGATACATAAATGTTTTTTCATTCTATTACCTCTCTTACCATTTGTAGATGATATGTAAACTCTGATTGCCACATTTGGAGTAGGAGGTCTTGATTTTCCTACTAAAGGTGAGAAAACTTAAGCAGTTGTTCATTTAACCCCTCTCTGTGCCTAACCAGACAAATTGTCAACTCTATGAAATGGTTGTTTACAATCGTCTGTATCACAGAGATTTTTTAGTCTTTTTAGTTCTGGTGAATATGTAGTGACATTTGCATTTCAACATAGACGCTTAGTGTTATATAAAAGTTTTAGGTAGGTGTGGAAAAAATGCAGCAAAGTAAGAATGTTTTCACAAATAGAAGAATTAATAGTTTCTTTTTGTCAATTAACAAAATGAAGTGAATGAACAAAAGAGAAATCTAAATCACATCAATATTTGATGTGACCTCCTTTGTAGGGTGAATCCTGGAAGTGATGATATGGCCCCCATAGAACCCTGATCTCAACATCATCAAATCTGCCTAGGATTACATGAAAAGACAGAAAGATTTGAGCAGGTCTACATCCACAGATCTGTGGTTAGTTCTCCAAGATGTTTGGATCAACTTCCCTGCCAAGTTCCTTCAAACTTCTCTACTTAGATTGCATTTTGTTTTGGGTTTTTTTAAGGACTCTAAAATCCTTTGAAGATCATGTGTATAGAGTATAAATAATCTGTGAATTTTCAGTTCTTGTATAACACCATGTCTGATGAAGGGAGCGAGTACTCTTGAAAGCTTACTTATAAATATACTCAGTTAGCCTCTAAAAGGTATCGCCTGATTTCTTCACTCTTCCACTAAGTTCCTTCAAAAACTGTGCAAGTGTACCTAGGAGAATTCATGCTGTTTGGAAGACAAATGCTGCTCACGCTAAATATTGATGTGATTTAGATTTCTCTTTTGTTCATTCATTTAATGTCCTGTCCTAGGGGGCAAGGAACATAGAGCTCGGGCTTCGTTCTACCCCAGTGTTGTTCCTACAAATGTAGGGAAGGGGGTTAAGTCAAAAGGTATGGATATTATAAAAGTTACATATACAGTCATGGCTGTAATTGTTGGCGCCCCTGAAATTTTTCCAGAAAATTAAGTATTTCTCCCAGAAAATTATTGCAACTACACATGTTTGGTTATACACATATTTATTTACTTTGTCTGTATTGGAACAATGCAAATAAAAAAAAGCAAAAAAGCCAAATATGATATAATTTAATGCAAAACTCCAAAAATGGGCCAGACAAAATTACTGGTACCCTCAACGTAATATTTGGTTGCACACCCTTTGGAAAAAATAACTGAAATCGATCGCTTCCTATAACCATCAACAAACTTCTTATACCTCTCAACTGGCATTTTGGACCACTCTTCTTTTGCAAACTGCTCCAGGTCTCTCATATTTGAAGAGTGCCTTCTCTCAAAAGCAATTTTAAGATCTCTCTACAGGTGTTGAATGGGATTTAGATCTGGACTCATTGCTGGCCATTTAAGAACTCTCCATCGCTTTGTTTCCATCCATTTCTGGGTGCTTTTTGAAGTGTGTTTGGGGTCATTGACCTGCTGGGAAAACCCATGTCCTAGGGCTCAAACCCAGCTTTCTGACACTGGGCCCTACATTGCGACCCAAAATCCTTTGGTAATTTTAGATTTTATAATGCCTTGCATACAGTCAAGGCACCCAGTGCCAGAAGCAGCAAAATAACCTCAAAACTTCTTTGAACCTCCACCATATTTGAATATTGGTACTGTTCTTTTCTTTATAGGCCTCATTCCATTTTTTGTAAACAGTAGAATGATGTGCTTTAGCAAAAACCTCTATCTTGGTCTCATCTGTCCACAAGACATTTTCACAGAAGGATTTTGGCTTACTCACATACATTTTGGCAAACTGCAATCTAGCTTATTTATGTCTCTGGGTCCTCCTGGGTCTCCTGCCATAGCATTTCATTTCATTCAAATGTTGACGGATAGTTCATGCTGACATTGATGCTCCCTGAGCCTGCAGGACAGCTTGAATTTCTTTGGAACTTGATTGGGGCTGCTTATCCACCATCCGGACTATCCTGCACTGCAACCTTTCATTAATTTTTCTCTTCTGTCAATGTCCAGGAAGATTAGCTACAGCGCTGTGTGTTGTAAACTTATTCATTATATTGCACACTGTGTACAAAGGAACATCAAGTTCATCTCTGGAGATGGACTTGTGACCTTGAGATTGTTGATATTTTTCCACAATTTTTCCATGCTTAGTGTGGCACACACAGACACACAATGCAAAGAGTGAGTCAACTTCTCTCCTTTTTTATCTGGTTTCAGGTGTGATTTTTATATTACCCACACCTGTTACTTGCCAAACGTGAGTTTGAACTAGCATCACATGCTTGAAACAAAGTTATTTACCTACAATTTTGAAAAGGTGCCAAGTTTGTCCAGCCCGTTTTCAGAGTTTTGTGTGAAATTATGTCCAATTTGCCTTTTTTCTCTGTTTTTTTGTGTTGTTGCAATACACACCAAGGAAATAAACATGTGTATAACAAAACATGTGTAATTGCAATAATTTTCTGGCCAAAATTCCTCATGTTCTGGAAAAATTTCAGGGGTTCTGTAACATCCTTGCCCGTGCGGTCTTTGGCGCCATCCTCTGGGCGCATGCTGCGGCGCAGGAGGCATGTCCAGTTGTGATTCCTTCCTTTGGGTTTTTCTTGTATTGTCTGAACATTGTCCTATTCCCTCAACTCCTTAATTGATTTTCTACCACACCCATCTCCTTCACCTTGCTTTCCCTCTGCTCCTCTAATAGTTAATTTTAGCCTTACCTGTATGATTGACAGCCTATCCTCTTATCAAGTCTGGGGCGGGTTCTTCCTTCCTATTTACTGTTTGCTCACATTCACATTGGCGCTTGCTATTGCCTTGAGCGTGCTGGATATTTACTTTTGCTGTTTGGTTATCCGTATTCTTATTCTTGACCTCTGGCTTAACTTTGACCATTCTCTTGGATTTTGATTCTGTATTGTTCGACTGTTACCGACCCCTTGGCTAGCTGACCTCCCTTTTGCTGCTGTTTGTCCTGTCTGCGTTCTGTGTTATCATTTATATCAAGAAGGGATCGCCACCTAGTAGCTGACTGTCGCCTAGGACAGTTCAGGCAAGTAGCCAGGGACAGTGGGGGGGTTCAGCTTAGGGCTCACTGTCTTGTCTTGCCCCCCCCCCCCCAGGGTACACCAGCAGCCATTGGGGAATCGCTCCTCTAGCAATTCCCTTACAGGTTCCAAATCTCAAATCTTACAGCCGTGACTGTAAGTATGGAAATCAGAGGAATTCACAAATTCAGTGTCTCCGGGTCCTAAATATATATGGCTTTGGGTGCTGCACGTATTGTACTTTTAATAGTACTTGTGCATCTCAGATTAAGCTTGGGTCAAATTTTTAGCCATAAGCATTAATTTTGTATGCATTTTTCACAAAACCATACATCTTAATGCTAAATAACATGAAGGCCTCCACAAGTGCCAGTTGTCTTCTTTTAGAAAATATAAAAAATATGAGGATGTACATTTTTAATTTTCTAATTCCGATTTTATTTGTGTTGTCCTTCTCAGCAAAAGATTAAGTGTACAATGTTACAATAAGAGAGGGCAAAAAACTCGAACCACACAATTTTTCTAAAGCTGTAACCTTAACCATTTCCATGGAGCTCTTGTGAGCTAAGCAGCCAGCTTGTAACACCTGCAATAACCCCTTCCTACTGGATCTGAATTACTCTGTGCAATAAGAGGCTGTTAATAACACAAGGGTTGCCATGGTTACGGTGGCACACAATGTTTTGAACATTCTGTAGCACTGATTGTATTTAATCAGACCTCGGAATTATCCTTGCCAATACATAATGCCTATAGGAACCATTCATGACAAACACATTCATGCTCACCCGCTATGTTCACTCATTTCAGGACATTTCAAGACTCCCTCTCTCATTTATCATCTGAAAGTTATCACATTTGGATATTAATATGTATCAAAGTCTGTGAATTACTAAATTTAATAATATACCTGAATAAAATAATAAGCTTATATTTTACCACATCTGTCCCTTGGAGCTAATTAAAATAAAGATTCATATTACAGTCTATGTCTTAAAGGGGTTATACCAGGCATTATTTCTCCCCTGTCCTATGAGTAGAGGATAAATTGCTGATCAGTGGGTTCCGCCCATTGAGATGTTTACCATTTCCGAGAACAGGGCTGCATTACCCCATTGTGAATATAGCAGTGGACGCAGAATGTATATCTCCCTCTATTCACGTCAATGGTAGCACTGGAAATAGCTAAAGTACAACAGTAGACTATCTCCGCCATTCCCATTGAAGTGGATGGGGGAATAATGTATTATGTAGTAGCGAGAATGTGCATTATGTGTCCATTGCTACATTTTCGACAGCATTACACCCCCATTCTCAGGAGCAGTGGAAGTCTCATTGGTCAGACCCCCGCTGATCAGCAATTTATTCCCTATCCTATGGATAGGAAATAAAGCATTTTTATGTATAACTCCATTCATGAAAATTTGGCTGTCATGCCATTGTTCTCTGTACTTTGCTATAGTCAGTAAATGTAGCTAGTAGTTAATTTCATTGATGGCACAAATGTCTTAAAATGTGAGACTGCTGAGAATATTTATTGAGTTCCACCCCAGGGAATCTTGACTGGGTGCAGTCTTCTTTTACTCCGGTCACTTTTCAGTAGTATAAAGATAAAACACATTGAGGCTAAGGCCCCACTTTGTGGAAACGCAGCATTTTTTGTTGCCTTTTATTGAGCCAAAGTCAGACGTGGATTTAACAAAAGTAACATTTCCAAGAGCTTCCTTAATATTTTCCAATCCTTTTCACGTGACTCCTAACATTGGCTCAAAAAACCGCCACAAAATCTGCAACAAAAAAACGCTGCATTTCTGCAACTTAGCCTACTAGTACTTTTTGGATAACAAGTCTAAAGGAATGCCTTGGCTACAATAAAGACAACTTCTGCATAAACAATATCGCATACAAAATTCTAAAACCAGCCATACATGAGCAGGGGTCAATGATCAGTGAGACATCTGCCTATTCTTGCTCCCCATGTGGAGCAGACCATTCATTTCCCAATAAGAGAAGGATTGGTTAAAGAACAGATACTATGCTACATGATGGGTCATAGAAGTGTTTCTGATCCTCAAAAAACTTCACTATCTAACCAATGGGTATAACTGCTAGGGAAACAGACACAGGATATGCTATGTATTCCATCTGCTTATCTCCATACATGACATGCAGTTAGTGCATGTAAAGTGATTTCGCTAACAAAAATCATCAATATAAGTAACTAAATCTTTGAACTTTTAGCATCAATGTTACCACTAGCTGCTTTTTTTCCACTGACTAGATCCCAGAAGTCCACTAACTTGAGTGCTCCTTCACTAATTCTGTATTTGGAGTTGGTGCTCTGGTGGCTCACACTTTAGGGCTCACCACTCACCATTGATGGTTATGGACCTAAAGATGCAAATTTGCATAGAGTCTTTGGGCTGGTTCTGCTGTCTGTGATTCATTATTTTATGTGGCTCACTCTCAGTTGCTCAAAATTTTGTGACAACGTCTTGCTCTTCTTGAATGTCTTAACTTATCTCCAACAATGCCACCTATTGCAGGCTAAAGGCTCCTGTATGAGGATGGGGGACAGAGGATAGGATCATGATAGATTACAGAGTCAGGCCTCTTTCAAAGTTTTTCTATGGGGGCCCCATAGTTCTTTGCTTTGTCTTGCCACTACACTGCCCACTTGTCACTCTGGTTATGTATAGATCATTAGTCATCCCTTTAATGACTTGGACTTTATGTATATGAATGTACAGTAGTAGTAGGTAGAAACCATCTTCCAAAGGATTGGTGAATACTTGTTATTTTTTAATGTTTTACTGGTGACATTACTGGTGTTTCTTTATAGTGGAATTATTTGATTGTGGTATTATTTATTTATATCGTTGTTCTGGTATCTTTGGTTTTCTACACAATTGAAGTCTATCAGAAATATGTTGCATAAGGAACAGCAGTCTACTTTTGACATAGGTTTATATTTCAATTTATATAGACCAATTGTTTCTCTGTAATCTATATTTTATTCTACCAACTTTTAGGAATTAAATCCAGTATGTTAGCTTATACAATCCTCAACACTGAAACTGAAACACCAAGAAGGACACGTCTTGAAGCTATGGAAATCACAGGATCGATAAACATGTTAATGACATGCAAATTATAAAGACCTGGAAACAAAATATATCAAAACATATCGATTTATTCAGTATCGAGTATGAGCGGCATGCACTTACACTTGCTTACATGACTTGACATGCTGCCAATTAGGTTATTAATGGATGTCTGAGGAATGCTACACCGAATACCCTCGGGTATGCAATTGGTAACATGTTTAGACCACGCAGGCTGCTCACAGTAGCACGAGCAACATGCAGCGCTGTCCTATTGAAAAATAGCTCCTGGGACACTTTGGAGAAATGGCCATAACACTGGTTCCATGACCAAATCAATATAACAACTATTGGAGAACTTGAAGGTGTGACTGCTGTACATTATGCCATCCGACACTATAATCCCGGGAGTAGGACTGGTGTGATGTTCCCTTTGTGAAGGCCTCTTCATTGCATTGGCCATGTGACCTCTAGACAAATCTCTGGCTATCATTGCATCTGTTACAAAAGCATTGCTGGAGAGAACAGACCTCGTTTCCAGCCCCCATTGCCATCTTGATGTGCATAATGATAGCCATTGAGAGCTGTGCCATGATGTCAATGGAATGTCTACTCATAGCCCAATTTCGCACAAATGCCATCTCATGGTGTTGAGAAGTGTACTATAGAAGAGCAAAGAAAATGAACAAGCATTGTTCCAAGATTTTATATTTAATTGATAATAAGAAATGTTTCTAGGTGCAAGTTATGCTAGGTTCACACTAGTGTCCGTCTTTCAGGGGTGCATGGGGATCCGAAAGACAGAAAGCCCGTCCGCTAAAAAAAGCAGTTACCAGTGGATACCTGTGGACCCCATAGACCGTAATGGGGTCCGCCGGGTTTCCAGCTATGTGTTATACTGAAGTTTTATTTTTTACAGTTTTATTTCTGCTGATTTTAGACGGAATCTAGCAGAGCCTAGGAATCTAGGCAGATGTGAACCTAGCCTTACTATTACGTCAGCTTGTTTCTCACATTAGTACAACTGCTCAGTCTTATATTCAGTTGCTTTTTCTTGACATATAGTAGAGAATTTACAACTGCTTATAAATACCAAATATTTTCTATGTACTACTTGCTGTGTGAGTGGTATGTAATATGTGACTTGATAATAATGTGAGTCTTTTATATGCACTTACTCATACATACATCAATGCTTATGTGGTTGGCAAGTTTATGAAATAGTCTACATGGGAAAAACATGTTCTCAAGGATGACGTTAGTGAATGAAAAAACATTTATTTTTTCATTAGATGAGATCTCGGTGAACAGACACAAAAACAAGAAGGGCAGTTTAAGCAAGAGATAAATGCATTTTTTTGTTCTAAGCGAGTGCATCTATGCTTCAAGTCCTAAAATGAAAGGCTCTAGAGTCTGTTTCCTAGGTGATGCCTATGACTCTATAAGTCCGCACGTCGCTCATATTTACCCAGTTCAGACACTTCAGAGACAATATGACAGAATTGCTAGCCGTTCCCTGACTCATGCTTTATTTTGGATTTGCTGGTCATGTATTGAATAGTCTTAACGTATGGTCTGGAGGTTTATTTTGTCTAGCTGACTTTATATTAAAGTACTCAGTGTAACGCTAGCAGCCATACTAACAATCCAAGACACTGCTTCATGCAGTTTATTACTTACTCCTATACAAGGAAAACTGCTATGCAAAACTGATGTCTATTTCTTCTTTAAGGTTAAAGTCCCACGTTGTGGAAACGCAGACTTTTTCCAATGGCGGAAACGCAACAGAAATAAAATGCAGCATTTTACAGTACTAGCAAAGTGAATGAGATTATGGCTAATCCCATCCACACATTACAGAATAAAAAACACTGCGGAAATGCTGCGATTTCAAAAATGCACATATTTTTGAAAAATGCAACATGTAAGGCTAGGTTCACATCTGCGTTGGAGTCTCCGTAGGAGGACTTTTCTCTCCGCCAGTTCCAGTTTAAAACTGGCGGAAAGACAATGGACACCCGGTGGACCCCATTATAGTGTATGGATTCCGCAGGTAACCGCTTTTTTAGGGGACAGGCTCTCCGTTTTTGGAGAGACAAGCGCTAGAGTGTACCTAGCGTCAGTTATACCTGCGGAAATGCTCGTGTTTTCCTTATATGTTTAATTAGGGAAGAAAAACTCAGCACAAAGGCAATGAAAAACGCTGTAGAAATAAATGCAATGTGTTTCCGCTCTGCCTTTTTCTGCAGCGTTTTTATGGCTGCGTTCCACAACGTGGGGCCTTAGCCTAAAGATAACATCTTTCTATGACTTTATATAAAGGGTGGAAAACAAGATTTTAAGTGCTGTCCAGGAATACCATACAAAACATGGAAGGAGGAGCAATATTGTAGGACAAAACAGGGATAGCAATAAGTGGGCAGGTAGGTCATGAGTCAGAAGCACATAGGGGCAGCTTCTTTTAATGGTTCATGCCACTATGTTCTATAGCAGGATTGAGGGACAAACACAGCTATCTCCACAGTATTAGGCCTCATTCACACCATATACCATGATGTCCATGCTATTCACAGATAATATTTCACCCTGCTCATTTGTGGGTGGTGTTCTGTCTGTGGTGGACTTGCTTTTCATGTCTGTGAAAAGCAGATCTTTTTTTGTTTGTTTCATCATTTCTTCTATACTTTGTATGTTTCTGGGTCTGTGAAAAACAAATGACATGCAAATGTCATCTGTTAAATGGACCCATAGACTTTCATTGATCTGATACATCAGCATCAGTGAAAAAAGGATATTTGAAAATATACATTGAAATGAATGGGTACGAAAAATGTGGATGCCACACGTACGTTATATGCAGACGTGTGATCAATACCTTAGTCTCATATACTTTGAAGAAAGCACAACTTCATTCACACTTCTTCTTAGTGCAGTTATTCAGTGAGGTGGAATAGGGGGGATTGGGGCTCCCATTCTAGTGTTCAGCAAAGCCAAACTATAGTAGTCTTGGCAGTCAAAAGACATAATATGTGTAATCTGGTTGTTAATAGTGGAATAGGAGGGTAAAACAGTTTACTAGTTTTAGAGAGCTAGTATATGTTACAACAAATATAGCAAAAAAAAAAAAAAAAAAAAAAACAATTGTTTCAGCTTATTGTAGTCTTTGTCAAGATTGAGAAAGGATCTTCTTGGATGAACTCTTTGGAGGGTCTGTGCCATAAACTGCATTTCTTTCTCCAGATATACTAGTAACTAAGTAACAACCTCTGCAATATATTAATGTACTTATCTGACAGATGGAAGGGGAGACAGCAAAATCTGTACAAGATCTCGTGGAGAAAAACCATTATAAGTCTAAGGACCCAAGTAGCATCCCGCAGCAAAAAAGCACTGCGGGAAAAACCGCGGCAGAAACGCATCGCGGTTCTTCCGCAACGCTTTTGACCTAAAGTTCGCAGTGGTTTCCGCTGCGAACTTTCTGTTTCAGTTATAACTATACGGAAACCTGCAGTGTTTCCGTAGATATAATTGACATAGTGCAATTTCTAAAACTGCAACAGTTTTGGAAATCGCCGCAAGTCCGTAGCACATTTTTTACCGCAAAGTGGTGATGGGATTCACTTTGCTGTGACTCTAAAACAGCGCGTTTTTTTTCCAAGGCGTTTTCGTCATGGGCTAACCACGGCATTTATGCCACGTGGGGCCCCGACCGAAGAGCATTTATTCTTGCATTTTTCTCTCCCCCCCCCCCCATTCAGTACACATCTTCCTTGATAAATTCAAGCAATGTTTTTGCAGCCAAATCTATCATTGTTGTCAGATCCACGTATTATTTCTATAACTAAAATTGCGTTCTGATGGTAGTATATTAATAGGGAGGATCTTA
Organism: Leptodactylus fallax; assembly: GCA_947044405.1. Classification (NCBI taxonomy): domain Eukaryota; kingdom Metazoa; phylum Chordata; class Amphibia; order Anura; family Leptodactylidae; genus Leptodactylus; species Leptodactylus fallax. The sequence continues at coordinate 1,974,091 of CAMRHE010000094.1, forward strand.
CACTTACTTTCATTAAGATCATATAGTGAAATTTTAGAAAAGGCCTCAGTAATTCCCTTTATACATCGAAGAGAGCTTGATAGACTGACACAAGAAATAATCATATTATCCACATACATTGTCAATAAATGTCTTTTCCCTTTGGCTGGGATACCCAATTCCACCTGTAAGACAATTGCCAATGGATCTATTAATAGATTAATTTATTCAAAATAGATCTAAATATTTATTGCAGATCCAAAGCAAAGAACCCATCTAGTTATTAAAAATATAGGCTATTGAGGATAGGTTTTGAGTGATGTATATGAAACATACTGTAAAATTGAGAACATAGTGTGCACGCTCCCCTACTATGTAAGAGGGACAGATATATGCATAAGTTAAATAAATCATACATGGTAGGTCCCAGCTGATGGTGAGGGTTAAATGACAGTCAGTCTTCAGTTTGAACACTGTTTACTGTTAAAAACCTATGTCAGTATAAAAAATAGTTCAAAGGACCCTTCACAATATCATTTAACACCAGCACAGTCCGAGGCTTTCCTCAGGGGTAATCCCCATATAGCATAAAGATCCAACAAATAGATCAGCATGCATATAGGTGATTCCAGAGCCTAATGTCAAACAGTGATTTCTGATAGTCGGCTCATGCGGTCTACAATACCTTAGAGTAGGGCTATCCCGGTGCTCCATGGACCTCCAAATAGAAACTGTGACCACCGGATTGTGAATTCCCCACTGCGATTATGCTGTATCCCAGATCTCTTGCTCACTGAAGAACCAACTAAGTGTTGGGGAAATGTGTTAGAGCTCATTATACCCTCAATAGTTAGGGGGAAATACTTACCTTAGCTTGTTCTCTGCCTGGGGTACGCTCTTTTCAGAGCGCATCCTCATTAGAGTGAATTCACACTCCGATAGATGATTTACCCCATCAGCTGGGACTTACAGTGTATGATTTAGTTTACTTATGTATATATCTAGCCCTCTTATATAGTAGGGGAGCATGCACGCTATGTTCTTAATTTTATAGTATTTAATAAAAGTTATGTTTTATATACATCCCTCAAAACCTATACTCAATAGCTTATGTTAATATTCTCTTGACAAGGGACAACCAATTTATTTCAAAATGGTTCGATGAGAAACCTTCATACCTCACTTTGGCACATGGCCTCGCATATGGGGCAAAAACTGCATCATCTATCACCTTCTGAAATCAACCAATTTCACAGGAAACACGCTTTCATATCAAATGGTCGCTATGGGATATTATACTGTGTGGAGGGCTACTATGGGACATTATACCGTGTAGGGGCTGCTATGAGATATTATAATGCATGGAGTATTCTATAGGACATTATTATGTCACAGGGAATTTTGGCATGAATGAGCGGATCCTGCACTTTCTGAAGAATACAAGGGGCTGTTATATTATATGTGGGGGCAATGTTGGGCGATTATATCACATGTAGAGCACTGTGGATTTATTATATTACATGGGCACAGTGGGGGATGCTATTATTTTACATGTGGGGCACTGTGGAGGACATTATATTACATGTGGAATGTGGAGCAACTGTGGGGTCATAATATTACATGTTGTGAACTGTGAGCACCATTATAGTACGTGAGGGTACTGTGGTGCACATTATATTACAGGTGGGGTATTGAAGGGGTCAGTATACCACATGTAGGGGCACTGACTGAACCATTATACTACACATGGGAGCATTGACGGGGCCATTATACTACATATGGGGGCACTGAGGTGGACATTCTACTAAGTGTGGGAGCCATTATATTATATGTGGGGGTACTGAGGGGGCTATTACATAACTGTTGATGAAGACTCCAAACAAAGCTTTATTTTTTAGCATTAAAAAGTGATTTCTACTTTGGGCGTACTCGGTTGAGATGTTTTCTCACTAGGAGGCACTTTGCTTGAAATGTTGCTTTACACCACTTCATCCATAGCTGGGCATTGCACTTGGGGATGTAAGATTTGCATGTAGCTGCTTGGCCATGCAAACCCATGCCATGAAGCTCCCGGAGAACAGTTTTTGTACTGATGTTATTGCCAGAGGAGGTTTGTTACACTGAAGATATTAGATCATATTTATGGAACTGTCTGAGGCTAAGGCCCCACGTAGTGAGCCACAGCCAAAAGGCACTGCTGGAAAAACTGCAGTGGAAACGCATTGTGGTTTTTCCCACAGCACTTTTCACAGAAAGTCCACAGAGTTTTTTGTTGCAGACTTTCTGCTTCATTTATACCTATATGGAAAAACGCCAACGTTTCCATACAGGTATAATTGAAATGCTGTGATTTACAAAAATGGTTTTTGAAATTGCAGATATTTTTCTGCAATGTGTGGATGGGATTATCCAGAATCACATCCACTTTGCAGTGACTCTAAAACGCCATGGTTTTTGCACGATATTTACTCTACATGGTGCCCCAGCCTAAGGCTGAGGCCCCAAGTTGCAGAAGCACAGCTTTTTTGTTGCAGATTTTGCTGCATTTTCTTTTTGACAAACCAAACCAAGAATGGCTACAAAAGGGATGGGAAATATATAGGAATTACTTATACTTCTACTTTCTGATCAATCCATTCCTGGCTTTGGCTCAAAAAACCACAGCAAAATCTGCTACAAAAAAAGCTGCATTTCCGCAACATGGGGATTCCACCTAGCGAATCCCATCCCCACTTTGCGGTAAAATAGGCATAGCGGACACACTTCGATCTCCAAAACCATCGCGGTTTTGCAAATCGCAGCATTTCAATTATATCTATGGAAATGCCGGCAGGTTCCCTATAGGTATAATTGAAGCTGAAAGTCCGCAGAGGCAACTTTCTGTGCAAAGTGCTGCAGGAAATACTGTGATGTGCTGCTGCCACGGTTTTTTCCGCAGTGCTTTTTTGCTGAGGGACATCACGTGGGGCCTTAGCCTAAAAGAAAAACTTATGTTGTGCATAGAAACCATTCACAGCCTGGAATTAATCTGTGCTTCAATTACTTATAAGAGAAAGCAGCTATGACCCCAGAACTGAAAGCAGGTATAACAGCATACAGGTACAAAGTCTGTCACCACCATAAAGGCGTACTGCATGACTAGATGCTGCAATGTATACACCTGTGCTAATAGAACTGGATGAAACACCTGAATTGAGTCATCACTCAAGAGGTGGGGACCAATACTTTTCTTCATTTAGTGTATATATAGACATGGCTGCCAGTGACACAGATCATAATCCAAGGGGAATAAAGCTAAACAGAAAGCTGGAGGCTGTATATGACATTTCTTGGTACAGTGTCCTTCAACAGCACATAGTAGTAATCTGATACTCCTATCAATGAAGTCAAATTCTGGACTTAAAAGGAGAAATAGATATCTGAAAACCAAGCTAAGAGCTCAAGCACATGGCCCCATTAAATCCATGCAAAAGAGAGGTGAAATAGCATACCTCCCAACTTTCCCACTTGCCGTGGCAAATTTAGCTCCACCCACTTCTATGTTGACTCCGCGCATCCATTTCTCCATGTATAATGCTCCTACAGTCATCCATTATATGCCCCCACATTATAATGTTCCTCTCCAATTACCCCACAGTATGAAGCCCCTCTCCTGGTGCCCCAGTTTAAACTGGGGGATACAAGAGGGGAAGATTAAACTGGGGCATCTGGAGGGTGACATTAAACCGTGGGGGTAGTTGGATGAGGACATTAAACTGGGAGCTGCTGGAGGGGGAACAGTAAACTGGGGGAAACTAGAGGGAGACATTAAACTGTGGGGGTAGCTGGAGGATGACATTAAACTGTGGGCAACTAGAGGCAGACATGTCCCCCTTCATCCGCCTCCAATTTAATGTTCCCCCTTCATCTGCCCCAGTTTAATGTCCACCTCCATATACCCCCAGTTTAATGTCCCCCTTCATCTGCCCCAGTTTATTGTCTCCCCTTCATCTGCCCCCAGTTTAATGTCCCCTTTTCATTTTCCCCCAAAGCTTAACATAATAAGAACACTGATACTCACCTCTGCTCACTCCCCTACTGCTCTGTCTGAGGTCTCCCTGTCCAGAGTGTTCAGGGAGCTGCAGGCGCAATGTGAGTGACATTATCACATTGTGCCTATAGCTCCCGGGGCCAGAGCATACAGGAGCACAGTGATGAAGCAGGGGCTGTGGACGGCATCTGCTTCATCATTGTATTCACCTCATCTGCATCCTCTCCAGACGGCGGGACAGGAACCACAATCTAGAACTGTCCTACAGAATTCAGAACGGTTGGGAGGTATGCAATAAAGCTGCCACAGAGGTGTATGAGCCCTCCATATGCCTCTGATTTTATACAGAGGTTTTTCTGACTGTCTGAGGGTGGGTTCACACCTGCGCTTGGTGTCCGTCCGTCGCCAATCCAGTGAAAATCTCGGCGAACTGGATTGGCGCCGGATACAGACCGGTCAGCGGCGCATTGGTTAAAAACCCATTCATTTGAATGGGTTTTTAAAGCAGTCTTGTGGTGTGCGCTTACACCCTCTGCGCTGCCAATCCTTTTTTTTTCATCGGACACGAAGTCCTGCATGTCCGACTTTGTTTCCGACCAAAAAAAAGGATTGGCAGCGCAGAGGGTGTAAGCGCACACCCGCGCACTGCTTTAAAAACCCATTCAAATGAATGGGTTTTTAACCAATGCGCCGCTGACCGGTCTGTATCCGACGCCAATCCAGTTCGCCGAGATTTTCACTGGATTGGCGACGGATGGACACCAAGCGCAGGTGTGAACCCACCCTGATTCTGTTCCAATCTGTCAAAAAAATATTGCTCCATATTTCATCAGGCTTTGTACATACTGAAGCATAAGGAAGCATTTCTTTCTAGGAGAGAATATTTCTGTACACATACAGTATACTTAGATGAAATATAGCAGTGCACTAAGGCTAAATAGCTCTGTACTAAGAAATTAACCAATTCCATGCACTAATGCTCAAGTACCATGCACAGGACACTGCCATGTGCATGGGTCCTTATAGTGTTAAATGTAATATGCATACAATCTGTGTTGAATGCTGTGAAACAATGTCATTAAGGGTAAGGCCCCACGCAGCGAGCCGCAGCCAAAAATGCTGCGGAAAAGACAGTGGTGGAAACGCATCAAGCTTTTTTTCCACAGAATTTGTCACAAAAAGTATGCACAGTTTTCCTCTGTGGACTTTTTGCTCCTATTATACTTATATGGAAAACACCACCATTTCCGTAGGTACAACTGACATGCTGCGATTTTCAAAAACACAAGAGTTTTTGAAAACCAGATTTTTCACTGCAGATTTTCTCTGCAATATGTGGATGGGATTAGCCAGAATCCCATCCATTTTGCAGGTAATGCAAAAAGCTACGTTTTCGCAACGTGGGACCCTGGCCTAAAATGGTATTTTCTCCAAGGTATTATTATCCATATATGCTTGCTACATAAGGATTAAGGGGTGTTCACACGTAGGAATTTGATGCTGAATTTCAGACGGAATTCACCTCAAAATCCACCTGTAATCTGCCTCCCATTCATTTCAATTGGAGGCAAAAGCTAATTTTTTCAGCTAGTAGGAACTTGAAGCAGATTTTTCCTACGTAACACAACTGCCACAGATTTTGACACTGAATTTGCCTTTACTGGGTAGGGCCAAATTCCAAATTCTGCAAGTAGATTTTAATAAATTCCGCAGCAACGGAAAAGGTGTATTTTCCAAATCCCACTAAATTCATTGGGAGTTCTCTAGCAGAATCTGTCTGAAGAACCAGCAGGATGGTTATTTTTTCCACTATCTGAAAAAATCAGCTACTGCCTCCCAATGAAATGAATGGGAGGCAGATTTCAGGCAGAATTTGAGGAAGATTTTTGAAGCTGCATGTTACAGCAAAGTGAATGAGATTCTGGCTAATCCTATCCACACATTGCAGAAAAAAACACTGTGGAAAAGCTTTGTTTTCAAAGACGAAGCATTTAAATTTTTCCTTTAGAAACGCCAACGTTTTCCCAATGGATTTAATAAGGGAAGAAAAAAACAGAGAAAATGAAAGCAAAACATAATGGAAAACGCTGCAGAAAATAATCTGCAGCTTCAAAATCTGCTGAAGTGGCAGATTTTGAACATTTGGCAAATGATTGTTTGTGTATAAACCTGAAATCTAAAAAAAAGTATCCTGCTTACAATATATGAAATGCAGAAAAAACATAAAAGCTTCCAAGATGTCAGATTCATGTGTGCTGAATCAAATGTTGTGTACCCGATAATGATTATTACGGGTTATAATGGGAGGTTCTGTGTGGTCTGAACAGGACGAAAGCTGTAGAAGGGCAATGATCTTCAACTACCTTGCAATACAGATCGCATGAACATGGTCATTGAAGTTCTTGTGATGGATGGAAAAACCAAGCTCCACATAGAGACCATGGTATGACTTTTTGACAGCGCTGAAAATTTTTAGTTATCTATACTATGGACTAGATCATTAAATTTTACACAATATCATTTTTCACAATACTTTGCTTACTTGTGACCTTGAGCTTAAAAATGTATGAATTACTTTTTGTATGACTTGGTACAAAAAGTATGAGTAGTTCCTCCAGTTTTTTTGTTTTTTTTTTTGCTGGCAAAGTTTTACCACCATCTGTTCACATAACTCAACCAAGATCATATTATATGATCAATGAAATATGGACCAAGAACAGGATGGATGTTTGAACTCAGACGTGTGGACTAACACAGGCTTATTTTTGTAATGTTCATTATGTTTTCGCAGCCCCTATTTTTAGCATTATTTTCCCCCTCCACCACCTCCCTACTCTTTACTGGAAGCAGCATGTACTCCTACGTATGTCTGCTGTTGCTAGGCAGCCAGCTTCAACGTGAATACGGATTGGATCAGCCAGCAGGATGAACACTAAGGATGTTACACACACACACATAAAGAGAGAGTGTGAGGATTACAAAGAAAGTGTGGAAAGGAAGTGTGGGAGGTAAAATGAGCAAAAAAGACAGACCGAGCTAGAACGAAATACATGAGGCAGTGCTGAGCCAACAATGGTGACCACTGCATTGGTTCTACTGTCTTGGTGGTCATATATAAGGTCATATATCAGATAAAACACTGGCAAAAGATGCTTATGCTTCAGCTGCCGGTAGCATAATTCACAATAATTCATTTATATCTTTCATTGGTGTTTTATATGTGTCTCAGTGATTTCATGTGTGGTTTAGACATCTAATGAATACAGCACTGGGCTGTGGAGTTTGCAACAAGCTTGCATTTAGCTAATGAAATCCTAGAATTCTCATAGGTTCTGATAAGTAAAGATATTCTTAAAGGGGTTCCCCGGTTAAGATTATTAATTAAGAATAGGTCATCAATATCAAATTGGTGGGGGTCCAACACCCAGCACCCCCATAAATCAGCTGTTTTCAGTACCTGATACACAGAGAATGGAGCAGGAAGCAGACAGCTCCATTCTCTGTGTAGTAACTGAACCGATCCACTGCAGCCCAGCTCCTAAAGAAAATGGGAACTGATCTGCAGTAAGCTGGTTTGGCTACGGCACAGAGAACAAAGTTATATACAGTATCTCTATATATCAGCTGCTGAGAACAACTGATCAATGAATGTGCTGGGTGTTGGACTCCACTGATCTGGTATTGATAACATATTCTTAGGCTAGGTCACCAATATTTTTAACCTGGAAGTCTTTGTATTCTTCAGAGCTGCATAATTTTTCTTGAATGATACTTATGATAACCATTCAATAACCATTAGATTTGGCTCAATCTCCACCACAAATAACGCTATTAGTATGTCATACAATAGAAACATCTTGCCAGACTAAAAAGTCTTAAATCTTGATATGAAAATTATTATGGAATCTTGTCAACTCATACGCATTTTGACTCACAAACTCAACTAGAAATCTTAGGATCTATCTAAACTGCCCAGTTTGAACATTTACAGCAGTCAAGAGTGGAAAACTGGAGGGTTGTGGAGGGCAACAAAAAAAAGAGTACAGTAAATAACTAAGAATGGTTAGAAGTGCTATACTTTAATTCGGTACAATTTCCATACAGATGGCAGCATGATCCGAATATAATTTCCTCACTTTAATGATTCATGTTCAACTCTCAAATCATTAGAGAAATTGATCTATTATTTACTTTGGGTCATTTTGTGTATAATTCATTTTTGGCTATTATCAAAAGATGAACACATTGGGGTATATGTAGCAAGAGTCCTTAAAGAGATTCTGTCAGCAGAGAAATCAGTATCAGACTAATGTCAGTACTTTGTAGAATGGCTTCTACACTCTCCAAAGATGCCCTTCTTATTCCATATTGCAGCTCCATTTTCATGAAAATTAGTGTTTTCTTCTTTTGTAAATTAGCTGAAAAGGGCTTTAGGGGCATGTCCGCTCCTGCCAGAGCTTTGCTCTTCAATCCAGTGTGACAAAGTGGGAGATGTCATTTAAGTAGTGGGGGGAGGAGCTGGGTGGCAGTTAGTGGCAATTATCTAGAGCAGAGAGTGCAGTCCTCGTGGGAGTGGGACCACCCCTAAATCCATTTTCAGCTAATTTGCATAAGAATAAAATCCTGATATTCATGAAAATGGAGCTGCAATATAGAATAGGAAACGCATCTTTGGAAAGTGTAGAAGAAGCTCTATAAGGTATTGTCATTAGTTTGATACCAATTTTCCTACTGACAGACTCCCTTTAATATATAGATAGTGTAAAGTTACACTTGGCAGTCATAAGCACCACATTTATTGCAGTGTTTGATAAAGCTGTCTAGTCCCCTATTTTTTGGAATGGATTTCATAAAAATTGTGAAAAAAAGCATCTTAAGCCATGGCTCTTTCCCACCAGGTCATGCCCCTTTCTTCAACGGGACACCGCATTTTCATACAAGTCATAAAAGTGACTAAAACTAATGATAAATTTAGTTAAGAGCACGTACACTGATTTTGTGGTGAACAATACCCCAAATTTCTGGCACATTTTCATTTGTAAATCGGCCCCATTATCTTTTTGTATGCGCCATATAAAAATGACTTATTAAATTCCATGTTCCCAACCTCTAATGAAGGACAGTCATATGATAGCAAAGACCAATCATGCGTGATCTTTTGTTATTAAAGCATTCCTAATACAGTAGCTTGGCCCCTCATATAGCTAATATAGGGTAAAGCTTAAAGGATGGCCCCTCATATACAGTATTGACCAAAAGTTTGGACACACCTTCTCATTCCAAGAGTTTTCTGTATTTTCATGACTATAAAAATTGTAGATTCACACTGAAGGCATCAAAACTATGAATTAACACATGTGGAATTATATACTTAACAAAAAAGTGTGAAACAACTGAAAATATGTATTATATTCTAGGTTCTTCAAACCTTTTGCTTTGATTACTGCTTTGCACACTCTTGGCATTCTCTTGATGAGCTTCAAGAGGTAGTCACCTGAAATGGTTTTCACTTCACAGGTGTGCCCTGTCAGGTTTAATAAGTGGGATTTCTTGCCTTATAAATGGGGTTGGGACCATCAGTTGTGTTGTTCAGAAGTCAGGTGGATACACAGCTGATAGTCCTACTGAATGGAGTGTTTGAATTTGTATTATGGCAAGAAAAAAGCAGCTAAGTAAAGAAAAACGAGTGGCCATCATTACTTTAAGAAATGAAGGTCAGTCAGTCCGAAAAATTGGGAAAACTTTGAAAGCGTCCCCAAGTGCAGTGGCCAAAACCATCAAGCGCTACAAAGAAACTGGCTCACATGAGGACCGCCCCAGGAAAGGAAGACCAAGAGTCACCTCTGCTGCGGAGGATAAGTTCATCCGAGTTACCAGCCTCAGAAATCGCAGGTTAACAGCAGCTCAGATTAGAGACCAAGTCAATGCCACACAGAGTTCTAGCAGCAGACACATCTCTACAACAAATGTTAAGAGGAGACTGTGTGCAGCAGGCCTTCATGGTAAAATAGCTGCTAGGAAACCAGTGCTAAGGACAGGCAACAAGCAGAAGAGACTTGTTTGGGCTAAAGAACACAAGGAATGGACATTAGACCTGTGGAAATCTGTGTTTTGGTCTGATGAGTCCAAATTTGAGATCTTTGGTTCCAACCACCGTGTCTTTCTGCGACGCAGAAAAGGTGAACAAATGGACTCTACATGCCTGGTTCCCACCGTGAAGCATGGAGGAGGAGGTGTGATGGTGTGGGGGTGCTTTCCTGGTGACACTGTTGGGGATTTATTTAAAATTGAAGGAATACTGAACCAGCATGGTTACCACAGCATCTTGCAGCGGCATGCTATTCCATTTGGTTTGCGTTTAGTTGGACCATCATTTATTTTTCAACAGGACAATGACCCCAAACACACCTCCAGATTGTGTAAGGGCTATTTGACCAAGAAGGAGAGTGATGGGGTGCTACGCCAGATGACCTGGCCTCCACAGTCACCAGACCTGAACCCAATCGAGATGGTTTGGGGTGAGCTGGATCGCAGAGTGAAGGCAAAAGGGCCAACAAGTGCTAAGCATCTCTGGGAACTCCTTCAAGACTGTTGGAAGACCATTTCAGGTGACTAGCTCTTGAAGCTCATCAAGAGAATGCCAAGAGTGTGCAAAGCAGTAATCAAAGCAAAAGGTGGCTACTTTGAAGAACCTAGAATATAAGACATATTTTCAGTTGTTTCACACTTTTTTGTTAAGTATATAATTCCACATGTGTAAATTCATAGTTTTGATGCCTTCAGTGTGAATCTACAATTTTTATAGTCATGAAAATACAGAAAACTCTTGGAATGAGAAGGTGTGTCCAAACTTTTGGTCTGTACTGTAGTTAGAAGTAAAGATTAATGGATGGAATCGCACATATAGTTTTTTTTTTACAGGTTTTGCTTCTGTTTTCTGTAAGTAAGCACAGGAGAGGTTACAAGAAACAAGATAACATTTAGTATGTCCTTTATACATTTATTTTACTTTTTTGATCAATTATTGCATTTATTTTTTTTAAAAATCAAAAACTGCCAGAAAAACAGAGCATGCCTTTTTAATATTAGAAATGTAGCTCTAATCCATAGGATAGGTAATAAGTGCCTGATTAGTCGCCCCAGTCTCAATGCAACAAACTGCACACTAATGTACTGTTCAAAATCTATGGGACCACTAGACAAAGCTAAGCAGTCCCATAGACTTTGAATGGAGCAGCAGTAAGTGCAAGAAGCCCATTCTTGTAAGAGGTGGGGGTTCCAGCTGTGGAGCCCCCACCCATTCAGACTGAATTTAGCAGATGTAGAAGTACTTCCTATATCTCTCCCATTCCTGTTGAAGCCACTCTTGGCTTTGGCTCAAAAAAGGCAGCAAAATCTGCAACAAAAAAAGCTGCTTTTCCATGATGTGGGGACTCAGCCTAAAGCAAATGCCACAATAAAATTGGTCCCTAACGTCCTTTATAATTCATTTACAAAATCTTACATGATGACCCATTACTCTTTTGCTATGGAATATCTAGCTAATGTTTGGACAAGCATTGTCACAGTCCAATGGAACATATTACTAGCCTTCAGGTCTTCCACTTGTCTTTAAATATATGACTCCCTAACAGTCATATAATAAGCTGCGTGTCTTGGTTCAGTTTTGAGGTCATGAAAGTTGAACATATACCATAGATCATAATTTTTCTGCATTTAACATATTTTTAAAACCTAAAGTTATTTTTGACATTAGAGAATATATGTTCTAGTTCTCTGTTCATAGATTCACATCATGTCCTTGGATTACTCCAAAATGTTATGTTATAAAAAAGACCTTTCTGCACAGCTGCTTTACATCGCCTTAACCCGCAATTATCCCACTTGTACATAGACAAGGGCTGTACTGCGGGTGTTTGAGGAGCTGCTCAGCAAGCAAGCCCGGAAGCTCTGTGTTCATAAATGCAGTCTTGATGTACTTCTGCCTTCTGTCAATGCAGTAGAGGTATGTATTTATGTGCTGAAGTACTTTAGTGGCATAGAAAATGTTATAAATATATATATATATATATATATATACACACACAAATGTAGATATACATATATATATACACATACTGTACATGTACACATAGAGTTATGTGAAAAACAACCTACAACATCTTTGAATTTTATAGTTTTATTTATCAGGATGTAATAAAAAGACAACCTTAGATGAATAACAACACATGACAACTTACATCATTTTAGGCTAAGGCCCCACTTTGCAGAAACGCAGCTTTTTTTGTTGCAGATTTTGTTGCAGTTTTTTGAGCCAAGGCCAGGAGTGGATTGAGCTAAAGGGAGAAGTATAAGTATTTCCTATATATTTCCCATTCCTCTTGAATTCATTCTTGGCTTTGGCTCCAAAAATCGCAACAAAATCTGCAACAAAAAAAGCTGCGTTTCCGCAACGTGGGGCCTCAGCCTTAAAGTTAAAGGGTTTTTCCGGTTTCTATTATTGATGGCCTGACTTTAAGATAGGCCATCAATATTAGATATGCTGGGATCCGACAACCGGGACCCCACAGTTCGCCTGTACCGAGGCAAAGCATCTCTCAGTAATGTTTACATGGCGTGCTGCTCACTCGCTGTACAAACTGTAGTAGCGAGTGTAGGTACTGCAGCACTGCCCCATAGACTTTAATAGGACAGCACTGCACTATAAGGCCTTACTCACACGTTCACATATCATATATGTGGCATCTGCGTTTTTCATCCTCATACGTACCCATTCATTTGAATATATTTATTTAGATGCCCTACAGTCCGCAAAAAAGCAGCAGAAGTGCATCCTTTTTTTCACTGATGCTGATACATCCTAAATGTATCACACCAATGAAAGTCTATTGGGTCCATGAAAAAAAGGGGATGATGTTATCTATTTTTCACAGTCCCAGGGATATACAAAGCACAAAAAATGAAACAAAAAAAAAGCAGTGTGGTGTGCTGTCCGTGAAAAGCACAGACCTCACACATCCGCACATGCGAATGTGTGAGTAAGGGTTAAAAGTAGAGGTTTTGGCAGTTTTTGAGCATTTGGGCATATGTTAATACAATACCAAGGAAGAAAGACATCTACAATGATCTTAAATCAGCAATTGTTGTTGATGATCAATCTGGGAAATGTTATACGCTATTCCCCAACAATTAGAACTCCATTATTCTACAGTGAGGAAGACTATTCACTATTTAGTACAAAACATTCAAGACAGTTCACAATCTTTCCAGGAGTCGATGTCCCAGCCAATTCACCCCAAAGTCAGACCATGCAATACTAAGCCTAGTTGCAGACGACCGTGTGTATTTTGCAGTCCGCAAACTAGTAATCAGTGTTCTTTATTTGCGGACCATGTGTCATCAGTGTGTCTTCAGCTTCAGTGCCATATGTCTGCAAAAATGGACAGTGTGTCATCAGTGTGTGATCCAAACTTGCAGATCTGAAAAAAAAACAAACAAAAAAAAAAAAAACACAGGAGACATCTAATGATGTCCGTAGCTTGTCCACAAATACGGACAGCACACTGATGACACACAGAGTACATCCATGTGCCGTCCGTGGTTTTTAGTCTCCCATAGGCTTCTATGAACGAGTCTGTTCTGCAAACACCGAACAGAATAAGACCTGCTCTATATTTTGTGGCACGGACTAACGGCCCGTACACTGATCTGTGGAAATCACGGTCGTGTGCATGTGCCCATAGAAATTAATGGGTCAGTATGCTATCTGGGAAAAACACGGATAGCACACTGATCTTGCCCACGGTCGTCTGCAAGAGGCTTAAGACTCTACAGATTCCAGCCAGCATGGTAAATATTACAGTTCATAACAGTACAATTAATGAAAGACTGAACAAGTATGGCTTGTTTGGGAGGGTGGTCAGAAGCAAGCCTGTTCTTGCTGTGATGCCATCTATCTGACAGCTAAAGCTTGGCAGAAACTGGGTCAAGCAATACGACAATGATACCAAGCACACTAGCAAATCTACAACAGAATGGCTGAAAAGGTATCATGGTGTTGCAATGGCCCAGTCAACATCCAGATCTCAACCCAATTCAAATTCTGTAAAGGGACTTTAAGGGAGTTGTGCTTGAATGAATAGCGGAATCACTTGGATACTGTTGTGGAAGAGTGAAGAAATCAGGCGATTTCTTCACTCTTCCACTACTTTCTATGGCTTACACGGTACGACATTATACTACTTGGATATTGTTGTTCATCTGAGGTTGTATTTACCTAATTTTCAGACCATCTTATCACCAAATCTTTTTGATTATGCCGGATACATAAAACCATATAATTCAAGGAGGGTACTAGAGGTTCTGAGGACTCAAGTACAACCCCAGACACTGTACAAAGGCCAACTGTATGATATAGCAGCGGGTAATGCTTTCCTATGCAGTAATTCAATTTATACCTGCCCAGCAATTGCAAAATGGACACTCTTTTGGCATCTGTCAGGTCTATAGGGGACTAACAAATGTTTTGTGAACACAGTCTAATATGTACATTCATATCACTTTATTAGAGAAAAGAGTCCAGTACCCAAATACATTTATATTAAAATATTTATTGTAACAGTACCTAAACAAATGGCAGACTGTTTGATATTTCTACTTCTTGGAGAGTTGCTCCTTTAAAATATATCTTCCTGTTTATAGACCTGGGAATAAAAATTATTTTACACAGCTTGAAGTTGTAGACCTTTATTCATACACTTAGAATACCCATAGAGCATATTATTCTAAACTAAGTAACACCAATCATTCCCTGTTTAAGAAAAAGAGAATATATTATTCATTGGCACCGGGTCTAAACTCAATTAGCACATATACATGTGATATCATCCCTTGTTAACACACTGACATGGTGCGTCATGTACAGTAAATGTGGTTGTATACAGTATTTTAACTTGCTCCTATCTAAAGATAATAATAATAATGATATACACACACACATATATAACTGATACAGTGGTTCTATTCACTCACACATCAATTATCTTTCCTTGACTGTGACTATTCACATAACTAACATAATAACTAACATAATTTTCTCTCTGTATCTCTCCCTTCTATATACATATTATATAAATATACCGTATAATAGTGCCATCATACTCTGTAACCCAAGCTACTAATTCAAATAAGAGGAATGTGAATATTGCTTGTAAAGAAAGATGGGTGACAGCAGGTAAAAGTGCTTGTTCTAGACAACATTCCTGCCTACTTTAAAGCGTAAATTTATTAAATGTGAAAAATAAGATAGAGTGTATAAGATACTATAAAGATAAAACTTTGCTTTCGATTATACCTACGGAAATGCTGACATTTTCCATATAGGTATAGTAACGACAGAAAGTCTGCAGAGGAAAACACAATGAAAAATGCTGCGGAAAAAATACAATGCATTTATTTTTCTGCCTTTCGCTATGTGGGGCTTTAACATTAAGGACAAAAGAGAAAAGCACTCTGAGTAGAATTTGGTGATCACAGTGTCAAACACTGCAGAGAGATCCAGAACTATTAACAAAGAGTAGCTGCCACTACAGTCATGGCCAAAAGTTTTGAGAATGATACAAATATTAATTTTTACAAAGTCTACTGCTTCAGTTTTTCTAATGGCAATTTGCATATACTCCAGAAGGTTATAAAGAGTGATCAGCTTAACAGCAATTACTTGCAAAGTCAATATTTGCCTAGAAAATGAACTTTATCCCCCAAAACACATTTCAACATCATTGCCTTAAAAGGACCACCTAACATCGTTTCAGTGATTGCTCCATTAACACAGGTGTGGGTGTTGATGAGGACAGGGCTGGAGATCAATCTGTCATGATTAAGTAAGAATGACACCACTGGACACTTTAAAAGGAGGCTGGTGCTTGCCATCATTGTTTCTCTTCTGTTAACCATGGTAATCTCTAAAGAAACACGTGCAGTCATCATTGCACTGCACAAAAATGGCCTAACTGGGAAGAGTATTGCAGCTAGAAAGATTGCACCTCAGTCAACAATCTATCGCATCATCAAGAACTTCAAGGAGAGAGGTTCCATTGGTGCCAAAAAGGCTCCAGGGCGCCCAAGAAAGACCAGCAAGCGGCAGGACCGTCTCTTAAAAGTGTTTCAGCTGCGGGATCGGGCTACCAGCAGTGCAGAGCTTGCTGAGGAATGGCAGCAGGCAGGTGTGAGTGCATCTGCACGCACTGTGAGGCGGAGACTCTTGGAGCAAGGCCTGGTCTCAAGGAGGGCAGCAAAGAAGCCACTTCTCTCCAGAAAAAACATCAGGGACAGACTGATATTCTGCAAAAGGTACAGGGAGTGGACTGCTGAGGACTGGGGGAAAGTCATTTTCTCTGATGAATCCCCTTTTCGATTGTTTGGAACATCTGGAAAACAGCTTATTCGGAGAAGAAGAGGTGAGCGCTACCACCAGTCTTGTCTCATGCCAACTGTAAAGCATCCTGAAACCATTCATGTGTGGGGTTGCTTCTCAGCCAAGGGAATCGGCTCTCTCACAGTCTTGCCTAAAAACACAGCCATGAATAAAGAATGGTACCAGAATGTCCTCCAAGAGCAACTTCTCCCAACCGTCCAAGAGCAGTTTGGCGCTCAACAATGCCTTTTCCAGCATGATGGAGCACCTTGCCATAAAGCAAAGGTGATAACTAAATGGCTCAGGGAACAAAACATAGAGATTTTGGGTCCATGGCCTGGAAACTCCCCAGATCTTAATCCCATTGAGAACTTGTGGTCAATCATCAAGAGACGGGTGGACAAACAAAAACCAACAAATTCAGACAAAATGAAAGCATTGATTCTGCAAGAATGGACTGCTATCAGTCAGGATTTGGTCCAGAAGTTGATTGAGAGCATGCCAGGGAGAATTGCAGAGGTCCTGAAGAAGAAGGGTCAACACTGCAAATATTGACTTGCTGCATTAACTCATTCTAACTGTCAATATAAGCTTCTGTTACTCATAATATGAATGCAATTATATTTCTGTATGTGATAAAAACATCTGACAAACACACATAAAAACCAGAGGGCAGCAGATCATGTGAAAATATAATATTTGTGTCATTCTCAAAACTTTTGGCCATGACTGTACACTTAGCTGTCTAGAGATGATTTGAGACTTTTGTTCGGGCAGCTTCTGTAGAGTATAAAGTGTGGAAACCAGATTGTAAGTGGTCAAGAAGCGAATTAGTTGAGACATAGCTGATTAAGTGAAGCAGGTGAACCAAATGTTTCAGCAGTTCAGAGATGAAGGTAAGATCAGAGACCGGCAGTAGTTAGCAGCGCAGTAAGGGTCACACAATGGTTTTTTCAGTAATGGGATTATAAAAGCATGTTTAAAAGAGAAGGTAAGGGTACAGAGAGAAAGAGAGTGAGGTTAAATATGTTAGCTATGTGAATAGTGACAGGAGGAAAGAGATGAGATATGTGTAAAGCTGTCTGGCTAATACTGTCCCTATGTAATTACATAAACTATGCTGTAGATGAATATTTAGTTTTATACAGGGTCTAGACATTCTCTGTGCAGCGAGGGGGAGTAGATGTGGTGTGACATCATCTATTGTACATAATGGACACAATGATGGCTCAATAGTATTATTTATAGAAGGGTTAAAATGAAATGACTGCTGCAAAAAAAAAAAAATACAAAAACAAAAAAAAACACCATACAGAATTGTCAGAAATGACCTATTATTAAGCTCAGAGGCCAGAATGAAAACTGCAGGATTTAGTGACCGACGTATAGACTTTTTATGCTGCTCACTAATGGTCCTTATTCCACCGTAATTGTCTTTCTACGTCACTTGTGGCAGAATAATGTGGGTTCTCCTGCGCGCTCAGGCGGAAATGCCATGGCAAAAATGCTGTGTTTTACATTACATTCTGGCTAATCCCATCCACACATTGCAGAAAAAAAAAATCCTAAAACGTTTGAGTTTTTGTAAATCGCAGTATTTTAATTACACCTACGGAAATGCTGGCATTTTCCATATAGGTATAATAAAGACAGAAAGTCTGTAGAGGAAAAACAACGTGATATGTATCCAACACAGTTTTTTCTGCAGCATTTTTGACTGCGGCCCACTATGCAGTTCCTTAGCCTTAAAATCACAATAATATATTAATTTTCCATCCCAAAATTTTTAATAAAAAATATTAACATAACACACATTGGGCATTGCCGCATCCATAAGGACCTGAGCAAAACAATTGTAAAATTATTTTACTCGTATGCTGAATGGTGTAAAAAAAAAAAATAAAAAAAAATAAAACAATGATTCCAGAGTTCCTGAAAAAGCACTGTAAAAAGCGATCAAAAAGAGTTGTGTTCCCCAAAATGCATCAATAAAAATGTCAGGTTTGCCTGCAAAAAATAAGCCTTTGCACAATTTTGTTAACAAACAAATAATTAAGTTACGGGTCTTTGAAAATGGCAATGAAAAAAAATACAAAAAGGATTTTATATTGCAAAAGTTTGCCTGCTCTCTCTTCTTCTCACTGCTTGTATTCTGCAACAAGCTGGTGGGTGTCAGGAGTATTAGTTCCACCGCTGTTGCTTTAAGGTTACTGTGCTGACCTGAGAAGCTTCTGCAATGTCAGAGTTCTTTGGTCTTGTCCACTTACCAGCTGAGGAGCCATATTTAAACTTCCTTCTTCACCAGTCAGCTGCCTGCAATTATTTACCTTGTTTGCTTTGTGACCTGATTCTTTGTGTATCACTGCTCCAGACGGATCTCCTGGAAACTGAACTCTGGCTTGTCACTGGAATACCCTTGTCTTTTGATTCAAACCCTTTGGCCTTGTTAATGGATACTACTTGTATACAGATTCTATCCTACTAGTTCTTCTGCTCTTTGTTATCAGTCAGATTCTGCTTTTGCTGACATTTGGAACTCAATCATTACAGCAGGATTTCACTGTTTGATGGGCAGGACACAATGAAGTACCTCAGAGGATATAGATATTGCCTTTGCCATGAGAGATTATAATAATCTATAATAATGCAGATCAAATAATATGCACAGTAAATTTATATTACATTGCACAGGTTTGGATAGCAAAATCTTACAGGCTGCCAGGACTGATGATGGACTTGCAGTAAACTAAGTCTTTGAGTTTACATACAGTTGGTGCAGTGGGGGCGGGCCTTCAGCTCCCTGAAGCACTGCTTTTGCTGCCCAAGTAGGATGGGTGATGTCATAGCAGTGAAATGATCAACTCTCACTGCATGGGTTAGCACATGCAGGAGATGGTAGGGGTCTGATTGGCAAGAACAGTGCTGAAGGGCCACCTCCAGCGCAACAACTGCCTCATTTACTTAAGACTTCAAAGTTGATTTTCTCCAAATTTATGACCAGAAATTGGGCTGATCTTTTAAAAATGAATTGTTCTTGTTGTCACGTTTTTTATAACAATAGCCACCTATTGCTGTAGACCCAGACTCATTGTATATCATGTAAGTCACACAATGTCTCCCTTTGATACCTTTTAAACTATGCACATGTTTTAACAGTGACATTGGCAGCCGATATTATTTCCCATAATGTAACAATATCCACGTTCTCTTTTTTATTAACTGATCTCTTACTATAATTTATGAATCAAGCTGAGAACATTTCTTTGTATTTAACATTTCATAAAGAGTCGTTTATTTAGTTCTACTCGGATTTATTATGGAAGATAATATATACATGAGGAGAAACCTAATGAGATTATGTTTAGGCTTTGTGAAATCCCATTTTACATACTGTATATACAGAATATTTATCCATTTATTATCAGATGTATATGAATTTCTGACAAAACATAGAGAAAATGACTAAATTAATGTGAAGCACCACCACTGAGGCCATGTTAACTACATACATCAACCATATCATTAAGGTTAAGGCCATACATATCAAATCTTAGCTAAAAAAAACTCTGATTAAAAAACAAAGCAAAAACACAGTGGAACAAACACACAGAAAAAGGTTGCTTTTCCACTGCATTCTGCATTTTTGCCTCCACCCCATATGATTGTTTGGGGAAAACGCAGCATTTTCACAGGTAAAATTAACCTGCTGCATCTTCCACAACGTTTCTTTCACAATATGAGGATGACATTAAATAAAATCTCATTCACTTGGCTGGGACTGTAGAGTCCACAAACACTGCATTTCCACAATGTCTGAATCCCCACGTTGCGAAAACGCTGAGTTTTATATTACCTGCAAAGTAGATGGGATTCTGGGTTATCCCATCCACACATTGCAGAAAAAAATCTGCAGCGGAAAAGCTGCGTTTTAAAAACACCCGTTAAAACGACGGTTAAATTTTTTTTTTTTGACTCACAGTTAAAAACGGATGACAAACATTAAAACATGGACATTAAAAATGTTCTGACAGCCAGAAAAGTAATGAATATAAGCGAGACTCTGAGGGAAAAAGGATGAACAGTTTCATATGTTTGTAATGTCTGTTTTTTTCCCTGTTGTGTGCATGAAGTGTTTACAAAATGTCAACAAAATAAAACGCCCTGTCAAAACCCAACCTTAGGCTAAGGCCCCACGTAGCTGACCATGGCCAAAAAGCGCTGCTGGAAAAACCTCGGTGGAAACGCAACGGAAATGCTGCATTTCAAAATGGCTTGCGTTTTTGTAAATCACAGCATGTCAATTATACCTATGGAAACACTAGCATTTTCCATATAGGTATAATAGAAGCAGAAAGTCCACAGAGGAAAGCTCTGTAGACTTTCTGTGAAAAACGCTATGCATTTCCACCGCGGTCTAAAGCCCCACGTGGCGTAAACGCCGCGATTCGCCCTCAGTGAAAAATTTGCGGCGTTTTACAGTCAAAGCAAAGTGGATATGGGATTCTAGTGAATCCCATACCCACTTTGCGGGGAAAACGCGCTGCGGACATGCAGCATGTCAATTATACCTACGGAAATGCCGGCGGTTTCCCCATATAATTGAAACAGAAAGTCCGCAGAGGAAAACTCTGCAAACTTTCTGTCTAAAAGCGCTGCGGGAAGAACCGCAATGCGATCCTGTCACAGTTTCTCCCACAGCGCTTTTTTGCTGCGGGACGCCACGTGGGGCCTTAGCCTTCCGTAGCATTTTGTTTGCACCGATTCGCTGCCCCAATGTCTATAGCGTTTAACGCTGAAATATGTTTAAAGCAAGGCTAAGCCAAGGGGGAGACACATGTTTGAAGTGCAGTGCTTATAAGCAGAAGTGGAAGGTGTGATTCATTAATTCTGTCAGATGCCAAGACTCCTACTACAGAAATGCAGATCTACTTTCTATTTATGACAAATCCAATACCCTCAGTACAGGGCTTTATGTACTTGTATGAAGGTTGAAACCATATGCATACTATGTATGCTCCCCTCCATCTCTAGTATTGTTTATGACTGCCGCTATCAGTTATGGCTAGGTCTGGTACTATTATGAAACCTATTTTATTCATTGCCAAGTATGTGTGAAGACCATAGTAATTATTGCACCTCCAAATGTGATTTATATTATGTTGTCGTAATGCCTAAAGTGTATATACAGTCATGGCCAAAAGTTTTGAGAATGATACAAATATAAATTTTTACAAAGTCTACTGCTTCAGTTTTTCTAATGGCAATTTGCATATACTCCAGAATGTTATAAAGAGTGATCAGCTTAACAGCAATTACTTGCAAAGTCAATATTTGCCTAGAAAATGAACTTTATCCCCCAAAACACATTTCAACATCATTGCAGCCCTGCCTTAAAAGGACCACCTAACATCGTTTCAGTGATTGCTCCATTAACACAGGTGTGGGTGTTGATGAGGACAGGGCTGGAGATCAATCTGTCATGATTAAGTAAGAATGACACCACTGGACACTTTAAAAGGAGGCTGGTGCTTGCCATCATTGTTTCTCTTCTGTTAACCATGGTTATCTCTAAAGAAACACGTGCAGTCATCATTGCACTGCACAAAAATGGCCTAACTGGGAAGAGTATTGCAGCTAGAAAGATTGCACCTCAGTCAACAATCTATCGCATCATCAAGAACTTCAAGGAGAGAGGTTCCATTGGTGCCAAAAAGGCTCCAGGGCGCCCAAGAAAGACCAGCAAGCGGCAGGACCGTCTCTTAAAAGTGTTTCAGCTGCGGGATCGGGCTACCAGCAGTGCAGAGCTTGCTGAGGAATGGCAGCAGGCAGGTGTGAGTGCATCTGCACGCACTGTGAGGCGGAGACTCTTGGAGCAAGGCCTGGTCTCAAGGAGGGCAGCAAAGAAGCCACTTCTCTCCAGAAAAAACATCAGGGACAGACTGATATTCTGCAAAAGGTACAGGGAGTGGACTGCTGAGGACTGGGGGAAAGTCATTTTCTCTGATGAATCCCCTTTTCGATTGTTTGGAACATCTGGAAAACAGCTTATTCGGAGAAGAAGAGGTGAGCGCTACCACCAGTCTTGTCTCATGCCAACTGTAAAGCATCCTGAAACCATTCATGTGTGGGGTTGCTTCTCAGCCAAGGGAATCGGCTCTCTCACAGTCTTGCCTAAAAACACAGCCATGAATAAAGAATGGTACCAGAATGTCCTCCAAGAGCAACTTCTCCCAACCGTCCAAGAGCTCAACAATGCCTTTTCCAGCATGATGGAGCACCTTGCCATAAAGCAAAGGTGATAACTAAATGGCTCAGGGAACAAAACATAGAGATTTTGGGTCCATGGCCTGGAAACTCCCCAGATCTTAATCCCATTGAGAACTTGTGGTCAATCATCAAGAGACGGGTGGACAAACAAGGTCCTGAAGAAGAAGGGTCAACACTGCAAATATTGACTTGCTGCATTAACTCATTCTAACTGTCAATATAAGCTTCTGTTACTCATAATATGAATGCAATTATATTTCTGTATGTGATAAAAACATCTGACAAACACACATAAAAACCAGAGGGCAGCAGATCATGTGAAAATATAATATTTGTGTCATTCTCAAAACTTTTGGCCATGACTGTATACTCGCTGCAGGTTGCTGTTTAGTGCAGGCAAACCTATATGTTGTATGGGGAATGTACATGTAATACTGATGTACACTCTAGCTTTAAATGTAGGCCGCACAGCTAGTCTAAGTCTGGGTCCCATGAAGCACAGTTCTAGGTGCTCCATGCAGCATCCTGACATGGACTTGGACTATATTTGAGTGCAAATAGGTGGGGAAGTAGTCAACTAGTAGTCAGGAGAAGAGTTGTGCTTACAGACTGGCACAGGTAAAATTGGCATAGGTTAAAGTGCACATGGAACAGTCAATCCTGGAGACCCAGAAGTGTACGATGCAGATACTATAGAAACTGGTGAGAGACCACGTCCTACTACATTTCACTACTTGCTGCCTAAGTGTGTCCTGTGCAGCATTTCAGTGTCCAACACTTTTCATATGGGTAACTAAGACTGATAATAGTGTTCTAAAGTTCCCCTTGAGAAAACTTTCTGTAAGCCAGAGGTGGCTACAATAATTCAGGAACCAAATGGAGTTTTCATTGGACTCTTGACCCAGCACTATATCAAAGTAATATCCAAGATTCAGTAAAATAATCTTGGATATCTGGCACTGTCCTCAAACGCAACACTTTGGTATACGAAGAGAGCTATGGCACATTAATACGCATAGGTGATAGGGTAAACACACCACTGGAACACATTTCCTGTGATATGCTTCAATGAATATTGTGGCTTCTGAACACCAACTAACCATTATTGTGCTTCCAAAGGTAGTTAGACATGTATTGCCTTATTCACATAACAGTGGAAAATGGCAGTCAAACTGCCATTTTAAAAGCAATGATAGTGAATAGTTCTATTCACAAGTCCATTTTTTTCATGGACCATTTTACACGTCCATGAAAAAAAAACAGACAGCCACTTTCGTTGTCCATTTTGAGGGATACAGAAAAAAACGTGAATATACCCATAGATTTGCATTACATGGCCATTTTTCACTGTCATTTGGATAAAACCAAAACCTAAAATATTTAGAACAGAGTCAGTGTTATAGATCCTCAGCATTGGTTTGTCACATACGACCTATTATCCATAGCTTGCTCTTTAATTCTTGCTGAACCTGTTATTTTTTTGTACAAGTACTAAACATATCTTCCAATGAACTAGCAAGATGCCAAGATGTATTATTTTCACAAGTGCTAATCTTCTAAGACTTGTTACCTTGTCTGTGCAGAATGTTGTTCCCACAAAATACAATGTGATCAGATTTTTTTTGTTATGTTTGTACAAATATAAAATGTTATTAATATCATGAATTACAATTAATAATTATATTATTAAAGATGCTACAAAATATTTTTGTGGCAAACACTTGAGAGTTCCCACTAAATATTCCCACTAATAACATGTAAATAAAAAAACTTGTGCAGCATTTTAACATCTTTTTCTGACAAATTTTACATAATGGAACCTGTCACCATGAAAATGCTATGTAATCTGCAAACAGCATGTTGTAGAGCAGGAGGAGGTAGAAGATGAGCAGATTGATATATAGTTTTGTGGGAAAATATCCATTATCCATTTTTTTCTCTATTCTTTCTATGCTTAGAATTAGAGATGGCGAACCTTTCAGGATTCCTTTTGTTTCGGGTTTGCAGGATTCTCGGGTTCGAGCGTCTCGGGTTCAAGATTTGTTTTGATTTGAACATATTAGGTATAAATAACACCTTAAATTGGTTTAAAACATAGTGTATGACACTGTCAGGGCTCCTATGAAACTATCTGTCCAATTTCTGGCTCTCTAAGACAAACACAGCCAAAGTTATGTCAAAGTGAAATTATCTGAAGAGACCACAGAGTATAATAGATGAAGGCCCAGGGGAGGTGTAAAAAAAAAAAAAAACATTCATACTCACCTTCCCTTACCTCTTATGGGCCACCTTGTGGTCCAAGATGAATCTCCATTTGTTCAATTTTGTGGAAATCGGTTTGCCCATCTCTACTTAAATGAGTAATTGAGTCCAGTGGGCGGTTCTATCAGTGATTGACAGCTATCTTTGTATGCAGAATTATTGTTAGGACCACCTACTGGACTCAATTACTCTTTGTAAGCACAGAAAGGAAAAAAATGGATAAATGAAAATACTGAATCGTTTACCACAAAACTAAATAAATCTGCTCAGCTCCTCCTGCTCTATAACATGATGCCTGTAGTTTAGATAGGATTTTCATGGTGACATCTATTGTGCATTATGAAATGTACTACACAAAATGTGTTTTGGGGGAAAGAGTAATTTCTAGCATTGCGTTTGGGCTTGTTAGCACTTTGGGCTCTTTATTTTTAAATGCTAAATGCTCGGATAGTATTTTTGGGCCTTTTCCTCATAGACTTCTCTATAGGACTTGAAAAATGCCACAAACTCTAAAGTGTTATAATACAAAACCATTGTTAAAAACACCACAAAACAACCAGTCAATCAGCAAAAACGGTTTTCTGGTTATTATCCGAAAAAACATCTTGAGGCTAAGGCCCCACATATGCGCAAATGCAGTGTTTTTTCCGGTTGTGGAAATGCAGCAGAAAACAACGCTATGTTTTACAGTATCAGCAAAGTGAATGAGAGTCTGGCTAATCCTATCCACACATTGCGAGGAAAAAACATGATGTAGAAAAGCTGCTTTTCTTTAACAGGATTTTTTAGCTGCACTCTGCAACATTGTTGTGGAAAAGCAGCGTTTTTTTGTTGCAGATTTTGCTGTGGTTTTAGAAAATTTTGGAACAAAAAACACAACTTTTAGTACATGTGGCCACCTTTTGTAGGTTAAGGCCCCACATTGTGGAAAGGAAGCTTTTTTTTTCTGCAGATTTTGCTCCGTTTTTTTGAGTCAAAGCCAGGAGTGGATTGAGTAGAAGGAAGAAGTATAAGTACTTCCTATGTAGTTCCCATTCCTTTTGTAGCCACTACTAGGTTTGGCTAAAAAAACCAGAAAAATCTGCAACAAAAAATGCTGCGTTTCCACAACTTGGAGCCTCAGCTTAGCTAAATCTACAACAAAAACACAACTTTTCCATGACATATGGCTTCGCTTAAGGCCTCCTGCAGACGATCAAGGCCGAGATTAGTGTGCTATCCATGCTTTTTAAGGGTAGTACACTGACTCATTCATTTCTATGGGCCCCTACACTTGACCGTGAATTACACAGTCACGTGTGCAGGCCAAAAGTCCGGGCTGCAAAATATATACAGTGGGGAAAAAAAGTATTTAGTCAGCCACCAATTGTGCAAGTTCTCCCACTTAAAAAGATGAGAGGCCTGTAATTGACATCGTAGCTCTTTGGTCTTCACCATAGTGGAGTTTGGAGTGTGACTGTTTGAGGTTGTGGACAGGTGTCTTTTATACTGATAACAATGAGCCATTACTACAGGTAATGAGTGGAGGACAGAGGAGCCTCTTAAAGAAGAAGTTACAGGTCTGTGAGAGCCAGAAATCTTGCTTATTTGTAGGTGACCAAATACTTATTTTCCACCATAATTTGCAAATAAATTCTTAAAAAATCAGACAGACAATGTGATTTTCTAGATATATTTTCGCATTTTGTCTCTCATAGTTGAGGTCTACCCATGATGTCAATTACAGGCCTCTCTCATCTTTTTAAGTGGGAGAACTTGCACAATTGGTGTCTGACTAAATGCTTTTTTTTACCCACTGTAACAAGTCCTATTCCTGTCTGATTTTGGGGCCCTGCTTCATTTAATGAAAGGGGCCGTGGAAGCACGGCCGGTGCACGGGTGGCACACAGATGACATCTGCGTGCCCCCCATGTGCCGACGTGCCTTTAATTCACAGCCGGATGCAAGCACACGATCATCTGCAACCAGCCTTAGGCTGAATTCACAGGTAGCAAAACAAAGCTAACAAAATTCAGCAGAAAAAACAGCAGAAAAAAACACTGCAAAAATGTTTGTGTTTTTCACTGCTTTTCTATTAAGTCTAATCATTATAAGTCTATGGGGAAAAAGCAGCATTTCTGCATGTTAATAAACATACTGCGTCTTTGAAAACATAGCTTTTCTAGAGTGTTTTTTTACACAGTGTGTGGATGAGATTAAAGTAAATCTCATTCACTTTGCTAGAACTGTAAAAACGCTGGATTTTTTTTTCACTGCATTTCCATAACAATGTGTGGCCTCAGCCTAATGCTGCTTTTACACAACAGTTTTTTTGGCATTCTTGATTTATTTTTTTTGCAGTAAAAAAAACTGATTCATTCAGATATTATGAATGACATTTTTTATTCAGTGTTTTTTTTTACATTTCATGGCATTTTGTTTCATAATGCAACATGCCTGTTTGAGTATGGCATTTTTTTTAAGTGTTTTCATAAAAACACAAAGCAATACAGGCATCTGTTATGGTGTTTTTGTTTTCAATTAAAACAAAAAACAGTCATGGAAAAGCAATGTGTGAAGGTAGCTTAAAGCTGAGGCCACACATGACGAAATACAGCTAAAAAATGCAGCCAAAATGCTGTGGAAAACACAACCCCAAAAATGTTTGCGTTTTTTAAAATGTAGTGTTTCCTGCTGTGTTTTTTTCAGATTAAATAAAATCTCATTCTCTTTGCTGTGTTTTTCCTCTGTGTTTCTGTAATGACCAAAAATCGCTGTATTTGCATAAGATATGGCCTTAGCCTAAAGCTACCGATATACAATAAGATTATAGTCTGCTAAAGTGACAGATTTTCAACTTTTGGCTGATGGTCATTCCTACATAAACTTATGAAAGTTCATCCCATATAACCAGCCATCAACTAAAGTTGGTCACAAGCAAAGTCTGTTTATTGGATTTTTTTCAGCTATCTCCCAGAATCTGCTGTGTGTAGGCTAGACTGACAGACCTGTGGCCAATATTTGTATTGTGAGCATGTGTTTCTACTAACACCCACAAAGTGTACATCATTTCCTGTTTTCAGCACTTCATAAGCTTCTTGTTAAAAACAATGGGAGACAGATGCCGGCCAGTTTTTTTAAAGAGGATTTGGAGACAGAAGACACCTCAAATTCCCTTCCAAATTTTAGATTTACTGAATATCAATGTACACACTATGGTCCTAGCAGTAACAGTGATCATGAAAGATCATTGCCCCATATGATGGGTCCAATCATTTTGCCCATTATATATGGTAGTTACCACAGTTCTGCTTGCTCTGATGATTTTTAGGGTGTTCTCTGTAAGAGTACAATTTGCTCCACTGCTGGCCTTTATGAATACACTCAAAAACACGCATTCATTTGACACCATTCGCACTCTCTCGGTTGTGTAATAGTCCAACTGTTTTTCCCTTCTCTTGCTGATTCCTAGTATGATGCGGGGTAATTTGATGGGAGAAAAACATTTGCTGCTTCTGTTCTTCTCTCTGTTTCTCTCTCTCCCTCCTCCCACACGCATGCTCCCACTGGCAGGCATGACTGCAACACTCAGCTACGAGTAGCACTAGGAGAAGTGCGAGCAGGCAAAGGGATTCTCAGGCAGGAGAGCTTCATCTGTGTGACTCATCCAGGTAATTGCATTATTTCCATCACTCCTGAGCTTTCTGTTTTTCCCCCATTCATCTCTCCTTTTGCTTCTCAAACACTTTACCTGTGATTTGAGTCCGGCTCAGTAAACTCTGTGCACAAGGTATTTTATTTTCTACTTCATCATCATCATCATCATCATAAAAATCATCATTGGTGTGTTTCATCATCCTGTCACTGGTTTCCAGCCAGGTGTCTGTAGACAGGTTGTTCTAGAGGAAGGATGGGTATTTCTGCTGGTGAGAAGGTTTGCAGTGCCATCTGCGAGGGGGCAGCACGTGTTTAAGTAGTAAATGTATCCAGCTGAATGTGGCACATGCAGATTACCATTGTCGGTACATTTTATTACTCTGGACATTCTGAATATACACTACAGAGCGTACAAGAAACAGTCTTCTTATTTTGTGTTGCTATTTCAGGATTGCACATGCCCTATATTTTCAAGGAAATCTTTACAGGAGGCATTTTTATTGCTTGGTGTGGCTTCGTCATGTGTTGTATTTACAAGCAATAGAGTGATCTGCTTGATGTCTATTGCAATGCTGATCTTGACCAATGTTAAAGGAAGATCAATATCCCCTGACTAGACAGAACACCTTGACCATGAGTACCTGCTACAAATGTAACTTCAGTCTTGGTTTATGGGTCATGAAATAACCCTTTCTTCACTTTTAAGGTTTCTATTTGTAACAACCAAGTACTACTGAATAGGCAAGATGGATGTTTTGCACATATTAGGGTAGATATTTAGTATATCTGAGGGCGAACTGATGGAAAGTGATCAGTTTACAGGCTACAATGGACTCCTGTGTTTTGAGCAGCTTGGTTATTGTAGTAAAGCATGTTCTAAGGAGTGACAGCTCCTTCCTATTAGTCACCTGCATGGCTTCCTGAATACCCAGCATATCCCTTTAAGGTAGGGTATTGTATAAAGTCAAATAATTAACAGCAACTATTCCATTCATCCCTTGGTGTAGTCAATGCATCACAGTATGGCTACATCTGTGGCTTTAGTATTTGTGTGCTGCTCTAACATTTTAACAGAGGGGATTCCATTTCTTAGTATTACATGCAGCTAGATGTGTGTTTCCAAGGAGACGAATGGCCTGCCATCCTACTTCCATTCTCTCTGACTCTAGTATTTTGGCTTTGTGTGCTTTTTCCTATGTCTTCCTCTATGGTACTTTACTTTCAAGCAGAATGACCTGCTATTGTCTATACTGGCACACAGAGCAAATAACCTCAGGAAGTATGACGCTTCTCTTGTTTCATCATAAATAAATGGATTTAATACACAAGACAGTTGCCTGGGGTGGTTTAGTTGTTATGGTGTGGGCACTCGTGGGATTCTCTCTTCTCCAGGTTGTAAAAGGAAAGGATGTAAAACATTGCACAATATTTATTAATATTAAGATTTATTATGACAGACGTCACCTTCTAGTAACGTAATAATTGGATATTTTAAGAAATGTTGTTTACGTGATGAACAATGAGACGAATCTCGGACACGAGCTGTAGACGGCATAATGTTCATTACTACCCCCATACACCTTTTATATAATTGTAGGTATTATAAAATTATTGTAAAAGAAATTCTGTACTAAATCCACTCAATCATCTTGCACAGAAATTTAGACCTAAAGCTTGGCACAAGATGCATTGTCTTAGATACAATACATGAAATGGGAAGGGAGGACTGTATCACTATGGTGATGCCTGAGACACTGTACATGGCAGTTTTATGTAATTGTACAATCATAAATACACATTTCTAGCCAATTTGCTTTATTTCGGTATATTTAGTGCACTTTGTGTAGCCCATGTTTGTTTACAGAGTGTACATGTTTTGGTTATGTAGTGATAATGCAGTGAAAAGACCACCTGTATGAGAAGACCACTTTACCCAGACCACATTTCCTGTGACAGATTTCAGTTCCATTGTATACTATATACACTGTTCATCTTCATTGAGAGGATCACCATTCTAGAAGACCATTTTATGCAATTTTGGGAGGTTATCTCAAAGACATTTCACTATATTTGCTTATCAATGTCTTTCGTAAAGGGAGTCTACCGCCACAAAAAACACTTCTAAACCATGTATATGCTGTAGTAGGGGCGGTCAGTGACCTTTCTTGTGTCAAAGTGCAATCTTGCTGCTGAGAAATGTATCTTTTATTCAATATGGAAATGAGCTGGTTGGTGCACTAGGGACAGGGCCACACCTGTGCACACCAGAGAACCCATTTTCTTTTGTGGTTCCCTATAAATCGCTGGCCATGTGCCATGTCAGTTTATCTGTTTTGGGGGCAGCACTGGGAGCAACCAAAAAAGAAAATGGAAGCTCCAGCAGGTGTGGCCCCTCCCTGAGTGCACCAAACAGCTCATTTTCATACTGAATAAAAGCTGAATTTCTTAGAACAAAGATTTCTACGAGAAAGGTGTCACTAACTGGCCATACAACAGCATATAAGTGGGTTAGAAATAATTTGGTGGTGTAGACTACCTTTAAAGAATAAATATACAACATTCTAAAATTGACCTTCACTTGTAGTATATATTGCATCAAGTCAGTCCTTGAGAGTTCTTAGGAACTACAGCTGCAGGCTAGTGCTACAGGTCCAGAAGTCAGCCAATATGGACACAGTCGCAATGCACAGATAAAATTCAATGCACAAGGCACTTACAGTATACATGTCTTGTTCTATGAACATGTGTGTTAACACATAGATGAATTCTGATACTTAGGTCCCATTCATTGGCACAGTATGTCATACTACATATTATAAACCGTGAACACCTCATAGAACCCCTTTAACAAAAATTACCGTAAAAGCTTATACATCCAAGACATTTATATGTAATTTTTCCTGCATTTTATAGCTATAGATAAATGTAACTGGGTAGCTGGCACTGATATATACAAGGGCTTGGTTTCGGTCTTCAATTCAACCCTTCAATCTACAAGTCCCGTAGCCAGCTGCTATGTAGTTACATTATATAGTGCCATTAACCACTTGATAGCAGGCCAAGGTTTCTGGATTTCAATAGGTTCAGTGCAATGTGGAGATCTGAGATAGATGTCAAATCATCTAGACAGGTATCATAATTTACCCTATTACAGTAATAGTACCACATAATATATAACAGAATAATAAATTATACTGTATAATCGTATGATTCAGTGGACTATTCCATCCATTTATATGTATGACAAGACTACAGATACTATATATTTTATGGCTCAGATCTAACAGACACATGTTCTAGCAAAATGTTATCGAACCAGCCCATGTGCCAAGATTAAAAAGTGCAGTCAATTGTTGGAGATTTTCCCAGCCCATACACTGGATTTGGCCTTCTATTGTCCCCTTCGTTTCTTAGATCTCCCTTTACTAATCCTCTGCTCACAGTAAATTTGATAGCTTTATGATTCTGTCACTGTATTCATGAACCATACAGGATGAACTGTTGTATAATGAACTGTTTCTGCACATGTGATTGTGGTGAGAAGGATTACAAAGCACTTATCTACAAGAGTTCATGTACATTGTTGCAGATCCATGTTATACAGATCCATACAGACTGTCATGGTTTCATACTTGAATGCTGAGGCATATAGCTTTCTATTACAGATGTATATGAAATCCATGAAAAATACAAATTATTCCATTACATGCTCTGTTAGAGGAGACTAGAGCGCCTTACCGAGGTATCATACAGCTGCATGCAGAGTGTCTACAGATCCATAATGTGGAAATGAAGGCATGTTGTTTACTATCATAGAGGTCTATTGATGAAACTTTGCCTTACAGGATTGTTTTTGTAATTACATGTGATTAATACACTTACAAAGTCTGCAAATGAAAGCTCTGTTAAGGAAATAATCTTTCGAGAAGGAAGGGCAAATAAACTTAACCTTAGGATTGGTCATCAATAATATATGGCTTTACAAGAACTTACACTCAAACTCAGTGTGTGTGGTCCTCATTCCTAACCCCTTCCTGATCTGTGCCGTACTATTACGTCGAGCTGAGTGTATAATTAACGCTCAGTGTCATAATAGTGCCGTGCTGTAATGCCATGGGCAAAGGAGCTGTGCCTGTGGCACTACTTCCTGCTCTCAGCTGTGTTGAGACCAGCCAATGGAGTCTGAAGATACTCCAACTCTGGCAGATTAACTCCCTGAAAGCCATTATCACAGCATCCAGGTGGTCCGAGGCAAGATCGCCCTCCTGTGTCTCCCCTTGGACCCCCCGCGATAAGAACGTGGGTTCCAAGGGGTTGCCATGGCAGGCAGGAAGCTGGGCCATGGCCCTCTGAATGCCTATGCATAGTTCCAATAGGAACTACTGTGCGACATAGTAAAAACACACAAAAATAAACAAATAATAAAAAGTTAAAAAAAAAAACCACCTTTATATTTAAAAAATATACCGGTATAATGTAAACAAAAAGAAATATACAGACATGTTAGGCTGTGTTCAGACGGAGGAATTTGCCATGGAGTTGAGGGCGGATTTCGCCCCTGAATCCGGGGCAGATTTCTCCTGGAATCCACCTCCCATTTTCAATGGGAGGCAGAGATCACAGCAGGGAGCGGAAAAAAGAAGCGTCCTGCTCGATCTTGCCGCGGATTCCATTCATCCGGGCCTAATCAGCAGCAGGATGCCACAAAGGAATGCTGATGCACTGCATCAGCATCCCATCGCGGCTAGACCACGGCAAAAATGCCAGTGGCAGCAAATGAAGAGGAATTCTTGAACATACCCACAGGTATCCCCATTTGCGTATAAGTAACCACTATCCAAAAATACAGTAGCATGAATTATCCTGTATAGTGAATGACTTAAAAAAAAAACAAACAAAAAAAAAAAAACTGCAATGCAGAAATTAATGGGAAAGCAATGTATTTGCTTTCCCAAAAAAATAACAATAAAAAGTGATCAGAGAGTCATACATACCAAACATTGGTACCAATAAAAAGTACAACTTGCCCCACAAATACATAGACCTGACTTATCTTCATCAACAGTACAGTAAAAAAAAGTTATAGCCTCAGAATACAGTGACCCCAGGAAAATTGTTCATTTTTCAAAAAGTAGTGTTTTATTTGTAAATGCGGTAAAACGTTATAAAAACCAATAAAAATATGGTATTGCTGTAATCTTAATGACCCACCGGACAAAGCTGCTATGTCATTTTTAATGCAGAGTGAACGCTGTAAAAACAACATGCAAAAAATTGATAGAATTGTGTGTTATTTCACATGAACCCCCAAAAAATGTAAATTAAAGCTAATCAAAACATTGTATGTACCCCAAAATGATTCCAAATGAAAGTACAACTCGTCACACAAAGAGTAAGCCCTCATATAGCTATTTAGACAGAAAAATAAAAAGTTATGAATTTTGGAAGACGGGGAGGGAAAATATGAAAAAAGTTGTCAAGCATTAACATACAAACTACCCTGCATCCTTAAGGGGTTAAATCTGTACCATTGAAAGCATAGCTGTTTCATTTCACATTTCAGGATAAGATGTTATGTGTGGGAGCATGAGGAATGACACATTTATGCATGCTATACCTGGAAAGTGTAGTTTTCTCTATTCTAGTGGCTACAGACTAAGTGCAAACAGTAAGTAGATGAGGAACCTGCTCTATAATTGTCTTTCTTTAACTCAGAAACAGCCCCAGGAACATACAGAACATATATTGAGAAGTTGTGACTTACTGATGTGAGTGAATTACATTGGATGTGATAGAAAGTTCCTATTTAGGTCCAGCATCAGATTAAAGTCTAATATATACACTCAGATTTCTGACCAATCAGACCCAATTTTACATATGATGAAATCGGTGTGAGTCGGCCACTGTAATGGATACCCAATGGACCACATTATAGTTAATGAAGTCCATCAGTGTATGTTTGTTTTTATCATATGACAGTTCTGTCCCGTTGGAATTTCCAATTTTCTATTTCTATAACAAAAGAGAAAAATGGAAATCAGGAAAGAGGTGTGAACACAACCTAAATTAGACATATAATAATATATCAAAAATAATAGCAGACAATGACAAGCAAGAAAGTCTATTTTAGGATAATGCTATATGATCACCAGGAGAATTCACTAGAATTTAAAAAAGCTAGCATGTTTGAAAACAAAGCTTTTCCGCTCATCCACTATGCAGGTAATGTAAAACACAGTGTTTTTTGCTGTGGCGTTTCCACCATGGCCAAAACGCTGCGTTTTCACAATGTGGGGCCCTGGCCTTAAAGAAAAATGTGTTCATGCTAGAACTCAAAAAATTCTAAATAAAAAGAAAAAGAATATGTTGGCATTATATAAATAAAATGTATCATTATTATTGAGTGAAAAAGTGAAATTTCTATTTATATGAAATGCTTTAAAAAAACAAATAGAAAAGTTGTAGCCATTAAACTATTGCATGCTAAAAAACAACTTACAGTATATCTGAGCCTTAATACCCAAGTTATTCTAGACATGAACCTGTCAATACTCTGTGTAGTCTGTAAAAGAAAGGGTCTTCAAAAACTACTAATCCATGCCATGTTAACTTTAATTTCTAAGGCTAGATAATTGGGTGTAATGGGATTATTTGTCCCGGACATCTCTAAGTGAATTCATCCTATCCTGGGTCTGAAGATCAGGTCTACTGTAATTTGTGAGTGGTCACCAAACATGCCGTGGCAACTTGTAGACTACTGTGAACCATAGCGTCTCCTCATCCTCTTACTTTCATTAGTCTGAAAGACTCCTTTGAATCAGCTTCATCAAAGCTAGTTGCCTATTGGTCGCTTTAATCTTCCAATAATTAGACATAAGTTTATTAGATTGTATCCAAGTACAACGCACAAGAGATTTTACTGTGGTAGTTGCAGCCTGCTATGGAAGGAGATTTTCTAGGAAGAAGATCTGACCAGTCCTAAAGGTTTCCACCAGTCCAAATATCATTCATCTATTTTCTGTTGCACAGCGAGTGGCGTAAATTAAGGATGGGGTATACAGTGCCTTGCGAAAGTATTCGACCCCCTTGAACTTTTCAACCTTTTGCCACATTTCAGGTTTCAAACATACGGATATAAAATTTTAATTTTTTGGTGAAGAATCAACAACAAGTGGGACACAATCGTGAAGTGGAACAAAATTTATTTTAAACTTTTGTAAAAAATAAAAAACTAAAAAGTGGGGCGTGCAATATTATTCGGCCCCCTTAAGTTAATACTTTGTAGCTCCACCTTTTGTTGCAATTACAGCTGCAAGTCGCTTGGGGTATGTCTCTATCAGTTTTGCACATCGAGAGACTGAAATTCTTGCCCATTCTTCCTTGGAAAACAGCTCGAGCTCAGTGAGGTTGGATGGAGAGCGTTTGTGAACAGCAGTTTTCAGCTCTTTCCACAGATTCTCGATTGGATTCAAGTCTGGACTTTGACTTGGCCATTCTAACACCTGGATACGTTTATTTGTGAACCATTCCATTGTAGATTTTGCTTTATGTTTGGGATCATTGTCTTGTTGGAAGATAAATCTCCATCCCAGTCTCAGGTCTTTTGCAGACTCCAACAGGTTTTCTTCCAGAATGGTCCTGTATTTGGCTCCATCCATCTTCCCATCAATTTTATCCATCTTCCCTGTCCCTGCTGAAGAAAAGCAGGCCCAAACCATGATGCTGCCACCATCATGTCTGACAGTGGGGATGGTGTGTTCAGGGCGATGAGCTGTGTTGCTTTTACACCAAACATATCGTTTTGCATTGTGGCCAAAAAGTTGGATTTTGGTTTCATCTGACCAGAGCACCTTCTTCCACATGTTTGGTGTGTCTCCCAGGTGGCTTGTGACAAACTTTAAACTAGACTTTTTATAGATATCTTT
This sequence comes from Leptodactylus fallax, assembly GCA_947044405.1. NCBI lineage: Eukaryota > Metazoa > Chordata > Amphibia > Anura > Leptodactylidae > Leptodactylus > Leptodactylus fallax. The sequence goes on from CAMRHE010000094.1 coordinate 2,010,605, forward strand.
GAGAAATGGCTTTCTTCTTGCCACTCTTCCATAAAGGCCAGATTTGTGCAGTGTACAACTGATTGTTGTCCTATGGACAGACTCTCCCACCTCAGCTGTAGATCTCTGCAGTTCATCCAGAGTGATCATGGGCCTCTTGGCTGCATCTCTTATCAGTCTTCTCCTTGTTTGAGATGAAACTTTAGAGGGACGGCTGGGTCTTGGTAGATTTGCAGTGGTCTGATACTCCTTCCATTTCAATATGATCGCTTGCACAGTGCTCCTTGGGATGTTTAAAGTTTGGGAAATCTTTTTGTATCCAAATCCAGCTTTAAACTTCTCCACAACAGTATCACGGACCTGCCTGGTGTGTTCCTTGGTCTTCATGATGCTCTCTGCGCTTTAAACAGAACCCTGAGACTATCACAGAGCAGGTGCATTTATACGGAGACTTGATTACACACAGGTGGATTCTATTTATCATCATCAGTCATTTAGGACAACATTGGATCATTCAGAGATCCTCACTGAACTTCTAGAGTGAGTTTGCTGCACTGAAATTAAAGGGGCCGAATAATATTGCACGCCCCACTTTTCAGTTTTTTATTTTTTACAAAAGTTTAAAATAACCAATAAATTTAGTTCCACTTCACAATTGTGTCCCACTTGTTGTTGATTCTTCACCAAAAAATTTAAATTTTATATCTTTATGTTTGAAGCCTGAAATGTGGCAAAAGGTTGAAAAGTTCAAGGGGGCCGAATACTTTCACAAGGCACTGTATATGGAAGGAAAATTACAGTCCATTCAGGTGCTGCTTGACATCAAAATATTCTATAGCACCCATGACAGAAGGGCCTGATGCCTCAATTCTTTTTGCCATACAATTTTCACTTACTTTTTTGCTATTATTGCAGCACCTGTGGAGACCTCATCCCTATGCTTCTTCACATTAACCACAATGGGGACAGGACCAACCTGTCATATGGTATTCCCTGTATGATACATAAGTTGTTGCCTATAGCTGCTAAAACCCTACAATTATTTACTAACCTCCAAAAACAAATAAAGCAGGCGTAATATGTCCAACTAGCGGGAATGATTTATTTTAGAACCATAGACGTTATGGTTATTGTAAACAATAGCAGTCAATGGTCATAGAATTAATAAGTGCAATGCTGGGAACACACAGCGTGAACAACACTGCAGAATCTTCATCATGGAAATTCAGTGGCGTGTTCTGAAAACCATGTGCTGTTTTTCACTGTATTACATCTGAATTTCTGCAGGTCTCCAGCGCAGCTTTCAACTTTCCAACCAATGCGAATGTTAAACCCACAGATGAAATTCACGACAATTACTGAGAATTTTTTTTTAAGTCATCCACAATACTGATACTGTTGATCGCACCAGGTTTCCCGCTTGTGAGTTCACAGCAGCTAGCCCACTGCAATCCCTGCCCATGTGGCCCTGGCCTTAAAGTAGAGATACTAGAGATACACCTATAAACCACAGTATGGATCAAATGTTACCACTATAGAACTCGAAAACCACTGCAAATTGGTGCAGTTTTTAAATTGACTGTTTATATCCATATTGCAGGCAAAACTACTGCAGTGCTTACCTGTAGTATAGTGTAGATAGTAACAAAAATTGTGCCAATTTGTGCAAGACATTACTGTGTATCTTCTGCATAGTTGCCACAATATCCACTGTTACATCTATGACCAGCAATATAGCCAGGTTCTCTTTCCAGAGGACAAACTTATTTTCCTTTCTGCTATCCGGATATTACTTGTCATCTAATTTATATACTAGATACATTTAGTCAACCGCATAGACCTGGGCAAATGTGTATCTGCTCTTTATGAATGAGACAGAGCCGAATAGAATTACATAGCCCTCTGAAAGAGATACACATAAAATCCTATAAGCATTGACTCTGGTAGCACTTAATAGCTAATTAATTGATGTATAGAAAATTTACCAAGAAGGCCCATCCACTATCCATTTTCCATTTCATAATGCACTAGAGAAACAGCAATGCAATGTAATGCCTGTCTAGGGAAAATCTTTCTATATAATCAGGTTTATGTACTATGAGCAGCTCATGTCCATTTAATGGCAAGAGTCTCATCAAAAGGGGCGCAGAAATTTAATCTGACATCTGCAGCTACTCCACAGGGATAATCCTAAACACTTTTGACCTGCTCCACACTCGGGTTTGCTAAGCATGTTCTTGTGAACCTTTGCATCACAGCCATGTTCTATTTTATTTTTATGTAATCCCTTAGATCTCAAACTAAATTCCATCCAATACTTGTCCTCATCACCAGATTATTATATTCTAATTAAGAAATTAACGATGACTACTTGATCATTAGTAGACGGGAACGTTTTAAAACATTGGCACACATATACTTTAGACAGCTTACAACTAGACTAGTGGTGCCAAATGTATTACAGAGGCTCATGCTGTATGATACATTTGGGGTATCTTTAGACATTTATGTCTAACTTTATGCCACCTCTCAGTTGGCTGACTTTAGACCACTATTTTTGCGTCAAAATTTTGGCACAATTTGGCATACCCTGTGTGCTAAGTCACTCTTCTTTCACCCTAAACCATGCCCCTTGTTTAGCTAAGAGCAAAAAGGGTCTCAAACACTAACAAAGGTGACATATGTGCCAGTTTTGGCTCAATGTGATTAGTAAATATGTCCCATTGTTTATACTGATTGAAATTCAGACTATTTACTTAAAATCATCAGAATCACATTATTACCAGGCTAAGGTTTCAATATGTAGTCTAACAAGAAAAGACTTGTACCCAAGGCAAAACTAAAAATAAAAATCTGACTTCTAAACCTCTGAACCATAGGTGGGTTCAAAGTTAATGGTTTCAGAATGTTCCAATTCTCTTACTCTCTGAAGTTCAGTATGATAGCTATTTGATAAATAATCATTTATGTCATTGTTCCCTATTATTTCTTTCTCCACCAATCCCTAATATTTTTATTTAAGCAGGAAAAGAAACAGGGAAAAATTAAAATAAACACAAAATATCAGAGCCCCCTTCAATGGCACCCAAGTCAACTGCCTACTCTGTTGGAGACCACGTAGCAATGTTCGCTAAAAATGAGTGGAGGAAAAAGTTCTGCGTTTTTTTTTTCTGCTGGTTTCAGTTTAAAAACAACAGACACTGGACGGATCCAGATCCGGAATGCTCCGTGTGTAACTGCTAATTTAGCGGTCGGCCTTGGGTTCCCCAACAGACCCGAAAAGTAGAGAAACTAAGCTAGTATGAACCTAGCATTACTTTTTGTATCACCACTGCTTTGAATGGTTATTAACCCCTTAATTGCAAGAACCCTCCCGAAATTGACTTTTTTATTGCAGATTTTGAATTTATGGCTGAAATAAATAGTATTGGCACACAACTGTGGTGCCTTATGTGCATTTTAACCCTTTAGCGATTGAACACATTTAGCCTTAAACCAGTAACCTTTTACATTTTATTTCAATGTAGTTTTACAAGACCTTGTATGCTTATGAGTAAGAGGTACTAACCTCGAAACGTGTAAGCTGTGTATCATCATGCACTCAAAGTTTGTATTTTAAAACTTCACCATTAAAACTTAATTTTTAACAAAGAATTGTTTGGTGCAAGTACTCCATCGTTTGATGATACTTCAATATGTTTACATTGTACCTGAGTTTTCATAAAGCGTTTAAATATCTGCAGAGTCTTTTGGGCTGTCTATTCTCTGGCTATATAAGCCTTCATTCATGTTGTCCTATCAGGTTTTTCTGCTGCTAACATCCACATTATTTTTACAGCAAATTTTACATTTCTCTCTGAGGCTGTGGGCATGCAGAATGAAGAACAATCTGCCCCCCCCCCCCCCCTCCATTACAGCTACTACTGGTTTGTTTACATGTAATTCTGCCAGGACTAACTGTACGATTGCAAACAAATAGTGGTGAAAAGCCAAGGTAGCATAATATAAGAGACCCAGGAACACTGAACTGCAAATATAGGGCAAATACATGTGCATGCAGATAAAAAGATCCATGACACAGGAAAAGAGCAATCTATGAGCACAGTCGCAAAAGCTGCTGGCTGTCTGTGAATAAAATCATAATCTGTAATAACACAAGCAGCCAGAAGTAGATAAAAGTATCGAAGTAGACTTTTCTTATATTGTAAGCTGTGAGATGTGCAGAATGTTCAGTTCAGTGCAGAAAACAATTTACAGTCCTGTTTGGAGGTTGTGAGGAGAAACAGCCCCTCCCCTCTCTATTCACTGTGTGAAGAGGCCCGTCTCGCCACTCACTGTAAAGAGGTCTTGCGTTTTTAATTTATCTATGGACGGAACTTCCCTAGTAACAGGGAGTGAACTGCAACTTAGCTAGAAGGGAGACACCTTTTGCCACAGCCAATTTTTGTTTTTTTACACCCCTCCTTCCCAAAGTCATAACTCTCTTATTTTTCCATTCACAAAGTCGTATGTGGGCCTAAATTTTGCTGCAAAAATTGTACTTCAAAATAGTACCATTTATTATTTCATTTGATGTACTGGGAAGCTGGAAAAAATCAGAGTGGGGTGGAATTAGAGAAAAATTGTGTTTGCACCACTTTCTTATGGGTTTTGATTTTAAGGCATTCTATGTGCAGCCAAAATGATATGTCACCTATTTTCTTAGGGTCAGCATGATTACAATGATCACCAATTAATATAATCTTGGTTATATTTAAGACCTTTAAAAAAATGCAAAACATTGAAAAAACACACCTGTAACTTTTTTATATTTCTGTATTAGGAGATGAATTTTTTTTTTTTTGTGGGGCCAGATGTATTTTTTATTTATACCATTTTGGGTAATGTCTGCTGTTTTGAGACCTTTTTATTCAAATGTTTTGGGGACAAGAAAAGGCGAAAAAATGGCGGTTTGGCTTTTTTGATTTTTTTTTCTCCTGTTACAGTGTTCACCATATAGTAAAAATATTTTAATTTTTAAGTTTGTTTTTCTGGCATTTCCAGATGCAAAGATATCTAATGATAATAATAATAATAATTAATAATCCTTTAATAGTCCCACCATGGGGAAATTCAGTGTATTACAGCAGCAAAGATATGCAATGCAAAGATAAACAATACAAATACAACATATACAAGAATGTTCCAAGTTAGAGGTATTTCATTGATAGTAGACAGACAGATAGAAAAGTACAGGTAAAGAAGTAGCAGGGGGAAGTGGGATTTTACAACAGAAAGATATTTCAGTTCTCTGTATGGACTAATCTCCGCTTAGGTCAGTGTTGCTTGTACAGCGTGACCAAAGTGGGGAGGAAAGACTTCCAATGTGTTTATGTTTTAGGCTATGTCCCCACATTACAAATACCCAGTGTTTTTCCTGTTGTGGAAACACATCAGAAAAAAATGCTGCATTTTACAGTACTAGCAGAGTGAATGAGATTCTGCAAAGTCCCATCCACACATTGCGGAAAAAAAAACTGCAGAAAAGCTGTGTTTTCAAAAACGCACGCGTTTTTTAAAAATACAGCATGTCGATTTTACCTGCGGAAACGCTTACTTTTTCCCTATAGATTTAATAAGAGAAGACAAACGCCTAAGAAAACGCAGCATAAATGCAGTGAAAAAATGCTGCGGAAAAAAATGCGGTGCGTTTCTGCTGCAGTTTTTCCCGCAACAGTTTTTAGCTGCATTCCACATCATCTGGCCTTAGCCATACATTTCTATTACAGGCTGATTACATTTGCCATAGTACAACTGATGTCGGGAAAGGGTTAAACAGCTATTTGTGTCTCCTACCTAGCACTGTCAGCAGTTTTGCAGGATTAAATCTGTTGACAGATTACTTTTAACAAACACAACTTCAGCAAGCAATAGAGAAAAAAGAGGGACTCAAAGTTTTACCTTGCTATAGTTGTATTGCTAAAGTTTTGTGAGGTCTTGGCAGCACTATAGAGTGATTGACCATTATTATTATAAGGTTTTTATTATGCATATTGTGAGTATGTGAACCCAGAGGGCGCTATTGAGCGACCCAGGGCCAGTCCTGAAAAGGCCCTCAGCCACTCCTTTGGGTGGGGGGCGTATCTCCAGAAGGCTGGAGAAACCTGCATGGAGCAGGAACTGTGGGTCCAGCCAAGGACAGAGAGAGGCGGTCTGTCCCAGAAGGGCTGGGGTCCACAGGGTACGTTTACTTGAGCTGAGCACTAGTCAGGCTGCTCGGTGCCCCAGAGGCCAGATAGGGCTCAAGAAGTCAGTTAGGGCCTATGCGTGGCCTATGTTTTTTTTGTTTTGTTATGTTGCACTCAAGCTGAAATAAAGCCATTTTGCTTTAAACTGGCACCGTCTGAACGATGTCTCTCTGGCGCCCAGTACCAATACCACTGCTGTCGGGACCAATAGTCTGCCGCCATTTGAGACTGATCCCCCCCAAATTGTCACAATATCTAAACACACATCTAAGTGTGAAAGAGAATATATGAAACTCTTCTATCTAAAATAGGCCAGGTTTTGCATTAGGCGCTCATTATTGTGTTTTTTGCAGACCTTATGTTATCTGTTTGCGTTCTGCATATGCCCTACACTTTTTGCCTCTGATGAGCTGGTTCTTTTCCCAGCAGAAACACGTCAGCCTGGGCTTTGGGTTTTATCATGTGTACCTTTATGTTTGCTTTATGTGGCAATAGTTAGCTATCTGTGGGAGTGTAACGTACACTCCTAAGTTAGTGGGTAGAGAGACACTTTGGGTTGGTCTTTTACTAACCTATTAGCCAGAGTGTGTGAATGAATGAGCTCCTTCTTCCTGTGTTTGCCCCACACCTATATTTTTCTATGTGGAGGCACATTATTACTTCACCGCGTATGGAATCACATTACTTGGGTTGAAGGGTTTAGAGTGTATGGTTTAGTAGAGGGGTTTATTAGATTTTCATACCACATTTCCGTTATTAGGTACCTACCTTTGCCCCCCCCCCCCCCCCCGAGTTTTTGAGCACCTTTTGATTTAGGTGTTTGAATTTTTAATATACATTAATAAAAATTATTTTTTAGTGTACAGTTCTTATGTGCTTATGGTCCCAATTGTGTGTACACATACTCTTGTATCTAGATTTGATTTTTGTCATCTTCCTGATCTTAAATCATACTGCACTTTATTTTCTGTAAATGTCCACCTACTCAGAGAAGAAGAGAGACATATGATTAGCTCAGACCACATAGCATATCGCTTACATCACATTAGGCTCACATCCACTCTGCACATTGCAGGCTTACACACACAATTTCTGGTTTCACTGCATGCAATATACATCTAAAGCTGCCTGTATTGTTTAGAAATTTTGTTCAGTAGTTTTTTAGCCATATTGGTTTCCCTTTTCCAAAAATCACAATTGAAAATAGTTGTCATCTCACAAATAGAGATGAGCAAACCAGTTTGAACCAAATTCGCCTGAATTTTCTAAAAGTTTCAGACTTGACTCAAACCTGAAGCTTTTGGGGTTTGCCACCCACAAATCACTATTACACTCTGTGGTCTCTTTTGACACCAGAGTATAATAAGCAGAGGCCCATAATACAGAGACATAATACTTACAGTATACTCACCTTGCCTCACCTCTCCTAGGCCCCCTCTTTTAGCCTCCTGAGTGACGTCCTTGGGCACTGGGGATCCGTGTAAAAGCTCTATCAAATTTTTATCCTCTGTAGTAGACAACTTCATTGCCCAGTTAGTAGAAAAAAACACGAGAGGAACATCCATTCTGGACCTAGTTTTAACTAATAAGGAGGACATGGTTAAGGAATTAAGGGTAGCAGGGACATTGGGATTCAGCGACCATGCTATACTCGAGTTTGGGGTTGTAAGAAGAAGAAGACCTGAGAAGACAAAGACTAGAAGGCTCAATTTTAGTAGGGCAGATTTTAGGGGCCTAAAGGTAAGGGTTAGTAGAATTCCATGGCGAAAATTACTTAAGCACAAAAATGCACATGAGGGGTGGGAAATTTTCCGTAGGGAAATCATTAATGCACAGGAACTAACAATACCTAGAAGCAAGAAAAATGGGAATCACCTAAAAACTCCAGGATGGATGACCAAAAAATTACATAACCTACTAAAAAAGAAAAAGGAAACTTACAACAAGTGGAAGATGGGAGCTATATCTAAGGGAGAGTATACAGCAGTTTGCAGACTCTGCAAGATAAGCATTAAAAAAGCCAAGGCTGAATACGAATTGAAGCTTGCAAAAGAAGTTAAGAGTAATGTAAAAGGTTTTTGGGGATATGTTAAGAGCAAAAGAAAAGTGAAGGAAACCATTGGAGTCCTGAAGAACGAAAAGGGTGAAAAAGTTAACATGGTGGATCAGCAGGTGGAGTTACTAAATTCATATTTTGTATCCGTCTTCTCCCAAGAAATGAATGGTAATATCAACATTAATGGCGATAGTGATGAGGGGAATGAGGACTCCAAGCTGATTATAAGTGAAGGTTTGGTAAGAGAACATTTAGCTAAGATTAAGGAAACCAAGTCCCCAGGACCGGATGATTTACACCCTAGAGTTTTAAAAGAATTAGCAGAGGAAATAACAGAACCCCTTGCAATAATCTTTAATAAGTCATGGGAAACAGGAGTGGTCCCTCTAGATTGGAAAAGGGCAAATGTGGTCCCCATCTACAAAAAGGGGAATAGGGACGACCGAGGAAATTATAGGCCGGTAAGTCTGACCTCAATAGTAGGAAAAATCTTTGAACAAATCGTTAAAGAACATTTAATTAGGTACCTGGATGGGAAGGCTTTAATTAATCAGAGCCAGCACGGCTTTATGCCTAATAAATCTTGTCAGACTAATCTTATTTCCTTCTATAATAAAGTCACTGAATGGTTGGACCAGGGAAATGCAGTGGACATAGTATATCTTGACTTTAGTAAGGCCTTTGATAAAGTATCACATAACATTCTTATTGAAAAAATGATCAAGTATGGCTTTGATAAAATATCAGTGAGCTGGGTTCACAATTGGCTTAATGATCGGGCACAACGAGTAATTCTAAATGGCTATACATCAAACTGGAAGGAAGTAAAAAGCGGGGCCCAGTACTTTTTAATATTTTTATAAATGATCTGGATGATGGGGTTAATGGGGAACTAATAAAATTTGCAGATGATACAAAGATAGGAGGAATGGCCAACACTAGAGAGGAGAGAGAATGCATCCAAAAGGACTTGGACACACTGGAACAATGGGTTGAGGTGAACAAAATGGTATTCAACAGGGACAAATGCAAAGTTCTACATCTGGGTAACAGAAATGCAAGAAGCATATATAGTATGGGAGGAATAGTACTAAGTGAGAGTACAGGGGAAAAGGATCTGGGCATAATAATAGATCGCAAAATCAACATGAGTCAACAGTGCGGTGCGGTGGCTAAAAAGGCTAATAAAATTCTAGGATGTATCAAGACGAGCATTGAAGCTAGATCAAGAGAGGTAATTATTCCGCTGTACTCTGCCCTGGTCAGACCCCACCTGGAATACTGTGTACAGTTCTGGGCTCCCCAGTTTAAGAAAGACATTGATTTATTGGAGCAGGTCCAGAGAAGAGCAACCAAAATGGTGGAAGGTCTACAAACCATGTCCTACGAGGAGAGGCTAAAAGAATTGGGACTGCTTAGTTTGCAGAAGAGAAGGCTTAGGGGAGACTTAATAGCGGTATTTAAATATCTGAAAGGTTGTCACAGTGCAGAGGGATCTACCCTTTTCTCATTAGTAGAAGGAAGCACGAGAAGTAATGGGATGAAACTAAGGGGAAGGAGATTCAGATTAGACATTAGGAAAAACTTTCTAACAGTAAGGGTAGTGAGAGAGTGGAATAGGCTGCCACGGGAGGTGGTGAGTTCTTCATCAATTGAAATCTTCAAGCGGAAACTGGATAGGTATATAACTGGGATGTTTTAGGAATTCCTGCTTTTGCAGGGGGTTGGACTCTGGCCCTTGAGGTCCCTTCCAACTCAAACTCAAACTATCAATGCAGGCCTATAGCAGTCAGATTGAGGTTATAATAGACTTGCATTGTAAGTTTGACCTGCTGTGCGTTAGAAGATCAGAAAGAAGGCCTGTGCTCCAGAAGGGAGCACATTACTTCATAATAAGGTTGAAGCGCCACATGATCTAAATGCTGCGGTCTGGCCGTGGCGGAAATGCCTTGCCAAAACCGTGGCATTTTACAATCCCTGGAAAGTGGATGGGATTCTAGCAAATCCCATCCACACATTGAAGAAAAATACCCGCAGCAGAAATGCTGCAATTTCCAAAACCGTCGCGTTTTTGGAAATCAGAGCATGTCAATTAGTCCTAAGGAAACGCTGGCAGTTTCCGATTAGGTATAATTGAAGCAGAAAGTCTGCAGTGGAAAACTCTGTGGACTTTCTGTGAAAAGCTCTGGTGGATCAACCGTGAGGCGGTTTTTCCCGGAGCGCTTTTTGGCTGCGGCCTGCTACATGGAGCCTTAGCCTAAAGCTGTCAGCAAGTTATACAGTATTGTTACACTACACAAAAGATTATGTTTAAATAAAAAAAAGGGACAACATTGCTTTGTACTAGTTTTCTTTCTCTTTCTGTATCTGTTGTCATGCTCTCTCTGCTAACAAATGTAGCCACGACCTTGGCTCTAGTTTACACCATGCAGTTTCTGACTATCCATGCTGCTGTGTATTCTCCTCTGTTGTAGCATCTGGTAAAGGCCCAAAAATGAATAATGAGTACACCTGTGAGCGCTCTTCAGCCAATCCCTGACTACTGCTGGCCTCTACCTGATCATCCTTTACCTGTACCCTCACACCAGACTTGGGGCCTCATACCAGACTCCTATATCAGGACCATTCCAAGAGGTAGTGACTTGGTGGTCTCCCGGAGGTGTACACGGGTTAAAGGGTTAAGTGGCACAGCGGGTCCATGATCCCCTGCCCATGAAAGTTTGCTTAAAGAGATTATTCTGCATAATTTTTTTTTTAATTAGGCCGGGAGAGGTGAAAAGATTTTTCAAAAAACATACTTGTCCTCGGTGCCTCCCAGCTCGGCGGTCTTTTTGTGCGGGAAGTCCTCGCTGGCTGTGAAGTCCTGGATCCCTTCCCTTAGGCTGCTGATTGGCCTCAGCAGCACCGTTCAGTCACACACCGTGCCTCATACCCCCTGCACCCCACGCGACTGCTGGGGCCAATTAGGCAGTTGCTGGAGAGGGACAGGTGATGTCACATATGTCACCAGTCCCTCTCCAGTTACTGCTGAGGCTCCTGATTGGCTTCAGTGGTCACGTGGCTTGCATAAGTTCCTAGGGCCGAAGCAGGGAGTTTGATTGAACAGGCTGCGGAAATGGACACCAAAGCACTAGGGAATGTTACACCTGCACCGGGTTCCTTCAGAGTTTGTTCAAATTCTGAGAACCTCCAAATTGAGGAGTCAGTGTGTGGCATCCCAGAGCTGGCTATGGCTGGGCTGAGGGTGATCTCTGTGCATTGTATTATTTCCTGTTGCTTCATAGCCTGTGTGACATAGCAGGGGGTCCTGAGTCTCACACAACACAGCGCCACCTAGTGAGCCTCACACATGCATTACACCTTCCATAGGATTGAATAGTAACCAAATGTCCAATGGGAGGACATCGCCTGGGAAAAGGGGAGGAGTCAGCTGATCACTGGGTCCCCATGGTAACACCCCTGCAGGAAGGTCCTGCGTGTGAGGAGTTAGAAGTGTGGAGTGTTAGGAGGAGGAGGTGAGGAGATAAGTGTGATGTCCTGTGAAGAAAGCAGTGAGTTTAGTGCAGGAATCTCAAGTCCTAGACAGGCCCAGGAAGGTTGGAGAGCTGACATACTCCAGCTATTCAGAAGATCCTGTCTCCTGTCTGCCTAGCCATCGCCCTGAAGGAAGTCAAGCATCATTATCTTGTCAGCATGAGACTGTGGAGAGAACATTCTGGAACACGTGCTCCATAGCAAGTATCACAGGATCCAGGGGCCAAGGCCAGACCTGTGGAATATCCTGCCACCCTGACTATTGCACCCCGAAACTCTGAGCTATCAGGACCACATAACGTGAGTGGGGAATATTATGTACTAGTATCATGGTGGGCATCCTCCTATGAGCCAAATAGGAGCCCAGACGCACCTTAGGGCTGTAACACTGAAGTATAAGGGCTAGGAACACCTTTCATCAAGTCTACCCTGCACCCCAGGACTTTGCTGTGTCACCAGGCATACCCCGTTGTTTTGTATTGAAGAAACTGTTTAAGCATTTGTGCCTCCACACCCATGGAAGTAAAAGTTCAACTTTACAACCGTTTCTGTGTCTGACTCTGCACCGACAACATCAGGGCGCCCCAAACACCACCAGTCGGCACAGTATAGGGGAAGCGCCCCGGGGGAACAATCACCACCAACATTTGTGCAGCCCCCTCATCACCGGTACCAGTGGTGGTAACGTGGGACAGCACCAGCGCTGCGCCCTCGTGCCCAGAGACCGTGACAAGTCTGCACTGTTTGCACCCCGCAATCCCAACTGCAGCGTTACCTTCCATCTGGTCACCGCAAGAAAAACTGGCGTCACGAACAGGATACGGGTGTGTGCCATTTTGAGAAAGTCGCCACGAAAAGTGCGCCAAATTGTCTCCAGAGCATCGGTCTTTATTGTGGACTTTGCTAAGATCAAGTTTATTCCCTGAGAGTGCTTGCCACAAAGACGGGGAGCCCTATACCCCTGAAGTAAGCCCTAAAGACTGTCCTCTCAGTGTGTTACAGCCCTGGAAGAGTTAAAACGCCCAGGACTTGTTTGCTGCGCCACATCGCTGTGTAAGAACGCCCACAAAGGGTTAACTGTACCTTGCAAAAGTGCGGGAGATTTTTAGCACTGCCCATGAGGCCAGTAGACCCATCTGCCGCCATCTTAGGAGAGCCCAGAATGCTGAGCGCAATGCTCCAGCGCACCCATACAAGAAAGTGAAAGGCGAACGTGCCAGCGCCATTTCTGACTCTCCGGTGCCGCATCACCGTCCCTGCTGTGCACCGCTGATCTCTGGTCCACGCTGCAGTTGCTGTCAGTGAGTACTGTGCCTCCCTGTCCTTGTCTTCAGTCCTCCCACGGCCCCAGCGAGTGTTTTCCGTGTACAGTGTCCGTGGGGAGTGCCACCATTAAAGAGGGGGAGCACACCGTCAACCTGCATCACAGTGACTCTGTTAATAGCTACAGCATTCTTAAAGGGACAGCATTCCAAGTTGTAGTCTCCATTCTCTGCCAGCAAGCAGTTGAGTTTCTTAAAGAGACGGCGACCTAATTTCAGTCATACCTGCAAACAACATGACTGAGCAAAGTGACATTGGGCCATCTGTTTCTAGTGATCCAGCAATGCCCATGGCGAGCAGCCTACCATTCTCCATGCCATTTTACCCTGGCGCACCATGGCTGCCGTGCTACAAAGGGGAGGCGCATACCCTCAGGGACTTTCGTGAGAAGATGCTGTCTCTCTTCCAGTTCTATCCTCTGAATACAGAACGGCAGATACAGATCCTGCTGGGCCAGCTTGAGGGTGCTGCAGCTAGGGAGGTCAAATCCTGGCCTGCCTCTGACAAAAGAACCCCTGGGCAAATTCTGGACAAACTCCAGGTGAACTTTGACGTGCGATCTGTCTCCGAGGTAAAGATGCGCTTCTTTTCCAGACGACAACTACCTGGTGAGACCCTGCAGGACTATGCTTTATCCCTCCAAGAGGCGTTCAGAGCTGTGGTGCAAGTGGATCCACGTGAAAATGTGGACTCTGATAAAATCTTGCTTGACCGCTTCATAGAAGGGGCGCGTACCACATTGCTACAGAGTCAGTTGCGAATGCTTGCTGCACAACATCCCAGCATCACGTTTGATGACTTCAAGGCCCTTGCCATCCAGGTCTTGGGACAGGAGCAGCCCCAGCTGAGCCCAGTCATCTGTGCTCCCTCACCTGGACCCTCAACAAGCATTGCTCCAGTTGTCCTGCCACTACCTCTGGGTACCTCACCTGCTGCCCAAACTGCGCAGACTACACTAGCAGACTCCAGAGATGACCTTCTGGCCCGAGTGGATCATCTGACCCGTGCCATGGAACAGATCACCGTCCGTCTAGATCGTCTGACCCAGCCGTCTTCATCGTCCAGTGATCCTTTGCGAAGTCTCAACATCTCACCTGAGTCGCCACCCAGACGTCCGTCTTCAGTGAAACCTCCGCAGAATGAGAGGCCATACTGTAGCTATTGCCATAGATATGTACACACCAGGCCTCAGTGTTTTCAGTTAAACGGGCCACCCCCGAGGCAGCGGGCCGCCCCTCGGGAGGAAAGAAGAAGGGCCCAGGTGAATCTTCAGTGCCATTGTCACGCTTCGTCTCAGCCTGCCCACACATCACAATCCGGGTGAACGGTGTCCCTCTGACAGCGTTGGTGGACACTGGATCTCAGGTAACAACCCTGCGTAAGCAGGTGTTCCTTGAACATTGGGACTTAGGTGTGTTGAATAGAACACCTGACACAAGGATAAATCTGTGTGCCAGCAATGGACAGCCCATACCACAGCAGGGTTATTGGGAACCCACTATCCAGATTGGGGACTTGAAACTGCCTAGACAGGGTGTAATTGTCACTGATGTAGAGGATGATAGGTTTGCAGTTGTAATATTAGGCATGAATGTTTTACGCCATTGCTTTGCAGAAGTGTTGGATGCCTTGCATGCCTCTCTCCTTACAGCTTCTCCCAGTGACCAGCAGACCATTCAGCGGGCCATTTGTGTACTCAATGCCCAGCACAAGTTCGCCAACAAACAAGGTGAAATTGGTCGAGTCCGGATCCAAGATACCCGTCCAGTAACCCTACAGCCTGGAACAGAAACTATGGTGTGGTGCCGTGCCCGTTCGGGCATAGAAAATCAGGACTACGAGGCCTTGCTACAACCCATACAGGTAGATGGCCAACCACTTGTCATGGCTGCCCGCAGCCTTGTCACAGTTTCCAATGGACGTGTTCCTGTCCGCTTAGTCAACTTGGGCGATGCTCCCGTGCACCTTCTCAAGTTCCACTCTGTGGCCCTGCTACACCGGTTAGCACCAGAAGACATTCTCTCTGGTGATTCTACCGCCACACAGCGTTCCACCCAAGCTGCTGAGAACATTCAGAATGGAGCCACGAAGTCCTGGTGGGATGAATTGAACGTGGGAGACGCCAATACCCCTATAGAGCACATCAATGGGGTTCGCAATGTGGCCAAGCGTTACCAACAGGCATTCAGCAAACACCCATTGGACTTTGGTAAGACCACGACCATACAACATCGCATTCTGACTGGCGACCACCATCCAATCAAGGAGCGTCACCGTCCAATACCACCAGCGATGTACCAACCGGTGAAAAAGTTGATCCAAGAGATGCGAGATGCTGATGTCATCCGGGAGAGTAACAGCCCCTGGGCAGCCCCGCTAGTCCTTGTCAAGAAGAAAGACGGAACCCTACGATTTTGTGTGGACTATCGTAAACTCAACAACGTCAAAAACAAAGACGCATACCCATTGCCGCGGATTGAGGAATCTCTAACGGCTTTGGGATCAGCTACCTGTTTCTCGACCCTGGACTTAACCAGTGGATACTGGCAAGTCCCTATGGCGCCTGAAGATCGTGAAAAGACTGCGTTTACGACCCCAATGGGACTCTTTGAATTTAATAGTATGCCATTTGGGCTATGTAATGCCCCAGCCACATTCCAACGGCTTATGGAGAGGTGCCTCGGCCATGAGAATTTCCAGAGTGTGCTACTGTACCTGGACGATGTTATTGTATTCTCCCGGACATACCAAGAACACCTTCGTCACCTGTCCGAGGTATTCAAGGTACTTATACAGCACGGCCTAAAGGTGAAGCCCTCCAAGTGCTACCTGTTGAAACCCCAAGTTCACTACCTTGGGCATGTCGTGAGCGCACAAGGCGTCCAACCTGATCCTGAAAAGATCACTGCAGTCCAGAACTGGCGAATACCAACTACCGTCAAAGAAGTCCGAAGCTTCCTTGGATTCGCAGGTTACTACCGGCGTTTCATACCACACTTCGCCCAAGTAGCCGAGCCTCTGAACGAGTTGTTGCGCGGTTGTCCCAGAGAAAACTACAACCGAAAGCTTCCGGTAGACTGGACAGCGCGTCAAGAGGAAGCCTTTCAAGCGCTTAAAGCACTTCTGACGCAACCACCAATTCTAGCCTATCCCGACTACAGTCAGCCATTCCGCTTGTACACAGATGCAAGTCACCAAGGTTTGGGTGCAGTGTTGTCCCAGGTTCAGGACAACAAAGAGCGAGTCATCGCCTACGCCAGCAGGAGTCTGAGAGGCGCAGAGAAGAACGACCAGAACTATAGTTCTTTCAAACTCGAACTTCTGGCGCTTGTCTGGGCCGTGACAGAGAAGTTTAAAGACTACCTGGCTGCCACACCCTTTACCGTGTACACAGATAACAATCCATTGGCGCATCTGGACACTGCTCGACTGGGAGCCCTTGAACAACGGTGGGCCTCAAGACTCGCGAATTACAAGTTCTCTGTCAAGTATCGCAGTGGCAAGTCCAACGCTAACGCTGATGCACTCTCAAGGTTGCCTGTGGGAGAAGAACCACCCCGAGAAGACATCTGGGAAGAGGTGGAGATGCCACCATTCTACAACAAGTTTGCCCAACAAGTTGCTATTGGTGTCCCTGTAGAAGGAGAATCTCTGGCGAAAACAGCTGCCGAATCCCTCCAGGAGCCATCTCTGTGGAAAACGTTCCAAGAAGAGAGCAGAGTTTTAGGAGAATTGTCAGATTTCCTGCTTACAGGAAGAATACCAACCCGTGTAAAGAGAGGTCTTCATGACGTGGAATTAAAACGCCTTTGGCGACAGAGGAAGCGCCTGTTTGTCCAACGAGGTCTTCTACTTAGAAACACTCTTGATCCTGTCACAGGTGAAAGGCTTCATCAGATCCTCGTACCAAGAAGAGACGCACAGATGATACTTTAGGCGTATCATGACAGATCCGGTCACTTCGGGGTACAAAAGACCGAAGCTACCATCCGTCGTCGCTTCTATTGGGTTGGGATGAGGAGTGACATTGAGAGTTGGTGCCGAGAGTGTCCCGCCTGTAGTATCACCAAGGAAGGTCGAAGAGATCAGAAGGCCCCTCTACATCCAATTAAGACTCAAAAGCCGTGTGAAATTGTTGCTCTGGACCATGTGAAGTTGGGTCCCACACGTTCCGGCTACAGCTACGCTCTGACAATGGTGGATCATTACTCCAAGTTCCTTGTCATCGTGCCTGTCAGAGATCTTACAGCAAGAACTACGGCTGAGACCTTCTACGCAGAGTTTGTCCGCCATTACGGTTGTCCTGAGCATATCCTCACCGACCGTGGATCGGCGTTTGAATCCCAATTGTTCCGTGAGCTGTGTCAGTTCCAAGACTGCAAGAAGTTGCGAACCACAGCGTATCACCCTCAAGGGAATGGTATGTGCGAGAAGGCAAATCAAGTGATCATCGGCATGCTAAGAACAGCCGCAGTTACACCTGGTGTTGAGTGGCCTGAGCGTATCAAGGACTTGGCCTATATTTACAACAACACACCCCAAACATCTACGGGATACGCACCATTTTATCTAATGTTTGGAAGACAAGGTCAACTTCCTTCAGACTTAACCCTTGGTGTGAAGGTCCCTGACACCATCAATCCACTACCCATAACAGACTGGGTTGTTGAACACCGCCGACGTATGGAGGAAGCTAAAGAGATAGTTGAAACGCGCATGGATGAGGTTCGTAGGAG
Organism: Leptodactylus fallax; assembly: GCA_947044405.1. Taxonomy (NCBI): domain Eukaryota; kingdom Metazoa; phylum Chordata; class Amphibia; order Anura; family Leptodactylidae; genus Leptodactylus; species Leptodactylus fallax. The sequence goes on from CAMRHE010000094.1 coordinate 2,028,460, forward strand.
ACAACAGGAGGATTACAACCATCGCGCCCATGCAGCGCCCCTGAAAGTTGGCGACCGTGTATGGTTAAGGAATAACCATCGGAATGGGAAATTGGATCCATTCTGGGAGAAAGAACCATACAGTATCATCTCCATACCATATCCTGAATCCGACGTGTATGAGATCTCTAAACCTGGGAGACAGCCCCAAGTAGTACACCGAAACCGTCTGAAGCTGTGCCTTAAAGAAGGACTACCCACAGAGGTGCCCCCAGCTGAGACAACGAGTACAGAGATCTTGTCACCTTCTGAAGCGAAAGAGAGACCCCCAACGTTAACTGAGCTTATGTGGGCGCCTAAACTACTACCATTTAGCTGTTACCCACCAATTGCTCTAGTGCAAGAGAACCCTTCGACAGATGATTTAATTGATTTCAGTGACTCTGTTCCTGATTCAAATCTCGTTCCACTTAGGCGTTCTGAGCGTACCACAAAAGGCATACCTCCAACACGCTATAGTGATGCCATGGCTGTCCTTGGGTAAAAGAGGTTAACTGTCTCTGCTTCTGTATATATGTTATTCCTGCTCTGATTACATTAATGTTTTTCCTGTGTGTATATACAGTATATATATAATATCTTGGCATGTAATATAGTATTTACATTTATATGCAACAATCCAAGCCATAGTGCCTGGCTCACCGAGCCAAGGAAGTTCTGTTACCCCATTGCGGTATGGACATTCGTGCTAGAGTGCCTACTCTTCCTTACAGAAAGGACTGTTTATTGCTTCTCAGAGAGACTCTCATGATAATGGACACTCACGAAATTTGTACCAGAGAGCCTCTGGCCCCATTTGCACTACTGTTGTTTCTATATGGACTGTCTGATGGTACCGCCAAAAGGTTCCATAAGTCTGAGTTTAATTATCTCTCCGTTACTCTTCAGACTTCTCATGGACATTTCAGGACTATGCCGGGAGGTCTTACCTCAAGTTTCTAAGTATTATATTTTTCTAAACTGTTAGTGACATTTGCACTTTATTCGTATTTATTAACGTTATGTTACATTTCTCACCTTCACCCCAGCCCGTCGCCGAGGTCGGCTCAGTGAAAGAGGGGGAGTATGTGGCATCCCAGAGCTGGCTATGGCTGGGCTGAGGGTGATCTCTGTGCATTGTATTATTTCCTGTTGCTTCATAGCCTGTGTGACATAGCAGGGGGTCCTGAGTCTCACACAACACAGCGCCACCTAGTGAGCCTCACACATGCATTACACCTTCCATAGGATTGAATAGTAACCAAATGTCCAATGGGAGGACATCGCCTGGGAAAAGGGGAGGAGTCAGCTGATCACTGGGTCCCCATGGTAACACCCCTGCAGGAAGGTCCTGCATGTGAGGAGTTAGAAGTGTGGAGTGTTAGGAGGAGGAGGTGAGGAGATAAGTGTGATGTCCTGTGAAGAAAGCAGTGAGTTTAGTGCAGGAATCTCAAGTCCTAGACAGGCCCAGGAAGGTTGGAGAGCTGACATACTCCAGCTATTCAGAAGATCCTGTCTCCTGTCTGCCTAGCCATCGCCCTGAAGGAAGTCAAGCATCATTATCTTGTCAGCATGAGACTGTGGAGAGAACATTCTGGAACACGTGCTCCATAGCAAGTATCACAGGATCCAGGGGCCAAGGCCAGACCTGTGGAATATCCTGCCACCCTGACTATTGCACCCCGAAACTCTGAGCTATCAGGACCACATAACGTGAGTGGGGAATATTATGTACTAGTATCATGGTGGGCATCCTCCTATGAGCCAAATAGGAGCCCAGACGCACCTTAGGGCTGTAACACTGAAGTATAAGGGCTAGGAACACCTTTCATCAAGTCTACCCTGCACCCCAGGACTTTGCTGTGTCACCAGGCATACCCCGTTGTTTTGTATTGAAGAAACTGTTTAAGCATTTGTGCCTCCACACCCATGGAAGTAAAAGTTCAACTTTACAACCGTTTCTGTGTCTGACTCTGCACCGACAACATCAGGGCGCCCCAAACACCACCAGTCGGCACAGTATAGGGGAAGCGCCCCGGGGGAACAATCACCACCAACATTTGTGCAGCCCCCTCATCACCGGTACCAGTGGTGGTAGCGTGGGACAGCACCAGCGCTGCACCCTCGTGCCCAGAGACCGTGACAAGTCTGCGCTGTTTGCACCCCCGCAATCCCAACTGCAGTGTTACCTTCCATCTGGTCACCGCAAGTGGACTATGAGTTTGATGGCGGCTGCTGCTGCACCTATAGTTTAATTGCTACCATGACCCTACTGCCTATAACTTTACTTACATAGGACTACTACCTATTACTCCATGTAAAGCAGTCCTGTAAAAAATTACACAGGATTGTTTTACATGTATTGACTCCGCCTACTTGCACTGAGAACACTTCTAAAATGGGGCTACTTTTACATTTTTTACCAGGGCCATTTTCAGGTCTCAATCTTCCCCTGCCAGGACTAATCAGAGAGGTAGCGACCTGGTAGTCTCCCTATACTGGGGTTAAATGGTAAAGCCTTTGGCCCAACAACAAACTGGTTAGGTGGCACAGCAGGCCCACCATCTGCTGCCCATGACATTTGGTACTGCAGTATAATTTAATGCTCTGATTTCTCTATAGTAGCAGGACAACTAGTAATCCCTGGGGTCCTATTTATAAAAATTTGTTTAAAATATAGAAAGCCACTGAAAGCCCATAGCAATGGGAGCAGGTAACGGAAGACTAGCAGTAGGGCAACAGTGATTTACTTATTAATCACACAAACCCAGCATGTGAATCCAGTATATAAAGCTCTTACTATGATATAAATGTGCGGTGACCAGATGGAAGGTAACGCTGCAGTTGGGATTGCGGGGGTGCAAACAGCGCAGACTTGTCACGGTCTCTGGGCACGAGGGCGCAGCGCTGGTGCTGTCCCACGTTACCACCACTGGTACCGGTGATGAGGGGGCTGCACAAATGTTGGTGGTGATTGTTCCCCCGGGGCGCTTCCCCTATACTGTGCCGACTGGTGGTGTTTGGGGCGCCCTGATGTTGTCGGTGCAGAGTCAGACACAGAAACGGTTGTAAAGTTGAACTTTTACTTCCATGGGTGTGGAGGCACAAATGCTTAAACAGTTTCTTCAATACAAAACAACGGGGTACGCCTGGTGACACAGCAAAGTCCTGGGGTGCAGGGTAGACTTGATGAAAGGTGTTCCTAGCCCCTTATACTTCAGTGTTACAGCCCTAAGGTGCGTCTGGGCTCCTATTTGGCTCATAGGAGGATGCCCACCATGATACTAGCACATAATATTCCCCACTCACGTTATGTGGTCCTGATAGCTCAGAGTTTCGGGGTGCAATAGTCAGGGTGGCAGGATATTCCACAGGTCTGGCCTTGGCCCCTGGATCCTGTGATACTTGCTATGGAGCACGTATTCCAGAATGTTCTCTCCACAGTCTCATGCTGACAAGATAATGATGCTTGACTTCCTTCAGGGCGATGGCTAGGCAGACAGGGGACAGGATCTTCTGAATAGCTGGAGTATGTCAGCTCTCCAACCTTCCTGGGCCTGTCTAGGACTTGAGATTCCTGCACTAAACTCACTGCTTTCTTCACAGGACATCACACTTATCTCCTCACCTCCTCCTCCTAACACTCCACACTTCTCACTCCTCACACGCAGGACCTTCCTGCAGGGGTCATACCATGGGGACCCAGTGATCAGCTGACTCCTCCCCTTTTCCCAGGCGATGTCCTCCCATTGGACATTTGGTTACTATTCAATCCTATGGAAGGTGTAATGCATGTGTGAGGCTCACTAGGTGGCGCTGTGTTGTGTGAGACTCAGGACCCCCTGCTATGTCACACAGGCTATGAAGCAACAGGAAATAATACAATGCACAGAGATCACCCTCAGCCCAGCCATAGCCAGCTCTGGGATGCCACATATGTACCGGTTACTGATTTGACATCTGATATTTGGATTTGAAGTAATTAGAATTTAATCTATAATATCTAACTGAACTGACCTTCAAAGCTCAGCTTGCATTGTAGAATACAGATTTGTTATAGTGATTTGTATATTATTATATACTATGTAGGAATGTAGGAAGTTATTCAATAGTGTGATAGGATGCATGAATTTCATACAGCTCATGTAAATGTCTCCTTTTGCAAATTGCGGAAGGCATGTTGGACACAGGTTTTTTCATTATTTCACCTTATGCTTGGCATAGATGATGAACACCAATATTTGGTTCAACAAGTTACATATTTGTAATAAATTTTCCATATTTTCTAACTTCTTTTTACTTTGAAAAAACGCCATGGCATTTTACAGTACCTGCAAAGTGGCTATTCCCATCTACACATTGCAGAAAAATATCCGCAGTGGAAATGCTGCAATTTCAAATACCGTTGCGTTTTTGTAAATCGCAGTATGTAAATTATACCTACGGAAACGCTAGCATTTTCTGTATAGTTATAATAGGGACAGAAGTCCACAGAGGAAAGCTCTACAGACTTTCTGTGAAAAGCACTGTGGAAAAAAACGCAATGCTTTTAGGCTGCAGCCTAAAAAGGATCTGTAACATGTTTAGTGCATATCATACTCTCCATTTATTGCTCAATTTGCTTCACAAAACCTACTTTTTTGTTCACACTAGCATTTGCTTGCACTGTGTATCATTTATATGGGTAAAGTAAATTCACAAGTAATTTTAAATACATACGCTCATTATGGAAGTTGACAGCTCTTGCTAAGAACAGATTAATGTGCAGAATTGGAACAGTCTCTATTACCCTATGGATACTATATCCTTGGCTCCTGGGCACCAATGCAAAATCTGTAATGGGTCCCCTATCTACCTTGTGCCATTCATACAATTTTATGTGTCAGAGGGACCTTTGGTCTGCTACCTCTGCATCCACTATAGCTGCGCCCCTGTGTTTGTCACTATTTTTGTGGGCATTTTGTAACAGTGGGGCAGCTTTATTAAGACTGACGTTTTGTAGGACAAACTTAATAAAGGGCCCGACAGGTGCATGGCATGGCTGATTTAGGCTAAGGCCCCACGTAGTGGGCCGCAGCAAAAAAGCGCTGTGGGAAAAACCACAGCGGATGTTGGGAAAGGGTTAAAGGAGTATTCAGGTTTCTAAGATTGATAGCCTATCAATATTAGATCTGTGGGGGTCCGACACCCCGTACTGAGGCAGCACTGAAGAGCCGAGCGGCTCACTAGCCGGACAAACTGTAACGGCAAGTGTACGTAATGCAGCGCTGCCCCATTGAAGTACCTACACTGATTCTAGTTGTTCAATCTTGTTTTCTTTTCTATCTAGTCAAGACTGTCATATAGACTTTTCTCCCCACGTCTATCTCTGTAGAAATGGCTGCCAATGTCTTCAATGTTGTAGCTTGTCTGTAGGCTAGTACTAATAGGAAAGGCTCATAGTGCCACACATTGGGGGGAATATATCAACACATCTACACCAGTCTTCATAAGGCCCTCTCCTGCAACAAAGATGCAACACATCCCCCATTCTGCACCTCACTCACCACTTTAGGTGAATGATGGTGGAGCAGATTGGACAGTGGGGTGGGCCAGGGACACATTGACCCGATGTATTCATTATAACTCATGCCTGTTTTCTGGCATAAGTTATACAGGAAATCTATGCCAGTTCCTGATTGGCGTAGATTTCTATCTTAACGTGCACCTAATTTATGAAGAGGTTGGAGCCTCTTGAAGAATCAGACATTCCTTGCACCTGTCAGACCCATTATTAAGACTGGCATATGAAACACCAGTCTTACGTTATGTTCACATCTGCACCGCAGTGTCCATTGTTCAGGTCCATTGCTCCATTGTGCCTTCGTAATACAACAGTGCTAAACACTAAACACCCCCTGAATATAATAACACCATACAATGTACCACCTCACTATAATAGTATCACCATTTTCCTTGAATATAACGTCGTCACACTTAGTGTCTGCAAAAAGTCATTTTTATACCTACTGTGCCCATGAATTACTGTAATGAATCAAGGTCACATATAATCCCAAAAACACACAATGTCACACATAGTGCCTCTCAAAAAAAATCATGGTGCTGGGTAATGTCTCTTTAAAAAGTCACAGCAGTACATGTTTCTCCCCAAATAAATCAAAGTACCACACAAGGATCCTCAAAAAAATCATTGCATTATCCAATATATTTAACAAAATGAAAAACAAAAACTTAACTTATGTCTTTTTCCCTGGTATCATCCAAAGATGTATGACACATATGGCCACTTCTAGCCATATATGGCTTCTGTAGTACATGTATGGCTCCTGCATCTTGGTTCATCACACATGAATGTAAAAGAAAATACCTCTTGGGGTGAAAATTCTGATGGGATAATAAGGATGTCACAAGGTTAACAATATCAGTAGGTAAAATCACAAGAGTGGTGACATCACAAGGTTGATGACTTTTTAATAGCCACTGTCACCAGGCCACTGCCTGATGCATACTTTTCAAGGTGCCAGAACAGTTGGTAATTTTACAAATGGGCAGATGATGGTGAAGTATTGTCATCCTTATAAACTAAACATCAATAACCTCTGCTGTTTGAAGCTAGATAGTTGTGTTGGGTACACCCAGAGTAAAACACTGTGCTAGAAAGATGTGTTAGGTGCACTCAGAGCATCAGTGGCCCATGCAAGAGATGTAGTGTGTCTCCTTTAAAACTCCATAGTAAGTGACTGCCATAGCAGTCATCACAGAGCTTAATGTCATTAATTTGGTGATTTCATTTCCAGTTAATTCATCAGGAGATGTTGAGGCACATGATCTGTTGGGTCTCATGTAGGGTAACTGGTGTTGATGCTGACGCCACACAGCCTGGTGTGCTAAGACTCCAGAACAGTGAGTAGAAATGGTAGGAGTGACTCCAAAAAAGAGAGGTAGGGGACCGCGCTTCACCAAGGTTGCTTTAATAAACTCTAAAACACAACGCGTTTCGAGGATCAATGGTCCTCTTTATCAAGTGTACAAGAGACAGCCTGGAGGGGTTAGCTGTAAAAAGCACACTTCTGCTTTTTACAGCTAACCCCTCCAGGCTGTCTCTTGTACACTTGATAAAGAGGACCATTGATCCTCAAAACGCGTTGTGTTTTAGCGTTTATTAAAGCAACCTTGGTGAAGCGCGGTCCCCTACCTCTCTTTTTTTGGAGTCACTCCTACCATTTCTACATTTGGAATACCGTTTGGATCCAGGAGATCCTGACGCCTAGAGGTCCCGCTGCTCCCTCATCCTGTGACATAGTTTGGACCATTCCACTAAAATATACGACATTATACCATACCTAACCATTCAAGGTGAGAGCTTATCTACACTGTGGCCAATCCACTACTAGTGGGCTAATCAACTGAGGGGGTATTGATATACACTATACCCATTCAGGTGTATGCCCATGCATTGTGGACCCACTCTACCACTTTATCCACCTCCTCTCAACCTTTATTAGTGGACACGTCCTAGTCACTTTACTCTTCCCACATTTTCTGAACACAATTTACATTGTGTCATTCAACTTTTTATAAAAACAATATTACCCTATGTGCCGCTCGGCGTTGTTGTTTTTGTTTTTTTACCTAAGTCCAGAACAGTGAGGGCATGCCAGGCAGTGGACACCAGAGTTGCTGATGTCACTGACTTAGTGACATCACCACAGATGGGTTGGGGCAGGGACATGTCATAGACCTATAATGGTAAATCCCCAGAAGATCAGCAGTACATGTTATGATGTCACTTCGGTGATGATTTTCAAACAATGTAAAATAGGCATTCAGGCCTGAGGTGTCTGACAAGACCAAGGTTTGCCAAAACTGGCAACATGATTTTTCCCCCTTAAAGGGGATCTCTCATAACAAACATTTATCATTTGTCTACAGAATGGGGTGTTTTGATTTATCAATTGGGACTTGAGCACTGGAACCAGCTGCTGCCAGAGTGCCGCATACAGGAAGGAGAACTTTTTTGCATACCCTTTAAGACTTCACCGAGGGTAGAAGCCCAACATTGGAAACCTACATCTAAATCTGTACTCTTGGAGGTTGAGTGTCTCAAAACAAACTATAAATGAATATTTGATCTAGTGAAGTGCTTTTCAGCCAACTAACTGATATACACTACAAAAGTGGTATACAATTTCTGCTTCAGTCACTGTAGAATAGCGGTTTGTCAGGGATAAAAACAGTGGATGTGCATTAAATCATAGTTTTGGCACCCCTCCATCCTCTCTCCATTTCCTACATTATAGCCCAAGCTGAGATAGTGCCAGAGTTTACTGTAGGATAGGAAACTAGAAGTTCTCATACAGCAAACAACTCCAGTTGTGAAAAACAGCTATTCTAGTGAATGCAATAGCTTTATAGCAGAAACCAGGATAGTACATATTGCAATATATTCAATAGAATTGAATGTGTACGTAAAAGAGTGGGCATTACGTAGCCATCCCTGACTAAATAAAAGATATACAAGAATTTCACACTGCTGATACTGTATATATAGCATCAGTTCAGATTTTTTTTTTACATTTTTTGTATTTGTAGCCATATGTGTAAAAAAGCTATATAATGGAACAGCAAGCATGTTCCTTGTGGGAATATAACATTCAATACTGGCTATATAAAATGGATCCAACGAGCTGCTATAAATAATTTCAGTATGCCACCAAGCTTAAAGTGAAACTGGCATTGACATTAGCGAATGTGACACTTAGCATCTTTCTAAAATGTATTTAATATCTTTTGCTGCAATATCTGTTGCTGCAAGCAGTTGTTGACCTATATCTGTTATGTCTAGTATGTGTTGCCTTTAATTGCCATTGGTGTAGCTATGGGGATTTAGCTGTCACAACTGCAATCTACACCTTGAGAAGACCTGAGGCTCCTTTCACACTGCCTTGTTTATCATAGGATCAGAACAACAGACTGAAAAAAATGAAGGGAATGAAAGGTACAGATGGAGCATATTCTGTCTGCATCTGTTATTAATGACTTAAAAAAAAAATTGGAAACATTCTACCATCCTGCTTCCTTATTTTTTCAGCAAAAGATAAAGTCCTGAGTACTGGAGTTTATGTTCTGTTGAAAAAATAAACTGGATGAGTGCCTGAGAGCGCCTAGAGGACGTTCTGCCGCATAACAAGGCACCAGTATTATAAATTCCATGCCACATTCAGAGGTGTAACTTGAAGCTCCTGAGCCCCAATGCAAAATTGTAATGAGGCCCCCACTTACCATGTGCTATCTATAAATCTGGTGTTATCACATATTGTAAGGAGTCCTTTAGATCCCCTTAGATCCCAGGGCCTGAACTAAAGCACTCCATATAGCTACGCCCCTGTCCACATTGTTGAACAGGTATGTTACAGATTTAGCATTGGAACTCAAGTTACACCTTTGTCTGCATAATGTATGTCAATTAATTAAGATACAATAGGATTATAGCTTTAAAATGATGGACCTGTGTCTTTATTCAACCTTACCAACTATCGTACTAGGTCAGGTTAGGAGTTATTGTTGTGGTCGTAGACAAAAATTCAATATTGTGCTTACAGTTGTTGGGTCATTGAACTAGGAAATAGAGGGCAAATAAATGGAAACTGTAAGTATGTGAGCCAGGGGGCGCTGTTGAGCGACCCAGGCCAGACCAGAAAAGGCTCTCAGCCACGCCTTTGGGTGGTGGCGTGTAACTCCAGGAGGGCTGGAGTGTCCTGCAGGAAGCAGGAAGTAGTGGACCAGCTGGACAGATAGACGGTCTGTGCCAGAAGGGCTGGGTCCACGGAGGACTGTTGCTGGAAGCTGAGCAATAGTCAGGACAGTTAGGGGCTCAAGGAGTGAGTTAGGACCCTAACTGTAGTCTAGGTTTTTTTGTTGTTTTGCTGTGTTGCAGTTAAGCTGAATAAAGCCACTTTTATTTTACGCTTGGACCGTCTGAAAGCTATCTTTCCAGCGCCCAGTACCACGAACCACCGCTGTCAGGTCTGGGAGTCTGCCGCCATTTGAGTCTAATTCCCCCAAGTTGTCACAAAACATACATAGAGAAAGGAGTATTGCTAAATTGGTAAAAATTTTAGAATAGTTTTAAGGGGGGTAGTGCAGGGAAGAAGTTACTGTTTATATGTCCAATGGTCTTTGACAATAAAGGTGTTAGTACCATCATCCCTGTTGCTCTCGGGCAGCAAAAGGGCTAATATCAATATTGCTGGTAGTCAAGAGCAGTGAAGGAGTTAAAGTCAGAATCTCTTGTAGTTTAGGAAAGTAACAGGGTTAATGGCAGTATACCTGGTATTCTAGGACAAAAGAGGGTTAATTCCAGTATCCCTGTGACTCCTGGGTAGTGAAGAGGCTATAACGTAAGGATCCCTGGTGACCTAGGGAAGTGAAGGAGATAATATCACCATGTGGTCTTTGCCAGTTTAAGGGTTAATTTAGGCATCCCAGTTGGTCGAGGGCACTTGGTGAGTTAAAGTAAAGATCCCTGGTAATATAGGGTAGTAAGATTGTTAAATGTAAGATTCCAGTTAAAAGGCAGTGGAGTTACTCACCCCTGCAGAGTCAAGCGTTCTCCTGGCTTTAACAGGATTCCAAAAAATAATCCAGCTTCCTGTTTGTTCTCTGCATTGATCAAAGAAATGAGTACAGGAAAGAAACAGAGAGGACTGCACAACTATGACCAGGCAGAGCAATCTATAAGCACTCTGCCCAGTCATGGGCGGTATGAGAGTTACCTTTGGTGCAGATTTGGAGCATTTTTGCCAATCAGAGAGTTAATGATTGGACTTTGGATCTACTATTCATTAAGGAGGCAACTTTCCCCCTGAGTAAGGGTAGCTTCTAAGTTGAAACAATGCCAACTTGTGTGACATTAAAAAAAAGAAAAAAAAGTGGTGCCTGGAACTGCAGATCTGCTCCTATTCACCTGAATGGGAGTAGAGTTTCTTCCACTTGTATACATAGTATATGGCTTCTGGTGGTTGAAACAGTTGATCAGCGCATGTTCCAGGTTTTGGACCTCAACCAATCGATGAGCTAATCATAAGTGTCCATTTTTTTCTATCTCTTGGACACCACTTTTAAGTTGCCATTTTGCGAACTTGCTTGAACCCTAAGATGATGTCTTGACATGATCTCACTTATCCACCTACAGTGAGTACCCACTGTGTTAGGCTTTCATATGGTAATGTTAATGCTATTTAGATTTCCATGTGTTATATCATTTATTTGCATGTTAATGAGCCAAGATAGTTACACAATTCATAATAAGATCCATAAACAGCAGCTAGCCAGGTTGTTAATAATTTCTAGGTGGAATAAGATTATCAATGAAAAGAAAAACAAATGTGGTTACATATTTGAATCAGACATATAAGAAAGTCACTTTAGCCATCTTATTCACATTCTGCATTAGACAAATAATTTAACTCTTTTTCTACTGGGTTGCTCAGCAGAGAAGGAACCTCATCTAATCATTAAGTCACACTATCAATATCTCAAGTAGATGTTGTAACACATTGCATAACATATTATGCCTGTAACAGTGGCCTGAAGATTGAGCTTCAGTGTATTCATAAAAGCCTAGATAAATACAGGAGTCTTTCCAGAACCGCAAGAAACTTCAGATAGTTGTTTAAAGGGTTAGATTACAGATACCATCTGTATAATAGCTATTAGTTGATTGGCATCATACCCACGGTACAGTTTGTGCATTGTGCTGTACATTCCAGAACTAGCCACAAATGAGTCCAGAATGGCGGCAGAATTGGCACATTAATAATATAGCAGGTTTTTGGCTTAAATCTAAACCTGCTGCTTTGTTGACTCAGATGGATTCCTCTTGTGGTTGGAAATGCGTAAATAAAGATTACAGTGAAACTAATCTCCATTCTCTGTCAGTAGTGATACCCTTGGAATGGTCTGCATTGAGCCAGAACCCAGAAGCCAATTAACATTTGTTCAGCAGGTGTCATTTCAGTGGCTATATCCAGTTGGGCTGCCAGCGTATCCCTCTAGTAAAGGACAATCTCACAATTTTTTTTTTTTTTTTAAATAAACATTGTACCATCTGTACCAATAGTTCTTAATAGCCAAGGTGGGGGTGCTAACAAGTAGCAACTGCTATAAGTGCCATTTTGCGGCACTTAGTGGGGCTTTCCCACCTTTTCCCTCTCACTAATGTAAAGGTGCCCATGGAATTTTGCCATGTAGCATCATGGTCTGCAGTTTTTATTATCATTAAAAAGGCCCTCACATTCTAAATTTAGACAGAAATATTTATTGTATGTATATATTATGAATCAATAGCATCAACTACAGGTGCTTCTTAATAAATTAGAATATCTTTGAAACAATTATTTATTTCAGTAATTAAATTAAAAAAGTGATCTATATTTTCTAGATTCTTTACACACAGAGTGTTCTATTTCAAGTGTTTTATTTCTGTAAATGTTGATTATGGATTACAGGTAATGAAAACCCAAATCTAAGAAAATTAGAATATTGTAAAAAAGTTCAGTATTGTAAATTCAGTGTGTCACCTGCCAAGGTTTCCTAAGCCTTTACATGGTCCCTCAGTGTGGTTCAGTAGGACACACAATCATGGAAGACGCTGATTATGAATTGTATTACTGAATTACTGAAATGAATGAACGTTTCAAAGATATTCTAATTTATTGAGAGGCACCTATAATGTAGGCACAGGGTTCTCAGAACAGACAGAGACATTGACAACAAATCTAATGCCCAAATAAAAAGCAGGCCTGCATTTATTTAATGTCCAAAATTGGACTTTCCAATATTACAGATGTAGCAAGCGCCAACCAAACTTTCATGCTCATGCTACTTGCATAGTATTGCACGATCTGTTAGGTAAATAGCAGTTTTACCCTCAAAACCGCAGGGCCAATTTAAAAACCGTGCTAATTTGCAGCAAAGACATATGACGTCGCAGTTGTCAGCCACATTGCGGATTACTATTTTGGAAACTCAGCCTAATGTCTAAATGGACTAGGAATTAGGCATGAGTAGACAGACTACCAATTCCCAGAGGGTAAGGGAGCCCATTGCCCATCAAAAATCGCTTCTCTTTATCTATAACACTGCAAGTAAATAAATTAGCTAGCAAATTACATAGTTTACAGTTACTGATAGATTGTTAGGGTGCTATTAGACATCTGCGTTTTTATTTGTGGTAACAAATGCATTTTTTTGCTGCGTTCATAATCAGGGAGGGCCGCATATGTATTCTTACACAGGGGTCCTCTGCTGCTTTCTATGCCCACTCTGGGGTTTAGGGACCCCACCCTTCCCCCCCACCCTTCCCCAACGTATCCCCAATCATACACAGGAGCCTTAGGGAGTGTTCACATATTGCAGATTTATTGCAGAAATTTCTGTGACTCAAAATCTGTTCTATTTATTTGAATTTGATTGTTTTGATGACAAGCACTTGGATTTCTGCAAGACACTTGCAGGTTAATTATGATAGTTAAAGACATTTCTGTAACTAATATATCTCATATAAAAATATTTACTGACCAAATAAATAACACATCCTGAAATATCAGCAGTTATTTCTCAGGCAGATATGCAAATTATTACAGGTGTAGTCTGACTAGACACTGGGCTTTGCCACAAGAGGGCATAAAAGTTCTTTCCCCGCTGCCCTATCAAAGGCTCTCAGTGGCTACTTTTGGGTAGTGTACATTTTGTTAACTGATCATTGACTGCTAGACATGCATCTACAAGGCACTCAAAGACATTTTCCTCATTGACAGACTTTGACAAGGGGTGCCAAATTGGACTGAGAGAAGCAGGATGGTTGTTTCGACAAATTTGTCACCATCTAGTCTGTACTGACTTAGCTGGTAGGAGGTGTTGGGGGCAATAGTTATGTGAGGGCATGCACACATGGTGAACAGGCTCCTTAAGGGCCAGACATAACACAAGTAGAGAGGAGTGTTTAATCTGCTGACAAGCACAAGCAGCTCCCAGTTTTCTTGTCCACCAGCCAGCCAGTGGTGGCACATTCATTACACACCCGTGTCCCTGCCTGGACAATTTCAAGGTCCTTTGGTGTTACTGTGCCCACTACATGTCCGGCCATTGACAGCCAGCCATCATCCCCTTTGTTTGCAGTAGTGTTGCGAACAAAAAACCTGGACTGCTGTGGACTAGAATCATATTAGCTTTAGCTACAAATCTAGGTTCTGTTTGGGATCTGGATATGGTTTAAGTATGGAGGCCTCTGCTGTGGAGTGACACCACTCCGCATTTATAAAGAGGCATGTGCCTTCTTATGAATTAGGTAGCTTTTTGACCGGTGCCAGGGTTATGAAGACTGGCGTTAAATATGCTAGTCTTCATAAATATGCCCCATTGTTCTTTTTTATTTCAAATTTGCTTTTAGTTTCTGATGATAGATTGTTTTCATTCTATTTTCTGTACATGAATTTGGGGGCAGCTATCATGTTTGAGCTGCAGTTCAGAAATGGAAACTGTTGTCTGGAGATGAGTCAGATTTATTAAAACTGTCTAAAAGCAAAACTGTCTTAGTTGTCTATTGCAACCATCATAGAGCAGCTTTCATTTAGTATTCTGCTCCTGAAATATGAAAGCTGCATTATGATAGGTTGCTTTGGGCAACTAAGACAGTTTTTATTTCAGACAGTTTAATAAATTTGCCCCAATAGGGCAAATTTATTAAAATTGTCTATAAGCAAAACTGTCTTAGGGCAGGGAAGGCAGTGAGCTGTATGGTCAGTGTGACCTTATAGTATCTGCCTCCAGCTGTTTAACAGAGAATTTTAGTGTCAATGTAATCTTGCCAGTGATGTTAATGAAATGGTTGCTGAGATGTGATATTTACAGAACAGGAAGTGTGATTGTGTGGTGACTGACGCTCAGTGGAAACTGCAAAATTTCAGGAATACTTTTTAATATAGATATATAAAACTATTTTAAAAAGATCAATATTTAAAAAAATAATATATATTTACCATAGAAACTTGTCCTGAACAATAGGTTATTTTTCTGATCATACTTTTCCTTTAAACAAGGCATAAGCTTATAAAAGTTATTTTAATACATCCTATTAGGAGTTAATGCATACCCTGTTCAGGTTCCTCATCTCTTGGCATGGAAAGCATCTCTCCCTCTGGAGGACTTGTCAAAGATTACACATCAATTTGAATGGGCATTGTGTAATACTTCATATTTCCTAAGTGGTGGCACTGCAGGAAAACGGAACAGTCTCTGCTGGGTTTCCCCACAGATTACAACTCATCTTTGGGGTTGTAACAGGGGGCACTGCTTGATCGCTAATTGGGATTTTTCAACACAGGACTCTCTTAATATAGCGCAGAGGTTTATTTTTTGTTTACATCTCTCCCAACGCCAAAAATATCTTGTGGTTTTATCTTAATCCATGGAGTTTGCTAGTCCTAAAAACCCCAGACCCAAGACATATTGTGCCTCATTAAATACATATTTTAGAGAAAACATATCTATAAGACTACTTTTAGAAACTAGTAGGCTTAGAAACAGCAGCACAGCTTTATGTTTGATAGAATATCTCTAAATAATGCAGTCACTAAATAATGCTAAACTGCCATTTCAATAGTGTAAAGCGTGAATACAGTATAGTTAAATCAAATGATTTACAGGTGACGTCTTCTCTACTTTCCCTAATCTCTGCACACAAACTCACAATGCCCCTCTCACTGCCCCACTACACAATACTAGTGCCCCCTCAGTAATAATTACCAGTTGGAGACCACCATAAAGTAGTGTCTTAATCACTGTGTCAGATTTCTAAGTGAGGCTGGAGGTTTTTAGGGGTATGGGTACACTACAGATACAATATACAGTGTTGCTATTTTTTTCATAAAACTTTTACAACCCCCACAACAGAAAAAGTTCATATATAGTCATTTCCATAATTTTTTGTGCATGATAGTGTCATTGTAATAAGACTATATTATACTTCCATACATAGACCAACATATAACATCCAGATATTTTCTTGACTTTTTATATACTAGTGTTATTGTTATAAGGCCATATTATACCCACCATACATTGCCCAAATTATACCAACATTGAGTAAAAATAATATCTGAAAAATAGTACCATACAGGGCCTAAATGATACTTTCAAATGGTCCAAAGTAAGCTTTAATATAATTCCCAAATTATACCTTCATGCTATTATAAAATAATAGGCCTCCAATATCCAAATTATACTAACATATGAAAAAGTAAAAAGTCCCCTATAAGAAATTACACTAACTATGAAGTGACCATACAACACAAAATGTATAAATACAATAAATATATAAAACTATAACACTGCTGTACAGGCCTTTTCTAAGGCTCTATGTACACTATAGCAAAGTTTTCTTACTCTTCTTATCATACTTCTAGTCTTGTACACCATATGGCTTCTGTACCTGGTACAAGTGTGGACCAGATCCTGCTCATCATTTTGGCCACAGATTATATTTTCCCTATATACAGGTGCATCTCAATAAATTAGAATATCTTTGAAACAATTATTTATTTCAGTAATTAAATTAAAGTGACCTCCTATATTTTCTAGATTCTTTACACACAGAGTGTTCTATTTCAAGTGTTTTATTTCTGTAAATGTTTATTATGGATTACAGGTAATGAAAACCCAAATCTAAGAAAATTAGAATATTGTAAAAAAAAAAGTTCAGTGTTGTAAATTCAGTGTGTCACCTGCCAAGGTTTCCTAAGCCTTTAAATGGTCCCTCAGTCTGGTTCAGTAGGACACACAATCATGGAAGACGCTGATTATGAATTGTATTACTGAATTACGGAAATGAATGAACGTTTCAAAAATATTCTAATTTATTGAGATGCTCCTGTATATGGGTTCATGGACTCATATTATTTGGCTGTGTAGAGAGTCTGTAGTTAGATAGTGTAAGGCTACAAGCATTAAACCGTAGTTGAACAGTGAGCCTGGGGTACAAAATGGACAGGTATAGGACCAGTCCTGGGCACAAAAGAGTGCCACATATGTTGTCATCATCTGCCCCTGACATTTCTTAAATGTTAATAAAGCAATAGCATAAGAAAAGATCTATACAGAGTCCAGTAGAAATGCAGTTGGTTCTCAGTAAAACTGTATGTATGTAGGTTAAGGCAGGAAGAAGAATTTTCCTCCACTAAGTTTGTGGGGGGTTTTTATGTATATTTTTTGTCATTGAAAAATTAAAAATTGAATTAATAATGTAACATTATAACTCCACTTATCATTTTACAATATTAAATGGGTCTATATACATTTACATACTTTTGCATCTTATAACAACAAGTGTATACACTGGCAAACTCTCTGTGGCTTAGATGTGAAGTTGAGCACACTTTGGCGGCTTGGGTCCATACTGTATAGGGTACTGCTACCTTATCAGGTAATAGATCGGGCACAGCAGCTGCCTGTAGATCTCTCATGTACAGGAATGATCTCTATACCTAAAGACAGTAAGATTTACTGGACCTAAGTACTATTCGGTATAGGAGAATCTTTCTTTCACAGGCCATGTGACAGGGCTGGCATCATTTTAGAAATAACCCTAAAACACACTAGACTACCAGGGACAAAGTGCCTAAAATATCCTAGGCGATCAGGAATATTTATTAACCTTTCAACCACCTTGGATTAAAAGGAATACTACAGTATATTTAACCCTAAAATCATAAGTAATGTTATTAAAATCCATGAAGACTGATATCCTGAAATGATTTACCCACTCTAGGCTGATTCGATTTATTTATTTTTGTATTTATTTCTGTTATATAGTACTGATATATCCCATAGCACTGTACAGATATTGCCTCTGTTCACATGAATCCCTGTCCGCAATGAAATTCACAATCTATTTCAGACACACATAAACTAGGGTGAATTTCCTAGGAAGTCAATTAACCTCCCAGTATATTAATCACAATAATGACCTAGGTCTTCTATTAAAGGGGTTGTCTAAGATGATGAAAAACATAGTACCTATATGTGTCTAAATGTTCAGTAGATTATGCCGTCATAGTACAGAAGTAGATATTTTTTATCATTATCTTGCCCAGTTCTGAGTCCCAAACCTGTTATCATTTTGCTAAGGCTGGCTGTGGGCAGGATTACCAATGTAAGGGACTCCTCTTGTCATGATTTCTCTTCACTCTCACAGATATTGTCTCTTTTTATAGCTGTCTGCATGCCCCTATGTAACTAGGTGTTAGGTACTGCTATATGATTGTCTTCACACACAATACAGATCTGCTGCTCAGCATGTCCAACAGATCCTTCCAAAGACAAAGAGGGTAGGAGACCAGTTAGTGTTGAAATTAGGAGACAAGTTATGTGGGGTATCCTACTATACCTATTTCATTGACTGACAGGGAATTGTCCGATATCATTCCCCCCATCCTTGAGTCACATTTAGGAGAGGTAGATTGCCCTCCAAACCTATGGTTACTTGGTAAGACAGAAAACCAGTAGGCACCTTGTAATGTGGCTGTTGTGTACCTTGCCCTTTCATTATGAGATCAAAAACCGTTACGAGTGAAGTTACCCGAAAGGTTTTTAGGATGAAAGATTTTGCCAATTGCAGTATTTTTTGGGATGTTTATTTGTGTACCTGTTCCCTCCAATATATAGGGAAAACCACTATAGGTGGTAGGTCCCTAACATAGGTGATACTAATTTTTCTTTTGGGGCTTTTACTTTAAAGGTTGCTCTGTAATATTTGTTGGGCTCCTTTCAAATTTGATAATACTGTGATAAGGGTATCCTACTACATGGAGGGGAAGATGGGAGATATCCATGACATCAATGACCGAGATTTTACACATACAAAAGATAAACACCACCAGAGACTACATGTGAAACTGGTCATTGCAGCTACAGACAGTACATCGGTAAGTGACTACTGCACATAAGCCATTATCACCCAGTGTATAAAGGTTGGATCTTACTACACATGAAAGAGAAACACCAGGGTGATCTGGAAGTTGTACAACCTTCACCTAGGCGTGGCGACCAGTGTAAGCAGATTTTAACCAAATGGATATATAAGATAAAAACAGTAACCCTTTTGAGACTTAATGTGATTCTTTGATGTACTTGCTTAATTTAACTACGTTTATTCTGTTCACCTTGGATATCTACATATTCTTAACTATGGTACCTCAGTCACAAGGTATTGTATTGTCAGTGCAGTGTCTTAGTTTTAGGACTGTATAGCTGAAACTGACAGAGATATTATTTAAACATTGTATGGCATCATACATTGGCATCCTTTGAGTAGTGTGAAGCGATGTAATTTGGGTTCTGCAAGGCAATATATTATTCTTACTTTGCTATGTGCAGTATATAATTTCAGAAGTGCATGTGATGTAATTTAAGCTCTCTAGTCTTATAAGAAGATTTCTTGGGCACAGAGTGACACAATTGCATCTTTGTATGGCCCTGTTAGGCTGGGTTCACATCTGGGTCAGGTGTCCATCATAGACCCGTCTTAAATTGGCCTCAAGACAGACTTTTGTATCCAGCCATGTCCGTTAAAAATAATGGACATGCAAAGGACACCCGACAGACCTGTTATAGTCAATTATTTTAGAATTGTACAACAATGTATGGCAGTAGTATTTAGCCACTGTATGTAGTTGGTGTTTAGGAGCTGCATGGTTACAGAAAGTAAAGGCCCTATTGGACTGCCCAATTTTCAGGCTAATATCGGCAACAAGCACTCCTAGGAAGGCTCATTGCCCAGCTAATATCCTTGTATAACAGAGGTGCTGATCAGCAGATATTGCCCATGAGTTTTTATTTTTAGTGTAAATAAAGTAGTGGATTTATGGGGCTGACCATCTAATGTATAGATGTACCAAGTCTTTTCCTGCTCTGGCTGCCCCAAGCAGACATTTCTAAAGGGGTTGTCTTAACCAGACAACCACTCTAACACAAGATGTAAGGTGGGAAGGAGGCTAGAATATGAAGAGGGACATGATGGTAATACATGATCACAGACCTCAGCACTTAACAGTTTAGTGAACATCAGAGCTCAGCTCAGCTCTGTGAAATTGTTCCTATAGAAACAGCCTTGAGACTGGAATTACTTTTGTGGAGGAGGATTTTTTTCTCATGTTAATTTTCATTCTGCTTTATCTTCTCTTGGCCATTGAACAACAAATTAGATTCTGCTTGTTAGAAAGGAAACTTAGAATGATTCTCTGTAAATAGCGGTCTCCACTCCATTGTCTCTGGTAACATGTGTTTGCTATTCATAAGCATTGGAACAGGGTTGTACCTTTCCCATGTCAAACCGCTGAGCTGGTTTTCAATCATTGTGCAGTCTAATAAAAAAAAATCCCTTCCTTACAATAGCTATGGTTCTTGCTAGGAAACCAGGCCATAAAGTAGCCCAGAATCAAATCTATTCTATTCACACAGGCCCACATTTACATGCAGTATATTAAAGAATCTGTTTCATTTACCTCAAGTGAGGTAATGTTTTTTTCCACTAATTTGGAGTGCTGTCCATTTGTTCATACATACACACACACACTTTTATATATATATATATATATATATATATATATATATATATATATCCAGACATTGCAATCACTTTAATTCCGTGGTCCCTGCAGCTAAGAACAGATCCCAGTGTTGAGATTAAAGGTTCCACTTAGACAACACCTTCAGGAGACAGCATTTCACATTTATATTAAGTAGAGTTAGTTCCTTGAAGAGGATGCTTGGAAACCTTGAAGGGATCAGTGACAATAGGCTGATCACAATCTGTCAGTTGTAATCTGGGCAGAAGTGTTCAGTTTCCCTGCAGCGCCTCCAAAAGGGAAAATTAAGCATTACATGGAGCCCATTCAAATCAATGGGTTTTCTGTGTTATACAGCTCCAACAAACACTACTCTGATGCAGACTTGAAGTGCTAGTACCACTCAGAGGCAGTAGTAAATGTCATTTCTTTATTGTTTCTTCACAACAATAAATTGCAGAGAAATGGAGAGAGAAAAGGAATAACAAGTCATTAGTCAATCAGAGGGCTCAAATACATTGAAAACCAATACATGTGAAAATCCCCATGTGAGTCCGCTGGGTTAATTTAAAAATCCAATACATTACATTCAATTTTATATCCAAAATTTATCAAACACAACGTCAGAGATTTGCTCTATTGGTATGTGATTGTAAAAAGGGAAAAGTCACGTTTTTTGGTTCACGTTCATGTCTGGATATGCTGGGGAGAATTTATAAAAAAAAATGGTACAGAGGGGTGATGTTGTGGTGTATATTTGGCACAAAGCTCATTCTTGCACCAAATGTGCATCACTTTTCCTGTTCTGTGCCTCACTCAACACTTTCCACAAAGGTGGAGAGACTGGGACAGGGAAGCCTCGGCATGACATTTTTATTATAATTCACATCAGTTTTCTGGCATGAGTTTATACAGAAAATCTATGCAAATTCGTGACTGGTGTGCATTTCCATTCTGATGCACGGGCGTGCGCCCAATTTATGAAAAGACAGAAGCCTCTTGATAAACCAGGCGTACTTTTGCCTGTCAGGCCTTTTTTTAGGACTGTTGTACGAAACACCAGTCCTAATATACCTACCCCACTGTGTTCAGTTTGCAATGTCATTTTATATATTGGAGTCCACAAGAACACT
The DNA here is from genome assembly GCA_947044405.1 of Leptodactylus fallax. NCBI lineage: Eukaryota > Metazoa > Chordata > Amphibia > Anura > Leptodactylidae > Leptodactylus > Leptodactylus fallax. The sequence continues at coordinate 2,050,235 of CAMRHE010000094.1, forward strand.
TAAAACAAATAAATCCAATATGATGAGTAGCAGCTTTTAAAGAAATTTAGCGAAAATAATTTTTCATAAAATTACATGAAAGGGAGAAGGTATTGTCTTCGACAGTTAGACAGCAGTTACATCTCTTGTGCTGATAACTCAGGCTACTCTTCAGATTAGGGAACGTCATATGACCTGTCGGATGTGTTATAGCTTTCCTTCAGAATTTACTGAAGTAGCCTTAGCGCTATAGAAAATGAATATAGGGTGTACTGGAATGACATCATTGAGAAAAGGATCATTGGTCAGAATAGATCCTGAATGGTCCTAGGATGTTAATAATGTTACGATTGACATTTCACGCAATAAAACTGACTTCTAACCGTAACATAGGCAGGTTGTCAGGGGCGCCCACATGTTGCGGGACAGCAAACCATTACCCTAAGTCACACTGGTGATAGAGCTAATAATGCATTATTATTAATATTATTAACATTATCGGTATTAGGCTGTGTCCACATCTGAAATGGAAGCTCTTTATGCGGCTTTCACATCGCAGTATTTTGTATCAGTTTAACTTATGTGCTGGGAAAGCAACTAGCATCCATGCATAGGTATTAAAAAGTGCATATGATATATATGGTATGCATATGGAATATGTTTTTTTTTAACTAGAAGCAACTGTATGGAATAGCGCTGCCTTTGGTTAAAAAAAAAAATGAAATACTGTGATGTGAAAGCAGCCTTAGAAGCTTCAGTTTCAGGTCAAAAAATCTGTCCAAAATAGTGCAGCATGTTGTGCAATTTTGTCCAGTAAAAATGGTGGGCTCCCTATCATAATAATGCTACACCCCTACATATTTTATGCAGGACCACTACACTGACGCCATCTAGTGGCATGATTGTACATGATGTTTTGTGGGTAAAAAAAACAACCCACAATAGATAAAAATACAAACCCCATACCCCCAAATAAGGTACAGACTAGAAGTTTTGTTTCGGGCTCAGGTGGCTCAGGTCCAAAATTTGATTTGGGTTAAACAAATTCGGAACGAACCACAATTTAAAGTGGATTATTACATAGTGTAGAACACACTCAGGGCTACTAGGAACCTTTTCTACCTAATTTCTAGCTCTCTGAGGCTAACACAGCCGATGTTATGTCAAAGTGACATTATTATACTCTGGGGTCTCTTCAGGCCCCAGAGTATAGTAGGTGGAGGCCCAGGGGAGGTGGAAAAATAAAAAAATATTTAAACTCACCTTCCATTACCTCTTTTGGGCTTTCTCACAGCGTCCGGCACTCTTCTGGTGACTCGTCATGATGCTCAACATACCCATGTCACCGCTGAGGCCCAATCACAGGAAGGTGAGTATACATTTTTTTATTTTTTCCACCTCCCCTGGGCCTTCACCATTATACTCTGGGATCTGAAGAAATCCCAGAGTATAATATGAAAGCCATTTTAGTTTTTCCAGGACAAATCTCCATTTGTTCGGTTTTATTAAAAAAAAAAACAAAAAAAAAAAACAATTTAGAATATTCCTGTCAAATTCTTCTCAGTATGAATCACGAATCGGGTTTACCAATTTCTAGTATAGACCCTACACCAAAATAAATTCAGGCTCCAAAATAAAAGTACATATGAACCACATACCAAGTATGTATAGAGAGGAAGGAAGTGGTACTGTGGACCATCCATACCGTATATAAAGGATAAAAGCAGATACTGAGAATTACATCCAGCATCCAGTGTCTATACAGTCAATGGGAATGGTACTGTGCAGTGTCTATGCAGGGCACTGGAAATGGAAATAGTGTTGTGCAGTGTCTATACAGGGCATTGGCAATGGAAGTGGTACTGTGCAATGTCTATACAGGGCACTGGAAATGGAAGTGGTACTGTGCAATGTCTATACAGGGCACTGGAAATGGAAGTGGTACTGTGCAATGTCTATACAGGGCACTGGAAATGGAAGTGGTGCTGTGCAGTGTCTATACTTGGCATTGGCAATGGGAGTGGTACTGTGCAGTGTCTATACAGGGCATTGGCAATGGAAGTGGTACTGCCCAGTGTCTATACAGGGCAATGGAAGTATTAATGAGGAGTCTTTGAGGCAGCTTTGGCAGCATCATACTTCGCAATCTCAGCACTCACTTTCACAACACTTCAAACTTACCCTACTTAGGGTGGGTTCACACTTGCGCCAGAGTCCGTCCACCACGAATCCGTCTGAAAATCTCGGGAAATCTCTGCATGTCCGACTTTGTTTCCAGCGAAAAAAAAACTGGATTTGCGACACAGAGGGTGTAAGCGCACACCCGCGCATTGCTTTAAAAACCCATTCAAATGAAACGGATTTCAAGCAATACGTCGCTAACCTTTCGCTATCCAGTCCCTATACAGTTTTCTGAGATTATCAGTCGGATTCGCGGCGGACAGACTCTGGCACAAGTGTGAACCCACCCTTAGACTTTTTCTTCTCCAGTGTCCAGAAGCTTTTTGTTGCTGTGACTGGAGGACCTTTCAGTCCTCCCATGGTCTTGTTACAGTACCAAGCATACAGAGCCTCCTGCATACAGCTGTTTGAAGTGACCCTCCCCCAACCCTCATTTTCTCTTCATTACACACAAGCGTATACACTATACACAGTGAGAAGCAGGGTACAGCTCTCAGAGATGCAAGGGAAAGAATAAAGAAATGCACAATTTCACAGAAAGGAGCCAAAATTTGTTAATAAAGTATATTACAAAATTTACTAATGATACAAATTCTGCCAGAAAATCAAAAGTTGTTCAAAACTTTTGATAGGTTTTAGGCTGAAGCCCAACATTGCAAAAATGCAGCATTCTGCAAAAAAAAAACACTGCATTTTACAGTACCTGCAAAGTGAATGGGATTCTGGCTAATCCACATTGGAGAAAAAAAAGCAGTGAAAATCTGTTTTTTCAAAAATGCTCACGTTTTTGAAAATTACAGCATGTCAATTATACCTGCGGAAATGCTGGCGTTTTCCATATAGGTATAATAAGGGCAGAAAGTCCACAGAGGAAAACTCTGTGAAAATGCAATGAAAATCTCTGTGGGAAAAAACGTGATGCTTTTCCGCTGCGTTTTTTCCACAGAGTTTATTTGCTGCATTTTGCTACATGGGGTCTTTGCCTTAAAGGGGTTTTTGGTAAATTATTGGTAACCTATCATTAGAATAGTTTATCAGAATCAGTTCAGTGTGGGTAATACCCAAGACCCCCATGAATCAGTTGTTCTCAGCAGCTGATACACAGAGAATGGAGTAGGAAGTAGACAGCTCCATTCTCTGTTTAGTGGCTGGACCACATTACTGCAGCTTATGCCCTATTCAAATGAATGCGAGCTGATCTGCAGTACCTAGCCTGGCCAATACACAGAGAACAGAGCTGTCTACTTCCTGCTCCATTCTCTGTTCATCAGTTGCTGAGAACAGCTGATTGACGGGAGTGCCGGTGTCAGACGCCCACTGATCTGAAACTAATGACCTATCCTAAGTTAGATGGGTAGGAGGAAATCCGAAAAAAGGAGGTATGTAGGATACACTTCAGCCCCTACAGCCTTTAGCTCTAGGCTGCATACCTAAACTCCTCCCTCCTGTGGGCAGTACTTGCCATCTATACCTATATATACCCTCTAGCAAGCAGTCCCCCCATACACTTCAGCTCCTACAGCCTTTAGCTCCAGGCTGTCTCATATACACTTGATAAAGAGGACTCGTTGTGTGATATTGAGTTTAATAAAGCATCTTGAGTGAAGTGTGGTCTACATACCTCCTTTTTTCGGATTTCCTCCTACCCATCTACCGTATATACTGGCGTATAAGACGACTTTTTAACCCCTTAAAATAATGGCTACAGTGGGGGTCGTCTTATACGCCGGATATACGGGGGCCGCACTGTGTGAGGTGTTTTTTTCCCCGTCAGCGCGTAGAGAGCCGCTTCCTGGGACCGCCGCGCATGCGCGGCAATCCGCCTCTCACAGTCATTAGAAGAGGCTTAGTACGCGCTGACGGGGCGGCGCGCTGTATGCTAATGCAGCCGCCCCGTCACAGCGGTCGGCGTCACAGAGCTGGGGGTCACAGGCGGCACTTACAGAAGCATGTCGGATCTTCATTAATATCACAGCATGGATGCGAGGGGAAAGCTGGCGGTGCAGTAACGCCAGATTCCCCTCGCATCCATGCTGTGATATTAATGAAGAGCTTAGCTTTACCGTACATGTTTGAAACAACCTTATGTTTATAAGTGACAGTTTTGCTGCTATATACAGTACCTGCATGTCATATGCATTTGAATTAAAATTAACATGTTGAAATCAAAGCAGACTTTTTTTTCATTTGGGAGAGGGGTAGTCTTATACAGTGAGTATATACCAAATTCTATATTTTTAGGGCAGAAGTTGGGGGTCGTCTTATACGCCCAGTCGTCTTATACGCCGGCATATACGGTATTTGCTGCCTGGATCCTACATATCGTGACGTATATTGGACCAGTCCACTTTATCATTTGTAATAAAATTTTTCAACAAGGTGAGAGTCCATCAATACCGGTGTTCTAAATTCACAGAATTATCATCGCAGGAGCGGACCAATTGAGGGGACATTGGCATACACCAGACCCCATCAATTGTATGCTCGTATACTGTGAACTCACACCCTACGTTCATCCACCAACTCTCAACCTCTAATAGTGGACACGTCCTAGTCACCCTATATATTCCATCCTTATAACACAATTTCATTGTGTCATTCACTACTATTATCACCATAACTTTTTGTAAAACAATATTACCCTATGTGCCGCTTGGCGTTGTTGTTTTTGTTTCTCTGCTAAAGCCTATCCTAAGTTAGGTCATCAATAATTTCAGCCCAGAAACCCCTTTAAAGGGATTGTCCGGACTAAAATATTGATAGTCTATCTTAAGAATTGGTCTACATCTATGGGGGTCTTTAGAATTCACTTATAGGTTATAATAAAAAGGATTTTTTATTTTTATAATAGACAACTGCTTTTTATAGAATAAGACTTTTTACTGAAAATTACATTGTGTTGCTGTTGTTATATTGCTTTGAAGATTTGGATTATTGCCATGTTTCTTTAATTTGTCTAATACACATTAGTTTGGTGTATGGTTTCATTAATGTTATTTTCATGTTTTTAACTTTATTTCAGAATACTCTAAGAAAGGGTTTTGAAATATTATGGAAGAGACCTGGTCCCGACATGGGCAGCCCTAAAGAACCTCAGAGATTGCAACTGTCAAGACCAGATGGTGCCAGTGAGAACATTTCCCTGCGTTCTCCTATTTCCTCAAGAATATGGCAGGCTGAAGATCCTACACGCAATTCAGGATTTGATGGAGAGGACCTTTGTATGAGGAACTTCTGTGTCAGTGTACATGGAGATCATGAACTTATGGAAGGAAGTTTCAGCTTTGACACAGATGCAGATGACATATTGGAAGTACATAGAGACTTTTCTGTGGATGCTGATGGTGCGTATTCTTTTCATGAAGTTAGGGAAGATCAAAGTTCATCTAAGCAAGGAGACTGGAACTTTAAGTCTGATGTTCCACAGAGAGAAGCATGCTCTAAGCAATCCCTGGAAGGGAGCTCAAATATTGCCCCTGTGTCAGATGGAAAAGAGAAAGACTTAAGTAACTCAGAGAACATAATGGATAGGCGGGGACAAATATTGAATGTCCCCAGTGATACAGTTTCCAAAGTTCATAACATGCAGGGGGAAACATCAGACAGAGAGAAAGAAAATGTGAATGGAAAACTTGAATCAATACAGCTTGCCAGCCATCTTGAGAATCAAGCAGCAGAATGTAAGGAGTTTTCCAATGGAGAAGCGAGTACAAAAACATATGCATCCAACTTGTTGCCTTCAAGTTCAGGCAGTGAACCAGAAGAAAAACAGTATAGATCTATTGCAATAAGCCCTATAATTCCCCCAGACGGAAGTTCATCTTTCACTTTTCAGACTGGTATAACACCATTTGCTAAACATTCTTGTGGAAAAGACATTGCTGGCAAGAATGATGATCTACCAAAAACCTATTCATGTGAACTCACTCCTGCTGAAGGTGAAGCTGAAGCAAAAGTACAATACAGGTCTGTGGCGGTCAGTCCCATTATACCCCCAGGGGAAACATCATTATTCCCATTTCATAAGGATCAGGCGCCAAAGGAAATAAAAGGTTGTTGCTCAAATGAAACTACAGACACTGGAAGAAAACAGAGGCTCAGTGATGGGACTGAAACCAAAGTAGAGTATAAATCAGTAGCAGTGAGTCCAATTATTCCACCAGAAGGGTCTTCTTCATTTCCATTCCATTCAATAAGAACTGTTCCTGGCAACACAGTAGGGGAACAGGAAGCCCAGAGTAAAGAATTACTCCCAAAAACATATTCTGTAGAGCTGACACCACCTAATTATGATGTAGGCACTCAGGCGGACTCCAGGGCAGAGTGTGTTTCAGTGGCTGTAAGTCCAATTATACCGCCAGATGGGCCCTCTTCATTCATTTTCCAGCCAGATCTACTGAATAGAATTGGTGGAGAGAAATATGATAATGTCAGCACACAGGGTGGCCCAAGAGTACAGTATGTATCCGTGGCCATCAGTCCCATTGTGCTTCCAGGTGGATCGTCCTCTTTTACATTCATAGCAGAAAATAATGCTACAGAGCCAAACAAAGACATAAAAACTACAGATAACCTTCCCAAAACATACTCCTTTGAGCTGACTCCTCCTGATGATGAACCTAGTACTAGTACCAGAGAATATAAATCTGTGGCAGTCAGTCCTATAATACCCCCTGATGAAGTCTCTTTTTCTTTCCAAACTGACAAAAGAAAGGAATCAAGCTCTTTAGATGTGTTTTCTAAGACATGTTCAATTGAACTAACACCACCAAATCAAGATGTTGGGACACAAGCTGACAAAGTGGAATGTGTGTCAGCAGCCGTGAGCCCCATTGTTTTTCCAAAGGGATCTTCATCTTTTCCTTTCCAAGAGGAACAAATTGCTTTGCACCATGACCAGACACACAAGCTGGATTCCTGCAGTATAAGTGCCATTCCCAATAGGGAACCAACAATATATCATGATATAGGGGTCCAAGTTGATACTACAGTACAGTGTGCTTCAATAGCTGTCAGTCCCATGGTACCACTACAAGGATCATGTTCTTTTGTGTTCCATACAGAGGATGGCAACCAAGCCTCTACAATATGTTCACAGGTTCAAGAAAAACCTGAGATGAAGGATGCAGAGCTGCAAGTATCCTTTCCAGTTGAAACAAGATCTATTGCAACTGACCCAATGACACCCAAAGGGAAATCGCCACAGGCTTCCTATCCTGAAGTCAAAGTAAAAGAAGCAAAGGCAGATCATCCAGAACCTGTGCGAGAGGTCAGTTGGGATGAGAAAGGTATGACCTGGGAAGTGTATGGAGCATCAATGGAAGTTGAAGTTTTGGGGATGGCCATACAGAAGCACCTAGAAAAGCAAATTGAGGAGCATGGAAGACAGAAGGTGATGACTCCTCAAAACACAGGTAGAGGTAGTTCTGTTCGAGGTGCTGTTGTAAAAAATGAGAGCAAAAAAAGACAGCCTGGTGCTTTCCGCACTTTTTTTTCGAAGACGACCCCGTTGCTGTTCTCGTGCTGGACCAACTGCAGAGTGAAGAAATAAGCCATTTAAACCCTTAAAGGAGAGAGAGGAGGAATTGTTTACTAGGAAATTGAAAGCAAAATATTGGTTGAAAATGAGAATAGGCAGAAACTTCTAATAGAGAGGAAATATGGATTCTCCAAGTGACAGTTCTCGTCTTAAGAGCTCAGTGGTTGGATTTAAGATGATTTCAATTTTCTTTTAATGGAAAGATAAGCGTGTGTTACTTTTCTAATGTCAAAATCTGTTTTTTTTTGATTATAGGATAGGACAAGGGCAATGTAAAGTGTTATTTAAAGTGTTATACAATGTAACATTGCGTCTTTCTGCACTAATACCCTTAACACATTACTGTCCCAAATAGCAGAGCATTTAGCAATGGATGGGCTTGAGTAAGAAGTTATAGGTGATGGTGCGTTACACATGGTGCAAGAGTTCAGTAAAGGTTATGGTGGTACCTTTGACTTTACCTATTTATATAGGATGATTTCCTTTTATATTAGCAGAGTCATAAATTATAGGACTGGGTCAGAAATATTGTTCTATAATGTAAAAGACAGAGCTATATATTGACCAAGTGGACCATGTACAAAGATATACTTGGTTCTTGGAAATAGGGATAAACAACCTTGTAATTCATTTATCAAAAATTGCTAAATTAAAAACTGTTGTTTTTGCCCATAGCAACCAATCACAGCGCAGATTTAACTCTTCCAGGACAATCTGAGAAATGGGCTCTGATTGGTTGCACAGGGCCAGATTTTCTTTCTAGACAGTTTGATAAATGAAGCCCACTTGGACTTACAGCACTCCTAGACTGAATAGTGAATACTATTCGACAGATTTAGCATTCATTAAAGTAGTCACCGCAGCACTATACTATTTAAGAGTGCACTACGTGTTCACGCTATGTGAATATCACACAACATTGTGTAGCAAGCCAGCAATTGCTTTAACAAATGCTACATCTGTATATTAAAGCTATTGGCTTATTGAGAGCTGTTGTTCAGTGGTCATTTCAACCCAACCTATAATGTTAGTAAATGATCTTTTGACTGTGTATAATATGTTAGTTTTTTGTTAAGCATGTAGCATATGCCAGATATAACATAATAACTGTGACATGGGCGCTTGCTACAGACATGTTCCCTGGTTTTAAATCACCATTTAAAATATTTGCTGATATTTTCTGCTCTCTTTTTCTCCTTGTTACCATGGAAATCGGCTTCTGCAAGTAACCATAGTTGTGTATATTGTGGAAGGAACTTGTATTCAGAACAAACATGTCCACTTCTATGCAGATGCTTACAAAAAGAGTTTACATATATTTATAAAAGAAACATGTAAAAAAAAAAATAATTAAAGCAACATTTCTGCTATTACAATGTAAAGTGCTACTGTCTGTATTCAAGTGTACAGATTGTATGCTTATTTTATGCTTATTTGTCAGATCTGAAGTCCCTGCTACTGTATAGTCAGAGACTAGAGACTATATGATTCCTGACAGCTTGTAGTGTGCAGCGCAGAGAGATAGTACACATGACTGGCCATACATGCCATGTAACATGATTGCAGCCATTTTGCTATATGATGCTCCCTTTGTTCCTCATGTCTGTCAGTTAGATGGCATCACTTCCAGCCCGAGTAGATCTTACTGTAGTAGTCACAGACAACAATTTTATATAGGTTCATGGGACGGAATAGGGCAGGGAGGCCTGACCGCTGAAGCCTAAGGCAAAGGCCCCACGTTGCAGAAACGCAGCATTTTTTGTTGCAGATTTTGCTGCGTTTTTTTAAACAAAGGGAGGAGTGGATTTAACAGAAAGCAAACCTCTAAATGCTTTATTTATATTTTCCTTTCCTTTTCAAGCCACTCCTGACTTTGGCTCAAAAAACTGCAGAAAAATCAGCAACAAAAAACACTGCATTTCCGCAAAATGGGGCCTTAGCCTAAGGCAGTCATAGAAGATGACTCCCAGTCCTGGGCTAACTTTAAGGAGAACCAGGCACAGGTGAACCAGGAGATGAGAATTAGACTTTAATATTTCTCCCATGGTTAAGGGAAGCATTTCTCATAATTTAAGGAGATCAGTCTAATGCTATTTAAAAAGAACCCCCCATATTTAAAATGCAGTTCATACTACAGGCGGTGTATGATAGAGCAAGAGCGGCTACAAGAAAAGATTCAGTATTCAGAATACCATGCAATTTATTGATCTAAATATCTGCCCATTCTGAATTTAGGAGTCTAGGAGAAGGTTCTAATCCATGACTGACTGACAGCCTGTATAAGGTTACATACAGATGCAAAAATTGTAGCAGCACTCTGCACACAGCGCCAGCACATATAAAAAATAGAGGTCAAAATTGCATTACTGCTATTGTTAAAAGCAACTAAAATCAACTTTTGCTGCGGGACTCCACGTGGGGCCTTAGCCTAAAATAGCCTAAGTATGGTTGCAGACGACCGTGCTGCAACTGGCCTGCCATGATTTAAAAGCACTGGGATGCACACGGGGGACACAGGGATGTCCCCATGTGCCGCCCGCGCACGGGCCGTGCTTCCGCGGCTCCTTTCCTTAAATGAAAATCACAGTCGTGTGTACTGGCCCATAGAAAGAATGCTCGTGAAATACACGGATAGCACACTGACTCACAGCACGGTCATCTGCAATGGGCCTTAGGCAGATGGGAAATTGAAAGGCATACTCTATTCCAATTCAAAAGACCTGTGCAATTAAAGAGTGTGCAAGTCCAATTGTGGAGGGAGCCACCCCCTTTGCAATACACACACAAAAAGAATTCAAACAGCACACCCCCATATGAACAGGTGCAAGCTACTATTGCATTATAACAAATGCAAAAATTGCAGCTGCAGTCTGGACATAGCTCCAGGACATATACAGAGATAGCTATCAGTCACAGATTAGGGAGCTTCCACCAGGCTCCTAAATTCAGAATGAGCAGAGATTTAGATCAATACATGACATTGACTTTTTTTTCTGCCAAATTATATATTAAACAGCCCAGCTCCTGCTACTCTATAACATGCTGCCAGAATGGGCAGCATTTTCAATGTAACAGGCTTTCTCGAAAGAGGACCCGCTTAATTGTAAACTGGTTATATTTACAATAAAGTAATCCCTTTTTCTTTCCTTGATTTAGTAAGAATCTATTTAGAGCTATGGTCACATAGTGCAGTTTTGGTCTAGTCTTTATATGCTTACATAGGAATATCACTTGTCTTAGAATCAGTTGTGTAGTTCAGTTCAGCATAAAATATTGACATCATAGGTTTGCAATAATTTTGTATTGATTGATTAATGCTGGTAAATTTCTACCCCAATGAGCATTCTAAACATGCATGTTCACTGATACAAATACTAAGGGTGCACATATAAAGAGAACTGTTCACCACCTCCACCAAATCCAGTTCTGCATTCTGTAATAGTTGCCTCTCCAGTGAATCTGGCACAATTGGCATTTTTTTCTCTAGACCCCACAAGCAATCAATGTACATTTGGTGCCTCTTCTGCCAGTTAGGCTCTGCACTGTCAACAGGGTGCTCCCAGGCATGAGTAGGCAAGGGTAAATGAGTCTGAATTCTCGGATACTGTCTGCCTTTGACTGGACAATAGTTCAGTATCACACCCCATTGTTTGTTCCTCCCTGAGACCACCCCCTTGACAGTGCAGAGCCTAATCGGCATTGGCACATCAAGAACAATGGTGGCTAGAGAAAAAAACACAATTGTGTCAGAATCAAAGGAGTAGCACCAACAGATTTGTCAAATGGAGATTAACTTTTTTTTTTATGTACAGTGCTGTGCAACAGTTTAAAGCAAGTGTATGGGGAAAATGGTGCAAAGTAAGAATGCTTAAAAAATAGAAATGTTAATAGTTTTTTAACTTTAAAATGGAAAGTGAATGAACAATAGACAGATCTAAATCAAAGCAATATTTTGTGTGATTACCCTTAGCCTACAAAACAGCATCTATCCTTATAGGTACAAAGGCACACAGTTTTTGAAGGTACTTGGCAGGGAGGTTGTTCCAAACATCTTGGAGAACTAAGCACAGATCTGTAGATATAGGCTTGCCCCAATCCTTCTATCTCTTCATTTAATCCCAGACAGACCTGACAATGTTGAGATCAGGGCTCTGTGTGGGCCATATCCTCACTTCCAGGATTCCTTGTTTTTTATGGTAAATATAGTTCTTAAATGACACTGGCTGTAAGTTTGGATTTATTGTCCTGCTGAAGAATAAATTTTGGTTCGGTGAACAAACTGCCTTCTGTTACAGACAAATATTTCCCATTTAGACTCATCAGTCCAGAGCACCTGCTAACATGTTTCTACCCCCAGTTCCTATGTTTTTGTGCATAGCTGAGGCATTTGGCCTTGTTTCCATGTTGAAAGTATGGCTTTTTACCCACACTTCTTTGATGAAAACCTCTTCTTGCCAGACTTCTCTGAACAGTAGATGAGTTTTACCAGGCACCCACTGGCTTCTGCCCAGGCACTGCTGGGCATTTTATGATTTCAGAGGGAAGTAAGCATGATATGTCTTTCATCTGCTGCACTAAGATTGTGGGGGTTATTTATCAAATGTGCCTCATTTCACTGAAATTTTGCGCAGTTGCGCCTTTTGTGCGCCCTTTCAATTTCTGGCATGATTAAGTAATTAGGCGCAAGCTGTTAATAAATTCCATGTACATGTCCTCGCCATGTGTCTTGTGCCTATTTTTTGTGCCTACATAATAAATATGGAGCAGACAGAGAACAGAATGGTATTTTAAGAAGCAGAAACAAGTGACTTCTCTGGATCTGCAAAGATGGCTTCAAATACTTTCAGCTTGTCCAATGAAGGGAGCTTCTCTGATTTTTCTGTCTCAGAGCAAACTTTGCCCACCAAATCAAAAATGAAAAATAATTTCTTAAAAGAAGAGTGTGGCCAGGTCCGCGCCCCCTCTGCCCCCCACTGCTCTGCATTCTTGATGCAGCCTGCAGCCATGTAGTTATGCATTTGAGTTGGCAATCCATTTTAGGATTTGACACAAGTAATTGAATATGATTTATAAAATTGTTTGAAATGTTAAGTCTGCTAACTTTGCATAGTTTTGTGTGTGTCTTATACTTGTACAGTTGTGTCCTGTAGTCTGCACTGTTTTGTATGTGACTCCCAGAGTGCAGTGATTTTGCGCCTATTTATGCGCCATTTTAAAAAAGACACAAATAATAAATCCCACGAACACATGCTCGCCTAGCCAGCCACGCCTACTTTTCTTGACAAAATCTCAAAATTTTGGATAGGGAATTGTCATGTAGAAAAAAGGCGCAAGCACTTCATAAATCCGGCGTAATGGCGAAAAAGGTGCAAGAAAGGTGCAGCTCACGGCAAAATCAGGGGCAAACACATTAATAAATGTGCCCCTGCGTGGTTGACCTCTGCGTCTATGATCCTCCAGATTTCCAGTTTCTTGGAGCTTCTTCCAAAAACTTTAACAACACATCTTGAAACCAAAGTCTGGTGTAAGATCTTTGCCTGGGAGAGACCTTGCTAATGCAATATTGCAGCTTGTGTCTTATTGCTGTGCTCAGCTTTGCCATGTTATGAAACTGTCTTCCCCAACCTCACCTTTGTAGCAGAGTTTGGATTTTGTGCACCCAATTTTAAGCCTGCAACACAGATGTTTCTGGTTCTTTTGTTGACTGGGTTTTAACCTTCATAAGACAATGATGATCATTACCACCTATTTGGTATAATCGGATAATCAGACACCTGACTATAATTCTACAAAATCTCTGACTGTCTGCAAGCATACCTAGAAGAACTGATGCCATTTTAGAGGCAAAGGGCAGTCACACCAAATATTGATGCAATTTAGATTTCTCTTTTGTTCATTCACAATTGACAAAAATAAACTATTAACACTTCTATTTTTTAAAGCATTCTTACTTTACAGTATTTTCCCACACCTACCTAAAAAATTTGCATAGTGCTACAAATAGAGGTGTTGCTTACCTCACATTTGGTTAAGGATCTCCTATTTCTCATGCAACCAATCCAATCCAATAGCACAACATGCTAGTAAAACCATTGACAAGGTCCAAATCGCAACAAAACCACTGGGTGGCCACAAAAAAAGACACACTTAGGTTAGATATCTCAGGATAGAGTACAATGATAGTTTGAAAAGTGGGTCATCTCATAGACACACATATCTGGAAATGTCCAGCCAATTGAAAAAGTAAGGGAAGACACATATTTATGTTAAAGAAATCTTGTTTATCTCTTTTACAACAGCATGACTGAAATGTGTTAGTAAATTTTAGTCCCATTGAGGGCAGAGTTAAAGCAAGCACGATGCAGAGTATGGAAATTGTAGGCCATTTCCGAAATTGCTCATATGTTCCATTTCTAAAATCATAAATAACGTCCCCTGATCTGGACATGATAAACATATGGAACATTATAGTCTTGAAAGAATGCAGATGGAAATATTGAAAGCTATGGCCGCAAATGACCTCAGACCTCTAAAGGGTGTGTCTATTTTAGAATACACGAACCTGAGGGGTGTCAGTCAAGCGAGAAAGGGGCCAACCAGCCTGACTGTTCATGAGAGCTGGACCACAACTTTTCGTGATAGTTTGCATATAGGGCACACCAGGTTTACATTAGTGTCGTAATGGCATGACTACTATTCCATGGTATTCTACATTGAAGTGCTTTCCTACTAAATGATATTATAAAGTGTAGCTTACAATCTTTGCTTTACCTAATGTCCACTGCAAAAACTCTCAGAATCTTGAACCAGATGCATAGGGATTTTGGTATATGTGATGCAGAGGTAGCAGACACGGGGACCCTGGAGCATTATAAATGACACATAATTGTTAGGGGCCCTGTTACAGATTTTTCGATGGGGCCTAGAATTATCCAGTTATGCCTCTGTAGGTTAATGTAGTCTACCCTCATCATCAGAGCTGATTCTTAGGTATACAGCTAGATGAAACAGGATGCCAGGCAGTTCTATAATGACAGCTGAAAATGAGAAAGGAGGATCAAAAAGTCAAAAATGTTTGAAACCTCCAGTTTATGAAAGATGGAGTATTCGTAGCCCGGAAACACTACTGATTCTATTTACTATTGGGGTAGAATAAAGTTACACCCAAGTGCAAGGATGGATGCGATATCTATATCCCTGTGTAAGTACTGCTGTAAATAGTGCAAAAAGAGATTTCTACTTCTCACAGTCATTTCACAATCCTATAGACTGCAATATTGAGATTTCTGGGCTATAGGAAATGAAGAGGAATCCGAGAAATAAAACTGTGAAGATAAATACTTTACTTTTATCAGCATTTATGTTTGGACTGAGGTCATGCTGATATTGCTGGCCTTTTTTGTTATATCTCAGGAACTGGGCAGATGTATTAAGTGTATTACTGGACAACAAAGTTAGTATAGTAGTTACTGATCAAACCAGAGTTACAGAAACTGTGCTGTAAATATAGGTCAAAAACTAAATGGAATCTAGCTATAGTGCAGCTAAGCACAATGAGTGTACCCCAGAACCTGATCATGTCATTTATATTACATAGGCCTCTTATGTCTCCTACACTTGGGTTCCTCTTATGTTTTTTTACTAATCCCAGTGGATGCTTGGCACACTTGCTATCCATGGAAGAGGTGGTTTCATTAGGGAGTAAATGATGAACCCATCGGGTAGACACAGCTTTTTTATATTTTGATGTGATTTGTTTCTTCTGCTATATCTTGTATCAATCCTGCAGCCTCTCCTAATACATGACATCAGTCGGTACCTGTCACTGGAGAAGATGGCGGATGCAAGGAGAGGTAAAAGGTTTGGTGACACTATAGCAGCCATGTTAAACTCAATGTAAATACCAGTCTTAAGAGCATGGAGTTTGAGGTGAGCTATTTGCTGGAAGTACTATTACCTCAGACCATGAACAGTGAAAGAGTTTTCCTCTTGTACATAGCTGTCATTCACAAGTTCAGTATTGCTCTGCACTCCTGAGTAGTCTGCGAGCTTTGCATGTATGCCATTCTGCCCACGGGCTTGCAATATTATGTTGCATAGGAGCAGTATGACATTTTCACACAAGTGATTATGTCTTATATAGTTTAATGTATATAATATCAGAGACAGACAATCAGGGGTGGGGGGGGTCACCTATCTGAGACACATGGGTGGTCAAACTCTAATGTGCCTCTTTGTTTTAACCGATCAGGTAACATAATGCAAAACATCAACAGGTTTAGCTCATAAGAAGTTGTAAAGTGTCCTTACAATACAACATGAGAAGGAACCATCAACGCCTTGGGTCCTAGTGATAAGGTTCTGCACTAACGTTAAATGTATGTTTATTGCTACTTGGAATCTAAGGAAACAATGAAATTTATGAAGACAAGTCATTAGTTCCATCTTATAACAAAGATTAATTTACTAGCTAAATGTTCCATACTGAGAGTGTCCCCTCCCTATTAGTTCATGGGGCATGAGCAAAGCACAAGTTTTTTTCCATGAACAATATTGTATGAAGGTGTTAATGTGGTGTAGCCTTACTGTCTACTCCATTTTGTAACATCAACTTGGTAATGTTGGTTTATTTTTTACAATTTGCCTTAGCCCCAGTGACAGATTGGTACCAGCCGGGCAGCTGTCTCTCTCTTTCTCTCTCTGATGTTCTTGTAGTTTCAGCAGTTGTGACACATTTCTCCTTCTTCTTCGCTGTTCTAGTTATGATGTGGCGTTCTATCACGTGCCATAGAATTTTATTTAAATGTGATATGGTGAAATACTGTACTCTTGTCTCTTTTCCTTTACTATCCATTTTCTTCTGGGTAAAAGTTGTAGAACTGATGTTGGTTAATAAAATCAGAAAGAAAAAACATTGCTTTCTCTGTTTTGTGTGCACTTACTTTTATTTTATTAGACCTCTGGTTCCCAAATTGGGTGCCCAGAAGCCTCTTTATGTCGTGCAGCAGAATTCCAACAACATCTCAGTGTTACGATTGGTCCAGAAGTTACCAAAAGGAGTGCGCTACAACGAATACATGAATATGTATGAGTCACATCCTCCATGTATGCTACAGGCTATGGGACAATGTTGAGTATTCTGGTTCTGTTCAATACAGGTTAACAGTATTTCAAATGCCATTTTCTAAGAGTGTGGTACAGAAGATAACACTGTGTCTATCAGTTTTCTACGTAAAAAGGAAAAATGGACCCCAAATTGTAAATTGAAATACATATACTCATCATATGGATTAACTGTGTTTCCCAGGCTTATTATCTGATAGCCTATCCTTATGATAGGTCATCAGTTGAAGATCATGGGAGCCTGACACACAGGACCCCTATCAATAACCGGTCTTTACAGAAAACGAAGCACAGCTCTGTACATTTGTATAGCGGCTGTGCTTGGTATCACAACTCATCCCATTCAGTTGAATGGGACTGAGCAGAGAACAGGATATATGACTGATGAACATGATGCCACATGACCTGTGAAGAGGAGCACTGCTACCTCTGCAAACAGCTAAGCCACAGAGGTGCCACTGAGTTTCAATTCTTAAGAACAGGTCATGAATTAATACAGCCCAGAAAACCCCTTATAGCTAAGACCACACGTAGTGAAGCGCAGCAAAAAGAAAACCCCACAGCATTGTTCTTTACGATTATGTAGAGTTTTTCTCTGCGGACTTTCTGCTTTTATTATACCCATACAGAAAGCGTTTACGTAGGTATAATTGACATTCTGCGATTTTCAAAAAGGCAAGTGTTTTTTGAAAACACAGTTTTTCCACTGTGGATTTTTTCTGCAATGTGTGGACGGGATTAGATAGAATCCCATTCACTTTCTAGGTACTGTAAAATGCTCCATCTTTTGCAGTGACGCTTCCGCAGTGGCAAAAACACAGCATTTTCGCAACATGGGACTTCAGCCTAAAATCTGTTCCATGTAAAATCCCCTCAAAAGGCAAGATGGCACTCTCTCCATCTGGAGAAAAAAAAAAGGTGTAAAAGGTTAGCCAGAATACCATCCACTTTGCAGGTACTGTACAACGTAAAACGCAGCGTTTTTTGCTGCAGCATTTCCGCCGCTGCCAAAATGCTGCGTATTAGAAACATGAGTCCCCATGCTTAATACTCATAGTAAGCCAAGATACACATCAGAGGATCACATCCCTGAAGCCCATGACTTATAGAACACATAGTAGTGAGATCGGGCCCGTTAATGAATTATTTTACTAGAAATCTCAGACATTATATTCTGAAGTATCACTGATTTTAAAGGCCTTTAGTTGTGAACATTGTGGCATAATAATGAGTTGTTCAATAGATTTTACAACTTCGTAATTTAAGATGAGATCAGGGTGGATTTAACCTTTAAATGAAAATACTGGGACAATCTATTATGACTAGAATTTTAAAAGTCAGTTTTGCTGGAGTTTGCAGCTGCATAACTTGTCAAACAACTTTTGATGTCTAATGAATTTGATGCATCTATAAGTCTAACGCTTCTGTCCTAGGATGTCACTCCATTTTACATTGCAGCCTCTTTTTTAAAGAGGACATACATAGACATTCATTCATTCAGATGTCAGTCTTCTATTTCTCAACATAAATATTTTTATTAAATTTATAATGGTCATTTAAAACTCAAGACATAAGGCAAAATCTTAATATTATCCAATCCTTTAATTACTTATATTGTATTGATGGAAATAAAGGACTGGTATTGGTAAACATCTCACACATACTGCAGTCATTTTTGCATTGGTTACTATTGCAGTTATTCTTTACAAAAATCTATAAGGAGTGTTTTCCGCCAATATCATTGTATGCAAGATTATGTAGTCATCAGAGACACTGACAGACATTTTCTGCATTTCCTGTTGGGATTCCCATTGAGAAGTATTATAGTCACCACCTCCGCAGCATAAAGTGGTTTGTGTTCAGCTGTATAGCATGTAGTTCAGATAGATTTTAGGCTTATTGTCCATATTACAAATATATCACAAGTTGGTGGTATCTAGAGCTGTGTTACTGAAGGACATATATTTTCTGTCATTTAGAGCAGCTGCCAGAGGCTCTTCCCCATTTCTGCTCTCTTTAGAAGAACCTGTATCATCTTTCGTGTCCTGAATATAAAAATAAAATTATTAAAAAATAATACATAAAAAAATGTACTTACAATGACATTTTGGATGAAAACTATAAAGGAAGAAATTGTATTAGCCCTCAAGGGGGTGTACTGGATGCATGGTTTTATTTAGCCCTCTTATTCTTGAAGAATTAGGCCTTATTCACTTGACAGTGAAAAATGGCCACGTCACGGCTATTTTGAACAGCCATCATGTGGCCATTTTAAAACCCACAAAAGGTTATGGATGTCCCTTTTTTTCTGTAATGAACTGGGAAACAAGACTATCTATAAAACTGAGATGCTCTATATTTTTCCATTTTGGCAGTTAAAGAATTGGACATGTGAATACTCCCATACACTTTCATAGGTTTTAAAATGACTGTGTGATGCCCATTCAAAAACTGACTTTACCTGGCAATGTGAATAGGGCCAAAAACAGACCAAAATGTCCATTCTTCATGGATGTTTGGCACATGAAAAACGGAATGGTTGTGTGTTAAGTCAGTATACCGTTTATTAAAGCAGTAAGTTGATCTTAGACATATAATATAGTCACAGAAAATGCCATGAAAGTTCTGAAATTGGAATACCCCTTGTAAAAATTCTCTCCCATACATTGCCCTCCTATTTAAGTAGGTAGGGGCCCCATAACAGAATTTGCATTAAGGAGCTTCAAGTTACACCTCTGCTGCCACATGTAAATACTGTATCAGAACTCAGTTCCCTGCTTATTCCCTATTTCCCTTCTCTTGTCAATAGTGTGTCCATATATAGACTTAAGCTACATTCATACGACAGGGAATAATGGACGTGTGATGACCGTTTTTTAATGGACGTCACGCAGCAGCATTAATTTCACTGTCAGTGAATGGAGGCTATTCACATGACCATTATTTTGATGGTCCTATTTTTGGCCGTTTCACGGATCCCTCCATACACTGAAATGGGAGGCAGATTCCGGGTGGAATTTGGCACTTACTTTGAAGTGATATCTTCCTCAAAATCAGCGCCAAATTCCTACATACTAACATACCCATAGCATGCAATGTAAACAGTAAAGAGGTCATGGAGCTCACTCAAGTGCCGCAACCCCTTCAAACAGTTGATCAATGGGGGTTCAGGGTGTCAGATTGTCATTGATCTCTTATTGATGACCTATCCTGAGGTAAAGATATCAATAAAATGAGCCTGACAACCCATTTAAGTACTTAAACTGCATTCAATGGTAAATCTAATAATACCTGGGCACACTGTATGACAAAAAGGGAAGTAGATGGCAAAAGAATGCTATTTTAGTAAAAAAAAAAAAAAATTGTGTACACACCTGAAAAACTGGATTTCTCCTTGCAAGTATATTGTCATAATCAGAATTGACACTGTTAAAAAAAATACTATAAAATGTTATATCACAGTATAAATAATAACAGTAGGTGTCAATGATCATTGAGGGGGCATGGATAAGGCACAATAAAACACAAAAGTAAATGAGAACAAGGGTAAAATAAAGTTACAACATTAACTACATTTTTTCTTGACAAGTAGTTTGGTGGAAAATGAAAAGTATTCTAATTTTACTTACTTTACTTACTCATACAGTATTATTTATGAGAAATTCCCACTTGCATTGAAATGAACCTCTCTTGATAGGGGCTAAATTCTTTTTTTTCAACAACCCTTCATTAAAATTAATGAGCCTGCCCCTCACATTTATGCTGCAGCAGTAAAAATGTAAAATGACTCTCATACAGATATGATAGAATAGCAAAACTACTTCAAAACCTGTATGTGTTACATGTTGTTGTTATCACCCTGTGCACTGCATAGGGTAAATCTGTTGTGAAAATCCACAATTAATCTGCAGGATACTACAAGGATAGCAATGTTTATTAGTACCATGCACGTGACTGTGTTCCATCCGGGAAACACGGTCCGTGTGTGGGCTGTAAGTCCATGGCCGTGATGCAGTGAACTCCCGAATGGCTCAATCGCTACTGTACTAAATTGACATAAAGCTGTCAGTTTAGTACAGTAGCCATCAGGCCGTTCAGGAGCTCACTGTTGTCATAACTGACTATGATGCTGTGAGTTGTATGTACATGGCCATGTTCAGTCCGGGACATACAGCCCATGCACGGACTGTGTTTCCCAGATTGAACCCAGCCTATGTGGTCATGCACAAGACCGTGTTCCCACAGTGCAGTTCTGTTGCAGCTCTATGCTAGTAAATTAGAGATTTTCAATTTAATGGCCATTACTTACAGCTTTAACGCATAGTAAAATGTGATAGTGATTACTGCAATTAAAACGGCATGCAGCTCTTAAGATGACAATTATACCTATGAAGACGCTGGTGTTTCCTGTATAGGCATAATATGGGCAGAAAGTCCGCAGAGGAGAACTCTGCGGACTGTCTGTGAAAACGCTGCCAATAAACATGCATTTCCGCCGTGCTTTTTTTCTGCAGCGTTTTTTTTTTTTTCTGCAGCTCACTACATGGGGCCTTAGCCTGAGGCTGAATTCTCTAAGGGTGCTTTGTAAATACCAAACTTTCACTTACTGAGAAGTGAACGCAGCAGCGGCCCAGGGACTGGATTCAGCTATTGTGTATCACCAACCCCAAGCAAAGGTCTCTCTTTTAAGAGCAACTTTAGTTCTTACCTGACATTGTCACTGCTAGAACTTGACAAATCCAGGCCCAGGTCCAGGTCGAGATTTAGAATAGGATTGGCTCTGCAGTAAAGTTCAGGATGAGAATTATGAAATAGCTAATATACTATAATGTCATACTTTAAAACAAGGCTATTATTTAATAAAGTTTTTAGAACTACTCCCTTGTCTGCAGGACCAGATAAATAAATCACAGGGAAGAGACAATGATACCCCAAGTCAAGTTTGGACTGCCTCAGCAGAGGAATTTGACAGAAATAGGTCCAGATGTAAGATGGTCCAAAAACCATACACCTGAATACAGCCTGGTCTGAAGCTGCCAGCAGTCGTCTTGCCCAGTGCATCTGATCTTAACTGCCCACCAAGTGAACCACATTAATGCTCCACCAAAGTCGACCTTGCAACATAACAATGACATAAACTAATAAATCCTGTGAAACCAATAAATCCTTGAATGGCCATGGCAAAATCCAGATCTAAATTTCAAAAAGTTTTGTGAAATTTGAGAGGGGCTGTACATGCACGAAGCATCAAAACAAGTCTCAATGGAGGAAATACACTAGGGGGCACCATCTAACAGCAATATCTAGACAACGGAGGATTGTTGAATAATTCTAATGAGAAGTTGTTATATTCCATGTTATCTAACAGAAAAAGATTATACTAAATCCCTTAAGCATATAGTTATACCTGTTGGTTATAATCACATGACATGTCAAGTAATGTCACAGCAACTATGTGGTGTTCACAGTACTGCTGGTGGACTCAACTAAGACTATTATGCTTGAGAGAGAACTAATACATTTCCGGTATAACAAAAACCTTCATGAGAGGTTTCATCTTTCCTCCCAAATGACTGTATTCTTGTTCTCATTATGCTTCCTTACCCTAAAGCATTGAATTGATTGGTTCCAGGTATGGCTTCCACTGCCTGTGTAATTTCCCCAGGTAAGGCCTTAGCAGCTTTCGAAGCTTTAATAGCGCGTATCTTTCGGCTATGGCTGTAAAATATAAAGGATAAATAATGCGCCAATCCAAGTCTATTATTAGCCCAAGTAGAATTAAAAAAAAGTTTGTACCATTTGGCTAGTAACCTCTAATAGAGAATAAAATAGACATATAGTTATCAGTTCAATGTATTAATGAAGGAATCGCTCCTTCGCTACTTATCATAGCTATACAGTATGGTTGAAAACAACGTATGTCCATCAAGTTCAACCAAGGGATGGGAAAGGGCATGGCTGAAGGCACGAGTGAACAAAATAGGCATTCCATTCATTTCCATAAGCATCAATGCTATTTTGCTCTATAAGCAATATGCCTTTTTGATGCTGTCAGCTGTTGCTGTTGTGACTATCTCCTGGGTAGGCTATTCCACTGATTCACAGTTATTACAGTGAAGAAGCCTTGTTGCCTCTGGACATTAAACCTTTTTTTTCTCCAGACGGACAGAGTGTCCCCTTGTTATTTGAGGGGATTTTACATGGAACAGCCTTTAGGCTGAAGCCCCACATTCCGAAAACGCAGTTTTTCACAATACCTGCAAAGTAAATAAGATTCTGGCTAATCCCATTAACATATTGCAGAAAAAAAAAACAGCTTTTTTTTTTTGAAAATCGCAGCATGCATTTTTCATCATGTTTTCGCAGAGTTTTCCTCTACAGACTTTCTTCCCTTATTATACCTATACAGAAAATGCCAGCGTTTCCACGGTATAATTGACATGCTGCGATTTTCAAGAATGCTCATGTTTTTGAAAATGTAGCTTTTCCACTGCCGATTTTTTTTTCTGCAATGTGTGGATGGGATTAGCTAGAATCCCATCCACTTTGCAGGTACTGTAAAATGCAGCATTTTTTGCTGCTGTGTTTCCACTGCGTTTTCGCAACATGGGGCTTCGGCCCTAGGATAAGGCCCCACGTTGTGAAAACAATGCAGATTTGTGCAGATTTTGCTGTGGCTTTTTGAGCCAATGCCAGTGGATTGAGCAGAAAGGAGATGTATAAGAGCTTCCTAGATATTTCCCATTCCTTCTGTGGCCACTACTAGGTTTGGCTCAAAAAACGCAGCAAAATCTGCAACAAACAAAGCAGTTCTTCTGCAACGCAAGGCCTTAGTCTCAATCTCTCCTCATAACTGAGGTCATCCATGCTCCTTATCAGTTTTGTGGCCCTCTGTTGAACCTTTTACAACTCTAGGACATACTTTCTATGAACTGCTGCCCAGAACTGAACTACATATTCCAGATGGGACAATGCCAATGATTTATAAAGTGGTAATATTACATCCCTCTCCCGTGAGTCCATACCCCTTTTAATACATAACAATATCCTGCTGGCCTTAAAAGCAGCTGACTGACATTGCAAGCTGTTATTTAACCTATGTTCTACAAATATACCATGAATTCAATAACAACATGCAATGTCAACCAGCAGGATATTGTCACGTGACATACATGACATGCAGATACACATCAGCCTACAGTAAATAGGTATGAAGACACTTTGTGAATACAATGTTGTTAGGCCCGCTTCACATCTGCGTTCGGTTTCCGTACAGGGGAGCCTGCTTGGGGACTCCCCCGAACGGAAACCTATACACAGAGAGAAGCGATTTACATAAGGAAACCTGCGGACCCCATAGACTATAATGGGGTCCGTGTGGTTTCCGCTCTGTCTCCGCACAAAACATGCTGAAACCGAGCAGAACCACACGGGGCAGCCATCTTGCTTCTTGGTTAAGATAGTTGCCCAATAATAAATATAAATACAACGAAATTAAAAAAAAAATCTTAAATTACAAAAATATAAACTAGAAAATAACTTTCTGCGTTTAAGCCTATATTTACAATGTCACCACTGTCTCTTATGTAAGTTTCCTTTGCTCTTTGACAAACAGAAATGTGCAATTTTATAATGGAAAAGAACAGAAATCTAACAGCCCTATTATACCATAAGTCAATAGAAACATCATGTTCATCTATACTCCTATAATAACAGAAACCATGATACCAGTGTGAACAGACACTTACAGTACATTGACAGATTGAATCCAAATAAATAAATACCTAGTGGATTTACCTTTTCCTCATACAGACTATGGTAGTAGTCATAATGATAATAAGCACAGCTACGAAACCAGCTAGGCCAGCAATTATTCCAAAAAACATCTTATTATAATCTTGTGTTATTGGGTCTTCTGGTCCCTGTTGATGAATGTGTAGTAAATATCAGTCTACTAGAATACTTTACACCAAATTTACAGCTTTAATACCGTTTTTATTGTGGTTGCTAGCACTAAGATTGGCATGGGACTGATTTTAAGACTGAAATGGGCTTGGTACTAGGACCTCTGGTATTAGACAGCAGAGACTCAGCGCTAAAGTCCACGGTCAGTGTCCGCACTGATCGCGGGCCTTAAGGCCCCGGAGCCTCGGTCAAAGGCGCCATTGTCCGAGGCGCCATTTTACCGGGGATTGCTGGCACCCTGGCTCTGTGAATGGAAAAATAAAAAAGTCAAAAACAAAAATCGAAAAATGTCACCGGCGGGAAGGGGTTAAAATAAAGACGATAAATTGAACAAGGACACAGCAGCAGTCAATTGATGTATACCTTTTAGTATTTTGTACAAGGTGACAAATCTTTAACTATAATAGGTAACCAGAGCTGATTTTATTATTTTTATACTCACAATGACATAAAGACCAAGTCTTAGAAGGGTACCCAAAACTTCACTGTTTCCCTGAATAATTCTAAAAAAAGTAATAAAAATAGTGAAATAATCCACATTGTTCTAGAACTTGTATAAAAAATATTTATAGGAAAGTTAAAATCAACTGGACTTCATTTCGAAATCTTGAAGACATTTCACAATTCATCCAAGAGGCTTCTTCAGTTCAACTACTGAATGATAGGAAAGTTTCTCCAACATATACATTTTTGTGAGTAATGGTGACAAAATCTGATGTATTACCCAATGCTGAGAAAGTCAAGGTAATAATAATGAAAACAATAGAAAACAAGGGGTTCCAAAGAACTATTCTCTATGTGGATGGTGTGGATTACCCAGCAAATACTAGCAGTCATTTTTTATCATTCTTATCTATTTACAGAGACCCCATTACAATCAAAACTTCTTCCAATACCTCTCAATAAATTAGAATATCTTTGAAACGTTCATTCATTTCAGTAATTCAGTAATTCAATTCATAATCAGCGTCTTCCATGATTGTGTGTCCTACTGGACCAGACTGAGGGACCATTTAAAGGCTTAGGAAACCTTGGCAGGTGACACACTGAATTTACAATACTGAACTTTTTTACAATATTCTAATTTTCTTAGATTTGGGTTTTCATTACCTGTAATCCATAATCAACATTTACAAAAATAAAACACTTGAAATAGAACACTCTGTGTGTAAAGAATCTAGAAAATATAAGAGGTCACTTTTTAATTTAATTACTGAAATAAATAAACATTTCAAAGATATTCTAATTTATTGAGATGCACCTGTATCTGTATCCAAAACCATTCCCCTAGGTGCTGGAGTAGCCATGAAACCAATATAAAATTATGCAGACAAGAACTACTACATACATACTGTAGCGAACCATTCAATGAGCATGTCTGAGATGGTGTGGTTGATATGCCTGATATACTGTTTCTTTTTGTGTGAGACATTAACAAGCGTAGGATTATACCAATGAAGGTAAGTATTAAGTATCTGGTGTCCAGAATTGGTCATATTTAGACAAACTGAATAGATCTAGGGTGGATCTTAATTCTATATTAATTTATGATGCATTACTTTCGATTCCCAAATCAACATAATAAAAAGAAACTTCTCCAATCCCTACCTAACCCTATTTCCATACTTCTTTCCCACTCAACCTGGCTTTCTTACTACAAAAATATCCACAAACAATAGTAATTTGACAAGTGCAACCAAACAGGTATATGCTTTGTAATAAAAAAAAATTATTGCTTTCAAAAAAAGAAAGATTTTTTTTTCAGACCTACCTGTTCAAGTCTGTTGGCATTATGGCGGTGCCATTCGTGTAAATACAGTAGACTGTCATGATACTCTGATCCCCAGCGCTGAGAAAGAGAGAACATAATTATATATTGTATTGTGAGTGCTTTTTACTTTCACTCAAAAAATTCCATTATTATAGACTCACTTAAAGGGTATCTGAATTTTCATAACAAGTTGAAATATGTGCAGAGTCTTGCAGGGCAGTCTGTTCTATGACTGTATAATCCTTTTTATGGCTGAAACAAATTTAACATTTTGTCTCTCAAGCTGTGGGTGTATTCAATAAGGAGCAGTCTGCCCTCTGCCCCTTTCCATGACTGATAGTGTTCCGCCATTGTTTGTCTGAAGAGAGAAAAGAACTCCCCTCTTCACTCACTGTGCTTCCATCTTGCTTATCAAATGTATCTATGGACGGACTTTGGCTAGCATCAGGCAGTAAACTGTAAATTAACTAGAAAGGAGACACCTATTGGCAGGAACTTTAGAGAGGTTTTTCAGGCAGAAAGTAGTCACATATTTAATTAAAGTGCATTACATTGTGACCTATTTACCATTTAACATTCCACAATTTATTTTCTGGGAAAATAATTTTGGATAAAATTTATGGATAATCCTAACATATTTATAATGTTATCTCTTAAAGTAAGTCAACTAGGTAAACTCTGCCTCTTCTGTCAACCCTTCTACCTCATACATAGTAAGCTCTTGTGAGGAGGGTCCTCGTTGCTTCTGTGAATTGATTTATTACACTATAATGTCTCAATTTGTCTGTACATGAACTCTATGATTTTAACGTGCTGCAGAATATGTTGGCGCTATATTAATAAAAAAATATTATTGATATTACTACTATGTGTCTATGGCAGGCTTGATATTAAACATGTCTCTGAATAATGTTTCCATGTCCTCATATGGAAGCTATAGAGGATCCCTATTCTATACATTGGAACAGAGAGCCCCTTTGTAGGATATGACCGTGTTTCACATGGTTGGTCATTTATAGGAATGGCCCACTACGTAATGCTACATTTCCCCTATAGCAGACACAGGGGCAAGCTGCTTTCCTGGCTGTTTGTCGAGGTGGTTTGTTGTTGATGGGTCATCAAGGTCAAATTCACAAGGACATGTAACACAAAAAGGTGATTTTCTATACACGTTGTAAGTACATATGTCTGTGGAAGAAACAAAATTTGCTAGAGGCTGAATCAGTGCATGCTGCATTTTTTCCACACAAACCCACAAGCAGTGATATGATTTATGACATATATTACTGTCCGTATGGTGGCTATCCATGGGCAATACGTTATAGAAACAGAAAATGCACAGACCATACACAGCTTTGTGAATAAACCCTTACATTCATATGCTAAGTTCAAAAATACAGATGCGGTATATACCAGTTGTATACTCTTCTTGATGGATAAATCAAATGGGTACTTCAAAAATGTTGGTATACAGTTTAATGCAGTAGGTATCATTTCTATTGATTACTTTTGTTAAAGAAGTTTTCCAGGCTAAAAATATTGATGTCCCTAATATCAGATCTGTGGGGGTCTGACACCTGCCACCCCCATCAATTAAAAAACAGACACCTCTGCTCTCTTTGTAGTGGCTGAAATGACTCAATGCAGCTTAGTTTCCATTTGGATGAATGGATGCTGATCTGTAGTAGCCGGTCTGTTTACTACACAGAGATCAGAGCTATCTGCTTCCTGCTCCATCCTCTCTGTATCAGCTTCTGAGAACAGTTGATCGGGGGGGAGTGTCAGGTGTTGGACCCCCTATGATCTATTATTGACTATCCCTGAAATCTTGTAGCTGTAGATTTCAATGCAGGCACTTGGCCTAGCAAGGGGTGCACCTGTTTTATGAAGAGGTGTGCGCCTCCTCATAAATGAGGAGCACCCTCAGCTGGTTAAAAATGCCAGTCCTCATGAATCTGCCCCAATGTGTGGGGGTTCTTTTAGTATTGTAGTAGGACTATGTAAAGTTAGCTTTTTTCTAGGGGATCCACATATAAAAAGACTTCAAACCAGACAACCCCACATTTCGCGGTTTCACATAAACAATTGTTTTGGGCAAAATGCAAATGCACTTAAAGTGTACTAAAATAACATATCAGGTACAGCCTTCATGGACAGATGGCGGTAAAGTAGTTATTTTTCTGAAACTTTGTTTACATTTTTATTCAGTTTGCAATTTGTAACCTATTACTGAATCTTACGCACGGACGTTGTGCCGCCAACTGTTCAAGTGTGGAGAACAATATGGCCCATTTTATATCTAATTAAAACTAGATGATACTTTTGTCACATATAATGTCTGCACAAGTCTACAAACACCATATTTCTTTTATACTAGCGCAAACCGAACTCTTTCCAAATTGCTTTTATACCTTAGGCGCTTTGTTTGTGGGGGGTTTTTTGAAACGGGCTTTTTCTCCTCTCTCCCCCACACCCCTTCTCTTTGTGTAGTGTGTGGTTTTTTTTTGCCCGGTGCGATGTGACCCCCTTTCCGGCAAGGTGGTGCTGCTGTTGTTGGGGGGTGGGTTTTGGGTTTTCCTTTGCTTTTCTCTCCTTTCTTCTTCCTTTCCTTTTTTTTTTTTTTTTTTGCCTCTCCTTTGTTTTTTTTGTTATTTTTCTCCTTTGCTTTTTTTTTTTTTTTTTTTTTCTTTCTTGTTGTCTTTTTGGTTTAATTTTTTGGGGCGGTTTTTTTTTTCTTCCCTCTCTTCTTTTATTTTTGGGGCCCTTTTTTCGCTCTTTTGTGGAGAGTTTAATAGAGGAAATTTATTTTAACCCCCTTTATTTCTTTTTTTTTTTTTGGGTTAACCTTGCTGTTTTTTTTATATGTTTACTAATTTTTTTTTTTTTATTTAAATAATTAGTATTATAATAAAAAAAAATTATTATTTTTTTTTTTTTTTTTTTTTATTTTTTTTTTTTTTTTACATTAATTATTTTATTTAATATTTAAATAAAAAAAAAAATATATATTACAGACATTCACATTCCATGTACATTAAATGAATCATCATATTACCACTCTGTAGTTTATTTAGCTTACCGAATGGTTCTTTTTGAAGCTTCAGCCGATTCAATTCCAGCCACAAACACTGTAGAACCAGTTGCTATTGTAAGTTGGCTGTTACATAAAAAGATCACAATATCAATAAATGATAACACAGTTCATTAGAAGAAATTCTGAGATTACTTTAAACTGGGTCTATCCAATCTAGTTATAGTGTTGAGTATGAGGCCTTTAACAGGAGAGAAAACATAACTTTGTGGCCACAAATCACTGCTGGAGCAATATAGAGCATTGCCACCCCTTTAGCTGTGATTGACATTTTAAGCCTCTGTCTGAGTCATGGTTGTTTTTGGGCAATTCTGGCACATCAGGCCCATCTCCGAAGCACCTGCAGGATGTGTTATAAGATGATTATCTCTACATTGCTTTATTGGCTTTGCCCAAAAAGGTATGTTTCTGCTCCTATTAAAGTCCTCTATCCAGTAGCATTATTGGTTTGGAAGGCATTGTGGACCTGACAGATTCCCTTTAACCCCTTCCCGACATCTGCTGTACATGTATGGCAGATGCTGGGTCTTAACAGATGGCTCCCGCCCAAAAGACCTGCAGCATTGTTAGTGGTTTGGGACAACTCCAATCACAGACCATTAACCACTCAGATGCTGTGGTCAGATGCCACCACAGCACCTGAGTCATTACTTTTGCTTTCTGCAACAGAACGGCTCTCCCATGGTGAGATTATGGGAGCCGTTCCAATGCCGTGGCAGCTGGGGGCCTTCTGAAGGCTCCCAAGCCTGCCACTGGCATTGCATTAAACCCTTTCTTAGGCTAAGGCCCTGCATTGGGGCAAAGCAGCTTTTTTCAGTTGCAGATTTTTCTGCCTTTTTCTGAGCCAAAGCCAAGAGTGGCTACAAAAGGATTCGGAAACTATAGGAAGTACTTATATGTTTCCCTTCTGCTCAATCCCTTCCTGGCTTTGGCTCAAAAAACCACAGCAAAATCTGGAACAAAAAAAGCTGCTTTTCTGCGACGTGGGGCCTCAGCCTTACGCAGAATGTAATACAATCCTAGTGATTTTCCCATGAACTGCAAGACTGTATTAATTCAGTCTATGGTATAAGTAATCTGATTAGCTGACTGGAGGTGGGAGGAGGAGTTAAAAAAGACTTTTTAAAAATTTGATTTAAACAGACTATTGAAATATAAAAATATTTATCCCACACAGTGTAAAAAAAAATTAAAATGACTGAATTGCCATTTTTTCGCTGCTTCGCCTCCAAAAGAATTTTAATAAAAAGTGATCAATATGTCAAAAATAAAACTTTCCCTACCAAAAAAAGACCCCTTACACAGTTCTGTTCTCAAAAATATGGAAAAGTGTCAGAAAACGGCACTCTTTTCCTTCTAAGTAGGTATTAAAACATAACAAAGCTATATAAATCTATATTAATTTAGTAAGCTATATACATTTAGTATTGCTTTGATCATACTGACCCACAGAATAAAGGTAGTGGGTCACTTCTACTGCACAGTGAATGCTGCAAAAACATAACCCATAACAAAAAGTAGTTGGGTTTTTCTCAGCTTCCCAGTACAATATAAGAAATATTAAATGGTGCTATTAGGAGGTTTAATTTTTTTTTTTGCAAAATAAAAGTCCTCACATGTCTCTGTTCCAAAACCATTACATTTTTGGAAATCGCAGCATATCAATTATACCTACAGAAATGCCGGCGGTTTCCCTATAGGTATAATTGAAGCAGAAAGTCTGCAGAGAAAAACTGTGCAGACTTTCTGTGAAAAGCACTGCGGAAAAACCACAATGCATTTCCACCACTGTTTTTCCCGCAGCACTTTTTCGCTGCAGCTCGCCACGTGGGGCCTTAGCCTTGAAGCCCTTTTCAGCTAATTTGCAAAAGAAAAAAATCCTGATTTTCATAAAAATGGAGCTGCAATGCAGAATAAGAAAGGAATATTTGTAAAGTGTAGAAGCCACCCTACAAGGTACTGTCATGGGTTTGATATCAACTTTCCTGCTGACAGACTCCCTTTAACCAAGAAGTGTCCTGCTCTCTTGCCCTGACAATAATCTTCAGTTTGGGAGCAGGCACCAAACTGAATACTGTGATGTTGTCCCCTTCTGTGCAGCTATTCATAAAAGCCTCTAGGCTAAATATACACATTCTTACCCAATTATTGCTGCCGAATTCTTGGTCAGATCATCGACAGACACTGAGAATCGCAGTACCACTCTATAGGATTCATCTATTGTAAATATCTATCAAAATACAATATGAGTAAATGATATCAGAATAATATACAATTTTACAAATGAAAGAAAAAAAAATTATATGTACATAAATCATGTAGCTTAAATGGTACAATAGTACAATAAGGAGTACAACT
Source organism: Leptodactylus fallax (assembly GCA_947044405.1). Lineage (NCBI taxonomy): Eukaryota > Metazoa > Chordata > Amphibia > Anura > Leptodactylidae > Leptodactylus > Leptodactylus fallax. The sequence goes on from CAMRHE010000094.1 coordinate 2,082,242, forward strand.
CAAAAGCCACTAAAATCCAGATCAGAACCTGTAATAAACTGCAGTAGAGCCACACACAAAAATGTGCCTTTCTACCCATTGCATAAAAGTTAAAATTATATCATGGTATGAAATGTGCCTAGTAAAACAAAATTAAATAGTCATTGGGAAATTCACATGTTATATACTAAATCATAATGTGCAATTCTGTGTAGGAGAAAGTTATCTTGAGTCTTACCGTTATAGAGTGGGTAGCATTGAGTGAAGGGATTCCTCCATCTGCTGCTTTAACTGTTACATGGTACTGACCTTTCAGTGTCCTATCTAAATTACTTGCAACTCTGTAAGTTAAAAAAGTACACAATGCACTCAACACTTTTATATATATATATATATATATATATATATATTCATATAAACCAATGAAACAGTTTTGCTGGACATTTGTCAGAACACAGACCTGACAGAACCTGTGTATACGCCATCTTCAGCAACAGAGGTAATGCTGAAGATGTTTCCAAGTTGTTGAGTTTCACCACTGGAGTAAAAGAATTCCACTTTGTCAATGGAGAAGCTTAATACAGCATTTTGTCCACTGTCCTTATCATAAGCCTTAATAAGAAAAAAACATTGTCAAATTTAAATGGTCACTAACTTTACAGACAATTTAGTCTCATTTAATAGAGAATGTGATGCTAGACCAAAATGTAATGCACTTTATTGTTGCTGTTTGATGCATGAATAACCTCTCTAAGGCTAAGGCCCCATGTTGCGGAAATGCAGCTTTTTTTGTGGAAGATTTTGCTGCGGTTTTTTGAGCCAAAGCCAGGAGTGGTTTGAGCAGAAGGGAGAAGTATAAGTACTTTTTATATACTTTCAATTCCTTTTGTAGCCATTCTTGGCTTTGGCTCAAAAAAACCCACAACAAAATCTGCAACAAAAAAAGCTGTGTTTCCGCAACATGGGGCCTTAGCCTTAAGATCCTGGCGCTAGGTAGATCTGCTTCCTTTTAGCTTATTCATTGAGGGAAGTTCTGTCAAAAGATACCTTTACACAGTGAATGGAGAGGGGAGGAGCTGGTTCTCCTCTGAGCCTCTATACAGAGCATCTGCAGGCAGCTTTCTCTGTAGAGAATTCTACAGCTTCTACAATGTAAGGAGAGTTTACTACGTATTTCTATAAAGTTGTGGCAAGCTGATTGTGTTATTGCTGATGGGATATTAGTCATAGAAAGGAAGCAGCTTTCCTTATAGTGCTAGGATTTTTTTTTTCTGTGTTAAGGATCTTTTTAGCTGCATCATAATCTGGAATTGTCCATGGATCTCCTATATTATGATCACTTGGGCTTTTCTCAGCTATTTGTTTCTGATTTTACAGTTACTCCTGGCAGAATTACATGTAAAGAAATCAGTAGCAGTAGTAGTAATAATAATGGATTGGGGGACGGTAGACTAATCCTTACCCACCCCCAGCCTCAGGGATAAAAATAAAATGTGTTGCAGCAATAATGGGGCAATTAGCATCAGAAAATCTGAAAGCATGACACCATGATACAACATGATAGCACTGACATCATGTATGAAGCCTAAGAACAGACTTTCCAACAAGACCCTGCAGATATTTCAACTTAGGTACCCTTTAACAAATCTTAAATCTAGTAAGGTTATTTACATGATAGTGCCGTTTCTCACTGACCTAATGTCCATACAAAATGACTGTATTGGTCCGTTAAAGCATAATGAATAATGGTCATGCAATGGTCTCTTTTTAAAACCCATGACGGACTATTCACATGGCTGTATCTATGTTGATCAAAACAGACAAAGATGAAGCATGTCAGTTTTTTGACCAATGTGAAAAATGGTCCACAAAAAAAATTGCCATGTGAATAGACCCATAGACATTCATGGTTTTAAAAACAGGCATAAATGCCATCACACGTGTGAATAAGTCCAGCATCATAAAAATATAACTGATACATTATAGCCATGCTCTTTTATAATAGAACTGGAGGGGCGGGGGGGGCCCCGGGGGCGGGGGGGGGGGGGGGGGGGGGGGGGGGGGGGGGGGGGGGGGGGGCGGGGGGGGGGGGGGCCCCCCCGGGGGGGGGGGGGGGGGGGGGGGGGGGGGGGGGGGGGGGGGGGGGCCCCCCCGGGGGGGGGGGGGGGGGGGGGCCCCCCCCGGGGGGGGGGGGGGGGGAAGGGGGCCCCCCCCCCCCCCCCGTCCACGGGAAAGAATTATTATTAATTATTGAACTGGTACCAATTTTAAACCTTCGATTCAAGGGTATGGAATTTTTAGACATTACTCCTAAGCTGCAGAAGAAAATATAAATTCAGTACAGCAGATTGGTGGACGGCGCAGATCCTGAAGTCTGCAGCAATGTTATTTTTTGTTGCTGTTTAAGACACACATTGAGGAAAAACTTTTTGTTGCATATTTTGCTCTAGATTTTTGAGACAAATGCACCAGTGGTTTCAAAAGGAAATATAAATATAAAGAAAGCACTTATACTTCTCCCTTCTGCTAAATCCATTCCCTGCTTTGGCTTAAAAAACACAGCTTTTCCGCAATGTGTGGCCACAGCCTTACTATTACTATGTAGTTATTAAAAGCATGATGGCTGGGTAACTCCTGGCATAGCATAGTAGCCACACCAGTTACTAATAACAGCGCTGGGTATCCTAATGATGTACCAGTTAGGCTAAGGTCCCAGCAAAAAAGCGCTGCGGGAAAACCGCGGCGGCAATGCATCGTAGTTTTTCCTACAGGGCTTTTCACAGAAAGTGAAAAGACTTTCTGCTTCAATTATTCCTATAGGCAATGGTTTTGGAAATGGCAGCGTGTCCGCTGCGCGTATTTTTCCACAATGTGTGGATGGGATTTGCAGTGACTGCAGAATGCAGCAGTTTTCTCCGCCCCATCCTTACAGAGGAAACTTGCTAAATTAAAAGCAAAAAATGTCCGCAAGAGATCTTTTCTGACTACAGGGAACATTTTCTTTAACAAAAATATATAAAAACCTAAGTAAAAATCCAAAAATTCTAAACAACACTGCAAATGCCAACTCTGTTGCCATAATCAGCCCATTCACTCGAGTCCCTAAACAAAATAGGGAACAAATTTTATTACTCTATTTGTGATTTTCAAAAAATCAAACTGTAACAATTTATATTTTTTTTACACTTTACTCATAATGAAACTAAACAAGAGAAAACTATTGCTCTAAAAAAAGCTTTTAAGACAGCCCTATATGTCAGGAAACCAGGTCCTTTTAGTTGTGTCCAGATCTGAGCTAGGACCAGGCAGATGCAGACGAGAACACTCCAATCTGCAATGTGCTCCTTGGTGGGAAATCCACTCCCTCATTTGCAGTAAATAAGTTTATTAGTATATTTTTTCTACACCGTAGTATTTTATGTAAACACTGCCTAAAGTAATAATGGTATCTTACACATAAACATACATTAAACAAACGTTTTCATAAAATTTGACCCATCAGATTTTTCATTAATACGTTTTAAAATGTGATACCAAATGAAAGATTCAATATATAAAAAAACATATGCTGACTACCTTCACATAAGCCACTTCTGTATTTATAACTGCAGTTTCAGGTATAACCACTGTAGAGATATAAGAGTAATAGTAACCATTATTTTTTTTTATTATTATTATTTATATTAAAGAACACCTTATTCCAGGGACCAGTACATGACATATGAATAGGGTTGACATAAATAACAATATAGAAATATTCTATTACTATAAAGTACTATAAATATGATCTACAGTAACTGAGTGACCGCCTGGTACAGAAATAGGAAGCCTTGCCTGCGAGGGCTTAGAAGCTACAAGGGAAGGGAGAAAGAGACAATAGGTGACAGTAAAAGCTGCTTATGTGGTAGTCAGGTGGTATCAGGGCTATAGGTTGCAGATTTCCTGAAGAAGGTTTCTTTAGGTTGCTTTTAAAGGTTATGATTGCGGGAAATGGCCTGATGTATTGGGGTAGCAAAGAGAATGGGGGACTCAAAAAAGCATACTTGGCAGAGTAGATAATACAAGAGCAAAGAAGAGTGTCTTGTAGGGTTTGGAGACTGCACGTGGTATTGGTGAATTGTTGCAGTAGTCTAGGATGGAAATTATGAGGTCATGCACTAGCATTTTGGTAAGGTCTTGGATGTGTGGTTTGAAAGACAGGGTGGAATCAATGGTTATGCTGAGGCAGCAGACCTATGAGACTGGAGAGAGTCATTAAAGGGATTGTCCCACAAAGTAAAGTGTGTAGGTCCTTTGTCCCACTTCCCATTCAATCTGAGTGCAGCCAGGTTGAATGTGTGCAAGGTTGGTGGTGGTTGATGCTCCTATTTACTTCAATGGAAGAGTTGGAGATAGCCAAAGCACACCACTGGGCTATCTATGGTGCTCCCATTTACTTCTGGGTCGCCACCTCTGAGTTTTTTCAATTTATGTTTCACCTGTATCTAAACACTTTGCTGGTGAAGATACTAGAAATGTTATGTGTCAAGGCACTGAAAGTGTTTACCAGTCAGAAAAGGGAGAAGGTGGATAGGTGCAACCTAATGGTCTAAACTGAAATGTGACATAATATACATTTATGTCTGACGCTAGGTTCACACTAGCATTTGGCTTTCCATTCTTCGGGTCCGCTTGGGGACCTGCAAAACAGAAAGTTAATCCGCTTAAAAAGTGGTTACCCATGAAAACCCGCGGACCCCAAAGACTGCTTGCAGGACTTTTCTGTCTGCATCTGTCAAGCAGATTCAGGGATGGAAACCCCGAACAGAGTTTGAACGCTTGTGTGAACCTAGCCTCAGCTGTTAACTGTGTAGTGTCGGTGGAGATGTGTTTCATTCATTGGTAATCGGAAACACATCCACATCTGTGTGTAATGCAATGAGAGGGTTCTTTAACCCATATAGGATAAGTCTATTTGGGCCGTAAGGCAACTAAAAATGAGTTTTTGCTGCATTTTTCACTGCATTTTTTCTTCCCTTATTAAATATATAGGGAAAGCACTCATGGTTCCGCGGCTGAAATTAAATTTGTTGTTATTGTAAAAGGCAGCATTTTTTTTTCGACACTTTTCTAGGTCAGCCAAAATTGCTGTTTTTTCCCAATGTGGGCCTTAACCTTAGGCTAGTTTTACATAGCGTTTTTGATTCACTGAAGAACTGCTATTTTACTCTGCATTTCACCTGTGTGATAACTGCCATTAAATTGGAAACCTTTGGATTACTATCATTGTAGAAATGTGCTACTCATTACTGCAATTAAAAACTGACCCAGTTTTTCAGTAAAAAAGCGCCGTTTGGATATGGGATTTACAGAAACAGCATAGCTCAGTCGAGCTGCGGTGGTTCCGGAAAGCCTGACCATCCAGGATAGTCTGGATTTCACTGTCCATTAGGTCATGGAAAAATAGAATCTGGGGGGGGGGGTAATTTTAGAGATAGATGCATGTCCCAAAGGTGCAGCTATCAGACATGTGGATGATATCCTATAGATATGCCATAAATTTCTTTAATGTGAAAACACCTTTAAGGCTAAGGCCCCATGTGGCATCCTGCAGCAAAAAAGCTCTGCAGGAAAAACCGCGGCGGCAACGCATCGCAGTTCTTCCTGCAGCGCTTTAGACAGAAAGTTCGCAGAGGTTTCCTCTGCGGACTTTCTGTTTCAATTATACTGTAACCATGTGTAAACCGCCCATGTTTCCATAAGGATAATTGATATGCTGCGATTTTATAAAACCGCGTGTTTTTTAATGCAAAGTGGCCATGAGATTCCCTATAATCCCATCCACTTTGGTCTGAATGTAAAATGCCGCAATTTGCCTGCGGTGGAAACGCCACGTAGGGCCCCGGCCTAAGGCTTTGGTCACACACTATGAAAAGACTGTTTTTTGTTGCAGATTTTGCTGTGGTTTTTTGAGCCAAAACCAAGAGTGACTAAGATTGTAAAATTAGTTCTTACATTGGGTTTTAGCAGGCAGTTGATCCCAGCTAAATGTCTGGACCAACTGTGGAGATATTAAGAGATATCTTGCCTTGGAATTTCAAATGGTTCCATGATACGTGTAAGGGTAACACTGTACTCTCTCCCATTTATCCTAGTGTTTTTATATCTTATATTATATCTTATATTATATCTATTAATCCAATTTGAGAAGTCAATATTTGGTAGTCGCATTTGTATTGCTGCAAGTGGAATGTGTGAGTATCATATTGGGAGTAGCATACAGGTTGGAGAGATTTTGTTCCAAATGAACAATCCTGCTCTTACAGTGGGAGTAGACGTTCTGGATAGTTTTTCAGTTAACACAATATGCCATTGAAGTGATAACATAGTATTTTGTTTCATTATAGCAACCTCTATTTCCTCCAAGTGTTTAGATGTGTCATGTAACCACCAGCCAAAGTGAACTCTACAGTCTTACAGTCTACAGTATTCTTACAGACTTTCATTCAAACTGCTATAAGTGACTTCTGACCTGTAAGAAGTTAATATTACATACCGAAAGCATCCTTTAGGTCTAAAAACTCAGGAGCATTATCATTCACATCTTGTATCACCACTCTCTGGCTCACTAGGCAAGAAAAAGAGCATTAGTGTTTTATCGTAAAGTAAAGTATTCCTATTTCACATCACAAATCACAACTCATCTTTCAAAGCAGATTTCACAAAGGAAATGGTAGGTATATATTAAAGGTTACTTGTTCCATGTGGAAGGAATCCAGTTAGGAATCTATTACACTTCCCCACATAGCGAACTGAAAAATGCATTTCTTTCCGCATTGGTTTTCAATGTTTTTTGCTGCATATTTATCTGCAGTTTTTCTTCCCTTATTAAATGTGTAGGGAAAACACAGCTTTTCTGCAGTGTTTTTCCCACAATGTGTGGATGAGATTAACCAAAATCTCATTCACTTTGCTGGTACTGTAAACAGTGTTTTCTGCTGCATTTCCGCAGCAGCCCAAAATGCTGCAGTTCCACAACATGGGGAATTAGCCTAAGGGCGCATTCACAAAACCAAGTTTCAGACATAACACTCGGTCCGTGTGTTGGCCGGATTTACCGACCTCCACGTTATACCAGGAGAGGGCTAGCTTTATTGTTATACCAGGAGAGGGCTAGCTTTATTGTTATGCCAGGAGAGGGCTAGCTATTTTTATCTATGCTGCCAGAAGTCCTGTATTGTAATCGGTCATGTAAATGCGCCTCTACCCAAAAGACCCACATTGCAGAAAAGCTGATTTTTTTATATTATTTTGCTACAGTGCTTTGAGCCAGACCTAGTAGTGGGTGCAGACGGAATGGGATATACAGTCATATGAAAAAGTTTGGGCACCCCTATTAATCTTAATCATTTTTAGTTCTAAATATTTGGGTGTTTGCAACAGCCATTTCAATTTGATATATCTAATAACTGATGGACACAGTAATATTTCAGAATTGAAATGAGGTTTATTGTACTAACAGAAAATGTGCAATATGCATTAAACCAAAATTTGACCGATGCAAAAATTTGGGTACCCTTATCATTTTATTGATTTGAATACTTCTAACTACTTTTTACTGACTTACTGAAGCACAAAATTGGTTTTGTAACCACAAAATAGGACAGGAATAGGACCTGTTCTATCTGATGCGGCCCGGACTGTCGGCCCGCACATGGGACAGAGAAATTCACGGTTGTGTGTACGGGCCCATAGAAAAGAATGGGTCAGTGTGCTCTCCATGAAATACATGGATAGCACACTGACCCACACCACGGTCGTCTGCAAGGGGCCTAAAAAAAAGGAAGCAAAATCTGCAACAAAAAAAGAGCAGATTTTGCTGCGTTTTTTTAAGGCAAAGCCAGGAGTGGATTGAGCAAAAGGTAGAAATATAAGTATTTTCTATATATTTACCATTCCTCTTTTAGCCATTCTTGGCTTTGGCTTAAAAAAACTCAGCAAAATCTGCAACACAAAAAAGTTGCGTTTCCACAACGTGGAGCCTCAGCCTAAGAGCTACCTTTATATTTCCAATTCCTTTTCGCTGCGGTCCACTACGTGGGACCAGCCTAAAGGGCTTTTTGTGGTGTTTTTGAAAATCGCTGCATGTCAATTATACCTGTGGAAATGATAGTGTTTTCCGTATACAGTACAGACCAAAAGTTTGGACACACCTTCTCATTCCAAGAGTTTTCTGTATTTTCATGACTATAAAAATTGTAGATTCACACTGAAGGCATCAAAACTATGAATTAACACATGTGGAATTATATACTTAACAAAAAGTGTGAAACAACTGAAAATATGTCTTATATTCTAGGTTCTTCAAAGTAGCCACCTTTTGCTTTGATTACTGCTTTGCACACTCTTGGCATTCTCTTGATGAGCTTCAAGAGGTAGTCACCTGAAATGGTTTTCCAACAGTCTTGAAGGAGTTCCCAGAGATGCTTAGCACTTGTTGGCCTGTCAAGTCTCAGGTCATGAAACAATATTTTGGTACTTTTGTATTTTTCTACTTTATATGTTACAAATACTAATTTTTCCTTGCTACTAATTGCTGACAGCTAAAGAACAAAAGAATGAATCAAAGATGTCACTGACATTCTTCATGCCGCGCCTAGTAGCTGATGTCTCAGGCTGGAATCGAGGCTGTACCTGGTTAAACATTAGGAACAAGAGCCAATGGGGGATGGACAGCTCAGGAGTATCAGAGAAACTCTACACTACACTATGCATTAACCCGCCCTCTTCCTTTCCTGTACAACTATGTGTGACGTGAATAAACCTGGCAGTGTAGTGCTGACGCTGGAAAGGGAAGCATGAGCTGAGCCAGAAACAGAACTCTGTGTCTGTGTCTTTCTTAGTGCAGTGCACACATGCTTACTGATTTGGACTGACTGATTGATCCGTATTTTGTCGATTACGACCCTGACAATTGGTGATTCCAACGTGGGGGCCACCAGGAGACCAGAGAGGGCTTGCTGACCCGCACAGACCACCCTATTGAACCCTGCCATTTTCCGAGGAGGGTCCGGAACCTCAACTGATCACGGTAAGTCTACTCATATTATATATGTGTTTACTTGCCTGTGAATCGGGAGGTGACGGTTAGTAGGTTTGGTGGTTACGACGGGTCAGGTGCCCAGTCCGGAAGGGACGGACGTCTGGTGTTCTCCTCTGGTGGTTCAGAACTGCAGCTCTCACATTTTTGTCCCTGTGAGGCTCAATCAGTCAGAGGTTGTGAATGTAAGAAAGGAACCAGGAAGTTGAGATAGTCAAAGTGAAGTGAGATAGTTGGAAGCCGTCTGTTTAGTTTAGAAAGGTGTTGTGTCTGATGCTGTAACATATTGCTGGGACATCGGCTGTCACGTCCGAGAAAGGAGCTAGGACAGGTGTCCACAGGATCCTTAAGATCCCATTGGTTTATTAGAAACCTGGAATTACTCTCTCCGTAGGATCCTTAAGATCCCATTGGATTATTAGAAACCTGGAATTGTTGGAGAGGGTTAGAAATACACGTAGAGCTACAGTCTGAGGTTGGGGACCTGAAGGTAAGATCCTGGAACCGGAAAGGTGGATCTTTGAATGACTGTGAGTCTAGCACTGGTGAGCAGCTGCGCCAGTGTTGTATTTCTGGAGTGATCATGTTACGGCATTTCAAACGTAAGCATACTTTGCCCCCCGGGGCACAGACGGCGGTGGAATTGGTTAAGGAGTGAGAAGGAAAGGATAGGGTTAAAAACATGAGTAAGTTGATGAAAAGTGTTGAAATGCCCCCTGGAGGCAAGTTGGAAAATGGAAAAGGCAGTAATGGTCCTGAGTGCCCACCTGAGTATGAAAAACATGAGTTGAGATATGATCCATCACAAAAAGTTCAGTTATAGAAGACCTCATTGTATACCACTGGTATGATGTTTAGGGGATTATACATTATATATTTCAATCTGTAATTGTAATATTCCATAGGGGTTCAACTTTGGTTGGAATCCAGTGAACAAAATTTTAAAGTTTGGCAGTTTGCCCTTAAGGTAACCTGAAGTACAACTCAGGAGTTCTGAACACCTGTGGTAATAACAGAAGGTGGGGTTTTGCCATGAAAAATATCTGAAAATTGTACAAAAATGTTAATATGTAATTTTGGTGTCAGTATTAACTGCTATCTGCTTGAATTCTATTCCTGTACTCTGTAGTGCCCTGCAGAGAACAACCGAAACATTGTTGATTGCCAAGCAGCCTTCAAGGACGTTGTATGTGATGTTCAGGACACACAGGAAATCGCAATTATTATGAAGTGAAACTTGGCTCTGGGCCACCAGAGTACGCAGCTTATATATGATATCTGTTTGTGCCCAAAAGAAAATGTTTCGATAAAAGAGTTAACCTATGGTTAAATAAAAAGAAATAAGGTATAATGACAATGTGTATGGGAAGATATTCAAGCATATGTTATAAGTTATGTCTTGCACTATGTTATGTGAATTTACTGTTTTGCCTGTTGTCACCTGAAATAAGGTATCCACTAAAAGAGCAAAAAGGTGGCAGTGAAAGATTCTGGATCTCCACTACGTTGGGGTAATGGCCACCTGGGGGGAGCAGGCCACTCGCCCTTGGTCACCAAAAACAAACCACGCCGGGGTTTGAGAATCTTTATTTTAAAAGGGAATATTACAGGGAATATTCTGAATATTATTGCTGTGTTTATGTATCTATGTGTTTATGTTTTATCTACATAATTTGGTTTACAAAGATATTTGCTAGAAGGAGACACAAGCCTGGGACAGTGGGACTATGGTGGTTGGATACGCTGCAAAACGTGACAGTGAAGAGATGTCTCTAAGGGTGTTAGACCGATAGGTATGTAAATGGTATAAACATATCCTTGGGGAATGAGGTGAAGTTTTTGGAAAAGTCCTCAGGATCTGACCTGCAGCTCCTAATGTACCCTGAGTATGGGTTATATTTACAGAGGTGGGAGATGTGAGTGATGCCGCTTGTCTGTCTCCATCTTACATTCCATTCTCAGGCGCTGCCCAGAGCTCATCCCCCTCCTTTACTGAAAACTGTTATCTATAATGGGATGAAACTTCTTCTTCATGTTTTATCCAATTGTTATGTATTAAAACTTATGTTATAACTTTATACCCAATCATGTTATGTTAATTATACTAATCACACCTTCTCTTTGTTTCGGTAATGTATAACTGCACCAATAAGAGATTTTGTGCTGTGTTTTTGGCATCCCATTTGGTTTGTTAATGTGGTGGATCATGTGAAAAGTTGGGATAGGTTGCCCCACTGCCCGTCTTCTTCCAAATTGTGGTGGAGGAGAATGTAGTAATCCAGGGCTACTGTATGTGCCCGGGATATATCTTCCCAGGTTCTAAATAAAAAGCTGCACTCATTAACACTTGGTGTGCCGAAGGTGAGGGTTTGAGACAGAAGTTAGGCAAATCATGGAGAATTTGCCTCGGCGGTGTGGAGCTGATCTCAAGGATAGAGAAATTCCAGCTACAGAGATTGTAAGAGCAAAAGAGGAGACTGATGCAGTGAAGGAATGCCAGAAAATGTTCAGAAAGTCTGGTTATGCTGAGCTTTCTTGTTCCACAAGAAATAGGGTGAGATGCAGGGGGGAGAGTCAGCGCAGCTATGTGTGGGATGAGTAGCTGTGTGCAATAAAAAAAAAGAAAGACATTGTTAGCAAGGGGTAATAAATCTAGCATTAGAAACACAGATGGGAATGGCTGGACAACTCAGATTACAATGTGCCTTATTTATGCCTCCTCATGTCACCTTTGCACGCTGCACGTCACTAAAAATCCCTTTGACCTGTTAGCAATAGGTTCAGGGGGGGAGAAAGGAAAGTCAGACAACTTAATCACACAAGTATTTTCTTTTTTGTTGACAATGTAGAACAATATGTTTTTATGCCACAAGAAACTATTGGGTTTGGTTATGTAAATGATGAACCTATTGCTAACCTTGATTTTGAGTTCTTTTATAGATGGCTCTCGATTTGGGAAGGATGGTAAATTCTGCACCATTATTCTATGCCATGGTCCCTGAATATGAGGTAAAGCAAGTAAATCCTCCTAGAAGTACTCACTGAAACAGTGTAAAATGGCTGAGGGTAAGCCTAATGGGCTTTTGGTTTAGCACAGGACTATCGTCCAATCTGTGCGTTTAAAGCCTAAAAGGATGTTCAGGCAAGTCAGTAGGTTTTGTAGGACTTGCTGCTACCCGAACAGGTGGGTATAATCAAAGTCAAGGCACACACCAAGGCTGATACAAAGAAAGTAGAGGTAACGTGTGGGCAGAGACTGCCACCAAACAGCTGCAGAAAAGCCTAGGGAACATGCCTCAGCACAGGGGGTCACCATACTGGACCAAAACTCTCAGCTCTCTTTTCAGGTTCTAAAAATACTGCAGGACCAAAATGGCCCAGAAGAAAAGAAGATTTGGAAACTGCAAGGAGGAAGAAAAAAGGATGAACAAGTCCTGATGGCCAGTGGTGAGAGAGTATGTTACCGAGAGCATTGTTCCCAAGGATGGCGCAAGCAGCTCAAGTGCACCACTCAGAAGTAGCCATGTGTGACCTGGTGAACAGATGATGGGTAGCTACAGGGTTTAGATCACTGCAGTCAGATACGTGTAAGCCTGCATAACATGTGTTAAACACTATGAAGGCCAAAAAGTAAAAGGTTTCTCAGAAGCACACCACGAAGCCCTTGTACCTGTTCCAGAGATTGTGGGTTAACTATATACAGTTACCAAAGGTGGGACGGTATAGGTATGTGCTTGTGTGTGTAGTATCTCTCTTTGGGATGACCTGAGGCATTTCTGGTGCAGAAATCCATCACAAAAGGAACTGCAGATAAACTACTGAAAGAAGTAGTGTGCAGGTATGGGATCCCAAAAGACCATCGAAAGTGATAATGGAACTCACAATACAGGACAGGTAACGAGAGAAATAATGGAGGCCGTGGGGATACAGCAAGTGGTCCATAGCCCGTACCGTCCCCAGAGTGGTGTAGAGTATTTATCACTTGTCACTTGCATTTGTATTTTCTGTACACTCCTGACAGAAGGATTGGCCTCAGCCCCTAGAGTATTTGGATTATATTTTTCACAATTGTTCCAGATGTAGTATGGTGTGCTGACTGACTATGTGATTGATTGCCAAAAACATTTGACTAATGTACACTCTTGAGTTTTCTCCTTCCTTCCAGATCCTAAGTCAGGGAAGGACACATGCAACCCAAAAATCGGGTGCTGATAAAGAGACAAGTGAGAAGGGCCTTGATTCGACCGTCCCTTCCAGGTCCTGATAAAGGATATAGATCCTGAAAGGATACCTAAAGACTGTTGGATCTGCATCCATAGTGCTGATTTGCTTATGTTTATTCTGTTTGTTTAAGCTATTACAGTGCATAAGTAAAAGGATGAGCCGACCAAAATATGATAGGCCGACCATGAGGAAGGTGTTGAGATTAGGTTGTAATACAGAAGCACACGAGGGGAATCTGGTGAAGGAAATAAAATAAAGTCCAGCAGTAGACAGTAGGTCATTGAAGTACCTAAATGTGAATTTCTGTATTCAACCATCTCAAAATGGGGAAATGTTAGAGTATGATCCTCCATTTTGTATCTATCATCCATTTGTGTATCTTTTATGATATATACTAGTATGTAACTCGTGTGGTGGGTGCTTAGGATTGTGGATAATCTATCCTCTGTATAAATTGGTTCTTAGTACGAAGGCTGCATTCCAAAGGCTGTCTGGCACCTAGCATTATAATGTTGTACCGTGTTAGCCATTGAAAGTAGTGGAAGAGTGAAGAAATCAGGCGAACCTTTTAGAGGCTAACTGAGTATATTTATAAGTAAGCTCAGGAGTACCGCTCCCTTCATCAGACATGGTGTGATACAAGAACTGAAAATTAACAGATTTTTATACACATGGTTTTCAAAGAATTTTAGAGTCCTTAAAAAAATTTGCAATCTAAGTAGAGAAGTTATTTACAACAGGTCAAAAAAACAGTCTGGAAACTTGTGGTGCGTGACGGAGGGACAGTAATTCTTGCTGTTATCTGTTTGCTATCAGGAGGTGATTGTGACCCTCACAGGTCACACATAGTGTGATTTGAAGCTGGCATGAATATTGAGTTCAGTTCATGGTTCAAACATAGTGTGACATGAAGCTGGCATGAATATTAAGTCCAAATTGCAGAGTTTGAAATTTGCATAAATTTGTACTCCACTTTCTTCTCCTGTGTCTTAAAATGTCCCATAAAACCACAACCCGCAAACTCAATAGAGTGGCTCCGGAGAAATGTGCGGCCACTGGGAGATCGCTCTGCTGTTATTAATGGTGGATCTGTGTGAGTCACGTGACTGAGTTTCTGCCCTGTTCCCCCACATAGAGGCCTGTGGTGGGACATTGCACACACATTATGAGGTACACCACATTGGAAGACCTGCAGGAAAATGTCCCCTAATTCTGTGCACCTGTTGTGACTGTGGGAAGGACACTGTCAGCGGTGTGGATGTGCTTGCAGGTCATGCACCTTATGTAGGCAAGGTGAGGTGCCATTCAGTTGGGGCCTCAGGGCACTCCGGACGATAATGCTCCTCAGGTTTGGTGGTTGTCGAAAGGAGAGGAGAGGGGGGACTGGAAATATGTCCTTGAGTCTGTTGTCCCTATGTAGTACAGGTTGGAGCTCCTTGGCAATCCTCGTAGGATCACCAGCTGTGGGTTGTAGGTGACAACTAGGGGCACTCGGGCTTCTTTCTGGGTCTCTCATATGTGAGCAGACTGTCTCTGTTAATAGCGCTGCTTTGTTTAATTGGTTGCTGTCACTTTTGGTTTGTATCCCAATCTGAGAAATTCATCCCAGATCCAGGAGGGCGTCCAGGCTGTGCGGAGCAAAACGATGATCGAGCCTGGCTGTAGATTATAGTTGTCTTGTGTGCTTGGGGTGGAAGCTGTCGTTTCTCAGGTGGCCGTTCTGTCTGTGGGTTTGTGGTATATTGATGTGAGTAGCCGGTGGTCTTTAATGTATATTGTGGTATCCAGAAAGTGAATTTCCTCCCTGAATAGCTAAGTTTAAGGTTGATGGTCGGGTGAAAGTCATTGAAGTCATTATGGAATTGAAGTAGGGCCTCCTCACCTTCAATTGTATAATGACTTCAATGACTTCACCCGACCATCAACCTTAAACTTAGCTATTCAGGGAGTGAAATTCACTTTCTGGATACCACAATATACATTAAAGACCACCGGCTACTCACATCAATATACCACAAACCCACAGACAGAACGGCCTACCTGAGAAACGACAGCTTCCACCCCAAGCACACAAGACAATCTATAATCTACAGCCAGGCTATACGATACAATCGTATTTGCTCCGACAAAACAGACCTGGACAAGCACCTCCTGGATCTGAGGATGAAATTTCTCAGATTGGGATACAAACCAAAAGTGACAGACAACCAATTAAACAAAGCAGCAGCCATTAACAGAGACAGTCTGCTCACATATAGAGAGACCCAGAAAGAAGCCCGAGTGCCCCTAGTTGTCACCTACAACCCACAGCTGGAGATCCTACGAAGGATTGCCAAGGAGCTCCAACCTGTACTACATAGGGACAACAGACTCAAGGACATATTTCCAGTCCCCCCTCTCCTCTCCTTTCGACAACCACCAAACCTGAGGCGCATTATCGTCCGGAGTGCCCTGAAGGCCCCAACTGAAAATGGCACCTCACCTTGCCTACATAAAAGGTGCATGACCTGCAAGCACATCCACACCGCTGACAGTGTACCTATCCCACAGTCACAACAGGTGCACAGAATTAGGGGGACATTTTCCTGCAGGTCTTCCAATGTGGTGTACCTCATAATGTGTGTGGGGGAAACAGGGCAGAGACTCAGTCAACGAATGAACTCACACAGATCCACCATTAATAACAGCAGAAGCGATCTCCCAGTGGCCGCACATTTCTCCGGAGAAAACCACTCTATTGAAGATTTGCGGGTTGTGGTTTTAATGGGACATTTTAAGACACAGGAGAAAAGAAAAGAAATGGAGTACAAATTTATGCAAAAATTCCAAACTCTGCAATTTGGACTTAATATTCATGCCAGCTTCATGTCACACTATGTTTGAACCATGAACTGAACTCAATATTCATGCCAGCTTCAAATCACACTATGTGTGACCTGTGAGGGTCACAAATCACCTCCTGATAGCAAACAGATAACAGCAAGAATTACTGATCCCTCCGTCATGCACCACAAGTTTCCAGACTGTTTTTTTGACCTGTTGTAAATAACTTCTCTACTTAGATTGCAAATTTTTTTTAAGGACTCTAAAATGCTTTGAAAACCATGTGTATAAAAATCTGTTAATTTTCAGTTCTTGTATCACACCATGTCTGATGAAGGGAGCAAGTACTCCTGAAAGCTTACTTATAAATATACTCAGTTAGCCTCTAAAAGGTATCGCCTGATTTCTTCACTCTGGCACCTAGCATGTCATTCTTATCTCTTTTCCTATGATATATATATATGAGTATAGCATGGATGATGTAAGCTGGTGTATTATCCATTGTATATGCTTCTTTGTCTCATAAGAGTGCT
Organism: Leptodactylus fallax; assembly: GCA_947044405.1. NCBI lineage: Eukaryota > Metazoa > Chordata > Amphibia > Anura > Leptodactylidae > Leptodactylus > Leptodactylus fallax. The sequence goes on from CAMRHE010000094.1 coordinate 2,098,880, forward strand.
CATCCACCCCCCCTTGGAAGTCCTAATGAGATACAGCTCCTATTGTGCTTTATCTAATAGCCATGTTTGTGGATGTGTAGCCACAGTGTCCTTGTATAAGATGCTGCTTATTACTGTGAAGGCCGCACCTGGTGGCTTCCACACGTTTTTATGTTTAATATAAATTTAGCTTATGTGTATTAATCTTGTAATGTCTGGGCCTCCCGCCACAGAACTGCGGATGTCCTAATATCTATTACAACCAACAGAGGTTTGTTGATAAGTCCAAGTACAAAGGGGGGTGATCTACAAGGGGTCACTCGTCTTAAATTGGTGAAGAAATCCCCTACGCTTTCCCGTCCTGGTTTATAGTAAGCCTATAGGCCCCTAGGGATTTATGGAAAGTATAACAATGTTTTTAGGAGGGACAAGTTGCTGTACTTTTATTCCCAACAATACTGCCCCTGATGGCAGCATGACTAAGGCCATGGGAAAGATTCGAAATTTGGCAGACGAACTCAAAGAGAACTCTGGAATGTTTGATTCTTGGGGAAGTTGGTTCTCGTCATGGGCTAAGGGTTGGAAGGAAAAGTTGACCCAAGTAGGAGTAGTAATTGGTTGTGTTCTATTAATCTTGTTGATGACCTCTATATGTGTTATTCCATGTATAAAGGGCATGATAAACAAGGCTGTGGACTCAGATAAGAAGGGCATCTTTCTAAATCACCTAAAGATGGATCCACTAATGATGAGACCTGAGATTGATATGGAAATAATAGAAGTGTGTAAGAAGGCTCCCTCTCGGGAATATGCTGAGTTAATTTAGGGATAGTAAGGATCTGACTTTCCTATGTGAAAGACCTTTAAGTGGGAACCTATCCACAAGGGATAGGTTGTCACCCAGGAGGTGAAAAGGAGCGAAGCACATTGGAACAGATCATTAGGTTCATAAATATTAGGGAAAAATTAGTATTTAGGGGGGAATGTCAAGTCTCAGGTCATGAAACAATATTTTGGTACTTTTGTATTTTTCTACTTTATATGTTACAAATACTAATTTTTCCTTGCTACTAATTGCTGACAGCTAAAGAACAAAAGAATGAATCAAAGATGGCACTGACATTCTTCATGCCGGGCCTAGTAGCTGACGTCTCAGGCTGGAATCGAGGCTGTACCTGGTTAAACATTAGGAACAAGAGCCAATGGGGGATGGACAGCTCAGGAGTATCAGAGAAACTCTACACTACACTATGCATTAACCCGCCCTCTTCCTTTCCTGTACAACTATGTGTGACGTGAATAAACCTGGCAGTGTAGTGCTGACGCTGGAAAGGGAAGCATGAGCTGAGCCAGAAACAGAACTCTGTGTCTGTGTCTTTCTTAGTGCAGTGCACACATGCTTACTGATTTGGACTGACTGATTGATCCGTATTTTGTCGATTACGACCCTGACAGGCCCTTTTGCCTTCACTCTGCGGTCCAGCTCACCCCAAACCATCTCGATTGGGTTCATGTCTGGTGACTGTGGAGGCCAGGTCATCTGGCGTAGCACCCCATCACTCTCCTTCTTGGTCAAATAGCCCTTACACAGTCTGGAGGTGTATTTGGGGTCATTGTCCTCTTGAAAAATAAATGAAGGTCCACCTAAACGCAAACCGGATGGAATAGCATTCCGCTGCAAGATGCTGTGGTAACCATGCTGGTTCAGTATTCCTTCAGTTTTGAATAAATCCCCAACAGAGTCACCAGCAAAGCACCCCCACACCATCACACCTCCTCCTCCATGCTTCATGGTGGGAACCAGGCATGTAGAGTCCATTCGTTCACCTTTTCTGCGTCGCAGAGACACAGTGGTTGGAACCAAAGAGCTCAAATTTGGACTCATCAGACCAAAGCACAGATTTCCACAGGTCTAATGTCCATTCCTTGTGTTCTTTAGCCCAAACAAGTCTCTTCTGCTTGTTGCCTGTCCTTAGCACTGGTTTCCTAGCAGCTATTTTACCATGAAGGCCTGCTGCACACAGTCTCCTCTTAACAGTTGTTGTAGAGATGTGTCTGCTGCTAGAACTCTGTGTGGCATTGACCTGGTCTCTAATCTGAGCTGCTGTTAACCTGCGATTTCTGAGGCTGATGACTCGGATGAACTTATCCTCCGCAGCAGAGGTGACTCTTGGTCTTCCTTTCCTGGGGCGGTCCTCATGTGAGCCAGTTTCTTTGTAGCGCTTGATGGTTTTGGCCACTGCACTTGGGGACACTTTCAAAGTTTTCCCAATTTTTCGGACTGACTGGCCTTCATTTCTTAAAGTAATGATGGCCACTCGTTTTTCTTTACTTAGCTGCTTTTTTTCTTGCTATAATACAAATTCTAACACTCCATTCAGTAGGACTATCAGCTGTGTATTCACCTGACTTCTGAACAACACAACTGATGGTCCCAACCCCATTTATAAGGCAAGAAATCCCACTTATTAAACCTGACAGGGCACACCTGTGAAGTGAAAACCATTTCAGGTGACTACCTCTTGAAGCTCATCAAGAGAATGCCAAGAGTGTGCAAAGCAGTAATCAAAGCAAAAGGTGGCTACTTTGAAGAACCTAGAATATAAGACATATTTTCAGTTGTTTCCCACTTTTTTGTTAAGTATATAATTCCACATGTGTTAATTCATAGTTTTGATGCCTTCAGTGTGAATCTACAATTTTTATAGTCATGAAAATACAGAAAACTCTTGGAATGAGAAGGTGTGTCCAAACTTTTGGTCTGTACTGTAGGTATAATATGAGCAGAAAGTCCGCAGAGATGCGTTTCCGCTGCTTGTATTTCCACTGCATTTATTTGCTGCATTTTGATATGCCTTAGCCTTAAGCTGAGGCCCCACGTTGCAGAAACGCAGTTTTTTTTGTTGCAGATTTTGCTGCCTTTTTTGAGTCAAAGCTAAGAATGGCTACAAAAGAAATGGGAAATATATAAAATGTTCTTATACTTCTACCTTCTGTCCAATCCACTGCTGGCTTTGGCTCAAAAAACCACAGCAAAATCAGAAACAAAAAAAGCTTTGTTTCTGCAACGTGGGGCCTCAGCCTAAAACTGGATATGATATGAAAAAATAAGATAATAAATTCAGTGGAAGTTTTTTAGAGCCACTTCAGTATTTTATGGAGTGCATTATGATATATTATCTAATCTAACTAATGCAGTGGTTCTCAAACTTTCTGAAGGCAGGACCCACCTTTGGGTGAGGTTTTATTTTTGACTAAAAAAAGTTTCTGCAAAATTGAAAATGCTACCTGTATTTGTATCTATTCTGCAATTCATCTGTATTCTGCCTCTTAATTTGCAGTATTCTCCCTCTTATCCTGCTATCCTGCATAGATGTACAGTGGGTACGGAAAGTATTCAGTCCCCTTTAAATTTTTCACTCTTTGTTTCATTATAGCCATTTGCTAAAAGCAAAAAAGTACATTTTATTTCTCATTAATGTACACTCAGCACCCCATCTTGATAGAAAAAAAACTGAAATATAGATATTTTTGCAAATTTATTAAAAAAGAAAAACTGAAATATCACATGGACATAAGTATTCAGACCCTTTGCTCAGTATTGAGTAGAAGCCCCTTCCTTTTGTGCTAGTACAGCCATGAGTCTTCTTGGGAATGATGCAACAAGTTTTTCTCATCTGGATTTGGGGATCCTCTGCCATTCTTCCTTGCAGATCCTCTCCAGTTCCGTCAGGTTGGATGGTGAACATTGGTGGAAAGCCATTTTCAGGTCTCTCCAGAGATGCTCAATTGGGTTGAGGTCAGGGCTCTGGCTGGGCCAGTCAAGAATGGTCACAGAGTTGTTCCGAAGCCCCTCCTTTGTTATTTTAGCTGTGTGCTTAGGGTCATTGTCTTGTTGGAAGGTGAACTTTCGGCCCAGTCTGAGGTCCAGAGCACTCTGGAAGAGGTTTTCTTCCAGGATATCTCTGTACTCTCTGCCGCATTCATCCTTCCTTCAGTTGCAACCAGTCATCCTGTCCCTGCAGCTGAAAAACACCTCCATAGCATGATGCTGCCACCACCATGTTTCACTGTTGGGATTGTATTGGGCAGGTGATGAGCAGTGCCTGGTTTTCTCCACACATACCGCTTAGAATTAACGCCAAAAAGTTCAATCTTCGTCTCATCAGACCAGAGAATCTTATTTCTCATAGTCTGGGAGTCCTTCATGTGTTTTTTGGCAAACTCTATGCGGGCTTTCATATGTCTTCCACTGAGGAGAGGCTTCCTTTGGGCCACTCTGCCATAAAATGGTGAAGGGCTGCAGTGATAGTTGACTTTGTGGAACTTTCTCCCATCTCCCTACTGCATCTCTGGAGCTCAGCCACAGTGATCTTTGGGTTCTTCTTTACCTCTCTCACCAAGGCTCTTCTCCCACGATTGCTCAGTTTGGCTGGACAGCCAGGTCTAGGAAAAGTTCTGGTCGTCCCAAACTTCTTCCATTTAAGGATTATGGAGGCCACTGTGCTCTTAGGAACCTTGAGTGCTGCAGAAATTCTTTTGTAACCTTGGCCAGATCTGTGTCTTGCCACAATTCTGTCTCTGAGCTCCTTGGGCAGTTCCTTTGACCTCATGATTCTCATTTGCTCTGACATGCACTGTGAGCTGTGAGGTCTTATATAGACAGGTGTGTGCCTTTCCTAATCAAATCCAATCAGTTTAATTAAACACAGCTGGACTCCAATGAAGTAGTAGAACCATCTCAAGGAGGATCAGAAGGAAATGGACAGCATGTGAGTTAAATATGAGTGTCACAGCAAAGGGTCTGAATACTTATGACCATGTGATATTTCAGTTTTTCTTTTTTAATAAATTTGCAAAAATATCTACATTTCTGTTTTTTTCTGTCAAGATGGGGTGCTGAGTGTACATTAATGAGAAATAAAATGAACTTTTTTGCTTTTAGCAAATGGCTGCAATGAAACAAAGAGTGAAAAATTTAAAGGGGTCTGAATACTTTCCGTACCCACTGTATGATGATGTTGCTGCTGTGATCTCTAGAAAATGAAGTTCAATTCGGTGGAGACTTCATTATTAAAGAAGCTGCCGCCGGGACTACATTTATCATAGAGCCCAATGGAGAGAAACACAAAACGTCCATCCTGGATAAAATTGGGAATGCAGAATTGAGAGATTATCAGTGAACAGCATTAAACCCCCAGAGGTCTTTACAGGGGATCACAGGTCATGCTTTGGAAACAACTGATCTAATGTATTATCCTTCTTTAAAAATATGGGGCAGATTTATTAAGACTAAAGTTTCTTTACACCAGTCTTAATAAAGGCTCCAACAGGTGTAAGGTATGCCTTATTTATCAAGAGGGTCAAGCCTCTTAACAAATCAGGCGAACATCCATGTACTAGAATGGTAATCTACAACAGTTAGGGAATGACGTAGATTTCCTGTACAACTCATGCCAGAAAACTGGCATGAGTTGTAATAAATATGTTGGGCCAAGGCTTCCCCGCCTCTCTCTGCCCATATTTACAGTAAGTGTTTAACAAGGCGCAGAACAGGGCATGTGGCTTGTCTTTGGCGCAAGAAAGGGTCTTGTACCAAAGATGTTCCACATTATTACACAGCTACGTCAGAAAACTGGTGTAGATGCGTTGATGAATTCCTCCCATTGAGTGTAATAGATGAGAATAGCAGCAGGCAAATCCCTATAGTTGCACCTCTAAATGGCTGAAGATGGAATTTTTATCAAAATTTCATCAATTCAACAGTGACATCTCTAATAATGGAAAATTGGCATACCGTTCTGGCTGTATCTGTTCCCAATAAATGTTAGTTTGTCCTCCACACGTAAAAGCATCACCATAAGATCACACTCTTCATAATCAACGTCCTCAGTATGATTTACAAACAACTGTCCTTCAGGGGCAAGCCATAGCCAGTCGTAGCATATACTACCCACATTCTTTCCATTTTTGAAGCAGCTCATGGCAAGTTGCTGGAATTCCAGATCGTGTACAGTATCAGGATCAGTTGCATTTAACGTTGCAATCTTTTTTGGTCCATCTGTTTGGTTTTCAAAAATGTAGATATCTACTAAAGAGGAGGGGTCTATGTATGGTGGCTCATCATTGAGATCAAGCACCTGCACAATAACAGTGGCATTTGCAGTGTTACTGTCTTCTTCTATCCCATTATCCTCGGCATCTATTATCAAGGTATATAATGTCTGTTCTTCATAATCCAGCTCCATATAAGGGTCACTCAATGTCACAAGCCCAAGGTATTGGCCCAAAGCCTGTCTCTGTCCACGTACAATAAAGTACCCAAATCCACCTTGGGAAATACTAAAACTGATACGATTGTTTAACTCAGTCTGATCATGATCGCTGGCTTCCACATTTCCAACATAAGCCCCTGAAAGATGACATAATTGCGATACATTAATGCCCCAACATTTACCATGTTATAATTTGTATCTATTTTAATATAACCAATTTAATTGAGTTATTGATGAGGACTTTCTTCATTTGATCTCTAATGGAAATCTCTACAAATGCTGACATAACTTTTATTATCCTTACAATCCTCTCCATCATTCACATTTTAATAGGCCTGCTAACTATCCCTCATTATTATGGTATATCCTTAGGCCCACCATATGACTTCTATGCAGATTATTTTCATCTCCTCTTCTGACTCAACCCTTCAACATGCTACCAAAATTGTAGATGATTTTGGTGCCAATTCTGTTATCAACTGAGGGCAGGGGCTTATGCAAGGGCCAGTTTCACTGTAAAAATTGCCTCTTGCAGCTCCTGCTTTATTTCACACAGACTTGTATTTCAGACTTAGCTCTGTCCTGCTGTCCCGCACTGAGCATAACATCTGCACTGTCCGCACTGCCCCGACTCAACTCTATCTGCTTGCTCAGGATGCAGATAGAGCTGAATTCAATGATGTTCCACCATTCACCATGTGATTTAATGTGCCTATGGATTGGTGCAGACATGGGGCTATGCAATAATGTCAGTACAGCAAGGACTGAAGGGACCTGCTACAGCAGAACCAGGCTAGGTGAGCTTCAATGTGGGAATAACATAAAGGGGAATTCCACTACGGAGGGGGCACTAAGGGAGTACTATACAGTACTTTGTGAAGCCACTAAGGCATTATACCATGGGGGGACAACAAAAGTGCATTCAGGATGTAAGGAGCAGGGGGCCTACCCCTGCTTAGGGACCCTTCTGGTACAGTCCAGCCTGATAATGTGTGTACATATGTGCTTAATATGTGTAATATATATGTGATGTGTGCTGTGTATTATATCTGTGTCTTTAAAATGTGAAAATGCATTTGTTATGCTTGCTTGTCCTACAAAGGCAAATTGAATCCACAGTGACATATTGACAGTATTAAATATAGAAGGAGACCATGTAGTATGTAAAAACAAAGAAAAAATTTGTAAATGAATGCATTTGTAATGTTAGGGTGTATGTTAAATATGCATAATGCAGAAATGTGTGTATAATCTGTAAATTTATGTGTAATATACAGATAAGTAAAGACAGTAACGTTTCCCTGGTTAGTGGATACAAAAAAAAGTGGAAGGCCCTTTATATTTTTTTTTTTATGGAAAACATAATGCAGGCTGCTATTAGCAAACTGGCAAGTACTGGATCCGCTACATGGTCAACGCCAAAAGCGCCCAAAAGGCTGACTTATAATGCGATCTGTTGGCTTCTGTCACAGTGTCTGTCACTTTAATAGAAAATATAGAGCAGAATTCTGCACATTTTTTTCTACAAAGGAGCCTCCTAACAGAGCCTTCCACACAAATGTGAACATATCCTAATGTGTGCATAAGTAAGCGTAATGTGGATATTTATGTTTATGTGTGTTTTATATTTGTAAGTGTATATACAGCAGAGACATGAAGCTTCATCCTGCACAAGGGCCCTCTGCTGTCAGTGTCCACCCCTGATGAGATGAGAATAGCCCTTTAATTCTCCACCACCAACTTTGCCTTTATGAAAATCTAAAATAAGACAAATAATCTCATATTAAAAGACTTTATAGAAACCACAAATGCCTGGAAAAATGTGATTGTATTTTGGTGGCTATTACACTTTAACATTACTCCTTTGGCTCGTATGCTCCTAGACAAGTGTGATTCACAATCCTGCCCATTTGTAACATAATTGAATGACAATGCTGTTTTGTAACAATACTTTTATTATGTTACTTAACTAAATTGTATGTGGCTTCTATATACTGTACATACAGCGTGTGATTGACATAAGTATACATTGTCATTTCTCCATCAATACAATCAGTATAAAATTCATAGTATGTCACTAAAGGCCAAGTTTCTTTTACCACTTATTAATATAATATTTTATAGATTTGGAAATGGCTATTAGATGTGGTAAAATATTTCAAGAAATTGTTTTGCACTAATAAGATAGTGTTTATAGGAAATTGTTCTTACCAGGTGTGCTCTCATTTACAAAAAACGTGTACTCAGTCTGGTTGAAAATTGGTCCATTGTCATTTAGGTCCTGAAAGGCAACAAAATGACACCTACTGTACATGTTACAATGTACAAGCCATAGCATTTCAGACATATACTTTTTAAAGGTTACACCTTATTACCATGCTAAAGTATAAAACAAAATGTTAATATCAATAGACAAACTACTTTATACTGCAAGAAACAGTCGCATAATACAATGCAATTTTGAAAGGAAACAATACAAGGATTTGGCACATTGTAGGAACTGCATGCAGGATTTTAGTATTAAAGGAGTTGTCCAGGAATTTTCCTTTTCCTAAGGATAGGCCATAAATATCTGATTGGTGGGACACAAATCACCTATACAGACTCAGAAGCAGTTGACTCACTGTGTCCAGGCTCTAGTACTGCAGTTCAACCGCTATACAGGGAACAGAACTATCTGCTTCTGGCTTTTCTACTGTCAAAAGCAGCTCCCCAGGGATCTGCGAGGGGCCTATCGGTTACCCACCCCACTAATCAGATATTTTTTGCCTATCCTAAGGATAGGCCATAAACTACAGATTCTTGAAGAACCCCTTTAAGAACAGGAAGGTACAGTTTACCACTTATTTTTATCATCATGTTCTTTTCAATTTCTGTGCCGATTACTTTCTTAAGATATCTTTATAGCAAGTGCTACTTTGTTCCAATACATAGCTACAGGAGAAATTTGGGGCTCTATAGTTGAGAAACCGCGCTTCAACTGCTACAGGATGTATTAGGAACTTGATCAGCACAAAACTGTCAATTTATTTAGATAAGAAGAATCTGCCCTTGTTCTATTAGGCAGCTCACCTGTAGTAACAGGCATGGCCATACATTTGAAAGGCCGGTGTATAACAGTACATTTCCCCTGCAACACCTCTGCACATATTAACTGGCCTGGCCTCAATTTAAAAAATTTTTTTTTTTGTCCTAATAATTCCCTGGAATGCCTGTGTACTCCAAATCATTATTGTTTGTACATATAAAATCCATGGGCATCTGTAGGCCATACCTATGATAAGCCTTATATGGTCATTAATTTTCTCATTTAATAAGGCAAAATGTAATGCACTTTAATAAAAAAAAAAAAGGTTGATGCTTTCTGCTTGAAAAAAATTCTATAAGGCTAAGGCCCCACATAGCGGGCTGCAGCAAAAAAGCGCTGTAGGAAAAAACGTGGCGGAAACGCATGACGTTTTTTACCGCATCGCTTTTCACATACAGTCCGCAGAGTTCTGCAGACTTTCTGCTTTAATTATACTTATAGGGCAACCTCTGGCTTTTCCGTAGGTATAATTGACATGCTACTATTTCCGAAAACGCAACAGTTTTGGAAATTGCAGCATTTCCGTTACATGTATTTTCCTACAATATGTGGATGGGATTTGCTAGAATCCACTTTGCAGGAACTGTAAAACACTGCGTTTTTTTCTGTGGCGTTTACGTCATGTGGGGCCCTGGCCTAAAGTTCCTATCACTAGGAGTATCGCTTCCTGCTTATTTGCAGTTCATTCCTTTTTAATAGGAATGGTCACTCCACAGAGACATTAAATAAACAAGAGACTATAATGGGGTCTGCCGGGTTTCCGCTGATTTTACACAGAAATTGGAGGAGAGAAAAGTCCTCCTTGCAGGATTTTTCTCTCCGATGATTTTAAGCGGGACGGAGTGGCCAAACGCTAGTGTGAACCTAGAATTATAATGTAAGAAAAATCTACTTATGTACTTCTGTCTGCTTGTGTGATTACAGATGGAATATTATTCACAGATAACAAGAAGCTTTACTGACTGCTCATAGATTGCTCTTTTCCTGTTTCAATGATCTTACAGGTTGCATCATGCTTGCATGTATTTGCAGTCCAGTGTTCCTGAATCTCCTATATTATACTCACATAGGCTTTTCACAGCTATTTCTTTACTGTTGTCCAGTTACTCCTGGCAGACTTGCATGCAAGTAAACCAGTATTAGTAGTAATGGATAGGGGAGGGGGCAGACTGCTCCTTATTGTTCACCCCCACAGCCTGAGAGTAATGTAAATGTGCTACAGCCATAATGTGATTATTAGCAGCAGAAAAAATGATAGGATACCATGTATGAATGTTTTACAGCCATAGAACAGACTGCCTAGCAAGACCCTGCACATATTTCAACTTTTCATGAAAACTCAGGTACCTTTTAATATCATCAGAAGATAGCACTTGGGGCTTTTGATCGTGCCACCAGGGCTGACGGAGAGGGCACAAAAGTTGGTGATCACATGGACACAATTGATGTGCCTGCATGATCACAACACCACCTATTACTGTGTGGACAAGCAAGAATTTGCATTGCCTGCTAGAATCCCCATCAATAACCAGCATGCGAGTCTTAGTATAGATATACAGGCTGCTTGAGCATACAAAGACTTCCTCATCCCAGTCACTTTGGTAAGGAGGAAAAGGGAAGCGATTATAATAGATGCACAGTAAAAATAACATATTCTAAGCTCACCATAATAAGAAAGTTAATCATTACATTACGTTCATTTCAGAAAACAGAAAAACATTACCTCAACATTGATGGTTACATTAACATAACTCGATAAAGAAGGAACTCCCAGGTCATACAATTTCACAGTTAGTATAATGCGTCCATTCTGTGATATATCAATGGCTTCTCTATCCAAAGGACCAAGACTTGTGATAAGTCCCGTGGTGACATTAATGCTGAAATTGCTACTGAGTTCACTGGGTAGGATCTCATACTCAATCACACTGTTATTATTTCCTGGTTCATCATTATCAAAGGCCTAAGAAAACATAACTTATTGGTATAAGCAGATAACAGAGCCCAGATAACAAAGTGACTTTGAAAGGTGTTTATCTGGATTGTTACCTCAAGCTGGATGTTGACATAGTCAATGTTCTCTTTGACAAAAATATTATATACTCCTATTGCAGCTGGAACACAGTCATTAATATCTAATAACTCAATTTCAAGAAGAGTGGTCCCTGTAGCATTCATTCCATCCTGTGCTTTTAGTGTTGCATAATAGAAAGGGGTGCGCTCTCGATCTAGAAGATCCACATTCACCACTGTGATTGTCCCATTAGATGAATCTACCTGAAATAAATTCAGTCTGGAAAGAAAGTCATCACATTAGATTTATTACTGTTCTGTGGCTTCTCCGGATTCAATAGTACTATAATAATCTATATAAGTTGTGCTCCTTTCAATAGTAAAGATGGCTTACGAAAAAAAAAAGAATAACCAATTCTAGGGAAAACTTTCCATGTAAATTCTCACCTGAAAGAATGATGTGTGGTGCCACTGTTGTGTCTTTATTCAGAGTAAGATATCAAGACCTAAACCCCATTATAAAGTCAATAGATTTCAGATGCAGAGATCCACTATTGGTTGGACCCGGCAGAGTGTGATGAATAGAAGCCACAACACAAGTGTGGATATAGTCTTAGACATTCATCTGTGGCTCTCCAGCATTTTGCTTAGATTTGGAATGATCTCCCTATAGCTATCTGCTGCCTAACTATAGCTTCTGCCAAATGTTATCTGGCCACACTCCCTTATAGATTAAACTTACTGCCTGCAGACAATCATTTGTACAATTACGTAAAGTAAAATGATCACCTTAAACACATTAGGACACAATGCTCCTTAATGAAATGTTCACACTCTTACCCTGGTTCTGATGTCTATTTTTTCAGTTATTCACCATATTTATTCTGTCCTGTACCTACAGTACGTCTCCTTAGCATTCCCTATATAATATATAGGGCAGTCACCTCTGTTATACTACACCTCCTTTATTGGGAAATGTCACAAGAACATGACATTAGTGCAGGCAAAGGCTTTGAGCTTTTAACATTAAGCAATCATATCTCGTATACAGTGGAAGTAAGAAATTGAATATTTGCTAAAATAAGTGGTGACCATTGCTGCTAAATTTTAGGAAGCCTGTTGATCGCTTTTGAATTTGACATCTTTGCAGTTTCCTTCTTTGCTTGTGCCTTCTCACAACAAAAGCTACACATTAGATTAGTGAATGGGTGTTTAATAGAAGTAATTCTAGTACTCCAAATTTTAGATCCATAATTGTTGCCACTGTTAGCCACATCTTTGCTGCCAGGTAGTCCTCACTGTCAATATTACTGTTGAAGAAAACCTGTTACATAACGTATGGTGTCTAATCTGCAAGTACCACTTTATACAGCAGACAGCAGAAGGGGTTAGGCAGATTCATATATATATATATATATAAGTTTTTTAGGAAAAGATTTAATATTATTTGTATTTTATTCATAAGATCTCCACATTTTCAGTATAAAGGATAACAAAAGGCTTCACAATGTTGTCTAAAAGATAAAAAACACTATCAAAGTGTTATCAAGTGGCAACAGCTTTCTATATAAACCAGGCAGAAGTATTACATGAGCTCTGTTCTACCTAAAACATGGAACATAAGATAATGCATTTATGTCACTTGGTATTTATAGTGATTTCACATTAAGTTGCAGTTGTGCAACTATTACAAAGCATCTTCATATCGAAAAGTGCGAAAAAAGTGTTTTGGTGTCTGTCCCTGTGTCCATGCCACCTCCTGTGACTGTTACTATTAGGCACCACCCCATGTTTTCATGTCAACCAGGTCAAGTTAGGGTTGAATTTAGAAGAGGCATATTTAGTTACTGTCACTTGTAGTACGCTGCAACATGAAATGCCAATGTGGAGCGAACGTTAGCTGTGAAGGGCTGGTCGGCAGAGCTGCCAAACCACACAGGTAACACACCCAGAATGGAGGTAATGCCACCTACTGAATCCAGGACCGGGAAACCCTACTTCTAACCACTCAATTACAATTATACAGTTAGTGGCCAGACGGCATAGGAATTTTCTTGTTCTGTTCATTTTAAAAAATTTTTGTCCATATGAGAAACAAAATAAAAGTGGTTGAGGCTACTTCGGATAAGAAAGCTGTACAGTGGAGAGAATGTCTTCAATCCATCTAACGCAGGAGATACCTTGAGCCAATTCCCCTAAAGACAGTACAGTTTTAAATACGTTCCTCTATAAATTCTTCTATACCTTTATATACTTACATGGAATCTGGCAATAATGAGTAAGTAATCTTTCCATAATCTCCAGAGTCTGGGTCAGTTGCCTAAAAAATAAAAATATCATACAGACTCGAGTCATGGTAATTTACAGCAAGTCAGTTTTCTATTAGAAATTCCAATTCTTTCACTTTAAACAGTCTTGACCAGTCTTGACAGCACTAAATAGGAGCCACGGAGAGGTGGGTTAATATGCTTTGGTGGATGTTAGGAGCAACATTTTTTATTTTGGCGGGCATACCCCCCTGCAAGTGCCCTCGAGTGAGCTAATCCCTCTATCTGATTTTTTTCAACTAGATAAAAAAAAAAAAGCGACATGACCTATCTTCAGGCTGAAGCCCCACGTTGTGAAAATGCATTGTTTTTGCTACATCAGACACGCTGTGGCAAAAAAAATGCTACATTTTACAGTACCTGCAAAATCGATGGGATTCTGGTTAATCCCATCCACACATTGCAGAAAAAAATCTGCAGCAGAAAAGCTGAGCTTTCAAAATCACAGCATGTCAATTATACCTATGGAAACGCTGATGTTTTCCATATAGATGTAATAAAGGCAGAAAGTCTTCAGAGGAAAACTCTGCAAAATTACAATGAAAAACACTGCGGGGAAAAAACGTAATGCATTTACGCCACATTTTTTTCAAAGTGTTTTTTTTGCTGTGCTTAGGGATGTGGGGATGTAGCCTCAGGTGGATTCCCCCTTGAAAAACTCATTGAAATCACTAGGAGGTGGAAAAAAATGCAACACAGTTGCATGGCGTCATTTTAGTGAATCCCATCCACACAGTTTGGAAAAATACACGCAGCTGACACGCTGCGATTTCTAAAACAGTCGCTGTTTTGGAAATCACAGTATGTCAATTATACCAACTGAAACACCGGCAGTTTCCCTATAGGTATAATGAAATCACAAAGTCCACAGAGGTTTCCACTCTCTTTTCTGGGAAAAGTGCGGTGAGAAAAACCACGATGCATTGCCATTGAGTGACACTTTCAGGTAACATGCCCAGTGAGATAAAAGTTCTTTTTGCCTGTAACTGCAACTGATACTATGCACCAGGGTACATTTAAAGACCTTTCTATGGCTGATACTTCAGCACTTACCATTTAAAATTTAGACTGGGTTAACATTAGAAGGAACAGGAAAACCTATAGTATGAATGCTCACAGTGTGGCAGCCACATACTGTACATATGAAACAGCATAAATGTGACAATTGGCAGCCATGTTTGGCTGCCATACTTTGACCATGTGCATTTAGGAACTGATATAGAATGTAGATTAAAAAATTTTCATCATAGAATTCTTCGCTTAGGGGGAACCTGTCAGGTGGTTTTTCCACCCTAAACTGATCCCAGCGTGTGCAGTATCAAGTAATGACCTTTCCTATGGTGCCCATGATTAAGCTTTTTGTTGCTGAAAAGTCAAGTCCCTTCAACTATAATATCCCTTTGCAGAATAGACAGACTGGTTCTTTACTGGAAAGTCCTCGGACCACCACTTCCTCTAACATATTTCATTCATAACAAACTTCTCTAATGTTTTGTCTGATAAATGGTGAAACATGTTTGGTGTAAAATAAAGCATCTCCCTCCAATAATAAAAAAAAAATATCTCATTTTAATATTTCTCTAATTTACTTACTGTAATTGTCCCAAGGATGGATCCATCAGGACTGTGCTCCTCAATTGCAAGTCTATAAGTTGCATCATCAAACTCTGGAGCATGATCATTTATGTCTATTAGACTAATAATCACAAAGGCAGAGGAACAACAGTCATTACCCAAACCTGTGTCATTGGCCACCACCTATACAGGAGAAAAAAAAATGACAGAGTTGTAAACGCCAAAGTTTTATCAATGCCCCTGACATATATCAGCAGTTAGCATCTACGGTACTTATAGTACCCATTTCTTTACGCCTCCCAACTGTTTCATTCATTTCAATGGGAGGTAGTAGCAGATTCTTTATGCTAGCTGAGTTATTCAGCAAGAGGAAAAAAGTCAGAATCTATCTTCAGGCAGATTTCGCCTTGAAAGTCCACTTACATGAATAGAAGGCAGAAAAAATGCTAGCGTTTTTTTCTCCCTCCCATTCATTGCAATGGAGTTTGCATGAAGGTAGGTCATGATTCTCCTTTTTTCTTATTTTTCAGCTATAGGAAAAAACCGCTCCAGACTCCCATTGAAATGAGTAGAAGAGTTGAGAACCTGCCTAAAAATCTGCCAGCAAAAAAACATATCCTAACAGTGCAACTTATTCACAAAAATTCTATTCTGTCCCAGTAATCAGAAAAGATTTCTAGGACACCAAAGATTATTGTATTGACTCCCTGTTTTGATCCTTCAAATTTCTGTTCCATAATCATAAACATGATAAGCACTATGATAGATAAGCGATAATCGTACCTCCACTTCCATCTGGTGAACAATCTCATAGTCTATAGCTACCGAGTCTTTGACCAGAATTTGAACCAGTCCAGTATTTTTGATTCTCTGTGGGCTTACTGTGAAGCAATCCGCATCTTTTCCCCGTAGGTACAGGTTAAAAGTTCCATTCTGGTCCTGTAATGGCAGAAAGTAAAAGCCTGACCATACAGACATGATTTCACATACAGTAAGAGATTTGTACGTATGTTTATTGCCGATTGGCGCTCGTTCTAAGTCTGCATTGACTGGTGTAATAGAAACCTCAGACTTCTGTCCCTCCTCGTTCTTTATACAGCAGTTCTTCATCCTCACACTGTCTACTGTATATTAGGCATTGCTAAGAGTGTTGATTTCCATTACAGAAATGAGGGGGTGATTATAAACTGCAAGAACTTGGGCCTCAACCTATGGTATGTATACCCCAGGGGGTACATGCCATGTCTCTAGGGGGAACTCAAATCTGTGGTGCTTGCCACAAAACAAAATGCAGATCTGTATAAATATGACGTATTGGCTGGTGACAAATGAGGTAAGGTCATGTTCTACATTTGGTTGAGATCATCCATTTATGTGCTAATCATGGAGTTGACAGCCATCACACCTTACTGTTCAACCAATACACAGGCTATGTAACAGAATGCAATGTGCAACTACATCACCCGTCAGGAGCCCATAGTAAGTTTGCTGCTCAGTGGTTCACATTAAATGAGTTTACATTAAAGCCTGGCAGATTTATTATAGTTTATGCCAGAAATGTGCCTCTCAATACATTTGGTGCATCTCATTACAGTACAGTGGAAATCTAGACTGATGTTGGAAGTGCCAGTCTCAATAAGTGTCCCCTACTTAGTCACTAGTCAAGCCTTTAGCCCCATTTGCTTCAACGAGAAATTGAAATTGCTAAAATGGCATAAATAAACACTAAAAAATAAAAAAGATAGTATTTAACTGAACATCCACAAGGGGATTTATGATAAAATAACACTGAATAATGAATAATATAGAATATACTAAACTGCAATAAATGGTCACAAATAAACTTGAAAGGCAGATACTGAATTTATGACAATTTTCTTCCAAAAATATTATTGTCCATGGACTATAGTGTCGTCCATGGATCTAGCATAATAGTTCCGTCCTATTCAAGTGAATAAGGTTAAGCTGCAATACTAAGCACATTCAACAGGCACGTTTTTGGAAATCAATTTACTGGGATGTTGGAAATAAAAAGCATTCCTATGTAATGTCCCAGTACTGCCATTAATTGTCTGATTTTTGGGCCCTCGTGTGCCCTGTGCCAATGCGATGCATTAGGACATTATGTAGTGTTCACCCCTCTACAACATTGTGCAAAGGCTTCATAATCCCGTTGTGAAAATGCATACTCATGTTTACATCTGGTTCCTGATATACTGTCATTTATTAATACTGTCTTTCTATGCATATTCCTGTGTGCTATTTCTCTAACTGTAATGTCACAAGCCTAGGTCTGGTCACATGATGCTGCCCAGGTAAGCCCAGCCCACAGCATCTCAGTGATGCCTCCAGAAAGTTCTATGAGAACTGCTGGGTTTCCACTCCTCCCTCTAGAGGGAGGGGCTGGATCTTCCTCTGGGGAGTCTAGAGCTGTCCTCAGACAGGATAAGATCTAACCTACAAAGCTCTCCCCCTCTGGGATTGAGCTCCAAGCTACTACTACTCCTAATCTCCATTCTAGACTGCAAAACTGCATTTCTGCTCAAGCTTACAAGATCCTTAGTAGTACCGGCTGAGGGATTTGAAAGTGTCGCACCCAAAGGTCAAGCCTGGCCAAAGAGCTAACCTCTGATCCTGCAGGCGGCATTGCTGGAGTGCTACTTTAAAAGGGACTTGTTCACGCCATCTTTCTCTATCCCCCAGTCCACGCGGAGGAAGTACTCTTGTTCTAATAGATGTTGCAATAGCCAGTGGGGAGAACATTGTCATTGGGCCCCATTGCCAGCTCCAGGCCTTTAGTGGTTCCGCCGGCCTGGGCACCTCAAAAGGACTACAACCACCAAGAGTGAGTAGAACCTTCTTTTTCCACGGTGAGCCAAGCCGTGAAGATTTCTTATCCGTAGTAACCCACATTGGACTGTATATTTCTTACACTGCTGTTGCCCGTAGCATTCAACCCCCAAAATCTGCTATTTGCAGAAGATAGCTAAGAAAGTGTGGCTAGACCAAGCTTGTGACTATCTCTGGCTGTGATTTTGACTGCATCACCAAAGTGACTTACTGCATGTGCCTTTACTTGCAAGTCCAGAGAACTGTTTATTTGCACTACTGTTTCAGTAAAGATATATTTCCTGGTTTCACCTCAACTTTGTGTCAGAAGTCATTAGCCTGCACACTGCACAAGGTTACTCCAGAAGAACTGAGATATGTGAGGTACCAGGAATACCAGGGCTGCTTCCACTCTGCCACGTGACACCGTTCCAGTTACCCCTGGTTACCACACCTATAGTTCTTAAATATCTGATATGGGAAGTGATGTAAGCACCACTGAACTGGTTTCATACCTTGTCAGGATCATTAGCAGTAATGGTCAGATTTGCCACTGGTACCCGGACAGAAGAATGTTCCTCAATCTCTCCAAAAAACCATTCTACAGGGCCAGCAGTGAAATTACAGTCAGTCACATCACAATTGTAAAACTGGGGAATATTGTCATTAATGTCCATGACACGAATGGTAACACTTGTACTGGCTGTTGCATTCTGTCCATATATATTTAGCATACGTTCTTGGGCCTGTTGGAATCAAAAGAATGCTTGAATTATTTTGAAACAATTTGACTGCTCAGAAAGGAGAAATAGCCCTTTGTCATGCCTGATAGGGAGATAAAATGCATAGTTTATTACATTATTATTTATTTTTACATCTTGATCTCTGGCTCAATGATCACAAGAAACAGGAAAGTAAGGGACTGATGAAGATAACTAGTCGCTGTTCTCAGGTACCTCGTCAATCCCATAGAAAATTAATGAAGTGGCCCCATTCACACAAACAAAGCTTGTAATGATGTTGTACTGTAATTGCCATGTAATCTGTGTTTTCCATACATTATGTTAAACTGCAATATGCCCCACAGTTGTTCACCTAGTAGCCTTTGTTCACCTAGTGCATGGTGGTGCCACTGTACCCGGTCAGAGTAGATGGCGACGTCAATGCCACACTGACATCATTGCTATGGCCACTGATTGGCTTCCACATTGATATGTCAAGTGTGGCACATCACCACTGCAGCCAGGAAAAGAATGCCGGGGCACCACCAAACCATTGTCACTGTTGCACCTGAGGATTTGAAAAGTGAGTATGTCTTTTTTCTGCAAGGCAGAACCTGTATGTATACAGTGGGGAAAAAAAGTATTTAGTCAGCCACCAATTGTGCAAGTTCTCCCACTTAAAAAGATGAGAGAGGCCTGTAATTGACATCATAGGTAGACCTCAACTATGAGAGGCAAAATGAGAAAACATATCTAGAAAATCACAATGTCTGATTTTTTTTAAGAATTTATTTGCAAATTATGGTGGAAAATAAGTATTTGGTCACCTACAAACAAGCAAGATTTCTGGCTCCTCCAGACCTGTAACTTCTTCTTTAAGAGGCTCCTTTGTCCTCCACTCATTACCTGTAGTAATGGCTCCTGTTTGACATTGTTATCAGTATAAAAGACACCTGTCCACAACCTCAAACAGTCACACTCCAAACTCCACTATGGTGAAGACCAAAGAGCTGTGGAAGGACACCAGAAACAAAAGTGTAGACCTGCACCAGGCTGGGAAGACTGAATCTGCAATAGGCAAGCAGCTTGGTGTGAAGAAATCAACTGTGGGAGCAATAATTACAAAATGGAAGACATACAAGACCACTGATAATCTCCCTCTATCAGGGGCTCCACGCAAGATCTCACCCCGTGGGGTCAAAATGATCACAAGAACGGTGAGCAAAAATCCCAGAACCATACGGGTGGACCTAGTGAATGACCTGCATAAAGCTGGGACTAACATAACAAAGGCTACCATCAGTAACACACTACACCGTCAGGGACTCAGATCCTGCAGTGCCAGACGTGTCCCCCTGCTTAAGCCAGTACATATCCAGGCCCGTCTGAAGTTTGCTAGAGAGCATTTGGATGTTCCAGAAGAGTATTGGGAGAACGTCATATGGTCAGATGAAGCCAAAGTAGAACTGTTTGGTAGAAACACAACTCGTCATGTTTGGAGGAGAGTGAATGCTGAGTTGCAGCCAAAGAACACCATACCTACTATGAAGCATGGGGGTGGCAACATCATGCATTGGGGCTGTTTCTCTGCAAAGGGACCAGGACGACTGATTCGTGTACATGAAGGAATGAATGGAGCCATGTATCGTGAGATTTTGAGTGCAAACCTCCTTTCATCAGCAAAGGCACTGAAGATGAAACGTGGCTGGGTCTTTCAGCATGACAATGATCCCAAGCACACCGCCAGGGCAACGAAGGAGTGGCTTCGTAAGAAGCATTTCAAGGTCCTGGAGTGGCCTAGCCAGTCTCCAGATCTCAACCCCATAGAAAACCTTTGGAGGGAGTTGAAAGTCCGTGTTGTCCAGCGACAACCCCAAAACATCACTGCTCTAGAGGAGATCTGCATGGAGATATGGGCCAACATACCAGCAACAGTGTGTGCCAACCTTGTGAAGACTTACAGAAAACGTTTGACCTCTGTCATTGCCAGCAAAGGATATATAACAAAGTATTGAGATGAACTTTTGTTATTGACCAAATACTTATTTTCCACCATAATTTGCAAATAAATTCTTAAAAAATGAGACAATGTGATTTTCTGGATTTATTTTCTCATTTTGTCTCTCATAGTTCAGGTCTACCTATGATGACAATTACAGGCCTCTCTCATCTTTTTAAGTGGGAGAACTTGCACAATTGGTGGCTGCCTAAATACTTTTTTTTCCCCACTGTAGATATGAAACTAAATTCAATCCACCAGAATTATGCAAATAAGATGGAAATCCTTTAATGTAGATGACTAGCACTCCCTTCTAATTGCACAGGTTTATCTAACTGTAATAGAGTATATATATTTTCCACTTCTCCATCTGCCCTAGGCTATTTTGAAATAGAGTGTGCACTGGATCGTACTCGCCCTGTGTTCACACTGTAGACCTATTCTGGGTCCAAGAGAGGTAAATTGGCCTGTGTTGACACTGTAGACCTGTCCGGATCCAAGAGAGGCATGTTTATTTAGTGTAGGTTCCCATCTGAATGAGGTCGCCTTGTCGTGGCAGGTGGGCTTCTTACTGTTTGATCAAATATGTATAACAAAGAACCTCTAAATTGTAGATCATATTAGGTGTTTTTAACTACATGAGTAGTGCACTTTAGGGTTTTCATATGCCCTTCTGCTGTGTGCGGAGTGCCCTGCATTTTTTTATTTTTCTATATATTACTTCGCAGTGAGCACCTGTTCACACTGGGATGTGCAATCTTAACTTTTTTTGTGTTTGTTGTGTATTATATATATATTTATATTTAATTTAGATAAATGATTTAGCGTTACTGTCTGAGAAGGACAACAAGTACGCCATACTCACCACCACCTGTAATATAATCTGTTCCCCATCATCCAGCAGAGCTTCCCGGTCAATGTCTCCTGCTACACAGATTTCACCATTTGTACTTATGTTAAACAGATCAGACTTAGGAGAGTCTGCAGATATATAGAAGTTTAGTATATTTAGAAGCCAATATACAGTAAATGATATATCATGATGAAAGTGTGTTCTTCAGAGATTACATACTTACTTTCAATGTAATATAGGATTTCATCTCTAATTCCCCTGTCACCATCTATAGCAGAGACTGTCAGTACACTGTGTCCCTGTATAAACACAAAATGAAGACTTTACAGAAAACATGAATTTCTAGGTGAGCTTTCTCTGTGATTTTTTTCATCTCAGTGACTCTATATTGGCCCAGATTTACTACTGTGGTTACGACAAGACACTGGTATAAATGCAACACATCATTGGCATAACTTGGCTCATATAGTTTGAGCTAAAATGTTTCCAACTTGCGAGACATGTAGACGTGGCTTCTCAGAAAAAGGGTATGGTTTAAATGCGTGAAGACGTACCAAAAATGCACCAAAATTCTGTCTCAGAATAAGCCAACTAAAAGGTGATATGAACAGAGACTAGACAGTCTAAAGATATGCCAGATTTATCATTTAGTTTCAGGCACTGGGAAAAATCTGGGAAATTTTCAGACACTATTTGTAAATCTGGGCTATTGATGTATTTCATGTAGTACTAACAGTATTACCAATTTACATGTGATAGAGAAAACCATAGTAAATTATTGCAAAAATGTGGCTCAAAAGCAGCTTCATTTTAGGCTCAAGGCTTGTTAATTTATTGACCTGTGACTGCATTCACCTCCTTTGATAAATCTGTCACAGCATACATCCATGCTATTAGTTTCCACACCGCTTACATTATGACACTTTCTGTGTACAATAGAGATGTAACTTTTCTCATTGCAATTATTTAGCGACTTTTAACCCATCCCCACTTTGCACCACGCATGTATCACACATCACAGCCTACAGACTCCAGCATAAATTGTCACCGCTATAGTAAACTTTTGTCACCTTGTGGTGGATATACCTTATTCTACAGCAGGTGGGTGGGTTTTCCCATAGCCAGAAACACTCCCCAACTACTATCTTACTCCGCTGTGGCCCTGAGTCATGGGGCTAGTGCCCCTTACCCCACTATGTGGCTGCAAATTGCACCGTTAGACGCTTATCCCTGCAGCATCTTCTGTGCCTACCTGCTGTCTGTGTCTATACCTACTGGTGCTAAAGCATTTTATTATATGCTGTCAGTGAGACATGGAAGTGTGGAAAAGCTATCTATGGTGACCATGACCCTGCCATTGCCTTCTATGGCCTCAGTGCATTACTAAGACAGAGAGCAATGTCCCCCAGATCTCAGGCATATTGCCCCTAATCTTCAGGCAGTAGCAATTTTAAGCGAACAGAAACTTTATTTCTTGCAAAACAAGACTGGCTATGTGGGTATCTTATCCCCTCTTTCCTTTTCTGCTCATCTGTGGCTCCTCAGAGCACTTGCTTCATAAAGTACCTAAAGTTGATACCAACAATTTGAGGTGCGGCACACAGCTTCCCCCTGCTTTTGTCCCAGGCCCTGTGGCAGCCGCTTCCGCTGCTACCCCGGTATTTACGCCCCTGCATGTAGCTGGTTGTCATCTATAGACACAACTAGCCAGCTGAAAACTGATTGGACAAATGACCTCCTAGTACTACTTTGGCTGGTACCGAGTAATTTTCAGTACTTTTTCACAGTGGAAAAAACAGCATAAGCTAAACAAGGAGGGCTCTGGCAATCCGGTACCATGCTGCGGAAAAGGGGCTTGCTTTCTTACAGTGTGTATCTATACCTTTTTTGATACTGTTTTTAATGTTATTGTGGTTAACAGGTGAAGCAAATGTGAATATGTTAAAAACATACATAGTTACAGAATTGGAACGGTTGAAAAAAGACACAGACCCTCCTGAAATCCACTATCACAATATCTTGTTGCTAATAGTCCCATAGACTCGTTGCTCTTACAATAAATAATCCCTGTTTATGATGATGTGCTACAGAATTTCATTTAGATGTTGTAGATGCCCCATTGTCAAAGTTACAGGCCCAGGTATAAAAAGACCATTAGAAATATCTCTGTACTGTTCATGCATTCATTGTGATTAGGTCACCACTATGACATATACTTTTTTCCCAAACTGAGTAACCCCAAGTTTGGTAACCTGTCTTAGTGCTCCAATCCACCCATTGTCTTAATTACTTTGGTCGCTCTTGACTGCATCTGCTCTAATTCATCTATGCCCTTCTCATACCCAGGTGCTCAAAATTGTACATAATATTCCATGTGTGGCCTGACTATGATTTGTGTAGAAGGAAAATTAGTAACAGTATAGTCAGCTTTCTCACCGTTCTGCATAAAAGGATATTACTTACCAATGGAGAATGTTCATAAATGGAAGACATATAAGGTGCACCAATAAACTCTGGATCCAAATCTGGAACATCCACAACTTTCACAGACACATAAGCTATTGTACTTTGATATATGTCTGTATTATTCAATTTTCCTCCTTGGTCCTGTATGTTTATAAGGCACATGTTAAGAAAACGTATTTCTAGTACACTGTTGTAATAATATGTTTAGTATGTAATATAGCATATCTATTAAATTTTATGTATGCAGTTTTCTTTTTATTTAAACTTATTTATTTTCAGTTCTGGGTATGTATGCAGTTTATTTGAACTCTAGTTCTCTCCATGCTTTAATAAATACCTCTTCACTGATTCTGGTGTAGTTGGAGTTTTTTTCTCTAGCCCCCAAGCAATCAGTACAGTTAGTTTTGGTGCCTACTGTCAAGTGGGTGGTCCAAGGCTGAAGCACGCAAGGTGGCGTAATTCAAGTCACTCTGACACTGTCCAATCAGAAAGCTCAGAATCACTCCACCTTGTCTAGACTGGCCAAGACTGTCCATGTGACAGCAGAGAGTTTAATTACCATATTACACACGTGGACAAAATTGTTGGTACCCCTCGTTTAATGAAAGAGAAACCCACCAGGCAAACAAAAACCAGACTGGAATTTGCCAAACTACATGTTGACAAGCCACAAAGCTTCTGGGAGAATGTCCTTTTTATGGGTTTAGACACTAATGAACACCTTTAAATTAGTGATAACCGCTAAGAATTTTTGAATTCTTGAATTATTATTGACAATACTATATTGAAAAATGGCCTGCAACTTTATACTGGTAACAAAATGGCGAATATGGTCGTTATGTCTTTCCCCACAATAAAGGCGTTTATTTCAAATAAGTGCAGATATTATTGCTTGATAATTCAGTTTTCTTTGGCACAATAGTACTGAATAATGTTATTCCTTGGAAGAACAGTGAATAAGCCCCTTATAATAAACACCTTTAAAAAGGCTTTTTTTTACAGATAAGTGCAGATATGGCTTTGGCACAATAGTACTGAATAATGTTATGACTTGGAAAAACAGTGAATAAGCCCCTTATAATAAAAGCCTTTAAAAAGGCTTTTTTTTACAGATACGTGCAGATATTAGTGTATGATATTTCACTGTTTTTTGCTGTACTGCACTGCAAAAGGCTTGTGTTCCACCATGAAGACACAGATATGAGTAATGAGCAGCAGTATAATGGCAGTGAGTGCTGCAATGTGAATTATGCTGCAAATTCTTTCTGTAAATGAGCCTGCAACCGCCCCAAATTCTATTCTCAATTCCTCCCTATGCTTTCCCTACAGTTCTAAGGCTCAGACTCTTTCCCTGAACTTCTATATGTTTTCTAAGTCTTTCCCTAGCCCCTGCTGATGTCTGTCCCTACAGTAAGAGCGATGTGGAATGACTGTACCTAAAATGGTCGAGGTTTTTTATAGGGCTGTGACATCACAGGTCCTGCAGGCTGCTGATTAGCTGCACGCTTGGCATTGTGGGTGATCCCGCGCTCCCAGAGTCCCTTCCCCCTTGTCCTAACATGTACGGCAGGCCATTTTATAAAAAAATGCGATTCGATGCATCGAAGCGTGAGGAAATCTAGAATCATGGCGAATCGAAGATTTCTTGAAATTTGGATCGAATTCCACTTCTGCAGAATCGATTCGCTCATCTCTAGCAGTGACATCTGCACAGTTCACAGATCATACACTCTAAACTTTCCTATAGAACTGAATAGGGGAATTTATTAAAGTTTTTACACCAGTTTACTGGTACACAGTGGCACAATTTTGGAACTTGTGCCGCTTTATTCATTTTCCAACTTGTTTGCCATTTTTTAAAACGTGGGCAGAATGGGGATGTGAGTTATATCTGAAATCTATCTATCCCTTCCCAGCTCATTACAGTCACAGTAATAAGAGCTTTGTCTTGTAAGTAGCTGTGAACCTGTGTGTCCATCACATGGCCAGGGACTAAATTATATCCACTGGAAGTAAACAAAGAATGACAGCAAAAAGAGATCTAAAAAAAACACAAGGAATTGATACAGAAAGTATATTAGAAAACTGTATAACTTTTCATTACACAGACAATAAATTTTTTTCCATGAAACTGGACAATCCCTTTAATGGTATGAACTACAATACCCCTGATACAACAGCTCATACAGATGAACTGCTTTGCCTGTGTAAACAATAAGGACTATGCTGTTTGCATGAGTTGCCTTCATTGTGCTGACTGTTAACACTTAAAGACATCAAGTAGTTTGGACTTTAATGCTCAGCATCTTTTTTCATATTTTTCATCTTCGCCTTTTAAAATTCATAGATTTTTTATTTTTCTTTGAACGACAAGTTCTACTTTCAGTTGGCACCATTTTGGAGTACATATAATTTTTTTCATTAGCATTTATTTACTTTTTTTGGGGAGGTCTGTGTTGAAAAAAACTACAATTCTCTCATTATTTTTTGCATTTTATTTTTATGGCATTCACTCTGCATTAAAAATGACATGACAATTTTGTCCAGTGGGTCATTATGGTTACAGTGAGACCATATTAAAATTATAAAGTGGATATTTTAAACTTTTTATTTTATTATTATAGCTTATGACCCCCTTTCCCATGCCCCCCCCCCCATCCAAGCTCCTATGCAGGCTGGCCTCCGCTGCCACTGAACTTCAGGATGCTGGGCATAGCGTCTTGGCGTTCTTCAGTGTTGTTATGTAAGCGCACCGATGCTTAGAGGTGGTAGTGGAAGCAGGCCCGGACAGGAATGTGGCTGGCGAATAAATTATCAGATGCTACCTATTGCAATAATACAATAAGTAGCGGCCGATTAAAAAATAATGCCACCCTCCAGTTTATTCCATGAGGCACCGTCTGAGGCCATCGCATCAGGTCAAGTGCACCGATGCTTAGAGGTGGTAGTGGAAGCAGGGCCGGACAGGAATGTGGCTAGGCGAATAAATTATCAGATGCTACCTATTGCAATAATACAATAAGTAGCGGCCGATTAAAAAATAATGCCACCCTCCAGTTTATTCCATGAGGCACCGCCTGAGGCCATCGCATCAGGTCGCCTCATGGAAAGTGCACCCCTGGCTCAGTGCTACGTAACTGCAGAGGGGCAAGGGGTTATGGATCCTAGAAGCCAGAAACCAATCATTTAAACATTGATGGGAAGTAATGTTAAGGACCCAGGAGTACCATTTAAAAAAATGGGTCACCAAAAATGGCCTTTATGAGAAACACTTTTTTTTAGAATTTTTGATGACTTTATTTTTCATTTCCCATGTTACCATCTATATTTTTTTTTTTAAAAAGTACAATGTTCTGCAATTTTCACTCTGGCCACTAAAGAGCCTTACAGTTGCTAATTTTGTAGGGGGCTTTCATTGCAGCAGTGAACTCATTTACATCACAAATAAGACAAGTATTACAATTAAAGTTCACACCTCTACAGATAACACCCATAGTGACACATCATTAAATCCACTACTAACAATAGATGATGTCACAGCTTAACTACTTACTCCCCTTGCACAGAGCTTGTCTAGAAAACTCTCCCATAGACTTCACGTCAGCCTAAGGCCATGACTATACTGTAAAGCATATTAATAAATGCTGCTAAGACAGCAGAGGAGAAGCACGATGGCAGCCCCTTTAATCACATACAAAAAATAGAATTGAAAAATCTACAATCTGAAAAAAACTGATTAAAAAATTTTTATATTTCACTATATGCTTTTAATAAATACATAAAAAAATTGGTGATACATTCCTTTTAAACATAAAATTAGTTATACTTCCATAAAAAATACTAGAGGTGATTTACCATGAGGGATTTTTTATGCCACTTATTATTTTTTACTGGTATGTTTTATTGTAAAAATGTATCATACCGTCTCATAAATTTGGAGGTGAAAGGCACCAGTGTTCACTAAAAAATTCTGGCTCATTTTTAAAGTCAAGTTAAAAGTCAACTTTCAACTTTAAATTTTGCAACTTTCTAAAAAGTCACATGTAGTAAACCACCATGCACCATCTAAATCACACTCACTAAATCAAGTCACTTTAAAAAAAAAAAAAAATGCATTAGGTGCAAAACATTAAAAAAATTGAGCAAGTTATTAATAACTTAAGTGCACACAAGAAAAACAACATGCAAAATAGGGGAAAACATGGCACAAACAATGATAAATCCTACCCTACATATATAAAAACAAGAAAAGGATGTAAAAGGTTGCAATCTGCAACTTCATTACCGTTGCATTTATTATTAATTGGTAGAAGGTGCTTTTTCTGTTAAAGTCCAAAGAACCATTCAGTTTAATATCTGCAATTCTGGGAAGTGTGTCTACAACATCTTCAATATAGAACAGGTCACTGTCTGAGCTTGGTATGACCTAGGAAAGAAGTGCAATATATATAATATACGAATTAGACATATGCCAACAAGATCCTCTGGCAGACTGTATGTTTGACCATGAGCACATCACAGTGTACAGGTATCTCAATAAATTAGAATATCTTTGAAACGTTTATTTCTTTCAGTAATTAAATTAAAAAAGTGACCTCCTATATTTTCTAGATTCTTTACACACAGAGTGTTCTATTTCAAGTGTTTTATTTCTGTAAATGTTGATTATGGATTACAGGTAATGAAAACCCAAATCTAGTTCAGTATTGTAAATTCAGTGTGTCACCTGAGAAGGTTTCCTAAGCCTTTAAATGGTCCCTCAGTCTGGTTCAGTAGGACACACAATCATGGAAGACGCTGATTATGAATTGTATTACCGAATTACTGAAATGAATGAATGTTTCAAAAATATTCTAATTTATTGAGATGCACCTTTATGTTTGACTGTTTTTTTTCCTTTCCAGACCTATCCTCCTCTTACTATTGGTAAATTCTGGTGTAAATGGGGCTTCATGTTATATATGTCAATAGCTACTTTTTAGAGCCCATAAAATTTACATATTAGATTTCATTATTTTACTTTGGAGGGAAAAAACAGAAATTTTAGCATTGTTTTTGCTTTTTGTTGTTGCTGCTTACCATTCAGTAATTACCATTAAGTAATTTTTGCATCTGGAGAGCCATAACTTTACTTTTTTCCTCAACACAGCAATCTGAAAGCTTTAGCAGGACAGGTTGACATTTTTTTTTTAATGGTAAACTATTTTATTAGAACAATAAAGAAAAATAAAGTAATTTTTACCAAATGAAAAAAATGTTATTTTTATTTTATGGTATGTTTTTATGACATTGTCTTTCTTCCTCTTCCATTCAGTACACATGCACTGCTCAGCCAAGTATGGAGAGATCATAGGCCTTATGCACATGTCTTCTCTTCGTAGATGTATGATGGTTGTGTTATTCATGGGCTATAGGAACATCAATTTATTTTAATAGGCACATACTGATGCCCATTCCTCTTCCTCAAATCAACCTTCCATGGAAAAAGAACGGAGATATGCTCTGTTTTGTTTCATTATTGTTCCTGTACTCATCCGCAATTTTCATCTGCGCTTTCCTTACTAGCCAAAGAAGAAAAGCCGTAAAAGGGAATTTACTATGGGGATTTCGGCTGCAATGCCTACTTTTTCCCTTCATGTAATTCTAGCCATTGGGGTTTTATATATATTAATTTCCCACATATCATTACATATGGTCCACTTTAAAAAACATATATTACATACAGGCAAATCTAATCTCCATGAGACTTTCTTAAAATACTGCTAATCTTCAATGCAGCCAAGTCATAGCTATTATCCACCCATATTTCAGTTCCCACAATGTCATACTTTTTCCTCTGACATTTTTAAATTCTTACTTATCAATCTCATTGTTATGGCTTTTAGCATTGATCAGTGCTCTGTAGTATAATACCTATTAACTTGATCATGGCCTTTTTATTACTCTCCCACTATACCCCATTTAAGGCTAAGGCCCCACGTGGCGTTCCGCAGCAAAAAAGCGCTGCGGGAAAAACCGCGGTGGGGACGCATCGCGGTTGTTCCCGCAGCACTTTATACAGAAAGTTCGCAAAGGTTTCCTCTGCGGACTTTCTGTTTCAATTACACCTATGGAGAAACTGCCGGCATTTCCGTAGGTATAATTGACATGCTGCGATTTAAAAAACCTGCCGGTTTTGGAAATTGCCGCGTGTCCGCAGCGCGGTTTTTACCGTAAAATGGTAAAAAGTGGTTGCTCTGAATGTAAATCGCCGCGATTTTTTCTGCAGCGTTTCCTCCGCAGGCAAATTGCAGCATTTAAGCCACGTTGGACCCTGGTCTAAACCTGAGGTGTTGCTGAAACACAGCTTTTTTTCATGCAGATTTTGCTGCATTTTTTGAGCCAAAGCCATAAGTGGATTGAGCAGAGGGTAGTTGTATATTTCCCATTCCTTTTGTAGCCATTCTTGACTCTGGCTCAAAAAACAGCAGCAACGTGGGGTCTCAGCCTAAAAGGAACCTGTACCTACCTTTCCATCACTAAACTGCCAAGAGGAGCAATGATTTAATGTACCACATATTGCTATATTAAGTCAGTCTCCTGGCACATGCGCAATTCTCCAGTGAAGCCAGGGCAGTACTGCTTATGCTCCCAATTTCCGGAGCATGCACAGTGTAGCCAAGATGTACTTTATGGGCTTTACTGCTGAACTACATGTTTGCCAGGGGTGGCAGAGATGAGTCATGAGGTGTTTTTTAAACCTGGCACAGACAGCCTCCATGTTGTGGATTTTGCTGCAGTTTTTTGAGCCAAACTCAGGAGTGGCTTGAAAAGGAATGGGAAATATAAAGGAAGCTCTTAGATGTTTTCCTTCTGTTAAAGTCACTCCTGACATAGCAATATCTGCAACAAAAACCACTTTGTTTCTGCAATGTGAGGTCTTAAACTTATATAGCAATGTTAGAGACACTAAACCACCGATCCATAAGAAAGGGAAAGAGGTTTGTGAATAAGGTTTTGTAAATCTGCAAACTGTGCAGTAAATCTGTGCAATATGAACAAAAACAGATAAAAAAAATGCTTGATTAAAATTATTATGTCTACATACGTAACATAATATAATATGACAAGGAGCAACACATTTTCAATGAAGCTAAGCAATACAAGTCACATGCAAGCATGATAGCCACTGACACAAAACAGGGTAGATAAAAGGAAACACGTATAAAAAAAATAGTACAGTGTGAGGCCTTATCCACATGTCCACAATCTGCAGATATGTGAGACTCCTGACAATCACGGACTGCACATGAACCAATTTATTTTAATGGTGCATACAGGCCTCCGTTCTTTTCCATGGACCAATGGTGTTTTATTTTGGTCATTTTGTGGACCTCTGGAGCACACTGTGCTCTTTTCATGGACCCACAGACCATATATGAAATTATTTTTAAAAAAAGGATGTTTTTCACGGATGTGAATAACGGATCTACCACGGACAGCACACCACCAGAGATTGTTTGAAAGCAATGTAAGAGCATTTCTCTATTACCTCTTCAATTGTAAATGTCACTGGTATACCTCTGTTATTATCATAGTCTTCTGCTGTGACCTTGCAGATCACAGAATCAAGTGTCACATTCTGCAATAAAAAATAGTTATAAGTTTATGCTTTTTTATCATATCCTCAAACCCATCTGAAATGATAGTATTCAAAAAACAGTGGACTCAGTAATGAAAAAAGTATTGGCTTAAATGTTTGTGTGCAGAAGAAACAGGATTAGACAGGTAAAAATCTGACCTGTCTGAAATCTCTAAGCAAAGGTCTAACCCAGGGGTAGGCAACCTTCAGCACTCCAGCTGTTGTAAAACTACAACGCTCAGCATACATACTTGCTCTGCTGTTCTTGGAACTCCTATAGAAGGTAATGGATCATGTTGGGAATTGTAGTTTCACAGCAGCTGGAATGCTGAAGGTTGCTGACCCCTGGTCTAACCTATATGGCCAGCTGAAAGGAGTATTCACATTTGACAACAATTTGTTAAAAAAAGATCCTCCAAAAGAAATGCATCTCAGGTCATGCCTCCTCTGAAACCCCCAGCACCTGGGTGTCTAATGTGCTGGCCCGTCAGTGGAAGACCGCTAAAACAACAGACACCAACGGTGCCCGATGAACCCCATTGACTATAATGGGATCCGCCCAGTGTCCGTTCTAAAACAGCCGGATGAAAAAGTTGCACTTGCAGTAATTTTTCATCCAGCAGAGATGTGAACCCAGCCTGATGCAGACAGAACTCCAGTCCAAACATTCAGTAAGGCTAAGGTCCCACATAGCGTCTCGCAGTATAAAAGCACTGCGGGGAAAAAACGCGGTGGAAATGTATCGCAGTTTTTCCCGCAGTGCTTTTCACAGAAAGTTCGCAGAGATTTCCTCTTTGGACTTTCTGCTTCAATTATACCTATAGGGAAACTGCCAGCGTTTCTGTAGGTATAATTGACATGCTACGATTTCCAAAACTGGAGCTTTTCTAGTTCAAAATTTACAACCTTGGCTTAAAATATGATGTAAAAATATAATAATCAATATAGGAAAGTATTTAGATATGATAGGCACAGTACTATACTGTTAACTAAATGTAGGGACAAAAATCGGACACTGGGTGTCACTCTTGTACCTTTGCCTCACAATACCTAATAAAGTAGTTATCACATTTCACAACTGTTTTTTAAGAAAAGATCTTCCAAAAATAAGCTGGTCACATGTTCACATCTTTGGTGATGTTTATGTCCAGAAGAAACAAAGGAATTGGACGGATAAAAATCCAACCTGTCTGAAATTGCTCAACAAAGATATAATTTCTATAGCTAGTTGAGAGGGGTTATCATTTCACATTTTTATAGAAAGATCTTCCAAAAAAATAAGCTGATCACAGGTTTTACTACTGCTGAAATCCCCGGGAATGAGCTGTAATGTGTGGGTGAATCTAGGCTACAAGAGTACAATTCTCCGGCAGATTCAAGTCTAGTAACTCAAAGGCCGTAATGTGTTTTATAAACTACACAGTCCTAATAAAATATCCTCTCTAGATTCACCATATATACAGATGACTCTATTTAATGTGGTGTAAACAAAGAACAATGAGCCAAAGCAATTTCCTACTTGTATGAAAGCCGCATTTTACTTACCTCCAGGACCTCAACTGCATAAGGCAGCCCATAAAATACAGGCGCGTTATCATTGCAATCTGTAACTTGAACGATAAATGATCTCTGAACCTTAACGAAAGAAATCACAGAAATCAGCCATGACACGTTCAATGGATAGGAGCCAAAATGTTTGAGGAAATCTTACAGTAAAACTGACAGAATCTCTTCACTCTATAAAGGCATTGGCAAACATCTTATACCATACACTGGAGATTTTAATTGACTATTTTAGGAACAAATGAGAGAGTTTTTCATTTTGGTCAATACAATAGGGTAAAACGACAAATCACCAAGAATTAGCTCACCTATTTACGCCCAGATCTATGGCCAGAATGATAAGTGACGTGGGCTGTGTTTCTCTTCCTTGGTTGCACAGCTGGCAGATTCACATGAAAGAGGTGCAAAATGGCAGTGAACCATCAAAATAACGGTCTTGTGTATAGCCCCTGTTGACTGACAGTGAAATGAATGCTGCCGTGTGACATCCGTTAAAAAAAATGTATGTCACACGGCCATTATCCACTGTCTTCTGAATGCAGCCTTAAGTTACAGTGACCTATCTCCATATACTGCACCCACCAGCAAACAAAAAAATTCAGTAGAGTAGATGAACTTTTCAATCTGCTTTGAGTCAATAGGGCATATTTATTAAGCTACTGTACTTGTGCCTTTTTTGGTGTGAATTCTTTTTGTGATCTTTTTCTGCCCTGTGCTTTATTTATGAAGCATTTGTACCTTTTTCCCAGATGTCGTGCTGCCCTTGCCATTTTTGTTTTTTACTACAAAAGGGGACGTGGCCTAAATGGAGATCTGTTTCATACTGTATTTATGACGTGCGCCATTTTAAACACTCCAGTACATGGAAAAAAGCCCTTCAGGTCAGACAGTATTAGGGCAAAGTACACATTATTAAAGTGCATCTAAACTAATTAACATTAGGTTCACACTAGAGTTTGTGTTTCTGTCCTATGGGGCTGCTTGGGGACCCGAAAAATGGAAACACTATCCGCTTAAGGGCAGGGCCCCATAGTCACTGCAAAGTTGATGGGATTCTAGCGTATTTTTATTTGTTTGTAATGTGTATTGGCACTATTCTCCATTCACAGATGAAGCAGCTTCTTGCCTTCTCTTCCAAGTGGGAAGTAACAGCATGACTGAATGCACCAGTCAGCTGCATGCTAGCAAAGACTAATATCTCTGCATTAACAAAATACAGTTTGCAAAATCTTCTCTCAAAGGAAAGGCAGGAGTTTGATTTGGAGATAAACTGAATGGTTTCATCTGAAAGCCTGCTGCATCCCAATATAGCTTTCATTGTTTTGCACTTTCCACTCATTCATCACTACCTTTGCCAAATCTGTCATTTCAGTCTGCCTCTGGCTTCTTTACCCCCTCCCCTCAACCTAAACCCTTTAGTCACTGCTCAATGGGTATAAAATTTTAAATTATTAAAGCACAATTTATTTACAATATTGACTGTGAAAATACTTGCTAAATTTATTGATTTCAAGACTTTCATATTACCAGCTGATTATAATGTGAGTTCTTACCATTTCTGTTCCATCAGATACTGTCTGAATGATGTTAAGAACTTGTTTAGTCTATAGGAAAAGAAAGGCAGATATTTATTACATAACAGTACCCTACAATTCACTGAACGTATCATATAAGGCTGGGCCCCATGTGGTGTAAACGCCACTGTTTGGCCACGGAGGAAATGGCGCAGAAAAAAAACGCAGTGTTTTACACTATCCGCTTAAGAGAGGATCCCATAGTCACTGCAAAGTTGATGGGATTCTAGCGAATCCCATCCACATATTGTGGGAAAATACACGCAGCAGACACACTGCAATTTCCAAAACCGTTGTGGTTTTAGAAATCGCAGCATGTCAATTACACCTACGGAAACGCCAACAGTTTCCCTATAGGTATAATAGAAGCAATTCTCTGCAGACTTTCTGTGAAAAGCGCTGCAGGAAAAAACTGTGATGCGTTGCCGCCGTGGTTTTTCCCGCAGCGCTTTATTGCTGTGGCCCACTATGTGGGGCTTTAGCATAAAAATGTTATAAAGAGCATTTGCTAGTCATGCTGAACAGAAATGAAACTTTGTTTTCCTGTAAAACTATTTTCATGTAATAAGAGGTTGGTTTTGCTTTATTGGGCAAACTTAAATAATCCACAACTAAAATCATGTATTCAATGCATTTTACTGGTTTTGGTTTGTATGGATTGTGTTTATTAAACATTTTACGTAATGCTAAGTCTGGTATATCCTAATAGGTTATCCCACATAACCACACACTAAAGATGCAGTTATTAGTGCCCTTACAGAGGACCTTTCACATCCTCATGTATATGCTGTTTTACATACCGCTAGAAAGCAGACAGTGCGCTGAATTCAGCGCATTGTCTGCTTTCCCGTTATGTGGCCTGGGGCTGAAGCTATCGGTTCCGGTAATTCTGTGCCCCATCGTCAGAAGGGCGTTTCTGACAGTGTAGCTGCGCTGTGAGGAACGCCCTCCCTGACTGTATTCCTCCATAGCACTGTACTGAGGGGGGTGTTCTTCACAGCTCAGTGTCATCACTGGGCGGTAAGGAACGCCCCCTCTGACTGTACAAGCTATGGATGAGTACAGGATAAGGCCCCACGTAGCGAGTCGCACATTGGATGTACACTTGGTCGTGTGCATGGGGTCTAGATGTGGCTAGTAATGGGAAAAGGCCTGTAATTAAACAGTGGTTCACGAAGGGGTTGTTCACACTACCGCTGCTGACCATCAGTAGTGTCTGTTGCTATTGTCCGTTACAAGATTTTAGCAACGGACACTAGCAGAACCGCCAGAAATCCATTAAAATTTCCATTGATTTCAATGGGATTTTATCTTGTGTCCGTTAGTGACTGTTAGTATCCGTTATACACCAAATCTGTCACAAATCTGCAGAAACAAAAAAAGCAAAAAAACGGACAGTATAAAAACAGATACTAACTAAAGCTAATGTGTCCATTAAACGGATCAGTTAAAAAAAACTGACACATTAACATCAGTTAGTGTCAGTTTTTGTTGTTTTTAATGGACACTATCTTAACGGATATCCAACGGTAGTGTGAAGCCACCCTTACTTATAAAGGAAAGTACCTATGTCCCCAGAACTGAATGCAGTTATACCTGCATTCACAGCACTGTGTAGAATAAACTTAAAAGACTATAGGGCAGATTCTTAAATAAAAACTGTTTTAGTTGACCATAACAACCAATCACAGCACAGCTTTAATTTTTTCCAATGCTTTTAAAAAATAAAAGCTGTGATTGGTTAGGTTTCTTTTTAATGGATCGTGAATACTGGTCATCAAAAAATTGGACATGGATCTGTGAGGGATCCGTGAAAACAGGTGTAGCACAGATGCAAAACTTCATCCATTTTTCACTACCATTTTTTTAGCATGGTTGTGTGCATGTAGCCTTAAGATCCAGTTGCCGAATCTTCGATTTTAAGGATGCAAAATGGGTGTGCTGGAGATAGCTGAGTGCTGCCCAACCACTGCTGTATTCAGAATGGGTGACAAAAGTCCTCCATACACCTGATCAGTGGGGGTATGGACAGGGGATGGACGTGGGAACCCCCTTTTAAGTCATGTCCCCTTTCCTCACAAAGCCACATACTTTTCCAGCAACGCCACACCCACTTGCCAAGCTATTTGGAAAAATTTGCTCTCAAACCAGATGCTCCAAAATTTGCCAAAATGCAACACAGTTTGGTGCATTTTACGTTGAGGTCACGTCATAACCACACTATTAGTTATCTGCCCATTATGTATTCTGTTTGAGGAATAAAGAGTAAATGTAAATATATGTTATCTAATAATAAGAGTATCTTTAACAGCTTACCTCATAGTCTAGAGGGAGAATGAGAGTTACCTCACCATTGTCGCTGTTGCAGGAGAAATAGAAAGAGTCTGCACCATATATGTTATATGTCAGAGGATCCCCATCTTCATCTGTTGCATTAATTATAAATGCAAGTGAACCTGTTTGAGACAAACTCTGTTAAAATAGATATTTAGAGCTTTATGTAAGACATTATTTGTTGCATAAGGCTAAGGACACATTCTTGAAGCCAAAACCAGCTGTGGATCATAAAGGGTGGGAACCTATAAAGGACAGATGGTATTTCTTTCTGCATTTCGGGTTTGGGCTTCAACAAAACCGTAACGTGTGTTCCTATCCTAATATTTTGTTGTATGACAGGTATTAATTGATTTGACTTTAGGGCTAAGGCCCCTCGTAGCGGACCGCAGCAAAAAAGTGTTGCGGGAAAAACCACAACACATTGCGTTTTTCCCGCAGCTCTTTTCACAGAAAATCTGTGAAGTTTTCCTCTGCGGACTTTCTGTTTCAATTATACCTATAGGGAAACCATCACCATTTCCATAGGTATAACTGACATGCTGCAAATTCCAAAACCACAATGGCTAGACTTAGGCTAGAGACATATACGGCGATTTTGGACGTGACTCAGGTTGCATGATCAAAGATCAGTGGTCATGTCAATGCATGGAGTTGTAGTGCGACCCTAATGGCACCACAACCTCAACTTCAAGTAGCAACAAAGGTGAGCAAAGTGAAGGAGTTGCAGGGCGACCTGGCGATCTTTGTGCAACAGGGGTTATAACCAAAATTGCCATGTAACCTTAGCTTTATATTTGGATATTAGTATTTCATTAGGCTTTTTACCATTTCATTTTTGATACGATAGTGTGCTGTTTCAAAATGTTGCTGATGACTTGGACTGATATTTCTAAGTGTGTTGTCCACTGTTTTATATTGTTTTATCATTGTTGGTTGGGGGGGGGGAATTTAACATAAATATTAATCCACTTTTCTGGCTTAGAATAGCCGCAAATCGGCATTTTTGTGCTGGCATCGCCACTTTTCTTGAAAGTGGGTGGGATCAGAATAGGGTAGGGGTGGGCCTAATTCAATTAAGTATTCCCTTCACTGGCACAGGGGACATTTTGATGAATCCCACCTTTGAAGAAAGCCCCCTGTGTCTTCAGAGGTATAGAAGGCTTTGTCCTAGCAATGCCTAGCTAAGACCTCCACTATGGTACCAGGTCTTCTTTGCAACCTGTGGCAACAGGTTGCAGACTATATGTTGTTGGCATCAGCTGCCTCACTCTCCCTTCAGCAGCAGTCCAGGTTCTCCAGCAGATACACAGGGCTCTATTCAGTTACTTACTATACGCCCAGCACAGCTTAAGGCATGAAGGGTAATATCTTATACAGTATCTGTTGCCAAGTGCATGTGAGAAACATAATGCAAGTGTATCCAAATCTATTTACTGTGCCCATCAGTTCTTTATGATGCATTTTATATGAAATCCAGTTACTGCACCCATTGGTTCTTTAAGCTGCATCTATTCCAATGAGTTTTTATGCTGGTATGGACAAATTACCATGTGGCTACCCACCAATCATGACATCTGGTTCTGATTATCCTAATGCCATGTTGGTTGGGTATGGATATTGTACTGTGGCACCACCACAGCCTCAGAGCAGAATGATGTGAACACTGCAATAATGCAGTTTGGACAAGGTATCAGTAAAGCAATGGTAAAGTATACGTTATTAGTAATATATAAACTCAGTCTCAATGAACTTCCATGTTGTAGCAGTCCTAATAATGCATAAGAAGCAATCAGCAATATACATCTTCACAAAGTTACAGCAGTGTGTCAAATGTGTATTTTAATGTTCTGACATGGCTCTAACACCTCAGCTGTAAGAAGAAGGAACTCAAAGAAGTATTCTTTTTTTTCTCCTTCTTGATCAATCAAAGCTATCATAGGGTCAGAACTACTGTTGTCTCTTGACTACTGACTGTGACGATCAAGTGTCTATACAGTGCTGTATAAAAACATATTGACAGATTGAAATTGTATGTTGCAGATTGAGGACTATCACCTGACTGTGACATCCCTGGTTGGGAACATTTTAAAATGATTGTAAATAAAGAACCATATTAATGGTGGTTCTCACTTTTATTGAGGACCTATCCTCAGAATAGGTAGATCAATAAGAGATTGTGGGGGTCCGACATCCTGAACCTCCAATGATCAGCTGTTTGAAATAGGCTACATCGCTCATGAGAGCCATGACCTGTTTCACAGTTTACTTTACACACCATCGATTTCATAGCAGTTGTACATGTAATTACAGTCTCCTCCCATAGAGGGGAATGGGTGTTGGACTTCCACTGATCTCTTATTGATGATCTACAGTGGCTTGCAAAAGTAGTCATACCCCTTGAACTTTTTCACATCTTGTCACCTTAAAACCACAAACTTAAATGTATTTTCTTGAGATTTTAAGTGACAGACCAACACAAACTAGCAGATAAGTGGAAGGAAAATGATAAATCGTTTTAAAATTTTTTTATCATATAAAATCTGAAAAGTGTGACGTGCAAAAGTATTCAGCCCCCCTATATCAATACTTTGTAGAGCCACCTTTTGCTGCAATTACAGCAGCAAGTCTTTTGGGGTATGTCTCTACCAGCTTTGCGCATCTAGAGACTGAGATTTTTGTCCATTCTTCTTTGCAAGATTGGATGGAGAGCGTCTGTGAACAGCAATTTTCATGTCTTGCCACAGATGCTCAATGTGATTTAGGTCTGGACTTTGACTGGGCCATTCTAACACATGGAAATTCTTTGATCTAAACCATTCCACTGTAGCTCTGACTGTATGTTTAGGGTCATTATATTGCTGGAAGATGAATCTCCTTCCCAGTCTCAAGTCTTTTGCAGCCTCCAACAGGTTTTCTTCCAGGTTTGCCCTGTATTTAGCTCCATCCATCTTCCCATCAACTCTGAGCAGATTCCCTGAACAAAAGCTTCCCCACAGCATGATGCTGCCCACACCATGTTTCACAGTGGGGAAGGTGTGTTCAGGGTAATGAGCAGTGTTACTTTCCCCGCCACACATAGCACTTTGCATTTAGGCAAAAAAGTTCGACTTTGGACTCATCTGACCAGAGCACATTCTTCCACATCTTTGCTGTGTCCCCTATATGGCTTGTGGCAAACTGCAAATAGCACTTCTTATGTCTTTCTTTCAACAATGGTTTTCTTCCTGACACTCTTCCATAAAGGCCAGTTTTGTGGAGTGCATGACTTATAGTTGTCCTGTGGACATTCTCCCACCCGAGCTGTGGATTTCTGCAGCTCCTCTAGAGTGACCATGGGTCTTTTGGCTGCTTCTCTGACCAGTGCTCTCCTTGCTCGATCTGTTAGTTTAGGTGGGCGGCCACGTCTTGGTAGGTTTGCAATTGTAGAATACTTTATCCATTTTTGGATGATGGGATGCTCAAAGCTTAGGATATGTTTTATAACCTAACCCTGCTTTAAACTTCCCCACAACTTTATCTCTGACCTGTCTGGTGAGTTCCTTGGTCTTCATGATGCTGTTTGTTCACTAGTGTTCTCTAACAAACCACTGAGGCCTTCACAGAACAGGTGTATTTATACTGAGACTAAATTACACACAGCTGGACTCTATTAACTAATTAAGAGACTTCTGAAGGCAATTGATTGCACTGAATTTTATTTAGGGGTATCAGAGTACAGGGGGCCGAATACTTTTGCACGTCACACTTTTCAGATTTTTATTTGATTAAAATTTTGAAAACCTGGTATCATTTTCGTTCCACTTCACAATTATCTGCTACTTTGTGTTGGTCTATCACTTAAAATCTCAATAAAATACATTTAAGTTTGTGGTTGTAATGTGACAAAATGTGAAAAAGTTCAAGGGGAATGAATACTTTTGCAAGCCACTGTATACTGAGGACAAGTCTTCAATAAAAATGAGTTGGACAACTTCTTAAATTAATAAATTAGTATACATAGTTTCACTCACCAAGGGGTATATCTTCTGGTATCAGCACAAAAGGATTTCCATGAATAACAGGTCGTTTGTTTGCAGTGACTGAAAAGCAATGTTTAACTTATGTTAAGGAGAAACAAAAGACAAACTGGTATGACAAGTATAATGTATAAAATAATAGAAACATATAGTAAGTAATATTCACATATATTCACATCTATAATGAGGGACACACACATGAAACTCAACAGTTGGTTTTGGGGAAGAAAATGAGCCTCTTTTATAAGCTGTCTACCATAAAAACTGACCTAGTTGCCCATAGCAAGTAGAGCTTAGATTTAATTCCTTAGGCTAGGTACCCCCCGCAGTGGGCTGCAACGAAAAAGTGATGAGGGAAAAACTGCAGCAGAAACACATTGCGGTATTTCCGACAGCGCTTATCACAGAAAGAGTTTTTCTCTCTGCAGACTTTCTGCTTCAATTATACCTATAGGGAAACCAACAGCATTTCTGTAGGTATAATTGACATGCTGCAATTTTCATAAACGTGTAAGTATTGGAAATCGCAGCATTTCCGCTGCAGGTATTTTTCTGAAATGTGTAGATGGGATTCGCTAGAGTCCCATACACTTTGCAGGGACTTTAGCGATAAAACTGCCCTGGAAAAATCAAAACTTCACTGTTATTGGTGGTTATGGGCAACAATAAGTGTTTTTGTTACATATTTTTGATAAATGGTGCTCAACATGTGCTTGACCTACATGAAATACAAACTGATAAAAGTTTTCAGTACTATTTGCTTTATAACATTCCTATCTATTAAAGACCATAATTACTTCTCCCAATGCTTTATAACATGCTCAATTCAAAGAGCAATGCCAATTATAAAGCAACTTTTCTCAAATGAAAAGTGCAGTTGAATATAAGAATCTTATTTATTATCTTATTTAAGAAATGCTTTCTTCTCCATTTGTCAAGATGCTTTCCACATTATGCTGCTCAGGCTAGGTTCACATATGCCGAAAAAGAAAGCAAATCTGAAACAGTACATTAGTTGAATGTGTTGAATGCTGCTCAATCTAATTTCTAGTGAATAGTCTTGCATCAATTGCTGGATTTATGGGCAGCCTTGATGATATGACGTTATGAGAATGTTCCATAGATTATATTGTGGGGCTGAGACAGTTCTGCATCCATTCTAT
This sequence comes from Leptodactylus fallax, assembly GCA_947044405.1. Lineage (NCBI taxonomy): Eukaryota > Metazoa > Chordata > Amphibia > Anura > Leptodactylidae > Leptodactylus > Leptodactylus fallax. Next base: position 2,141,280 of record CAMRHE010000094.1, read on the forward strand.
ACGGGTGGGATATGATGAATGTACTACTATTGGGTACCCTATTTTAATTCATGAGTAGGCTATTGAACCTTTTTGTATTTTGGATACTATAATTTTAGAGATACTATTAAAATCTATGTTATGTTTTAGTGTACTGTTTTAAATTTGCTTTCTTTTTGGGTCTCTGCTCTAGTACACATACCCTCATATCTAATTGTTGACTGGATTTATAGGCTCACATATGCCTGACCCTACTAAGAGACTGGAGCAACCCCACCCTGAAGGTATTGGCAGGGCAGCCTGTGATAAAAGATAGCTTCACAGAGACTTATCAGCACAGTTGGACAGGCTTCAGAGCCTGCAGTCACCTTTTACACAGCCCAACTATGTAAGAATTCCTATTGGGTCAAGATCCCTAACATTGGTTTAAGACTGCACTGAAAGATTTTGCCATGTTACATAAAACTGATGAAATGCAATAGTCTGTGATTCATTCAGTTTTCCTTCAGGGAACGCTCCTCCTCTACCACTTTCCTTATTGCATTATCAAACTATTTAAAAACTGTAAAATATCTTATTAACATAAAAAATATGCTTAAAAAACAAGAGTAATACCTTGACCACCGCCATCCAGAAGGAGGAAAGGGAGTAGGCAGAGGATCCAGATCATTCCAGCATGTGTCCTATAATCAGAAATGTGTACATGAATGATAAATGTGCATACATAATACACAAATGAGTATGCTGTTATTTTATATGTGACTAATATTGTTGATAATGACTGAAATTGTATTGTACATGTGCAGTTTTTTTTTCTGAGCACAGCACATAACTCCTGCGATTCAGCATATGCATTAACATGTATGCACTGCTATACTTATATGAGACATTCCTTTATCGCTATATTCTGGTTGGGCACAATATTGGTTGTGGCTTTTCATGTTCACGACCAACCCTACTTCAGATTTGGTCACCATATTGGCTTAGGTAGAGATCATGTAATTTCTGCTCTCATCAGATTTGCGTATTTTTAGCAATGGCCTGGTCTCCATTGTATTAAAGGGGTTGTCCGGGATAAACCGATCTTTCTAATCTAAGCTAAACACCCGCCGCCACCACCTATGCCGTCCACCTTCTAATTTACTTTCTGTACCAAAAAGCTATATTTACCTAGATCGCGGGTGCAATCATGTGACCGCCCCAGGCACATTTTACGATTTTTCCAGCGACGTTCCATTTCTCCGTTTCCGGAAATGGAACGTCACCAATACTAACCCCCCTCCCCCCGCCATACTTACCTGTCTTCCTGTCTGGATCTTCTGGGCACGGGAAATTACTTGCTCCCAGCACCTCCTGTTCTTGATGTCTTTTTGCCACCCACACCTGTGCAATAGAGCCGGAGTGCCAGAACAACAAATGATGGGGTGGGGGGTAAGTTAGTTAGGAAGGGCTAGTAGTGGGCAGGCTAGCTAGGGAAACAGGGAGGGTGTGTGAGTGAGAAAAGGGGGGGAGTGAGAGAGAGAGAGGAAGGGGAAGGGAGTCAACTCTGAGTGAAGCACAAGGCATCATGGTAGTTGTAGGAAAACAGAACAGGAAGATACCCATGTAAACAAATGCAGAAGGTGCCAGGAGCTCCCAGAGAAACACAGAAATCAGTCAAAACACTGCTAAAGGTATTTGGTTGCACTTATTAAACTAGGTATAGGTATAATTGAAGCAGAAAGTCCACAGAGGAAACCTCTGCAAACTTTCTGTGCAAAGTGCTGTGGGAAGAAACGCAATGCGTTGTCGCCGCGGTTTATCCAGCATTGCTTTTTTGCTGCTGGACACTACGTGGGGCCAGAGCCTTAAGGATCTTTACCTCTTGCCTAAAGCAGTTAAAAAGAAGATTACTTGGTCCAAAGGACCTGTCCTGCATTATATGGACAACCCATTGATTTGAAAGGACACTAGGAGGAATTCCACAATCCCTTTATAGCAATTTTCTGGTATAGAGGGATGATATTGTGGCACACATTTGGCACAGGACACTTTTTTGTATACTGAATGTGGGTGGAGCTGGGCAGAGAACGGGGCAGGCTGGAGAAATCTCAGCCCAACAGATTCATTATAGCTTACACCAGTTTTCTGGTGTGAGGTATAATAGAAATTGACACAAGTCCCTAACTGGCGATGATTTTCATTCTGGCGCAGGGATGTCCAAATGATTTCCTGAAGAGGCCACAGCCTGTCCTTGACAGTATAATCATGTCCTCAACAGTTTAATCTATCAATCGGCTATAATGTTTGGAACACTGTCACAAAATGTAATTTAAAGAGGACCTTTCACCACCTCCACCATCTAAAGTCCTTAGCATCAGTTAATAGGCGTTGCTCCACTGATTCCAGCACAGTTGAAATTTTCTCTCTAGCCTCTAACATTCCCAAGCAACAAGCACAGTTAGTTTTGGTCCTGATGTGTTACTTAGGCTCTGTAATGTCAGAAGATCAGTGTCATGCAGGGGGGATAAGTTAGAGCTCCAATCAGAGGTGGACAGTGTCATATCCCCTTGTCTACTCCTGCCCGACATCGCCCTTCTGAACAGCATTAACTGTTCGGGAACAGTGGGGGCTAGAGAAAAAATTCCACCTGTGCCATAATCAGTGGAGCAGCACCTATTAAATGATGTAAAGAACTGGATTTGTTGGAGGTGGTGAAAGGTTACATTTTCTCCAAAGTGTGAGAGCCAAAGTATTACAAACCCTAGAGACACTCATCAGCAGATACCAACACCCATAATAAAGGACCTCCTAAATTAAGACACAAAAAGTAACATTTATTTGGAAAGGTTTAGTATACAGGGACATGCGCCTGCAACAAAGAGAATGGTGATATGTAGTTTATTCATATATTTCCAGGATGAACAACAGGGGAAAAACAAAATACAAAGTTGTAGAAAATGATGCTCCAGTATTATTTTATGAGAAATGTAAGTATTTAGTGAAATGGACATGTCCAGAGAACTGACTGCTACTAAAGTTAAGCCATCAATATCAGATTGCTGGGGATCTGACACTTGACACCCCCTTCTATTACCTAACTGAAGGGGCTGCACTGTGTCTCCTCCATTGTTTGCCAGGCACAGGTGGAACTGGACCTCCACTGATCTGATATTGATGGCCCATCCTAATAATAGGTTATTAATAATGTAGTCCTGAAAACACTTCTTTAAGTTAAAAGGGTTTTCCAGGCTAAACTTGTCATCAATTAAAGATTGGAAGGGGTGTGATACCTGGGTCCTCGGTCGATCAGCTGTTTGAAGAGGCTGCAGCTTTTGCATGAGCACTGCTCATCAGTGCTTACTAAGCACAGGACCATACATTTGTGCAGAAGCCCAGCTCAGTCAATTCACTTGAGAACTGCGATCAGACCATATGACCGAATAACATGATGTCACGTGACGTGTGAAGCAGAAGAGGTTCTGAGGGAGTGCCACTGCCACTTGCACGGTTGATCTGCAGGAGTTCTGGGTGTTGGACCCCCACAAATCATTAATATACAAGTACTGGAAAACCCCTTTAATAATCTTGTTTTTTTCTGGAACATCTGTATGTCACATAATAAGGCCTTCATTATTACCCTCAACAGAGGCTGCCACAACTGAGGCACAGCTGCCTATTTATGCTATCTTAAAACTATAAGGGTCTTTGCTCCAATATTGCTTTATCTGCATATTCATGTGAACTGTACATTGTAGTGTATGAAGTATATGATAGCAAACACGCATTCTGCTGTATTCACCCATGTATATTGATGATCTTTTCCATATCATATAAAAATTCTGGGTGTAAATATTACAATTTACCTAAGGAGGAATACTCAGTCCAGATGCCTGAGGTTTATTAAAAAATAAATTAAATGAAATTAAAAATAAAAATAATAAAAAAAAAAAAAAAACAGAAAATGCCTAGGTTATTCAGCTGTGACTCATAGAACTATTATTGTACAAAGACCTTGTCAGTATCATGGATATTGTCCATTCCAGTAATCTTAACTACTGTATAATCTTATTTGTGTCTATAAATTTAATTGAATATAAATAAAAGTACAATATTTAACAAGGAAATAGGTGAACAGTTTTCAGTAAAGGGTTAAAGTGGAATTGTCAGGCATAAACAATATGACATTATGAATGATGGGTTCAAAGCTAGTAAAATACCAAAGAAGATCTAAACTTTTTTTTATATACTATTTACCAGCAACTGCGATACCACAGGAACATTTCTACATACAATAAGAGGTTTCCCCACCTGTAACAATGATCATGGGAAAGCCCATGTGTATTTTTGTCACAGTTTTTTTAAAGCCAAAGATCCAAACTAAATCAAAAAAGCCCATAGGAAAGACTGATGCTTCTTTTTCTTTTTGTGTCAAATTATTACATCAATATTACATGTGCAATTCTAGCCTAAAGGTATGAAATTTGTAAAACAAAAGTCTCAAACCTGTATTTCTTGAGACAGTCGCTCTTCTTCTGGAGGTGGGGTGAGTAATAATTTCAGGACCTTTGTATCCTTTGCTCATTCCATCTCATCACGCATATATCAATCATTAACTGTAGGTAATAAGGAGGATAATTACCATCTCCACCCACTATTGAAACCAGCTTGGGTCTATAACCAGGCAGGCCAGAGAGATTTCCTTTCATAATTATGACATACTGGAGCAGCTTTACCAATGAAAATACACTGGGATTCTGAAGTATTCACCTAAACACGGCTGTACATCCTTTATACCTTATTTATTTAGTGTTTAAGGCTAAGGCCCCACGTAGGGGGTGCAGCCAAAAAGCGCTGTAGGAAAAACCACGGAGGAAATGCATCGCAGTTTTTCCCGCAGCGCTTTTCATAGAAAGTTCGCAGAGTTTTCCTCTGCGGGCTTTCTGCTTCAATTATACAAATACGGAAACTGCCAGCGTTTATGCAAAGGTATTGGAAATCGCAGCATTACTGCTGCAGGTATTTTTCCGCAATGTGTGGATGGGATTTGCTAGAATCCCATCAACTTTGTAGGGATTGTAAAATGCTGCAGTCAAACTGAGGCGTTTACGCCACGTGAGGCTTCAGCATTAGACACTTTTTGACAATTTCTACTCCCAAACCTCCCTTTGACCCCCATTTGAGGTGTTGCTGGTATTTTTCCCATGCAGTGAGATTGAGGAAGCCGTCTGGTGTTTATAATGCTCCTAGGCCTGTAATACGAGAATAACTATAGACGCTTGCCTGTGGTCGGCCTCTATAGTTGTATAATTTGCATTTTCTAGGATAGGCCTCAATAGATAAATAAAACTTAACTTTTAATGTATATAAAAAAAAAAAAAAAAACTATTTTTGCCCCCCAAAGAAACCAAGAAGTATCCGGCTCCCTCAATTATTCACAGGTGCATGAGGAAGAGGGGAGAGGTACAAATAAAGTACAATATGTATGTATGTATGTGTGTGCATGCTTCAAGAAGGTTCAGTCATTTGCAGGTAGACAAAATCAAAACAGGTGCTGAATGCCTCAGATGCATAGAACACCTTGTTGTGTGGATGCGGTTAATAAAGATATACAGTGATGGATCTTCAATTCACAACCCGTTTCTGATAACTGCATACACGAAACATAGTACTAAGCTAAAGACAGATAAATAAAGCTGAGAGTGAAAAGAGTGTACTCCAGTGTGCAGAGTTATAAGGTATTCTAAATAGTATTGCTGCTCCATAAAAACATCTGCTTATTTATTAATAAGGCTGCATAAGGTCCCATAAGGCTGCACAAGTGGCCACTGCCTTTTTGACTGCACTATCTGAGGTTTAAGTCCCCTGACAGACCAGTGAAAGCTGGGGAAATGTGTTGGGACCTTATACAGCCCTATTAGTAAATGAAAACACCTGCCTTGCATTTCACACCAAATAATTGCCCTATGAAAAGACATGAAGGGCACCAAGCCCCACATGCAACTGGACGCTTTCTTCCTCTTTGTTCCATCTCCCAGTATTCACCAGAGTACTTCTGTTCTTGGCCACAGCTCTGCTGCTTTCAATACACTGTGACATGGTTTTGTTAAGGCAGTTGTGCCAAAAGATGATGTCAGGCCTAGAGGCCTAGTTAAAAGAAGAATGACCATGTCTTGCCTGGTATTTGAAGTTCATTTCTCTTCTGGCACTTCCTTGTTCCTGATTTGACTCTTGCGTGATCTTAACCTCTGTCTTGTTCCTGGATATTGATTCTGTCTCGCCAGTGACCCCTTCCCTGTATGAACTGATTGAGGGGTTTCCAGGAACTGCCCTCATTAGTAATAGTTGTCTATTCACAGGGTCTTTCCTTATCTCGCTTTTCACCTTCTTTAACCCCTTGGGGACGCAGCCTAAAAGTATCTTAAGGACCAGGCCTCATTTTTCAAAACTGATATGTGTCACTTTATATGACAATAACTTTGAGACGCTTTAACTTACACAAGTGATTTTGAGATTGTTTTTTTGTGAAACGTACTTTATGTTAGTGGTGAACACTAATCAATATTTTTAAAAAAAATAGTAAGTTTGAGGCAAATTTGGAAAAAAATTGCAATTTTCAAAATGTGAAATGCTTTGCTTTTCAGACAGATAGCCATACCAATCAAATACATTAATACATATTATCTACCATATCTCTTCTTTATATTGGCATCATCTTTTAATTGTCCTTTAATTTATTTTGGACATTAGAAGGCTTACAAATGTAACAGCGATTTTCCAGATTTACAAAAAAATTTCCGACACTAAATTTTTTTAGGGACCACTTCAGTTCTGAAGGGGATTATAAAGGCCTACATATTAGAAAACCCACATAAATCACCCCATTTTCAAAACTGCAACCCTCAAGTAATTCAAAACAGCATTTGGGAAGTTTGTTAACCCTTTAAGCATTTCATGGGAATTAAAACAATATAGAGATGAAATTTAGACATTTCATTTTTTTTTCAATAACACATTAATTTAGCCCTAAAATTATCATATTCACAAGGGATTAAAGCAGCAAATGCATTTCACAGTTTGTTACACAATTTCTCCCGTGCACAGTAATACCCCACATGTGGGTGTAAACTGATGTTTGGGCACATGGCAGCGCACGAAAGGGAAGGAGCGACACTGGGTGTTTGAAAAGAAAGTTTTTCTGGAATAGTTTTTAGGTGCCATGTCTCATTTGCAGAGCCCCTAGAGTACCAACACAATTGAAACCCCTCTAAAAGTGACCCCATTCTGCAAACTACACCCTTCATGGAATTTATCAAGGAGTATAGTGAGCATTTTGACCCCACAGCCATGTCACAGATTTTATTAACTTTGGGATGTGTACATGAAAAATTACTAAAATGTCACTTTGTCGCCAAAGTTTTCATTTTCACAAGGGGTTAAAGGAGAAAAAGCACCAGATAGTTTGTTAAACAATTGCTCCTGAACACGGCAATACCCCATATGTGGTTGTAATCTGCTGCATGGGTACTTGTTGGGTGGGGGGGCTTGGAATGGAAACAGCACTATTTGGTTTTTGGAGGCCAGATTTTGCTGGAATAGTTTTCAGGTGCCATGTCACATTTGCAGAGCCCCTAAAATACAAGTACAATGGAAACCCTCCAAAACTGACCCCTGTTTTAGAAACTACACCCCTCAAGGAATTTCTTCAGGGGTATTATCATTTTGAGTCCAAGAGTGCTTCCCAAAAATTAATGTAGAAAGTGAAAATTGAAATTTTGAAAGTAATATGCCATTTCAGTGCCCAACATGTTGTGCCCACTTTGTGTCATCAGAGACTCGCACTCCTAAAACTTTTAAGTAGGTTATCCTGGGTCCCAAAAAGTTGTATTTGTGGGCGTAAGCTGCTGCTTGGGCACACAGCAGGACTCAGAAGGGAAGGAGATTTGCACTTTTTTAGCTTTTGGAGTATAGATTTAGAGGGACTTTCTGGACGCCATGTTGTTTTTGCAGAGCCCTGGAGGTACAGTAAATTGGAATTCCTCAAGAAGTGACCCCATTTTGTAGGGACAATTTTAGGGTCTCTGCAAACATGACACGGCGTCCAAAAAACAACAATCTAAATCTGCGCTCCAAAAGCACATAGCGCTCCTTCACATCTGCGCCCTGCTGTGTGCCCAAACTGCATGGTAATGCCCACATGTATGATACTGTTATATCCAGAAGATAATGTGAATAGCGTTCATTTTAAAGAGGACCTTTCGCCACCTTCAACAAGTCCAGCTCTTTACATCAATTAATAGGTGACTCTCCATTGATTCTGGAACAGTTGTAATTTTTTCTCTAGCCCCCACCATTCCTGAACAATCAATGTTGTTAGTTTTGGTGCCTGATATGCTACAGGTGCATCTCAATAAATTAGAATATTTTTGAAACGTTCATTCATTTCAGTAATTCAGTAATACAATTCATAATCAGCAGTCTTCCATGATTGTGTGTCCTACTGAACCAGACTGAGGGACCATTTAAAGGCTCAGGAAACCTTAGCAGGTGACACACTGAATTTACAATACTGAACTTTTTTACAATATTCCAATTTTCTTAGATTTTGGTTTTCATTACCTGTAATCCATAATCAACATTTACAGAAATAAAACACTTGAAATAGAACACTCTGTGTGTAAAGAATCTAGAAAATATAGGAGGTCACTTTTTTTAATTCAATTACTGAAAGAAATAAATGTTTTAAAAGATATTCTAATTTATTGAGCTACCTGTATTTAGTCTTTGTAATGTCAGGAGGGCAGTGTCAGGCAGGAGCAGGCAAGAGTTGTACTTGTGAGATCTGCCACTGGCTGCCACTGATTGGAGCTCTGACTTACACCCTCTGCCTGACACTGCCCTTCTGACATTACAGGACTTAAATAGCACATCAGGCACCAAAACTAACTACGCTTGTTGCTCGGGAACGGTGGATGCTAGAAAAAAAAATTCCAACTGTGCTGGAATGAGTGGAGCAGCGCCTATTAACAGATGCCAAGAACTGGAGTTGGTGGAGGTGGTGAAAGGTCCCCATTAAGGATGAAAGCCACCATTCATGGGCTAATGAAAGTCATGTGAGCACTGACAAGGTGTGGATTAATGAATCTAACAGTGGATGACACTATTCATGTCCTGACATTATTTACAATTTTGTACCCATTTTTCCTGCCTTTTTATATTTTGTTATTTTTGTATCTTGTGCTATTCTGTATTAGACATATGAGTTTAAATATATACAGGCAGTTTCAATAAACACTTTATTTCAGGAGATATTTTACATAGTGTCATTAATATTGACTCTATATACAGTATCACAGATACAGTATATGCTAATGTTAATTTTATACTTTGCCATTTATTATGTGCATTTAACAAGTGCTGTTTGGGCTTCTTTTTGTCTTCGGAGAGCTTCCAATATGTCACAAACAACATGAATTATAGATGTCCAATATGTACAGCAGATATTTTTATACATGTAAAACACTAAATCTCCAGCTTTTAGAAATGATGGCACAATAATAATGTGTTTAGTTTAGGGCATATTTACAGATGGAAGTTTTATGGTAAAATTGTTGCAAAAAATGCCATAAACCAGCAATGGAAATATACTAAGGCTAGGTTCACACCTGCGCCTGCTTCACGTTCGGGGTTTCCGTCCCCGAATCCGCTTGAAAAATGCAGACTTTTCGCTCCACATTTTTCCGCATTTTTTTATGCAGGTTAGGTTTCCGTTCTTTGGGTCCCCAAGCAGACCTGTAGAATGGAAACCCAGGCGCAAGTGTGAACCTAGCATAACACAGGCAAAACATAGGTGTGATTTTGACTGTGTGACTTCACACTTAGTACCACTTGGATCTGAGAGTCTGGGACTGACACTAAACACTATTATTCAATTAGTATCATTTGCCTTCTCTTACACTCTGTGGGGTGGGTAGCTCGGTAGCAGCAATGGTGCGGACCCAATCAGTCAGAGACAGGGACACAATGTCTGGTGCAAACACCTTTATTTGAAAAATAGCAAAATAAATAAACCTTTCGTCAGGTACAAAAGGAACAAAATAAAATACAGCCTTAACTTCAGGCAAAACAATAAGAAATCAAATCCTGCTCGCCTGAGCGCTAAACTAAACAGTAACAAAAGAAACTAACTATACGTGTGGCTTACTACCAGCCACACAACAGACAAATCAGCACACTTTGGTCTTACCAGACTCTCAAAGTTTCAGGACAGATCCAGGCACCTCCTCTCACTCCCAGGATTTGCCCTGAAGTACAGGCTCTGTAGCCTTTTATGGCCCAGTAATGAGGCCAGGACTCTCACCTGGGCTGAGGCCTACTCAAGATTCGCCCTGGATCAGACGTATGTCAAAAAGCTGGGGGAGATATACCGTGATTCCAGCACTTTTCCTGTCACCTTCTCACAACACTCATGGCTACACAGGCAGGCAATGTGCAGCAGATAAGTATGTGTGTACCTGACTTTCTACTGTCTTTCCCAATACAGTCTCCTAATAATATCAATCCCATGCTGCACATGTTCCTAGGAATGTGTGAGCCCTGCCAAAAAGGACTATTTATTACACAGCTCTATGTTACCTTAATCATGCCAAGCATTTCCCTGGGCAGCTCTGTAGTGCAGTGTTAGGCCTCTATAGTCCATAACTTCGGTCCACATTTCCTGGCCTAAACCCAATCTGGAGACTCAGAATTCAAGCATCATAGTAATCTGTGATGCTATGAGTTTAGTATGGGAAAGTAGAGCCTCTGGTAGGCAGGAACTGCTAGCATCATAGATCACTATGATGCTTGGAGTCCAGATCTCAAAACCGGGTTCGGACCAGGAAATTCACCAGATATACAGACCAGATTATATGGACCGTATTCCTGTATATTGTACAGTAGGCCTTAAGCTCCACACCTTGGTTTATTTAACTTAGCACATCCTTTACAGGTCTTTCCTGTAGTCTTTCTGGGGAGTATTAGTCATTTGTGGCAACACAGTACCCAGGTCTAGTAACACTGAAGGAGCCAGTGTAGCTGTACTATTTGTGCATTGTATAAACAGGCTTGATCTAAACCTAGCACCCACTGTCTCCGGACCACTGTTGACAAGTTAGGGAGTGGAGGAGCGACTGCTTGGTTGAGAATAAGTAGTGTGGATTTATATATGTAAAGTGTAACACAACGTACCTGCCCCCCTAGGGTGAACATGATTAACTACCCCTATGTCATGTAATGCAATGCCACTTCGATCCCCATGAACAATGTGATATCTTTACTGAGGAGTCTTGTATATATCTGTGCTACTGTTTGTTTTTCTTGCAAGGTATGGCAGCAAGCAAGCAAGTATATGCTATGGTTTAATAAATATTACGCCCTAGGCCTGTAGCAGAGGACATGCTAAAGTAAAGTGAATGCTGCACTCACTCACCAGGGGCACCATTCAATTTATTCATCTTCCGAAAGGTAACCTGGCTGGTCATGTGATTGGCAGACTGACCAGTCGATGCACATACCAGCTGACAGGCCCTGATTTTTATTGAAAGTCTATGAGAGCGTAACATCCAGGCACTCATAGACTTACAGTACATAGAAAAGGTTGGATGTTGAATAAAGTAAAAATTCACCCAGTGAGCAAGTGTATCATTCAATTTACATTAAAATGCCCTGTTCCAGAGGGCTAAGACATAATACTATACTATATTATTTATAGTTACTATATAAATCTGTTAAGGCGCAGTACCAGTGTTGGTCAATAGATGTTGCATCATAGGTTCAGTATAATATACTGTCCCCTGTACAGAAAAATGAATGCAAGTTCCAGAGTACCAAACCTGCATGTGCCAGTATTGTCCAAACCTGCTAAGTCTGTGAAGCCTTATATATTATAGCCTTACATATTATACTATATGCCTGCATCACAGCATCATGACGTTGAAGCACCCAACATGACAGCTGAGACCCAATCACAGGTCGCAGCGGTAACCTGGGACCACGGATATCACACAGGAGGGCAGAAGAGGCTAAAAGACGCCTGGGAAAGAACACTAGACACGGCAAGGGAGGCTAGGAGAAGAGAGGGTAGGTGAGTATAAGTGTTTATTATTTTTCCGCACCTCTCAGGTCTCCAATTATTATACATTGGGGTCTGAAGAGACCCCAGACTATAATAATGATTTGAAGGTGGCAAATCCCAAAAATTTCACCTTCAAATCTGGCTCTTTACAAACTGATTTGCTCATCTTTAAAGAGGACCTTTCATGTCCTCAGGCACATGTGGTTTTATATACCGCTAGAAAGCCAACAGTGCGCTGAATTCAAAGCACTATCAGCTTTCATGTTATGACAGTGGGCAGAGATCGGTGACGAAACTAACGGCTTACTAGTGGTATATAAAACCACATGTGCATGAGGACATGAAAGGACCTCTTTAATAACTGTAAGTAAAGATGAAAAAATGAACACAAACCTATTTTAACTAACAGTTATACTTCTATCAGAACATACTGACGTAGGTCTGTAATTGTCTACACAAATTTATTACTCGGCATTTGGACTGTGTAGCTTTCATGTAATGGCAGGGTTACCATATTGATCATTTATATGAGGAGACAGACCTGCAATGATATGATGTGTCCCATGTCCAAAGGTCACGTGTTATTACGTCTGTTCTTAATTAGGATATGCCAATTGTAAAGCAATAAGGCAATAACCTGTTTCTGTAACACATTCCAAGCAGGATATTATCTTTAAATGGTTCTTTTTCTTGTATATCCCCTTGAGTATCTTCTTCTTGTATATACAGTTGTAAATGAAATAGCACCATCTGGAGATTTGACAGACTGCCTTGTGGTATGAAAATGAGGAAGTCACAAATGTTTTTTTCAGGCTTCCGTCATACATAGCATTTTTCAGGTGTTTTTTTTTTCCTGCAATGAAATCTATAGGAAAACACCTGAGGAAATGCCAGATCCGGAGCTTGATGAAAGAAAAAAAAAAAAAAAAAAAAACAGAAAATGTTAAACAGAAGATGGCTTTTTTTTTTTTTTAATGAACCCATAGACTTTCATTGATGTAATGCGTCCATGATGCATAGGCATCAGTCAAAGAAAGGATGTGCTTCAGTTGTCTTTTTTTGGGACCACTGACTGCATATGACATGAATAACTGGGTACATATGGCATCCGTGGAAAATGTGGACATCAGCGGACATGCTGAAGTCTGCAGAATCTAACATTGCTTTCCTTTTGTAAATTCGGTCCTCCGTTCCTAAGTATTTTTTATAAAAGCTGTTATACAAATGAGCAGCCTGGAGCACCGAGGGCATCTCTGACGCTCCATGCTGCTCAAGCTCCATTCATCTTGATTTTTTTTTTTTCAAGATGGCGCTGCTGGAGTGGCAGCCTGTTACAGCAGTTCTTGCTCACCTTGAGTTTTCTCTTCTTTTCCTTTCATTGTTTTGTCTTATCACCCTATGTAAGGGGCATTGCACTATGAAGAACCATATGAGGACTTGGACCTTTGTAATACTTTTTATTTGTTTTGCTGTGCTTTCAATGGGAACTACTGTGTCTGCAGATCCTGCTTGTGGCCAGGATTCTTTTGTCTACTCCAGGGATGAACTGTTGCAGCTTAGAGACACAACAGGGCTGCATGCTACTAGACCAGACATCCCCCAAGAACTTTGGAGAAAGAAAAGAAGGGAGTACAGAGCTGGTGCCCTTAGGAGGATTAAAAGGAGATGTTTTAGACCTGGTCTCCTCTCCATCATTATGGACAATGTGAGATCTCTTGTGAACAAGATGGACGAACTGGCGGCACTCACCAGGCATCATCAGGAGTTTCGGGAGTGTACACATGCTGTTTACAGAGACTTGGCTCACCGAAGTTACTCTGGACACACTTGTCTCCTTGGATGGATTTAAACTCCTTCAAGTGGATAGGACAAGGGACAGTGATAAGAGGAAAGGAGGAGGGCTGGCGATATTTGTGAATGACAGATGGTGTAATCCTAGGCACATTGTGATTAAGGAGCAAACTTGCTGAGACCTTTTTATCTATCAAGGGAACTATCGCATGTCATCGTGATAGCTGCATATGTCCCCCCCTCTGCGAAAGCTGATTCTGCCTCTGAGGTCCTACAAGCCACGGTGAGCCAGTTGCAGTCCCTACACCCCCAGGCAGTGGCGTAACTAGTGGCGCCTCCGACCCCTCCCCCTGGACCGCCCCCGCCAACCCCACCCCAAAAAAAAAAACGCATTCCTGCGCACACTATTATGTGCCATAGTGGCCCCTGCACACAGTATCATGTTCCATAGTGGCCTCTGCACACAGTATCATGCCCCATAGTGGCCCCTGCACACAGTATCATGCCCCATAGTGGCCCCTGCACACAGTATCATGCTCCATAGTGGCCCCTGCACACAGTATCATGCCCCATAGTGGCCCCTGCACACAGTATCATGCCCCATAGTGGCCCCTGCACACAGTATCATGCCCCATAGTGGCCCCTGCACACAGTATCATGCCCCATAGTGGCCCCTGCACACAGTATCATGCCCATAGTGGCCCCTGCACACAGTATCATGCCCCATAGTGGCGCCTGTACACACTATTATATGTCCCATTGTGGACCACCCATGAACAATTATTATACTCTGGGGTCTTTTCAGACCCCAGAGTATAATGATCGGAGACCCAGGGGAGGATAGAAACATAAAAAAACAACGTTGCTTACCTGTTCCTCGCTCCAGTGCATGACCATGCGATACTCCGGCCTTCTTCAATGTTGGACCAGGCCGGCGTCACTTGACGCGGGCCTGCATCGCGACGCAAAATGATGTCGGCTGACGTCTGGGACGTCACCAAACAGGCCCGAAGCCTGGAGAAGCGTAGGACAGGTAAGTACATTGTTTTTTATGTTCCCTCACCAACTCTGGGCCTCCGATTATTATACTCCGGGGTCTGAAAAGACCCCGAAGTATAATGATAGCAGAGATTGTGGTGTTCGGGACGCGGCCTCACATACCGATCCCCGCTCCTGCTCACAGCCGCCTCCGCAGAATCGGAAGCGCAGGTGGCTGTGAGCGGGACCTCGGGGAACGGTAAGTATATAGGGCCCGTTACCTGCTGGGGTTACTCCAGCAGATAACGGACTATAAAAAAAAACAAAACAAAAAAAAACGCATCGGGGGCCCGCGGGGCCCCGTAATGTCCCGGGCCCTGTGGCAGCTGCTACCGCTGCTACCCCGGTAGTTACGCCCCTGCCCCCAGGTTCTCCTTCTTGTGTCTGGAGATTTCAACCATGTCTCTCCATCATCCACACTGCCCAGTCTCACACAGTATGTAACCTGCCACACAAAAGATAACAAAACATTGGACCTGTTCTTTGCCAATGCGAGGGAGGCATATAACTCATCAGTCCTACCGCCCCTGGGAAGATTGGATCACAACCTAGTGCATCTCCGACCTGTGTACAAGCCACCTGTACATAGCAAACCAGCTGTCACCCACACAGTGAGGTTATGGTCCAATGAGACTGATGAGGCTCTGAGGGACTGTTTTGACACAACTGCATGGGAAGTGTTGCAGGATTCCTATGGAGAAGACATAGAAGGACTCACACACTGCATAACGGACTACATTAATTTTTGTGTGGACAACACAATACCCACAAAAGTGGTGAGGTGCTTCTCCAACAACAAACCATGGATTAATTCTGTTATAAAAACTACTTAAGGAGAAAAAGATGGCATTCAAAACAAGAGATAAGGAGGGGCTGAGATACAGAATGAGCTTAGGCATCACATTAGGCGGGAAAAGGCCAATTATAAGAAAAATATGGAAAAGCAAATGGAAAGAAAAGACATATGTGGAGTCTGGAAGGGGCTTAAATCTATATCTGGTCATAGACAGTCTGTCTCCCAAGTGGATGCAGATGTTAATTGGCTTAACGAACTAAATCTATTCTTCAATAGATTTGATCACACACCAGCTCCTCCCACCCCAGCATGTCTTTCAGTTTCCTCTACCACACTGACTTCACCCCCTGCGGCTCCTTCACCACCAGACCAGTAAATCCAGCAATCCGTCATTATCTGACCACAGTCTGACCTTCACACGGGCCCAGGTGAGAAGGGAGATGAAAAAGAACAAAGTTGAGAAGGCAGCAGGGCCGGATGGTATCAGTGCAAGACTAATTAAGGCTTGTGGGGACCAGCTGTGTAGTATTATTACATATATGTTTAATATGAGCCTGAAACTGGAATTAGTACCTGATCTGTGAAAATCTTCTTGTGTGGTAACGGTTCTAAAGAAACCTCATCCTATGGACCTCAACGACTACAGACCCATAGTATTGACATCCTGATGAAGATCTTAGAGAGACTGGTTCTCACACATCTCCGCCCTCTAGTGAGCCCAGCTATGGACCCTCTCCAGTTTGCTTATCGGCCAGGCATTGGAGTGGATGATGCCATCATCCACCTTCTGCACAGGGCTCAGTCTCACCTGGAGAAACCAGGGAACACTGTGAGAATAATGTTCATTGATTTCTCCAGTGCGTTTAACACCATTCAGCCAGGGTTACTGAGAGACAAGCTGGTCCATGTTGGAGTGGACCACCACCTCTCCAATTGGATCCTAGACTACCTCACAAATCGACCGCAGTATGTGAGAGCCCGGGACTGTGTGTCAGATACCGTGATCTGTAATACGGGGGCACCTTAGGGTACAGTTCTTGACCCCTTTCCTCTTCACACTGTACACTGCAGATTTTAGGTGCAACTCATCTAGCTGCTACCTACAGAAGTATTCTGACGACTCTGCGATAGTAGGCCTAATCACAGACGATGATGACAGGGAGTACAGAGAACTGAACCGCGATTTTGTGGACTGGTGCCAGCGAAACTACCTGAGGATTAACGCTGGGAAGACCAAGGAGATGGTGGTGGACTTTCGTAAACGCAGATGCCCTCCTAAACCAGTGGACATCCAGGGGACGGACATCGAGATTGTGAACACCTATAAGTACCTGTGTGTGCTCCTTAATAATAAGCTGGACTGGGCAGATCACATGGAGGTCCTGTACAGGAGGCCCTACATGTTTAGGAGGCTGAGAGCCTTTGGAGTCCAGGAGGCACTTCTTAGGACTTTTTTCAACTCGGTAGTGGCATCAGCCATCTTCTTCAGAGTAGCCTGCTGAGGGAGCAGTATATCAACCAGAGATAGAAATAAACTCGACACGCTGATTAGAAGGGCCAGTTCTGTCCTGGGGAGTCCCCTGGACCCAGTGCAGATGGTGGGTGACAGAAGGATACTGTCCGTGGTGAGCTCCATGCGGAAGAATAACTCCCATCCCAAGCATGAGACCGTGATAGCGCTAGGCAGTACTGTCAGTGACCGACTGCTCCACCCTAAGTGTGACAAGGAGCGCTATTGGAAGTCCTTCCTCCTCACTGCAGTTAGGCTGTACAACCAACACCAACCTAAGTGGAGATCATTACACACAGAGAACTGAAAGAGGTTTTGTGATATCCCCCCCCCCCCCCCCCCCGCTACTTCTTTACCTATACCTTTCTATCTATATGGAATGCCTCTACCTGGAACGTTCTTGTATATGTTGTATTTGTATTTGTACAGCTTATCTTTGCATTGCATATCTTTGCTGCTGTAACACACTGAATTTCCTCATGGTGGGACTATTAAAGGATGATTATTATTATTAAAAATGCTCGGAGTAACAGCACCTATCACATGAGGCATGTCATTGGGCTTCTGAGACCCAGTAACAGGTTCTTTTGAAGTGATTTTGTTTCAGTTCATTTAATCAAAATATCATAAAGCATATACAGTCATGGCCAAAAGTTTTGAGAATGACACAAATATTATATTTTCACATGATCTGCTGCCCTCTGGTTTTTATGTGAGTTTGTCAGATGTTTTTATCACATACAGAAATATAATTGCATTCATATTATGAGTAACAGAAGCTTATATTGACAGAATGAGTTAATGCAGCAAGTCAATATTTGCAGTGTTGACCCTTCTTCTTCAGGACCTCTGCAATTCTCCCTGGCATGCTCTCAATCAACTTCTGGACCAAATCCTGACTGATTCTGCATCTCCATTCTTGCAGAATCAATGCTTTAATTTTGTCTGAATTTGTTGGTTTTTGTTTGTCCACCTGTCTCTTGATGATTGACCACAAGTTCTCAATGGGATTAAGATCTGGGGAGTTTCCAGGCCATGGACCCAAAATCTCTATGTTTTGTTCCCTGAGCCATTTAGTTATCACCTTTGCTTTATGGCAAGGTGCTCCATCATGCTGGAAAAGGCATTGTTGAGCGCCAAACTGCTCTTGGACGGTTGGGAGAAGTTGCTCTTGGAGGACATTCTGGTACCATTCTTTATTCATGGCTGTGTTTTTAGGCAAGACTGTGAGAGAGCCGATTCCCTTGGCTGAGAAGCAACCCCACACATGAATGGTTTCAGGATGCTTTACAGTTGGCATGAGACAAGACTGGTGGTAGCGCTCACCTCTTCTTCTCCGAATAAGCTGTTTTCCAGATGTTCCAAACAATCGAAAAGGGGATTCATCAGAGAAAATGACTTTACCCCAGTCCTCAGCAGTCCACTCCCTGTACCTTTTGCAGAATATCAGTCTGTCCCTGATGTTTTTTCTGGAGAGAAGTGGCTTCTTTGCTGCCCTCCTTGAGACCAGGCCTTGCTCCAAGAGTCTCCGCCTCACAGTGCGTGCAGATGCACTCACACCTGCCTGCTGCCATTCCTCAGCAAGCTCTGCACTGCTGGTAGCCCGATCCCGCAGCTGAAACACTTTTAAGAGACGGTCCTGCCGCTTGCTGGTCTTTCTTGGGCGCCCTGGAGCCTTTTTGGCACCAATGGAACCTCTCTCCTTGAAGTTCTTGATGATGCGATAGATTGTTGACTGAGGTGCAATCTTTCTAGCTGCAATACTCTTCCCAGTTAGGCCATTTTTGTGCAGTGCAATGATGACTGCACGTGTTTCTTTAGAGATAACCATGGTTAACAGAAGAGAAACAATGATGGCAAGCACCAGCCTCCTTTTAAAGTGTCCAGTGGTGTCATTCTTACTTAATCATGACAGATTGATCTCCAGCCCTGTCCTCATCAACACCCACACCTGTGTTAATGGAGCAATCACTGAAACGATGTTAGGTGGTCCTTTTAAGGCAGGGCTGCAATGATGTTGAAATGTGTTTTGGGGGATAAAGTTCATTTTCTAGGCAAATATTGACTTTGCAAGTAATTGCTGTTAAGCTGATCACTCTTTATAACATTCTGGAGTATATGCAAATTGCCATTAGAAAAACTGAAGCAGTAGACTTTGTAAAAATTAATATTTGTATCATTCTCAAAACTTTTGGCCATGACTGTACAGTCATATGAAAAAGTTTGGGCACCCCTATTAATCTTAATCATTTTTAGTTCTAAATATTTGGGTGTTTGCAACAGCCATTTCAATTTGATATATCTAATAACTGATGGACACAGTAATATTTCAGGATTGAAATGAGGTTTATTGTACTAACAGAAAATGTGCAATATGCATTAAACCAAAATTTGACCGGTGCAAAAGTATGGGCACCTCAACAGAAAAGTGACATTAATATTTAGTAGATCCTCCTTTTGCAAAAATAACAGCCTCTAGTCGCTTCCTGTAGCTTTTAATCAGTTCCTGGATGAAGGTATTTTTGACCATTCCTCTTTACAAAACAATTCCAGTTCAGTTAAGTTTGATGGTCGCCGAGCATGGACAGCCCGTTTCAAATTATCCCACAGATGTTCAATGATATTCAGGTCTGGGGACTGGGATGGCCATTCCAGAACATTGTAATTGTTCCTCTGCATGAATGCCTGAGTAGATTTGGAGCTGTGTTTTGGATCATTGTCTTGCTGAAATATCCATCCCCGGCGTAACTTCAAATTCGTCACTAATTCTTGTACATTATTCTCAAGAATCTGCTGATACTGAGTTGAATCCATGCGACCCTCAACTTTAACAAGATTCCCGGTGCCAGCATTGGCCACACAGCCCCAAAGCATGATGGAACCTCCACCAAATTTTACAGTGGGTAGCAAGTGTTTTTCTTGGAATGCTGTGTTTTTTTGACGCCATGCAAAAAGCCTTTTTGTATGACCAAACAACTCAATCTTTGTTTCATCAGTCCACAGGACCTTCTTCCAAAATGAAGCTGGCTTGTCCAAATGTGCTTTTGCATACCTCAGGCGACTCTGTTTGTGGCGTGCTTTTAGAAACGGCTTCTTTCACATCACTCTCCCATACAGCTTCTCCTTGTGCAAAGTGTGCTGTATTGTTGACCGATGCACAGTGACACCATCTGCAGCAAGATGATGCTGCAGCTCTTTGGAGGTGGTCTGTGGATTGTCCTTGACTGTTCTCACCATTCTTCTTCTCTGCCTTTCTGATATTTTTCTTGGCCTGCCACTTCTGGGCTTAACAAGAACTGTCCCTGTGGTCTTCCATTTCCTTACTATGTTCCTCACAGTGGAAACTGACAGGTTAAATCTCTGAGACAACTTTTTGTATCCTTCCCCTGAACAACTATGTTGAACAATCTTTGTTTTCAGATCATTTGAGAGTTGTTTTGAGGAGCCCATGATGCCACTCTTCAGAGGAGATTCAAATAGGAGAACAACTTGCAATTGGCCACCTTAAATACCTTTTCTCATGATTGGATACACCTGGCTATGAAGTTCAAAGCTCAGTGAGGTTACAAAACCAATTTTGTGCTTCATTAAGTCAGTAAAAAGTAGTTAGGAGTATTCAAATCAATAAAATGATAAGGGTACCCAAATTTTTGCACCGGCCAAATTTTGGTTTAATGCATATTGCACATTTTCTGTTAGTACAATAAACCTCATTTCAATCCTGAAATATTACTGTGTCCATCGGTTATTAGATATATCAAATTGAAATGGCTGTTGCAAACACCCAAATATTTAGAACTAAAAATGATTAAGATTAATAGGGGTGCCCAAACTTTTTCATATGACTGTAAATATGTTCTAATTTTTTTCATTTTTCCAAAAATAGAATCATTCTTATACATTGGCAGTATCTGGTATTGTGACTTCATAGCATTCACTTGAAGGTGCTGAATTGCAGCACTAGGCACAGACTATGGACAAGAGATGCACTGTTTCTTAAAGGAAAGCAGACATTTTTGCTAATTCCATTCAATTATTTTATTTAGGCAGATAACTCTTCAACTCAACTTTGGCATGTAATGCTGTTACCATACAGTAATGACATTCTACCATTAGATGGCAGTGCAATCACTTTTGACACCCTTTCTGATAAAACATTCATGCACAGACGAATCGATTCCCACCCCCAGACCTAAATAACATTCCTAAAAGGAAATATTTTTATTGTGTAATGATGCCCTCTAGTGGTTACTAATGAAAATTTACTTGCTATTTCTTGAAGTAACCTCAAACTCCCAGCCAGGAAGAATTGTGGGGTTATGTGTACATAGGCTGTGTTCACACAGAGTTTTTTGCAGGTGGATTTTGACACAGAATCCGCCTCAAAATCTGCCTGAAAAAACGTCTCCCATTCATTTCAATGGGAGTCAGTAGCAGTTTTTTTTCCTCTAGCGTTTTTATTCCACTAGCGGAAAAAAAAAGCGACATGACCTATCTTCAGGCGGATTCCACCTGGAAAAACCCATTGAAGTCAATGGGAGGCGGAAAAACCATGACGTGGTTTTTTGACATGGTTTTTGCAAAAACCTCCAGCGTTTTTTAAAGGTTAGTTTCCAGGTCCATACAGTGTGCTGGAGCAAAAAAAACGCGTCAAAAACCGCGTCATAAAACGCATCATGTCCAAAAACCATTTCCTAATTCCTGAAGCTGATTTTTTCTGCCTGCAAAAAACTCTGTGTGAATATGAAAGACGCCATATTAGGCAGATAAACTAACCTACAAGCAAGCTGAATTGTTTTATTTCCTATCTATAGTGCAACCATCCTTCGAACAAATGTTAAATCACAACTACAGGGCATTTTTAAATCATAAACAACATTAGAAAATGCTCCTAAAAGGGCTTGTTTGTAGAAATAGGTTCCTTAGTGAAATCAATACTTTTTAACAGAACTGTTGAGTTCAAAATAAAATAATTCATTATATTATACAGTTATTAATATTGTATAATGAATTAAATCTATAGTTTGTCACATATTTACTTAGAAGAGCTTTACTGCTTCTGACTGTGGCTGTCAACTATTTGTGAAGGAGTCGGACTGTTAAAAAAAAGAGGAGTCAGAGTTGGTAGTTTGGCCTACTGACTCCTCAGCCCTGCTTCTTTTGAAGGGTTTGTCCCTAAAATGGTCTGCTTTCTTTTTCAGTCTGAGTGGTGAGCCCGCCATAGGAAAGAACCATGAACATTACCAACTAAACCTCATCTATTTTGTAGAGTCTATATTTAATATATTTGTTCACACATATTATTACAGGCTGGGCCCACTTGGGCATGGATTGCAGCAGGTTATAGTGCCATTTGAAATTACAACTTGCCCTGCAAAAAAAAAAAAAACAATCCCTATACCTATGTCAATGGTAAAGTAAAAAAAAATGTATTTTTTTTTATTATTATTATTTACGGCCTATCGTTAGGACAGGCCATACATATTTAATCAGCAGGCCCCTAGACGGATCAGTTTATTTGGTGGCATGTCCAGTTCTTTTACTATACACTGCATGAAGCAGTTGGCTCTGTGCCCTGTATAGTGGGCTGTGCGTTACTGCAGCTTAGCTCCCATTGACGTTGCAGTATCAGAGCCCAAACACTATACAGACAAAAGCTCATTCAGAGCAGTGCAACACAGCATACCGTGCCCAGACATCATCTTCAGAGCATCACACTACATATTCTAAGTCATGAAGAGCACCTTCCTTCCTCACCTAGACTTTTTTTCACAGACTGCTCTCCATTCTCCCTCACAGTGATCTCTATGCCCCCATTCTCCCTCACAGAGTGCTCTCTATGCCCCCATTCTCCCTCACAGACTGCTCTCTATGCCCCCATTCTCCCTCACAGACTACTCTCTATGCCCCCATTCTCCCTCAGAGTGCTCTCTATGCCCCCATTCTCCCTCAGAGTGCTCTCTATGCACCCATTCTCCCTCACAGAGTGATCTCTATGCCCCCATTCTCCCTCAGAGTGCTATGCCCCATTCTCCCTCACAGAGTGCTATCTATGCCCTATTCTCCCTCACAGACTACTCTCTATGCCCCCATTCTCCCTCACAGAGTGCTCTCTATGCCCCCATTCTCCCTCACAGAGTGCTCTCTATGCCCCCATTCTCCCTCACAGAGTGCTCTCTATGCCCCCATTCTCCCTCAGAGTGCTCTCTATGCCCCCATTCTCCCTCACAGAGTGATCTCTATGCCCCCATTCTCCCTCACAGAGTGCTCTCTATGCCCCCATTCTCCCTCAGAGTGCTCTCTATGCCCCCATTCTCCCTCACAGAGTGCTCTCTATGCCCCCATTCTCCCTCACAGAGTGCTCTCTATGCCCCCATTCTCCCTCAGAGTGTTCTCCATTCTCCCTCACAGACTGCTCTGCATGCCCCCATTCTCCCTCACAGAGTGCTCTCTATGCCCCATTCTCCCTCACAGAGTGCTCTCTATGCCCCCATTCTCCCAGACTGCTCTCTGCCCCTATTCTCCCTCACAGAGTGCTATCTATGCCCCATTCTCCCTTCTCCCTCACAGAGTGCTCTCTATGCCCCATTCTCCCTCACAGAGTGCTATATATGCCCCATTCTCCCTCACAGAGTCCTCTCCATTCTCCCTCACAGACTGCTCTCCATGCCCCCATTCTCCCTCAGAGTGCTCTCTATGCCCCATTCTCCCTCACAGAGTGCTATCTATACCCCATTCTCCCTCACAGAGTGCTCTCTATGCCCCCATTCTCCCAGACTGCTCTCTGCCCCTATTCTCCCTCACAGAGTGCTATCTATGCCCCATTCTCCCTTCTCCCTCACAGAGTGCTCTCTATGCCCCATTCTCCCTCACAGAGTGCTATCTATGCCCCATTCTCCCTCACAGAGTCCTCTCTGCCCCCATTCTCCCTCAGAGTGCTCTCCATTCTCCCTCACAGACTGCTCTCCATGCCCCCATTCTCCCTCACAGAGTGCTCTCTATGCCCCATTCTCCCTCACAGAGTGCTATCTATGCCCCCTTCTCCCTCACAGAGTGCTCTGTATGCCCCATTCTCCCTTCTCCCTCACAGAGTGCTCTGTATGCCCCATTCTCCCTTCTCCCTCACAGAGTGCTCTGTATGCCCCATTCTCCCTTCTCCCTCACAGAGTGCTCTCTATGCCCCCATTCTCCCTCACAGAGTGCTCTTTATGCCCCCATTCTCCCTCACAGACTGCTCTCTATGCCCCTATTCTCCCTCACAGAGTGCTATCTATGCCCCAGTCTCCCTTCTCCCTCACAGAGTGCTCTCTATGCCCCCATTCTCCCTCACAGACTGCTCCCTATGTCCCCATTCTCCTTCACAGACTGGTCTCCAAGCCTCCCTTCTCCCTCACAGAGTGCTCTCTATGCCCCCATTCTCCCTCACAGACTGCTCCCTAAGGCCCCATTCTCCTTCACAGACTGGTCTCTATGCCCCCATTCTCTCTCACAGAGTGCTCTCTATGCCCCCATTCTCCCTCACAGACTGCTCCCTAAGGCCCCATTCTCCTTCACAGACTGGTCTCTATGCCCCCATTCTCTCTCACAGATTGCTTTCCATGCCACCCTGTTCTACCTCACAGGTTGCTCTACATGTACTGCTTATCCCTCACACAGTGCTCTCCATGCCCCTCTTTCTTCCTCACAGACGACCTTATTGCCCTTCTTTCTAGCTTACAGTCTGCTCTCCATGCCTTGCCTATCCTCCTCACAAACTCTTCCCTCAGTCACCTAACCACCAATATTACATCTTCCTCGATTTTATTTTCGTCTCCCTACATAGGGCTGGATTAGGGGTGAGCCCCTCCCCCTTCCTGTAGAGTCATGTGACCGCCTGCAAACCACTGCTTCTACTTTATGGCCATGCCCATGTGCTGACGTCATTGTGGTATTTACTGCTTCACGCGTGTATGTTAGGTTATGTACGGTAATCTCCCCCGCCCCATCTGTTCTGCACCGGGGAGGGGGGGGTCCCGGTATTTTTTGTTGCCCGGTTCTCGGTGCATAGAACACGGGATTGTATGACTGGGGCTCGGTGAGCGCCTTCTCTGGCGCGGATGGTGGGGCCTGCGGATCGGTCCATTATAGCGGAGGGAAGGGGGAGGCGGATGACGAGCGGCTGAAGCGGAGAGAAGAGGCGGCGGGGAGCAGGTACTGCGGGCAGGTGAGGAGACATTGTGTCTGTGTACAGCACCCCCTGTAGCTGGGTGCAGGCAGGGGCACGGCCCGGGCAGTGTAGTGGACACTGTGTGTGGTCAGCACTGGGTCTGTGTGGCCTCTGCCCGGCTGGACGTGTGACAGCGGCTGGTGCAGGGGCAGGCTGGCTAGTGCTGCCACTGACACTTGCCCACTACGTTTGCCTGCTACAAGCCATTTAGTGGCCATTTCTGCTGATGTCACTGAGAACATGTCTACCAGCTCTGTGTGATGCTGCTGACAGGAGGACAACAAGCTGCCTGCACTCTGAGAGCTCGTGTGTGTTTGTGTTCTGATGATGTCATCCTGTGTAGGTTATTGATGTCACACTTCTATGGACGTGTTGTCCTATACGTTGTTACATTGCAGAATTGGTCTTCACTGTATAACTTCACTCTATCCTGAACATTAAAGGTATCTAAGTCTCCAGGTCACAGTGATATGTCGAGGATGCTGAGATATGAGGAGTTGTTTGACAGAACCTAGCGTTATATTGCTGCTTTTGATGTTCTGTGGTAGAAGCAGGGAAGGAAATTCACAGATGTCCAAAACTTCTAGTGTGAGAGTTCTGTCTAACATGTCGCTGTACCTTTGTTTCTTGGACCTTGTGAGTGCGAGTTGGGATCATCTGCATCTGATGGGAGTTATGGTAGCTGTGCACATTAGGTTAACCTAATGGTATGGGGGTCTTCTGGCTCTCCCCTGACCGCAGATGTAACAGATGGGGGCACCAGAGGTGTCTGACAACTCTCCCTATTGAAACCGCATGTATTCTCAACTGAGTGTGTGTGTATGGTGGAGATTAGAAGGATTATAAAGCAGGGGTAGGCAACCTTTGGTACTCCAGCTGTTGTGAAACTACAACTTCCCACATGCATCCTCTCTCTGCTCTTCTGTGAACCTCCATAGAAGTGAAATGAGTTTGCTGAAAGTTGTAGTTCCACAGCAGCTGGAATGCTGAAGGTTGCTGAGTGCAGGTTTAGGCTTGAAATCGTCTGTGTCTTTAGTGGCCTCTGTTATATATGGTATTCCACAACACTGAAGTATTGTTATTGTAATGTAGTAAGTTGTCCTGAGAGACTTGGCTGAACATGACATTAATGGGGTTTGTCAGCTCCAGTTCTCTAGTGAAATCCTTGATTCTCATTTGTCAAGTGTATTGCAAAGATGATAGGGGGATCCGTTTATAGGATAAAGCCACGGAGAAGGAGTTGTCCTGCCTATATAAAAAAAAAAAATGTTTGGCCAAAGCTTTATTGTGCTATAAAATAACAGACTTGGACTGCTTTCACACGAGCGATTTGAGGACTGTTAAAAAAAAAAAAAAAAGGACATTGTACATCCTAGTGTATTTCAGTTTTTGATCTGTGTTCGTTCTATGTACCATCCATTTGTCTGCTGTCTTTATTTTTCAGCAGCACCTAGAAATGAATCTTTGTGAAAAATGGATAAAACACAGATGACATCCATGTGCTGTCCATTTTGGGTTTTTTTACAGACCCATAAACTTGCATGGCTGAGAAAAGAGAAACAAATAGTGCAAGCAACGATTTTTGTTCTCAGTGTGTCTCGGCCCATGAAAATAAAGAACGACATGTAAATGGCTTCATTCACTATATTGGGTCTGTGTGCTGTCAGGTTTTTTTCAAGTGAAAGGTCCTTTAGTCATACTAGCCTTCGGGGACCCTGCCACTTCCATGCACCTCTGCAATCCTCCTCTTTATCCTGACCTCAGGTGATAACATTTTGAGGTCTTGTGACCTCAGTGGTGTTAACTGCAGCAGTCCTATGACTGTCCAGATATCATCACTTGAAGCCAGGATAGAGACCAGAGGGAAGAGGGACCAAGTAAGCAGTGTTGTGAGTCCAGCCGGTGAGTATGACTTTGTTATTTTACAACATTCTACAGCTGTTGCTAACTAATTTCCCTGGGCTTGGCAACCCCTTTAAAATCTGCAGCAGCTATTATTATTATTAATAATAATAACTAATAATAATAATTTTATTTATATAGCAACAATATATTCTGCAGCACTTTACAAAGAGGATACATGGACAGTATTGGACATTACATTAGACAAAGTAGTAACATAGCAACCAATAGGCATGAGGGCCCTGCTCGCGAGAGTTTACAATCTATCAATCTTTTTCTTAGAAGTCTATAGGAGCTCTGTTTTTTTTCTTTTTATATTGTTTAGAAAAAGTTATGTTTTACTGCCAAGGGTAATCCTAGTTGTTTGATTATTTCCTGCTTTCCCTCTTAGTTTACATTCATGTTTTGTTGTAAATGTCCTTGTTAGAACCAATGTACCTGCCCATATTACAGGATTTATATACAGTACATGTGGTCTGGAGTGGGATTAGATCTTTGGGTAAGGCTTTCCTGATCTAGAATTGTTTTGTACATAGGGCAGACTGACACTGTGTAGCTATTAAAACCAGGTATGTAGCAGCTGAAACCAAATCTTCATGTAAACCTATAAAGCTGTGAGTGTTGGACGGCTTGGCTGAGGAGATGACAGCTTTATTTGTCTGTTCCTAAAAGCAGAACTTATATCCAAAATTGAGGCTACGCCAATACTGGGTTTGGAAGAGGGAAGGGAAATGTTGTTTCCTCAGGAAAATCTTTTTACTGTTCTGCAGTATAGATTTGCATGGCTTGTTCACATCATTCCCATCATTTCTATAAATTTTGAAGATTATTCTGGTTTAACAACATTTTGCATGTTTGCTAGTAAGAAGAAAGATGTGAATCGAGAATCTATTGAGGCTGAGGCCCCACGTTGTGGAAACGCAGCTTTTTTTGTTGCAGATTTAGCTGATTTTTTTGAACCAAAGCCAGGAGTGGATTGAGCAAAAGGTATAAGTATAAGATCACAAGAAAAAAAAAAAAACATACACAGCCCACTCACAAGTCCCAGGTTCCAGGTGAAGATCAACTTCTGATGCACGGAGACAAACCTCTCGGTGGGAGGCATACATAAATCCAAAAGGTAATCCAGCAAACAGGATAGTTAAGAAGATAAAATAAAACTTAGCTTTTAAGCATACTAAACATAAAAAATCCATGTAGCAGTACAAGTGCTGTGACCGCTTACATGTTTCTGGGCAATAAGCCCCTTAGTCATAGTATATGACTAAGGGGTTCATCGCCCTGAAACACGTAAGCAGTAAGAAGCTTCCTAGATATTTACCATTCCTTTTGTAGCAATTCCTGGCTTTGGCTTAAAAAAACGCAGCATCTGTAACAAAAAAAGCTGCGTTTCCTCAATGTGGGGCCTTAGCCTTAAAGGGGTTCTTTTAAGACTGAAGACTGAAAGTGGGTGTGACCTAAGTTGTGATGTCGTCCACCAAAAATACACCAAATTTTGCCAACTAATAGGTGTAAAGTTAGACTAGCCGTTCTAATACAAAAGGTTTATCAAATCGCATGAGACATTTTGGTAAATTTGACACAGTTTAAGACTATCTAGTGTCTAACTTTTAGACATTATTAGTAAATCTGCCCCATTGTGTAGTGGATGTATATAATGCTTTTGCAGCTATTTACGCCTCCCACTTTACTGAAGTGAGATTGTAACATATTTGTGACTCTAAAGAGTTACAAATGATAAATCTGGTGTACATGTCTCTCTCCTTGCTACCCATGCTTTTCAAAAGGGGCAAGCACAGTGTAAGGCAGGGTTCACACTACCGTTGGAAACTTATGAAGGTGTCCGTTAAAAAAAAAAAAACAAAAAACTGACACCTATCATAACGGACACTAACTGATGTTAATGTGTCTGTTTTTTTAACTGATCCAATTAATGGTTCAGTTAAAAAAACCGACACATTAGCATCAGTTAGTGTCCGTTTTTTAACACTGTCCGTTTTTTTTTTTTTTTGTTTCTCCTTTCTGAGCATGCGCAGGAAAAAAACGGACATAAAATAATGGACAGTAACTGATGGCTATCAGTTACTGTCCGTTATAAGTCCGTTATCCATAGACTTCAATGTTAAAAAAACAACGGACACTTGCTGTCCGTCAAGAATCGTTTTTTTTCAAACGGACAAAAAGTCCTGCATGTAGGATTTTTTGTCCACGAAAAAAAAACGGACTTCTGACGGATTTGGTGTGAACGGACACAATATAAAAACCCATTGAAATGAATGGAAATTTTAACGGATTTCTGACGGTTCAGCTAGTGCCCGATGCTAAAATCTTGTAACGGACAATAGCAACGGACACTACTGATGGTCTGTGAACGCCCCCTAAAAATAAAGTCTCAAATTTTTGTACAAAAACAGGTATGCACTAAAATTTGTGACATTGTGACCCTGGGAAACGGGAGTACAGAAGTTGATAAGTTCCCTTTATTTTGTACAGTGCCACATACATTGTACCAAGAACAGCTCCATTCAGTGCTACAGCGCCAGATATATTATTATGGGTCATGGGGCAACTGTATAGAGATGTTCTGCATACCATGTGTGCACGATGGAGGAGTAGCCAGACGAGGATGGGATTCTCACATGTAATAAAAGTTTTTAAAACATTTTTAAAAAAACTATTGTGTTGTAAAGAGGTATGAGGACACTATCAATCTATGAGATTGTCAATTGTTTGGACCCTTGTTCCGCCAAAGAACTTCTTTGCATATTGACAGAAAAGGTGATATCTCGGGAACATATATACTGATTCACAAAGGGAAATTCAGTTGACCAAACCTTTCTAGCTCCGGGGCTGGGTTGATATGTTGGGTGTATCTGTCATATTTGTGATGGAGAAAGAAAGGTTTAGTTACTGATACTCAAGGCCACAAGTTACACTAGGCACAAAAGACTGGTACTTAGGGGTAACCCTGAAAAGAATGGCGTTAGCACTCCACTACGGGGCCTGCATTTGCTGTATATATTACATAGATTTCTGGTGTATAATAGTAAATCTGTTGCATTATGGGAGGCTCTGTCCCCCCACCCCACACACATTAATCCACTCTTTCCATTCTGGTTTCTTTTCTCACTTTTTAAAAAGCTGGGGCCAATATTTGGAATTTTTGCTCAATGGTTTTATGGTGAAAATAGTGGCCTGTGTACAAGACTGATATACAGTCATGGCCAAAAGTTTTGAGAATGATACAAATATTAATTTTTACAAAGTCTACTGCTTCAGTTTTTCTAATGGCAATTTGCATATACTCCAGAATGTTATAAAGAGTGATCAGCTTAACAGCAATTACTTGCAAAGTCAATATTTGCCTAGAAAATGAACTTTATCTCCCAAAACACATTTCAACATCATTGCAGCCCTGCCTTAAAAGGACCACCTAACATCGTTTCAGTGATTGCTCCATTAACACAGGTGTGGGTGTTGATGAGGACAGGGCTGGAGATCAATCTGTCATGATTAAGTAAGAATGACACCACTGGACACTTTAAAAGGAGGCTGGTGCTTGCCATCATTGTTTCTCTTCTGTTAACCATGGTAATCTCTAAAGAAACACGTGCAGTCATCATTGCACTGCACAAAAATGGCCTAACTGGGAAGAGTATTGTAGCTAGAAAGATTGCACCTCAGTCAACAATCTATCGCATCATCAAGAACTTCAAGGAGAGAGGTTCCATTGGTGCCAAAAAGGCTCCAGGGCGCCCAAGAAAGACCAGCAAGCGGCAGGACCGTCTCTTAAAAGTGTTTCAGCTGCGGCATCGGGCTACCAGCAGTGCAGAGCTTGCATCTGCACGCACTGTGAGGCGGAGACTCTTGGAGCAAGGCCTGGTCTCAAGCAGGGCAGCAAAGAAGCCACTTCTCTCCAGAAAAAACATCAGGGACAGACTGATATTCTGCAAAAGGTACAGGGAGTGGACTGCTGAGGACTGGGGTAAAGTCATTTTCTCTGATGAATCCCCTTTTCGATTGTTTGGAACATCTGGAAAACAGCTTATTCGGAGAAGAAGAGGTGAGCGCTACCACCAGTCTTGTCTCATGCCAACTGTAAAGCATCCTGAAACCATTCATGTGTGGGGTTGCTTCTCAGCCAAGGGAATCGGCTCTCTCACAGTCTTGTCTAAAAACACAGCCCTGAATAAAGAATGGTACCAGAATGTCCTCCAAGAGCAACTTCTCCCAACCGTCCAAGAGCAGTTTGGCGCTCAACAATGCCTTTTCCAGCATGATGGAGCACCTTGCCATAAAGCAAAGGTGATAACTAAATGGCTCAGGGAACAAAACATAGAGATTTTGTGTCCATGGCATGGAAACTCCCCAGATCTTAATCCCATTGAGAACTTGTGGTCAATCATCAAGAGACGGGTGGACAAACAAAAGCCAACAAATTCAGACAAAATTAAAGCATTGATTCTGCAAGAATGGACTGCTATCAGTCAGGATTTGGTCCAGAAGTTGATTGAGAGCATGCCAGGGAGAATTGCAGAGGTCCTGAAGAAGAAGGGTCAACACTGCAAATATTGACTTGCTGCATTAACTCATTCTAACTGTCAATATAAGCTTCTGTTACTCATATGAATGCAATTATATTTCTGTATGTGATAAAAACATCTGACAAACACACATAAAAACCAGAGGGCAGCAGATCATGTGAAAATATAATATTTGTGTCATTCTCAAAACTTTTGGCCATGACTGTACAGTCTCATGTTTGGGTGGATGAATGCCCACTTAGCGAAATAATATGTTTTACAGTGGTCAACATAAAGTACATGGGGTGGGAATGATCACTACTGCGCTTGTTCCTCTCCCATACAGTTTCAATGATTTGTGGCTGCACATCACTATTTACACAGGCCGATCTGCTGCTGACAGTCAAGTATCTTTATGGCTAGGTTTTCATGTAGTGGTCGCACTGTGGCCAGGGTGTGACTGAAAACATTGCTAACATGGAAATCGGCACATTTCTAAAGTGAGTGCAGCTAACACTTTCACTTTTAATGACTGCACACCATAGCTTGTGAAATAGTGCGAGCTGCTTTTGTATGCAGCCATTAAACGTCAAAGGGCTTTCAGCAGCATTCACTTAAAAAGACCTTACTGTCAGTGATCTGCACATTTCATTCACATCCTGGCTTTGGTACCCTTGCTACATGGAGTCTCAACCTCATATTGATGCTATCAGGTGCTCAGTGCGAGTGAGAACATGCCATGTGGCCAGTGCCACATCTGAAGCTTCACCCACTCTTAATAGCCAACAACTACACAATGTTGCTGGGAAATCTGAGGCTTGGCCTCCATAAGTGGGCAGGACTACAGACATGGCAGTGGATGTATCACATATCCTCACTAATACCAGGAAATTGAAGATACCATCCTGTAGATTTTAGGACAGGTAAAACTAAGAAAGTGGAATGGTTTCCCAGTAAGAGCAGCATTCAAGCCTCAGATAAAAGTGACACCCCTGTTAATATATATTGCCTCTTCCTTGCATTGAGTGACTATTTCATGCTGATCTCCACATCTAGGCTACGTCAAAGTAATTACAGATTACAGGACAGGACACTATGTCGCTGGGAGGCAAGGACTCCTTGCTTCACAGATAACTATAATGCTAGGAGTCCCGCTCCTGGCATACTGTTCAGGCAGTTAAAACTTGCACACACATGGACCGAATTTCATGGGAGAAACTCTGTTTTGTGAATCTAGGGTAAGGCTAAGGCCTTTGTTGCAGATTTTGTTGCATTTTTTTTTTTTTTGAGCCAAAGCCAAGAGTGGATGCAAAAGGAATGGGAAATATATAGGAAGTACTTATACTTCTACCGTCTGTTCAATCCACTACTGGCTTTGGCTCAAAAAACCACAACAAAATCTGCAACAAAAAAAGCTGCGTTTCCGCAACGTGGGGCTTCAGCCCTATGGAGGTTTAAAAGGGCTGTCCAGTAAAATATACTCTCCTGTCGCCAGTGTTCCCTTGTCCGCTGCTGGTGTCTGGTCTCATGCCAGAACCTCCAGGCCAAAAGTCCTACACCCCACGTGAGCACTGAAATCAATGAGTCGACTCAGTGGTTGCTGGGAAGGAACCGATGATATCACTCACATGTGTCACTAGTTCCTTATCAACAACAGCTGAAGCCACTGATTGGTCTTGGTGGTCAAGTGGGACACAGGACTTTTGGCAGCGTGGCTCCGGCACGAGACTGAACAGACACTGGCGGTTTATTTTACACCTCCATCAGCCTCCACAGGGGTTGGTCCAATTTCTGGGCGGCCCTTTTACTTCCCTCCATGTCTTGTAAAGTGCACACAGTGATACATGTTTTATGCACTTAGATTTCTTTGACTGTTGGATTCTAGTCAAGCTGCAATCTTAAAAAGATATAGGATACCATTAAAATCTTTTAGTGCTGATACATTGCTATTTACCTCTGTTTTTTTGGGACACATTTTTACACACTATTTTTCAGTGACATTTTTCACTAGTTTTTTGAGTTTGTGGGCATGACAAAAATTTTGCAGCCAGATGTTACTTTATAGCAAAATGTGAAAATGTTTACAAACACAGCATTTTAGTTAGTAGTGTTTTTGAGGTCAATGGCATTATTTAGGTACAGTGTTTTTGGGTGGCATTTTCCTCCATAGGCTTCTCTATAGATCTTCAAAAACACCAGAAAAATCACCAAAACACAACATAAAAAATGGCAAGTATGAGTTTGCTCAGAGGCCTCTAAGCTCTTCTACTTTTGAATTGTTTATGTTCATGTCATCCTCTGAAATGGCAAATTCAAAGCAAAGGAACGTTGCAAGTTTGTTAAAGGGATATTCCTGTTACTCTGCTGAAATGTGCCCTGAAAATCCACTAAAACTCTGAATATGACCTTAAAATATTCTTGAATCTATGCTTTATTTTTTCTGATTGAGTCACATACAGAATTTTTTTATGGTTTAATCTGATGTCAGCACCTAGAGGGGCAGCTGGGAGAATTTACATGAGAAACCTGGTATGCAAAAGCCAGAAATCTTTAGAGCATGTCTCTTTTGGCCAGATTTTTGCCACTTTAACTATTTTCCTAAAGTGGGCAGGGCTTAGTTGGAGGGGCACGGCCTCCACATTCTGACAGGCCTACTATTATTGCCAGAAACTGGTGTGAATTAAAGCATAATCCTGCACCAACTCATAGTTGTCTCAGATATAATTTTCTGGTGCTCGGACAGTCAAAAAATGCAACAAATTTATTATGGCTTGTTCCTGTACATTTGTAGCATGGTATTTCAGCACAGTTTGGACTAAGACTAGTGGATAAACCTCCATGGTAAACTATCCCATCTATTTGAACCCAGTCTTGGTTTTAGGCTTGATTCACACATGCATTTTATTCATTCAGGCCAGAGCTAAGAAGTGTGCCCTGTTTCTTCTTTCAACACTGACCACATACCCATAGTCACAACAGACCTGAAATATTTCTGACAAAGCTGACAGGGCTTCTGATCTGTCTGGTTCCCATAATTTGAGGGTAGCGGCCTCCATTCTACTTGGCATGTTAGTAACATTTAGTTGTTTAAGGGATGTGGTTAATGTAGGCAGTGTCTGAGTGCAGACTTGTCAGAGCCTGTGTTTCGTTCACGTGGCCCTTGCTTTCTATTATTATAGTTATTAGCATGCTATCATAGGGTAATGACTACAACCGTATATTCCTTTTTAGCCTTCAGTCTTTCAGGCACGAGTGTGAAGCATCTATGCTGTATACTCTGGCCACAGTAAAGCATTGCAGAAATCTCTATATGAAAGTCATTTAAAGGTCAGCCAGCAGACAGATGTAAACAGCGCGTCCTTCCCCCGAGCCTGCAGTCTACCCGTACAGTAAGGTGTCACACAAGACTAAATTTAGTTACCAATCATGTAATGTATACTGTGCTCGTGTAAGGATGAGTCTTTTTCTTAACATTGTTTAGGCCGGGACTACAGAGAATATTGCTGTACTCTGAGATGTAATGATGTGTGATATTAAGTAAGAATTCATTGCTCAAAGAAACACTTATTCAGTGTAAACCAGCATGTATTATCTAAAAATGCCTACTTCCTCAGGTATTGAAACTGTTAGTCCTATTTAAAGTGATTTTGTTTAAGAACCTGGCGTCCTGACGCCTGCATCATAAACATTTACGTTGCCTGCCAGGGAGGCAGTCTGCTTGAATTGCTTGCTTGAAACATCTGAATTTTTCAGCATGGGTGGTTTAGCATGCCCTGTGTTCCCATTGTTTCTAGACCTGCAAAAAGCAAAGATGAGGGTTGACCAAAAGAGGATGAAGGCAAAAAGCATCATCATTTGTCGTTTCTATTGCTATCTTATAAAATGCTTTCTTCCTACTTTTAAAGGAAATCTCTCATAAATTTATATTTATCTTTATTAAAGGGGTTGTCCAGTTGCAGATACACAGTCGTTACCAGGCAGATGTCTGTGACGAGCTGTTCACCTGCGTGTTAATCACATGACCTTGGACTGTCCATGACATGACCTTCGGTGCTACATCGGTGCTAGGGTCTCGTGTCTGCCTGAAAATCTACGGAGGAAAAAGTCCTGCACGGGTAACTTTCTCCTCCACCGGTTTCAATTTTAAAATGACGGACACCCGATGGAACCCATTATAATCAATGGGGTCCGTCAGACTCTGTGTGAAACCGCTTTTTTGTTGTCTGCGTATCTGTTGTTCTGGTTCTCTGACAGACCAGAACGATGATTAGGCAATGTTAGTGTGAACCTGCAGTAAGAAGAATGAATGACACTCAGCAGATCTACAAAACCGTGAGGAATTGATACAGAAAGTACAATGATGAAATGTACAACTTTTCATGATACAAACAATAACATTTGCTGAAACTGGACAACCCCTTTAACGCAGTTCTCCAGTTTTGCAATATCGATGACCTCTGCTCAGAATAGGCCATCAATATCAAATTGGTAGGGGGCTGATCAGCTGTTTGAGAAGGCTGCAACACTTGGACAGAAGGTCCGGACGCTTCTTGTTTATATGGGTCCAGCTACAAGCACGCTGTGTACTTAGAGAGCGGTTCTGCAGGGTATTACAGGGTTGCCCCATTTATGTGAATGAGACAAATACTTAAGAAATCTTAAGGGAAAAAAAAAAAGTTTACAATAAAAACTTAGTTTAAGTAATGTCATTGTCTAATGATATATTACAGGAATATTCAACTGGCAGACTCCTGCCTCCTGGCCCTTTCATTAGGACAGTGGGTGGGAGAAACCTTCATCTCCTGCCTGCTGTCCCCAAGCCCCAAATTGTTGCAATAGCTGCCCGTGAGGGCTCTTGAGCAGGCAGCAGGGACAATTACCTATCCTTCTTTCACTAGTGTAAGAGATCAGGGCTTGGGGACAGCGGGCTGGAGGTGAAGGCTTCTCCCGGCCGCCATCCATGTTAATTATGTGTGGGACCACTAATGGGGAATTATACTGTGGGAGGAACTAAGCAGGCTATGTGGGGGCATTAGTGCCCCCAGAGTAAAATGCTCCTTAAAGCTCCCACACACAGTATAATGCTTCTTAGTGCCACCCCCTCTGCGGTATAATGCTTCTTAGTGCCCCATCACTCAGTATAATGCCACATTAATCACCCCCCTTGCACACAGTGTAATACCATGTTAGTCGACCCCCCCCCCCCCTCACTCTGTGTAATGCCACGTTAGTCCCCCCGCACACAGTATAATGCAGTATTAGGAAATACTTTTTTTTTCTTTAAATTTTCTTGGCTAAACCTGGAGTACGTCTTATAATTAGACGTGTATTTTTGTCCAAAAAATACCGTAAATACTGAACGTGTTTAGCTGCTGTTCAGCTCGGACCTTTACTTGATGGCAGAACGTGGTTAATGGACCTTTTACTAAAAGTAGTGGAGTACCCCTGATATATTACATAGTAGTAGAGGTTGACTTTCTCTTCAAAGATATAGTTTGTGATATAATCAGACTTGAAAAATAGATGACCTACAGAGGAAAAATAACTTGCAGAAGACCGATGGGAAAAAAAAAGTCATTGTCATAGAAGGAAAATTGCAATGACACTTCTAGCTTTGTCCCTACCATGTGTAAATTGAGTGTGGTAGGAAATCCTTGTAAACATAGCAAGAATATAAAGAGTTAATGTGGCTATTAAATAGTTACATTCTTTGCAGTTGGAAATTTGGCTTGAAAGGCAACGGTTCTGCCCAAAGTGCTGTCTTTAAAGAACAATCCAGTTTCTGTACTGGGCAGTTGTTATGGGCCCCCTTGGTGTATGCTGGTGGCTGAAAAAAACAAAACAAAACCAAAACACACCTGTTTCCATGCAGCTTTTTCTTTCAGATCCTGGCTTCAGAAGTGAGCGAGCAGGCAGATGTGGGTGACATCACCAGGCATGCCCACCCACTCCATTTACATAGACCGGGCTGAATTATTTGTATGCATAAAACCAAAGCTATTAGTTAAAGCGTATCTTCAGGTTCAGAAGAACAATGGTTATAGTGCAGGCCTTGGCTCTGATCATTTTTCTAAATCACTGAAATGGGCAATGGTGCAGCATTAGTTGTAGCAGGCACCTCTTGAAGTCTGTGCTGCCCCCTGTGCTAAACTTGCAAGTGTCTTGCTCTGGTTGCTAGACTGCTGTCTTCACTGCAGGAGCCAGCGCCATAGATATTCTATAGTGCTGGCTAACAAGACATTAGCCAAATAACCATACCAAGACACATGCTAGTTTAGTGCAGATGGTAGCATTGCCTAATACAGTGATCCACAGGATAGGTCATTAGTAGGTGATTTGTGGGGGTCTGACACCTGGATTCCACACAGATCATCTGTTCCAAAACCGTTCAGGCACCAGAAGTTATAGCATTGGACGAGGAGGGCATACTGGCTCTGTATAACAGTGGTTCCAGGGAATTGCAGCGCCACTCCTACTTGAATAGAAGAGTGCACGCTATCCTTGTGCACTGCACCAGCTTCCAGGCACTTGAAGCTGCCATGAACAGATGAGCTGTGTGGGGTTTGGTTGTCGGACCCCCAGAGATCACTTACTGATGACCTATTCTGTGGATAGTTAATCAATAAGAAAAATCTATTTGGGGCTGGACAACCCCTTTCAGTCCTGTCATTTGACCACCTGACATGAGTCAGGGACTGGGGGATTATTTGTAATAAATTTTATACTGACAAATTGTCCAGTAAAAAAAACACTGAATTTGTTGGTATATTCCACCAATTTCAGTTTGATCCTTGTTTCCCCTAATGAGACGTTACATTGCTGGCAAATCTGACAGGTTAGGTATTCAGTTCTGTTTTACCCAAGATAAAGTGTATGGCATCTGTTTATCTCCCTCAGCAAAGCATGGTGGTGCTGTGGCTAATAGCGGTTGTCCAACCTACGGTTTTTTTTATGTCTCTGATCATTTGGTTGGCTGTACACCTTAGATAAATAGTGGACAGTCTACAAAAAGTCCAATTGTGGCGATGATTCCCCCAGTCCAGTGCACTTAATTTAGTATCTAATCCACATTGCCTTTAAATCTTTACTAATTTAAATTTTTTTTTTTTCCTTAAATGGCCTATAGTAAAACACTGCTGGCTCCAGGTTTTAACAGATGTTATATCTTAGAGTAATATTTACCTTGGTGCATGGGTACTGTATACAATTTTTTACATTTACATAACTCGGCATGTCTTGTTTGTTATGATTTCTGTGTCACCCACTGACTCCCCTGCCAGAAAACCACAGCATTGACAAAAATGATTTTCACGTGTTGTGCTGTGAGGCTTTTTATAGTGCTTTTCTTTAACAATGATAAATAACTATGTTTGCTGAAAAGAATGTGCTCACATCAACACAACGTGGTTCTCTCTCTGCAGTTGTGTTGTGGAGGTATAAGGTTAGGGACAGGGGTGGGATGCAGCCAGTTCTTCTGATCCAGTTGTTAAAAATACAGATGGATCGCAGAAGTGGGGAGAAGAGCCACATTAGGCCAGTGGCTTCCTAACTGCAGATAGCATGAGTGCAGCACGTGCCTCAGTGCTCACCCTTCCTCTGCATGTAGAGCGGGCCCAGGGAGCAGTGAAGTAAATACTGAACCAATGCTCAGGCCAGTATGGGGAGCAGTGGTGAGCGCCAATATAATGTGTATGGAGGGGGACATTAAACTGTGGGACATTGAGGGAATATTAAAGGGGTTGATGGCCTATACCGGTGGCTGTAGGTGCTGCAGCAGTGCAGCTCCTAACATGTTAACATTACCTGTAGCCATGCTGTATCAGAACAGCTGATCTGCACCATGTCCCCCTCTTCAAAGAATTTGCAAAATGTGCCTCACACACCCACAGAATCCCACCCCTGGTTAGGGAACTAGGATTAGGGATCAATCCCATTGATCTAAACAGTCATTTTAGCACATTAGTAGGCTCAGTCCAAAGGTTTCATGAGCCCTTTTACCCGAACATTGTAAGGCTGAGTTCAGCTATTGATGATATGGTGGGCCAGGCCAAAGGTTTCATGAGCCCATTCCTTGAAGGTTGTAACTAGTGGATGAGATCTTTACAAATCCATCCTAGGCAGCTGCTGCACCCCTGCCCCTACCCAGTTTTAGCCTGGGGCTACATGGCAAGTTTGGCCACCACTCCCATCACCAGGTCACCCTGCAATCCCTTCATTGTTAGTCAATGGAGTCGCATTGGGACCCTGAGGATTGTAGAAGTAGATGAAAGTGGCGCCGCTGCCCGGGGGTTTACTGCAACTGCCTGAGGCATAGGCTGAACAGTGCAGTTATTTTGGATGGTATGTTCAGAAATGTGTGCAAGCTCCAGTCAGGTGCAGAAACTTCTACAAGTCTGATTCGAGCTGTAGATATAAATGATCTGGACTGTTGTGTGGTAAATCCAGGGATAGTTACTGGTTGTCCCTGTGTATTAATCCCTGTATAGGCAAATCTGAGCAGCCATAGCAACCAGTCAGAGGACACCACAGATGTTCGTGAGGTAGCCATGACTTGTCTAGTTGCTATGGGCAACAGCTCCTTATTGTCCTTGTCCCCGAGCCCTCGCTTGTCATACAGATGTATATTTCTGTAGACGTTACAAGTACAGCCAGTGGCCGCGGTGTTGTGGGCACGGCCTGGTGACGTTTAGTGGGCGGGGTTATCTGAGCACCTCTCGTCATTATTCTGGCTTTGGTAAGGGGAGGGGTTTGACGTTGGGGCCGAGCGCGGTCACGTCACGTACGCGCCCCCCAGTGTTGTGACTAGGAGAGCAGGACGTTGTGTCTTAAAGTGACAGAGCCTGGGTGCGTGCTGCTGGTGCCTGTACAGTACAGCGCGCTACCCCGTACTCGGGGCTAGGTGGCTAGCAAGGAGCCGCCTGTTACCTCCCATGAACCCGGCTTGCAGAGACTGACACAGAGGTACCGGGTATGTTACCGCTCCTAAACTGCAGTGTGTGACTCGACGTAAGAACGAACACCCGCGCTTTGTCCGGGGTTGAGTATTTGCAGCGCCCGCAGGATGTTGTTATGAGCGCTCTGCTCCTCCCTCCCCGGCATGTAAATACTGGTCACCTGGGTCACGTGTGGAGCTCGGCTACTCCCGGTGGTGGTGGTGACATCTACCGGTGACCCGCTAGCGGGCACTGTCGGCCGCTGTGTGTGCACACGTGTTGGTCAGTGTGCGCTTGTTATTGTTGTTGCCCGCTTCCTCCCGCAGCACCTCCCTCCGCCCTGGCCATCCTCTCCTTCCTTCCCTTTGTGTCTCGGTGGGCTCCCTGCGCTGGCGGGTAAGTGGACGGGTGAGTGTGCCGCTAGTGGGGTGCTGAGGATCAGGCCTGGGGTGATGGCACAGCCCGCAGGGAACACCCCGACCGCCTGGCTTTTTTCCTTTGTTGTTGCTTTGTTGTTTCCTGCCGAGCACATGGTGTGAGACTGGAGCCTGCTCTTAAAGCCACAGCTCCCCTCCACAACCTGCATCCATGTGGACAGCAGAGAGTGAAGGTTATGGAATTGGGGAGGAGGGTGATGCTCAGGTATATATACTACTGAGGGTCTAATGCTGGTAGCCCCTACCATGGAGGAACAATACTAGCCTGGCACTGCAGTCACTGCCACTGGTGACAATACATAAGCATCCTGTCTGGCAGCCTTGGCACCAGTGCTGCTTTCCATCTTAATCTTCTCAGAACTATTCTATTTTGACATAATCTAGATTAGATATTGATAAATGCACAAGAGATCCTGCAGGGGCATGCATTTACCCTCTTGGAGCCTAAATATGTTGGCATGCCTGTGCCAGTCTGTCACATGGTTGAAGTGATAATGCATGATAAAATGCAGATTGTAATATGCTCCACTGACATTTGCCATTTTTCTTTACACTTAACCACACATAATGCAAAACATGTTATCTAACCATGCCCCTTTCTAGCCAAAAGTATCCTAGTTGATTTTTCCAAAATCATATGCTCCCTGGTGACTGTGTGATATCCTGGTATGACCTGGACTTTCCTCCGGCATGGCCACCTAGGTGGCACAGGAATGATGGGGGAGTCACATTGTCACACAATTGGTAATATTGCTTTGCTGTGGTGGTTTCATAGAGTGACCCATTTTGCTGTATAATCAGTTTTTGTTTTTTGTATATTTAGTTTTCTTACTGTGAGAAACCCCTTGAATCCCAGTGTTATGCACCACCATGTCAAGCCATACACTAGACTAGCATCAATAAAACCCAGAATTCATTTCTACTTGTCAAAAATGTCAGTAGCTAAGCTCTTCATCTGAGATCTAGGAAAATTGGGTCTTTGCCCCCCCCCCCACCCCCCGCTCCTATAAACTACAATGGAGAGAGATGCACATAGGCCACTTCCATCCTGGAGTACCAAATAGGGTAGCAGAAGAACCCATCTTCCCAAATGGAATCCCTCTTAAATTTTCATTGCAGACCTTCGGA
This sequence comes from Leptodactylus fallax, assembly GCA_947044405.1. Lineage (NCBI taxonomy): Eukaryota > Metazoa > Chordata > Amphibia > Anura > Leptodactylidae > Leptodactylus > Leptodactylus fallax. The sequence continues at coordinate 2,183,617 of CAMRHE010000094.1, forward strand.
GTAGTGCATTATATATATCTCTGTGTGTTTGTAGTTTGACTAAATTTGGATTATGGTTTACAGGTTGATCAAGGTTACAGCATTAACAAATGACCCTGTTTGAGTGGCTGGGTATAGTGTATGGTATTGAGTGCCAGGTATAGTGTCTGATTCAGTACATTCATGTTCTTCACTTAAAGCGGGCAATAAACAATGGCCCAGATTTACTCTTGGTTAGACAGGAAGTCTGAAACCCACCAAGTTTTCACAGTGGCTGATGCTGAATGATGAATCGGGTTCATCTATGTTTATACGACCACGCTGCTCTGTTTTATCCCATCAAAACAACGGACACGTCCACCGACTCCAGTACTCCGTTGTACCTGTTGAGCTCTGCTGATGTGAACAGAGCCTTGGGGAGACTATTTGGGGAAGACTCACCTTGATAATTTAGTCTAGTCTATTTGCTAGGGGAATAAAAACTTTCCTAAAATGGTTGATAGAGGCCTGAACATTAAAAAAAAAAAAAAATGACTCAACTTTCCCTGCTTTTCTTCCTGGTGTGGACCAACACACAGGAAAAGCTTTGCCATATCAATCCAACCAGTCTCTGTCCAGAGTGGTGACCCTCCTTAGCTAGTGCTTGACTCAGCAGGCATTTCCTGTGTGTTGGACACAGGCACCCGGCAATGTCTGGACTGGAGCGGTGGGGATTGGAGAAAGGTGAAAAAATGGTTTTGTTGTTTTAGGACCCCAATGTTAAGACATTTTAAAAATATTTTTATTCCCATGGAAAACTGGTTTAGACTGGGGAGAAATGTGGCATGGTTGCAGCGGGTTATCCACTGCAAAATAGTCAGTGGCTAACCTTCTGTGGTGTACCTTAGCTGTGTAGTGGATGGGATCTGACCCATGTGGCATTAGCTTAAATGTCAGTGGGCACTGTCAAATACCATTTACCCTATAGATTCTTGTTGGTACTTATTGGAAAGACTCGTGTCATTGATATTTTAATTGGTAATGGACTGTGACATAATCACTGCAACTTCCATATTGATCAGTCCTTCACATAAACCCAGCCCATGCTTGCAAAAATTGGGATTTAGTCATAGTCATAATGCCAGTGCTATTCTTAAAAACACAAGTTTGGCATTACCAGTAGAAGCAATGACACTTTTGAGGTAACAACACTTTAACACCTCCACAAGTCCTGCTATGTTAAAGTTCAGGAAGTTATAGACTATAATCCTTGAGTCATAGATAAACTGAAAAACAGAAGCAAAGGAGTCTGGGTATGATGTGCAAGTATACTGCGTAGGAAGTTTTTTTTTTTTTTTTTTTTTAATTTTATACCAAAATCCAAGACAACTGGAAACTGGTGCAGCAGTCGGGAAAGGGGGAAGGGGTGGGGGCTCTGCCAGTATAATAGGGAGCAGATTATATGAAAGGTAGAGGAGCATTTTCACAAAAAAAGTAATGGGTGGCACTTTGATAAATAAGGTTACATGGTAGTTCTCAATAGTATTTGCAAGGAGCAGAGAGACATCCTGTTTACCCAGCAACCAATGCTAGAAAAAGGTGATCAAGTGACTTCTTGAAGAAATGAAAAGTGGGCTAAGGAAATATACTGAATAGACAAAGATTACTGTTGAGGGGGAAGGTCTTTCAAACAATGGTGATGTTTTTTAGGGGGCGTTCACACTACCGTAGGTGACCGTCAGTAGTGTCCGTTGCTATTGTCCGTTACAAGATTTTAGCATCGGACACTAGCTGAACCTGAACGTCAGAAATCAGTTAAAATTTCCATTCATTTCAATGGGTTTTTATGTTGTGTCCGTTTACACCAAATCCGTCAGAAGTCCGTAATTTTTTCGCGGACAAAAAATCCTACATGCAGGACTTTTTGTCAGTTTGGAAAAAACGGATTCTTGACGGACAGCAAGTGTCCGTTATTTTTTTAGCATTGAAGTCTATGGGTAACGGAAAGTAACTGATAGCCATCAGTTACTCTCCGTCATTTTATGTCTGTTTTTTTCCTGCGCGTGCTCAGAAAGCAGAAAAAAAAAAAAAAAAAAAAGAGCTGACACTAGCTGATGCTAATGTGTCTGTTTTTTGTTTTTTTTAACTAATCCATTATTTGGGTCAGTTAAAAAAACGGACACATTAACATCAGTTAGTGTCCGTTAATGTCTGTTATGATAGGTGTCCGTTTTTTTGTTTTTTGTTTTTTTAACAGACACTATCAGAACGGACATCAACTGTAGTGTGAACCCTGCCTAACTCTGAATGTCCCTTTTAAATATGGAGGTAGTTAAAGGGGTGTTTCATGTCCATTTTTTTTTTTTTTTTTTTAACACATGGAGAGGCTTAAAATATCATGCAGTATATATTTACCTGTTCATTCAGCTGGGGATCCAGCCTGGAATCTGTTTGGGTCCTCGGTGTTCCTTCACCTTTGGCCCACACAGTAGCCAGTCAGTGGCTGAGCAGTAATGCTGTGTTTATTGGTTGATGCGCTTATGTGCAGTAGGAAATAAAACAAGACGGGACCCAAATGGGACTCTTCACTGAATACTGTTTTATTTTAAGCCTTCCTATGTGTTAAAAGAAAAACTTGGAACACCCCTTTAAACTGAAGGTGCAAGCACAAATGTCTTTTTCTGGGCAAGTCTCGCTAGAACACTTTAGAGGCATGAATATGTCTCCAAGGAGAAATGGGATTTTTTTTTTAAGGGCATATTATACTTACGCCCTGTAAAGAGTTATATGAGGGCTTTCACAATGGTACTGTACATGAAGCCTCTATTGCACCTCTGTATGGCTCAAAATGAGTACCTTAGGTACCTGTCTTAAATTTTAGAAGTAAAATATCTCTTTTCATCTGGGAGCATACAAAGGCTTTATGTGTCATATTTAGGAGACTTTCAAGGTCTGTGGTATATGAGCCTTTATTGTTAAAGGGATTACTCATTTTTAGAAAAAATAAATAAAAACAGCAGCAAATGTTATTAAACACACAGTATGTGCCTCTTCAACCCCTTGTTGATCCTATGCAGATGGTTAGGAGGTTCTCCTGTTCTTTGTTGACTTCTTTGGTTATGCACCACACTGGCATTACCTCTTTAGGGTATGTCGATTTAAGAATATATGCTGCAGGTTTACTGCTGCGCAATTGTGGGCAGAAAATCCGAAATGTTTTCTGTAGCAACAAAATGGATCAGATTCAAACAAATATCTTCACGCTCCCCAAAACCCCCCACAGCATATGTAGACCCATGGTGTGAATGTTAGATCCACAGCATGTCAATGTACGCTGCATAGGGTTAAATTTGCTGCAAATCCACAACAGTTATAAAACCAGACTTATCATAAATGAATAGTACAAGTGAATATAAGAAACTTTCTAATATATCTTTTTATATGAACATTCTTCTGTTTCCATTTATGAAAAAGGAAGGGGAGGCTGCCGAAAAGGACACGTACTGCAGCTGTTTTACCACACATAGTTGTGGCATCCATGTGCAGTCCGTGTTTTTCACATTTTTTTATTATTTGGATAGACACCCCAAAATGGACAGGAAGGGGATCTGCTCTATATTTTGTGTCTTGGTCTTATGGCACCCATATGGAGCCATAAAAAAATGTTCATGTGCATCAGGTCATAGAAATGTATTTGGTCTGTGTGCTGTTATTTATTACTGATTCGTAATAGCAGATAGCACACAGACAACAAATAGTCTGGTGTGCATAGGGCCTTAGCGCATTTACATCTACTATATCTAGTACAAGATAATGTTATGCCACTGTACAGACTGGTCCAATGAATCGGTTAGGGTGCATTCACGTGGCAGAGTTTCACGGCTGAATGTACCCTAAGTAATTCAGTCTGTTTGGTGGCCGGATGTTCCAATCTGCACCTTATGCTGGGAGAGGGACTCCTAGCCGTATAGTTATCTATGCTTCTAGCAGTCACTGCTTTCCAGCAACATACGGTCCCCAGGTATTACTACAAAGGTATTTTTGTTTTTGTTTTGTTTTTTTTTGTTTCTGCTTTCTGAGCATGCACAGAAAAAAATGGACATAAAATAACGGACAGTCACTGATGGCTATCAGTTACTGTCCATTATAAGTCCGTTACCCATAGACTTCAATGTTAAAAAAAAATAATGGACACTTGCTGTCAGTCAATCCATTTTTCCAAACAGACAAAAAAGTCCTGCATGTAGGATTTTTTTGTCCGCGGAAATTAACGAACTTCTGACAGATTGGGTGTAAACGGACACAATATAAAAACCCATTGAAATGAATGGAAATTTTAACAGATTTCTGACGGTTCAGCTAGTGCCCGATGCTAAAATCTTGTAATGGACAATAGCAACGGACACTACTGACGGTCACCAACGGTAGTGTGTGAACGCCCCTTCAGAGGGAGATTCCCAATGCCTTCACATGGCGAGGCAAACGCTTTAGATAATAGACAATCGACAGGTCTCGATTGGAATATTGGATATATGAAGCAGGAACAGATCAGGGCCAAAGGGGAGCAAATAATCTGTGAAGAACAAAATCATTGAACTAATAGTTTATGTGCAGAAACATTGCCTGTTCAGTAGTATTTTAACACATCAGTTTATGGAGTGTTTTGTCCACCACATACACTCTAAAAACACAAGCCTCTGATTTAAAAAAAAAAAAAAAAGTTCTGATCTATTACATAATATTTAATCCTATCCGCATGGAACAGTGAGGCAACGCATTGATGTGTGAATAAGGCCTTAGGTGTGACAACTTCTGTAAAAGTGCTGCGGAATATGATGGCACTATATAAGTAGTCAAAATAAATAAATAATAATAACTACAATAGCAATGTAACTTTAATGAGTGCTCCTTAGGCCTTGTGCACATGGGAGCTGGAAAGTCCAATCTACATTGGTGGGCTTTTTTTGGCCAGAATCAAGTTGGGAGACTCGAACTCTTTATTTTTTTTTTTTATTATATATATATATATATATATATATATATATATACAGTACAGACCAAAAGTTTGGACACACCTTCTCATTCCAAGAGTTTTCTGTATTTTCATGACTATAAAAATTGTAGATTCACACTGAAGGCATCAAAACTTTGAATTAACACATGTGGAATTATATACTTAACAAAAAAGTGTGAAACAACTGAAAATATGTCTTATATTCTAGGTTCTTCAAAGTAGCCACCTTTTGCTTTGATTACTGCTTTGCACACTCTTGGCATTCTCTTGATGAGCTTCAAGAGGTAGTCACCTGAAATGGTTTTCACTTCACAGGTGTGCCCTGCCAGGTTTAATAAGTGGGATTTCTTGCCTTATAAATGGGGTGGGGACCATCAGTTGTGTTGTTCAGAAGTCAGGTGGATACACAGCTGATAGTCCTACTGAATGGAGTGTTAGAATTTGTATTATGGCAAGAAAAAAGCAGCTAAGTAAAGAAAAACGAGTGGCCATCATTACTTTAAGAAATGAAGGTCAGTCAGTCCGAAAAATAGGGAAAACTTTGAAAGTGTCCCCAAGTGCAGTGGCCAAAACCATCAAGAGCTACAAAGAAACTGGCTCACATGAGGACCACCCCAGGAAAGGAAGACCAAGAGTCACCTCTGCTGCGGAGGATAAGTTCATCCGAGTCAACAGCCTCAGAAATCGTAGGTTAACAGCAGCTCAGATTAGAGACCAGGTCAATGCCACACAGAGTTCTAGGAGCAGACACATCTCTACAACAACTGTTAAGAGGAGACTGTGTGCAGCAGGCCTTCATGGTAAAATAGCTGCTAGGAAACCACTGCTAAGGACAGGCAACAAGCAGAAGAGACTTGTTTGGGCTAAAGAACACAAGGAATGGACATTAGACCTGTGGAAATCTGTGCTTTGGTCTGATGAGTCCAAATTTGAGATCTTTGGTTCCAACCACCGTGTCTTTGTGCGACGCAGAAAAGGTGAACGAATGGACTCTACATGCCTGGTTCCCACTGTGAAGCATGTAGGAGGAGGTGTGATAGTGTGGGGGTGCTTTGCTGGTGACACTGTTGGGGATTTATTCAAAATTGAAGGAATACCGAACCAGCATGGTTACCACAGCATCTTGCAGCGGCATGCTATTCCATCCGGTTTGTGTTTAGTTGGACCATCATTTATTTTTCAACAGGACAATGACCCCAAACACACCTCCAGACTGTGTAAGGGCTATTTGACCAAGAAGGAGAGTGATGGGGTGCTACGCCAGATGACCTGGCCTCCACAGTCACCAGACCTGAACCCAATCGAGATGGTTTGGGGTGAGCTGGACCGCAGAGTGAAGGCAAAAGGGCCAACAAGTGCTAAGCATCTCTGGGAACTCCTTTATGACTTTTGGAAGACCATTTCAGGTGGCTACCTCTTGAAGCTCATCAAGAGAATGCCAAGAGTGTGCAAAGCAGTAATCAAAGCAAAAGGTGGCTACTTTGAAGAACCTAGAATATAAGACATATTTTCAGTTGTTTCACACTTTTTTGCTAAGTATATAATTCCACATGTGTTAATTCATAGTTTTGATGCCTTCAGTGTGAATCTACAATTTTTATAGTCATGAAAATACAGAAAACTCTTGGAATGAGGTGTGTCCAAACTTTTGGTCTGTACTGTGTGTTATATATATATATATATATATATATATATATATATATATATATTATAGTGAAGGACAGTGGAGCTGCTGGCAAGAACTGAGTTCAGGACGGGAATCCTGACTGATATACCCACCGAATATTCTGGCCTGGATTCCCAAATGTTTATGTGGCCTTAGGAGACATTTTAAAATGCTAGTTACAGCACTATGGAGACCCTTTTCCATTCTGACTTAAAGGGGTTCCCCAGGACTATGATTTCTTAGGAATGAATGCTCACACTAGCACTTGTTGCTGATGATGAGCCTGTCCCAGGTACCTGGTGTCTCACTAGCCTTATAGCACTGCTGATCATTCTTGTTCGAGTGATCACTTGCTTGTAGCGTTGACTGTCACTCAGTGAAACATATCTTTTAATTGAATACAGCTCTTATGTGTGACACACGATGTACCTGGATGTGAAACACCAATGAATTTCAGCTGGTTATCAATGCAGGCTGTGCAGTAACAGCAAAACCGCACTGCTAGGAACTAAATGCAGCTGAAATTCAGAGGATGGGATGCAGCTATAGCCACATCCAGGTACATAGTGTGTCCCCACCCTTACAGAGAAGCTATAGTCGCATCCAGGTCCATCTTGGATCATAGTGTGATTCATTTCAGGCTGGGTTCACATCTGTGCCAGGGTCTCTGTTGGAAAGAAGTCCTGCACAGACCTTCTCTCCGCTGGTTTCAAACTGATGGTTGCTAGTGTCTGTATGTAACTGCTGCTTTAGTGGTCCAGCTCTCCATCGTTTGGTTCCCCTGGCAGACCCCAATGCCGGAGACCCCAATGCTAGTGAGAACCTAGTGTCCACTGCTTTTAATTATTGGTCGTGTGATAAGCACAAAACTGTAGGTGCGTTGTCACTTACCTCTATGAAACAGCAACGCACTCATAGCTCCAAAAAGCTCATTTGCATATTGACAGAAACAGCGATATTTTGGCAATAGAGGCCCCAATTCATAAGGAGAAAACACTAATTCAGATGACCCTTTCATCGATCTGCTTGATAAGTTGGGCTATGGTGACAGATTCCCTTTAAGACTGCTTTCACGCTACCAGTCTGTGTCCTCCAGATGTAACGGCCTGCACACTGCCATGAATCCTAGCATTATAGTTATCTCTGCCTCTCATTAATCAATATGGGACAATATGTAGTGTATAATAGGGGACTCCTATCATCATAGCTCACTACAGTATAATGCTAGGAGTCCCTCTCCCACCATAGTGTACAGACTGGTAATCTGGTGTGCACACAGTGTTATGGCCACGACTTAGTGTGAAACCCGTCTTACCACTAGACTATCTAGTCAGGGTTGCATTCGTTAAAAATAATAATACAGAGAACCGATTAGTCGGCCAAAATAGGCACTTTCAAGTGACAGTCTAAAATACTACAGTACTTGCAGCTTTTTACGTTCTTATCAGCTGATTTCTGAGAGTTCAGCCAGACCATGCTTTCTATGTTCCCTCATTTTGCTGTATATATGTTTATTAATCTTTACATATCATTTTGAAACTTCTTAGGCCTTGTTTACTAATGTTGTATTTGATGTCGATTTCCTGTTTTTGTTGGCTATAGAAAATCTTTTCTTTACACTGTTTTCTGTGTTTGTGCAACTGATGCAAAATGCTGTCATGTGAAAGTAGCCTTAGGCTTTATTCACACATGTTTTTTTTTTTTTTGTTAGTTTTTTTTCCCCCTTTTTCGTCTTGGACTGTGAGACATCCTATTTTGGTTTGTGATTAAAGGGAGTCTTCCACCTCCCCAAGCATATTCAGCTGCCACCACCATATTACTGAGCACATTACACTGATAAACATACCTTTGTTATGTATGTCACTTTTATATAATTGAAGATGTTATAGTGGTCAGGAGAATCCACTCTCACTGCATAGGGGAGGCCCAGGCAGGAGAAGGTAGTGGTTCTGCGTGGTAAGAACAATTCTGCAGAAAGCTGAAGGCGCAAACCTCATAAGACTTCAAAGTTGTCTTTCTTCAAATCTACAAAAGTGACATACTTAGCAAAAGGTATCATGTTCATCACTGTCATGTGCTCTGTAATGCTGCGGTGACAGATGAATATGCTTGGGGAAGGTGATAGACTCCCTTTAAGCAGAATTATGCCAATGCAAATCTATGGGTCTGTGAATATCAGACAGTACACACATGCCATTTCACAGATCCAGCTCCGTATAAAGTAGGAATTTAGTTAAAAAGAAAAAAAAAACTGATGTGAAAAATTGATCAACCAAGGGACAAAACTCCTCCATAAAATTGCACATAGTGCTGTTCACACTGACAGTGCTCATCTGTGAGAAACTGATGTGTGAATAAGGCTGTACACTGCAAGCAAAAATAAAAATGGCAAGCTCTGACTGTGGTAAGTAACAGTGTTTGTCATGCTGATTCTACTATGTATTCCACAGTGACATCAGTATGAATACCCAGCTCCCATAGTTGAAATCACAGGTCACAGTGACCACCAATGTACTGAAGCAGATTCGGCATGGAAACCACATGGCTCCTCATCATTAAATGGGGGAAATGTTTGTGTGGATCTGCCAGTATTAACCTACAAATTTGTGACACATGCTTGGATTGCTGCTGCAGATTCAGTTGCAAGTCATTTGAAGTTTTTCTAACTTGAAAAACTGATGTGTGAACTTACCTCAAATATAATGATTCCTGACTCTCATTGTACTACCATTATCTGGTTATTCATTGTTTGCTCACCATTTTATTTTTTTCTCAGAACGAAAATCAGCAGTGAAGTTATCCTTTGTTGGAAGAGCCCTGCTTGCCACTTTGCCTTCCCAACATCACAAATGCGACCATGGGAGCTGGCAGTGAATAGGTGGCCTCCTTCAGCCCCCATAAACCAGCGGAGGTTCTTTGGACCCTGCAGCACCCCAGCACACCTCAGGCGAAGGTAGGAGCTGCGGGTCTCTGGAAAAGGTATCACATTCTAACATGGCGAGCATCATAGACTTTCTCCCACCCCCCCTTTTTTTTTTTTTTTTTTTTTTTTTTTTTTTTTGACTCTATAGTAATATGTATATATTTTAAATTATTGTACGATACAATAAAATATAAGAGCAGAGTCGTTGGTAAAAAATGCCAAGCAAGCCAAGTAGTTTAGGCTTTATGCACATGTCTGTGTGCTTTGTCATTGTGCTAGTCATGGTTTTCACAGCTAGCACACTGAACTTTTCATCTCTACGGCCCCATATACACACCCGTATATTATCGCATAAATGCGACAGAGAAGCTGGGACAAAACTCAGGACAGGTTCTATGCCTATTCATTTTGCGGCGTCTGCTCACTGGATGATGCCTCCATGATAAAGAAATTTGACATGAACCAACAATATTAGACATACAGTATCCATACATTACACCTGAAATCAGGTTGATATAAATCCACTCTAGATCATATGGTGTGAGTAGTATGAGAATACAATATAATGTATATCCTAGGTGAATTCAATATATCAAAAGGCTTCTATCAAAGAATTTGAGAACCCTAATGCTGCTCTACCTTTATTGTCTTCTAGAGCAATATAGCTACCCTGGTTGATACTTTTTGGCTGTCTGAACTCAAAAAATGAATTGATGTACATTTACGGCTCAGATTTTCATGCAAGTTTTGCGGTCATTTTGATAACAAATACACCGCAGAATCCACTTTTTTTGTGCATGAAAAATGTGCAGCTATTATGCAACCTATGCATTCACCCTTAAAGGGAGTCTGTTAGCAGGAAAACAGTATCAAACTAATGGCAGTCGCCTTTTTTATTCTGCATTGCAGCTCCATTTTTATGAAAATCAGCATTTTATTCTTATGCAAATTAGCTGATGTCACTCATGAAAATGGAGTTGCAATGCAGAATAAGAAAGGCAAGTGTAGGAACAGCTGTACAAGGTGTTGTCATTAGTCTGATACTGATTTTGCTGCTGATAGACTCCCTTCATATACAGTTGGAAAGCTGACCATGCACTGAATTCAACACACTGTCAGGTTTACTGCTCCAATTCGGTCCTGTTCTCTTTGGTACTGAAATCCCTGCACTGATAGAGCGGCCAGGCTTGCAGCTCGGCATCAAAGCCTCCCTCCCAACTGTGCAAGACCATAGAAGTGTACTGTCAGGGTGTTCCTCAAAGTCCGACGTTAACGCTTATCTCCGAGGCCGGCCCCTCTGACAGTGCAGTGAATTCAGTGCACTGTCAGCTTTACAGTGGTATATAACACAGCTGGTGTCAGATGAAACGAAAGGTCCTCTTTAGCTTTGGTAGTTTTATTTTGCAGAAGAATTTTGGTAGAATACTTGTTCACATAAGGGATAACTATTAGCTCTTTTTTTTTTTTTTTTTTTTTTTTTTTTTCCTGCTGCTCAGATCGTATGCCTAGAGTATACTAGATCACCATAGACAAGAAAGCTCCAAAGCTCTCTTTTGTGTTTTTAAAAAAAATAAATCTGAATTTTTCTACTCTCGTGCACTGACCAGTTTTGGAATAGTGACAGCAGACAGTACAGCCATGTTGAGCGTATCCTTTGATTTGGCTTCTCAGAAACAAATAGTAAATGATCATCTTGTCAGTGTGTTCCATAACACACTGTTTATAAAGAAGTTAATTCAGAAGCGACAACCAACATGAGCACATTTCCATTTGTCAAAATAAGTAGGGTAGGTTATACATAATAGCAGGTAGGTTGGGAACACTCAAAAACGAGCCTTTCCCCAAAAATGCATCACATCTATGCCCATCAACACCAGAAAACGAAATTGACCCAACGCCCCCCCCCCCAAGTTTGTGCCTATAAGCGCACAGAGGGGGCTAAGAGAAATTTACCCACCCAGAAAACGGAAATTGAGACATTGACTACCAGCTAGTTATGCATAGCAGGAATTGGAACTTTTGACCATGAGTTAGCTTTACCAACAATGGTGGTATTCATTCCTTGCAAAAATATATAACAGCTTATTGTTGGTAAATTGGGCAAAGTGCACATTTCTCTGACTTAGCCATAACTTTTAAGAGACACAAATTTTTGTTTTTCTTGTCAATTTATTGGTTTCTTAAACAGAGTGTATAGAAATCCTAAGTCTGCCATCAAACGTATACACCCGAACATGCACAACACAAAGTAGCTAGAGACAGATGCCATACAGTGGTATCCATCACCTATGTGATGTCATTGTAAAAATTGGAATACTGCAAGGTATATGTCTTTTACGATGGCCCTCTATAGGAAGTCTGCTGCACTTGAATATACAGTCTCAGTGTACAGTTGACTTTGTTTATAAAGGGCTTTTTCAATATTACTGAACATGTTTCGTTCTGGAATATTTATACTTATCACTTATTTATTTTATTTCTAGTCCTTCAACGAGGCGTCAGTGGGGCAGGAGGGACAGACCTCAACAGGGCATCCTCATTCAGGATGATAACTCTTTCCGGGCTACTTTCTTTCCTGTAGATGAACACAGAGTTTTTGCCCTCACCAGCACTCCACCACGAATGCTCCACCCCGCTGCACACTCCACTCAGCAAACCCCATTCATGGTTGACCTTCATGAACAGGTAATTTGTTTTCTGTCCCTGCATTTGAGGGACCTTTTACCACCTCATCCATCTCCAACTCTTTGTATCCTTTAGTAGGTGCTGCTCTACTGTTCCTGGAGCAGTTGGGATTTTTTTTCTCTAGCCCCAACTGTTCCCACGTAATCATTGATGTTACTTTTAGCATAACACTGCTCTCTGCTGTGAGGTGGGCGGCCCCTGTCTTTCTGCTCTAACCCACCTGACAATAGAGCGCATGAATGTTCTGAAACTAAGAGAAACGATTGCTTGGGAACAGTGTGGGCTAGAGAAAAAAATTCAGCTGTTTTCATGCAAGTTTTGCGGTCATTTTGATAACAAATACACCGCAGAATCCACTTTTTTTGTGCATGAAAAATGTGCAGCTATTATGCAACCTATGCATTCACCCTTAAAGGGAGTCTGTTAGCAGGAAAACAGTATCAAACTAATGGCAGTAGCCTTTTTTATTCTGCATTGCAGCTCCATTTTTATGAAAATCAGCATTTTATTCTTATGCAAATTAGCTGATGTCACTCATGAAAATGGAGTTGCAATGCAGAATAAGAAAGGTGTAGCAGCACCTGTAGAGGGCTGTAATGAGTTGGTAGAAGTGGTGAAAGGTCCTCTTTAAGGTCAAATTAGTTTCATTCATGGAATAGATTACAGCTCAAAAGGAGTGTGGCTCCAAACTTTATATTGCTCTTGAAGGGGTTGTCCAGGAAATACAGTTTTCCTGAAGGCCGGAGAAGGGGAAAAATAAACCCATACTCATCTGTCCCCGAAACTCCGATGTCCCAGGCCGCTGTCCAGTCTTGTGGTGGAAGTCATTTCCTCATGTGACTGCTGAGGCCACATCTCAGGTCCTTTCTTTAGATCTCAGTGGTCACGGTTGGCGAGGGCTTCCACTGAAACAAGCCCTGGGGCACCAGAGTGCTGGGGTCAAGTGTGTGTTGTTTTTTTCTTTTTCTTTTTTTATTGTATTGTGTTTTTTTCCATGTTTCCTAGCCTCCATTAAAAAAAAAAAAAAATCCCTAATCCCTCCACAACTCTTTTAATGTGCATTGAATGGAAATTTACTAGCCAGGGACATGCAGCAATATGTTTCTGTTTAGGTTCTATTTAGCTATAGCACAGTTTAATGATTAAAATTATTACTAGCCATTGTTTTCTTTAACTAGGTACACCAGGGACCTGTCCCTCTGTCATATACTGTTACAACAGTAACCCAAGGCTTCCCTTTGCACACTGGGCAGCACATACCAGGGTGCAGTACCCAGCAGTTGCCAGCATGTTCTGTCATGTTCAGCGGTCAACACTACCCCCTCTGCTGCCTTCCTCCTCCGGTAAGTGGCAATAAGAAAGGTAAACTTTTCACTTTTTACTAAAAATTGGTCTTTAGGCTGGGGACATGCTAGGCAAGTACACAGCATGTTTTGAACATGCAGCATTTTAGTTATTGCTTTGTGATTGGCCATCATTTTCAACGCAAAGATTGAAAACTGGGCCAGCATCCTGAGAATCCGAGCTGAATGTAAAAACCTGTACAGGTCCATCCTGTGTGGCCTCAGTGTTAAAGGGGTTTTCCTACTAATGAGGCTTATCTCCTATTCTGTGAATAATAATAATAATACATTTTATTTATATAGCGCCAACATATTCCGCAGCACTGTACAATTTGTAGGGTTCAAGTACAGACAAAAAAGATACATTACAAAGAAATAGTCAATTCACACACTGGGACTGAGGGCCCTGCTCGCAAGAGCTTATAATCTATGAGGTAGAGGGGGTGACACAAGAGGTAGCAGGGGTTGCAACAGACGTAGCATTGCTTATACAATGGTCAGACAATTTTGTAATAGAGGTTACTGTCATTACACATATATAAATCTGTATGAGCCGTCACCAGTTGTGTCCTTTAACATGCAGATGGTGCCTGGACATATAAAGTTAGTTTGATACAGCATCATATCTGTGAGGTATGTTGATGCATAAACAGAGGAGGGTACGTTTTAGGGATTCTAACTACGGAAGGGTTTACATTAGAAGTTGTGATAGGCCTGTCTGAAAAGATATGTCTTTAGTTTACGCTTGAAGCTGTGGAAATTGGGGGTTAATCTGATAGTCTGGGATAGAGCATTCCAGAGAAGTGGTGCAACTCGGGAGAAGTCTTGTGTACGAGCGTGGGAGTTTCTGATAATAGAGGATGTTAGTCTGAGGTCATTGAGTGAAGGGAGAGTACGGTTTGGGCGATAGACAGAGATAAGGGAGGAAATGTAGGGAGGTGCAGCATTATGGAGAGCCTTGTGAATGAGGGTGATAAGTTTATATTGTACTCTGTATTGAATAGGCAGCCAATGTAGTGACCGGCACAGACCGGAGGCATCGCTGTAGCGTTTAGACTGATAGATGAGCCTGGCCACCGTATTCAGAATAGATTGTAGAGGGGAGAGTTTAGTAAGGGGAAGACAGATTAGTAAGGAGTTACAATAGTCAAGGCGAGAGTGAATCAGGGCAACAATAAGTGTCTTTAGTGTATCTGTGGTAAGGAAAGGGCGGATTCTGGAGATGTTTTTGAGGTGGAGATGACAAGAGCGAGCGAGTGATTGGATATGGGGGGTGAAGGAAAGATCTGAGTCGAACAAAACCACGAGGCAAGACCCCAAACAAAACCCCAACGGCAAGGGGAAGAGGGTAAGAAACAGAGCCCGCAAATGATACACAGAAAGTGCGGTCAGAGAGATAAGAGGAGAACCAGGAGAGAGCAGTGTCTGTGAGGACGACAGAACGGAGCATAGTGAGGAGGAGTTGATGGTCAACGGTGTCAAATGCTGCTGAGAGATCTAGAAGAATAAGAAGAGAGAAGTCACCTTTGGATTTAGCCGTCAGGAGATCATTGGAGACTTTTGTGAGGGCCATTTCAGCAGAGTGCGGAAGCCAGATTGTAAGGGGTCATGAAGAGAGTTAGCAGAAAGATAGCGGATTAAACGAAAATAGACCAAGCGTTCCAAGATCTTGGAGATAAAAGGAAGGTTAGAGATGTGTGTCTGATCACTTGGAGTCAGAATGTTGGGAGATTCAGGGATCATGAGGATAGGGCTCTACAAGTCCCCTGTGTGAATAGAACAGTAGTGTGCGTGTGTGACTACCACACCATTCCCTAATGAGGTGAAAGAAATGGGGCTTTGGTCACACATTTATACAAGATGTTTGGAAACTCCTATTCTCGTGATCTTGTGTATAGGGGATAAGTATTGTTAAAGGAAAATCCCTTTGATTTTACTCACTGCATCTGCTATATTGTTTGTAAATGTTTTCAAGAATCTCAAAAACCTACTCAGTTATCAAGACTACTACGGTTTGTGTTGGACTATTAAGGAGGGATCCATAAAGAGGCGTTATGAAGTAAAAAAAAAAAAAAATAGGTTTAGGATTAAAGGGACTGTCACCAGGGTGAACCATATTAAAGGGTATCTGTCAGGGCAATTTGGGACACTAAACCACCCACATGTCCATATGGACCTGGGGTTTAGTGTCCCAAATCACCCTGTTATAACGCAATCCATGGCTGCATTAAAGATAAAAAAACTTTATACTCACCCTGCCGCTGTACTCCCCGCGCCTGCGCAGTTATTCAATGAAGCCAAAGGAGTACACCTCGGCTTCAGTGCACATGCCCCGCAATTACGCAGTGAAGCCGGGGTGTCCATCTTTGGCTTCACTGAAGAACAGCGCAGGCGCCGGGAGGCATGCCTCGTGAATAAGCCGCACCGCTCTCACCAAACAGCGTCGATCGGACCCTTAGCTAGGTAAGTATAAAGGTTTTTTTTTATTTTTAATGCGCCTGCGGATTGCATTACAACAGGTGGATCTGGGACACTAAACCCCAGGTCTATAAGGACCTGTGGGTGGTTTAGTGTCCCAGATTGACCTGACAGATACCCTTTAAACCAGCATCACAGTTAGATAGGTCAGGCACACCTCAATGTAACCCCTTTTTCCCCATTAAAATTTGTGCCTCCGTTGCAGAAAGATTCATTTATTTCACAATATGCAAATGAGCGGTCTGGTGCACAAACGTTGGCTCCATTGCTCCAAACTGCTACACCCCACACTGCTCAGGAGCAGGAGATGTTCAGTGAAACTGCAAAGGGGGGTACCATGGTCTTTTGTTTATATCACCCCCCTCCCCATTATCAATCAGAATGCATACTTGCCATTTAACACTTTAGATGCTGCAATCAATGCTGACTGCAGCACCTAAGTGGTTTTACAGAAAAAAGAAAAGTAGACCATTTTTTTCCCTTGTTGATGAAAAAACAAAACACAATTGGTAAAATAAAATTAGTATGTTATTAATTCTACGTGAACCTTAAAATTCAGATTCCAGACTTTTATTTTCTCACCTCTCAAAAACAAAGTAATAAAAACTGATCAAAAAATCTTTGTGTACCCACAAAATACAAGGTCTTTTAAAGCTATATTGAAATAAAATTTAAAAACACTATGAAAAGGGGAATGCAGAGAGGGATAAAATGTTACGGGTTTAACGCTAAAATGTGTTAGATCACTAAAGGGTAAATGTGCATAAGAGTTATGTGCCATAAAAAATATTTTCTAGAATAGGTGGAGAATCTCTGAAGATATGATGGGTTCCACTTAAAATCAGCTGAGAGAGTTAAATCATTGGGTGTTTTAAAAGGCCCTGTTTTATCAGTTTCTGGGTTTGTTTTTTTTTGATGGAACAGAAAAGCTGATTAAAAAAACAAACAAACAAACAAATGAACTTATCCTTGGGGAGCAGATTTTTGTTGCGCACTGGTCTAGTAAATGAAGCGCCTACAGTAATGGAAATTAGAATTCTGTATTCGCTGTGAGATAGTCTCTGTTGACTGCTACACAGACATTATATGAATTGCTTTGTTACATATTTTCCAAATATTTTATTAGGATAATATGCTGTATTGAAAAAGATCTATATGGCACAAGTTGTACAGTGCTGTGGAATATGTTGGTGCTATATAAATAAAATGTATTATTATTATTATTATTATATCTATAGAGCTATACATAAAATATCAGTATATCATTTAGCAGTCTTCTGACTCCTCATTGAGTTGGGACCTCCTTATAAATGCCTATGGTTAGAATATCACTTTTATTTGAAGAATTACTATGGGGCAGAAGTATAATTGAAAGCTTTAGGTGTCATGGCATACAGCATTTGATTTATTACTAGTTTGGTCTTCTAAAACCAAAGTATAATTTGAACATAGGCACACAACTAGGAGCTAACTTATTCCTCCCTACTTCTAGGGAAGAATACTGCCATAATAGGGCAGAGAATGCTCTATGCCTCCATGAGAATAAAGCTCTGTACTCTATTTTGTTAATAGTAGAACTTTATGGGTAATAACCAGGTTTGTGGAGTCAGGGAAAAAATGTTAGACTCTGGCTTGTAAATAAAATGCAAAACATTTTTACACTATATTATGCAATTATTGGTGTTGTATAGTTTGTTACATGTTTACTCTCTTAGTAATACAATCTTTAGTTTTTGGGGGGTTTTTAATGAATTGGAGGATCTTTACTACTTCTGACTGTCTGAAGGTGTCTGATTCGGTAGTTTGGCCCACCGACTCCGCAGCCCTGGTATTAACCTATCCTTCACAGTGTTCTGGAGAACACTGGAATGCTTCCCTTCTGCAGTGGTACTTGCAGTGTGTTACCACCAGGAGGTTTACCCCTTAGTAGGAGAAAATGGCTTATAGTTCCCAGTTCTTGATAGTAGGACCGGGCAATTTTTGCATTTAAATTTAAAACCTTTATTTTATTTTTTTCTTAAAGGGGTTGTTCAGGATATCACATTTTATGATCTATCCTTAGAATAGGCCATAAATATCTGATCAGCTGGGGAGCCCGACAGCCAGCCCCCACACTGTTCAGTTGTTCAGGGCCACTTATAGTGCCCATACTATACACAGCATGGCCGGGCACCCGTACTATAGCTCAACTGCAATAAAAGTCAAGCAGCCCAAACAGCTGGTCAGTGTGGGGGTCAGTTGTCAGTACCTCGCCAATCAGATGTATATTGCCTATCCTAAGGATAGGCCATAAAATCAATATCCTGAATAACTTCTTTTAAGGCTGGAGCCCCACGTAGCAAAAAAAAAAAAAAAGCTGCAGCAAAAAAAGCGTTGTTTTACAGTACCTGCAAAGTGGATGGGATTCTGGTTAATCCCATCCACACATTGCAGAAAAATATCCACAGGAGAGATGCTGTAATTTCAATAATGCAATGGTTTTTGTTAATAACAGCATTCAGTTATACCTATGGAAACGCTGGTATCCTCAATATAGGTATAATAGAGACAGAAAGTGTGCAGAGGAAAAATCTGCGGACTTTCTGTGAAAAGCGCTGTGGAAACAACTGCGATCATTCAATTGGTTAGCCATAGCAAGTAGATGGAGTGCTGTGTAACAAACAGTGCTACCATCTTACTATATAACTACTTGAACAAGTAAGTGCAGAGCCCAGCTGTCGGTGAGAACCTTGCACTGTTTGTCCTTAGTAACCATTGTTTATGGCCACCTGAGAACTTTACATAGCCTGCAAAAAGAGTCTTCTTAAAGGGAGCCCGTCACCATGGACAGCATGAAATCCCAACAGGCTCCCTAGTTATAAAGTATGTTTTAAAACTAGCCAGGCGTGGTGAGAAGTGTCCCCTGGGCTGTTTCCTGTTGGCTTTTTCTCACCTGGCTTGGTGTGTTTGAGAGGTGTCTCCCTATGCCTGCAGAGAGAGTCCTTTAAATCAAGCTAAGCCGAATGGGGAGACGACGGCAGGAAGCAGCACAGGGAACTTTATTCTCCATCCCTGACTTGTTTTTAAACTATGTTTTCTCTAAAATGTCATGGCTCTATGTAATGACGGAGCCTGTCAGTATTGAATGCTGTCTATAGTTTGTGTACAGGCAGAATGAATGTCCTGGTAGGTTCTCTTTTTATTTTATATAGATATATATATTTTTCTTAGTTTTAATTTTATATAAAGTATTACTACATTTATCATTTTAAGTGTAGTAGACCTTTATCTTTTTCTCTTTTAAGCTCATCCCTGGGTGCACCGTGCAGCAGCTTCCTGTCTCGTACCAGCCATTTCCTCCTCTTCTTTCCAGCGATCATTACATCTTGCATCCTCATCCACCGCTGCCACCACACCAGCCACCTCATATGGCCTCTCTTACCCCATTTGTTACAGTGCAACCACAGAGAATGGTAAGTGTTGAGATAATAGTGTTGCTCATAAAGTGTATTTCCTACTTGCCCTGCACGTTGAGGTCCCCTGGTAACGTACGTATACTGTATAGTCTACCATAGAAGCTTTTATAAAAATATCATCCTAGAATTGTTCAGTCTGTATATGCTGCATATGTTTTTTGTTTTTCTTTCTTTTCACAACATGTGACGTCTCCAGTTTCTCTATAAATATTATAAAGCATCCTATTATCCTGAGGACGATTCTATCTGTTCAGATGATTTATACAACTTTTTGACTAGAATGTTACACACTTAGATGCATTTGGACACAACTGTAAGGTGTATATTGTGCATATGTTATTTTAAAACTTTGAAGTGTTTGTCCCAGTATGGACAGGACAGGGAATAAGTGTTCAATCCAGTGATCAGGAGAATGTGGGACCGAAAGTTCTCCTAAAGCCTCCTCGTAAATGGAGCCCCAGTGCGCTTGTGTGACTGGCTCTCTATAGAAGTGAATGGAACGCCGGTCACACAAGTGCACTGGTACTTCAGGAGGCCTTGGGGAAGTCTCGGTCCCCAGTCCTCCTGATCACTGGGGGACTCTGAGATCGGGCACCTAGTGATTGGACACTATTTCCCTGTCCTGTGGATTGGGAAAAAGTGTCCATAATGGGGTGACCCCTTTATTTGACAGTAGAAAATTAAAAATAAAAAAAAGGGGGGGGGGGGCGTTATCCTCCTTTCAAAAACTCATGGCCTATCATTAAAGGGGTTGTACATAGCTGCTTTTTTTTTCTTCTCAGGAACTGACGACATGTCTGTTGGTCTTATGGCCCTGCTGCAGCTCAGTCCCATTCATTTTAATGGTATGGACTGTTTCTCCTCTTTACTGAGAAGAAATTAGCCGTATTTTCGAGTCCTGCACCAACCCCTTCAAGATTGGAGGGGGCTGAACTGTAAGGAGCCTTGCAGATCAAATGTTTCTGTGGGCACACAGCTCCCAGCTTTGTTTACATGCCAGTCGCTGCTCACTTGCTGTATCGTTGAAGGCAACAGTTATGGGTACCCATCCATGTCTATGGGACACTTTTAGCATGCAGACATTGATCAGTTGCCATATTGATAGTGACAACTATGGAAACTGCATGAAAACCAGAGCGGTAGATACAGATTAGCCATCTCATAGTATTTCTGGGCACTCAAAGCAGTCTCTCTAATCTGACCGTAAGCAAGCCTTTGAAAAAGAGAAAAAAAAGTAGAACAAGTAACTGGTTCATTAAAGGGGTCGTGCAAGACTTTGAAAACATGGCTGCCTTCTTCTTAGGAAGTGAAATCATGTCTGTTTGTTACAAGGCCATGCTGCAGCTCAGTCCCATTCATTTTAATGGGACAGAGTTGAGGCGTTGACATGTGACCAACAGACCTGTAATTTCCTGAGAAGAAGAAGCAGTCATGTTTTCTCAGTCGTGCACAACCCTTTAACCCATTCCTCCCTTAGGAGGAAGCAATATCCACAAGTGCGCCTCCTCACAGGACCAGCCTAAGGCCATCCGTCAGCCTTTCAAGCTGGTGACCGTACTGTGAAGCACCCCACTAAAGAGGGATTTCTTTAATCTGGACACTGGGAATGTAAGGTAGATAAGGAGTCCATTTATTCCATATACTATGGAACCCGGCTTCTTTATTTCTGTGTTTTGTTAATCCACTTCTTAAGAGGGTAAGGAGACCTTATTTTCTAATCTCTTAAGGGTGGGAAAGTGGGGTGACTTTCAGAATATGGGCATACTTTGCCTAGCAGAGTAAAGGGCCTCAGTGAGGAATATCCTCACTGGGGAAGAAGAATACATTTTAGATTACAAAAAGAAGCTATTCCTTTGTGCTATTTGGAACCACCACTCCCATTTTGTCATGTACGAACTTGCACACCTTTTCCCAGAATTCTTTGACAACAAGAAATGACCATAGCAAGTAATAAAAGGTTCTAGATGAAGAATTACCCCTTTTAATATCCAAAATTATTACACAGTTTATATAAGTTAGTCGCATTATCCTAATGTATTCACACTTTTGGGCTAAGTGCACTGTAGAATGCTGACCTGGGATACGGTAAGTTACACCACTATAAGATTTACTTGTTTTCACAATCCTCATCTGTGCTTAAAGGGTTTATCCACCTTTTAAAAATTGATCATGGCAGCAACTAAAATGAGCTGGGATATTTTCGGTAATGTTTTCCATTTTTTTTAAACATTTTATAGCCACTGCAAAGGATAGACAATGAGTTGGATCTACGAGGGGACCAACATCACATGGGCAACTTCCCATTCCACCACTCTCACCCTGTGCCTACATTGCCCCATTCAGTGCCCATGCATTACCTCTCCCATGATGCACTGCACCAGGAGTTGTCCTTTCCAGTGGTAAGTTCGCCATAGATATACTAGGTGTACCACTGAATGCCTAGTAAGCAGACCCCCCCCCCCCCCCCTTCTTTGTTGTCTCCTATTTTTGGAGATTTTCCTTCCCATGAACAGTATGTTGTAGGGCCTTGTTGATAAGAGCTATATGCATATCTATCACTATGTAACACTAGATTTAGACCACTCATACAGAAATTTGGAAAAAGAAAGTGTCATCCTGTGATTAAGGTAGATTAGGTATTACTGAAATGCATGATTCTGAGGTTCTTTTCTGTATTTCTGTAGCCATACGCTCATCTGATGCCACGGCGATTAAATACCCAACGGTATCGCCTGCAGCAACCACTGCCTCCTCCTGCACTGCCTCCTTCATATTATCCTAGTTTTCTGCCCTACTTCCTGTAAGTATCCATTACTACATATGACATATCTTGTAGCCACAGTATGTCATAATTTTTAGAACTATGGCTGTACTTATTGCAGTCAGTTTTCTGTGTTTTACACATGATTTTCTTGCAGCTCCATGCTTCCTGTATCCCCCACCTCTGTGGGCCCAGCAATTAGCCTGGATTTGGATGTGGATGATGTGGAAATGGAGAACTATGAGGTTAGTCTTGGCCAATACACCATTTGATAATGTAACTCTTATCTTTTCTGCCTGTAATGTTTAACAGCGTATGTCCTTCTCTTTTGTAGGCACTGCTTAACTTAGCTGAACGTTTAGGAGAAGCAAAGCCGCGTGGACTCACCAAAGCCAACATAGAGCAGCTTCCATCTTATCGCTTCAACCTTGAAAGCCACCAATCTGAGCAAACCCTGTGAGTAATTTTTCATTATTTGTGTCAGATTAGGACTACAAAGCGAAATGTTGCCCAACTTCCAAGTCTCAGACAAGCCACATGAACAAAACAATTGTTTAATATTATGTAATATTTTACAGCAATATAACGTGAGCACGGTGAGTCACAGGGGCAAAACTGAGCATTGTTTAAGGGGTTTTCCAGAATTTTTATTTTGATCACTTATCTTTAGGAAAGGTCATCAATATGTGGTTGTGTGGGTCTGACACCCAGGACCTTTAGCATTCAGCTGTTTGCAGTGCTCAGGAGCACCATGGCATCTTCCCTGTGCCGAATTTGTCGCATGGTACAACAGCAGCTCGATCCCATTTAAAGAAGACCTTTCACCGCCTCCTACGTATTCCAGTTCTTATAACCAGTTAATAGGTGCCGCACTACTGATTCCAGTACAGTTGGAATTTTCTCTCTAGCCCCCACAGTTCCTGAGCAACACGCGCAGTTAGTTTTGGAGCCTGATGTGCTATTAAAACTCTGTCAGAGGCGTTGGATTTAGTAATCATTATGAAATTCTTTATTTGTCCTGTGGTGTCCTTGCAGGGGAATTGAACATATTTTGCCTGGTTTCTCCACAGATTGCTGCAGGTCCTTTGATCAGCTGTAGTTAGTTTATTATCTGGCAATGTAGGATTGTCCAACCCCTTTAAGTACAGATCTGTTTGATTTCTGTAAATGATAGTCCTGGAATCTAGGCTTTTAAGTTTAACCGTTTGCTGTGGGAAAATTATTTTAAGTGAGAATAACCTTATAACACGTTACCAACATGGGTTTAAGAAGGATCAGTGCTGAGCTTGTCTGTAACTGTGACAAGGGGCATCCTTTACATCTAGAAGAGTAAAGGCTTCTCTATGTTCATAGATGAGGCTTCTTTATAGTTTGACTGATGAGACTATAGAACTTGCTTCCACACAATGTTGTGATGCTTGGTAACTTCTTAAGGTTCAAGAGGGGACTGGTTTCTTTTCTTGAAATAAAACATTTCACAAATTATGGGAACTAGTATTTGGGTTGATGTTTTCAAGGGCTTTATTCTGATCAACATATTTGGACATTTGTTGATTTGCTTAACCGGTTCCAGATTGCCAATAGGCTATGTACATCTGGGCGGTCCACTCTTAACCTTTCAAGGACATACTCGTACATTCTTGCAGTATTAAGCAACTGCACGAAATTGTGTAGCTGTAGAATTGGGGAGCCAGCTGTAACTACAGCCAGAGCCCCTCTAGAGAAGGCAGGTACGGTTTATTACCATAAATCTGCACTGTGTTTATAATGTGTCTAGTTGAGCATCTCTGCTAAGCTACGTCTGCCATGAATTATTTTGCCAAGAATTAAAATGGTTTTCCCCGTAGAAAAACATTCTTTACAAAAGGCTCAGAAAGCATTAAAAAAATGCTGCGCTGCTTGCTTTACTACTCCCCTGTGGCTTCCATTCTGACCCTTAACTGGACCTTGTTGGTGTGTACTTATTGGTACCTCTTTACACAAAGCAAATAACTTCCAGGCATTCACTGTTTGAGATGGGTCACCTCTCTGACTAGTGATTGGCTGAGCCCATTCTAAAAAAAATTGTACCCACTGGAAAACTGTTATAAGTCATGCAATGTATTACCTTGCTTTCTAAACATGTAAATGTTGTACCCCCTAACAAATAGAAGTATCTATTACTATGGACTTGCTATATAAATATAAAAAGAGTTTTCTTTTCTTTGTCCTTCCAGGTGTGTGGTGTGTTTTAGTGACTTTGAAAGTCGGCAGCTCCTCAGAGTGTTACCCTGTAACCATGAGTTCCACGCAAAATGTGTTGATAAGTGGCTCAAGGTATGTTTCATATCCACCACCTTATCTGTAGGGATGGTTTCACACACACAGCTTTTTGTAGTTGTTCAAAAGACAGTTTGTGTCCATTTTTGGTGTGGTATTTTGAGCCAAGACCAGAAGTGGATTGAAAAGGAATTGGAAATATAAGGGAAGGAGCCTATATATCCTTGCTAGAGCCAATTATGTCTTTAACTGAACACAATTTTTTTTCCTCAATAGTAAAGTGTAAAACTACCCAAAAAGTGCAAGTTTTATGCAGATGTGGGGACAATGCTGCAAGGCAAGAATGCCTTCACAAAAGAAGTGTTAATAGTTTATTTTTGTCTGAAATTAAATGAATGAACAAAAGAGAAGTCTAAATGAAATCAGTATTTGGTGTGATGCCCTTTGGTGGAGTACTCCTAGAAGTGAGAATATGGGCCCCCACAAAGCCCTGATCTCAACATCACCCAGTCTGTCTGGGATTACATGAAGAGACAGAAACTGTGGGCAAGTGTACCTAAAAGAATTGATTTAGATTCCTCCTTTTTTTTTCTCTCATTCATTTTGCCTTTTGTTAATTATCTTTTTGTTAAAATAAATTATGGACACTTCTATTTACTTTGCAGAATTTTTTCCACACTTACCTAAACTTTTGTAGACTGCTGTATATACTAGGTATATAGGCTAAACATCAGTTCGAAATGTGTCCTATTGGAGTTTCGATTTGACATATTAGTCCTGTTTTTGATCTATTGATACAATAGAAGTCTATGATTATGTGATCCTGTCGATTTATTGTATTTAAAAAATAAATAAATAAACACAGGAATGGCAACAAGACACAGATGTGATGTGAACAGGGCATTACTGAAACTGAACTGCTTGTTAGAAGTTGTATGTGAGCTGTGCTCCTTCCTCTGCATGTGGTATTAATGATTAGACACATGCAGTCATGCTAGGTTCACACAAGCGTTGCCTAGTGGACTGCTAAAATAGCGTTAACACATGGAGTCTGACAGATTTCATTTGAATATAATGGGGTTTCTCCAGTGTCCATCATTTTAAAACCGAAATCAGTGGAGGAAAAAGTCCTCCGTGCAGGACTTTTTCCTACGCCAATTTTCAGGCAGATACTGCGACTGAGTCTCCAACAGAGACTCCAGCACAGATGTAAACGTATCCTCACTCTGCATCTCCACAATGTCTTGTTAAAATTAGAGTAACTTTATTATACAGTTTATTAGATTTATTTATAGAATCCCCAGGCCTGGATTTCCATTCTTTGTCTTCCTTTATTAAATAACATGTTAACTGTATTTAACAAGTGGGTACAAAAAACAGTAAATATCAAATATGTATTGTTTTCTTTACATTTAGTACTTTTTACAGTAAAATAAATTTGTGTAACTGTTTTGAGAGCCATAAAAAAAACAACTTTGCGATCTTTTTTTTTTTTTTTTTCCTATGTGGTATAAATTTATATTTTTTAGTTCTTTTCTGCCAAGGTAACCCATCGGCATTCCGCAATTGTCTTATTGGATGCTGATGTGCTGACAATGGGAGCACCCTCCCTTTAGCAAACACCTTAGATACCTTCTTTGCTATGATAGGAGCATGTATAGCGTTAAACCACTAGGATCTGAGTCCTCCCTGATCTTGGCAATTTCAGCAGGAATATGTAATACATGTGATCAGTAACTATAAGCCTTATATAACCAGCAGGTGATAAATAAGGTTGCAAAATCCTAATGTTTTACTGTACCTGTACTGCCGTAATGACCATGTGTTTTCTCTTTCAGTCCAACCGCACATGTCCCATCTGCCGGGCT
Source organism: Leptodactylus fallax (assembly GCA_947044405.1). NCBI lineage: Eukaryota > Metazoa > Chordata > Amphibia > Anura > Leptodactylidae > Leptodactylus > Leptodactylus fallax. The sequence goes on from CAMRHE010000094.1 coordinate 2,210,027, forward strand.
GATGCCTCTGAGGTTCACAGAGATGGGGATTGAGGACAGGAATGTGCCCTCTTGCCTCCTGCCGGTGCACAAACCCAGAGGGATCAACACAAAATAAACCAGCCTCCTTGCCTGACTCGGATGCTTCAGCTTCCCCCTCCACCTGCACTTGTCCTTACGGCTAGGACACAGCAGCAGCTTTGAATCTGGAGGTGGTGTTCAAGAGTCACACATTCCACTGTCTCCATCCTAGTACCTCTACACCCCAATACTTCCCAGCAGTGCCCCATCATTATGTATTGCAGTTGTGGGCATTGGGAGGGATTTGAGGTGGGTGTGAGATAAATTGGGTTGCAAATGAGAGAAACTTTCTCTCTTTCCTCTGAGAGTATCTGAGGCTAACAGGAAAAAGACTGGGTCATTATGACCAGTGCTAGCCCCCAAAGGGGACCTTGAGGCATTACCAGGGGCTCCCTGTTTGCAAAAATTTACTTCTGTCAGTCCCTTAGTTGAGGGAAGTGTCACGGCTGCTTATTTAAATATGTTTGCACTGATGCCCTAGCGGGCACTTTTGTTTTCTTTTAATTCATTGGACCAGATTTTATGCTTCTTTTCTGTCTTTTGCTGCCACAGACCTATCTGAGGTTGATATGATAGTCAATGTCTATTTGGCATTATCTATTGCTCTTTTGTTACCTTGCCTTTAATCTTGTCTCCAAATTTCCTCCACCTTCTGTGTCCAGCCATCAATTTCAGTCCATCTGAAAGCAGTGTGCTGTGAAATGTATTGGAAGGCCTTTAGCATCAGATGTGATTTATATATATTTTTTTTTTTTTTTATCCCCTCTCTCGACCCAGAAAAATCATAGCTTTTGCTCCCTGGAGGCATACAGGGGACAACTATGTGTTTATCACCAGCTTTTCTTTCTCATGTGCTACTTCACATGACTTTGAAGCTTCAGTTGCTGGAATCTGTTTACTTCTTCTAGCTTTTTCTTTCTTTCTTTTTTTTTCTTTCTTTCTTTCTTTCTTTCTTTCACTGGCAACCTGTTGAGCATATGTGTTACGTGGACCAGTCTGGAGGTGCAGGGGCTGTGCGCTCATGTTCCCTCCCCTGTTTCTTCTGGTAGCAGAAGCCCTGGTAATGCCTCCTCAGTGTATTTTGTTAGGCAGCAGGTCACACAATTGCAGGCTGGTGTGTGATTACAGGGTACACTCTGTTGCACGCCAAGCTGTGTTTTAGTGAGCGTGTTGCACTTGGCACCCGCATTTCCCCCACCCCGGTCTCTGTGTTGACAGTAACGCAGAGGAACATGGGCGAGCGGCTGCCTTATTTACTGATTTGTATCTGTTTTAGTTCAAGTTTGCATGATAGAACAGCAATGAATTCAACACAAGAGCCAGCCAACCATTTCTGATCTGTGTGCGCGTTTCAACGGTCAGGCAGAAAGAGTCTGTCTTAATGTTTCACAATATGCATGTCTGAGCAGCTTGGAATATGGTATCTGCTAACCCTTGGCCGTCTGTGGAGTGACGTGAAGGGGGGGTGGGGGGGGACTGGGACAAGCATTATATAGGGGTATGTATCATGCTGAGCTGATTCCTGCTGTGCACTTGTTCGCAAGCAGAAGGCACCTGAACTGTTTGTTGGGATATGAATGTCTCGTTGCCTGTAAAGGTCACACTCGGGCAGGGATTGTGTGCGATGGGGTGTTCCTAGACCAAAAGTCAATTAGTTCCTAATACTGGCCCTCTAGTATATTACATCGTAAAACCGTGTGGAAATATAATACTATGTTAATGGCTAATTCTACATACAACTGGTTTCATTATGTTAGTGTGATCCACATCACGTCTATAAAGAGAGAAACTCTTGCAAATCGCCACCGCTGTAACCTGTAGTAAATTGGGGTTGTAATTCTAGGCTGTCGAATCAATAACCTTTAATACAGTGTTCTATTATCTGTCTGTGGAGTGGTGGCTTTGCAGTCCTCTTTATTTTGGGGCTAGTAACCAGTGGTTTTTGTCTTTTTTTTTTTTTTTCTTTCAAGTCTTCACAAGTACTTCAGTGGTACTACTATTATCCCCCACTTTCTGTGGGCATAGTGACATGACCCCTTTTTGGCCACTGTTTGGCTGTAGATGTCTTCCTCTCCACTGACCACTTCACTGTTCTCACTGTTGACAATTCTGGAAATAAATTGCAGCTGGTTGCATATATATATATATATTTTGTGTGTGTTTATATATACACATGTATAATGAATTTATGTATTGGAAGAGGTAAATGAATTCAACGGCTGGCATGTAATGTGCATGCAAAGCATCGATCTCCCATCCGTTGTGCTCGTCCTTTTATAGGTAACTACCAAATGTGGTTCATAAATTTCCTGGTCTGCCACATGATACCGACTTTACGGGTGGTGGCCACTTCTTGCCTTACATAACGGCAGCACATGAGGTTTCAAGCCATATGCTGGCAGTGAGAACAGTGGAGAACTCAACTGTTCATATGCTGGAGCGTGATTGTATCTGCTATTTTCTTTCCCCCCTCACAATAGATAAAACCCTTGTTTTGTAAACTGCCACAGTGGGGCTAGTGGAAGAAGGTAGCAGTGATTATAGCAGAGAAACTGGACTGAGCACTTGTTTTACAGCACACAAGTTACCAAAGGTCTTACTGTATATATTAACACTTCAGACTTCTCAGCCAACTCACACCAGACAATAGCAGTATCTGCTGCCTATCTCTCAGAAAGCCCTTACCTGCTGGAGAGGTGAAGATGAAGTCCTCTCCAGCCGAATAGGGATTGTCCCTTCATCCACCCTCTGCTCCACTGTATAGCATACATACGGTTCTTCCACTAATCTCAGTAGGAACCCCACAACTATATAGTTCAAGTGCTGTTAAGCTCTAGTTAAGCACTTAGCACTTCATTATCAGTCTGCTTAAGTAATACCCATTGATTTAGGATGTCTGTGATTGCTGCATAGATGCCACTTTTTTAATCTCTATCTCTCTATATATATCTATATATGTTCTTTTAAACACCCCTATGGTGGGATATAGTGGATTGTTTACTGTATCATCCTAACCTCCTGGACCCCATACTCACACTGGGCTTGATTGATCTCAACTTTTCCCTCCCACTAACATTCCTGCCCCCAGAGATGTGGCTTCCCTTACTCAGGGTCCCGGAGGTGTCTTCTGTGTTAGATTTGTATATCTATATGTGTGCGTATACATATAGATATATCTCTATATATAAACTTTTTATTTTTGGCTTTTGGTACTTGCACATTTACTGGTTACCTCATTTCCCATGTATGTATTTGAAAAAAATGCTAATATATAGAAATGGTTCTTGAAGCTATCAAAGTGTGTTTCTTTTCCTCCGTTCCATTGGAATAATATTGGTTTGTAGCATTTAACATTACCTAGTAATATTGTATTATATATATATGTGTATACTGATTGAAATTTTTAACAGATTTGTACTTTTTTTAAAATGAAAGTTGCTAGTTTTGCTTGACCTGGTAGTGCAATCATTTATTTTTTTTAATGTTGTGGCTGAATTGAGAGGGTTCACTAATAAATGTACAAGGACAATATTGGTGTCTATTGGTCTGGTTTTTTTTTTTATACTTCATAGTAGCATAAACAATTTCATAGATATCTGTGCAGAACACACAGTCTCTCAAGATGCAAGTCACTGGATGGACATCTTTCTCTTTTCTACTTCTGAACCTGTTGTGGGAAAACATTTGAAGATCCAGAAGTATTCTATGCGTAGTCCTTTCTTGTTCCAAGTTGGCCAAAATTGGGTCTTGGCATATATATATATATATATATATATATATATATATATATATATTTAAATGTCTAAAGGGTTATCCCTGTAGACCGCCAAGTGCAGCCTCACACATATTGAGGCATAAAAAAGCTTTAATTTTCTTTATTTTTTTTTCTTTTGCCTACCAAACAGAAGAAGTTAGCAGATTCCATATCTGCAGGGGGCAGTACCGAACCATGTGACGCTGCCTTTCTCTACTTGGCATCCAGTCAGTACCCATTTCTGATCCCTTACCCAGGAACTACATCTAATGTTGCTAATACCCCTTTCCCAGGCTGGTAGTCAAGTAGTTGTCCATTTCCCTGGGGATGCCCATCCTGCTGCTCAGTTGAATTCTAATCCTTGTCCCAGAACAGTATATACATTTACAAGATCAGTCTTTAGTGTTGTTTTTTTTATTTCTTGAGAGACTTCTATATATAATCTTTTTTTATTCTATGAAGTGTGCTTAGAACCGCGAAATCCGGAAATGCTGACTGAAATGCACTCCAGTGTTAGTCTTTTGCCTCTCTAGGAAACCCTTCACGTCCAGGACCTATCTGGCTAATTTAGACAGTGCATCAGCAATGTGTGGACCAAGGCAGAATTGTTAGTAAAGCAAACTGGAGCTAGTGCCGTACGCAGATTTGAATGCGTGACAGAAACCATGTCCAATGGTGCCTGACATCAGAGTGAAGATGCACCAGTTCATTAAGAAGCATACACCTCTCAATGCACCATGATGTAATCTTATGTCATGGAGAACTGAAACTTAACACACAATGATGTACTATTATGCCATGGCACTCACTAAAGACCTGAGTGGGTGCCATGGAGGGTGGGTGTTAACCCCTTTTAGATGACGCGGTCGATCATGATCATGGCATCTAAGAGGTTTTCCAAAGTGGTGCCCTTCTGATCAGGCACCCCTTTACTGTTCAGGTGATCATTGATTCAAGAAGCCTCCTTTTAAAAAAATAAATAAATAAAATATGGGGAAAAAAATTCTTAAATCAACAAATAAAAATAGGAAAAAAAAGCCCCTGTACCATATCAAAATAATTTTATGTGCAAACTTTTAAAAATACATATTTGGTATAGCTGTGCCTGTAACATCCCATACTAAACTAAAGCATTATTTAACTCACCAGCTGAATGTAAAAAATAAATAAATACATTTTCACAATCTCCCCCTCACAGTTCTAGTTTGTACAATGTGGCAACAAAGCACCCAAAAAGTGCTACATCCTTTAGAGCAAAACTGGCTGCAGCAGGAAGGGGAATGCATAAGAGCTGTACAAGCATATCTAAAGGTACACCCCAAGTTTAAAGTTTACAAGGAATAAAGACGCAATAATTGCCAACCCCTTCCCCCCAACTTCTCAAGAATGGTGTCCCGATTCTAGGAGCTAGTGGGTAATTTGGTTTACCCTTTCCAGAGTTTTCTGCAAACATGACAGTGACCACAAAAATAAACCATCTAAACCTGTGCTCTAAAAGCCAAATAAGGCTGAGACCCCCATGTTGCGGAAACGCAGCTTTTTTTTTTTTTTAAGATTTTGTGTGGTTTTTGGTTTTTTTTTTGAGCCAAAGCCCAGAATTGCTAAAAGAGGAATATATATAAAGTACTTATACTTCTACCTTTTGCTCAATCCACTCCTAGATTTGGCTCAAAAAAAAAGCAACAACAAAAAAAAAGCTGTTTCTGCAACATGGGGCCTTAGCCTAAAGCTAGTTTCCTTCTGGGACCAGCTGTGTACGCAAACAGCAGTTAATGCCCACATGTGACATTGTTGCATCGGGGATACAATGACATTGTATGTGGGCACAAACTGTTTTCTGAGCACACAGGTGGGTGCAGAAGGGAAGCAGTGCTATTTGGCTTTTAGAGAACAGGTTTGGTTTGGCTTTTGAACGCCATGCCACTTTTGCCGAGCCCTAAAATGCCAGTCAAGTGGGATCCCTTGAAGTGATACAATTTTGGAAATTACAACCTTCAAGTAATTTATCAAGGGATGTGGTGAGCTTTTTTTTTTTTTATTTTTCCGCCCCCCCAGAAATGTGCAGCTCGTGGTGAAAAGTAAAAGCAATTTTTCTAGAAACACGTAATTTAAGTGCATAATGTGTTGTGTAAACACTCCAAAAGCTGTTGTACCGGGATAACCCGCTTAACGGTTTTTGGAGTGCGTCCCTCTGCTGACACAAGCTGAGCACAACATTGGTCACTGAAATTACATATTTCTGGAAAAACTGCAATTCTCACTTTTCAGTATCAGCTGTGCATTCAATTAATTTTAGTAGAAATACTAATTATACCCCTTGATAAATTCCATGGTGGGTGTAGTTTTTGAAAATTGGATAACTTCTTAGAAGAATTCCACTTTAATGTTCCTTAGTGTTCACATTATGCTATGGTCCTTAGTCATAGCATAATGTGAACTGAAACACACCATATATGATACACAGGGGCAGGGTCGGTTTTAGACAAAGTGGGGCCCCAAATGCTGATATGCAAACAACACCATCATCTTGCATTGGCAGCCCATATAATAACGCCTCCTTTCTGCCAACAAAAAAGTAATAACAAGCCCATTTACCACACACAATTCAAATGAGCACCTTTGTACCACCTAATAGATTTTTGCACCCAGTCATCAATTATTATAGCACCTCCTCAGGGGCGTAACTATCGGGGTAGCAGCTGCCACAGGGCCCGGGACATTAGGGGGCCCCGCTGGCCTACACTCATCCTACTGCTACCCCAATTATAAAATATATATATATAATGTCATTCATCTCATAGTGGCCATGTAATGTAACTACAGCCTTGTCCTATACATGTCTATGTTATAAGACTGTAATTACATCACATGGTCACTATAAACATACAGCGTATAATATAAACAGGTGCCGGAGCCCCTTCATACAGCTGATGAGGAGGGGGGATCACTGATCTCTTATTGATAATCAGTCCTAAGGATAGCTCATCAATAAAAATGGGCTGGAAAGACCCTTTAATAGAGACCAATTGCCACCTTAAAGGGGTTGTCCAGGATAACCACTTTTTTTTAATATGAGGCTGGGGAAGGTGCTCTGGTATCTCCCAGTGTGTTCCAATCCTGCTGCTCTGGTGTTTTCTTCCCCACAGTCCTGTGACGTCCCATGTCAGTGACCTCAGAGGTCATGTGCGGTGGGGACTTCCACCTGAAGAAAACACCGGAGCAGCAGAACCAGACCGCGGTGGGAGACAACGGAGCACAAGGGACAGGTGAGTAGGTTTTTTTTTTTTTTTTTTTTTTTTTTTTTTAATCATTTTCCACAGTCTCATATTAAAAAAATGGTTACCCTGGACAACCCCTTTAATTAATTGCCCCCTTATATTATGCCCCTGATTCCCCCTGACATAACTAATGCTCCCCTAATGACAATTTATATAAATGATGCCCCCTTATATAATTGATCTTCCTTAATGAACGATTTTATAAATAACCACCCCCTATATATATAGTGCTCCCTAATGGCCCCTTATATAAATAACCCCCCTTGTATTAATAATGCCCTTATATAAATAACACCTCTTAAGTTCATAAAGCTTCCTTCCTAATGACCCCTTAGCAAACTTTTGACTTGGGCCCTCATACACTATAATGGCCCACAGCGGCTCCTGCGCACAGTATTGTGGCCAATGCACGTGGTATTATGCCCCCACAGCAGCCCCTGCACACTCTATTATGCCCCACAGTAGCCCACCCATGAGCTATTAGTATACTCTGGGGTCTTTTCAGACCCCAGAGTATAATGATCGGCGATCCAGGGAGGTGACAATCATAAAAACTAGTGTTACTTACCTATCCCGAGCTCCGGCGCACGCCCTGCAGCTTTCGGCCTTCTTCAGTGTCGGCACAGACGTCACTTGGGTCGCGACGCATAATGACGTCAGCTTGGCCCACGTGACGTCTGGGATATCACCATAGAGGCCCGAAGCCTGCTGGGATTAATACCGGATTGCAGGAGAGGTGAGTAACATTGGTTTTTATGTTTATCACCTCCCCTGGGTCTCCGATTATTATACTCCGGGAGTATAATAATAGTAGTATTTGAAGGGGTTCGCGGACCTGCGCTCCTGATCACAGCCGATTCTGCTCCCCCCCTTCTGCATCCTATAGCAGAAGGGGAAGCAGGGGCAGCTATGAGCAGGAGCGGAGATCGGTAAGTAAATAGGGCCCGTTAAATGCTGGGGATACTCCAGCAGGTAACGGCCTATTAAAAAAAAAAAAAATAAATAAAAAGTTATCCTCACCTACCTGCAATCCCTTGATGGAGTTGCCGCCTCCTCTTCTTCACCCGTGCATAAGACGTCTGCATCTTAGCACAGGAGGCGTGATGACGTCATAGAATCGCCGCCTGCGCCGGGATGCAGGCGTCTCCTTAGCCAGCCCAGGACAGGTCGTGCTCAGCTTTTTTTTCAGAGAGGTCTGTCTTGGGCTGGTTTCGGTTACAAAAATATAAAAAAAAAAAAGTAAAAATGCCACCCCTCCAAGCAGTGACGATAGTGCCGCTTGAGGCGACCGCCTCACTTTGCCTCATTTGAAGTGCACCCCTGGTGATACATGTCAGTCAAGCCTTTTTAAATGGTATATGTTTCAGTTCACATTATGACTATGACTAAGGAACAACTATTTAAAAACGCGTAAACGACAAGTGGTGTGTTTTTTTATATGCCTTTTTTTTTTGTCAACCTGATGAAATTTTAGATATGCTTAATTAAAAGCTAAGTCTTATCAAACATTGGACCTTGGTTGCTGGATATATATTTTTTCTGCTTTCGCTAGTCATTGCAATGACTGTTTTTCACTACCTGTTCTTTATGCTTCTCTTATTATACCTTGAAAAATTTTAATAAAGCTTTTTGATGGAAAAAAAATTTAGGAGGGCATATCTGTTGAGACAAAGTGGACACAACATATTGGGCACTGAGATGGCACATTTCTTTTAAAATTTTAATTTTCACTTTGTACATTAATATTTTAGAAGCACTCCTGGGTACAAAATCATCACTATATTCCATGAGGAATTTCATGATGAGCGTATTCATTTTTTTAAATGGGGTCATATTTTGGGGGTCATTTGAGGTGGCATCTGAAAATGATTTGGTCCTCCAAAAGCCTAATGGTGCTTCCCCCTTCTATTCCCTGCAGTGTGGCCAACCAGCAGTCTTCATCCACATTCCAGAAAAATCTGCCCTAGAAATACCAAATTTACCTCTCTTCCTTCCTAAGCCTCTTTGCTCATAACAACCTCATATAGGGTATGTCCATATTCAGGAGAAATAACATTACAAATTTTGGATTGCTTTTTCTGTTATTACCCCTTGTGAAAATAATAATAAAAATAAATATATATATATATATATATACAGTACAGACCAAAAGTTTGGACACACCTTCTCATTCCAAGAGTTTTCTGTATTTTCATGACTATAAAAATTGTAGATTTACACTGAAGGCATCAAAACTATGAATTAACACATGTGGAATTATATACTTAACAAAAAAGTGTGAAACAACTGAAAGTATGTCTTATATTCTAGGTTCTTCAAAGTAGCCACCTTTTGCTTTGATTACTGCTTTGCACACTCTTGGCATTCTCTTGATGAGCTTCAAGAGGTAGTCACCTGAAATAGTCTTCCAACAGTCTTGAAGGAGTTCCCAGAGATGCTTAGCACTTGTTGGCCCTTTTGCCTTCACTCTACGGTCCAGCTCACCCCAAACCATCTCGATTGGGTTCAGGTCTGGTGACTGTGGAGGCCAGGTCATCTGGCGTAGCACCCCATCACTCTCCTTCTTGGTCAAATAGCCCTTACACAGTCTGGAGGTGTGTTTGGGGTCATTGTCCTGTTAAAAAATAAATGATGGTCCAACTAAACGCAAACCGGATGGAATAGCATGCCACTGCAAGATGCTGTGGTAACCATGCTGGTTCAGAATTCCTTCAATTTTGAATAAATCCCCAACAGTGTCACCAGCAAAGCACCCCCACACCATCACACCTCCTCCTCCATGCTTCACGGTGGGAACCAGGCATGTAGAGTCCATTTGTTCACTTTTTCTGCGTAGCACAAAGACACAGTGGTTGGAACCAAAGATCTCAAATTTGGACTCATCGGACCACAGCACAGATTTCCACAGGTCTAATGTCCATTCCTTGTGTTCTTTAGCCCAAACAAGTCTCTTCTGCTTGTTGCCTGTCCTTAGCAGTGGTTTCCTAGCAGCTATTTTACCATGAAGCCCTGCTGCACACAGTCTCCTCTTAACAGTTGTTGTAGAGATGTGTCTGCTGCTAGAACTCTGTGTGGCATTGACCTGGTCTCTAATCTGAGCTGCTGTTAACCTGCGATTTCTGAGGCTGGTGACTCGGATGAACTTATCCTCCGCAGCAGAGGTGACTCTTGTCTTCCTTTCCTGGGGCGGGCCTCATGTGAGCCAGTTTCTTTGTAGCGCTTGATGGTTTTGGCCACTGAACTTGGGGACACTTTCAAAGTTTTCCCAATTTTTCGAACTGACTGACCTTCATTTCTTAAAGTAATGATGTTGTGATGAACCGACCCTCAGTTTTGTATCTTTCTTGGAAGTGTGTTTTTACTTGCTCATGTCAGTTCTCCCCCCACTTGTTGGAATGTGGTGCTTAAGTGAGGTTACACCGCTGGACACTATGTCTCACTGGTTTTCATCCCTGGCTGGGGGGGAGGTGAAGGGTGGGGCTGAAGGGGGTCTGACACTGAGGTAGAGTGAGTTTTCTTTTGTTTCTGGGAGTCTTTTGTGTGGAGTCTGGAAGAGAGACAGCTAGGAGCAAGCTGTGCTCAGGTATTACTCTATATTTTACTCCCGTTTTTTTTATGTGCTGTATCATCGCGCTTTTGCTTGTATGTTTATGCTTGATCATATTAATATTGTATACAGTAATACCTCGTACACTCGCGTTTCCGAATTTGCGAATTCACAGATTCGCGATATTTTTTTGGCAACTAACATATATAGATTTTGCTCTTTTTTCTCAGATCTGTGAAATTAAAAAAAAAAAAAAACACCTTCGCTATTGGGTAGTAGCGTCCTGTTCGTTACGTACCCGGTAATTAGTTTCATTTTACTGTGAGTGTATAAGAAAAATGAATGAATGTATTAATATACAGTACTGTACAGTATACTTTAGTATACTGTACAGTACTGTAGGGTAAAGTTTATTGATATTTAGGGGTTAAACATTAGAAATCGGCATTGCAAGCACTTCTAATTGCTTGTACCAAACATTCGCGATTCCTCGCGATCTGCGACCGATTCTGGACCCTAACCTCGCGAATGTACGAGGTATTACTGTATTTCTGTATATGCTATTAATTAGTACCGACCCACTTGGGTTATTAAATATATAAAATTTATACAGCTCGTTTCATTCTATCCTATGACCCGGTCTACTCACGGTGTGTGAGTGGGAGGTTAAGAAAGAAGGTTGATTGCAGGTACGCCAAGAAGCTTGGCAAGGTGATATTCTTCACAGTGGTGGCAGCGTGGTGGGATCTTAGGATAACAGTGTGTGGGGGTGGTATCACTCAGACACTGAGGATTGTGGCAATCCTATGGAACGAGCTTGGTATGAGATCAAGCTTAACCCCTTAAGGACCCAGCCCAAAAGTGCGTTAAGGACCAGGCCTCGTTTTTCAAAACTGACATGTGTCACTTTATATGGCAATAACTTTGAGACGTCTTAACTTACACAAGTGATTTTGAGATTGTTTTTTCGTGACACATTGTACTTCATGTTAGTGATAAACACTAATGAATATTTTTGTATTTATTTATAAAAAAATTGGAAATTTGATGGAAATTTGGAAAAAAAATCGCAATTTTCAAAATGTGAAATGCTCTGCTTTTCAGATAGATAGTCATACCACCCAAATACATTAATACATATTATCTACCATATCTCTGCTTTATATCGGCATCATCTTTTAATCGTCATGTAATTTATTTTGGATGTTAGAAGGCTTACAAGTGTAACAGCGATTTTGCAGATTTACAAGAAAATTTCCCAAACTAATTTTTTAGGGACCACTTCGGTTCTGAAGAGGATTATAATGGCCTATATATTAGAAACCCCCATAAATCACCCCATTTTCAAAACGGCACCCCTCAAATAATTCAAAATAATATTTGGGAAGTTTGTTAACCCTTTAAGAATTTCACTGGAATTAAAACAATATGGAGGTGAAATTTAGACATTTAATTTTTTTCCCACTAATTCCTTAATTTAGCCCTAAAATTAAAACATTCACAAAGGGTTAAAGGAAAAAATGCATCTCACAGTTTGTTATGCAATTTCTCCCGAGCACGGAAATACCCCACAAGTGGGTGTAAACTGATGTTTGGGCGAATGGCAGCCCACGGAAGGGAAGGAGCGACACTGGGCGTCTGAAAAGCAGATTTTGCTGGAATAGTTTTCAGGTGCCATGTATCATTTGCAAAGCCCCTAGAGTACCAATACAAAGGAAAACCCCAAAAAGTGACCCCATTTTGGAAACTACACCCCTCACAGAATTCATATAGGGGTATAGTGAGCATTTTGACCTTACAGTCGTTTCACAGATTTTGCTAACACTGGGATGTATAAATGAAACATTACTAAAATGTCACTTTATCCCCAAAGTTTTCATTTTCACAATGGGTTAAAGTAGAAAAAGCACCCCACAGTTTGCAAAATAATTGCTCCTAAACACAGCAATACCCCATATGTGGTCGTAATCTGCTGTATGGGTACATGGCAGGGCTCAGAATGGAAAGAGCGCTATTTAGCTTTTGGAGAGCAGATTTTGCTGGAATAGTTTTCAGGTACCATGTCGCATTTGCAGAGCCCCCAAAGTACCAATACAGTGGAAACCCCCTAAAAGTGACCCCATATTGGAAACTACACCCCTCACAGAACATATCAAGGGGTATAGTGAGCATTTTGACCCTACAGCTGTTTCACAGATTTTATTAACATTGGGACATTAAAATGAAAAATTACTTTTTTTCCAATAAACCGTCAATTTAGCCCCAAATTTTTCATTTTCACAAGAGGACAAAGGAGAAAAAGCATCCCAAAGTTCGTTACACAATTTCTCCTGAACACAGAAATGCCCCATATGTGGTTGTAATCTGCTGCATGGGTACATGGCAGGGCTCAAAATGAAAAGAGCGCTATTTAGCTTTTGGAGGGCAGATTTTGCTGCAATAGTTTTTGGATGCCATGTCGCATTTGCAGAACCCCTAAAGTACCAATATAATGGAAACCTCTCAAAAGTGACCCCATTTTAGAAACTACACCCCTCAAGGAATGTATCAAGGGGTATTATCATTTAGAGCCTAAAAATGCTTCCCAAAAATTAATGTACAAAGTGAAAATTAAAGTTTTTAAAGAAATATCCAATTTCAGTGCCTAATACGTTGCGGCCACTTTGTGGCATCAGAGACATACACTCCTAAAACTATTAAGTGGGCTATCCCGGGGGAAAAAAAAATTATATATGTGGGTATAAACTGCTGCTTGGGCACGCAGCAGGGATCAGAAGGGAAGGAGCACTGTGGTTTTTTAGCTTTTGGAGCACAGATTTAGAGGGACTTTCTGGTCGCCATGATATTTTTGCAGAGCCCTGGAGGTGCCTGTAAATTGAATTCCCCAAGAAGTGACCCCCATTTTGTAGGGGCAATTTTAGGGTCTCTGCAAATGTGACATGGCGTCCAAAAAAACAACAATCTAAATATGCGCTCCAAAAGCACAAAGCGCTCCTTCACATTTGCGCCCTGCTGTGTGTCCAAATGGCAGTTTATGCCCACATGTATGACGCTGGTATACCCAGGATAACGTACTTAATGCCATATGTGGGTATAAAGGGAAAGAGCGCTATTTTGGTTTTTAGAGCACAGTTTGCTTTTTGGACACCATGCCACTTTTGCAGAGCCCATGAATTGTCAGTAAAGTGGAATCCGCAGACATGTCACCCCATTTTGGAAACTATACCCTTCAAGGGATTTATCAAGTGGGGTAGCGAGCATTATTAACCCTTAAGTGTTGCATTCTTTTAATTTCCAAAAATGAATGCGCAGCTGATAATGAAAAGTTAAAAATGAAATTTTTCTATAGATACGCCATTTCAGTGCCCGATATGTTGTGCCCAGCTTATGTCTGCACAGACACACACTCCAAAAACTGGTGATCGGGGATCCCGGGCACAACAGCATTTGGAGCGTTCTTCTCTGATACAAGCCGGGCACAACATATTACGCACTGAAATGATGTATTCCTGGAATAATTGTCATTTTCACCTTTCATCATCAGCTGCGTATTCATTTACGGATAATAAATTATAGCAACACTTGGGGGTTAAAAATGCTCACTGTACCCCTGGATAAATTCCTTCAGGGGTGCAGTTTCCAAAATGGGGTGACATGTCAGGGTATTCCACTGTACTGGCATTTCAGCTCTGCAAAAGTGCAATGGCGTCCAAAAACCAAACCGTCCAAGTCTGTGCTCCAAAAACCAAATAGCGCTCCTTCCCTTCTGTGCCCGGCTGTTCCCAAACAGGAGTTTATACCCATATATCACATTAAGTACCTTATCCTGGGTACACCAGTGTCATACATGTGGGTATAAACTGCAGTTTGTGCACGCAGTAGGGCGCAGAAGGGAAGGAGCGCTATGTGGCTTTTGGAGCGCAGATTTAGATGTTTGGTATCTGGACGCCATGTCATGTTTGCAGAGCCTCTAAAGTACCAGTAAAGTGGAATCCCCTAAGGAGTGACCCCATTTTGAAAACTGCACCCCTCAAAGAATTTATCAAGGGGTGTAGCGAGCATTAGTATCCCAGACGTGACTGCACAGCGGATGGGGAAAAGTGAATGAATATGTAAGCTGTGCGTAGTACATTGGGTACACTAAATTCCCTACTATTTCCCCAGTAGTTCCTATTATTGGGGAGGTCACTCTGGGGGTCACTTCTGGTTTATTATCCCTCGTAAGCTCTAAATCTGGTTTGTACCCTAATATACGCTCGCACAGCTTATACATTCCCTTTCTGCCGCAGCCAGTTATGTTCTAATGATTTGGCGATTTTTGGGGTTTTTGTCTTCACATTGTACGAGCTATATTTTCTTTATTTCTCTGGTGATGTAGCCATATGAGGGCTTGTTGTTTGCAGGGTGAGATGTATTTTTTAATGACATCATTTTTAGGTGCTTACAACTTATTAAATAAATTTTATTAACTCTTTCTTGGTGGATTAAAAAACAACCCCATCAATTCTGGCACTGCGTTTTATCTTTTAAATTTTTCACCATGCAGCGTAGAGTGTAAGTAACATGTTACCTTTATTCTACGGGTCGGTACGATTACGGCGATACCTCATTTATACTGGTTTTTTATGCAATACCAATTTTGCAGAACAAAAACCCATTTGGGGACATAAATCAATTTTTTTTGCATCGCCATCTTCTAAGATCCGTAGCATTTTTATTTTTCAGTTTAGAGAGTTGGTTTAGGGCTTATTTTTGCGGGACAACCTGTGCTTTTTATTGGTACTGTTTTGGGGTACATATGACTTTTTGATCACTTTTTATGGCATATTTTGTAAGATAAGATGGCGAAAAATCGTTACTTTTGGCGGGTTTTTTCCGTTTTTTTTTCCCCGACTTTCACCGTGTACATTAAATATGGTTTCAGTTTTATTGTACAGGTTGTTACGGACGCAACGATACCAAATATGTATTGTTTTTATTAATTTTTAGGTTTATTTTTTATATAATTCATTTTATATAGGAAAAGGGAATTTTTGGGGCTTTATTCTTTTATTAATTTTTTTCACATACTTTATTTTTTTTTTTTTCACTTTTTTTTTACTTTTTCTTGTGTCCCATTAGGACACCTGAGCCAGAGATGCTTTGATCTCTGCCTCAGTACTATAGACTGCAAGACACGAGCATACTCGTGTCTTGCAGCCTATACAGGAAGTCAGCGCTATGGAAACACAGCGCTGACTTCCGCAGGTCTCGGCAGGATCAACCAGGTACTGGGGGCTCCAGGCAGCCTGGGGTCTCTTGGCAGACCCCGAGCTGCAGATTAGAGATATCGGCACCCCCCGATATCGCCGCGGGGGGTGCCGGGGGGGTCAGCAAGACGGCGGAACCCCTTGGATGCCGCGGTCATGTTTGACCGCGGCATCCAAGGGGTTAAAACCGCCGATCGGCAGTTATGGCCGACCGGGGGTTATGGAGCAGGGTGTTAGCTGTCAGATACAGCTAACACCTGGTTCGATACCGCCCGCTCAGATAGTGAGCGGGCGGCCGGCCTCGGGCGTATTATTACGCCCTGGTGCGCGAAGTACCTAGCGCCCAGGACATAATAGTACGTCCAAGGTCGTTAAGGGGTTAAAATACGGTGAAAGTTTGGTACAGTACTGTTCTCTCCATTCTTCTTTTTTCTGTCCTATCTTTTATTTGGCAACAACTTCTAGTGAATGCCTTGCACTCTGAGAAGTGGAGCCAGGGGACGTCAGCAACTGACTGATACAAACGCTGAGCAGATGGCTGATATGGAAGGTGCTGCAGCTGGGCAGGACAGGGAGCAAAGTCCTGAAAGGCTGGCACAAGAAAACATCACCATGCCAGACGGTTCAGCAGGTGCCCGGACCCCAGAGGTAACTGTGCCTGGAGGGACCAGTAGCCCCAGTTCTGTGGGGGTAACGGACTTATACTTGCAAATGGCCTTACAGCAGATAGACGCCAGTGACTATAGCACCCGTCTGCAGGTGATTCTCCAGTACCGAGAAGCTGCAGAGCGCCGGGCAGAGAGAGAAGCTGCAGAGCGCCAGGCGGAGAGAGAGGCCGCTGCCGCTGCTGCAGAGCGTCGGGCTGAGAGAGAGGCTGCTGCCGCTGCTGCAGAGCATCGGGCTGACAGAGAGGCCGCTGCTGCAGAGCGTCGGGCTGAGAGAGAGGCTGAGCGAGAGGCCTGTGAACCCCAGGCGGAGAGGGAGCATCAGCTTGAGCTAAAAAAGCTGGAACTTCCCCAGCAGGTGCAACCTTCCCCTGCACAAACTCCAGGAGCCCAAGCACTAAAGATCCGATCTGAGGACTTTCCAATCTTGGAAGATAATGGGGACTTGGACTCGTTCTTGCGGGGATTTGAGAGGGCGTGTAAGCAGCATCATATTCCCCAGGCAGAATGGGCCCGTTACTGTCTCCCCGGCTGAAGGGAAAAGGCCTGGATGTTTCCACGAGCTTACCAGAGGACGCGGACTATGAGACCCTCAAAGCGGCGCTGATCCGGAGATACCGGCTCACACCGGAGGTGTACCGCAAAAAGTTCCGAAATATACAGCAGGGTCCCACAGAGAGCTATACGGATGTTCTGTACCACTTACAGGCTACATTCTGGCAGTGGATCAAAGGACTTACTGCCACCACGTTTGGGGAACTTGGGGACCTTATGATAAAGGAACAATTTCTCCAGGTGTGCCCTCTGGAGGTCTGCCAGTTCGTGTGTGATCGGAAACCCAAGACAGCAGACCAGGATGCAGAGATTGCTGACGACTATGTGTCCACCAGGGAGCAAGGGGCCAAGAGAGGAGCCACACTGCAGAGACCCCCAAGCTGGAAAGAGGGGCAAAGCTGGAGTTCACCACAGCCTGCGGTCTCCAAGTGGGGTAAGACAAACTCTGTCCCGGGTGCCCCCTCTACTTCCCCTGTCCCAAGAATTCTGGGCGCCCCGGGGACCACCTCCAAGTCCCAAGGAGAGGTCCGGCGGTGTCCCACCTGTAACCAGCCAGGACATTTCAAGGCGGAGTGCCCCAACCGCTCTAAGAACCCCCCTGTTTCCCCAGCCACGGCAGCTGGCTCATCTGTATACTTGGTGGGGGAGGGAGGGGTTGCCATCCAATGCCAACCGTCAACAGGTCATTGTGGGGGATAAAGTGGTCATGGGATTTCGGGACACTGGGGCGGATGTTACTCTGGTGCAACCTGACTTGGTCCCTCCGGACAGTATTATCCCTGGAAAAACTCTGACCCTGAGGGGTATTGGACAAGAACACTTAACTGTGCCCATGGCTTGCGTCCATTTCGACTGGGGTGCGGGAAAAGGAATGCGTGATGTGGGGCTAATGTCTAATCTGCCTGCCAATGTACTATTGGGAACAGATTTGGGGCCCTTGGTGTCCCAATATGGGGTGGGAGTAGCCTCACCTCGCTGTGACAAAATGTCTGTACTGAAGGATGATTTTAATGTGGTGTTGAAGCCTGTCACACAGGCAGAGGGAGGGGTCATCTGCCTGCTTCCCCCTGCTGTGTGCCCAGCTAAAGGAATCAGTGAGCATGTGAATGAGGGGCTGTGGAATGTTAACCTGGCTGTAGCCCCGCCCACATCTGCGGGTGGTGATAGCCCCCTCAGTGTGACCCTGGCTGAGCCATTCACCCATGCAGTTCACTGTGAATCAATGATTGAATGCAATGTCAATGTAATTGCTAATTCTTGCCTTGCAGATTTACAGGATAGCTCTTCTGAGATTGCTGGGGGCAACCCCAACTGAGGACAATGTGCCAGGTGGTCAGGTGGGTCATGGGGATCTCAGGGCCGATCCGGATGAGGAACGGACTGCTGGTGTTACGGTGGTAACCCGCAGCCAGAGTGCTAGAGGGGTGGAAGGCGCTCTGACACCTGAGCCGTTCCCTCTGTCACCAGGAGATGGCACTGAGACCGCCATGACTAGCCTCCCCACACTGGAGCTGGAGGAGCCCGGTGGGTATGTGACATGCACATCTCTTCTGTCTGGTTCCAGTCAGGAGTTCAGGGACGCTTGTGAAAGATCCTCAGTGCGCCAAACCCGCGTTGCCTCACACCTGAGTCTTCTTTCATATAAACCACACTCACCACCAGTGAGTGCCGGGTCCACAAGATAAATACAAGACAAGCTTTCTAAATTTTATATATTTATTAACCTCTAAATAGGTCGGTATTAACATCTAACACATGCAGTTCAGAACAGATATGCAGATATATGCAAGCATTAACAGTTACTAGTTACAAGATACAGTGCAATGAAATAAAAGGGACTAAAATTGAAATAGTTACTTTACCACGCATCTCCTTGATGTGGCTCTATAATCCAACACTCACACATGCTCTGTCATGTGTGAATAACCCTGTGGAGGCTTCTTGGCATGTGGCATTAACTCCTAGCATGTGACATCACAGTATATTCCAGCCTGCATGCTCTCATCACAGTCTCTCAGTAAACTCTTGTAGTCTCAACCCAATCTCCTTAGCATAATCTCCTCCCACAGACCTCTTACCTCATCTTTTATACCCTTTATGCCACCTCCCAGAATGAGGTCATCGGCAGCAGCAAGTCTGATTGAATAATGCACTCAAGTCCAGATTCTTTGTATTGAGCTGAGACCAAGTGGAATGATACAATGTTATCAACCATATCTAATCTACCAGTGCAGACTGGACAATGCATGTTTTTGTTTGATCCCTCAGGGCTGTGTAGGAATACAATGGAGCCCTGATGGGATGGATACAAAGCCCCATTGTTACGATGTTGCTACTACTGCCAATATACACCTAGGCTTATAGCTGCGCACATTATGAACAAATGCAGGTAAGAAGGGACATACTATACCCAGAGATCAAAATACATCTCTGAGTTATAGCCATATTTAAGCAGAATCATCACACCTCCCCCTTTAGATGGGGCTTGCAGGGAAGTAGGGGCCTACGCCCCTCTTCTGAAAGCACCTCCACCTCCAGCTTCTCAGGCTCTGGCCCCAAGGCTTCCTCACCTCCCCCCGGGGTCCCAGCAGACTCAGGCCTTGTCAGACTCCGAGGGTGGTTGAGCGCCATGCGCCTTCAATATGTCCAGACTAGGGGCAGCTTGGACAGCATCTCTGAACTCTTGGCTGGAGTGAGACAAAAGAGAGGTGCATGTTACATAGCTGCCGGACCCTTCTGGCTCTCTAGTCTGACTAGGGACACTTCTAAGGCTCAGGCCCTGATCCACGTACACTTGGCTACCTCCTGCCTGTTCTGGGTCTGCTTTCTGAGTGCGGGCATCCCGTAGCTTTACACTCATGACCCCAGGTCTTTGGGATACCAGTTCAGAGACCCCATCCCGGCGGTCTCTCAGGGTCTCTCTCACACTAGCCGCTAGTTGGGAGAGTTCTAGGGGATTCTGCACCTCCCACTTTGCTTCCAAACCTAGGGGCACCTCTGGTTCTGGCACAGGTATGTTTGGACCCTGTTCCTCCTGTACTTGGGTGGATGATGGTGAAACCTTGGGCAAATGACTGAGATCATGCTTTCCCAAACCATCCCCCCACAATACATTGACAGGTAATACATTGGACATACCCTCTTCTTGGCTCACACCTCCAGTACCCCCTGCCATCTGCACTTGGGCCATGGGCACTCCTGGAATAGAACTGGACCGAAGAGACAGGAGACGGGTATGTCTCATACCGGCCGGACTCCTCCGGCTTCAAGGGAGTGAGGCTAGTCATGGCGGTCTCAGCACCGACTCCAGGTGGTGTAGGCAACGGTTCAAGGGTCGGAACGCCCCCCACCCTTGTAGCACTCTGGCTGCGGACCGCACTACCAGCAGTCCGTCCCTCACCTGGATCGGCCATGAGATCCCCATAGCCTACCTGACTACCTGGCACATGGTCAGCAGTTGGGTGCTTATCGGATGCACTGGGCGAAATAGTAGAAGTCGCTTCCAGTGACTCAGAAGAGCTACCCTGTACACTTTCACAACAAGCATTGGCAATTACATTGACAGAACCTTCATTAGCAATTGTTAATTCACACCGGGCCTCAATGAGATTTGCGGTAGACATATTAACAAGCTGGGAGGGCGACGCCCCCGCAGATGTGGGTGTGTCTACAGACAAGGTCTCACTAGCTCCTAGCACGGGAGTGAACAAAGCATGAATAACATTTTTGCTGAGCTGGGTTGCAGGAAGCTCATTGGCATCTTCCCTGCTCTCAGCTGAAGGCAACTCATTAGCATTTACATTGACTGCCATGGGAAGTATCTCAGAGAGGGGGTTACGGGCCCTCTCTGCAGATATGACAGACACCTTATCAGCATTAATCATAGACAGTTTATCACAATAAATTGGGTTGCTCCCCACCCCATATTGGGACATCATAGGTCCTAAATCAGTTCCCAACAGTACATTAGCAGGCAAATCAGTCAATAGTCCCACAGTCCGCATTCCTTTTCCTACTCCCCAGTCCAGATACACAGATGGGCCACCTGCTGTGGCTTGGGAAGCATGGAAGTTCTCAGGGCGGTTGGGGCACTCCTCCTTGAAATGTCCTGTCTGGTTACAGGCATGGCCCCGCTGCACCTCCCCTTGGGGTTTGGGGAAGGTCACTAGGGTGCCCAGAGTTCTTGGGACAGGGAAGGGACCACCCGGGGCATAGTTTGTCTCACCCGACCTGACGACAGACGGCTGTGGTGACCTCCGGCCTGGCTTCTCCTTCCAACTTGAGGGTCTGTGCAGGGTTGTTGGAGTTTGTGCAGGGGCGGTTTGTGCCCGCTGGGAGAGATCCATTCTTTTGAGCTCAAGCTGATACTGCCGTTCGCGTTCTGCTGCCTCACGAACAGCCTGCCATTCTGCTGCCTCACGATCAGCCTGCCGTTCTTGTTCTACAGCTTCCAGAAAACGGTCCAACACCTGCAGGTATGTGTTAGGGTCACTGGTGCCTACTTGCTGTAGGGCCATTTGCCAGTATGAAACCATTCCCCCTACAAGGCTGGGGTTACTGGTCTCTCCTGGTGAAGTAATCCTTGGGACCGGGCTGCTTGCTGCACTTCCTGGCCTAGCCCCAAAATCAGGACTCTGCTCGATTCTCTGCATGGCTGTGGCTGCCTCCATTTCAGCCATACGCTCAGGATCTCCAAAAGCTTGGTTCAGCAATTCTTGAGCTCTGCTTCTGAGCCCACTAGCCATCCACTGGTATTTGCCAAATAAAAGATAGGATAGAATACAAAGAGTAAGGGAGGGGAACAGCACTGTATCAAACTTTCACTGTATCTTAATGCTTGCTTTAATACCGAGCTTGTCTCATAGGATTACCATAATCCCCAGCATGTGAGTGATAAAGGTCACCAACACACGCCGTTTATCCTAAGATCCCACTACGCTGCCACCAATGTGAAAGATCCTCAGTGCGCCAAACCCACGTTGGCTCACACCTGAGTCTTCTTTCATATAAACCACACTCACCGCCAGTGAGTGCCGGGTCCACAAGATAAATACAAGACAAGCTTTCTAAATTTTATATATTTATTAACCCCTAAATGGGTCGGTATTAACATCTAACACATGCAGTTCAGAACAGATATGCAGATATATGCAAGCATTAACAGTTACTAGTTACAAGATACAGTGCAATGAAAGGGACTAAAATTGAAATAGTTACTTTACCACGCATCTCCTTGATGTGGCTCTATAATCCAACACTCACACATGCTCTGTCATGTGTGAATAACCCAGTGGAGGCTTCTTGGCATGTGGCATTAACTCCTAGCATGTGGCATCACAGTATATTCCAGCCTGCATGCTCTCATCACAGTCTCTCAGTAAACTCTTGTAGTCTCAGCCCAATCTCCTTAGCATAATCTCCTCCCACAGACCTCTTACCTCATCTTTTATACCCTTTATGCCACCTCCCAGAATGAGGTCATCGGCAGCAGCAAGTCTGATTGAATAATGCACTCAAGTCCAGATTCTTTGTATTGAGCTGAGACCAAGTGGAATGATACAATGTTATCAACCATATCTAATCTACCAGTGCAGACTGGACAATGCATGTTTTTGTTTGATCCCTCAGGGCTGTGTAGGAATACAATGGAGCCCTGCTGGGATGGATACAAAGCCCCATTGTTGCGATGTTGCTACTACTGCCAATATACACCTAGGCTTATAGCTGCGCACATTATGAACAAATGCAGGTAAGAAGGGAGATACTATACCCAGAGATCAAAATACATCTCTGAGTTATAGCCATATTTAAGCAGAATCATCACAACGCTGTCCAAGCTGACCGCAGTCTGGGCGCATTGAAGGAGCGTGCTGATCAACCTCCCTTGGAGTCGGACAAGGACCGCGTGTACTGGGAGCAAGGGAGGTTGTACCGGGAAACGATCCCCACAAAGGGAAAAGAAAGTCGGCTCAGGGAGAAACATTTGGTGGTACCCCAACCCTACCGGGTGGAGTTGTTGCGGATTGCTCATGATATTCCACTGGCAGGCCACCTGGGGATCGCTAAGACCAAGGCTCGCCTCAGCCACTTATTCTACTGGCCTAAAATGGGGACAGATGTAGCTAAATACTGCCGTTCTTGTGACACTTGTCAGAGGATGGGCAAGGCGGGGCATGGCTCAAAAGCCCCAATGATCCCTATGCCCATCATAACCGAACCTTTCCAGCGGGTGGCTGTGGATCTCATTGGACCCCTGTCCATTCCCAGTCGCACCGGGAAACGTTTCATATTAACGGCAGTAGACTACGCTACTAGGTACCCGGAAGCTGTTGCTCTGTCTTCCACCTGGACTGATGTAGTGGCCAAGGCTCTGGTAGGCATCTTCTCCCGTGTTGGATTTCCCAGAGAGATGCTCACAGACCAAGGTACCCAGTTCAGGTCTGCCTTGATGCAAGGCCTGTGTAAGGTAACAGAGGTGCAACATCTGGTGTCCAGCCCGTATCACCCACAGACCAATGGCCTGTGTGAACGGTTCAATGGCACCCTGAAGCAGATGCTCAGGATGTTAGTCGAGTCCCACGGGCGCGACTGGGAGCCTTATCTCCCGCACCTGCTGTTCACGTACTGGGAGGTGCCTCAAGCCTCAAGAGCTCAAAGGGTTCTCCCTCTTTGAGCTCTTGTACGGGAGACGTGTACGTGGGCCCCTAACTCTTGTGAAAGAGTCCTGGGAAGGAGAAACGGCCATCCCAGGTGTGCCAGTCGTGGAGTATGTCCTGCGATTCCATGACCAAATGCAGGCTATGGCGCAGCTGGTACATGACAACATGGCCCAGGCTCAGGCCGACCAGAAGCGCTGGTATGATCAGAATGCCCGTGAGAGAACATACCAGCCGGGGCAGAAAGTATGGGTCCTAGTCCCTGAGCCCCAGGACAAGCTTCAGGCGAAATGGACCGGTCCATACGTCGTTCACCAGCAGGTCAACAGCGTCAGCTGCCTGGTCACTGTTGATCCAGGCCGGAACAGGCATAAGGTCTTCCATGTCAACATGATGAAGGATCATCATGACCGGGAAGCTAGTGCCTTTCCGGTATGCAGTCTGCTAGAGGAGGGGGAAGAAGAAGACCTTGTTGACTTGCTTGCCCATTTTCAGGAGGATGGGTCCAACAAGAAGGCACAGGTGAACCCCCTGCTGGCTGAGGCCCAGCTGTCCCAGCTGGATGGAGTTTTGCACTCCCTACCTGGTCTGTTCTCCGCGAAGCCCGGGAGGACTGACCAGGCCATTCACCATGTGGATACCGGGAATCATGCCCCTATCCGGCGGTCGCCATATCGCGTCTCCTCGGAGGTACAGGTCCAGATGCGCAAGGAGATTGACGAGATGCTGGAACTGGGGGTGATTCAGCCCTCTCACAGTGCATGGGCTTCACCTGTGGTTCTTGTGCCCAAAAAGGACCGGACCACCCGGTTCTGTGTAGATTACAGGGAACTTAATGCGGTTACAGTCGATGACGCGTACCTCATGCCGCGCATCGACGACCTGCTTGACCGGTTAGGTAAGGCCCAGTACTTGTCCATCATGGACTTGAGTCGGGGATACTGGCAGATCCCCCTGTCCCCTCAGGCACAGGAGCAATCGGCCTTTATCACCCCTTTCGGACTGTACGAGTCCACTGTCATGCCATTCGGCATGAAGAATGCCCCTGCCACTTTCCAGCGGATGGTCAACTCCCTGCTGACGGGATGCGAAGGGTTTGCCACTGCGTACCTGGATGACATTGCCGTCTTCAGCTCCACTTGGGAGGAACACCTACAGCACCTGGCGCAGGTGCTGAGGCGGATCCACAGTGCGGGCTTGACCATCAAACCAGAAAAGTGTCAGCTGGGCATGCGCGAGGTCCAATACCTGGGACACCGGGTAGGTGGGGGAACCCTGAAACCAGAACATGAAAAGCTGGATGTAATCACGTCCTGGCCAACCCCCCGGACCAAGCGACAGGTGATGTCTTTCCTGGGTACGGCAGGGTACTATAGGAAGTTCGTGCCGAACTATAGTGCTCTGGCTGCCCCCTTGACGGACCTCACCAAGAAGAAGTTGCCGCAAACTGTCCATTGGACGGATGCTTGCGAGCGCTCCTTCCAGGCCCTGAAAGGGCCCTGGTGAACGCACCTGTACTTCAGGCGTACGATGAGTCACATCCGCTTGTGCTACAGACAGATGCCAGCACCTACGGACTCGGTGCCATACTGAGCCAGCTTGACTCAGCGGGGCAAGAGCACCCGATGCAGTACCTCAGCCGGAAGCTTCTGCCGCGGGAGGTGGCCTATGCCACAGTGGAGAAGGAATGCCTAGCAATTGTTTGGGCCTTGCAGCATCTGCAGCCTTACTTGTATGGGCGCCACTTCACCGTGGTGACGGATCACAACCCTCTGATCTGGATCAAACGTGTTGCAGGTCAGAATGGACGGTTGTTACGTTGGAGCCTGGTGCTGCAGCAATACAACTATGACATCCGGCACAAGCCTGGCCAGGCCCATGGCAATGCCGATGGCCTGTCCCGGTGAGGTGAGGCTGCGGAGGTGCGGGTGGAAGAGGAACGGAGGCTCCTTCTTCCCCCAGACATGCTCTAAAAGGGGGAGGTGTGATGAACCGACCCTCAGTTTTGTATCTTTCTTGGAAGTGTGTTTTTACTTGCTCATGTCAGTCCTCCCCCCACTTGGAATGTGGTGCTTAAGTGAGGTTACACCGCTGGACACTATGTCTCACTGGTTTTCATCCCTGGCTGGGGGGAGGTGAAGGGTGGGGCTGAAGTGGGTCTGACACTGAGGTAGAGTGAGTTTTCTTTTGTTTCTGGGAGTCTTTTGTGTGGAGTCTGGAAGAGAGACAGCTAGGAGCAAGCTGTGCTCAGGTATTACTCTATATTTTACTCCCTTTTTTTATGTGCTGTATCATTGCTCTTTTGCTTGTATGTTTATGCTTGATCATATTAATATTGTATATTTCTGTATATGCTATTAATTAGTACCGACCCACTAGGGTTATTAAATATATAAAATTTATACAGCTCGTTTCATTCTATCCTATGACCCGGTCTACTCACGGTGTGTGAGTGGGAGGTTAAGAAAGAAGGTTGATCGCAGGTACGTCAAGAGGCTTGGCAAGGCGATATTCTTCACAGATGGCCACTCGTTTTTCTTTACTTAGCTGCTGTTTTCTTGCCATAATACAAATTCTAACACTCCATTCAGTAGGACTATCAGCTGTGTATCCACTTGACTTCTCAACAACACAACTGATGGTCCCAACCCCATTTGTAAGGCAAGAAATCCCACTTATTAAACCTGACAGGGCACACCTGTGAAGTGAAAACCATTTCAGGTGACTACCTCTTGAAGCTCATCAAGAGAATGCCAAGAGTGTGCAAAGCAGTAATCAAAGCAAAAGGTGGCTACTTTGAAGAACCTAGAATATAAGACATATTTTCAGTTGTTTCACATTTTTTTGTTAAGTATATAATTCCACATGTGTTAATTCATAGTTTGGATGCCTTCAGTGTGAATCTACATTTTTTATAGTCATGAAAATACAGAAAACTCTTGGAATGAGAAGGTGTGTCCAAACTTTTGGTCTGTACTGTTATATATATATATATATATATATATATATATTATGGCCCTATTATACATATAATAGGGCAATAGTGACATTTTGTTGGCGGTAACTTATTAATAAACATCTGTAGGGTCAAATGCTTACTATGCCCCTTTCTTTAAGGGATGTGGTTTCTAAAATTGTGTCACTTAATGGGAGTTTCCACTGTTCTGGTATCTCAGTGGTTCGGTAAATGCATCATGGTGCCCGAAAATGACATGGGATGCATTTTCTGTTTTAACTCCTTGTGAATGTGTAAATTTTAGGGCTAAACATATTACTGAAAAAAAAAATCTAAATTTCACCTCTGCTTTAATACCCATAAAACACTTAAAGGGCTAACAAACTTCCTAAATGTTTGATATGTCTATTCTTTGTCACATTGTAAAGCCAAATACTGTCCATGTTCCCTCTGAATTGTAAAGTGCTGCAGAATATGCTTGGTGTTATATAAATAAAATTTAAGGGGTGCAATTTTGAAAATTAGGTGAACTATGGGGGGGGGGGGGTTAAATGGTTCAATATAAATAGGCCTTTAAAATCCCTGTCAGAACGGTGTTCCCTGAAAATCAGGTTTGGGAAATATTCTTACAAACTTGAAAAATTACTGTAAGACCTGTAAGCCTTCTAATGTCCAAAATAAATGTAAGGATGATGAAAGGATGATGCCAATATAAAGCAGCAATATGGTAAAGATTTATTAACTAATTTCGGTGGTATGGCTGTCTGAAAAGTAGAGCATTTTGGTGGAGATAAAAGTCCTGCATGGAGGACTTTTCTCTCTGCCGATTTCAGTATAAAAATGGCAGACATCTGGCGAACCCCAACATAGTCTACAGTATATTGGTCCGTGGGTAATCATTGTTTTAGCGGTCCGGTTCTCCGTCGTTTGGGTCCCTCAGCAAACCCAAACGACGCAGACTTGTGTGGATGAATCTCAGGCTAGGTTCACATCTGTGAAGTGCAAAGTAAGGCTAAGGCCCCTGGTAGCGAGCCGCAGCCAAAAAGCACTGTGGGGAAATGCATCGCGGTTTTTCCCACTTTTCCTCTGCAGACTTTCTGCTTCCATTATACCTGTATGGAAACCTCCAGCGTTTCCATAGGTATAACTGACATGCTGCGATTTGCAAAAACACAAGCATTTTTTTTAAATCGCAGCATTTCTGCTGCGGATTATTTTCTGCAATGTGTGGATGGGATTAGCCAGAATCCCCATCCACTTTGCAGTTAATGTAAAATACCGCAGCCAAATCGTGACGTTTGAGCTTCCTGGGGCCCCAACCTAGAGGTGCAGCATGTGCCCAAAGCAAACAATTAGGCTGCTATTTTCTAATGGAGCTGCCATGGACAAGTTCTTTTAGATTTCCTTTTAACTTTGATTAATATGTTTCATTTACATATTCTTTGTTACACTCTATGGTTCTAGACCATAAAACCTCCTTAGGATATCTGTGTTGACCTTTCAAATTGCTGAATTTCTCCAAGGAGAATCCTATAAGTACATAACTATATAGTTCTCCTTTTAGGATCAGATCTGGATATGACCCTTTATGTACAAAACTTGTAAACAACATACATCCCACTCCTTTTCTTTCATTACGAAAACCCTGGCTAAAATGTCATGAGGCTAAATGTCTCCGGTTTAGTATTATCGGATGCCATAGGGTTAGAAATTTTATGTATTTTACTTCTAACTTCAGTAAAGCTAATAGTGGGATATACTTTGGAATTTCTTTAATCTCAGTCAAATGAAAATTTTTTAAAATGTATTATAGTAGAATGAACCATAAAATATTTACTGATTTTTCATATTATTATTAGTTAAAAGCTTCAAGTAGTCTGGATCCAAAATATTGCTATTGCTACATTTATATTATACACATGTGAAAGGTGTCATTTTCTTTCCAATACAGAGCAGTACATGGACATTACAGCAGCTGCAGCAGCAGCACACAGAATAGTTGTTCAGCATTTATCAGGCTGTGTTACATTATGCTTCTTAAGCGCTGGAGGACTTGCTATTTGTCTCAGATTGATTACTAGCTGGCAGCAGCCTCCCATCCCCTTTCCATAGACTTCTTCTTTCTTGTATTCACCTGTACTGTTCATTACTGTACATTTATTTTACAATTGGAAGTACACCATAACCCCTTAAGGGCACGGCCTCATTTTTCAAATCTGACATGTCACTTTAGGGTGTGTTCACACAGCGGAATTTTCACCACGGTCTGCTGCAACGGGATGCCGATGCAGTGCATCAGCATTCAGTCGCGGCATCCCGCTCAGGATTAGGCCCGGATGAATGGGCCTAATCAGGACCGCGTCTAGAGCCGCGGACACCACGGGCAGAATCCGCGGCCAGATAGAGCAGGATGCTTCTTTTCGTCATTGTTTTCAATGGGAGGCGGATTTGGGAGGAATCTGTTCCAGATTCGGGGTCAGAATCCGCCCCCAAATCCGCGGCAAATTCCTCTGTGTGAACACACCCTTACACTGTATTAACTTTGGAGTGCTTTAACATATCAAAGTGATTCTGAGATTGTGTTCTCATGACACGTTGTACTTTGTGTTTGTGGTAAATTTTGATCGATATGTTTTTTGTTTTAGCAATGAAAAAATAGGAAATTTGGTAAACTTTGAAATTACTTGCCTTTCATATAGTCATACTACACAAATGACGGGGCTCGTGGTGGAGGTCCCATCCTGCTTTTGGTAATGTGAATGCTGGTGATTATCATTTGGGTATCACGTGGGATGTTTGTGATCACTTACTCTCTATATTTGTTGCATTTCTAATGCTGACTGCATAAGCAGACCTTTATTCTTTTTGGTGACTATGTTTGGCAGTCTCTTATACATTACCTTGCTCTGATTGACTGTGTTACATTATATGTATATTACATTAGTATGCAACATATATTTATATATATATATATATTATGTTTTTATAGCTACTTGTATTGTGTGTACCATTTTTGATACAGAAATTAATTGCAGCCATACCTCCGGGTTGGGTAGGACCTCTACCATGATTACTGTATTGTTTTTATGTAACATTGTTTTTAGTGTCATTTTTGTTCTCTGAATAAAATATTTATATTTATGCCAATGGTTTTTGTTTATTTTTGTTCAGCATATCCATATAGGTTATATATATACTACTCAAATGACTTCATAAATATAATTTACCACATCTGTGCTTTATATTGGCGGCAAACTTTATTCACTCTTTATTTTTTTTTCGGACATTATAAGGCTTACAACTCAAACAGCAATTTTCCAAAACCCATTTTTCAAAGGACCAGTTCAGTTTCAAAGCAAATGGTCCTAGCCCCAAATTTTTCATCTTCACAAGGGGTTGAAGGAGAAATTGTACCCCACATTTTGTTACACAATTTTTCCTGAACAGGACAATACCCCATAAGTGCTGGTACACTGATGTACGGGCACATGGCAGCGCTTGCAACAAAAAGAGCATTAATTGGCTTTTGGAGGACAGATTTTGCTGGAATAATTTAAGGTACCATGTCCTATTGAAGAGTCCCTTAGGTGCCAGAACAGTGGAAAACCCAAAAATGTGACCCCATTTTGGAAACTACACCCCTCAAGGAAATTATTAAGTATAATGAGTACTTAGACCTTACATGTGTTCCACAGAATTGGACTGTGAAAATGGAAAACAACATTTTTTTTCTTATAAAATGTTGCATTAACTCCAATTTTTTCATTTCCACAAGGGGTTAAAGGAGAAAATGTACTCCACAATTTAAGCAATTTCTCCCAACTATGGGAATGCTCCACATGTGGATGTAAACTGCTGTATGGGCACACAGTAGAGTACAGAACAGAAGGAAAGTTATTAAGCTTTTGGAGGGAAGATTTTGCTGGAATCAAGAATCAGGCACAATGTCGCATTTTCAGAGCCCCTGAAGTGCCAGAATGGTAGAAACCCCCAAGTGATCCCATTTTGGAAACTAGACCCCTCGACAAATGTATCTTAGGGTATAGTGAGTATTTTGATCCCACATGTATTTTATAGAATTGAGCAGTAAATTTGAAACATGACATATTTTTCAATACAATGTTGCTTTAACCCCTTCCCGACATCCACCATAATAGTACAGTTAATGTCACTGTACATAGCTACTGTACAGCAGAGACCCAGTGCTAATGCCCACGATCAGTGTTCACTCTGATCGCGGGCATTGCAGGCCGGGACCCCCCCACCCACACACATAAAAAAATGGCCTCTGGGGCCAGTTATCGTTGCAGACTGGCTCCCATACGGTAATATCGCGTGAGCCAACCTGTTCCGACATCCGGAAGCCTTCTGAAGGCTCCCAGGCTTTTCATAGCAATATTGGGGCTAGTCTAAGACCAGCCTCTATAGCAGTGATGGATAACCTTGGTGGTGTGTCACTTCGAGAAAAATCCATAATTTTGTGATATTTGTAGCTCTAATAGCAAAAAGTTATATTATTAATATATGTACTGTATTTATTAATAAAGCAAAAACAAATAATTATTTACCTTACCGCTCAGTGACTTTTTGTTGCTGAATTTCATTTGCTAAATCCTCAATTAAAGGTTGGTATTTTGTACACTAACTTTATCTGTCAGTCAGTTTCTTTTATTGGTTTTAATACTATTTAAAGAGAATCTGTCAGGGCAATTTGGGACACTAAACCACCCACACGTCCATATGGACCTGGGGTTTAGTGTCCCAAATCACCCTGTTATAACGCAATCCATGGCCGCATTAAAAATAAAAAAGCTTTATACTCCCCCTGCCGCTGTACTCCCCGCGCCTGCACAGTTCTTCAATGAAGCTAAAGGAGTACTCCTTTGCTGCAGTGTGCATGCCCTGCAATTACGCAGTGAAGCCGGGGTGTCCATCTTTGGCTTCACTGAAGAACAGCGCAGGTGCCGGGAGGCGTGCCAACGAAGAATCTCATGAATAAGCCGGACCTTCTCGCCAAACAGTGTCGATCGGACCCTTCTCTAGGTAAGTATAAAGGTTTTTTATTTTTAATATGCCGGTGCATTGCATTACAACAGGGCGATCTGGGACAATAAAGCCCAGGTCTATAAGGACCTGTGGGTGGTTTAGTGTCCCAGATTGACCTGACAGATTCCCTTTAAGTAGAATTTACTTACTACTCTTCCCCAGAATTGCTGAGCAGTACCTATGTTGGGGTACAGTGGCAGCACAGTGAGGTCTTGGCAGGGTTAATTGTCTCTGATAGGGTGTTCTCTTCCCCCAGTATTGCTGAGCGGTAACTGTGTTGGGGTACAGTGGTAGCACAGTGAGGTCCTTGATGGGGTGTTCTCTTCCCCCAGTATTGCTGAGAGGTAACTGTGGTTGGTACACTGGCAGCAGGGTGAGATTTTGGTAGCTGCTTTAATGGCTGGGGTGTAAGGAGCACACACGCCTGAGATGACTCTCCTATCCCCCTGTAGTCACTGGAATGGACGTTGGTTCAACCGTCTGCCGCTGACAGGGCAACTGTGAGACACAGTTCTAGTGTTCCCAGCTGTCTGGGTGCAAGTCTGCATTAAATTTAGTTCTGGTTTCACTGCCTAACACCCTAAAACCCTAACAACCAACTTCTCTAACGGCGGAAAGATGGATGCTGTTCGCGCAGTGCTCTGACTATGAAGCAGGAGAGATGCGCGGGAAGCAGGGGAGTTGCCCCGCCTGTGGATGCTGTCAGCTTGCTGCGTGTCAGCAAAAACGTCTCAGCGTGTCACCTCTGACACGTGTGTCATAGGTTAGCCATTAGAGCTCTATAGTTGTATTGCAGTCTATGGAACTTGCAATCAAATGATTGCAGGTTCAAGAACCCTACGGGGGCTAATAAAATAGTACAAAAAAGAGTTCAAATCACCTCCAATTCCCTAGAAAACATATAAAAGTAAAATATTACTGTGAAACACTTTAAAAATATTTATCACATACGGTAAATGCTGTTGCGGGGGAAAAAAAAAATTAAAAGTGCCAAACCGCCATTTTTTCAAGGTTTCGTTTCTAATAAAAATCTGAATAAAGTGATCATAGCAATAGACATTCCCCAAAATGGTATAACTAAAAAGTACACCTGGTCCTGCAAATAAAGACGCCCTATGTATCCCCATACATGGAAATATAAAAAAGTTTTTTTTTCAAAGTTTTAGATTTTTTGGCGTTAAAATGTAAATGAAACCGTATAAATTTGGTATCCCCGGAATTGTACCGAAACATAGAATACAGGTGACATGTTATTTTGGCTGCAGAGTGAATGCCATAAAAATGAAGCCCGTAAGAAAGTCGCACAAATGCACTTTTTCTTCAAATCCACCCCATTCTGAATTTTTTTCCAGCTTCCCAGTACATTGTACAGAATAATAAATGGTAGCACCATGAAGAACAATTTATCCCGCAAACGTTAAGCCCTCATATGGCTCTGTGAATGGAAAAATAAAAAAGTTATCTGGTTTGGAAGGCAGGGAGTCAAAAATGAAAATCGAAAAATGTCACCTGCAGGAAGGGGTTAATCTCAATTTTTAAATTTCCACAAGGGGAAAAATTTGTTAAGCAGTTTCTCCCAACTACAGAAATGCCCACTTGTGGATGTAAACTGCACACGGCGGGACTCTGAAAGATACTGTTAGTTTATAATGCCCACCACGGCCACTGATATTGCAGCAATGGCTTGTACTGGGGTACGCATCGATATCCCCCAGCCTACATGAGAGGATTGTCTACTGTTATGGACAACAGCAATCCTCGCTTGGCCACCTAATTCTTCACCTTACTATTATGGTGATTTGTGTTAAGCCCTTGGTGGCCGCGCTGTAATAGTGTGGCGTGTGTCATTAAGGGGTTATTCAGGGAAATAAAAAGCTTAGCAGTGTATTCCCTGTACTCGATAAGCTTATTTACTAACATATTTGGTACCAGCACTCCACCCATTCGGTCCGGGTGTTTTTAATTAGCAGAAGACTGCAGAAGGGATCACTTCTTTTATATAGATCACATAGTAAGGTGAACTTTAAGTTCACATGGTTCAGTAGCTTTATTGGGTATGTTGCTGCATAGTGACCACCACTATAGCACAACTCTACTGGGGAGAGCGACCTAGCAGGCCAACAGCACCCCAGCTGTCAAGCTAAGTTCCTCGGCTTTGGGCCACAACATTCCACAGCCACAGCATTGGCAGCCACCATGCCTGTGGAATGGTATGGTCCAAGGCTGGGGAACTTGGTCTGCTAGGTTGCTCTTCCCAGTAGAGCTGTGGTCACCATGCTGCAACGCACATGTAGGGGCTCACAATACAGAGGTCACCATGAAGTGACTAGTGGGCTTATTTACCTTGAACAAAATGTATGCTAAAACTTAGTTTGTGTAGATTTTTCTGAGAAGCATAGATAAATGCATAATACTGGGATATGTGGTTCATGTTTTTTATCCTAAAATGTTACAGGCTCTACTCCTACTTGTACATACAGTTCAGTGGGGTTGGTCATGTGACAGAGTTGGAGCATCAACAGGGGAGGCAGAGGAACAAGACTTCCATCCCCCCATGGTGTTATGCAAACCTAAGAATGTGGGCGATGGAGGACCTGCATGTACACATTTAAAAAAAAATAAGTTGTTGGAATCGAATGAAACTTTCTATGTGTTAATGTAATGGTGAAATAAGTAAGTGATTACATGTATAATGTGATGTCATAGCAACCCCTCAAAATTACCCCATTTTAGAAACTGTACCCCTCAAATTATTAAAAACGTATATTTTGAGCACACAAGTTTTATTCAGCCACGAAATTGAAAAAATGACTTATTCTATCTATACAGTCATATGAAAAAGTTTGGGCACCCCTATTAATCTTAATCATTTTTAGTTCTAAATATTTGGGTGTTTGGAACAGCCATTTCAATTTGATATATCTAATAACTGATGGACACAGTAATATTTCAGGATTGAAATGAGGTTTATTGTACTAACAGAAAATGTGCAATATGCATTAAACCAAAATTTGACCGGTGCAAAAGTATGGGCACCTCAACAGAAAAGTGACATTAATATTTAGTAGAACCTCCTTTGCAAAAATAACAGTCTCTAGTCGCTTCCTGTAGCTTTTAATCAGTTCCTGGATCCTGGATGAAGGTATTTTGACCATTCCTCTTTACAAAACAATTCCAGTTCAGTTAAGTTTGATGGTCGCCGAGCATGGACAGCCCGCTTCAAATTATCCCACAGATGTTCAATGATATTCAGGTCTGGGGACTGGGATGGCCATTCCAGAACATTGTAATTGTTCCTCTGCATGAATGCCTGAGTAGATTTGGAGCTGTGTTTTGGATCATTGTCTTGCTGAAATATCCATCCCCGGCGTAACCAAATTCGTCACTGATTCTTGTACATTATTCTCAAGAATCTGCTGATACTGAGTTGAATCCATGCGACCCTCAACTTTAACAAGATTCCCGGTGCCGGCATTGGCCACACAGCCCCAAAGCATGATGGAACCTCCACCAAATTTTACAGTGGGTAGCAAGTGTTTTTCTTGGAATGCTGTGTTTTTGACGCCATGCATAACGCCTTTTTGTATGACCAAACAACTCAATCTTTGTTTCATCAGTCCACAGGACCTTCTTCCAAAATGAAGCTGGCTTGTCCAAATGTGCTTTTGCATACCTCAGGCGATTCTTTGTGGCGTGCTTTCAGAAACGGCCTTTCGCATCACTCTCCCATACAGCTTCTCCTTGTGCAAAGTGTGCTGTATTGTTGACCGATGCACAGTGACACCATCTGCAGCAAGATGATGCTGCAGCTCTTTGGAGGTGGTCTGTGGATTGTCCTTGACTGTTCTCACCATTCTTCTTCTCTGCCTTTCTGATATTTTTCTTGGCCTGCCATTTCTGGGCTTAACAAGAACTGTCCCTGTGGTCTTCCATTTCCTTACTATGTTCCTCACAGTGGAAACTGACAGGTTAAATCTCTGAGACAACTTTTTGTATCCTTCCCCTGAACAAGTATGTTGAACAACTTGTTTTCAGATCATTTGAGAGTTGTTTTGAGGAGCCCATGATGCCACTCTTCAGAGGAGATTCAAATAGGAGAACAACTTGCAATTGGCCACCTTAAATACCTTTCTCATGATTGGATACACCTGGCTATGAAGTTCAAAGCTCAGTGAGGTTACAAAACCAATTTTGTGCTTCAGTAAGTCAGTAAAAAGTAGTTAGGAGTATTCAAATCAATAAAATGATAAGGGTACCCAAATTTTTGCACCGGTCAAATTTTGGTTTAATGCATATTGCACATTTCTGTTAGTACAAAAACCCATCAATCCTGAAATATTACTGGCCATCAGTTATTACATATATCAAATTGATATGGCTGTTGCAAACACCCAAATATTTAGAACTAAAAATGATTAAGATTATAGGGGTGCCCAAACTTTTTCATATGACTGTATGTAGTTTTGGATCAATTGTTTCCCGTTTCACAGGAAATAACATACCCATTTTGTTACACAATTTTTCCTGAGTGTGGCAATAACCTATTTGTGGTCAAGAAAGGGCATATGGGAAGGCACTACAGAAGTCGTATATGCAGAGCTCCTGACGTACCAGTACAGTTGAGACCCCCTAAAAACTACACCCCTTACAGCATTTCCAAAGGTAATGCACAGCACATGGTGGAGAATGAGAATTACAATGTTCTATACATGTACACCATTTTAGTAAAAATTCGGTATAAAATTCCAGCGTCCAAAATTGAATTGAATAAAATATAACCTTTAATCCATAATAGTAAAACCACGAAATGACAACTTCAAGGATTGGCTTGGTGGTTTGTTGCAGCCTTTGGTGTTGAGAATTCCTGGTTATATCAAGGACAGTAAAGAAATATGAAATAAATTCAATAATTTTCCTTGGAATGAAAATCTAATTTGGCTGACATGTGATGTCAGCGCTTTGTATTCTTGTATTCCTCATGAAGCTGCCATTTCAGCCTTGGCCCATCATTTATATAAATATAGTTTGTATTCAGCAGAACTGTGTGAATACTTAATCTCAGTCACGCAGTTTCTCTTATAACATAATTATTTTATGTCTGATTCTATTTTTTACTTGCAGATCTGTGGAGCTCATATGGGGGAGGAATCTTACATTTTTTCTGTTGATAATCCTTTTTCATGTTCTTTGTATTGGTATGGGTGCTACATCGACGATATATTAATTGTTTGGTGCGGTGATGTAGCACCCATACCAAAATTCATTGATCATATTAACACTAATGGTTGTAATCTACAGTTTACATATAATGTGGATAGGGAATCAGTTTGTTTTTTGGACATATTGCTAACAGGCAACATGGAGTTAAAAAAAAGTGGTTACCTCTCATTACAGGAAGCCCACAGCAGGCATTTTATTGGCGCAAAGTAACCACCCCCAGCATACTCTTAAATCAATCCCTATAGGGGAGCTAATAAGAACAAAACAGGCTTGTTCTTTAGATTTGGACTATCAGGCTCAGAGCTATCAGACTCAGTGACCCCCAATGGTCACTAGACAGGGCTAAATAAATTGCAGATAATAGGGATCGTCTGTCCCTTTTGGACACTCGTAAAAATTCTAAAAATACTGATCTTCACTCTAAAAATATTACTTTTTCTACAGCATATAGTTTACAATATAGTGAGATAGTACGCATCATTCAAAGAAATTTACCTATTTTACGGGCAGACCCTATTGTAAATCAAATTTTGGATACGGGAGTTAGATATGTTGCACGAAGAGGACGTTCCTTGAGGGATATTTTATCCCCTAGTTTTTTTGATTCTAAGAAATTAACCTCTTCTACATGGCTACATACCTGCAGTTTTTTTAAAATGTGGTTTAGTTAGATGTTCTGTTTGTAAATTTGTTACTAAAACCACTGTTTTCTACTCTTAAAATGAACCTATGATCAGTGGTGAACCTAGCCTCTTTGCTGCCTGAGGCGGACTATCGAAAGATGCCCCCCCCCCCCAAAAAAAAAATATATAAAATTGCGTTTACATGCTGTTAGTGTCACACGCTGTTATTGTCGTACAATAAACATACACAAACTTATAAAACAGTTTTTAAGAATTCTTCTTCCTGTATTACTTCAGTATCAGAAATCAACAAAACGGCATTAACAATGAAAGTAACGTCACACATCTTCTGCTTGGTGGATGGACGAGCCCACGTGGCCCCCATTGTCTATAATAGGAGGCCGCAGATAGCTGAGTACTGGACTTCGGGTATCTTCAGCACTCCCATTGAAGTGAGTGAGAGCCACGCGGGTTCGTCCATCCACCAAGTGACACACCTATATACATGGCTGCGGTCAGGCTGGATTCCCACCTAGTGGGGGGAAAAACCCAATTCTCAGGCTCAGTGGGGGTCTCAGCAGACAGACCCCCATCAATCAGGTATTTATCCCCTATCATTTAGGTGAATACAGGGCAGTAACATTTTGTGACTTACAGGTGACATCTCTGACTAATCCTTCACATTTCCCTTCTCTTCCCTTTGGACCGCCATGACCACTTCTTCCCGCTGTGATTTGTCTCTGTAAAGTTTACAACACAGACATCTTTGGCTCCTCACTTTTCCAGGCATCCGACCCACATTGTCCTCACCTACACAAAGCCCCCATCCTGCTGCTACCCCCAATTATAAAATATATGATATAACCCCCCCATAATGAATAATACCCCCAAGTGCATGTTTATATTAATAATGTCTGTGTGTACCCTGTATAAATAGTGCCCCTTATTAATAATGCCCCAGGTGTTAACTAATTATAAGGTTTTCCAGGTCATTAATAAACTAATCAGTGGGGCTCAAAAACCCAGGACCCCTACTGATCAGCTGTTTGAATGAACCATTGCACCTGTGTAAGCGCCATGACCGCTTCTCTGTTTACACAGTGTCATTCATCTCATAGCGGCCATGTAATGTAACTACAGCCTCGTCCTATACATGTCTATGTGACAAGACTGTAATTACATTACACGGTCACTATAAACAGACAGCGTGTGATATAAACAGGCACCATAGCCCCTTCATACAGCTGATCAGAGGAGGGATCCACTGATCTCTTATTGATAATCTGTCCTAAGGATAGAACATCAATAAAAATGAGCTGGAAATATCCTTTAATAAAGCCCAAGTGCCACCTTAAAGGGTTTGTCCAGGATAACCACTTTTTAAATATGAGGCTGGGGAAGGTGCCTCGGTGTCACCCAGCACGTTTCAGTCCTGCTGCTCTGGTGTTTTCTTCCCCTCAGCAGTCATGTGTGGTGGGGACTTCCGCCAGAAGAAAACACCAGAGCAGCAGAACCAGACTGCGGTGGGAGACATCGGAGCACAAGGGACAGGTGTTTTTTTTTTTTTAATACAGTATTACACGGTATTATGGCCCACAGAATTACATAGTATTATGTCCTGCAGCGGCCCCTACACTCGGTATTATGCCACGCAGCGGCCCCTGCACATGGTATTATGCCCCGCAGCGACCCCTGCAAACAGTATTATGCCCTGCAGCGGCCCCTGCGCACGGTATTATGCCACGCAGCGGCCCCTGCACACGGTATTATGCCCCGCAGCGACCCCTGCAAACGGTATTATGCCCTGCAGCGGCCCCTGCACATGGTATTATGCCCAGCAGCGGCCCCTACACACAGTATTATGCCCAGCAGCAGCCCCTGCACAGGATATTATGCCCCGCAGCAGCTCCTGCACACAGTATTATGCTCCATAGTGGCCCCTGCACACGGTATTATGCCTCATAGTGGCCCCTGCACACAGTATTATGCCCCGCAGCGGCCCCTGCACATGGTATTATGCTCCATAGTGGCCCCTGCACATGGTATTATGCCTCATAGTGGTCCCTGCACTCAATATTATGCTCCATAATGGCCCCTGCACTCGGTATTATGCTCCATAGTGGCCCCTGCACACGGTATTATGTCCCATAGTGGCCCCTGCACTCGGTATTATACTCCATAGTGGCCCCTGCACACAGTATTATGCTCCTAGTGGCCCCTGCACACGTAATTATGCCCCATAGTGGCCCCTGCACTTGGTATTATGCTCCATAGTGGCCCCTGCACTTGGTATTATGCTCCATAGTGGCCCCTGCACACGTTATTATGTTCCATAGTGGCCCGTGCACTCGGTATTATACTCCATAGTGGCCCCTGCACATGTAATTATGCCCCATAGTGGCCCCTGCACACAGTATTCTGCTCCATAGTAACCCACCCATGAACTACTCTGGGGTCTAAAAGACCCCAGAGTATAATGATCGGAGACCCAGGTGGTGACAAACATAAAAACCAGTGTTACTTACCTGGGCTCCGGTGTGCTCCCTGCTTTCGGCCCTCTTCAATGTCGCACAGACCGGCGTCGCAACATATTGACATCGGGCTGGCTCATGTGACGCCTGGGACGTCATCAAAGAAGGCCGAAACCTGCTGGGAGTAACATTGGATCGCCGGAGAGCTGAGTAACACTGGTTTTTATGTTTATCACCTCCCCTGGGTCTCCGATTATTATACTCCGGGGTCTGAAAAGACCCCGGAGTATAATAATAGTAGTATTTGGCCTCACTTAGCGATCCCCGCTGCTGCTTACAGCCACTTCTGATTCCCCCTTCGGCGTCCTATAGCAGAAGGGGAAGCGGAGGCGGCCACAGCAGGCGCGGGGATCGGTAAATAAATAGGTCGTTACCTGCTGGGGATACTCCAGCAGGTTACGGCCTATTTATATATATATATATAAAAAAAAAAAGTTATTCTCACCTACCTGCAATCCCATGATGGAGTCGCCGCTGCTCCTCTGTGTCTAAGCGTAGGAGGCGCGATGACATCATTGTATCGCTGCCTGCGCTGACACGCAGCGGTCTCGTAATCATTAAATAAATGGTAAAAATGCCGGCCCCCAAACAGTGACGGACAGTGCCGCCTGAGGCGGCCGCCTCACTTCGCCTCATTAGTGGTGCGCCCCTGCCAATGATATATAAAATACGCAGTTTTATGAAATGCAAAAGTCATCATGTAATATATGTTCTCAAATGCAGTTTATGTAATCTCTTGTATGTAGGATGTACTATCAGACCCATTAAAGTTAGGATTTCTGAACATCTATCGGATTGTGGCAAAACCATTTCCGACAATATGTCCAATGCATCGAAACATTTTATTTTGATGCATCAGGGCAAAACTGCTTCTTTCACATACTTTGCCATTGAACAGGTTTTGCAACCAGCGCGAGGAGGCAATTGACGACAATTGCTTCTTAAAAGAGAGGCTTTTTGGATTTGGAAATTAAACTCTCGTTATCCAGATGGTTTGAATATCAGATCTAATCTTGCATTGATTTATTAGATTTTAATTAATATTTTTGTCTATATTATTAATTGTTTATATGCATTATCAGATCTGGTCTTTCATATAAATCTTTTAACTTATTTATTTAGACATTGTTCACATATGCCGTTTTTTATTCACTATGTTGTATCAATATGTGTAGTCATCATATTTATCGTATCACATACATATAGAATAATACTTGTCTATAATAATTATTTATATTCTGTCCTGTTCCTAATTTATGACATTCCGGGATTGATACATTGTCCGGCTAACCCATTGATATGCTGTCCGACTGATATATTGTCTGGGATTGATATATTGTTGCCTTGCCGTACAATTACTATGTGTGTTTGAATTTGTCTGTGACACAAAATATCACGTGACTTGGTCATGTGATCTACGTTTCTTTTTCAGGGTAATTGAGTCAAATGTTTTTGTCATGTGATCATTTTAATGTAACTTTGACATGTGATTTATATTTATCAATATACATATCAATCATGATTATTTATTTACGCTTTAATCTTTCATCGACATTTCATCTCATGATTTTCTATGTGTTCTATCTTTTTGGATAGACCATAGAAAGATATGTTCTTTGATTTGTTTTCCCCGCGTTATGTTTGTGTCACATGACTTCTTCACGTGATCTATGCCTCTTCCGGTACAAGGCAGGATGTTATATATTTTTTATGCTATATTCGGAATGCGGGAAGCGGCTATTTATATATTTCTATTATGCACTGATAATCACATTTGTATATGGGGGAATCTGTCTTAACCCATTATACATACATATGTTTTTTACTGTGTGATCATTTGATGTTATTTTTGTGTCATATGTTTTTTGTTATCTTGGGATTATTATTAGTATTATTTTGTTTTTTTCATGGTTTCTATTTAAGTGTTATTGATTTTATATAAGTTGTTAATATTGATTTGATTTTTTTTTTTCCTTTCTAATGGGTTTTTCTTGAGTTTGGAAAGAGTTAATTTTTCAATATGTAATTGTTTGGTGTGGCTTCTTTTCTACCTGTTTTTAAATTCAGAATGCTCATGTGTTTTGTTAAGCTACGAGTAAGGTGCTTAGTGCCCTGAAGCGCGTAAGTTAGTCTTATTTGTTTGTCATGGATCCTAGAAGTTGTCACTTCGTGGTTTTACTATTATGGATTAAAGGTTATATTTTATTCAATTCAATTTTGGACGCTGGAATTTTCTACCGGATTTTTACATTTATATTGTATTCCCTTGGAGTCCAGGGAATTTCA
This sequence comes from Leptodactylus fallax, assembly GCA_947044405.1. Taxonomy (NCBI): domain Eukaryota; kingdom Metazoa; phylum Chordata; class Amphibia; order Anura; family Leptodactylidae; genus Leptodactylus; species Leptodactylus fallax. Next base: position 2,252,453 of record CAMRHE010000094.1, read on the forward strand.
GTGCATCATTGTTGATACATTTGGAGTTGGAAGCTAAACACCAAAATATTTCCTTGGGTGAGCTGTTTTTTTTTATGATTTTATTACACCATTTTAATGCCTATATAGTGATATAATGTGCCCAGCATATGTCACTAAAGTCATAAACCCCATAAATTGTAATGTAGGTTCCCCTGGGTAAGGCTACTCCCCCACATGTACTGTACTTACTGTAGTACAGAATGCAGCTTGTTTTGGGGGATATATTCTGTGGTGGGTTGGGGTCTGTACCAGTACATGCTTGCTAGTGTGGTATTTAACACACTATGTTGCTGCAACAGCCCTGCTCTCACTCTTGTGCATCTGAGTATTGTCTTATTGAGGTCTCTTTTGTTTTTTCTATTGAGACACATGCTGTAGTATTTCAAGAAGCAAAGCACGCAAAGAGTGGCACACTGATATAAAAAGGAAAGGACATCAGAACTGATCCTCCAGTGACAATGGACACCACCTCTACCTGGATAATTTTTATAACCTATATCTCTAAGTATAGCCTAATATACACACAGCTTATAATACACCTTCATGCCATACCTTGCCCTCCAGGTTTGCAGGTACTGGCAAAATTAATACCTCCCTTTAAGACAAGTTTTCAGGTCATTAGAGAAACATCTGTAACAAATCTGAACTCACACACTTCCCCTTTATAAAGAGTGTGTATACAGTGGGGAAAAAAGTATTTAGTCAGCCACCAATTGTGCAAGTTCTCCCTCTTAAAAAGATGAGGCCAGCCTGTAATTGTCATCATAGGTAGACCTCAACTATGAGAGACAAAATGAGAAAACAAATCCAGAAAATCACATTGTCTGATTTTTAAAGAATTTATTTGCAAATTATGGTGGAAAATAAGTATTTGTTCAATAACAAAAGTTCATCTCAATACTTTGTTATATATCCTTTGTTGGCAATGACAGAGGTCAAATGTTTTCTGTAAGTCTTCACAAGGTTGGCACACACTGTTGCTGGTATGTTGGCCCATTCCTCCATGCAGATCTCCTCTAGAGAAGTGATGTTTTGGGGCTGTCGCTAGGCAATACAGACTTTCAACTCCCTCCAAAGGTTTTCTATGGGGTTGCGATCTGGAGACTGGCTAGGCCACTCCAGGACTTTGAAATGCTTCTTACGAAGCCAATCCTTCGTTGCCCTGGCGGTGTGCTTGTGATCATTGTTATGCTGAAAGACCCAGCCACGTTTCATCTTCAATGCCCTTGCTGATGGAAGGAGGTTTGCACTAAAAATCTCACGATACATGGCCCCATTCATTCTTTCATGTACACGGATCAGTCGTCCTGGTCCCTTTGCAGAGAAACAGCCCCAAAGCATGATATTGCCACCCTCATGCTTCACAGTAGGTATGGTGTTCTTTGGATGCAACTCAGCATTCACTCTCCTCCAAACACGACGAGTTGTGTTTCTACCAAACAGTTCTACTTTGGTTTCATCTGACCATATGACATTCTCCCAATACTCTTCTGAAACATCCAAATGCTCTCTAGCAAGCTTCAGACGGGCCCGGATATGTACTGGCTTAAGCAGGGGGACACATCTGGCACTGCAGGATCTGAGTCCCTGGCGGCGTAGTGTGTTACTGACGGTAGCCTTTGTTACGTTAGTCCCAGCTTTCTGCAGGTCATTCACTAGGTCCCCCCATGTGGTTCTGGGATTTTTGCTCACCGTTCTTGTGATCATTTTGACCCCACGGGGTGAGATCTTGCATGGAGCCCCTGATCGAGGGAGATTATCAGTGGTCTTGTATGTCTTCCATTTTCTAATTATTGCTCCCACAGTTGATTTCTTCACACCAAGCTGCTTGCCTATTGCAGATTCAGTCTTCCCAGCCTAGTGCAGGTCTACAATTTTGTTTCTGGTGTCCGTCCACAGCTCTTTGGTCTTCACCATAGTGGAGTTTGGAGTCTGACTGTTTGAGGTTGTGGACAGGTGTCTTTTATACTGATGCCATTACTACAGGTAATGAGTGGAGGACAGAGGAGCCTCTTTAAAGAAGAAGTTACAGGTCTGTGAGAGCCAGAAATCTTGCTTGTTTGTAGATGACCAAATACTTATTTTCCACCATAATTTGCAAATAAATTCTTTAAAAATCAGACAGTGATTTTCTGGATTTGTTTTCTCATTTTGTCTCTCATAGTTGAGGTCTACTTATGATTTCAATTACAGGCCTAATCTTTTTAAGTGGGAGAACTGGCACAATTGGTGGCTGACTAAATACTTTTTTTCCCCCAGTGTGTGTGTGTACACACACACACACACACACACACACACACACACGTAGGGGGATTGAATTGTAAAGTTCATGGGTTACCAATATTGCAATACAAGATTCAGAACCCCAATCTTTAACGCTAGGTTGACACCTGCGTTCAGGTTTCCATTCAGTGGTTCTGCTTGGGGACCCCCGGAAGTAAAACCGAATCCGCTTAAAAAAACCGTTACATGCGGACCCCATAGACTATAATGGGGTCTGCCAGGTTTCTGCCCGAAAAGTGCGAAAAATGCTGAGAGAAAAACGCTGCTTGCAGAACTATTCTCTCCGCATTTTTAAAGTGGAATGGGGAACAGAATCCACAGGCAGAGAGCGGGCACAGGTGTGAACGTAGCCTAACAGAAGAGTAACATAAAATCTCAAACTATACTTTGTAAATGTTAATCTTCACTTCATATTGCATTGAGTTTGCGCTGTGTGTAGTTTTCATCGCCAATTCTAGCCTTAGTGAAAATTCTCTGGGCTCTCCCTTGAAATAATCCACCCACGCCAACCATTCGTGTGACTCAACATCACGGCAGAACAGTGTCAATTGTATATACCCTTATAATGCTGTGTGCCTACCTACATACATACAGTCATATGAAAAAGTTTGGGCACCCCTATTAATCTTAATCATTTTTAGTTCTAAATATTTGGGTCTTTGCAACAGCCATTTCAATTTGATATATCTAATAACTGATGGACACAGTAATATTTCAGGATTGAAATGAGGTTTATTGTACTAACAGAAAATGTGCAATATGCATTAAACCAAAATTTGACCGGTGCAAAAGTATGGGCACCTCAACAGAAAAGTGACATTAATATTTAGTAGATCCTCCTTTTGCAAAAATAACAGCCTCTAGTCGCTTCCTGTAGCTTTTAATCAGTTCCTGGATCCTGGATGAAGGTATTTTTGACCATTCCTCTTTACAAAACAATTCCAGTTCAGTTAAGTTTGATGGTCGCCGAGCATGGACAGCCCGCTTCAAATTATCCCACAGATGTTCAATGATATTCAGGTCTGGGGACTGGGATGGCCATTCCAGAACATTGTAATTGTTCCTCTGCATGAATGCCTGAGTAGATTTGGAGCTGTGTTTTGGATCATTGTCTTGCTGAAATATCCATCCCCGGCGTAACTTCAAATTCATCACTGATTCTTGTACATTATTCTCAAGAATCTGCTGATACTGAGTTGAATCCATGCGACCCTCAACTTTAACAAGATTCCCGGTGCCGGCATTGGCCACACAGCCCCAAAGCATGATGGAACCTCCACCAAATTTTACAGTGGGTAGCAAGTGTTTTTCTTGGAATGCTGTGTGTTTTTGACGCCATGCATAACGCCTTTTTGAATGACCAAACAACTCAATCTTTGTTTCATCAATCCACAGGACCTTCTTCCAAAATGAAGCTGGCTTGTCCAAATGTGCTTTTGCATACCTCAGGCGACTCTGTTGTGGCGTGCTTTCAGAAACGGCTTCTTTCGCATCACTCTCCCATACAGCTTCTCCTTGTGCAAAGTGTGCTGTATTGTTGACCGATGCACAGTGACACCATCTTCAGCAAGATGATGCTGCAGCTCTTTGGAGGTGGTCTGTGGATTGTCCTTGACTGTTCTCACCATTCTTCTTCTCTGCCTTTCTGATATTTTTCTTGGCCTGCCACTTCTGGGCTTAACAAGAACTGTCCCTGTGGTCTCCCATTTCCTTACTATGTTCCTCACAGTGGAAACTGACAGGTTAAATCTCTGAGACAACTTTTTGTATCCTTCCCCTGAACAATTATGTTGAACAATCTTTGTTTTCAGATCATTTGAGAGTTGTTTTGAGGAGCCCATGATGCCACTCTTCAGAGGAGATTCAAATAGGAAAACAACTTGCAATTGGCCACCTTAAATACCTTTTCTCATGATTGGATACACCTGGCTATGAAGTTCAAAGCTCAGTGAGGTTACAAAACCAATTTTGTGCTTCAGTAAGTCAGTAAAAAGTAGTTAGGAGTATTCAAATCAATAAAATGATAAGGGTACCCAAATTTTTGCACCGGTCAAATTTTGGTTTAATGCATATTGCACATTTTCTGTTAGTACAATAAACCTCATTTTAATCCTGAAATATTACTGTGTCCATCAGTTATTAGATATATCAAATTGAAATGGCTGTTGCAAAGACCCAAATATTTAGAACTAAAAATGATTAAGATTAATAGGGGTGCCCAAACTTTTTCATATGACTGTACATATATAGGATTGCATGAGCATCCACATGAGGCCTTATTGTGTAGCTCACCTGAACAACCTCTTGGGTAACAAACATCCAGAAGAATTTTGCATTCTGGCTGGTTAGAAAATAAATCATAGTTTTATAATATAATTTTTAAATATCAAAATAAGGAAAACTCAGTTTTAACCCACAATAGTGTGGCAGAACCATTTGCAAAAGATTTTGCTCACCTTAATGCCAGTAGAGGGGCTGACAATAACAGTCAACCACTGAGGTAGATGCTTTGAGGAGGACAGTAAGTATCTGAAAATGTAGCATCCACATAAATTAAGCTTATGTAGGTGTAGTGCTGCATGGGACTTTTCCAAATATAAAGTTAAAAAAGTGGGACTCTTAATAGCACCAGTGTAAATCAGGCTCCAGTGACAAGCTGCTTCTATTGGAGTCTATCACAGTTAACAGATTCCACCTCCCCCTAGACATATGGACTCATTGTTTACTTAGGTGTATATAGTGAGAAGAGTAATTACACTGTTCTCCCTGCAGGCACAGATGATACTGGCTCTAGCTCCCCATGTGATGTTATTGCTGAGACATTATGGCATATAAAGCAAGCGGAATCTGAAAATCAAGATGGTGTGTCTTTTAGAAGAAAACAGCTGTACTGCAGGAAAGAACAGTGATTGATGGCAACTTCTGTTATATCTTTAATAGAGTTGCCACATAAACAACACCTCTGCAAAACACTAAGGTCCCTCTCCTGACAAACAGATATGGTAAATGTAGTATTACACAGCTCCATTCAAAAGAATAGTCAACCAAGTAATAAATGATCAAAGTGAGTCCAACAGAACAAGAGCAGAATCTACATAGGAGGCTCTTATCCTGGCCTTTACATCCACTTGCCAGTTTTCTGGTGTGTAAAAAAAAAAGTTTCTAAATTTCACCTACAGTATAGGAGAAGTTCAAACTACAGATACCTACCACAGGCCCCTACTGAACTTTTCCATTTTCTTTGGAAAAAGCAGGTGCTTTCTGCAGTAGTTGGCTGCTCAGAGTAAGAGTGCCAGCCATACTGAAGTTTTTTTCAGATAACCTTTGGAATAAACCATAGTCGCTCATCCCTACATATGGATATCATGAATGATAAATACCAGTTGTACATATTGAAGAATGTGAAGTGTGCGCATAAAACAAAAGTACCTGGAATTACCAGTTAAATTAACAACAAAACTTAAAACCCCAAAAAAAACAAGATCCCCTTTAATGGTTGGAGCATAGAGATCATCATCACACTGTCTCCACCAGTATTCAACATAAAAAGTTACCACACAGAGAAACTCTAAAATGTTTTTAATTTATATCTGGAATAAATTATATTCTGGAATATAGACCAGTTGGAACATACAGTATGCTAGTGACAAGAAGGCATCTAAGCAGGGAGACCAGTCGCTATATATTGCCTTTATTACACTACAGGGGATTGGCAATAACCATGACCCCTTCAAGCTCAAAGCCAAATCCCTCAACGCATACTATTTAAAAATTGGATCCACTGAATATCCTTGTGTGTCAGAGACAGCTGCCGATCTCTCTCCTTTGGTCTTTTAGAAAGCAATGAGGGAAAAAAGGGTGAATTAAAAAAAAAAAAAAAACTCTTTATACACAGTGAGGAAATCGCTTTCCTCTTGTTCCTCAAACAAAATGACAACACATGTGACCCCACAGAACCCGTCAGAGGGACCGGTGTGGATGTCAGCTTTGTAGAGATGGTTCTTCCTTTGCCGTAGTGAAGAAGAATGCAAGGTCATGCTCTGCAGACCTCTCCTGCAAGTGAAAAAGTTTGTCACTTGGGAAAACACCATAAGGAACTCTGCAACATATACCTGCATTCTTAGATTCCCAGTCATCTGGCCTTCGTCCCCTTCCAATGGGGAAAGACAATTCACTGCTACATGCTACCTTCCCACCCTTACCTGGGCAAAGATGCCGAGATCCAAAGTCAGTAGCAGCAGTTATTAAAATAAAAAAAAAAAAAAAAAAAAAAAAAAAGAATAATAATGTTTTAATGAGAACTGGTGTCTCTCATTCCTCCCTACCTGCATTTTTATGTATTTTATTATTTTTTTTCCTTCTTTCCCAAATATCTTTAGGGAAAATAAAAATAGATATTTATCATTCGTCCGTGAGATCCTGTACAAACAGAAGCTGTGATCGACTAAGTCCAGCCTCTTGGAGGGTGGGAGGCACAGGGACTTCCTCGGTGGGAAGGCACGGCAACACCCTCCGGGGAAAATTCACCACTATCTGGAAATGTTCTGGAGTCTCTTTCAAGGAGAAGAGAAAGTCATGAATAACCTGAAAGAAAAGGAAATATAAAGTATTATTACCCAGATTGTAATGATTTACTTTATTAAACCAGCATATACACACAGTTATCTAGTATAAAATGTCTTATAAATAAGAACTTACTGAAAGGGACTGTGTGAAGAGGAACCTTCGCTCCACTCTGGTGTCATTTGGCATCTTGAAGATTATTTTCAGACTGTCAGGATGGTCTGGCTCAGGTTCTGCAGGCAGACACTCGGACCGGCGTTCCTTCTCTTCTTGAAGGTTCTGTTGAAGGAGGTAGGTTTATTTAGAGTATTGCACTGTTCCATTTAATACAGATCTCTGTCTGTGAGAGTCTGCTCCAGGGCTACAATCAATCACAACTTTAACTAAAAGATATAAAGTATCTCCAATTATAAATGAAAGTAAGAAGCTTTGTCACACATCTTATGGAATTCTGTTTCCATTTCCACTTAGAGGACCTTACGAACTTTTAATCCTTTAACAGGTGCCATTCCATGGATTCTGGTATAGTTGGAATTTTTTTCTCTAGTCCCCACCATCTAGAGCTATCAGTGCTGTTAGTTTTGGTGCCCGATATGCAATTTAGGCTCTGTACTGTCAGTTGGGTGATGTCTGTCTGAATGCGCTTTCACATAAAAAGATTTCAATTCTCAGTGAAGTCTTACTTTTTTACGGAAGAAAAAGTCCTGCATGCAGAACTTTTTCTTCTGTTACAAAAGTAAACAAACATGACAGAAGAAAGCTTAAGTCCTGTGGTTTACATGGGAACCGACACAGAGTTAAAGTCTGTTGCTCTCATTCTATGACAGACAAGAGCAAGGACCTTAACAACGGTAGTCTAAACGTTCCTTTAGCTTACCTTTTCCAGCAGCCTCCCCTCTCTTTATTCATAAATTAAAAAAAAAAAAAAAAGTAACTCTGCTAGATAAGTGAAGGAAACTTATTTCTTAAGATATATTACAAAGTTTCTTATATTCACCTGTGCTATTCATTTACGAAAAATTGTTTTATAATTGGGGGTATGCTTTAAGGGCAAACTTCATTTCTACAGGTTTTATTTCTTTCTGAGCTGTCACTCACTCTTTTCTTCCTCTCTTCTGCCTGCAGTCGAAGTTGTGCTTCTTCCTCCTCCCGTCTCTTCTGCTCCTGTTTTTCTCTTTTTTTACGTTCCTTCTCTTGGTCAGCACGTAGGGATGCCAGATACGCTTCATCCTGCTGTTGCCTTAGCACCTGTGTCTGGTTTCTCTCCTCCCTAAAAATGACAAGGGTCCAAAGTAAATGTAAGCCCAAGTCTTCACCTGCATGCTAACAACCATGTTTTCAAGGGAAAGCATAAAGAATTACAGGATTTCACAGAAAGGAGCCAAAATCAGTTAATAAAGTATATTACAAAATGTATTAATGACACAAATACTGCCAGAAAATCAAAAAAGTTGTCACAAAGTTTACTTACACTTTAAAAGCAGATTTTTGTTCCTTACAGTTCTGGTGATTTTTTTTTATGAAGATATGTAGATGTAGACTAACATCCTCTATTATCAGAACCTCCCACACTCATATCCAAGACTTCTCTGGAATGTTCTACCCCGGACAATCAGATTAGCTCCAAGCGCAAACTAAAGACACATCTTTTCAGACAGGCCTATCAATTCCTAATGTAAACCCTTCCGCAGTTAGAATCCCTAAAATGAACCCTCCTCTGTTCACGCTCCCACTTTACCCCACAGGATATGATGCAGTTTCAGACTAACTTTATATGTCCAGGCACCATCTGCACGTTAAAGGACACGACTGGTGACGGCTCATACAGCTTTATATATGTGTTATGAAAGTCACCTCTATCACAGAAACGGCTGGACCACTGTATAAGCAATGCTACCTCCAATGCTGTCCCTGCTACCTCTTGTGTCACCCCCTCTACCTCATAGATTGTAAGCTCTTGCGAGCAGGGCCCTCAGTCCCAGTGTGTGAATTGACTATTTCTTTGTAATGTCTCTTTTTTGTCTGTACTTGAACCCTACAAATTGTACAGTGCTGCTGAATATGTTGGTGCTATATAAATAAAATGTATTATTATTATTATTATGTAGGTACAGGCCTAAGTGATATGTATGAACTCTGCACATGTTAAACTCTTACTTTTAGGAGGCGTGGTGCATATATTTTTTTTGCTGTGTTAAAATCGTGCAAAGTTACTAACTCATGTGGCATCAACTCAGAATGAAGTTAGAGGCACCATCTTTACTGTTTGCCTATGATAACGCTTCTGTTACAATACCGTTTCTATCTGTAACTCACCGTTCCAGTCTCTCAGACACCAAGTACGTCTGGTTGGCCTCCATTATAAATGTCAGTTGATTTATTAAGTCCTGTGGCTGAATTAACCCTTCCAGCCTACCAACTACAGTCATCCGGCGGTCCTTCAGCATTATCATGGCAAGAAATGGGTAAGTGTTCTCACGTAGAGCCTGGGAAACTGAATTGCCAACAAACAATATACTTATTAGTATGACATCACCTACTGTGTTACATTCACATAATAGAATATAAAACTCACCTCTGAACCCCTCTGGCTTGTTGGTGGAGCATGCCCAAAATAGCATTCTGCTATTGACGAACTGAGTGACTTCTGTTGTACAGAGTGTGTTCCTATAAAAAGATCACCTATAAGACCAAAAATTCCCGAGACAACAAACATGTATAACAGAGTATAGCACTCACCGACAAAACTCATCAGAATCCTGATGATCTTCCCCATGCAGATACACTAATAAGAAGCGCAGCTCCTGTTTGGCATCATTAAGTGCCTGGAAGAGAAAAGCAGCAATTACATGAAAAACTAAAGCCCACCAATTGATTCTCCAAACCACATCAAGTTTCCCTTGGTCACTACAAACTGAAGTGCTGACACTGCATTCCCTGTTGCATGCATGGTTTTCAGTCATAGTGCACGAATGAACACCATGTCACAATTTGAAGAAAGTCCCATGAACCACATGTGGCTGCCTGTGCTGCTTGCCTCTACCTCGCTGCCAGTATCCAAATGCAAGTATCTGAAAACATGTTAGTGTTGACAATGTAAATGACGTTTTCAAGAATCTCATTCACTTACAGTTGTAGTTGCTGTGTTATTTCCACTGCCCAAAATAATGTCAAATAAATAAATAAATATGTTGGCTGTACTATGAGCATTCCTCTAAAGGCCAGTGCTCATCACAGTTGAGAAATCACCTCTGTCTGTTGTAGCGTCCGTAACTTTATGACAGGAAAAACAGTGCTACATGCAACGCTATTAGGTCTCATATAATTGTTATAATGTACTCAACCTCAACAATAGAAAACCTCTGATGTTCTATAGAGACATGTGAGGAACTCTTATTGGTCGAGACCCAAGTGTTTCAACCATCACCCACAGCAGACAAAAGGGCGGGTATGCTCCATCACATGGGGCACCAAGGGACTTGTGGGTGCCTCATTTTCATGATTGCTGGGAGTCCCAGAGGTCAGACATTCAGTGATCAGACATTAATCCCAATTTTGTGGGGATGTGTGTCTATAGTGGGCAAGCCCTGTAAGATATATATTTATAATAATGATGTGTATTATAATAAAACTATTCTGTTTTACTCTCTTGTGACAAAGCTTGTAAGAATGCATCCATGTACATTACCTGACTATAAGTCCCCTGATAAAACACAGGGTGTGTTCTGCCATATTTTTCTTCAAACATCTGTATAAAGGAAACTATGTCCCCAACTGGGTCAGTGACTCTGCTGCGTGGATCTGGTCGAATGAAACGGAGAGCAAACCTGAAAACAAGATGGAGAGTTGTGCTAGAGTTCTTAAATCAAAAAGAATAACAGGCAAATGTTGTCAGTCACTTACCTAAATATATCAAGCAGTGTATAGTATGTGATGCGGAATGGAAGCATGATCAGGTAGTAACCCCATCCTAGAAGCCCCTAAACACAAGAAGACTTTGTGAAACGACTGCACACAGGGAGATGCACTTGTTTAAAAATAGATGTGTAGAGGTGTCCTAAACTTACCCTCGGCTGTGGCCTGGATACCACATAACTATATACTCTGTGATCGGCAGTATTCACTTGCAGTGGCCGGCTTGGCGTGGTGTTGAAGACACTGGGGACTCCTTCCTGTTCATTGAGCCTGTCCTGAACAGCTGCCTAAATATTAAGTACACCAGAGTCAATAGTAAAACTGGGAGATATCACAGCTGTATCTACTGCCATCATGAACCAGTCAATACATACCTCTATATTCCAGTTGTGCTGTTGCAAAGTTTGGCGACATTGGTCCATTGACTCTATTCCTGTCAAGTCCTACATGAAAAAAATACAGGATGGAGCATTACTAATATACTGGCTGAAAATCAGATCAAGCATCATAAACAATGTTGTAACCATCATTCTAAAGTAGAGCTGGGCGATTAATGAGATTAATTTGTACTGTGTACCCAACATACAAACAGTATTATTTTTTTTATTATTATTATTATTGTTTATTTATATAGCACCATTAATTCCATGGTGCTTTACATTTGAGGGTTTACATACGGTACACCAGATATACAAAACAGATAATACTAACAGTGACCAACTGGCACAGTGGGATAGAGGCCCTGCCCACAGGGGCTTACATTCTATGAGGGAAGAGGGATAGAGACAGAAGGTGAGGGGAGAGGCTGTACAGGTGGTGGTATGGAGATAGTAGTGTTATTGGAGGTTGTAGGCCTTCCTGAATAGGTGAGTCTTCAGGGCCTTCTTGAAGCTCGTGATTGTGGCGGTCAGTCTTATGTGTCTTGGTAATGAGTTCCAGAGTATGGGGGATGCCCGGGAGAAGTCTTGGAGACGTTTGTGAAAGGAGCAGATAAGAGCAGAGCGGAGTAGGAGGTCTTTGGAGGATCGGAGGTTGCGTGTGGGCAGGTAACGGGAGATTAGGTCGGAGATATATGGAGGGGACAGGTTGTGGATGGCTTTGTATGTCAGCGTTAGTAATTTGAACTCTATTCGCTGGGCGATGGGTAGCCAGTGAAGGGATGGGTAGAGGGGAGCGGCCGATGAAGAACGGGGGGAAAGGTGTATTAGGCGAGCTGCACAATTTAAGGTGGACTGGAGGGGGCGAGGGTGTTAGCTGGGAGGCCATGGAGAAGGGTGTTACAGTAGTCTAAGTGGGAGATTATGAGGGCGTGAACTAGCATCTTTGTAGTTTCGGGGGTGAGGAAGGAGCGAATTCGGTGGATGTTCTTGAGTTGGAGGCGGCAGGAGGTATTGAGGGTTTGAATATGCGACTTGAAGGATAGGTTAGAGTCTAATGTTATCCCAAGGCAGCGGGCCTGTGGGACTGGGGTGAGAGTGGTTCCATTAATTTTGATAGATTGGTCAGGTAGGGGGGCCGTGCGAGGAGGGGTGAAGATTATGAACTCTGTTTTCTCCATGTTGAGTTTGAGAAAGTGGGAGGAGAAAAAGGAGGCTACGGCTGCTAGACATACTGGGACTCTGGACAACAGAGAGGTAATGTCTGGTCCAGAGAGATATATTTGGGTGTCGTCAGCATAGCAATAGTATTGGAAACCATGGGATTCTATGAGTTGGCCAAGGCCTAGGGTGTAGATTGAGAATAGAAGGGGTCCGAGGATAGAGCCTTGGGTGACACCTACAGAAAGCGGGTGTGGCAGGGAGGTGGGGTGCGAGTGGGAGACGCTGAATATGCGGTTGGTGAGGTATGAGGAGATCCAGGAAAGGGCCAGGTCTGAGATGCCAAGGGATGAGAGAGTTTCTAGCAGGAGGGAGTGGTCGACTGTGTCAAAGGCAGAGGAAAGGTCGAGGAGGAGGACAGAATAGTGATATTTGGCTTTGGCGGTTAGAAGGTCGTTAGTGACCTTGGTTAGGGCAGTTTCTATGGAGTGATGGGGTCTGAAGCCTGACTGTAGTCTGTCAAAGAGCACATTGGATGAGAGATAAGAGGACAGTTCGGAGTGGACGTGTTGCTCCAGTAATTTTGAGGCGTATGGGAGCAGTGAGATGGGGCGATAGTTGGCTGGAGAGGATGGGTCCAGGGAGGGTTTCTTAAGTATAGGTGTGACGGTAGCATGTTTAAAGGCAGAAGGGAAGGATCCATTGGTTAGGGATAGGTTGAAGAGATGGGTTAGGGCAGGAGTAGTGTCTTTGGAGAGTTTTGGGATGAGATGTGACTGGATTGGGTCAAGTGCACAGTAGGTGAGGTGGGATTTAGAGATTAGGGTGGAGAGCTTTTCATTAGTGATGGTGGAGAAACAGGTTAAAGATGAAGAGCACCGAGTAGTTGGATAGAGTGGTTGTCGGGGGTGTAGGGTGAGACTGTCTCTGATGGTGTCAATTTTGCTTTTGAAATAAGAGGCAAAGTCGTTGGCAGTGATAAGTGATGTCGGAGTATGAGCTTTGTCTATTGGGAGCCTTCACCCCATACCGGAGGGCTGCAAGTAACATCATCCAGTTAATCTGTAGGGATTGCTGGACACCCAATGATAAAACAATAAAGGCCTATCCTAAAGGTAGGCTATCAAAAATAAAATGAAAAACCCTTAAACCATCAGCTAGGTCTGTCCTCACTATCTGAAAATATTCAACCTGTTCACTGGTTTAACATTTTTGGATTTGGTGTCCACTGGTTGAAAGGAATCTGTCAGCAGTTTTGACCCTGCTAGGTAGGAGCCGAGGAGAGGTGTTTAAACATACCTAGGTGTATACTGTTAGATGCAGCATGACTCTGGAAAACATATTTAATGAAGGGCTGCAAGTGCTCTGAGGGCGGTCCCTCATCATGAAGTGCACTCTGTACTGAGCTGCTCCACAACCCCTGCCCTCTGAGTGAAAGCTGTAGTATCCAACCAGGAGCCTTCTACAGCAAGCGACAAACAACATACACCAAGGTATATTTAACACGCTTTATCAACTGATGACCTATCCTTAGGATAAGTCATCAATAAAGGATCAGGACCCCCTGCCGACTGGCTACCACAGCGCCTCTTTACACAAAGTCAAACACATTGCCATACATTATACAGCCAATGTGCTTGGTACTTCAGCTCAGTCCCTTTCACATGAACAGGACTGAGTTTCTAACAGACAGTGTGACCGATGAGCATGATGTCACACAGCCTTTGAAATGGAAGCTACAGGTTCTGTATTATTTTTACGGTTACAATTTAACACCCGGTTTAACGACATCCATGTTAACAGAGCATCTATCCCAAAATCCAGGATACACAGTAGTTCTGTGTACATCTAGTATCTATAGGGGGAAATGTGATCCGATACAAAAAAAGAGCAAATATGGAGCACAGTTCTGCTCTCTATTGCCCACAGTCTTGGCAATAAGCCCAAAAAATAATAAAATACTCCATACTGGTTACTACTCTGTTTACACTCTCAGAAGCTGAATGTGGGAGGGAGAGCAGTGACAGCTCTGCTACATGTAACAATGTTTACATCTCCCAAAGAACTTTGGACAAGGTGAAGAGCTACAATGAATTTAGTTTTATGACTATTGGTGACTTAACTACTATTTACCAAAAAAGATCAGACCGTCTGCTAGCTTATTTCTTCTCATATTTCAGGGGTGTCAAACTCATTTTCGCCACATCAGCCTTATGGATGTCTTCAAAGGGCCGCTAGTAATTCTGCGACGGTATAAATGTAGCCATACCAGTTTGGTGTAGTTACATTTATAGCCTGTTGAAGGCAACCATAAGGCTGATGTTAACATATTGGATGTTTCCCCCTAACCAATAGTGTCCTAGTTATACCCCAATATAGGTAATAGTCCCCTCATAGGTAATAGTGACCCCCCCAACACAAACATACAGGTAACAGTTCCCCTAATTATTGTCCCCCCTTTTAGCGATAATAGTCCCATCATAGGTAATAGCTCCCCTCACACACATAGATATTGGTGACCCCCGCAGGTACTAGTACTCACCACACCAAATTACATATTTCATATTAACCTCTTTTTCTTGTAAAGTACCGATGAGGCGCCCGGCTGTGCACCTCTTCTCACCTCCTCCTGGCTACCCTGTCACCTGCACAATGGTACTGAACGCAATACCATACAGCAATAGACAGAATGGCTGAAAGGTCCCGCCACCACATCAGCACTTCGGGAAGAAGAGGGAAGTATGAAATTAAATACATCTGTCATAAAAGTGATAGGCCAAAACACATCTAAGCATTTGGATGACTTTTAACTGTCATATGTTTGTACTTTAGGGGCTGTCCAGTTTCAGGAAATTATTATTGTAGAACTTTTCATTTCAAAAGTGCTTAACGGGGTTTTCTGGGCACATAAAAAGGTCTCTCCTGCCTAGTTATCCCAATACATCTCCCCCACCTTCATAAGCCTACACTCTTTAGCTTCCCCAGAGCTCCTGCTGTGCATGGGGGGTTTGTTTACTTTAGCAGTGGCACTCACAACTACTGTTCCATCCACCAGCTCAAGGAAACCCCCCTTAGAAGCTACTCCTATTACCTCCAGCTACTCCTCCCCTTAGTGGTAAGCTCACCTTCCCCACTCATATGAGTGCAGTGCTTAGTAATCTCCCACCAACCCCCCTCAAACACACACACCCAGGGAGCTCACTGTTCTCTGCTGTGGCCAGAAGGAAGGGTAGAGCAGAGCACAAAGAGAGTGGCAAGGCACCAGAACTGTAGAAATACAGTCCAGTCATGTGACCCCCCCCCCCCTCCTGCATCGCACCTTTAAAAGATGCCACACAGATAAAAATTACATTGACAAATACAATACACAAGGGGTGGCAGTTCTAAGTTTGGAAATAAAAATCATCATGGATAATGTTCATTTTAATAGGATAATTGTGTCCCACTGGCTTCACTGTACAGTGAAATTCCTTCACTCTGACATCTGATACTCTACAAAATCTTATAGTCTGTCACTTGTTTCTAAGGCTGGACCACACACATCCAATGAATGTTTGTTGGCTGAACCCACCAATTTCACCAGGATCGGCGTCTATCTATTGTAAGTGGAGGCTTACTGATTCTCCAATGGCAGAAAGATCAGGCTATTGGATTTCAACATGCTAGATGTTCTTGTTCTGAGGGAATACATGAATACTCAGCAGAGTCAAGCTAGGTGTTCATGTGTGCGAGAGTGCACAAGAGAGCCCGCAGCTGACCAAATGAGCACTCAGCCAACAGGTGTCCATGTGAATAGCTGGCTGAATCACAATAAAATGCTGAATGACAAAAGGCCAGCAGGAGACTGAGCTGGGGGAACCAGTTGGGCAGATTTGGTGGAGATCTTGTAGGAGGTTCCCTTCCCTTACAAGCCTATGTAGTATTCTCTAAGCATTACTAGCCATGAGTTCCCCTGATGCCTAAAGGAATTCTGGAGAATGGTTGACAATGCAGATTTTATCAGACATACCACTGCATAAACAATGGCTAAGCAGAAGGGAGTCTCCAGTGTGAACACAGCACTACATGATAAGTAGCAGTCAGCCACGCTAACATGTCTCCTAAATACTGTACAATCCATAACCACCATGTCATAGGCTCCAGATCTCCCCAGGACTGCTACATCTGTCCTTACCCCATTAGGTCAACCATCATTTTACCCTAAAATCACAAGATCCCCAGTACATCGCCATCCTCCTTGTATGTCCATTTATATTTAACAACTTTTATGTATTTCTGGAAAGCTAGGTGACAACCAACCTACATGCTAATGCAGTTCCCTGTTACCCAGCTTTCCCGGGCCCTAAGTGGCAGTGATAAATCCATCACTACCATAACTAAGCAGATGTTCCATTCAGGTGCCTAAGAAAGTTAAGTGCAGCCCCTAACGATGGCCATAATAGTTGCCACCCAACTTTCCTAGGTGTGAGATGCTCTACTGTGCTTGTGGTGTTATTTTCGCAGCCCTGGATGTGGAGCAGCATATGGTGCAGGTTACCCTAGTGTGCCATGACGAGTCCGGACAGCTGTGCTCTATGTACATGCATGTCCTCAGCTGGAGGGGCTGAAGGCCGCCATCACATCTCAGGTGGGGGTCAATGACTACAGTCCCAACGGTCTGCGCCATGACACTCATGGCCACCACTACGAGCCTGCGCCTTAGTTCATATCCCCATGGCTCAGCACAGCCCGCAGCGCTGCCCTCTCCTGGGCCACAATCCTCTGATCCCATTCCACAACTCATCCCTCCTGACTCCATACAAACCAGGCCGGAGCTACTGCCGGCCCCGCGGACTCCGCGCTCCCCCACCAAACATGACAGGGCCTGCACACACCCGACCCCCGACCTCTCCTGCAGTCCTCTACCTGAAACTGCAGCAGCTTCTCGGTCTGCTCCTGGCTCAACTCCCGCTCCTCCGGCGCCGCCATCTTCCCCCTCCGCCTTCTGACCCGTCACTCCCATTCACCGGAAATGACGACCAGACTTGGTGAGCACCAGGGGATGGAGTTCCGCCGTGTGACGGCCATCTTGCTTGCGGCCATTGCACTGAATAATTAGGTGGCTCATAACTTTATTGTTTCCGAGACACCATGCCAGCCACGGTGCCCACTATAAAGTGCCAGCAATAGAGCCTGCAACCCTTTCAGAAGTTTCTGGACATGATGCCCCGCTTGTAGCCAACAAGTTATCACACTTTTGGTAACAACTAAAGCCTAATTTTTGTTTTTATCCCCCCATATATTTGTAGTGTATTACCTGCACATAATAAGAATATGCAGAATAATTCATCTGCTCTTCCCACAGCCACTTTTTATTTATTTATTTTTTATTTATTTTTTTAAATTCCCGCCTTCCAAAAGTCAGAGTTTGTAAATGGTATTATTTAATAGTTAGTAGGATGTACATGAAAAATAAAATTCACAATGGGGTGGAATTAGAAAAAAATGCGTTTGCACCATTTTCTTATGGGTTTTGTTTTTATAGCATTCGCTGTGTGGTAAAATTGACCTGTTCCATGGATTAGTCAAGTTTGCACAATCACAGCGATACAAAATTTGTATAGCTTTTGTTTTAATAGTCTTACAAAAATCAAAAACTGAAAATGCAAAAAATTATTTTAGTTGTCATATTCTGACACCTGTAACTTCTGTGCACAGAATTGCATAAGGCGCCTTTTTTGCGGCACAAAATGGAGTTTTTATATATGCAAAACGGCAGAAACAGTGATTTGGCTATTTTTAGGGTTATCTAATACGTCTATTGCAGGGGTGTCAAACTCATTTTCTCCGGGGGCCACTTCAGCCTCACGGGGTACCTTGAAGGGCCAAGATTATTTTACACATGTATAAAAGTAACTTCTCCTTAACAGATAAGCGAGCTATTAAGGAGTAGTTACATTTGTACATTACTACTGTCACAATCAGCCCTTTGAGGGCAACCAGGTAGAACATAATGTATTGTTAAAACCTAAGACATTGGCATGTTACATAATATCCTCATCCTTTTCTGAATATATAAAAAATTAAGCACTATACAAATACTGTACCCCTGCAAATGGTATTATGCTCTATAGTTGCCTCTGCACACGGTATTACGCCCCGCATCGGCCTCTGCACACGGTATTACGCCCCACAGCGGCCCCTGCACACGGTATTATGCTCCATAGTTGCCCCTGCACACGGTATTATGCTCAATAGTTGCCCCTGCACACGGTATTATAGTCCATAGTGGCCCCTGCACACGGTATTATGCCCCATAGTGACCCCCCCCCACCCATGAACTATTATTATACTCTGGGGTCTCTTCAGACCCCAGAGTATAATGATCGGAGACCCAGGTGGTGACAAACATAAAACCAGTGTTACTTACCTGGGCCCCGATGCGCTCCCTGCGTTCGGCCTTCTTCAATGTCGCACAGACCGGCGTCGCGACATAATGACGTCGGCCTGGCTCACGAGACGCCTGGGATGTCACCAAAGATGG
Organism: Leptodactylus fallax; assembly: GCA_947044405.1. Taxonomy (NCBI): domain Eukaryota; kingdom Metazoa; phylum Chordata; class Amphibia; order Anura; family Leptodactylidae; genus Leptodactylus; species Leptodactylus fallax. The sequence continues at coordinate 2,271,296 of CAMRHE010000094.1, forward strand.
CCGAAGCCGGCTGGGAGCAACATCGGATCGCCGGAGAGGTGAGTAACACAGGTTTTTATGTTTATCACCTCCCCTGGGTCTCCGATTATTATACTCCGGGGTCTGAAAAGACCCTGGAGTATAATAATAATAGTATTTGATAAGGTTCGCCGGCCGCGGCCTCACTTACCATCCCCGCTCCTGCACACAGCCGCTTCTGCGTCCCATAGCAGAAGGGGAAGCGGGGGCGGCCACGTCCAGCAGCGGGGATCGGTAAGTAAATAGGCCGTTACGTGCCGGGGATACTCCAGCAGATAACGGCCTATTTTATATATATATATATATATATATATATATATATATATATATATAAAAACTTATCTTCACCTACCTGTGATGCCTTGATGCAGCCGCCGCCTCCTATTCTTGTCCGCGACGTCTGCGTGTCAGCGTAGGAGGCGCGATGACGTCATTGTATCGCCGCCTGCGCTGACATGCAGAGGTCTTGTAAACCAGCCCAGGACAGGTATCGCGTAGCTTTGTTTTTTTTAAGCGGCCTGTCCTGGGCTGGTTTACATTACATAGACAATAAAAAATGCCACGGCCCTGCGGGCCAGATAAGTGCCGGGCCGGATAACAGAAGGCAGCGGGCCAGATTCGGCCCGCGGGCCTTGTGTTTGACACCTGTGGTCTATTGTTTTTTCTAGGGAAAGGAGTGATTTAAATGTTTCTAATTTTACATTTTTTTATAACATTTAAGAAAAAAAACTTTAAAAACTTTTTTTTAGACTGCTTTGCACTACTATATTGCATTCTATGGTAAAATCCCACAGGCAAATCTCAATAGTTATATTCCTATGACAGGACTTCAGAAGGCTCCCGACTATGATAGTAACCGGAGGGCTTCCATGATTTCACCACAAGGAAGCTGTACCAAAACATAAAAGTGAGGGAGGGGAGAAATGAGGCCCCATAAAATGTTCATGCCTGACATCATAGAGTAGAACTAGAGGAGACCCTACAATTGCTGTACTATTACAAGCAGAGCTGGGAGGGTCGTACCCCCACATCCTACACATTTTCTTAATGCAGATAACTTGAATGTCCTACATAATAATTTATAGTGACGACTCTTTTCTGCTACTTTGTAACAGCTCAAATTTATAAGAAATGTATGACAGTTCAAGGGTCTGACTGAAAAGTTGACCCAAATAGATATCCAGATATGCCATGAAAAATATTTATGGATATATAGGATTGAGGATAACTTGCTGATTGGTCGGAGTCTGACCGTAGAAACTCCCACTGATCCTGATAACAGGAGATGTTTTATCCCTGCTGTGAAGGCTGCTGAAGTTATCCTCTATCCTATGGATAGAGGATAAATATCTTACATGGCATAACCCTTTTAAACACAGCAAAAAAGTGAATATACAGTGCCTCCAAACTCTATAAAGTTCCTGAGAGAAATGACAAATTTTTAATGTGCTTTTCAAACACAAGAGACACATGGTCCTCAGAACACATAATGCTTCCCAGTTGTCCCCAAACACCAAGCAATGCTCCCCACTGGCCCTCAGACACCAAATAATGCTCCCCACTGGCCTCCAGACACCTAATAATGCTCCCCACTGGCCTCCAGACACCTAATAATGTTCCCACTGGCCTCCAGACACCTAATAATGCTCCCCACTGGCCTCCAGATAACTAATAATGCTTCCCAGTGGCCCCCAGACAACTAATAATTCTTCGCAGTGTCTCCCAGACACCTAATAATGCTCTCCAGTGGCCCCCTGGCAACAAATAAAGTCCCTCAGTGGCTCCCCGGCAAGGAATAGTGGCCCCCAGAGAAATAAAAATGTCCCACAGTGACCCCATGCATGTAATAATGTCCCCCAGTGGCTCCCAAACAAGTGATAATGGCCCTCAGACAACTAATAGTGTCCCCCAAACAAGTAATAATGTCCCCCAGAGGCCCCCTGAGAACTAATAATGTCTCACAGTGCCCCACATCAACTAATAATGTACCCCAATGGCTCCCAGGCAAGTAATGTCCCCCAGTGGCCTCAGGAAAGTAATAATATCCTCCAGTGGCCCCCAGGTAAGTAATAATGTCCTCCAAATAAAAATGTCCCTCAGTGGCTCCCAAACAAGTGATAATGTCCATCAGTGGCCCTAGGCAAGTAATAATGGCCCCCTGACAACTAATAGTGTCCCTCAGACAAGTAATAATGTCCCCCAGACACGTATTAATGTCCTTTTAGTGGCCCCTAGACAAGTAAAAATGTCCCCCAGTGGTCCCTAGACAAGCCACCGTACGCCGTACAGCCAGAGTGCACCCACAAATAAACAACTCTGCTGTGAAGCCTGTTTTTTTCTTGATTGAACAAAAGCTTTTACTTCAACCAGTCTTACACAACAATTACAAAGGTACTGCGACGCAGCGCAACTAAATACCACAATAGAGACTATATCTTTCATCCTTAAGGGATGCGGCGCAACATATGGCCAAAGGAAATGCATCCTAACACTACATGCTGCACTACAACCTGTTCTAACATACTTTTGATCAAATAACAAAGGCAGACAAGTGACAAAACAGAGAGGGGGAGGGAGGGGAAGTCACAGGCCCGGAGCTTTATTGAATGACCACAACACACAAGAGGGAAGGACAGGTACAATACAGGAAATAATATACTCCCTATACTACCACTACTTCCTACCCTAGCTAATAAACAATAAGCTGAAAAGCAAAAGTTAGAAAAAATAAGCATCAAGACAAGTGATGGGATGGGGGGAGAGAGAGAGAGGGGAGGGGATAACCACAAGGCCCGAAGCTTTATTGAATAACACAACACACATGAAGGGAGAGTTGGGAAGGAGAGAGACGGAGCCCAAGACCAAGTCCTCAAGCCTGTGTTTCACTTGCTGTGGCCCATATCAACCAACATAAAATGTGTGCAGTGCCACAATACCACCATACAACCATAGCCAAATGGCCAAAAATGCAGATTTTTTTTTTTTCCATGAAGTGCTGGATGGGTGGGTTCCAATTTCCTGCAATAAAAAATAAAGATAATCTGTCAGAGTCTCATGTGCTCTGCCTTATCTTCCGCCTAAACTACCTCCCCCCATTACCTATCAGCTATCTTCCCTGCTGATCTTAACTCTCTATTATTCCCTGCTCTCCCCCACTAGACTCTCTGGCTCCGCCAGCTTTCTGGCCAGTTTCTATCTGCTTTCCTGCATGTGCACCCAAGCTTACCAGCTCTCCTTTATATTCATACCCCTCTAAGGCTGGGATCACATCAGCGTTTGGCTCTCCATTTGAAATCAGTTTTTGAAACCATTTCAAAATCCTCAAAAACTGCTTTTGAACGATTCGTTTTAAAACCCATTGATTTCAATGGGTTGTAAAAACCATCCGTCCAAAAAATAAGGATACCAGACGGACAGCAACCAATCCGTTTTTTTTTAACATTGAGGTCTATGAAAAGCGGACGCAATCGGATTCACAACGGATAGTAATCTGTGTCTGTTTTTCAATCTGTTTTTCCCTCTGCGCATGCTCAGAATGAAGAAGGGGGAAAAAAAATGGATTTGTCAAAATGAACATAAACGGACAGATTTTTTTGACAGACACCCATTGATTAAGGCAGAGTTCACACTACCGTTGGATGTCTGTTATGATAGTATCCGTAAAAAAAAAAAAAAAGACACCTATCATAACAGACACTAACTGATGTTAATGTGTCCATTTTTTTTTAGCTGATGTATTAACTGGATCAGTTAAAAAAAACGGACAGATTAGCATCAGTTAGGCCCAGTTCACATCTGCGTTCGGGTTTCCGTTTGGGAAGTCTGCTTGGGGACTCCCCGAACGGAAACCTATACGCATAAAAAAGCGGTTTACCTGGGAAACCACACAGACTATAATGGGGTCCGTGTGGTTTCCGCACGAAGCAAGAGGAGAGGAAAGTGCTGCACGCTTTTTTATGCGTATAGGTTTCCATTCGGGGGGTCCCCAAGCCGACTCCCCGAACGGAAACCCGATTGCAGATGTGAACGGGGCCTTAGTGTCTGTTTAACGAACGCTTGACGTCTGTCATGAAACCGTTATTTTTCACGGACACAAAAGTCCTGCACCACGGATTTTTGTATCTGCGAAAAATAATGGACATGTGACGGTTTTGGAGTAAACGGACACTAATGGTCACTAATGGACACCAGATAAAATCCCATGGAAATCAATGGAATTTTTAACGGATTTGTGACAGTTCTGCTAGTGTCCGTTGCTAAAATCTTGTAATGGACAATAGCAACGGACACTACTGACGGTCACCAACGTTAGTGTGAATGACCCCTAATACATCTAAAAAGATGGATTTGGGTATTTTGGACCAAACTGTCTTTTGGAATTTTTTAAATGGTTTGGCAGTGGACGGATACCAGGCGCAAGTGTGAGCCTAGTGTAAGTTCTCTTACCCCATCCTCCATACTGTATGGCTCATTATGGGCATTTGTGCCTATCTGTCACTCTTTAACTTGATCTTTACAGTCATGCCCATCTTTATACAACTTTGTGACAAACAGGAATTTTTGAAAGAGAAAAATATGTGCCTGTGTTAAAACAAATCCTGCAAGATATAGCCTTCACCTGCAAATTTGATAAAATGACATATTGTACACTCAAGACAGCTATGGTACTACCAAAAAATACAGTTTTCAGAAAGCACACCATACTGAGGAGATTTATTAAGCAAAATGTGCCAGAATTCTGGTGTAATTTGCACCAAAAAAACTATCTGGCATTCTGTGTTTTTAACAAGTGACTTGGACACTTTTTGGAAACTTTTTCAATTTTACCAAGAAGTTTGTGACAAAAATATGCCAAGAACTTTTAAGACAACTAATAGGTGCAAAGTTAGACTAGGCAGATTTATTTAACAGCATCAGCACTTTGATAAATCTGGTGCATTTTAAGACTGTCTAGTCTAAGTTTGCACTGTCTATTAATAAATCTGCCCCACTGCCTTTAAAATAGAAATCAATGGGGCAAATGTATTAACGTAGTCCAAAAACTTAGTTGCCCATAGCAACCAATTGCAATGCAGTTTTAATTTTTCAGGAGCAGAATGCAAAATGAAAGCTGGGCTGTGATTGGTTTCTAGGGGCAGCTAACATAGATTTGCTTTTATACCGTTCTAATAAATCTGCCACCAATAAGTTAAATTGACAACCGCCTGCATACAATTTTGAAATAAAACATTATTTGAAGCAAAGATTCTATGCAAATTGAAATTTTCCACTATATATGACCATTGCAAAGACCCAGCACGTAAATCGGCTTCTTAAAAACTAAGTACGAAATATTTATCATTCATAATTACCGGTTTTTGTTTTTTTTTTGTTTTATTTGAAGGTCTCAAAGCTGTGCCAACGAAACACCAGTGCACAGAAAAAAGTGACAGGTGCCACTGAAAAAATGTGCAAAGGATGCAGTCTATCACAAAACCCATCTCAAAAGGGAATGGGTCCTCCGAAACTGTCCCCAAACTCAGAGCCAAAAGGCCCAAGAGTAAGGGGAGCTGAACCAACCCAACTGCCAAGACAGGAGGGTCAGATCTTGCTTGGTTTCCTCTCAGGCTGCCACCACCAAGAGTACTACCAAGCCAGCCACTTGCATCAGTCCCCTCAAGGGCTGCCACCCCAAGAGTACGACTGAGCCTGCAACTGTTGTCTATCTCCACTAAGGCAGAGACAGACCAGGAGAGCAAGGAAGGAGGGAACCCGAGGGCCATACACTCCAACCCCTAGACTTCGGGTAGGACCCAAAAGGGTTTCCGCACCCCTACATCTACACACAAGTGACAAATGGTGACAAAACATGACAAATAAAAAATGAATAAATAAGTGAATAGAGTGCCAGTGTACTGGCCCGGTCTATCCGCCGGATCTATAAAAATTACCCATGCTAGGATAAACCAAGCAATAGGGTGGGTGCAATCAAAAGTGTTTCAAGTGTGTGTGCAATGTGCCAGTCTCAGTGGGTTTCCCACGCCCAGTGAGTTCAGGCACCTCTGGAGCCACCGTCCCCAGAGGCACTTGCACATTGAGACCTTCGAAAGCATTCCCGGCCTAATGGCCTTGATCCCAGGGCATCCGGTCCTACCCTGGTGTGGTTCTCTGCCTACTTTCACAGTCTTCAGTTGGCTCCCTACAGTGGGTTAACCACTCCCACTGGTGGAACCAACCTACTAGCTGTTACTGATAAGAACAGATACTACACTTGATCTTAGCCAAAAGCCCGAGAAGCGATCATTCATACATACCGGTAACACACATGCCTGCATCTGCATGCAGATCTCCACAAATGTGGCAAAGGTGCAGAATTGCAAAATCTGAACCTGTGTATGTGCTGGATTTCCCTGCCGTGGGCAGTGTTATTCAGTGGAGTCCACTGATGGCTAGGTCTGGTCACATGACTTTCATCGGTAGCCATATTGGGACTAGAGCACAGGGAAAACAGGAAGCTATTCTGCAATAATTTTACGAAAATATAATTTTCATTGATACACAATATGCAATAGGAAGATTCATAAATGTTATTAATAGTCAGAACCCCAGTAGGGAGACAAGGCAGTTTCATTTACATCTGCGTCACAGTCTCCATAAGAGACTCCGTCGCAGATTGAGCCGAAAATCAGCGGAGAGGAAAGTCCTGCACAGAGGACTTATCTCTCCGCTGGTTTATAGTCTATGGGGTCTGCAGGTAAGCGCTGTTTTAGTGGCCGGGATCTTCGTCATTCAGGTCCCACGGTGGATATGAACAACGCAGAGAACGACACAAGTGTGAACCTAGCCTCACTTGTTTCAAAAATTGCTCTGTTAATATAAAAATCTAAAAATATCTTGAGAATCTATAGGTATCATCTGCTGACTTCTGTGTAATACAATATACATCACCTGCCCTGCTGTGTAGTGAGTGGCAGTTGAAATTCTATAGAAGTCTGGAGATCTAATGGTGCCCCCCACTGGCGATAGTATTTATTGCTAAGTAGTCATCTGAATTTATTTGGATGTTTCCTTACAAGCACATATTCTGAATTCTAGTTAACATTTAATATGCAAAACTAATTTTTTTTCATTAAATTTTTCCTTTGAGCAATACATTTGAACCAACAACACAGATTTCTAATGTGACCAAAATATTTCTCTCCATGAACATGAGGATTATCACTGAAGTCCCCCTACTAAAAGCCTGTACGGTACACTTCTACATTACAAAGCTATAGGCCAGTATTTCCCAACCTTTTCAGATCCCGGGCACCCCTGGGAAAAAAACTACTTGGGTCACCTCTACCAAATAATTTTTACCAAAAGGCAAAAAATGTCCTAAGGATGCAGAAAAAATTGCACAAAGGCATGCAGGCTTTTTCCCAACCAGAGTGTCGCGGCCTCCTGGAGGGTTTCCAAGGCACCCCTGGATGCTGCGGCACCCTTGTTGGAAATAGCTCCTATAGACATCGCATATGTTGCAGTGTGGTGTCTATCATAGGGCTAAGTTCACATGAGGGAATTTGCAGATGATTTGGAGCAGATTCCATCTCAAGTTCAGCTCCAAATTTCATCCATAATCTACCTCCCATTATTTTCACTGAGGCAAGCACTTTTTCGGGATGCTGAAAAAGAAGCGTCCTGCTGGATCTTCTACTGGTTTCTGTGGCTGATTCAGCTGCAGAATCCGAAGTGAAGCTCAGGATGATCAGCCCCATTTTGTCTGGGGCTAGTCAGAGCTCTGTTTCAGTTTTACACCTCGGAATTGACAGGTCTAAAATTTGGAGAGAAATCTGGGGCAGAAGACCGCCCAAACTCCTCTCCAAATTCTGTCATGTGAACCTAGCCTAATACTGCATGTGATGGAGCATGCAAGAATGTATTTTTTGTCCACAGAGCTACAGAATGGACCCAAAGACTTCTATTGGTACCATATTACTGATGTGTACAACAAACATTCCTAGTATGACCATGTGACCTTAGCCAAAGCATAAAATGCTATAAAGAGCAGCTTTTGCTTGGTTACTAATACGTCCATGATCAGTGGATGTTTTAGCTGTCTTTCCTGAAGTAATAAGCTGATCTGAAAGGTTATCTAATTTAAACAATCCCTTTAATTCTTGTATAAAAGTAATCTAATGTATCTGTATTATTAGCCAAGGCTTGGGCTACACAGTGACTTTAGCTGAGACTCTTGTCACAATGGCCAAAGATCACTGTATCGCCACGCGACTCATTCACTAATCTATAAAAGGAGTTGCACTGTGACATGAGGGTGCTCATGCTCAATTTGTTTGTGGCTGGAAATCGAGGTTGTAACTTCCCGTAGGTCAGAATATGACTCCATTCACTTATATTTGTGTAGGAGTCGAAGGGTGACATGGCATCTTTTGGTTAGGTAACAGAAGTTGCCATATAGTCCTAGGCGATACAAAGAATCTTTTACATCAGTGGAGTGGAGCCTTCCCGCTGGAGACATATTTCGATATTCGGTTTTGACTCCCTGCCTTCCAAGCCCTATAACTTTTTTATTTTTCCGTCCACAGAGCCACATGAGGGCTTAATGTTTGCGGGACAAATTGTTCTTCATAATGGTACCATTTATTATTCTGTACAATTTACTGGGAAGCTGGAAAGAAATTCAGAATGGGGTGGAATTGGAGAAAAAGTGCATTTGTGCGACTTTCTTATGGGCTTTAACTCTGCAGCCAAAATGACATGTCACCTGTATTCTATGTTTTGGTATAATTCTGGGGATACCAAATTTAATATATAGTTTTAATTACATTTTAACCCCTTAACAAAAATCCAAAACTTTGCAAAAAAATTTTTTTTCTTAAAGTTGTCATATTCTGACACTCGTAGCTTTTTTTTATTTTTCCGTATACAGAGATGCATGAGGTGTCTTTTTTGCGAGGCCAGATGGACTTTTTAGTTATACTATTTTGGGGAATGTCTATTGCTTTAATCACTTTTTATTAAAATTTTAATTAGAGACGAAACAGCATAAAAACGTTTGTAGACCAAACGTTTTTGGACTCAGGGATACCTAATGTGTATGTGCTTCACACTCATTTTTTTACATTGATATGCATTCTAGGGAAAGGGGTGTTTTGAACGTTTATTTTTTTTTATATTTTTAAAAACTTTTATATTTACTATTTTATTAGCCCCCCTAAGCAAAAGATTGCAGGTCCCATAGACTTCAATACAAATGTATTGCAGTCTATGGGACTTTCACTATGTTATGGTCTATGACCAGCCCCAATAGTAATATTCCTATGGGAGGCCTGGAAGCCTTCAAAAGGCTTGCTGCTATCATAGGAACAGGTCGGCTCCCACAATCTCACTGTGTGGGAGCCGGCCTGCAACGGACAAGGTATGTGGCTAGTGGGGACCATTTTTTTATTTGGGGGGGGCCACACCACAGTGCAATTACAGTACATTACAGTAGAGACCCAGTAGCTATGGGGGCCACTCTGCAGCAGGACGGCCGCCATCTTTAAAGACCTGGCATCTGCTGTAATAGTACAGTGGATGTCGGGAAGGGGTTAACAGATGTTAAGGACTTGAATTAGTGGAGGTGGTGAAAGGTCCTCTTTAACTGCCGCAGTGTGTTATCTTGTCACAAAAGAAAGCAAACACCAATGTAAAGTTTTAGGCTTCCGGATTCTGCCTCAAAATCAGCTCCAAATTCCGTCCAAACTAACGCAGGAAGCTGAATAAGTAAGTGTCGTCCTGCTTATTCTGCAGCATGATCCTGAAGCTGAATAATTAAATGTGACTGAATCCATCTCTTAAGTGCCCTCTTTGCCATGATCTGGACCCCCATAGCTCCATTACATTTGCTGGCCACAATAGCCAGAATGCTCACATGCTCCCTATTATGGAGCATGGTGACTGTCTTCTTTAACAGTGAAAACTACATTTCCCAGGTGCACATTGCTCTGTGCACTTCATAACTGCGGCACTGGCCATTTCTCCTACCAGAAATTATTCATGCACAGCACATACTCTTCGTGTATGCTTGGAGACCCGATAAACAGAAGCCCAATTCGCTTAAAAAGTGGTTACCTGCGGAAAATAGACTATAATGGGGTCCGCCAGGTTATGGTCTGATTTCCACCAGAAACATGTGGAGAGAAAAGTCCTGCTTGGGACTTTTCTCTCCACATTTTTCAAGTGGAATGGGGGACAGAATCCCTGAACGCGGATGTGAACCTAACCTTTGCATGGCAGGTCCTGCACTCAAAGTCTGCCTTGTGATGTTAGCCTTAAGATGTCACATGCATGTTTGTGTAGCACTGATCTAATAAATGGCCATAGGGGAGAAAAAGAGAAACTGAGCACGCTCGTCCTGGATGAAGATGGACTAAAGGGCCTTTTCTAGTTACATATACAATTTGGCTATTTAAAGGGAGTCTATCATTGAGATTTTCAATTTTTATCTAAGGCTATATTCATGTAGCCCTTATAAAGGCTATTGTAGGCATACCTTTTACTTCCTGACTCTTGCTGTCGTTTTTCAGAAAAAGCCTTTTTCTTGTTATGTAAATTAGCTTCCACGGACCACAAAGGGCTGTTCCCCCTGTTCTCCAAGCACCCCCTGCGTCATCACCCTCTCCCTGCATCACCGCCCCTTCTTCCTTTTTGTTAATGCCTCCTCCGCCTCTTTGCTTCTTTCTCCCATTGCCGTGAACAAAATCTTGCGCATGTGCGAGATTTCGTTCAAGCTGACAGGAGGAAGAAGTTTCTTCCTCCCGTTAGTGTGAACGAAATCTCGCGCATGTTCGAGTTGACAGGAGGAAAAAGCAAAGAAGAGGAGGAGAAGGTGTCAACAAGAAGGAACAAGGGGGCGATGATGCAGGGGGTGCTCGGCACACAGGGGAAACGCCCCCTGAGCTCCGTGGAAGCTAATTTACAGCAAGAGGAGGTTTGGACACAAGACTTTAAAGAAAATCACTTGTGAAATATTCTACTAGGGAATTCTCAGGTAATAAAGATACGCCTGTCTCATCCTCCGAGCAGCTATGAAGAGCAGCTGTAACGCTGGAGAACCCCGGACGTCCATACATGGATAGCTGATGGATTCAGCGGGAACTGTGTAATGTCTAACCTCCCAGCCGTTCTGGATTCTGGGTGTTGTCTTGGTCAGCGGGAGGTATGTCCAGACTTCAGCTCATATGCGTTCTCCATATGCAGATAAGTTTAATACAGTGGTAAAACAGGGAGACGTCTGCTTCACCATTCGGGCCCGTCTCTGCTCCTGAGGTCTTGACACAATGTGCTGATATCACTTACATGATAGCTGCTGCTCCCTGAATTCCCCGGGAACTGAGAACAGCAGGGGAACGGGGTGAGGTATTAGGTTTTTTTTTTTTGTTGTTTATTTGATCTATTATACTGGGGGACACCAGGAGAGAGACTTTGTACTGTGGAGGCAGCTGGAGGGGGACATTACACTGTGAGGGCAAATGTAGGGGGGCATTATACTATGGGCACCCCAGGAAAGAGACTTTATACTTTGGGGGCAGCTGGAGGGGGAGATTATAATGTGGGGGCAATTGAAGGGGGAGATTATAATGTGGGGGCATACTGTGTCAGGTCCACTGTAGGGGCGTTATACTATGTGGGGGCACAAAGAGAAATGGATGGGAATGGGCAAAGTCAAAGTGTTACTGGGTGGGGACAAATGCGCCTGGCTGCACATTCTGTCCTTCTTTCAGTCCCTGGAATGTCGGAAGGTATGGCCATGCCCAGGGGCGTAACTTGAAGGGGTGCAGTTGCACCCAGGCCCAGGAGCCTTGGGGGGCCCATAAGCACGGGCATCACTATGTAGGAGGCAGTAGTTGAGGCTACGACATGGCTCATAAGCCAAAAGGAGCCACAGGTTACACTCACCACACTAATGCTGATTAAATTTCTTTCATCTCTTTTGGTAAACTTTCGAGAGTACTAGCTCTCTTCAGACATAGTGTTATACAAGAAACAGAAAATTCACAGACTTTTTATACACAAAAGACATGGACCTTCAAAGGATCTTAGAATCTTTAAAAATAACAAAATACAATATAAGTAGAGAAGTTATTTACAACAGGTCAGGAAATAAACAATCTGGAAACTTGTGGGGCGTGACGGAGTAATTCTTGCTGTTATTTGTTTGCTATCAGATGGTTATTTGTGACCCTCACAGTTCATACATAGTGTGACATGAAACTGGCATGAATATTAAGTCCAAAATGCAGAGTATAAAATTTTTGCATTAAATTATATTCCCATTCCTTTCTTTCCCTCTGCGTCTTTAAATGTACCATTAAAACCACAACCTGCAAATCTTCAACAGAGTGGTCTTCTCCGGAGAAATGTGCGGCCAATGTGGTGTATCTCATAATGTGTGTGCAATGTCCCACCACAGGCCTCTATGTGGGGGAAACAGGGCAGAGACTTAGTCAGCGCATGAACTCACACAGATTCAACATTAATAACAGCAGAACAGATCTCCTAGTGGCCGCACATTTCTCCGGAGAAGACCACTCTATTGAAGATTTGCAGGTTGTGGTTTTAATGGGACATTTTAAGATGCAAAGGGAGAGAAAAGAATGGGAATATAAGTTAATGCAAAAATTTCAAACTCTGCAATTTGGACTTAATATTCATGCCAGTTTCATGTCACACTATGTATGATCTGTGAGGGTCACAAACCACCTCCTGATAGCAAACAGATAACAACAAGAATTAGTGATCCCTCTGTCACGCCCCACAAGTTTCCAGATTGTTTATTTCTTGACCTGTTGTAAATAACTTCTCTACTTATATTATGCATTTTGTTTTTTCAAGGATTCTAAGATCCTTTGAAGATCCATGTCTTGTGTATGTATAAATAGTGTGAATTTTCAGTTTCTTGCATAACACCATGTCTGAAGAAGAGAGCTAGTACTCTAGAAAGCTCACCATCAAATATACTCAGTTAGCCTCTAAAAGCCTGATTTCTTCACTCTTCCACTACTTTCTATGGCTAACACGGTACAACATTATACTACTTTCATCTCTTTTCTCATTTACAGGGGCATATCTCTAGGGGATGTACAGGTAGAAGTCTCTACTGGCCCTGAACCCTGGGGGGGCACTATTCTAAATGACACGATGTAGGAATGGGGCCCCATTACATATTTTGCACTGGGGCCCATGAGCTTCAAGTTAAGCCTCTGGCCATGCCTGCTCACTAGTGATAGCGAGGAGCAGACTCCCTGAGCTCAGCCTCCTGTCAGGGATGCTGCTCATACAAAGAGAATGTACAAAGTAGACGCCACAGAAGGTGGCTACAGGTGCAGAAAAATACTTCCACGCGTTCAAACACACGACATCTTATACGTGTACCGCAGGCGACTGTGGGCAACCATGGACATGACACAGCACTACAGCCGCTGTGCAGGTTCCGGGTAAGAGAAGAGCCCCACCTAGCGGCGCATCCCGTGCACTGCAGCCGCGCTGCTCTGATGTCACGGCTGTGGTCCTGCCTCCAGAGTGGAGCGGCAGGCATAGGGTTGGGTGCTGCTCATTGTACCCTGGGAATGGCTCGCACCTCCTGCTAGGATCTGCCCTCATCTCTCAGTTCCCTGGTCATAAGGTCACACACACACAAGCACACCCCTGCTATAAGGAAGAAAAGATGTCTGACGATTTCGGCTTCTTTTCCTCCTCCGAGAGCGGAGCTGCCGCAGAGACAGAAGAGGACCCAGCCGCAGCTTTCCTGGCCCAGCAAGAAAGCGAAATTGCTGGGATAGAGAATGACGAAGGCTTTGGGGCAGTTCTGGTGGGCAGCCAGGCGTCTTCTATGGAGCAGTCCGATCTGGGTGAGTTACACAGGGAATGTGCTATACAGCAGGTGTATGGAGGATCTTGGCTGCAGAGCTTGCACTCTAGTAGGCACCTCTTCAAGGTCACACAATGGAGGAGCTGGCAGGTGCATCACTGTTTGCATCCAGAGCAGGGATCCATTGCTGCTACAGTTCTGTCTAGCATTGGGTTCACTATTCTTTGGTACTTTTTAGCTGGCATTATAGATAGTTAATCGGGCGCAACATAAGGGCAGCACTGGAGGGAGTGGGCAGCAGTGTACAGCCATGACATGTGGGCTTATATTGATACACTCATATCACTTTGTGTAAAGAAGAGAACCATTGGATCCAAGACACCGGATCATTATCTGGTCTGCAAAAAGTGTTCTGGTCCAGTCCCCATTACTTTTTGGCCTCATTCATACAACAGTGCTGTGCATTTAGGCGTAAAAAAAAAAAAGTACTTTTTTCACACGAGGGTAATCTGTTTTCACAGATCCTTTATAGACATGAAGAAATAACATGTTCTATTTTTTCTTGAATTGTTCACATGGACCATTAAAACAACAGTCGTGTGAATAGATTCATTAAAATCTATGGGGTCTTGTGCTGGCCGTTATTATAATTGCGATCAAATGGCCGTAGAATCCTGCCCTGTGAATGAGCCCTAAGGCTACATTCAGATGACCGAGGTGCAAAATGGCAGTGAAAACATCCATTTTCCACAGCTGTCTCGCACCCGAGGGACACCCATTTTCACAGATCCGTCATAAATTACAGTGTATGGAGGGATCTGTGAAAACGGCCAAATTTAGAACATGACCTGTATTTGATGGACATTGAATGTGAATATAGCTTTAGACTATGGACCTTTATCAGAACATTGGAAAATGCTTTCTATTTTACAAAGGGAACGATATTTCTGTATCCGTGCCTGGAAAGTGTCTAATAAAGCTAACTGACATCCTGGGTCCATCATACTCATAGGAAGTGATGGGAGCCTCCATGAAATTGGGGCTGTGGCTATAGTTTTGATGGGGTTTCTGCAGATAAATCTGATATCTCAGGACTCTGGACAGAGGCTGCCATCAGTATAAAAAAAAATTGTCCTGAGGAAAAAGGCATTTCACAGTCTACTGAAGAACAAACAAGCTGGTATTGGGGGTGACTGGGACTGACTATTGTTCGACAGTTATCCTATGTTTATAACCACATTATATATTGCTCGGCAGGTTCAGACTTTTTTGGGTTCTGCTCATAGCCTGATATTCAGTTTAGTAAAACATGTACATGAAGATTTACGACAAGCCTTCCCCCTCAGTGAAGAACTTAATGCTGTAAAGACAATGGGACCTTTATTGCCCAAGGGGATCCCAGCAGCTGTTATCTCATTACTGGTGCATCCTTTTTCATTGTGGGCAACCATGGTGAAAAGCTGCCCGTGGCTGTAGTCATTTGTTCCTAAAAAACGACATAGGGCATGTTCTTTGAAAAAGGCGGATGTCAGCTTTAACATACTGGCTCATTATAGCTATGGGTCCATACTGCTTGTAGACAAAACAAGACAGAAGTGTGTTTCCGTTTGGCTTCTAGCAGTGCTTAAAGAACACACCAGACTCATAGCTAGAATGTGGTTGTATTCATGAGTCCAGCGATATCCCTCCGCCCCTCAGGATGGTGACTGACAAAGACACAGCAGCCTGCCAGTCACATGAGGTGGGGAAAGGCATGGTTATCGCTTGGCGCATGAATACACTCGGACTCAAACTGTGTGTACTGTTTAGCCTACTAGTAGTACTGAGAAATCATATTAAAGGGATTGTCCACTTTATATTTGTATTATTTAATACTGCTGCTACAGGAACATTAAACATAAAAAACAAATACCCACCTCTCTGCGGGTTGTCGCTTCCAGCAGCGACAACTCCATTGGTGTGTATACAGATCTCCTGGCTGTTTATGCCAGGTGATCACTGCAGCCAATAATAGGCCTCAGTGGGGACCTCTTCACAAATAGCACATCACAGCAGTCACATGCCATTTGTGAAGAGGTCATTGCTGAGGCCTGAGATTGGCTGCTGTGGTCCCCACGCAAAAAATGTTCTTAGCATTGTGTACACAGTGTATGGAAAAAACATTTATAAAATCTGGCACTCCATATATACTAAAGTGCAACCAGAATAACGGAGCTGCCGTCGATGGAAATGGGGAGATGTGAGCAGCAGTATTTTATAATAAATACAGTTTGTAAAGTGCTGCGGAATATGTTGACTGTGAAAGATCCTCCGTGCACCAACACCGCTGTGGCCACACCTGAGTCTTCTTTCATATAAAAACCATACTCACTGCCAGTGAGTGCCGGGTTCACAAGATAAATACAAGACAAGCTTTCTAAATTTTATATATTTATTAACCCCTAAATGGGTCGGTATTAACATCTAACACATGCAGTTCAGAACAGATTTGTAGATATATGCAAGCATTAACAGTTACTAGTTACAAGATACGGTGCAATAAAATAAAAGGGCATAAAATTGAAATAATTACTTTACCACACATCTCCTTGATGTGGCTCTATAGTCCAACACTCACACATGCTCTGTCATGTGTGAATAACCAGTGGAGGCTTCCTATCATGTGGCATTAATACAACAATCCAGCCTGCATGCTCTCATCACAGTCTCTCAGTAATAGTCTCTTGTAGTCTGATCATAGTAAGCAGCAGCATTCCAGCCTGCATGCTCATCACAGCAGCCTCTCCTCATGGTCTGTCTGTGATCTCTCTGTAACAACTCTGTAGTCTGTGATGGTCTCAGCCCAATCTCTTCCCATTGCCTCTTACCTCATCTTTTATACCCTTTATGCCACCTCCCAGAATGAGGTCACTGATGGCAGCAAGTCTGATTGAATCATGCACTCAAGTCCAGATTCTTTGTAAAGAGCTGAGACCAAGTGGAATGATACAATGTTATCAGCCAGGTCTGATCTCCCTGCACAATGCATGTTTCTTTGATCACTCAGAGCTGTGTAGGAATACAATGGAGCCCTGCTGGGATGGATACAAAGCCCTATTGTTCCAGTGTTGCTACTACTGCCAATATACACCTAGGCTTATAGCTGCGCACATTATGAATAAATGCAGGTAAGAAAGGAGATACTATACCCAGAGATCAAAATACATCTCTGAGTTATAGCCATATTTAAGCGGAATCATCACATTGACGCTATATAAATAAAATGTATTATTATTATTAATAAAAATAGCTCCTGGTCAACTCCTTTAAGCTGACAGATCTACTTTAAAGGGATCCTATCATTCAGAAAGGCCAATTTTAGTAAGACCACGTCGTAATAGCCTTATTCTTCTCCTACCTTTGTTGTTTCGCTCCTCGCCGCCATTTAGAAGAAATGTTGATTTTTATCTTTATGCTAATGTGTCTTCAGAATACACAGGGGGCGTTCCCCCAGTACTGAAACTGCACAGGGGGCGTACCCTGTGCTCTCCTCAAACGCATTTTTGATCTTACCGCGCCTCCTCTCTTCTTCTTTAGCAGACGCCTCTTCTTGACGTTATCCTTCGTTCGGGAGACATCGCCGACTGCGCATGTCCATTCGGCCATTTTCCTGTGGCCTATTACACGAGTGTACTACATGCGCTGTATGTAATAGGCCACAGGAAAATGGTTCCCAAACGAAGGATGACGTCAAGAAGAGTCGTCTGCTAAAGAAGAAGAGAGGTGGCGCGGTAAGTTCAAAAATGCGTCTGAGGAGAGCACAGGGTACGCCCCCTGTGCAGTTTCAGTACTGGGGGAACGCCCCTGAGCATTCTGAAGACACATTAGCATAAAGATAAAAATCAACATTTCTTCTAAACGGCGGTGAGGAGCGAATCATTAAAGGTAGGAGAAGAACAGCCTTTATAAAGGCTATTATGACATGGTCTTACTAAAATTGACCTTTCTGAATGATAGGATCCCTTTAAGATGCCAAACACTTAAAATTCTGTCCTCGTCTGCAAAGTTGTCAAATTTCATTCTACATCTTCTTGAAAAGCTTGAGGGCAACCTATATGGCTGCCATTACAGCATACTCAGGGCTTGTCACGTATCCTTCCTAGGCTCCAAGGAGGTTATTTATATGTACCTGCTTCATGATGCTGCACAATGTCTCTAGTCATGTTCACTAGTGAAGCCTTTTAGAAGCTGTAATGGCAGCCATACTGGGTGTCTCCCAGGTTTCACAGAATCCTATATAGAAAAGAGTTCATATTTTAGATCCCTAGAAAGGGGAACCCTTCCCCCCAGTTTTTGTACCAGCTTTCATAGGTGCAGCTTTGTAATCCTTATCTTTGTAACCTTGATCATATTACAGGCAGCACAAGAAGCCTGGCTGTATGCCTGCTCTGGCACACAGCTCATTTATAGAAAGGCTGGTACTATGACATGAGGCCAATATGACATCCTGATTCCTGTATCCACTTGGCACCCAGACGTTTATTAGTCTTACCGAGTATTTCATTGTGATGATATATTTGCATTCAGCTGTGAAGAGGTACATACACTGCAAGTTCCTTTATTGCAATGGCGGTTCAGCATATCACCTTCTGCAAAAAAACATTGCAGGGATTGAAGACTTCTAGAGATAAACCTTTTTAAGCAAACGCAATCCCAGGACCTCGGTGCTTTAGTATATATGGAGTGCTAGGAGCCGGACTTCATAAATGTTATATCCATACACTGTGTACAAAATGCTAAAGGCTAACAACATGTGTGTGTTTAGTTAATAAACTAGAAATATCCTGAAAATATTTACCCTTTGGATGGTATAGTGTATTGTTATAATATATTTGGTGCTATGTATTGCTATACACAGTATCTTCTGTATCCATTTGTTTCAGGTCAGTAATACATCACCTATTGAAATCTATGGGCCTATACTATGCCTCTGTGTGCCTCTGATTTCACGTGAAGGCATACAGAAATTTTTATTATTGGGACGTTCACACTACCATTGTGAATGTCCATTGCTCTCATCCGTCATAGGATGAAAGGAACAGACTTTAACAGCGATAAAGTAACGGCCAGAGAGGGAGCCCCCTCCATCTGTGCCAGTTCCCATTGACTCTAATGTAAATGACATGACAGAAGCTTTCTTCCTTCGTGTTTGTTTACTTTTGTAACGGAAGGATTTTTTTCTTCCACCAGAAAGGTAACATGAGAATGAATGCAAATGGGGGGTGGGGAGGGGGGCTGGGTCTGCATTCTATGGTTAATGTCTGTTGCTCTCATCCTATGATGGAGCGCAAAATAAACAGATACAAGTCATCTCTCGCTTACTGAGGAAGCAAACAGGAATTTATGGCACACAAAGTAGATTAGCGTAAATTCATAATTTTACACCATTTTAAACACAATCTACGTTGGACAGGAAATCTGCGCCATATTCCTTCTTTTCTGTTTCATAAATGTGTAAAGTGAGATACTTCTAAACCTCTCCCATTCTGGTGCACATTTTTCAAAAGTGTCGACCTGTTGTATTTTTCTTTTCTTTCTGGTGCACACTGTTCATAAATATGTCTGGAATACTGTGCACCATAAATTTTGGCGCAATTGTAGACAGAAAAGTGTCGGACTTCTATTTATAAATATGCCCTATTGGAGTCCATATTCTGTCAAAAAGACATGTGAATATGGGCCTTAGGTACTGTTAGCTGGTAAGGGCTATAGCAGAAAATTGATTCTTGTGTGATTGTATTAGACCTAAGCAGGAAGGGGTGAGTCACAGGAATGCAATTAAACATGTTTATAATCATAGCTAAGGGAGGAGGCCGTTTTAGAGGCGGTATACACACCTTGATGATCTCATTACTACTTGCCAGGGCACTAGCTACTCATTCATCATTATAATCTCTTCTTGGTGTATTTAGTTTTCACCAACCTGGAATCAATTTAGGTGCTGCACTGTCTTAAAAATGATGGTGCTCTGAAAGGGCTCTCTAAACAAAGTAAAACGTAGTAGGAAACAATCCCACAGACATATCTTGATGCTTGAATCAAGGCAAAATTTTATTGACGTACACACAGACAGATAAACAAAGATCAAATGTAGGTCCAGCCACCAATATCCACCATTAGATAAGCAGTGAAATTGAGAGGTTGAAAACCCCTTTAGGCAGTAGACCCACCCTTGAAAAAATCTGCCAAAAATTGTGCTCAGGGCTCATGAGTTGGAGTTGTGGCCAATTTTGGTTGGAGTTGGCCTTACCAACTCTGACTTCAAAATAAAATGATTAATTATATTATACAACTATTAGAATTGAATAATTTATTAGACGTATAGTTTGTCCATATTTACTTTAATAGGAATTCAATCACTAGCTTAAAGGGGTTGTCCGGGATAACTGGAATTCCCTACACCAGGGGTCAGCAACCTTTTTTGGATGGTGTGCGGATTTTGAAAAAAAAAAAATCAAAGATGACGTAGTCAGTGTGCCATGTAATAATTGAAAGGATGTCGACCCCTACATGAAAGTCATATAACACAAACTATAACAGCAACTGATTTGGTAGTCGATTAAACTTACATTTCAGTGGGATCCCTGACTTTTTATCTTTTTTTTTCGCAAGGTTGATTCTTTTTTTTTTTTTTTAAACTGTAATTTTTATTGAAAAAGTTTTTTAAAAGAGATACAAGGCAAATGTATAGCAAATAATCCGTTACATCATAGAAAACAACAACAGAAAGACTCAATTTGGGGGAATACAAAAGACATGACAAAGGAAAGGAACAATAAGGAGAGAAACAAAGTTGGGAGTCAGGCATCAGAGACCCTGGTTGGCACAGTAGGAATCCCAGTGGGACCAAATTGCTTCAAATGCTATGAGTGTTTTGGCCGCGGTACACAAGTAAAGGAATAGTTTAGATGTATTTTTACTGAGACCTTTTGGAGGGAGATTAAGCAGATAAACCATAGGATCCAGGGGAATACCCTGGATGAAAAGAATGTGAGTCATCCTCTCAACCTCGAGCCAGAAAGGACGAACTAAGGGGCACTCCCAAAAAACATGAAACAGTGTTCCAAGTGTCGCCTGGCATCGCCAGCAACTAGAAGGAATAGTGGGGTTGAGAGTATGCAGTAGAGCTGGAGTATGATACCAGTGCATAAGTATTTTGTATTGCGTTTCCCTAAATGTTACACAGGAAGAGGATTTAGCTGCACGAGACCATATGACCTCCCACTGACTATGCGGAATATGCGTGCCCAGGGTTCCAGACCACCGGGTCATATATTTGTGGACCACCGGGGTCTGCCCCCCCTGAGAGGTCAAGAGCCTATAAATATTTGAAATCAGGCTTCTAGTGGAGGTACCTGCCCGACATAGTCTTTCAAAAACTGTGGGGAGGGAGACCCGGGTGGACCCAAACTGGGAAACAACAAAATGGACTATTTGCTGATAGAGGAACCACTCTGAGGTAGGCAAGTGCTGTATGGAAGTGAGGTAGTCGAAGGACCTGAGCTCCAAGGTCGACGGGTCCACCAAGTCTGCTATGTGGAACAAACCCAACCCACTCCAGGGCCTGACCATAGCGGCGGTGAGTCCGCTTGGAAGGAGTGGATTATATAAAAAGGAAATCATAGATGAGTGCGGAGCGGCCAATCGAAAGAGCTTAGAACAAGTATTCCAGATAGACCGGGTAAAGCCGATAGGGCCTAGCAGCGGAGTAGAGGGTGGGGGGGGGGAGGAGGACCACAGATATGCATTGGGGTGAACCGGAGCTAGCCAAAGCTTCTCTATCTCCACCCATTTCGTGTGTGCCTGGGATGCTGCCCAAAACGGTATACTCCGCAGATGAGCAGCCCAGTAATAATGCAGCAGGTGTGGAGCCCCCAGTCCCCCGTCCGACTTACCCGCCAGCATCACTGATCGGGGAATGCGATGGCGTTTGCCATTCCATATAAATTGGAAGATTGCTTTGTGTAGTGTTTTCAATTCGGACCTAGGGACTGCCACTGGGAGGGTTTCAAAGAAATAGAGAAGCTTAGGGAGGAGGGTCATCTTAACCGCAGTTATACGGCCTAGGAGAGAAATATGGAGAGGACGCCATTTATCTAGGAGAGAGCGGAGCTCATGAAACAGGTGAGGGTAATTGACTGAATACAGTGTATGGTATGAAGAGGATAACTGGACCCCCAAATAACGTAATGAGTGGTCCCTCCACTGGAAAGTAAAATTAGTCTTAAGCAACTGCAAAGTCTCATTTGGGATATTTAGAGGCAGGGCTTCCGTTTTACTAGGGTTAACCTTATAGCCCGATAGGACTCCATATTCCTTTAAAACTCGGAGAAGGTTTGGGAGGGAGGTATGGGGTTTAGTGAGGGTCAACAGGACATCGTCTGCGAATAAACTAATTTTAAATTCCCTATCCCTCACAAATACCCCGGTGATATCTGAGGCAGATCTAATTTGGGACTCCAGGGGTTCAATACACAATGCAAATATTAAAGGTGACAAGGGGCATCCCTGACGGGTTCCATTACAAATGGAGAAAGGTTGGGAGGAAGCATTAGGTAGCTTGACCACTGCCGAGGGGCGGGAATAGAGAGCCCTTATGGCCGTGAGGAAGACCCCCGAAAACCCGTAACTCTCGAGGGTGGCTATCATAAATGACCAATCAAGGCGATCGAAGGCCTTCTCAGCGTCCAGACTTAAAAGCAAAGTGGGGGTGGAAGAACGGTTAGCTACATCAATCAAGTCCACCGCCCTTCTAGTGTTATCTCCTCCCTGGCGACAGGGGACAAATCCCACCTGGTCCTTGTGGATGAGAGTCGGAAGCCAAAGGCCAAGCCTATTTGCCAAAATTTTTGTAAATAGTTTGAGGTCTGTATTCAGGAGGGCAATGGGACGATAGTTAGAACACTCCTGATGGTCCTTATGTGGCTTTGGGACTAAGGAAATGTGGGAGTGCAGCATAGTATGCGGGATCGGGGCTCCATCCAAAAAAGAGTTGAAGAGTTTACACATATGAGGGAGGAGATCAGAATGGAAGGTTTTATAATAAGCATAAGTGAACCCATCAGGGCCCGGAGCTTTACCATTAGGGAGACCCTCCAAGACGGCAGTTAACTCCTCGCCCAATATTGGAGCATTAAGTGAAGAGAGAGCTGAGGGCGGGAGGACCGGGAGCCTACAGGAGGTCAAATAGGATTGCAAGGTTGTCTCTGTGGTGGTGGGGCCTCTCCCAGCAGGCGAGGGAAGGTTATACAGTGTAGTGTAATAATCTCTAAACAAGGTCGCTATAGTGTCGGGGGTGGTGTTGTAGGGTGCCCTGGGAATCTCGGACGGCATGAGGTGTGGAGGAGACCCGGCGGTCTCTCAGGGCTCTGGCTAGGAGTGTATGGGCCTTATTTCCCCTCTCATAATACCTCTGGCGGCTGTAGAGGAGAAGGCGACGGGTGGCCTTGGTAGCGAGGTCGCGGAGGTCCGCCCTAGCAGCTACCAATTGACGCAACAAGGATACTGTGGGTCGTGACGCTAGTCTTTCGGTTAGGGATCTGATCCTACTAGTTAAAGCCTCCTCTCTGACCTTTCGATTTCTCTTGGCCTGTGTTCCTAGTGCAATACAGTGAGCTCTCATTACTGCCTTATGGGCTTCCCACAGTGTAGATATAGCGGGGACTGATTCAAGATTAACTCGAAAGTATTCTTGGAGGTGGGTACGAAGTTTACCCTGGGTCTCTCGTGAATGAAGGAGGGATTCATTAAGTCGCCAATGGCAACGTTTTGTCGGAGGGCAGGAGGGGGACAATGTTAGCATCACGGGCGCGTGATCGGACCAGGATATGGGGCCTATGTCAGCTGACTTTAATAACTGAAGGGTTAATGTGTTACCGAAAAAGTAGTCTATTCTAGAGTGGGTTTTATGGGGGTGGGAGTAAAATGTAAAGGAGCGAGCAGAGGGATTGTCCACCCGCCAAAGGTCATAGAGGGCAGCCGACCGCACAAGGCAGCGAAACTCCTTTGCTAGTCTTGTCTGCGAGGGTCCAGGAGGATCATTATTGAGGGTAAATTTATCCATATTTTCAGAAAAAGCCATATTAAAGTCTCCTCCCAGTAACAGTGCAGATCCCTCAAACATTTGCAATTTCCCCAGGACCTGTTTAAGGAAGGGGATCTGAGAAGAGTTAGGGGCATATATGTTACACAAAGTGATAGGTTGACCATGTAAAAGCCCCTCCAAGATAATATATCGACCCTGGGGATCTAAATGAGAGGCCGAAACAGTGATAGGGCAGGTACGAGAAAGCAAAATAGCTACTCCTCCCTTCCTACGACTACAATATGCAGAGTAAGCGGAGGGGAAGTGATGGCGAGCAAAATTAAACGTGCCAGTATGATCATAATGGGTCTCTTGGAGAAAAGCTACCTCTGCCTGTAGGGAGCGAAGCTCCCGCAGGACCATTCGCCGTTTTGAGTTGGAGCCCAGGTCCTTGACATTTAATGAAATGCACTTAACCATAGAGAAAACAGAGTGGGTTTGTAGCTAGCGTAAGGAAAAATGAAGAAGAGGCAAATCTCACCCAACCATCGAGAGTCGAAGCCCTGAAAAAAAATAAAGGTGAAGGGTCCAGGCCACTGTAGCCAAACGAGTCTCCGAACCTGAAAGAAGGGAGAAAGGGGAAGGGACAGAAGGGGAGGGGAAAGAGACAAAAGACACACAAAAAGACGAGGCATAACAAATAAAAACCAAAAATATTTCAAAAACACAATTAAACTAAATCTAGTAGTCGGGACTATATCTCCCGGCGGGGGGCAAAAAAAAAATGTCCAAGTCAGGGCCACAAATGACCCTTCCGGGGCCCAACCAGTGGGTCCACAGCTGGACGAAGCCCCACGAAGTAGAGGGGGGAGTGGGTGGGAGGCGGGAGAGGATCAGCAATATGCAGATCAAAATAGACAATTGGGGACCTGAGGATAGTAACATCTGTCAGTCACTGGGGAGGAAGGGGGAGTCTAACCCACCCAACCGCCAAAACTGAAACATAAGTAAAATGCAAAAAAGTAGTGGGGCCATAAAAAGAAAAATGCGTATAAACGTAAACAGCAATAACAACAGAACCCCCTAGTGAGCAAAGTAAACATATCCCTCCCAGGAACTAGGAGGGCCGAGAAAAAAGATACAGTCACGGAGCGGGGGGGCTCCACCCTTGATCTTCTAGCAGAACGTTGCTGGCGTCTAGTCGGGTTCTGGACCGTCCAGACCGGGGGAGGCAGTGGTGGCGGAGCAGTCAGTTCCCAATTCTGTAGGTCTGGGAGAGGAATATCCATAGCAGTGCAAAATGGCTCCAGGTCTGCATAGAACCGCAGAGTAGCAGAGCGTCCATTGTGCCTAGCTGTCAAAGAAAAGGGGAATCCCCAGCGATACGGTATTTGCCGGTCGCACAGAAGCTGCAGCAGAGGGCGCAGATATCTCCTTTTCTGTAGTGTAATCCAAGAAAGATCCTGATAAAGTTGAATCTTGGCTCCTTCAAATTCAAAGTCTTTAAGACGACGGGCCTTGGAAAGGATGGTTTCCTTCAATGCATAATCGTGTACGCAGCAAATAACATCACGCGGAGTGGGGCCAGATCCCTTGGGACGCAGGGCCCTATGCGCTCTATCCAGTTTAATTTTATGCGTAGGTGGTTCCTGCAAGATGAAGTTGAAAACCTCCCCCAAGGTAGCATGTAAATCCTCCTCCTGGGTAGCCTCAGGCAGCCCCCTGATTCTGATATTATTGCGCCTGCCCCGGTTGTCCAAGTCCTCCAAATGGCGCTGCATGTCATTAACCACCTGGCATTGGGAGAGGACAGTGTCCTGGAGGTGAGACACATGAGATCGGGTCTGGTCATGATCGTCCTCAAGGGTATCAACCCGGTTTGCAATATGCTGGAGATCCTGTCGCAGGACAGCGATTTCTGTGCGTATCTCTGAACGACATGCCGTTGTGACTTTAGCAACCAGGGAGTCAAAGTCCTCTTTTGACGATAGATGAGCAAGGTAATCAAGCCACGGTGGAGGGTCAGAAGAGGCTGCCAGAGCAGATTGTAGCGGAAGTTGGGGTGGCGGTGCAGACGGCGGGGAGAGCTGGGTACAGGTAGCAAGGGGGGACAAAGATGGAGTCGTCCCCAAGTCTGCCTCCTCATCTCCTAGGAGGGGTGGGGGCTGCTGCAAGGGCATGAGGCTGGGAAGTTGTAAGGACTGCCGGGGGGTGAGAGGATCCCCTACAGGGCTAGGGAGGCCTCCCACGGTCAGATGGTGACATGTGGGGAGGAGAGGCAGTCGCTGAGGTCTCCTGGGACGCTGGGTCCCCCTGATATTGCGTGGAGGAGCCCGCTGAGGAGTGTACTGGCTGAAGCTGCGGGGGGAGGGGGAGCAGTCAGCGCTGCGGTGTGAGCGGTCGCAGCACTTGTCTTACCCGGCGGTGAAGACCGAGCGCCCAGGCTTTCAGCCTCCAGAAGAGCAGGAGGCCTAACAGGGAGACCTCTCTGCAGAGCGGGAGCCCCTCGCGCTGCCAGCGGAGCTGCCGCGGTGGTTATTCCGGGAGGCGGTCGGCGCTGCTGCGGAGGAAGATGGCCGCCGCCTCGTGGAGGCCCGCGCTGCTGAAGCTGTTGCCGGCTGCAGGAACGCGGACAGGGTAGGTTGTGACCTGTCCGCGGGTGCAGGGTCTCCCGCAGCCGGTGTCCGGCTCGATCTTTTAGCCATGGGGTTCTGGGGTCCCAAATGGTCCCACTTAGCTGACGGTGAGGTAGGAGCCCCTCCAAAGTGCGTCCTAATCCATCGGATACCAAGCCACGCCCCAGCAAGGTTGATTCTTATCTGGTGGATAAGACTGGGCTAAACGTGGAGCTAAGAGTAGTCTGCAGTAAGCCTGGTTTGTGGGGGGCAGAGGATGCCCCTCACACAGCCCAGTCTTTTTTATTGAAGAAGTCCAAACCAATCTTTCCA
Organism: Leptodactylus fallax; assembly: GCA_947044405.1. Taxonomy (NCBI): domain Eukaryota; kingdom Metazoa; phylum Chordata; class Amphibia; order Anura; family Leptodactylidae; genus Leptodactylus; species Leptodactylus fallax. Next base: position 2,298,156 of record CAMRHE010000094.1, read on the forward strand.
GCCTTCTTGAAATGAACGAAAGCAATTTTAGCTGCCATATTTTTTTTTATATTTTGCAGTTGCTGTCCTCTGACTAGGGTACCCCATGGCCAGACACTAGTACATCATGCCTGATGCTCTCCACCCCAGTGCATCCTCTACTTTGACTGAGAGAGAATGCAACCTGGAGCAGCACTGCCATGTATTAAGACAGCAGAGAGCACTGTGCCACGTAGATAAACCTAGCACTAGTGCCAGGGGTTGCTAATACCCTCCCCCTTCTACTTTAAATAACATACTTAATCAAAAATGTATATTTACCCATATCCCTGGGGTGGTCATGGGACCGCCCAGGGACATTTTCTGATTATCTGGTGATGGTCCGTTTCCCCATTTCCGGAAACGGATCGTCACTACTACTTCCCCCCCATCCACTCCATCATACTTACCTCTCTTACTTCTTCCTGCGGGGATGGTTCCTTCCTCTTTTCCTGGCGCTTCTCTAAGTGCTGCTCTACACACTGCTGCCGATAATCCACCTCTACTGTGCAGCTTCCATGCATGCGCAGTAGAGGTGGATCATCGCTGCAGAGAACAGAGCAGCGCTGGAGAAGAGCGCGTGCCTGCAAAATTAGTAAAGAAGGAGGGGCCGTCCCCAGGAAGAAGCGTGGAAGGTAAGTATATAATGGGGTCGGGGGTTGGGCTGAGTAGGTAGGGAATGGCCGAATAGCTAGAGAGACAGGGAGGGGGTGTATGGGAGGGAGAGAGGAAGGAGGGGGGGAGTAAGGTGAGAGGGGTTAGTGTGGAAGTTACATAGCAGGAAGCTGAACCATGTAAACAAATGCAGGAGATACCAGGAGCTCCCAGAGACACCCAGAAATCACAAAACATGGCTAAAGGTATATGGGTGCATTTATTAACCCATTACTAGCACTAACAGCCATTTAAAAAACAAAAACAAAAAAAAAACATTTTTTTGCCCGGAAAACCCCTTTAATGAATTACAGGATCTTTACTGGATAAGCAATATTACTGATATATAAGCAAGCCTCCTGGAACCATGATGATTTCCTTTGTGGAGCACAGCTGTGGAGGAGGGAACTCTTTCCTCTGCCTTGCCTATACACTGTGTTCCAAATTAATATGCAAATAATATTTTCTCATATTTTCCAAAATTACCTATATGAATTGCAGTCATTGTAATTTTCCAGTCATCAACTATTCGAGTATAATTGAAAATTTTTGAACAAACTGCCTATGATAACAGTATATTTAAAAAAAAAAAAATAAACACTCAAAATGCACTCAAAATGCATGTTCTAAATTATTATGCACAGCAGAATTTGCAACCTTTTCATTTTTATTAAGATCAAAAAAATGGTCATTGTGAAATTATAAGCATTAGCAGGTTATTACAAACTGAAATCAAACAGTTTTCAAGCCAAAACTTTATTCGAGGTGATGTTACATTTGCACATAGGACCCCTTGTTCGAAAGAAGCTTCTGAACTCTCTCGTCCATTGAATTTGTCAGTTTTTGGATGGTTTCTGCTTCAATTGTTTTGCATGAGGACAGAATACCCTCCCAGAGCTGTTGCTTAGATGTGAACTGCCTCCCGCCATCATAGACATTCCTTTTGATGATGCTCCAGAGGTTCTCAATGGGGTTGAGGTCAGGGGAGCATGGGGGCCACACCATAAGTTTGTCCCCTTTTATGCCCATAGCAGCCAGAGATGCAGATGTGTTATTTGCAGCATGAGACAGTGCATTATCATGCATGAAAATGATCTTTCTGCGGAATGCATGGTTCTTCTTCTTGAACCATGGCAGGAAGTGCTGTTTGAGAAACTCCACATACATTATGGAGTTCATCTTTACCCTTCAGGGATCCTAAAGGGGCCGATAATCTCTCTCCCCATGATTCCAGCCCAAAACATTACTCCGCCTCCTCCTTGTTGGCGCCGTAGCCGTGTTTGCATGGGGTGTCCATCAACAAGCCATCCTCCACTCCATCCATCTGGACCATCGAGCGTTGCACGGCACTCATCGGTGAACAAAACAGTTTTGAAGTCAGTCTTCATGTATTGTTTGGCCCACTAGAGCCGTTTCTGCTTGTGTGCAGTGGATAGAGGAGGTCGACAGGATGGCTTACACACAGCTGCAAACCTCTGAAGGACCCTGCATCTTGTTGTTTGGGGGACGTTGGAGGCACCAGCAGCTTCAAAAACTTGTCTGCTGCTATGACAAGGCATTTTTGAAGCTGCTCTTTTAACCTGACGTAATTGCCTGTTGGGAAGAGTCCTCAATTTTCCCTTATCAGCACGCACACGTGTGTGCTGTGAATCAGCTACATACTTCTTGATTGTGCGATGATCACGATGAAGTGTCTTGGCATTGTTGATTGTAGTCATGCCTTGACCTAAACACTCCACAATTTGTTGCTTCTCAGCAGCCGACACATCCTTTTTCTTTCCCATTTTGGCTGAAAATGTAGGCTGCTTAATAATGTGGGACAGCCTTCTTAAGTAGGCTTGCCTTTAATTGGACACACCTGCCAAACTAATTAGCACAGGTGCCTGCAATTGCTTTCAGTGATATAAAGAGCCCTGACACACATCACCATCAATGAGTTTAACTGACAAACAAAAAAAATTCTTACCTTATCACTCCTAAACACTTTTTGCATAATAATTTGGAACACAGTGTATTCTAACGCTAGGTCACATGACTGACTCTGCTCTTCTCTATGGACCTGCAGCCTGAGTAGAGTAGAGTCAGTGATATTACAGAGAGCAGTGAAGTCAGCACACAGAGATGTCTGGCACCCCACTGTGCTCTACATGGAACCTGCTAATATATTAGTAATAAAGCTTATCTAGTGCATGGAATGCACTGGCAAGCTTTGTTTATCCCTGCTTAACCCCTTTAAGCATATACTTCCAAATTTAAGTCATAACTTAGGCAGAACTCTAAATAAGGCTTTTACATACAGGCTTTTACTGTTCTACATCAAACCAGCAGACTTGCAAATTAGCAGCGATGAAATGTAAAAATATCATTTGCATCACTGGAATATTCCTAAACAAAATCAGTCTCAGATGGATTACAAAGATTTCCAGTTTCTCTAGTTTTCTTTGTGTGGCACACAAATGTCATATTACATGATACAGGGCCCTATTGAGAACCCCCCTCCTTGAGGAATTTCTTTTATATTACAGGCATTTTTTTGCTGTTCCTTCATTAGCAAATACATTATTATACTTGTCATTATTTTCATACTAAATTCTGATGTACAATGTAACCATTTTAACCATTCTCTAGCAAATACCTTTAGAACTTTGATGGGGTTGTAGTGTGAAAAGTTAAAACGTTCTTTTATAGTGTCATTTGTATTACTCCAAACCTCGACTTCCCAACAGTTTTTTCCACTATTGGAAGCACGGGGATAATATTGTTAAGAATTATATTCTCATGGAACAATATAAACTGTGCGTCCTGGTTTAACTGTGAATCCGCATGATGCTGACACAAGCTGTTCTACAATAGCATTGTTACGAGAAAACATGCCAGTGGACAGTCATAGGAGCACTCGTATATTCAGCCTGGCAGTGTGGTTCCACAGACCTAAGGCAGCCAGGTGTATATATGTCTTGTGTAGGTGCATCAATGCTAATATTTTAAGGGTTAAAGACTTGCCCATATAGTCCTGGGAATCCTATGAGTTGAAGTGAATGATTATGTGTAGCCCAACCCTGTAAAGTCTATACGCTGCCTTATAGGAAATGATATGTCTCATCATTTAGTCAAAATGTCTAGTAGAGATGTAAACGCTGTACTCATAGTGGACTTGTCGTGTTCTCAAACTTCTTGAGCGTTATGTTATAGAAATCCACTCTTCTACTGAATCCGCCCACTTTGTTTAATCTTTTGTCAGCTACCCCCGTTGTAGAAATATTGGTGCTGTTAGTTCAGCTACCGATATCAGTGTACTGTCAAATGGGTGTTCCCCACTGCACAACTACCTCCCACGTGACAGTACACTGATATTGGTAGCTGAACCAATGGCACATGCAACGGGACAGCTACTAGAATATAAAACACAGCAGGGAATTTAGTGTAGCATTCCAAAGGTATATAACACTTAAGGAGGTTTCCTGGGTTCCAAGACATAGTTATGACCAACAGGGACAGGTACCAGGAAAATAACCCAAAGGAGCAGAGAATTCTAATGTAATTTTCCGGGCCCCAAGGCAATTTTCATAAAGATCACCTATCCTATTATCTGTCCGACACCCAAATCTTACACCGATTATCTGTGTTGGCTGCCTTAAGGCGACAGAAGCCGTGCTGGAGATGGTGCAGAAGGCACTGTCCACTGTATAGCAGCCATTCACGGTTACTGAATCTCTGCTCCTATTCAGTTAAATAAGAGCAGAGCCTCAATACTGAGACAAGGCTATTACAGCACAGTGTCCTCTGCTTCCAATGCCAGGAGGCAGCTGGAACAGCTGATTGGTGCAGGGTCCGGGTATCAGCCTATCCTGAGGATAAGTTATCAGTATTTTCTAAACCAATGGACCTGGTTTTGCCCATTAAACATCTATGAGGTACAGTTTCAAATGCTTTTTCAAAGTCCAAAAACACTTTGGCTTAGATGTCATGCTGTGGTTACAAATAGACTCTAGACACATGAAACTGAGGCTTAATGTGAAGGATCTTAGGAGTATCTTGGGGCATCAAGTTTGAGCTAAAAGTTTTTCAACTTGCTAGATACATGGGTGTTGATCCTCAGAAAAAGGGTGCGTGACAGACTACACCCAAATTGTGCCAACATTTTGGTGTAAAATTGTTGCTCAAAGTAAGTGAACTAAAAGGTTAGATAAATATAGATACACTAGATTTAGTATCCAGCATCAGTCACTATGATAAATCTGGTACATTTCAGACTGCCTCAGTTTACACTATTAGTAAGTTTGGGCGTAAATCCACAGACGCCCCTCTATTCAGGCTTCTACTCACCTCTTCATGATAACAGATCATGTTAGTCTGACAACTTCTGTCCTTAGTAAAACCGTGTAGTTGGTGACTTATTATATACAGTCATATACTCCATACGCAGTCAGGGACTGGCATAAATTTCAGGTATAACTCACAGCAGTTCTCTGGTACTAGTAATAGTAAATTTTTGGAGTAAGGCATCCCCACCCTGGGCTGCCTTGATCTGCCCACTTACATAAGAAGTGCAAACAGCATGTAGAATCAAGTGTAGCACATCATTGGTGCAAAAAAGGGACGAGAGCCAAAAATCTACACCCAGTGCCACCACATCAACACGAGTGCCACCACATCTACACCAAGCTACTCCAGAAAACTGGCAGAGATGGTTTAGTAAATTCTTCCAGTGTCTGTACTTTTTTTTGTGAAACTTGCCTTGAAGTCTACATTTTATGCAGATATACTAATCTAGAAGTATATATAACATCATACACTATATTTGAAGAGGTCACTGTATGGAAGCTAGTGATAAAATATAAATGTTTCTTATAGCAGCCAAACAGGTGACAACCTGTGCTAGAAAAGTGAATGCTATCAGCTGCTGTGAGCTCCACCTACTCTTTTTACTAGGCCACGTCACCTGCAAAAAAGAGTTAACTGCTTTCTGTCATTGCTGCTTTCTATAGCAGCTCTAATATCTAGCAGAGGGGCACAGCACAATGGATCTTGATAGGCTTTTATAGATAATCCTTTTAAAACAAACACACTTTATGGTTATTGTGTTCGCTCTGTAGAGACCTTCCTTTCTGGAAATCATTGGTGGTCCGAGATCTGATATTTCATACATGTGATGGACGTGAGAAGATCACATTGGTCTAATCTTGGACCACAATTGATTTCCAGAATGAAAGGGCTCTAGGGAGGAGTTATATGCCTGTGAATCTGCCAAGAGACTTCAATTACTTCGTATCTGATACAATTCTTAATGCCCTTTCACATTCATTTGAGTCAGATTTTCAGTAGCAAACATTTCTGAGCAGTGCCAAAGGTATAGTAAGTGGTGATCCAAAATCATAGGCCCATATTTACTAATAGTTAGCCAGTTCAAATGTAGACAGGTAGTCTAAAAATTCGCCAAATTTATCGCAGTGGCTGATGCTGGATGATAAATCTGATGTATCTTCAGACTGTTTCGTCGAACTTTATACCACCTTTTAGTTGGCTTACTTTGAGCTACAATTTTTCAACAGTATTTTGGAGCATTATTGGCATGTTTGGGGAACATTTCTCAATACTGTTGAACTTTGCACCATCTTAAACTATGAATTCCGTTTGTAGTTTTAGACATATTTATGAATCTGTCATAAGGACCTTCATCAATATGGAGTGTTTCTCTGTCGTAAATTTTTTACACCGTTTTAAATTTGGCCTCCTTTGCACAAGAAAATCTGCACCATATTCATTATTTTCTGTTTTGTAAATGTGTTGTAAATTTAGACACTTCCATACCACAACCATTTTGGTGCCATTTTTTCAAAAGTGTCGAGGCAGACGTATTTTTCTGTTGTTTCTGGTGCACACTGTCCATAAATATGTTGTAAATGCTGTGCACCATAAATTTTGGCGCCAAATGTAGACAGAAAAGTGTCGGACTCCTGTTGATAAATATGCCCCATTGTGCCACGCCCCTTTTTGCCCCATGTTTACACTAGTGTCTAGTCATAACCACAATAGTAAATTCGGGCCATAGACTTCTATAATGATCTTCTTCTGGAGGTGTCTATTCACTTTCCTTGGTTGACTTTCCTTTTTTACACATTCTTTATTAAGAGGAGTCTTATTAGTACCAAAAACCAGCTCCAGTACCTTATACTGCTCTGAGCCGTGAGTACTGTGCTATACTTTGTAGACTGGATGCTTGATTTTGACATGTAAATGAGCTAAGAGTGCATTGTGGATATGTTCTTGGGCGGCTTTGCAAAATCCTCCTTTTTATAGCCTTATTTATGGTTTATTAACGTGGTCCGTGGTGAGCTCCATGCTGGAGAATAACTTCCATCCCATGCATGTGACTGTGATAGCACTGGGCAGTACTGTCAGTGACCGACTTCTTCACCCTAAGTGTGAGAAGGAGCGCTATCGGAAGTCTTTCCTCCCCGCTGCGGTTAGGCTGTACAACCAACACCGACCTAAGCAGAGATCATTCCATATAGAGAACTGAAAGATCTTTAAGTTGTGATATCCCTTCTACTACTTTTTTACCTGTACCTTTTTATCTGTACCTACTGTCACTGTAATGCCTCTACCTTGGAGCTTTTTTGTATGTGTATTATCTCTGCTGCTGTAACACACTGAATTTCCCCATGGTGGGACTATTAAAGGATTATCTTATCTTAAAGGGATTTTCCAGAAAAACAATATTGATGACCTATCATTAGGATTGGTGGGAGCACAACACCCAGGACCCCTGTCAAGTACAGAGAACAGAGATGAAAGCAGATAGCTCTGCTCTCTGTATAGTGGCTGTGCAGAGTTACTGCCGCTCAGCTCCATACAAGTGAATGAGATACAGCTGTTGAGCTGCAGTAAGCAATGATATGCTTATATACCCTGGGGCAAATTTCATATTGAAAATGGGCCACATTCTGATCGATTTGTGCCAAAAATCTGTTGAAATCTGTTTTTTTTTTTTGGAAACTAAGTCATCTAATAGGTGAATCAACTTGGATTACATTGGCTGCCAATATACCAGATTTATTATCTTGCATCAGTCACTGTGATAAATCTGGTGCATTCTTTTTCCAAAATGCAGCATGATTTTTTTCTCACAGAAAAAAACATGTCAAAAAACACCTAAGAAAATGTGTAAAAAAAAAATATTTATAAAAACATTGAGCAATCCAGGCTCTGACAGAAGCCTTATCCTGACCATGCATATGTTTGTTTTCCGTTATAGGGGGATTTGATGACCTAGTGACCACACCAGTTAATGGAGACTTAGATCAGGTAAGAATCACTTAGAAGGATGTAAAGAAAAGGTCTGTTTACACTGGGCAATCCTGCTTGCTTTATGTAGAATTGCAGCATGTGCTTTAAGAAGCACTCCAGCAAAAACACTTTTTTCCATCCCTGCAGCCATCACCATATTGTCTATCACACTCCAGGATTCTTTCATGTATACTGTCCTCATATCCCTACAATCTAGCTTCTCCTCAGTTCCTGATCAGACGCAATCTTGGCTTTTATATTTTTCTCTTTGCTTGGTTATCAATCCCATGGTGCATTAGCACAGCATCACATGTGCAGCTAGAGACTATACTATATTTACCTGCTGGGAGTGCGGTTATTCTCCTAAATGACCTAAATAAGAGACTTTGCTGGTCTTGATGTCCACTGTGCCGGTGGAGAATGCGCTTAAAGTGGTTGTCCAAGGAGTGTAAATTAATTTACTTCTTCCATGGACTTTTTTGAAGCTGGACCTGGGGTTCTGGGCTAGTCCTGACCCCAGGTCACATGATCAGAACCAGCCCCCAGGTCGCTCCGCCTCCTCCCTCTTCTCCTGTTTGCACATGTATTTACCTGTTCTATGGGGGTAGGCAGACTAAAGTAAATCCAGCCCCCATGGCACAGGTAAATACCTGTGAAAATGTGAGAGGAGGAAGGAACGACCTGGGGGATGGAGACTAGTTCCGATCATGTGACCTGGGTTTGGAATCAGCCTGAAATCCTTAGGTCCAGCTTCAGAAAGTTGCTGGAAGAAGTGGGTTAATTGGCATTAAACAGTCACAAACCACAGGTTTGCAATGTTTTTACGCCAAAAAAGTAGTGTAGATTTTTAGTGAATCTGACCCTGTAAGTATATAGTCGGGAAGGCTGAGCTGTAAGCTCCTCCATTATAACTGTATGTACAATTGTACAGACTCTACAATTACAATTATAAGTAGATTTTAGCCCCCAACTTCTAACTTTTACACCCAATGGAGCAGAGAGGAAGAAAAAAAAAAGAAACAACTGTTATGTAACCCAATATAGCTTATAGCAGTAATTATTATTACTATACAGGACATTGCTTTGATCTATAACCTCCATTCCGGCATTTTGAGGACATCCACTAGCAATAATATATCGGGCAGTAAATAGTAATCTATAAATACAGACCTCCTTCCTGGTATCCATTATCAAACATGAGAAATCTCCCAAAATACAAATTTCTGCAACCCAGAATGTCTTATATCTTGTTCTCCCGAAAACCTAAAAAGTTTAGTGCAGCCCCAGATCATGTGTATCCAGTCAGCCTCTCCCAGATGGCACTTAGGACTTTCATCTGTCTTCCTCTTTTTGGTAGGAAAGAGACATTTCGGAGAGTAATGCAACTTATGTAAATCTTTAAACTTACTTTTTAAATGGTACATTAACTTATGTAGATGTTTTGGAGGTCAGATTAAGATCACATGACCTGGCAGAACAGAATGATTTGGATAGAGAGGATTATCTGAAAAAAGGTAATACTCCCTGAATTACAGCGGCGTGCTAGTAGGAGAAGGGGGCCCGATGCTTATCTTCTGCATTTTCCTGCAGTTGCCACTAGAGGAAGCACAGATTTTTACAGCTTCCATTGAGTCCAATGGTAGCTGTATTCATACCCTTGTACTGAGCTTCCCCTAGTGGCTGCAGGCAGCAAGTTTTATTGCTCAGAGGAAAAATATGGGGGCTTGTTCAAACTTGCGCAAGTCATAGTTGCAATTTTTGGCACAAAGCCATAAAATTGTGACTTCTTCCCTGTTTTTGCCACATTGGCCGCTTTTCTTAAAAGTGAACAGGGAGGGAGTGAGGCTTCATACCCCAACAAATTTACTGGTGCAAATAATGGCTTAATGGCTGAAATCCATGCCAGCCCTTAGCTGGTGTAGATTTCGATTTCTGTTGCATGGACAATTTGAGGCGTGCTAAAATTATTAAGGGTAGATTTACAGTGCCGTTATTTAATGTCCATTGCTCTTATCCGTCACAGGATGAGAGCAACGGACATTAAATGACAGATGCAGGCAATGCCCCTTGCGTCTGGTGTCCGTCTGCATTCACCCCAATGGAAGCTTTCTTCCATCATGTTTTTTACTTTTCTGATGAAAGAAAAAGTCCTGTATGTAGGACTTTCTCTTCTATTGCAAAAGTAAACAAACATGAAGGAAGAAAGTGTCCATCATGTTGTTTAGTGGGAACGGACACAGACAGTGGGGACCCTCCATCTGTGTTGGCTACTTTGTTACAATTAATGTCTGTTGCTGTCATCCTATGACTGATGACAGCAATGGAAATTATTAACGGTAATGTGATTACATAGATTTAGATATGTAAATCTCTGAATAATTATGTTGCATTTCTTTCTGTCGCGACAGTTCATTAAGACTGGCTTTGTGTATGCCAGTCTTAATAAAATGGCCCCGTCAGAATGAGCACTATCTTAATAAAGCACCAGGGTGATACAGGTGTAATTATTTTATATTTTTTTTATTGAAAAAATTTATAAAAACATTAGGGAAAAAATGGAATGCATCTTCAAGAGTTTTGCTGCAATTCATATGTGTTGTATGCCAGAGAAAGAAAAATAGAAGATTTGATGTAGCCTTCCATGACCTCGGCTTACTCTTAATTATCATAATAGGTTTTTGGGTGACTACATTTCACCCTGCTTCTTTTTGCACTGGATCCATTTCTATTGAGCATTCCTTTTGCCTAGTTACTATCATAGCAATGAATTATCGATTGTTAAATGTTGTCATAATGCACACGTGTCATAAATGATGTGTAATATATGGTATGTTCTATTACATTGTTACCTCCTCTCAACCTCCTAAGCTGCAATATGAATAAGGCTCAAGAGTTTGCAATTTTTGCAAGGCAATGGATTTTTACTCTAAAGGTATAATGTATGAAAGTGTAAGTTTTTTGCTCCGGCGATCCCTTTTGAAGAATGACTCGTTACATGGGTATTATCCATATCTTATCTCTTATAGGAGTCTGGTGGAATGAGTGATGGATATGCAGCTATAGCACAGGCTGATAGACTAACCCAGGAACCGGAAAGCCTTCGTAAATGGAGAGAGGAACAGAAGGTGCGCCTGGAGGAGTTGGGTATGTTGTGAACCAACCTTTGAGTTATGTCTATCCACTTAGCAGATAATGTTTCATGAGCTCTATTTTTAACCAGAAAAATCCAGGTATCTAGTTTGCATATTGGTACCTAGACATTGTGATACGTATATCTATCAGACAACTGACAGTTGACACATTTCAACCCAAATATATGTCATTGCCACACTGTTCACTTTAAAGGGGTTATCCAGTTTCTAATATTGATGCTCTATCCTTAGGATATGTCATCAATATTAGATCTGTGAGAGTCTAACACCTGGGAACCCTTCCGATCAGCTGCTCTGGGACAGCGTGGCTCTCTGTAATGTAGCTCACTCGCCATATATAGTGTATCGGCAGTTTCGGTAATCTTTTGGGAATGTTTTCTATTTTGTTACAGATGCAGCTGCCAAGGTGACAGAACAGGAGTGGAGAGAGAAGGCCAAGAAGGATCTAGAAGAATGGTACCAGCGGCAGAGTGAGCAAATAGAAAAGAATAAGGTTACAAACAGGTCAGTGATGTCATTTTATCATGTTATACTTATTGTGCACATAATGCTGTGTAAAATACAAGCTAAACTTATTTATGGCAAAATAATAAAACTTACATTGTCTGTAAAGCATTTCAGCCTACTGGAGGACATGGAAAGCGGTGTTGGATTTATATTGAAGTGTAGTGGTATTTATTCATTAAACCTTTAACCTTAAGAGTTGGAGCAGATTTAGTTTTTGGATACAGAAAGCTGTCACCCTATTTACATTCAAGTATTGATAAATTCACTCATGTGTATGTCACTACTAAAGTGACTGCAGAAAAGAAAGGTATTTCTACATATGCATGGATAGGAAAGGAAATCAGGAGAACTAACTCATCAGGGTTTCCATTCAGTTCAGTGGAGTAAATACCTATGAAAGTGGAAATGTAAAGTATTAAAGGGGTTGTTCAGTAGCAAGAAGTTACCCTGTGTTCATATGGATTCACTTGGATGGGACTGAGCTGCGAGTAGTCCATGTGACTGATGAATGTAACATAACATGACCTCAGGGAGAGCTGCGACTGTTTCAAACAGCTGATCTGTGGGGGTCCTGGGTGTCGGAACCTTTGCTCTTTAACTGATGAGGATAGGACATCAATTGACAAAGCAATGAAAACTCCTTTAAGTGCATTAGAGTAAAGGTTCATGAAGAGGAATTGAGGCAAATATCTGCCTTAGCTTTCTCTTCACTTTCTGCTGCAGCTTTCACCCGCTGATCAGCCCTAGATGAATTGGTCGGATCAGATGAGTGTCTTGCCACACGGGTTCTGAAGCTGATCAGCAGCGAAATCCGCCACAAAATCAAACAGGATGGTTATAGTTTTCATTGAAAACAATGGGAGACAGATTCAGGCCGGAATTTGGCCCTGCTTATAAGGTGGAATCCTCCTCAATATCATCACCATATTTCTACATGTGAATATATCCTAAAATGCTTAAAGCGTAACTAAACTTTCAGACAACTTTTGATTTTCTGGCAGCATTTTTGTCATTAATAAATTTTGTAATATATTTTATTAACAAATTTTGTCCAAAAGTTTAGTTACACTCTAATCTATAAACTAAAAAATATAATGACAGTTACACTTTAATCTTTCCAAAAAGTCATCATTCATACATATACGTTCTTCTATAATAATATGTTTTGTCTGCAAGCCCACAAAAATATATCTGAGGGTCGGCCCCAGATTTCTGCCTGACATTCTGTTTAGGATCTTTTGGTGTCGCATGCAAATAGCCTTACTGTTCACTAGCATTGCTGGTAATGGTGACTGATTCTAGCTGTAGCCTTTGTTGTTTTATCTAATTTTAATCTTCTTAAAAACAAAGGTAGTGAACGTAAGTAAGTGTAACCACCAAGCAATCACATTAAAATTGCAAAAACCTTCCCAAAAATGTCACTTTTTATTTCATAGTTTGAATTCATGTCTAAAGTAAATATTGGCGACATATAACTCTGCCTAATGTGCATTTTAACCCTTTAGCGATCTAATTTTAGCCTTAGAACAGACAGGAACATTTTACCACAAGTGTTTCAGCGTTCATAGCTTCAGAGACCCATAATATTTTTATTTTTCCATTGATCTGACTGCATGAGGCTTGCAGGATGTCTTTTAATTTTTATTGAAAAATGTTGAGGTACATATGACTTTTTTTATTAGTTTTTATTTTTCAAGGATTAAATGAACAAAAATCATCAATTCTTGCCTCTGAATTGTGTAATGCAGAAGAGCTGAGATTCTGAGCTTTGATATGATACCAAGATGGCAGATCTAGCTATAAAAACAGATATATTACTAGTCAAAAATATAGTCAGGAATTTGAACTTTATGTGCCGCAGTTCATGGTATACAACCAGATATACAGCTATTTGATCTGACCGCTAAGGTGGCAATTGGTACATCTGTACTTGCTGGCAATATAAAATGGGGCAGTAAAAACAATATTTACTGAAAACAACTATGATCGTGCACATAGGACCTAATAGTTGTGATTGCCTTGTCTGTGGTTCACATTTACTATATAGTGAGAAAATATTCTGACATATACACACGTGGACAAAATTGTTGGTACCCCTCATTTAAGGAAGAAAAACCCACAATGGTCACAGAAATAACTTGAATCTGACAAAACTGGAATTTGCCAAACTACATGCTGACCAGCCACAAAACTTCTGGGAGAACGTCCTATGGACAGATGAGACAAAAATCGAAAATTTTTGGCAATGCACATCAGCTCTATGTTCACAGACGGAAAAATGAAACATATCTTGAAAAGAACACTGTCCCTACTGTGAAACATGGAGGAGGCTCTGTTATGTTCTGGGGCTGCTTTGCTGCAACTGGCACAGGGTGTCTTGAATCTGTGCAGGGTACAATGAAATCTCAAGACTATCAAGGGATTCTAGAGAGAAATGTGCTGCCCAGTGTCAGAAAGCTTGGTCTCAGTCGCAGGTCATGGGTCTTGCAACAGAGTAATGACCAAAACACACAGCTAAAAACACCCAAGAATGGCTAAGAGGAAAACATTGGACTATTCTGAAGTGGCTTTCTATGAGCCCTGACCTAAATCCTATTGAGCATCTTTGGAAGGAGCTGAAACATGCCGTCTGGAAAAGGCACCCTTCAAACCCGAGACAACTGGAGCAGCTTGCTCATGAGGAGTGGGCCAAAATACCTGTTGAGAGGTGCAGAAGTCTCATTGACCGTTACAGGAATCGTTTGATTGCAGTGATTGCCTCAAAAGGTTGTGCAACAAAATATTAAGTTAAGAGTACCATCATTTCTGTCCAGGCCTGTTTCATGAGTTTTCATTTTTTTTAAATTCTGTTGAAGCATGGTTGGAAAGCAATGTCTGACTTTCATTTGTTCATTTTCATTGAATTTTTATATATTACTTTTGTCAGATTCAAGTTATTTTTGTGACCATTGTGGGTTTTTCTTCCATTAAACGAGGAGTACCAACAATTTTGCCCACATGTGTACATGTTGAAAGGCTGCAGTTCGCCAATAATATATCTACATTCCTTTTTTTTTTTTTTTTTTATTTTAATGGGTTTGGGGTGGCAGTAGGCAACCTATGTGCCACACAGTTGTATATACAGTGGGGAAAAAAAAGTATTTAGTCAGCCACCAATTGTGCAAGTTCTCCCACTTAAAAGGATGAGAGAGGACTGTAATTGACATCATAGGTAGACCTCAACTATGGAAGACAAAATAGAAAACAAATCCAGAAAATCACATTGCCTGATTTTTAAAGAATTTATTTGCAAATTATGGTGGAAAATACGTATTTGGTCACCTACAAACAAGCAAAAATTCTGACTCTCACAGACCTGTAACTTCTTCTTTAAGAGGCTCCTCTGTCCTCCACTCATTACCTGTAGTAATGGCACCTGCTTGACATTGTTATCAGTATAAAAGACACCTGTCCACAACCTCAAACAGTCACGCTCCAAACTCCACTATGGTGAAGACCAAAGAACTGTGGAAGGCCACCAGAAACAAAATTATACTGCACCAGGCTGGGAAGACTAAATCTGCAATAGGCAAGCAGCTTGGTGTGAAGAAATCAACTGTGGGAGCAATAATTAGAGAATAGAAGACATACAAGACCACTGATAATCTCCCTCGATCAGGGGCTCCACGCAAGATCTCACCCCGTGGGGTCAAAATGATCACAAGAACGATGAGCAAAAATCCCAGAACCACACGGGGGGACCTAGCGAATGACCTGCAGAAAGCTGGCACTAATGTAACAAAGTCTACCGTCAGTAACACACTACGCCGCCAGGGACTCAGATCCTGCAGTGCCAGACGTGTCCCCCTGCTTAAGCCAGTACATATCTGGGCCCATCTGACGTTTGCTAAAGAGCATTTGGATGTTCCAGGAGAGTATTGGGAGAATGTCATATGGTCAGTTGAAACCAAAGTAGAACTATCTGGTAGAAACACAACTCGTCGTGTTTGGAGGAGAGTGAATGCTGAGTTGCATCCAAAGAACACCATACCTACTGTGAAGCATGGGGTGGCAACATCATGCTTTGGGGCTGTTTCTCTGCAAAGGGACCAGGACGACTGATCCGTGTACATGAAAGAATGGATGGGGCCATGTATCGTGAGATTTTGAGTACAAACCTCATTCCATCAGCAAGGGTATTGAAGATGAAACGTGGCTGGGTCTTTCAGCATTACAATGATCCCAAGCACACCGCCAGGGCAACGAAGGAGTGGCTTCATAAGAAGCATTTCAAGGTCCTGGAGTGGCCTAGCCAGTCTCCAGATCTCAACCCCATAGAAAACCTTTGGAGGGAGTTGAAAGTCCGTGTTGCCCAGCGACAGCCCCAAAACATCACTGCTCTAGAGATCTGCATGGAGGAATGGGATGGAGGTGCATGGAGAGATCTGCATGGAGGAATACCGGCAACAGTGTGTGCCAACCTTGTGAAGACTTACAGAAAACGTTTGACCTCTGTCATTGCCAACAAAGGATATATAACAAAGTATTGAGATGAACTTTTGTGATTGACCAAATACTTATTTTCCACCATAATTTGCAAATAAATTCTTTAAAAATCAGACAATGTGATTTTCTGGATTTGTTTTCTCATTTTGTCTCTCATAGTTGAGGTCTACCTATGATGTCAATTACAGGCCGGCCTCATCTTTTTAAGTGGGAGAACTTGCACAATTGGTGGCTGACTAAATACTTTTTTCCCCACTGTATCAGAGGTATACAGTATATTTGGAGTATATAAATCAGGAGACTTCCCAGACAGAGCATTGGCCATTTCCTGACTTTGTAGGAATGTTTAATCCAAAAACAAACAGCCATGTTTACTCACAAAGTTACACAAATGAAAATGTAGTAGGTATGTGAGGATTTTATGCATATATTTAAATTTTTGTGTTATGTGTATTTCCCTTATATTGATATTTGCAGTAATTCTAATCATAAAATACAATAGCGTATACCAATATATTACAATATACAATACATGGGAAAATACAAAGGGGAGATACAACAGAACCCTCTGTCTTCGGAAAGGCATAGTGATTTCAGAGGAAAGGGTTTTCTTAGCCCCTCTCAAACTAGAATGCCCTCCATGACTGGTAGAGTTTATTGCAATTTTTAGAAAAAGTGACTGTGCACATGTATATAAGGTGGCATCACCAAAAATCATGTTTCTCCAAGAGACTGTATCATTTTCCCCACTTACTTGTTTGCACTGCTATTTTACTAACTTTCTTCTTCATTTTCATTTTGTCTTCTCTTTCTCTTCCTCCCTTTTTATGCTACTAACCCAGGATTGCGGACAAAGCATTTTACCAGCAGCCTAATGCTGATGTCATTGGTTACGTGTATGTTCAGCTTGTCTTATTCTCTTCTTTTGAATCCTCATTTGAGAATATAAACATAATATGAAATAATAACACAAAAGAGTTAGATTTTTATTACCTAGAATTATATTACTTACTGTATAGGAAATGATGTATATATACCAGTATTAAGCTATTTGTTATCTATAGATCTGTTATAGGGCCTGTTTTGAGTTTTGCCTTGGACTCTCTGGTGCATACTCAGGCCCATGATAATACAAGGGCATCTGTATGGGGCCATAGAGAAGAATGGGTCAGTGTGCTAGCTGTGAAAAACATGGCTAACACACTGACAGAGCGCACAACCATGTGCATAGAACCTTACAGAGTCCTAGTAATGTCTGTGATCAATGGTAATCTGTTGAGGAACCTGCCATTTTCCCTCCAGTTGGTTGAATAGGTTGTTAGTAGCTACCCTCTACTACAGATAGTTGATGCGGTATCAAAATGGGCACTACCCTAAATTAATTCAGAATTCCGTTAGAGGGTATGTACAAATGGGTTTTCTAATCAAGATAGCTTATTTAAAGCTATGCTGTGAGCGAGACGCAGAACGGGAGTTGTGATGCACATTTGGCGCAAGAAATTCTCCAAATGCGCACCACAATATCATCCCTCTAATCCAGAAAACTGGCGAAGAGAGATTGATAAATCCCCACCCCCCACTGAGTCCATGCAGCATATTGTACCATATGTATTATGGCTCTGTAAGACTTCAAGTTGAGTGGTCATATGCAAAAGTTCTTAGTCCTGTGTAGAGAATAAACATAAATGTATAATGTGGTACAGTACCCAATTGTATAGCTAATATTAGTGCTGTTTTCTCTATAAAGGGCATCAGATGAAGCATTAGTCTCAGAGACCAAGGATGAAGAAACTGGGTCTGAATGGGAGCGTGTTGCCCGCCTCTGTGATTTCAACCCCAAGAGCAGCAAGCAGTCTAAAGATGTATCTCGTCTGAGATCTGTACTTATCTCCTTGAAGCAGACGCCGCTATCTCGCTAGTTTTCTCATCCAGCCTCACCCTCCCACCTCCCTGCTTCACACCAAAGAACCCACCCTTACAAGTCTGAGGCCATTCACTTATGTCCTTAATGTTAACAAGATCCATCCCCTGATACTATTCCCTACACATCCTTCAGAAGAACTGTAAATGCAATGTCTATACCAGATCTGATTTCATTCAATTATTCTATTAGGTTATTGTTCGGTAAATTGAGGCAGTGTTAATGGGAGCATGTGGTGGCCGTGAGCTTTTGCTTGGGGAGATTTGTGTTCTTTTCTGTGTGTGCCTGGCTTTTAACAATGCTTGTCCATATATTTTACTTAAGGTGTTCTGGAAATGAAAAGCCTGTATGCAAGGAAATTGCACATTAAACAGATGGGGTTACAATGAACTGTAATTCCCTGTGATCTGGGGTTGAATATATCTATGCACGTACTGTATAATGCACAAAACAAACAGATCAGACAAACTCAAACAAGACACAACCTATCAATAAACATCTTATTTTATCATATCTAAAACTACTTTTATGAAGCTAACCTGAATATTCAAGGACGTGTACATTTCTGCAACAATTTCTTTTATTACTTCAATACATTTAGAATGAAGAAACCATGAAACAACTGTACAAAGAGTCTTGAGCGACAGAAAAAAATAGTTAGCAAAACTGTTCAAAGCCTTTAAATTGGTTGTCTGGCATATAATATAGTGTAATATAAAACTGTGACTACTTTGTGCCCCCACCAATATCTCATCATTATCTGTAATGACTTGGTATCCGTTATATTAAGTCTCTAGTGACATATATCCTACAACATCCATTGTGGGATACTGACAGCAGGGGGACAAAAAAGAATTACGACTATAAATATTTTTAAAAAATGTTTACATGGCTGAATGTTGAATAACCCTTATAAACCACACCATCATCCACTTCTGCCTCCATCCATTAGATCCATAAAAAATATTTTAGGTCATGTTATAGGCACACTTGAGTCTTATTAAAGTCAGATTTCGATGCAGTACTGGCGAATAATTAGTATTACATAACCTGATTTCTGCATCCTCAGTAAGTGGATCCTGCAGGCTGTGATACATCAGATTGCCTAGCAAATATTTGCTTTCCTGTGTGACCACCATTTGGGAACATGAAATGTGCTAATGTGGAAACAGGAATGTTTATTTTCAGTATAAGAGACTGTCTCAGCAAGTCATACTGGCTTGTTTTATATTCCTACAAAGATGGCAGCTTCAAGATGAAAACAAGCTACTTGGACTTTTCATGTTGATCGGTTTCCATAGAAAGCAATGGTAATATTTTTTTTTTTTTGTGCCTTCTATGTCTGCTTCCTGGGTCTTCGATGGTGTAATGGATTTCATGTCACATAACATGGTGTTACAGCTTTCTTTTAGAGAAAGATCTGGGCTGTGGACATGGAATTATCTTTTTCTGTTGCCTAAATTGTGGTAGTGCTATGACATTCTGTCCCACTACTCCACAGTATATAAGTATACCTTACAATGGTGAGAACTCATTGCTACAATATACAGTCATATGAAAAAGTTTGGGCACCCCTATTAATCTTAATCATTTTTAGTTCTAAATATTTGGGTGTTTGCAACAGCCATTTCAATTTGATATATCTAATAACTGATGGACACAGTAATATTTCAGGATTGAAATGAGGTTTATTGTACTAACAGAAAATGTGCAATATGCATTAAACCAAAATTTGACCGGTGCAAAAATTTGGGTACCCTTATCATTTTATTGATTTGAATACTCCTAACTACTTTTTACTGACTTACTGAAGCACAAAATTGGTTTTGTAACCTCACTGAGCTTTGAATTTCATAGCCAGGTGTATCCAATCATGAGAAAAGGTATTTAAGGTGGCCAATTGCAAGTTGTTCTCCTATTTGAATCTCCTCTGAAGAGTGGCATCATGGGCTCCTCAAAACAACTCTCAAATGATCTGAAAACAAAGATTGTTCAACATAGTTGTTCAGGGGAAGGATACAAAAAGTTGTCTCAGAGATTTAACCTGTCAGTTTCCACTGTGAGGAACATAGTAAGGAAATGGAAGACCACAGGGACAGTTCTTGTTAAGCCCAGAAGTGGCAGGCCAAGAAAAATATCAGAAAGGCAGAGAAGAAGAATGGTGAGAACAGTCAAGGACAATCCACAGACCACCTCCAAAGAGCTGCAGCATCATCTTGCTGCAGATGGTGTCACTGTGCATCAGTCAACAATACAGCACACTTTGCACAAGGAGAAGCTGTATGGGAGAGTGATGCGAAAGAAGCCGTTTCTGAAAGCACACCACAAACAGAGTCGCTTGAGGTATGCAAAAGCACATTTGGACAAGCCAGCTTCATTTTGGAAGAAGGTCCTGTGGACTGATGAAACAAAGATTGTGTTGTTTGGTCATACAAAAAGGCGTTATGCATGGCGTCCAAAAAACACAGCATTCCAAGAAAAACACTTGCTACCCACTGTAAAATTTGGTGGAGGTTCCATCATGCTTTGGGGCTGTGTGGCCAATGCTGGCACCGGGAATCTTGTTAAAGTTGAGGGTCGCATGGATTCAACTCAGTATCAGCAGATTCTTGAGAATAATGTACAAGAATCAGTGACGAATTTGAAGTTACGCCGGGGATGGATATTTCAGCAAGACAATGATCCAAAACACAGCTCCAAATCTACTCAGGCATTCATGCAGAGGAACAATTACAATGTTCTGGAATGGCCATCCCAGTCCCCAGACCTGAATATCATTGAACATCTGTGGGATAATTTGAAGTGGGCTGTCCATGCTCGGCGACCATCAAACTTAACTGAACTGGAATTGTTTTGTAAAGAGGAATGGTCAAAAATACCTTCATCCAGGATCCAGGAACTGATTAAAAGCTACAGGAAGCGACTAGAGGCTGTTATTTTTGCAAAAGGAGGATCTACTAAATATTAATGTCACTTTTCTGTTGAGGTGCCCATACTTTTGCATCGGTCAAATTTTGGTTTAATGCATATTGCACATTTTCTGTTAGTACAATAAACCTCATTTCAATCCTGAAATATTACTGTGTCCATCAGTTATTAGATATATCAAATTGAAATGGCTGTTGCAAAAACCCAAATATTTAGAACTAAAAATGATTAAGATTAATAGGGGTGCCCCAACTTTTTCATATGACTGTATCTTAAACCAGCAATCTCAGCTCTCCGTATCCTCATTGTTCTGATGGAAAAAATACAACCATTAACTTTTGTTGCCACCATTTTTTATCCATTATTTGTCAAAAAGTATTACAGCATTTCCGTTCTTGGACATTTATGGCATATCCACAGGATATGTCATAAATGTGTGATAGACGCAGATCCCACTTCAGCAGGGCTGTGGAGTCGGTATGCCACACCACTGACTCCTTCACAAATAGTTGAAAGCCATGCTCAGACAGAAGCAGTAAAGCTCCTTTAATTCATTAAAAAATTGTGATTGAATTCCTATGAAAATATGTAACAAACTATACAGATAATTAATTATACAATATTAATAATTGCAAAATATTATTAAAAATAACAAATCATTTTATTTTGAAACGAGCCCGTAACTTTTTTCCAATTAGATGCAAAATTGGTTCCGACTCCACAGCCCTGCACCTCAGAGACCCACACCTACTTTGAGAATTGGACTAGGTCCCTGCCTTGCAGCTGCTGTGCATGAAGAGGTAACCTCATATCTGTGTCTCTCTTTATTTAAAAACAACAAACATTTATAATGCGCTTTTCTCAGAATAGACTCAAAGCACAGTCACAATAGACTGAAAGCACTTCTCTGAGAATCTCAAAAATACCCCAGCCCTGTAGATATACTGTAAATGTCTGATATAGAAATACCCCTTTAAATATAAATCAACCCCAAGGAGTCAGGATATCTCAGGAGCCATGCGGAAAAGATGATTTGCTATATTATTTGCATAAAAAGGAAAAAAATATCTATTTTTCCTCGTATTAAAGATATCAAGTTATTAACACTGAGTATTGTTCTATGTGTAAAATTATTTCTGTTTAGGCTAAAAGAGATCATTTTTGTTTTGGACACTATTTTGCATACAAAATCTTTTTATTGGAATAAATGATGTAGCTGCAGCTGTTATTGCTGTTGTTTTTTCCTCTTGGTTTAATTATCAATTCTAGATAATTTGGAATAATTCTGAGGTAAGTATATCCTGAGTAAATGCTGCTTGTCTTGTCTGTGCCCTCGCCACAATAAATATCAAACGTATAAAACACCAGTAGCTGTGACACTACAACCACTGATGTGAAGTGAAGTGAATAACATGGATTATCTCGTGACAAAGGGTGGGATATATTAGGCAGTAAATTGACAGTCAGTTTATGCGAGGAGGAAAACCTCTGGCAGTGTATGAAAGGATCAGCCTACCAATATAGAAGTTGGTCCAATGTCATGCCGAATCCACGGTAATAGCTCTGCCAGGAGACTGCAAAGCTTCAATTTCACTCTGCTGTCCTCATGCTCCAACTCTTTGTCATGTGACCAATTCTGCTCTACTCTTGCTGCTTGTACTTGGAGTAGAACAGGTCAGTCACATGACGAAGAGTCAAGGAGACAAGAAAGCAAGCTGAAATAGAAGACTTCCTGTCTACTCCGTTTGTGCTATGAAAAGCTAAGAATAAGCGTAACAGGAGACCAGTGTCTATATTAGCTAATTGACCCTTATGGTGCAGTATGTACACTGCCAGAACTTTTTCTTCCTCATATAACTCCTTTAAAGGGTTATTCCAACCTCAGCCTGCAATGGCTGCGAAGTGAATATGGGGCTCACCAAGCCAAGCTGGGACATTTGGAAAAACAGCCAAACACAATTGTACCATGTGGTTTCAGGAAGCCCCATAGAAGTAAATAAGACCTATGGAAACAGTGTACCTGAAGCTACGCTGTGTCTATAACCGGGGAATTATAGTTTCTGTATTTCCCATTGGCTGTTTCTGTAACTCCTGAGTCATAGCTATTCTCATCTCAGCCCGGAAACAGGAAAAACAAGTTAGGGGGAGTTCACACTACCATTACTAAAGTCCGTTGCTGTCTTCTGTCATAAGATGATAGAAACGGACTTTAGCTGTCACAGACTGATTCTGGGTCCATTCCCATTGACACTAATGTAAACATGCATGACTTTATCTTCTGTTACAAAATAAACAATCATGAAGGAAGCTATGTCTGTCATGTTGTTTACATAAGTAATGACAACAGACACAGAATCAGTATCATCTTATGACGGACGACAGCAACGGACTTTAGTAATGATAGTGTGGACTCCCCCTTAGAAACAGGAAAAAAGAACAAGTGCAAGAATGTGAAAAACAAGGGACAAATTTAGATGATCAGATAACTGTGTCAAATCATGTCCAAAATGGCTGGTGGGGTGTTAATGGTATGCGGTGGTTAGTAATTACCAAAAGTGGTCCAATGAAGGACAACCGGTGAGTCAGCATGTGGGTAGCGAAGGCTAGCCTGTCTGGATTGATCCTACTGAAGAAATACTATAGTATAAGTTGTTGAAAAAATACACAGTGCATTGGCTGCATAAAGGGATTCATAGTGGCAGACTGATCAGAGGACCAATGCTAGGAGGAAGACTATCCAGCAGAGTAGTGTGAAGCTCGCCAATAGTTTGAGGAACACAACGGCGAGTTCAAGGTCCAGAGTTCTAAATTCTCCATGTCTCTATCTGATCAAGCCTCTCTGGGGTGTGCTGCAAAAGTCCAAACTTTGCAACTTAAAGGACTTACAAAGGAACTAATGCTAATATCTTGGTGTCAGGTACTAGATGGCCCCAAATTTATTTTTCATACTTATGACCTATCCAAAGGATAGGTCATCACTATGTGACCTGTGGGGGTCCAACATCCCATTCAGATCAGTATGTGATCTGTAAGGGTTCAATATTAGTGCCCCTCATAGATGACCTGTTGCAGCAGCCTCTAAGTGCTGGAAGCTACTAGTAGATGGGCAATGCATGTATTGCCACTCCTATTCAAGTAATAGGAGGGACGCAGCAGCCCCATTCACTGTATATATTACTTGAATAGGACTTGTGCTGCCTGTGCACTAGCATTTTCTGCTAACTGGAGGCTGCTGCAACAGCTGATCTAGGAGGGGTCTTGATATTGGTATTAGATAGGTCATCAGTATAAAAAAAAAATCCATTTTGCAGGAAAGTCCTCTTTAAGCAGCAGCAGGTGGACCTACACAATCATTGTATATATTCATCACATTTTGTCAGAATCTGACCATTTTACAGGGAGCAAAGTGCCACTTTTTGGGCACTATGCACAATTCACTATTGCAGATAAATCAAGAGGTTCTTCAGCTTCTGAGAGTGTACCCAACAGCTCAGTGCTTCAGCTGCCACAGAACTAAAAGCACACCTCACAAGATGCTAACCTTCTCTTTAACAAAAAAGCTTAGGAAAATTCATATCAAACAATAGTGGACAAAAAAATCTGTCACTTCTTTTTCAAAATTTCTACTGCAGGTGAGCTGTGCATTATAAGGAATATTACGTTGCCTGGAAATTTCTGGGTCTGTATTAAAGTATTTGACTTGCACACTTGCCCCTTGACATCTAGTAGAAGATAAATTATCCCATAGATTCCCACTTTTTCACCAATCCCTTCAGTTTCTAATTATCGTTTTCGCTAATGATTTTATAATAGACTGAAAATGTCCCGGTACAAAAGAGATCGAGAAAGGATTGGGACTGAAAAATGCTACATGTGAATGAGCTGTAAAGTCATGGCCATGTTTTGTGGTGGAATGCTGCACAAAGCAACGCTCCAACAGTAACACAAAGAGCATAACAAATTTGCTAGAAAAATATAGTCTTTTTACAGAAGCAGTTTTACTAGTTGCTTGTCTCTATAGAAAACCATCTTTGTTTTACATGCATTTTATTCCTACTGCATTCCTCCCTATTGAAGGCAACTAGTACAACTGAACAGATAAGATTGTTTTTGTAATCCTCTTTGTCTTGCATATAATGCTGAGCATAAACATAACATAGCTATCAGCAGAATGTCTGTTCAGTCAATACCGACCTACAAATACAGTACACTCAGCTCATGTATATGTACTGAATGGGAGACAGAAAGACACTACCAGGTTCTTTAGCAATGTCTTATCTCATGAAGAACAAAAGGATTGGGCAGTTGAAATCCAACAACCTAAATCCTAAAGGTTGGCCAGTCCCATCGAAATTGGTGGATTCGGCTGACAATCGTCTAATGTGTATGACCAGCTTTATATATGCACAAAGAAAACATTCAATGGACTTTTTCACTTCCAACACAACCAAAATGAGGAAGGTATTACTTGAGTGCTACCCACCTACTTATCCCCTCTGTATTGTCAGAACATTGCCAATCCATGTATTTGAGACTGTATTGATACTGAGATACAGGTGTAAAATACAAAAAAAAAAACCAAAGAGGCTTTAACATGTGTAAAAAAGGATCTTAAACGCAAACATTAAACTAGTTGTATATTAAGAAATACATAGAGAGTGATACAGTTTGATTTTACTTTCAGAGTACAGACTGCCGTAAAGCAGCCTACATGCCCCCTTCATCAATGATGAATCGCTGCCCCCTAGTGTAGCATATAAAGAAACTGTGGGGGCAACCTAGGGAAAGGGGAAACTGTGGAAGCAACCTGGAAGGGGGGACATGAAACTGTGGGGTCAACTGGAGCGGGGACAGGTTAATGGGGGAGGCATGCAGGGAGACTGTGTGATAGGCCATTGCAGGACAGCTATATTGTATAGGGCCACTAGGGAGGCATTATACTATGTGAGGGCCACTAATGGGCGAGCCCACCAGTGTGTTGAAATGGCCCTGGACCACTGTATAAAGATTAACTTGTGTTGGAGCTGGAGCTGGCAGGTATGCCATAGGATGTAAGCTCTTGCAAGCAGGGCCTTCACTCCTATTGTATGATTTATTATTATGTGATGTCTCATTTTGTCTGTACATGAACCCTATGATTTGTAAAGTGCTGCAGAAATGTTGGTGCTATATAAATAAAAAAATATTTATTATTCATTTTATTACTAGTAGGGTACATTCACATCACGTTAATGCACTGTCTGACAGATGCATTTTTATAAACAAAACAGCTATAAAAAGTATGTCAGCAGACACGTATACCCTAATGTTAAATAATGCTCCATTTGGGCAACTGTCTATTCCTGTAGGCAGGGTCAATGGTTTTATTTACTTTGAGAGGGTCAAAACCTTTTGACGTTAGCTCGCCCCATGTGACCACTGTAGCCCAATCACAGGCCTCAGCAGTGACTCGAAGGCGTGTGATGTCATCCAGAGGACAAGGAGTATAGTAGTTTATTATTTTCACTCAACTCCCCTGGTTCTCCATTAATTATACTCCGGAGGCTGCAGAGACCCCTGAGTATAATAATTATTATACTCTCACAAGATTCATTTAGTTTCAGTGCAAACCAAAAATTCTGTTATAATAGAACTTTTGGTTTGCACTGAAACAAAATGAATCTCATTTTGTTCATCCATGGATGTGTTTTTTTAACGTAAAAACAGATGCATATTTGAATCTGTGGGTTTTTTTAATAGTAAAAAGATCTTTAAACAAATCTGCTGAGTGGATGGCAAAAACGTGATATGAATGGAGTTGGGTTTAGTCAGGATTCAATCAGATGTAAATCAAAGAAAATCATTCCAAAAGTTACAATATACCTGTAAAGTACTACACTGCTCAAAAATACTAAGATCATGGATGACAAAGGCATTGATGCCAATGACTGGAGGTCGTATCAGGAGCACGCCCAGACATTGTAGGGAGTACATGCAGGTACTTAGGGGCCATACACACTACGGAGTCATATTGATGTGTTGCCTTCTCTATCTGTGAATTCAATAGGGCAGATTTATAAAGACTGGATTGGTAATGCCAGTCTTCATAGCCTCAGAGGCGAACCCTCCACCAGACTGTGCACCTGGGGGAAAGTGTACAGCAGCTCATAGCCAGCACATACCTCTACCAACATTTACACCAGACTTCTGGCCGGGTCAATGACCCCCACCCTCTGCACGTCTTCACCCATCCTCAATTGATTGAGGATTTTGGTTTTCACTTACCAGTGATATGTCAATTTATTCTCAAGAAATAAGACAATTCATATCAGTAAAGAGTTACAATTTGACACTCTCATTCATTGAGATCTGGTGTTATCAACATATATTTTAGGATTCAAAGGACTTGCCTGATGAGTAGGTGATATTTATTCATCTAGTGTCAGCCAAACCCATTCAAGATCCTGATCACTAACTAATATAATTGGATTATTTGCACTAGTTTAATAAACAATTCCCAATGTGACTTCTTCAGGATATTGTACAACTGTTGTGGAAAACTACATTTTAATTGCAATGGGCAACATCTATAGTGCAGGTCATTGTCAAATTGTAAATACTGGTGTAGCAGGATGTGCTATCTTAGCAGGATTTAGGCTACGTTCACACAGTGCATTCTTGCTAGAAAAAAACATCTGCAGTTTTCAAAAATGCATTTTATTTTTAATATAAAAAGCCTTAGGCTAAGGCCCCATGTAGCAGGCCACCAAAAAAAAAAAAAAAAGTGCTGCGGGAAAAACCACGGCGGCAACACATCATGGTTTTTCCTGCAGCACTTTTCACAGAAAGTTCACAGAGGTTTCCTCTGCGGGCTTTCTGCTTCCATTATACCTATAGGGAAACGCTGTGGTTTTTGCGTTTACGCCTCATGGAGCCCCAGCCTTAATGTGGCACGAGGTATTTAAAAAAAAAAAATAAAATCTCAGAACTTTACATTAGATACTTGCTTCTTTTGACATCATGGATAGTGTAGTAGTCTTGTGCTATTCTACCCAATAAAATGTAAACCTAATGGGCTAATAGGAACCAACAAGATCACTTCATATCTTTTAAAGCATAGTTAAACTTTTATACAAAACACGGCTGGGTTATCAAAACCTACTATTCAGACTGCTCTTGCCAGAAATAACTCATTCATGCTGTAGCCTCTCTCCATAGACTTCACTGTAAACTTATAAGAAGTAAAGACAGGAATAATAAAAGACACAGGCATTTTTCTTTAGTGAAGTATATTGCAAAGTTTGTTCACTTCACCTGGACTACTGATTTTTTTTTTTCTTTTAATATATAATATAGCTTAATTACACTTAAATACAGAATGGATTTATCTACATTGTGGCACAAATGTAAGGAAATTATTTATAACGGTTTGTGTCTGTGCATTTCTAATAAACTGGACAGTGTTTTTGGAAACACCATTGCTTAAATGCCTGTATAAAAATATAGGGAAAAATAGAACTGGTATGTATAGCTCCAGACACAGGCCTACACAATGCCCAACTTGTGCACATATAGTTTGTCTTCATATATCCAGCAGCCTTTGGTTTTTTGGGTTGCCTTGCTACAACCAGCCTTCTTCTCTGGGTGACTATACGATGTCGTTCTACTTACTAATATACCGGTTTGTGCTGAACTGTTTTCTATCTTCAGTAACCCATCTGAATATCAGAACAGAAATAATCCAACCAAAGGGGGGTTCTGCATGAGAGTCCTGCCTAACAGCGTGATGGCTGCAGTCTGGCTCAGCAGTCCTCACAGTACACATATAACTACTTACAAGAAGTGTGATCCGCTGGTCCTGTGTTTTCATTTCTTTTCCTACAAATACTTAATATTCTCATTTTGAGTAGTGGGGTCTTGGTTTTCAGTCTGAACATTGAGTGTTTAGGTTTCCAGTTTCCTTCCTGCTATACATGCATCTAAAGTGAGGAAATAAAATTGCAAACCACCCAAAATGGCATTCCATACAGTAGTGGGAAAGGGAAAAAAAAAAAAAAAACCATCACAATGGCTGAACAAAAAAATATTTTTTACATGTGTTCATTCCCTATCAGGCCAATATACAGACAGAATTCATAATACAGTTCTCTGTATTCAGTTTATATGCATATATGTGAACATACTTGGTCACTAACACATTCATTCCAATCTATTTCAGGTTACTGTATTTGGTCATCTATACATGTAGCCATTACAATGATAATTTCTATACACAAATCATTTATTTCCCTATCACAAATTTCTCAGCAAGTACTGGTGAACCACTGATGTTTTCCAGGGAATGGAAGAGATCTGCAAACCAATGGCCTTTGGATAAGTGCCTTTCCACCTCTTTGCATTATTTTGGATTAGTCTTCATGGCTGCCATAACGACACCGACCATAATGGCAGCAACAGTAAATCCTTGCGAAAGAATACGCGCCCGCATCAAAATCTGGGACTGTCTGGTTTTCCCCTGCTTGAAAGCGATCAGCCCATATGTCAAAACACCAGCAGTGGCAAGGCATCCTGGGAAGGGAGGAAGAAAAGAGACAACCAGGTGGAATCATTTATATGTAACCATTCACAGTTACTGGTTAATTTGCTACCAGCCCAGCCTGTTCTAGTCAAGTAAGGTGATCCAAAATTACACAAAATATCAGACAGGGAGTACCCTAAAACTTCACTTTTATTCCATATATACAGAAAACCAATGACAATTATCTCATAGTTAGTGTTTCCTATATCACTTGTTCTAATGTACAGCCCAAGTAAACAGGAGAAAACTAAGCCAACCTGAAGACTAAGGCCCCACGAAGCAAGCTGCAGCCAGAAAAGTGCTGCAGGAAAGACTGCGGCAGAAACACAATGCGGTTTTTCCCACAGCACTTTTCATAGAAAGTCCACAGAGTTTTCCTCTGCAGAATTTCTGCTTCTATTATACCTATAGGGAAAACACCAGCGTTTCTGTAGGTATAATTGACATGCTGCGATTTACAAAAACACAAGCGTTTTTGAACTCTCAGCAGGATTTATTTTCTGCAATGTGTGGATGGGATTAGCCAGAATCCCATATATTTTGCAGGTACTGTAAAACACTGCAGTTTTTGCTGCAGCATTTCCATCGCAGCCAAAACGCGGAGTTTACACTACGTGGGGCCTCAGCCTAGAACACCAGCACATAATTCTATGTGGTATAGAACAACCTCATGTTTTCAGGAGTAAAGCAGTTCAGCATGACCACTATAACTAAATGGTCACATTGAACTTGCCAATATTCACAAATTGATATGAACCCACAATAAGGTCCACATTCCAGGCAATATATACAAAAATATAGTAGAATTGACTGAGGAGTGTTAAACTGTATTGTGGGAAGATCTCCACTAAACAGAGGTTGTGTAATCCCACAGGCAGTATACTAGGGCTGGGAGATTAGGAGATAATCAAAATCACGATTAATTGAACATTTTACCTCAATTACGATTAACAAATGATTATTTTAAGGGACACTCCCTTTTTTACATACCATGCCCTCTATTTATATGCCACACCATGCCCCTGGATTTTAGTATTAGTTATTCACATATGGATACCAAATTTATTAATTAATTGAGGCAATTTTTGGTTTTGGTTATTTTGCGATGAATTGCTCAACCCTATAGTTTACTATACATCATAAACCACCCAGGACATCACAAAATTCACATCAGTACTGCCACCTCGGGGGATATATATTAGTATTTGCACTCCACCATTATAAAGTCAAGTGTAAAGATAATGCAGCAGACTGTAAATTGTCATATTGAATGAATCCACTGCATTGAAATTATGTGTGCTAGTCTGCAAAATATGAAGGGAAGGGAACATAGATACTTCAATCCACAATAATATTAATACTCCAACCAGCAATAGTGGACTTGCAGGCATAGAGTTAGCTAATATTCATCTTGAGATGGTTGAGCGTGGAAGAGAATCATCAGATCCGCGCCCCCAACACTCTGTCCCAGGTCTGCGCCTTTAGCCTCCTGTCTGCCCATCTCTCCAAGTGATAATGATATACAAGTTAGAGTCTATTCACATTACTTTTTTTTACATCCATTTAAGGGATGAAAAAGCTGATGCAAATGGATGGCCATCCGTCTACATCGATATCAATGTATACCACATTTTTGTGTCCTTGTTGTTGGGTTTTTTTGCATCCGTTAAATGGATATGCTAAATGGATGTAAAAATGTGATGTGAATGGAGCCTTAGACTGTCAACGGTGTCCAGCTTAAATTCCTCTTGTAGCGGACTTCCAAACAGCATGTCATGTGCGGCTGCTGGAACTTCTGGTTTCATAGGTCACGTGGATCAATGAAGTCCTATGATCTGTGAGATCATATAAGCCACTCCTCATGCAGTCTACTTGGTCATACATTACTAGCAATTTACGACCCAGCCTCGCAGTAAAGCTCCTCTAGTTTATTAGTGATTGAATTCCTATGAAAGTACTGTAAGTATGCAACAAACTATGCTTCCTCACAATAAGCCATTCATATTAGATTGTTTGGGGTCAGACTCTCCTATTAGCTACAGTATTTGGAGGGGGTCACAGCGCTTGACCCATCAATTTTATTTGCCTGGAAAACCCCTTTGATCAAATGATTGGTGGCTGTGCAAGGGATGTGACCTCTGACAATATCATATTGAAAGCTATCCTAAAGAATTTAACACAGAAAGTATTACTTGTGGGACTTAAAGTAACAGACACCATAGCACAGAGGTACCACAGTGAGACAAGGCAGCGCAGCCTTTCAGAATTATCATGACAGCACCCTAAAACATGGCTGCACCACCCATCACAGCCTTCAGCCAGCAGGGACACACAGTTTACAAAGATATAGTGGGACTACTTATTTGTCGTGGCTTCTGTTGCTGGCAGTGTGGAATAAGTGTAGAACTTGTGGATCACAACACTATGTGCCATACTTGCTGCTACTGCATGATATGCTCTCTTGTACATATTGTTCAGTAGCAATATAATGATTTTTACTGTCATGTGTTACTGGGCTGTACAGCAGAAGATGCCAAGGTGACATTACTGAGCGTTCTGCAGTTTCTGCTGAATCATTGCCTTACAGACTTCCTGCATCCACTCGCCACATCATACAGTCACTATAGAGAGCCCTGTGTATCATTATCATTTCTTCTTCCTGCACCACAAATTGATAGGGATAAGCTCAAAGAGACCCACACTCTAATAATTACCAATGTGGGTAGTGTGACCCGAATTGTCCATCAGCCTCTTCCATTAAAACGCACTGCACATATGGCATGAGCAGGAGGCTGACGGACAGGTCTGGTCTCATGACCCTTCATCAGCCACCATTACCTGAAGAGAGCTGTGTATAACCTGAGGAGACCGCTCTGCCTGAGGGAGATGCTCCAGAATATAAGACAGGGGCACAGAAATTCTAATAACATTACATTAGAAAGTCACTCGTACAGTTTTCCCTGTACTAAAATAAGATTACAGCACCCAACCCTTTAAGACCCTACAGCATAAAGAATCCCAAGGAAATGTGTGAGGGACCAGTGTGAAAGAATTAACAGTCTTGATCTATTACATCTGACTACCCATTTAATATACTATTCCAACCAGTTATATGGGAGTGAATGGGCATTCACATCATCCCAGTCACAAATCAACAACATCCTGTGCAGTTGAGCCCCTGCTACTTATCCCCCCATTCTGTATTTTACTTTAGACCTATTTTATTTCAATGATGAAAAAAATTTAATTTAAAGGGGCTATTCTAGCCTGAAGTATTTATCACCTACCTATTGGCGAGTGGCAAATGTTAAACAAGAGGGGTCTGACTGCTGAGACCACCACCAATATCCAAAGTAGAGTGCTTGACGGCTACTGTCGTGTGGACTTTGAATGGAGCGGGCACGGCATGCTTGAGATGGACTACATTCAGACTCTTCCTCACTGTGCTTTTGCCACTGACAATTGGGGGAGGGGTCCCACCAATGTAGAATTTATCACCTATATAGGTGATCGAAGCCTCGGCATGGAATAATCATATTTTTAAAAAATGACATATATTCCTCTTTATTCACAGGCACTTCCATCATTGACACAGCAACAGGCAGTATGAGTGAAGTGAGTAACTGAGTCTGGGGTCTACATTAATTTAGGGGGTTCTGACCTGGGATATATGTTAGTTTGTGGGGAAAAAGTGTAGTTTATAGGTTTATACCAGTAAAAATGGACTGTTTTTATACAGGGGGTCTAAATTAATTTTTTAGGTTGTGATGAGGGGGCTACCTGCACTAGAGATTCAAATGTGTGTGTATATATATATTTTACACACACACACACACACACAATCCCATATCCATATAAGCCCATTAATGGGGGATGTTACTTCTCAAACATGGATACATTTACCACTCATACATAAAGTTTGTTGGATACAGAGTGGTACAGTCTGCTCTTTACGTTTCAAGCCCCCACTCCAGAATGGAACATTCCACCAATAGCACAGTCCTGGGCAGACATGACATCGCCTTCCACTGTATACATAGCTCCTGCACTTGGTACTACCTGGACACAGCCCCCCCAGCCTGCTCCCTGCACTTACCTAATGGCACAAAAGGGTTCTCTCGCACTTTCCTCATGAATTTGCTGGTGAACTGCTCCCGCTCCATATGGGGTGTTGGAACGAACCCCTCTATCACTGGAGGCTGGGGTGCCGCCATGTTTCCACTACACTATCAAGGACACACTTCGAAATAGTTGCTCACCGACCAATAGGAAACAAGTTCCTGCCACTACATAACACAGGCAACAGGATGACACTTCCGGTCACATTGGCTCAGGGTATCACGTGTCTACGGAAAGTCGGAGTATTTTGTTGTTACTGTGCTGCTTCAAACCATAATGTAGTGCACCACCTTGTGGCGAGAAACGGTAACACAGTCTTAGCTGGTTGGTAATGTATCTCTTGTATGTGGAGTTAGAGCGAGAAGAATGCGTTCTGAATGCAGAGAGAGGGACAGTTCCTACTTTTGACCCTAGTTCATCTTTGCTCTTTAAATGCCCCTCTTTTTGAGATTGGAAAGAGATGTGAACAGGGGCGTAGCTATAGGGCAGGGGTACTCAACTACTTTTAGTAAAAGTCCACTGACCAGGGTGTGCCATCGGGTAAAGGTCCAACCTGAATAGTAACAGAACATGTCCAGTATTTACTGTATGGACGATAAGACGCACCTCAGGTATAGAAAAGAAAAATAAGGAAATAAATATTTCATATTAATTTTACCTTTCCTGGTGGTCAAATGGAGTAGTGGCAGAGGCGTAGCTAGGGGTTTAGCACAGGGGGGGGCGAACATGTCCAAGTGGGCCCCCAACTTGGACATGTTTGTATACCGATACTATCAGTATACGGTGAGCGCATAGTGGTATATAGCGGCTCTACACAGGGCTCTGCAGACGATTTAGGCAAATACAGTGCAGTAACATTTAGTGACTTACCGGTGACGTCTCTGACTAATCGTTCACATTCTGCATCTCTTTCATCTGGACGGCCATGACCACTTCTTCCAGTCTCTGTAAAGTTTGCAACACAGACATCTTTGACTCCTCACTTTTCCAGGCACCCGACCCACATTGTCCTCACCTGCACACCCATCCTGCTGCTACCCCAATTATAAAATATATAATATAACCCCCCATAATGAATAATACCCCTAAGTGCATCTTTAAACTAATAACTTCCCTTTGCACCCCTTTAAGAGGACCTTTCAGTTCCTCATGTATATGCTGTTTTACATACCGCTAGAAAGCCGACAGTGCGCCGAATTCAACACACTGCCGGCTTTCCCGTTATATGCCCCGGGGCTGGAGATATCGGGGGTCTAAATTTCAATAATAATAGTCCTTTAATAGTCCCACAATGGGGAAATTCAGTGTGTTACAGCAGCAAAGATAAGCAGATACAAATACAAATACAACATGTACAGGAATGTTCCAAGGTGAGAGGCATTATATTAATAGCAGACAGACAGATAGGACGTAGCAGAGGGGGGGGGGGGAATTTAACAGGCAGAGAGATATTTCAGTTCTCTGTGTGTAATGATCTCCGCTTAGGTCGGTGTTGGTTGTACAGCCTAACCGTGGTGGGGAGGAAAGACTTCCGATAGCGCTCCTTCTCACACCTAGGGTGGAGCAGTCGGTCACTGACAGTACTGCTCAGCGCGATCACAGTCTCATGCATGGGATGGGACTTCTTCTTCTGCATGGAGCTCACCACGGACAGTATCCTTCTGTCACCCACCACCTGCACTGGGTCCAGGGGGCTCCCCAGGACAGAGCTGGCCCTTCTAATCAGCTTGTCAAGTTTATTTCTGTCCCTGGTTGATATACTGCTCCCCCAGCAGGCCACTCCAAAGAAGATGGCTGATGCCACTACCGAGTTGAAGAAAGTTCTAAGAAGTGCCCCCCGGATTCCAAAGGCTCTCAGTTTCCTAAGCAGGTAGAGCCTGCTGTGGCCCTTCCTGTACAGGGCCTCCATATGATCTGCCCAGTCCAGCTTATTATTAAGGAGCAAACCCAGGTACTTATAGGTGTTCACAATCTCGATGCCCGTCCCCAGGATGTCCACTGGTTTTGGAGGGCATCTGCCTTTGCGGAAGTCCACCACCATCTCCTTGGTCTTCCCCGCGTTAATCTTCAGGTGGTTCCGGTGGCACCAGTCCACAAAATCCTGGTTCAGTTCTCTGTACTCCCTGTCATCATCATCTGTGATGAGACCCACTATTGCATAGTCGTCAGAATACTTCTGTAGGTAGCAGCTGGATGAGTTGCACCTAAAATCTGCAGTGTACAGTGTGAAGAGGAAAGGGGCGAGAACCGTACCCTGAGGTGCCCCCGTATTACAGATCACGGTACCTGACACACAGTCTCGGGCTCTCACGTATTGAGGTCGATTTGTGAGGTAGTCTAGGATCCAGTTGGAGAGGTGGTGGTCCACTCCAGCAAGGCCCAGCTTGTCCCTCAATAACCTGGGCTGTATGGTGTTAAAAGCACTGGAGAAGTCAAAGAACATTATTCTCACTGTGTTCCCTGGTTTCTCCAGGTGAGACAGAGCCCTGTGCAGAAGATGGATGATGGCATCATCTACCCCAATGCCCGGCCGATAAGCAAACTGGAGGGGGTCCATAGCGGGGCTCACTAGAGGGCGGAGATGTGTGAGAACCAATCTCTCCAAGATCTTCATCAGGTGGGATGTCAGTGCTACAGGTCTGTAGTCGTTGAGGTCCATAGGGTGGGGTTTCTTTGGAACTGGTACCACACAAGAAGATTTCCATAATTCAGGGACTATTTCCTGCCTCAGGCTCATATTATACATATATGTAATTATACCACACAGCTGGTCCCCGCAAGTCTTAATTAGCCTTGCACTGATGTCATTTGGCCCTGCGGCTTTCCTCGCCTTGATCTTTTTCATCTCCTTCCTCACCTGGGCCCGTGTGAAGGTCAGACTGTGGCCAGATAAAGACGGATTTCTGGATTTACTGGTCTGTTGGGAAGTGGCTGCATGGGGAGAAGTCATTGTGGTGGGGGAAGCTGAAGGACATACTGGGGTGGGAGGAGCTGGTGTGTGATCAAATCTGTTGAAGAATAGGTTTAGTTCACTGTCAGAAGGGCGTTCCTGACAGTCTAGTTGTGCTGTGAGGAACGCCCTCCCTTACAGTACCCGTCCATAGAATTGTACTGGGGTGTACTCAGCCCAGTGATGACGCTGAGCTGTGAGGAACGCCCCCCCTAGTACAAGTCTATGGACGAGCACAGTCAGGGAGGGCGTTCCTCACAGCACAGCTAGACAGTCAGGAACACCCTTCTGACAGTACTCGGCTATGGACGAGTACAGAGAGAGGGGGAGTTCCTTACCGCCCAGTTATGACGCTGAGCTGTGAGGAACGCTCCCTCAGTACAGCGCTATGGATGAGCACAGTCAGGGAGGGCGTTCTTCACAGCCCAGCTAGACTGTCAGGAACGCCCTTCTGACAGTCAACAGTGAAATTTAGACCCCCGATATCTCCAGCCCCGGGGCATATAACGGGAAAGCCGGCAGTGTGCTGAATTCAGCGCACTGTCGGCTTTCTAGCGGTATGTAAAACCGCATATACATGAGGATGTGAAAGGTCCTCTTTAGATAATTTGCCCCTTATTAATAATGCCCAGGTGTTTCCTAATTAAAAAGGGAAAAAAAATTTTTGGGGGTTCCAATACCTGGGACCCCCAAGGAACAACTGTTTGAATGAACCGTGGTACCTGTGTAAGCGCCGTGACCCCTTCTCTGTTTACATAGTGTCATTCTTTTCATAGTGGCCATGTAATGTAACTACAGCCTCGTCCTATACACATCTATGTGACAAGGCTGTAATTACATCACACGGTCACTATAAACAGACAGCGTGTGATATAAACAGGCTCCATAGCCCCTTCATACCGCTGATCAGTGGGGAATCCCTTATCTCTTATTGATGTTTTATTCTGAGGATAGATCATCAATAAAAATGAGCTGGAAAACGCCTTAAGGCTAAGGCCCCATGTGGCGTACTGCAGCAAAAAAGAGCTGCGGGAAAAACCGCGGCGGCAACGCATCGCGGTTCTTCCAGTAGCACTTTGCACAGAAAGTTCGCAGAGGTTTGCTCTGCAGACTTTCTACTTCAATTATATCTATAGGGAAACCGCCAGCATTTCCGTAGGTATAATTGACATTCTGCGATTTCCAAAACACCGACTGTTTTGGAAATCGCAGATTATCCGCTGTGCATATTATACTGCAAAGTAAGGATGGGGGCTCCATGTGGCGAAAACCCACTGAAAAAAAACGCAACATTCTAGCAAATCCCATCCACACACTGCGGAAAAATACGTGCAGCAGACACATTGCGATTTCCAAAACCGTTGCAATTATACGTATGGAAACACTGGCGGTTTCCATTTAGGTGTACTGTATTGAAAACAGACAGCCCACACGGTAATCCTCTGCGGACCTTCTGTGAAAAGCGCTGTGGGAAAAAACACGTTACCGCCGCGGTTTTTCCTGCAGCGCTTTTTTTGCTGCAGTTGGCTACATGGGGCCTTAGTCTTAATAAGGTGCAAGTGCAACTTTAATTAAATTAATTGACCCTCATATTATGCCCAATTCACCCTGACATAAATACTGCACCTCTAATGACCCCTTATATCAATGACCACCCCCTTATGTTCATAATAACTCCTAATATAAATGGTGCCCCCTAATGGCCCCTAATATAAATAATCTCCCCCCTTGTATTCATAATACCCCTTAATAACCCTTATATAAATGACCCCCTCATCGTCATAATGCCCCCTAATGAATCCTCCCTTTATAGTTAGATTTCCCCCCTCCTAACCACCCCTTATTCTATTAATATACCCACAAAAAAAAAATCATACCTATCTGCGATGCTGATGAACGGAGCCGCCGCTTCCTCCCTGTCCACGCGCATGATGTCTGTGTCTGAGCGCGGGCGGCACGATGTTGTGACGTCATCGCGCCGCCTGTGCTTAGAAGAAGATATCGGTCTGTGGTCTTGGGGTCTTGTAAACCGCAGGCCTGAAGTGGCTTGCGGTTTACAAGACAGTTAAACACCAGGAAGCATTGTAACTAGATCGGTGTCTGCAGACACCGATCTAGTTAGAAATAAAGGATATATTAATGGCGGCTCCGGGGTGGGCCCCAAAAAGTCAGTGGGCCCGGGGTGGCCGCCCCCTCTGCCCCCCCCCCGCTAGCTACGCCTCTGAGTAGAGGGGTCAATGTCACTAACTAATGAGGTGTGTGAGGGACGGAATATCTGTATAAAAACAGATATTGGTTCATTAAGCCATCTTGTTCTGTATACTCCATGTTTAAACTCATTAAAAGACTTTTGCTGAATGAGCAGCCTTGAGACAATCTTCAAGGTTTAAGATAGTATTTTCTGGGCGCTTAGCCATGTTTCTAGGAGTGTGGCCACAGTGTCCTTTGATGCTGCTTGTTACCATGAAGGCCGTACCTGGTGGCTAGCGCATTTCCACATGTTTCTATGTTTAATAAATTTAGCTTATATGTATTAATCTTGTAATGTCTGGGCCCTCCAGCATAGAACTGTGGATGCATGATGATAAGAAGTTAGAGCTCATTAAAAGTGTTTTATGAGATTTCCAAGGCCATATCATCTATTGTAGCAGGATGTGCTAATATGGTCAGATGCTAAGATGGCGGACACCGGAAGCGCACGCAGTGTTCACGTGCTAAGTCATGAATGTCCATTCAGTTTTTAACCAATTGTATTACATGCTTGATATGATGTAGTGTGTGATGTGTAAGCTGGCATAAAGCCATTATTTTCCTATAAAGATGCCTGACACTGCTCAATAAACTGAGATCTACTTTGGAAACAGAACTTTGTGTCTGTGTCTCTGTACATCTCCCAAGCTCGATATTCTGCCACACCTATCTCTAATTTGGCACCTCACGGCATACCTGCAGATCAGAAGAATCGGGGTGTTCCCCCGACAGGTGGCACTAAGGAGAATTATACTGTATGGGGAGCACTAATGTGGGATTATGCTGTGTGGGGGCACTAAGGTGCATTATATTTTGTGGGAGGACTAATGTGGCATTATATTGTGTGGGGCCACTAAGGTGATTTATAGTTGAGGGGAACAAAAACAAGTCAATAATAATAATAATAATAGTCCTTTAATAGTCCCACAATGGGGAAATTCAGTGTGTTACAGCAGCAAAGATAAGATAAGATAAGCAGATACAAATACAAATACAACATGTACAGGAATGTTCCAAGGTGAGAGGCATTACATTGATAGCAGACAGACAGATAGGACGTAGCGGGGGGGGGGGGGGGGGGATTTAACAGGCAGAGAGATATTTCAGTTCTCTGTGTGTAATGATCTCTGCTTAGGTCGGTGTTGGTTGTACAGCCTAACCGCGGTGGGGAGGAAAGACTTCCGATAGCGCTCCTACTCACACTTAGGGTGGAGCAGTCGGTCACTGACAGTACTGCCCAGCGCGATCACAGTCTCATGCATGGGATGGGACTTCCTCTGCATGGAGCTCACCACGGACAGTATCCTTCTGTCACCCACCACCTGCACTGGGTCCAGTGGGCTCCCCAGGACAGAGCTGGCCCTTCTAATCAGCTTGTCAAGTTTATTTCTGTCCCTGGTTGATATACTGCTCCCCCAGCAGGCCACTCCAAAGAAGATGGCTGATGCCACTACCGAATTGAAGAAAGTCCTAAGAAGTGCCCCCCGGATTCCAAAGGCTCTCAGCTTCCTAAGCATATACTGGGTAAGGGGCACAAACTATATTATACTGTGTGGGGGCACTAAGGAGCATTATACTTTGTGGGGGGGCACTAAGGCGCATTATACTTTGTGGGGGGGCACTAAGGCGCATTATACTTTGTGGGTACACTACCATGGCTTACTATGCAAGGAGCATTAGCGTGGCACAATGCTGTGTGGGGGCACTA
The DNA here is from genome assembly GCA_947044405.1 of Leptodactylus fallax. Taxonomy (NCBI): domain Eukaryota; kingdom Metazoa; phylum Chordata; class Amphibia; order Anura; family Leptodactylidae; genus Leptodactylus; species Leptodactylus fallax. Next base: position 2,338,695 of record CAMRHE010000094.1, read on the forward strand.
ATGTGGCATACTGTGTGGGGGCACTGATGTGAGGGCCCTAAGGAGCTTTATACTGTTTTGGGGTACTAAGGTGAATTATAGTTTGTGCAGGTCAAAAACATGGCTATATACTGTTTGGGAGGCACTAAGGCGTATTATACTTTGTGAGGGTACAAACGTAGCATTATATTGAGTAGGGGCACTAATGTGACATACTGTGTGGAGGGTCCTAAAGAGCTTTTCACTGTGGGGTAGCACTAAATGGCATTATACTGAGAGAGGGGCACAAACATAGCATTATACTGTGTGTGAGGGGGGTCATATAGGAGCATTATAATGTGTGTGGGGGGACTAAGGCGTTTTATACTGTGTAGGAGAGCACTAATGGGACATCATTATGTTATAATGAATTACCGGTGACCCTTTCCCCTACACAGTATAATTCCCCATTAGTGTCCCTACAAACAACTAACACTAACAGCAGTCGGGAGGAACATTCCTCTCTTGACCCCTGTTCCCCTAAGCCCTGGTATGTTAAAATAGCAGCAACAGGGATCAGCAATCATCATTGCTGCTTGTCCTGAAGCTGTGCTGGCAGCAGGGACTTTTTACTTGTCGTACAAAGTGTAGTGGCGGCTTTGGGTACTACAGCGCTACCCCAATGAAGTTTATGGGACAGCGCTGCAGTACCTAAAACTTTCCCTTTGCATAGCAAGTGATCAGCATGGCATGTAAATCTTATCAGGAGCCGCTCTGTCCTGGAACAACTGATCTGATCAGTTTTCTGGTGTGAGTTATAATAAATTTGTTGGGCCATGACGTTCCCACCCTGGCCCGCCTGGCTCCCTCCTGCTCTGCCATGTGGCACATTTTTGGTGCAAGAAAAGGCCTTGCTTCAAAGATGTGCCACGTTAACATCCATTTATGCGAGAAAATTGGCATAGATTGGTTAATAAATTATGCCAAGGTTCACATTATCAGCCATTATCTTACCTCTTTGTACCACTAGGTGGAGCACTATACTGTGTTTCCAAACAGGGAATACTTTAACCATAGGGCAATCAGTGGACCTGGCAGGATCCAGGATGGCTGAGAAAGGGTCACCCACTGCCGAATTCTCGCGACTGCGCATGTGCAATCGGCTCTGCCACGCTTTTGTGACAGATCACCAGAAAATGGCGGCCCGATTGTGCATGCGCAGTCGCGAGAATTCGCTGCCAGCAAGAACTGAGAAAAAAGAAGACAAAGAGGGGAGTCACTGCAACGGCCGAAGGGGCGGTGAGAAGCAATGACGCGATGGGTGCTCGCAAAAGAAAAGGTACGCCCCAGGTGCTCCTTGGTGCTTATTTACATACATGAAGAAACAAATTATCTTGGAATCGGCTGGGAGAAGAAAACAAGGAAAGGTAGAAGAATGGCCTTTTTAAAGGCCTTTACAACGTGCCATTAGCTTAAAAGTGTTTTTGCAAATGATAGACTCCCCTTTAAAAGTGTAAAAGCTTATAAAATGCTTCTAACTGTACCTCAGTAATAATAGAAACGTGACTAAAAGATCTAAAACACTGAGGCCTTATGCACACAACAGTGACATTTTTGGCAGATCTAATGGCAATTAAAAATATGTCCATTTTTAACAACTGTTTCACATCATTCCATTACGTTTTCCTGTTTTTGATGGCCGAGTGTCATACGTTGTGCATCAGTTTTTAACGTCAGTGAAAATAAAAAAGATGAATTTCATTGGTCTTTCTTTTTCGACTCAACCCACTGATCCATGTATAACGGACATAAAATGGGCATCAAACTGTTTTACATGAGTTAAAAACAGCTCCATTTGTTTATATTGGGTCCATGTGTCCAGTTTTTTTATGACCATGAAAAAGGGGCAGTCAAAAAAACGGAGATGTGAATAGACCCATTGAAATTAGTGTATTCTCAAAACAGATGTTGCACAAACGGACATCAAACATACAAACTGTTGTGTGTATAAGCCTTGAAGCAGAAAACTGTGAAAACCAAAATTTGTGTCAAGCTACATTCACACAACAGAATAATGGACGTGTGACTTCCACGTTAAGTTCAATGAATGGGGGCTATTCATATGACTGTTATTTTGACAGTCTGTTGTCATGGACCATCAAAATATATCAGTCATGTCCTATTTTTGGCCGTTTTCACGGATGCCTCCATACACTCTTGTATGGGGGATTGGTGAAAACGGTTGCCCCTCGAGTGTAAGACGGCCATGAAAAATGGATGTTTTTCACAGCCGTTTTGCACCTTGGTCGTTTTAATGTAGCCTCAGTCTCAAAACTTTTGGGCATGACTGTATATTGTAGCATCAGTTTGCTTTAGTCCGTGACCATTGAGACACATTAATCTGCATAAATGCTGCAGACACAAAACAAAGCATTTTTTAATTAAAAGTTTTTTTGCAAAGTTGTTCATTTTTTTATTTCAGAAGCAATAAACATAACTGGCAGAGAACATTGCACATAGCCTTTATTCATAGCATAGAAAAAGAATCTGTTTTGCTCATTGCTTGGTTCTCAGAAAGGCAATGAAAAGGACAAACATTATATCATTTATGATCAACTGAGCACAAAGTAACATAAGGAAACTGTAAGTTCCTAAAGAAAATAATCGGTCCAAACTGTTCCGGATTTTTTTTTTCTTCCTGTATTAAAAACATCAAAATGCCAATGAATTGCTGAGAGCGATAAATCATGGAAATGGTTATTATTTACTGACAACATTTGACATTCAATTATCTTGGAAATCTGTCAGTCAATTTATCAATAATCATCTAGAAATTAATCATTAGTTGGACAATGCCTTTAAAATAGAGAATTAAGCAACTGAAGGCTAAGGCCTCCTGTAGCGGGTTGCAGCAAAAAAAATAGCGGTGTAGAAGATTGTGGTGGAGATGCATTGCATTTTTTCCGCACTGTTTTTCTCAGAAAGTCCGCAGAGCTTTCCTCTGCGGGCTTTCTGCTCCTATTACTCCTATTATACAGAAAACCCAGCGTTTCCGTAGGTATAATTGACATGCTGCAATTTTCAATAATACAGACATTTTTGAAAACGCAGCTTTTCCGCTGCAGATTTTTTTCTTCAGTGTGTGGATAGGATTAGCCAGAATCCCATCCGCTTTGCAGATAATGTAAAATGCAGCGTTTTTTTGTAAACAGCTGATTGGGGTAGGTCATCAATATATCGTGCTGAAAAAAACCTTTAAGCTAAGGCCCCATGTAGCGGGCCGGAAACAACCGCGGCAGCAACGGTTTTGGAAATCTCAGCATGTCCGCTACGCATATTTTTCCACCTTGCAGTGACTGTTTACACCACATGGGGCCTTAAGACTTTTTTTGCTGCACATTTTACTGTATTTTTTTGAGCCAAAGCCAAGAGTGGCTTCAACAGGAATAGGAAATATATAGAAAGCTCTTATACTTCTCCTTTGTGCTAAATTTGCACCTGGCTTTGGCTCAAAAAACTGCAGCAAATTCTGCTACAACAAAAGCAGCTTTTCTGCAACATGAGACCTTAGCCTTAAAGGGAGTCTGTCATTAAAAAAAACACTTTTAAGCTAATGGCACGTTGGAATGGCCTTTAAAAAGGCCATTCTTCTCCGACCTTTCATTGTTGTCTTCTCCCAGCTGTTTCTGTAAAAATACGTTTCTTCAATTATGGAAATGATCCTACTGGAGCACCCGGGGCATTCCTCCGTGGCAGCGAGCACCCATCGCGTCATCGCTTGTCACCGCCCATTAGTCTGTTGTGGTGACTCCCATCTTGGTTTTCTCTTCTATTTCCTCTGATGCAGAGCTGGACGGCAGCGACTGCGCATGACGGGCCGCCATTTTCCGGTGGTCCGTACTGCACCTCTTGTGAAAGACCACCGGAAAATGGCGGCGGTCCAGCGCTGCCTCAAAAGAAGTAGAAGAAAGAAGATACAGAGAAGACCAAGATGGGAGTCACCACAACAGACTAATGGGCGGTGACAAGCGATGACACGATGGGTGCTCGCTGCCACGGAGGAACGCCCCGGGTGCTCCGTGAGGATCATTTCCATAATTGAAGAAACGGATTTTTACAGAAACGGCTGGGAGAAGACAAGAGTGAAAGATAGGAGAAGAATGGCCTTTTTAAAGGTAATAATGATAGATTCCCTTTAAGGGTGCAGCCCAGTTTGGGCCTTAAGGACGTTGTAATTAATTTACATTTTTCATCTAAAAGGTACATAGTAGAGCTACAGCGGGAAACAAGGTTATTAAATGGGATGGAAGGTGTCATATAATGAGCGGCAACAAAAATTAGACTTGTTCAACTTAGAAAACAGGTGATCTGATTTACATGTATAGAAATGTTTACAAACATATGGGCGGTCAGTACAAAGAATGGATACATTAGTTGTTCTGTCAGTGTACAGAGGATCAGGGGACAGTCTTTATAGGAGAAGGAAAGGCATCTTTACAGTTAGAATAATAAAACTATGGAATGCCATACACCAAGAGGTAGTAATGGCAGATACCATATCCACATTTAAAAAGGAGTTAGAAGGTTTTCTAATAAGAATAAAACTGAGGGTTATAATTAATCTTACTGTAAATTATAGGAAATAGATATTTGGAGATGAGGGGTTTATCCAGGGATTTATTTACTGCCAAATTTGGAATTGGAAAAAAGTAATTGGCATCCACCTCATAGGGGTTTTTACCTTCCTCTGGATAAACATTTTATGCTACATGCACATGACTGTGTGCATGTGCCTGGTCCATGTGCTTGTAGGACATCCATGTGCTGCCTGTGCCTCCATGGACCAATTCACTTCATCTAGTGAGCTTGGGCCCAAAACATACAGGTGAAGGACTATTCCTAAGTTTTTCCCTGGGCTCTGTGCCACACATATGGGTCCATGATTATACACAGGTGTGTATATGGGGCCACAGAGATGAATGGGTCAGTGTGCTAGCCATGAAAAACACAACAAGCACACTGGCAAAGCACACAATCGTGTGCACAGAGTCTTAGGCTCATAGGTTGAACCTGAATGACCTGTGTCTTTATTCAACCTTATTAGTGGGGATCCAACACCTGGCATCCCCACCAATCGGCTGTTCTCAGCAACTACTAGAACTATACAATGTACGCAGATGGCTCTATAACCTGTCTAGTAATAATGCTATTGCAGCTCAGCTCACATTCACTTAGAGGGAAAGTGTCACCAAAAATTACCTATTTTAAACAAAGTTTTTATGTTAAATATACTGTATTTTTTCTGAATTTTTTATGATGTATTTTACACTTTTCTATATGACATTTATGTTTTTTAAAAACTATTAAATCCTGCAATTTTCACTCTGGCCACTAAGCTAATAGTAGACTGGCGCTTGGCAATTATGCAGGGGTTTTCTTTGCAACAGTCATTTACATGACAGACAGCATTTCAGTCAAAGATAATACCTCTATAGATATCACTCTGATTCATTATTGCATCCACTACTGCCAATAGATGATGTCACAGCTTATCTGCTTCCCTCCCTACACAGGGCAAGTCTAGAAAGCTCTACTAAAGTCCTCAATTAGTCATTTCCAGTCTATTGCTCCAGTAATCTTAGACCAGAGGAGACGCTTAGGCTAGTTGGCAGTTCCCATAATCATGTACAGAAAATAGAATTGATAAAAAAGTGATATATTTCATATGGTTTTAATAAATAAATATACTGGTGATTCATGGATACTGGAACTGAGCTGCAGGACCCCATCACGGCTACTATACAGTGTATGAGGTCAACTGTTTCTGCCTCCCTATACTTTGTAGATCCAGCGGCTGCTGAGAACAGCTGATCAGTGAGGGTGCCAGTGTCAGATAAGGCTCAATCAGCAACATCATAAGGCTGGAAATATATTGGAAATATATTAAATATATTGGAGCAATAAATGCACATAGATAGTTAATGCATATTTATAAATATCTTACCTTCTCTAACGTCCAAGTATTCCAAGTATATTAGGTCCTCCACCTAAAAGTCCACCTGTCAGTCCACTAAGGGTGTCTCCCACTCCTCCAAGCAAGTTTCCTAGCAAATCCCCATTTTTTTGACCACCTCCAAGTAATCCTCCTGTTAAACCACCAACAAGTCCTGTAACTCCATTGCCTAAACCTCCAACTATGTTTGTCACTCCGCTAAGCCCATCTAATAAACCTCCAACCAGTTTTAAAACAGGATCAAGTACTCTTATTATTTTACCAACTAAGCTAAGTAGGTTTAATATTCCTCCTAATCCACCAAGACTCCCAGTTAGTCCACCTAAAAGGTCACGAGTGGTTCGTTTTTTTCCTTCAACTTCCCCTTCACTACTCTGTACGACAATGTCTGATTTTCCAATATGATCCTGCAAAAGATAAAGTCAATATTACTGTGGAAACAACATTAAGGAATTAATGGGTTATGGGTACTGCATTCAAGTCTATCTGACACCACTGCAGTACCCATAACTGTCTCTACTAAAAGTATAGTAAGTGAAAAGCACAGCACCTGGCGTAAACAATTCCGGGATGTGCGAGCTCCAAGAAACAGCTGATCTGTGAGCAGTTGAACCTCTGCTAATCTAAAATTGGTCTATCTTAAAAAGAGTCTGTAAACAGATGCCAGAATATCAACCCAATCGCTAGATAGATGAGTTTAGGTGACCTAAATCAAATGGTATTTTCCCCTTGTGAATTAGTGTCTCTGTTGCCGAGATATTGCTGTTTCTGTCACCTCTTTGAAGCAATGAGGGTGTTTCTGTTGCTCTAAAGATGTAAGCAGCAATGTATTGATTGCACCAAAGAGTTGATTTGCTTATTGACAAAAACTATATCTTTGCAATGGAGATGCTGATTCAGGGGACCCTAACCTATCTATCAACAGGGTTGGGTTGGTATGCTTGTTCTGGTGACAGGCTCTCTTTAAGGATGGTCCATCAATGCTAGATAACCTGAAATTCTGCACTTGTTGTAATCCTTTGTCATTAAGCTTTCAGTGTCTATAGTACATTGCATAGTACAGCATGTCCAAAGTGAAATACCCAATTTTGTATTGTGGTTGTGTTCTGCTATGCCCTCTTGAACAGCAATGTATAGCTACGAAATTGGCTATTATGTCAGAGCCCCAGCTTCTGCTCATCATCTAGCACATTGTTTCCTTCTGTATTATACACATTGCAAAATAAACATTTATTCTAAATGTATTCATAATTTAAGTGCACATTTCCTTAATAGAAGTATTGTTCCTTTTTGGATACATAGAAGAGCTTTGGCATATTGGACATATTGACATATCAATCTGTACTGAAATTCCCACTTGGATTAGCTATGTTGTTTTGAGATACTCAATGATAGGAGGAAATTGCACATACAAAAAATAAGTCCTTAGAAGACTGAATTTACACGTTTCTCTCTGTGTATAACATATCATTCAGTGAAGACATGTAAGAAATCGGGGAGTTGTCTGTGACACTACCAAAATTTCTCTCAGCTTCCATCCAAACTGTATTAGTTCATCACTGTTCTCTTTAAGTTGCATGGGAACATGACCTTGTAGCTGAAAAACACCTCATTCCACTGTTCTCCCATAATGCATACTTCCTGAGATCCTGCCTTAGTAATCTGCCAAATCATAAAGTGAACTGTGCAGCTTGTAAATCACAGCAACACAGTTCTCTCTGTCCCTGTCTGCAACTGAACTGTATGATTTGTATTAAACCTTCAGCTTTCTTATACAGTGCTGGAGCCTGCAGAGGTGAATAAATCACTGAGAACTTGGGTATGAGATATTATTCTGTTTACTGCTCAAATCCACCAAGCATATTGTCATCAGCCCGTTCACAGCCTAGACCACTAGAAAAGGTATAAACTCCTTCTCTTGCCTAGATAAATAGCATTTTTAATCCCTTATTTACCCTAAAACACCAGAGATACCACTTTCATCCTGGTTAATCACCACAGAGGCACTAATTTGACGCTTGCCTATTGTCTTTTCAGTAGTGGAGTATAATCTGGCCTTTTTGGGCTGAGGCACGGGGTTCAAGGCTCCTGGGGGGCTCATGGCCACCCAAAACTCTCACCAATGTTTCCAAGTGTATACCACTTATAAGTGGCCATCAGTGGCAGTAGAATTTTATGTGCACCTGTTAATACATGCACAGCTACAGTGCTGGCCAAAAGTATTGGCACCCCTGCAATTCTGTCAGATAATACTCAATTTCTTCCAGAAAATGATTGCAATCACAAATGCTTTGGTAATAATATCTTCATTTATTTTGCTTGCAATGAAAAAACACAAAAGAGAATGAAAAAAAAAGTCAAATCATTGATCATTTTGCACAAAACTCCAAAAATGGGCCGGACAAAAGTATTGGCACCCTCAGCCTAATACTTGATAGCACAACCTTTAGACAAAATAACTGCGAACAACCGCTTCCGGTAACCATCAATGAGTTTCTTACAATGCTCTGCTGGAATTTTAGACCATTCTTCTTTGGCAAATTTCTCCAGGTCCCTGAGATTTGAAGGGTGCCTTCTCCAAACTGCCATTTTGAGATCTCTCCACAGGTGTTCTATGGGATTCAGGTCTGGACTCATTGCTGGCCACTTTAGAAGTCTCCAGTGCTTTCTCTCAGACCATTTTCTAGTGCTTTTTGAAGTGTGTTTTGGGTCATTGTCCTGCTGGAAGACCCATGACCTCTGAGGGAGACCCAGCTTTCTCACACTGGGCCCTACATTATGCTGCAAAATTTGTTGGTAGTCTTCAGACTTCATAATGCCATGCACACGGTCAAGCAGTCCAGTGCCAGAGGCAGCAAAGCAACCCCAAAACATCAGGGAACCTCCGCCATGTTTGACTGTAGGGACCGTGTTCTTTTCTTTGAAGGCCTCTTTTTTTTTCCTGTAAACTCTATGTTGATGCCTTTTCCCAAAAAGCTCTACTTTTGTCTCATCTGACCAGAGAACATTCTTCCAAAAAGTTTTGGGCTTTTTCAGGTAAGTTTTGGCAAACTCCAGCCTGGCTTTTTTATGTCTCTGGGTCAGAAGTGGGGTCTTCCTGGGTATCCCACCATAGAGTCCCTTTTCATTCAGACGCCGACGGATAGTACGGGTTGACACTGTTGTACCCTCGGACTGCAGGGCAGCTAGAACTTGTTTGGATGTTAGTTGAGGTTCTTTAGCCACCATCCGCACAATCTTTCGTTGAAATCTCTCGTCAATTTTTCTTTTCCATCCACATCTAGGGAGGTTAGCCACAGTGCCATGGGCTTTAAACTTCTTGATGACACTACGCACGGTAGACACAGGAACATTCAAGTCTTTGGAGATGGACTTGTAGCCTTGAGATTGCTCATGCTTCCTCACAATTTTGCTTCTCAAGTCCTCAGACAGTTCTTTGGTCTTCTTTCTTTTCTCCATGCTCAATGTGGTACACACAAGGACACAGGACAGAGGTTGAGTCAACTTTAATCCATTTCAACTGGCTGCAAGTGTGATTTAGTTATTGCCACCACCTGTTATGTGCCACAGGTAAGTAACAGGTGCTGTTAATTACACAAATTAGAGAAGCATCACCTGATTTTTCAAAGGGTGCCAATACTTTTGTCCACCCCCTTTTTATGTTTGGTGTGGAATTATATCCAATTTGGCTTTTTGACAATTCTTTTTGTGGTTTTCCATTGAAGACAAATTAAATGAAGATATTATTACCAAAGCATTTGTGATTGCAATCATTTTCTGGAAGAAATTGAGTATTATCTGACAGAATTGCAGGGGTGCCAATACTTTTGGCCAGCACTGTACAACTAGTCTTCCCATGCACTCCCCGAGTGCATATTGTACGTATTGTATGCAAAATGTATGAACCCAATTTAACACTAGGAATTGATTGAGAATGGGTATTCCTATGAATGTTCATTCAGATGATAATAAACACATTTAAGAGGAACTGAAAATTTTAGCCTGGATGGGGCAGGAGGGTGGGGGGCACAATCTTCACAAACAGTCCAGGGCCCATGGTAATTTGCCCTGTGACTCTTGCCTTATTTTCACTTAGACATTTGTGGCATTTCAGCTCAAACAGACTTGTGCAAGTTCCAGCATCCAAGGGCCTAGCTATAGGGGGTACAGGGGTAGCAGTTGCCAGTGGCCCTGGACCTAGAGCAGGCCTCAAAGCTTCCTCTGCCCCATAAAATATACTAGTATTCTTAGTTGCATAAAGGTAGGTAGGAGCCCCATTAAAGATTCTGCATCGGGGTTCAGGAGCTTCAAGTTATGTCTTTGTCACCAACGTTACTCAGATCACAAATAGGGGAATTTCTGCACATTCTATATAATGAAACACTTTCTTCCTTTATTTTAGAACATACAGTCAGCTGCCAGCGATCTTACCACTATAGCACATACGGCTTCTGTTATAGGCATGATAACATGACTTTTCTGTAAAAAAAAAAAAAAAGAGAGAGAATACCAAATGCTATCATTACAAATAACTATTTACAATAAACTATTTACAATAAAGATAGATAGATAGATAGATAAAAAGAAAGAAAGATAGATAAAAAGATAGATGTTTATTTTACCAGCATTTGTTCCATGGCGATTGCCTGGCTTGTAAGAACTCCATTTGCATCCATAGCTATCTGCTCCTGGGGAACAGAACATAAAGAAGACAACCATCATATTAGAAAAATGTATGTTTTTTTCAACAGGAACTTTTTAAAGTAATAAGATGTAATAAAATGCATAACACAAGATAATGCAAATATACAGTGCTGGCCAAAAGTATTGGCACCCCTGCAATTCTGTCAGATAATACTCAATTTCTTCCAGAAAATGATTGCAATCACAAATGCTTTGGTAATAATATCTTCATTTAATTTGTCTTCAATGGAAAACCACAAAAAGAATTGTCAAAAAGCCAAATTGGATATAATTCCACACCAAACATAAAAAGGGGGTGGACAAAAGTATTGGCACCCTTTGAAAAATCAGGTGATGCTTCTCTAATTTGTGTAATTAACAGCACCTGTTACTTACCTGTGGCACATAACAGGTGGTGGCAATAACTAAATCACACTTGCAGCCAGTTGAAATGGATTAAAGTTGACTCAACCTCTGTCCTGTGTCCTTGTGTGTACCACATTGAGCATGGAGAAAAGAAAGAAGACCAAAGAACTGTCTGAGGACTTGAGAAGCAAAATTGTGAGGAAGCATGAGCAATCTCAAGGCTACAAGCCCATCTCCAAAGACCTGAATGTTCCTGTGTCTACCGTGCGCAGTGTCATCAAGAAGTTTAAAGCCCATGGCACTGTGGCTAACCTCCCTAGATGTGGACGGAAAAGAAAAATTGACGAGAGATTTCAACGAAAGATTGTGCGGATGGTGGCTAAAGAACCTCGACTAACATCCAAACAAGTTCTAGCTGCCCTGCAGTCCAAGGGTACAACAGTGTCAACCTGTACTATCCATCGGCGTCTGAATGAAAAGGGACTCTATGGTAGGATACCCAGGAAGACCCCACTTCTGACCCAGAGACATAAAAAAGCCAGGCTGGAGTTTGCCAAAACTTACCTGAGAAAGCCAAAAACATTTTGGAAGAATGTTCTCTGGTCAGATGAGACAAAAGTAGAGCTTTTTGGGAAAAGGCATCAACATAGAGTTTACAGGAAAAAAAAAGAGGCCTTCAAAGAAAAGAACACGGTCCCTACTGTCAAACATGGCGGAGGTTCCCTGATGTTTTGGGGTTGCTTTGCTGCCTCTGGCACTGGACTGCTTGACCATGTGCATGGCATTATGAAGTCTGAAGACTACCAACAAATTTTGCAGCATAATGTAGGGTCCAGTGTGAGAAAGCTGGGTCTCCCTCAGAGGTCATGGGTCTTCCAGCAGGACAATGACCCAAAACACACTTCAAAAAGCACTAGAAAATGGTTTGAGAGAAAGCACTGGAGACTTCTAAAGTGGCCAGCAATGAGTCCAGACCTGAATCCCATAGAACACCTGTGGATAGATCTCAAAATGGCAGTTTGGAGAAGGCACCCTTCAAATCTCAGGGACCTGGAGAAATTTGCCAAAGAAGAATGGTCTAAAATTCCAGCAGAGCATTGTAAGAAACTCATTGATGGTTACCGGAAGCGATTGTTCGCAGTTATTTTGTCTAAAGGTTGTGCTACCAAGTATTAGGCTGAGGGTGCCAATACTTTTGTCCGGCCCATTTTTGGAATTTTGTGTAAAATGATCAATGATTTGACTTTTTTTTTCATTCTCTTTTGTGTTTTTTCATTGCAAGCAAAATAAATGAAGATATTATTACCAAAGCATTTGTGATTGCAATCATTTTCTGGAAGAAATTGAGTATTATCTGACAGAATTGTACGGGTGCCAATACTTTTGGCCAGCACTGTATATAGGTATATTTTTGATATGAACAAATTAATATGACTATGTACATATTAGGGCTGAGTTATTAAAACTGGCATATATTACAATAGTTTTTATAGCCAGCTCTGCTGGCATTAGATGAGCAAAAGTTATTAAGAGATGTATGCCTCTTTTTAAAAAGTAATATGTATGCTGAAAACACAGTAAAAATGCACAATTTTTGGTGCAAACTTGCTGTATAAATACAGTAATAAATTTCCCTCACAGTCACACCACATTCATATTCAGATGTAGTTCTGATGTCTAGCCAAGGACCCTATTTCATCAAATCTGTCAGGTCTGTCACTGAAGGCATATCACATAGGTTCAAGAACATTCAGCCCTACATGCATAAAGTTTAACTACTACAAATAACCATGCAGCCACAATACTGACAAGTGTAAGAAACATTTTCTCTTAAAAATAATATTATAAAAAAAATCTTACCAGATCTGTGTCTGTTCCAAAAATGTCTTCAGTGCTGCATCCAGTGACATTCTAATTCAGATTGCAAATATTACTTTAGATGTACTTCCCATTAATAATGTTTCTCCATTCTTCTCCATATATATTTTAATAGCAGTGCCCCATAATGATTGGACCTTATTTCAAGAGGGTGACTATAGTCCTGTCATCTACATGTCATGATCAGGAGAAAACCCCATCATCATGAGTGGACTGCAACCTGTGACTTTCCCGCTGTTGGCAAACTACAAATCTCACTGTGGGAGGTATAGTTATCCGACAACTTGAGAGACAAAAAATGCTGATCTCTGGTCTACATAAATGCTGTGATTCTTAAAGGGGTTGTCCAGGATAACTTGTTTTTTGCATGGAGGCGGGGGAAGGTGGAAAAAAAAACAAACAAACTCATACTTACCTGTCCCCAGCGGTCCGGTGTCTTTAGTGTCCAGTCCTGCTGCTCCGGGGTCTTGTTTTGGTGGAAGTCCCTGCTGCATGTGACCACTGAGGCCAATCAGCGGCCTAAGGAAAGGACACGTGTCGTCACAGGTGACGTATGCGAGTGACGTACTTAGGCTGCTGAGGCTGCTTATAGGCCTTAGTGGTCACATGCGGTGGGGACTTCCCTGGCCTCTGTGCAAAAAACGAGTTATCCTGGATAACCCCTTTACCTGTATTAAACCTACAAGCAACCTGCTTGATGCAAGCAGAGTATAAATGTCATTTTGAAGGCTATATATCCAATATAGAAAAAATACTTGGTAAAATTGAGGCATACAATATGATTACAATAGAGAACAGTGTTAACCCATGCCTAAAGCTGAATGATATAACTGAGATGATGATGATAACAACATTACAGCTTACTTACCTTAAGAGTTTTAGTTGCTTGGATGAGTTCTTCTTTATTAGTCATATTCTAATAAACAATTGTGTCACATGTATTAGACGTATGAATTATACTTTTGCATCTAAGACAACCCTAGAATAAAAGAAGTGTTCCCATCTTATAATGTTATGGTATATCATTATGAAATGCTTTAACAATGTGGTGGGGTCTGGCCTATGGGGCCCCTGCTATTCCCAAGAAAGAAGGGCTTAAGAAGCTGTGTAATTCTTGGCATAGCAAGTAGAAGTAGTACAAGGACCAGCAGTCATGCAATGATAAACCTCTATAACACATTGAAGCCTGAACAATACAATGCTGAATATTTATTCACCTTGGACTTCAGGTATGAACACAGGAATTCTATCACAGAATCGACAGCTTTAAAGTTTTTTGCCTAAAAAAGAAACAGTAAACACTTAAAAATCATTTGCTCCTGTCGGCAGGTGTTGTATGTAAGAGAATAGCCATCCTATATGAAGTACCCCAATAACATGACAAACTAATGTAACATACTGTAGATGCTCTATGCATACTGCCTATATAGCATATACTTACCATGGCTACCTGCAGGCAGCTTGTCACTGTATCAGATCCTTCATTGATGCCCTCATTTCCATTGTTAATGTAATTTGATGTGGCAGGGTCTAGAACACATAAATGAAAGTGGATGGAAAATGAATATGATAGCCAATAAATATGATGATTTTAATATGATCCACATTCACTTTCACATTGTTGAACCTATTAGATTATTTTCTTGAAAATATAAACCATAAAGGTTATGTTCAAATGTAGTGGCAGCTGCATATGGATGAAACCTGCATAGTTTTGCAATGACTGGTGACCACATCAAGGCAGGGTTTTGTCTGCATGCAGCTGCTGCTACTTTGGATTACAGGCTACGGCTGGGGCCCCACATTGTGATAACGTGGCGGATAATCCCATCCACACATTGCAGAAAAAAAATCTGCAGTGGAAATGCTGCAATTTCAAAATCTGTTGCGTTTTTGCAAATCGCAGTATGTCAAATATACCTACTGGCGATTTTCCACTAGGTATATTAGAGATACAAATTCCGCAGATGAAATCTCGGCAGGCTTTCTGTGAAAAACACTGCGGAAAAAAACGGGATGCATTTTCGCAGCAGGCTTTTCCACTGCATTTTTCCGCAGCAATCACAGGCCTCAGCCATGGCCCTAGAGTGTGTGACGTCACACAGGAGGCCAGAAGAAGCTGGAAGACCCCAAGGTAGTGCTGGAGGGTATGAGGATGCCCAGGAGAGGTGAAGGAAGATGAGTATCACTGTTTGTTTTGTTTCAACACCTCCCCTGGGCTTCTACTTATTATACTCTGGGTTCACAGAGAGCAGAGTATAATAGTGGATTGTGGGTGAAGAACCCCCAAAGTTTCGGCTTCAGGTCCAACTAGTAACTTTTGGAAAATTTGGGTTAAATCCAGTTCAAACCGAACTGATCTGCTCATCTCTAGTCATCGATATCACATTACAGCAAGTCTGACAACAAGACACATCACACAAATGAAGCTCTGAGCAGACATCGAAGCAGATTTATTAATGAATTTTGTTGCAATTTATAGCAAAGAGCTTGCCTACGTGCCTTGCATTACATATAGAAGTCAGATGAAGCACTATTTACAACTTATATGACAAGACAACTACATCGAAAAGTGGTCATACTCCATTTGGGCACTTTTTTTAGGAGGGTTAATTAAGCCAACAAACAAGATGTGACTGTCCGACAAAACTGCATCCTTCAAACACAAGCTGAAGATTCACCTCTTTAGAGCAGCGTACAACACACGTTAACCCTGCTGCCATTATGCCACCATATGAGTTGCTCTTACCCTTACCTATTGTCTCCACCTACCTTCCCTTATAGATTGTAAGCACTTGCGGACAGGGTCCTCTCACCAACTTGTATCTGGTTAGCCATCTACTTAATTTTGTGTTTATTGTATTCGTTATACTTGGACTATGTGTGTGTGAACCCCTTCCCAAATGTACAGCACCATGGAATTAATGGTACTATGTAAATAATAATAATATAATAATAATAATAAAAAATAGGTGGTGTAAGTGCTCTCATAGAAATGCATGGAAAATTGACTTCTTTTCCACACATGAGAAGCTGTATCAGTTGGAGAGTCTCATTGCTGGTCACATGACACAGCGGTGAAACAGAAGATTACCTGCACTACAATTTACATCATATGCCTTTCTCACGGGACAGAGAATAAAAAGTTTTGTAGGAGTTCTCCCACAACCATAAAATAATGTTCATTTATTATTTATACAGTGCTGTATATGCCATACAATTTTTTTTTAAATGGCAAAAATTGCTTTTTTTCCTTATCTCCTCCCTCACAAATAAATTGATTTAGTACATAATATGTATCCACAAAAATACAAAGTCTCATAAAGCTACATACAAATAAAATTTAAAAAGTTATGAACGCTGGAACATGGGGGGATAAAATGTTAGTGTTTTAAATGAGTTAGATTACTAAAGAGTTAAATGCACACAAGGCACCACAGTTATGTGCCAGCAATATTTATTTTAGCCATCAATTTGAAATCTGCAATAAAAAAGTGACATTTTAAGGAGAGTTAGGAAGTTTCAACATATTACTTGGCTTAGTGGCCAGAGTCAGAACTGCATGATTTTTAGGATTTTTTTATTTTTATTTTAAATATAGATAATAATATGAAACATTTTTATAACTCTCACCAAAAAATTATTTTAAAATATAGAAAATAGAAATATATAAATATTAAACTTGATTTAAAAAAAAAAAACTTACATTTTTGTGACTTTTTAAGTATATATTCCATTTTATACACTGCATGCAAACTATGAAACAGCGTAGATCAATGGCACTTACCAAAGCAAAACACAGCTGCAAATAGCAGGAGTGGAGCTACAGTCTTCATTTCCATCCTACTTGTAAGTGTCTTCATTATGACCTATATGTAGATTTGGTCAATTTATACCAGTTGTAGTTTAGAAGTACTTGCAATAGTAATACTAACCAAACACGCATCATAAAGAGGAAGAAAGTGTAAAATAATTGTGAAACTTAAGATGGATGAAATCTGATAACCTTGATACTTACTTATGTTGTGCAAGGATGATCAAAGGATGTTACCTTAATATTTACTGTTATTCTCAAGTCAACATATGAAATGTTATCTTTTGCTTTACTTGGCAGAGTAAAAGGGCGCTCCTATTGTTTAGTTAACGAAGGGAAAATTAAATTAAAGAGAACCTGTCACTGGATTTGGAGCCCCTAAACCACCAACATGTCCTTATCCTGCCGGGGTTTAGAGCTCCATCTTGGTAATGTTGGTCTCAGCTGTAGCTCCATTTACAATTGTAAGAACTGCCAGAGATGAGTCCCGCACTTACCTTTAGCAGCTGTGGAAGCATGCACATTGGGTTGTTCAAGTCGAGATCAGTACACCTTGCTTCACTGCTCATGTGCAACAAAGCAGGGTGTACTGTTTTCAGCCATACTGTTTCCTGCCATACTTATGCACAAACCTATGGATTAGCATTTGGGCATCTATTAGGAGCCATACCAGAACTTACAAGTGTTGCACACCTCTTCATTACTATACCTTTATATGGAAGCACTTTTTGGCTTATTTGTTACCCCTGATGAAGCCCTTGTAGAGGGCAATATGCGTTACTTATTGTACCATTATTGTGTTTTTTTCTTGTAGATTTCTCACATTTAGATTCTACACTTTAACACAGGGACAGATTTAGTGTTAATCTCACTTATATATTAGCATTTTTTCACTTCATTGGGTTCATGCCTATTTATATATGTACCACTTTTAATGTAATGGATTCTATACGTAATAATTTTGGGACATACATTTGGATCTCACAAGAGTTGGTTGTGTTGTTATTTTAATTGTTTTTAACATATTTATGCCAATAAATATATTCTTGGGTTGAGCGTCTCACTTATATGTATGCTTTTTTTTTCTTGGTTTAATACTTGTATGTTTTCGGCTTCAATGGCACAATGTGCAGGTGCCTGAAGTGAGTTTCATTATAAAATATTGGAATAGCTATGTACTAAAATGCATTACTGCTTGTTCATGTAAAACGCCCATGCAGCACTTGCAGGTGTATGGTCATCTTTTAAAGGGTACTTGTCTTTTCATTTGACTTTCCTTGATAAGCTGCTATGTGTATACATGAGAAGTAACACTATTTATGGTCATTTTATGACTTATATTCTGCAGTTTTAGCAGTTTTCCCATCTGCATGGTGTATTTGTAGTTTTTCGTTCCTCTCTGAACTGGTGGGTAGAGATCAGTGAGGTAAGTAATGCTTTTTTTTTTCTTCAGCCCATTCTGGTCCTTTGCTGTAAAATTTCATTCTACTGAAAACCCCCTTTTAAAACCATCCAGAAGCAAATGGATTTCCCCTTCTTTGTTGATAAAGTGTGCTGTGTGGTGCACCTACGACATGACCATGATCAGAACCAACAAGATTGCTACAGTTCAAATGCCCCTTAATAGGGCATTGGGTACCTGGGTCACACTGGAAGGAAAAAATGTTATTTTACACATAAATTTGCACATATTACTGCAGCATGGAATGCCGAAACATACATTGCTTCTATATTGGAGCCAAGTGCATTTGGTGTCGCGATAAGCAAAGGCACTGGGAGAAAGCAGATTACCAAGTGTCTTAGGATGTCTGGACACAAAAAACACACCCTGTGATAGACTAGTGTGCCATACAAAGTCATGGTACAATAAAGTAGGATTTCTGAGCACAATGTCTATTATGTGATTATATTGTGCAATATAGGAGGTGCAAAAAAAAAGTTTAGATGGATCAACCTTACATGGTCTATTGTCAAACAAATATTGCCTCAGAGATTTGGAATTTGGAATAGATTTTGCCCTCTTGAGAAGATGTGGTCTATGCCCCCTTGCTCTGAGGTGGGAATTGGGCTCCAGCATATATGGCCATGTCTGCAGTACACTGAACAGATGGTTTGCATATGGATTAAAGGGGTCAACCGCTTTCAGATCAATACTGCGAGACCAATGTTATTGATTGTATAATAAAACCTTTTCAATTTTCCAATATACTCTCTGCATCAATTCCTCAAGGTTTTCTAGATCTTAGTTTTCTGTCATTCATTCTTCTTACTCCTAATGGATAAATATCAGTTCATGGTCATATGATATATCGTCCATGGTCATGTAATGGACACACAGGTGCGGATTTACAAAAATCCAAAGCAGAATTTAATTCGCCACATTCTGACAATCCTAACGTTTTTTGTTTTCATGCACGGAGGTGTGTAAGGCATTTTTGCAATATAGGATATAGTTTATATTGGGGAATGTCTAGGGTTTTCATCACTTTTTCATAAATTTTTTTTGGAGGAAGGTGAAAAAAAACAACATTTCAACTCCACTTACATTGGGGCTTGAAAGTATGTGAACCCTTTAGAATTTTTTATATTTCTGGATAAATTTGCCCTAAAACTACATCATACTTTCACACAAGTACTAAAAATAGAATAATAGAAAAAAGAGAACAAAATCAAATAATTGAGTGAAAAATATTTGATTTGGCCATTTACTTATGGAAGAAAATGAACAAATATGGCATATCTTTGACTGGTAAAATTCTGTGGATTTTTTTCCTTTCTGTATCTGGTGTGGTCCCTTTGTGCAGCAATAATAGTTGATTAGTCCTGCATGTCGGCCTACAGCACATTTCTCCGTACCGCACAGCTTCAGCTTTGTTATGTTGGTGGATTTCCTCCCCTGAACTACTGACTTCAGGTCCTTCCACAACATTTCTAATGCATTAAGGTAAGGAATTTGACTTGGCCATTCCAAAGCTTTAACTTTAATTTTAGAGATGAGCGAATCGAAGTTGCAGAAGTGGAATTCGATCCGAATTTCAGGAAATCTTCGATTCGCATGAAATCCGGATTTCCTGATACTTCGCGGTAACGAATATTTAGTAATGACCTTTGTGACATCAGACGGTCACAAGATATTCTCTAGTGATGTGATTGGGTAGGCGTGTCTTTGCTTGTTAGCAGATCCTTCCACATGAATAAAAGTTGTCCATCCTGGAGAGAGAGAGAGACATGACCGCGGCATCCAAGGACTTCCACCATTTTGCCGCCCACTCCGGCTCTTTGCAGACAGGAAATAACTGTTTATTCACCGCAAATTAATTCGGTTTGAAGAGAATCGTATCGGAAAATTCGGCGAAGTTGCCAAATCAAATTTTTTAAAACTTCACTCATCTCTATTTATTTTCTTTAACCATTCTTTGATAGAATGACTTGTTTGTTGACTTACTGCATGACAACGTTCTCTTGAAATTCAGATCATGGACAGGTGTTCTGATATGTTGCGTTAAAATATGTTCCATCAATGATGGTAAGCTGTCTTGTCTGGTGATCTTTAGCAAACTGCAGATAGGCAGCAATATTCTCTTTTGAGAGCAGTGACTTTCTTCTTTAAATCCTGCCATGCATGCCATTGTTGTTCAATGTCCTCCTAATGGTGAGAAAGACTTTTAGTTGCGCAGAGGTTACCTTGG
This sequence comes from Leptodactylus fallax, assembly GCA_947044405.1. Taxonomy (NCBI): domain Eukaryota; kingdom Metazoa; phylum Chordata; class Amphibia; order Anura; family Leptodactylidae; genus Leptodactylus; species Leptodactylus fallax. The sequence continues at coordinate 2,359,096 of CAMRHE010000094.1, forward strand.
GTTCCTTTGTGAACTTGCCAACTATTGTACATCTTCCTCTTGGTGTGATCATTGTTAGTCGACCATTTCTGGGGAAGTTAATAATAGTCTTGAATTTCCTCCATTTGTACACTTTTGTCTGACTATGAATTGGATGAGTCCAAACTCTTTAGGCATGGTTTTTCCAGCATGATGAGTGTCAACAACTCTTCTTCTGAGGTCCGCAGAAATCTCCTTTGTCCATGCCATGATACACTTCCACAAACATGTGTTGTGATGATCAGATTGGATATGTCCCTTTTCTTTAAATAAAACATGTTGCCCACTCATATCATTGTCATCCCACTGACTGAAAACACCTGACTCTAATTTCACCTTTAAACTATCTACTAACCCTAAAGGTTAACATACTTTTGCTACTCACAGATATGTGATATTGGATCATTTTCTTCTATAAATACATGACCAAGTGTAATATCTTTTTGACTCATTTGGTTCTCTTTATCTACTTTTAGGACTTATGTGACAATCTGATTTTGTTTTGCATTCAAGCACCACTGTAATTTACACCAAATTGTAATAAATGTGTTGGGCTGTCTATACTCATAGACAGAGTGCAGGAAAAACTTGAATAATGATCAGCGAAAAGCATGTGTAGTAAAAGTAATCCACTGTACAGTGCAACTACATGTGTTACATAAAGATCTTCCATTGTTGCTTCCTTTAGTGTAAGTCACCATAGTACTTCCCTGACCTTTTGTCATATTTACAATGTAAAGTGTGTAAAGTTCCCTGTAAATATGAGTAGATTATTGGATTTATAGTATTACCAGTTAATTGGCCTAAGTTTCAGAAAATATAGTTTATTTTGGATTATTTACCTGTATTAGTGATGAAAGTATTTCAGCCCCAATCCAGCCAAGGTAATTTGCTGTGTTGTATTACAACGTTATCAGTTTCATAAGCATTGTTACTCAATATCTCTTATTAACACTATAGATCTGACATCGCCAGATACTAAACATATCAAATCTATTCATGATCAGATCTACAGTCAGAAGCAAAAACAACGACTCCATTGGAAAGACTGGAATATGGTCTTGCCCTGGACATTATTATTTTTTTTTTTTTACAATAGCAGGAAATGCTTAATTCTTTAAAATGAAATAAAAATGACTAACCTAAATCCTTACTGCTCTAGCGCTGCTACTCTGCTAGTCTTTGTTTACTTTGCTGCAGCTGGTCATATGCTGCATACCCACTTGATCAGGGTTGCTTGTGCCTTTCATCTCATCCTCACAGTGTCTGTTTACTAGCAGTCGTCATATGCCCTATTACTGACATTGTAGCCATGTGAAGGGAGCCATGAGGCCAGTAATATGGCACCTAGCCGATTGGCTGTAATAGTCATGTGCCATATGCACGCGCCATATAGGGAAAGGCAGAAGCAGCAGTAATGAATCTCGAGGGGAATGGACAGGTGAGAAATCACTTTTTGATACTTTTTTGCCATTTGCACTTTACAGGGGTTTTCTAGAATGCGGGGGTACCACGTTCCTAATCCTTACAATGTGGAAGGGATACCTGTAGTTTATAATGTTTTTATACACAACACTTGGTGTGTTATTGGCTGCCTTAGGCCGGTTATGGGGAAAGACAGTTTCTAGGTTGTGCCATATAATCAGCTAATGTAAATGTGCTCCTAATCGGCCATTTGTTAGCTAAGTGCATCTTTTATACAGCACAAATAAGACATGCATGATTTCTGGCAGCAAACTCTCCCTGTAAACAGGGATCTGCTGCCAAAAATAATGAATATGTGCAGACAATAGCACTAAAGATTGTTCAGGCACATACAGTCCTAATATTGGTACTGCCACACAGTGTTCTGAACACAGCCATACCTGCATTCGGTGCTTACACTTATAACTAAGTAAAACACTGATTACAGGCAAAATTGCACAATCAGTAATGAGAACTAGTCTGTATTTAACCCTTTTCCTGCCATTGACTTATGCCATACATCCTGACAGGGAGACACTTCAGTAGCCAAGGACTTATGTAATACGTCCTTGGTACTAATAGCAATTTCTCAGGATTCTCAAGGGCTATTAAGACATCTTTAAAATCATCCAGGAACCACAAGTGCTATCATGTTTAAAATGATAACAAGATCATCATGATAGTCCTTACAGATCTGAAGTGATTCACTAGTAAAAATGCTGTTAGGAATGGAGATCTGTAGCTAATCCGCTAAACAGCTAATCACCCTGGATCTGCAAGGGTTATCATCATGATGAGATCTTTAAAATGAATCTAAGATCTTTTGGATGGCCCTTATGGTCCCTGAGATATAGGACTTCAAAGTGTTCCTTCCCCCCCACCCCTTCCTCCAGCTTCAGCCCAAATCTCGGGTCAGAGTGGAGGAAGAACGGCAGAGGGGATGAGCTGTAAACTGTACAGACAGTGAAAAATCATCATTGTCTGTGCATAAACTGTAAGTGATTCCAGGAGGAGGGTTACTTTGCTGTACTTTGCTCTCTAATTATCACATTGTAATACTCCTTTGAGCCTAATCAGAGGGGTATTCTTATGTAATAGAGCACAGCTGGACCTTGATACTTAGGGGGCATTCACACTACCGTTGGTGACCGTCAGTAGTTTTCAACAAAGAAAAAAGAAAAATTCCAGCATCCAACAATGGTTGAAAAAAAATTTAACTTTTAAATCATAAGTTAAAAGGTAGTAACAAAAATCAGTTACATATGGTCCTTGAACATCTTACGCGTTTCAGGGCTATAAACGCCCCTTATTCATAGCTACCATGCACCACGATGTAGAGGTCAGATGTTTGGACTATATGGGTGAGCTGTTCGAGAGTATTGTGCTTTTTTGGATTTACGACCGTCAGTGGTGTCCGTTGCTATTGTCCGTTACAAGATTTTAGCAACAGACACTAGCAGAGCCTTCAGAAATCTGTTAAAATTTCCATTAATTTCAATGGGATTTTATCTTGTGTCCATTAGTGACTGTTAGTGTCCGTTTACACCCAATCCATCACATGTCCGTTTTTTTTTCGCAGACAAAAAATCCTACATGCAGGACTTTTGTGTCCATTAAAAAAAAATGTCATGTCGGATGTCAAGTGTCTGTTATTTTTTAATATTAAAGTCTAACTTCTGGGTAATGGACAGTAAAGGACGGCCCCACCCTAAAAGCAGATTTTTGTTCCTTCCAATTCTAGTGATTTTATGAAGATATGTGGATGTAGGTGTAGGCGTAAGTAATATGAATGAACTCTTATTTTTAGGAGGTGTGGTCCATATAACTTTTAGTTTGGCTTACACTTTAGCAAATAATATTAATTTATTTGCATTTTTTTAAAAATAAAACATATGCTTTAAATCAAAATTTCATAAAGGTGTCTGTATACAGTGCTAAATGGAATTTTGGCAATTTTGCAGGTGTCTACTTTCAGAAACTGTATAGGTATAGGGGGGATAGTATGATTTTTTTAATATTGTAATTTTTTTTCTTTTTTTTAATATCTCAAAAGGTAATGCAAAATATCTAAAAAACCCTGGCAGCAAAAGGGTTAAAGGGTAATCAGATTGTGGCTGAAGCACCCTTTAAAATTGTCTCTGAGGCTGTGGGTGTGTATAATAAGGAGCAGTCTGCCCCCTCCCCTACTCATTATTACTGCTACTGGTTTACTTACATGTAATTCTGCCAGGGGTAACTGTACAATAGCAATCAAATAGCTGAAAAAAGTCCAAGTGACCATAATATAGGAGATCAAAGAATACTGAACTGCAAATACAGGACAAATTCACACAGGCAAACAGCTAAAACACAGGAAAAAAAATAATCTATGCACACAGTCAATAAAAATGCTTGCTGACTGTGAATAATATCACATCTGTAATCACACAAGCACCCAGAAGTAGATGCATAGTACACAGCAGACTTTTTTTTTTTTTTTTTTTTTTATAAATTCTTTATTTATAACCAAGAATGCAAGCAAAGACATAGGGAGTAAAAAAACCATATAAAACCGATCCCCAAACAGGCGACGGTAAACAGCCATAAGGAGGGACAATAACAAACAAACAAGATGACAAGGTGTGAGACACTCGCAGTAATACACATAGTGAGAAGTAAATATGAAAGCAGCGGAAGGTAGAGTGGATACAGAGCCATAGAAGACCATGCCTATGCCATCTTGTACAGTGACATGTCGCCGGCCGCAGACAACACTAGAGGGAGCCTAGTTCATAAGATAGCGTAACATGCCGCTGTCACCACTAGAGGGAACTTATGCCACATTATATAGTAACATAACATACCACTGCCCGAAGTCAACAGTAGAGCGAGCCTATTCCATATGAGGTAGTAAGATGTCTCTGGCCACAGTGTCTACTAGAGGGATTCTAACACAACGCCAGCCGCAGCCACCACTAGAGGGAGCATACTCCATAGAATATAGGAACATGCTGTTGTCACCACTAGAAGGGGCTAAGTCCACAATATATAGTAACATACCGCTGACCGCAATCACCTTTAGAGAGGACCTGTTCTATATGAGAGAATAACATGACACTGGCCACAGCGAACACTAGAGGGAGGTCAGTATGACACTGGCCGCAGTCAACACTAGAGGGAGCCTATGCAATCAATATAATATAGTGAAAGTATGAGCGAATCACACAAAAAGACGAAAAAGGGAGAGGGAGCAGAGTTGATTTGTGGTCCCAGCACTGAAGACAGCTATGACTGCATCTGGACACTGTGTGGCAGCATCCTTACGCTAGGTTCACACCTGCATTGGGGTTTCTGTTCTTAGGGTCCGCTTGGGGAGGCAATTATTGAAAGTGGTTTGTGCTGAATCCCATTGGACACTGCTAAACTGCTTATATACAGTATATCTATTGTTTTGCACCATTGTGTAAATAGTTTGTATGAAACCTGTATGTTTTCCCACTGTGAGTGTAGGTAACTGAGCTTTTGGTAGATTCCAGTCAGCAAGTTCTGGAGTGCTGGAGAAGACAGTGGGGGGAATTTTTTAAGACCTTATGTTAGTCTTAATTCATTCCCCACAAGGAGAAAGACTCGCTAGAATTACTAAGAGGCTCCGGTCACAGATCTATGCCATCCAGGGGCTTGTGTAGATTTGTGGTATAACTCCCAAATTATAGTTAATCTGGTGGACCTAGCTGTCCCCGTCTAGGCCTACCCAGATTCACACCTGGGCCCACCCACTGTCTGAAAAAGTGGCGAGCGGGGAGCGGAGGCATAGATGCGACACAGTGTGCTAGAGATGTGCCAACACATGGCCCAAGTTTACAACGAATTCTGGTGAACACACAATAGTAAATGAGGGCCAGTGAGTCTTCTCCTACACTGTAGCTTCTCTGATGAAGCAGTGGCTTAACAATTGCGGTCGCAGGGGGTGCAACCGCAACTGGAAGGGTACGGTGCCCGCGGCCACCAAGATAGCGGTCGGGAAAAGCATGGTTCCCCGAACACTATACAAATTGTTAATGGAAATTACATTGATGCTAGCCCAGGGGAGGACCCCATTGTATAATAATAGAACAGGCTCTAGGGGGGCTCTTGGGAGCATATAATACTGTGTGGGGGCCACTGTGGAGTATATAATACTGTGTGGGGGCCACTCTGGAGCATATAATACTGTATGGAGGCCACTGTGAATCATATAATACAATGTGTGAGCACTTTGGAACATATAATACTGTGTGGGGGCCACTGTGGAGCATATTATATTGTGTGGTGCTACTATGGAGCATATTATACTGTCCCAGTATTGTTTACGTGCCGGGCACTTCACCGCTCACATATTCTTGATAGCTGCAGTTGTGGGTACTACAGCTGAATCCCTTTCAAGTATCTGAGATATTGCTGCAGCATCCATAACCGTCACTATCAAGAATTTGCTGGAAGGAAGATTATAGAGAGAGAGAGCCTGAACAACTGCAACTGCACTGCAGTCCTGAAACAGGGGAATATAGAGCTGCCTAAGACACAAAGAGAAGTTTTAGAGAAAAAAAAGTGCCATATTGAGAATCTGAGAATATGTGGAACAAGGGCCACCGAGCTTTTGACCCTGCTGAGCCACAGGACGGACAGGGCACCCTTCTATATTGGGCAAGTAAGAAACTGTCATTTGTTAGAGGAGAAACATTCCAACACAGGCTGCTGGAACTACAATTCACCGGGCTCACTGCATACTCACAGTAAGGATTGGCTCCAAGTTTCTGGGGGCCCTTGGTTGACAGAACCTCAGTGGGCCTCTTATGGCGCAACTAATGTGGTGGCAGTGTGTTCCTGTAAGTGTTGCCACAGCAAGAAAAGAAACATAATTGAAATTGAGTGGTTTTACAGCGTCAAACCCTGCAGGAGTTGGTGTTATGTATGTCTTCCTTAGCTTTCAACCTTTACATTGCAAAGACTGAAAACTGTGGGTTGTTACTTGCAGCTATAAATTACATGTTGTGTCTACTGCTGTACTTTTTAGTTGCTTCATGCAGAAGATATTTGTAGAAATCTCATCCACAGTGCTGCTACTGTAGATGGCAGCCGCTTAGCTGATGGCAAGTCTGAAGCATAACTGTATAATGGCCCCCATAATGCCTACAAAGTGATCGCTGCTACAGATTTCCTCATTACTTACAGTGGGGAAAAAAAGTATTTAGTCAGCCACCAATTGTGCAATTTCTCCCACTTAAAAAGATGACAGAGGCCTGTAATTGACATCATAGGTAGACCTCAACTATGAAAGACAAAATGAGAAAACATATCTAGAAAATCACATTGTCTGATTTTTTAAGAATTTATTTGCAAAATATGGTGGAAAATAAGTATTTGGTCACCTACAAACAAGCAAGATTTCTGGCTCTCACAGACCTGTAACTTCTTCTTTAAGAGGCTCTTCTGTCCTCCGCTCATTACCTGTATTAATGGCACCTGTTTGACATTGTTATCAGTATAAAAGACACCTGTCCACAACCTCAAACAGTCACACTCCAAACTCCACTATGGTGAAGACCAAAGAGCTGTGGAAGGACACCAGAAACAAAATTGTAGACCTGCACCAGGCTGGGAAGACTGAATCTGCAATAGGCAAGCAGCTTGGTGTGAAGAAATCAACTGTGGGATCAATAATTAGAAAATGGAAGACATACAAGACCACTGATAATCTCCTTCGATCAGTGCCTCCACGCAATATCTCACCCGGTAAGGTTACAATGATCACAAGAACGGTGAGAAAAAAATCCCAGAACCACACAGGGGGACCTAGTGAATGACCTGCAGAAAGCTGGGACTAACGTAACAAAGGCTACCGTCAGTAACACACTACGCCGCCAGGGACTCAGATCCTGCAGTGCCAGACGTGTCCCCCCTTCTTAAGCCAGTACATATCCAGGCCCGTGTGAAGTTTGCTAAAGAGAATTTGGATGTTCCAGAAGAGTATTGGGAGAATGTCATATGGTCAGATGAAACCAAAGTAGAACTGTTTGGTAGAAACACAACTTGTCATGTTTGGAGGTGAGTGAATGCTGAGTTAAATCCAAAGAACACCATACCTACTGTGAAGCATGGGGGTGGCAACATCATGCTTTGGGGCTGTTTCTCTGCAAAGGGACCAGGACGACTGATCCGTGTACATGAAAGAATGACTGGGGCCATGTATCGTGAGATTTTGAGTGCAAACCTCCTTCCATCAGCAAGGGCATTGAAGATGAAACGTGGCTGGGTCTTTCAGCATGACAATGATCCCAAGCACATCGCCAGGGTAACGAAGGAGTGGCTTTGTAAGAAGCATTTCAAGGTCCTGGAGTAGCCTAGCCAGTCTCCAGATCTCAACCCCATAGAAAACCTTTGGAGGGAGTTGAAAGTCCGTGTTGCCCAGCGACAGCCCCAAAACATCACTGCTCTAGAGGAGATCTGCATGGAGAAATGGGCCAACATACCAGCAACAGTGTGTGCCAACCTTGTGAAGACTTACAGAAAACGTTTGACCTCTGATTCTTTCTGGGTATATTTTGAGATCCTGTTTCTTCCCCTTTTTATTAGCAAAACCTGTGCAGTTCCTTTACCGTGTATGACATTTAGCATTTAATCCCAGATTCACTTATGTGTAAGATTGGTTCACATAATGTATGGGGACTTAATTCCTCACAGAAACGTTGAAAGGCATTCCTCCAATTTGAAATATTGAAACCTGTTATCTTGTGTATCCAAGAATCTCACTTCACCTCCACCTCAATTCTTAAACACTTTCACTCTCGTTATGCCCTTATAGGCCATGCCCCTAATCAATCTAAACGTAGAGGAGTAGCGGTCTTTCTTAGAACCTCTGTTTCCCTACAGATCGAACGCACGTTGACAGATCCCCAAGGTCGGTACATTGTCCCTCAATGTCATTATTCTGCCCATCACTTTTGCCTTTTCAATTCCTACGCCCCCACTAACTCTCCTGTAGCTTTTTTCCATGAACTTTGTGCTTTACTAAGCCAATTAGGCTTTTCTAAATTAATTTGGTGCGGTGACATTAACTTTACTGTTAATGCTGTTCTAGGTCGCTCCTCACCCTCCGCAGATAAGCTATCCTCTAAGGTCAAAGGAGAAATCTGCTCTGCCTTACAGACTTTTAATGTTGCAAATGCCTGGAGTTAATTTAATGGGAATCAGAGGGGCTATACCTACTTCTCTCTTGTCCACCACCACATTACCACCACATCCCTACTTCCTGACCTTGTCTATGTCTGCCATATCCCTTGTGCATGGTCAGACCACGACCTGGTCATGATTGACAAAGCTTTCCATCCCCCCTCTATTCAACACTCTAATTGGCGATTAAACGAATCCCTCCTGACTGACCCTGGTATCCTGTGACGGACCACGGACGTTCTTACCCATTTTTTTGCTATTAACAAAGCATCAGAAACTGATAGCGGAGGCCTCTTACTTAAAAAAGGAATGGACCAAGGTTCAGTAGGATTTAGACAATAAACTCAAAACTGCTAATCAGCTTCAATCTTCTCGATACTTAGTGAAATGCACTAGCGATGTGAAATTACAGTTTGATTCCATCCTGACACACTGGACTGAAAAGGCCGTACAATGGACTCAGGTGCAATTTTATTGTTATGCTAACAAACCCGATAAGCTATTAGCCTCTAAACTAAGAGCGCACCAGTGGCTGAACATAAATCTTTCAAATATGGGAACCTGGGGGTGTAATGACCTTTAATCCCAACTCCATATACACACACAATTCCACCAGTTTTACCAGAAACCTTACGCAGCCCCCACTACGGCCCATCCCCCAGAGATTTCTTCCTTTCTTTGTTCCCTTAACCTCCCTTCTGTCTCCTCTTCCCAGGCTGCAGTCATTAATGGCTCCATCACTGCGGAGGGGTTAGATGCTGCCATTAACACCTTCAAAAACTGGACCTGAACCCAAAGGTTTTTCCTCTTTATACTACAAAAATTATAAAAGCATCCTCACACCCCATCGCCTTCAAATGTTTAATCACATCCCACAGGGCAGTAAATATCCCCAAGATATGCTCAGCTCTGCCATCACAGTTATTCCTAAACCCGGGAAAATGCCACCACTCCTGCTAACTATAGACCCATCTCATTTATTAAGTTGTTTTCCTCCATCCTCACTACTTGTCTAAATAGCTTCCTCCCGTCCCTCATATATTACGATCAGGTGGGATTTATCCCTGTTAGACAAGCCTCTGATAACGTTAGAAAACTCTGTAATATTGTCCATTGGGCCAACTGCCATCGTAAACCTCTCTCATTGTTAGCCTTAGACATTGAGAATGCCTTTGATAGCTTTTCCTGGACCTACCTTGCTCATGTTTTAAAATTTATGTGCATCAGTGGTCACTTTCTGAGGGCGTTTCATGCCCTCTGTTGTGTCCCTATTGCATATTTAAAACTCCCTACAGATTCCCCGACCCCACCGGGCCGGCAGGACCCGCACCGCAGGGCCCGCAACAGAGCCCGGCAAGACCCCCACCCAAAAGGGGAAGAGGAGGCCACGAAAAAACAGCCCCAAGACGACAGCGAACCACACCAACCCCAGCACACCAACGAGCCGCCCCAACACCGAACACGGCAAACCAAACCAAACTGCTGTAAAATTCACCAGCCACCACAAAAGCCGACGGCCAGCAGGGAAAGAGCCCGACCACCCAGGCCCACAAAGAAACGCAACAGCCAAAAGCCAAAAAGCCGCCCCCCCCCCGAAAGAAAGAGAGCCCACGGGGAAAAGGGGGCCCCCCCGCCCCCGCCGCACCACGACCCAGGACCCCCCGGCACCCAGAAAAGACCAACACTGGGCTCTAAGAAACGGGCAAAGACCATAAAAGAATGGGAGGGGGGGCGGGCCCTTACCCAAAAAAAACAAGCCGCGGCGCAGCCCCAGAAACAGACGTCCGCAAGGGCCGAGCCCAGCAAAGGCACACCAACGGAAGGCAGCAAAACAAAAAACAAACAACCAAAAACCATAAAAATCGGAGACCTTTAAAACGAGGAAAAAAACAGGGACGAGAAAAAAAAAAAAAAAAAAAAAAAAAAAAAAAAAAAAACGGCCGGAAAGAAGAAACCAAAAGCCGGGGGGGGAAGCCAGTATTGTCAAATTTGGGCAAACAAAGACAACCAAAAACACAAAAGACCCGTCAAAGCACAACCCGGGAGGCCGAACAGCCCAGAAGGAACAAAGAACAGTGCAATGGGGAGGGGGTCAAGAGCCGTCCACGGACAAGCCCCCCCCCGGGCACCCCGGGGGGGGGGGCGCCCGACCCCCCCCCCCCCCCCCCCGGGGGGGGGGGGGGGGGGGGGCCCCCCGATAGCCATCCAATGACCCAGCGACATTTTGGACAGTCATTCCTATTGTGGGCCCCATCTTCTTAATCTTCAACCTACAGGCCTCAATATGTCCAAATCATATTACTTCAATATATCCTGATGGCTGTCCAGATTCATGTTACTTTCAACTAGAGAAAGTCCTATCGATGTGATTTGGCGAATTAATATAGTCATGCTCCACAAAAAAATTAACACCACTATCTCAGACACCTGTCCGATTTTCAATAAAGTTTGGGCTCCCTGGACTAACAGGTCTCAGATCCCACTGTTCAGCTATGATTGGGCAATAACTTGGATATATCCCCCCCCCCCCCACACACTACTCAGATAGGATCTCTCCCCTATTCATATTATGCCCTTTTACACTCCTTGCACTGCCCACACTTTTGAAACTATAATACAGGTGTCTTCTTATATGACAGAGGGGCATCTGAGCCCAGATGTATCTGCTACCTCTGCTTCCCCTATAGTTCTGTCCCTAACATAACTCCTGTCTATATGTAAGAATTGTATTCACTAGTTTAGCAACTGGTATTGGTTTTAGATATGCAAATGAATTGATGAATTGCTTACTACTTGTTTACATGTTAATGATATTCTAGATAAAAAAAAAAACAAAAAAAAAATTGGACCCCGAAAACACGTAAATAAAAGCTAATCAAAACATTATATGTCCCCATGGTGATAAATGAAAGTACAACTTGTCCCGCAAAGAAAAACCCTCACATAGCTATTTCGACAGAAAAATAAAAAAGTTATGAATTAGGAAAGGGGGGATGTGAAAAACAAACTACTCTGCATCCTTAAGGGTTAATACTACAATGCCCTACAATATCCCATTAGGCTAAGGCCCCACCTTGCAGAAAAGCAGCTTTTTTTGCAGCCTTTTTAGTTGCAGATTTTGCTGCGGTTTTTTGAGCCAAAAAATGGGAATGGGAAATATAAAGGAAACTCTTATACTTCTACCTTCTGCTCAATCCACTTCTGACTTTGGCTCAAAAAAATCAGAGCAAAATCTGCAACAAAAAAAAAAGCAGCTTTTCCTCAACATGAGGCCTAAGTCAAACCTAGAGAACCACAGTTAAGGCTGGGGCCCCATGTGACGTAAACGCTGCGAATAAAATGCCTACGGAAACACCGGTGGTTTACCTATAGGTATAATTGAAGCAGAAAGTCAGCAGAGGAATCCTCTGCGGTCTTTCTGTGCATAGCGCTGCGGGGAAAACCACGATGTGTTGCCGCCACGGTTTTTCTCGCAATGCTTTTTTGCTGTGGCCCGCTATGTGGGGCCTAAGCCTAACAGGCGCCGAAGAAAAAAACATAGTAGAAATGTAGCCCAGAAAAACGCAGAAAAAACGTTTGCTTTGCCACTGCATTTTTCATTTTTGACTCACCCCTCCCATGTAAGTCTATGGGGAAAATGCAGCGTTTCCACAGAAAAATTAATATGCTGAGTTTTTGAAAATGCAACTTTTCCGCAGAGTTTTTTCCCCTTGTGTGGATGAGATTAAACAAAATCTGAGTCTTTGACATATAGCGGGTTTTTTCCACTGTGTTTCAACATAAGCCAAAAGCACTAGGCACTTTATGGGCGTTGTATGATTTATGTCAGACAAGAAAAAACTATGACAAATACTGCTTTTCATTTACTTTATTTGACTTTTGATCAGCAAAGCAAAACTACATATGGCAATGTTAGATTTCATCTGCAAATTTTCATATTACTGATAGTGATCTTGGCTTCCTGTGTAAACAAAAATAAAACAAAAATTATGTGTAATATTTGTAGAAACATATTGTAGCAGTATATAACATCACTTAGGTTTTATACTGTGTGTTATATGTTAAATACATTTCCTAAAAACTCCTGCTAACCTTATATGCCTTGAAAAAATTTTATGTGCATTAACATACTTGCTGTTCACATTACATATGGTCTTACATAGGTCCTGTTCACATAACATACAGCCATACAGATGAGATATAGGAGGAAAAAAGTATGATGCAAATATTAAGATGCAGATGTATGCCATGCATTCATATCTGTGAGACCTCTGACTTCTACAAATTGCATTGTTGAATACCATAGCAGGGTGCACTATTGAGCGGATGGTTTCAGTCACAGAAACCAAATAGTATACTGCTAAAAATACATATATATATATATATATATATATATATATATATATATATACTGTATATATATATATATATATACATATATGTGTATACAGTACACTAAAAAATGATAGGAAAAATTGTGTCTATTCCAATTTGGTACAATTGATTTAAAAAAATTACAGCCCCAACTGTCACAAAAATCACTTTAAGGCTAAGGCCCCACGTAGCGGGCCACAGCAAAAAAGCACTGCGGGAAAGACTGTAACAGAAACGCATCCCGGTTTTTCCCGTAGCGCTTTTCACAGAAAGTCTGCAAAGGTTTCCTCCGCAAACTTTCTGTTTCCATTATATAAGGAAACCGCTGGCGTTTCCATAGTTATAATTGACATGCTGCGATTTCCAAAACCGCAACGGTTTTGGAAATCGCAGTGTGTCCACTGCGCGTTTTGTTCCACAAGGTGTGGATGGGATTCGCTAGAATCTTATTCACCTTGCTGTGACACGGCCAAAACTCTGCAGCCAAATAGACTGCAGTGGAAACGCATTGTATTTTTTTCTGAAGAGCTTTTCACAGAAAGTCTGCAGTGTTTTCCTCTGTGGACTTTCTGCCCTTATTATACCTATACGGAAAACGCTAGTGCGATTTACAAAAACGCAACAATTTTTTAAATTGCAGCATTTACACTTCGGATATTTTTCCCATCCGGATACTGTAAACGCGGTGGAAAAAATTGCACAAATTTTCCCAACGTGGGGGTCCGGCCTAAGGCCAAGGCTCCACTTAGCAAAACATATATCAAAAGCGCAGTGAAAACATTTTTGTTGAATTTTCCTCAGCATTTTTTTCTTCCCCTATTAAATCTGTAGGGAAAACTCTTGTGATTTTGCAGCTAAAATTAATATTCATTTCTGAAAACGCAGCTGCTTTTTTCCCCACACTATCTCAATGAGATAAAATGAAATCTCATTCACTTTGCTGATACTGTAAATCTCAGCATTCTTTTCTTGCAGGCTTTCCTGTGTTTTTTTTTGAGCCAGTAGTGGAAGAGATTCCTATATATTCTACCTCTTGTGTCACTGACTTCTACCTCATAGATTTTAAGCTCTTGCGAACAGGGCCCTCACTCCTATTGTGTGAATTGATTTATAACACTGTAATGTCTCATTTTGTCTGTTTATGTACCCTATGATTTGTAAAGTGCTGCGGAATATGTTGGTACTATATAAATAACATTTATTATTATTATTATTATTTATTTTTTTTTTTTTTTCTTTTGAAGTCGCTCTTGGTTTTTGCTGAAGAAACCTCAGCAAAATCTGCAAAAAATATTGACACTTTTCCACAACATGTGGCAAGCACACGCAAAATAATCATGAAGAATAGTGTGCAAAATAGAGGATTAAAGTCTTAAAGACATATATAAATATTTTACCTTTTTTTATTTACAATCCAAGGAGTCCATTTGTGAGACCTCCAGTTAGTCCACCTAATCCTCCTAATAGATTTCCTCCTCCTGTTAAGCCACCAAGCAGATTTGCTGGCAAATTCATTACTCCGCTAAGCATTCCTCCTACCCCATTTCCTTGCTTTTGACCTCCACCTCCTGTTAAACCTCCAAGCAGATTTGTTGGCAAAGCCATTACTCCGCTAAGCATTCCTCCTACACCATTTCCTTGCTTTTGACCGTCACCTCCTGTTAAACTTCCAAGAAGATTTGTTGGCAAATTCATTACTCCGCTAAAAATTCCTTCGCACCCATGTGCTTGCTTTTGACCTCCACCTCCTAGTAAACTACCAAGAAGATTTGTTGGCAAATCCATTGCTCCACTAAGGATTCCTCCTATCCCATTTGCTTGCTTTTGACCTCCTCCTCCTGTTAAACCACCAAGCACCCCTCCAAGCAGGTCACTTGGCACATCCGTTATTCCTCCAAGCATCCCTCCGTTTAATAATCCTCCAACCAAGTTTAATGGCATATTCAGTAGTCCTCCAGCTCCTTTCCCATTTAATAACCCTCCATCTCCACCCAGTAATCCCAGTAGGTTTGGTGCTAGGCCTAACAGTGATCCTAATCCATCAGGACTTCCAGCATGCCTGGAAAGGTGTCGAGTAAAACGCTTATGTTCTTGATCTGCCTCCCCTAAACTAGTGTGTGTAGACTTAACATTATCCTGCAAAATAAAGAAATAAAATATTAGTGTTGTAAAAACAACAATCCATTTCAATAGATTATCCATTATTCATATGTATAAATGCAGATCACATGTTTTTAACCTTGCAGCTACGCTCCAGGGAGGTCACATGTGCCAGAAATTAATATCTGGTATAACAGATACTGTAAATCAAACCGGCTGGAGTGTCTCCACCCCTGCCCGCTCCACCCCACTCCACCCACTTTTCACAAAAGTGCAGTGGAAGATGCGCCACATCTACGCCAGTTTTCTGGAGTAGATGAAATCATAAATTCCCGCCATTAACTTTGCACTTCACTTTTGTAGTATGGCCCAAATGCAGTGTTTTCGATCCTATACTACAATGCGATGGTTGACTTCTCTCACATTAGATTATTGTACAGAGTCTAATGTACAGGTTACACTTCTTAAAGTATAATGACTACAGAAAACTCTATACAGACCTTGGGGTAGATTTACTAATACTGTGTAAATAGTCTTAAACTGCTCCAGATTTATAATGGTGTCTTATACAGGATGATAAATTATTAGACGGTCTGGTCTAACTTTACACAAGCCTCAGTATTCGACTTAGTTTACACCAGACAAATATGCCTTAGACCACACCCACTTTCCACTAAGCCACAATCCTCCTATGAAGCCATGCCTCTTTTCAATAAAAGTCTTGTTATGCATTTATTCACCAAAGATTGTCTGAAAGAGTATCACTTTGACCTCGCAGGCTGCTATGTGTCAGCATATAGTTTTTTCAGCCATATAGGTAAGCACAGTAGACTGCAGTTTGCTATAGAGAGGGCCACCACAAAAAAAGTGTTTTTTTTTTCATAATAGGGACCTTTGGGTGACTGTTGTTACTGTACAGCAAACATCCATATGGCTTCCATCACGTATATAAGAAATTAGTATTTACCTCTAACACAAGCCCTGAACACACTTGGGGGGAATTTATTGGGAATGGCATTTCCTATTACCTCTGTGTGCCAGAGTGCAAATGCATTTTCAATTTCTGGCATAAATTATAGAAAATTTGCCATACCCACTCCCACTAAGTCACAACCCTGACATTTACATGTTTGTGGAATCTAACAGGAGACAATGTAAAAATAATAATTCAGGGAGATCTGCATTGGTGGAATCTGTCCTTTTCCATGCTAGCCATGCTAGCCAAGACACGCACAATGTAAGTAGATGAATCCTGTGACTTCCCTGTATTATAGAACATGCAAAAATAGATTTTTTTTTGGCAATTGTGTACCTACCATGGAGACAGGATAAGCAACGGCTATGCAGCAATCTGTCAGTTTAAGTAACTCCTTCAGACATGACCCTGCTTAACCTCTTAAAGCCAACAGTAGCAGATGCTCAGTATGTGGTCAAATAAGGGAGGTTGGGGAGTAAAATGTAGCTACAAGATGTTATTACAGTATTCTGACTGTCAACTGAACTAGTGGATTCTGTAGACAGAGATATGTGCACAATTGTTGCAACTGTTATAGATTTTTTTTCTGTTTTTATTCTTCTAGTGCATTTATTTCCAAATATCAGATCATTTCTATGACCACTGCTCTTCTTCTCTAGCAATTTTTTTTTGCAATGTGTGTGGTGTGTGTGTGGGGTGATTCTGATTTTTGCTATAGGGTCCAATGATTTCTATGTATGCTCTGCCCATTGTTTGTCCTTTAAACAACCTGTAACTCCAGATATCTTACCAGTATAATACAGATTTTCCCTACTGACAGCATAGAAATACCGCGTTGTTCCTGTAGAAACAAAATAACTCATTTAGGATTACTGATAACATCTTACTGTAGGTCTTAAAAAATGTATTGCTAACTTAACAGGATGTTAAAGCGAACCTAACCATTCAAGAAATTTTGCATAAATCAATATTACAATGCATGTACATGAGGAATAACACTATTTCTGGTCACTATTCTGAGTTCTCTCTGAGCTAGTGGCTGCTTTACTACCTGCTATAGAATTTCTTATATACTGTAGAAAAAAAGTAGAGGAAAATCTGCTTCATGACTCTCTTTTGTTCGCATGGGACATTATAGAGAAGTACTGACCAGCATTGACGACAACATAGCACTTGGGGTGAGATAAAAACTTTCTATTCATTTCCAGAAGCCTTTGTCTGTGCATGTGTCTCTCCTCTCTTACTCAGTTCCTGCTCATTCCTACCTCTTCCTCCATATATACAGTGCTGGCCAAAAGTATTGGCACCCCTGCAATTCTGTCAGATAATACTCAATTTCTTCCAGAAAATGATTGCAATCACAAATGCTTTGGTAATAATATCTTCATTTAATTTGTCTTCAATGGAAAACCACAAAAAGAATTGTCAAAAAGCCAAATTGGATATAATTCCACACCAAACATAAAAAAGGGGGTGGTCAAAAGTATTGGCACCCTTTGAAAAATCAGGTGATGCTTCTCTAATTTGTGTAATTAACAGCATCTGTTACTTACCTGTGGCACATAACAGGTGGTGGCAATAACTAAATCACACTTGCAGCCAGTTGAAATGGATTAAAGTTGACTCAACCTCTGTCCTGTGTCCTTGAGACATTGAGCATGGGACATTGAGCAATGTCCTGTGACATTGAGCATGGAGAAAAGAAAGAAGACCAAAGAACTGTCTGAGGACTTGAGAAGCAAAATTGTGAGGAAGCATGAGCAATCTCAAGGCTACAAGTCCATCTCCAAAGACCTGAATGTTCCTGTGTCTACCGTGCGCAGTGTCATCAAGAAGTTTAAAGCCCATGGCACTGTGGCTAACCTCCCTAGATGTGGACGGAAAAGACAAATTGACGAGAGATTTCAACGAAAGATTGTGCGGATGGTGGCTAAAGAACCTCGACTAACATCCAAACAAGTTCTAGCTGCCCTGCAGTCCGAGGGTACAACAGTGTCAACCTGTACTATCCGTCGGCGTCTGAATGAAAAGGGACTCTATGGTAGGATATCCAGGAAGACCCCACTTCTGACCCAGAGACATAAAAAAGCCAGGCTGGAGTTTGCCAAAACTTACCTGAGAAAGCCAAAAACTTTTTGGAAGAATGTTCTCTGGTCAGATGAGACAAAAGTAGAGCTTTTTTGGGAAAAGGCATCAACATAGAGTTTACAGGAAAAAAAAAGAGGCCTTCAAAGAAAAGAACACGGTCCCTACAGTCAAACATGGCGGAGGTTCCCTGATGTTTTGGGGTTGCTTTGCTGCCTCTGGCACTGGACTGCTTGACCGTGTGCATGGCATTATGAAGTCTGAAGACTACCAACAAATTTTGCAGCATAATGTAGGGCCCAGTGTGAGAAAGCTGGGTCTCCCTCAGAGGTCATGGGTCTTCCAGCAGGACAATGACCCAAAACACACTTCAAAAAGCACTAGAAAATGGTTTGAGAGAAAGCACTGGAGACTTCTAAAGTGGCCAGCAATGAGTCCAGACCTGAATCCCATAGAACACCTGTGGAGAGATCTCAAAATGGCAGTTTGGAGAAGGCACCCTTCAAATCTCAGGGACCTGGAGAAATTTGCCAAAGAAGAATGGTCTAAAATTCCAGCAGAGCATTGTAAGAAACTCATTGATGGTTACCGGAAGCGGTTGTTCGCAGTTATTTTGTCTAAAGGTTGTGCTACCAAGTATTAGGCTGAGGGTGCCAATACTTTTGTCCGGCCCATTTTTGGAGTTTTGTGTAAAATGATCAATGATTTGACTTTTTTTTCATTCTCTTTTGTGTTTTTTCATTGCAAGCAAAATAAATGAAGATCTTATTACCAAAGCATTTGTGATTGCAATCATTTTCTGGAAGAAATTGAGTATTATCTGACAGAATTGCAGTGGTGCCAATACTTTTGGCCAGCGCTGTATACAGTATAGACTTCTGTGTAATCCGATACTTCTGGAGATTCAACAGAATATCAGTTTCAGAAGAAGAGGGGAACAGGAAAAAAGCAGAGAATGTTTCTCTCATAAGATATATTAGAAAGTTTCATATATTTACTTGCACTGTTGATTTATGGAAAGTTTGTTAAAAAGTTAGTGACCATTTAAAGTGTAACTAAACTTTTGAACAACTGACAGTATTTGCCCATATTAATAAATTTTGCAGTATATTTTATTGATACATTTTGGCTACTTTCTGTGAAATGCTGTATTTCTTTATTCTTTCCCTTGCTCCTCTATTGAGAACTGTTCTCTGCTTCTCATTGTGTATGGAGTATGGGCTTGTACTTCTAATGAAGAAAAAAATGAAGGTGGGAATAGGTCAGTTCAAACAGTTATATTTTGGGCATTATAAAATGTAGAAATGTTTCTATTCTTTCATATGACACTGAGTTTGTACCTATATTATTTTCAGAGATATCACTGCTTGAAAACACAGTTGGGATATTACTGAAGTGAACCTCCCCGTCCTTAATTTTCTCTTCATTACACACAAGCCCATACACTGTACACAGTGAAAAGCAGGGAACAACTCTCAATAGAGAAGCAAGGGAAAGAATAAAAAAATACAAGATAGCACAGAAAGGATCCAAAATGTGTTAATAAAGTATATTACAAAATTAATTAATGACAAAAATACTGGCAGAAAAACACAATTTGTTCAAAAGTTTACTTATGCTTTAAAATTTCAGAAATTTTAACTATATACTTTCTGTAGTAATGCCTCACAATTTTTCAAGACCTCTGTTTGCTGTCATTTAATAGGAACCTCTATCATTCACTTTAAGGCCAGGGCCCTGACATTGTGAAATCGCAGCATTATGGTCGCGACGGAAACACCAGGCAAAAAAAAGCTGCATTTTACAGTACCTGCAAAGAGGATGGGATTCTGGCTAATTTCATCCACACATTAAAGAAAAAATCTGCAGCAGAACAGCTGTGTTTTCAAAAATGCTCATGTTTTTGTAAATCGCAGCATGTCAAAAATACCTACGGAAACACTGGTGTTTTCCATATAAGTATAATAGGGGCAGAAAGTCCTCAGAGGAAAACTCTGTGGACTTTTTAGTGAAAAAAACGTTGCGGAAAAAAAAGCCACAATGCGTTTCTGCCGCAGTCTTTTCCGCTGCGTTTTTTTTTTAATGTGGCTCACTACGTGAGGCCTTAAGCTAAGTGTATAAAAATCTGTCCTGGCCATGTGTTGGACATGGTGCAGTATGGATTAGGGTTACAGTATGCGTACCAGTACTATGGGGTGATTCATAAAGACTGGTGTATATCCCCTGCGCCAGTGCAGGAAAAACACTTAATTCATGATGAGGCTGATTTGCTGAATCCCCCCTCCCCATGTCTGTAACTTGCCCTGCTAAAGTTATACCAGGGAGACACAGTCAGCATACTAACAATCATTTATAGCATTTTCATCTCCATTCACATTATAATCACTAACCCAGTCTATTTTCTACGTTTTAAATATTACAATTCATATATCTGTGCATATTTTACCAGCAGATGTTTTATAGCGATTATTTGTCTTGTAAGAACACCATTCTCAACCATAGCCAAGTTCTCCTGGGGGACAGAAGGAAACACAGATATTGAAATAGAAAATAGAGGGTCACTTTATGGATACATAACTTGAACATATAGTTAGGTTTTATGCACAGAGCTTTAAGGCATTTCAGTGGGGTCAAAAAATGCTGTAATTCTGAACAAAACACTGAATTCACTGAAAACTTGATCCATGAAACAGAATCTCCAATAAAAAATAACTGGTATACAATAGTGTTCTGTATTTCAGGCCAAAATGAACAAACATAGGGTAATTAAGCCATAAACATATAAATAATTAAAAATATGACATGTAAAAGACAAGATTATATATAGAACACAAATATAAAAAGAATATCTTACTAGACTTTCAGTGGTTCCAAAAATTTCTTCAGGGGTGCAGCCAGTGGCATCCTAAATCAGAATGTAAGACATGAAGTGGTGATCCAATTCCTTACTATTATTGGAGTGGAAACATTCACATTTATTCTGATATTTTGTTGTGAAATACTGTTAGTGACCTTTTAGTATTTTTATGATAATATATGCTTACATTCTTATTCCATTTTTAGCCTTAAGGCTAGTGTCCCACGCAGCAGAAAGTCTGTAGAGTTTTACGCTGCAGACTTTCTGCTTCTATTATGCCAGCGTTTCCATTGGTATAAATGACATTTCTGCTGCAGATTTTCCTCTGCAATGTGTGAATGGGATTAGCCAGAATCCCATATATTTTGCTGGTAATGTAAAACACAGCATTTTTGCAACGTGAGGCCCTGATCTAAAAGGGTTTTCCAACCTCAGCACACTCTCTCCTCGAGATAGGTGATAAGTTGCAAATCAGTGGAGGTCCAACTGCAGGGACCCTCACGGATCATAAGAACATGGTTGCTTTACATCCCACTATGAAAGGAGCGGTGGTTGAACAGTGTGCAGCTCTGCTCCATTCACTTGAATGGGATCCCTGGAGGTAAATGAAGCGTTCAGCCTTCTCTAGCAGTCCAATTTAAATGAATGTTGCGGAGGCACATGCTGCCTGACTTCTGCTCCATTTAGAATGGGGTGCAAAACACCACTCTTCTTGTAAGGTTCCAGCAGTCTGACCCCTTGCAATCGGCAACTTTCATATTGCCAAAAATTACATTATGTAGCATGCACCATTTGGATATTTTTTTTCCATATTTTTTCATACTTGCCGTAATTGATAAATGTAATCCAGTAGTATAGTACTACATTTTCTGGGCTTATATTGCCAAAAATGTAATTCCTGCTTCAAGGGAAGCAGCTATGATCTTTTACTTCCTTATCTCTTTAAATTATACAATGCCAGTTAATGTGACTTGTGGATATAAGAGCCAGAGAAACAGACCAGGCTCACAAGCACTGGATGGGCTCTGGAACCACCCTTGTAGTTGAAATGGAGGCATTTGAGGCAGGTACTAATGGGATATGTAAAACTGGAAATGTCTGAAAAGATTTGTGTAGGCACCATATGGAACTATCAGTAGTAGACATTGTAATAAGGCACCTCTAGCAATCTAACTTGTGGGCGCTTATGAAAGGTACTGAATGTGGTATCTGTGGTAAGCATTGCTATAGCATCTGTGGCAGGAACTGTCTGGAGACATATGCAGCAAGAGCACTGTCATTGATCTGAAAGGACCTTTCCAGTGAATGGTCGGACAGAGTTTCAGGAACAAGGAAATCTATATTTCTTTGGTACATAAGTGACACACTTACTAAAATATGAGGTTCTTGTCACAGAGCACTAAACAAAGTAAAATTATAGAATTGTGAAAAGTTATAGGTTGCCTACCTCCAGTTGTTGTATTGCTTTTATAAAATCTTCTTTGTGACCCATAACCTAATAAGCAAATATATCACATCCATTAAGTATAAGTCTCCTTGAATGAATATCTAAATACACAGTAAATGGTCATGTTGTTTTATTTTTTTTTTTACCTTCAATTTCATATAAGCGCAGATAAATTTGATCATATCATCAGAAGCATTTTCGTTGTTACTCTAAAAAAAATATATATTTTTTAATTTTTATCATGAAAACATGAAATATGCAACATATTTGCTTACAATGTAAACTAGGCAACATTTATTTAAAGTGAACCTGTCAGGTCAAAAATGCAGTACAATCTGCATTCACCAGTTATAGATAAAGAGGAGCTGCAGATTTACATACATTTGTTGTTTATTCGTGTATATTTCTGCTTGATGGTCATATTAGTGATTGATAGCCTCCTTGAATGTGTGTGCATAGAGAGATAGCTGTCAATCACTGAAAGTACCGCCCACTGGACTCCATAGTTCAGAATGAGCAGGAAGTTAAATGAGTCAAAGATAAGTAACAAATCTTTTCTAAAAAACGATATCATATCAACTATATATCAGCTTCCTATAACATACTGCCTACAGATTGGACTGTATTTTCAATGTGACACCTTAAAATATAGTTCTTCAGCCAGGAGACATTTTACAATTTATATATAGAGTCAATCTATACAAAAAGATTTTTGTTGATGAATAGATGTTACTATCTGATGATCCTTCAATCAGATGTTTCTACATGAGAAATCAACATAAGATCTGTAGTCCTTGCCAAAATAAATAAGTAATGCAAAATGTACATATTTAGAGCAGCTTTTAGCTCAAAAGACATTTGGCCAACCATTACCTGAAATCTATGTTCTGCTTTAAACAAACTCTGCTTATATGTACTATACTATATACATTTACCAAACTAAAAAAATAGTGGAACTACATTCCATACATTATTTTATGTACTACAGTTTACTACTACTGCTTTATTTATTGCATGATTTACTATGTCATATACTCACCATAGCTTTCTGCAAGCAGCTTTGCCCATCTTTGTCATCCCTAACAGGCTTTGACATGGCAGGGGCTAGGACATATAAAATACTTTTAGTGATATTTTTGCATTTTTATTACAATATACATTTACTCTCTTATTCCATTTTCACAAATACAGCCACAGGTAAGATTATCTTTGCTACAATATACATCATGTATCTTTCTACTGAGTCAGAAGATTAACATTATTATATGAGCACTCCTTTAAAAATTGAAGATTTACATTTAACTTGAATCACTTGCTCCATACTGTCTCTGTGATAACAGTCTGCCGAGTGTAAGCGGTTAACTATATGGTCTAGTAAATTGAATAGCATTGTCCTGTAATACTGAAGTTACCAGCACAATAGTAACATAGTCAGCTCCACTTACCGAAGCAACATACAGCTGCAATCACCAGGAGAGGGCAAAGGGACTTCATATCTGTCTTTCTTGCAAAGTGTATCTTCTGTATGAACACCTGCAAGATGAACTGTGTAGAAACTCTGGAAAGTCAGTCAATTTATACAATTTGTAGTTTAGAAGTACATATAATACTAAACAAATATACATCATAAAGACTAAAAAAGTGTAAATCATTGTGAAACAAAAGAAATCTGAGCATCATGATATTATTACTTGTCAGGTTGTGTTAGGATGATCAAAGGATGTTCCTGTAATGGTTATTTTTACTGTCATGTAAATCAAATATTATCTTAGCAATCTGTATATATGGTAACAGTTTAAAGCAAATATAGAGTTAGCAGTGGTAAGAAATAGTAAAGGTCACTGAATTTTAGAACAAATACAACAAAGGTCATTTTGTAAGAATGACTTAAAGGGAATGTGTTAAAAAAAACCCTCAATATTGAAATAAATTAAAATTGTTTATAAATTTCCGAATTTTTTTTTTTCAAGAAATCAAGAGTTGTTCACTCTTTTCTGTTCCACAGCTGTGTCATGTGACCAGCGAACAGACTCAGTATCAGGAAGTCAGTTTCTACATTTATTCCTATTAAACTCACAATGAGACTCTCATGGGAATAAATGGAGAAACTGATTTCCTTCCACAGATGAGAAGCTGTGTCAGTTGGAGAGTCTGATATTGCTGGATGCATGACACAACTGGGGATTGGAAAACACAGGATAACTCACAAATACAGTCCCTGGTAGAAAGATGACATCAAAGTACCTTATGAAATTAGATATACAGCAGCATAGGCATGGCCGGCCTTAGCTATGTATGACCTGTGCAGTCACACAGGGAACCGGCCACCATGCAATAAAGTGGTTGCAAATGTGTCAAATGCAGACAGTGAGTGCCAAGAGAGTCAGGGGAGCCGAGTGGAGAATAGAAGGTGCACACAGGCTTGGTGCCAAAATTCCGGTGCGCTGCGTCAGTGCTCTGAATGTAGGATGATAACTATGCAGTTCATCAGAGCAGACAGCATTGGATTGAATGGTATGGGGGGGGGGGGTGGATGGTGGGTTACTATATGTGTGGAGGCACTACTACAGTAATAATGCCCCCACAGGGAATAGACCGCCCACATAATACTATTATTAGGGATTATTACCTATGGGAAAGCTATTACAGTAATAGTGCCTCATACACAGGTAGTAGATACTCCCACGTAGATAATAATCCCCCCAGGTAATAGCCCTCTACCACATAAGTAATACTATTAGTTATGTGGGGGGCTATTACCTGTGGACGAGAACTATTATCCAACGTGGGGGGACTATTATCCATTGGGTAACTATTAGGGTATGTTTGCACAGCAGAATTTTGTGTTGATTTTGAGGCAGATTCCACCTAAAAATCAAATTCTGTTCTTTCTCCTGTTTTCAGGATGCTGAAAAGATAAGCAGCTTGCTCAATGTTGCCGCAGATTCCGTGATTAGGCCTATTCATCTGACCTAGTGAAAACTGCAACGCGAAGCCACAGAGGTGATAAAAACACTTTATGTTAATGTATCCTTAATTTGCAGGGGACACTGTTACCTTGTGGGAGCCACAGACTGTGGTATTTAGTTTGTTGAATGGGGGCAACAATAGTCTAAGGCTACATTCACACATCCATGGCCATCTTGCACCCAAGGGGATCTTTCATACATCTGAGTGTATCGAGGGGTCCGTGAAAATGGACAAAAATACAGCATGACCTATATTTAAAATAATGGTCATGTGAATAGCCCCCATTCACTTGAATTGAATTTAATGCTGGTATGTGACATCTGTTAAAAAAAATCAGATGTCACGCTCCCATTTTTCTCAGTCATGTGAATATAGCTTAAAAAGGGGAATATATGGCAAATGGGCAGGGCATTCAGTTCAACTTTTCTGCCCTTTAGTGGCCTGTTCAGTGCCCCCTTGAAAAAAAATGACATTAAAAAAAAAAACATAGTAAAATCATAATTAGAAATGAATCCCCCATACCAAAAATTTTAAAGGGAGTCTATCATTTGCAAAAACACTTTTAAGCTAATGGCACGTTGAAATGGAATTGTGCATGCGCAATCGGCTCTGCCACGCTCTTGTGACAGACCACCAGAAAATGGCAGCCCGATTGTGCATGCGAAAAAAATGCTATTACAAAAATGTTTTTTTTACTTTGCAAAGTAATAAAACTTAAAAAACAAATTTAAAACATATATAAATTTGGTAATAATTTAATCATGTAATTTAAGCTGCATGTCAAAATGCCTGTTGAGAGGTTCAGAAGTCTCATTGACAGTTACAGGAATCGTTTGATTGCAGTGATTGCCTCAAAAGGTTGTGCAACAAAATATTAAGTTAAGGGTACCATCATTTCTGTCCAGGCCTGTTTCATGAGTTTCTTTTTAAAAAATTTCTGTTGAAGCATGGTTGAAAAGCAATGTCTGACTTTCATTTGTTCATTTTCATAGAATTTTTATATATTACTTTTGTCAGATTCAAGTTATTTCTGTGACCATTGTGGGTTTTTCTTTCATTAAACGAGGGGTACCAACAATTTTGTCCATGTGTGTATGTCATGAAAAATGCAAATTTACTAAAATTGCCATGTCAAGAAGTGGTGACAGGTCCATTCAAAGTGATGCTCTTTGACCTTTATTTTATGAGTTTGGCTAGATTTGCTGTGCTATCAGAAAACTTTAGCATTACCTCTAAGGATATTTGTTTTGAGGGCTTTAAAGAAACTGATGTTGTATATACTAGCGTATTGCCATTTTTGTTCTGTGTGCTATCTGTTTTTTGGTTTGTTTTTGCATCCACAAAAACGGATGGAATACTGACGGTACACAGATGACGTCTGTGTACTTTTTTTTTTTTTTTCCCATGAGCCCATTTACTGGAATGATTGAGACAGGTAGAGAGAAGGAAAACAAAAATAGTGGATGCAACTTTTTTTTTTTTTTTCTTTCTCACTGACTCTTGGTCCATGAAAAAATAAATGAACATGGCTTCATTCACTATAATTGGTCCATTTTCTGTAAGTGTGTTGTCAGTTTTGTTTTTAACAAACGCCGCATGTAGAAAAAAAAGTTCATGTGAAAGAGCCTTTATGTGAATAAATCTTAAAGGCAGTGTGTCGCCAGAAATTTATTTATTTATTTTTAAATCAAGTTTTGTTAATGCCTTCCCGCTAGTGGTATTTTTTGATTTTCATTTTTGGCTCCCTGCCTTCCAAACCCCATAACATATTTTTATTTTTCCATTCACAGAGCCATATAAGGGCTTAATGTTTTTGGGACAAATTATTCTTCATAATGGTACTATTTATTATTCTGTACAATTTACTGGTAAGCTGGAAAAAAATTCAGAATTGGATGGAATTGGAGAAAAAGCGTATTTCTGCGACTTTCTTACAGTATGTTTACAGCGTTCACTGTGCAGCCAAAATGACATGTCACCTGTAGTCTATGTTTTGGTACGATTCCACGGATACCAAATTTATATAGTTTTACATTATAACCCATTAACAAAAATCCAAAACTTAGCAAAAAACCCCAGGGGGTCTGATCACTAATATAATTCATTGCAATGCTAATGCATTGCAAAATACCGTAATTTGTATGACAGGCTGCATAAAGTAACCTGTCATAAAATGCCCCATCGGTCAAAGCCAGGGACCTTAATGCCTGCGATCAGCATTAGCACTAGGTCTCTGCTGTATATTACAGCAGAGACCTGGTGTGAAAGATCCTCAGTGCGCCAACACCACTTTGGCCCACACCTGAGACTTCTTTAATCAAAACCACACTCACCGCCAGTGAGTGTTGGGTTCACAAGATAATACAAGACAAGCTTTCTAAATTTTAAATATTTATTAACCCCTAGATGGGTCGGTATTAACATCTAACACATGCAGTTCAGAAGAGATATGCAGATATATACAAGCATTAACAGTTGCTAGTTACAATATACAGCACATAAAATAAAAAGGGAATAAAAGTGAAATAATTACTTTACCACACATATCCTTGATGGGGCTCTATAATCCAACACTCACACATGCCCTGGCATGTGGTGATAACCAGTGGAGGCTCCTAGCAGCAGCATCAACACAGCATTCCAGCCAGCAACTCCAGCATCTCAGCAACTCATCATAGTAGCATCTCCCCCACTGATCCCTACCTCATCTTATATACCCTTTATGCCACCACCCAGAATGAGGTCACCGGCGACAGCAAGTCTGAATGACTAACGAACTCAAGTCCAGATTCTTTGTAAGAAGATGGGATTAAGTGGAATGACACAATGCCGTCTATATGTTATCAACCATGTCTGATCCAGTAGCCTAGGCTAAAAAATACATGTGTATTTGATCACCAAGGGGCTATGTAGGAATTCAATGGAGCCATTCTGGGATGAGTACAAAGCCCTATTGTTAGATTGTTGCCACTACTGACAACATACACCTAGGATTAGAGCTACACACAGCTAGATTAAATGGAATTGAGAGAGAGATACGCTACCCAGAGATCAAAATACATCTTTGAGTTATAGCCATATTTAAGTGGAATCATCACACCTCCCCCTTTAGAGCGTGCACAGAGGAAGGCGGATCCGGCGATCACCTTCCGCAGGCACCTTAGTGGCCTGACCGCGATACCCTTCTTCTCTCTAGTCTGACTAGGGACACTTCTAAGGCTCAGGCCCTGAGCCACGTACACTTGGCTACCTCCTGCCTGTTCTGGGTCCGCTTTCTGAGTGCTGGCATCCTGTGGAGCCACACTCCTGACCCCAGGTCTTTGGGATACCAGTTCAGAGACCCCATCCCGGCGGTCTCTCAGGGTCTCTCTCACACTAGCCGCTAGTTGGGAGAGTTCTAGGGGATTCTGCACCTCCCCCTTTGCTTCCAAACCTAGGGGCACCTCTGGTTCTGGCACATGTATGTTTGGACCCTGTCCTCCCTCCCAGACGCCTTGCCCCTTTGGGCCTACACCCTGTTCCTCCTGTACTTGGGTGGGTGATGGTGATACCTTGGGCAAATGACTGAGATCATGCTTCCCCAAACCATCCCCCCACAATACATTGACAGGTAATACATTTGACATACCCCCTTCTTGGATCACACCTCCAGTACCCCATGCCATCTGCACTTGGGCCATGGGTACTCCTGGAATAGAACTGGACCAAAGAGACTTGTATGTCTCATACTGGCCAGACTCCTCCGGCTTCAAGGGAGTGAGGCTAGCCATGGCGGTCTCAGCACCGACTTCAGGTGGTGTAGGCAACGGTTCAAGGGTCGGAACGCCCTCCACCCTTGTAGCACTCTGGCTGCGGGCTAGCACCGCACTACCAGGAGTCCATCCCTCACCTGGATCGGCCATGAGATCCACATAGCCTACCTGACCACCTGGCACATGGTCAGCAGTTGGGTGCTTATCGGATGCACTGGGTGAAATAGTAGAAGTCGCTTCCAGTGACTCAGAAGAGCTACCCTGTATACTTTCACAACAAGCATTGGCAATTACATTGACAGTACATTCATTAGCAATTGTTAATTCACACCAGGTCTCAATGAGATCTGTGGTAGACATATTAACAAGCTGGGAGGGAGACGCCCCCGCAGATGTGGGTGTGTCTACAGACAAGGTCTCACTGGCTCCTAGCACGGGAGTGAACAAAGCATCAATAACATTTTTGCTGAGCTGGGGTGCAGGAAGCTCATTTGCATCTTCCCTGCTCTCAGCTGAAGGCAACTCATTAGCATTTACACTTACTGCCATGAGAAGTATCTCAGAGGGGGGGTTACGGGCCCCTTCTGCAGATATGACAGTCACATTATCAACATTACTCATAGACAGTTTATCACAGTAAATTGGGGTGCTCCCCACCCCATATTGGGACACCATAGGTCCTAAATCAGTTCCCAACAGTACGTTAGCAGGCAAATCAGTCATTAGTCCCACAGTCCGCATTCCTTTTCCTGTACCCCAGTCCAGATGGACACAAGCCATGGGTACAGTGAAGCGTTCCTGTCCAATTCCCCTCAGGGTTAAAGTTTTCCCAGGGATAATACTGTCTGAGGGGACCAAATCCGGTTGTACCAGCGTAACATCTGCCCCAGTGTCCCGGAATACCATCACCACTTTGTCCCCCACAGTGACCTGTTGACGGTTAGCATTGGGCCTTGGGCCCCTCCCTCGCAACCAGATACACAGATGGGCCGGCCGCTGTAGTTTGGGGAGCAGGGGGGGGTCTTAGGGCGGTTGGGGCAGTCTCGTTGTAAATGTCCCGTTTGATTACAGGTGTGGCACCGCCTGATCTCTCCCTGGGGCATGGGAAAGGTCGCCGGGGCGCCCAGAGCTCGAGGGGCAGGGGACGTATAGGAACCACCCGGGACAGAGTTTGTCCTACCCCACCTGGAAGCAGGGGGCTGTGGTGACCTCCAGCTTGGTTTAGGATCCCCCGGGACAGATTGTGTCTTACCCCTCCTCCAGCCGTTGCTGGCAGGTTTCCACGGCAACTGGTTGGCAACATAACGATCTGCCATTGCTGCGGCTGTTTCAAGGTCCTTGGGCTCTCGGTCCAGGAGGTATTTTTGCACTTCCTCGGTACAAATGGTCAAGAACTGCTCTTGAAGCATGAGGTCTGCAAGGCTTTCTTGCAAGGTGACGGACTTGCCCTCCGTCCACTCCCGGAACCACACGCGCAGCTGGGCCGCTGTATCCTCATGGCTCTCTGAAGGCTTTTTCTGCAGGCCCCGGAACTTTCGACGGTATAGCTCCGGCGTGAGTTGGTACCTCTGGATCAGCGCTGCTTTAACGGACTCATAGTCCTGGTCAACTGGTAAATTTGCGTAAGTGTCCAGGGCTTTCCCCCTCAACCGGGGAGCCAGGTAATGGACCCAATCCGTCTGTGGTAGCTGATACTGCTTACACACTTTCTCAAAGGCCAGCAAGAATGAGTCCAAGTCCGTGTTGGTTTCTAGGATTGGAAAGTCCTCGGATCGGAGCCTGTGGTACTTGGGCTTCTGGAGTTTGTGCAGGGGCAGACGGTGCCTGCTGGGAGAGCTCCATCCTTTTGAGCTCAAGCTGATACTGCCGCTCAGCCTGCCGTTCTGCTGCCTCACAATCTGCCTGCTGTTCTCGTTCTGCAGCTTCCTGAAAACGACACATCACCTGCAGGTATGTGTTAGGGTCACTGGTGCCTACTTGCTGCAGGGCCATTTGCCAGTATGAAGCCATTCCCCCCGCAAGGCTGGGGCTACTGGTCCCTCCTGGTGAAGTAATCCTTGGGACCGGGCTGCTTGCTGCACTTCCTGGCCTAGCCCCAAAATCAGGATTCTGCTCGACCCCCTGCATGGCTGTGGCTGCCTCCATTTCAGCCAATAGCTCAGGATCTCCAAAAGCCTGGTTCTGCAGTTCTTGAGCTCTGCTTCTGAGCCCACTAGCCATCCACTGGTACTTGCCAAATAAAAGATAGGATAGAATACAAAGAGTAAGGGAGGGGAACAGCACTGTATCAAACTTTCACTGTATCTTAATGCTTGCTTTAATACCGAGCTTGTCTCATAGGATTACCACAATCCCCAGCGTCTGAGTGATAAAGGTCACCAACACACGCTGTTTATCCCAAGAATCCCACTACGCTGCCACCAATGTGAAAGATCCTCAGTGCGCCAACACCGCTTTGGCCCACACCTGAGACTTCTTTAATAAAAACCACACTCACCGCCAGTGAGTGTTGGATTCACAAGATAACACAAGACAAGCTTTCTAAATTTTATATATTTATTAACCCCTAAATGGGTCGGTATTAACATCTAACACATGCAGTTCAGAACAGATATGCAGATATATACACGCATTAACAGTTACTAGTTACAATATACAGCACATAAAATAAAAAGGGAATAAAAGTGAAATAATTACTTTACCACACATATCCTTGATGTGGCTCTATAATCCAACACTCACACACGCCCTGGCATGTGGTGATAACCAGTGGAGGCTCCTAGCAGCAGCATCAACACAGCATTCCAGCCAGCAACTCCAGCATCTCAGCAACTCATCATAGTAGCATCTCCCCCACTGATCCCTACCTCATCTTATATACCCTTTATGCCACCACCCAGAATGAGGTCACCGGCGACAGCAAGTCTGATTGACTAACGCACTCAAGTCCAGATTCTTTGTAAGAAGATGGGATTAAGTGGAATGACACAATGCCGTCTATATGTTATCAACCATGTCTGATCCAATAGCCTAGGCTAAACCATATATGTGTATTTGATCACCAAGGGGCTATGTAGGAATTCAATGGAGCCATTCTGGGATGAGTACAAAGCCCTATTGTTACATTGTTGCCACTACTGACAACATACACCTAGGATTAGAGCTACACACAGCTAGATTAAATGGAATTAAAAGAGAGATACGCTACCCAGAGATCAAAATACATCTTTGAGTTATAGCCATATTTAAGTGGAATCATCATACCTGGCAACTATGGTGGCCGCTCAGCTCATGAGCAGCCGCCATATTTAAATACCCGACATCCGCCGTACTATTACTGCAGATGTCAGGAAGGAGTTAAAAATAGTTTTAAATAATTAGTTTTTTTTTTTTAATTTTCCATGTAATTATATTATAAAAAAAAATTCTAGAAATCCTGCAGTTCTGACGCTGTCCTCTAGGTCATATAATATGTTGAGACTTCCCATTTTCTGTGGGATATTTCTTTGCAGTGGCCCTCTCACTTGTAGATAAGAGACAGAATCCACCAATCATAAAAGAGGATTTTAGAGTTAATCTAAAGTGGGGAAAAAAAGTATTTAGTCAGCCACCAATTGTGCAAGTTCTCCCACTTAAAAAGATGAGACAGTCCTGTAATTGACATCATAGGTAGACCTCAACTATGAGAGACAAAATGAGAAAGCAAATCCAGAAAATCACATTGTCTGATTTTTAAAGAATTTATTTGCAAATTATGGTGGAAAATAAGTATTTGGTCAATAACAAAAGTTCATCTCAATACTTTGTTATATATCCTTTGTTGGCAATGACAGAGGTCAAACGTTTTCTGTAAGTCTTCACAAGGTCTCAGTCGCAGGTCATGGGTCTTGCAACAGGATAATGACCCAAAACACACAGCTAAAAACACCCAAGAATGGCTAAGAGGAAAACATTGGACTATTCTAAAGTGGCCTTCTATGAGCCCTGACCTAAATCCTATTGAGCATCTTTGGAAGGTGCTGAAACATGCCGTCTGGAAAAGGCACCCTTCAAACCCGAGACAACTGGAGCAGTTTGCTCATGAGGAGTGGCCAAAATCGTTGATTGTAATGTCAATCTGTATTCCCTTAGTCCAGACAGCAGCACAATATGGGGTATCTCTGCCCCTGTGTGTTGTTTAGGACAGGTGGAACCTTTAATTAGCACCAAAAAGGTGCCTCCTACTAGCCCTATAAGAGGGCACAAGAGACCTCCCTCCACTGTGTAAATTATAAAGTAACAGGAAACAAGCTTCTAGGGAGGGAAGCCTTGTGCTGCTGTCTGGACTAAGGGAATACAGATTGACATTACAATCAACGATTCCCCTTACGTCCGACAGCAGCACAATATGGGGAGATAGCAAGTAATTCCCCTAGGGAGGGTTTCCTCGCCTTACAACATCAAGGACTGACTGACCAAAGGCAGTTGTCTGGAAACTGCGGATGTCCAATGATAATGTTTAACAAAAGGTCAACTGAGATGACTATGATGCAGCCGCACAAATCTGGTCCAATGGTAAGGACCGATACTCAGCCAAAGAAGTCGACAACCCAGGTCGAGTGGCCGTAGAAAGACTGGAGGGAATAACTCCTGAATAAGAAAGGAAGACTTAATTGTCTCCTTGATCCATGTGGATAGAGTAGGCTTGGAATCCTTGAGGCCTCTGTTTTTACACTGCATATCAATTAGTAGGCTTTCGGCCTTCTTAAGCGGTTGAGTGTGGAATAGGTAAATCCACAGACACCTTACCACATCTAAGGTGTTGAGCTTTTCTTCCTCCTCAGAGGTTGGAGAGGGGAAAAACACAGGTAATGAAATTAGCTGATTGCTATTATAGTATGAGGGGACCTTAGGGATAAACCCAGGCAAACCTAAGGTGCACCCTATCTGCAAAAACAAAATGTACGGTTCTCTAGAAGAGAGGGCCTGGAGTACCCCTACTCTTTGGCAGATATAATAGCCAACAAAAAAGTGGTTTGTAGGCTAAATATTTTATCCCCGTAGTCTCCAAGGGTCCAAATGGAGGACCGCACAGGCCTGTAATGACTACCGCAAGGTCCCACTGGGGATGATACTGAGGGCTTTAGCCTCATTGCCCCTTTAAGGAACCTTGCAACCAGAGGATCCTGAGACAGACGTCTGTTCAAATGAGCGGAGAGGGCCGCAATCTGCACTTTCAAAGTGGCAGGGGCAAGGCCCTTATCCAAACCGTCCTGAAGAAAATATCAGCCGTTGAAGGTTCTAGATTATTAATACCCTTCTTGGAGCACCACTCCATGAAAATCTTGGCTGTCCTCTGGTAGTTCTTATTGGTAGATTCTGCTCTTGCAGAATAAAGGGTCTTCAGGACGGCCTCTGACAGTCCTCTATCCTGCTGTAGGGACTGCTCAACCTCCAGGCTGTCAGGTTGAATCTCCAGAGATCCTGGCACTTCAGAGATCCTTGGGAAACCAGGTTCTGGATGGGGGGGAAGCCTCCAATATATCCCTCGACTCATCTCCATGAGTTGGGAAAAACCAAGCTCTTTTTGGCCAGAATGGAATGATGGCTATCACAGAGACTTGGTCCTGTCTGATTTTCATTAATACCTTTGGTATTATTGGAATTGGAGGGAAGATGTATGCCAGCCTGGACCTCCAAGGGATGGACAGGGCATCCACTGCCAAGGGATTGTCCTCCTGGTAAAGGGAACAGAACTTCTCCACCTTGGCGTTGAGTCGGGTTGCCATGAGGTCTATTTCTGGAAGACCCCTGTTCAGGGTAATCTGATGAAAGACTTCTGGATTGAGTGACCATTCTCCTGATACGGCATAACCCCGACTCAACCGTTCCGCTACTATGTTCAGGGAGCCCTTGATGTGAACTGCGGATAAATGGGTTAGATTTTTCTCTGCCCATGTAAATATCAGATCTGCCTCCCTAAGGAGGGTTGGTGATCTGGTGCCTCCCTGTCTGTTCACGTACAGCACTGTGGTCATGTTGTCTGACCGGATTTTGACTGCTCTTCCCTGGGAAGAGGCAAGCAATAGAGTAAGGCACGATATACGGCTCTGAGCTCCTTCCAGTTGGACGAGGTCCTTTTTTCAGGAGCGCTCCAGACTCCCTTTATGGAGTTTTCGTCCAATGGGCTCCCCATCCTGAGAGGGATGCATCTGTAGTCAACAGGGTCCAAGAAGGTTGGACCGTGGACCTTTGGTCTTTCAGGTGCAACCACCACTTGAGGGAAAAAGACGGGTCCTGGGGGAGAGTCGAATCTTCTTGCTGAATGTAAGAAGGGAGCGATCCCAAGCCTCTAGTAACTCCTTCTGGAGGGGACGTAAGTGCCACAAGGCCCATGGGACTGCCTCCACTGCGGAAGACATCAAGCCCAGGATCTTCATCAATGTTCTGATGGAGGCTATCGGCTTTTTGAAGAGGTGCCGGACTGCCGCAACCAGCTTCTCCTTCCTTGCTGGTGTCAAGGAGATTTGCAGGCGGACTCAATCTAGGAAGTAGTTTTCTCAGAGGAACTTCCTTCGAGTTGAAGGGATCGTTTTTGACTTCTCCCAATTTATAAGCCATCACAGACTCTGAAGGCTGTCTGTAGGTACTGGAGCAGAACAGACTCTGACTGGGCCTTTATCAACCAGTCGTCTAGATAAGGCACCAAGAATATCCCCTGAAGCCTGAGGGCGGCCGTTATGGGGGCCACTACCTTTGTAAAGGTGTGGGAAGCAGAGGAGATCCCGAAGGGTAGTGCTGTGAATTGAAAGTGCTTCCTGTGGCCGGAAACTACTACGGCAATCCTTAGAAAAAAACCTTCTGTGTGGAGGTAAATAGAAATATGCAAATAGGCGTCTTTTATATCCAAAGTCACAAAAAACATCGCCTTAGAGGAGAAAGTTGGTGACAGACTTTATGGTTTTCCTATGGAAGCGCTTCTTTTTGATGAAGCGGTTGAGGTACCTTAAGTCTATGATCATTCTCCACTTGTCTGCCGGTTTTGGCATCAGGAAGACGGGAGAATAGACACTGGATCCTTCTTCTAGAGAAGGGACTTCCACCAGGGCTCCCTTGTGAATGTACTCTCGGATGAAGCATTCCAGGGAGGCTGCGAGTTAACACAAACCGATCCTGAGGAGGACGGAGGAACTTGATTGCATAACCTCTTTGGATTACCTACCGGACCCATGGGTCTCGAATTTTTTCCTGCCTGCAGTTGAGAAAGTGGGAGACACGACCTCCGACAGGAATCTCGGCCACAGGAAAACTGCTTCTGTTGTCAAAAGCTAGGCTTGACTTTTTTATCATCAGACTTCGGAATCTCCGGCCGGCGCCTCTAGAGGAATAACTAGAGCCTCTCTGGACTGCCTTCCACGACGAGGCGGATAGCCTCTACCACGGCCAGAGCCAGACCTACCTCTGAAGGCCTGGGGTAAAGGTTTACCCTTCTTGTCGGCCAAGCCCTCTAGGATCTCGTCTAGGGCACAGCCAAAGACTCTACCCGGCTCAAAGGGTAATGCGCACAAATTATACTTTGAGGGGAACACAGCTCTCCAAGGTTTTAACCATAGAGGTCTTCCTGCTGCAGTGTTCTTGGTAAGTGCCAGGGATTTGGCCGCCAGCCTTAATTGATGGTGGGAGGCTCTCGTTAAATATTCAGCTGCCAGGGAAACTGAGCCTAGAAACCCTAGCAGCTCGTCTCTGGACTCCAGAGTCGGTCACTTTTGAGGTGGACCAGGTCAGTACATAATTTGGCTGACACTTCACAGGACGCAACCGCACAGCGGTCTTGGGCGAGGCAGCTGAATAAGCCTTCTTGAAGGTATTGTCGAAGCACCTGCCATGGCGTCGTGCAGATTTGCTCCATCATCTGATGGTACCTTAGTGCGGCAGGACAGTTTAGCCACCGCCATATCCACCTTGGGAGGAGGACCCCATTGATCCCATTGAGCAACTGGGAATAAAGCGCTGAACCTCCTAGGAACCACAAGAGGTTTTTCAGGACTTCTCCACTCTGAGGACATTACTTTTTGTAATGTCTGGTCCACTTGGAAGACCCTAGGCCCTCTATAGGTGGACGCGGAGGCTTCCCCGTCAACATCACGATCCTTAGACCGGATGGACTTCAGCAGCCGGCATAATTTTTCGAGTGGAAGCACGGCCTGCTGGGATCTTCAGTGGAATCGTCAGATGAGAGTGTCTCGTCCACTATCTGATAATCTTCATCAGAGATCCGTTAATAAGATTGTGTCTCAATCTGCGGTCTCTTGGCAATCTGGACGATGGAAGAACGAATCTCCTTTAAGAGACTCCTCATAAAGTCCTTTACCCAAGTAACAACCTCTTATAGAAGGTACTTCCGGCAGGGTCCGCGACACTGGTGACAGCGGGTAAAATCATAGCCGTCAGGTAAAGGGGTATTGCAATCCCCCGTGACACTGAAACTGAAACAGGGAAGATCGCCAAGCATCGCATAAAAACCCAAGGAGTACCTCTTTTTTTTTTTTTTTTTTTGAATCGGTCACTTGGAGAGAAAAAAAACGTCAGAAAAAAACCAGCCACCGCAACCCGCAGCAGAGGAGCTAGAAACCACTCACTCAACAAATAAAGGACTGCATTCAGACCTTTTAAATGTAATTCAGCAGCGAGGGGAGGAAGCCAACAAAGAAACATTTATACAGCACCAAAACAAAGTCAAACGCCATACTGGAACATAGAGGAGCATAAGCCTAAGCCAGAGGCTCAAAATACAAGCAGCAAAAATCAATTCTATATTTTGCCTTTAAATTTAAAATTTCCAAACTTACCGCACTTTTTCCGAGAAAACCGGAAGTAGGGCGCGGTGGTGCGCAAAGGCTTCCTTCCCCTGGGAACACGGAACCGGAGAAAAGTTCTGGCCGAGGAGGTTCCCCGCTTACTTCCGGGATCGCGCTGCCTGCAGATGGATGCCGGATAACACTGCGCTGCGGTGCGAAGGCCCGAAGGACCGGAGGTTTTTTCTTTGGGACCGAGGTACCCCAAAAAGGTAAGCCAGGAGTAAATAAAACCCCTAGCAACGGGAGGTCACAAGAGACCTCCGTCCACCTGTTCCACACAGGACAGAAAAAAACACAGTGGAGGGAGGTCTCTTGTGCCCTCTTATAGGGCTAGTAGGAGGCACCTTTTTGGTGCTAATTAAAGGTTCCACCTGTCCTAAACAACACACAGGGGCAGAGATACCCCATATTGTGCTGCTGTCGGACGTAAGGGGAATACCTGTTGAGAGGTGCAGAAGTCTCATTGACAGTTACAGGAATCATTTGATTGCAGTGATTGCCTCAAAAGGTTGTGCAACAAAATATTAATTTAAGGGTACCATCATTTCTGTCCAGGCCTGTTTCATGAGTTTTCTTTTTTTTAAAAATTCTGTTGAAGCATGGTTGAAAAGCAATGTCTGACTTTCATTTTTTCATTTTCATAGAATTTTTATATATTATTACTTTTTTCAGATTCAAGTTATTTCTGTGACCAATGCGGGTTTTTTTTCTCATTAAACGAGGGGTACCAACAATTTTGTCCACGTGTATAATGCTTGATTACCTTTTATTAACGTTTTAGAGGAGTCTGTGTGAAAATACACACAATTCTATCAGAATTTTTGCATTTTGATTTTACGGTGTTCACTC
The DNA here is from genome assembly GCA_947044405.1 of Leptodactylus fallax. Lineage (NCBI taxonomy): Eukaryota > Metazoa > Chordata > Amphibia > Anura > Leptodactylidae > Leptodactylus > Leptodactylus fallax. The sequence goes on from CAMRHE010000094.1 coordinate 2,398,013, forward strand.
TGCATTAAAAATGACAACTTTGCCTGGCAGGTCATTAAAATTACAGCAATACTATATTTATATTTTTGGTTTTATTATATTTTACAGCTTTTACAAATACAGTCATATGAAAAAGTTTGGGCACCCCTATTAATCTTAATCATTTTTAGTTCTAAATATTTGGGTGTTTGCAACAGCCATTTCAATTTGATATATCTAATAACTGATGGACACAGTAATATTTCAGGATTGAAATGAGGTTTATTGTACTAACAGAAAATATGCAATATGCATTAAACCAAAATTTGACTGGTTCAAAAGTATGGGCACCTCAACAGAAAAGTGACATTAACCCCTTAACGACCCAGGGCGTAATAATACGTCTTGAGTCGCATGACGATGTATGGAGAGCGCTCAGGAGCTGAGCGCTCTCCATACACCGCGGGTGCCGGCTGTATAATACAGCCAGGACCCGCAGCTAACAGCAGCGATCGGTGCCTGCACCGATCGCGGCTGTTAACCCTTTAGATGCCGCTGTCAAACGCAACCGCGGCGTCTCAATTGCGGAGCCGCCAAGGGCGCCACCATTTTTACCTCATCGCCGCCCTCCAGAACGTCATCGGAGGGCGGCGCTTGGTTGCCATGACAGCCGGGAGCCTATTGAAGGCTCCCAGGCCTCTCATTACAGTATAGCTATTACACGATGCCAGAGGCATCGTCTAATAGCAGTGAAGGCATTTTGCTATTCACTGCGATACAGTAGTATCGCAGTGAATAGTATGATCGATCAGACTCCCTAGGTTTCAAGGTCCCTAGGGAGTCTGATCATACAAGTAAAAGTATAAAAAAAAAAGTTTTTAAAAGTATGAAAAAATTAAAAAAAAAACACAAAAGTTCAAATCACCCCCCTCTCCCTAGATCAGATATAAAAGTAAATAAACAAAAGTAAGCATAAACACTTTAGGTATCCCCGCGCTCCAAAATGCCCGAACTATTAAAATATTTATCCCATATGGTGAACGGCGTAGCGGGGAAAAAAAATCAAAATGGCCAAATAGCGTTTTTTTCAACACTTTGTCTGCTATAAAAAATTGAATAAAAAGTGATCAAACCATCAGATCTTTCCCCAAGTGGTATCAATAAAAACGTCATGTTGTCCCGCATAAAAAGACGCCTTACCCAGCTCCATACATGTAAATATGAAAAAGTTACAGGTGACACAATTTGGCGACCCAAAATTTTTTTTCTATTTAGCAAAGTTTTCAATTTTTTAAAAGGTATCAAAACATTACAAATACTATATAAATTTGGTATCACCGTGTTCATACTGACCCACAGAATACAGGTAACATGTCATTTTTACCACACAGTGAATGGTGTAAAAATTAAACCCATATGAATTTGGCGCAAATGCAGTTTTTCTCCAATTGCACCTCATTCTGAATTTTTTTCCAGCTTCCCAGTACATTGCACAGCATATTGAATAGTGACATTACAAAGTACAATTTGTTTCGCAAATAATAAGCCATCATGTGACTCTGTGAACTGAAAAATGAAAAAGTTATGGCTCTTGGAATGTGGGGAGGGAAAAACGAAAATGCAAAAACAAAAAATGGCCGGGTCATTAAGGGGTTAATATTTAGTAGATCCTCCTTTTGCAAAAATAACAGCCTCTAGTCGCTTCCTGTAGCTTTTAATCAGTTCCTGGATCCTGGATGAAGGTATTTTTGACCATTCCTCTTTACAAAACAATTCCAGTTCAGTTAAGTTTGATGGTCGCCGAGCATGGACAGCCCGCTTCAAATTATCCCACAGATGTTCAATGATATTCAGGTCTGGGGACTGGGATGGCCATTCCAGAACATTGTAATTGTTCCTCTGCATGAATGCCTGAGTAGATTTGGAGCTGTGTTTTGGATCATTGTCTTGCTGAAATATCCATCCCCGGCGTAACTTCAAATTCGTCACTGATTCTTGTACATTATTCTCAAGAATCTGCTGATACTGAGTTGAATCCATGCGACCCTCAATTTTAACAAGATTCCCGGTGCCGGCATTGGCCACACAGCCCCAAAGCATGATGGAACCTCCACCAAATTTTACAGTGGGTAGCAAGTGTTTTTCTTGGAATGCTGTGTTTTTTTGACGCCATGCATAACGCCTTTTTGTATGACCAAACAATCAACTTTCATCACTCCACAGGACCTTCTTCCAAAATGAAGCTGGCTTGTCCAAATCAGCTTTTCCATAACCAGGCGACTCGTTTGTGGCGTGCTTCCAAAACGCTCCCGACAGCTTCTCCTTGTACAAAGTGTGCTGTATTGTTGACTGATGCACAGTGACACCATCTGCAGCAAGATGATGCTGCAGCTCTTTGGAGGTGGTCTGTGGATTGTCCTTGACTGTTCTCACCATTCTTCTTCTCTGCCTTTCTGATATTTTTCTTGGCCTGCCACTTCTGGGCTTAACAAGAACTGTCCCTGTGGTCTTCCATTTCCTTACTATGTTCCTCACAGTGGAAACTGACAGGTTAAATCTCTGAGACAACTTTTTGTATCCTTCCCCTGAACAACTATGTTGAACAATCTTTGTTTTCAGATCATTTGAGAGTTGTTTTGAGGAGCCCATGATGCCACTCTTCAGAGGAGATTCAAATAGGAGAACAACTTGCAATTGGCCACCTTAAATACCTTTTCTCATGATTGGATACACCTGGCTATGAAGTTCAAAGCTCAGTGAGGTTACAAAACCAATTTTGTGCTTCAGTAAGTCAGTAAAAAGTAGTTAGGAGTATTCAAATCAATAAAATGATAAGGGTACCCAAATTTTTGCAGCGGTCAAATTTTGGTTTAATGCATATTGCACATTTTCTGTTAGTACAATAAACCTCATTTCAATCCTGAAATATTACTGTGTCCATCAGTTATTAGATATATCAAATTGAAATGGCTGTTGCAAACACCCAAATATTTAGAACTAAAAATGATTAAGATTAATAGGGGTGCCCAAACTTTTTCATATGACTGTAAAATGTCACTTTTTGAAAATGAATGATTCTCCTGGGGTCACTGTATTTTTCGTTTTGTTGTACTTTTTATCGGTACCAATGTTTGGTATGTATGACTTTCTTTTTTATTGCTATTTTTTGGGGAAATCATGGTAATACATTAATATGCACATTGTGGTATACTGTTTTTTCAGGGCATTCACCATAAGGGATAAATAACGCTATTTTGGACAGTGGTGACTTATATGCACATGGGGATATCTAACATGTTTGTTTATTTTTTTTGTTTACGTTATGTTTTTTTTAAATTAAAAGGTGCGGTTTTAAAAAAAAATTTTTTTATTTTTTATCTGTCCCATAATGGGACTTGAACCTGCGATCTCTGATGCCCAGTGCAGTGTACTGCATTACATAATATAGGCTCACTATGTGTAATGGGCATAGGCAGTCAGGAGGCTATTGCTCAGCCTCCTGGCTGCAATGACAACCCATCGGACCCCGCAATCTTATCGCAGGGATTCTGAGGGTGGTAGGGGTGCGATCTTGTCCCTAGAACCCCTGGATGCTGTGATTCCTATTTATCATGGCATCTGAGGGGTTATTCCAGCAGCTAGTCCTGGGCATCAGCTGTGCAATAAAGCTGAGTGTCGGAAGTAATTCCTCAGGTACAGCTCCTGTGCCTGCAGCATTACATTGCAGTACTGTTAGTCATGTGTAACGTAATAGTATGACGCAGAGCCCTAAAACATGCTGGTCACTAAAGTTTCATCTGTTACATCATATCCATCATTTATGTAGACCAGGACTCTCAAATGGTTCTCCTTGTGTTATGAGCTGCAAGACCAAGAAGTTAGAGTAACTGATGGTGAATGTACTAAAAGTGAACAGCCTCTATATAGTTCTTTCTACTACAGATGAAGCATCTGAACCTAATAACTTAATCATGTTTTACTCAGACATGATATGGTTTGAATACTGTACCTGTATCCATAAATGTTGAAGGATGTCGTACATAGCAACAGATTGTTCATATTGAAGATAATTGGAGGAATTACTATTAATCCTTATAAACTTCTTGAAGCTGGAGCCCCATTTTGCGAAAACCTATACGGAAAATACCAGCGTTTCCGCAGGTATAATTGACATGCTGTGATTTTCAAAAACGCAAGCATTTTTAAAAAAATCAGCTTTTTCACAGCTCTTTTTTTCTGTAATGTGTGAATGAGATTAACCAAAATCTCATTCACTTTGCTGGTAACTCAGCAATTTTTTCCAATGTCAAAAACTCTGTGTTTTTGCAATGTGGGGCTTTAGCCTTAGTATAAAATGAGTGGGGTCAGTTTGTGCAGCTTTGAGTAACAGATTACATGATACAAAAATAATTAAAAAACAAACGGAACAATTTTTATTATATGTATTTGTCATTGTAAACCATGCTTATTGATAATTTAACTGAAATTGGGTTTCTACTTTATCTTAAAGTACACTAAAGTGTATACTAAACCATTACAGTAATAGTAATCAAAGCTAGGCATAGTAAATAAAATAGCATAATAATTGTCTTAAAGATCAAAAGGCATGTGAAATGTCACTGCACGTTTATTTTCAACTATTTGTTATGTTAGCTTACCATGGTGTTAAACATAAGGCATGGTGATTCTATCCTTCTGTCATATTTGCAGTGTAATTAAAGTTGCCTTTATAAGCAGATTATTAGATTTACTGTATTGTTCCTATATACATTTTCAAATATCAGATACTTGGCTGGCAAAGTGTAAAGCTTGAGTAAATCTCTGTTAGACTAGACACCTGACTGTAGCCAACCTTAAAGCAGTTTATGGCGAAAGAAGAGACAATGATGCTTCTGTTTATGCCTAGTGTATTGTTACAACAATATCAATATCATGAGAATCATTGCACAGTATCTTCCTTGACCTTAAAGAGATTGAATACTTTACCAAACTCAGTTTCATACTTCCTACTAGTGAATACTGAGTTTAACTCTCCCTTGCCACAGTGAATTTTCAGTTTTGGTGGAACTGGAAAAAAAACTGTTATGTCATTTTCTTACAGGTTTTGTTTCAGTGTTCTATAGGTTACTTTTATTTTGTGGATCAGTATGATCACAGTGACACCAAAGTTATGTAGTCTTTGTTATCATTTAAAACCTTTAGGCCGGGACCCTACGTTGCGAAAATGCGACAGTAAAAAACACTGCGTTTTACAGTACCTGCAAAGTGGTTAATCCCATTCACACATTGCAGAAAAAAATCTGCAGCGTCAATGCTACGATTTCAAAAACCATCATGTTATAGTAAATCGCAGCATGTCAGTTACTGTATACCTACGGAAATGCTGGCGTTTTCCGTATAGGTATAATAGAGGCAGAAAGTCTGCAGAGGAAAACTCTGCAAAAAAAAAAACACTGCTAAAAAAAATGTGTGTGACAAAATTATCTCTGCATGGCCAATTTCTGGCCCCTGTATTTCTATCTACAGAGTTGTATAAGGCAACCTTCTTCACATACAGTTTTTTGCGTGCCGTTTTTTGTTTTTTGTAGTGCGACAACTTTATTTGGACTACATGACAAAAGTTTAAAAATAATATTCCCATTCTAATAATTTAGGGTAAAAAAAATGTAGCATGATGATAACAGTCCAGTTTGAGAAGTTCTCAATACTTTGCTTAACCCTAGAGTGGATGTCATGCAGCAGCAGATTTATGACAAATGAACAGGTTCGGTTAGCATTTTTCAATTTCAAGGCCTTGAAGAATGTCATATAAGATGTTTCCTCATGGAAATCTAGAAGATCCACCATACCTTCTGGATTCATAGACTTTCCTGTAAAAAAAACTGATAATATTTGAAGTTTCCAAGAATGTCTTTGATTTTTCCCGCAGCACTAGTCATAAAATGGCTTACTGTATCTGGATTATCTTGCTCAAGTTCACTTTTGATGGCTTTCATATAGCCCTTAACAAACCACTTGGTGAAGCTGGTTTCCTTAAGTTTGTGGTTTAAAGCTAAGGCCCACCGTTGTGGAAAAGCTGCTTTTTTTGTTGCAGATTTTGCTGTGTTTTTTTGAGCCAAAGCCAGGAGTGGATTGAGCAGAAGGGAGAAGTATAAGAGTGTCCTATATATTTCCCATTCCTTCTGTAGCCACTACTAAGTTTGGCTCAAAAAAAACGCAGCAAAAACTGCAACAAAAAAAGCAGCGTTTCTGCAACATTAGGCCTCAGCCTATTACTATGTCAACCCCACTGACTGTTGTTGCTTCTGATCCTTCATCCGTGCACTCTGCAGATGAATTGCCACCAATTAGGTTATCAGCGATCTGAGCTTCAACTCTGGTGACCACCTTTCCATCAACTTCGATGCAGATCCTATTACAACTTTCTTTGACTGAGTAGATATCCGAGAACATTTAATCTCTGGAGATAATATCCTTGTAGATAATCATGGTGGCAGCAAGCTTGGCAATGTAGTCCCAAGTGGTCTACAGGAACCTCAGTTTTGGGGATTGGTGGGAGGAAAAAGTTTTTTTTTTCTCTATTTTTTTTTTTAATTGCTAGTTTTGCAGGTATTTTTTAATGTTTTTCCCCTTGGTGTTTTTGTTCATACAGAATATTTCCTGTTATTTTTACTATAATGTAAATAATTGGGAAACTCCTGCATGCTGCATTTTGAAAAAAAACACCAAAGAAGCACAAAAAATGGCATGGAAAAAAATTCATTGTATGTAGAGATTTTCATGTTTTAGTAGAAACTAACATGTAACATCTGAACACTGCATTTTATTTGCATTTTTAACAGTGTTTCTTACCACAGAAAATGAAGTTCGAAATCTTGCGGCCAGATGTTACAGGTTAGGCAAGTGCGCTTGGGTTTCCATTCTTCGGATCCGCTTGGGGACCCAAAAACGGAAACCCTATCTGTTTAAAAAGCAGTTACCCACAGAAACCTGCGGACTCCATAAACTATAGAAAAATCCTTCTTGCAAGACTTTTTCTCTCCGCATTTTTCAAGCGGATTTGGGGACAGAATCCTCGAATGGAAACCAATCAACTTAAAACCACCTTTTATTAAATATTCTTAACAACTTAGTTCCCTAAAATAAATAAGAAAAACTCTTTCATGCCGTCCTAACCCCACCTAGATGGGGCACGGCTAATTGGTTGTGCCGCGCATCTATGCCCTGGATGGATGGGTGATGCTTATCCTTTCAATGGACCTGCAATTGAATGAGTGGTTCAGTCATAGGGGCTGGAATGCCCTATGATTGGCTGAATGAGTGGGCCTGGGTGAAGGAGGATGGGGGTGTAACTCCTGCTATTTAAACTGGTCTCCACTGCCTAGGCTGCATCTGCCTCACCAGTTGCTGAACTTTATATAGCATAAAGAAATTATTTTACTATGTCAATATGACCTCTAAGAATTAAAATAGGAGAAACGCGTAGGGTCAGAATGCTAAGGGATAGTATAGGGACAGAGCAGCTAATACTGGAAGAATTGGGATTTAGTAGATCAATACTAATAGGCATATAGAGGTGTTTAGAGGCAATATCCATATGAAAATTGCACAATAATACCACCTAAATATGCCTATGAAAGAAGGAACCACTAGAATCATTCTATTTTCTATCCAGATAGCACTGGACTTTTCTCTCCGCATTTTTTGGGCGGAAACTAGGCGGACCGCCTTCATAGTCTATGGGGTCCATGGGTAACCACTTTTTAGTGGAGTGGGTTTCCACTTGGGGACCCAAAGAATGGAAACCCGAACGCATGTGTGAACCGAGTGTAAAACATGTCCCCCTATTTCCCAAACTATAAAACCTTTAAAACAGTCTGAAAGAACATTCCAATATAATAATACTTATAAGGCGAGGTTCACATCTGCGCCTGCTGTACATTCGGGGCTTCCGTCCCAAAATCTGCTTAAAAAATACGGAGAGAAAAGCCCTGAAGCAGGACTTTTTTCTCCGCAGTTTTCCGCCTTATTCGGTCGGAAACCCGGTGAATCCCATTATAGTCTATGATGGGTATTATAGTCTATAGGTATTATGGTATGGGTTCCCACGGTAACTGCTTTTTAAGCGGTTTATGTTTCCGTTCTTCATGTCCCCAAGCGGACCCGAAGAATGGAGACCCGAACGCAGGTGTGAACCTAGCGTAAATTGTATAAATTATATTGTATAGTAAAAAGAATTGTTTCAGCAACAAAACAAGACACGTGTAATATTTAAACACTTCAAAACTGTGCAAAATCGCGGCATAAGTCGCGTCAGTATGCAAAAAAAAAAAAAAAAAAAGCTGAGACAGCTCAACACCAAAACATCGGCGAATGTTTCAGTACAGAGCCAGGATTTCAATTGGTTAAAAGTGATTACTTGCTCTTCTTTGATTGGCTAGCGACTTGACAGCCTGCGATAAAGGATTTGTTTGTGAGAACAGTCACGTCAGTAGAGAGCAAAGTGACTGTGAAGAAAACTATCTCGAGGTTTACGAAAATATAGTCTGATGGCGCCATTTTGACGGAGACCACATCCCTTAATAAACGCCGTCAACTATCTTCTACAAAATGGCTACGTCCTCCTGGACGTAAGAATAAATACTATCACCCCCTCGCAGAAAGATGCAGTTCCTTGTTTAATAAACGATTAGTTAATGTATCAGCCATTTTCCTAGAGGGCAAGTTATTGCTAACAGTTCAGTGCTGAGTCAGACATAACCGCTGCGGTTGCAGTGACCTCTGAGCACAAAGTGTAACGCTCATACAGCGTCCGCCACTGCTCTGGCGTTACAACATCGCCGCTTGTCACGGCTAGGAAACTCCCGGTGTGGGCACGATTAAACGTCGGAAGTGACGATAAGGAAGCAGGAAGCTGTGCAGTGCCTAGAGCTAGTAATGATGGCGGTGGTGTGTAACCCTGTTCTCCTGCTTCTCCAGTCACTTCTTCTGGGGTTCCTGTTAAACAGGGCCGCCGCCGACCTCACAGATGGCAACAGTGAACACATGAAACGGGAGCACTCGCTTATTAAGCCGTACCAGGGTAAGAGACAGAGGCTGGGCACAGGGGCACTGAGGAGTCCCTAGTACTAGCCAGAGCTATCTTTACTAGGGCTAATCCTGCACGTCTGAACTGTTACTTCTAGAAGACCAAAGTGTAATGTAGTGACTAATAGCCAGTGACCACTTGTACAGCTGTTACAGGACTCTCCTGTCAGATCTATGTCAGCCACTACTAGTATACACCATGATATAACAATTCTGGAGCATATGTTCTAACTTGGTGTCCCTCTCTTATTCCTCCCAGAAATGTATGACACCATTGACAGCTGGGTGTTACCGGTCGGGGTGTGTCCATACTTCTGACACTAGGATTCAAGCTCACAGTGTCAGACTGTGTAGAGACACATGGTTTTTCACCAGCAAGTGAAACTCCGACTCTTTATCCATACATTTCCAGGATGGATAACAGAGGAAAAGTACAATGCAGAGTTATTTAATTTCCTTTTATGGAGTCTATAAGTATTTTCTAAATGTTTATATACTTGATGGCTGTGCGATTGTCTTTTTTTTTTAACAGCCAGCAAATAATGGATCTGGTCACACAACTTTTTTTTTAATGCTCTGTGTGACTGATCAGTTAGATAATAGTTCTCCCGGGCAGTTTTGACAGATCCCTCAATAGACTATGAGGGATCCATGAAAACTGATTACCCTCGGATGTACACTCGGCCGGGAAAAACTTATTCATGTCCAAGCACACAGCCCTGCCATGTGAATGAGCACTAAAACAGACATGACTTTAAAGAAGACGTTTCATTGGCCATGTATTGGCAGTATACCACTGGAAAGCTGACGGTGCAATAAATTCAGGTCATTGTCAGCTTTGCTGGTATCTGTCTCTGTTGCAGAAATATCGGTGCCGTTAGTTTCAGCACTGATATCACTGCACTGTCAGAGAGGCCAACCTCATATCTGAGTCATTGCTGGGCAGTGAGGAACGTCCCTTCATAGTAGAAGTTTATTGAAGAGTACCATCACTGAGCTATAAGGCTGGCCTCTCTGACAGTGCAGTGATATCTGTGCTGAAATTAACGGCACCGATATTTCTGCAGCCGGGAGAGATACAGGCAAAGTTGACAGAGATGAATTCAGCACACTGTCAGCTTTATATAACACTCACGATGTTAGAGGATAAATCGCCATATGCTAAAAATATCTGCATTATCTGAAAAATCTTACACCTCATGGAGGTAGAATATGAATCGTTGTTACCCATAGTAGTTAGTAAGGTTCCAGCTTTTGTTATTTTTGTAAGTACTTCTCCCTGCCCCTGATGTCACTTTACACCCATCTAGTAGCATGCTTGATCTCCTTTGGCCTTTAGAACCGTAGCAATTGGTTGTGATATACACAGCTAGTATCCACAGGTATTGGCAGAACCACAGTGTGCCAAGAAAACTTTCGACCAAACATCATTGCTCCATCTCCATCAGCCTGAACTATTGACACCTGACACAAGAGTTCATTGATTCATACAACTTGCGCAAGATTTTGACTTTCCCCTCAGCATGGTGCAACAGAATGTAGATTCATCAGACCAGACAGTGTTTTCTTACTGCTCAGTGATCTTTTTTGTGCTCTGTTGCCCACTGGAGTATCTTCTGTCTAATTCCCTTAGACAGCAATGGCACTTGAAATGGTCCTCTGCTGTTATAATCCACATGTGCTAAGGAATAAAAAGCTGTGTTCAGACATGTTAGTTGGAGCATCAGCATTATTTTCGGCTTTACTGCATCATTTGTTCATCAGAATGATTTTTGACGTATTCCTCTCAGGGCTGTGGAGTCGGTACGCCAAAGCCCCGACTCTGACTCCGACTCCTCAATTTCCCCTGACTCCAACTCCAACTCCGACTCCACCAAAATAGGCTCCGACTCCACAGCCCTGGCACTGCTAAACCTTATAGGTTCACTCAGAACTCAGTCCCATCATTATATGAGGAATAGAACAGACCTTTACAGGACATTTCATCATTTTCCCAAATTCTTATGAAAATATATTCAGCACATACTGCATTGTACTACTAACTGTACCAATTTATTATATATTTTGGGAGTCGGAGTCGGTCCATTTTATACCGACTCCGACTCCACCAAAATAGGCTCCGACTCCGACTCCACAGCCCTGATTCCTCTGACCCAATTCGTAGATGGGCTGTTTTTGTCCATAGGATTCCCTGTTGCTGGATATTTTTACTCAGTCAGACCATTCCTGATATACTTGCCACACCATTGCAATGGAGAACTGGATATTCTAGCACCAATGATTACTCGATTTTCCCATTCTATTGTGCTAGCAGATATTTCACCTGACACCCCATCCTTAGGGGATATACGATAAAGTCATGATAGGGGATACCCTCAATTTGTGTCTCATTTATAGTTCTCATTTCTACCATTACTCCCAATGCATGGATAGGAGATAAGGGTCTGATAGCTTGGGGTGAAACCTCACAAATTACAAGAAAAGAATTTCCCAAGTGCCCCATGTGAAAGCAATGGTGATACGTACTGAGTATGAGTCTGTTAATCCCCATTGTGTGCATCACCACTTAGTTTATAGTTTTATTTTATAATTCTTAGAATGGAAAAAACTCCAGATCAGATGAATATGTTGCAAAATGATTAATCCGATGTAGGTAATGCATATACTGTACTTATGTGGCACATCTAATGTCATTAAATAATGTCTCTTTATGTATTAATCAGATACATACCAAAATTGCTTTAGACAAGTTTATCCAATTTATTGGCCTCATTCAATTGTTTGGCTAGTGCACTTTTACAGATTCAGTTATAATGTTATTGGTTTACAGGGGTAGGATCTAGTGCGATGCCACTATGGGATTTCATGGGGAGTACAATGCTAACAAGTCAGTATGTGCGCTTGACGCCAGATGAGCGGAGTAAAGAGGGTTCTATCTGGAACAGTATGGTAAGCTTTTTTTTTGTTTGTTTTTTCCTTCCTTCCTTATAGCTGATGGCAACTGTGTTACGTTGTATTAAATGATGGAATTAATAATGTTTTTCTTTCAGCCTTGTTTCTTGAAGGACTGGGAGATGCATGTACATTTCCGCATCCATGGGGCTGGGAAAAAGAACCTTCACGGAGATGGATTTGCTCTGTGGTATGCAAAGGATCGTCTACAGCCAGGTGACTATTCTGTTGAAGTTGTTTTGACCGATCATTTGTTATTTGCTCACTGCTTTTAATGATGTAATACTGAATGTTTCTAATTTCATAAGGGCCTGTATTTGGAAACCAAGACAAGTTTCATGGCTTGGCAATCTTTGTAGATACGTATCCCAATGATGAAACCACAGAGGTGAGTGCTAGAGTTACTGACTTTGTTGATACATAATCCAAAGGCCATAACCTTTTAAATCTTGGTTTATTTATCCAGTGAGTAATATAGCTCAAAGAAAAGTTAGCCATCCTAAAAAGGTGTCCTACTTCGAGGCAGAGGGTAAGTCACTCTAGTTATTAAGGGTAACATTAGAAACTGCACTTTACTGTAGAGGGGCATATGGATATCATAGAAGGGGGAGTGTGCAGTCTGCTGTTTCTTACATATATTAAGGCTTTATTACACAGCCGGATTCCAGATGTTCTACAAGAAACATTGGCTCTGAAATACCTGCATGCAGTGACAACAGAGATTGTGAAGAGATTTCTAAAGTACTAGATGCATTCTTATGAACAGCGATATCACAACTGTTTCTTTGTAGTGTGTTTAAAAAAAAATCGTAGGTTTAGCCCCAGCCTTAAAGAAGCACTCGAATTTTTTATTTCATTCATTCATTCCTTCATTCATTCATTATGTACCTATTCCCCCAACATATATAACTTCTAGTATTACCTTATTTAGCTATTCCTTTCTAGCTTAAAATTCAGGGTCTTCTTCTCCCCATTTGGGTCATGTGATTTCAGGGCTACCCCCTGACGATATGGCTTTCTGTTCTCTCAAGGAGGTCACCATCTCAGGCAACAGACCCTTCTGTGTGATTCAAACAGCATGGATTGTACCATCACTGTGCAGCCTCTCTGACTGTATATTTTTAATATATTCGATTATTTGGGAGAATATGTAAAATAAAAGGATAATTCCACTGCCCCTAGCAGCAATGTTAGTACAGTCCTCTAGCTGCCCATGTGGTGATGTGCTAAGGCATCATCGGATTGATAACACAAAAAAGAGAAATATAAGTCAAGATGGTGTCTGATCAGGAGTGAGATGATGTATTGTAGGGATATGAGGGCAGTCTACATGAAAGAAGCCGGGAGAGTGACAGTCATGTTAGGGATACAGGCATTGGGAAATAAGTGTTTTGCCTGGAGTGCTTTTTTTTTAGATGAGCAATCTGATGTGTACAGAGGCCTTCCAATTGTTGGGGTTGAGCAGTTGCTTTTTTCCACCACTGATACAAACTTGCATGCTTGGTGAGGCATAATTCTGGAGAAAGTCCATGAGGTTTTTGAGGGTATGCTGCTGATTTCCAAATCTGGAGCATGCCACTCCCACGGATTTGTTCACCATTTACTGTGGACTTCTGCCATTGTAGTTGATACTGCACAATCTGTATGCAACACGTGCATAATTCCTTGCGAGTTTCCAGGCTAGAACATATGATAAATGCATCAATATGATGCTTAGTACAGAACAGACACCTGATTTCTAGAATGTTTAATTTAGTTTTCTCTTTTCAGCGTGTTTTTCCTTATATCTCTGCCATGGTAAACAATGGCTCCTTGGAATATGACCATAGCAAAGATGGGCGCACAGCGGAATTAGCAGGATGCACAGCTGATCTTCGCAATAGTAACCATGATACATTTGTAGCTGTTCGATACTCTCGTGGACGTCTTACGGTAAGAAAAGTCTGAATATAGCAACATGAAACTGGGATATTGTTACACATCCTTCAGCTGCCCCTTAACATATATAGAAGGATATTACTGCTTGTATGTTACAGTATTCAATGTTCTATAGTGTATTGAAAGGCAAGCTAATGATGTCTAATTTTCCTGAAGGTGATGATTGATATTGAAGGTAAAAATGAATGGAAGAATTGTCTAGATATTTCAGGTGTTAGATTGCCAACAGGATACTATTTTGGAGCAACTGCAGCAACTGGAGACTTATCAGGTTAGATCTTTTTTCCATCTCTAATAAAATACCGAGGCCCCCATTTGTGGTGTTATTTGTGCCAGTATATTGGGACAGTTCATTTTTGGACACAATTATTCAGAAGCCCAAAAAAATGATTTTTTTTTTTTTTTTTTTTTATTTTACCTTCCCAACATCTGGTCTAAACAGTGTGAACAAGAAATGCAGGTACACGTTGCCATAGCTAAGAAAAGAAATGTCCGTCACATGTCCGTTGTAGAACGTATAATTTTTATTTTAATGGACAGTTAAAATGGATAACAAATGGACGTTAAAAATGGGCAGACAGCAAAAAATGGCTGAAAAATATGGGACACACTGATGTATGCGGGAATGTGGATGTTAAAAACACTGTTTCACCTGTTTTTTACAAAGTTTGTGTGCCTGATTTATTAGATAGTATTAGTAAATCTGGGCTGATGGGTTTGGTTCCATTTAAACATTTTTATTTATTTTTTTATAGATAATCATGATATTATTTCCATGAAGTTGTACCAGCTTATGGTCGAGCATTCGCCAGATGATGAAAATATTGACTGGACAAAAATTGAGCCCAGTGTAAGCCTGCTGAAATCTCCAAAAGGTGTGTGGTGTTAGCTATGAATAAGTTATGTACTCTTCCTTGGCAATGTATGTATTGTAACAAAATATATGCATGACACCATAGATATAAATTTTGTCCTCCTTCCAACAGAAGTTTTAGTATAATTTTTTTTTTTTTTTTTTTTTTTTCCCCCTGACTAGACACTAAACGGAAAAGAGTCATAGTCAAAGATATTTAATAGAAATAGCTATTACAATATTGCTGCATTGTGACTCCAGTGATGAAACATTTATCCCCTATGCTATGGATCATAGATGTGTGTTTATAGTGAGAGAACACATTTAACACCATGTAGTAGAATGACAAAAAAATTATTAATTCAGTAAAATAAAATATGCTTTTTAAGGCTTGTATATACTTTGCTTTTTCACTTGGCCTACATTCATGTAGATCAATGTACCAGGCTCCTGTCCTGAGTACCACATGGCAGGATAAGTTCAGTGAATGACTAGAAATGCTTGGCTAACTTACCCAGGTTCAGGGTACAACCTTGCTTCTCTGGTCGCAGGATTGGTGGGTATCTCTTGACTCCATGATCAAACATTTGCTGCATATCAAATTGAGCCGAAAAATCCAGTAAAAAGCTACATTCTTGCAGGGCTGACTCCAATGTACTGAGGCTAGGTTCACCCTTGCGCCTGCTCTCCATTGTTCGTATCCGCTGTGGGACCCTGTTAAATAATATTTGACATGCAATATTCAAGACCTTTAAGGGTTAAATTGTATTCTGCTGACATAACTTGTAACTTATGGTGCATGGGTGTGGATAGCATATGACTATTTTAGTATTGTCCAAGTACAGTAGTAGAAAGTATAAGGCTGTTGGGAAACACCCCCTTTCATGTATATAAATGACTGACAGACACACATGTCGTGGTCTCACTACTCGGTGGGGGGTCTCCCTCTCCCTGTGGGGATCTGTCCCTGTCTCTGTCTCTCACTTTGGGTGTCTATATCTCCAAACCTGGCTACTTCCTCTAAGACCTTGGGAAGGATGTCGGAATCGTCCTGCAGATGATCAACACACATTGATGAATAAGCATGAGCCAAGATGTCTGCAAGGGATCCATCTTGAAGAAACCTAATTCTGTGACATGTAAGACATTGACTGATGTTTCTGTTATGCTGGAAGTTTTCCATATATTTGTTTCCCATGAAGACTTCAATAAATATCTCCATGTATTATATGAAGCCGAGTCCTCCAATAATGTTACCTTAGGGGTCAACACGTGAGTAAGGATTTCATTCAATTGTAGACTATTTTATAGTTTACGGACAATTATTATTTTACAGACCCAAATGATGGAGAACCTGCCTGCTAAAACAGTGGTTACCCGTGGACCCATTAGACTAGAATAGGGTCTGGCGGGTTTCCGCCATACTGAAACCAGCAGAGAGAAAAGTCCTCTGTGCAGGACTTTTCTCTCCACTGATTGGCCAGTCTCTCTTACGGAGAGTCCGACGCAGATGTGAACGAAGCCTTACTTCAATTCTTGCTTCAAAACAAAACTATTAAATATTTTATTAATTGGATGTCTTGTTGTGTATGTACTTCCATAGAAATTGACAACATTTAGATATTGTAATATAATTGTAATGTTATAATTATTACGCATTATTACTACTGAATACTAATTATTATATGAGCCATGTGTGAAGGAGTCTGAGCTGGAGTCAGTTTGATGTTCTTGAGCTTCTGGAAGCCTCTGAAAAATTTGGCAAGGAACAAGCAGCATGTAGTGTTAACAGGATTTCCCTAAATCCTGTTCATGGTAATGAATACTTTGGTTCATGTCCAGTGCAAATACAATGATCTTCATGAATGTAATCATGTTCATGGATATAATCACTTTCTGAAGCTGGTTATGTCTGAAGCAACTACTCGGGATCCTTTTCTACATAGAGCTTTCCTGTCTGTACCGATCAACAATATAGCAAGTTGATCGGTGCTTGTTTATCATCATTTACATGTATTGAACCAGGATAAACCTTCATTAATATGATTGTTTTTCCCAATACAGTTTGTATTCTTATAAGAATCTCTATCCCTGCTTATAGGAGGGGATGTGGTGCTGAAAAGCAATATTTGTGCCCATATAAAGGATGTGATCAGCAGCAAACAAACTGACGTTCTTACATAAGGAAATTACCGGGAACGAATACTCATTCAGCCAATCATCTCCCCATATAAACATGCCTTTACCGAATGAGCTGTAATATTTTACAAGCACATATTTTGAGTCCTGTTTTTGTGTGTTTTTAGGATAATTTAGTTTTTCTCTACTTTTACTTCTAGATAATGTTGATGATCCAACAGGCAACTTCCGTAGCGGCCCTCTGACTGGTTGGAAGGTGTTTCTGCTGCTGCTCGCTGCTCTCCTGGGAATTATAGTCTGTGCTGTAGTGGGAGCTGTCGTGTTTCAGAAACGTCAAGAAAGAAACAAGCGTTTCTATTAACTGAAGGCTCTGGCTGTATACCCAATGCCAAAATGTGAACTTTTTTTCCCCCCAAGAAACACGGATTGTACAAATGTTTCTTATGTGGGTATTGAAGAGATAATTTAAGTGGTATTTTCATACTTTTCATTTATGGGGATAAATGCCATCAGAAAGCGGGTGGGAGAGGAACACTTTTTAAAGATTTGTTTTTTTTTTTCTTTCGGGGAAGGTCTGATTCTTTTGATTTATTTTTTTTTTAATATAACGATCTGACTTTTCTGGAGTGTGCATTGATTATATAATTTTTGGGAAGAGAAGTGGCTGCTTAGGTTTTTTTGTTAAGCAAACTTGCTCTAGGGATGTTTAGTGAAGCATTCTTTAATGTCTACTGACATCTGTTGCACCAATTCAGCGGCTCAATCCTGTGGATTGGAATAGCTGCTCCATGCAAAAAGTGTCAGTCACAGTTGAGATCACAAATTCCTGTTCATTGTTTGATTTCTGTACCTTCTGAGTGTCTTGCTGACAAAATGTTTACAAAGAAGTGAAGAAAAGAAGAATATCGCCTTGGTCTGCACTACATATCTTGTAAATCCACGAAAATAATTTTCTGCTACTGCATTTTACAGGAATGTGGAGGTGTTTCCTATAACTATGTAAGATATTTGGCCCTAATTAAAGTGGCTGCCCATTAAAAAAGGAGAAATAAAACATTGTGTTGACTTATTAAACAAACAACTGGGGTTACCCATGCCAATATCCACTATTAGGACACTATACATTACATATATACATCCACAAATACCACCTATAATACCATCAAAGGACTGCAAATCACGTTCCTTAAAATGCAACTTCAGAATACCTATTCAGATATAATACCACATTTCATCTTCTGCCATCATACGCTGGTTTGGTAATCAGTTTTGTAGGTGTCTGGTAAACTTTGGTGAATATTGGAACAGAAGTTTGCTCTGTGTTTATAGCCTACAAGTGGAAGTGAGAAAATACAAGTGTTATGTAAATGGATCAAGCCAATAAATCCACATTAACAAAGAAAATCTAATCAACTTTATTGTTGAAAAAGACATGACATATGCATACAATGAAAAAGTCTCAGAAAGCTGCCATGATAAGTGGCCAATCTGTCCTACACTCCAGTAATGCTGGGCTTAAAACTCATAGTAGCGCCTGTGCACTTCAAAGGGGGTATATGAGTCCCTTTTCCAAGTATCACTGTGACTTTACTCTCCAATCTGACAGTATAGAAAGATGTTAATAGCATGCCAAAGCATCAATACAATGCCTGAGGAGTTATATGCACAGTGCTATTAGAATCCACAACCTGTGCAAGATTATGTTGGCACTAGATCAAGTCTACCTGAATTTAGCCAAATGATTGATAATTCTGAGCGCTAAATCCAATATCACATTGTGACTCTCATCATGCCTCTTGTGTGATGTGACTGACTACAGTCCAATTCTAAGCTCCAACTCAGAAATTTGATTATGTGGAGATTCTCTGCAAATGTGTGCTTTGCCAAAAAAGACACCCCTGTTAAAAGTCAAAGTCCATATTATAGGCCTCATTCACAATTTTAGTGTCATGTATAATATAAAACTGTATTAGGCTATGGCTACGTAGCAGGCCGTAGCAAAAAAGCACTGAGTTTTCCTCTGTGGACTCTCTGCTTCCATTATACCTATAGGGAAACTACCAGCGTTTTCATAGGTATAATTGACATGCTGCGATTTCCAAAACCGCAACAATTTTGGAAATTGAAGAGTGTCCGCTGGGCGTATTTTTCCGCAGTGTGTGGATGCCATTCACTAGCATCCCATCCGCTTTGCTGGGACTCTAAAACGTTTTTTTTCCGTGGGGGCTCTGGCTTTACAGTGATTACTGGTTTGTATTGATAGTATTATTACACTATGTTCACATTTACACCCCTGTGTCTGTTGTTCTGGTCCGTCGGAGGACCAGAACAACCACCCGCACCGCTAAAATAGCAAATAACGGTGCCTGGCGAACCCTATTGACTATAATGGGATCTTCCGGGTGTCCATTCTTTTAAACTGAAACCGCTGGACAAAAGTCAGACTTGCAGATGTGAACCCAGCCTTATTTCCCTTCTATGCACAAGAAACCTTGCATATATGGGGGAATGTATAAAAGGAGTCTACCACCACCAAAATCACTTCTAGACCACTTATGTGCTGTTGTAGGCCCGGTTAGTGACATAGTAAATACACTCTTCTTGATTATCAAGAAACACAATTATTTAGCTAACTTATTTATTTATTTAACTATCTTTTTATGTCTCTCACTCTGGATGAAAAATATCTCCATAATCCAGCCCGTTATAACCCTAAAACCATGTTCATGGTAGATGAGCAGTACAACTCCTGATTGCTGTATACAGGCTGGCCTTGTCCCTCAGCACTGGCTATAGCATGGCACCTTATCAGTCTATGACTAAGTGGACCAATGGAGCTATGCACCTGGTTACCACCTTCCTTAGACCACTCTGCCAGTATGGGTCCTCCATATATAAGTGCCTCTCTCTGATTTGGTGTAGTAATATGGCCACCAGAACCAACTATGGGCTGGAGCTCAGGGTATATTAAGGTGGTGCTGACCTCGTTCTCAGGCATGACACTTTCCAAACCCCAGCCGTAACATCTTTGCATGATTCGTTTGGCACCAGGCTGGGGCTTTAAATGTCCGATAATGCAGGGAGTCTCAGCGCTCTGCTGGTCAGCAGGACCCTCTGCAGTTTAAAGCACTGTATATGTGGCTGCACTTGCTTATTTATATATTTATTGTGCTTATTTCATATTCTTGTCTTCCATGCGGCATCTTGCCACCTAAGACTAAGCATAAATCTCTGTGAACAGGCGATGTTCTGTATAACTACCTAATGTTTTATTACTTGGTTTACCGATCATGCTATGAAATCTGCATTGTTGACCAGTTACATAGAAAGGGCTAAAGCGTCCCCTCCTGTTCAAATTTTCTTCTGATTGAGAAAACGTTTTTAACAAATCAGATTCTGAAGAACCTGACAATTTATATTTACTTGCCAAAGATAAAATTCCTGATCTTATTAAGGCTATTTAAAAAAATTGTTGAATCATCTAAAGACATCTCCAAGAAGCAGCTGTTCTATCTCCCTATCTTAAAAGGAGTCTGTCATCAGAACTGTCCCTATTGAACTGCAAGCACAGTCAGACAGGTGGCTTGACGTGAATAAAATACTTTTCTGATTTTTGATCGTTGCCTCCATTGCTAAGATTGAGCTGTTTGGTGCAATAATGGCATTACTGTGGCTCTCATTGCACCAAAGAGCTACCTTCCTGCCATGATTGAGTGTACATGTAAATCATAGGTGGGAGGAATGGAGAGACTGAGCGCCTGAAAGCATAGCTCTTTTTTGTGATGAGAGCAACGGTGACACCCTCATTGCACCAAACAGCTCATTAACATTTCAGGTAAAAAAGCAGAAAAAAAGTGTTTTATTCACATGAACCTCGTCTATCAGACTGTGCTTATAGTTCAAAATGGACTGTTATGGTAACAGACTCCTTTTAATAGAGAGTTGCTTAACTTAAGCGAGTAAACCTACTATCTCTTTGTGGCTAAAAAACCTCATAAAAGAATGTTATGCATTGGAAAGCCTGGACTCACCTTTCATTGTACAAGCACATTCAACAAGGTCAACGGCAACATCCTGGGTCGAAAGAGCAAATATTTCTTTGGATCAGAACAGTAAGGCCGCTACCTGGTCATTACCATTCACCTTTCTACAATATTATCATCTGAATGTTATGACTGCAAAGGGTTTGGCCTTTAGTAAAAGAGTGCTAAAAGCTGCTAAACGAGTCTGCACACCCTAAAACGCTGCTTTTCAAGTCCCTTGTATATGTGCTGCCAAAGGACGATCAGGAGGTAGAAAATTTACTCACCTGAATTTTCTATTTTCTGGAGTCTGGAAGCAGCACAAATTCCCTGCCAAATACATTCATCTTGGTGATCATTCCAGGGGCTTTTATGGGTAATTGCTGATTGTTAATTGATTTTGCTTGTACTGCTAATTAATTGTATCTCTTCTATCCTGTAATAAACTGACTTAACCCCTTGTGTATGTGCCCTCTCCAGACACCAGGAAATTAAACATTTCAGGTAAGTAAATTCTCTAAACTGACAAAAAGAAAAAATAACTCACTCAGATACTAATGTCAGATAAATGCAAAACTCAGCATGCAGTCATGTCTCAAACAGACATGTATTTGTTTATAGAGAGATTAGATTATATTGAGAGATCATTGCTTGCTAGACATACCTCTACAATGCGCTCAAATACCTTTTGTCCAGTTGACAGACGTTGAGGAGGAACATTGGACTGAGCGAAGCTATCTAGGTCGTGCTGACCTAGCTGTTAGGAGGTGTTGGAAGCAATAGTTTTGTGATGGCATGCACACACAGTGAGCACGTTCTGGATAGCCCAGACAGACAACCAGTGGAAGGGATCATTTGATTTTCAAACAAACAAGCAGCTCCCACACTTTCCCTGTCTACCATACAGACACAGTTGGCACCTTCAATACACATCCCTTTCTTTGCAGAAGGAAACTTTGCGTCCTGACTTTGACAGCTTGCATCATCACCTTTGCTTGCAGTGGTGTTGTGAACGAGAAACTTGGACTTCTATGGGCTGGAACAGTATTGTCTTTATCAAGGAATACAGGTTCTATTTGGGGTCTGACGACAATTTGGTTTGAGTATGAAAGACTCGTGGTGAGCGCTTCAATCCTGCCATTGCTATTGAGCGACACACACAATCTGCGTAGCCATTGCATATGAGAGATGGTCACCCCTAATAGGGATACGAGGGACACTAACAGCTCAGCGATATATACAGGACATCCTGTGACCACATTGTTGCCTCTCATGGCAGGGCTTCCAACTGGCATTTTTCAGCAGGACAATGCTCATTCACACATAGCAAGGTTTTCCAAGGAACGTCTCTGCCACATTGCAACATTTTCTTGGTCTGCCCAGTCACTAGACTTATCACCAATCGAGCATATATGGGTTCAGCTGAGATGCCAGAATCAGCAACTTACGAGTGTGCAAGGTTAATCTGCAACATCTGTAGGAATATGTGCCGCAAGATACCATACAGCCATATAGAAGCAGTATGCCTCCTTTCAATTGTACAGTTTTCCCTATTAAAGTTATCCTTTTGTTCTTATATTGTTATCACTTACATTTATCATCATTACATTCACACATATAGTTTCAGTCTATTCTAACAACCATTCTTGGTGCCTTATTTTTTTTGTGAATGAGTGTATATTTTTTTCAGTACAAGTGCAGTCTAGCTGCCAAGAAAATAATGTTTTAATCCATATGCTGTGAGTTGCTCAGTACATCAGGGACATTGCTGCATCCACCTTTGTTACCCATGGACCCAGCATATTAGGGCATGTCAATCCTTGTTTAGGACCAGTGCTGGGTGGTGACCACAGGTGAAAACAGGTGGCCCAGTATAAAGGTTTCATAAGTGGGCCCCTCTCATCACCCCCTCTTAGGCCCAGTTCACATCTGCGTTTGGGGAGTCTGCTTGGGGACCCCCCAAACGGAAACCTATACGCATAAAAAAGTGGTTTACCTGGGAAACCCGCGGACCCCATAGACTATAATGGGATCCGTGTGGTGTCCGCTCGGACCCCATTATAGTCTATGGGGTCCGTGGGTTTCCCATGTAAACCGCTTTTTATGTGTATAGGTTTCCGTTTGGGGAGTCTGCTTGGGGACCGGGCTTTAGACATACTTGGCGCACACAAATTATTATGCCCCCTCAGTGGCCCACACATATTTTAATGCCCATTAGTGGCCTGCACACAGTATAATGTCCCTGCAGTGGCATCACATATTAACCTGTTCCTCCAGTAGCCCCCTCTGACATAATTTCCCACTCATCGTATAAAGTCCTGATGCACCTACAGTTTCATGACCCCCTCTTGGTTGTCTCCACAGTTTCATGTCCTCCTCCAGGTTTCCCTCACTGTTTCATGTCCCCCTCCAGATGGCCCTCACAGTTTTATGTCCCCCTCGAGGTTGTCCTCATAGCTTCATGTTCCCCTCCAGGTTGCCCCCCCCCCCAGTATCATGTCCACCTCCAGGTTGCCCCCACTATTTTATGTTGCCCTTCCAGATTGCCCAGTCCCCAGTTTAATTTCCCCCATCAGGTTGCCTTTATAGTATCATGTCCACTTCTAGGTTGTAATCACCAACGAAGATGTCAAAAAATATAAAATAAATATAAATTTTATTGGTATGCATTAAAAATGTCCCAGGTCAAAAGAAATTAAATATAAACATCTAAATATTAATAGGGTCACTAAGAACCTCCTATTATACACTCCAATAAAGAACAAGTGTAACTTAAACAGAGTTGTTCTTTATTACTGGAGGAGTGCCCTATTCTCAACTCTACCAGTCCCCAAAGTTACTATCAACAACCTGTCTTTGTAGTGTTGTTAACAGTGCTGTTTTAAATAGGCAGCCAGTCCCAGAGTTTGTGCATGAGCAACAGGGTAGCTGATTGATTATTCAGGGCTTCAGGGATGTCACTACATTGCGCCAACTGCTCCCAAAACAGTGGGAGCAGCGACAGGGAAGCTCCCTGCTTCACCATTGTATTCAACTAATGTGTGCCTAGAGGATGCAGATTAGGGTGGGTTCACCGGCGCATTGCTTTAAAAACTCATTCAAGTGAATGGATTTTTAAGCAAAGCGTTGCAAACCTTTCCCTATCCAGTGCCTAGCCAGTTTTCCGACATTTAGGTCGGATTCACGGTGGACAGAGTGCCGCCGCAAGTGTGAACCCACCCTGAGTTTGAATCAGAACAATGGGACAGCACTTTAAATGCTGGACTGTCCTGCTGTCCGTGTTTGCAATATGGTTAGAGGTTTAGAAGCATTTTGGTGGTGGTAGGTAGACTCCATTTAAATAATAATAATAATAATGCAGTATGTGCTAATTCAGAATATTGGAAAAATTTGTACTTCTTTCACGTGTAGGTTCCATTCCTGGTTTTGGCTTACAGATGATGCAAAATACTAACCGGAATATAGCTGTCTGAATGAGGACTTAGAGATGTTTTATGTGACTTTGTATCACCACCTTGTGGCATATACTTGATTCTACAGGATTAGACCCAGGTATTTTCCCATAAACATGTTAGAGACAAACTGTTTCAAAATGAAGACAAAGCTTCAGTAAAGTGCTTCTATCTATAAAAGAAGAAGTGGTTGTCTCTTATTGCCTCCCACTACTATAAATACACATCAGATTTTTAAATCCATGTTTAAACATAGCTTTAGGCCCACTTACCTGGGATAGTTAAAGAACCTCTCCAGCCCCAAACTAATTTTTCATAGTGATTACCAATCCACAGGACACATACATAGATCATCTATTCTAGCAGCCTCAGGGTTCCGGAATCACATACAGCCCCGTTCCTATTCAAGTAATAGGGGCGGCGCTTTAGTTCCATGGAACCTTCACTATGCAGTGGATGGGCTGGTATGAAAAAACAGTTTTGAGACAGAAAACCCCATTAAAATATACTGTGAAATTCACATTTTAGAGGTATTTTTTGGTCATTTTTTTTGTCACAACTGAAGCATGCATTTTCAAAAGAAAAACACGCACCCACAAAAAAGTGCACCAAAAATGATAAAAACACAATGTCTGTCACAGTTGTATTGCAGTCTATGGGACAAGTGATCTAATGATTGCAGGTTCAAGGCCCTTGCGATCATTAGAAATTAGCAGAAAAATAAAAATATTTTATATAAAATATATAAAAAATCATATCACCCACTTTCCCTAGATATCAAATAAAACTAAACAGGCATCCCCACATCCCAAAATGCCTGAAATATAAAAATATTATAAAATAGAATAGAAAGTAATCAAAATGTTTGGCATTCCCCAAAATAGTATAAATTAAAACTACATCTTGTGCTGCAAAAAATGACTCCTTACACAGCTCCATTAACAGAAACATGAAAAAGTTATAGGTGTAAGAATATGGTGACTAAAATACATTTTTGCATATTTCAAAGTTTTGGAAAAGGTATAAAACATAACAGAAAATATATACCGTATTTTTCGGACCATAAGGCGCACCGGATTATAAGGCGCATTATCAATAAGGGCCTGCTAAGATTGTCTAGGTTCATATATAAGACGCACCGGATTATAAGGCGCAGCGCATTAAATATAACAAAGCTCAGACCGTAAGTCAAACTTTATTTAACTCTTTCACGATAACTCTCAACTTGTTCAGTTGTAACTGCAAATCAATACATTTACTTTTTCAGTTCATTCCTCCACCACAAATCCATCAAACTCTTCATCTTCAGTATCAGAGTTTAATAGTTGTGCGATTTCGGCATCAAACATGCTCGGGTCCCCCTCATCATTATCCGAGTCGGTCTCGTTGCTGATGTTTAACTCTTCAGTGATGATTCCAGACTTCCTGAAAGCTCGGATGACACTGGAGACTGATACCTTCTCCCAGGCGTCCACGATCCACTTGCACATAGTGGCATAACTCGCCCGGCGTTGCCTCCCGCTGTTGGTGAATGTGTGGTCACCTTCTGTCATCCAATTCTCCCATGCAGCTCGCAATTTAACTTTAAAAGACCTGTTGATGCCAATATCTAGCGGCTGGAGCTCCTTGGTTAATCCACCCGGAATGACGGCAAGCTCCGAATTAGTTTTCTTCACTTGGGCTTTGACAGCATCGGTCACATGGGCGCGCATAGAGTCACAGATCAATAGGGATGGGGATCTGTGAAAAAAACCATCCGGTCTCCTGACGTAGACCTCCCTCAGCCACTCACTCATCTTCTCCTCGTCCATCCAGCCCTTTGGGTTAGCCTTGATGATCACACCAGCAGGAAACTGTTCCTTTGGCAAAGTCTTCCTCTTGAAAATGACCATGGGTGGTAGTTTCTGGCCATTAGCCTGACAGGCGAGAACTACAGTGAAAGATGACTTCTCGTTTCCTGTGGTATGTATAGATACCGTACTGGTCCCTGTTTTCTCAACAGTACGGTTTACGGGGATGTCGAAAGTGAGGGGGACCTCATCCATGTTAGTGATGTGTTCTGGTTGGATATTCTTTTCATTTATTTTGGTTATGCAGTAGGTGCGGAAAATGGCCAGCTTCTCTTCATAATCCTTTGGCAGTTGCTGGCAGACAGTAGTTCTGGTGCGGATGGAGAGATTATGCCTTTTCATAAAACGAAAGCACCATGAAGGACCTCCTCGAAAGTCCTTGATCTCCATGTCGCGTGCTATCGCTGTGGCTTTGAGCCAAATAGAGACAGTGGAGACGCTTCTACCTGCGGTTCTCTGTTCGATAACCCACTGTTCTATTTTGTCCTCCAAATGTGGCCATCTTGCTTTGTTTCCTCGGAAACTCAGTTTGGTCTTCTTTACCTGGCGTAGGGCATCTTCTTGTTTCCTCCACTTACGCACCATAGATTCATTTATGTTGAATTCTCTTGCAGCTGCTCTATTTCCATGCTCTACTGCATAACTTATAGCTTTAAGCTTAAAATCTGCATCATAAGCATGTCTCTTAACAGGAGGCATTTTTGGGGTAGTCGGTATAAAAAAATGAAACACACGGGGCTCCTGCGCACAGAGCTGTATGTATCACCGCGCTCAGTGAGGATCCTGACTACTGTGGCCGTAATGCTTAAGTCATTTGTGGGTTCACATATAAGGCGCATCGGACTATAAGGCGCACTTTTGATTTCTGAGAAAATCATAAGATTATGTGCGCCTTATAGTCCGAAAAATACGGTACATTTGATATAGCTGTGATTGTGCCAATCCAAAGAATATAAGGAATGTGTAATTCTTATTGCATAAGAAAATGATACAAATGCAGGCGTTCTCTAATTACACCCCATTCAGAATTTTTTTTCCAGCTTCTCAGTACATTGTATTGAATAATAAATAGTACCATTACAAAGTACAATTTATCCCACACAAAATAAGACCTCATGTGGCTCTGTGGATGGAAAAAAGAAAAAGCTATGTTTTTTGGAAAGCGGGGAGTCAAAAATGAAAAGCAAAAAATAGTTGAGGTGAGAGGGGTTAAGAGGCTATGGTCTATTAATAATTTTGGCGCACCATGGCAGGTCTTGTTCCACTTTCCAACTGGTTCGCCTCTTTTGAGAAGGATGGTTGCATCAGGGAAAGGATCAAAGCAGGCGCTTCTCAGCCAGATTTATTATAACTCACTCTAGAGAAGTTTTCTGGCATTGACGTGATAATGTGGCACACCTCTGGCATAAGGTTGGCTCTTATTGTGCCAAAGATGCGCCGCATCCAGTGTTAAGGGTGTAGCTATAAGGGGTGCAGCGATAGCCATTGCTATCAGGCCCAGGGCCCATAGTGGGCCCCAAAGGTCTCTCTGCTATGTAAAATATACCACTATTCTAAATGCTACAAGGTTGATAGGGGCTCCATTACAGATTTTTTATTGGGGCCAAAAAGCTTGAAGTTACGCCTCTGTCCCCTGCTTGCCAATTTCTGCAAAAGTGGGCATAGAGCGATATAGGCCGTGGCGGGGACACCTTGGCCTGATATATTTATTAGAACTGCAGTAACACTAGGTTCACACCAGTGCTCAGGTTTCTGTTCTTCAGGTCTTTCTTCAGTTCCTGACTGGCATAGATTTCTACTGTGGCGCACAAGACTGGTAGATGAAGCGCCAATCTTAATAAATCTGCCGCACTTTGTATAAAACCGCAGTTCTATTCACTGTACAGGGATCTCATCAGCATCAGTCCTGCCTATGCCCAGCCCTCAACATTAGGCTGATAAATCATTTTTTGCCACACCTCGTAATGGCAATGTCTGCGCAGACCACGCCCATAGCTTAGTAGACCACGCCCCTTTTTGGATAGACTCGTTTTCTCAGTCACTTACAGCCATGCCTGTATATTACAGACCATCGTATAGCGCAGAGTTAGATATACGCAGTGACACGGGGCCAGCATCTTCTCAGTTCCTCTCCATTCTCTCCGCACTACTAGGGCTTCCTTCATAACGTCACGCACTGAGGAGGGACCTACAAACTACATCTCCCAGAAGCCTTTGCGAGCCGGCCTGTGATTGGATAGTGGAGTGGACGTGGCAGCCGGTTTGATGCTACCTCAGCTTCCGGTGTGGTTCTGCTCGTACAGGAAAATGGCTGCTGCCTGGCTGCTCTTGCTCGCCGCCTGTATGGGCCCGGCTGCTTCCCTCTACTTTCATATAGGCGAGACCGAAAAGAAATGTTTTATTGAGGAGATCCCGGACGAAACCATGGTGATAGGTGAGAAGGAGAGGGACAAACCCTTCAAGTCTCGTGTTCTTTCTTTACCTGCCCCTTCCTCTCAGCTCTATACAATCTCTTACGTGTAGGAGGCAGCCCACAGGCTCATGGGTGTGATGTTGTATATAGCCTGTACTATATAGTAAGGCTCAGTAGTAGTGGAAGGCAGAGAACATATCTGACTTCATAAGACGAGTCCCCTTAGGTTAATGATTTTATGACATGTGACAGAGACAAAAGGTAGATGTCATGTATATGGCAGTTGCCTGTATGTAAGGGGGGGAGGTAGATAGTTACACTTATGATAATAAAAGCCTAGGACTGGCAGTTCACTTATACATACATGGCACCTGTGTTCTGCTTTCTGGGCATGTGCAGTGAAGTAAGGTGCACTTACCTGAGCTTCATGTGTGCGCTGTGCCCGATACTGACCAACTGTCAAGGAGACTTGTTGTGCTTCACTGCACATGTCTCAAAAGTGGAACATAATGGTGCAGTGGGACATCCATCAAGTCGCACGGGGCGTATTACAGATCGGAGTGTATGACTATTTGTTTGACTGGTACCAGCCAGAGTTTACAGGGACAGGCTGATATAGCTATTCTGAAGCTGTAAAATTTGGTGGTACTGGCTTAGGTAAGAAGTTGTGCTGTGTGTGGACCTTAAGCACAGAAGTGTAATGGACTCATTTATATTACTACTTTCTAGAAATCATTCATGATCTTGAGTAGAGATGAGCGAAGTTTTCAAAAATTCGATTCGGCGACTTCCCCGAATTTTCTGATACGATTCTATTCGATCCGAATGAAATTGCGGAGAATAAACAGCTATTTCCTGTCTGCAGAGAGTCGGGATGGGCGGCAAAATGGCGGAACTCCTTGGATGCCGCGGTCATGTTTGACCACAGCATCAAAGGTGTTAAAACCCCCAATCGGTTATGGAGCAGGGTGTTAACTGTCAGTTACAGCTAACATCCTGCTCCATAACCGATCGGGGGATTTAATACCTTGGATGTAGCGGTCAAACATGCCGTGTGTGCTCGCGAAGGGGTTAAAGGGCTGTGACATCACAGGGCTGGCTGCTGATTGGCTGCATGCATGGCATTATGGGTGATCCCACGTTCCCAGAGTTCCTTGCCTCATGTCCTAATATGTCCTAATTTGAACAAAATGTGAATCGTTACCACGAAGCGTGAGGAAATTCGGATTCGATGCGAATCAAAGATTTCCTGAAATTCGGATCAAATTCCACTTTGTCAACTTCGATTCGCTCATCTCTAATCTTGAGTGTAAATAAGGCTTTACTAAATGAATAAATGTTTAGATTTTGGGAACACAAGATCACCTGATATGTAATGCAGATAAAGTTGGGATAGACAGATCACTGTAGACTGTAGGAGACGGTAATGCTGACCATAAACTTTAGATAGATAGCTTTTGACTGACAGCTGTCTCACTTGCTGCCCTGTCTCTGTGAATGGTGAGATGGGAGGAAGCTGCTGTCAGACTCCAATTGTGGCAGCTTATCTCAGAGGTCTAAAGGATTTCAGCTGCCTATTCCTTATTTTTCTCAGCTATCTGCTATTGAGGGAAAGTCAGGAGCCCCCTTATATATTAGGTGCTTGATCAGCCCTGCTGAAGCTAGTGAGCTCAGCCTACAGCTATTCCAATCTGATTTTATGTCTGGCTTAAAGGGGTATTCTGATCAAGGGTCTGGCCACTGGCACACACACTGCTTGTTGCCCCAGTTTTGAATGGAACAGCTGGTTTGACAGCGCGATTCTTTCACCGCCAGTAATAGTTCAAATACAGCACTCGGCTGTCGCTGGTCCTGTTAAAATGAATGGTCTACAGTCATGGCCAAAAGTTTTGAGAATGATACAAATATTAATTTTTACAAAGTCTACTGCTTCAGTTTTTCTAATGGCAATTTGCATATACTCCAGAATGTTATAAAGAGTGATCAGCTTAACAGCAATTACTTGCAAAGTCAATTTTTGCCTAGAAAATGAACTTTATCCCCCAAAACACATTTCAACATCATTGCAGCCCTACCTTTAAAGGACCACCTAACATCGTTTCAGTGATTGCTCCATTAACACAGGTGTGGGTGTTGATGAGGACAGGGCTGGAGATCAATCTGTCATGATTAAGTAAGAATGACACCACTGGACACTTTAAAAGGAGGCTGGTGCTTGCCATCATTGTTTCTCTTCTGTTAACCATGGTTATCTCTAAAGAAACACGAGCAGTCATCATTGCACTGCACAAAAATGGCCTAACTGGGAAGAGTATTGCAGCTAGAAAGATTGCACCTCAGTCAACAATCTATCGCATCATCAAGAACTTCAAGGAGAGAGGTTCCATTGGTGCCAAAAAGGCTCCAGGGCGCCCAAGAAAGACCAGCAAGCGGCAGGACCGTCTCTTAAAAGTGTTTCAGCTGCGGGATCGGGCTACCAGCAGTGCAGAGCTTGCTGAGGAATGGCAGCAGGCAGGTGTGAGTGCATCTGCACGCACTGTGAGGCGGAGACTCTTGGAGCAAGGCCTGGTCTCAAGGAGGGCAGCAAAGAAGCCACTTCTCTCCAGAAAAAACATCAGGGACAGACTGATATTCTGCAAAAGGTACAGGGAGTGGACTGCTGAGGACTGGGGTAAAGTCATTTTCTCTGATGAATCCCCTTTTCGATTCTTTGGAACATCTGGAAAACAGCTTATTCGGAGAAGAAGAGGTGAGCGCTACCACCAGTCTTGTCTCATGCCAACTGTAAAGCATCCTGAAACCATTCATGTGTGGGGTTGCTTCTCAGCCAAGGGAATCGGCTCTCTCACAGTCTTGCGTAAAAACACAGCCATGAGTAAAGAATGGTACCAGAATGTCCTCCAAGAGCAACTTCTCCCAACCGTCCAAGAGCAGTTTGGCGCTCAACAATGCCTTTTCCAGCATGATGGAGCACCTTGCCATAAAGCAAAGGTGATAACTAAATGGCTCAGGGAACAAAACATAGAGATTTTGGGTCCATGGCCTGGAAACTCCCCAGATCTTAATCCCATTGAGAACTTGTGGTCAATCATCAAGAGATGGGTGGACAAACAAAAACCAACAAATTCAGACAAAATTAAAGCATTGATTCTGCAAGAATGGACTGCTATCAGTCAGGATTTGGTCCAGAAGTTGATTGAGAGCATGCCAGGGAGAATTGCAGAGGTCCTGAAGAAGAAGGGTCAACACTGCAAATATTGACTTGCTGCATTAACTCATTCTAACTGTCAATATAAGCTTCTGTTACTCATAATATGAATGCAATTCTATTTCTGTATGTGATAAAAACATCTGAAAAACACACATAAAAACCAGAGGGCAGCAGATCATGTGAAAATATAATATTTGTGTCATTCTCAAAACTTTTGGCCATGACTGTAGAAGTACAAGGAGGAACCAGGGAAGTTTCAGAACATGAGCAGGATTTGGATGTACGATGTCTGATTTTTTTAAATTCTCCTACAATAAAGTGCTGCCTGATGTACACACATGTGTTGGCCTCTGCAGTGTTTTGTTTGCTCTCAATGTAATTACATGTGTATGCAATGTTTGCTTTTTGGTTTTGAGGCCGGGTTTCCACTGTCAGGCTTTTGCTTGCAGTTTTTAAGTCAAAACCAGTTGATCATAAAGTGAGAGAACCTATAAAGGACAGATGGGACTTATTTTCTTTATTTTAATCCAAATCTGGTTTTGGGTACAAAAACTACACTCAAACCTGTATGTGAAAACCTAGCCTTAAAGGGGTTTTTTGGGCAAATTTATTTATTTTAGTTTTTTTAAAGGTCTTAGTGCTATTAATGGGTTAATAAGTGCACCTTTAGCAGTGTTTTGAGTGAATTATGGGTTTCCTCTGGGAGCTCCTGGCATCTTCTGAATTGTGTAGCTTAGCTTCCACACTACCTCCCTCTCACTACCCCCTCCTCTCTCACTCCGTTACACCCCCCCTCCCTAGCTATCCCGCCCACTACAGCCCTTCCCAACTAACTAACTCAGCCCACCGCATCACACTTACCTGTCTTTCTCTCTGGGAACACCTCCTTCTTTTCTTTCACTGTGCGCCGGTTGGAGACGCCTCTCTTCCTCTCTGCTAGCGCGTGCACAGACTGGAAGTGCCTCTGATGCCTGTGCAGTAGAGAGAGAGTGCCATCTCTACTGCGCATGTGTCGCAGACGCTAGCAGAGAGGAAGAGGGGAGGAGCCGTTCCCGGAGAGGAACACACGTATGATGGGGTTGGGGGGGGGAGTAATGGTGACATGACGTTTCGGAAATGGGGATACGGAATTTCACCGGATTATCAGAAAGTGTGTCAGGGATATGGGTAATTATAGATTTTTTTTTTTAATATAAGTAAATTAGAAGTTAGGTGGGGGGAGGGGGGTTTAGTTTAGGGGTTAATTTTTATTTCATACCGGACAACCCCTTTAATTTTCCTACTCTTACAGGAAATTATCGCACCCAACTTTATGACAAACAGAGGGAGGAGTACTTACCCGCAACACCTGGTCTTGGCATGCTTGTTGAAGTGAAGGATCCAGATGATAAAGTAAGTGCATCTTTCGTATCATGCTGAGGTAAATTTCCTTATTAGTGGTGCTAAACTCTAAATGTTTTTCTATTTCAGGTCATACTTTCTCGTCAGTATGGATCAGAGGGGCGCTTCATCTTCACTTCTCACACTCCCGGAGAGCATCAGATATGTCTTCATTCAAACTCCACTAAGTTTTCTCTGTTTGCTGGTGGGATGTTGGTGAGTATTCATGGTCACGGTTGGTCAGCTAACTAGTGGGATTCCGATATAAATCTTAGTTTACTACTGTGTGCCCAAGGAAGGCCTTAGACGTTGGTATGTCTCATGTTTGGACAATACACCATTTTGTAGGCAGTTGTTCCTAGTCATGTCTTTCTATTACTGTACTTTCTATTCTGTACCTGATGTCATCTGTTTCATGTTTGCATTAATTTACTTAGTTTTGCCTCAGCCCTTTTATTCCTAAACTCTCTCAAGTGGTTTAATATTCCCTGAACTATGTATTTACTCAACAGAGGGTTCACCTTGACATCCAAGTTGGGGAGCATGCCAATGATTATGCCCAGATTGCTGCCAAGGACAAACTGAGCGAACTACAGCTGCGTGTACGACAGTTGATCGAACAAGTGGAACAGATTCAAAAGGAACAAAATTACCAAAGGGTGAGAACACCATGCTTCTTGTTACTGGGTTAAAGTGGCCAAATAAACTATGAAATGCTGTGTTACAGTTTCCGTAGCCTTTGGTTCAGTTGCCTAGGAGAAAGCAATGTATTTAGAAGAGCACTGTAGTTTAAGTTTAGTTTCACTCTTTTGCTCTAGCTGTTGTTGTCCCAATACTTTGCTTTAAGGGCACCCAATCCGCATGACAAGCATTTTTACACTTTGTTCCGTCTTCCTTTTTCACAATTCGTATGAAGCTCAACCCAGTGCAGACTGTGTATAGTGTGGAGGTTACTAGAACAGTTGTTTGGAATTTGCCATTTGTACCCTTCTATTTTTGCACATCATGAGGAGAGTTTATAAACACTTCTGTGCCAGTTTTCTGGCATAGATGTGTAATAATATGATTCATCTTTGGCACAAGGCTCTGTCCTACACCAACGATGCGCCACATCCCTTGTTCTGCACCTTGCTCACCACGTTCTGCGAATGTGGTTGGAGAGCGGTGGGGACACTTCGGCTCGTCATACTACTCATAAGAACAGGTCAGTTTTCTGATGTGAGTCATGCAGAAATTCCACGCCAGTTTCTGACTGGTGTGGACTTCCATTCTGGCACATGGGTATCTGCCTGATTTATTAAGAGGCTGGAGTTTCTTTATGATTCTGGTGCACCCTGTGTGAGTCACAGGATTAGCACAAATAATGCAAGTCTTAATAAAACTGCCCTGTATACCGCTTGCTTTATTGACTGTAATTTACCTGATTTTTGCAGTGGCGGGAGGAGAGATTTCGGCAGACAAGTGAAAGTACCAACCAACGTGTCCTGTGGTGGTCCATTGCTCAGACATTGATACTTGTGGCTATTGGAGTCTGGCAGATGAGGCATCTGAAAAGTTTCTTTGAAGCAAAGAAATTGGTGTAAACTTTAAAAGAAAAAAAAAAAGATAAGCAGTGTCTGCTTTACCAGAAGTGTTGGACCCATATCCAGCTAGGTGTCTTCCTCCATTAAAATCAGTAGGATGGAACTGTGTTACAAGGTGACTCCAGCACGTGGGACCTGAACACTCTGCTTGGATCACCAACATCATATTTTTGTCCCTGTCAATGCTAGAGGGACTTCCCCTAAAATATTGAATGAGATTGTTGCTGTTTACCATTCACTTTTAGTATTTGGTTATTGCATTTTTAAGTTCTTTATTTTATCTTGTACCAAAACTCTGGTACCAAAAGGCACTAAAATGAGCTTTTTGTTTTTCCCTTCATTTTGTTCTCCCTTATTGCAGAAATCAGGGAAACTATACTTGCAGTAAAAATTCATATTTTTTATCTGTTAGCATAATTGTTTTAAGGTGAAAGGTCTTTGGGTTAATTTTATGTGCTTTTATTATGAATCATGTTCTAGATTTTTCTTTCTATACAGATAAATACAAAATAATATGGATATTGCTACCTGGTCTAGGTCTGCACTGGAGGAAACTGCCACAGTGGCTTACAGATTTTTGTTCTGTGCTGACAAATGATCAGCTTGTGGAACAGAATTTTGTCTAGCTGCTGTTGTATTCTCACAATGAGATTTTATAATACCACGTTTTGAGATTGAATTGCACTTGCCAAATAATTGTACCACCTGCAGTAATAATCTCAGAGACTGTTCTTAAATTGGCTCCCTTCTGTGTTTAGGGAATGAAGCCACTAGGATCCCAGGTTATACGGATCCTGTAGTTACTGATCTTGAATGTCTGGGTTTTTTCATGTTTCCTTTAAATAAAAACAGTCCCTCCATCTTGGCCTTGTTTTTGTCAGTTCTTTTGTTGCTCCATGCTTTCATTTGATGTTTTAGACTGGCCATTCACATGAGATACCTGAGGTGAAGGAAAGCTGACAGATATCTCAGGGAAGTAGACTAACGTCAGAAAACAAAATTATAAGCATGTTAAAATCTCCCGAGATGTGCCATTGTGGTAAACTCGAGAGTCCATTCCCAATTATTGTCCGCTAACCAGTGGACAATGATTGGGAATGGACTATAAGAGTTGATTCCAGTTTATTGCTCAATTATTTGCTGCATGTACATACAGAGGATCAGCACTACTGTATGAAGATGAACACATCACTCATCACTAAAGAGTTTGCATTTGTTGGTAGGATTTTGCCCTTGTTGCATAAAAAGAGTTTGCTCGATTTTTGGATGATCCTTTGCGTATTTAATCTTAGTAGTATAATGTTGTTCCGTGTTAGCCATAGAAAGTAATGGAAGAGTGAAGAAATCAGGCGATACCTTTTAGAGGCTAACTGAGTATATTTGATGGTAAGCTTTCGAGAGTACTAGCTCTCTTCTTCAGACAAGAATACAAGAAAATGAAAATTCAGACTTTTTTTTTTTTTATTTAACTGTAATTTTTATTGAAAAAATTTTTCATTAACAAGGTATAAAGAGAAAAAAGATCAAACAAGCAGAAAACAATGAGGTAGGTAGAGGCTATCCGCCTCTTCTCCCTTAAGCAATATGCATTCAAATTAGACAGTAAACAAGGGAGGGGAGGGATGAAGGGATTAAGAAGACAAGGGTAGAACCAGAGGAAAGGAGGGGAGGGGAGAAGAGGACTAGAGATCAGAGACCCTGTGATGTACAATACATATCCCAGGGCGCCCAGATAGCCCCAAAGGCCTCCTGTGAGTTGTTTAGGCCCGCGGTCAGGCATTCAAGACTCCTCACATCCTTCACTCTAGCCACAAGTTCAAGACCAGATGGGGGACTCACTTTCTTCCAGTTTCTAGCTATGAGAATTTTAGCTGCAGTACAAAGGTGCAAGAAAAGCCTGGATGACTTATTGCTCAGGTACCTGGGGGGAAGGTTCAGGAGATAGACCAGAGGGCCAAGAGGGACCTCTTGCAAAAAGAGAGCAGTCGTCAAAGTCTTGACCTCCCTCCAGAAACCTAGGATGAGAGGGCACGTCCAAAAGATGTGGTGCAGGGTACCCACCGCAACTCCACAGCGCCAGCACCATGGGGGAACCAATGGGTTTAAAGCATGGAGGAGAGCCGGGGTATGATACCAATGCGTCAACAACTTATACTGCGCTTCTCGAAATGTAATGCACTGAGATGATTTCTGGGCCCGAGACCATACAATCCGCCACTGTTCCTGGGAGATGGGTCTACCCACCGCCTCCTCCCATTTAAGCATATAGCGATGGGTAACTGGGGAGCCTGTAGTTTGTGAGGTAAGAAGTTGGTAAATAGAGGATATAAGGCCCCTAGTGGACGTACCTGCACGGCAAATCTTTTCAAAAGCGGTGGGCAGTGACACTTTAAGGGACCCATGGAGGGAGCGGACAAAGTGAACCACCTGTAAATAATGGAACCATTCAGAACCTGGCAGGTTTTGGTTAGCTATAAGGTAGGCAAAGGACCTGAGTTCCAAGGTTCCAGGATCAACCATGTCCGCAATCCGGTAAAGACCAGCTTTAGACCACACCTTAGTCATGGCAGAGGTCAGGCTTTCCGGGAGAAGGGGGTTGTATAGTATGGAGACCATAGATGAGTGCTGGGACATCAGGGAGAATCTAGTACGACAGGCAGACCAAATAGATCTAGTAAACCGAATAGGGCCCAGCAGGTACGAGGCAGGGGGAGCGGGGGGAGAGCCAACCCACAGAAGCGCGTTAGGGTGCATGGGAGCCAGCCAGAGCTTCTCTGTCTGCACCCATCTAGTATATGCTGGCATAGCCGCCCAAAGTGGGATATGGCGCGAGTGGGACGCCCAATAGTAATGTAGCAGATGTAGGACGGCCATACCCCCAGACCCCCTATCCGCCAGCATAACAGATCTGGGTATTCGGTGTCGTTTTGCCTGCCAGATAAACTGAAAAATAGCTTTCTGCAGGTTCCGTAATTCTCCCCGAGGAATCGCAACCGGGAGTGTCTCGAAAAAATACAGTAGCTTCGGAAGGAGAGTCATCTTGACCGCGGCAATTCTCCCTAAAAGGGAGATGGGTAAGGGTTGCCATTTGTCCAATAGGGCTCTTAACTCACGAAACAACCGCGGGTAGTTTGCCGAATAGAGGGTCGCATAGGAGGTGGATATATGGACTCCCAGGTAGCGGATAGAGGACTCCCGCCACTGGAAATCGTAATTACTGCAGAGGAGAAGGAGAAGGTCCTGTGGAATGTTGAGTGGGAGTGCCTCAGTCTTTGCAGGGTTCACCTTGTATCCTGAGAGATCGCCATAGGTCTCCAGCAAGCGCAACAAGTTTGGAAGGGTAGTATGAGGGGAGGTGAGAGTGAGGAGTACATCATCTGCGAAAAGAGAGACCTTAAATTCCTTATGCTGGACCATGATCCCCTTGATATTAGGGTCTCACCTAATCTTGGCTGCCAGCGGTTCAATGCAGAGGGCAAATATGATGGGAAACAGGGGGCAACCCTGCCTAGTGCCATTTCGAATAGGGAAGAAGGGCGAGGATGCATGGGGAAGCTTGATTGCTGCTGTGGGTAGGGAGTAGAGGGCCTGGATAGCTGTGAGGAAAGGTCCCGTGAGCCCGAACGCCTTAAGCGTAGCATGCATAAACGACCAATCTATGCGGTCGAAAGCCTTTTCAGCGTCCAGACTCAAGAGAAGGGCCGGGGTAGAATAATGATTGGCCACCTCCACCAAATCCACAGTCCTCCTGGTGTTGTCACCACCCTGACGACAGGGGATGAATCCCACCTGGTCCTTATGGACAAGCAGAGGGAGCCAAGCATTTAACCTATTGGCTAGGAGTTTGGTAAAGAGTTTCAGGTCCGCGTTCAGCAAAGCAATCGGTCGATAATTAGCACAGTCCTGCAAGTCCTTACCTGGTTTAGGGACCAATGTGAGCAGTGAGGAGGGCATAGTCGGGGGTATGGGGGAGCCTAAGAAGAAGGAATTGAAGAGGGACAATAGATGAGCAGAAAGTTCACCCTGGAAAACCTTATAATAATTGTAAGTGAACCCATCTGGGCCCGGGGCTTTCCCATTTGGGAGGTCCCTCAGGACCCCCTCTAGTTCCTCCATGGTGATGGGAGTGTTTAGGGAAGTCAAGGCCTCAGGAGGCAGGCGTGGGAGACAACAATCCTTTAAATAGTCTTCTAGCAGTGTTGAGTCATCCCCAGGGGGTAGTGCTCGCGGGGGAGGTAAGTTATACAGCTTAGAATAGTAAGAGTGGAACGCCAGCGCCAGAGCGTCAGGGTGGTGTTGAAGGGTACCCGTGGAGTCACGGACAGAGTGTGGTGTGGAGGAGGCCTGATGATCCCTGAGGGTTCTTGCCAGGAGGGTGTGAGACTTATTACCTCGTTCAAAGAACCTCTGGCGAGTATAAAGGAGAAGTCGTTCCACATGGCGGGTCTCCAAATCACGGAGGTCAGCCCGTGCCAAAACCAAACGGCGAAGAACCCCCAGGGATGGATGTGCTGCCAAAGTTGTCATAAGGGACCGAATACGAGCTTAGAGAAGCTGTTCCTGGGCCTGTCTGTCCCTTTTAAGCCTAGAAGCCAATGCGATACAATGTCCTCTCATGACCGCCTTATGGGCTTCCCAGAGAATGGCAAGAGAGTTTACCGAACCTAAGTTGTCCCTGAAATAATCCATCAAGTGTGTGCGCAGGATCTCGAGGGAGGTCGGTGATTTGAGCAATGTTTCGTTAAGACGCCAATGACATTGGCGAGTAGGCACTGGGGTCGTAGATAGAGTAACCACAACTGGGGCACGGTCAGACCAGGTGAGAGAGCCAATGTTCGTGTCCCTGAGCAAACGAAGGGCGGGAGCATTACCAAAGAAATAATCAATGCGGGTGTGAGTGTTATGAGAGTGAGAGAAGAAGGTGTAAGAGCGTGCAGTAGGGTTGTCCACTCGCCAAAGGTCGTACAAAGAATGGGCGCAGATCAGCTTACGGAACTCCCGTGCAAGCTGAGCCATCCTATGGGGGGTTGGGCCCTGGGGTAACGCCAATCGGTCCGCCCGTTCAGAGAAGACCATGTTAAAGTCTCCCCCCACAAGCCAAGCTGATGCCGGGAGAGCGCGCAGGCGGGGAGAATACCCGACGCAAGAATGGGATCTGCGCTGAGTTAGGGGCATAGACATTGCATAAAACAATCGGGGCACCATGAAGGAGCCCTTCCAGAATAACAAATCGGCCCCCTGGGTCTATGTGGAAGGTCGTCACTGTAATTGGGCAGGAACGGGAAAGAAGGATAGCCACCCCAGCTCTGCGTCGATCGTGGAAGGCCGAAAAGGCTATGGGAAAGTAGTGCTTAGCGAAGGCAAAGGTACCGGAGCGGTCAAAATGAGTCTCCTGAAGAAACGCCACATCCGCTCGTAAGGAGCGGAGTTCTCTAAGGACATGGCGCCTTTTAGTGTTGGAACCCAGGCCCTTGACATTAATTGTCACGCACCTAACCATTGGGACTCAGGATTGGAGGACAGTGGCGGATTGTAATAAGCTCACCCATCTCACATGACGCTGGCAGGTTTCCCTCGAAGAGGCAGAAGGGCGATCCACAAACAGGAACCCAAAGTCAAGGCAAGGACTCTAGATCAGGGAGGGAGAGTGGAAAAGGGGGGGAGGAAAAAGACAACATAAATGACAAAGTAAGAAGTATAACAATTAAACAATACTTTGTGGGCGAGGCTAAGTCACTCGCGTGGGGACCAGTGAGGACAGCCAGAGGTCCAACCAGGATCAATGGCCGCACAGTCCAAGTATCCCCTTAGGGGGGAGAGCGTGGACAAGAGGTCGGAGGGGAGGCGGCAGATCCCCAACCACCAGTAAAAAGAAGGATGGAAGGGGAGTCACCGGAACCCCATCCCGCCCCACTCCGCTAAAACAATCCAATAATAAGCATAATAGATGAGACCTGTAGACCTAGAAAAGGAAAAAGAGAAGCAAACATAACGCTAAGGCTTGCAGTTTTCAAAGCACTACCGGAAAAAAAAAAAAAAAAAAAAAAAAACGTCTCAAGGAGGAGCAACCTCCTCAGGAACCAGTCTCCAGTCGGGGCCTCCGAGCGGTCGCCGCCGCGGAGGGTGCATGATGTCGTCTGGGCTCCAGTCGATGCCAAATCGGTGGTGGGGGAGGGGGTGGAGGGATTAGCTCCCAGTCTGTTAAATCCGGCAAGGGGACATCCAGCAGGTCGCAGAAGAGAGGTAAATCCGAGAAGGAGCGAAGCGTAGCGGAGCGACCATCCCTACGTGCAATGAGAGCAAACGGATAACCCCACCGGTAAGGAATTTGGTGTTCCTGAAGGATCTGGAGGAGGGGTCGGAGATGGCGGCGTTTCTGGAGGGTGATTAGCGAAAGGTCCTGATAAAGTTGTAGTTGAGCTCCCTCAAATTCAAAGTCTTTGAGTTTGCGCACCTTGCTCATTATAGCCTCTTTAAGGGTGAAGTCGTGGAGGCAGCAGATGACATCACGGGGTGCAGTGGAGGATCCTCTGGGTCGAAGGGCTTGATGTGCCCTGTCAAACTTAATTTTGTGGGATGGGGGCTCCTGCAGTATAGTGTTGAAGACAGCCTCCAGCAGAGCAGGCAGAGCCTCAGATTGGTCAGCCTCCGGGAGTCCCTTGACGCGTATATTGTTGCGCCGACCCCTGTTGTCAAGATCCTCTAAGTGACGTTGCATGTCCCATATAGCTGATCCCTGGTTAGCGGTAGTATCATGCAGCGAGGCAACATAGTCCCTGGTAGTGTCATGGTCATTCTCCAGCATATCCATTCAATTAGCAATAGAGTGTAAATCAGTGCGGAGGGTAGCAATTTCAGATCGGAAGGATGCTGTGATTTCCGCAACCATACTTTTAAGGTCTTGTTTAGTAGGTAGCTGAGGAAGGAGGTCCACCAAAGGTGGCGGTGCTGAAGATGGACCTGGGAGG
Organism: Leptodactylus fallax; assembly: GCA_947044405.1. Classification (NCBI taxonomy): domain Eukaryota; kingdom Metazoa; phylum Chordata; class Amphibia; order Anura; family Leptodactylidae; genus Leptodactylus; species Leptodactylus fallax. The sequence continues at coordinate 2,439,819 of CAMRHE010000094.1, forward strand.
CAGCTCTGGGGGTACAGGACTGGAGGGGGGGGAGCCATAATCCTTGGGAGTGTGGGGCGGAGGAGCCCCTACGCCAGCGCCTTCCACCGCGCCATCCCTCCCTGAGCTATGGAGGGGAGGGGCGATGGGGGAAGATAGTAGGTGGGGGGCCACAGAGACCAGCTTTGTGGCCACAGGCTGTAACTCATCAGCGGTGTGGGAGGGAGCAGAGCCACTGACCTCAGAGCCCCTTGGAGAGCTGGAGACATCCGGGGTCCTCTCATGCCGCTCTGCCAGAAGTGCTGGTGAAGCAAAGTGTAGTTGCTGGGACATCCCAGGGTGAGGAGACTGTGGGAGCACTCGTGCTGGAGAAGCTCTGGGCTGCCCAGGCGCCGACAGGGATCTCTGCTGGAGCGGTGCTCCGCTGGCTGACAGGGGGAGCGCGGGAGGAGAAAGGCTGCGCTGCGACCCCTGTGCCTGAAGAGCGGAGGGAATCCAAGATGGCCGCCCCGCAGCAGCCTGGCCTGGCAGAGAAGGCTGCTGAGTGTGGAAGCCGTCCAGGGTGGCTCTCCCAGAGCGCTCCACAGGCGCTGGAGTGCCTGGAGCCACCCTCCTCGGTAAGCGCTGGCCCATGAGTGCTATTCTGAAGGGTCCACGGGTCTCAGCTGCAAGCGGTGGAGCGGAGAAGGTCCTGCACGCGACCTACTCCATGCGCGTCCAGGCCACGCCCCCCAATTCAGACTTTTTATACACAAAAGACAAGGACCTTCAAAGGATCTTAGAATCTTTAAAAATAACAAAATGCAATCTAAGTAGAGAAGTTATTTACAACAGGTCAAGAAATAAACAATCTGGAAACTTGTGGGGTGTGACGGAGGGATCATTAATTCTTGTTGTTATCTGTTTGCTATCAGGTGGTGATTTGTGACCCTCACAGTTCATACATAGTGTGACATGAAACTGGCATGAATATTAAGTCCAAATTGCAGAGTTTGAAATTTTTGCATTAACTTGTATTCCCATTCCTTTCTCTCCCTCTGCGTCTTAAAATGTCCCATTAAAACCACAACCTGCAAATCTTCAATAGTGTGGTTTTCTCCGGAGAAATGTGCGGCCACTGGGAGATCGGTTCTGCTGTTATTAATAGTGAATCTGTGTGAGTTCATGCGCTGACTGAGTCTCTGCCCTGTTTCCCCCACATAGAGGTCTGTGGTGGGACACTGCACACACATTATGAGATACACCACATTGGAAGACCTGCAGGAAAATGTCCCCCTAATTCTGTGCACCTGTTGTGACTGTGGGATAGGTACACTGTCAGCAGTGTGGATGTGCCTGCAGGTCATGAACCTGTTTTGCAGGCAAGGTGAGGTGCCATTTTCAGTTGGGGCCTTCAGGGCACTCCGGACAATATAACACCACAGGTTTGGTGGTTGCCGAAAGGAGAGGGGGGACTGGAAATATGTCTTTGAGTTTGTTGTCCTTATGTAGCACAGGTTGGAGCTCCTTGGCAATCCTTCTTAGGATCTCCAGCTGTGGGTTGTAAGTGACAACTAGGGGCACTCGGGCTTCATTCTAGGTCTCTTTATATGTGAGCAGACTGTTTCTGTTAATGGCGGCAGCTGCTTTGTTTAATTGGTTGTCCGTCACTTTTGGTTTGTATCCCAATCGGTGAAATTTCGTCCTCAGATCCTGGAGGTGCTTGTCCAGGTTTGCTTTGTCGGAGCAAATACGATTGTATCATATAGCCTGGCTGTAAGTAATAGATTGTCTTGTGTGCTTGGGGTGGAAGCTGTCGTTTCTCAGGTAGGCCGTTCTGTCTATGGGTTTGTGGTATATTGATGTGAGTAGCCGGTGGTCTTTAATGTATATTGTTGTGTCCAGAAAGTGGATTTCACTCTCTGAATAGCTAAGTTTAAGGTTGATGGTCGGGTGAAAGTCATTGAAGTCATTATGGAATTGAAGTAGGGCCTCCTCACCTGTAATCCAGATGACAAGGATATCATCGATATAACGAAGGTAGATCATAGGTTTGCTGGTGCATGTTAAGTATGCTTCTTCCAGTTCTGCCTTAAAGAGATTTGCATATTGGGGTGCACATCTGGTCCCCATTGAAGTTCCCATTCGCTGTAGATATAGATCCTCTCCAAAGGTAAAATAGTTGTGGCTAAGGATGAATTGTATGAGCTGCGTTACTGGTTCTGTTGGGAGGTTTTGTTTTGCCAGGTGTACCCGACATGCTGCAACTCCATCCTTGTGGGGAATGTTGGTATACAGGGATTCCATATCCATGGTGGCTAAAATGGTACCCTCAGGTAGTTGGCCCAGGGCATTCAGTTTGTTAAGAAGGTCAGTGGTGTCCTGGATGTAGCTTGGAGTATCCCTGACAAGGGGTCTTAGGAGATTTTCCATCCAACCCGAGATGTTTTCTGTCAGTGTCCCAATGCCAGAAATGATGGGCCTCCCAGGGTTGCCATCTTTGTGTATCTTTGGGAGCATATAGAAGCAGCCTGGCCTGGGATCCTCTTGGATAAGCCCTTTTATCTGCTTCTGGACCTGGATTGGAAACTTCTTGATCATATTCTTTAGTTGTTTCATATAGGCCTCTGTGGGATAACAGTTTGACAGTTGCCTGTTTGCTTCCTGGTGTTCATTATGACTATTGTGTCCCCTTTGTCAGCCGGTTTTATTATATCCTGATTTTCAGAAGTAATAGCCTTCTCTTCCTGCAGGATTAGGTTATGGACCTGTTTCTTTTGTTTCTCCAGGATTTCTGATTTTACTTTGCTTCTGAAACAGTCAATATATTTATCCAGTGCTGCATTAGTTCCAGGGCGTGGGGTCCAGGTAGATTTTTTGGTAGGGTTCGCTGCTGTATGGAAGGTCTTTGTCATAAAAGTATTCCCTCAATCTTATTTTTCTGAAAAATCTATATAATTGCAGAGTTTGATATGGTCAGTATGTGCTGAGGGCCAGAAGGAGAGACCTTTGGAGAGAACTGACATTTCGTGTTTGAATTTTGTCATTTCTTATGTATGAGCCTTATTAGAACACATCAAGCCTGATAGGCCATGTAAAGTGGCCTTTAGCTTAATCATTGTAAACCCTGGGGACACAATGGCACAACTGTGGTCAGAGTAGGAAATTATTTTACTAAAGCTCAGACACATTATGCGTGTGTATTGCTTTTTTCTTATATATTTTATTTATATATACTTTTTTTTTTCTTTTTAATAAAAAAGGACACCCAAGTACAAATGCAGAAAAGAACCTGGCGTTTTGCAGCAATTATCCGCAAATACTTTTGCATCTTTTCAGCGAAATGTGAGACTTAGCTGGGTTGCACACCACCGTGTGCTAGCTGCCGGCAGTGAATGAACGGCATGGGCGACACATGCATGTCATCTGTGTGCTGCCCGTGCACTGGCAGTGCTTCCGTGACACCATTCAATGAATAGACAGAATGCAGAAGCGTGGCCACAAAATTGGACAGGAATAGGACCTGTTCCATATTTTGCGGCCCGGACTGTCGGCCTGCACACGGAACAGTGTAATTCACGGTCATGTGCATGGGCCCACAGAAATGAATGGGTGATTGTGCTATCCGGGAAAAACACAGATAGCACACTGACCTAGCACACGATCATCTGCAAGGGGCTTTAGGACCAGAGCTAAATGAGTACTGTATTGTTAAGAAAAGGTTTAAGGTTTGTTCAGAGAAAAAAATGTTCATATCTAAGTGTAGAACTTACTGCACATGGACTCAGGACACCAATATCTGATTGGTGCGAGTTTGACCACTAAGACCCCCCACAGATCCCACACCTACATTCAGTCTGGCTATGGTCAGGATAAATGCACAACAGGGGTAAAATACCCCCGGTCTCAGCAGTCCGATGTCCACTGCTCAAGTTATTTTCTGCATCTGTACTTGGGTGTACATTTTTATAAAAAAAAAAAAAAAATTACATAATTTACAGATTGTCTGAGCATTAATATAAAATAATGGTGAGAGGATAAATACTTTTTGTGGCATAACCACTTTAAGCTGAGACCCTACATTGTGGAAATGCATCTTTTCTGTTGCAGATTTGGCTGCATTTTTTTTTTTTTGAGCCAAAGCCAAGGATGGATGCAAAAGGAATAGGAAATATACAGGAAACTCTTAGGCTTGGTTCACATCTGTACTCCGCAGGGGGATTCCATTCCCCTCTCCGCATTTTTTGCCCTTTTTGGGCGGAAGCCACGTGGACCCCATTATAGTCTATGGGGTCCTCGGGTTTCATAAGGTAACCGCTTTTTTATGTGGATTAGGTTTCCATTTGGGGGAGACCCCAAGCGGACCCGCTAAACGGAAACCTGCGTGCCTTCTGCTGAATCCACTCCTGGCTTTGGCTCAAAAAACTGCAGCAAAATCTGCAACAAAAAAAGCTGCATTTCCTCAATGTGGGGCCTCAGCTTTAAGATGATTCCTTTGAAGAAACAAAAAAGAAATGAATGAAAAACCTTGCACAAGAATTTATTAATGAAGGTCCGGCTGGGACAACCCACCCATCCTATGAGTGATAGGTTCTTGGTGCTTTTGGCTTTGATTGATAAAAGGGTGAAATCTATAGCAGGCATTTTTGCAGCCCCACCCATCACACTTGTATGTACATCTGCTTGAAGTCCCATAAATGTGAATTGTCAGAAAACTCCAATTGGCTGGGCTATACTCTGCAAATTCATGGGTTGCTAACTTGCAGCATTCTACAATAGTAGTGCTGTGGTTGAGATTTGAACAAATTTCAGTCACATTACAACTGAAAACCACAGTATGTGAATTATTTCTGCAGATTTTACCAACAGATTTCAACCTTTGGCAAGTTTGCAGAGATTGTTTGGCCATGGCCTTATACTTCTTTTTCATGCAGTTAACTAGGCCAGAAAAATATTGTGTTGTACAAAGGAACCTTCGCACAGCTATTGGATTTTTTTTTTTTTTTTATAAAGCCATGCTGTGGAACTGCATGTACAACTGTCTATGAGGTAATATCTACGGATACTTCCTGCTTGCTCACTATTTATTGCATAGCTCAGGGGCACAGTTCTGTTGGAATAAGATAAGGAGAGGTGTGCACATGCTATATGCCAGAACTTCACAAAGTACGTGCCACAAATGAAAAGTTTTTGCATCTGGCTGGACGAAACAGACCCTAATGTGACTAAACGGAGTAGGTAAGCCTAGTTTGTTTTTTATTTTTTGGGGTTTTTTTTTACATAGAGACACTTATATTCCAAGTGTTAAATGTTTCATAACATGTATTCATGAGGATATTATATATAGTCAGTAGGGCAGATTTATTATGCCAGATACACCATTTTACTGGTGTACAAGGCATAAAACTCACAAATCTGTTCATATTGGGGTTTTGCACAAATAATTTGCAACTTTTTATGGCTTTGCGCTGCCCTCACCACTATTTCAGAGTTTTTATCATTTTTGCCAGAAATCTGGCATAAATGATAAAGGAAATCTTCAGCTCATAGCTGGCACAGATCTCTTTCCAAGTGCATGGTCCAGCAGAAGGTGCACCTCATCATATATGAGGCAGACGTTAGGCCGGCTCAGGGATTATGAAGACTGGCGTTAATAACACTAGTCTTTATCAATCTTCCCTAATAGATACAGTATATGCAATGACCATTGTATAAAAGGACCAGTCACCAATATTTCAGTTATTTTCATTGCGGTGCTTGGTACTGCAGGGCCTGATTTATTCATGATATGTAGGCTCCCCTTGCCCATACACTTCTGCTTGGCACCTTTCTCCCTATGGACAGTAATATCATAAACACCACTGCAGGGTTTTTACACCAGTGCTTTGAGCCAAGCAAAAATTGGTTCTTTTTGGCAACAAACATCCCAATGCCTGTAAGTAGACAGTAGCAGAATCTTTTGAAACAAAATCTGCCATGCATGAGTTCACTACTGATTTTGTCTTCAAAACTGTATGAAAAACTGCCACAAAAACCTTGGCAACAGTGAAAAACAGTTGTATATGCCTGGAAACATATGAATATATTGACAACTGTATGTTGCCATTCTCCTTATAAATATGGTGTGCCCCTCATACTATCGACACCGATAGGACAGCATTAGATTGTGCATTGACACTTCCTATGAAATTGTGATGCCAAGTTGTCAATTTATTAAAGGGGTTGTCCAGTTTCAGCAAATAAATGTTGTTTATATAATGAAAAGTTATACAATTTTCCAATATACTTTCTCTTTTGACTCCTCACTGTTTTCTAGATCTCTCCTTGGTGTCATTTATTGTTTACATCCAGTGGATAAAAATCAGTCCACGGTCATGTGATGTACAGTCCATGGTCAAGTGATGGACACACAGGAGCACAGCTTGTTACAATCACAGTAATCAGACATCTTCCTAGTAAAGAGCTGTGCTCCTGTGTGTCCATCACATGACCATGGACTGTAGATCACATGACCGTGGACTGATTTTTATCCACTGGAAGTAAGCAATGAATGACAGCAAGCCAAGAGGTAGAAAACAGTGAAGAGTTGATACAGAGGGGGTGGGTGTGTAGTCATGCAGCAACGAGGATGCACAAGTGCAGTGTTCCGTAAAATTCAACCTTTAGGAACAGGCTGTCTCCTTCATATTTTTAATGAGGGGCTCCAGAAGGGTCCGCATGAAGGGGTAATCCCCCAACCCGCTATGGAAGACATCTTTACATGTTTTGTCTACTGGGACCCGGACATATCCTCTCCTACTGGCACCCAAGATGGCCACCACCCTCTGGCTGTCTGCAGCTGTGGAGAGTCCTGGCGGCCCCTGTGCAGTATGTGAGACACAGCCTTCTTCCCTGACATTCCATTGCAGCCTCTCCATATCTTTGTTTCTTCCAACGGCGCTCTGAAACTTTGGACCAGCTTCTTCAGAACATGTGATCCTCCCTCCTTTAGTGCATGGTCGTGTGCACATGTAGTTCCATCCTCTTCTGATGGCTCCACCACCACTAATAAAACCAATCTCCACAACTGTCCAGGTAAGGGAGCCTGGATTTCTGTTGCAGTCTCTACTTCCTGCCCTCTCTGGCTCCCTTGTCCAGGGCAATACCACAGAGACTATCTCCATCTCCCCTGTCCAGACCTGCTATCTTTGCAGACACCCTAACTAGAAGTGACATGGTGAAATATACTAGATTTATTGTTGACAAGTGTAAGCAATGCACCAGGTTTTAATTTGAGCTGACAACTTTGACTGCCAGATTACATATTGTCCGTCTTGGGAATCAATGATGACCACAACCTCCTACAGGATACCTTCCGGATATATGTTTCACATATTCTGACACTCTGGTCGCAGCTAGACAACATAGAAAATTGTAATATATGGAATAATCTGCACATCATTGGCCTCCCTGAAACTGTTGCTTCCCCTGACCTCTCTGCTACATTGGCGACCATCTTCAACAACATTCAGAGATAGATAGTGCGCCCTTAAGACCCTGACCAGAACAAGCCAAGAGAAGTAATTTGCCAGAAACACTATTACAAAATATAATAAAAGATTCTTATGAAAACCAGAGAACATCTGGCCCCTTTAAGACGGTCACATGTTCCAGAGCCTGCCAGATTTCTCCTTGTGCACCATAATCCCATGAGTGGCTCTCCGCTCACTCACAAATATTCTCAAGGAACTTAACATCCCCTTCTGTTGGTGCTTCCTTTTGCCCTACAAGTCCGCCACAATGGTCAGTCCCTCACTCTACATACCACGGATGACTTTACAACCTTTCAGGGACATTTATATTGCCATCTATTCCCCTACCACAACAGCTTCAATCTAGAACCAGTTCCTTCAGGCCAGGATCCCCAGAAGAGAGACAAAGATGCACATCCGGTCTTCCTCAGCGACCCACAAGATGCCAATGGCGCTCCCAAAGTTCTCTGCCATATAAACTTGGGTCCCCTGCATCCCTAAGTCCAGCAGCATCTTCCAGACCCATGATTTGACATACAGAATTTGAAAGAGACTGTTGTAAAGGTTTGTGCTTGTATAATAATGTTTTTGTACAAGGGCCTTGTGACAATTAGATTAGCTTTATCTTATATTTGTGTTATATGTGGGTCACTTTTCCCCTGAAGTACCTTGAATAGGTCAGTTACTTAATTTGGTCCCTCTTTAATGCAGTTGTTAATCCTTCCCCAATAGCCCTTCCCCTTTTTATTCTTCCTGATACTAGAGATCCCCATAAGCAGAGCCACCTAGATATTCTGCCACTGGAAATTGTTAGTAGACTGTTTACAGTAGATTTTCTACTTTTTTTTTTTTTTTTTTGCGATTCTTTTTGTTAATGTGTATTTTCGTTTTCATTCTCTTAGTAGTAATGCACAAGCATCATTCTTCCGTTCACGTGTTTGCTGGCGGCAGGGGCTGGGACTTCCCTACTATGGCAACTCTCAACTTGGCCTCCTTCTTTAACACAATGGGGCTGAACACCCCGGAAAAGAGATCGAATATCACTTGCTTACTTCACAAAAAATAGGTACATATTGCTTCTTTACAGGAAACCCACCCTAGGGAAGGCCACCCATTAAGAATAAATATTTACCCCACTGACATTTAAATAACAAACCATCTTCTAAAAGTAAAGGGGTCTCTATTCTCATTCATGAATCCCTCCCACACCAAGTCCTGGGTTGCATTATTGATCCAGGCACGTGAATTAATACTATGGTTCTTCATATAGAGGACAGAACTTTCAATGTCATTGATGTCTACGTCTCAAATCAAGATTAGATCCAATTTCTGCTAGACCTAGTAGACATGGTCCTACCCATGGTGACAGGCACAGTCCTCTCCTGTCATGACCTGAATTTAACTCTAGACCTGACCATGGGTATCTCAACAGGGAGAGCTGCAGTCTCATTTACAGCTCCTTGACCCTTGGCACTTAGCTCACCCCACTGTTGGGAACTACATGTTTTATTCACCCCTATATGACTCCTATAGTCACATCGACTACATCCTGATGCAACAGGAGAAGACCTTGAACTTCATGCTGGGAGCGGGACTCTTAGCAGTATAGTTATCAAAGATAACTAGGATGCTAGGAGTCCCGCTCCCAGCATAAAGTTCAAGCTGGTAAATCTGGCTAACACATGAACCGAGTTTCACTGGTCAAACTCGGTCGTGTGCAGCTAGCCTGAAAGTATGCTTTGAAACATGAACAGGTGCTTGCCTTACCCCAGACACACGTGAAAGTGCTAGCTCTGGATCAGGCCCATAAGCGTGCACTCTTACCCCCTATATTTCATGATCTCCCATTAGTAAGCCAAGAATTGCAGTGGCCGCTAGAGTATGTCTATAAACATTCCATTCAGATCTGTTGTAGTAAATTCTATGAATTTAAGGGTTAAAAGTGGGCGAATGTTGACAATAGCATTGAAAAGCTCTGCAATCTCAGAACCGTATCTCCACAGTCCTCATCTACAGGACATCTACACACAACCCAAGCAATGTCAGATACTGCTTCATTTCCCTATTCAAAATTGATCGCAAAGCTTCTAGCCAATAGACTGAGCATATTCATCTTGACAAAGTGGCGTTTGTCATAGTGAGGGAGGCCAGCGACAACACTTTAAAAGCATTAGACATTATTCAATATGGCCAACACAAGCACATCCCCTTAAAGAGGACCTTTCACATCCTCAGGCACATGTGATTTTATATACTGCTAGAAAGCCGACAGTGCACTGAATTCAGCCCACTGTCGGCTTGCCCGTTATGTGCCCCGGGGCTGGAGATATCGGTGCCGTTAGTTTCGGCACCGATCTCTGCCCACTGTCAGAAGGGCGTTCCTGACAGTCTTGCTGAGCTGTGAGAAAGCCCCACCCCCGACACTACTCATTCATAGACTTGTACTGGGGGGAGGCATTCCTCACAACTCAGTGTCATTGCTGGGCGGTAAAGAGTGCCCCCTCTGACAGTACAGGACTATGGATGAGTACAGTCAGGGGGCGTTCCTCACAGCCCAGCTAGACTGTCAGGAACGCCCCTCTGACGATGGGCAGTAAACTAACGGCACCGATATCTCCACCCCCGGGGTACATAACGGGAAAGCCGAGAGTGCGCTGAATTCAGCACACTGTCGGCTTTCTAGCGGTATATAAAACCGCATGTGCAGGAGGACATGAAAGGTCCGCTTCAATTATTCTCTCCCTTTATGCTAAAAGACGTTTGATAGAGTAGCCTGGCCTGCCATCTATTATTCCTTTAAAGGGGTTGGCCACTTTCAGACCAATATGGATAGACAAATGTTATTGTTCTTATAATAAAAAGTTGTACAGTTTTCCACTATACTTTCTGTATCAATTCCTCACGGTTTTCTAGATCTCTGCTTGCTGTCATTCATTCTGTTACTTCTAGTGGATAAAATTCTGACCAAGTTCATGTGACATTCTATCCCTGGTCATGTGATGAGCACACAGTTCATTGATAGGCAGATGTTTGATTACTCTGCTTTAGCTAGAAGGAGTTGTACACCTGTGTGTTCATCACATGACCACGGACTGTATATCACATGATCATTTAACTTATTTTAAGGAAGGGATGGGGTGTCTGGGCAGCTAAGAGCTGTAAGTAGCTTGCTCCCCACAGAGATAGGCGAACTCATTCGGCACGAGCAGGCAGTGATATTATTACTCCGAGGGGACCCCAAAGGTTCGCTTATCTCTCTGGTATGGGAGTAGAGATAATACTTAAAGCTGCTAGCTTCCCGGGCTCCCTGCCCCTTTTTTTTTTTTTTTTTTTTACTCATAGGGTTATGTCTGCAGCCAAAGTAAAGAGGCGGCCGGGAGTCTGGACAGCTACAAGCTGTGCTACGTTCGTTCCCCGGCCCAGTACAAAGCAATGAACGCTTCCCACTGTAAAGATGGAAGTGATCATTGTGGACCCTGAATGAGCCCCTCCAGGCGCTCACCTACCCAGGTTTGCCGGGAGATGGCGCCGGCCTTGCATCCCATACTATCAAGCAGTGCTTATACTTAGGAAGGACTCTTTTCAGCATAGGAACATTTAGCGCCGGAACTTTTAAGACGCAGCTACTTTCCGTGGGCGGAACTAGTAGAGTGAGGGACCGGTGTTTTACAAGCCAGCGTGTAACGGGTAGAAGGGCTACGCCGGGGGCTAAGGACTCTACTTAGCCAGATTAGGGTGTGCGTGCGGCTCTGCTTGTGAGGCTGGATACACAAAGGCTGGCGCTCGTTCGTGCAGGGCATGTGAGCGCCATATTGTGGAGACTGCAAGTGCTTGGCGGAACTCTTGTAGACGTACTTTAGTGAGTTGTAAAGCCTCAGCTGATACATCCCTGTATGTTGTGTTGTTATTGCTGATGGTGTGTATGGCAGGTATAGCGGAGGAATTCTATAGAGGTTGCAATGCACGTTAGATATTGATCTTATTACCCCTTTGTTATTAGGAGGGGATCATGGCTACTGTGTGCTGATAATTGGGCTAGATCACTCTTATCTGTGTCATGTGTAGACAGATGTAAGCCAGCCTGTAGGATGCTCTTATTTCTGTCCATAGATGGTTATGAATATGTGAATTTATTGTACTACTAAGTTGCATACAAGTGGAGATGTATCTGACACGGAGAAAACCAGCCTTGTATCTGCGAGAGGACAGTAGGTGAGAACTACAATGGCCTCTCATGCTTTAACCAATTCAGATTACAGGTCTCCTACTCCCACACTGCCTTTGGCAGGACCTCTGCATTGTCGATATCCAGACAGTGCATTCCTATAGGTAAAGCTGTGATCTTCTACTGCAGAGAACAATGCACATTTATCATCAGCATATAACTTATAAAATGTTTTGTCTGCCATTAAAAAACAAACAGAAGTACTGGCTCCATAGTGGTCTTCTCAACCATTGACTTATGTTGGGTTTCTTTTATTGACTTTTAACTATTCCTGCCACATCATAACAAAGACCAAATAGAAAAGAATGCAAGGCTGAACAGAGCGTAAAACAGGATGAGTCCTTGCCTGTGTACCCCATTGTCATATTAAAGGGACGATTCTCTTCTTTTATATGACTCTAAGGTTGCAGTGCTATGTTATTTCCAGAGATATAACTGTTTGAAAACACAGTCGGGGTTAGGACATTTATATGCAGATGATAATATATTAATAAGTAGAAAACAATGCTATTCACAGCACTGTTGTGAAAATAAGTGCCAAACCCCTTTAAATAAAGGCTAGAAGAAACAAATGGCCTATATTTATGTATACATCTGTGTCTTTTTTCATGAGATAGTGGATTGGGAATTTTTCTAAGTAGGATTTTTGCACCCAGGTGAATATGTATATATAGCTGGAAATCTGATATGTATTTCAGTTTTTGTTTCCTGGCCCAACCCCAGTCAGGAGACCTAGACTGGGCAAAGTGATTTTTGCTGCTAGGAGATCATGCCGCCTCGTGGTTCTACAGTTCCATACTATACATAGTTCTGGACAGTGAAGCTGCAGGGAGGCAGGGACTCGCAGCATCCTATTTTACTATGATGTAAGGAGTGGCAGTCTCTGGTACACATTCATTCCAGGGAATGTGGGCAATATATAGTCTGGATTTTCTGGACCACATCTGTCCATTCCAACACTATGTATATCATTGTGTTTTGATTAGGGCTGGGCAATTAATTGTAAAATAACTGAAATCAGCTAAATATATGGCCGTGAACTTGATTATTTCAATTATTGTGCATCTTATCACATACTGACCTTGACTAAAGGATATATGACAAACTGTAAGATATTCAGTCAGGATTGTTGATGTGTGAATAACCAAATCCAAATTTCACTGGCATAGTGTGGTATATAAATAGGGGGCGTGGCATGCAAAAACTGGAGTGTCCTAAAATAATCGTAATTGAGGTAAAATATTCAATTAATTGTGATTTTGATTAGGGTCATCGCTCAGCCCTAGTTTTGTTGCATTTTAATGAAAACTAAAATGTGCAAACCTTTTTGTACTGGAAATTTCATTCTGTAGTTATTTGAGAGCTGCAATAAATATTTACATGAACATATTAATGTGGCAGGTTTTTACAGATCTACCTACTACACTGTTATCCCTCAAAGGGTTTTTTGAACTGGCATCTGAAATCTGGACCCTCCAGCTGTTTGGTAAGCTATACAGGGGACACTGCTAGAAGCAGAAGACACCATGTTCTGTGTAGCTGCCATATATCAGTACTGCAGATCTGCTCCTATTCAAGTGAATAGCTACATCTGCACAACTACTACATACAGCGAAGAGTGGCTTACCTATATAGCTTCTGACACCTGGAGAGAATTGGAACAGCTGATCATTGCACTTACTAGAACTGTCATGAGTTATAGTAAATCTGTCAGGCAGTCCATGCCCACTTTTTCTCAAAAGTGGCAAGCACAATGTGTCATCAGTATTAGGTGGGGGTCTGACTTTCAATATTCCTGACAATTACTTGAATTTGACAGTGTTTCAATACATCGTAAATCCACTACAAAATGTATGGCATTTATAAGTATGAGCCAACCTAATCTTAACCCTGCTGTTCTGTTCGGTTCTACTATACACATATAATGTTCCGGTCATTTTTGACCGGGCCTATTAAAGTCTGGATTTTTAACTAATTTAAGTGTTTTATTTGAATTTCTTTTGCATTATTATACTGTATGTGAACATGGTTGTTCATAAACAAATGAAAAATGAAATCAAAAACTTAATTTTTATTTTTTTTGTGTCAAAAAATGTTACATCGCCTTATTGCATTATTCATGCATATTGCACATTTGCACACAAAAAAAAAAAAAAATCTTTATAAAACTGTAAACTATAACTAATAACATCAAACTGTATGTAAATATATTTTAAAAAAACAAAAAATAAAGTCTAGTTTTTTCTATATAAAACTACTGTTGTATCCTCAGTAAAATAAAACGTAGAACTATAAATGTCTCTTACTGAGGATACCTTGCGGCAGTTCTGGCTTATTTTTTCTAACAGTACCCAGCATGGTCATTTTTCTTTTCAGCAACATCTGCCCCAGTTGGTGTGATGTGAAAAAATTGTCACATGTAACATTTCGTCCTTTGAGTCCATGTGTCAAAACCAAAAGTACTCGCATACCTTGATTTTTTTCAGCTCTTTCTCCAGGGTTTTTTCCTATGTATACCTGAGCGTTTACAGCGTATGAGCTTTTGCTGTCGCAAAAACTGAACTATATAGACCAAAATGAGATTATAACTCCTTTATTTTTTTTAAAAAATGGCTGGAGATTAGTATAAAAGGCTATCGGTCATTTTTGACCGAACAGTACAAGTGTAAAAAAAGACGTGGAGCAAAAAGTAAACAAAAAATAAATAAATAAACTGCTATTAGTAAGAACCCCTCAAATGATGAAAAGTCAATGAACCACAAGTTTCAGAACCGCATAATGAATATTTTAAAAAATATCAAATTTCAAATTAGGTCATTTTTGACCGAACACAACAGCAGGGTTAAACATCTTTAATGGGGCTGCAGTACCTTTGAACAGATCAGCAGCAAGAGTGCTAAAGGTCAGACCATGGCCTAGGGATCAGGGTTGTCAAAACCCTGGCCAAACCACCGACTCAAACGCCTCTGCATTTCCACAGGCCTGCTTTAACTTATTGATTTCTTCTCTATGTAATTCATTTTGAGCAGAGAACCCTTGTAATTTGTATTTGCATAAACGGGAATTGACTCTCTGACAGCTAAATAAGCTGTCATATAGCCCATTTTTATCTGTTTGTGTTCCTGGCTTACTCTCACTTTGAACCAAAGCCAGTTCCAATTTTATAATTGAAAAGCTGCACATCTATCCCCACATCATGGCTCAGCTTGCCTTTTGAGATATTCATGAACATTTCTTTTTTGTATTCTAGGTCAGGACTTTTTCTTGGGATTCTGCCCAGAAAATGCAGTATCTTTAAGTTATTCCTCACCTGCTTGCTGCTTGGTTTTCTTTCTATGCTCTGGCTGCAACTGAGCTGTACAGGAGATGTAAGGAAGAAAGAAGATACACCTCCCAAGCAATCCTGTCCCCCTGTTCCTAGAATAGTGAATGAGGATCCTTCATGGGGTCCACATCGTCTTGCTCTGCTTATTCCTTTTCGGGAACGATTTGAGGAACTTATAAGTTTTGTACCCCATATGCACCAGTACCTTTCTGAGAAGAAGATCCGGCACCATATATTTGTTATAAACCAGTTGGATCATTACAGGTTTGTGTGTCTGTTTTGTTTTAATATTGGCGCTGTTTACTTTGGTATGATTCTTAGTAGAT
Organism: Leptodactylus fallax; assembly: GCA_947044405.1. Classification (NCBI taxonomy): domain Eukaryota; kingdom Metazoa; phylum Chordata; class Amphibia; order Anura; family Leptodactylidae; genus Leptodactylus; species Leptodactylus fallax. The sequence continues at coordinate 2,455,164 of CAMRHE010000094.1, forward strand.
CACTTCCTTTCTACTTCCTTTTTTATGGCATATATAGGGATGTAGAAAATAATTTATTTGGTTATGGTTGGTGACATGTATAACATCTAAATGGCAATCTAATGATATACTGAAAGTTCTCCACCTACTTGAAAAAAAAAATCATGACAGGATATCAGGCTTATTAAATATGTACTTGTATATATTTTATTTGCTTTTACTACTCACACAGTACACAGTTTTATTATAGTTTCCTAAAAACTGAATAAAATGTGATTAAAAAGTTGCATTTACTCCCCACTCCCCCATAGGGTGCCAATAAAAACTGAAGCTCATTCCACAAAAAAATATGTCCTTATGCATTTTGATCATATGAAATATTTAAAACGTTATTACTCCCTGAATATGGCAATGCAAAAACAAATTGTAAGTGTTTAGTGCCAGGACTGCAATCTCCTGCAACGCCATAGAAGTGAATGGAGAATTGGTCAGGCTTTAGGGGGGACTTTCAGTCCTCTGTTCGCATGCATTTGTTTATGGTTTATGTTGGCAAACTTGCCTACAATTCTACTCCACTTTTATCTGAGTTTCACTGTTTGTCTCCTACATTTGTTTTTTTCTTAAGTAATAATCTTTTAGTCCAAAAGAAGCTTAAAAAGTCAGAAATTGCATAAATATCTGTACAGATTTGATGAAGACACAGGCTGTATTCACCACAAGACTAGTTTGAAATCTGTGATATTTATTGACTGCTCTCTTGCTTGTTCCCTTATCCATTTTTCTTAGTTAAGAACAGTAACAGAAACGTCTGCAAAAATGTGACATTGAAAAGATTCTTGAAAAGCTGCATATTTGTAGATAATCCAAATAGCTTTCTCTGTGTTTTTTTGTTGTTGTGGAGATTGTGGGAACTCAGCTGCTGCCAAAATATATATTTTTTTATTTTTTTCTTATTAATCTGACACTTTTTTTTTCAGATTTAACAGGGCTTCTTTGATAAATGTGGGATTCTTGGAGAGTGGGAATGATACAGACTATATCGCGATGCATGATGTTGACCTGCTACCTCTTAACCTGAATCTGGACTATGGATACCCAGAAAAGGGTCCCTTTCACGTGGCATCTCCAGAGCTACACCCCTTATATCATTACAAGACCTATGTTGGGGGGATTTTACTACTTACCAAACAACATTATGAACTGGTCAGTGTTTAATGTTCTCATATGAGTAGGCTGATTGAAACATGTACATTTATTTATGGTCAGATACTGTATTAACTGAGCTACTAGGGTTATTATGACGTGTCAAGTTCCAATTTTTTTTAGGGTTCGGATTATTATGGAAACAAAATACATAGCTCAGATAAAGGCATTTACATAGTTAATTGGTATCTATTACCACCAAAACCCAATTTTAAGCCACTTATGTGCCGTGGTAGGGTCAGTTAGTAATATAGTCCGCATACTTTTCTTGTTTTTCTGTCTTGGGGGTTAAAAGAATGAGTCTGAAAGGGTTCTTTGGGGTGCAAAATTTAGGACCTGTCCTTAGGATAGGCCATCAGTATCAGATTTGTGTGGGGTCTCTTGGCACTCTTGCCAGTCAGCTGGCTAAAGGCAACCTCTAATTTTTTTTATTTTTTAAAACCAAGGAAAGCTGTGTATATTTTGCAGTATCGGGTAATCTTTTTAGGATATGTCCACATGGGACTGATACATGCCTGTCCTTACATAAGTTTTTAAAATTCTGAAAAACCACTTGAGGAAATCTCATCCATATGTTATGGAAAAAAAAATCTGCACAGAATATGTGAGGAAGGTGACCTGTGATGCGGAATCTATATACACAGCATGCCATTTATATTCTGCATATTTTTACAGTTGATATTATCTTTTGCGAAACACAAAGTGAAATTTTCATTATTCTCCAACAAAAAAAAAAAAAAAGCAACATATCAGACGTATGTGGGCTTCCCGTTAATGGGGTTTCCAAGAGGTAAATATTAATGACTTAATATGCTTAGTATGCTTAAGAAAAATCATTACTGCACTGTGCACCCAGATGCTGCAGGCTCTTCAAACAACTGATCAATGGGGGTCCAGGGTAGGTGACCAGCGTTGCAGTCCTGGAGAACCCCATTAAATTGCCAAGCATTACACTGCAGTAATGCAACCTCACAATGTATGCAGTCTAAAAAAAAATTAAAAACATGTTTATTCTCTTATGTACTTTATTATTTTCAACCTTATAATCGTTAAGCTTGGTAGCCTATGAGTATCCTAGTTCTTTTGGAAATTGGTAGCAGTTTCCTATGTAAAAAGAAAAAACAAACCTTACATTATAAATGTCAACATCTTTATCCTCTATAACTCTATCTATTTCTGGCTCAGTTTTTTTTTTTATCCTCAATAGCCATATCTATTTCTGTCTTCTATATCTGTCTGTCTCTGTCTGTGTGTGTGTATGTAAAGAGCTCCTAAAGTCTCTACTATGGAGATGTCTTTGAGACCTGTGGGGTACATTGTTAGAATTGAGATATCATTGTCCTGGGTAGTAATGTTAGAGGTTTCCTGGTTTATGAGCAGGGTAATGAAGTTAGACTATTGAACTACAGAACTTGATGATGCAAGAAATGTATTAAGGACAGTAATACATGCCTCGACTGTTCCCTCTTCAGGTAGTTAGACCATAAAATAATTATAAGTTACACAACGCTCTTCTATTCACTTTTATTGTCCTCTTTAACTTGTTCTCATTGTATTCTTCTAACTTATAAAATAATTTGTCACGTAATGTGACAGCTATTAAAAAATTGAAATGATACCTTGTTGTCCTGTAAATGAAAGTCAGTTCCACTGTAAGGGTGAATTCACACAAAAGTCTGAATAGGGTTTTGTAGAGCTCTATACACATGCCGCCAAAACCGTCCCAGTCACATAAATTGTTCAAATTTTCAGTTGCATCAATTTCTGCAATTGATCTGCCACGTGTGAATATACCTTTCAAATTATAGTTTTCACAGAGGGACAGAAAATATTGGTTATGACACTAATGCCATAGGCAGTGTCGACCTCCTGAACACTGTTGGCATGGTCAGGCAGTGTATGTATGCTGAATGGGATAGGGGAGAAAGCTGCTTCCTGGCACCCCTGGAAATTCCTCAATGACAAGCTTTTGTAACATGCTTCTCTCACACAAGCGACTCAAAGCGTTGTGGAGTAAGGGAGTTAGTGGCTGCCATGTAGGCACTCCTCCCCAACCCCCACAAGGGTCAGTTGGTTTTACAGGACCTGACACCCCTGGAAATGGCTTAATTCCTCAAGAACAAAAGGACTGGGCAATTGAATTCTATCTGACCAATTCTTATTTCCACTGATATCTGCCATCTGGAACAGCTAGGAGGCTCACATACACTTTAGATAGATGACAGGTTTGGCTGACAGTTATCTAATATGTATGGGCTGCTTAAGACGCAAAAGCAAATTCACAGTCAGTCTTATTCACACGACCATGTCTCCAAAGTGAAATTTGGTCCGCGTCTTCTGGATTTACCAGGCTACACAGTACACAGGGAGATGGAGACATTTTTAATGCTAGAAGTCCCTGCGAAATGCTGTCCTGTTGTAATGGTCGTGTGAATAATGGCTAACAGTGGGTAACAACCTTCTATTTCGAATTACTCAGAATTTCTTTTATTCACCCCACAATTTCATTTAATACTTCTTTATTGTTAACTTCACCACAGTTGCAGAAGAAACCTATTTCAGTGGCGGTGCTGTCACTGAGTGGCAGCCTTCCTGTGTGCATACACAAATTGGACCGCCATGTGGATTCCTACACACAGAAAGAGGAGAAATTAATGTTAATGGATAACAAGTTATAGCCCCCCCCCCCCAAAAAAAAAAAAAAATAGAAAAAAAATTAAATAAATGATAAATATCATTTGTGCCCAGCTCCTCCTGCACTATGCCAAGTTGGCTGTAGATTAGACTGCTTGTTCAGTATTTTGTTCCCCTAGGACAGGGGTAGGCAACTTTTTTTGTTCGGCATGCCGATTTTGATTAAAAAAATCAAAGTTGAGGTACTCGGAGTGCCGGTCAATAATTGTAAGTCTGACGACCCATGCACACGGTATTATGTCACATATCGGCCCCTGCACACGGTATTATGGTGATAATACTAGTGATAATTGCTATTACTATTATTTTAGCGTGTAACAGATATCACTAGAGAGGCGGGCGGCGTATTTTACTCTATAAAGATCAGGTATGGACAGGACAGAGACTGAAAAAATGTAAACTTTATTGGTGACTTTGTGCATGTGTTGTGTAAGTGTTTGGTGCGACACTTCTGGCGCTGCGACCTGGACGATGGTAAATGTCTGGGTCACAGCGCCAATAACTTCCTGGTTATGTGATTAGGCTCAGAGGGGTGTTACATTATCCCTCTATGTGACTATCAGAGAGCAAAAGTACAGTATGCTCTCTGATTGATAGGAGAGGGGATAAGGATGGAAGTCTCTGCTACCCCCCCTGGGGTCATCTACAGCTTATGCACAGACAATGAGGAGTTATCATTGTCTCTGCAGCTCCTCCTCCCCCTCCTTCCTTAGCGCTAAGATGCTGCCTGACACAGGAGGGGGGGGACACTTAGAGCCCAATTTCTAAGGATCTATTAGGGCCACAAAGATGCAACTGGATTCATTTTAAAGATGAGAATCTCATCTTTAAAACGATACCAAAATCTCCATGATTGACCTTACACATTCAGAGTGATTCACTGTTAAAACAATGTCGGGAATTGAGATCTGCATTGGGATTTCAATGCAGAACATCGTTTTCACTAGCCAATAGCTCAGGATGTTTAAGGACGATCATGGTGATCTTGGTATCATTTTAAAGAGGAGATTCTCATCTTTAAAATGAATCCAAGTGTTTCTTTATAGCTTTAACCAATCCTGAGCAATTCGCTCAGGTACAGTAGTGAAGCCGGCAATTACCGGCTTCACTACTGTACATAGACTGTGCAGAAGCCGGGTGATGCCGCATCCATCTTCACCCAGCGCAAATGAAATTTTAAGGAAGCCGGATGGAAAAACGCTGCAGGTAACGTTTTTCCATCCGGCTGAGGCACAAATACAGCGCCAGAACTGATGCCTCTTGTGCCAGAACCGATCCCATAAAAAACTATGGGATCCGTCCTGGCATCAGTTTCCCTCCAGCTTGTGTGCACCATGCCGGAGGGAAACAGATATCTGTGCCGGACATATGTGAACACACTGCTGCCGTGCCAGGGAAATAAGCCTCGCGTGCCACGGGTTGCCGACCCCTGCCCTAGGAGATAAGCTGCCTAAGAGGAGTCTGGCAGGAGCTTACTCTCTTCTCTATATTGAGAACACACGAATGCTTAGCCAAACTAAGGATGCATGTGTGTGTAGAGTTAGCAAATTCAGCTGTCAACTATTCTTCCTATTAGTTGTGCAAGTTGAAAGGCTAAGCCTCTAGCACAGATTTATATACCTTGGAAATATGTCGTATGACAACACTTGAAAACAGAGCGATTGATACAGGTTTTTATTTGACATTATTTATCTTCAATCATACAGTGTAATGGAATGTCAAATCGCTTTTGGGGATGGGGTCGTGAAGATGATGAGTTTTACCGAAGGATCAAAGGAGCCGGATTGCAGGTAAGAGAATATTTTCCTTTTTGTTTAAATTGGAATTTGCATGTATTTATTGTTTTTATATACAATTATCTGTGCAATTACTGCCCTATTTAAGATAGGGTGTAATATATGGTACAAAATAAAGTGCCCAAAGTAGATGAATTTCAGCATTATATGCCAACCATCTATGTAATGCATGGACGTGACATGTCTACCAGAGCAGGAGCTGCTCTTACAATTAGTTCCCCTGGCACATAGACAGTGCCCTATCAAGGGGACTTTCTTCTATGACTTTTCTGTGTCATGTGGACAGTAGTGTTTCTTGTCACACAACCCCTTAATGGTTTCTTGGTACTTACAAATACTATAATAAATCTAAACTGGACAAACAATAAATTATAATGTACTTGCCTTATTGATCTGTGCTGTTCTGGGGCTGCCCATCCCTGCCGGTCATCACATTACATAATCACAGTAGTTCCGTCCATGTTAATGTCTTGCCATGCAGGGTGATCGACCTCTGCAATAACATGATCATTTAATGGTGGCAGACCACAGATTGGGAAGTGGCAAAGATTGGCAGCACCGGGGTAGCACAGAATCCATAAGAAATGTATATTGGAGTGCAGTGGGGCTTCTTATCTGTATGTACTGACTAGTATATATGCATGTATATAAATGTGGTGTATTTGCATATATAATTAACCAGAATCTCCTATAATGTTAAAGTATACTATACATTAAAAAGTATTGGGTCCATTAAGCACATTATTCTGCATGGTTATTATTATATTGCTGCCTGTTTTAGGGAGCATTTCCAGAAATAAAATGGTTAGGGAGTTGCTAGTTGTTCCATGTGAGGAACACATTAACCTTTCAGCACCTCAGGTTTTTTTTATGTAGGATTAGGATTCTGCAACATGTAATTAAACAGTATATTCAAGGTTTTTATTTTCTTAGAATTGCATGACATCCCAACAATTAATACAGTTTGTCGCCATTATAAAAATGTGTCTCCTCCATATAATGCTAGACCTGTTTTATATTGTGAGCAAATTATAACTTATATTTGGCAAATTACTGTTTTCCTGAACCCTGTCAGAGACATTTGGTGATTTATGTTGAGTTTATTGCACATTTTGGTATTTACTGATTACCTTGGCCACTAATGCTTTTTCTTTTCTATTGAATTTATTTATACTGACATTTCTGTGGCCTTTGATATATTTTTTTTGGTCTTTTGCCTTTATTATTCGGTTAATAATGATGTCTGTATTGTCTTTATTACAGCTCCATCGACCCACAGGGATCAGCACAGGATACCAAACCTTCCGCCATCTTCATGACCCTGCATGGAGGAAGCGCGATCAGAAAAGGATTGCAGCTCAGAAGCAGGTATAGATTACTTGGGTTCATGTACTGGACCTGTATACTTCTATGTCGCTGCTTTCTGCATTTTTTTACCTACAATGAAATAGCCATTGTGTTTGAGCTCTGAAGTGATGGTTTGATATAAGCTAGATTGCAAAGCCTAAATGTCATTTTAAGTTATTGTCCACACATTTTATTTTCCTTTTTCTGTGTATTCTAGGAGCAGTTCAAAGTGGATCGTGAAGGGGGACTGCACAATGTTCAATATCGTGTTGATTCTCGTACAGAAGTGACCATTGGCGGTGCCCCGTGTACTGTGCTGAATATACTGCTGGAATGTGACTTGAATGAGACTCCTTGGTGTGCTTTTAACTGAACTTTTAAGTGTTGTTTTTTTTGTTTTTTTTTTTAATATTCTTTTGAAACAGAGGAAACAAACTGTACACTTGGAGAACGTACGACATAGTTAGCAATGAACTGTAAGAAATTTTATATATTGTAATAAAATTATGACCAACCTGATTTCATGTTATTTTGTGTGATTATGTACTGTGATGCCAAAAGTCCTTGTCACAAATGCCTTGAACGTGATGGATTATGGAAATAGTTTAAAGTAAAGTCCCTGCCAGAGGAGTAACTTGAAGCTGCTGGGCCCCAATGCAAAATCTGTTATGAAGCCTCCCTATCTACCTTGTGTATTTAGAGTAGTGGTATATTTTATATCACATAGGGACTGATGTGGCCCTTTCAGGGTCCAGGGCCTTGTAGCAACAGGTCAAGTGACACGAGGTGACCATCTTTGTTTACATTTCTTCCTAAAATATTGTGTAGATCCAGATGATATTTCCTCTGTGCCGTTCCCACTTGCAACCTTTAATGCATACACACAGAAATAAGCAATGAAATTGGAAACTTCTAACGCATTTCAGAAAAGTCATGATATGCAAGCAGAGTATATTATATATACTAAAAGTAAGAACAGTGATTGTGTAATGAAAGGCGAAAGTTGTCCAAGTTTCCAGTAGAGGTGTATGTGTGAGCAGATTGGCAGCACAAGAATGGTCTGAAATTGGTAAGTTAACTGTTCAGGAATATTCATTATTTTATAATTTTGTGCCTGCAATAGACACACTTACCTGTCAATACTACTGGGAATAGAGACCCAGGCTTTTTAGCGCAAAAAAATTGAATTTTTGTCAACCAGTAGTTGTCTGTTTTGTAATGGAGAATGCACAGTGTGTCACTTACGAAATTTTTGTGGTGAACAAGATTGTATGTAGTCATAAATATAGATTAGCTGTAACCTACTAATATCTAGAGTTTATCATGATAAATAGTCATTTAATATGGTATGGCTAACCAGAATTGTAGAAGAAAATAAAGTACTTGACCACTGGCATTCTTACCAGTCATTACTGTGTTGGTGTGTGTCCATTGCAGCTTCTTTAAAGGGAACCTGTCAGGTCGATTTGGGACACTAAACCAACCACAGGTCCTTTATAGACCTGGGCTTTAGTGTCCCAAATCGCCCTGTTTTAAATCCATCTGTTCCCCCAATTAAATTTGGGACACTTCATTCCCAGTCTATAAGGACCTGTGACAGATTCCCTTTAAAGATAATCTGTCAGCTTTCCTGCCATGTTTGTTATAGTGTATACTTGCATTTCCCATAAATACCGTATTTTTGGACTATAAGACGCACCAGACCATAAGATGCACCTAGGTTTTAGAGGAGGAAAATAGGAAAAAAAAAGTTTTGAAGCAAAAAATAGTAAAATATTTAATATATGGGAGTTGTAGTTTTGCAACAACTGCAAGGCCACATTGACAGGTGGCCCTGCCGCTGTACAGGGAGGCATAGGGCATCTTTTTTTGCAGAGCCAGATGTTCTTTTTAGTTATACCATTTTGGGGAATGTCTATTGCTTAGATCACTTTTTATTCAAATCAACGGTGAAATAGTGGAAAAAAAAAGGCAGTTCGGCACTTTTGATTTTTTTTTTTTTTTTTTAACATTATTTATTTATTTATTTACTATTTTATTAGTCCTCCATCATTTGATTGCAAGTCCCATAGACTGCAATACAATTGTATTGCAGTCTATGGGAGATTCTGTACATTACTATTGTGGCTGGTCATAGACCGATCATAGACCAGCCTCAATAGTAATATTCCTATGACAGGCCTGGGAGCCTTCATAAGGCTCCCGGTTGTCACAGGAACAGGTCGGCTCCTGCGATCTCGCTGCGCGGGAGCCGGCCTCGGGGGGCTTTTTTTTTTTTTTTTTACTTTAGGAGGGGGGCTTTAAAGCAGTAATGCCCGCGATCAGACTAGACTGGAGTCTGATTGCGGGCATTAGCTCAGAGTCTGCGCTGTACTTTACAGCGTGAGACCTGGTAACTATGGCGACCACTCTGCAGCAGAGCGGCTGCCATCATCTTTACAGACCCGGCATCCGCCGTAATAGCACGGCAGATGCCGAGATGGGTTCACTGACATCCGCTCCTCCGATCCCAGGGCCCACACATCGCCCCCACTCCTGCCGCTGGAGGAAGCCCCACTGCAGGAAGCCGACGGTGGCAGGAGTGAGGTGATGCTGCGACCACGCTCCTCCGACCCCCCCCCCCCCCCGTTCCCCCAACACCCACTTTCGGACCATAAGACACACACCCCATTTTCCCCCCAAATTTGGGGGAAAAAAAAGTGCATCTTATAGTCCGAAAAATACAGTAATCATTTTGGAGCATATTTTCTGAAATTCTGCAATTCAGTTCGTTATTCCTCCTAGAAATGTATGAATAAATTGATAACTGGGTACTACCATTTCTCTTGCCTATAGGAGTATGCCTATAGTCTAAGACTATTTGCACTTTTTTGATTTTGTAAGTATGCGTGTTAATGCTCTTCAAATTGTAACTTTATTCATTTTGTCTTTAGGAGAAAGAACAGAAGTATGACACACCATAGTGTTGTTAGATATTTTAGAATTACACACGTGGACAAAATTGTTGGTACCCCTCGTTTAATGAAAGAAAAACCCACAATGGTCACAGAAATAACTTGAATCTGACAAGTAATAATATATAAAGCTACATGTTGACAAGCCACAAAGCTTCTGGCAATGCACATCAGCTCTATGTTCACAGACAGAAAAATGAAGCATATTTTGAAAAGAGCACTGTCCCTACTGTGAAACATGGAGCAGGCTCTGTTATGTTCTGGGGCTGCTTTGCTGCATTTGGCACAGGGTGTCTTTAATCTGTGCAGGGTACAATGAAATCTCAAGACTATCAAGGGATTCTAGAGAGAAATGTGCTGCTCAGTGTCAGAAAGCTTGGTCTCAGTCACAGGTCATGGGTCTTGCAACAGGATAATGACCCAAAAGACACAGCTAAAAACACCCAAGAATGGCTAAGAGGAAAACATTGGACTATTCTGAAGTGGCCTTCTACAGTGCTGGCCAAAAGTATTGGCACCCCTGTAATTCTGTCAGATAATACTCAATTTCTTCCAGAAAATGATTGCAATCACAAATGCTTTGGTAATAATATCTTCATTTAATTTGTTGTCAATGGAAAACCACAAAAAGAATTGTCAAAAAGCCAAATTGGATATAATTCCACACCAAACATAAAAAAGGGGGTGGACAAAAGTATTGGCACCCTTTGAAAAATCAGGTGATGCTTCTCTAATTTGTGTAATTAACAGCACCTGTTACTTACCCGTGGCACATAACAGGTGGTGGCAATAACTAAATCACACTTGCAGCCAGTTGAAATGGATTAAAGTTGACTCAACCTCTGTCCTGTGTCCTTGTGTGTACCACATTGAGCATGGAGAAAAGAAAGAAGACCAAAGAACTGTCTGAGGACTTGAGAAGCAAAATTGTGAGGAAGCATGAGCAATCTCAAGGCTACAAGTCCATCTCCAAAGACCTGAATGTTCCTGTGTCTACCGTGCGCAGTGTCATCAAGAAGTTTAAAGCCCATGGCACTGTGGCTAACCTCCCTAGATGTGGACGGAAAAGAAAAATTGACGAGAGATTTCAACGAAAGATTGTGCGGATGGTGGCTAAAGAACCTCGACTAACATCCAAACAAGTTCTAGCTGCCCTGCAGTCCGAGGGTAGAACAGTGTTCTACCCGTACTATCCGTCGGCGTCTGAATGAAAAGGGACTCTATGGTAGGATACCCAGGAAGACCCCACTTCTGACCCATAGACATAAAAAAGCCAGGCTGGAGTTTGCCAAAACTTACCTGAGAAAGCCAAAAACTTTTTGGAAGAATGTTCTCTGGTCAGATGAGACAAAAGTAGAGCTTTTTGGGAAAAGGCATCAACATAGAGTTTACAGGAAAAAAAGAGAGGCCTTCAAAGAAAAGAACACGGTCCCTACAGTCAAACATGGCGGAGGTTCCCTGATGTTTTGGGGTTGCTTTGCTGCCTCTGGCACTGGACTGCTTGACCGTGTGCATGGCATTATGAAGTCTGAAGACTACCAACAAATTTTGCAGCATAATGTAGGGCCCAGTGTGAGAAAGCTGGGTCTCCCTCAGAGGTCATGGGTCTTCCAGCAGGACAATGACCCAAAACACACTTCAAAAAGCACTAGAAAATGGTTTGAGAGAAAGCACTGGAGACTTCTAAAGTGGCCAGCAATGAGTCCAGACCTGAATCCCAAAGAACACCTGTGGAGAGATCTCAAAATGGCAGTTTGGAGAAGGCACCCTTCAAATCTCAGGGACCTGGAGAAATTTGCCAAAGAAGAATGGTCTAAAATTCCAGCAGAGCATTGTAAGAAACTCATTGATGGTTACCGGAAGCGGTTGTTCGCAGTTATTTTGTCTAAAGGTTGTGCTACCAAGTATTAGGCTGAGGGTGCCAATACTTTTGTTCGGCCCATTTTTGGAGATTTGTGTAAAATGATCAATGATTTGACTTTTTTTTCATTCTCTTTTGTGTTTTTTCATTGCAAGCAAAATAAATGAAGATCTTATTACCAAAGCATTTGTGATTGCAATCATTTTCTGGAAGAAATTGAGTATTATCTGACAGAATTGCACGGGTGCCAATACTTTTGGCCAGCACTGTATGAGCCCTGACCTAAATCCTATTGAGCATCTTTGGAAGGAGCTGAAACATGCCGTGTGGAAAAGGCACCCTTCAAACCCGAGACAACTGGAGCAATTTGCTCATGAGTGGGCCAAAATGCCTGTTGAGAGGTGCAGAAGTCTCATTGACAGTTACAGGAATCGTTTGATTGCAGTGATTGCCTCAAAAGGTTGTGCAAAAAAATATTAAGTTAAGGGAACCATCATTTCTGTTCAAGCCTGTTTCATGTGTTTTCTTTTTTTAAAAATTCTGTTGAAGCATGGTTGAAAAGCAATGTCTGATATTTCATTTGTTCATTTTCATAGAATTTTTATATATTACTTTTGTCAGATTTAAGTTATTTCTGTGACCATTGTGGGTTTTTCTTTCATTAAACGAGGGGTACCAACAATTTTGTCCACGTGTATATGTCATGAAAAATACAAATTTACTAAAATTGCCATGTCAAGAAGTGGTGACAGGTCCATTCAAAGTGATGCTCTTTGACCTTTATCTTATGAGTTTGGCTAGCTTTGTTGTGCTATCATTACCTCTAAGGATATTTGTTTTGAGGGCTTTACAGAAACTGATGTTGTTGTGCTATCTGTTTTTTGGTTTGTTTTTGCATCCACAAAAACAGATGGAATACTGACGGCACACAGATGACGTCTGTGTACTTTTTTTTTTTTTCCCCATGAGCCCGTTGACTGGAATGACTGAGACAGGTAGAGAGAAGGAAAACAAAAATAGTGCATGCAACTTTTTTTTTTCTTTCTCACTGACTCTTGGTCCATGAAAAAATAAATGAACATGGCTTTATTCACTATAATTGGTCCATTTTCTGTAAGTGTGCTGTCAGTTTTGTTTTTAACAAACGCCGCATGTAGAAAAAAAAGTTCACGTGAAAGAGCCTTTATGTGAATAAATCTTAAAGGCAGTGTGTCGCCAGAAATGTATTTATTTATTTATTTTATTTTTTTAAATCAAGTTTTGTTAATGCCTTCCCGCTAGTGGCATTTTTTGATTTTCATTTTTGGCTCCCTGCCTTCCAAACCCCATAACATATTTTTATTTTTCCATTCACAGAGCCATATAAGGGCTTAATGTTTGTGGGACAAATTGTTCTTCATAATGGTACTATTTATTATTCTGTACAATGTACTGGTAAGCTGGAAAAAAATTCAGAATGGGGAGGAATTGGAGAAAAAGTGCATTTGTGCGACTTGCTTACAGTCTTTATTTTTACAGAGTTCACTGTGTAGCCAAAATGACATGTCACCTGTAGTCTATGTTTTGGTACGATTCTGCAGATACCAAATTTAACAAAAATCCAAAACCTTGCAAAAAAACACCAGGGGGTCTGATCACTAATGCAATACATTACAATGCTAATGCATTGCAAAATACCGTAATTTGTATGACAGGCTGCAAAAAAGTAATAAAATGCCGCATCGGTGAAAGCCAGGGACCTTAATTCCTGCGATCAGCATTAAGACTAGGTCTCTGCTGTATATTACTGCAGAGACCTGGCAGCTATGGTGGCCGCTCAGCTCATGAGCAGCCGCCATATTTAAATAACCGACATCCGCCATACTATTACTGCAGATGTCAGGAAGGAGTTAAAAATATTTTTAAAGAATTAGTTTTTTTTTTAAATTTTCCATGTAATTATATTAAAAAGAAAATTGTAGAAATCCTGCAGTTCTGACGCTGTCCACTAGGTGATATAATATGTTGAGACTTCCCATTTTCTGTGGGATATTTCTTTGCAGCGGCCCTCTCACTTGTAGATAAGAGACAGAATCCACCAATCATAATAGAGGATTTTAGAGTTAATCTAGTCCCACCCCCTTCATGCAGGCATAGTAGCAAAAAGTTGAATTGCAAGATTTATAGGATTTTTTAAAAATATAATAGAACTTAAAAAGAACATCCCCAAAAATTCTTAACAAAATATGTTTAACATAAAAACGTGATTTAAACAAAACAATAGGCGACACATTCCTTTTATATGCTCATATGCATAAGGTAAAAGTCAGCCATTGGTCTTATGTATATGGGGGCCTCCTGACTGTCTCCTCATCCTCCCTTGACTGCACATGCCAAACAGTGGGATTGGTCACACTGGATTAAAATCCAATATTGGATATCCTGATCCCTTATTTCCTTAGGAGATTATTCCCATCAGTTCATTGAAAAGAAAATGCATGATCAGGTAAGCCAAGTGTGCATGTTTATGATGGAGTTAGGAAATAAGCTGTTCATTGTAAGAGTGTTTAGCTGGCTGTTCTCTAGCTTGGAAGTCTCCTCTTGTCTGGCAACCATTTTCTCCCAAATCTTTATAGGCATTTCTTGAATAAATTAATGGAATAGTAAGATTTAGTCCAGCATGGACATCAAGGAAAATCCTGGCTGATATTACACTGAATATAACACAACCAACACATAATTGCATCCCCTACTGACAATAGATGATGTCACAGGTTATCTCCTCTCTCCCTTGGCAAAGCATGCCAAAACAAACTCTCTGGTAGCATATGACCAATTGCTCTTAACAGAGCAAAGGAGTAGGTTTAGGTATGATGGCAGCCTCCATAATCTTGTCCAGAAAAAAAAAAAAAAAAAAAAATCTATCAGAAAACAGATTAGAAAAAAAATCCTTATATATTTCACTTCTGGTTTTAACAATTTAAAAAAATGGCAATACTTTTCCTTATTTCCCTAAATAATGATCTATAGAGGCACTGCCAGGACCTTTTTGTAGTCTGCAGGTGCAAGTAGCCAGATAGTTATCTGCAGTGGCATAACTAAAGTCTTCAGGGCCCGGGTGCAAACTTTAGTCCGGGGCCCCCTTCCTAGAGCAAATTCTTGATTGTGGTGGTTACGGGTGCTGCAGCGATAACTCTGATACTTGAAAGGGATACAGCTTTATTACCCACAACTGTAGTTATCAAGAATACGGTGAGTGAGCAACACAGCGCCGGCATGTAAACAATACTGTGATAGTATTATGCGCTCCACAGCGGTCCTCACAGAGTATTATATGCCCACAGTGGCCTCCACAGATTATTATGAGATCCCAGCAGACCCCCACCTCCTAGAGCCGCTGCTGCTATTATACTTTGGGCCTCCTCAGACCCCAGAGTATAATAAGTAGAGGCCCAGTGGAAGTGATTAAAAATAACAAACCTCACCTTACCTTACCTTTCCCTGTGTATCCTCGTTCCTCTTCTGTCTTGTGACTGATGTCCTGCACTCCAGACGTCACTGCTGGGGTCTGTGATTGGGTCTCAGCTGTCATGGGGGGCGCAATGATGTCACCGCGCCCCATGTGATCACAGGGGCCAGTCACAGGCCCAAGCAGTGAGGTCTGGGGGCGTGACCTCAGAAACTGGCCAGAAGAGCCTCGGACAGGTGAGTATAAATATTTTTTTTTTATTTTTAGTCACCTACCCTGGGCTGGCATTAACTGGAAAGGGGCCCTTTCTATTAACATGTATAGCAGTCGGGGAAAGCTTGGTTCCCTGACCACTATCATGGTGGTCCGGGCCCCCAGCCATTTCCAGCTGGCCGCGGGCCCCATACTTCTCCAGGCCCGGTCACGGTCGGATCCCCTGCGACCACGATCGTTACGCCACTGGTTATCTGGCAATGTGACCTTACACTTGTAATGTTGGCAACCTGTGATGTTTGTCAGCATTTCAGTATCGAGAGAATTCTAAAAGACCAAAATTTCTATATTACATCACTTTAAAGTTAAAAGGACAAGTCCACAAAAAAATGCATCAAAATATATATGAATCCAGCCGTAAAGAAATAACGTGAAACTTGTACGATGTATATTTTAAATTTAGGTGGCAACTAATGTGGAAAGACAGTCTAGGAGTTTGTAGTTTCCCATTAGATTAGAATACACTCTTCAGTATACTTACTGTATTTTTTACTTACTTATATAGCGCCAGCATATTCCGCAGCACTTTAAAGACATTGTCAAAAGCTGTCCCATATATAGGACCCACGATCTACATTCCTGATCACTATGTCTTTGGAGTGTGGAAGGAAACCAACACAAACACAGGGAGAACAAGCTCCTTGGAGATGTTATCCTTAGTCAGATTCAACTCCAGCACTGCAAGGCTGCAGTGCTAACCACTGAGGCACCATTCTGCCTTACATCAGTGATCATTACCTTTTGTGTATTGCATCAAAGTGTTATTCCCAAAATGTTATGACATGTCGCTAGGATATGCCTTCACTTTTTTTTTTTTTTAATACATTTTTTTGGGATCCAACAGCCAAGACCACCACCAATTCTGAGAATGAGTGGGCCACCGTAGGTGGAACTGTGCTGTAGTTCCCTTCACAACCTGGGGGTAGGAGGACTGCTGTGCAAGAAAAAATTCTGATGGAGCCACATTTACAAGCATTTATTATTAGTTTTGGTTTAGAGTGCCATTGATTCCATAGAGCTTTACGTATAAAACACAAAAAACAGGTACAGTTCTAACATATACACCAGTTCCTGCCTGCAAGAACTTACAGTTTGTATGGGAAGGGGGACAGAGATCGTAGATTAGAGTCAACATCTCCTGTGGTTGCTTCAGGAATCTTACAGAAGTAAGACGTTAGATAAGTGCTTAAATAACATTGACTGTATATTCCTTATCTAGACTTGCAGAAACAGTATTGCTACATACATCTGCTGTGCGTTTATTTCTAAACTGTATCTTCTTAGACAAGGTATCTGAGAATATTTCTATCCAAGTCTATCTTTCTGGTTTGTTTGATCTATAACCTAAAATCCTGTTTACAAAGATACAACATGTGGCTGCTCTCGTGAATTATTGCAGCAGCAAAATACAAAGTGTGTCTGTAATCTAAGGCTAGGTTCACACCTGCGCCTACTCTCTGCTGGGGGATTCCGTTCCCCATTACGCTTGAAAAATGCAGAGAGAAAAGTGCTGTAAGCGCGTTTCTCTCCCCATTTTTAACCCATTTCGGGCGGAAACTCGGCGGACCCCATTATAGTCTATGGGGTCCGTGGGTTTCTGCGGGTAACCACTTTTTTAAGCTGATTAGGTTTCCATTCGGGGGGTTCCCAAGTGGACCCCCTGAACGGGAACCCGAACGCAGGTGTGAACCTAGCGTAAGGCCCTTTTTTTTTAGCTTATAAACAGTCCCCCTCACAAGAAGGAAAAAAAAAAAAGGAGGGGGGGAGGGCAAGGGACAGTCCATTCTATGCTACTTAACCCTTTTAGAATAGTGTGCTTCAGTTTCTTGTGTTTGCTACTAAGGCACTTTTTATTTTAGAAGGGTGTCTGATGGGAGTGGCTTCTTATGTGCAGCCTTGAGACCATTTTTAATACTAGAATATACATACAAAAGTGGAGTACATGTTAGTGCTGGTGCATGTTGAAGAGAGTATTTCAGTCTAGGAATCCACATTCCAGCAGAGAAATGTTGTATAGCATTAAATGCTGCTCCCCTTTTTGTTTTTGAATTTCTGTTGTTGTTGCAGTAGCTGTGGGTCATTATGAGGTGCCGCCCTAATAAGATGAGTCATATCGGCTTGTAAAAACCCTTCCCTAGTTTGTAATCAAAACAATAAATTGTATGAAAAAAGAGGCGCTGCTTAAGCCTCAGCAGGGATACGTTATGTAGTCCTCCTGAATTAAAAAAAAAGAAAATATTTATAATGAGACCTGGCATAACAGCCCTCTCCCAAACAGCTAAATGATCTTTAAATGCTCAACCTTTCAAATGCCACACTTATGCTAGGTTCACACTAGAGCCATGGTCTCTGCTGTTCTAGTCTGCCAGGGGACTGGAACAACAAAGAACAGGACTGCTAAAAAAAGCGGTTACCCACAGAGACTGGCGGACCCCAATGATTATAATGGGGCCTGCCAAGTGTCTGCAGTCTCCATGCAGGTCTTTTCTCTCTGGCGTTTACTGTAACAAAGTCTCCGACGCAGATGTGAACGCATACAGTTTAAGGCTGAGGCCCCACATTGCAGAAACACAACTTTTTTTTGTTGCAGATTTTGCTACATTTTTTTGAGCCAAAGCCAATAATAGCTACAAAACAATGTGAAATATATAGGAAGTTCTTATACTTCTACCTTCTGCTCAATCCACTCCTGGCTTTGGCTAAAAAAAAACGCCGCAAAATCTGCAGCAAAAAAAAAAGCTGTGTTTTCGCAATGTGGGGCCTCAGCCTTCAATGGTTTTCTCATCTGGGCAGGTTATGCCCTATCTACAGGATAGAGCATAACTTGCAGAGGGATGGGGGTCCCTGATCAGGAGAACAGGGGAGTTTTGTCCACTGTTTTGAATGGAGAGGTGGTCAGACAGCAAGCGCACCGCTGCTTCCATTTCAATGGGAGTGCTTGAGATAGCCGATCTATAGCACTCAGCTATCTCCAGCAATCCTATTGAAATGGATGGAGCAGTGTGCATGTTGCCTGACCAATCCTCCATTCCCCTGATCGGTGGGAGTCTTATATGCAAGTTATGCCTTATCCTCTTATCCTACTATTGCCGAGATGGAAAGACCCCTTTAAGGCCTTATTCAATGTTGTATGCCAATATAAATTAAATTAACTCAAACCATATAAAATCAAGGTCTTGATTATAATACAGACTCTAAATGCAATCTAGATGAGACCTTAAAGTTGTATACCCATCTACCAATGTTGACATGTAGCTAAGATATGCCATTACTTTATGATCGGGGGAATTTCACCTCTGGCCATAGCAAGCATTATTAGAGTTACTTTTGGAATAAAAAATGATCAAAAAGTTGTAGGCCACAAAATAGTAGATTAAATAAAAACTACAGCTGGCTAAAAAAAACAAAAAACCCAGGCTCATAGGTAAATTTCTTTATTTACAAAAAGGGGGCCCAATCACCTCCATTATGACTCACCAGGAGGGCCCCACCCCCAGGGACAGGAAACAATGGAAACCAGGAATAAAACGCCCCTCCTTATACCTGCTGCAATTGTTTCCTGTCCCTTGCTGTACCAGTGGTTTGGCGACAAATACAAAATAGAGGGCAGTCTCATAGTTGGAGTATCTTGATTAGGAGACATATCGTTCCTTACTGCTGCCATGTTACTGACCTCCTATGGATCCTGTAAAAGCCCCAGCCCAGTGAGTCCCTCGCCTTTCCTTCTGGTGGTCTTGATAATGGTGTTTATGTACTTAACTGCTTGTCTATTGCTATACTGTATATTCAGGCAAAGGACCCGCCTGATCAGAAGCCTGCGGGTAAAAGGGCAGTATCTGAAGGAAGTCTCTTTCCTTCTCATATAACAAGCAGCTTTGTTAGAAATGTATGAATAAGGTATTATCTAAGGAATCTCCATAATTTATTGAGAGCCCTAAAACTATAACTAAGGATCAAGTTAACACGCCCAAGCTGCTGTCCAGACGTCAGGGCAGCCCTCTACATCCTATGATGTCCAAGAGACCTTTAATGATGCTGATGAAGGGGAAATATTGGATTCTGATTTCTCTCAAGACCTTTCAAGTAGTCGGTTTGCCTTTTGGAAGACACAGACTCTTTATTAAAAGCAGTGAGAGCTACGATGGGGGGTTGGAAGAGCCTAAGGGACCTAGGTCACTACAGGACCAAATGTTTCAAGGTCTTTGAGATAAGAAACTAAGGGTCTTCCCAGTTCATAAAAACGTGAAGAACATGATAAAGACAGAGTGGAAGTACTTGGAGACATGGGTACAAATTCCTAGAGCCTTTAAAAGGAAATGCCCATGTTCAGAAGAAGAATTCACCTGTTGGGACAACACCCCCAAAGTAGATGCACCAGTGGCACCCCATATCTTCAAATTGCTGTTTGAAGATACAGCATGGGGATCTTAAGAGACCTTATGGACAAGAAAGTGGAAAGCTTCCTAAAGACGTCCTAGGATGTTTCTGTGACTATGCTGAGGCCCAGGATAACTGCCACATGTACGGCCAGATCACTTAATGTCTAGTTGGACCAGCTGGAAAATTACTTTTCAGCAGGCACCCCGAGAGAAGACATCCTGGCCTCAATTCCATTCGTGAAGCAAGCCTCTAACTTTCTAGCTGATGCTTCAGCAGACCTTGTCTGTCCGCTCTTGGTCAGGGGACGCAGGCTCTAAGGGCAAACTCTGTAACATCCCATGCAAAGGAGATCGCCTGTTTGGTTCAGCCTAGATGATGTTCTAGAGAAGGCATCTGTCAGGAAAAAGGTTTCCCTTTTAAGACACGCTATTTGTATCAAAAGCGTTCCTTTCGGAATCAGAAGAGAAACCAGCCAGAAAACAGAAAAATCTTATTAGGAATCCTTCTAGATTCGGGCTGAATGATGTCGTTTTTACCTCAGGAAAAACAAGTATCAGTCAGGCAGCTGGTTGCTTCATTCAGGAAAACTCCATCTGGGATGTCATGAAGCAGTTAAAAGTTCTAACCTACATCATCGGTCAAATGGGCCCAAGCCCATGCAAGAAATCTTCAGAGTTTTCTATTGTCAACCTGGGACAAGAGGCAATCATCGCTTGACAAGAACGTGAAGATCCCAAAAGCAGTAATGAACTCTCTCTGCTGGTGGAAGCTCAACAGCAATCTGAACAGAGGGGTACATTGGAGCAGTGTGGAACCGAACCATGACAGAGACATCCTCGAACGACAGGGAACTTTCGGTAGTCTGAGAAGCCCTAAAAGTCCTTCAAGGGGTGAGAACATGTCAAAATCTTGTCCGACAATACAATGACGGTTTCCTATTTATCACAAGGCATTATGGGAAAGGAGCTGGGAGCTCATACGCCCTCTGTTGGATGTAACAGATCCTCAATTTGCAAATTGAGGATCTGTTACATCCAACAGAGGGCGCAGAGCTCCCAGCTCCCTCCCCATAATGCCTTGTGATATGTAGATGCTAAGTAGAGGGCAAAAGGCAATTCAAACTCTACACAACTTCACTGGTGCTCTCCTCAATGTGAGGGTTTCCTATTTAAACAAACAAGGTGATGCAAGAAGTCCTAGACTTTCAACCTCAAGGATTTTCAGATGGGTAGAGGCAAATCTTTTATCACTGACAGCAACCCATCTTTGTGGAAAAATAAATTGCGGATTTCCTCAGCAGAAGCGCACTGAGGGAAACAGAGTGGCGTCTTAATCCAGAAGTCTTCAAAATACTGGTATCCAGATGGGGTCTACCTTGCCTGGACGTATTTGCCAGCTGAGAAAATGCCAAAGTTTCCTGCTTTTACTCCCTCAGTCAGGAGAACAATCCAGAAGCAGTAGACGCATGATGTCAGATTTGGCCAAGGAGCCTAATATATGATTCCGTTCTCGCTAATACCAAGAATGCTAGTGAAGATTCAGGAAGAAAGTATAGATGTTATCTTAATATCTCCCTTCTGGCCCAAAAGAACTTTGTTTCCCCTTCTTCTACATCTTTCCAAGGGGAATTTCTGAAATCTTTCATGTCAAGACGACTTAATGAGCCAGGGTCCAGCCTACCATCCTGCAGTAAAACAGCTACATCTGAGTGGGCCTAACTGCTGAAGAAAGTTTTCTCTAAGAAAGTAATATCCACTCTTTTTCTGTCTAGGAAGCTGGTAACCTCCAAGATATATCTGAAGAGTTATGAAGCCTTTCTAAAATTTGCCACAAAGTGCTGGGATTAGTTTTTGTCTCCTGATTCAGCCCTAATCCTGCTAAAAAGTAGCACACTAAGGGTCAGGGTCGGCGTTGGGGGGAGTAGGGCAAACTGGGCAATTGTCCAGGGCCCCAGTCCCGAAGGGATACAGCTCCACAGCTGTATCGGCGTGCTGTGCATGCCGATACTGTTTAATTCTATGACAGAGCAGGGAGCTCAAAAGTCCCTGCTCTGCTATAGAGGACCTACGGAAACGCACGGGACGTCATGGCGCAGGTGGCGTGATGACATCACTGCATCGTGCCACCTGTGCCACTACTACACAGGGGGAACCTTCGGTAGCTTCCCTCATCGTTGGAACGCGGTAAGTTGAGTAAAAGATTAATTGTTTTCTGGTAAGAGAAAGGGATCATCTGATAAGGGGGCAAACTATTATTTATGGGGGGGCTAGTACATATAAGGGGGGCTATTGTAAGGGTGAAGTATTATTTATAAGGTGGAATTGTTATATATAAGGGGGCTACTATAAATAAGGGGGTTATTATAAGAAATTACATATTATATATAAGGGGGAGCTTTTGTTTATAATTGTTCCCCCCTTATATTAGTCCCCTTATAACAACACCTTTATAAATAATAGTCCCCCTTATAATAGCCCCCATTATAAATAATAATATAATTGTACCCCCTTATAATAGCCCCCCCTTAAAAGGAGAGAACTATTACAAGTAAATGAGGCTATTATAAGGTTGAAACTATTATAAGTAAGGGGAAATTATTATTTATAAGGGGGCTATTATAAAGGGGAAATTGTTATATGTAATGGGGTTATTATAAGATACGACATATATATAAGGGGGTATTTTATATAAGGGGGGACTGTTATGTGTTATATATGTGGGAGCTATTATAAAGGGGATTGTTAGAGGAGAGGAACTATTATATATAAGGGGGCTATTATAAGAGGGAACTATTATATATAAGGTTGGCTATTATAAGGGGGCTATTATGTACAGTGGGTACGGAAAGTATTCAGACCCCTTTAAATTTTTCACTCTTTGTTTCATTGCATCCATTTTCTAAAAGCAAAAAAATTCATTTTATTTCTCATTAATGTACACTCCATGTTGCACCCCATCTTGACAGAAAAAAACAGAAATGTAGATATTTTTGCAAATTTATTAAAAAAGAATAACTGAAATATCACATGGTCATAAGTATTCAGACCCTTTGTTCAGTATTGAGTAGAAGCCCCTTCCTTTTGTGCTAGTACAGCCATGAGTCTTCTTGGGAATGATGCAACAAGTTTTTCACATCTGGATTTGGGGATCCTCTGCCATTCTTCCTTGCAGATCCTCTCCAGTTCCGTCAGGTTGGATGCTGAACGTTGGTGGACAGCCATTCTCAGGTCTCTCCAGAGATGCTGAATTGGGTTGAGGTCAGGGCTCTGACTGGGCCAGTCAAGAATGGTCACAGAGTTGTTCCGAAGCCACTCCTTTGTTATTTTAGCTCTGTGCTTAGGGTCATTGTCTTGTTGGAAGGTGAACCTTTGGCCCAATCTGAGGTCCAGAGCACTCTGGAAGAGGTTTTCTTCCAGGATATCTCTGTACTTGGCTGCATTCATCTTTCCTTCAATTGCAACCACTCGTCCTGTCCCTGCAGCTGAAAAAGACCCCCCATAGCATGATGCTGCCACCACGTTTCACTGTTGGGATTATATTGGGCAGGTGATGAGCAGTGCCTGGTTTTCTCCACACATACCGCTTAGAATTAACGCCAAAAAGTTCAATCTTTGTCTCATCAGACCAAAGAATCTTATTTCTCATAGTCTGGGAGCCCTTCATGTGTTTTTTGGCAAACTCTATGGGGGCTTTCATATGTCTTGCACTGAGGAGAGGATTCCTTCGGGCCACTCTGCCATAAAGCCCCGACTGGTGGAGGGCTGCAGTGATAGTTGACTTTGTGGAACTTTCTCCCATATCCCCACTGCATCTCTGGAGCTCAGCCACAGTGATCTTTGGGTTCTTCTTTACCTCTCTCACCAAGGCTCTTCTCCCACAATTGCTCAGATTGGCTGGACGGCCAGGTCTAGGAAGAGTTCTGGTCATCCCAAACTTCTTCCATTTAAGGATTATGGAGGTCACTGTGCTCTTAGGAACCTTGAGTGCAGAAATTCTTTTGTAACCTTGGCCAGATCTGTGCCTTGCCACAATTCTGTCTCTGAGCTCCTTCAGCAGTTCCTTTGACCTCATGATTCTCATTTGCTCTGACATGCACTGTGAGCTGTGAGGTCTTATATAGACAGGTGTGTGCCTTTCCTAATCAAGTCCAATCAGTTTAATTAAACACAGCTGGACTCCAATGAAGGAGTAGAACCATCCCAAGGAGGATCAGAAGGAAATGGGCAGTATGTGAGTTAAATATGAGTGTCACAGCAAAGGGTCTGAATACTTATGACCATGTTTGTTTGTTTGTTTGAGTTGGAAGGGACCTCAAGGGCCATCGAGTCCAACCCCCTGCAAAAGCAGGAATTCCTAGATCATCCCAGCTATATACCTATCCAGATTCCGCTTGAAGATTTCAATTGATGAAGAACTCACCACCTCCCGTGGCAGCCTATTCCACTCCCTCACTACCCTTACTGTTAGAAAGTTTTTCCTAATGTCTAATCTGAATCTCCTTCCCCTTAGTTTCATCCCATTACTTCTCGTGCTTCCTTCTGCTAATGAGAATAGGGTAGATCCCTCTGCACTGTGACAACCTTTCAGATATTTAAATACCGCTATTAAGTCTCCCCTTAGCCTTCTCTTCTGCAAACTAAGCAGTCCCAATTCTTTTAGCCTTTCTTCGTAGGACATGGTTTGTAGACCTTCCACCATTTTGGTTGCTCTTCTCTGGACCTGCTCCAATAAATCGATGTCTTTCTTAAACTGGGGAGCCCAGAACTGTACACAGTATTCCAGGTGGGGTCTGACCAGGGCAGAGTACAGCGGAATAATTACCTCTCTTGATCTAGCTTCAATGCTCGTCTTGATACATCCTAGAATTTGGTTAGCCTTTTTAGCCACCGCACCGCACTGTTGACTCATGTTGAGTTTGCGATCTATTATTATGCCCAGATCCTTTTCCCCTGTACTCTCACTTGGTACTATTCCTCCCATACTATATATGCTTCTTGCATTTCTGTTACCCAGATGTAGAACTTTGCATTTGTCCCTGTTGAATACCATTTTGTTCACCTCAGCCCATTGTTCCAGTGTGTCTAAGTCCTTTTGGATGCACTCTCTCTCCTCTCTAGTGTTGGCCATTCCTCCTATCTTTGTATCATCTGCAAATTTTATTAGTTCCCCATTAATCCCATCATCCAGATCATTTATAAAAATATTAAAAAGTACTGGGCCCAGGACAGAGCCGTGCGGCACCCCGCTTTTTACTTTCTTCCAGTTTGATGTATAGCCATTTAGAATTACTCGTTGTGCCCGATCATTTAGCCAATTGTGAACCCACCTTACTGATATTTTATCAAAGCCATACTTGATCATTTTGTGATATTTCAGTTTTTCTTTTTTAATAAATTTCCAAAAATATCTACATTTCTGTTTTTTTTTCTGTCAAGATGGGGTGCTGAGTGTACGTTAATGAGGAATAAAATGAACTTTTTTGCTTTTAGCAAATGGCTGCAATGAAACAAAGAGTGAAAAATTTAAAGGGGTCTGAATATTTTCCGTACCCACTGTATATACCACAAGCATTCACTGAACAATATCCAGTTAGCATAAGTTAATATAAAAATGTACTATATATTCATAAAAGTGAATAACATGTGGATATATAATAAATTGTCATACGGACCATAGGGCACACGTGGAATAAGTTGCAGATCAGAGGGGAATATGGCTGCTGGTGTCCCCACTGATCATGAAAACAGGGTAGATCTGCTCCCTGTCTGAATACTTTCCATACCCACTGTATAAGGGAGGAAGTATTATATATAAGGAGGCTATTATAGGAGAGGAACTAGTATATATAAGAAGGCCATTATAGGAGAGGAACTAGAGTATATAAGGTGGATTGTTATAAGGCGGAGACTGTTATAGATAAGGGGGCTATTATGTATAAGGGAGGTAATTATTAAATATAAGGGGGCTATTATAAGGGGGGCTTTTATAAGGGGGAAACATATAAGGTGGGATATTATTTATAAGGGAAGAACTATTTATAATAGGCCTATGGCCTATAATAAGGGGGGACATTACAGGTGCATCTCAATAAATTAGAATATTTTTGAAACGTTCATTCATTTCAGTAATTCAGTAATACAATTCATAATCAGCATCTTCCATGATTGTGTGTCCTACTGAACCAGACTGAGGGACCATTTAAAGGCTTAGGAAACCTTGGCAGGTGACACACTGAATTTACAATACTGAACTTTTTTACAATATTTTAATTTTCTTAGATTTTGGTTTTCATTACCTGTAATCCATAATCAACATTTACAGAAATAAAACACTTGAAATAGAATGATGGTTTTGGCCACTGCACTTGGGTACACTTTCAAAGTTTTCCCAATTTTTCGGAATGACTGACCTTCATTTCTTAAAGTAATGATGGCCACTCGTTTTTCTTTACTGTACTTAGCTGCTTTTTTCTTGCCATAATACAAATTCTAACATCCATTCAGTTGGACTATCAGCTGTGTATCCACCTGACTTCTGAACAACACAACTGATGATCTCAACCCCATTTATAAGGCACCACCACCTCTCCAACTGGATCCTAGACTACCTCACAAATCGACCTCAATACGTGAGAGCCCGAGACTGTGTGTCAGGTACCGTGATCTGTAATACGGGGGCACCTCAGGGTATGGTTCTCGCCCCTTTCCTCTTCACACTGTACACTGCAGATTTTAGGTGCAACTCATTTAGCTGCTACCTACAGAAGTATTCTGACGACTCTGCAATAGTGGGTCTCATCACAGATGATGATGACAGGGAGTACAGAGAACTGAACCAGGATTTTGTGGACTGGTGCCACCGGAACCACCTGAAGATTAACGCGGGGAAGACCAAGGAGATGGTGGTGGACTTCCGCAAAGGCAGAAGCCCTCCTAAACCAGTGGACATCCTGGGGACGGGCATCGAGATTGTGAACACCTATAAGTACCTGGGTTTGCTCCTTAATAATAAGCTGGACTGGGCAGATCATATGGAGGCCCTGTACAGGAAGGGCCACAGCAGGCTCTATCTGCTTAGGAAACTGAGAGCCTTTGGAATCCGGGGGGCACTTCTTAGAACTTTCTTCAACTCGGTAGTGGCATCAGCCATCTTCTTTGGAGTGGCCTGCTGGGGGAGCAGTATATCAACCAGGGACAGAAATAAACTTGACAAGCTGATTAGAAGGGCCAGCTCTGTCCTGGGGAGCCCACTGGACCCAGTGCAGGTGGTGGGTGACAGAAGGATACTGTCCGTGGTGAGCTCCATGCAGAAGAAGAAGTCCCATCCCATGCATGAGACTGTGATCGCGCTGAGCAGTACTGTCAGTGACCGACTGCTCCACCCTAGGTGTGAGAAGGAGCGCTATCGGAAGTCTTTCCTCCCCACCGCGGTTAGGCTGTACAACCAACACCGACCTAAGCAGAGATCATTACACACAGAGAACTGAAATATCTCTCTGCCTGTTAAATCCCCCCCCCCCCCTCCTCCTCTGCTACGTCCTATCTGTCTGTCTGCTATTAATGTAATGCCTCTCACCTTGGAACATTCCTGTACATGTTGTATTTGTATTTGTATCTGCTTATCTTTGCTGCTGTAACACACTGAATTTCCCCATTGTGGGACTATTAAAGGACTATTATTATATTATTATTATTAAGAAATCCCACTTATTAAACCTGACAGGGCATACCTGTGAAGTGAAAGCCATTTCAGGTGACTACCTCTTGAAGCTCATCAAGAGAATGCCAAGAGTGTGCAAAGCAGTAATCAAAGCAAAAGGTGGCTACTTTGAAGAACCTAGAATATAAGACATATTTTCAGTTGTTTCACACTTTTTTGTTAAGTATATAATTCCACGTGTTAATTCATAGTTTTGATGCCTTCAGTGTGAATCTACAATTTTTATAGTCATGAAAATACAGAAAACTCTTGGAATGAGAAGGTGTATCCAAACTTTTGGTCTGTACTGTATATGCACCTGTTATATATATATAGTGGGGAAAAAAGTATTTAGTCAGCCACCAATTGTGCAAGTTCTCCCACTTAAAAAGATAGAGAGGCCTGTAATTGACATCATAGGTAGACCTCAACTATGAGAGACAAAATGAGAAAACAAATCCAGAAAATCACATTGTCTGTTTTTAAAGAATTTTTTTGCAAATTATGGTGGAAAATAAGTATTTGGTCACCTACAAACAAGCAAGATTTCTGGCTCTCACAGACCTGTAACTTCTTCTTTAAGAGGCTGCTCTGTCCTCCACTCATTACCTGTAGTAATGGCACCTGTTTGACATTGTTATCAGTATAAAAGACGCCTGTCCACAATCTCAAACAGTCACAAACCAGTGGATAATAGCAGTTTAAAATTCCTAACATTAAATACTACTCTTCTTCTGGCCGTTACTACTGCTAGAAGAGTGGGCAAAATACAAGCTTTTTCCTGTAAAGCCCCATATATCTCCATCCTGGATGACAGAAATGTCATCTTTATTTTGTAAAAGTAGGGAAACATAACAAAAAGCTATATACATTTGGTATTGCCAAATCATAACAAGCCTGTTATTTTTACAGCAGAGTGACCCAAAAGGATGCCCATAACATATTGGTGGAATTGCAGGGTTTTTTTTTTCCATGCAGTTCCCCAAATACATCCAATAAGTACTAAACAAAGCAATATAGATAACTCAAAATTGTGCAAAACTTGTCACACAAAAATCAATCCCTCACCAATACAAAAATTATAACATTTATCAATACAACTATTAAAAATATTGCTTTGTCCTTAACCCCTTCCCGCTAGAGGAATTTTTCGATTTTCGTTTTTGACTCCCCCCCCCCCCCCCACTTCCAAACCCCATAACTTTTTTATTTTTCCGCTCTTACAGCCATATGAGGTCTTAATGTTTCCAGGACAAATTTTTCTTCATAATACTGCCATTAATTATTCTGTACAATGTACTGGGAAGCTGGAAAAAAATTCTGAATGGGATGGATTTGAAGAAAAAGTGCATTTGTGCGACTTTCTTACGGGCTTCGTTTATACGGCATTCACTGTGCAGCCAAAATGACAAGTCACCTGTATTCTATGTTTCGGTATGATTCCAGGGATACCAAATTTATACGGTTTTATTTACATTTTAACCCCTTAAAAATCCAAAACTGTGCAAAAAAAATTTTTTTTCTAAAAGTCGCCATATTCTGACACCCATAACTTTTTTATACTTCCATGTACTGGGATGAATAGGGTGTCTTTTTTCGCGGGACCAGGTGTACTTTTTAGTTATACCATTTTTGGGAATTGCTATTGCTTTGATCACTTTTTATTCAAAATTTTATCAGAGGCAAAACAGTCAAAAAAATGGCGGTTTGGCACTTTAGATTTTTTTTTTCCCGCTACATTGCAAAAAAATGGCAACATAAAGTAGCCTGCCATAGAAACTAATGAAAGACAGGCCTGGGAGCCTTCACAAGCGATCCCCGGCAAAATGGCAGTGCCCGCGCGCCGCTGGTAAAATGGTGCCTCGGTCAGCTTTGACCAAGGCACCAGAGGGGTTAATGCCCGCGATCAATGCGGGCACCAATCGCGGGCATTAGCGCCAGGTCTCTGCTGTAAAGAACAGCAGAGACCCGGCGGCCATGGCGGTCGCACGACTCCCGAGTGGCCACCATCTTTAAACACCAGGCATCGGGAAAAGGTTAAAGGAAGTCTACAAGCTCCCCCAAGCATATACAACTGTCACCACCACATTACAGAGCACATTATAGTAATAAACATCATACCTTTGTATGTATATTACTTTTGTAGATTTGGAGAAAAACAACTTTGAAGTCTTATGCAAATGAGGCAGTTGGTGCACTGGGGACAGGCCTTCAGCTCCCAGAGCACTGTTTTGACCACTTAGACCCCTACCATCTCCTGCCTGTGCCACACCATGCAGTGGGATTTGACATGACACATCCTACTTGAGCAGCAAAAGCAGTGCTCCCAGGACTGAAGGCCAGCCCCAGAGAACCAACTACCTAATTTGCAATTTCACAGTTTCACTTGAATATGCTTGGAGGAAGTGGTAGACTCCCTTTAAACAGAAGCACTATTGTTATATGTATTTATTCAATAAAAACAGTGAAATATATCACTTTTTCCTATTTTGTTTTTATTTTCTGAGCTTTTCTTCTGTTCTGTTAACAGCATTTTACTATTTTTTTTTATAAACAAAGAGAATGACATTCATATTTCAATACATCATCCGGGCAATGAGTCCTAGATAATGTACAGAATTCTGAAATATTCTCCAATTTTCCTAGGTTTTCTGAAATCCCTCCCTCTTCCCCCAGCTACAAGCAATTAGATCTTCTATTTGAATAATTTCATTGACCCCTGTTTGCCATTATTTCTGTCCAAAAGGGTTTCAGTACCTTACAGTTCCAAAATATATAAAACACTGAGCCATTCTCATCTCCAACAAATGGGAGGGTATGACTTCTTAATTCTATTTATACCTGTCACAGAACACAGCTCCGAATGATAATGTACCAAATAGTTTGCTCTCCATCATCCCAGTGGACAAGGATCAATTTTCTGTAGGGTTTGCTCCTTTGCCAGCATTTAGTGATATGTTTTATAGCATCGTCATGTCTATAGGCAGCAATAATCTGGAGCTTGTTCATTGATGTCTATGGGAGAGTTTTCTAGACATGCTAGGCAGGGGGAGTAGATAATCTGTGACATAATCAATTGTCACTAGTAGATGCAAGGATGAGTGTTATGTGATGTTATCTATACAGCTATTATCTTCTACCTAATGCTTATAGAGGTGTTATTGTCTATTGTAATCTTGTCTATCTGTTGTGTCTGTGATGTAAATGAGGTGACTGCTGCAAAGGAAATACCTACAGAATGAGCAAGTGTCAGTTTGTTATTATGCCTTGTGGCTAGAGTGGAAATTGCAGCATATAGTACTTTTTTAACCCCATAATGACCGGGCCATTTTTTGTTTTTGCATTTTCGTTTTTCCCTCCCCACATTCCAAGAGCCATAACTTTTTCATTTTTCAGTTCACAGAGTCACATGATGGCTTATTGTTTGCGAAACAAATTGTACTTTGTAATGTCACTATTCAATATTCTGTGCAATGTACTGGGAAGCTGGAAAAAAATTCAGAATGAGGTGCAATTGGAGAAAAACTGCATTTGCGCCAAATTCATATGGGTTTAATTTTTACACCATTCACTGTGTGGTAAAAATGACATGTTACCTGTATTCTGTGGGTCAGTACGAACACGGCGATACCAAATTTATATAGTATTTGTAATGTTTTGATACCTTTTAAAAAATTAAAAACTTTGCTAAATAGAAAAAAAAATTTTGCATCGCCATATTGTGTCACCTGTAACTTTTTCATATTTACATGTATGGAGCTGGGTAAGGAGTCTTTTTATGCGGGACAACATGACGTTTTTATTGATACCACTTGGGGAAAGATCTGATGGTTTGATCACTTTTTATTCAATTTTTTATAGGAGACAAAGTGTTGAAAAAAACGCTATTTGGCCATTTTGATTTTTTTTTCCCCGCTACGCTGTTCACCGTATGGGATAAATATTTTAATATTTTAATAGTTCGGGCATTTTGGAGCGCGGAGATACCTAATGTGTTTATGTTTACTTTTGTTTATTTACTTTTATATCTGATCTAGGGAAAGGGGGGTGATTTGAACTTTTGTGTTTTTTTTAATTTTTACATACTTTTAAAAACTTTTTTTTTTTATACTTTTACTTGTATGATCAGACTCCCTAGGGACCTTGAAACCTAGGGACTCTGATCGATCATACTATTCACTGCGATACTACTGTATCGCAGTGAATAGCAAAATGCCTTCACTGCTATTAGACGATGCCTCTGGCATCGTGTAATAGCTATACTGAAATGACAGGCCTGGGAGCCTTCAATAGGCTCCCGGCTGTCATGGCAACCAAGCGCCGCCCTCCGATGACGTTCCGGAGGGCGGCGATGAGGTAAAAATGGCGCCGCCCTTGTCGGCTCCGCAATTTAGACGCCGCGGTCGCGTTTGACCGCGGCATCTAAAGGGTTAACAGCCGCGATCGGTGCAGGCACCAATCGCTGCTGTTAGCTGCGGGTCCTGGCTGTATTATACAGCCGGCACCCGCGGTGTATGGAGAGCGCTCAGCTCCTGAGCGCTCTCCATACATCGTCATGCGACTCAGGACGTACTATTACGCCCTGCGTCGTTAAGGGGTTAAATCAAATAGTAATATGGAAAATTTACAACAAATATTACAACTCTTGAAAAATACTTTAAGTTTCAAACTAGGTATTATCCTTACAGGGTTAAGGTTACCGGCTGAAAGGTTTGTTTGGATTTTCTGAAAGGATGTCCAAGCATCAAATTCAGCCACTTTTAAGAGCAAATATTCCTATGTATGGGCATCTTTCATACCTCCCAACTTTCAAAGGACTGAAAGAGGGACAGAATGTGAATTTGGTCCCACCCACTTCCACTTGGACTCCACCCATTCCCATCCATTTCTGCTTCTGCCTCCACACAGTATAACACCCCTGCAGTGGCCTTGACACAGTATGCCCCCACATTATAACATTCTCCCCCACAGTATAAAGTCCTTCTCTTGGTGCCCACACAGTATAATGGATCAAATATTTATTATGGTTACTTATATAGCGCCATCATATTCCGCAGCGCTTTACAGACATTGACAGTCACTGTCCCATATAGGGCTCACAATCTACATTAAACTTACATAAACTTAAATAAACTTACAAAATAATATCCACCTCCTCTGGACACAGATGAGTTGAAGTTGGGACATACTTCCTGCTGACTGGGACAGCACCCGAAATTCAGTACTACGGTATCCTGCTGAATTCAGGACAGTTGGGACGTATGCACACAGCATGCTTGGCTAGGTGATGCCTTTGTTGAGCAACTGCCCAAGTAAAACACTGCTATCAGAAGATGCCAGGCACCACCAGCTAACCTTTTTTTTTAACATGGGGGTCTAGTATTGTTTTCCAGCAGTGTTCTGTGTCCCTGGAGGAGCTATGACATCTTTGGTCTACTATGACACTGATCTACTCAATCTGTGCTATACTCCTTTTTGCCTATCTCAACCTTCCATGTTGTTTCAGTTTTGTCCAGCAGAGGGCAAACCTGCCATTCTCTATTAAATGCCTATCTTCATCTTCCAAGTAGCTAACAACACATGAAACAATTCCTTATTAGTATTTATACTCAAGTAAATTTTAACTTTACACTTTGTTTTGCAAACAAACCTTATTGTTTTTACACCATTTTTTTTCTTTTCCTTGTGTTCAATGATTCACACATTCTGCGACAGACAAAAGATTGAGCAAGAATCTTATCTGTTTTGTGTGATGTTTTATAACTACTAGGTGCTATAATCTAGCATTGTGTTATTATACACATCTGGGTAATGTTTTATCTTGAGTAGCAAAGGAATCCAATGAAAATAGACAATTTCCTGTGACATAGGCTTTTGCCTGTCAAAAACTTGTTACCTTTACAGGAAAGTCTGGATTGTTTTGGATATTTTCAATATTGTGTAATGTATCTGTCAATTTTAATTGAATGTTAAAGGAAGTCTGATATAGGGTGACAGGTGAAGAGTCTTTTCAGATACAGAAGATTTATAGCTATTAGCTGCATTCTTCTCCTTTTCTTTTAATAATTGGTAGATGGACGTCTCGGTGTCTCTGCTGCATTTAGGTCAAAGGTGAATAATAACCAAGAAATCATTTGGCAGAAACTGATGATTTATGTCAATGGTAGGTAGTCACTGAAAACTACATATACAATAGAGCAGAAAAGTTGTGAAATGCGTAACTGCAGAGACTAGAGGTCACTATAGGACAATGATACTCTCACCTGAACATCATTCTTCATAACCCCACCGCTATTTATGATGAAGCGTATGCCTCTTCGTAAATGTGACAACTCTTCTGGCGGGCACTATGCCTAGGCTGGAATCTATATCAGCTGCAAGCATTTCATTGATCATTTGACCCAATAAACTAGCGTAAATTATCTTATTTGTAGCACAAACTCCCAGACCACTTTCACTTTCATTAAAGTGGCGTGTGAGACGCAAAAACACCCAAGGTTTGCTACTTTTTATAACAGATATCTGGCTCAAATTAAATAAAAAAAATATACTCTAATGTGCCTATTCCTTAATCTAGTGTAGAGACAAACTTTCTTTTAAGACTGAGTTCACATCTGTGTCAGAATCTCCAGCAAGATCCATCTAAAACCACTGGACAAAGTCCTGTAAGCCTGACTTTTTTTCTGATTATAGTCAATGGGGTCCCTCAAGCTCCATTTGTGTCCATCATAGAACAGATCCGTTTTTCAGTTCTTTTGGTCATTCGACAAACTAGAAGAAAGGAAACACAGACACAGGAGAGAACCTAGCGTAACTCTGTTTTCAGCACCCTTGTACTCTATCTGCACAGTATTCCACTGGATGATTGTTTTTTTTATTTATTTTATTTTTTCCAGCCCAAAAGGCAGCAAATTTAATAAGGGACTTGTGCATCCTATAAGGGTGGGTACACACTACCATTGGATGTCCATTCTGATAGTGTACGTTAAAAAAAACAAACCACGGACACCTATCATAACAGACATTAACGGACACCAACTGATGTTAATGTGTCCGTTTTTTTAACTGACAGACACAATAGCATCAGTTAGTGTCTGTTAGTGTCCGTTTTTATACTGTCCATTTTTTGCTTTTTTTTGGTTTCTGCCTTCTGAGCATGCGCAGAAAAAAAACGACAGTAATAATGGACGGTATAACGGACGCCTGTCCATTACTGTCCATTACCCATAGACTTTAATGTTAAAAAATAACGGACTCTTGACTTCCGTCATTAAACCATTATTTTTTTCAGACACAAAATCCTGCATGCAGGATTTTTTTGTCCAAGAAAAATAATGGACATGTGATGGATTTGGTGTAAACGGACACTAATGGACACTAGATAAAATCTCATTGAAATCAATGGAATTTTTAACGGATCTGTGACGGTTCTGCTAGTGTCCGTTGCTAAAATCTTGTAACAGACAATAGCAACGGATACTACTGATGGCCACCAGCGGTAGTGGGAACGACCCCTAATAAATTTGTCACTTTTTACTCCAGTGCAGTTTGGACTAGCATATGAAACACAGGTCTTGATAAATTTCTCCCATGATTCCCATGTCTGTTATTCATGAGGCTAGCAGGCCTAAAACAACTGTGCAAGTCTTTATACATGACAGTTCATTTATAAGATCTCTCTGTGCTATATACTACAGGGTCTGCATGCAAAATTGTCTACTGAGTGAAAAGCGATAACTTGCATAGCTCCATCTAATCTACTATTATGAGGAATAAATGCCTTGTATTTTGGGAACCGTCACATGATCATTTGTAAATATCTTTGACTGCAATACTACAGTTCATTTTGCAGGCAGCAATGGTGACCAGTGGTTAGCACTGGTTAATTTGGAATTTAGATTGTGACTTTCAATGTTGGTGATGGCAGTCTCTGTACACTGCTGCAGAATATATTTGTGCTATATAAATGAATTAAAAATACATTATATTTGTAGAGTGTATAAAAGTAAGTGCAAAGTGAAAAAACTGTTTCAGTACAATTGTATATACCTTAGACTTCCACTGGCAAATCAAATCACATAATTTATTCAATAGTCAGGCATTATGCTTTCCTCCATTGTTAGCCATCGCATGTCAGGTTGTCTTTATACGCCTTGGTAATATGATTAATTTGCCACCTTGAAAAAAAATCAAATAAAGTTCTACTGACCTGTGTGTATATTTGATATATGTACAAACTAAATTGTTATGCTCATTGTTACTTTTTTCTTTGTATACTTGTTTTGTGTATTAAAAGTGGAAAATGTATGGTTTAATAAAAAGGATAAAAAAAGTATAAAAATTTTAAAAAATAAAATCTTATCACTTGTTGACATAGCAATTCTTCGATATGCAATGATATTGTAATTGCTTACATTTTAAAGCTTAAAATATGAGCATATGTGAAGATCCGTGATTATGATTTCACCTATCTAGAGTGGTCATGTATGTATATTTACATGTTAGGATGATCACACTAGTTATAAATAATCAAACAGTATGTATTAACAAAGCACGTAAAAGTATGTCATTTTTATGGCAATTGAAATTAATCTGTGTTGTCAGATAAACCAAATTATAGTGAGCACCGTCTGTGATCAGGAGTATAGGAATGATCTTTTTACTGGTTTCTCACTGCAATTAGAAAAAAGTGAACACTAAAATCTTAGCATTTTCATAAAATTATTTGCAATTCTAATAATTTGATCACAAGTGTGTAATTGAATGTTCACTGAAAACTAGTCGCTCATGATATTAGTGCAGCACCTTTTGTCACGCTGCTAATCTGAGGATGTCACCAGACAAGTAACTCATTCTAATCCTATGGAACCTGCATGCATGAACAATCCCTTTCTCCTTCCCAGACGTTAATGAGATGGTGCAAGATAATTTCATGCCCTGTTACCCTTTTTTCATACAGCCTCCAGTGTTAGATTGCTGTTCTTCAGACCTTCATTTAGTCAGTACAAAAGACAGGAACTGCTTTTATCTCTCACCTTAGTTGGTATGGGATTGAAAACCTTGGTTTGTCTTCTCTTTATTCCCGTAGTTGTATCCTCCTCACCTCAACCCAACGGTTTAAATAAACCATCATGGCTTCTGTGCTCCTTATGATAGATCCCTCATTTACAGACTAAATTCACTAAAATAAATAGCTTTTTGATTTGGACTGATTTCTGTCTTAATGGGCTTCATAGCTTTTTTTGTGTTTTTAGTATATACTTTACTTTTTTCAATTTTATTACTGTTTTTGGGTGTAAAAATAGAGAAAAGTAACAAAATGTTGGATGGTTGTGGCAGTGAATATTATTCACATCAATATAACATTATTACTACAGTATGGGTATACAACACTCAAGAAGCAAATATAATATTACATTGTAATAAGTGCTGTAATGGATGTGCATGGTGTAAATAAAGTAGATATACTATACATAAAAAGGGAAGAGTGATGTGGAGCATTTAATTCTCAGAATCCACACATTCAGGTCTAGCAAGTGGCAAAATGTTAGCCCAGCCAAGATGTGCCACGTTTACAACAATGTCTAGTTTTAACCACAATAGTGAATCTGGGCCTTGCTATGAAATTGGAGGTATGCATAGGTACAATATATGCACTTTGGTGGGTACCATAATGTGACATGCTGTGGCATATTACAAGTCGTATTACATTTGTGTGCATGAGGAACAAAGAGTATATCATTTTCAGCCAATGTTGTCATTTCTTGTTGAGTTCATTTATTTCCAATACAAAATGTGTTCACCAGATTTGTAATGTGAAGTTTACAATACATATAGTTTTTGTGAATCTGTACATACATGTCCTAACAGAGAATGATTTTGTCACTTTTGCAGTGTTTTGTTTTAGTATCTGAAACATATTGTAAATCTAAAGTCCTACTAGACTATTGTTACAGTATGCATGGTCGGTTGGAGTTGTGAGTGGGAGAGCTGAATTACAAGGTGTAAAGACATTGAAGATGTTATTCATTACCATTAGTAGCCTGCACAAGCCCATGGGAACATGGAGAGGGAGTGCCTTGAAGCAACAGTCAGTGCTTTGGTCAAATCATGCCAAAGTCCTTCTTCGAAGGAGTGATCACCTGTAGCTTTTATTTAGCAAAACCTCAACCTTCTTACCCCTAGTAGTAACCAGTTATCGTCCATATTTCATCTTCCAGTGTAGTTTAGAAAAAGAAAGCTGATCTTTGGTTGCTCTGGTCAATAATGCCACTTTTTCTCTCATAAAATCTGCTACAGTATGTCACCAACTCCTTGCCACAGATGATCATGTGGCAAAATAAGTTACCATTGTGGATTACAACTTTATGTTTTTGTGAGTAGTCCTAAAGTAAATTAAGAAATCTGTATATCCCTGAAAGGTGGGATAGGGCAAGGAGGATTTAGCTGGTACCATGTTGTTTATAATTATATGACACATATAGTTATGCATAGAGACTGACATCCATGGTTTGAGGACTCGTGATAGATACATTATAGAATAAGAACATCCTAAATACACTTGAATGAATTAACATATTTGTTAGGATGGAATTTGTTTGCAAAAAGCTGATCCACATCTTGATGTCATAAAATACTCATATATGACAGGTATGTTTAATTTATTATATCTATATTCAGTTTATTGTGTATCGTCTGCTGATCACAGGTTTCCCTACTGTAGTCATTTAGTTTAATGAGGCTGCGACTGTAGTGACGCCTTCTCACCCCATACAGCAAACTAGCATTGATCATCTGAAGGTGATCCTAAATACTTAGGCTAAGACTTAAAAAGCTGTAGAAAAAAACGCTGTGAATACTTGGTACTTTTTTTTGCAGCCCTTAAGCCAGGGGGCCCTCTTCACCATACATTATATGCTAAAGCAG
The DNA here is from genome assembly GCA_947044405.1 of Leptodactylus fallax. Taxonomy (NCBI): domain Eukaryota; kingdom Metazoa; phylum Chordata; class Amphibia; order Anura; family Leptodactylidae; genus Leptodactylus; species Leptodactylus fallax. The sequence continues at coordinate 2,493,723 of CAMRHE010000094.1, forward strand.
TTCTAGCAGCATCTTGTAGCTACGTTGACAGGTCTATTGTCACAGACACCCACACACTCATTTGTGCAGTCTGTTATGACTAGATAAGTCTGTAGTGGGCAGGGGACATATTTAATAAGGCTGCTCAAGGTGCCCATGCCCTGGGCTCGGCTGCTGCTAGGGATAATAGGTCTGTAATATATAGGGAGATCAGTTGAGAGCTCCCTTTTGGTATAGTTTTGCATAGTTTGCAATGGAACTACTGCAGTATATAGTCAGTGTCATTCAGCTCAGGCAATATATGCACCAGCTGCTACATGCTGCCTTGCCGAAGTTATCCTGGTCCAGGGGTATATATGCTGTATATACTGCAGTTACATAAGAAGCAGAATTTATCAGAGATGCACACATTAGACATCAGATCCCTCATCATGTGAAATCTCAAAGTGTTTAGGGTTAAACCAGGCAGGTGACAAACACATGTGCATGAACACCCACAAAACCGTACAGCCATTAAAAGTAAACAATCAATTTTCCACAATCTAATAGAAGTCAGTGGTGGCTGAAATGACTGTGTTGTTTCCAGACACATCCTGAGTCCAGAAGGGCTATATCTGGCCTTGCCCTAAAGAAGGACTTTCACAAAAAGTTAAAATAACTGCATATTGGTAATGTAGATGGTGTAAATGCCATTGGCCACTGCAATGTTTTGGCCCAACCTTATACCTTGTGAGCCCCATATTGACTGTTTTTCCTTTCAGTAGGGTAAGGCGGCTAAACATTCAGGGGAAGATGGGGATTGGGGTGCAATAAGGAGAGGGGGGACAAGCTAAACCCTTGCAACATGGTGTATGAGCCTTTAGCTACACCCCTAGATGTAAGACTGCTTCATTTAATCTCCCCACCATTGGGTCTAGTCAGTCATATGAGTATATGAATATAGCTTATCTTAAGCCAGCAATATACTTTACATAGCTGTCGGCTGATGCTCGTTCAGCTGACACCTAACTTCCCCACTCCTTTATACATATGCATGCTTGGCCTGACCAAGCAGTACATGTATACTGAAATGGGAGAGGGAAAAACCCACTGCCATACTCCCTATGCTAGATTCACAACTGCGCTCGTTGCCCATTCGGGCATACTGTCCATCATTCCACTTAAAGCAGGACTTTTCTCTCTGCATTTTTCGGGTGGAAGCCCGGTGGACTTCATAGTTTATGGGGTCTCTGCGTTTCCCGCAGGTAACTGCTTTTTTAAGCAAATTAGGTTTCTGTTCATGGGGTCCCCAAGCAGACCCCACGAACAGAAACCCAAACGCACATCTGCCATCAGTGGGCCCCAAAAACATTGAAATTTTTGGGTTTGACCAATACACTAGAATCTATAGCTCTACAATATGTAATGATATGTTCATGAAACAATAAAAATGATTTACTAAATATATGTAGCTTCACTTACTTAAAATTTCTGTATCTCCTGTACACACCTCCTACTCTTCACTACCCAATGCTTTCCCCACAATTACACTGAAGAATATTCTGTATACTACATCTAGTTGAGGCCGCAGGCTCATAAAACTGGTGCAGTTGACCCCCAGTGTAAAATATTAAGAAATTAATTCTATTAAAATTAAAAATGCTTTATCAGAGATTGGTAAGACCAAAAGGAAAGAGCAATAATAAAATAGGACATAAACAATAGACATATTCCAGGCTCTTTATCTTGAATATGATTCTAAAGTTTTTTTCATTCTTATGTAAATAGAATGTTTCCATTGACCCCTGACCCCAATTATCATTGCAATTTAATTATGATATACATAGTTATAATAAGTATTCATACATTATATTATGTTGTAAATCATTTTATACAGTATGTTACCTGCCTAAATGTTGCTACTGTAGCTTAGCTGTATTACGCCGACTAATATCTGTGCATCTTTTGCAATAAAATAAATTCAAGTAAAACTCCACCTCAGACACTTACTACTATATAGTTTACTTTATTGGATTATATTTGTGTACGGTTTTAATTTTTATTTTTGTGTATGACATCATTCTAACCATTTTTTCTTGTCTTTGAGATGTACATTGTACATGCCTTGACTAAACAAAAAAAAAGAAAAACAAGAACATTTGCAAATAAATTAAGTAAAACTAAAGCAACAAGTTACTTTTAAGTTTGTAGTATAATATTAAAATATATTACATATACAGCATGTTGGGTGTTTTTCAACGTTTTCAGGGTCACTGTTACTTTTTCAAGCATAGAATGCTTTCCAAATGCAAGATTATTTCTCCATAGACTTTTCTATAAGAATTAAAAAAAAAAAAAAAAAAAAAAATTTTGAGGCTAAGGCCCGACGTAGTGGGCTGCAGTGAAAACGCGCTGTGGGAAAAACTGTGGTGGAAATGCATTGTGGTTTTTCCCGCACAGCTGTGGTTTTCCTCTGCGGACTTACTGCTTCCCTTATACCTATAGGGAAACCACCAGCATTTTCTTAGGTATAATTGACTTGCTGCAATTTCCAAAAGTGCAATGGTTTTGGAAATCGCAGCATTTCCACTGCAGGTATTTTTCTGCACTGTGTGGATGGGATTCGCTAGAATCTCATCCACCTTGCAGGGACTGTAAAACGCCATGTTTTTGCAGCAGCTTTTACGCCACGCAGGGCCCGGCCTGAAAAATACATGTATAAAATAATAAACTACATTAAAAAATACTTGTAAAAAGTCTTTAAAAAAGCATTTTTAACATGTTTTAAAACACTGAAAATACATGTGGGGCGCCCTCTGCTTTATTTCGATTTGTGCTGCTGGGCATTATGCTCTGAAGTAGTAGCATAGTGTGAATTGTATTCATCAGCACATCATATAACTTTGGGGAATACAGCCCACCCGTCTATACAATGCGGTCTCATGTAATGCATGGTGAACAGTTTGTAAACCAGTTGCAGGAAAGCCATCCCTTTTTTTCTTATACTGTTAGGTTCACATCACGTTTTTACAATACAGTTCATGCCTCCGTTTTGGAAAAAAAACGTATGCAAATAGACGCCATGGAAAGTGCATACATTTGCACCCAGTTTTCATAGACTTCAGTGATATAAAATGTCTACACCTCTGTCATTCTGCCACACATTTCTCTCCTGCATAAAACAGATAGCGATATATACATTTTTTCATTTTTTGAAGTCTAGGTAAAACAGATGCAAATGGATGTTCTTTCCATGGCATCTGTTTACAGCTGTTTTTTGTTTTTGTTTTTTTTCAAAATGGAGGCATGAACTATATTGTAAGAATGTGATGCGAACCTAGCCTAACATGTACAACAAATAGTTTGTGTTAGGAACAATTTTGTTTGTACCACAAGGTTAGATATCTGGCATAATTGGATTGATACATAGCCTACAATTTATTGCCATCTGTTACCAGGCATTCCAGGCTGGAGAAGGGCTGGTTGCGGTGTTCTTCAAGGGGATGACTGACAAGAACTTTAAAAATGTCTGTCCCCAAGATCACTACTTATCTCTCGCATCTTTAGTGCTACTAACCTCCAAATGTATTTTTACACATATAAGATATTAGCAGCTTTGCAGCTCTTCTTCTAAGCTGTGTATTTTAGCTTCACTGCCTACTTTTAGTATGTGAAGTGGTTCACATACATCTCATGACAATATATTTGTGTGTTTACAAAAGTGTGACATCTGGTGTTTGTGCTATGACTGGTGGCTAGACAGGGTATGATTTTTTTTTTTTATCACAAAAGAAGCTCATTTTATTTGCTCATGATCAACAAACCTGATCCTCCAACTTAGCTTATGTTTGCAATGGATGCTGGAACCTGTGGTCCTACCAATGATCCAGAATATTAGGTCCTTGGTGCCTGTATTTTGATTAGGTTAACATAGCCATTTGTCCTCTTATATTGAAACATTAGGCATAAATATAAGCATTAATAATAATAATACCAAAAGAAGCAACCCCTCCTACTAATATTACATTGAATATAGACTTGAACATTATAATACAAAACAAGATAATATGGGATACAGGAAGAGGAAAAAAAAATATATGAGACAGATTATAGGAGAAAGATATGATAAAAGATAAATAGGATAAAAAGACAAATAATAATATAGGATATAGATAGATATATATGACAGATAACTAAATACAGATAGGCAGACAGGTAATATGAGATAGATAATATCAAATAGATGTGATAGATAGATAGATGTAGATAGATAGATAGATAGATAGATAGATAGATAGATACTATGAGATAGTATGCTAACAGATAGACACCGAACTAGATAAATAATATGAAAAATATATGATGACAGAGATAGATAGATAGATAGATAGATAGATAGATAGATAGACAGGCAAGATGAATAAACAGCTCTTTATATCAAGGATGAGCATCGGCAGAGGACTTGATCCAAAGTCAGTTTAATAAAAGAAATAAATTGCAGAACTCCAAAAATCCATAGAAAAAGGTTATTCTCCTTTACTGATTTATCAGGTGCGACCTTCTAGCTCTCTCTATGGTACTTTTCTCGAGTCTGATGATTCAGTCATCTTTTCTATAGATTTTTGGAGAGTTGCAATCAGTGTTTTTTCATTTATTTAGTTAGATAGAAAGATAGATAGATAGATAGATAGATAGATAGATAGATAGATAGATAGATAGATAGATAATAGGAGAGAAATATGATAAGTTAGTAGTTAGATATGTGTGATTATAAGACATAGGTAAATATGGAATAAATAGATAATATGCGATAAATATAAGATAACATAAACATATGTTTTACATAAATAGAGAATATAGAATGGATAGTTATGCTTTGGGTGTCATATTTGTAGTTATCAGTTATGATTTAGTTTATAGATGACCACATGGAGTGAAAACTCGTTACATCAGCACTAGATGTTTGCTCTGTACACCAATATTGAACCCTTGCAGCAAGAAATTAAGTATTTTATTGTACTAAAAGCATTGGATTTGGATAAGATAAAATAAAATGAAACCCACTAAAGGTGGTGGCCATACATGTTCAGGTATCACTGGTTTATTATATTTCTGTTTATTGTACATCCGTCTATATGAAGAATCTGACTATCGCATGTTGGTTAAAACTATTAAACAAGCTAGACCAATAGATCAGCAGCAAAATGTAAGTATTAAGCCTTGCTCTCATAAACCCCATTGTGACCTTCACTTGTTTCACTGCACTGCTGTGGTTGGGGGATCTCGGAATAATCTCCACTGCCCAATTCTTGGCCAAGCAAACAACAGACTGCAGCTTTATCCAAGCACAGGCTTTCCACGGATAGCATTTGCACTCTCATTGCATTCTAATTTTATTAATAATAATAATTATTTTCATTATATTTAATATTGATTTCTCATTTTCTTCTACATAAATGTCACAGGAGCGTAACATTGTCATAGGAAAAGTATCGTCCATCTTCTTGGTATGTGCCAGTAATTGCTGAACATTCATTAACCATATTTACATATGACACTAATGATGATAAATGAATGATACTTATTGTATATGTTTATAATTCTATAATAATTGTATGTGATATATATTATAATGCTACAAAAGAAAATACTGATTATATATGTATATATATATATATACATTTGAGTTATATATATATATATATATATATATATATATATGTTAGTATTTTCTTTTTGTAGCTTTATAATATATTATAGTAATAGATCTTCGGTTTATGTGTTATCATTTAGGGTTGAAATGAAGTAAAATTCGTTTTGTTAATGTTATATATACAAATGCCTGGACGTCATATTACATATCTTTCATTATGACATATATTATTAAGTATACTACTATATAAATCAAGTACCTTCATATGGCTGTATGAATGCTGTTAACCATGAATTATGTGACCAGGCACAGAACATTGCTATCATATATTCATGTATATGAATAATATACATAAATAATCCTATTATGTGGAGGCATATGATGTATCCCGGACCGGGTGACATCCTGCAGCAGGTAGTAGGCTCTCCAGCATGGGTGCCATGTGTTGGGTGCACCTCCCAGCTCCTGTGCTATTGGTGTGACTGGAGCTGAGGGCAGATAAGAGGAGGGGATCACTGGGATTTGTGCACATCCCACTTCTTGTCCTGCCCTCAGTCCCTTCTCTTACCTTCTCTACCTGCTTCTTTCTTCTGCTTTCAGTCCCTGTGGTCAGAGAGCACACAACAAAGCACCTGATGCTATATAAGCCTGGCTGCAGCACACATTGTGGAGCTACCTTACAGAAGATGTTCTAGATCCTGGAGGAGGAGGAGGACACTTTTATAGGAGGTGGCCAGGAGCATTCCTCTCTACAATTCACAGGACACATCCAGGATATTGGGAAACTTCATCATCACTGATCTGATGAGAGCTGGTACACTATAGGAACTGGCACAGGACTTTACTACCTGGCACTGGGTAATGCCCTCCTCTCCCTGCCTCCTGTAATCTGCCCCAGGGGCAGCACCATGTTCCTTCCTCCAGCCAGGAAAGGCTTCTCCATAGAGGCTTTAGTGGGTCCCGACCGAAGTCCTGAGGAACCTCTCAGACCCACAGCCCTAAAGTACCCAGAACCTGCGCCCGGGCTGCCGCCTCCCCCGCTCCGCCCCGGGATTCGCCTCCTGGGGGCCCCAGATTTGGTGTTCCCGGAACCTCCAGCCAATCCTTATGGCCACGGCCTGGGGATCCCACAGCACCGCATCCTGCACCGGGACCCGCTCAGCTTCTGCCCCTGGATCCTGCGGCACCGGCTACCTGGTGAGTGCTGCTACTGACTGGGTAATGCCGGGACGTGTGTACGGGGTTCTGCACATCTATGTGTCTCGTGTTATGATCTAGATTACACAACACTATGTCATGTCAGTGACCTGAAACTTACATTATAGGGGTACAGGCACCCTACAGCATGCCCCTACACCGGGCAGTAAACTAGGATGAATACAAGTTCTGCTCTCCTATAGGTGACCTGGCTCTCAGTGGAGCTTTATTTCGGTTTTCATGGTAATAAATCTCCATTTCCAGCTTTAGTAATCCTATGGTGAGAATCCTGCTAATAATGAATTGGCAGACACAGCCCTATTAGTAGGAGCCCAGCAGTAGCATAGATGGAGCTCATGTCACACCTACAGCTGACAATTCACACCTAGAAAACCTGCTCTCATTATACAGACCTATGCACATGCACGACGGTATAGGTCACCGATGGAGAGGACACAAAGTCTGCACCATCAGTACTGCACAAAGTGACCGGCACATACTACTGCAAACTGCAATCTAGTCCCCATATGAAAGAAATGTGATAGGTAAATATAAGATATAAACCGATAGGTAAACCATGTATATTTGCGACATTATATATTCATTTATGAAGGAATAAATCTTAGTAACCTTATACACTGGCCAGTCCATGGTCCTGTGCTTTTATGCAGGACATTACATTGATACAACCTCATTCCAAGTGGTTTACTTTAAGCAAAATATTGATCGCAGGACTTAGACCATGGTGTTTTTTGTCTTTTTTTTTTTAATAAAACCCCAAGAGCTGCATGCAGTTTGTAATTACAGTAATACCTGGCACTCGTTTCTATGCAATTCACCTGTATGATGATGGTCATCAGATTGAAAACCTCTGATTTATTGGCATAGTAGAAATGTGCAGCTCATAACTGCTGTAAAAAGCATGTAGTTATTCATAAAAAAAAACGTATGAACTCATCTATATGGTCATACACACAGTTTATAAAATTGTATTATTTTTCTATTACTAGAGTAAGAACACTTCTCCTTTTATATGGTTTCTTGCATGTAAAAGAATTTATTGATGTAGTATTATTTATTATTATTATTATTATTATTATTATTATTATTATTATTATTATTAATAATAATAATAATAATAATTAGTATTATTAGAACATTTAGTTCTTCACCTAGTACAGGGAAGAGGACTTGTGTGACTTATTAAGCAATTTTATTAGTAATGTGCAGATTCATTTACATAACTTCCTACACTGTGCTATCTATTTATCCATCTATATGTATCCTCTGTTTCTCCCATTATATTATTTGTATGTCATCTGTACTTTAGGATTGATAAAATATATACTGTGTATATATAAGTAATTAGAAGTGAATAGCTGTAATTTTTTTTTCTTCTATTTGATTGTAAAAAAATTATGATGAATATATTTAAAACCAAAAGATAGCCACAGAAATAGTCAATTATACACATGTATAACACTAATCTTATATTGCTAAAATTCTGAAACATGTTGCAGCTATAGTTTTATAGTTTTATAGACCTACATTATTTTCTGTGATGGGATGAGTCTTTCATCAGGTTCACCTTTTTGTGACCAATCTTTTGGTGACATCTGTAATAATAAATTATTAATTTGGGGTATATATGCATCTATTCTGTATTTTTTCTGAATCAGTGGGGTTCCTGTATTTAAAAAAAAAAATCCAGACGGTTTAATTTTTTTTACAGATCAATAACAGGGGCTCCAACAGGTAAACCATGCTGTTTTTTAAAAAAAAGTGTTGAAAATGGGGTTAAACATGTGTAATGCACCTTTATTTAGCTTAGCGTACGCCATTTTATAGAAGAGAACTTTAATGTGTAACTCCTCCCCCTTATCTCTTGTAACTTTAGGTTATTAGGATATAAGTTTTTAAGACTATTAGGCCTTTTCTCAATGGGCCATAAGATCTCTTGTTAAATGTCTAGCATTTCATGAAGGGTTATTCCAAATCCAACTACTGCGCTATAACATCAACACAGATGAACCCCCTATGATGGCAGAAAGGTGGTATTGTGTAACATGTCCCCACGTATGTATTGTCCCAAGTAACTCTCCAGCCTAAATTTACATCTCATCATAGTCTGATAGAGCATAAGCAGGATAAATAGTAAATGTGGACAGAGCATGGGAACCTGGGAATCTGTGTTTGTATAAATATGAGGCCCTAGGGCCAGGATTACACGTTGCAGATTTCACAAAGGAATATTCCACTTATATGGTGTGCTAAAAATCTCATCATTTTAGGATGTACTTCATATTTTCAGATCTTCAGTTTATATTATCCGTTGTGGATATTTTGAGGATTTTACCCATGTCAGTTGAATAGGCAAAACTTGCTATTTTTGAGTGCATGTAGTTGCATATGTGTACATGGTGGAACCTATAATTTTTTTTTTTTGTTATTTACGAAGGCATTTGTACCATCTTAGGCTTGATGGCAATTTAGTCTGAGCCTTTCACTTTGACCAAACATATACATTTAGGGTATGTTCCCATGGAACTGAAACGCTGCAGATGTCTTGTAAATACGCAGAAAAAAAAAATCACTAAATTTTGCATTATTTTTGTCAATTTCAATGCGGACATTTTTGCTGCAGATTTCACAAGTTACACTGCAAAGGGTGAATCTGCTTTGAAAATTTGCACCATAAACTGATATGCTACAGATTGAAAATCCATAGCACAGGTCACTTGCCGCTGTGGATAAGGTTTAGTAAAATCTCATTTACTTTGCTGGTACTGTAATACGCTGCAGATTTTCTGTAATGTGTGAACATACCCTTATAGGTATTGCTAAATCTGCCAGATGTATTGCACAGTAGTAATAGCTGGATGAGACTACATAATGCATATGTAGCATTACTAAATGATTATGGCAAAGACAGAAATCCTTTCTATACATGTATATTGTACAGATGTGTTCTTGCACATATTGGTGTAAAATATTGTGGCATAATAAACAATAGCTTCATGCTGCTGGTTATTGTAGATGAGTAGGAATTCAATCCAAACTAGAAGTAAAGTCTATGTGAATGAATGATTTATTAAAATAATAGAATTACTTTCACTGTGGGGCCAGGAACCTAAAGTAAAACTTTATCAACTGTTTGCATATAAATTGTCATTACAGAAGATCAGGATCGTGGTGTGTAGAATACAGAGGAATTAGGTGTGATTTTATGGTATTATTCTATTGTTATAAGGCTATATGCCTTGTCACATCACTTACAATAATAGCAGCATAATAAGGATTTTTTTTTTTTTTTCGGGATGAAAACTGATGACACAATATAACATTTTATTGTTTTACCATTATCGTTTTATCAATATTCTCTCAGTATCAACTATAGCCTGTTGGTTAGGAGCAATTGCTAGATTATCAAGGTATCTATACTGTTAGGCTGGGTTTACATGATGCTATTTTTTTCCCCCTGCATGTATTTTGTAATTGCAGTAATATCAAGCACATACATGTCACATGTATAGTAACGGCCATTCAACTGAAAACCTCTGCTTACTGGCATAGTAATGTGCTGCTCATAACTGCAATTACAAACTGCATGTGGTTCTTCACTAAAACAGCACTGTGTAAACCAAGCCTCAAACTTTCCTTTAGGGAACTTGCACATGACAGTATTTTGATCAGTACGTTCATTCAGTATTAGAAGTCAAAACATGGCTTATAAATGCAGATGTAAAACATTGATCAAAAACACTGCCATGTGAAAGTGGCCAAACTGTTAACAAGGCGTCTTTGTAGATTGTGAGATTTTATGGACAAGACTATCTATCTATATCTCACAAAGCCATAATAAATTAGGGTGGATATTGTGACGTCAACATCAAGTTCCCATGCATTTATCTATATCTAATAATCTAGTCTATAATCCATTGGAGAATCCTATAGTCATAGGATCCTTTGGTTCAATATGGGTAAGATTGTTGAGTAAACTGGCTGAACATAGACCTGGTTTCCACATTTGTTTTTATGAATTGTACAATGCATTGTTGGCCATTAATAAATTCTGTGGTACTGTAATGCTTTACTATTCATTACAGATAAGTAGAAACAATAGTCATGAAAATCTTACGATTCTGCAGATTTTCATAACCTCTCACTTACCAATTTCCAGTTTACTATACCAGTTACTTAGAAATGTTGCTTTCACTTTACGTATAGTGCTGTTCCTAAACCTGTACACACATATGTAAACTGATTCTGACTGTCCTACTGTAAGGCGAGAAGATCCTCTGGAGGGCCCAGGTGCTGACATAAGGCAAAGTCACTATAGGGCCCATTGGGTCCAGCAGAGGGCAACCCATCTAATAGTGGAGCAAAAACTTGTTTCTGATGATATAACCTGTGAGCGATGATAGCGGCAGAGTTTACAATGTAGCTGAAAGTACACATGAGCATGAACAAGGGTATATTTACACATGGCATATGTTACAGAAATCGTCGAGACACTTACTAGAATGGGGCATGCAGAAATGCATGTGTCTGCTTCTAAAACACCCCATTTTCTGCAACAAATCTGCTGCATATGAATTCACCCTAACCAATTCATATGTGCACATCTTTAATCTATAAAAAATTTACACTTTCGGCAAAAGATCTGCACTGCAGTGGAGGAATGGATGCAGAACACTTTTAACTGGTGAAAATCTCCCAGAAACCATAAAATTAGAATTTTAACTAGACTAACTGCATTGTTATAATGGCTGCTCAATAACGCTTCCCTGTACTGCCAAGTATGTTAGGCCTATGTGACTAAAATGAATATTAGAAATTAAATAAGTCGTGGCATTGTAGTGCAAAGTAAATAAGTCAACCATGAAACATTTTTTCAATACAATGCCAACACTAGAAAAATTATAATTCATAACCAGTGTCCATGGATAAATTGAAAAAATGGAAATGGTACAAAAACAAACAAGCGAAAAAACTGAGGCCAAAAACACACAGATGAGAGATTCATTATGAGGGGAATTTTTAAAGTCAGTCTTGCTGGAGTCAACTTTGCCTGTAATTTGTGCCAAAATTATTAAGTGTTACATATGTGCCAAATTTATCAAACACTGTGCAAGTGTTATGTTTTTGTGATATGTTACGCCACTTTGTACACTGCCCCCTTAAGGGAGTTAAATTGCAACTATTTTTGCGACTTTTTAAATAGTCATATTTGTGCACAGACAGCTAGGCAGGCTAACCACGACCATTTTACAACCCATTTTTAAAAAGTTTAGTGAGCTTGTAAAAATTCATAATGTAAATATTGTGTAAAAAGTCACAAACATTATTATAATTTATTATTATTATTATTATTATTATTATTATTATTAGTTAATTTTACACAAGAATTCTGGAATATGGGACTTAATAAATTACCCTCATTGACTTTTTATTAAAGATTTTGCTGTATTTTTGTAGCCAAAGCCAGAAGCAGATTCAAAAAGAGTGAGGAAATATTAGAAAGGACTCTCACTTCTCCTTCCTGCAGTATTCACTCCTGGCTTTGGCTAAAGAAAGACGCTCCAAGAATTTCGGTAAAAAATAAATTGTGCCTTCAGCCTTATAGAAGATCTGAAAAGAAAGTAAGGCTGGGTTCAGAAACCGCCAAATATTGTCAGAGAGAAAAGTCCTGCACGGAGGACTTTTCAGTTTGAAAATGGCAGGTCCCATTATAGTCAATGGGGTCTGTGTGTAACTGCGGTCTGGTTTTCCATCATTCGGGTCCCCGGGCAGACCCCTACGGTGGTTCACACATGCAGATCCGTACAATGTTTTTTTCCTTCCGCTAAATTCTCTCCTGGGTTTGGCTCAAAAAAACGCAGCAAAATCTGCAACAAAAAAGTAGCTTTTCTGCAACATGTGGGCTTGGACTAAATCATCTTTTTCTTTCTTTATGAAACTCATGAATCCTGATCCTGAGGGACTGTAATGACTATAATGGGGCATGTCGGGTATCATTTTATTTATTTTTTTGTCAGACAAATAAACTTGCAGGACTTTTTAGTCGTAATATTAGAAGGGCTCTGTGATGACCGCTCCAGATGGACTCTCCGATGTATATGTGAACGTACCCTTAGATTATCTTTTAAAGGAGTTATCTGGGGACTGGATAAACTTTATTACTAATGTATAGGTAGGGCCGCTGGGGAGGCCAGAAATCTCATACCTCTGCAGATGGTATGTCGGTGATATATATTGCAGAGTAGGCAGCTTGCACAGGCTTCCAGCACCCCATTACACTCTCCACCTGTAAACATTGAGGCTCTGGTGGACCTGGATATGTATAATATATATATGTATGTGTCATAAAACTTCTCCAGAGCAGGGATAAGCAAGCTTTATACCCTGGATAACTGCTTTAACAGTTTATAGTCCACCAGGTATGAACAACGGGTTGGCTTTATAGAAAATAGGACCAAGGACCACTAGGAAAGAAGGATTCCTCCCCTGCCCCTTATTGTTTTTAGACAGATTTCCTTGTACTTTTAAAGTGTATACAGTACTGTGGAAAAATACTGAAAAGTTAGAATGCTTCAATAATAGAAGTGTTAATGGTTTATTTATGTCAATTAACAAAATGCAAAGTGAATGAACGAAAGAGAAATCTAAATCAATATTTGGTGTTACCACCAGGTACACTTGCACTCAGTCTTTGAAGGAACTCTGCATTGGCAGTGAGATTGTTCTAAACATCTTGGAGAACTAAGCACAGATCTGTGGATGTGGACCTGGTCAAACCCTTCTGCCTCTTCATGTAATCCCAGACAGACTGGATAATGTTGGGTCAGGGCTCTGTGGGGGGCTATATCCTCACTTCTAGGACTCTGTCTCCACGGGGTGGAGAAAGAGTACACATACTGATTTTTATTTAGATTAATTTTGTTCAATGACAAATTCCTGCCTAAAACTTTTGCACATTAGTGTATAAAACACAGGCGCATATCTTTATACTTTGTACTGCCATACAATGCCAAATGATGCATCCGTTCAATGTCCAGATAGTAGGGTATTCAGTTAAAACTACCATATAGCCCCCACACTGTACACGCCATTCAGTGTCAAATAATATTTCTGAAATAGTGAAAGGCTTCAAAGCTAGCTCTTTGGTGTACTTGCTTCATTCAGATTGCTCACTCCTAGAGTCCTGTCCTTGGTAAGCCCTGTAGAAATCAGGGCTTTGGGTAATATCCCACCCCTTAAAACTGTACAATAACAGTAAGAATTCTCTAAACTTGATTTGGACAACTTGATAAAATATTCTGAAAATATAAGAATACTGCTATACTTGGATAAGGTTACTGCTCTTTATGGTGTGCTATAGTGGCATGCAGCCATGTCAAGTCTTGTTCATTTACCATAAAATAAGACTTGATGTGTTCACTCCCCCTCAGGGTCTATAGTGGTCAGTGTGGAGCTGGCTGAGTTGAGAAGTGAACTGAGGATGTTTTCCTCGTGTTTTAAAGAGTATCCATGGCGCCATGTCCCTCGGGTTTATTCTACAGGACCACATGATGCATTATGGGTAGAGGTTTTTGCTAATCCACTAATTGTTTACCAAACTGCATGATCAGCACATGAACAAACATAACATTTATGTGACAATTCCAAGTTATGCTCCATAACTACCACTTATACAATGACTTATTTTACTGCCATCACTACCCAGAAGCAGAACCTGATATTTAGTTAACTGGTGATTCCTACTTGCGTAACTAAATTCCCAGTACATTTCCAAAAACTTCTGCCCTTTTCGACAAAACTTAATCCCTTGTTTTGATGACCGCTATTAAATCTACACCCTCTTTCTTTCCCACATTAACAGCTGCCTAATACAGTCTATAGGGTATCATAGGAAATGGCAAGGTATCTGCTCACTACTTGAACATTTGCAGCGCTGTTTAGTCACACCCCTCTTTCTAGGCATGCTTCAAAACCTCAGAAGTTTTTGTACATGCCATGTACTCTAATTCTTACAATGTATGGAATCTCCACTATTTAATGATTGATTTATAGCAAAAAACATGTTTCAGGAGAAATGGAGATTAACAAATGCAAGCATTTACCCACAAATTCTACCTAGTCCTTCAGAGTCTGCCATAGATGGGCTAAGCAATGATGGCAGTAGTGGAAAGTCTGTGAACCATGCACTTATATGACATGCCCATTGTTTGGTCTGTACTGTACCTATCAGATATATCCACCAATATCTGGTGTTGAGTAACTTTCTTCATTCTATATAGAAGACTGGGTTTGTGGAGGAAACAGTTGGTAGTACACCTATCTGCCCAAGTATTCTACCCACTTTCACCTATGGTGTGTTCTCTTAGTACAGCGGTAACAGTACACTATTTATAGGGTTTTTAGGAGTCAAAACTGACTACTGCACAATCGCATGTATTAGGCTCTCTTCATATCTGTGTCGGTCAATTCTATTCTGTCAAGTAACATTGAAATTGTTACCTGATGGAACGGAACAGGAGAATTGACATATATAGAATTTACTTGTAGTGGGGTCTGTCAGGATGTGTCACAGGGTATGACTTCTTACCAGAAAAAAATAATGCACATATATTTCTTTCTGACATTTTTATGATGACACCTGAGATTGAGAGTACTGTTGTAGTCTCCAATGCACATGGGGAACATGGCCTTAAAGGTAACCAAACCACTTGCATGTGACTCAACTCCTTGTTAACAAGCTAGAAACAAATAGGTGCAGCACATGGTTATCCTTACATGACCTTATTTAGGGTACGTACATAAAAATCCTTATGTTCGGCAGGACAGACTGAAACATTTCCGCAGATATATGCCCCAAACATATGCAACTATATTGGTATATTGTTTCACATGTCTGCCAATGACACCCTTAAAAATATATACTAGAGAATTTACTTTTCTATACAGTTGTATTGAAAATTGTCGTTGGTTATGCTTTTCAGTCAAGTGTAAATGTAGAGGCAAAACTTTGACTCACTCACTCTTCAGAATTGGCGCATTATGCTTCAGACTTATAATAATGCAGAATATAAATGCTATTGGAACAGGCTTTTGCCCTTTTGATGTCTTTTGCTGCATTTAGTTTGTGTTTGACCGGTAGGCAATTCTCAAAAAAAAAATTGCAGTGTTTTCTTAGTTTTTCAGTTAATTTAAATAATAAGAAAAATAAAGAATATATCTATAATGACAGAACCATCATATTTACTGAAAAACATATGTATTATAATAAATTCTAATAAATGTATTCTAATTGATACATATTGTAGTATGTGTATATGTTATATATTTCCAGATTTTGGAATGCCCAACTTAAAAGCCCGTTCACTTGAAGCAGTTATATTTGGAGCTGAACAATAAATGGTGATCACAACAATAATTATCTCATGCAAAATAATAATTGATAACGCATGTATTACATCAAGCATGACCTCTGTGCAAGACCACTTATTTGCAATTATTTTGTGTAAATAGGAATAACAGCCTCAGAATCATGTCAACTACCAACATATAATGTATTTAATCTACTTTTAGGATGCAAGTTTAGCACAATATTGATCTTTATGATAAGAGTGGTGTTTAAATGTTAGTTTACAATATATGTGCAATTTATATCTCAGGGTCCATATATTTAAACAAGAAAAGTAATATTTTTAGGCTTCCTCCACGCACACTTTTTGCATGGCAATTTTCTTGTGGAAAATACCATATAATCATGTGTATATATTCAGATATTAATGTATTTCTCAAATGGTTTTGTTTTTTGTTTTTTTCTTTGCATATTTCACATTTTTGACATGTGAATTTGTGGAAATGCCATTCCAAAGACATGCAGCTTTAAAAAAAAAAAAATGCACCAAGTCTAAGGGGGAAAAAGCACTGTATGTAGTGTGTTTCACAACTCTCTGTTTTCTAACAGCTAATATCTGTTTTTCCCAAAAATTGCTGTGTGTGAAAGCACCCGTATGGATTTACATTAAGGCTGAGGCCCCACTTTGCGGAAACACAGCTTTTTTTGTTGCAGATTTTGCTGCGGTTTTTTGAGCCAAAGCCAAGAATGTATTGAGCAGAAGGTAGAAGTATAAGAGCTTCCTATATATCCTCATTTATATATATATATATATATATATATATATATATATATATTCCCTATATATTTCCCATTCCATTTGTAGTCATTCTTGGCTTTGGCTCAAAAAACCTCAGCAAAATGTGCAATAAAAAAGCTGTGTTTCTGCAACGTGGGGCCTCAGCCTAAAAGCTTTCTTTTGTAATAGACAAAGTATATGTCATGTTAAATATTTAAAGTGTTAAAAAATGCAAAAGCATAGGAGTTATGGCTTTTTATAAGATAACAAAAAAAAATATTTTCATGCTGAGCACATAGGCCTTTGCATCAAGCAAGTTGACAAGAGGGACAGTAGTCATGCCCTGGGGAAAATATATATGATATAAATGTTATAAAACTATTGGCAAATACTTAGTAATATAATCTTATTTACTATATTGTTATTTTATACTTATTGGGCTTGTTTTATCGTAAAATTTATGAATTGCTGTTTATTCTTGATGCCTATAAATCTGTCTACAATAGTAAGCAAAAGTATAAATTAACTTCTTACTGGCGCCAACATTGTCTTGGAGCCTTTGTGCTCAAGAGTGGTGTTCACCTTTTTTCCCTTTTGATAAGAAAAGGGATGTCCCATTAGTATTGCAAAAAGACAGCACTTTATTTTTATTTTTTTATTTTTGCAGGAGTGGATTTAACAGAAGGGAAACTTTATATTTTCTATTTCTTTTCAAGCCACTCCTGCCTTTGGCCTGACTAAGCTAAGCCTTTTTTTCTTTCTTTTTTTTGCACTTCCAACATCAGCATAGGGATTGCAATGGTGGTCCAACAGCAAGTAAAAAATGTGCACCATCGCTTCATTAATTTCAATGCAAACCATTGGAGATAACCAGTTTTCAATGTTTGATTATTTCTGGTGGCAACTTCATTTAAACTTGGGTGCAATACACGATCGGCGGGAGTCTTACCACATGGATCACCACAGACCAGAAAGTTAACCTCTTAACTGGAATACCTCTTTAATAGATTGCAAACAGTATAAATAAAAATGTTCCTTTGCATTATTTTTTTGTTATTTTTATAGCTCCATTATTTTGATGGTGCTGTACATTTGAAAAAGCGGTTTACTTACATAGTACAGGTACAATGAACATAAAGCTAACTAGATGACCGAACTGCTACAGTGGGAAAAAGGTCCATACCTGTAAGGGCTGCCAATCTGGATGGAGACAATAGGTGAGGGTAGAAGCAGTGCAGTGGCAGCATAGTTACTGTGAGATGTAGGCTGTCCTGAAGAGGTTTGTGTTCAGGTTGCATTTGAAGGTTTCAATCATGGTGGACAGTCTGATGTGCTGGGATAGTGTTTGTGTAAACAGGAGTGAAGGACGACGATGAGATTACTAGTGAACCCAATTAGGTCAGACATGTATGGAAGGGGCAGATTGTACTTGTATAAAACATAATGCTATATTTTAAGGATTTAAATGCCATTTCCATTGCTGTTTCATGTGCTAATTTGTACCTAGGGAAGAAAAAAAAACGTATTGCTCATTTCTGTAGATTACAAGCTTCTACTGGCAGACCACTCTTATTCATCGATATGCAGATATTAGAGTAGTGACTTGTTTAGTCTAGCTCTACACTTTTATAGCATTCTATCCTATAATAAAATTTAGATAAAAACGTTTTGTACATTCATATATTTGTGTGCATGAAATGATCAGGTCGGCTCAATCACTCAAGGACTGTACAATTAAGTTTTATTTCTTGAGGTTGACTTAATTCATGTAGCTGTGAGGGAAGCTTTGAAGGTCTGTTCCTGAATACCTGAGGGCGATTTCAGTACTTTGCAGACCAGTTCTAAATTGCTTGCCATTTGGCCTACTGAACATTAACTGATGACAAATGAGCCTTTAAGTATTTTACCACCAGACGACCATGAGCATCGCCCTGAATGATGAGTGAAAACTTCACAACCACAAGGCTGTTGCTTTATTCATCATAACAGTGGGCAGTACCTTCTAGAATTTTTTTTTCTCTCTCTCTCTCTCTCTGTTTTAACTTTTGTGTAAATTGTTTATGTGCATATTCTAAACAGATTGGACAACTAATATATATATATATATATATATATATATATATATATATATATTAAAAATATTAGCACTTTGTATAACAAATTTTTGGGGGGATTCTGTTTTTGTTTTTTTTGTTTTTTTTTAAAGCTTAGACTTAATGGATACTTTATAAACCAACACACACACACACACACACACACACACACACATAATTTGCATCTAGAAAGAAATGAATGGGATCTGTAAGTTGATTATGAATAGAGGATGAAAACCTACCTGCATGAAGTCGCCAATGATCACACCATTGTATAGCTTTTTACCTGTATAATTGTATCCAGGAGGAGTTTCATCCACTTGAGGCTCCCGGAACCTTGTGGTGATGTACTATAACTGGGTGTTACTTTTTTTAAATAATCTACTTTCATGTGGTGGTCTTGTCTCAGATGCTGAAAACAAGGAGTTTTAATAACTAAATATTCTTAGGAAAAAGAGTAAACTGGTGTATATAACAATGTATCAGTACAGACTACAGCAATGCAATGAGTGTGTGTTTTCAAATGGATGTTTAATTTTTTACAAAAAAAAAAAACATGGTATGAGCATTGGGTCATCTAGTAAGGCTGGTGTCCCACGTTGCGAAAATGCAACATTTTGGCCGCAGTGGAAACGCCACAGCAAAGAAACGCACCGTTTAACATTACCTGCAAAGTGGATGGGATTCTGTCTAATACAATCCACACATTGTAGAAAAAAATCTGCAGTGGAAAAGCTGCATTTTTAAAAAACGCTTGCGTTTTTGAAAATCGCAGCATGTCAATTTTCCGTATAGATATAAAAGGGGTAGAAAGCCCACAGAGGAAAACTCTGAGATTGCAATGAAAAATGGTGCGGGAAAAAAGCGATGCATTTCTGCCTGTTTTTTTTTCCACGGCGTTTTATTTTTTTTTTTTTGCTGAGCTTTGCTATGCGGGGCCTTAGCCTATAGGGGTCTAAAATGTAGAAATGCCACATTAGTGCACAGTACTGACGACACAAATCTAGAATCTCCTATTGATTGTTAGGGAATCCCTTGCATGTTCAGGTGTGATTCTGTTCGTGCAGTGAGTCTGGGTTTACATAGTGCTGCTTTTTTTTTTTTTTTGCAATAATGAGTAGCAAATTTCACTATGCATGTCAGCTGAGGAACATGTTTTTATTATGTATGTATACTAAGTGGTGCTTTCAATGAATTGGCCATTGGCTTACAGTTGGAATGCTTAGTAAAATGTGCTGCTCACTACTACAATGAAAGCATGCTGTTTTTACTGAAAAAGCACTGTGCTGAACCCAGGCTAAATGGATGAATGGTGAAAGCTTAAGCAAAAATAAGTGCACTGATTTGTTTTACTATTATGTTTTTTTTTTTGTTTCTTTTTTTTTACATGAAAAAAGAAAAGTATACAATTCCATTGTATGAATTCATGATTAAAAATGAACCGATGGATGAATTTGCATGAATGTATACTCCTATGTAAAAGTTACTTGTGATTTCTTATCAATATGAAGTGATGTAAATTTTAAATACTTCAAATTCTTAAATACAGCTATAATCTTCCTCATTATACCAAAAATGCAGTTAAAATAAAGGGCATATCCATACCAATGTCTGGAAGGAAAATGTTTCTAAACTGATCAACTGAATGTATAAAATGTTTCCATTTGCATTATTTTTTGAATTATTAAATAATTTTTCAATACCTGAAACATTTACAATCAAATGCTGACTGTATTTAATGTCAAGTGATACTTGCTCGCAGAAATTTCCAGACCTAAGAAATAAACTGTGTCCTCTACCAAATATACTAGTATGAACATGGCCTTACTTATCTATATTTAAAATATTGCTATTTGTATACTTTTTATGTTCGCAAAGTTTCTCTGAGGTGCACTGTCTAAAGATCGTTCAATATATAAACACTGACCGGCCTATTGAATTTCTAAAGATTCCTTTTTGTCATGCATTAGGCACTGTTTACTTATAAATTCTGCAGCCTTTGCTATATACAAAGATTTTCTAACTTTTTATTTTTTTCCTTAGGGGAAGAAAATACTCCAGAGAACTATTTACTTCAGGGACCTTTTTCACGGAAACCTAAAAGAATACGAACTGCTTTCTCTCCATCACAACTTCTGCGACTTGAAGGAGCCTTTGAAAAGAACCACTACGTAGTAGGGACAGAAAGGAAACAGCTTGCAAACAGCTTGTGCCTCACAGAAACCCAGGTATTGCATAATATACAAGAAATTCTGTAAGGCATAAGAAGATCATGCACATATAAAATAGATGCAATTCTCTGATACACTGCTATTATCAAAATTGCTGTTTTAGCAGTAGGTTTACAGAATAGTATAAAGAATCAGTAAATGATAACATATTTTAAAGACTTATGCAGATATGTCAACACCAATTATGATTTTTTTTATACTTTTGACAATTTTATTCAGCTTTTTGTACATTGTTTTATTAAGCAAGGTGAACAAGCAGCAGCTCTAAAAGCTCAGACTTGAGAAGATATGACAATGCCAATTACATTTATTTTTTTTACATACTAAATGGACAAAGAGTCTTTTTGAGCTTTTCATTAACATATTTTGACATTTTTCAAACTTTTTGTTTGTTTTGTATAAACTTTTTACCTGACACAGAACTAACCCCTTACATGCTGCAGACTCTATTGACTGCATCATCTAAGGCCCCTTGCTGACGACCGTGGTGTGGGTCAGTGTGCTATCCGTGTATTTCATGGATAGCACACTGATCCATTCTTTTCTATGGTCCCATACACACGACCGTGTGCAGGCCGACAGTCCGTGCCGTATCAGATAGGATAGGTCCTATTCCTGTCCTATTTTGCGGCCCGTCCTTCCGTGGCTCCTATTCATTTAATGAAAGGAGCCGCAGAAGAACGACCCGTGCATGGGCGGCACACGGGGATATCCCCATGTCCCCTGTATGCAGCCTGTGCTTTTAATTCACGGTAGACCAGTTGCAGCACGGTCGTCTGCAACTGGCCTAAGGGTTTAAACATCCAGAATTGGAGTTATCTTGCAACCTGTAATATATAGCTGACTCCTGCTGCATATGGCCAATGGCTGCACAATTATACAAGTAAAGCAGTGCTTCAGATACATATAGATGCTCCAACATTGCTGTGTGTGGATTTTATGGCATTTTTATACACATGGCTGTAACCAGAGCATGTTGCATTTTGAAAATCTTAAAAAAGCAAACTCTACAAATTGTAGGAGGGGGAAAAAAAGAGGGGTTACTCAAAAAGAAATTATGAATAACCTTACATATGTTTGCAGTGTGGTGTGTGTTGTTTTTTTGTTTTTTCCTTTATTCTGCCTCACATTGTTCTGAATGGGAGATAGTGATCACAGTAGGATGCTGGTTAGACTCCCCACTGATTAGGACCATTCATGTGTACGCCTCAAATTTCTCTTCATTTTCCAATGTCTGAACAGGGCCTAAGAGTACTAAGATAGTAAATATTTGTATTTCCCAAAACAGACATGCCAGGAGAGCTGACAGGTCATCCCAAAATCGGACAGGACCAACAATGTACTATTAGAGGTTCTAGGATATTGCTCAGAAATTATCCTACCTGTTATTATCAAAATAATAACATTTCATAGGCTTCAATGTTGTTGTTTTGTATGTTTTATAGTTAAGCCAACCATTACATATACACCTTTGTCTTTCTATAGGTAAAGGTATGGTTTCAGAATAGAAGGACAAAGCACAAACGTCAAAAATTAGAAGAGGAGTGTCCAGAATCTCAACAGAAAAGAAAAAGCAGCCAGCATGTCAACAGATGGAGAATGGCGACATGTCAGAACAGCCCCAAGGACATTGATGTCACATCAGATGACTGACATCACTTGTGTAATAAACTGCATATGTTACATGAAGACGGATTATCATGTCACATGATCAGGTGTTATCTGCAGGAGGTCAGAAATCTGCCTGCAGTTTGAACACTGGAAAATGCACTTGGGTCAAAGACTGTAATTTCACTTATTTTTCCTGGACATTCTGGTGAATGACTTTGTCCTATAATTATCCGAAAGATGTAACCACACTGCAGAGCTACAGTGATGCATGTCCACGGAAGCTGAACCAGATGGACAGACTGAGAAGTGTCAGGAGAGTATAGCAATAAGGCAAAATTTTACCTCAGGAATCCCTATTGTGTACTAGATAGAACATATGTAAATATATATATTTAAACATGGAAGATGTGGCCATATAAGGGAATGAATTCATATTAAACGTGTTGACGGTTGTTACCAATTTTATTTATTAAGGTGTGTACATATTCCTCAGGAATGCATTTTAAGTCTAAAAAAAAAAAAAAGCTCAACAAAACCTAAAAAAGCAAATATCTTTTGTTACACTGTAGATAGAAATTTCCCCTTACTTGTAGTAGTCTCAGTTTTTAGCAGCAGGCAATACACCCCCCTTCCAATGCATAATTTTCCTATAGCTTTAGTTTTTCTGGTTTTCAAGTGTGGCCATTTTGAATTTTAGTTCAGATCAACCATGGTCAAAGCAATAATTGCACTTTTTATCGATCAAGTGTGACAGGTTTTTTTTTCATGGAAATGAATAAAATATCAAACCTACATGCATGTTAGTGGATTTTATCAATAGCGGTATGACCTTTAAGGGACTTATCCTATAACACTCTAGGAGTGATGTATCAAATTCTTTGTGTCAGAAACTCCAAAAATCTGGCATAAAATGTATTTATCTTTTTATTTATCTATTATATATAAATGTGTATATGGATATATCATGAACATATCTGAAATGTATTCTCTTGGGCACATTTTCACTGTGGGTACATTCCATACAAGGGCTGGGTAGCGCTATACATTTTAAAGGGTACCTAAGTTTTGATGAACCAGAGTCTTTCTGGGCAGTCTTTTCTCTGGCTGTATAACCCTTCATACATGGTGTTTTATCAGTTTTTCTGCTACTAATATCCCTATTATGGCTGCAGTACACTTTAAACTTCCCTCTCAGGCTGGGGGCATGCACAATAAGGAGCCTTTCATTTTACTGAGAAAAGCCAAAGTGGCCATAAAATAGGATATCCAGTGACACTGAACTGCAAATACAGGTCATGATGCAGCTAAAAAGATCCCTGACACAGGAAAAGTGAAATCAGAACACAATAAGGAAAGCTGCCTACTCGCTGGCTAATATCCCACCAGCATTAACACAAGATATAGATATAACTACATAGTAGACTTACATTGTATGCTGTTAGATATTGCAGAATGCACTCAGTCCAGTGTGCAGAAAAAGCTGTTTGCAGACACGTGTGACAAAGAAACAGCCTCTTTCCACTGCATTCACTGTGAAGAGTCCAGTCCTTCCTCTCTCCACTCACTGTGAAACCCATCTTACTTTTTTAATGATGGCTATGGATAGAACTTCCTTAATAACAGGGAGTGAACCACAAATTGGCTAGAAGGGAGACACCTAGTGGCAGGAACTACACTGTATGTGTATTAAAACAGTGTCCTTATAATATCCAATCTTCCCCCAAAAAAATAAAAAATTATGCATATTCAAATTAGGTCTAACAAGTGAAGGGGATGGAGAGCTAACAGAACACTTTAAGCTCTCCACACCCCAACACAGTCCTTCTACTGTGATGTTACCAGTGGCTGAGCGGTATTGTTCTCAGGCTGTGTGCTCTGTTGGGGTGTCGAGAGTTTGACATGTCATGTTAGTTCAACCTTCTAATGGTAGAGTATAACATTTCTCCCCCTACAATGGGCAGTACTGAGGTAGGGAGATTTCCTAACACATAGCCATAAACACCACGGTACAGGTTGCCATTTAACATCTTAGCAATTTACATCCAAGGTCAGGAAATAAATAATAAATAAAATAAAAAAACATTCTTCTCTATGTAATCTATGAGAGGTCAGACCTTCCCTGTAAAACTTTTGTGGATGACCCTTGGACATTTTGCTTTTGTCATCCCCGTATATGTTCAGAATGATGTTTCAATCTGAATGCATTATCTCCTGTAGAGAAGACTCTAACTCTATGCAAATAAGACTAAGTTATATAAGCTTTCCAGTGTTCAATGTAGCATTAAAGTAAATAAACCCTTGTTAATCTTGTAGTAAACAATGCCAGTATACCTAAACTCTATATTTCCTATTGCCCTAAAGCTGGCCATAGGAACCAGGTAACTAAAGGACAAACAAGTTAACTAGGGCTATTTTATCCATTAGGCAAACTTTGCAACTGCCCTAGGAGTCACAAAATGTATCATAAGGACATCACGTGTCACAGTATCATCATAGATTACACAGCCACAGGCAAGCATCAGTTGCAGTACAGAAGCTGATCCCTGTGCATAAGGTAAGTGCGGACCTGCTTTAGGAACTATTGTGACTTATACTCTAGGGAGCATATGTGGCTGGCACCCTTGTAGATGTCTGTGAGTTTCAGTTTACCGATTGTCCTCCATTAGGCTAAGGTCACTGTGCTCTCTTTTAAGCTGCTACAGAAAAAAAAACAACAAAAATGGTGTAATTGTTTTTGCTGTGGCTTACCTGCTGTTTTGTTGTATTTTGTTTTGGTTTTTTTTTTCTGTGAGAATCCTGCAGCCTTCAAGTCCGTGGATCAAACCTGTAATTGACATGTTAGCTCTGCCGGTTTTACATGTGGATAAGATTTGTGCTGCTACTGTAGTATTGCAGCAGGTAAGCCGTCGGTGAGTTTGGGGCATCTAACCTGCTGGGATCATTCACTGTCTGGATCCGGCTATAGTCTGCGTTCTAAGCTTTATGCTGAAGACATACCTTGAATTTTTGTTTGATTTTTTTCTTTGAGCCAAAGCTAAGAGTGGATTCAAAAGGAATGGAAAATCTAAAGGGAGAACTTCTACTTATCCTTCCTACTTCCACTCCTGGCTTTTGCTCAAAAGAAAACATTGCAAAGTTTCATCAAGAGAACCATCAAAAACTCAAAGGGAAGATTTATTAAGCAAAATGCGCCAGAGTTCTGGCATAATTTACACCACAAAACTGTGTAACATGCTATGCACCATATATATCAAGTGTCTTAGACTCTTTTCTATACACTTTTCTGACTTGACTGAAAAGGGGAGTGGCATAAATTGTGTCTCTGTGCGCTAAAAATGTGCCAAGTACTTGTAAGCCAACTAATAGGAGGTGTAGACTTAGACTAGACAGTCTAAGAATAATCAGACATCAGACACTTTGATAAATATGGTGCAGTTTAAGACTGTCTAGTCTAGGTTCTAGACCAGTGATGGCGAACCTTTTAGAGACCGAGTGCCCAAACTGCAACCCAAAACCCACTAAATTATCGCAAAGTGCCAACATGGCAATTTAACCTTAAATTAACCAGGATCTGTTTTATAGTGCCTATGCAATGTTATTACAGCCTGTAATAGTATCGCGTCTGCTATAAAACAGATACTGTGTGATATAAATAATGAAGGGCCTCAGACAGTACAATGCGCTCCGAAGTGGCCCCCAGACAGTACATTTCGCTCTGAAGTGGCCTCCAGACAATATTATATTCTCCAGAATGGCCCCCACACAGTATTATATGCTCCACAGAGGCCCCCGCACAGTATTATATGCTCCACTTTGGGCCCCCACCCACATTATATGCTTCACAATAAGTCCCCCCACACAGTAGTATATGCTCCAGAGTGGCCCCCGCACAGTATTATATGCTCCACAGAGGCCCCCGCACAGTATTATATGCTCCACTTTGGGCCCCAACCCACATTATATGCTTCACAATAAGTCCCCCCACACAGTAGTATATGCTCCAGAGTGGACCCCGCACAGTATTATATGCTCCACAGAGGCCCCCGCACAGTATTATATGCTCCACTTTGGGCCCCCACCCACATTATATGCTTCTCAATAAGCCCCCCCACACAGTAGTATATGCTTCGCAGTGGGGCCCCACAGAGTAGTTTGTTTCACAGTGGGGTCCCACACATTAGTATATGCTTCACTGTGTCCCCCATAGTTCAGTGGGTCCCCCAGTATTAGATGCTTCAGTGTCGTCGTCCCCCACACACAGTATTAGATGCTTCAGTGCCCCCACACACAGTATTAGATGCTTCAGTGTCCCCCACACAGTATTAGATGCTTCAGTGTCCCCCACACAGTATTAGATGCTTCAGTGTCCCCCACACAGATTAGATGCTTCAGTGTCCCCCACACAGATTAGATGCTTCAGTGCCCCCCACACAGTATTAGATGCTTCAGGCCCCCCACACAGTATTAGATGCTTCAGTGTCGCCCCACACAGCCCCCCGTATTAGATGCTTCAGTGTCCCCCCACACAGTATTAGATGCTTCAGTGTCCCCCCATACAGTATTAGATGCTTCAGTGTCCCCCACACAGTAGTAGATGCTTCAGTGTCCCCCACACAGTATTAGATGCTTCAGTGTCCCCCACACAGTATTAGATGCTTCAGTGTCCCCCATACAGTATTAGATGCTTCAGTGTCCCCCACACAGTATTAGATGCTTCAGTGTCCCCCACACAGTATTAGATGCTTCAGTGTCCCCCACACAGTATTAGATGCTTCATTGTCCCCCCATACAGTATTAGATTCTTCAGTGTCCCCCACACAGTATTAGATGCTTCAGTGTCCCCCATATAGTATTAGATGCTTCAGTGTCCCCCATACAGTGAATATGCATCACAGTAGGCCCCAACACACAATAGTTTACGTTACTTACCTTGTCCCACGAAGAGCTGCAGTCCCACGGAGCGCGTCCTCCTTCTTCTGATCGCAAGCGCTGATGAATGACGTCATCGCGCCTGCGTCGGGGCAGAAGTCACACTCTGCAGTCAGTGTAGGCCGCGGTTCCGCGGACCGCGGCCTACACTGACAACTATCAGCTGTATGTGCATTTGCAGCAGCAGCGGCTGCATCAAGGGATCGCAGGTAGGTGAGGAGCTAGCACTTGGCCCTTTTGCCTTTGTCCAAAAGTTTGGACACACCTTCTCATTCCAAGAGTTTTCTGTATTTTCATGACTATAAAAATTGTAGATTCACACTGAAGGCATCAAAACTATGAATTAACACATGTGGAATTATATACTTAACAAAAAAGTGTGAAACAACTGAAAATATGTCTTATATTCTAGGTTCTTCAAAGTAGCCACCTTTTGCTTTGATTACTGCTTTGCACACTCTTGGCATTCTCTTGAGGAGCTTCAAGAGGTAGTCACCTGAAATGGTCTTCCAACAGTCTTGAAGGAGTTCCCAGAGATGCTTAGCACTTGTTGGCCCTTTTGCCTTCACTCTGCGGTCCAGCTCACCCCAAACCATCTCGATTGGGTTCAGGTCTGGTGACTGTGGAGGCCAGGTCATCTGGCGTAGCACCCCATCACTCTCCTTCTTGGTCAAATAGCCCTTACACAGTCTGGAGGTGTGTTTGGGGTCATTGCCCTGTTGAAAAATAAATGATGGTCCAACTAAACGCAAACCGGATGGAATAGCATGCCGCTGCAAGATGCTGTGGTAACCATGCTGGTTCAGTATTCCTTCAATTTTTAATAAATCCCCAACAGTGTCACCAGCAAAGCACCCCCACACCATCACACCTCCTCCTCCATGCTTCACGGTGGGAACCAGGCATGTAGAGTCCATTCGTTCACCTTTTCTGCGTCGCACAAAGACACGGTGGTTGGAACCAAAGATCTCAAATTTGGACTCATCAGACCAAAGCACAGATTTCCACAGGTCTAATGTCCATTCCTTTTGGTCTGTACTGTATATTTTTATATTTTCAGGTTTGGATCCTAAAAAGAGGTATAAAGGTATGTTTTTGGTGGATAGAAAAAATTGATGTTGTGGAAAACCTGCTTTTCTTTTTGTAGCAGATTTTGCTGCATTTTTTTTCTTCTAGAGAGGCTTGAAAGTAATGGGAAATATAAAGGAAGCACTTATACTTTTTTTCTTCTGCTAAATCCACTCTTGGCTTTGACTAAAAAAAGCAGCAAAATATGCAACAAAAAAAGCAGCTTTTCCTTAATATTGGGCCTCAGCTTCATGCTGTATTCACATGTTCCCATTTTGTGGATGTGTGAGGTCCTTGATATTCACAGATGGCACTCCACCCTGCTCATTTGCAGGTGGTGTTCGGTCTCTGTTTGAACTTACATTTCTTCTTCCTGCTTTATTCACTTCTGTGAAACTACCCTCAGACTAAGGCCCCTTGCAGATGATCGTATGTCTGGTCAGTGTGCTATCTGGGTTTTTCCCGGATAGCACACTGACCCATTGATTTCTATGGGCCCGTACACATGACCGTGAAAGACACGGTCACGTGTGCGGGTCGACAGGTCCGGTCCTCAAAATATGGAACAGGTCCTATTCCTGTATGGTTTTGTGGCCCTGCTTCTGTGGTTCCTATTCATTTAATGAAAGGAGACGCAGAAGCACGGGCAGCACATGGGTGACATCCACGTGTCCCCCATGCCGTTGATTCACGGCAACTGGTTAGCACACGGTTGTGTGCAACTGGCTTTAAGCCCCACGAAGCAGAAAAGCTGCTTTTTTTTTGTTAAAGATTTTGCTAAGGCTACTTGAACCAAAGCCAGCAGTGAACTAAGATTATGTTCACATGTGACTTTTTGTTGTAAAAAATGACTGTAAAATATATTGGTTTATACTGAAAACACAAAGTTTGAGGCATAGGGAGGTCAAGATAAACCTAGAGATGGTCCTGCCCACATAGAAGCATTTTAGGTGATAAGCAATTTTTAAGAGTATGGACACACGCTTTAGAAAACAAGCTGTGCAAAGAAATCTGCAGAAATGCAATGCTAAAAAACCCGGGGAAAATTCAGCAGCATTTCTGATGTGCGTCTACAATTAGGCTAAGGCTCCAATCTTTGTGGAAACACTGTGTTTGCAGTACCAGAAAACTGAATCGTTGATTGTAATGTCAATCTGTATTCCCTTAGTCCAGACAGCAGCACAATATGGGGTATCTCTGCCCCTGTGTGTTGTTTAGGACAGTGGAACCTTTAATTAGCACCAAATTTAAGGTGCCTCCTACTAGCCCTATAAGAGGGCACCTGAGACCTCCCTCCACTGTGTAAATTATAAAGTAAAAGGAAACAAGCTTCTAGGGAGGGAAGCCTTGTGCTGCTGTCTGGACTAAGGGAATACAGATTGACATTACAATCAACGATTCCCCTTACGTCCGACAGCAGCACAATATGGGGAGATAGCAAGTAATTCCCCTAGGGAGGGTTTCCTCGCCTTACAACGTCAAGGACTGTCTGACCAAAGGCAGTTGTCTGGGAACTGCGGACATCTAAACGATAATGTTTGACAAAGGTCAACTGGGATGACCATGATGCAGCCGCACAAATCTGGTCCAAAGGTAAGGACCGGTACTCAGCCCAAGAAGTCGACACAGCCCTGGTCGAGTGGGCCGTAGAAAAAACTGGAGGGAGTAACTCCTGAATAAGGAAGGAAGACCTAATTGTCTCCTTGATCCATGTGGATAGAGTAGGCTTGGAAGCCTTGAGGCCTTTGTTTTTACCCTGCATATTAATTAGTAGGTTTTCGGCCTTCCTAAACGGTTGAGTGCGGGATAGGTAAATCCGCAGACACCTTACCACATCTAAGGTGTGGAGCTTTTCTTCCTCCTCAGAGGTTGGAGTGGGGAAAAACACTGGTAGCGAAATTAGCTGATTGCTATTATAGCATGAGGGGACCTTAGGGTTAAACCCAGGCAAAAATCTAAGGTGCACCCTATCTGCAAAAAACACAATGTACGGTTCTCTAGAAGAGAGAGCCTGGAGTTCCCCTACTCTTTTGGCAGATGTAATAGCCAACAAAAAAACGGTTTTGTATGCCAAATATTTTAGCTCCGTAGTCTCCAAGGGTTCAAATGGAGGACCGCACAGGCCTGTAAGGACTACCGCAAGGTCCCACTGGGGAACTGGAGATGATACTGAGGGCTTTAGCCTCATTGCCCCTTTAAGGAACCTTGCAACCAGAGGATCCTGAGACAGACATCTGTTCAAATGAGCGGAGAGGGCCGCAATCTGCACTTTCAAAGTGGCAGGGGCAAGGCCCTTATCCAAACCGTCCTGAAGAAAATTTAAAATATCAGCCGCTGAAGGTTGTAGATTATTAATACCCTTCTTGGAGCACCACTCCATGAAAATCTTGGCTGTCCTCTGGTAGTTCTTATTGGTAGAGTCTGCTCTTGCAGAAGAAAGGGTCTTCAGGACGGCCTCTGACAGTCCTCTATCCTGCTGTAGGGACTGCTCAACCTCCAGGCTGTCAGGTTGAATCTCCAGAGATCCTGGCACTTCAGAGATCGTTGGGAAACCAGGTTCTGGATGGGGGGAAGCCTCCAATATATCCCTCGACTCATCTCCATGAGTTGGGAAAACCAAGCTCTTTTTGGCCAGAATGGAATGATGGCTATCACAGAGACTTGGTCCTGTCTGATTTTCATCAATACCTTCGGTATTATTGGAATTGGAGGGAAGATGTATGCCAGCCTGGACCTCCAAGGGATGGACAGGGCATCCACTGCCAAGGGATTGTCCTCCTGGTAAAGGGAACAGAACGTCTCCACCTTGGCGTTGAGTCGGGTTGCCATGAGGTCTATTTCTGGAAGACCCCACTTCAGGGTAATCTGATGAAAGACTTCTGGATTGAGTGACCATTCTCCTGATACGGCATGACCCCGACTCAACCGATCCGCTACTATGTTCAGGGAGCCCTTGATGTGAACTGCGGATAAATGGGTTAGATTTTTCTCTGCCCATGTAAATATCAGATCTGCCTCCCTGAGGAGGGTTGGTGATCTGGTGCCTCCCTGTCTGTTCACGTACAGCACTGTGGTCATATTGTCTGACCGGATTTTGACTGCTCTTCCCTTGAGAAGGGGCGAGAAATGGAGTAAGGCACGATATACAGCTCTGAGCTCCTTCCAGTTGGACGAGGTCCTTCTTTCTGGAGCGCTCCAGACTCCCTTTATGGAGTTTTCGTCCAAATGGGCTCCCCATCCCAAGAGGGATGCATCTGTAGTCAACAGGGTCCAAGAAGGTTGGACCGTGGACCATCCGTCTTTCAGGTGCAACCACCACTTGAGGGAAAGACGGGTCCTGGGGGAGAGTCGAATCTTCTTGCTGAGTGTAAGAAGGGAGCGATCCCAAGCCTCTAGTAACTCCTTCTGGAGGGGACGTAAGTGCCACAAAGCCCATGGGACTGCCTCCACTGAGGAAGACATCAAGCCCAGGATCTTCATCAATGTTCTGATGGAGGCTATCGGCTTTTTGAAGAGGTGCCGGACTGCACCGACCAGTTTCTCCTTCCTTGCTGGTGTCAAGGAGACCTGCAGGCGGACTGAATCCAGGAAGTAGCCGAGGAACTTCCTTCGGGTTGAAGGGATCGTTACCGACTTCTCCCAGTTTATAAGCCATCCCAGACTCTGAAACAGGGACACGGCTGTCTGTAGATGCTGGAGCAAAACAGACTCTGACTGGGCTTTTATCAACCAGTCGTCTAGATAAGGCACCACGAATATCCCCTGAAGTCTGAGGGCGGCCGCTATAGGAGCCACTACCTTTGTAAAGGTGTGGGGAGCAGAGGAGATCCCGAAGGGTAGTGCTGTGAACTGAAAATGCTTCGTGTGGCCGGAAACTACTACGGCAATCCTTAGAAACCTTCTGTGTGGAGGATAAATAGGAATATGCAAATAGGCGTCTTTTAGATCCAAAGTCACGAAAACATCGCCTTGGAGGAGAAAAGTGGTGACAGACTTTATGGTTTCCATACGGAAGTGCTTCTTTTTGATGAAGCGGTTGAGGTACCTTAAGTCTATGACCATTCTCCATTTGTCTGCCGGTTTTGGTACCAGGAAGACGGGAGAATAGACACCGGATCCTTCTTCTAGAGAAGGGACTTCCTCCAGGGCTCCCTTGTGAATGTATTCTCGGATGGAGCATTCCAATGTAGTCTGCTGCATTATAGGCAGGCTGCGAGTTAACACAAACCGATCCTGAGGAGGATGGAGGAACTCGATTGCATATCCTTTTTGGATTACCTGCAGGACCCATGGGTCTTGAATTTTTTCCTGCCAGCAGTTGAAAAAATGGGGGAGACGACCCCCGACAGGAATCTCGGCCACAGGAAGACTGCTCCTGATGTCAAAAGCTAGGCTTCTCCTTTTTATCATCAGACTTCGGGAATCTCCGGACGGCGCCTCTAGAGGAATATCTAGAGCCTCTTTGGGACTGCCGTCCACGACGAGGCGGATAGCCTCTACCACGGCCAGAATTAGATCTACCTCTAAAGGCCTGGGGTAAAGTTTTACCCTTCCTATCAGCCAAGCCCTCCAGGATCTCGTCTAGGGCACTGCCAAAGACTCTACCTGGCTCAAAGGGTAATGCGCACAAATTATATTTTGAGGGGAAATCAGCTCTCCAGGGTTTTAACCATAGAGGTCTTCTTGCTGCAGTGGTAAGTGCCAGAGATTTGGCCGCCAGCCTTAATTGATGGTGGGAGGCCTCCGCTAAATATTCAGCTGCCAGGGAAACCGAGCCTAGAAACCCTAGCAGCTCATCTCTGGAGACTCCAGAATCGATGTCCCTTTCGAGATGAACCAGGTCAGTGCGTAATTTGGCTGACACTTCACAAGACGCAACCGCCACAGCGGTCTGGGCCGAGGCAGCTGAATACGCCTTCTTGAGGGTATTGTCGATGCGCCTGTCCATGGCGTCGTGCAAATTTGATCCATCATCTGATGGTACCATAGTGCGGCGTGACAGTTTGGCCACCGCCATATCCACCTTGGGAGGAGGACCCCATTGATCCCATTGAGCAACTGGGAATAAAGCCTTGAACCTCCTAGAAACCACAAGAGGTTTTTCAGGACATTTCCACTCTGAAGACATTAATCTTTGTAATGTCTCGTCCACTTGGAAGACCCTAGGCCCTCTATAGGTGGACGTGGAGGCTTCCCCGTCAACATCACGATCCTTAGACCGGATGGACTTCAGCAGCCGGCTTAATTTTTCGAGTGGGAAGCACGGCCTGCTGGAATCTTCAGTGGAATCGTCAGATGAGAGTGTCTCGTCCACTATCTGATAATCTTCGTCAGCGATGCGTAGGGAGGACTGTGTCTCAACCCGCGGTTTCTTGGCAATCTGGGCGATGGAAGAACGGATCTCCTTAAGAGACTCCTCCATATAGTCCTTTACCCAGGTGACAACCTCTCTTATAGAAGGTTCTTCTGACGGAGGTCCGCGGCATTGGCGACAGCGGGTAAAATCATAGCCGTCAGGTAAAGGAGTATTGCAATCCAAACACATTAGGTGTTTACGTTTAGAGGACTTTTTCCTCCTAAGCCCATCGCCATTACCTGATGCAGAAGATGACATCTGAAACATCAAAAGCCACATGACAATGTAGAATAGAAGATTGCCAAGCATCGCTTACAAGAAGAAAAAAACCAAGGGGTACCTTACTTTTTTAAATCGGTCACTTGAGAAAAAGATCCCGTCAGGAAAAACCCAGACACCGCAAACCGCAGCAGAGGAGTTAGTAACCACGAGCTCACCCAGTAAAGGACTGAAGCCCTTTTAAATGTAATACAGCAGCGAGGGGAGGAGCCAAAGAAAGAAGATATTCATACAGCGCCAAACAAGGTCAAATGCCATAATGGAACATAGAGGAGCATAAGCCTAAGCCAGAGGCTCCACATACAAGCAGCAAAAAACAAATCTATATTTTGCCATTAAAATTCCAATTTTCAAACTTACCGCACTTTTCCGAGAAAACCGGAAGTAGGCCGCGGTGGTGCGCAAAGGCTTCCTTCCCCGGGGAACACGGGACCGAAAAAAAGGTTCCGGCCAAAGAGGTTCCCCGCTCACTTCCGGGATCGCGCTGCCTGCAGAGCGATGAGCCGGGTAACGCTGCGCTGCGGGGCGGAAAAAGGCCCGAAGGACCGGAGGATCTTAGGAACGTAGGAAAGGACCAAGGTACCCCCAAAAGGTAAGCCAGGAGCTTTTTTAGGAAAAAAAACCCCTAGCAACAGGAGGTCACCAGAGACCTCCGTCCACCTGTCCCACACAGGACAGAAAAAAACACAGTGGAGGGAGGTCTCAGGTGCCCTCTTATAGGGCTAGTAGGAGGCACCTTAAATTTGGTGCTAATTAAAGGTTCCACTGTCCTAAACAACACACAGGGGCAGAGATACCCCATATTGTGCTGCTGTCGGACGTAAGGGGAATGCGTTTTTGGTTAATCTTATCCTCAGAACACTGCACAAAAAAAAAGCTGTTGAAAAATTACATATTTGAAAAATGCAGCATGTTCATTTTGTCTGTCAAATTGCAAGTGTTTTACTTATAGATTTAATGGGGGAAGGTAAATGCAGAAAAAAAACTCAATAAAAACCACTGTGAAAAAAGTTGCATTTTTTAGCTGCGTTTTGTTACGTGGATTGTTAGCCTTACGCTATTGTGTCTTTAATGTAGAGGTCCCTTTTTGTAAAGTTATTTAATGTGTTTTGATTTGTTGTGCAACATTTTAGACACATTTATGGAGGTGGCATGTGAAAATTTGATGAATGATATAAAGATAAGGTCAAAGAAGGATTTTCTGGACGTTATATACTACCATGTGTACCCCAAAATATTATTCGTGTCTACAGTTAAAAAAACAAAACAGAACAAACCAACTAGTCAATAACAAAAACAATATGACTTCAAAATTCCACTCATGATGAATGTGCCCTTAGGTCACTTTCATGCTTTCACACTGTCAGTTTGTGCATGCCTCCCAAATGTCCCAGATTCGGCGGAACAGCGACATTTTTTTTTATATAAATGTTGTCCTGGGTTATGGGAGTAATTTCCCAGCTTCAATTCATCTGTGTCCGGAGGAGTTACATAGTTACACAGTAGATGAGGTTGGATGAACACACAGGTCCATCAAGTCCAACCTATAACCCTACAGTGTTGATCCAGAGGAAGGCAAATAAACCCCATGAGGCTTATGCCAATTGCCCCATGTCATGGGAAAAAAAATTCCTTCCGACTCCAATCTGGCAATCAGTGTAAAACCCTGGATCAACTTTGAGTTGAGTACAATGGTGAAGCAGGAAGCTGTCTGCTTTCTGCTTCACAGTTCAGCCCCTGTCCCACACTAATACCCTCTTAACTCCTAGGAGGGACATTCTAGGGGTCAATTCTGGTGTCTTTTTCCTTGTAAACTCTAAATCTGGACTTATACATTCATTATTCATTCCCCTTTCTAAAACCGCTGGTTTTGCCCTAAAGGATGTGGCGATTATTGGGTTTTTCATTGTTGCAGTGTACATACTATAATTTTTTTTTTCCATTGATGTAGCAATATGAGGGTTTGTTTTTTTGAGGGATGAGATATATTTTTCAGAGACACCGTTTTGGGGTGCCTAAACTTATTGACTATATTTAAAATTTTTCTACATTCACCAAACAGCATTACCTTTACTCTGCGGGTAAGTATGATTATGGTGATATGTAATTTATATTGTAAGGGAATTGCTAGAGGAGCAATTCCCCAATAGCTGCTGGTGAACCCTGGGGGGAGGGGCACGACAAGACAGTGAGCCCTAAGCTGAACCCCCCACTCTCCCTGGCTACTTGCCTGAACTGTCCTAGGCGACAGCCAGCAACTGGGCGGCAATCCCTTCTTGATATATGTGATAACACAGAACACAGACAGGACAAACAACAAAAGGGAGGTCAGCTAGCCAAGGGGTCAGTCACAGTAGAGCAACGCAGTACAGAATCAAAATGCAAGAGAATAGTCAAAGTTAAGCCAGAGGTCAGGAATAAGAATACAGGTAACCAAACAGCAAGAGTAAATAGCCAGCATGCACAAGGTAATAGCAAGCGCCAATGTGAAGGTGAGCAAACAATAAATAGAATAATAAATAGATATTTTATTATAATTATATTTATATTATATATTATATATATATATATATATATATATATATATATATTATAATATTATATATTATAATTATATATTATATTATAATAATAAATAGATATATTTATTAATAAATAATAAATAGAAGAACCCGCCCCAGACTTGATAGGACGATAGGCTGTCAATGACACAGTTAAAGTTAAAATTAACTATTAGAGGAGCAGAGGAAACCAAGGTGAAGGAGATGGACAGTGTTCAGACAATACAAGAAGAACCCAAAGGAAGGAATCACAGCTGGACTCGCCTCCTAGATGGGGCAGAAGTTCAAACCGGTGCGGACGTAACATATATAGTTTGTTTTTACATTTTTACTAAGTTTGAAGAAAAAATATCAAGTGTTTCTGCATTGCTGTTTTCTGAGAGGTATAGCATTTTTATTTTTGTAGCTTAGGGCATCACTTTGTGAAACCCCTTAGATTCTGCAGTCATGGTTGAATGTGGTATTTAAGGTGTTAACACCCTGGTCAGAAGGGTGCCTCCGGAGGCAGATGAGTTGAAAACAGTGGTGAAGCAGGAGCTGTCCCCAAGCAGCTCCTGCCTCACCACTCTGCCCCCTGTGTGCTCTGGCCTCGGGAGCTGTATGCGCGATGTGATAACGTCATTCACATCGCACCTGCAGCTCCCTGAAGCCTACAGGAGCAGAGACGTCAGCAGCAGGGGATGGAGGAGAGGTGAGTAACAGTGTTTTTTTATGTTAAACATTGGCAGATGAAGAGGGACATTAAACTGGGGGGGGGGAGCAGATAAAATAGGACATTAAACTGTGGGGGCAGATGAATAGGGACATTAAACTTTGAGGGCAGATAGACGGGGACATTAAACTTTGGGAGCAAATAGAGGGGGGACATTAAACTGGGGGAGCAGATGAAAAGACATTAAACCGGGGGGGAAGATGGAGGGGGGACATTAAACTTTGGGGGCACATAGAGGGGGGAATTAAACTGTGAGGGCAGATGAAGAGGGACATTAAACTGAAGACAGCTAAAGGGGGACATTAAACCATGGCGGTAGCTGGAGGGGGGACATTAAACCCCCATGTTTTAATGTCTTCCTCTAGCTACCCCCATGGCTTAATGTCCTCTTCCAACTATCCCCAGTTTAATGTCCCCCACTGGCTATTCCTACAGTTTAATGTCACCATCCAGCTGCCCCAGTTTAATGTCCCCCCTTTATTTGCCCCCAGTTTAAACTGGGGTAGCTGGAGGGAGACTTTAAACTATGGAGCAGCTGGAGGGTGACATTAAATTTTGGGTGCACCAGGAGAGGGATTTTATACTGTGGGGGCAATTGGAGGGGAACATTATAATATGGGGAGCATATAATATTAGGGTGACTGTAGGAGCATTATACTGTGTGGGAGCACAAAGAGAAATTAATGGGAATGGGCAGAGTCAGTGTAGAAGTGGGCAGAGCACATTCTGTCCCTCTTTCTGTCCTTTGAAAATTAGGAGGTATATACTCCCATTCACTTCTATGGAAGTTATGGGAACAGTTAAGTTCAGAGCTACACTGTTTCTGTACAGTCTGACCAAAGTCTTTCAGCAAGGACAGAGGCAGGTAAGTAGCAGGGCACAGAGGCTTGGGGGAGGGGGTCATTTTCGTGAAAGGTGTAGGTCTCAGAGATGGGATCCACATCAGACATTTATGGCATATCCTGTGGATATGCCATAAATGTCTTTCATGGGGAAACCCTTTAAATAAGTCTCTTAATCAATAAAAAGTTTGCGGGGTGCAGATCCAAAAAGGATTGCCCTGTATGACTTGAGGCCAATAAAAAGGGATGTAGATGTGAAATACATATAATGTTACTCTCACAGTCTCTTCTTGGACACAACTACAGAGGGGCAAATCCCTCGAGATTTGTTTTGGGTTTGGCTGGTTCAGGTTACTGATTCGTTTGGGGACAATCAAGTTTAGTATGAACCACACCTTAAATTGGCTTAAAACATAGTGTAGAACACTCTCAGGGCTACTAGAAACCTAGCGCTCCTGTGGGCAGCTTAGAGAGCTCGCTGCCACTATTGAATTCAATAGCAGCAGTGGCTCTTACAGTAGATATCTGCTTGTAGATCTTGTACCTTTTCATCGATTTGTCATTTGGTAATGTACAGAAAAAATGTATGTGCCAGTGCCAGCACCACCTGAGCTTGCCTTAGATCTATCCCAGACACATCTTTTGGATATTGGGGTTGCATGTCTGGTGGAATTCTTACTATTGCAGCTGCCACCACTCTCTTCCTGTGATGTCACCCTGTCACCCTGACCCAGTTGCTTATCTGTAATAGAATCATCATCAGATTGAGTAATGTCATCATCTTCCCCACTCATCGTGGCAATGGGACCACTATGCCACTATGTTACTATGCCCTCACAGTTCCTAACAGATTCCCCCCTAGTGCCACTACTAGCACTGCTAGTAGCACACCACCTGCCTCTACTATGCCCTCACAATTCCTAATAGATTTCCCCCTAGTACCACTACTAGCACCACTAGTAACACACCACCTGCCACTACCACCACACTCACATCTTCAAACTCTACCTCCTCTACATAAAAAAAGGCAGCTTTCATCCAACTCGTCAAAAAGAGGAAGAAGAGGAAGTCTTGGGCTATGAGGAATATCATCATATCTCAGCAGATGCCACATGACTACTAGAGAATGGGGTTTGTGTTAATGAAGAAGATAAAGAAGATAAAGATAAAGAAGATAAAGAAGACATGTTAACCCTACAAATTCCCAGTGTTAACCCTTCATAAAACAGGAAATACTTAAAAGATGCCTATAAATATTCACCAAACTCTTAAAATCAAAATCTCCAGACATATAAAAATAATATAATGCTCCTTTATTATAACAAATAATAAATACGGACCACTGATATTAAAAGCATTTAAAATTCATAATGAAGATGGAGTATCGTGGACCTCTCCTATGCTACCTATACATGTCTTATTGAATATGATTAATCAATATAAGACTGTTTAATAAGAATAAAAAAAGAAAATAAAGAAGTTACATTGTATCGCAATGGCCATTGGTTGAAAAACATCCCCCCCAAAAATAAATAACTCTATAATATATATAAATAGGGTTTATGTTATATAAATATTGCCTAGTTGCAGCACCAAGGTTATTCAATTGTAATACAAAAGGCCAAACTGAGTACTAGATCTCAAGCATGCCAATCAAACTTACAATAAAATGAGGAGAAATGGAGGGTGACTACAATCTCCAACCCTCAACCTCAACGCGTGTTTCGCCCCACAACTTCTTCTAGGGGCTGTGAGGTGGAGGTGGTGAGTAACCTTTTATATAACATACCCAGTGTGTTATCGAATAAATGCATGTCCGATGTGACAGCGTCAGACACAGCTCCATAACTTCCAGAACTGCGTAATGTCACTTTGCGTATCAGACCTTAAGCCACAATGATATAATGCCAATTACGTGCATGCGCATAACAGACAGCAGACCTCCTGCAGACTTACAGTGGGTACGGAAAGTATTCGGACCCCTTTAAATTTTTCACTCTTTGTTTCGTTGCAGCCATTTGCTAAAAGCAAAAAAGTTCCTTTTATTTCTCATTAATGTACACTCAGCACCCCATCTTGACAGAAAAAAACAGAAATGTAGATATTTTTGGAAATTTATTAAAAAAGAAAAACTGAAATATCACATGGTCATAAGTATTTAGACCCTTTGTTCAGTATTGAGTAGAAGCCCCCTTTTGAGCTAGTACAGCCATGAGTCTTCTTGGGAATGATGCAACAAGCTTTTCACATCTGGATTTGGGGATCCTCTGCCATTCTTCCTTGCAGATCCTCTCCAGTTCTGTCAGGTTGGATGGTGAACATTGGTGGACAGCCATTTTCAGGTCTCTCCAGAGATGCTCAATTGGGTTGAGGTCAGGGCTCTGGCTGTGCCTGTCAAGAATGGTCACAGAGTTGTTCCAAAGCCACTCCTTTGCTATTTTAGCTGTGTGCTTAGGGTCATTGTCTTGTTGGAAGGTGAACCTTTGGCCCAATCTGAGGTCCAGAGCACTCTGGAAGAGGTTTTCTTCCAGGATATCTCTGTACTTGGCCGCATTCCTCTTTCCTTCAATTGCAACCAGTTGTCCTGTCCCTGTCCCTGCAGATGAAAAACACCCCCATAGCATGATGCTGCCACCACCATGTTTCACTGTTGGGATTATATTGGGCAGGTGATGAGCAGTGCTTGGTTTTCTCCACACATACCGCTTAGAATTAACACCAAAAATTTCAATCTTTATCTCATCAGAGCAGAGAATCTTATTCCTCATAGTCTGGAAGTCCTTCATGTGTTTTTTGGCAAACTCTATGCAGGCTTTCATATGTCTTGCACTGAGGAAAGGCTTCCTTTGGGCCACTCTGCCATAAAGCCCCGACTGGTGGAGGGCTGCATTGATAGTTGACTTTGTGGAACTTTCTCCCATCTCCCTACTGCATCTCTGGAGCTCAGCCACAGTGATCTTTGGGTTCTTCTTTACCTCTCTCACCAAGACTCTTCTCCCATGATTGCTCAGTTTGGCTGAACGGCTAGGTCTAGGAAAAGTTCTGGTCGTCCCCACTGTTCTCTTAGGAACCTTGAGTGCTGCAGAAATTCTTTTGTAACCTTGGCCAGATCTTTGCCTTGCCACAATTCTGTCTCTGAGCTCCTTGGGCAGTTCCTTTGACCTCATGATTCTCATTTGCTCTGACATGCACTGTGAGCTGTGAGGTCTTATATAGACAGGTGTGTGCCTTTCCTAATCAAGTCCAATCAGTTTAATTAAACACAGCTGGACTCCAATGAAGGAGTAGAACCATCTCAAGGAGGATCAGAAGGAAATGGATAGCATGTGAGTTAAATATGAGTGTCACAGCAAAGGGTCTGAATATTTATGACCATGTGATATTTCAGTTTTTCTTTTTTAATAAATTTGCGAAAATATCTACATTTCTGTTTTTTTTCTGTCAAGATGGGGTGCTGAGTGTACTTTAATGAGAAATAAAATGAACATTTTTTTCTTTTAACGAAACAAAGAGTTAAAAATTTAAAGGGGTCTGAATACTTTCCGTACCCACTGTATAATAGATGTACACATATAACACTGGAACACCTGGCCAGGAAATGTAGTGACTGCATATTAGAAGGTCACTTAAATTTTGCTGCCTGGCTGTCACAGAAGCAGAGGCGTAACTAGCAAAGACTGGGGCCCCCACCCCCACATGGCATAGCGTGCTTTTTCCAGGACTCCATAGGGTATAACGACCCATATACACACAGTATAAAGTCCCACACTGGCCCCTCCACACAGTATATTGTCCCATAGTGGCCCCTCCACACAGTATAATGTCCCATAGTGGCCTCTCTACACAGTATAATGTTCCACAGTGGCCCTTTCATATAGTATAATTTCTCATAGTGGCCTCTCCATACAGCACAATATTCTATAGTGGCCCCTACACATAGTATAATGTCCCATAGTGGCCCCTCCACACAGTATAATGTCCCATAGTGGCCCCTCCACACAGTTATGTCCCATAGTGGCCCCTCCACACAGTATAATGTCCCATAGTGGCCCCTCTACACAGTATAATGTTCCACAGTGGCCCCTTCACACAGTAAAATATCCCATAGTGGCCCATTCAGTGGTCGTTGCAAATACTACACAGTTTAATTACCTCCCCTGAGTTTCTGATCGTTATGCTCTAGAGACCCCTGAGTATAATAATGGCAGTTTAGTTTCGGACGTGTTTGGTCCAAATGAAACCACCAAACCAAATGAAACTTCTCGTGAGGTTCACCCAACAAAGACTTTTTCTGCGGCCTTCCTTACCAATCCCCGCTCCTGCCACGGCAGCCTTCGCTTCCCCTTCAGCCCTCCAAGGGGGCCTTGCATCCCATATCACGTCACTATCAGCGATGTCACTGTTCAGCATCAGCAACATGATATGGGATGCACAGGGGCCCACTGGAGGGTTGAAGGGAAACGGAAGCTGCCATGGGCAGGAGAGGGGATCAGAACAGGTAGGCAGGTAATGGCCTATTAAAAAAAAAAAAAAAAAAAAAGCATCAGGGGCATGTTGGGTCCCCTAAGGTCATGGACAGCCACTGCTTTGGCGGTAGATCTTACACTACACAGAAGGTATCTGTGGGAGGATATGGACCAATTCTCTGTCTTGATGTAATATTGGCCAAAACCATCAATAACCTGTGTCATCTCTCTCCACCTTGTATGAAAATTTGTAAAGAGATGTATTATCAGAGGCAGACTGATGTTGTTTGGATACAGGTAATTTTGCGTGAATCTCACCTGCAGCTCTAAGATATCCTCTTTCAATGACATCATCTCTGTATCTGGTTTTGAAACTCATCTTGAGGTCCAATGCTTGAGACTTATAGTCTGAATCCCTGTTGCAAATGTGTCTAGTCCTGATGAACTGGGCTATCAGTATCGCACAAATGGTTTGTTTGGGATGTGCAGATGTGGAATATAATAAAGAATTAATACTGGTTCCTAGGTAATCTTATGCATGAGTTTGATATTTCATGGTCAGGATTTGAACCCAGAACCTCCTGTTTTCCAGCCAGTAGCTCTTCTCACTGAGCTGCTGGGGATTCTGGACAGTGTCTTGTTCCTAGATTCTGGACAGTGCCTTGTTCCTAGTTAATCTTGTGTTAATTGCCTAATTAGCTCCACCCTTGGACTTCATATTTAAGCCAAGCCTTGACAGTTCCTCCTTGCCAGATTATCGTGCTTCTAGTCTTAGTCCAGCTACTGCTCCTGCCTCATGCTACAACTACTGCTTTATCCTGTTTACCAAACTTGGATTGATACTTGACTACGCTCTTGCCTCAAGCTACAACTACTGCTTTTTCCTGTGTACCAAACTTGGATTGATACTTGACTACACTCCTGCCTCATGCTACAACTACTGTCTTTTCCTGTGTACCAAACTCAGACTGTTATATGACCATGCTTACTTTAGTCATCTGGATTGTCAGCCGCAGGACTCCCACCTCACCTTCCAGACCTTGAAGATTTCACATACCAGGTGAGCAATCATATTATCACCTTTATAGTCATTGTCATTGAGATGATGGAGAAAGATCTGTAACTGTTTGAGCCCTGCCAAATGAATAACAAATCATCAATGTACCTCATCCAGGACACAATTCTGCCCTGTGATGAGTCACACACATCAAGGACTGCCTCCCTCTCCCAATACCCCTGAAATAGGTTGGCATATGAGGGCACACAAGTTGCCCCCAAAGCCACACCCTGGGTTTGAAGAAAGTAACGGTCCTTTAAGGTAAAGAAATTATGTTGCAAAAGAATTCCAATAGCAATAGAATAAGCTCA
Organism: Leptodactylus fallax; assembly: GCA_947044405.1. Lineage (NCBI taxonomy): Eukaryota > Metazoa > Chordata > Amphibia > Anura > Leptodactylidae > Leptodactylus > Leptodactylus fallax. The sequence goes on from CAMRHE010000094.1 coordinate 2,538,192, forward strand.
ACCAGGTCAGAATCAAGGCTGTTATTGCTCAGAAGAAATCTGGAAGTCTAAATGTCCCTGAATGCCCCATTCATGTACAATCCACATCTGTGCTCACTAGATACATATCAGGTTCTAAAGTGATTCTATCCAAATTCTGAAGGACATCAGTCGAGTCTTTTATATAGGAGGGTAAAGTTGTCACGAGTGAAAGAAGACATGGTTTATGGTACACAAAGGCAGCATGGTAAATTACATGTTGAGGAGGAATACACAACCCTCACTCAATATTTGTGGTTTACTGCTTTCAAAAACAAAAATTGTATTTTCAGGATGTACGACAACTTCAGCTACTGGCGGTGCTGTCAAGACCAGAAATAGTGTTGCTGTTACCATGCACATTCTTATTGTTAGTACATGCACAGTGCCTTTCCCCTGCCCTGTTTTTTTTTTTCCAGTCATTTTTTTTTTACAGGACACAATGCTTAATTATAGTGATTGGCAAGTATTTCAGGAAAATTCTTCTTTAAATAACAGGCTATACACTGATGAGGAAAAGGGTAACAATGTTTTAAACTTTTGACATTTTAAAATTTAATCCCAGGTCTCTTCTACACGTTTCCAATATTGGTGCATATTGGTCGACTCACTTGGATAAGCTTATTCTTCAACTCTACCCACAAGTGTTCAATTGGGTTGAGGTCTGGGCCAATCAGCATCTCTACAACAGTGGTTCTCATGGTTTTTAAGTGAAGTACCCCCTGATGAGAAACTGTCCAAAGTTGCAATCACTTATAAATGTTGATAAAATAAGTCTTCATTTAGAGCCTTTGTTAACAATTATGTAATGGGCTCCATCAGTGCCCCCACATGTATTGTAATGGTCGTGACACTCAGTAGAATGGCATCTTCAGTGCCACACATGTAATATAATGGCCTCCAAACTTAAAATAATGACCCCCCCCTCATAATAAAATGGCTCCCATGCTTAGTGATGTTTAAGGAGCAAGTGGTAAGCTACATTTATTACTTACCACCTGGTGTAGATTAAGGGTACCATGGGACTGTTTAAAAAGTGAAGATCCCTGTGACAAAATAATGTCCCAGAGATGCCCCCTACGTGAACCTACGTTTTCTGCAAACCTACATTTTCTGGGGTTTTGCCGAACCTAAAATTTTGTGGGTTTGCCACCTACAAACTACTAATATACCCACAGTAAAATAAAAAACTTTGTTACTTACATCCCCCAGGCTCCAGCACGGGTATCGGGTCCTCTTCAGCTTCCCAAGTGACATACTGCTGAGGCCTGTGATTATCCTCATTATGCTGCATGACCCATGAGACTACTGAGGGCTGGTCACAGGCCTAAGCAGTCCCTGATGACACTCGGAAGGCTGAAAGAGACCGAAGAGGAAATAAGACCCATACCGGAGACCAGGGAAGGTGAGTAACACTGTTTGTTTGCTCAGCTCCCCTGAGCCTCCTATCATTTTACTCTGAGGCAAATCTGAAACTTTTGGAAATCTAAGGTCGAATCTGGTTCTAAACTAATTGGTTTGCTCATCCCGCATTGAAATTTGTGATGAGTCCATTAGGCTTCAGGCTTTGTTTTTTTCCTTCGCTCCTATATTTCCATTGTTACCGTGCTCTAGAGGGTTTTTTGAGTAAGGGCTATGAGTGGCCACATGAAGACATGACCAAACATGCAGGTCTATCTACCTGGACCAGGGCAGCCTAGCTGGAGCTAGATAGACCCATTGCCAATGTGACACCACAACAACCTAAACCCGAATATGGCCAGAAAACTGGCTCATTCATATTTTCCTTACTTGGTTGTCGGTCCTGATGGTGAGTTTCCTGATTATTCTCATGGATTCCTTGTCTTCTCACACTGGTGCATTTTCAATAGTAAATCCACCCAAATATATTTTTCCATGGAGCAATCCTTCAAAATTTACGAAAGGTCATGAGATTGTGGAGCTGTTCATCATATATATTGGCGGTCTGTGCTGCTTTTACATCTGTTACCACTGTACTCAGGTAGGTCAGGTAAGGTTATGTCCCTCATAGACTGCCTGTTCCATCTGTACATGGATGACTATGTGGCGGTTCATAGACCGCCTGCTCCATCTGTACATGGATGACTATGTGGAGGCTCATAGACCGTCTGTACATGGATGACTGTAGGGTTATAGGTTGGACTTGATGGACTGATGTCTTCATCCAACCTCATCTACTATGTAACTGTGACTATGTGGAAGTTCATAGACCATCTGCTCCATCTGTACATGGATGACTATGTGGCCGTTCATAGACCACCTGCTCCATCTGTACATGGACAACAATGTGGCTCTGTTTGTGTCTGTGAATTATGGTAACTGTGCAATGAAATAAACGGAGAGAATAAATGACACCAGACACGGAAACTGCTGATCTTATACCATTTATTAGCAATAAGCAGAGGAGCCATTAATAATATTGGCTTGTGTTATATCCTACTAAATGATGGAGGTTCTTATCTCAGGTCCATTGAGTCTTAGCTTCTGTGATGGTAAATAAGGTCCTGAGATAAGAGCCCCAACCCATGATCCAGAGGAAGGCAAAGAAAAACCCCAGAGATCTGAGTCTCAGGGGAAAAAAATAATTCCTCCCTGACCCCAAAAACGGCGATCGGTGATATAACCCTGGATCATGTCTATCCATCTGCCTACTGCTGCCCCATACCAGAAACCTGCCCTGAAGAGCTTACAGAATAGGAAATACTGCCTGAAGGCTCACAATGTACATAAATGTGTATACAATAATAAAACCTATTATCCCCTGTAATGATGGGGGTTATTCTGCTCTGTAGAGCTTACAGACTAAGAATATTGCTTGGAGGCTTAAAATGTGTATAGTTGTAGATACATCATGTATCTCATCTCCTGTAATGATGGGGGGGGGGGGGTGTTATCCTGCTCCTTAATGCTGACAGACTATAGTTAGGAATCCTCTCTATGATGATGCATAATAAATGATGACCGTAATGGATGCTTATCTCTAGGGCAGAGGCTACACGGCGACTTTAGCCACAAAACACATCATACAGCCAAAGATCGCCATGTAGTGCAGCCGGCATCTCAGCCAATGAATGTGAATGTGGCTGTGTCTCGATGACTCGCAAGGGTGCAATCACCCAACGATCCAGGTCGTTTTCAGTTTTGGACCCAACCATCAATTGCAACCATTGCCATAATAAATATTAACTAATATATTAGCAGATTTTCAGATGTTCACTTGCTTGTCATAACGCAGCCACATTCACTTCCATTAGAGCTAATGGAAAAAGCGCCACACTGTGCTCTCCAACCACATGACATATGCCACAGCCAAAGCCACCATGTAGCCCCGACCTCAGAGATAGGAGCCATCCTGGTCATCATTAGCCCTAGCAAAAAGAGAGGATTCCTGCCAATAAAGTCAGTCTCCAGATGTCTATTGACCGGAGATTGACTTCATGGCTTAAATCTATTTTGGAGGGTTCTTTCTGACCTCCCATGATAAGACTGGCCCTGCTATTCTTAGCTTACAATCTAAAGAGAGCCATCATTGATCCTTTAAGGACCACCATTATGAGATTCAACCTGCAGCCATGTTAAAACAAAAATCCTGCCGCTGTGTGCAGGCCATGAGCGGTTATGGCTTCATCTACACTGACCCCAAAAAACCATAGGGGGCAATTTAAGAGAAAAAAAACTATTGTAGACTATGAAGGCACTCCTGGTATGAAGTATAGTGGGAGTGGTCATTAAAAGGTTAATGTGTACCCTGCCCTAAAGAGCTTACAATCTAAAAGAAGGAACCCTCTAATCCCTAGTCTAATATAAAATGTGTTCTGTGGTTTCTTGGATTGTGATGAGAACTTTTTGTTGCACTGACTTGTTGTGTTGAAATGATTTTGTTCTTGAGAAGACTTTGCGTAAAGAACTTCTGCTCATTCAAAAGAAAGGAGAAAAACAAAATCAATAATTTCCTCTTATCTTCTGATTGTCCTAGCCCCACCCTTGCACTTCCAGTCACACCTCAGCTCTACTATTAGCATTTACACTTAATAAACTGCTTACAGATTGGACTGTGAGGCTGCGAACACCCTGGGAATTTGTGGGATCTCTGTTTGCAGTTGAAAAACGCTCCTTAGAAAATTTATGATTTCACTTTGAGGTTTACTAAAAGAAAAGATATGTGTTATTTTTCCCTTCAAGCACCTCTGCAGGAAAACTGGAGAATTACATCTGCAATTACTGATACAACAGCACCCTGATAATGTAACACACACATCCCCCTGTAAATCCTATGGAAGGACATTATTTATTGTAGGTAATCTGGCCAAACCCCCGTGTCTAGTTATCAAGACACAAAATCTAAAATAATATAATATAAAATCTATTTATAAATGAAGATGATAGGAATAATAAATGTTGTGTATAACACTCCGGTACTTGCCTCTAAGTGCCTGTGGAAGAGGCAGCTCCGTCCATATGCTAATGGAGAGGCTGAAATAAAATGATATATAGAAAGTGATTGATTATTAAACATAAAGCAGTCACCATCACACAGATATCAAGTCATTCACAATACAAGGACATGATGATGAATGTGAAACCACATGAATACCCACTGAGACCGGCCACAGGAAATTATATTACATGTGAGGTGCATGACTTCCCAATGAAACCACCCACAGGAAGTGACATCACATGTCACGGGGTTGTAGACCCCTGCTACCTCTTGTGTCACCCCCTCTACCTCATAGATTGTAAGCTCTTGCAAGCAGGGCCCTCAGTCCCAGTGTGTGAATTGACTATTTCCTTGTAATGTATCTTTTTTGTCAGTACTTGAACCCTAAAAGTTGTACAGTGCTGCGGAATATGTTGGCGTTATATAAATAAAATGTATTATTATTATTGTTGACTCCTTCTATTAAAACTATTTCTTTGTGGACTGACCATGAATCTTCTATTTACTAACCCCCCACCCTCATGTATTGTACCAAAAATGAGTTCACAATACACACTGGAATTCTGTGATTAAATCTGACATGTCTCACGTTGCCCTATTTGATTGAAAAACTAATCAGTTCCTAATATACTATTGGCATTTTGTTGCAAACTCGAGCCAACATTTCTTATGATGATATTGAAGTCAGGGCTTCTTCACTTTTTTTTTTTTTTTTTTTTTATTTTATTTTCAGGCCACCATTTCAGACTTATGAAACATACGTTGCATGAATGTCTTGAATGTCTGTGATCTCAATGTTACGAAGCATACGAGCCACCTCCACTGCTGTGTTTGTTGCACCAGCACTGACAGGTCCTTGTGATGAGCCGACATTTTGGCTGGACATACACCTCTTGGCTTTTGAATGGATTGACAAACTTAATTTCGTATTCTTCCAACTGTCATGGCACTCACATGATGCAGTTTGGCAGTTTTCTTGGCTGAGAGACTATTATCGATGAGCTGGATGATGCTGTTTCTCTTTTCTTGGGAGATCTTCATGGCTGATCCTCAAACCAGTGACCTAATAACACACTGAGCTATTAGGGAATGTGAGAACAGTTGGTAATTTTAATATACAAGAAGAGAAAGATTTTTCATTCACCAGGAGCAAAAGCGTAACAATGCAGATAACATGACAAGAATCTGCATAACTAATCATATGCTAAATAGTTTCAAATCAAATTTATGTATGAGATAGCCAAGATGATTGTCTATAAAATGATGGTAGTCTCACATAGAAGCTGTAGTGGATCGTGAGATATGGAGCCTGAAAGTCAAAAGTTGAAAACATTATTACCCTTTTGCTCATCAGTACATATTGGGTGACTATAATAGACTGTATATTGGGTCAACACAAGAAAAAAAAAAAAGCTTAAATAACAGATTTATTTTAGATTGGTGGAGGCAGCATATACTGTATCTATGCGCAGAAAATAAAAATGCTTAAGAAATTTTTTTTTTTTTTTTTTTTTAGATTAACACCCACATTAATACATCATAGATTAATACATCATTGTGTATTTGGTGAGCAGAGCAGGAAAAAAAACATTACATAAGAAGAGTTTGTGTGTGGGTTTTTTTTTTTTTTTTTTTTTCTTCAGATTAGCACAGGTTAGATGTATATTGGGTGAACTGAACATACAAAAAAAAGCTTAAATAATAGATGTATACAATGCATGTGCAGCAAAAAAAATAAAGACATTATTTGAATATTTTTTCAGATTAACAACACTTCATCATATTGTGTATTTGGTGAGCAGAGCAGAAAAAAAAAAAACACATTTTTTTTTTTTTCAGATTAACATGTTCACTTCCCAGAGCAAGCAGCTCCCAGCATTGTATACATGCTGCCCACTTATTGTATTCTTGATCATGGTAGTTATGGGTACTATAGAATAGAACAGAACTTTATAGGTCCCTGTAAGGAAATTGGTTTCTCTACCAGCAACAGTAAGGACCCTACCATTTAGTACACTACATAACGTTAACAGGAAACAGTCAACATTCAGTATACATACAGATTGTATAGAAATTCAAAGACTTAGTACAATGGGACAGCAGACTACATTTCATAGAGGCACCAGCCATCTATTTATTTGCTTGTGAGTTCTAACAGCCACTGTTAAAGAACGACAAGGCCGTCAGCAAGAACAACCTTTTGATCTTTTTTTGATCACAGCAAAGTTGAAGGAATCTACCACCGAATCAGCTGTGCTGTCCCTTGAGAAGATAAAGGGGGTGTCTGGTGTTATCCTTAATCGACCTGAATTTTCCCAGAGACCTCTGCCTCACAACCTCCTCCCAGTCTTCACACCCTGCTATCAAACCTGCCCTTTTAGGCCAGGGCCCCACATGGCATAAGCGCTGAAAAAAAAAACAACGCGGTCACGCTGCGATTTCCAAAACCATTGTGGTTTTGGATATCACAGCATGTCAATTATTCCTACGAAAATGCTGGCGGTTTCCATATAGGTATAATTGAAGCTGAAAGTCCATAGAGGAAACCTCTGTGAATTTTCTGTGCAAAGGAAAACTGTGATGTGTTCCGCTGCAGTTTTTCCCGCAGTGCTTTTTTGCTGCAGGGCCCCATGTGGGGTCTTAGCCTTTATCAGATTATTCATCTTATCCATGTCCCGTGACCTAGTATTGCCACCCCATGCTGAAGCTGCATAGAATAAGGCACCAGCTACCACTGATTGATGAAAGATAACAAGTATCTAGTTATGTACCTTGAAGGAGATCAGTTGCTGGAAGTAAAATAACCTACTAGCTTCCTTTGTATACCTTGTTAGCATTCAGCCTCCATTCGAGTTTATCATTAAGGTAAATCCCGAAGTTTTTATAAGACTTAGCCCTTTCTACCTCCTGGCCCTCAATGCAGACTTGAGTAACCTCTGTTCTGGTCTTCCTGAAATGTAATGGAATTTCCCTGGTCTTGCACACATTCAGAGTTAGTCCGTTGTTCTGCTACATTCTGAGAAGTGGAAGAGTGAAGAAATCAGGTGATACCTTTTAGAGGCTAACTGAGTGTATTTGATAGTAAGCTTTCGAGAGTCTAGCTCTCTTTTTCAGACATGGAATATCACAGAAGGCAGCGCTGTTCCATGCAGTTACATCCAGTTGAAAAAACAAATTGTGTAGCACAAACTGTGCACTTTTATCACCTATGGAGGTCAGATGCCACTATCTGTCAGGAATTTTCTCAGCACTTAGGTTAAACTGCCAGAAATACCTTGGTGTAAAAGCTACCTAAGGCCGGGGCCCCACGTGGCGTAAACACCGCAATTTGCCTGCGGCAGAAACGCTGCGGAAAAAATAGTGGCGTTTTACAGTCAGAGCAAAGTGGATGGGATTCTAGCGAATCCCATGCCCACTCTGCGGTAAAAACCACTCTGCAGACACAAAGCGATTTCCAAAAACTGCGTGGTTTTGGAAATCGCAGCATGTCAATTATACCTACAGAAATGCCACCGGTTTAACCATAGGTATAATTGAAACAGAAAGTCAGAAGAGGAAACCTCTGTGAACTAAAGTGCTGTGGGAAGAACCGTGATGCGTTCCCGCCGTGGTTTTTCCTGCAGCGCTTTTTTGCTGCGGGACACCACGTGGGGCCTTTGCCTTAGGCTGCTTTCACGTGGCAGTGTTTGGTCAGTGATTTTGTTCAGTGATTGTGAGCAAAAATTAGGAGTGGAGACTACACAGAGATCAAGTTCTGTGTTTTTGACCCACTCCTAGTTTTGGCACACAATCACTGATGAAAATCATTGACAAAACACTGCTGTGTGAAAGCAGCCTAAGGCAAAGGCCCCACGTGACGTCCCACAGCAAAAAAGCGCTGCAGGAAAAACTGTGGTGGAAATGCATCACGGTTTTTCCCACAGTGTTTTTCACAAAAAGTCCGCAGAGGAAAACTTTCTGCTTTAAGTATACTCATAGGGAAACCGCCGGTGTTTCTGTAGGTATAATTGACATGCTGTGATTTCCAATCCATCTAAATCCATTCCCTCAAAGATGCTAGAAATGCCATAGTCCATCCGGAAGTACCAAACTCCAGGTTCAGGAGTATAGCACTTCCGAGTGGATCCTGACATAGCGGGCATGCGCAGTACACTTGCTGAACCTGAAGATAGAAATGAACATGCAAAGAAGCTGTCTTTCATCCTGTTGGGGCAGACCTCAGCGGAAGTTAGGGGCAGTAATTAGATTAACCCCTTCCCGATATCCACCATAATAGTCTTGCGGATGTCGGGTATTTAAATATGGCGGCTGCTCGGCTCAGTGCTATACAGCAAAGACCTGGAGGAAATGCTGTGTTTTTGTAAATCACAATATGTCAATTATACCTACAGAAACGCTGGCGTTTTCCGTATAGGTAGAATGGAAGCAGGAAGTCCAGAAAACTCTGAAAAACTGAAAAAACGCAGCATTTTACAGTCACTGAAAAGTGGATAGGATCCCATAGGCGGTTTCCCTATAGTTATAATGGAAGCAGAAAGTCCGCAGAGAAAACCTCTGCAGACTTTCTGTGAAAAGCGCTGAGGGAAAAACTGTGTTGTGTTTCCACCACGGTTTTTCTTGCAGCGCTTTTTGGCTGAGGCCCGCTATGTGGGGCCGTAGCCTAAGAAGGCAAAAACAATCTTTAAATGTAAATTATGTGAGCAGTTGTGGAAATTTTTGCAATTATCAACTTAATCTTAATAGGAGTTTAGAGAAGGCCATAAGTGTGCCTCAAAATAACTCTCTTCATTGGAATGGAACTGATTTTCAATATTACTATGTCTAGTAAGGGCATTTATACTGCATGTAAGCTTCATACAGTCCAGCTACATATATATAACGTGCTGTCATTGAAAATCTATAATATACTTGCTATCATGGTGGTATCCCTGTAATATAGCAAGACATATCTCAAGACACTTTATCAGATAATGCAGCAAGTGTGTGAACTTTATAGTCATTCATCTTCAGTCTTTACTGACTGAGAAAACTTGATGGTTGAGTTCAGAGAATCTGACCTGCTCTTTGTTCTTGAGAGCAGAGACAATTACCCCCCTCAGAAATGCTTTTAACATAAAAAGTCAGAAAGTAAAAAATGTGTGTGTGCTGACCTGAAGCAATATAATAATTTTATACGCTTTTTATGTCTCTGTAACATGTCTGGTTATGACACATGCCCGGGCCCTTCGCTGCACTATGGTGGTGTCTGCTAATCCTGCTTGGGCTGTCCATAATGGCAATTAGTTTTCATCTGTCCACAGCTCACTGACAAGAGGAAAATGCAGCCCTGCGTCCCCTCAGGAAAACAAATTATATATATATCCTTTTTTCTCAACTTCAAAGACTGACTCTTCCTACATTACTGAATATTTCAACAATCTGTCTTTGGGGTGGAAGCTCCTCCAATTGTTGCTAATTCATTTGGGAGGGCTATGTCCAACGTAACAGTGTTAACCCTTTGCATGCTTGGTATTTTCAAGAATCACACAAATCGATATGATAATATTCTGATAATGTAACCATCATTATTACGGACAAATTATTCTGTGTATGACATATCCAGATATGTAAAAAAAACAAACAAACAAACGAATGCTTTTAAGCATAAGGCTTCTGGCACACTTACTTTTTAGTCTGGTATGGCAAAATGCCATAAAAAATGGCAGTATTCCTAGCTTTTTTTGTGCGTGTGTGTTTTTGGCCATTTTTGTGCACATGGGTTTTCCTGTTTTGTTTTTTTTCCCTACAATGAAATCTATAGAAAAATACTTGAAAAAATAATAAACCCACAGTATGCTACATTTCCAGAAAAAAAAACAATACCAGGGTAACAGAACGTAGGCAATGAAATGTTTTAAAAAAACAAAAAAACTGCATGCATACTCTTCTACTGAATAACTCTGGCTTATATTTTTAATAGCCTTTTTTGGCCAAAAAAAATTCAGAGTTGAACCAGCCTATGGACACACATTTTCACCACTACTTGGCTGACTTATAATGAGGCAGAGGAATTTTCAGGTGCATTCTCCACTGGGCCGTGCAGCAATACCAAAATCTATGCCCACTCATAGCTGGCTTAGATTTTAGGCATAATTTACCCTGATGAATCTGACTGGACTGATGACCCCACATCATACCCTTGGCATTGCCCCTCTTCATAAAATGGCTAGGACAGCACAAAAACGCCAACAGGTTACAGGTGGCATTAAAAAGTTATAAATAATAAATCCCAGTCGTTGGGGCACATTTATGAAGCTACTTGTGCCTTTTTTTTTTTAATGTAAATTGTACTTTTTTTTTTTTTGTTTTTTTCATGCTGTTTCATACTCATTTATACAGCATTTGTGCCCTTTTTTCCAGATATTATGCTGCCCTTGTCACTTTTGCTTTTTTTGTCAGGAAAAATAAATCCTGTCAAGGCTAAGGCCCCACATAGTGGGCCGCAACAAAAAAAGCGCTGCGGGAAAAACTGTGGCAACACATCATGGTTCTTCCTGCAGTGTTTTTCATTATACCTATAGGGAAACTGCCTATGGGATCCCATCCACTTTGCAGTAACTGTAAAATGCAGCAGTTTTTGACACGTTTCCACCATGTGGAGCCCCGGCCTCACGTTCTATTTATGACTTGCTCCTTTTCAACCCCTTCCTGCCAGAGCAATTTTTCGATTTTCTTTTTTGACTCTCCCCCTTTCAAACCCCATAACTTTTTTTATTTTTCAGCTCTCAGAGCCATATGAGGTCTTAATATTTGCATAACAAATTGTTCTTCATGATGTTACCTTTTATTATTCTGTACAATGTACTGGGAAGCTGGAAGAAAATTCAGAATGGGGTGGATTGGAAGAAAAAGTGCATTTGTGCAACTTTCTTACAGTCTTCGTTTTTACGGCGTTCACTGTGTAGCAAAAATAACGTCACCTGTATTCTATGTTTCGGTACGATTCCGGTGATACCAAATTTATATGGTTTTATTTACATTTTAACCCCTTAAAAATCCAAAACTGTGCAAAAATATTTTTTTTCTAAAAGTCGCCATATTCAGACACCCATAACTTTTTTATACTTCCGTGTATGGGGATGTATATGGCGTTTTTTTTTGTGGAACCAGGTGTACTTTTTAGTTATACCATTTTGGGGAATTGCTATTGCTTTAATCACTTTTTATTCAAAATTTTATCAGAGGCAAAACAGTGAAAAAGCGGCTTTTGGCAATTTTGATTTTTTTTTTTCCCCGCTACGACGTTCACCATATGGGAAAAGTATTTTAATATATTTGTAGACTGGCCGTTTTCGGACACAGGGATGCCTAATGTCTATGTGTTTCACAGTATTTAAGTACTTTTATATTTGTTCTAGGGAAAGGGGGGTGATTTGAACTTTTAATATTATTTATTTATTTTTTTAATATTTTTACTTTTTTTTTAATTTATTTTATTTTTTTTTGCATTTATTAGACCCCCTAGGGGTCTTGAACCCCAGGGAGTCTGATCACTAATGCAATGCATTACAATGCTAATGCATTGCAAAAGAAATCGGCATTTCTATTGCAGGATGCATATTTAGCCTTAGGCTAAAGCCCCACATTGTGGAACGCAGTAAAAAAGAAACACTGATGAAAAACACACAGCAGAAACACACAGCTTTTTTTTACGCATCGTTTTTCTCTGTAGTTTTTCTTCCCTTATTATGGCTAAGGCCCCACATTGTGGAAATGGAGCAAAAAAAACCGCAGCATTTTACATTACCAGCAAAGTGAATGAGATTCTGGCTAAGGCCATCCACGCATTGCTGAAAAAGAACACTGCAGAAAATTTACCCTATAGATTTAGGCTAAGCCCCCACGTGGCTTCCTGCAGCAAAAGAAGTGCTGCGGGAGAAACCACAGCGGGATTGCATCACGGTTCTTCCCGCAGCACTTTTGATAGAAAGTTTGCAGAGTTTTCCTCTGCGAAATTTCTGTTTCAATTATGCAACATGGGGCCTTAGCCTTAATCTTCCACTACTTTTTTGCTACTATTCCGCTTCAGTTTATCCTTTTTTTTCTGGAGCTTGTCCAAAACATATGGCTCAAAAAAAAAAAAAAAAATGCTAAGACTATATTCACATAAATGTGGTCATTTAGCCATATCTTATTGTTTAGCGGTCCTTTAAAACAGACTGCCTAAGAAAACAAAATAAATGTGACTGTTTTATTATTGCTTTTGTGCCAGAATTCTGGTGTATTATACCTATTTTGTGCCTTGTTTTGATTGGTGCAATTTTTCTATTGATTTGTTGTTGTTTTTTTTTACTTGTTATGTGGGAGTGCTGTATGTGGTGCATAGTTATAAACCGAATTTGCTAAATGTGACTTTTTTAAAAAGTAGCAAAATTTTTGCACAAGCACACTCCACTTCTTGCCTTGAAAAATTCACCAAAAATCCTTATTTATTTATTATGCTTACTTATATAGCGCCATCATATTCCACAGCACTTTACAGACATTGACAGTCACTGTCCCATATAGGGCTCACAATCTACATTCCCTATCTGTATGTCTTTGGAGTGTGGGAGGAAACCGGAGTACCTGGAGGAAACCCACGCAAATACAGGGAGAACATACAAACTCCTTGCAGATGTTGTCCTTGCACCCATGTTCTCTAAAGAACAATGCTAGTAGAAAATAAGCCAAGGCAGAAAAGTGGCATGAAAAAGCGACACCTTATAAATTGGTATAGATGTATTTTAAAAACTGTACAATACCACACAGTCATTTTTCACATTTGTGTGACTTAAGGCCTTAGGCAACACGTGTCAGGTCCACTGTGGAATGTGCATTGCAAAAGTTGAAAACTACACTGAAACTGAACAAAAAAATTGCCCTGCTGTGGGTTTTTCAGCAGTGTATGGATGTGAATTGTTCTGTTCTGTACTATAATTGGTACTTTATACCAATTCTGCTGGTGGTTAACTTGCTGAGACTATACCATGTGTGGCCCCAGCCTCAGACTGGTTTCCCACAAAGGTGGAAATTTATCATGTGTGGAGTTTTCAAAGTCAGTCTGCAGTGCCGTAATTTGCGTCAAAAATGCAAAGGCAAAAAACACACTGAAATGTCAATACGCATGATTTCTTATGCAATAAGGGTCGGTTCACATCTGCAGTTTGGGATTCCGTTCGGACTCCCCGAACGGAATCCCAAACGCAGATGTGAACTGGCCCTTAGCTGTAACATCCGGCTGCACAGTGTTTTTTTGTGGTAAAAAAATGCTGTTAGAGGCCAGGGTCCCACATTGCAAAAAAAAAAAGAGTTTTGCAGTACATGCAAAGTGTATGGGAATCTGGCTAATCCCATTCACACATTACAGAAAAAAAAATCTGCAGCATGTCAATTATAATTGCAGAATCGCTGGCCTTTGCCGTATAGGTATAATAGGGGCAGAAAGTCCACAGAGGAAAACTCTACAAAATTGCAAAGAAAAATGCCATGTGAATATACACATTTTCACACAACACATATGTTCAATTTCCTTTTAGTTCCCTTTTACTAGGACCACTCTCCCCCAGACCTCCTGCAGTTCAACTGATGCAAACTTAGATGACCACTTAGATCACATTAGCCCTAAGTGGAAAGGTATTTGGTTTTCTAAATCTTCAGGACCCATCTTCCTTGTTGAGGGCAGGACAATTATACTACAATGAATTTCCATGGAAAACCAGTTAGAACAAAAATTAGGAAGCTATACAGAGTTGTTTTTTTTTTTTTTATTTTTGCATTTGCTTTTATTGTTGAAGGTTCTTATCTTGGAGTGTTAACACTAATATAAAGTGAATACAGTGTATCCATTATCCTTTGGATGGATTAATGGATTTATAACCTCAGGTTTATATGTTTCATCTATGCTATACCTCTCAGTATACTCAGATTTCTGAATTACAGATCTATTGTTAGTTACAGTAGAAAGTATATAGAAAGAGAAGATAAAATGAAATACTTTCACACAACTACAATGTGAAAGTTGAAGTAGTTTTTGCCATCTCTGCTAGGTCTAAAACATGCATTTTCCTAGAATAAGTGAAGCTTAGCACAAGATAATGATTTTGTAACAAGGGATGTGGCAAGTGATGTCTGGACTAAGTAAAGTAGTGCTAATAAAGTCATTACAATAACCTCTTTACATGTGACTTCTTTGTGGTGAGATCCTCATTTCATCACACTTGCCTTTAGGCTGTTGCTTTTGCCATAAAATCTTACCGCTACCAGTTATGAATACTAGTAGCAGCAGCAAGTTACAATATATTTGCAATGGTACACAAACAATACACAGTAGAAAAAAATTCAATAGTCCTCTTTACTAAATCCAAAAATTCTAAAAAAAAAACATACAATTTGTAGTATAAATCCATATCACCCATAGAAGACAGGAGGACCCAGATGAGTTCATAGTCTGAATGTGTTAGTAAATGCAATTATACAAATAATCCCCAAATATAGTATATGGCTGGGGCCCGACATAGGGTAAGCGGCCCGGTTTGGGGGCAAAAATTTATATTAACAGCGAAGGGGCGGCCCACTTCCCCGGGGAAAAAAACCCTTTTGTGGGTTTGTGGGGTGTTGGTTTTTTGGGGGGAATTTTAAGACACAAGAGAAAAGAAAAGAAATGGAGTATAAATTTATGCAAAAATTTCAAACTCTGCAATTTGGACTTAATATTCATGCCAGCTTCATGTCACACTATGTTTGAACCATGAACTGAACTCAATATTCATGCCAGCTTCATGTCACACTATGTTTGAACCATGAACTGAACTCAATATTCATGCCAGCTTCAAATCACACTGTGTGTGACCTGTGAGGGTCACAAATCACCTCCTGATAGCAAACAGATAACAGCAAGAATTACTGATCCCTCCGTCACGCACCAAAAGTTTCCAGACTGTTTTTTTGACCTGTTGTAAATAACTTCTCTACTTAGATTGCAATTTTTTTTAAGGACTCTAAAATGCTTTGAAAACCATGTGTATAAAAATCTGTTAATTTTCAGTTCTTGTATCACACCATGTCTGATGAAGGGAGCGAGCACTCCTGAAAGCTTACTTATAAATATACTCAGTTAGCCTCTAAAAGGTATCGCCTGATTTCTTCACTCTTCCACTACTTTCAATGGCTAACACGGTACAACATTATACTACTATCAACTTGAAAGATACCACAATGTACCGCAAAAGAATGGAACTGAAAAACCGGCTTAAGAAACTTGCACAACTCAACAGCGACATCTTCTTCTTAACAAAATGCAAAAAGGAGAGACTCATCCCAAAAGGCTTCAATTTACGTAACCCAACCCGGAACACCTACAACAGCCGATATGCAGAACAACTATGTAATCGGACATCTGAAAGGCTGCGGAACAATATGATAAAAATTTCCTATAACAACAAAAAAAGAACACAGGATGAGATACAGGCCCTGAAATCATCATTGGCTAATGACACAGAGGAAATGAAGGCCAGACTCCACACATACTACTGGAAACTTCAGGATATGCTTATTAACAACAAAAAGAAAAAGCTCCACAGACTGAGACAAAAAGGCCTCATTACTACAACCGCAAGTACTAGCCCAGCTCAGCAGAGCTGTGTTGTGAATCTTTCCTCTTATGAGCCAAACAAACACGAAATGTCAGTTCTCTCCAAAGGTCTCTCCTTCTGCCCCTCGGCACACACTGACCATATCCAACTCTGCAATGATATGGAGGAGTTTTTCAGAAAAATGAGATTAAGGGAATATTTTTATGACAAAGACCCTCCATACAGCAGCGACTCTGAGATGGAACAGCCCATAAGGAATCCTACCAAAAAATCTACCTGGACCCCACGCCCTGGAGCTAATGCAGCACTGGATAAATATATTGACTGTTTCAGAAGCAAAGTAAAATCAGAAATCCTAGAGAAACAAAAGAAACAGGTGCATAACCTAACCCTGCAGGAACAGAAGGCTATTACATCACTGAAAGAAAATCAGGATATAATAATAAAACCAGCTGACAAAGGGGGCGCAATAGTCATAATGAACACCTCAGACTATATCCAGGAAGCAAACAGGCAACTGTCAAATCCCATCCATTACTCCAAACTTGGAAGTGATCCCACAGAGGCCTATATGAAAAAACTAAAGAGTATGATCAAGGAGTTTCCAGTCCACATCCAGAATCAGGTAAAAGGACTTATCCCCCAAGATCCCAGGCCGGGCTGCTTCTATATGCTCCCAAAGATACACAAAGATGGCAACCCTGGGAGGCCTATCATTTCTGGCACTGGGACACTGACAGAAAACATCTCAGGTTGGGTGGAAAATCTCCTAAAACCCCTTGTCAGGGATACTCCAAGCTATATCCAGGACACCACTGACCTTCTTAACAAACTGAATGCCCTGGGCCCTCTACCTGAGGGTACCATTTTGGCCACCATGGATGTGGAATCCCTGTATACTAACATTCCCCACAAGGATGGAGTTGCAGCATGTCGGGTACACCTGGCAAAACAAAACCTCCCAACAGAACCAGTAACGCAGCTCATACAATTCATCCTTAGCCACAACCATTTTACCTTTGGAGAGGATCTATATCTACAGCGAATGGGAACTTCAATGGGGACCAGATGTGCACCCCAATATGCAAATCTCTTTATGGCAGAAATGGAAGGAACATATTTATCAACATGCACCACCAAACCTATGATTTACCTTCGTTATATCGATGATATCCTTGTCATCTGGACTGCAGGTGAGGAGGCCCTACTTCAATTCCATAATGACTTCAATGACTTTCACCCGACCATCAACCTTAAACTTAGCTATTCAGGGAGTGAAATTCACTTTCTGGATACCACAATATACATTAAAGACCACCGGCTACTCACATCAATATACCACAAACCCACAGACAGAACGGCCTACCTGAGAAACGACAGCTTCCACCCCAAGCACACAAGACAATCTATAATCTACAGCCAGGCTATACCATACAATCGTATTTGCTCCGACAAAACAGACCTGGACAAGCACCTCCTGGATCTGAGGACGAAATTTCTCAGATTGGGATACAAACCAAAAGTGACAGACAACCAATTAAACAAAGCAGCAGCCATTAACAGAGACAGTCTGCTCACATATAGAGAGACCCAGAAAGAAGCCCGAGTGCCCCTAGTTGTCACCTACAACCCACAGCTGGAGATCCTACGAAGGATTGCCAAGGAGCTCCAACCTGTACTACATAGGGACAACAGACTCAAGGACATATTTCCAGTCCCCCCTCTCCTCTCCTTTCGACAACCACCAAACCTGAGGCGCATTATCGTCCAGAGTGCCCTGAAGGCCCCAACTGAAAATGGCACCTCACCTTGCCTACATAAAAGGTGCATGACCTGCAAGCACATCCACACCGCTGACAGTGTACCTATCCCACAGTCACAACAGGTGCACAGAATTAGGGGGACATTTTCCTGCAGGTCTTCCAATGTGGTGTACCTCATAATGTGTGTGCAATGTCCCACCACAGGCCTCTATGTGGGGGAAACAGGGCAGAGACTCAGTCAACGAATGAACTCACACAGATCCACCATTAATAACAGCAGAACCGATCTCCCAGTGGCCGCACATTTCTCCGGAGAAAACCACTCTATTGAAGATTTGCGGGTTGTGGTTTTAATGGGACATTTTAAGACACAAGAGAAAAGAAAAGAAATGGAGTATAAATTTATGCAAAAATTTCAAACTCTGCAATTTGGACTTATACAGCCAGCCATGCACACTATGTTGACCATGACTGAACTCAATATTCATGCCAGCTTCATGTCACACTATGTTTGAACCATGAACTGAACTCAATATTCATGCCAGCTTCAAATCACACTATGTGTGACCTGTGAGGGTCACAAATCACCTCCTGATAGCAAACAGATAACAGCAAGAATTACTGATCCCTCCGTCACGCACCAAAAGTTTCCAGACTGTTTTTTTGACCTGTTGTAAATAACTTCTCTACTTAGATTGCAATTTTTTTTAAGGACTCTAAAATGCTTTGAAAACCATGTGTATAAAAATCTGTTAATTTTCAGTTCTTGTATCACACCATGTCTGATGAAGGGAGCGAGCACTCCTGAAAGCTTACTTATAAATATACTCAGTTAGCCTCTAAAAGGTATCGCCCGATTTCTTCACTCTTCCACTAGTTCTGGTCTTGACAGCCCCACCAATAGTTGCAGAGTTGTCATACTTCCTGAGAATAAAGATGTTTTTGAAAGCTTTGAGTAAGGGTTCTGTGTGTTCCTCCTCTGTTGTATCTTGCAATTTACCGTGCTGCCTTTCTGTGCTGTCAACTATGTCTTTTTCACTGACACAGATCCCAGTAGTCATGTAACATCTGCTGAGAGAGATATTCCTCATAGCCCAAGACTTCATCTTCTTCCTCCTCTTTTTGATGAGTTGGATGCCATTGTTTTTGATATGATACTGGTAGTCGTGCTGGTAGGGGCACTAGGGGAAAATCTGTTAGGATTTGTGAGTGCATACAGGAATCCCATTGTCCTGATAAGTCACAAAAAAGTGGGAAAGGTGATGACATTCTGGAATCTGATCAAGATTGTATTACAGATGAGACCTGACCTTCCATTTACTGTACTGCTGCTGATACTGGCTGCCACTCCTAAACAGCTACCACCACTGCCACCACTGGTCCATCATATTATGCCCTGCCGCACACTGCCAAACATGTTGCCACAGCTGCCTACTACCACTACCACCACTCAGCCAGAAATGTCCTACAGACTTTTCAATCATATTATGCTCTGCCACACTGCCACTCATGTTGCCACAGCTACCACCACTGCCAACACGCAGTCAGACATGTTCTGTGGCCTGGTCCATCACTATACCACACTGTTGGTGACAATGTTGGCGTAAAAAAATAAAACATTTGATTTCACATCTGCTCCCATAATGGGATCATTTTGGTGGCTTTGTTCTTGAAAAGCCCAAGTGGCTCATAGCCACAAATTTGTCTCCCAAATAGCAATAAGCCACTGTGTGTCTAAGAAACCACAGGTAAGCAACTTTTCCCTTAATAAAAGACTAATTATTGAAGCGTTTTAAATGTGAATATGTGTAAAAGCGAGTGGCAGCGCAGTGTATGGTTAAACTCGAATGTGTATCTACTACTTACCATCCGTTTTTCCATGGACATACATGTCACTGTCACTTTGACATAACTTCGGCTGTGTTTGCCCTAGAGAGTGTAACATCTTTGCCCGTCCGGGCTTTGTCGTCATCCTCCGGCCGCATGCTGCGGCGCAGGAAGCGTGTCCGGCTGTAATTCCTTCTTTTGGGTTCTTCTGGTATTGTCTGAACACTGTCCTATTCCCTCACCTCTGTAATTGATTTTCTGCCACACCCATCTCCTTCACCTTGCTTTCCCTCTGCTAATAGTTAATTTTAGCCTTACCTGTGTGATTGACAGGCTGTCTTTCTATCAAGTCTGGGGCGGGTTCTTCCTTCCTATCTATTGTTTGCTCACTTTCACATTGGTGCTTGCTATTGCCTTGTGCGTGCTGGCTATTACTCTTGCTGTTTGGTTACCTGTATTCTTATTCCTGACCTCTGGATTTACCTTTGACTATTCTCTTGGATTTTGATTCTGTACTGCGTTGCTCGACTGTTAATGACCCCTTGGCTAGTTGACCTCCCTTTTGTTCTTTGTCCTGTCTGCGTTCTGAGTTATCACTTATATCAAGAAGGGATTTCCGCCCATTTGCTGGCTGTCGCCTAGGACAGTTCAGGCAAGTAGGTAGAGACAGTGGGGGGGGGGGTTCAGTTTAGGGCTCACTGTCTTGTTGTTCCCCCTCCCCCAGGGTTCACCAGCAGCTACTGGGGAATCGCTCCTCTAGCAATTCCCTTACAGAGAGATAGAAATTGGATGGATAGGTTCCTAGGAGCCATTTTTTTAAGCTGATTTCAGGTGTAGTTCATACCAAACTTGTTCGACCCGAAATTAATCTTGGTCCCGAACCACCCGAGCCCGAAACAAAAGGAATCTTGAGAGGTTCGCCCATCTCTACTCATGAACTCTGACAGGCATGAATGGGATAGTTGAGTGTAGAGTGAAAGTTGTCCCTATTTCAACCTCTGACACACTAGTTCATTGTTATGTAGAACCCCTTTAAGGAAATAAAATGAATTACATTTTGTGGGAAGGTGTTGGGGTTACCAAAACATTACTGTGATATTTGGCCCCTGCTGTCTGTATCAACTGCTAATCCTATGTCTGCAATCAGCCATTTTTTATTTTATTCTTTTTTGTACTGACAATATGATAACATGTTTTATTTTCCCATGGGCAAGCTGCTGCAGAGTATTCCACATAAATCAAGTCAGAATTTCTTTTCATCCATCTAATAACTTGATTAAATTATGTCAGAAGGCTGATAATATTCTGTCTATGACTCAAATTATGTTCATGCTACATTCTCTAGCAAAACAAAACTATGTATAGAAAAATGCTTTGAAAATCATCATTTATTTCACTTATACATTTTGAATGTTATCAGAATTCCTGACAACCTGGGAAATGGACCCAGGTGCTGAAAAAAATGATCTGACAGCACATTTTTTGTTAAGAGGTGGTGACAGCAGTGACAGAAACATCTGTTTCTCAGTTCTAAATCTTAGTTAACAGATTCCTGCTCAATAGTTCCTCTTGTTACACCCATCTATAATGTTAAAGTTATGTAGCAAATACAACATTTTTTGCTCTACAACCCTATAGTTAAAATTCCTACTACAATGGGTTAAACTGTGATTTATTTTATTAATATCTGGATCAATACTATTTTATGGTTACTAGTATCTAGAAGTATTTCTGAACGTTATATTAAAGGGGCCTTTTCTATGCCGGGAGCTGCAACTGAATGCAAAGACAAAAATTTACCATGCTGTTTGTCGGTTCACAATATAGAGCAAAGAATGCCTAATACTTCATCCACTTAGCAATGGGGGTCATGATGCCAGTAGTATGGCACATGACTACTGAGACCACTGATGGAGCAGTCACATGCTGTCTGCTATTTAGAGTGATGCGAGTGCGAGGGTGCGATGACTGTCATAGCACTGGTGAATACTGCTAATTTTTTTGTTTTATTACATTAGCAGCAGCATTTGTTTTAACACATATATATATTTTTTTTTTAAGAAACTGTTTAAGGGGATGTTCTGTTCATTCCATACATAACCATTATGAAGTCCATTGCTCTTATCTGTCATAGGATGAAAGCACCTGACATTAACGGTAGTAGAGTGATGGAAGCAGACAAACTTCATCTGCATCCGTTCCCATTGACTCTAATGTAAACATTATGACCAAAACTTTCTTCTGTCATATTTGTTTACTTTTGAAATAGAAGTAAAAGTCCTGTATGCAGTAAAAGTAAAAAACACAATGTAAGACAGTTTCCGTCCTGAATACAGACGAACACTAGACAGAGGGGGCTCCATCTGCATCAGTCACTTAAAGTCCATTGCTCTTTTTTCCTGAGGCAAATCAAAATAGACATTAATAATGGTAATGTGAACCTACCCTGTGTCTTACAAGCCATGGTTAGTCATGTTTTTGATATTTAATGAATTTCCAAATGTAGTTTTCTCATATCAGTATCAACTTTTCAGGTGCCCTGCTAAAACTGCCACAATTCAACTTTGTAACACTGCTTTACAGATGACCTTTCACCACCTCCAACAAGTCCAGTTCTATATATCAATTAATAGCCACTGCTCCACTGATTCTGGCATGGTTGGATTTTTTCCTCTAGCCCCCACTGTTCCTGAACAGTCAATGCTGTTAGTTTTGGTGCCTGATACGCTATTTAGGCTCTTTACTGTCAGGAGGGCGGTGTCAGGCATGAGCAAGCAAGGGGTGTCATTATGAGCTCTGACACTGGATGCCTCTGATTGGAGCTCTGAATCACACACCCCCTGCCTGACACTGCCCTCCTGACATTACAGAGCTTAAATAGCACATCAGGCACCAAAACTAACTTTGCTTGTTGCTTGGAAATGGTGAAGGCTAGAGAAAAAATTCCAACTGTGCTGGAATCAGTGGAGCAATGCCTATTAACAGATGCTAAGAACTAGAATTGGTGGAGGTGGTGAAAGGCCCTCTTTAAAAGATGTCCAGTTATCACCCTGAGCGCTAAAAGTTATAATACCCATTAAAATCACAGTAAAACCACCGTAAATAGTCATCACAAAGTCACAAAAGTGAGGAAGGGGTATATGGGACTTATTTATGCCCAGAAGATCCCTTCTGTGATAGATAGATAGATAGATAGATAGATAGATAGATAGATAGATAGATAGATAGATAGAATATATATATATACAGTCATATGAAAAAGTTTGGGCACCCCTATTAATCTTAATCATTTTTAGTTCTAAATATTTGGGTGTTTGCAACAGCCATTTCAATTTGATATATCTAATAACTGATGGACACAGTAATATTTCAGGATTGAAATGAGGTTTATTGTACTAACAGAAAATGTGCAATATGCATTAAACCAAAATTTGACCGGTGCAAAAATTTGGGTACCCTTATCATTTTATTGATTTGAATACTCCTAACTACTTTTTACTGACTTACTGAAGCACAAAATTGGTTTTGTAACCTCACTGAGCTTTGAACTTCATAGCCAGGTGTATCCAATCATGAGAAAAGGTATTTAAGGTGACCAATTGCAAGTTGTTCTCCTATTTGAATCTCCTCTGAAGAGTGGCATCATGGGCTCCTCAAAACAACTCTCAAATGATCTGAAAACAAAGATTGTTCAACATAGTTGTTCAGGGGAAGGATACAAAAAGTTGTCTCAGAGATTTAACCTGTCAGTTTCCACTGTGAGGAACATAGTAAGGAAATGGAAGACCACAGGGACAGTTCTTGTTAAGCCCAGAAGTGGCAGGCCAAGAAAAATATCAGAAAGGCAGAGAAGAAGAATGGTGAGAACAGTGAAGGACAATCCACAGACCACCTCCAAAGAGGGGGAGAAAAATCTGGGAGATGGAGTCACTGTGCATCGGTCAACAATACAGCACACGTTGCACAAGGAGAAGCTGTATGGGAGAGTGAGCAAAAAAACACAGCATGCCAAGAAAAACCAGCTTCATTTTGGAAGAAGGTCCTGTGGACTGATGAAACAAAGATTGAGTTGTTTGGTCATACAAAAAGGCGTTATGCACATGGCGTCAAAAAAACAGAGCATTCCAAGAAAAACACTTGCTACCCACTGTAAAATTTGGTGTAGAGGTTCCATCATGCTTTGGGGCTGTGTGGCCAATGCTGGCACCGGGAATCTTGTTAAAGTTGAGGGTCGCATGGATTCAACTCAGTATCAGCAGATTCTTGAGAATAATGTACAAGAATCAGTGACGAATTTGAAGTTACGCCGGGGATAGATATTTCAACAAGACAATGATCCAAAACACAGCTCCAAATCTACTCAGGCATTCATGCAGAGGAACAATTACAATGTTCTGGAATGGCCATCCCAGTCCCCAGACCTGAATATCATTGAACATCTGTGGGATAATTTGAAGCGGGCTGTCCATGCTCGGCGACCATCAAACTTAACTGAACTGGAATTGTTTTGTAAAGAGGAATGGTCAAAAATACCTTCATCCAGGATCCAGGAACTGATTAAAAGCTACAGGAAGCGACTAGAGGCTGTTATTTTTGCAAAAGGAGGATCTACTAAATATTAATGTCACTTTTCTGTTGAGGTGCCCATACTTTTGCACCGGTCAAATTTTGGTTTAATGCATATTGCACATTTTCTGTTAGTACAATAAACCTCATTTCAATCCTGAAATATTACTGTGTCCATCAGTTATTAGATATATCAAATTGAAATGGCTGTTGCAAACACCCAAATATTTAGAACTAAAAATGATTAAGATTAATAGGGGTGCCCAAACTTTTTCATATGACTGTATATATATATATATATATATATATATATTATATACACACAAATAGTTTCCCACATAATAAACTGAACAGTCCTAGATTATAATTGCCGGTCTGGCTGGGTAATTTTTACTGCCCAACTCTGTCTGGACCTGTCTATGAACATCATTATCTCAAACAGGTGTTGGGCACTAAAAACAGGCCCATCAAGTCTGCGAGGAACTCATTGAGTACTGTGTTGTTTCATGACAAGCTACGATTATCATGTCATTGCAGTTGTAAATCATGCAGGAGCTGACACAGAGACAGGATACAGTTTAGCCAAATGCATCACATTTACTGTATGGCAATAGGAAATAGCCAGTTCTCATTGTTAGCAATCTTCACCACCTAAATGATCATCACTTACACTCATACCTGGCAGCTCAAAAATGTTAAGTACTTGTAGGATTTATAGTCTGAGGCTCTAAAAGCTCAGCTCAGAGCAACCTCTTCTATGGTTTTTCATGAATCTCTTCATTTCATTTATTCTGTTTTGTAATACATTGCAATCTGTTGTATTTTTATGTCAGTATTTTTCAATGTTGTAGTAAAAGGAGAATTTCCTGGTTTACTAATGTGTGTAGCCATTTTATTTGTCAAGAATGTCTTTCATTGTCATTTAGTATTTAATGTTCTGAATAGCTCCAGCTATGATTCCAGCCTATTGATACAGTTGTACAAGAGGCAAGTTATTTTTATGTCTTATACAAATAGGCAGTTTGGTATGTATTGCCAAATGGAAAATCTGAACTGTATTTACAGTGGAATCTGCCGTAAGGCTGAAGCTCCACATTGCGAAAACGCAGCAT
The DNA here is from genome assembly GCA_947044405.1 of Leptodactylus fallax. Classification (NCBI taxonomy): domain Eukaryota; kingdom Metazoa; phylum Chordata; class Amphibia; order Anura; family Leptodactylidae; genus Leptodactylus; species Leptodactylus fallax. Next base: position 2,563,549 of record CAMRHE010000094.1, read on the forward strand.
TTTACAGTTCCTGCAAAGTGAATGGGATTCTGGCTAATCCCATCCACACATTGCAGAAAAAAATCTGCAGCAGAAAAGCTGCATATTCAAAAACGCCCATGTTTTTGAAAATTGCAGCATGTAAATTATACCTACAGAAACGCTGGCATTTTCGGTATAGGATGCGAATCCCATCTACACATTGCAGAAAAATATGCGCGGCGCACACACTGCGATTTCCAAAACCATTGCAGTTTTGTAAATCGCAGCATGTCCATTATACCTACAGAAACGCCAGCGTCTGAATAATATAGACATATTTGGAAACTGTAGTATCACCCATGCAAGGTACTGTGTTTTGGTTTATAACTAATTTACTACTGACAGACTCTCTTTAACCACTTCCAAACCAGATGCTTTACCCCCCTTCCAGACCAGACTCATTTTCGGGTTTTTTTGTATGTGCGGTTTTGAGGGCTGTAACATTTTTATCATTTGCATTATTCAACTAATTTCTGCGTCTTTTTTCGGTGACACATAGGGCTTTATTTTTATGTTTTTATTTTTGCATGTTTTTTAACTTTTTTTAAATCCGGGAAAATATAAACAAAAGAGGAGGGAAAACGTGTCTATTTTTCACTTAAATTTTTTTTTTTTTATTTAATAACACAGTGCTACTAAAAAAACTTTATAAAATATTTTTTACTCTCCTTTACGGTAATTTTTAGTTGTTATGGTATAGTCGGGATGGAGCTATAACCTGTAATAAGGGCGTTTTTTTGGCTTTTATTATTATTATTATTTATTTTTTATTTACATTTTTTTTTAAATGTTTCTATTAATTTATTTTTTTATTTTAAAAAAATTAAAAAATTATAAAAATTAAGTGTCCTGCTCAGGGGCGTAACTAGTAAAGACTGGGCCCCATAGAAAATTTTTTAACTTGGACTCCCCCCACCCCCACACAGCATACAGTGAACCACCAATTGTGCAAGTTCTCCCACTTAAAAAGATGAGAGAGGCCTGTAACTGACATCATAGGTAGACCTCAGCTATGAGAGACAATACTTTGTTATATATCCTTTGAGGTTATGAGGTTGAAAGAGGAAGCATTTCAAGGTCCAGGAGTGGCCTAGCCAGTCTCCAGATCTCAACCCCATAGAAAACCTTTGGAGGGAGTTGAAAGTCCGTGATGCCCAGCGACAACCCCTAAACATCACTGCTCTAGAGGAGATCTGCATGGAGGAATGGGCCAACATACCAGCAACAGTGTGTGCCAACCTTGTGAAGACTTACAGAAAATGTTTCACCTCTGTCATTGCCAACAAAGGATATATAACAAAGTATTGAGATGAACTTTTGTTATTGACCAAATACTTATTTTCCACCATAATTTGCAAATAAATTCTTTAATAATCAGACAATGTGATTTTCTGGATTTATTTTCTCATTTTGTCTCTCATAGTTGAGGTCTACCTATGATGACAATTACAGGCCTCTCTCATCTTTTTAAGTGGGAGAACTTGCACAATTGGTGGCTGACTAAATACTTTTTTTCCCCACTGCAGCTTTCCCTTTCCTAGACCCCACATGGTATAACTCCCGATTTACACACACTATAATGTCCCAAAGTGGCCTCCAGACTAATAATATCTCATAGGGTCCCCTACACACAGTATAATGTCCCATAGTGGCTCCACCACACAGTATAATGTTTCATAGCAGCCCCTCCACACAGTGTAATATCCCATAGCAGCCTTGGTTTCCTCACCTCCCCCGGGCCTCCGATCATTATACTCTGGGTTCTGAAGTGTCCTGGTTTTGGAAATCGCAGCATACCTATGGAAATGCTGCCGGTTTCCCTATAGATATAATTGAAGCAGAAAGTCCGCAGAGGAATCCTCTGCAAACTTTCTGTGCAAAGCGCAGCAGGAAGAACAGCGCTTTTTTTGCTGCGGGACGCCATGTGGGGCCTTAAGGAGTTTTCCAGCTCATTTTTAATTGATGATCTATCCTCAGAATAGATCATCAATAAGAGATAAGTGAATCCCCACTGATCAGCTGTATGGAGGGGCTATGGCGCCTGTTTATATCACACGCTGTCTGTTTATAGTGACCATGTGATGTAATATAGGACTAGACTGTAGTAACATTACATGACCACTATGAAATGAATGACACTATGTAAACAGAGAAGGGGTCATGGCGCTTACACAGGTACCACAGTACATTCAAACGGCTGATCCTGGGGGTTCAGGGTATTGGAACCCCACTAATTATTTTACCTTTTGTTTGCTGTTTAATTAGGAAACACCTGGGGCATTATTAATATGGGGGCACACAGGGGGCACACAGGGGGCATTATTAATAAGGGTCACTATTTACCGGCAGTACACAGGGTAGTTATTAATTTAAAGATGCACTTGTGGGTATTATTCATTATGGGGGGGTTATATTATATATTTTATAATTGGGGGTAGCAGCAGGATGGATGTGCAGGTGAGGATAATGTGGGTCAGATGCCTGGAAAAGTAAGGAGCCAAAGATGTCTGTGCTGCAGACTTTACAGAGACTGGAAGAAATGATCATGGCGGTCCAGATGAAACATACGGGGAATATGAACAATTAGGCAGAGAAGTTACCGGTAGGTCACTAAATGTTACTGCCCTGTATTCGCTTAAATCGTCTACAGAACCCTGTGTAGAGCTGATATATACCACTATGCGGTCATGGTATGGTGATAATATCGGTATACCTAAGTTGGGGGCCCACTTGGACATGTTCGCCCCCCTGTGCTGAACCCCTAGCTACACTTCTGCTTATAGCCCATGTCCTGGATACGTTTGTGTGTTGTCGCTCTTGAAGCACTGACTCCAGCAGCAGTCCACTCCTTGTGAATCTCTCCCAAATTTTTGAATGGCCTTTTCTTAACAATCCTATCAAGGCTGTGGTTATCCTGGTTGCTTGTGCACCTTTTTCTACCACACTTTTTCCTTCCTCTCAACTTTCCATTAATATGCTTTGATACAGCACTCTGAGAACAGCCAGCTTCTTTAGCAATGACCTTTTGTGGCTTACCCTCCTTGTGGAGTGTGACTGCCTTCTGGACATCTGTCAAGTCAGCAGTCTTCGCCATGATTGTGTTGCGTACTGAACCAGACTAAGGGACTTTTTTTGCTTAGGAAGCATTTGTAGCTGTTTTGGGTTAATTATTCTAATTTTCTGAGATAGTGACTTTTGGGTTTTCCTTGGCGGTAAGCCATAATCCTCAACATTAACATAAATAAACACTTGAAAAAGTTCACTCTGTAATGGCTCAATATAATATATGTGTTCCACTTTTTCAATTGAATCACTAAAAAAAAAATAACTTTTTGATTATATTCTAATTTATTGAGATGCTCTTGTATCCCAAGCTTTGAGCATCCAAAGGAGCACTGTTCAAACCATCATCCAAAAATGGAAAAAGTATTCTACAACTGCAAACTTACCAAGACATGGCCATCCACCTAAACAAACAGATTGAGCAAGGAGAGCACTGGTCAGAAAAACAGCTATGGGGCCCATGGTCATTCTGGAGTAGCTGCAGAAATCCACAGCTCAGGTGGGAGAATCTGCCCACAGGAAAACTACAGGTGCATCTCAATAAATTAGAATATTTTTGAAACGTTCATTCATTTCAGTAATTCAATTCATAGTCATCGTCTTCCATGATTGTGTGTCCTACTGAACCAGACTGAGGGACCATTTAAAGGCTTAGGAAACCTTGGCAGGTGACACACTGAATTTACAATACTGAACTTTTTTACAATATTCTAATTTTCTTAGATTTTGGTTTTCATTACCTGTAATCCATAATCAACATTTACAGAAATAAAACACTTGAAATTGAGCACTCTGTGTGTAAATAATCTAGAAAATATAGGAGGTCACTTTTTTAATTTAATTACTGAAAGAAATAAACGTTTCAAAGATATTCTAATTTATTGAGATGCACCTGTATAAGTCGTGCACTCCACAAATCTGGCCTTTATGAAAGAGTGGCAAGAAGAACATCATTGTTGAAAGAAAGACATAAGAAGTGCCATTTGCAGTTTGCCACAAGTCATATAGGGGACACAGCAAACTTGTGGAAGAAGGTGCTCTGGTCAGATGAGAACAAAGTTGAACTTTTTGGCCTAAATGCAAAGCGGAAAAGTAACACTGCTCATCACCCTAAACACACCATTCCCACTGTGAAACGTGGGGGCAGCATCATGCTGTGGGGATGCTTTTCTTCAGCGGGGACAGGGAAGCTGGTCAGAGTTGATGGGAAGATGGATGGAGCTAAATACAGGGCAATCATGGAAGAAAACCTATTGGAGGCTGCAAAAGACTTGAGACTGGGAAGGAGATTCTCCTTCCAGCAAGACAATGAACCTAAACATATAGCCAGAGCTACATTGGAATGATTTAAATCAAAGAATATTCATGTGTTAGAATGGCCCAGTCAAAGTCAAGACCTAAATCCCACTGAGCATCTGTGGCAAGACATGAAAATTGCTGTTGCCAGACGCTCTCCATCCAATCTGGCTGAGCTTGAATTATTTTGCAAAGAAGAATGGACAAAAATCTCAGTCTCTAGATGCGCAAAGCTGGTGGAGACATACCCCAAAAGACTTGCAGCTGTAATTGCAGTGAAAGGTGGCTCTACAAAGTATTGATATAGGGGGGCTGAATACTTTTGCACGTCACATTCAGATTTTTATTTGATTAAAATGTTGAAAACCATGTATCATTTTCCTTCTACAATTATCTGCTACTTTGTGTTAAAATCTCAATAAAATACATTTGTGGATGTAAGGTGACAAAATGTGAAAAAGTTCAAGGGGTATGAATAATTTTGCAAGCCACTGTAGCTCACTTAGCATAGGAACTGGTCACAGCAGCAACAGCTGAAAGCTTAAAAAAAGGCTTAGATATTCATTCTTTCACTACCTGCAGTGTGCGGGTTCCTGTCCATGTGACACGGCTCTGATTGGGTGGTAGACATTCCTGAGTTGACAGGTGAGGAGTGAAGAGAGGTTGAGCTCTCATTTTTTTGACACTGTGATGAGCGCTAGGGACTTTTAAATCCAGTCTTGATACCTCCACCACATTTACTATCCTCTGGTTAGGCTACATAGAATGGGTGACACCTCCTCTGTAAAAAGTTACCCAGTTCAACCTGACATTGGAAACAATTTGTGTGGTCTTTGCCCTAAGGTTTCTCCCTTTTGGTTGGCAGTTCTGTCTTTCCTCCAATAACACTTTAGTTTCACCCGAATATTTACTCCCCAGTTTGCCACCTAGGTATATATTCTTTTGTTTTACTCTCTTTTACACAAGAAAAATTGTCATTATGGCAGGGAAATCTCCAGACAAACCTCCAGACATCTATTGAGTATTGTCTTCAACTTATTAACAAATATGTTCCACTTTATCAGTTATTATACCTGAATAGAAAATGTTCCTATCAGCTTGATAAAATATGGTCAAGATGGCTAGCGATGTCTTAGACCTCTACCTGATTGGATGTACCCATGGGTGGGGCACGGGATGGTATGAATGGCATGTGACTGGATGTTATTATTATTATTATTATTATTATTATTATTATTATTGTTGTTTTTCTTGTTGACACTACAGTGGCCATTTCTCAGCTCTTTATATATCATTGTATACCCTTTTATTTTTGGAACTGTGTACATTGCCTTACACTATGTGTTGACTACCCTGTTGTCTTCCCATATCTACTGTGCTACTGCGGTTGTTCTTGTTTTAAGACTGTTAATAAGCATAAATAAAACCTTTTGGCTTAGATGCCTTTTCAGAGCAGCATAGCATTGATGCTAATGGAGATGTATAGAATGCCTATTTCCTTCAGTCATGCCCTCTCCCATCCCCTGGTTGAACTTGATGGGCATATGTCTTTTTTCAACCGTACTAACTATGTAATTGTGTTAGGCCGGGGCCCCACATGGTGTAAACATTTTACAGTCATTCCAGCGAATTCTATCCACACCTTGCAAAAAGGTATAATGGAAGCAGAAAGTGGTGAAAAGTGATGTGGGAAAAACCACGATGCGCTACTGCTGCGGTTTTTCCCGCAGCGTTTTTTTACTGTGGGACGCTACATGAGGCCTTAGCCTTACTATGTAAAACAGCTGATAATGGCAGGGCTATTGTAATCCAAGATAGACAGGAATTTATCAGTGAAATCACAGGCATAGCTATAGGGGGTGCAGAGGTAGCAGTTGCTACTAGAGGTCCCTCTTCCGTATAAAGTAAACCACTATTCTAAATGGCACAAGGTATGTAGGGGCCCCTTTACAGAATTTGCATTTGAGTCCAGAAGCTTCAAGTTATGCCTTTGGCCCAATGTGTCATTAAATATTAATATACAAACCTAAAAGTGTCTCTTTCCATGTCTATAGATAATTACCTGCTTCAGTTATATGCCCTTCAAATAATCTTCCTATTTCCATCGGTTGGAAGGGTGTGGTCCACCAGGAAGGGGGATGTATTTTATAATGGAGCTACTTTTGTACTGTGCCCTTTTTACATTGTGTTGCTGCTTTGTCTCATTATCATTTATTATGTGCAGTGTTTTGCTCTTTGTACTATTTGTATTAAAACATTTTTTTTGTTTCCTTTATTGGAGTCTAAACAGCGATTGTCTCCTTAGTCACATGGTTCTCTGAGTGTAATGACTGAACTAATTAATTTCTCTCCAAACAGATTGGCCTCATTTATATGGAGCAGAGGGTTAATTAGCACACCTGAGCTGCACTTCCTTATTCCGAGCACAGTTCCTGTCGTGTTGTACATCTGCAGGCATCTGTCGTGTTACCAAATATTGTAAAAGGTAACACCTTGTTAATTAAAGCTTGACTGTGAAAAAGGCTCATCTGCATAATCCTCTTTTATGTAACTTGGAGAAGAAAAGGAAGGTGACATGATTCTGTCATCGCACATTAAAATGCATTTTGGAGAGAAACAAATAAAATGTCTTGTGGAACCAAGCACAAGACAAGCTATTATATGGTAATTGTAGCTGTAAATAGTATTTTTATGCTTTTGTTATCTATGTGGGATGAGACGCAAAATGATATACAACTTTCACTGGATGGAAGAATAACATGTACTATGGCAGCAACAACGACTACAAAAATTAGACAAAGTTCTTCCCAATGCAACATATCTTCCTAAGACTAACCATACATGTTAGACAGCTGTCATTCAGTCATGATTTGGCTGAGCATGCATGTGTTCTCATTAAGGAGAGGGGGATAAGCTGCTGAAAGACACCTCTTGCAGTGACTTATTTCCTTTGAGAATGTAAGAATAAGGCTAGGTTCACACTACCATTATTTAATGTCTGTTGCTCTCATCTGTCACAGCATGAGAGCAACGGGCATTAAATGACAGATGCAGCTGGAGCCCCCTCCGTTTGGTGTCCATTTGCATTAACCCCAATGTAAAAATATGACAGAAGTTTTCTTCCATCATGTTTATTTTTCTGATGGAAGAAAAAGTTGTGCATGCAGAAGTTTTTCTTCCATTACAAAAGTAAACAAACATGACTTAAGAAAGTGTCCATCATGTTGTTTACATTAGAGTCAATGGGAATGGACACAGATGGAGGGGGTCCTGTCTGTGTCTGTTAGTTTGCTGCAGTTATTGTCCGTTACTGTCCTATGACGGATGACAGCAACAGACATTAATAACGGTAGTGTGAATGTTTAGGCATGTTTAAATCCAGCTGTCAGACACCTCTTTCCCCTGACATCTGCAATTGGGGGGACAATCAGGAGGCCTCCACTTACATTAGATGGTCAGCTGATCCTGCTAAAATTGGCTGGTTCAGTCAATGCTCATCTGATTCATTATGTTTCTGTCCACCTTAAAGGGGTTGTCCAACTTCAACGAATAATTGCTATTGTTTGTATAACAAAAAGTTATACAGTTTTCCAATATAACAATTCCGTGTGGTTTTCTTAATATCTGCTTGCTGTGATTGTTTACTTCAGTGAATAAACTTCAGTCAATGGTCATGTGATGGACAGTCCACATTTACGTGGTGTTACAAGACAGACCACTGATTACTGTGTTGTAATTGTAACGTGCCATGCACCTGTGTGTCCATAACACGACCATGGATTAATTGTTGTCCACTCAAAGTAAATAATGATTCACAGCAAGATGATATCTAGAAATCCATGAGAGATTGATGCATAAAGTATATTGGAAAATTAGATGATGTTTGTCAAGTACTGCTGGACACACATACATTTTTTCTGTATTTGCCAGCCCTGGAGTCCAAGGGATTATGCAATAAATGTTTTTGTAATGCTACAGGAGCCCATGTGTTGCCAGGACTAATTTCATCTGACAGGGTGAGTTGTAGCAATTTCTGGAAAACTATCTAACTTTTTATTATACAAATAATTAACATTTATTTCCTGAAATTGGACAACCCCTTTAACTAAAGATTACAGGCTTACTAATAATCCTCTTGAAATTACAGTGATCCATTTTGAATATGTTTATAACCAAGAAGAGCGAAGGATTAGCATCCCAGAGATCCTTGAGGCGATTTTATGCAAATCCAATAAAAGCAGATGAAAATTATGAGACATCATTTCAGGTATCCAAAGCTCTTCATCAGGCATGTGATAACAGAGGATTCCAACACAGACATGGATTCAATTTGGTTCAAGGTTCAGTGTGCATAGCAGAAGACCTTGCCAAAGATACAGCAGTGGAACATGATTTAATTGAATCTGTATAAAATCATCTCTGTTCATTTGCTCTTTTTGGTTGTAGACACCAGTAGGAACGTGCACCCAACAACCCCATGATCGGACTTGTGCTCCCTGAAAACTTCCACATGACAATTTTGACTACGTTTGCCACAGGATGCTTTTTATAAGCACAGCAAGCATGCTTAGCCAGTACATGGGCTGTTTGTCTTCTTATAAAAACATATGATTATTTTTTCATGTCCAGAGGAAGTATGCCCTTATACAGAGATAAACTTAAGGCTAAGACCCCACGTAGGGAGCCGCAGCCAAAAAGCGCTGTGGAAAAATATGTGGTGGAAATACATCGCGTTTTCTAACACAGTACTTTTCACAGAAAGTCTGCAGACTTTCTGTCTCTATTATACCTATATGGAAAACACGAGCATTTCCGTAGGTATACCGTATATGCCGGCGTATAAGACGACTGGGCGTATAAGACGACCCCCAACTTCTGCCCTAAAAATATAGAATTTGGTATATACTCACTGTATAAGACTACCCCTCTCCCAAATGAAAAAAAAGTCTGCTTTGATTTCAACATGTTAATTTTAATTCAAATGCATATGACATGCAGGTACTGTATATAGCAGCAAAACTGTCACTTATAAACATAAGGTTGTTTCAAACATGTACGGTAAAGCTAAGCTCTTCATTAATATCACAGCATGGATGCGAGGGGAATCTGGCGTTACTGCACCGCCAGCTTTCCCCTCGCATCCATGCTGTGATATTAATGAAGATCCGACATGCTTCTGTAAGTGCCGCCTGTGACCCCCAGCTCTGTGACGCCGACCGCTGTGACGGGGCGGCTGCATTAGCATACAGCGCGCCGCCCCGTCAGCGCGTACTAAGCCTCTTCTAATGACTGTGAGAGGCGGATTGCCGCGCATGCGCGGCGGTCCCAGGAAGCGGCTCTCTACGCGCTGACGGGGAAAAAAACACCTCACACAGTGCGGCCCCCGTATATCCGGCGTATAAGACGACCCCCCACTGTAGCCATTATTTTAAGGGGTTAAAAAGTCGTCTTATACGCCAGTATATACGGGTAATTGATTTACAAAATCGCAACGGTTTTTGAAATTGCAACATTTCTGCTGCAGATTTTTTTTCTGCAATGTGTGGATGGGATTAGCCAGAATCCCATCCACTTTGCAGGTGCTGTAAAACACTGTGTTTTTGCCACGGCCAAATCGTGGCATTTTTGCAACGTGAGACCTTAGCCTAACAAAAAACACTATTTATGAATATCAATAGACATTGGCCTGAAGAAAAGATAAAGTACATATGTCCTTGGTGGAGTATGTTGACTTCCATTCTAATGTTTAATGTAATGTACAATATAATGTTTATGGGGCCTTTCCAAACCTTCAGCTTGGGGCCACCATCAGTGGAAATAAGGATCTAACATGTCCAATTCCTCTGTTTGCCCCAGGGGTAGCTATGTCAGAGGTGTTATTGCTACCTTCTCTCCCGAAAAAGAACATCTGATGGAGAAAATTAGGACTATGTTTTATGTTAAAAGCTGAATAAAAAAAGAGCAATTTACTGTGGTGGCACAAAATGTGAACATCTAGTTAGGGAAGTTGAGTTATAAGTAGATGACAGGGACTATTTTATAGCTGTTATTTAGTGTTTACAGCTAAGCTTCAAATGAGTCACCTTTAACAGGGCCATTAAATGTAATTGCATGGGAGAAGGAATGTATTGCTCTGGTTGAGGTCAATTTTCACTCCACTTGAGCTAGCTGAGACATTACAGTTTGCAGTGTATAATGGTACACTTTTAGGCTGCTGTTTTAGCTACAAGTATTGTAAATTAGAAATCCGCCATCATGACAATCTATGCATACATGTCTTATAAATTACTTAACATTAGTCAATACAGCACAAATAAAATATAACAATGCTAGAGCACCTTTTCCTCAAAGTCTTCCCTGTTCATTTCTCGTATGATTAAACTGGCAACCAGACACTACCATCCCATTGTCTATATTATTATTATTATTATTATTGTTTCTTTATATCGCACCATTAATTCCATGGTGCTTTACATTTGCGGATTTACATACGGTACACCAGATATACAAAACAGAAAATGCTAACAGAGACCATCTGGCACAGTGGGATAGAGGGCCCTGCCCGTAAGGGTTTACAATCTATGAGATTATAATTTTACTAGAGTGTGCAGGATCCTATTGATAAGGTTCTAGGAGTTCTAGGAAATGGTACCATTTATGTTTTCCTCCAATTATAAAATAGCTTTTCATGAATGAATAGTGCAAGTGAATATAAAAAACTCTGTAATACAGTTGAAACCAGAAGTTTACATACACTATATAAGAAGACACATATGCATGTTTTTCTCACTATCTGACATGAAATCAGAATAAACCTTTCCTGTTTTAGGTCAATTAGGATTACCAAAATTATTTATATTTGCCAAATGCCAGAATAATGAGAGAATTTTTAAGGCATTTTTATTACTTTCTGTAAAGTCAAAAGTTTACATACTCAAAGATTACTTTGCCTTTAAACAATTTGGGACAGTCCATATGATGATGTGATGTCTTTAGAAGCTTCTTGTTTATTGGCAACATCTGAGTTAATTATAGACACACCTGTGGATGTATTTTAAGGCATACCTGAAACACACTGCTTCTTTGTGTAACATCATGGGAAGGTCTAAAGAAATCAGCCAAGATATCAGGAAGAGAATTGTGGACTTTCATAAGTCTGGTTCATCCTTGGGTGCAATTTCCAGATACCTGAAGGTGTCTCGTTCATCTGTACAAGCAATTATACGCAAGTACAAACAAGATGGGAATGTCCAGCCATCATACCGATCAGGAAGGAGATGGGTTCTGTGTCCCAGAGATGAACGTGCTTTGGTACGAAATGTGCATATCAACCCAAGAAAAAAAAGCAAAAGACCTTGTGAAGATGCTGGCTGAAGCTGGTAAGAGTGTGTCATTATCCACAGTGAAACGAGGATATCAACATGGGCTGAAAGGAAGAAGCCATTACTCCAAAAGAAATATAAAGAAGCCAGATTAATGTTTGCAAATGCACACAGGAACAAAGACTTTAATTTTTGGAGACATGTCTTGTTGTCTGACGAAACTAAAATTGTACTGTTTGGCCATAATGACCATTGTTACATTTGGAGGAAAAAGGGAGAAGCTTGCAAGCCTAAGAACACCATCCCAACTGTGAAACACGGGGGTGGCAGCATCATGTTGTGGGGTTGTTTTGCTGCAGGAGGGACTGGTGCACTTCACAAAATAGATGGCATCATGAGGAAAGAACATTATGTGGCAATACTGAAGCAACATCTCAAGACATCAGCCAGGAAGTTAAAGCTTGGGAGCAAATGGGTCTTCCAAATAGACAATGACCCAAAGCATACTGCCAAACTGGTTACAAAGTGACTTAAGGATAACAAAGTCAATGTTTTGGAGTGGCCATCACAAAGCCCTGATTTCAATCCTATTGAAAATTTAGGGGCAAAGCTGAAAAGGCAGGTGCGAGCAAGGCGGCCTACAAACATAGCTCAGTTACACCAGTTCTGTAAAGAGGAATGGGTCCAAATTCCTACCAACTATTGTGAGAAGCTTGGGGAAGGATATCCAAAACGTTTGACCCAAGTCATACAGTTTAAGGGCAATGGTACCAAATATTAATGAAATGTATGTAAACTTTTGACTTTGCAGAAAGTAATAAAAATGCCTTAAAAAATTCTCTCTCTCTCATTATTCTGGTGTTTGGCAAATATAAATAATTTTGGTAATCCTAACTGACCTAAAACGGGAAATGTTTATTCTGATTTCATGTCAGATAGTGAGAAAAACATGCATATGTGTCTTTTTATATAGTTTATGTAAACTTCTGGTTTCAAATGTATATCTTATTAAAGAAATATGTTTCCTTCTCCAGAGGCTGAGTTACTTATTTATGAGTTATTTATAAGATCAATTACAGATCACAATTTTTAATTATATTATTCATTTTTTTATATATTATGATAGGGTTTCCGTAGAATAAATTCCATACAAAATCCATAAAAACCCAACCCACCTCCCAAACGACTTGCCAGGAAAAAAAATGAATACCAGAAAAACCCCCTCTTTACCCATACATCATCCTGAAGGGACCCCCTGAATTACATTTTTTTCATAATCCCTCATTTTTATAACCAAATTCCACCATTTCACCTTAAAGGGGTTGTCGGGAATATAGATGTTTATATTATATTCCCCCTGACCCCAAGTGTAACTTTGTAATACACTTAATGTTCCATTATTGCAGGAGTCAGCTGTTCTGAGCCTTGGTCACGTGACCACTTCAGGCTCAATTTCACCATATCCGACTTTGCGGGGCCTGCTGAAAACCACATTTCTGTCCACAGGACGACATCATAGTACTGCTCCCTTGCCTTGCTATAGTCCGCCAACAAAATGCACACTGTAGATCTTGCAGTTCCAGACACAGAACGTCACACAGCCAAGGGCCTAGTTAGCAGGCTCCATCCCCAGCACCTACAGAGACACATAGCGACTCACAGTGGCCGTCCGCTATGACCGAACACACTGTAGCCCGAACGATGCCTGTGCTAGCAGACTCCGCCCCCAAAGCGCCCATAGTTATGACTCAGGTGAAACAACAATTGTAATTGAGCAGGATAGCTGGGGAAATAGGGAGGGGGAGTGAGTGAGACAGGGAGGCGGAGTGAGTTGCAGTTCTAAGTGCACCCCTTGGAATTATGGGAGTTGTAATAAATGCATAGAACAGGAAAATGCAGATAAACTAACACAGAGCATTCCAGGAGCTCGCAGAGAACCAAGAAATCACTAAAATCACTGCTAAATGTATTTGGGGACCATTTCTAACCTATTAAAATTGTACTTTGTAATGGTACCATTTAATATTCTGTAAGATGTACAGGGAAGCTGGAATATATTCAGAATGGGGAGCAAATGGAGAAAAACTTTGTGACTTTCTTACAGGCTTTGTTTTTACGGTGACATGTCATCTGTATTCTATGGGTCGGTACAATTCTGGGGATACCAAATTTATATAGTTTTTTTTTACGTTTAAGCCCCTTTAAAAAAAATTCCTAAACTTTGCAAAAAAAAAAAAAATTTCTTGGAGTCGCCATATTCTGACACCAGTAACTTTTTATATACCATATATCATTTTTAGGTTTTTGGGGAAACTCTGATGTTTTGATCACTTTTTATTCACATTTTTGTGAGAAGCAAAATGGTGATTTCTTTTTCCTGTTTGCCATATGGGAAAATATTTTTATATATTGGTAGATCAGGCGTTTTCGGACACGTATATGTATAATTTATTTTTGTTTTTGATTATCTTTATTTTAAATCTAGGGATAGGGGGGTGGTTTGAGCTTTTAGATTTTTATTGTTTTGTCTATATTTTAACTTTTTTTTTATTTTTATTTTTTACTTTTTTGTTAGCCTCCTTAGGGGGCTTGAAACTGCAATCGTTTGATTGCAAGTTCCATAGATTGCAATACAACTGCTTCAAAAGATAAAAAGATATATTCTTATGGCAGGCCTGGAAGCCTTCAGAAAGCTCCAGGCTGCCATAGCAACAGGACGGCTTCTGCAACAGTAAAGGCATGGGAGTGGCGGGGAATGGCCCGGCGTGGGGTGATAAATTTTCACTTTTGGGGGCTCACAGTTAATAATGTCCGTGATCAAAGTCTACTAGCTCCATGGCATTAGCTCCAGGTCTCCGCTGTACATTACATCTTTAACCCCTTCACGCATTCTCACGTACCTGTATGTGGGAGAATGTGGTTAGTTACCGCATCCCCACGTACAGGTACGTGACGGTGATCGAGCGGGCTCAGAAGCAGAGCTCGTGCGATCACCGCGGGAGCCTGGCTGTATTTGACAGCCAGGCTCCCGCTGCAACAGCGGGGACCAGTGGTAACACCGATCCCCGCTGTTTAACCCTTAAGATGCCATGATCAATAGCGACCGCGGCATCCAAGGGGTTCCGCCATCTTGCCGCCCCCCCTGGCACCCCCCGCGGCGAGATCGGGGGGTGCCGATATCGATAATCTGCAGCCCGGGGTCTGCCAAGTGACCCCAGGCTGCCTGGAGACCCCACTACCTGGTTGATCCTGCCGAGACCTGCGGAAGTCAGCGCTGTGTTTCCATAGCGCTGACTTCCTGTATAGACTGCAAGACACTTGCATGCTCGTGTCTTGCAGTCTATAGTACTGAGCCAGAGATCAAAGCATCTCTGGCTCAGGTGTCCTAATGGGACACATGAAAAAGTAAAAAAAGTGAAAAAAAAAAAAAAATAAAGTATGTGAAAAAAAAATTAATAAAAGAATAAAGCCCCAAAAATTCCCTTTTCCTATATAAAATGAATTATATAAAAAATAAACCTAAAAATTAATAAAAACAATACATATTTGGTATTGCCACGTCCGTAACAACCTGTACAATAAAACTGAAACCATATTTAATGTACACAGTGAACGTCGGGGAAAAAAAAACGCCAAAAGTAATGATTTTTTGCCACCTCACCTTACAAAATATGCCATAAAAAGTGATCAAAAAGTCATATGTACCCCAAAACAGTACCAATAAAAAGCACAGGTTGTCCCGCAAAAAATAAGCCCTAAACCAACTCTCTAAACTGAAAAATAAAAATGCTATGCATCTTAGAAGATGGCGATGCAAAAAAAAATTGATTTATGTCCCCAAATGGGTTTTTGTTCTGCAAAATTGGTATTGCATAAAAAAACAGTATAAATGAGGTATCGCCGTAATCGTACCGACCTGCAGAATAAAGATAACATGTTACTTATGCTCTACGCTGCATGGTGAAAAATTTAAACGGTAAAATGCAGTGCCAGAATTGATGGGGTTGTTTTTTAATCCACCAAGAAAGAGTTAATAAAATTTATTTAATAAGTTGTAAGCACCTAAAAATGATGTCATTAAAAAATACATCTCATACTGCAAACAACAAGCCCTCATATGGCTACATCACCAGAGAAATAAAGAAAATATAGCTCGTACAATGTGAAGACAAAAACCCCCAAAAATCGCCAAATCATTAGAACATAACTGGCTGCAGCAGGAAGAGAATGTATAAGCTGTGCGAGCGTATATTAGGGGACACCCCAGATTTAGAGCTTACGAGGGATAATAGAAGTGACCCCCAGAGTGACCTCCCCAATAATAGGAACTACTGGGGAAATAGTAGGGAATTTAGTGTACCCAATGTACTACGCACAGATTACATATTCACTTTTCCCCTTCCGCTGTGCAGTCACGTCTGGGATACTAATGCTCGTTACACCCCTTGATAAATTCTTTGAGGGGTGCACTTTTCAAAATGGGGTCATTCCCTAGGGGATTCCACTTTACTGGTACTTTAGAGGCTCTGCAAACATGACATGGCATCCAGATCCCAAACGTCTGAATCTGCGCTCCAAAAGCCACATAGCGCTCCTTCCCTTCTGCGCCCTACTGCGTGCACAAACTGCAGTTTATACCCACATGTATTACACTTGTTGTACCCAGAATAACATACTTAATGTCATATGTGGGTATAAACTGCTGTTTGGGCACAGGCGGGCACATAATGGAAGGAGCGCTATTTGGTTTTTGGAGCACAGAAGGGAAGGAGCGTTATTTGGTTTTTGGACGCCATTGCACTTTTGCAGAGCTGAAATGCCAGTACAGTGGAATCCCCTGACATGTCACCCCATTTTGGAAACTACACCCCTGAAGGAATTTATCCTGGGGTACAGTGAGCATTTTTAACCCCCAAGTGTTGCTATAATTTATTATCCATAAATGAATACGCTGCTGATGGTGAAAGGTGAAAATGACAATTTATCCAGGAATACGACATTTCAGTGTGTAATATGTTATGCCCGGCTTGTATCAGAGATGAACGCTCCAAAAGCTGTTGTGCCCGGGATCCCCGCTCACCAGTTTTTGGAGTGTGTGTCTGTGCAGACGTAAACTGGGCACAACATATTGGGCACTGAAATGGCGTATCTATAGAAAAATTTCATTTTTAACTTTTCATTATCAGCTGCGCATTCATTTCTGGAAATTAAAAGAATGCAACACTTAAGGGTTAATAATGCTCGCTACCCCACTTGATAAATCCCTTGAAGGGTATAGTTTTCAAAATGGGGTGACATGTCTGCGGATTCCACTTTACTGGCAATTCATTGGCTCTGCAAAAGTGGCATGGTGTTCAAAAAGCAAACTGTGCTCCAAAAACCAAAATAGCGCTCCTTCCCTTTTGTGCCCGGCTCTGCCCAAACAGCAGTTTATACCCACATATGGCATTGTTAAGAACGTTATCCTGGGTACACCAGTGTCATACATGTGGGCATAAACTGTCATTTGGGCACACAGCAGGGCGCAAATGTGAAGGAGCGCTATGTGCTTTTGGAGCGCATATTTAGATTGTTGCTTTTTTGGACGCCATGTCACATTTGCAGAGACCATAAAATTGCCCCTACAAAATGGGGGTCACTTCTTGGGGAATTCCAATTTACTGGCACCTCCAGGGCTCTGCAAAAACAACATGGCGACGAGAAAGTACTCCAAAAGCTAAAAAAAACAGTGCTCCTTCCCTTCTGAGCCCTGCTGTGTGCCCAAGCAGCAGTTTATACCCACATATTTAATTTTTTTTGTCCCCGGGATAGCCCACTTAATAGTTTTAGGAGTGCATGTCTCTGATGCCACAAAGTGGCCGCAACGTATTAGGCACTGAAATTGGATATTTCTTTAAAAACTTTAATTTTCACTTTGTACATTAATTTTTGGGAAGCATTTTTAGGCTCAAAATCATAATATCCCTTGATACATTCCTTGAAGGGTGTAGTTTCTAAAATGGGGTCACTTTTAGGGGGTTTCCATTGTACTGGTACTTTAGGGGCTCTGCAAATGCGACATGGCACCTGAAAACTATTCCAGCCACATTTGCCTTCCAAAAGCCAAACAGCACTCTTTTCATTCTGAGCCCCACCATGTACCCATACAGCAGATTATAACCACATATGGGGCATTTCTGTTTTCAGAAGAAATTGTGTAACAAACTGTGGGGTGTTTTTTCTTCTTTAACCACTTACAAAAATTAAAAATATGTCGCTAAATGGACGGTTTATTGGAAAAACGTAATTTTACATTTTTACGTCCCAATGATGATAAAATCTGTGAAACAGCTGTGAGGTCAAAATGCTCACTATACCCCTAGATAAATTCTATGAGGGGTGTAGTTTTCAAAATGGGGTCACTTTTTGGGGGTTTGTATTGTATTGGTACTTTAGGGGCTCTGCAAATGCGACATGGCACCTGAAAACAATTCCAGCAAAATCTGCCTTCCAAAAGCCAAATAGCGCTCTTTCCATTCTGAGCCCTGCCATGTACCCATACAGCAGATTACGACCACATATGGGGTATTGCCGTGTTCAGGAGCAATTGTTTTGCAAACTGTGAGGTGCTTTTTCTCCTTTAACCCCTTGTGAAAATGAAAACTTTGGGGATAAAGTAACATTTTAGTAATGTTTCATTTATACATCCCAGTGTTAGCAAAATCTGTGAAACGACTGTAAGGTCAAAATGCTCACTATACCCCTTGATGAATTCTGTGAGGGGTGTAGTTTCCAAAATGGGGTCACTTTTTGGGGTTTTCCTTTGTATTGGTACTCTAGGGGCTTTGCAAATGAGACATGGCACCTGAAAACTATTCCAGCAAAATCTGCTTTTCAGACGCCCAGTGTCACTCCTTCCCTTCCGTGCACTGCCATTCGCCCAAACACCAGTTTACACCCACTTGTCGGGTATTTCCGTGCTCGGGAGAAATTGCATAACAAACTGTGAGATGCATTTTCTCCTTTAACCCTTTGTGAATGTGTTAATTTTAGGGCTAAATTAAGGAATTAGTGGGAAAAAATTAAATGTCTAAATTTCACCTCCATATTGTTTTAATTCCAGTGAAATGCTTAAAGGGTTAACAAACTTCCCAAATGTTATTTTGAATTATTTGAGGGGTGCAGTTTTGAAAATGGGGTCATTTATGGGGGTTTCTAATATATAGGCCATTATAATCCTCTTCAGAACTGAAGTGGTCCCTAAAAAATTAGTTTGGGAAATTTTCTTGTAAATCTGGAAAATCGCTGTTACACTTGTAAGATTTATAACATCCAAAATAAATTACAGGACAATTAAAAGATGATGCCGATATATAGCAGAGATATGGTAGATAATATGTATTAATGTATTTGGGTGGTATGACTATCTGTCTGAAAAGCAGAGCATTTCACATTTTGAAAATTGCGATTTTTTTTTTTTCCAAATTTCCATCAAATTTCCTATTTTTTTATAAATAAATACAAAAATATTCATTAGTGTTTACCACTAACATGAAGTACAATGTGTCATGAAAAAACAATCTCAAAATCACTTGTGTTAGTTAAGTCGTCTCAAAGTTATTGCCATATAAAGTGACACATGTCAGTTTTGAAAAACGAGGCTGTGTCCTTAACGCATTTTTGGGCTCGGTCTTGAAGGGGTTAAAGACCCAACATCTGCCGTAATAGTATGGCGGATGTGGGTTAACTAGCTGGCAGCAGCCTCTCCCTCCATAGACTTCTGTGTATGAGGATGAGTACAGAGATGGATTCTATACAGATAAACAGTCCGAGTGAAGATAAGAATGAGGAGAGCAGCTTAATAAGTGAAGAAGGAAATCTCTTTAAGAAGATATATTATTACATTTCTTATATTTACCTGTACTATTCATCTATTTGTTTGAATTCATCTGAATTCAGCGCACAGTCGGCTTTTCTGTTATGTGGCATGGGGCTGGAGATATCGGTGCCGTTAATTTCGACATTGATATCTCCCCACTGTCAGAAGGGTGTTCCTCACAGCTCAGCGTCATTGCTGGGCGGTAAGGAATGCCCCCTCTAACAGTACAGAGCTATGGATGAGTAATGTCAAGGGGGGGGGCATAACGCTAGGTTGTGAGGAACACCATTTTGACAGTGGGTAGATATCGGTGCTGAAATTAATGGCACCAGTATCTCCAGCCCTGGGCACATAACGGGAAAGCTGACAGTGTGCTGAATTCAGCACACTGTCGGCTTTCTAGAGGTATATAAAGCCGCATATGTATGAGGACATGAAAAGTCCTCTTTAACCACTTCCGTACCGCCCATAGACTATATACGTCCAGAAGGAATTCAGCAATTGCACAAAATCGTGCAGCTGCTGAAACGGGGAGCCGGCTGTAACTTCAGCTGGAGCTCCCATAGAGAAGGCAGGGAAGGTTTATTACCACCCTGCCATCTCGATCGCCGTGTATACAGCGCTCAATGTGCGCTGTATACAGCGCTATGGGCGCCACCATCTTGCGGCTCCTCTCCGACCCGGCGGTCAGGTGATCCGCCAGGTTTCAGCGTCTGATAGAGCTGCTGGGTCCTACAATAATTTAAAAAATAAATAAAATAATATGCCAATAAAACGCCCTTATTACAGGTTATAGCTCCACCCCTGACGACACCCCATAAAAGTAAAAATTACTGTAACGGAGAGGAAAAACTATTTTATAAAGTTTTTTAGTAGCACTTTGTGTTATTAAATTAAAAAAAAAAATGAAAAGTGAAAAATAGACCCGTTTTCCCTCCTCTTTTGTTTATATTTTCCCGGATATAAAAAAAAATTAACACATATACAAAAATAAAAACAACATAAAAATAAAGCCCTATGTGTCACCGAAAGAAGACGCAAAAATTAGTTGAATAACGCAAATGATAAAAATGTTATAGCCCTCCAAATCCGCACATACAAAAAACTTGAAAATGTGCCTGGTATGGAAGTGGTTAAAGAGGACCTTTCACGTCCTCATATATATGCTGTTTTACATACCGCTAGAATTCAGCGCACTGCCGGCTTTCCCGTTATATGCCCCGGGGCTGGAGATATCGGTGGTGTTAGTTTCATGGTTTACTGTCAGGACTGAGTGGACTCTGACCGTCACTCCACCTAAATGGTGATACCAATTATCTCCGTATAACCTTAAATGAAAAACATTGAACCTGTATGTGGGTAAATTGTGGGGTTGGCCACAGCTTTATTAACGCCAAAACTTCTAACAAATAGAATACCACAAAGATAACCATGCCCATGACAAATTTTCCAGTCTTGCAAGAACTCTTCTCCGAATGCCCCGCTGTGAAGCAGCGGGCATGTGGGACCTACTTTCATATTCCATATTTCCTTTGGGCATGTTCTCCCGCCATGGAGCTGGCAGTGTACCCCCTACAACTGCCTGAGACCTTCCACACCCAGCAAAACCAAAGCCTTCTCAAGCCCTTCCTGCAACCCTAGCAAGAATATGTCCGTACCGATAGGATTCAGATGAACCCCATCAGGCAACAACAGATTACTGTTGTCACCCTCCAATTCCCGATGACGAACCACTACACCACCAAGGGATCATACAAACTTAGAGATCCGAACATTCAGGACTTTCCGCGACCTTTCAATAGCCAGGGGGTCCCTGGCACCCCTCCACACCTGCCATGGCACCACCTCAGACCACACTACACCACGTCAGAGAAGAATACTGAGACCCATTGAAGATCCTGTCTAATCAAAGCCATCAGCTCTGCCAATTTTACCCGACCAAGGTCGTTGCCCCCAGCATGGACAAGGATGACGGCAGGACCACGAACATGGTGGCTGATAGATACGATCTGATGCCACCTCAAGCTGCAATGACCACACCAGTGTACCTCAGCGGAGGAGAGCCCAAGAGATACGCCGGCAGGACGAACCGCAGCTCTGCACTCGGACCAAAAAATATATGAGTGCCCAAATATCCATACAGAAGGGAGACTGGGTCCTGAAACACAAAACGAAACAAAACATAGTAATAGAAAACTAGAAACAAAACAAGCAATCATTGAGTAAGCAGATCAGGGCGGATATACGTCCTATAAAAATCTGACTTCCATCTGCCCAATCGCTTTACAGCGTACTCACCCAAACCACAAGCGTCAGCCATAGTCGCCACGCCAATCCGAAAAGAGTGGGTACCAAACTCTTTTGGATCCAGACCCAACTCAACCAAGCATGCATGAAAAACTGAAGCAAACTGAAAACGTGTAAGAGGAAAACTGGAGGCATGCACCAGGAAGACAGAAAACTCAGGACGACGCAAGACAAATTTCTTAATGACCCGCACTGGACAATAAGAGGAGCCTAAGGCTTTCACAGTCACCCAACTACCCCGGCCAAAAACATCCGTTTTCGATTTCCTAACACCAATCTTAACCTCCTCACCCAAAACAACCACATCCCCAACTGAAAGACCCCTGGGACAAAAAACGACTCCTGCTCAACAATTCCCCAACCCGCAACGCGGCAAAAAATGCAATCAAAAAGGCCGTCCTAAACAACAAAACTTCATAAGGGTCACGACATATGACATCTAAAATTGTGCACAAACGAGACAGCAGACTGAAAGACACCGGGCGCGAAGAATCCACACCCACAGACACTTTCTTCCACCCTTTAACCACCTGTTGAACCATGAAATGCTTCATAATATTGTGCCGATCAAAAAGCTTAAACATAAACACAACTCCAGCTAAACTCTTTTGAGCCATGTTTGCCAAAGTACCCCTACACCCCAACTGTGCCAAAAAATCAAGCGTGACCTCCAACAAAAGACAGTCATCCGCGGGTACAATATCGCCGGAGATGGACAGTCAAGAAGACCATGCAGTGCCGTGGCTCCACCAGGTGGCCTCGGATACGGAGCTGCGCACCAACTCAACTAGACGCTCCCGACCAGGTTCCATAAGCAGTCCGGGCAAGCTGTACTCACTGCCTCTGCCGTCAGGTGTAGCGCACGAAACACCTGAAAATCGGAACGGGACAGAGCATCAACAACGCAATTCTGCACTCCTGGCACATGTCTTGCCCTAAACCAAATATTATGCTGCAAACAGCGAAGAACAAGATGGCGCAACAATGCCAAAACCGGGAGAGAAGAAGAGGACTGACTATTGATGACTTGTACAACCGCAATATTGTCCGTCCAAAAAACAAATCCTTCGATTCGCCATACCCGAGCCCCAAAGCTCTACAGCTACAACAATCGGGAACAATTCTAGGAGAGCCAGATTCCTCACCAGACCTGACCCCACCCAGGAAAGTGGCCAAACACCTCAACACCAAGCATCCCCAAGAATCACGCCAAAACCATCGCTACCTGCAGCGTCAGTGAACAGATGCAAATCTACACTTACAACCTCCTCCCCTTGACAAAGAGTCCGACCATTAAAGGTAGCTAAAAAGGACTGCCAAATCAAGAGATCATCTCTGAGGGGACGGGTAATACGTATAAAATGATGAGGCATCAGGACCCCTTTAGTAGCTAAAGACAAACACCTGCAGAAAGCCCTGCCCATGGGCAGGATTCTGCATGCGAAATTCAAGAGACTCAACAAACTCTGCATCTGCTGTAACGACACTTTCTTCGCATGCACGAACTGATCTACCATGGACACCAGTCGCACAACCTTATCTTCGAGCAACCGAAAAACCATGTCCACCGTATCCAGTTCAATGCCCAAGAAAGACAACTTAGTTGTTGGGCCTTCCGTCTTTTCCTCAGACAGCGGGACCCCAATATTCCCCATAAGAACACGAAAAGTATGCAAGAGGTAGGCACAAACCGACTAACCCCCCCCCGGGCCAACGAACAAAAAATCATCAAGATAATGCAATACTGATGGGATGCCCGTCTCAAACTGTACCATCCACTCCAAAAAGGAGCTTAACACCTCAAAATAGTAACAAGAGATGGAGCAGCTCATGGGCAAGCACATATCCACAAAAAACCTATCAGCAACTATACAACCCCAGCAAATGGAAACAGGACTGGTGTACCAGCAACAAACGAAATGCTGATTCAATATCTGATTTGGCCAACAAGGCCCCCGGACTCGCCCTAGCAACTAATTGAACCGCCCGATCGAAGGAAGTATTTGAGACTGCCGCATTCGCCTTTGATATCCCGTCGTTCACCGAGGAACCAGCGGGATATGCAAGCTAACTCAACATTGGCCTGAACAGATTTTAAATTGGGGGACAGCAACAAAACAAACGAATGTTCATGCGGTATGTAAAACCCATGGTAAAAACTGTCTTTAAGCAGGCTTGCTTCCTGCTTCCGAGGGTACCGATCTAACCACAGGTGCAACTACGGGCCGTTCACCGGCGTTCTATGCGCCGCTGGCGACACCCACCTTGGCTGTCGCTGACGACGGAAACACCGCAACGCTGAATGCGTCCCTCCACAGATGGAGCATTCATGTTTGAATCGGCATGTAGCATAGAAGCGGCAGTGCCCTTCATTATACAGACAACATGCCCCATTGGGTTTGGGGGCCGCCGAGCCAGGTTGAGCACCCGGCGGCTCCACTCTGAAATGGCCGCTGAAGATAAGCTGAATCCACACATCGGTGGCCTTAGAGGCCCAACCGACGGACGGATTCAGGGCCAGGTGCCGACGAAACTCTTCGTCGTAACGCCACCAGGCGGAACCGCCGTGTAATTTCTGTATGCTGTAAATCGTATCCAGATAAGCAAACAACTCTGGACCCTTATCTGGAGACGACTGTGAAATGACATAAGACAGTGTGGCAAAGGCCTGAAGCCAGTTGCCAAAAGTCTTCTCAACCCGTGGTTTTTTATCCGCACCTCTCTCTATAACCAGCTCTTTGTCAATGGTTACATGGTCCGTCGACAATAGAGACCATATATCAACATATTCGCCCCTTGTGATTCGCTCCCTGACCTCCGCCGGTACATGCGTACCCAGCGGGGCCACACCACAAAATATGGAATCACAAAAAGCGAAACCGGTATTAACGGAAGAAACCGTTGGAGGGCCGGCCGCCGCAGGAGCAGCCAATTGGCCCTCCAACACATCTAACATACGCTTTAAGGAAGAGACAAAATCACCGGTAGCGGAAATTGGAAGGGATAGAGGTGCTGGCGAACCAGCGTACTCACCACCCTTCGCCGCGTCAGACGTCTGGGCTGGCGGCAGTGGAGATGTAACCACTGAGAAGGGCCGATCCAGCGAGCGATGAACTGACTCTGAAGAAGCCCTTCCAGACGCTCTGGCCTGTTCCTTTCCAGAATGATGGTGAGAAGAGGAGTGAGACTCGCCTGGCAGTCGACTGTCCCTCTGGCTGTGGGCGTGGCGACTCGACGATCTCGAGGAAGACCGACTGCGCGGGGAACAACGCCGTCGACGATCACTCCTCCTTCGGCGGCCGCCCCGCCGTGGGAGCGCCGGTGCGATGAGCGCCTCTTTCTGCGCCGACGATGACCACTACCATCTGTGGACGAAGACTCAGAAAGAGTGGAGAGATTAGGCCGCCTCACCGACTAACCAGCAGAGTGCCCCCTGGACTCAGCCCCCCCCGATGTAACCCCCCAGTGGAGACCCAGGAGTGGTACAGGCAGAACACTGAGTAGCAGGAAGAAGCTGTCTTGCATGGGGAACGGCATATCCAGCAGCTAGCCCCTCATCCAAGGATAAAGATGACCTGGCCCTGGATTCTCCTCCCCCCTCCCTCCAGAAAAATCACTGGCGTCAGCTAAAAATCCTGCTGCGCAGACTGCTTTTCAGGTCCAGCAGACTCCAACGGCAGAGAGGTCTGTGCAGGAGACAGGGACGCCAGCCAGAGCTGAGGGAGCCCGCTGGTGAGATCCCCGCTCCCACCCACCCCCCACCTGCCGCTGGGAACCGGCCAGGACCGTATCAGCCCCGCCAGGTGGGACTTTGGGCACCCCCGCTGAGCGCGGCCATTTTCCCTTCCCGCGCAGTATGCCCGGTTGCAGAAGCAGACCGGCAGGAAACAGCATGGGAGGGAGCAGTACCTTTAGTCACTGTTGTGGCAGATGTGGACCGACCAGAAGGAGCCCCGGGGGATGCAGAAACCGACGTAGAAGCTCCCCGCCGGGTAGCACCACAGAGTGGGCTAGGACTCAGGCGAGAGGGGGGCCTCGATTCCCGCCATGGCCTCCCTGTCAGCGGACCAGGAGCAATAGAATCAGCAGCAGTCACAGGAAGAAGAGAACTCCGGCTCTGCTCCAGCACCGCTTCCAGCCACACAGAACCCTGACGGGCGATGCGCTCCAGGATGATTTTCTCCATCGTGTCCTCCATTTCCACAGGGTCTTTATTCCAGTACTTCTCACCAAGATGGCAGAAAGGTAAGAACTCCGCCTACGTGCACTCCAAGACTTATATACTCTCTAACCTGCCCCCCGTCTCTGACATCCTTCCCACGTCACCATTTCTTTTAAAAATAAATAATGCATTCCCGCCACTCAGTCCCTGGCCCTTTCTTTATACAATTCAGGGCCTATCAAAAGGCGTTCCTGACAGTCTAGCTAAGGTGTGAGGAACGCCCTCCCTAACAGTTCTTGTTCGTAGATTTGTACTGGGGGGGGGGTTCCTCACAGCTCAGCGTCTTCGCTGGGCTGTAAGGAACGCCCCCTCTGACAGTACAGCACTATAGACGAGTACAGAGAGAGGGGGCGTTGCTTACAGCCCAGTGATGACGCTGAGTACAAGTCTGTGAACGAGAACTGTCAGGGAGAGCATTAGTAACAGCGCAGCTAGACTGTCAGGAACGCCCTTCTGACAGTAAACCATGAAACTAAGACCCCCGATATCTCCAGCCCCGGGGCACATACCGGGAAAGCCGGCAGTGTGCGGAATTCAGCACGATGTCGGCTTTCTAGCGGTATGTAAAACAGCATATACATGAGGACGTGAAAGGTCCTCTTTAAATCACACTTGTATATTCACATTTCAGATTGAGGCTTACAGAACTTCATGTCTCTGTCAACTAAACAACCCCATTCAGACAAATGGAGCTTATTTTCAGTTGCAGAAATTTCTCACCACAAATCCTCAGTGAATGCATAGCAATTCGACCATAAAAAATTTGCATGTGTTACATTTTGCTGTTAAAATGCTGCCAAGACTACAGCTATAACAACTGAGATATCACTAGTTAAAAACACAGAGCCGCTTTTCTAGGTAGTATATAACTGGTTAAAGGACCACTTTCCTAGATACAAATATTTGAATTGGCAAATGCTACAGCTCTAAATACTGGCAATACAAACGTGTACAGTTACAGGGTTACTAGGGAGAATTTTAGAGTCTGTTTTCTATTAAAGAAAGTTAGACAGGTTAATTAAATACACAACAAAAATGTTCATCAAACACCTACCCCTGAAACAATAGCAAAAAAATCCTGAAAAAAAAAGAGAGGTATACTTTAAGAATAAGAACCAAAGCTTATATGTACCTGTCCTGCCCACTGCTACGTCCATCCCTCGCCTCTATTTCTTGTGACTAGGATATATTTACAAGTCTACATTACAGTGGTGCCCTTAAAGACAAACCATGGTTGCAGCCAGTCAGAGGCCTCAGCAGTCTCTTGGCATATACTGGTTAGACCAGTGATTGGCTGCATGTTATGGAACCTGACCCCCTTCAGCCATGTACAACTATGTCAGCATCAAGGAACATACCAGAACATTGTTCTGTTGTGAGGAACGGTGAGAAAACAAGGATATCAGAATAGGTTAGTGCCATCAATTGGAGTAAAGGGGGAGATGTTGGGCTTATATATATATATATATATATATATATATATATATATGCATATGCAATTAAGTTGCTTTTCTCTGCAATCTGTGACACAACAAGGTATGTGTCCACATGCTTAGATGTGCCCTTGTAAGCGCTGGGAGTAATTTGGTAGGCATAAATCTTCTGACAGACTCCCTCTAAATATCACTGGAAGCCTTCTCACTACTATAATTGCTTTTATAGTAAATTGAACACAACATTGTCAATTAGGGTGAGATTATTACAAGCTGTAGGAGAGAGAGAGCACATGCTGAGAAGTAAATGCAGAGCCTAAACCTGGCCATAAAAAGCACATATGCCCATTCTAGTTGGGATTTTCATTGACTGTTGATAGCAAGCATTCTTGGTTATAGGTATATTTATCTCAGAAAGGGGCCAACCACTGGTAATGCTTTCTCTTTACGCAATACCATGTATATTAGTTGAGTAGTGTATTGCATAGTAAGAATTTTCGCTGCTGTATGAACTTACTGATACTTAACACGCATGACTGGAGAGAGATGTTTATTTTAGTGTCTTTGAGGCTGTCATCATTTTATTGCCCTTATTATTATGGTTGTTTCTTTGCAAATCTCACTAAATGTTCACAAATTCCTCTTATGAAGTAAGTAACTTTTCAAGCAAGCATTTTACTTCTCACGGCAGGAGACCAATTAACACATCATTAAGTGCATATTTCAGATAATTATATTTTCTCACTTTTGGAATGAGAACTGAGAGCAGGACTAGAATAGATGGAATTAGACCCCTCCTGCTCTACTGGAGAGCTGAATGTTTCACCGCAGGCCCAAGGTTCTGCGAAGAAACCTGCGAGATAAGGATAGATATTGAGGTACTATGTGAATACCTGTCATACACCAATTCATACAACACTGTAATATCATTTCATGTTTTTTTTTCAGGTTAGGATGTCTAATTAACAAGGGGGAGGGACTTTATATGTTCTGTGTTGGGGTGGAAACCCAAGTAAGTGACTCAATGACACAATGGTTTAAATCATTTTTTTATATTAAACATATTTTTGAAGAATGTTTGGTGATGTGTTTTTTGTTTGACTTCTGTGGGAGAGTTTTCTATGTATGCTCTGTGACATGTGCAGAGGTCATTGCACAGAGAAATAAGTTGTCAAATCGCCTATTGTGACTGGTGAATTCTGTGTCTTATAAGTGTGGTGACTGCTGCAAAAAAATCTCCTACAGAAAACAGGAAGTCTCAGGATATTACATAGCTTAGTGGCCAGAGTCAGAACTGCAGGATTTTTAGGAATTTTTTAGATAACATGGAAAATTTTTAAAAACCTCACCAAAAATTTTTTAAAATATGTTTAACATAAAACTTGATAAAAAAAAGTAGGTCATTTTCTGGCAACACATTCCCTTTAATAACAGAAGCTGAATGAAAGCTAAAATTAAGCAGATGATTTAGTGGTAATCATCCTTGGAGAATTAACCTTTTGCTACCCTATTTGTAATGCATAGTGGGGAAATGTTTTTTCTAGCACATACAATGTGTCCTTTGGCAAGCATAGACAAGATAGCCTGGTAATCCTCCAGATAGGTACCACTTAAAATAATTGTGCCCTTTAGATAGGAAACTTGGCATTGTCACTTAGCTGAATGATTATAAAATCTTCTTGGCCTAGTAAGATTTTGGTCCTGCCAGCCAGTCAGTTGAAACATGTGTACAAAAATATACTATGCTTAAAATATAAGCAACCCTCCAAGTTCCCGATACTAGGTTCACACAAGCATTGTCTCTCAATTGTTCTGGTTCGTTGGGGGACCCAGACAACGGAGAGGCACATCGCTAAAACAGTGGTTACACACAGATCCTGACGGACTCCATTGACTATAATGAGGTTGTTGGGTGTCTGCCGCTTTTAAACTGAAACAGGACTTTTTCCTCCTCCGATTTTCAGTGGATACTGCAACAGACTCTCTCCGGCACAGATGTGAACGTAGCCTTATTAAAGGCCCTTTTATGGTGGTGTCAATTGGTTTCTGGGGATCCCCATCTCTTTAGAGTTTTATTCTATGTATTTTTTCCTTTAGTATGATGCGAGTTTTGAACCCAAGATCAAAATAAATGATGATTGATGGAAGGTAGCCACTCTACTGCATGAGCTGCTGCATCCATTATTCTCTCTCTATATATATGCATCTATGCATCATTATTCTCTCTCTCTCTCTCTCTATATATATATATATACATACAGTGGGGAAAAAAAAGTATTTAGTCAGCCACCAATTGTGCAAGTTCTCTCACTTAAAAAGATGAGAGAGGCCTGTAATTGACATCATAGGTAGACCTCAACTATCAGAGACAAAATGAGAAAACATATCTAGAAAATCACATTCTCTGATTTTTTAAGAATTTATTTGCAAATTATGGTGGAAAATAAGTATTTGGTCACCTACAAACAAGCAAGATTTCTGGCTCTCACAGACCTGTAACTTCTTTAAGAGGCTCCTCTGTCCTCCACTCATTACCCGTAGTAATGGCACCTGTTTGACATTGTTATCAGTATAAAAGACACCTGTCCACAACCTCAAACAGTCACACTCCACTATGGTGAAGACCAAAGAGCTGTGGAAGGACACCAGAAACAAAATTGTAGACCTGCACCAGGCTGGGAAGACTGAATCTGCAATAGGCAAGCAGCTTGGTGTGAAGAAATCAACCGGGGGAGCAATAATTAGAAAATGGAAGACATACAAGACCACTGATAATCTCCCTTGATCAGGGACTTCACGCAAGATCTCACCCCGTGGGGTCAAAATGATCACAAGACCGGTGAGCAAAAATCCCAGAACCACACGGGGGGAACTAGTGAATGACCTGCAGAAAGCTGGGACTAACGTAACAAAGACTACCGTCAGTAACACACTACACCGCCAGGGACTCAGATCCTGCAGTGCCAGATGTTTCCACCTGCTTAAGCCAGTACATATCTGGGCCTGTCTGAAGTTTGCTAGAGAGCATTTGGATGTTCCAGAAGAGTATTGGGAGAATGTCATAAGGTCAGATGAAACCAAAGTAGAACTGTTTGGTAGAAACACAACTCGTCGTGTTTGGAGGAGAGTGAATGCTGAGTTGCATTCAAAGAACACCATACCTACTGTGAAGCATGGTGGTGGCAACATCATGCTTTGGGGCTGTTTCTCTGCAAAGGGACCAGAACGACTGATCCGTGTACATGAAAGAATGAATGGGGCCATGTATCATGAGATTTTGAGTGCAAACCTCCTTCCATCAGCAAGGACATTGAAGATGAAACGTGGCTGGGTCTTTCAGCATGACAATGATCCCAAGCACACCGCCAGGGCAACGAAGGAGTGGCTTCGTAAGAAGCATTTCAAGGTCCTGGCGTGGCCTAGCCAGTCTCCAGATCTCAACCCCATAGAAAACCTTTGGAGGGAGTTGAAGGTCCATGTTGCCCAGCGACAGCCCCAAAACATCACTGCTCTAGAGGAGATCTGCATGGAGGAATGGGCCAACATACCAGCAACAGTGTGTGCCAACCTTGTGAAGACTTACAGAAAATGTTTGACCTCTGTCATTGCCAACAAAGGATATATAACAAAGTATTGAGATGAACTTTTGTTATTGGCCAAATACTTATTTTCCACCATAATTTGCAAATAAATTCTTTAAAAATCATACAATGTGATTTTCTCGATTTTTCTCATTTTGTCTCTCATAGTTGAGGTCTACCTATGATGTCAATTACAGGCCGGCCTCATCTTTTTAAGCGGAAGAACTTGCACAATTGGTGGCTGACTAAATGCTTTTTTTCCCCCCTTATATATATATATATATATATATATATATATATATATATATATATACAATAAACCCATTTTAGTAATTATACAATAAAAATATAGGAATATAGAAGGTTACATAGACATATCTGGTATCGCCATAACCATTACAAACTACATGCAAGTGTTTATTTTATTTAACCAGTAACAATCTGGAGTCCAATATTATTATATGGGATCTGTGTATATTTAGATGTGCCCTTTTATAAATGCCATGCCTCTCGAAATGACCACTCCTACTTTTGCAGTGACATGCCATTCACGAATCACCCCATGAAGGGTTCTCCCAGGTTTATGACTGTGACAGTAACTTTCAAAATTGCACAGTAAAAAATGAGACAAAACTGGTGAAGGCAAATGTGGGCAGCTGCACCACTGACTGCAGCTGTGCTGTGTCTGGAACCCGTGTGGCACAAATTTTAGAAGGATTATTGATCAGCCAACGAACAAGAAAATGCTCATTTGACATCTGGCTGCATTTTTTAGGCCAGCTTAATAATTAACAATCTTCCCTGTAGCCATGGTATGCGCTACTGACAACAGGCAAACTACATAGGAACAATAGTGTTAATGGTTCCTCATATCTTTGATCAGTCTTGGTTATGGACCTACAGTTGTCTTCTTTTAAAGGGTCCTAAGGCTTATTTGCCTTTAAAGCATACCTGATGTTTGATTTGACTTTTCAGGATAAGCGATGATGTGTGTGTACATGAGGAGTAATACTATGTGTATATGACTTACATTCTTCACTTTTTAGCTGTTTCCCCATCTGCATGTTGCATTTGAAGATTGTGTCTCTAAGCTGGTTTATGGAGAAGAGCTGCCATACACTGCACACTGTAACTGGAGTACAATTTGATCTCTAATTGTCTCTCTTAATCAAAAACAGCCCCAGGAACATGAAGCACATACACAGAGAACTATTGACCTGTGCTCATATGAGTAATGTGATTTGGTTGCATCTATTTAGTGTCTTTCTTCTCTTATCTTCTGCACTTCCTTCTCATTCCTCACTTCCTCTCCATAGACTTTCATAGACATGTGTATATAGAGTCATGTGACTTTCATCTCATTTCAAGATTTATATCACAGGGATTTTCACAGTGAAAGTAAATTTAGCAGAAGTAGAGGGATCGGAGAGGCAGCCCTATAAGAGCAGAAAGAGACATCTATCTTTGATAAGATATATTACAATATTTCTTATAATTGCCTGAACTATTCATTTATGAAGATTTTGTAATCTGTATTTATAACCATTCTGCCATTGCTGTTCTCCATGAACTTGATAAACTTGTGTTTATACACAGCCATCAGGGAAAGGCACATTTGAAGGGAAAAGGGAGAGAATAGCAGTCTGATTAATAATGAGCTAGGAAGCGTGTCTCAGACCACATCAGACACCCTGCAGACATTGTAGCTAATCTGTAGTCATATATAATAATCAAAGCAAGCACTGAGGAAATATAACAGGTAAGAATTGACTTCTGAGCCCATGACTAGACATCCACTTTACTATTCCTAAAGCAAGTCTTACATGAAGCCCCTGAGACTTTGGTAGTCAGTAGTCCCTTTTCAGGTCGTTCCAAATTAAGGTGATGTGAACTATGTGTAGGTTTCTCAATGTGGATGCATAGTAAGAAACAAAGAAGGTGTTGGCATTTAATGTCTTTGTTAATTTCATTTGTGTAATTACAGCAATGATGGTAGCAGATGAGCACAAAAACTCTTGTCCCAGTGGCAGTGGGTTATATAAGGAATTCTCTCCTACTAATCACCATTGTGCATACCTTAACGGAACATTAAACCTAGAAATGAATGCTAAAATGAAAGAAGAAATATAGCTGTCTGCATGATCATGACACAGTATTCTGCAGACAAAATAGGGGTTAGGCTCCCACTGATCTGCTTCATTTTCAGATGGAGACCATCTGAGCAGACAGGGCCTAAACAAGTAGTCCTACTGCTAACAGGACATGGAGGACGGGAAGGTTCTTGCTGCAGTCTGTCATCGGACTGTGAGGAGAAGGGATGAATGCTGAGCTTCTGAGGCACATAGAGAAAATTTCTTTAGATATTTCTCAGGTTTAACTGTAATAAGAGTCAGAGCGAGACCAACGGAAATAAGGAAATGAAAGGAGGATGGGGTGGGATATATATTATATGTGCGACTTCTGTGTTTAGTGTTCCTTTAAACTTCTAACTCAGCCTAAAAATACATGAACTATACAATAAAGTAGCTACTGAAGGTTATTACTACTTTTGTGACCTGCCCTTGCACAATTTGAACTTAATAAAAACTTTTTGGAGAAAGAAACAAGGGCGCCTCTGTAACACATAGTTTGCAAAGAGAATAATTGCTGCCTCTAGCTTCCTTATGGATGCCAAGATCTATAAAACTACTATAAATGTCTATTCTTACTAATCCTGATAAACCAGATATAAAGCAAATGCATCATCAGTTTATATATTCTAATTAAACAGGATTTTTCAGTCTAAAACATGTGCGTTAGTAAAATACTAGAACTGATCTGAGGAAACTTGAAAATAAGAGGTTTCACCTGAATATGACATAGACTGTGGGGCAGATTTACTAAGCTAAATGGGCCAGAATTCTGGATTAACTTGCACCAAAAAAACTTGCAGTTTCATACTTGTCTTGGCAACCTACATAGAAATTAACACAATACATTTTTTTTTAACTAACTTTGTGGGAACAGTTTAGGGAGGGCATTTTTCTTTTCCAGCATGGCTGTGCCCCAATGTACAAAGCAATATCCATGAGGACATGGTATGGTGGGTTTGTTGTAGAAAAACTTGACTGGTCCACATGAAACCCTGACCTCAAACCATTGAACACCTTATGGGTGAACTAGAATGGAGATTGCAAAACAGGCCCAACATCAGTGTCTGACCTCACAAATGCACTTCCAGATGAATGAGCCGCAAGTTCCAGCTCACACATTCCAGAATAGTGGAAGCTGTTTTAGCTTAGGTGGGCAGACCGCATCTTTGCTGTACATCCAGCAGGGTGTTTTTAGCCTCATAAAATGGCTGAAATGTGCAGATACTTTTCTGGCCATGGGCAGCACCTCCTTTAAGCCCCTATATATGTTAATAAAGTGTCAGACCACCACCAATATTGGTGCCATCGTCACTGGCAACACTGCCCAGTTAAAGTTGTCAAGGAGCCAACAGGATACTTGCTGCAGGACACAGCGGAGCAGCTCAACTTCAGTGCAGCTCCTCTGATCCAAGCTGTAAAACCACATGGCAGCGCTTCACCTTATACCCATGAAATGTTGGAGGAGGAGTGGAAGCAATGTCTTGCCCTGGTGAGGATGAGGGCAGGAAACCGAGCAGAGAGGAGGATCCAGAGGAGGCAGATGAATCCTGAATGTTGTTAGAACTGTGCCTGTACAAACAGGGTGGAACTAGCACCTGGCCAGTGGCGTAACTACCGGAGTAGCAGCAGTAGCGGCTGCCACAGGGCCTGGGACAATTGGAGGCTTTTTTTTTTTAATAGGCCGTTACCTGCTGGAGTAACCCCAGCAGGTAATGGGCCCTATTTACTTAACAATCCCCGCTCCTGCCCATGGCCGCCTGCGCTTCACATTCTGCGGAGGCGGAGGTGACTGTGAGCCGCTTCAATTTATGGACAACCTCTTTATAGGGGTTGTCTGGGCTTAATTTTTTTTATGGCCATTTCACTGGTCTCCCCCAGTGATGGGGCCATTATATTGTGTGGAGGCAATGATGGTGATAAGGTCATGACACCCTTTGTGGGCCAGATGACCAGGTACCCCAGGTAACTGTTGTTGTCCTAATTTATATGAGCTAAGTGCTAGCGGCGAGAGATAGACACCAGACACAGAGCTGGTATGAATCCTCTTTCTTACCCGAATACAGGGACGCACAGTGAACCTTTATTAAGACAACATAAGTTCATATAGCAGCAAATATAGGAAAGGGTTAACTTAGCAACGTAAGTCCTCATGTTCAATCCTAATTGGTGTAGTATATCTTGAATGCATAGATAACAGATATAAGCAGTTCCGTATATGGTCAGCCATCTCCTGTCTTGCGCTGTGATGTAGGGAGGTGTCTTCTGGCAACAAACCAAGCACATGTCTTCTTGGACACAAAGGATTCTCACTTTGGTATGCAGACACTATCTGGTAGTGTAACATTACATTACACTCAGTTTCAAGCATAAACAACCACATCTAATATTTTACTTTAAGGATAACAATGTTTTTTACACACAGTACACCTTAAGCAGATATGAAAATATAAAACAGATATAAAAGTATAAAATTATAAAATTTTCATTATGATCCTTCACAATGGGGGCTAACAAAAAACATACTCACCTGTCCCCAGTGTCCTCACAGCGCGGTCCGGTGCAAGTTAGGTTGCAGAGCTATCGGATGACCGGATGTATTTTGCTGTTTCCTGGAAACACATTCATTTATGGATGACTGACACTGGCATGGAGGAGGAAGAGGAGAAGGA
Source organism: Leptodactylus fallax (assembly GCA_947044405.1). Classification (NCBI taxonomy): domain Eukaryota; kingdom Metazoa; phylum Chordata; class Amphibia; order Anura; family Leptodactylidae; genus Leptodactylus; species Leptodactylus fallax. The sequence goes on from CAMRHE010000094.1 coordinate 2,599,453, forward strand.
TAAACAGTTGGTAATGATGATAACGACAACCAAGTGATGGGGCTAACAAAAAACACACTCACCTGTCTCCGATGTACTCACAGTGTGGTCCGCTGCAAGTTAGGTTGCAGAGCTGTCGGATGACCGGATGCATTTTGCTGTTTCCTGGAAACACATTCGTTTATGGATGACTGACACTGGCATGGAGGAGGAAGAGGAGAAGGATAAACAGTTGGTAATGATGATAACGACAACCAAGTGTTAGATTTGGAAGTGACTTGCCTACAAGGAAGATCACAGGGAGGAGTAGGACAGTCTTGCTCACTTCCTCTGCCACTTCAATTTTGCCAAATAAGCTGGTGATGCCTTTTCATGTGAGTATGGAGAAACATAGTTCCTACACTTGTTCCTGCACGGCCATGGCTAATTTTCAGCTTGCAGATCTTGCAAACTGCCATGGATTTGTTGTTTGCCAATGTGCAAAAAAATTTTCCCATGGAAGATGACTGTGTGTGGTTGCTGCTGCCATTATCAGCAGTGCTGGAAACATATCTGCCATTGCCACCACCAGTGCCCCCACCCCAGAGTTTCCCCAAGGTCTGCCACAGGGAGGCTCTCTGGATATTGGGGTTGTGCAATAACTGGGGTCATTACTGTCATCATTGCCCCAACTTCTCCCTTTGATGTAACCTTGACCCGAATGCCAGGCCTTATCCACTAAAGAATAATCATCGACAATGTCATTGACTTTCCCACTTTTTTCTGACTGATCATGGCTATGGGTTTCTAGTACACAGAATTCTCATAATGTTCTCATAATTTTCACCTCCCGATTTTCCCATAGTGCCCCTACCAGTACCACACCAACTGCCATTACTATCTCCACTAAAAACGGCTTTCCTCTTCAAACTCTGTCTCCTCTACTTCCATATAATCAGACTATTATCATACAATTCATCAAAGGGAGGAGGAAGACTTGGACTTTTTCAGCAGGTGCCACATCACTACTAGGGATATGTGTCAATAAAGAGGCAGTTGACAGTCCAGAAAGATCCTGCAGTAAGTTACACACTACAGCATTAGAGGAGGAAGAACATACAGGAGCCTGATTCAAGATCACATAACTCTTGCAATGCAATGTCCACGTGTAACTAAGATGAGTGAGCAAAGTAATCAAAAACTTCATTTTCATTCTCAGTAATTACAACAATCTTGCGGCTACTGGCTGCGCTCACAAAACCAGAAGTATTGTTGCTGTTGCCACCCAAATTCTTATTGTTAGTCTTGCAGAAGTGTTTCCTGCTCTCTCTACTTTGGACTGTCCTCTGCCTTGTTTTTTTTTTTTTTTTTATATATATATAATATATAAAATAGACGCTGCATCAGTCAGCTTGGTTTTGCTGTAATAACACCCCTTTTTATGCATTGGTTAACAAAAAAAAAAAACACTAAATACAAAAAGGACTGACTTTGTCAGTAAAAACAATGTAAGACAATCTGTGATTATAGCAGATAACTTGCTGCTCAGATAACAGAGCAGCAAGCAATGGCAAATCTGACACTGTATTCCAAAATGCTCTATTGCAAAAGAAGACTTAACAAAATTAGATTATTGGAGGTGAAAGGGTGAACTGTGTTTATGTGAAAACTGCATTCACGCAGACACCACAGACAGTGATAAAATTATCCCTCCTATAGTTTTTTCTGCCTATCTCTCTAAAATTGATTAAATCTAACTAAACTGTGTTCCACTAGTCTTCATCCTATAATTCTGTAATTCTATGCCAATGTTGCTGTTGTTTTCCCAGGAGCAATAGCAGCAATTGCTTTGGATAATGCAGTGATGATAATGCAACTTTCCCTAAGCTTGTATTATCACAAAATGGCTCTGTCTTCCTCAGCAGCATCCCTTAGTCTGATGTGATATCAGCACAGTAAGGTCTCCACTTACCACTCTTGATTGGCTAAGAGGGTGTCAGGTGATGCCAGAAGCCAGCATACGTCACAGAGCCCAAGTGATCCTCCTTGTCCTCTGTATTTTAACTGTACAGTACATGTTGCAGCGGCCATTGTAGTTCGCCCAAGACAAATTTCGTTAAAAACCAAAAGGTTTGGAAAATTCGGGTCAAAATCAGTTTATTACTAATTGGTTTGCTCATCTCTATTCATGAGGCTTTAGTCGATAAGCACTAGGACTCCATTGTGTTCAAAATCCATTATTAAATTATTAAAGGGGTTATGAAGGGAAAAGAAAAGTTTCCTGGTGTCAAGGAAAGTTCTAACATGAAAAAGCAGTTACAGTGTAACTGACTGAAGTGGAAATCTGAGACATCATCCTGCAGCACTGCCGGAATTAAAAAGCATGGAGTACTTGATTTAAAAAAAAAGGATTGTGTAAACACAGACTAACACAAAAGGTGAAGTGCACCCTTTAAGTGTTAAATACATCATAAAAGGTTTAAAGTGGGACTCCACCATAAAGTACTATAGCTTATGTGGCTTATTACATTGTGTATCATGCTTACGTAATGAGTTAGCAACTGGTAGTGTGTGTTTTTACTGTTATCTTTAAGATCACCCTTGAATGCAAATCTCTAGTTCTGGAGCTCTACAATTACCAGCAATTAGCTACAGATAATCATACATATTTGTTAAGCTTTTTCCCACCTTCAATTGTCTTTGTCAGGTCATTTAATGGATGGGTGCCTATCCTGGCTGGGGCTATGGAAGAGGAAGGCTTGACTTCCGGAATGCTGTGTTTTAGACACCATGTAGATTGGTTGTGTTTGTTTTCCTTTGCAGGTAGAAAAGAAGATTGCTAGTATATATTACTTCCAAAGCATTAGCTGGTGGCAAATGTAACACCTGTGTTGCCCCAGGCACAGGGTCTTTACTCATCAGCAACAAGTTAGCAGTCAGCCACCACTAACCCATAACCACTCTAGCAAAAAGTTGTCCTTTAAAGCACTTAACTGATCTCACTTGTCAAGAACAGTAATCCAGTTAATGTAGCATTTTGACAATGGAGCAGAACCGGCTTTTTTCTCGCTGGCAATCAGTTATTGTTACATCTGACAGTTTGGCTGAGATTTGTTTGTTATTTAAACATCATCAACACATCCTCAACGACTTTGGTTTCTCTCCTTATCAATAACTAACAAGAAAGTAATACCCAGGACTTGAGCAGATGGAAGCTCAAGAAAGTCAAGAAATGTTGCAAAGCTATTCTTCTTGAGGAATTTAATGACAAACAATTAATTTATTCAATGTTTAGTGTTAGATTTACTATAGAATCCCCTAAAGAAAGTAGATGTATAGATAATGCTATTGAAGGGAAGGCATAAAAAGTCTGATTTTTAACATCTGAGGCTGGCCATACACATAAGATAGCTGCTGGCTAAACCTGACTCCCCAATACACATGCATGGCTAGCATGTTAAGAATGAAATGAAGATTGAAGGGGGTTTTCCCGATTACAGATACTGTTGACCTATCCTTAGGATAGCTCAACAATATTAAATCAGTAAAGGTTTTAAGTAGCTACTGATGCCAACTAACACAAAAAATGGAGCCAGAAGCATAACTCCATTCTCTGCTTAGTGGCTGGGTTGGGTTATAGCAGCTCAGAGATAACAGTTGTGTTTATGGCTCCAGTCCTGGCGCTGGTGGCTGCTAAGAACAGATGATCAGATATTGGGAGAACACCAGCCAATCTGATATTGATGACTTATCCTAATGACTTGAAGATGGGTAACCTGGAAAACTACTTTAATCTGGTAGGCATGGCTAGATTTATTATATTTGTAGATGTTAGATCATCCAGTAATATTGGGTTTATTGAAAAAGTCATTAGAGGTGTAAATGTTAGGAGTGCAGCAGTAACAGTCATACCAAAGCCTGGTGTCCCACATAAGAAGACACCAATGTTAAAAGTGGCGCATCTGAAAAATTCTTATATAGATGTTTGTATGTGTCATGCAGTTGACATGCAGTAAGAAATGTATTAGTCCTATCACCAGAGACATCATATAGACCACCTGGTGGATTGTAACTAGTGATACCTAATTTTTCATCATCAATGAGAAACTGGTTAGAAAGTTCCAAGTGCAACACTGAGCTTTACCAACTGTCAAATAATACTACAATTATTAGCCCCATATATAGCCCAGTTTTCAACTGGTTGTTGGTATGGGTCATAGAATTGGTTTTTCCATGTCTGGCTTTAGCTTCATGACTTTTTAGGTTACTAATTAGCTCAGATACTCTCATAATCCACTTCTTTTCAGGTCCTATTACAGTCATGTTCTGGGGCTTTTAGAGTAACTGAAGAATCTCCACATTTCAACTGTACAGCCAATGTAATATTTTCTTCTGCATGACAAGCAGGAATGTAGCTATAGGGGGTGCAGTGGTAGCAGTCACTATTGGACCCTGAACCGTGAGGTAGCCCCAAAGGTCCCTTAATCACATAAAATATACCACTACTGTAATTAAGGGCTCCATTACAGATTTTGCATTGGGATACAAGAGCTTCAAGTCACACCTCTGATGAGAAGGATTCAATAAAATTCTCTTATCTGTCCCAGCTGTGGATTTTATTGACCACTGTGAAAATGTAATCCTCAGCAGTATTAATGCAGTGGGCAAATTATATTAATTTCCAAATAAATCAGAATATAGGATGCCCTAATAGATATAATGTGCTGAATTAAGGTCCACATTATATGCAGAAAGTGCACTTCCTCTCAATGAGCCCTCTTGGCAAGAGGCACATGGCAACAGGGGCAAGAGAATAACGCTTTTTGAGACAGTGCTGCTTTAATGAACCAATGAATGTCAGACTCCACCTTTTGTTGTTCACTCCTTAGAATGTTCTCGTATTCCATTTTGGTAAGACCCCAAGCAATGAATCCTTGGAAACAGGAAACAAGGGAAAACATCTGTGTACTGACTTAAAAATGGGGGCAGGGCTTGAATAGTTGTTGTAGTCTACCTCAGCAAACATTATCACTCCAGCTGCAGCCTGAATTGTGTAAGAAAAGGTGTGGGTAAGACCTGATAATTAGCGCATCAGTTTGGGGCCCCAATGACAGATTGTTCGCTTTCGGGCTTCCGAGAATGTATTTTCCATTGACTGGAGACAAAGTGCCTATTGAAATCAAGATATGGAAAAACTTTAACTTCATTTCAAACAATGTGTGGGCATATTGTAAAGCTAAACACCTTTTTGCAATCCAGTGAGTTAAGATTCAAATGCTAGTTTTACAATACAGAATAATTTTACATCTCCTTTCACTAGAGGTCCTCGGAGGCTTCTTTTCAGAGGTGAGAGAAAAGCAAATGTGACATGACTAGGTGTCATACCTCTGCTAATTATAATATGCTTCTGCTGCAGGGCATGTCGTTGTAACACAAGAAAATTACACAGTTTCATTCTGTTCTTTGCAACCTGCATACAAATTAGCACTTCAGAATCCAACTAATAATGGTAATATTTTGCTTGAAATACGCCCCTAATTACTTTTTCAGTAACTGCAGAAATTAAGCACTAATAATCACAATCATACATAACAGCGCTGAAATTCTGCATTAGGAGCATAGACTTTACCGAGGATGCTAAATAGCTGTTGTATGATGATGCCATTCCCAAATATGCTAGATGAGGTTTTAAAAGTGTCATTGAGTTTTTGATAGACCGCCACCTCTTTGGTATGTTTGCAATGGCAATCTTCACATAGCAGCATGCTGAAATAAATACTCAACTAAAAATGTACATAGTGCTGTTTAGTGATGGATCCTGTTATATTGGAAACACAGAGTCCAGATGTAAGGGAGTCAGGTCCAATCACTGTACTGCCTGTTACACTATTCTACACAAGTGGGGGTAAAACTTCATGCTTTAGGGCCCCAGTACAAATTTTGTAATGAGACTCCCCACTTGCCATCAGAGGCGTAGCCTGAAGCTCCTTGGCCTCAATGAAAAATATGTAATGGGGCCCTGACTTACCTTGTGCCATTTACAATAGTGGTATATTTTATATGGCAGAAGGACCTCTATGGCTCAGGGTATGGGGCCCAGTAGAATCTGCTACCACTGCACCCCCCCTATAGCTATGATCCTGTACACAAGGGGTGAACAGGACAGTTAGGCTGAAGAAGCACACACAATTTGCAGGTCACAGTTCTTACTGGGCACCTTACTGAGATAGTTGCAGGTTAAAAGGAGTCTTCAGAGCAGTTCACATGGAGCAATTTACTAAATTCTCTGACAGTGTTTGGGTCTCAGGCCCGAGGCAGCACACAGAAGTGTACAATGACTCACAACCACATCACACAGACAAATCTGAGTTTGGGCTAGACTTTCACCCCTTATTCTTAGTTTATTTGTCATATGTGTTCACTAGGTCCACCACTAGTGGTCCATTGCCTATTCTTCTGATACAGTACATATTCTTAGTGCCTTTCAGGATAGGTGTCAATGAATTACTTTGAGTCACCCTATTAAAGAAGATGGATTAGTGGTTCCCACACACATGGGTCAATTAATCCAGTGTATATATTCACCTAGCATACAATATTTTAACCATAACCATAGTTACTATAACTATTATTATCTCATATGGCTTTTGGACATATATTTGAGACATCCATCTGTGCACAAACTCAAGATATACCCTTTTAGTATCTGATCTTTACAGAGGATCTGTCCCCTCTCCTCACTGATTTCTTAAATAATAGTATTCCCCACAATTTGCCAATTCTGGAACATAATTTCTTAGAAATCTGCATTCTGCCTATTGGACCAGCTGTGTTTGAACTGCGTTCTAGCACCTTGTAAAAATCTTGTAGGCTTGTCTTCAGATTACCAATGGGGTCCATGGTCTGAGCAAACTGTTGCAGGCAGTGGTTTGTGGATCCACTGTAACGCTTAACTGGTTTAACTTTGTGCTTTTTCTAAGGGGAAAACTCTCCCTTTGCTGACCCCCACACGGTATAACTCCCCATTTACACACAGTATAATGTCCCACAGTGACCTCTTAACTGAGTATAATATTCCACAATGGTCCATTCACACAGTGTAATGTTGTAATGTCCCATAGTGGCTTCCATACAATATAATGTGCCATAGTGGCCCCTTCACACAATATAATGTCCCATAGTGACCCCCTGTTCAGCATCAGCCACATGTTATGGGATGCAGGGGGCCCCCTGTAGTGCTGAAGGGGAAGTGGAGGGGGCTGTGGGCAGGAGCAGGGATTGTTAAGTAAATAGGGGCCATTACCTGTTGGCATAAAAAAAAAAGAAAGAAAAAAGCAGCAGGGGCCGCGTAAGGTTGCAGCTGTTACATCAGTAGTTCCGCCACTGCTCAGGGTACAATTGTTGTTGCTGCCACTTTGGAGTAATTTTGCCAGTCCATCCACTCCTGGGGAGACTCACCACTGTTCCAACAATCAAGCCATGGTGGGTAGTATGGATATCAAAAGCTGCTGCCAGGATGCAAGAGGCAGTCAGTTTACTTTCCCTTCTGGGCTTATCGTCAGCCAAATAAAGAGAGTACCAGCAACATCCAATATTGTTTCCTTATAGATACTGCATATCGACCCACACAGGGGCAAAGACCCCTGCTAAAGCTAAACAAGTAGTTACATTTTTATATGAGTAATAAATGTGTTTCATAACCTTTTTCTTTAAAGGGCCACTACATTGTGTTTTGCAGGTTCTTATGTGGTTTAGTGACCTACTCAAAACTCTGTCGGTGCCCGCAATTAAAAGAAACCTTTACTTACCCGGCTTCAGTGAATGACTGCATAGCCACTGGAAGCACCAGAGATAAGTCCAATGAGACTCATCGGACTTATCTCTAGGTACTATAAAGGTTTTTTTTTTTTTTTGGGGGGGGGGGGTTTATAGCAGCCACTGACAGCATTTGGATAGAGCTAAATGGGATACTAAACCGCTAGTCCATAAGGACCTGTGGATGGTTTAGTGTCCCTAATCAACCTGACAGATTGTCTTTAAATGACAACAAAATCTGATTAGGCTCCCTTCACATTTTCTTTGTGTTTCAGTTCGAAGCTTCCATCATAGATTGCATCAAATTTGGCAGAAAGAATGGGTGCTGCATACAACACTACTGGCAGTGGTCTGTTGTGTGCTGTTGATATCTGTCAGGAGATGTGCCTTCCATTATAACTCAGGTATTCCCTGTATTACTTTACATTTTGTTTAGAAATAGAAACCATTCAGTTTGTTCATGTGATACAGGCTCAATATGAAGATCTTCTTGTTTATAATGGAGCAGGTGTGGCTTCCTCTCCTATGATGGTGTTCATCTGGAGCATCTTATTGAAGCACTGCATTTAAATTTTTTCCAGTGCTTACAAATATCCATTCCTTACTACAATACAGTCATAAAGTGAGAACCTGTCATTTTGCATTAAGACAATCTATGAAATGCAGTAATGCTTATGTACCATTTAAACAGCTCCTAATGGGACAAATGGTGCAACAAATGTAGGCACCTTCTCTTGTTGAGCCTTCTTAGCCAAGCAGGAAGCAGACAGGTCAAGAGGGCTTACTGAAAGGCAACACACTACATTTTCCTCATTGATCAGCACATCAGGGGGTCATTTAATAAGGACAGACATACATACTAAATCCTCCCTATTATTTAAAATGATCTTTTGTGGTAAAAGATGTCCTTTAAGCCATACCTCTATTCCTAGTGCTTTTGAATATTCATCTATTCAGCTTATCTAGCCAGAAGCACTACCAATTTGTCATATTGAAGATCTTAATAAAGGGATGACTAAGTGGCCAGGGGTGACGTGATTCAATTAAAAACAGTGAATGGGTGCTACACTAGTGAAGGGGTGCTACAGTAGTGCTGAGCCCCTTCATTCTAAGGATCAGTGGGGAGACTTAGAGGTCGGACCCCCCCCCCAATCCTAGAGTGATGGCATATCTGTGTATACCCCTTTATCTGTGACATTAATGTGAAAAGGCTCCGGGAAGGTATGTGGTAAAGCTTCCTGTATATAAGAGAAATGAAGATATATATATAATATATATATAATTTATATATCCTTGAGCAACTTTAATAAGATGTAATAAAACACTCCTGGAAATATGGATCTACTGTGCTATGTCTAGTACAAGACTTGAACAAAACATCAACTCAAATACTTTAAGGCCCCACATTGCGAATATACAGCATTTTGGCCATTGCAGAAACGCCACAGCAAAAAATTCTGCATATTACAGTACGTGCAAAGTGGATGGGATTCTGGCTAATGTTGCAGAAAAAAAAAGTAATTTTTGTAAATCGCAGCATAAGGAATCGCAGAGGTAAACTTTCTGTGGACTTTCTGTGATAAGTGCTGCGGAAAAAAAACGTGATGCGTGGTCTTCCACAGTGCTTTTTTGCTGTGGCTCACTACGTGGGGCCTTAGCCTAAGGGAGAGTCCTTGTGACATGCACTTTCACCTCAACACCTGTTCTAAGTATAATGAGTGTTTCATTGCAAAGAAATTCCTATTCCTATTTTACTATATACCTTATATCACGTGTCTTTTTATATACTCACTGAAAACCTGCTTTAAGTATAACATTCCAAAATGTTTATGGTTGTTTTGAGAGACATCAGTACCAGGACAGGAAGCTACTGTGTCTGTGTCATGAGGAGTCATATTTTCTTATCAAGGTTTGTCTTCTATGACAGATTTGTTCACATTTTTAAGCCCTTTCATGTTTCATATGACAGTGACATACCATGGATTTTAGATAACAAGTGCAAAAGCCCATGATGACAAATGTAAAACACAATATTCATTTTGAGTTCTATGCCATGACTGTAAACTGTCATGACTAGACTGGAACATGACTAGAAAGTATGGGAGCAAGTTACTACTCATGATTTTAGCATGACTAGAAACCATCTGGGTTTCATAGCAAAAATGCCTCTAGCCTTGTCATTAATCTAAGATAATGATAACCACAAGGTGTACTCCACCCCAGATAAACGTCTATATGTATCAATAGCAATTTCACACTCCATATTCATTCACTGTGTCATCTACTGTATCTGCATTATTAAGCTTGCTAGCTGAATAAGAACACAATGGGGAGATTTCAGTCTGATTTGCACCAGATTTATGTTTTATAAATGTGGGGCACCTTTATGTCTAACATTTCTGCCCTGAGATGTTAATTCACTTTCTATACCACCCCTTACTGAAGTGAGAAAAAACATTTTCTTATCAGACTAGTCTTAGCGCCTCCTTGCCCACCAAGGTTTGTAAAATGTAAAAAAATCACAAGCTTTTGCACAATGCAAGAAATCAGGCGTGCATGCAGGGGCGTAACTATCGGGGTAGCAGTGGTAGCAGCTGCCACAGGGCCCAGGACATTAGGGGGCCCCGTGGGCCCCCGATGCTTTCTATTTTTAATAGGCCGTTACCTGCTGGAGTAACCCCAGCAGGTAACGGGCCCTATATACTTACCGTTCCCCAGGGTCCCGCTCACGGCCACCTGCGCTTCCGATTCTGCGGAGGCGGCTGTGAGCAGGAGCGGGGATCGGTATGTGAGGCAGCGGGCCGAACCCCACAATCTCTGCTATCGCTATACTCCGGGGTCTTTTCAGACCCCAGAGTATAATAATCGGAGGCCCAGGGGAGTTGAAGGAACATAAAAAACAATGTACTCACCTCTCCTGCGCTTCTCCAGGCTTCGGGCCAGTTTGGTGACGTCCCCGACGTCATTTTGCGTCGCGACGCCTTGCCCGCATCACGTGACGCCGGCCTGGTCCAACATTGAAGGCGGCTGAAGCAGCAGGGAGTGGACCGGAGCGAGGATCAGGTAAGCAACGTTGTTTTTTTTTGTTTGTATCCTCCCCTGGGTCTCCGATCATTATACTCTGGGGTCTGAAAAGACTCCAGAGTATAATAATTGTTCATGGGTGGTCCACAATGGGACATATAATAGTGTGTGCAGGGGCCACTATGGGGCAAAATACTCAGTACAGGGGCCACTATGGGGAAAAATACTCAGTGCAGGGGCCACTATGCGGAATAATAATGTGTGCAGGGGCCACTATGGGGCAAAATACTCAGTGCAGGGGCCACTATGGGGAATAATAGTATGTGCAGGGGCCACTATGGGATATAATACTGTGTGCAGGGGCCACTATGGGATATAATACTGTGTACAGGGGCCACTATGGGGAATGATACTTGGTGCAGGCGCCACTATGGAGGATAATACTGTGTGCAGGGGCCACTATGGGGCATGATACTGTGTGCAGGGGCCACTATGAGGCATGATACTGTGTGCAGGAGCCACTATGGGGCATGATACTGTGTGCAGGGGCCACTATGGGGCATGATACTGTGTGCAGGGGCCACTATGGGGCATGATACTGTGTGCAGGGGCCACTATGGCACATAATAGTGTGCGCAGGAATGCGTTTTTTTTTTGGGGGGGGGGGGTTGGAGGGGCGGTCTGGGGGGTGCGATTGGGGGCAGCAGTTCGGGGGGGGGGGCCCCCATGTCAAATGTTCGCCTTGGGGCCCAGCCATTCCTTGTTACGCCACTGCGTCCATGGCTTCATGCGTTTCCCCATAGATTGTATATTAGGGCATGTATGTACATTCTAGGCTGCGCACTTACAGATCCCTACTAGCTGCTATTTATACATCTTTTGAGTAATCTATATGACGGTTTTGGCCCTACCATAACACTTCTATTCATTGAATAGATATATTTTGCCCAATTTATAAAATTCTATCTGAAAAAAAGGTATCAATCTAAAAAAAAAGTCAATTAGGCTGATATTTCTATATAAGATAAAATCTGAGTATGTCTGAGAAACAGAATTTTGATCATTCTGAAAATTACCCATCAAACTAAATTGACACTTAGACCAATTATAGATGCTAAGTTGCATATTTGCTGCACAGATGCCTAAGTAGTTGCTTGTATTTTCTTACAACAAGGATATTATTCCGTCTGCGTGTTTCAGGTCAGAGACATGTCCCATCTTATCCTATAATCAAACACCCTCGTACACCATTCATTCTTCTGCCCTAAAGGAGTTCAGATGCTGGTTGGCTTTGAAGTTGCTCTTCAGTTTGTGGTACTGATAGAAAGATAAAATTGTGACATTCTGCCGAGTGGTTGAACCTGTCCCCAAGCTAGTGAAAGAAGCATTTCATACCATTCACTGTTGTCACCTGGTTAAATAACTGTTCACTTGTAAGGTATAAGATCGAAAGTATCGATATTGTGGGCACTTTCTGCTAGGAATCAAGTATAAACTTGCAAAAAAAGAATGGTTCACCATGAGAGAAAATGGATTTAAAATGTACCCAACCATATTCAGGTTTTACAACACTTTGTATTGTTTTAGTAGTATAACAGTCCTAGGAAGGATAAAAGTGCCAAAAGGCAATTTTTTGCATGAATCTAATGTACAGGCACAAATACATGGAGGGAATGATCTCTATTGCTACCATTTCTCTCCCATTCAGCTTGCATCTTTTGTGGTGCTGACAAACAAGCTTTTACTCATTTGTCAGTTGATCGGCAGCACAACTATACAGGTCAGTTATTGGGAATGAGTAATCCTTGCTTGTTCCTGATAATTGGTCTGATTATTAGGCAGTCTAATATGCCCTTAGGCTAAGGCCCCATGTAGCGGGCTGCTGCTAAAAAGCACTGAGGGAAAAACCATGGTAGAAATGCATTGTGGTTTTTCTCACAGCGCTTTTCACAGTTTTCCTCTGCTGACTTTCTGCTTCAATTATACCTATATGGAAACCGCCAGCATTTCCGTAGGTATAATTGACATTCTGAGATTCCCAAAAATCCAACATTTTTGGAAATCGCAGCATTTCCGCTTTTGGTATTTTTCTGCAATGTGTGGATGGGATTCGCTAGAACCACGGCGTTTACGCCACATGGGGCTTCAGCCTTAAAGGGATTTTCCCATCTGAGCAAACTATGCCCTATCCGAAGGAGAACTGTACTTCAGCTGTCTCTGACAGTCTTATTTAAATGAGTATCCACTGCTCCATTCAGAATGGAGAGCAAAACACCCCAATTTTTGTGATCCATGGGGTTCCCAGCAGTTGAACCCCTACTGATCTTAAAACTATACCATATCCTGTGGATAAGATGCTTGAATGGAAAAAAAACCTTTAAGACAGTTCTAATTTGAAAACTCCTGTTCAGACTACAGGTGCCAGAGAAATAAGCTGACTTTGGAATTTCCCACTGCTAGGATCTGTGGCAAACTAGAATCACCTTCATAACCCTTCATATCCTTGTAGGACAATACAATCCTCTATCAGATATCACCCAGACTCCTCTATAAGTGCTTAAAGGGGTTGTCCAGTTTTATACCAATATTGAAAGACAAGTGTTATTGTTTGTATAATGAAAAGTTGTAATATTTTGCAATATACTTTCTGTATCAATTCCTTACGGTTTTCTAGATCTCTGCTTGCTGCCATTCATTCTGCTTACTCCCAGTGGATGGAAATCAGTCCATGGTCATGTGATATACAGTCCATGGTCATGTGATGAGCGCACAGGTGTACAGCTTGTTATAGTCACAGCACAGTAATCAGACATCTGCCTGGTAATGAGCTGTACACCTGTGTGCTCATCACATGACCATGGACTGTATATCACATGGCCATGGACTGATTTTTATCCACTGAAAGTAAGCAGAATGAATGGCAGCAAGTAGAGATCTAGAAAAACGTAAGCAATTGATACAGAAAGTATATTGCAAAATTGTAGAACTTTTCATTATACACCCAATAATATTTGTCTCTTATTATTGGTCTGAAACTGGACAACTCCTTTAAGGAAATAATAATCAAGTATACAGTATACTTATCACGATAACATCCAACTATTGTTGGGGCAAAATCAGCGACCACCTTGTTTCCTCTCCAGAGTGGTTAGATCTAAGTACGTGCTGTCATCATTTCATCTAAATGAGGGTGATATACCTAAGTGTCGACATACTGCATTAGGGCAGCTGCTTAGAGAACAGAAGGTCTAAATAATTATTATATTAACATTTGCAGTTGATAGTTGGACAGTCTGGTTTTCACTGGAGCTTTTCCTTAACAAATTCCAGACATATTAAATATTTGTATTAGGGACATTAGAGGTCTGCTTATGGAAAAACATGGGGTTTTGATTTAGCCATCACATATCCATCAATTTCTTTCAATTATCCCCAAGCATTTCGGCCAGATTAATGCAGCCTCCATTGCAGAAACAACCTGTTCGAGTGAACATGAACTGGCTATCATGAAATAAGTACAAGTAGTCACCTTAAAACCAGTATATCTGATAATACTCATGTAACTTTAATAGGATGCCAGTGATGCGCTTAGATGTGATGTCATCACTGCAGCCATGCAAACAAAAACAGGTTTGGAGTTGAGTAGTGGAAGTACTGGAATGGCGGGGTATTTACCAAGTAAGTAATTTATCTTTTTGCGATTTTGTGGCATTTTCCCCCTTGGCTACATTTTGTCCAATCTCGAACAACTCCTTTAATGTACATCCAGGACATAATTGATATTAGTTCTTGACAAGTAATGGCTTGAAGGAGTTTTCACGTCACAACAACCCCTTAGGATCTATTAGGGATAGATGGAGCTTTCCATGGGTCAGAGTGGAGAGCCATTAATAAAGACTACCTCTTCTACATAATCAGCCATTTACTTGTCCAGAACATAATACTATTATATCTGTCCATTTCAGGAAAAATATGCAACCAGTGGAAGTTTCAGAAGGCAGCACCTGCCCCTAAAAAAAAAAAAAACATACAGTATATATTCAAGCACCAATGACAGTAAACTTGGCCACTAAGTATAGATATGAATATGAGAGATCCTGCAATTTCAAGAAACATGTTTAATAAACTTATTACTAAGTCACTTACTAAACTGCAGAAAGAAGCAAGAAAGCAAGCAAGAAGCAAGTTAAAAATTGTAAGCAGTCTGACTGTTTCTAAAAGATGTTATAGACATGAATAAAAACATTCTTCCCCCAAAAGGAACATTGCACAACCGGCCTCTTTAGGAAGTGCCCCAGCTAGCTGTTTCTGTGGGAAACATCTATGTTTTTATAAGTATATATATTGCCAATGAATCTGCTGAAAAGTCGACAGATGTACATGATTTGTTAGTATAAACAACTGCAACTAAGCACATGCTTACCACAACAGCTTTCATTGTCTAATCTGTTCCACATTATGGAAATGATCCTCACAGAGCACCCAGGGCGTTCCTCCTTGGCAGTGAGCATCAACCGTGTCATCGCTTGTCACCGCCCATTAGTCTGTTGTGGTGACTCCCATCTTGGTCTTCTCTGTATCTTCTTTCTTCTACTTCCTCTGACGCAGCGCTGGACAGCAATGAAGTCTTGCGCATGCGCAATCAGCTCTGCCTCTTCGGGTTTTCCAGTGGTCCATACTGAGCCTCTTGTGAAAGACCATCGAACCCGAAGAGGCAGAGCCAATTGCGCATGTGCGAGACTTCACTGCCGTCCAAGGCTGCATCAGAGGAAGTAGAAGAAAGAGGATACAGAGTTGACCAAGATGGGAGTCACCATAACAGACTAATGGGCGTTGACAAGCGATGACGTGATGGGTGCTCACTGCCAAGGAGGAACGCCCGGGTGCTCAGTGAGGATCATTTCCATAATTGAAGAAACGGATTTTTACAGAAACGGCTGGGAGAAGACAACAATGGAAGGTAGGAGTAGAATGGCCTTTTTAAAGGCCATTCCAACATCCCATTAGCTTAAAAGTTGTTTTTTTAATGATAGACTCCCTTTAAGGTTGGGTTGTCAGATTCATTATAAAAATGGCTGAAGGTAGAGATGGTGATAAAGTAACAAGGTTACTCACCTTTTGAATGTGCCCTGTTCCAGCACCAAAAATGATAATGTTCCATTTTTTATTACACAACCACTGTAGTTAAACACTGTTCTAAGCAGCCATGTGCTGTTTATGAACATCTGACCAGTTAGCCTCACCGGTAATGTTCAGTTCATGTAAATGTGGCTGCTGACGTCAGTGAAAGGCTATAGTGGTCATGTGATGATGTTATCACTTCCAGTCCAATTGGGCTTGGAAACAGCAAGGATGGGAGTTAAAATTGTTGATAATAAAAACATATGAAAATCCATTCTTGATAGCCTACATTGAAGGTCTGGTGGAAAGGGGTTCCCTGCATAGATTACCTAAAGTAGAGATTAAGCTAACCTGTGTAGCAAGACCTTGCCCATCCTCAGTTTTCTTGCTGTTTTAGTAGCACAGCTAACATAATCAGTCAAACACATTTTAGGTCATATTGTGATTGTTATAGCTGGTGTTTCAGAATATACTACACCCTGCCTATGACTAGTCATATGCAGCACAGTACAGTTTGCGGGTGGAGAACATCAGCCCCTTAAGACACAAAGCTGTTACTATTATTACATAATATTACTATTATTACTTTACTTTATTTAAAGGGGTTTTCCAAGGAAAAATATTGATGACCCATCCTAAGGACAGATCATTAATAAGAAATAAGTGGGGCTCCAACACCATCCTGTTCACAGAGAATGGAGCAGGGAGCAGACAGCTGTGTTCTCTGTGTAATGGCCAGACCAGGTACTGTAGTCACTCAGTTCCACCACTTTGTGATTTTTTTATTTCAAAACATGAGTACTTGTGAAGTGGTATGGGTCAACATCTTCCACAAAAAAGGACTTTGGTGGGTAACTAGTTCAGTTCCTTGCCCAGGATTGGTCTGTGCAGCAGTGTTGTGTATTTACTGCGTTTTGTGTGCCTTATTGCGCATTATGCAACAAGCATTTTAATGGATACTCTGAAGGTTTATTGCACTGTATGATGTCACATTGTCACTTTAATTGTGTATTTGCTGCCGAGTCATCGCATCTCATCTCATCTCATCTCACCTCACTTCAGTCTAGTGTTTTATAGAAAGGAGGCAGTGAGATGTGTCTCCAAACAGGCAAAATGTTGTAGCATTTATTTGCTGTGGTGTAGCAGGTGGTTTTCGTTTGAGACACTCAACATACAGTCTTCATGCTCTGTGACTAAGAAAGATTGTCCTGCCGCTTTAGGTCTTCCATTTGAACCTCCTTTGCTACCTGTCTGGCAACAATTGCCGAATCCATTGTGAGCTAGATCATTGTGAGTGTTGAGCGAACTCTCTATGAGAACAGGGTATGACATCATCATTCTCATCCTACAAGAAGTGTTCTGTTCCTGGTAGCTCAGCAAATGTCATCAACCTGTGATCATCTACCTCAGTAAACACTGGTGACAACATCCCTGTGTGGGCAGAATGTATTCCTTGGCTCCAACATCACTATATTCTATGAGTGTCTGCCTGCCCTGGCCCTTGGTGTAGTTAAGTCAGAGTATAGGAAGGTGAGCTGGGTCTAGAGCAATCAATTTTTGGCAAAGTCATAGGGGTCTCTAGCCCTAATCCCCCAATATGCTTAACATGCTCCCTGCATAGTTGATTATGATAGAATTTGGACACATTATGGCTAGCTATTGTAGCTATGGCTAGGTATTGTGCATGTTGGTTGCATTGGTCTCTTCCCTTTCTATTTTGGGCATTTGCCCCTGTGGTAACATCCAATAAATGCCTTTTTCTATCCAAGATGTTGACCTTTAATTGAAGTCTATTTACCATTTTAAGTTCTGTAATTACTAATTAACACGAGCCTTAATTCTGGTTAAAACATTCAGTACCTTGGTTTATATAAGCAGTGCAAGCTAAAACGTGCTTAGGACCACAACCCTGAGGCATCAACTAAGAATGATACTGAAGCCTTATAAAAACATTACACCACAGTCAGTGAAAAAAAAAAACAAGAACAATTGATTTATTTCACATAAAGACTGCCAGGTTTTTCCTGAATTCTTTAGCAGGATCCCCCGCAGAATACACCCATTATTTTAATTTATAAAATATTTCATTACACTACATAATTAAGGTGTCTGGAAACAAACTCTATTTACTAACGCAGTAATGCAAATCCTGATTTATTTTTTTTATAAAAATTTGGCATTGGAAATAATTGTAGCACTGGCTGAATAGATCCTTGCAGGGTAACATTAATACAATATGAAAATTAGAATTACATATCTTATTAGACCAGAAGGGGTGACATATAGGTCTTATATCTATAGCACTCTTCTCAAAGTAGAGTAGTTCACATTACCACAGACCTCAGTCAAGCTAATGAAATGCACAGTGCACACTTGTCCCTTAACACCTTCAGTAGTATGACCCTCTGGAGGGCTTTCCTCTTTGATTACTAATGTTGCAGTTCATGAGGAAAGATTATTTTTTAAAGAGTTTTTTACCTAAGACCAAAAATGAATAACCTATCCTTAGAATAGGTCATTCATTTGAGATTGCCAGGGGTCTGACACCTGACTCTCACACTGGTCAGCTGTTCTGAGTAAAGTGTATAGAGCTGAAGCAGACGGCTCTGTACACTGTGTAGCTTTGCTACTACAGCTCATCTGCCCCATCGATCTCAAATCAATTACGCATTTTTGTCAAGTGGTTCTAGCTTATGCTAAGTTATACATGGAAAGTGGATATTGATGGTTTATTGTGTAACAATTGTTAAGTGAGTTGGTGACAAAATGTGTCATGTATATTGGTATTGTCAATATAATTTAATTCCCCATTATATGGTAGTTTAATGACAACTAGCAGCCAACTGCAGGTGTAATGTTGCACATTTTATTGATAAGGCAATAATGTAACACTATGCAACATCATAGTATCATATGCATACATAACATAATGCTTTTGGCAATGTACATGTGTCAGACCATAGTAAACTAGTGTTTACCAATATAAATAACATATTATTCAAGTTTTATACATAGAAAACATAAAACATATAAAGAATATTAGGCATTAATGTCTTCATACCACACAGGGTGGACAAACATGGACTTGAAACATCTACAGAAGTAAATTCCATGGCCTACACAACCCATCAGGAACATATTTTCTAAACTGTTAATTCATTTTTGTATTATCTATACATAATCCCCATATACTATTAATATGCATAAATTCCTTTAATACATGAGGGGAATCATGTTGTGTCTGGCTTGTGTGCTATAGATAATATAGCTTTAGCTGTATTATAACTTGCAGTCTTTGCTCTTTATAAATAACACTGGTGAGTTCTACGAGCTTTTTGCAGGTTCTTTGTTTGCTGTCTCTGGGCCAGACTGGTAAACAAATGATGCGGCTAGGCAAACCCCACTGTCTATGTGCTTTTGCTTTCCTCTAGTTTTTTTTGCATGATGCCGTTTCCTAATTCCTATTACCAAGCACCCACCTAAGCTTAAAAAGCAGAATCCCAAGTTGAAAGCCAGCAAATAGACTATAAATAGATCCCTTCTATGAAGTAGTGCAAAATGAACCAAGTGCAATAAAAATGGGACTTCACAGCCTATTACAAGAAAAATAGATACAATCACGCCTAATGGAGAGGGGTAAATACGGACCTTTCTTCTTAAGGTAATATTTGCAGCAGGTGAACCTGATACTGAAGCTTTAAACCTCATCTCCATATAGACTTTTAGGAAAAATGAGTAAAGAAAGAGAGAAAGTGCTGATGTTACATATAGAGGTGGAAGCCAGGTTGTAACACCTTGAGAAATAATCATATGTGGAGAATGATGGGCTTTTAGACTTACTACGTAAAAGGTGACCGCAGAGGACATATATTTTAGTGTTGAGAGTAGCAAAAGAACAGAATAGTAAAAGCCCCATAAGTGTGACCTCTGCCATACTGGTTCTGATACCTCCATTGTATAGATAACCAAAGGAACAGCAAAGTTCACACACAATACCATGAATGGAAAGATCTTGATGGATGGCAGAGGCAGACTCTCAGATACTGAGCTGTTTTTTTCTAGTCTGTTCCATTCTTGTTGTACTGTATCTATGGAAAAAAAAAACAATCACAGCGAATAAACCAATGAAACCTTCAATAATAGAAAACAAGCACAGATATCATTACTTCTACACCAACAGCAATAGGAAAGCAGCCAATGCTTCTCTGTAGCTTCAAGTTTAAGACTGTAGTGACTACCATCATGACAGCTGTTAGGGTAGATTGGCCAGAGATTGATATCATAAAAGGAATTATCTACTTTGGATAACCCAAGATTACTAGAAGTTCCCCAAGTAAAGAAGCTGGGACCCCTAGTGATCAGCTGTAATCTGCACATGGAAGCAAGCATTTCATTTCCCTGCAGCACCAGCACAAGGAAAATGAAGCATTACACTGTTCCCATTGACATATAGAGGATGTTTTTTTAATGTACTGGCATGCCTGTTACTCCAGAATTAAAATTATGCTGGCCATGCACCTTCAATAGGTGTTGGCTGTAACCTTCCAACATCTGTTCTTTCCAAATCCCATATACACACATACTCACTCACATCTGAGACCAACACCATTAGCAGCAGCTTAACTCCTAGGAGAACAAAGGAATCGGCCATGTTGAAATTCAACATGATCAAATCTTTATTTCCTATGACATCATCTGTCAAATACGATTTGGTACATCCCTATACACATAAGATAGCGGACTGACTTTGCTCTTATGTTTGTCCTTCTCAAAAGGGTTATCGAGTTTGAGCAAATAAATGTTATTATTTGTATAATGAAAAATTACACGGTTTTCCAATATAATTTCTGTATCATGGATATCTAGATCTCTGCTTCATTCCTTGTTTATTTCCAATGGCTAAAGAATCAGTCCATGGCCATGTGATGATGGTAGTAAACCACTACCACAGACCTCTGTCTGGGATTTAACTCCCATTACAGCAAAAGATCGGGATGTTGAAATTCAACATGCCCAATCCTGCTTTCCCTTAAAGGGAGTCTTTCGCCAGGAAACCAAAATATCAAATTGGCCATAGTGCATAGTAGGGGACACTATATTGGGTACCATCATACCTTTAGATAGTCCATAAGGCACCAAGAAAAAGATGTTTTAGCAATATACAAATGTGGTTCAAGTGCAGAGGAGGTATGTCAGCGTCTCCAAGGGCTCCATCTCCAAGTCTGTACACGTGATTGCCAGCTTCTTCCTATCTGGACATTTCCTGGCTGGAGCCCTTGAAGGCTCTGGCACACCACACTGCACATGAGGTTCAATTGAAACTGCTTTTCCAAGGGAGTGATGCCCTTGTTGGGTTGTCTAAAGGTATGATGGTGCTTAGCATAATGTCCTCTACAATGCACTGTGGCTGGTTTGTTATTGACCCCTTTCATTTCAGCTGTGAGAAGAAAGTCTGAGCACTCTCATTTTCCCAAAGTGATAAAAATATTTTTACATTTTCATGAAAGAAAAAAAAAATCAACTCACTTATATAACATTTTGATTTAGAAGGAAATCCTCTTTAAAATATTACTGGGATAATATCATACAGTTGTACTGAGTAACTTCAGTAACTGGATTTTTAACATTTAAAGCATAACTAAACTTTCAGAAAACTTTTGATTTTCTGGCAGTATTTGTGTCATTAATAAATTTTGTAATATACTTTGTTAACCCATTTTGTCTCCTTTCTGTGAAATCCTGCATCTCTTTACTCTTCCCCTTGCTTCTGTATCGAGAGCTGTCTCTGCCTCTCACTGAATGTTACTGTGTATGGGAGTACGGGACTGTGTAACACAGGGGTCAGCAACCCTCGGCACGCATGTCAAGAGTGGCACGCGAGGCTTATTTACCTGGCATGGCAGCCCGAGTCCTTTGCCCAGCAGCTTTGTTCGTACTAAACACGGCCGAAACTAAACTGCTATTATTATACTGTGGGTTCTCTTCAGACCCCAGAGTATAATAAGCAGAGCCCCAGGAGAGGTGATAAAACATAAAAAACATTGTTACTCACCTCTCCTGTGCAACTCCCTGCTGTCTTCAGCACTTCTGCCTCATTTAAGAGACCGCTGATCAGGTTACATAATGACACAGATATGACCCTTGAGACCCAATTAGCAATTGCTAATCAGGCAGAAGCGCCGAAGAGACAGAGCAGCTCCAGAGTGCAGGAGAGGTGAGTAACGTTATTTTTATGTTTGATCACCTCTGTTGGCCCTCTACTTATTATACTCTGGGTTCTGAAGAGAACACACAGTATAATAATAGCTAGTGAGTGGCGAAAATTTGTTGGAATATTATACCGTGTGGAGGGACCACTATGGACATTATACTGTATGCAGGGGCCGCTATGAGACATAATGCTATGTGGAGGGGCCGTTATGGGACATAATACCATGTGGAGGGGCCGCTATGGGACATAATGCTATGTGGAGGGGCCACTATGGGACATGATACTTTGTGGAGGGGCCACCATGGGACATAATACCGTGTGGAGGGGCAGATATGGTACATAATACCGTGTGGAGGGGCCGCTATGGGACATTATATCGTGTGGGGGGGCTGCTATGTGACATTATACTGTGCAGAGCGGCCTCTATGGGATATTATACTGTGTGGAGGGGCCACTATGGGACATTATACTGTATAATGATGTGTTTTTGCACAAAAAATGCAGGCAGTTTTTTTTTTTGGTGCAAAAACGCAGCATGTAAACGCAGCTTTACATCCAAATACCAGTGGCATAAGAATAATAGCTGCATCCAGATACATAGTGTGTTATCACCATCAGGATGCTGCCAGACGGTGCTCCTGGACATATACAATCGGGGGTTTACACATGTACTTTCACTGGGACTTTCTAATGGGAAAGTACTGGCGTGTCCCAGGATATTGCAGTAAACGCATGTGTCCTGAAGCATCTTGTGGCAACACTTCTGTGTTATGGTTTGTGCTATATGACTTTTGTATAGGGGTCGACAGCCTTACAATTATTGCGCGGCACTCTGAGTATCTCAGCTTTGATTTTTTTAATTTAAATCAGCAGGCCGAACAAAAAAGATTGCCTACCACTGGTGTAACATGTAGAGAAAATTAGGGTAGAGGGTGGTCACTTCAAACAATTATATCTCAGACATTATAAAACATATAAACTTGGTTTTGGCGTCATATGAAAGGGGAGATTTTCTCTCTAAGGTTGCACTGGGAAGAATAAAGAGATCCAGAATTTCACAGAAAGGAACCAAAATTTGTTAATAAGGTATATCACAAAATTTATTAATGACACAAATACTGCCAGAAAATCAAAAGTTGTCCGAAAGTTTATTTACGCTTCAAGACTTCCATTATGCCGAATTTTAACTCCTGCCTTTATAAAGACAACAACTATGACCAAAATGCAGTGATACAGGCTGCTTACCATTGCCCAATGTCTTGTCTTGGTATGTTAGACCTAGCTGGCTAAGTTGTAAAAGCAGATAGCTGTTGACCAGGATGAATGCAGCTAGAGCTTGCAGGTGATACTTCTGACTTCTTATGGCTTGAACCATGTGTTTTATTGAGGGATGTTTCTGGTATGTCCAAGCAGAGTTAAGATCCACCATAGGTTGCCCCACTTTCAATAGGGAGGAGGCAGTGAAGAGAACTATGACTGCCAGAGAGATGGCCAGCAGGACCTGCACAACTGTATAAAGGTAGGTACAAATACATTAGTATTCCACATGGAGAAAATACCAGTATGGCATCAGTCATAATACATAGCTCTAACTCTGTAGAAACAGCAATATGTTATGTAAAAAATACCTGATCCAGACCAACACTCATTTGTTAGATTATTATTACTATTATTATTATTGCTAGATAATTATTATTAGTATTTCCAATATGATTTGTAACTAAGATTCCTACTATTGCAAAGGATTAGCAACCATTCCCTAACTGCGGCCATTCTCTAGCTGTATGTTAGCTGAATGTTAGCTAAACCTAACATTATTGGCAGCATCGCCAGATCATTTAGTGTATATGGTGGTGTAGTGACTCAAGAAGATGTCAAGAAAAAGAACGGGTGAGCATGTTGAATTTCAATATGCCTTACAGGCGATAAGCCACTGCCAGTAGTGTCTGACGACAACTCCCCTATCCATATTGAGAACACATGTACACATGGCCAAGCGTGCATGTGTATGGTGGGAGGGGTTTGGGAATAATATCAGCAATGTTAGGCCGACCATTGTGTAAAGTATATGGCCAGCTTAATTAATAAGATTATCTGACATCTTTGTAATAATTTTACTGAAGAACTACATACAATTTGTAATTGCAGTAACGCCTAGCACATGTTACTAAACTTTTTACCTGTATGCTGTCATTAAATTAAGATCCTCTGGTTACCGTCACACCACAAATGTGCTACTCATAGCTACTATTAAAAACTGCATACAGTTCTTCAGTAAAAAAGCACTGTGTAAACACTGCCTTAAAACAAAGGCCTCAGATGTGGTCAGAGCAATGGTCTGGACCAATGTTACTCTAGGTTCACAGTAGCACCGGACCACTAAAACAGCAGTTGCCCACGGAGACTGGAGGACCCCTTTGACTATAATGGGGTCTGCCAGGTGTCCGCTATTTCAAAACTGAAAGCAGCGAAGAAAAAAGTCCTCCATGCCGAACTTTTCTCTCCACTGTTTTTCAGCAGTTTCTGTTGGAGACTCCAGCGCTGATGTGAAACCAGCCTTAGGCTTAAGGGGTTGTTCAATTTCAGACCAATACTAGGAGACAAATATTATTGTTTGATGAAAAGTTCTTCAATTTTCCAATATACTTTCTGTATCAATTCCTCACGGTTTTCTAGATCTCTGCTTGATGTCTTTCATTCTGCTTACTCCCAGTGGATAAAAATCAGTCCATGGTCATGTGGTGTACAGTCCATGGTCATGTAATATACAGTCCATGGTCATGTGATGAACACACACTTGGACAGATCATTACCAGTCTGATTACTGAGCTGTGACTGTAACGAGCTGTGCACCTGTGTGTTCATCACATGACCATGGACTGTATATCACATGACCATGGACTGAACATTTTACAAACAATAATATTTGTCTCTCAATATAGTTCTGGACAACCCCTTTAATGACGCTATATTATATTGTGTTTTATTTCATTGATAATGATTTTCTCAGATGCCATGTTTTCACAGTTTTTTTCTGAATCGTTTTTTAACTGCGCTTTACCACGTGGGTCCTTTGCATAAAGCAAGTTTAGACACATAAATTGTGACTTCCAATCACACCAATATTCATATCGGTCTGTCTGAAGTGGCTAGAAATTTGAGATTATAATGATAATATTTGGCTAAGTATCATAAATGGTAGCTTTCTTATTCTGCATTGTACCTCCATTTCATGAAAATCAGGATATTATTCTTAAGCAAATTAGTTAAAATGGGCTTTGGGGGAGTTTCTTCTCCCGCTGGGGCTTCGCATTCTGCTCTTGAAAGTGGAAGATGTCACTCATGCAATAGGAGATGGAGCTGGGTAATAGAGTGAAGCCCCAGCAGGAGAATAAACTCCCCTAATGCCTTTTTTAGCTAATTTGCATAAGAATAAAATCCTAATTTTCATGAAAAGGAGCTGCAATGCAGGATAAGAAATGCACCTTTGGAAAGTGTAGAAGCAGATCTACAAGGTACTGTCATTAGTTTATACTGATTTTCCTGCTGACAGACTCCCTTTAAACTAACCATTATGAGTATTAATAGGGGTATTAATCTATTTTTATAGGGTAAAACATCGCACAAACCCATTAGTAAATTATATATTACATCCTACATTACCTGAGTTGACATGACTGTGCTGTGTAATATCCATTTCTCTAATGCAGGTCATTACTAAGTAGATGTGGAGGAGCCAGCACACAGGAAGATACCACGCTGTACCTTTAATGACATTAATTTCCTGTTAGAACATATGTTAACACCTCGTGGTATTTCAGACATATCTTCAGCATAACCTGACAGCAGTGTGAAGAGCAACAAATTTGGTTAAATGATAAAGTGTCTTATACCAGTAAAGCCATATGAAAGGATTTCATGGGAGGCAGCTCATCTTCTTATATTGCAGAAATGGGAAACACAACTCTTATAGTTGATGCAGTTGTGGCTAGGGTGAATAAAATAATGCTCCCAGCTGTGATACTATTGTCATCCTTCATAATGACTATGAAATAAAGAATCCAAGTAATGTGCTATACTCTGTGACAAGCTTTATAAATGGCTACTTACCAATGGATGGCGCTGTCACCTTTATATGTCTGCAGATCCATGTCCTTCTTGGTCTAGGACTGGCCAGTGTCAGTAGTTTATTAGATATCTGCTGGAATGTGGAACATATACTGTTACTATCAAAGGCCCTAGAAAGAATTCAAGGTACTAGAAAACTCTGTTTTATACACAGTATATAAATATATATATTATATATATATATATATATATATATATATATATATAAGCACTAAATTCTAAGGTATAACAGACTCTGAATGTGTTTACCAGTGCGTTTTGATGGGTTGGCATAACAAAAAGTCCTTAACAAGTATTGTAGAGTGAAGGACTTGGTGCCCATTTGCCTCTTATTGCCTCTTTAAGCCACCTGTTCCTACCTACTGCATGGCATAATCTCTATGATGATGAAGTTTGTGTCATAAAACTAAAGGTCTGAACACAATTTGCAACCATAATACAGTCTGGAGAATCTGAACACCTTATGTCAGTGTGCAGGGTAAGTTCACATAGCAGATTTTGCATCCAGGCGCACAAAGCTAAGGCCAGCCATGGCTGCAGTCCACAAGATTGAGTGTATTGCTTTGGTCTGCAGCTGCAACCTGATAGTTAATAAAGTAGCAATACAAAAAGTCTACCCCAGGTCTAGCATTGTCACAGCGGAGTAATAAGGTGCATGAGCATCTGGAGCTTACTCTGAAAAGTACTGAAAAGTAGCTCATTTGGTGCAGTTTGATGAAGTGATGATAATTTCATTACTTTCACAGTAACAACATTCTTGCAGAGCAGCACTCCGACTAATAAGTTGTTGTGATCAGCATCCCTACTCCTTCTCCTGTTACCTCCTCATCTCTGTGAATAACATCACCTCAACTCCTTCCCTTTAGTTGTCTTGGTAATGGAATTGGATGGCAAGCTCACCTGTGTGAACATTGCCATGGGGAGAAGACAGGGTGCAAATGATGTGATTTGCTGCTAACATACAAATGATGCAAAATGCTTTTAAAAACTGTAAACCTTGCATATATATTTTTACTTGCATGCAAATAGATGCAACACAACTAAGCCTAAAGTGATGCCTTGTCCTGTTTCGCACTGAAACATGCTCATATATCTAATATCACAAATATGATTCAAATTTGATAGAAATGACATCACATTTGCTAAATATAATTTATATCCTGTAGTAGTAATTTATATCCAGGAGTATTGATATCACCATTTCTTTAATGTAACTCATTTATATAGTAGCGACATTACATTACTACATTATTGCAGATAATTTTATTATTTCTACTAGAATTTTATTCAGATTTTATATTAATGATGTCACTACTAGCTACATTTAACTCCTATTTCCAGCAGTGAAATCACTATTTCCTAAATATAATTTCTATCCTAAAGTAGTGACATAACTGTAAAATAAAATTTGTATTGTCATAGTAGCATTATTATTTGCTAAATAAAGTTCAGATTTTATAGTAGTAACATCTGGAATTAATATTATTCAGATTATTTAATAATGTCATTACTGACAAAATATAAATTTATATCTTACAGAAATGACATCACATTTGCTAAATATAATTTATTTCCTGTAGAACTGCTATCCTCTAGTACTAATTTATATCCTGGAGTGCTGATATCACCATATCATACCATATCATATAACTCATTTATATAGTGACATTACATTACTACAATATTACTAGATATTTTTATTATTACTACTATAATATTATTCAGATTTTACACTAATGACATCACTACTAGCTACGTTTAGAGAAGTGAAATCACTATTTCCTAAATATAATTTGTATCCTATAGTGGTGACATCACTGTAAAATAAAATTTATATAGAAATGACATTACTGATTGCAAACTTTTGCAGTAGTGACAATTTTTTTCTTAATTTCCTACTGTGGTGATGGTATTCCAATGAATTTATTGAGCGGTGATGTTGCTACTATAAGTCTAGATATTGGGACTGTCCTCTCTTACATCCATAACCCCCCATTAATATGACAGAGGGTGTCATAAACAAGAAAACAAGCGAACAATGGGAAGTGTTAATAATCATCTTTTATGATCGTATCATTAACAATAATTATTAGGTGTACGGGCAATTTTAAATTTGCAGCTATGAGAGCTGGAGGATTCAGCGAGCTGAACTGTTAGACTTTGTGTTCATTGGATGTTAGCATAGGATTTACTTTTCCTGTAGTTCATGATAAATTAAGCTTTGTCTGATTTATCCACAGTTAAATAAAAACTGAAACCTGAAGTGTGAATTAATTGTACCTCAGCATGAAATGTATCAGTGAAACATAGCACTTAAAATGAGCTATTACTAGACAATAGATTTTTTTTAAGTAATTATGCATCAAATTTCCATTCCTGTGACATAACTTTGTACGTGCAAATTAGCTATTCTGCTCAATGGATGTCTAATAAACAATCCCTTGTGGAAATTTTCTGCATGAATACAGTGAAGTCATCAGCACCTTTAAGTGCAATGACTTAACTATTCATTTGCCTTCTTTTTAGTTCAGATACATAGGAACCGACTGAGCATGAGGAACATAAGCATGGCCAACACCTTGAGGACGCATACTCCACTCAGTCACATAATAAAGCATAATTATAAGGCAGTAGTGCAATGAGAATACGATAGATAAAATGATAGAGCATTCACTATGCTGATAAATATTTCTTATAATGTATATAGATTATGTAAAGCTTGTTCTCATTAGATAGGCAAGTTAAGGGAGGTTTCCTGAATGGCCTTGCAGTGGTAGGACAACCTTTCTTGGGGCCAAAGACAGGAGTTCATAATCAACAGCTTTCACAACCCTGAGTTACCCAGTAAGGCTACGTTCACATCTACACTGGATGTCTATCCAATACAGATCCATCGAAACTGCCAGATGAAAAAGTCAATGAGGTCACTTGGGATGCATTTGTGTCCATTATTATTTCCGTCATCAAATGGACCATTTTCTGTTCTTCTGTTCCTCCAATAGACCAGAAGAATGGACTTCCTGGTGTAGATGTCAATTTAGCCTAACATGGATGTTTCTGCTGAACATTTATGACAAAGTCTTGCATTTTTAAAAAAATACATAAGTTGCACCCTCTCCAGTGCTGCCCAAGGTGGTCACCTAATCCACCTACACCTTGTCCCAAACTTGGGCCAGCTATAATGTTAGCACCAAGATGGACATCCAAGGTATACCTTTGATATTACATAGCTCTGACATTGTATGTTGTTTACTTACAGTGGTCTTGTTGGTTAGGAGAACCATAGAGCCTAAGTTGTCCTGAGGTGGGAACATGCTGTCCATTGTGAAGTGAAGGGCCCTGTTAGCAGCAAAAAAGCCTATATCCAGTATGTTCAGTGACAGTTGGACTAATGCCAGCATTTATATGGAGGCTTTATCTCCAGCATGTGTAGAACAATGGAAACCTGTGCAAATCTGATCAATAACTCCTATCACTATCTCCTTATCACTATTTTACAAACAAAGGATGTCAGCCATGAGTGTCTGAGGGTGGCTACACATGTATCTGGATTGGGAAATAAAGACAAATAATGGCAAAATTAAGAGGTCATAGTAGTGATGGAATAATAATGGCAGAAATAAGAGGCCATAGTAGTGATGGGATACATTAAGGGCAGACATTCCCCATATAATGTGTTGTAATTGAATGGCTTAGGAGCATATAATGGTATCTGCTCTTAAAGTCATATATCATTTGTAATTATTCAACACAATAACAGAACGGCTGAGTAATAGGTAGAATGTTGCGATTTTATACATGACAATGACAATGCTACTGCTGAGCCTGCTCAGTCAAAACTCAGAAAACGTCACCTACCATTATGTTCTCTCCAGCCTTTCAATCGTTATATAAGATTAACTAAAACTAGGACAATTGATGAGAGGAAAAAGGCTTTATGCTTTGAATTTGGAAATTTAATAAGAATGCAGATAAACAGATAAAAACTACGCTTCTGGTTCAATATATATTTCAATATATCACTCATGTTACACATACCCCCTTCACTAGAGAGTGACTAGAGGGTAAAAGGAATGCCATACAAAGCAATAGTCAGCTCATCCAGGTGTAGGTAATGCTGCTGGGACATGCTAAAACTCAGCAACGATCAAAGGGAGGATGTCCAGCATTCAACCAGATGAATAGGATGCTATGACTAAGGGCTGTGTTAGACAGCCATATCAACATCAACTAAGAAATGTGTTGATCGGTACTCATTTGCATCGGTCTTATTACACAGGTTGATGCAAACTGAATGAGTTAGGACGATTTCTGCTGCGATTGTTCAGTGCTCGGCATCTTATGACATACTTAAAAGATTGTTTGGCTGAATAGCAGCACTATTAGCCAGGGCGATTATCAACAATGAGTGTTCCTAGGAGCATTTGTTGCAGGTAATTGTCCTATATATTGGGCCATCTAACAGGGCCTTAAGAAACAACATATCCTAAAATGCATCACTCACCCTGCTACCTCCATTTTGCATTAAGGATTTTATTTTGAACCAATAAGAGGATGGTTTCATTCGTCATTCATTCTTCTAGAGCCTAAATAGGAATCACAAAGACAACATTATAGAGATTATCAAGGACTTATTTTGCCATGATACAGTCAAGTTTCCATGGGAAAAACATTTCAGATTGGCTGGACATCCTTATATCTGTGCACTAGGATACATGAGCCCCACTGGATAACCAATACATTAATAATTGAAAAGATTTTACTCATAGGAGATGATTATGGAGTTCAGACGAAAAAACAGAAATGTACAGCACAATGCCCAGAAACAGTAAAACTGGAGACTTTACAGATCCATTTAAAAGGACGCCATGTACAGGAAATCACTGACACGTTTCTGGTGTAATGCTCTTAGTAATAGTGGAAGAGCACTGTAGTGTTAGTGATTTCCTGTACATGACATCCTTTTTCAAATGGATCAGTAAAGTCTCCAGTTTTACTGTTTATGGACACTGTGCTGCATTTTTTTTTTTTGGTCTGGACTTGGACGTTGTACCCCTACACAATCGAGGGCCATGTGTTCCATCCAACTGAGGCAGTCACAGTGGAGCTGGTAACTATGTTATATCAGGGATGATTATGGTTGCAGAATATTGTGAACAATGGCAATCTTTAATTCTTCGATGGTTGTAAATACACACAGTGGTACAATAGGCCTGAGTGTTACAGACATATAGAGTGGGAGACGTCATGGTTGTGAAGCAGTTTTAAATGTACAGCACTGTTTTTGAGTTTCTTCACCAGGGCCAGAATGTGTCCCTCTTGAGGTTTTACCAGCTTCTCCGTATTACATTGCCTAGCACCTTCATATGTCCTTATGACTACAGAGTCAAAACCTACCATGGAATTATCCCAAACTATGAGTGAGCATGCAGGTGTACACATTGCCCATACCCAGGCCACCATTTGATTCAAGTGACCCTATCTATGGCCATACTGTCTCAGTTCATGTTTCTTTTGGCAAGGGACGCAACTCCTTAAGAGACATCTCAGTTTAAGATGCTGTACAGAATAACAGCCATTGCTTCACATGGAATAGTTCCAGTTTGTCTTAGGTCAACAACGTCAGACTACTTCAACTTGTCATAGGCTGGCCTGTAACATGCAGTATATCAGTTCCACCTTCTTTACCCATTCCACTACCAGGGAACCCTCACCTTTGCCTCAGAATTCTTCAGAAGTCCACTAGGAACTCATCACCCGTAGGCTCCTGTAAAGGACATAAAATCCACAGACTTACAGTTAATCAGTCTGTAGGTTTTACGCACCCCAGCACTACACAGGGCAATTTCCTCAGCTAGCTCACCGACTGCTATGGAACTTGATGAAAGCTTGACCTTGGCAGTAGAAAAAATAATGGAATCCCTCCTTAAAAATGTGATAATTTGCAGCAACTTGTTGGACCAAAACAGCAAGACTTTAGGGAAAATCATGTCAAACTATGTCCCAAAAGTGCTGAACAAAGGTGGAATTCACCAAGGACTTTGACACAGTGTCACATAAATTGCTGATAGATAAATTATTGAAAGTTGGACTTAATCCCTGGATAGTTCAATAGATTCATAGTTGGCTGATAAACAGATATCAGAGTGTTGTTGTTAATGTGTGTATTCTGAGGACTGACAACTCACAAGTGGCGTACCTCAGGGGTCTGTTCTGAGTCCTATTATTTTTTAATAATTTTTATGGTGACATCAGAGAAGATTTGGTAGGTAAGGTTTGCCTGTTTGCCAACATAAAAGTGTATTATATGGATCATACTCAGGTTTTTCAAAATCGCAGCATGTCAATTACATCTACGGAAACGCTGGCGTTTTCCATATAGGTATAATAGGGGTAGAAAGTCCGCAGAGGAAAACTTAAATATGCTAAATGAATAAATAAACTTGAGGGTGGAAGAGCAGAAGAACAAGGGGGTAATGCTAAGATATCAAAAATGCTGTGACACTGATAAAACATAATGGTAGAGGCTCAGATAGCAGCCATCATAGCTGTGCAGTCACCGCTACCTGCCAGGAGAGGCAGAAATGCAAATTCCTGATGAACCCTATTTATAAATATTAGGGGAGATAGGATGCAATTTTATATATACATTTTTTGTTTGTTTTACTATATATGCTTTCTGACATTACACCTATGTTTGGACACAATTAGAGTCTCCTATTTAGGTGTGATAGACTCCTGATTGTGCTACCCCTATATATGTTAATGCCCTTTCACTGAAAGAGTAGTTGAGGCTTGGAACAAAGTTCCAGGAGATGTGGTTGGGAAATCTAAAGTAAGTGACTTTCAGCATGCCTAGGATAAATACACATATATCCTAAAATAAAAAGGAAACGATATAAGAGCAGACTAGATGGACCATGTGGTTTTTCTCTGCCATCAATCTTCTATGTGGCTATCTTTCTAAAAATAGTTAACTTAACCACTTCAGTACCGGGCCGTTTTCCCTGGTTCAGGACCATACACATTTTTGTGTTTTTTTTTTTTTTCCGTATATGCTGTTTTGAGGGTTATAACATTTTTTCATTTGAATTATTCAACTTTTTCAATTTTTTACGTCTTTTTTTTGGTGAGACATAGAGATTTATTTTTATCTGATTTTTATTTTTGCACGTTTTATATATCGGGGAAAATAGAAACGAAAAAGGAAGAAAAACATGTCTGTTTTTCATGTTTAACTTTTTTTTTTTAATAGCACAAAGTGCTACTAAAATATTTTTGTAAAATAGTTTTCCCTCTCCGTTATGATAATTTTTATTTCGTATTGTGTCATTGGGGGTGGGGCTAGAACCTTTGATTTGGGCGTGGAATTGGTGTATTATTTTTTATTGGTTAAAATTATTTTACTTTATTTTTATAATATTTACTTATTTATTTATTTTTACATTGTATCCCCATAAGGTCATAATAGACCTTTGGGGGCATTTTAACAGTAATTTTTTTTTTATATTTTGGTGGTGGGGGGGGGGCTCTGATTTCTCCTACAACTGGGGCTGATACATTTAGCCCCAGTTACAGGAGGAATGCAGCCTCGTGCCCATAACTGCAAAGTTTATCTGGGTCCTCTAGGACCTGCCTTCTCTAGAGGAACTCCGGTTGTAGTAACAGCCAGCTACCAAGTTGTGCAGCTGCAAATAACTGCAAGGACATACAGGTACGTCCTTGCAGAATAAGAAAGGGACCACCTGGTCATATATTGTCTATGAGCTGTCCGGAACTGGGTAAAGGGATTGGCCACTTTCAGACCAAAATTGAGAGACAAATGTTATTGTTTGTATAATGAAAAGTTCTACAATTTTCCAATATAATTTCTGTATCAATTCCTCATGGTTTTAGGGGGCGTTCACACTACTGTTGGTGACCGTCAGTAGTATCCATTGCTATTGTCTGTTACAAGATTTTAGCATCGGACACTAGCTGAACCGTCAGAAATCCGTTAAAATTTCCATTCATTTCAATGGGTTTTTATATTGTGTCCGTTAGTGTCCGTTTGTGTTTGTGTCCATTTACACCAAATCCGTCAGAAGTTTTTTTCGCGGACAAAAAATCCTACATGCAGGACTTTTTGTCCATTTGAAGAAAACAGATTCTTGACTGACAGCAAGTGTCCGTTATTTTTTTAGCATTGAAGTCTATGGGTAACGGACTTATAACGAACAGTAACTGATAGCCATCAGTTACTGTCCATTATTTTATGTCCATTTTTTTCCTGTGCATGCTCAGAAAGGAGAAACAAACAAAAAAAAAACGGACAGTGTTAAAAAACGGACACTAACTGATGCTAACGGACACTAACTGATATTAATGTGTCCATTTTTTTTAACTGAAACATTAATTGGATCAGTTAAAAAAATGGACATATTAACTTCAGTTAGTGTCCGTTATGATAGGTGTCCGTTTTTTTTTAGTTTTTTTTAACGGACACCTTCATAACGGACTCCAACGGTAGTGTGAACCCTGCCTTATAGATTTCTGCTTGCAGTCATTCATTCTGGATAAAAATCAGTCCATGGCCATGTGATGGACACAGGTGCACAGCTCGTTCCAGTCACAGCACAGTAATCAAAGCTCTGTCTGGTTAACGAGCTGTGCACCTGTGTATCCATCACATGGCCATGGACTGATTTTTATCCACTGGATGTAAGCAGAATGAATGACAGTAAGCAGAGATCTAGAAATCCGTGAGGAATTGATACAGAAAGAATACTGGAAAATTGTACAACTATTTATTATACAAACAAAAAAATTGGTCTTTCATTATTGATCTAAAAGTGGCCAATCCCTTTAAAGGGATCATACTACAAGACTCTGTTGCATAAAGTGGGGGGATAACATTTACCACCAACCACACACATACAAAGTCCATCAGCTTTCTTCCTTCCCCTGTCCTCGCCATTTATAGATGTCTGTAGCCAAATAGCAGTGGCAGTATTTCTATCTATTTAGCAGCAAAGACAATTGCTTGGCGGTAGTGGAAAATTTGATTACAACTGGCATAGGGGTCGTCCCCCTGTTTATTGGCATCGGTTTTTGCATTAAGATTTACTATAGCTGTGACTTGGCCAAAGGTCTTGAGCTCAGATTTGTCTCAAATGTGCATACATTTTTTGCATTCACTATCAAAGCAGCTCAGAAGTAGGATATGTCTGGCTACAGGTTATCTCTCAGCATTCTGACCATATTGTTCTTTTCCCTTTGTCATGATTTGGGATTATGTCTTGACTGTTTGTCCAGATAACACCAGTGCTACTGAATTGTCTGCCCTGGCCAAAGGAACCAGCAGAGCCATGCGAGTCTGGTTTCACTCATTGGTTTCGTTTACTTATTAGTTATTACAAACAGATGTTGTTCAGAATATACATTTCTTCTGACTGATCTTTTATCTTCTAATAAGATTAAAGGAAAATGTCTTCAAACACCTTCTCTAAATGTGACATTTGACATTAACTGCACTGGACCTTTAATAAGTTAGGTTAATATGCTGCTAATATGTTAGACATTATGCATATGGACGTCTGGGAAATCGGTTCTGCTTGTGGAGTGTTTTATTAAATATGTTTATATACAGGGGTGTAAATACCAGGGTAGCAGTGGTAGCGGCTGCCACAGGGTCCGGGACATTAGGGGGTCCGGAGCCATGTGGCAGCCGCTACCGCAAACCCCGCAAACACTGCTATCATTATACTCCGGGGTCTTTTCAGACCCCGGAGTATAACGATCGGAGGGCCAGGGGAGGTGAGTGAACATAAAAAACAATGTTACTTACCTCTCCTGCGCTCCAGCAGGCTTCGGGCCTGTTTGGTGATGTCCCAGACTTTGGCCGATGTCATTATGCATCACGACGCCATCCTGGCTCACGCGAGATCTGGTCTAACATTGAAGATGGCCGAAGTAGCGCACCGGAGTCAGGAAGAGCTATTGTTTTTTGGTTTTTTTGTTTGTATGCTTCCCTGGGTCTCCGATCATTATACTCTGGGGTCTGAAAAGAAAAATATAATAATTGTTCATGGGTGGTCCACAATGAGGCATAATACTACATGAAGGGGCCACTATGCTGCATAATGGTGTGTGCAGGGGCCACTATGGGGCATAATACTGTGTGCAGGGGCCACTATGGGGCATAATACTGTGTGCAGGGGCCACTATGAGGCATAATACTGTGTGCAAGGGCCACTATGGGGCATAATAGTTTGTGTAGGGGCCACTATGGCACATAATAGTGTGCGCAGGAATGCGGTTTGTGCAGAGGGGGTGGAGGGGGCGGTCCGGGGGGGGTGGGGACGGCGGTTTGGGGGGGGGGGGTCATGTCAAATGTTTGCCTTGGGACCCAGCCATTCCCAGTTACGCCACTGTTTATGTAATAGAAAACACAAATCAACAATGTAAAATAGGGTGTTTTTTTTTTCCATTAGAAATCACAACCAACGGATATAAGTGTTCTCTCCCATTGAGGAAGGAACCACATGGATTCTATATGTGCATTCTTACCACAGATGCAGGAGAATTTAGCCTCCCTTACATGGAAAAGAAATTTAATAACAGAAAAATGGCATTCTCTTTTAGGCTAAGGCCCCACACAGCGTTTCCGCCACGGCCAAAACACTGCGTTTTCGCAACATTACGGCTTGATCTTTAGATAAAGTCTGTATTTAGGACCAGTATAGTACAGATATGTTATATTCTGCTCACAGAAATATAGTATGGGCCCATTTGGTACTTCTATGTGCCTCTGATTTTGCATGGAGGCTTAAATGGAGTCTGTCAAAAGAACCCATGATATCAATCCAGTTCCACAGATAGATAAGTTAGGGTCACCTGAATGAAACTGTGTTTTTCCCTTGTGAATTGGCCCTCCATTGCTGAGATACCCCATTTTTTTCAATATGCAAATGAGCTCTTTGGAGTAATGAGGACATTGTTGCTTCAAAGAAGTAAGTGGCAATACCCTTGTTGCTATAAAGAGCACTGAAGGCACTGAATCACAAAAACACTGTTTGATTTAGGTGACCCTAACTTATCTATCTACAGGGCTGGGTTGATATACTAAGGCCCTGTTGCATAACAATAAATGGCCAAATGAGCCAAAATGAAGGCGTGGACAGGACATGGGATATATAGTAAGGCTGAGGCCCCACGTTGCGGACAAGCAGCTTTTTTTGTTGCAGATTTTGCTGTGTTTTTTTGAGCCAAAGTCAAGAATGTCTACAAAAGTAATGGGAAATATATAGGAAGCTCTTATTCTTCTCCTTTCTGCTCAATTTTCCTGGCTTTAACTCAAAAAACCGCATATTGCGTTTTCGCAATGTGGGGCCTTAACCTAAGACAGACAAGACAGGTTCTGATCCTTCTCTTTTTTTCAATCCCCTCCTGAATGCAGACCCCCAAATAAGCAAGGTAGAGAGCAGTCTGTGATTCCCAGGCTGAGGCCACATGTTGAAGAAAAGCTGCGATTTTTTTTTTTTTTTTTTTGAGCCAAAGCCAGGAGTGGATTTACAGAATGTAGAAGTATAAGAGCTTCCTATTTATTTCCTATTCCTGTTGAAGCCACTCTTGACTTTGGGTAAAAAAAAAAAAAAAAGGGAAAAAAACAGCAAAATCTGGCAGAAAAAAAAACAGCTTTTCAGCAACATGTGGTCTTAACCTAAAGGTGCCAACAGTCAGCTGACAAACAAGCAAACAGCCATTTGTTGGGTGACTACATCTTTCATGCAACACAAATATCATCATTTGTTGGCAGCGCATCGCCCTGTGTAAACAAGATGCCGACTTATGGAACAGTATGGGATAAAAGCACATACAAGGGATAAACAATCAACTTATTATATTGCTTGTCCCACCAAGCATTGGCCCATCAAAATTCTGAAGGTTGTCAGAAAAAAAAAAACTTTTGCATAATGTAAAAGTTATCACTGGTAACATTTATGTTTGTAGGGTGGTTTGAAGAGTTTATATTACTACTTGTGTATGTTAACATTGGGAAATGATGTGTGCGTAGACAGTGTACTACAAATAAAGACACATCCATACAAAAGAAACAGGGTAGCAATGGTAGAGGACTGAGAAGGTGAAGTTAATAAATGACCACCAGTGTCTACTAAAAAGAGAAGCTATTAGGCTTGACCAAATGTAGGTCCAGGAACACAATGAAAATGACAGCAGATACTTGTAAGAGTTTAGTATGCAGAGTCTTATATGCATCATTAACATCATTCGATACAATGTTATCGGAATTGATCCCTTCAGCAACATGGACTTGAAGCAGGGTTCTATTAAGGCTATGTTCACATCTGTGCCAGGTGTCCACCCATTGTGAATCAGTCTAAAAAAAACAACAGATTCATCAAAAAAATGGACACAAATGGTTACACAACGCATACCACAGAATTTTTGCTCAGTGAATATTGGCTGTATGATAAAATTGAAATAAAAAAAAAAAACGCAACGTATGTAGTACTTTTAATAGATTATTAAAAACTAACCTGTAACATCTCTACATTTTTCAGTAAAAAACCACTGCTAATAATGTGGCAAAAATGACAAATAAAGAGTTCAACCTGCACTTAAAAAGGTGATTCTGATCTTCACATTTGATAATGGAGCCCAGAATTCTGATATACAAAAGTCTCAAAATAAGGTTAGTGACTTTTTGAGCTTATTTGAGCAAAAAATGTGTAACCATTTTAGTGGTTTGTACATCTGATCTACCAAACACAACTTTTTTAACATCTGCCGTAATAGTATGGCGGATGTCGGATATTTAAATATGGCGACAGCAGAGACCCGATGCTAATGCCTACGATCAGTGCCTGCTCTGATCGCAGACATTAAGGCCCCATTTTGCCAGTGGTGCACGGGTGCCACCATTTTGCCAGGGATTGACGGCACCTAGAGCGAGATCCGCGGCTGGCATTCCGTAACCATAACAGCCAGGCTTGTTTGCCATTCATTTGTATGGAAGGCTGCTTTATGCAGCCTGTCATACAAATACCAATATTTTGCGTTGCAGTGCATTAGCATTGTAATGCATTGCATTAGTGATCAGACCTCCTGGGGTTTAAGACCCATAGGGGGTCTAAAAAAATACAATAAAAAAAAAAAAAGTTAAACAAAAATATAAAAAAATATTAAAAATTCAACTCACCCCCCTTTCCCTAGAACACATATAAATACTTAAATACTGTGAAATACATACACATTAGATATCCCTGTGTCTTAAAACGCCCAGTCTACAAACCTATAAAAATATTTTTCCTGTAAAAATATTTGCAATCTCAGTCCAGTAAGGGGGTAGTTTACAAAGTGAAGTAACATCTATAAGACAAATGTTTCTGTCCCAAGATGTGCCAAATTTTTCAAACACCATGCAACATTTGACACATTTTGTGCAAATTATGGTAATCTGAACTCTACCAAAACCAGATTTTGCTACAGTCTTTTGAGCCAAAGTCAAGAGTGGCTTGAAAAGGAATGGGTAAAATAAGCTCTTATACTTCTACTTTCTACTAAATTTACTCCTGGTTCAAGCTAAAAAAAAAAAATGCTGCAAAATCTGCAGCAAAATAAAGCACCTTTTGCACAACGTGTGGCCCTACTTATAGATATGTATTGTCTTTTGAATGGAGCGATCTGTCTGGCGTTAGATGACTATCCTATATGTACGTGCCTCTATGTAGGAACCATCCTGTGCCATTAAAGTGTTTGTTGTGGTGATGGACTTGAATCCTGTCATATCTATTACAGCTGGCCATCTCTTAACATCTTCTAGGTCTTTAGGTAACGAAAAATGACAGGGAATCCTGAGACCATGTTTGCATTCTTCCTTATTAGGGAAGCTCCTGTTTAGCCATTTGCGGCCATTAAGTGTAAAGTATCCTATTTGAACCCTATAGCACCTGAGGGGAGTTTTGCTAAAAGTCATTGTAAGGGGAGATGCTGTGTTTGGGTTATGACCTGTCCTGCAATGTTATCTCAGAGTGATGTGTATGTAGTACCACTCACCTCAGAAAGGATGACTGTTTGTTTAACACCTAATGTGTTGGGAGTTTAATGGTTGAAATCCCTCACTCAATCCCCCCTTCACACCTTAATCTGAAAGATCTCTATGAAGCGGCTTCAAGCTTGTCAGTTTGGTTTTGTTATTAGAGATTGGTTTAATCACCCTGGTGATCCGGAACAGGCAATCCGGGCTCAATGTTCGCTAGCAGAAGATGTCAATTGTCAAGTGAATGGCAGCGATGTCTTTGCCCCCCTCCTTCTTAGATGTCATTTGTTTATGCGCTAGCTTTAAAGTTACTAATCCTAATGAAATGTTGATTCATTTGTAGGATATCTTAAAGGATTTCAATCTATGACATAAAAGAGCAAAGAAAAAAAAAAAATCATTGCATATATTGATGTCACATCATAGGATTCCAATCTCCAGGCTATCGCTGTTTGGATAGTGCGCACCTGTAGATTATATTTATTGTGATGGATTAGAATTAACCACAATCTTGTCAAACATACCTGTGAGGAACAAATCAATTAGTTGAGAATTTTCTATATTAAAGGGGTTATCCAGGATTAGGTAAACATGGCTGATTTATTTATTTATTTATTTATTTATTTTTTATATAAACAGTGCCATATATGTCCCTAGGTTATGTCTGGTAATGCAGCCCAGCTCCCTTAAAGTGATTGGGGTTAAAGTGTAATGTAGAGAGTTAAAGTGTAATACCAGACAGAACCTAAAGACAGCCGTGGTGTTGTTTGTGGAGGAAAGAATGCATGTTTTTCTAATCCTGGACCACAGAAAGTAAAAAAATATAGAAAAAGTATAACAAGTAACCAATCTGTATATATTTTACGCAATAAAATATATAAAATTAAGAATCATTGCAATTGTTCCTTTAGCATAATCACTGTATGCTACATATATTTATTACAACTTTACTGGATACTGAGCACAGGTCAGTGGTGAAGGAGTTGGGTGACCACACCACACCACCTTTCTCCTATGGAGACTGTTGTAGTCACCCTCTTGTCTGCAAAACTGTTAGTGGTGTAGCACTTTTAACATGCAGTATTTTTTGGGAAAGATTGCCATCAATGGCTGGATATGTGGAAGTGTGGGCTCTGTAAAAAAAAAAATAAAACATGGGACCCTTCGTGAATTTCTAGTAGATGTTGTCACACTACTAACCACAACTGCTAGAGTTTGTTTGTCCCCTACCCTCATTGGAGATGCCTTTGTTAATATTGGAGCGAGAGAGTGCCCTGTGTAGGTTCTCCCCAGCTTTTCCAAAATGAGATAACACCAAGCTGTTCAAGTAGAATTGCAGGGTTATTACATCCCTTATCCCTATTAGAGCATTATGCATCTGGCCTTCTTTGTACTTCAAACAAGTCTTTTATCAGTAGATTGCTATTTAATGTGTTAAGTTTGTAGTTCCTTGTGCTTGACTTTAATAGGGGATTTCCAAATTTCTTATACATTAAAAGGATTCTGCAGTTTATTGCTCTTTTTCATATTAAGGGAATTCTACAGAGAACTCTTAGTTGGGTTTGTCCAAAAATAATTTATTAATGTTACTCAATGTTTGTCCATTTTGTATATTGTTTAAAATGGGTAAATTGGTTGTTACCCAAAAAGATGAAGCCCCTTGTTGCAGAAACACAGCTTTTTTTTTCTTGCTGCAGAAATGCAGTGCTTTACAGTACCAGCAAAGTCAGCCTAGGTTCACACTAGTGTTGGTCTCCCTGTTGTTCCGGTCCATATGGGGACCCGAACGACGGAGAGCCTGTTCATTAAAAAAATCGGTTACCTGCGGACATCCACGAACCCCATAGATGGGGTCCAGCGGGTGTCCGTCAGGTTTCCACCGGTTTTATACTGAAACTGATGGAGAGAAAAGTCCACCATGCAGGGCTTTTCTGTCCGCTGATTTTAGGCCGGGGCCCCATATGGCCCCTCGCAGCCCCATATGGCCCCTCGCAGAGTTTTACAGTCCCTGCAAGGCAAATCCCATCCACACATTGTAGAAAAATATGCGTAGCGCAAATTCTGTGATTTCCAGAACTGTTGCAGTTTTGGAAATCGCAGCATGTCAATTTTACCTATGGAAACACTGGTGTTTTCCCTATAGGTATATTTGAAGCAGAAAGTCCGCAGTTTCTGTGAGAAGAGCTGTAGCTCCCACAGTGTTTTTTGCTGTGGCCCACTATGTGGGGCCTTAGCCTTAGGCGTAATCTGCAGAGTCTCCAAAGCAGACGTGAACCTAGCCTGAATGAGATTCTGGCTAATCCCATCTACACATCTACATTGCAGAAAAAAAAACCCCTGTGGAAATGCTGCGTTTTAAAAACTAAACCTATTAATTACACCTGCGGAAACGCTCTCGTTTTCCCTATACGTTTAATACAGGAAGAAAATCTGTAGAGAAAAACACAGCAAAAATACAATGAAAAACGTGCAGGATAAAATGTGTTGCGTTTCCACCGCCAATAACG
This sequence comes from Leptodactylus fallax, assembly GCA_947044405.1. Classification (NCBI taxonomy): domain Eukaryota; kingdom Metazoa; phylum Chordata; class Amphibia; order Anura; family Leptodactylidae; genus Leptodactylus; species Leptodactylus fallax. The sequence goes on from CAMRHE010000094.1 coordinate 2,642,258, forward strand.
CCTCCTTTCTGCCAACAAAAAAGTAATAACAAGCCCCATTTTACCACACACAATTCAAATGAACACCTTTGTACCACCTAATAGATTTTTGCACCCAGTCATCAGTTATTATAGCGCCTCCTTATAAATAATAGTCCCTGCTCATAAATAATATTACACCTTTATCAGTAATAGCTCCCTTATAAATGATAAATAGTTCCCTGTATCAGTAATATTCCCTCTTATCAGTAACAGTCACTCCATAAAGATAATACTGCTCCCTTATAAATAATAGCCCCCTCATAAATAATAGTTACCCTTATAAATAATAGTCCCCATTATCACTAATAGCCCCCTTTATAAATAAGGCCACTTAACAATTATACCCCCTTATAAATAGTTCCCCCCTTGTAAATAATAGCCCATCTTATAAATAATAGTCCCCATTATCACTAATAGCCCCCTTTATAAATAAGCCCACTTAATTATACCCCCCTTATAAAAAGTTCCCCTCTTATAAATAATAGCTCCCCCTTATAATGGATGCCTTATATATAATAGTTCCCCCCTTATAAATAATAGCCCGTCTTATAAATAATAGTTCCCCCTTATAATAGCCCCCTCATATTTAATTTTCCCAATTATACAGTACAGACCAAAAGTTTGGACACACCTTCTCATTCCAAGAGTTTTCTGTATTTTCATGACTATAAAAATTGTAGATTCACACTGAAGGCATCAAAACTATGAATTAACACATGTGGAATTACATACTTAACAAAAAAGTGTGAAACAACTGAAAATATGTCTTATATTCTAGGTTCTTCAAAGTAGCCACCTTTTGCTTTGATTACTGCTTTGCACACTCTTGGCATTCTCTTGATGAGCTTCAAGAGGTAGTCACCTGAAATGGTTTTCACTTCACAGGTGTGCCCTGTCTGGTTTAATAAGTGGGATTTCTTGCCTTATAAATGGGGTTGGGACCATCAGTTGTGTTGTTCAGAAGTCAGGTGGATACACAGCCGATAGTCCTACTGAATGGAGTGTTAGAATTTGTATTATGGCAAGAAAAAAGTAGCTAAGTAAAGAAAAACGAGTGGCCAGCATTACTTTAAGAAATGAAGGTCAGTCCGAAAAATTGGGAAAACTTTGAAAGTGTCCCCAAGTGCAGTGGCCAAAACCATCAAGCACTACAAAGAAACTGGCTCACATGAGGACCGCCCCAGGAAAGGAAGACCAAGAGTCACCTCTGCTGCGGAGGATAAGTTCATCCGAGTCACCAGCCTCAGAAATCGCAGGTCAACAGCAGCTCAGATTAGAGACCAGGTCAATGCCACACAGAGTTCTAGCAGCACACACATCTCTACAACAACTGTTAAGAGGAGACTGTGTGCAGCAGGCCTTCATGGTAAAATAGCTGCTAGGAAACCACTGCTAAGGACAGGCAACAAGCAGAAGAGACTTGTTTGGGCTAAAGAACACAAGGAATGGACATTAGACCTGTGGAAATCTGTGCTTTGGTCTGATGAGTCCAAATTTGAGATCTTTGGTTCCAACCACCATGTCTTTGTGCGACGCAGAAAAGGTGAACGAATGGACTCTACATGCCTGGTTCCCACCGTGAAGCATGGAGGAGGAGGTGTGATGGTGTGGGGGTGCTTTGCTGGTGACACTGTTGGGGATTTATTCAAAATTGAAGGAATACTGAACCAGCATGGTTACCACAGCATCTTGCAGCGGCATGCTATTCCATCCGGTTTGCGTTTAGTTGGACCATCATTTATTTTTCAACAGGACAATGACCCCAAACACACCTCCAGACTGTGTAAGGGCTATTTGACCAAGAAGGAGAGTGATGGGGTGCTACGCCAGATGACCTGGCCTCCACAGTCACCAGACCTGAACCCAATCGAGATGGTTTGTGGTGAGCTGGACTGCAGAGTGAAGGCAAAAGGGCCAACAAATGCTAAGCATCTCTGGGAACTCCTTCAAGACTGTTGGAAGACCATTTCAGGTGACTACCTCTTGAAGCTCATCAAGAGAATGCCAAGAGTGTGCAAAGCAGTAATCAAAGCAAAAGGTGGCTACTTTGAAGAACCTAAAATATAAGACATATTTTCAGTTGTTTCACACTTTTTTGTTAAGTATATAATTCCACATGTGTTAATTCATAGTTTTGATGCCTTCAGTGTGAATCTACAATTTTTATAGTCATGAAAATACAGAAAACTCTTGGAATGAGAAGGTGTGTCCAAACTTTTGGTCTGTACTGTATATAGTAACCCACCCTTATATATAATAGTTCTCCGTTATACAGTGTCGGACTGAAGGGCCTTAGGTCCACCAGAGGAACTTGTTCTGGGGCCCCACCCAACAGCTTCCTGCTAATAGCCTACACCACAGCTCCTTCACTGAAGTCTTATATATGTGCTGACTATCTGGTTACTGAGTATGTTCCCAGTATAGTCAGCTCCTATAGTACTGTGCAGACCCCAATAACTCCATGGCCGTATCATGCACAGTACTGTATGGGGAATGACATGACCATGGAGCACTGCATGTATGTGCAAGATTATAGTGAGGGAGCTGTGGTGCAGACATAGCACACAGGGCTGCCAGAAGGAATTTTGTGCACCCCCCCCCCCCCCACAGTATAATGCTTCACATGGTATATAATGTTCCACGGTATAAAATGCTCCCCTGAGCCCTCCACAGTTTCCCCACATGGTATATAATGCTCCACAGTGGACCCACACAGAATAAAATGCTCCCCTGAGTCCCCCAGTATAATGCTCCACAGTGGCCCTACACAGTATAATATGCTATCCAGAGGGACGCCCCCCAGTATAATGCTCCTACAGATTCCCTTAGTGCTAGTATTATATTATACTCTGGTGTTTCTTCAGACCCCAGAGTTTAATTATCGAAGGCCTGGGGGAGGTAAGGGAAAATAACAAACTGTTATACTTACCTTGCCTTACCTCTCCTGGGCCTCCTCATGCTGCTCCGCTATCCCCGCCAGTGCCGGTATCCTCTTCTCTGCGGCTGATGTCACGCTGAAGCCTATGATTGGGTCTCAGCGGTTACGTGAGGCACACCCCACGTCCTGAACGCCAGAAGATGACATCGGAGGCAAGGACAGGTGAGTAAAGATGTTTTTTATTTTTACTCACCTTGAAAAGGGGCCCTGCGGCACATGACGCTGGGTCCCTTTCTGTTATTGATATGACTGGTCCTCACTCTGAGATCCGGAGTCATCAGGCTCTGGATCCTGGGGGCCCCTTTGGGGTCAGGGCCCTGGGCAATTGCCCAGTTTGCCCCCCTTTAACGCCGGCCCTGGCTGTGTTTACAGAGCAGTCAAAAACGCTGCTTTTTCGCAAAATGGGGCCGTAAGTAGAAAAACTTTGTATGCCTCTGTATGAAATCGGAGACATGCATAGTAGAAGCCTTATGTATCTCTATGAAAGCTCTATTATGACTCCAAATAGGAATCTATAATATGGTCATGTGTGTTGTGAGAGTGTCATTAGAAAACTTTTCACAGGCGAACCCTTCCCCCATTGGTGCAAACCATAAGCATGATATTTCTGAGAATCAATCATCACGGTAAAATGGTCAAAAAACATTTTATATTTTCTGCTTTGTTTCCCTATATCAACAGCCAGAGGGCAAATGTGCAAAGCAGAGTGTAAGGCCCGGTTCACATCTGCGTTCGGGTTTCCGTTCTGGGAGTCCGCTTGGGGACCCCCCCGAACGGAAACCTATACGCATAAAAAAGCGGTTTACCTGGGAAACCCGCGGACCCCTATGCTTGCAGGACTTTCCTCTCTGCATGTTTCATGCGGAAACCACACGGACCCCATTATAGTCTAAAGGGTCCACGGGTTTCCCAGGTAAACCGCTTTTTACGCGTATAGGTTTCCGTTCGGGGGGGTGCCTAAGCGGACTCCCCGAACAGAAACCCGAACGCAGATGGGAACCGGGCCTAAGTAGCTGTATGTACAGTAAGTATCTGGAGTGTGCAATAGCTTAAGGGATGTGGTCTAAGGTCTGTATGTAGGGGATCTGGTCTTGACTATGAATTTATTTAGGAGGTCTGGGTCTCTTTTCAATAGGTCTAGTCTGGGGTCAATATTTATTTAAGGTTTGATATTTAGGGGGTCTGATCTGGGGCATGTATTTATATAAGGAGTCTGGAATCTATTGTGGGGTCTTTATTTGTTTAGGAGAAATCCCTACAGTCTGACACTGTCAGTAATGATGAACACTGTCTGCATGAAGGGACACAACTCTTTAACAAGGGGCATGGTAACACCCAGTTCCCAAAGCTAGCATCGGAAGGTAGTGTTGATTATAGCCCATTGTGGCAGTGTAGTTGTGGGGGAAGGGTGGAGCCCTGGTTTGGTGAGCCCAAGGTCTACTTAATCCGCCAGTAGTGAATATGGAGACTGTCCTGAGTTGCAGTTGAGATGTAGCCTTGTACTGTAACAAATGTGAATAACTTCAGGCAGCTGATGAGGAAGATATGTCAGAAAACTGATGAGAACGATTGATTCATCCATTGTCATTACAGGTATTTACTGGAAGAACAGGTAACAGCAGTGTAGGTGGAAACATTCATCGCTTTCCATGCTTGTCTCCTTTTAAATCCTTGCTTCCCTGCTGGGCTTGCCTTAGGGAAATTGTCATAAAAGAGTAAAACCCTTTGTGAGCTAATAAACGAATGGGCCGCAAGCCCTCTACCCTCAGAACATTCAAGGCAAAGTAGTATTGCTGTCAATCCCTTGCTGCTGCCAGAATGAAGTAATACCCTATGTCTCTGCATTAAGAAAAAGAATAATTTAGATAATTAAGACTCAGATGAAAGAGTATCACATGAGGTCTAAGGAGGTTAAGCATTACGCTGCCAGGAATTTCACACTGTCATGTTGTTAGATTTTGCTCTGGTTTCAGTTTTTACTCGCTTCAGATTTAAGAAACCTGATAATTACATTTTTACATTAGACTCAGATCTGTCAGACCCTTAAAGGGGAAGTTTTGCATAAGAAGAGTTAACCATATGGTGGTTTTTTTTTCTTTGCTGGTCCAATGCTGTCTGACTGCCCAGTACTCCAAAGGTGGTCTGTGACAGCACACACAATCCAACATGCAACATTTCACCAATGTAGCCTTTCTCAAGTGTGTTAGCCAAAATGTCAAATGTTGCACCAAAGGAATAACTGCTCTAAATATACACTTCAGTGCTGTCACTGAACACCTTTGAACATTTGGATTATAGTGTGGGCGTGATGGACCAACCCCACAAGTCAGCATGTACCAGGAATTCATACATTAAGGTATTGTTCCTTTACCAACATTTTTAAGATAGTCCTCTGATCAATATATATGAAATATCCTCTTTAAGGGGATTGTTTATTTTGCAAAAGTCCTTTCGAAGATATATTTAACTGAAAACTGGACCAATGCCATGCCCCACCCTCTCCCTCTATTCAATAGTACCCAGAATGGTGCGTGGTACTGGAGGACAGGCAGTTATCTACTGGAAACAATAGACGTCAATTATTTTTAACAAGATCTGTATTCCACTGTTTTGCCTGTGGCTACACAGCAGGGTAAGTGATCATTTCTATTGTGTTCCCCTGGTATCATGGGGTCTTCTTAAAAGGAAATCACCTGTACCCAGTTACTAGTAGGGGACCTTGTGGCACCAGAAACCTTATAACCAATATTAATGATCTTTGCTCCATAATGTAAGTTGCTCCTGTGTACCAACTTTGTTTTCCCAGCCGCAGCATTTACATCAGTACTTCACCAATGGTTATATAACAGCTACAGAAGCTTGCTCTATATTATTAATGATAGTCTTTACTTATATAGTGCCAGCATATTCTCTACAGACAGAATCAGACATAACTGAGAAACAAACAACTCAGTGGACCCTGCTTGTGAGAGTTTACAATCTATGAGAAAAAAGGGTGAAAACAATTATGCATGTAACTGTATAGTAATACTGCATGGCAGGCTTTTACTACCCAAATATTTATCATTGTGCCTGCCAACAATTGGTTTGTATAAGAAGCCACATTAATATGATGTGTACTCCATTCAGAAGATTGGAATTTGTGTGCTCACTTCCTTTTCTGCACAAGACCTTATATTACAGTGAGAGTGAACACTGTAATCTGTTACTCCTGCATGCCAATTGCAATATGGAGGTAACAACCACACCACTTTTATGCATACATTCAGGAGTCATGTTGGAACAACACACTGGTTTACGAACCATCCAGGCATTTTAATTGCAAAAAAGGAGGTAAAGGAAGTGAAATACATCCTCCATGCTCTGCTGTTTTTTTTTTCTTTTAGCCAGTTGTAGCTCATTTCTGTTTTATATGTAGCGACAAGAAACCTATTATCCAGAAATTGTCCACACCAGGATTTTCCTACTACTCAACCGTACAAGTTTGAGTCAGCTTACTCCAATGATCTAGCAAATGATGGACCATGGATATTTGCCCAGGGATGGGTTATGATGCCTTATTTAACTGCAGGGAGTATTGCAGAAAAATGAATCTAGGAGCCATGATCAGCTAATTCCATACATTAGGACTGAGCTGCAACAGCATATAGCATCTGTCTGCTTCTGGCTCCATACACTGTTATGAGCTGATCAGTGGGGGTGTCAGGTGTTGGACCCTCACCAATCTGGTATTGATGACCTAACCTAATTCTAGGCTATCAATATCAACTCTTGAAGAACCACTTTAAAATCAATGCCCAAATCTTTACTAACAGGGGACATAAGGTAATGGTAAACAATACTGGGTCCACTGTACAGTGATGGTAGATTTATTTATATGCTTTATTTATATAGCGCCATCATATTCGGCAGGGCTTTACAGACATGAGAGCAGTTATAGCCTGAACTAACAGAAGGAATTTAACTATTGATCCCTGTCTCCACTACAGTATGTATGCCCCTAATTTCAATTACATATACAGTGGGATTCACAATATGGATGTATGAAGTGTATTGGATCTCTAGGGAGTAGATTATATGGCTGGAACTGATTGTATAGGTTGCCAGTCCCCTAAACCAAAGCCATACTTGGTGCTGCCCCTATGCCGAACATGCGTTAATGGGGCATTTCTGAATTGAATCGACTGAGTCAGTCCACCCTGTAAAAATGGCTACATGTTCTAGTAAAGGTACTGAATCAATAAAAAAAGTTCCAGCATCCAACGACAGTATAATCAAAAAATAAAATTTAACTTTTAATCTACATAGCTTAAAAAAAAAAAAAAATAACAAACAGTTACAAAAATTTGCGATCCATAGAACAGTTTACGCGTTTCAGGGCATATACCCCCTTAGTCATAGCTCATCCAGTGAGCGTTCCTTTGCATCCTAACACGTGAGTTAATCCATATGTGGATATGGTGAGCTGGAAGATATAACACTCTTTTTTTATGTGACATGTTCTAGTATCTTTTACAATTTTTCTATTTTTTTTTAATCTGAATGATTGCCACATTATCAGATATTCATGCAATTTACTACTTCTCTGTGCTCAGTCTTAAAGAGGACCTATCACCAAGTGCAAAATACTAAATGCCATAAATCATTTCATTCTCGCTATGCCCCTGAGCAATTTGGCGTTTTCATTTTAAAATTTGTCCGCTCGCAGAAAAGATATGGCTCCTGGAAAGTTATATGGAAATTAGCTCTTATTCACCAAGTGGACGGCAGCCTTTTGATTTAGAAAGTAAAGGGTTACTGCCCACTTGGCAAATAGGAGCTTATTTACATATAATCTTCCAGGAGCCATATCTTTTCAGCAAGTTACCGAATTTTAATAAATAAATATGCCCAATTGTTCAGTGGCACAGCAAGAATGAAATGATTTATGGCATTTAGTATTTTGTACTCAGTGACAGGTCCTCTTTAATGTTCTGGCAATGGGTAATTTCAGATTTGAAAATGTTTTTAGGGAAGGTACAAATAAATAGCAAGTAATAATAAGTTATCAGCATAAATACGTCAATACATTAGTGCAGTATAATTAGTGTTCAGCAGGTACAGAGAAAATTATTGTTATCATAAAGGATTATCAATTTACAATTAAAATTATACCGGTTAGGTATACCTGTACGTATGGGTGTGGTGTATGTTGAATATGCTGCAAGTTAGCAAATCATGTAATGGAATATAAGCAATGTACAATAAGTATCAGCAATTTTATTTTTTTATTATTTTGTATTTTTTTTTTTATATTTTTACCATCTAAACTGATCAAATACAAAAAACATAAAAGTCATAATCTTGGTCATAGGGCTTATTCACATGTCCACTTTCCATGGTGATTACTCGGACAGCACACAATCCTGCTTTATTTTCGGGTTGTGTGCTGTCCATGGATGATCCATTTTAAACGTGTGAAAAGCAGAACAGACAGCACACGGATGGCATTGTGTGCTGCCTGTGATTTGGTTGGACCCATACACTAGAATGGCGCTCTGTGGGCTGCAAAAAAGACTTTTAGAGCACATCTTGGTTTTTTGTTTTTTTTGGAAAAAGAATGGATATCTGCATGCACTCATTAAAACCCATGGATGCGAATGCAATCTGCCATTTATACGGACACGTGGATAAGCTCTCAGTCTTTATCTATTTAAACATATTTAACAAGGAATTTTGCAGTTTAATGTATCGATTAGGAATAATGAATTTTCAGACATCAAGCACAAATCTAAACCATTGCTAAGGGGCTAAATTCATTGACAATTTCCTTCAATTGAAAGGCAATTGTCCTTTAAACTACCTGTTATAGGATTAGCCCAGCAGGATCATTTTCACTGCATTCAATATGAGTGACTAGGAGTGACATACTCTTGCTGAATAATGGGGCAAAGAGCAAATCCTTCTTTAAACCATTTGCTTTTTCTGGCGCTGTTGACCATGTCACCTCTTTTCAAGTGATCCAGGTGAATAGCTCCTCTTGCTGTGACCCTTAGTGCTTTCCTCCTCCCTACAATCTGCTTGTGTTTCTGATTCATTACTGTCTTTCCTCCTCCATTGTCTGTTTATTTCCCGGGTGTGTAAGAGAACAGATTCAGTGGATGACCCTGATTCTTTCTTGTGATGGGATCATCTCATGAGTTATGTTAGCCAGCTAATCCAGTAACATGTCCACCAGCTCCAAAGCGATTTCCTGAACTCCTAGGTGCTCCCTGAGGCAAGGATTTCCTCTTTTTTTTTTTATCCAAGAGTTTCTTTTACAAAGAAAAAAAGCTAAAACATGTTATAAAAAATATACTTGTAGTTACTATGTTTAATTTCTGAATTTACCCAAAGGGTGTTTCTCCCAGGCAGACCATATTACTTCCCATCATTTAGAAGAATTTAAAGAATCTAAACACATCTAAAAAACAAAAATTTTATTACTAAATTGTATTAAGAAATAAAGTTATATATGTAAAAAGGTAAGTGCCTCCTTAAATTGTCATTAACAAAAACTGCAACCAAACAAATGTGTGTGTGTGTGTGTGTGTGTGTGTGTGTGTGTGTGTATATATATATATATATATATATATATATTTGGACGTATGTAATATGTATGTATTTACTAAAAAAATATTTTAAAAGTTATTATAAAAAGTATTATACAATTATAACAAAAATGTGATACATTTGTTATGCATTAAAATTGTGTCAACCAACAAAAGCTATAGTCAGGTTGAAAAGTAATAGTAGTTCTAGAAAAAACATTTAATGGATGTTATGTTTTACCATGTGATGAATGCTGGAAATAACTATATACTATGTTAAGCCCAATATAGAAATATATTTTAATAGACATCACATATTTATTTCCTTACTAGGGGTACAGATTGTATTAAAGGTTTCTGAAAGCCAAAGAGCACCACCTAGTGGTTAAATCCTAAACTTCAGGAGCAAAACAAATTAAACATTATACAAGCTATTAATGGATACCAGTTAAAAATCGTAAAAAAAAAGTAGAAAAGAAGAAAAGTAAAATGATAAGTAATATATGAACACATTAGCAGCATCTATTGTGAACTGTAAAATTATTGTAATTGCAACTTGCACAAAATAGACATACAGCTACAAACCCACTCACGGGCAAATCTGTCTTTTATTATGGACATAATTCCCCTATTTTTATGGACAACCTGTGAATTTAGAGACTGTTGAAAACCCCGAAGCTAGAAGTAGTAGGGATGAGCAGTCCAGCTATTAAACTGGATTCAACCTAAACTTTTCAAAAAGTTCAGATTGGAAGAAATCCAAACTTTTTGTGGTTTTGGTTCACTAGCTAAAATTGCAGCAATATAACCTTGGGGATCAGATGGGCTTCCTCCTAATGCCTTGTAAGCAGTCCTCATGACAGGGACAGCCAATTATGAGTGACTATAGGTCTGAGGTCACTTATGACTCACCATAGCCTCATAAGCATTATAAAAAGCCTACACTGATACACAGATAATACAGTATGGGGAAGAATAGTATCTGTGTTAGGAAGCACAGGAGAAGAAGACTTAGATGCAAGATGTAATTGAAGTCATTAAGAATAAGCAGGAAAGAAAATAAAAAACAAAAATACACACATATATATATATATTTGTATATGCAGCAAACCCTTGGGGAAGACTGGGACTAGTAGTACTTGCAAAGGTCATGGTGGCTGTGAACTCAACCAACTACTCCAGTTCTCCTCCTGGTCTGTTGAAGTCCTGAGGGGGCCTGCAGGGTACGTAATTGTGGTGGTAGTGTTCCCCTCCTTGGACATGTCCTAGTTGTCAGCTTTCCTAAGCTTGATGAGGGTTGAAGTGCCCATGATGGTCATGTAGGAATAAGACTCAGGAGGCAAGAGTTGTGCAGAACAGGATAACTCACAGCTTTTACTTGAGGTAGAACAAGGTTAAACAGCATCCATTTTTTTTATGCACAATTCTTATGGCATTACCACTGGAAACTAGGGCTGACCTGGTAGATTATACACCTTTCTTACAGTCTCCCTTACTGGGGCAGTCTTCAGCTTAGTTAGTGTGCAGTACTCTCTCACAAAGTCTCTGCAGGCTGCCACTGTGGGGTGTAGATCGCAGCGTTGCTATGTTTTTAGGTGAAGGCAGCATCATAACTCTGAAGCCCATATAACACTTATCTTCACATTCTCATCTGTACAATCCTCTCTTGACTATAAGTTGATCAAGGATTACTCCCATCTCCTGACTAGCTTGAGCTCTAGCTTAGTTTCTTCTCTTACTGCAGAGAATAGGGGTGACTCTGTCTCCTACCCTTCGCAGAACTCTCTCTGTGTATGGGTTATACAATGTGTCATCTCCCATCCTGCAGTGGTTCAGTCCATCAGGTATACAGTGGGAAAAAAAAGTATTTAGTCAGCCACCAATTGTGCAAGTTCTCCCACTTAAAAAGATGAGAGGCCTGTAATTGACATCATAGGTAGACCTCAACTATGAGAGGCAAAATGAGAAAACAAATCCAGAAAATCACATTGTCTGATTTTTTTAAAGAATTTGTTTGCAAATTATGGTGGAAAATAAGTATTTGGTCAATAACAAAAGTTCATCTCAATTGTAAGGGAATTGCCAGTTGAGCAATTCCTCAGTGCTGCTGCAGAACCCTCGGGGGAGGGGCACAACAAGACAGTGAGCCCTAAAGCTGAACTGTCCCTGGCTAACTTGCCTATCTGTCCTAGGCGACAGCAGCAACTGGTCGACAGGCCCTACCTAATATAGGTGACAACACAGAACGCAGACAGGACAAACAACAAACAAAGGAAGGTCAGCTATCCCAGGGGTCGGTAACAGTCGAGCAATGCAGTACAAAATCACAATCCAAGGGAATGCTCAAAAGACAAAGCCAGAGGTCAGGAATAGGAATACAGGAAATAGCAGAAAAGGAGCTAGCAGGGACAAGTCACAAGACAGAATCAATAGCCAGCCACCATGTGAGGGCTGACAACCTGTTTATAGAAAGTCAGGACCTGCCCCAGACTGGATTGGTAGACAGGCTGTCAATCAAACAGGCAAAGCTGAGATTAACTATTAGTGGAGCAGAGGAAAACCAAGGTGAAGGAGACAGGTGTGGCAGAAAATCAATTACATAGTCTAGGACAGTGTTCAGACTGAGCAACAAGAACCTTAAACAAGGAATCAAACTGAGCACGCCTCCTACACCGCCGCGTGCAGGCGGAGGGTGGTACAGAAACCCGAACAGGCACAGACGTTACAGTACACCCTACCTTTATGGGGGGCCACCGGACCCTCATCAGATAAACCAGTTTTAGAAGGACCCAGTATTTTCTCTGCCTTAAATTCCAGATCTCCCTGAACAACAAGAGGTGCTGGTGGACCAGGCAAACATTTTTTATTCGCCTGGCGTTTCCAACCCTTAGTAGCCGAGACAGTCTCCTCAACGACACAATCTCTAAGGTGTGCAAAGCAATATGGTGGGATGAGCACTGATCTCCCCATTTTACTAACTCCCTTTCACCCCAATCAAAAATAGGGTTATGGAGGTTCAACCAGGGAAGTCCCAAAACAATATCAGAAGACAGATGCTCCATAACAAAGAAGCTTATGACCTCAGAATGTGCAGAACCCACTCGCAACGTGATTAAGAAGTTCTTGCATTGGACCTTACCCCTGGCCAGTGGGGCAAAATACGCTCCAGTAACCGCCAGAGGAGTATCAAGCGGCAAAAGCTTAATGCCTAAAGCTGAGACAAACGAAAGTGTGACAAGGTTTTCTGCAGACCCAGAGTCAACTAGGGCCTGGCCAGAAACAGATCTGTCCCCAGAGGACAGAGACACAGATAACAACATCTTATTGTTATTTCCGGCAAATACCTAGTTGCCTGAGTGGTTCTTCCGACTACCACTCAGGCGCTGAAGCTTTTCCTCTGGTGTGCGGGGTCTGATGGAGCAGTCTCGAATTATATGACCTGAAGTACCACAGTACAGGCAGAGGTTATTCCGGAGATGATGCTCTTGTTGAGTCTTGGCGTCCATAGCTCTCAGTTGCATGGGTTCCTCACCAGGAGTGATGGGAGAAAAAGTGGGTTGAAGAGACAGCCAATGTTGTCTTAAGCTCATTTGTCTGTATAAACTGTTAATGTTGAATGTATTTCTGTGATTCTGTTCCTTTAAGACAGCAGCCATTGTAATTGTGACATGATGCTGGAGGACCCCCCCATGCGCCGCCGTCGCAGACAGAGGGAGCAGAGAAGCAGGAGGACGAGAGAGAGAGCAGCAGCCACTAGCAAGTGTTGTAGAACGGGTGGGATTTTCTGACAGCTAAGCTGTATCTGGCCAGAGACAAACAGAGGAAAGAGCAACAGGACAGTGAGCCACGGAAAGGAACTGGCCAGTGGCGATCAGGAGACTGACAGTGACTGTGATATGGATACCACAGATAGAGACCGCAGGCTGTGAGACGGACGGCACCGCTAAACCCGGCACATCCCAGCCAGGATGGTCGGCAGGACTGTCAGTGGCTGAGTGGAATCTGCTGTTGGATTACAGCATTCAGTTGGTTTCCCTGCTGTTAAAGAGGACTCATTTCCCCAAGATCCGATAACCGGAGGAGAGGCGCCACTAAAGAAAGGACCGACGGGCCCCCCGGCTCTACGGACGAAGCGGCCACCGGACCACTGGGGAAAAGGGGGCACCCAAATGTGAAGCAGGGCAGTTAGGGTAGTTGAGATATTGTTCATTCAGTGTCCATACGCAGAAGTGGACAGAGTAAAAGTAGAAACCATGCAGAATTGCCGAAATTGTCATGCTATATTGTATATTTGCTGTCTTAGCCCGTCATTACCAACAGCCTTTATTAACTATAGTAAAAATACGAACACCGCGGGCGCATTCGGTGCGGAGCCAAACCACCGCCGCTCTCGGTCACAAAGGCGAGCGGCAGGACGCACCAGAAGGACGGGCGGGGGGAATGGGCGGAGGAGAAGAGCAGGGGCAAAGGCAGTAGCAAAGAGGCAAAGCAGGAGAGTGGGGGAACAGATACGAAGAACAGGAAGACCAGACGCAGAAGTACAGTAGAGCAGCAATAGACAACAAGGGGGCAGACCCGGGAACGAGGCCAGAACAAAGGCAGACAGAGCAGTAGCCAGATTCAGAAACCAAGGGAAATGCATTGCTGGGGCCGCAGGCCGGTTCTCAGAGGGACAACGGGAAGAAAGCCTTCCCCAAAGCAAATGCCCACAAGAACTGCCGAGATATCAAAGGAAGGAAGAGGGGGCGCCAGCCCGTAACCGATCGGACCTCCGGACCAGTTTGTCCGGGGATACGGACGGCAGAACGGACTATGCAGGTTAACGACGGGACGAGCAAACCAGATAACAGGGAGGCCACCCCGGAAAGAGGCGGGCGCGACCGCAGTGGGACTTTGTCACAGGGGGCAGTTCGGCCAGAGACAGTAGAAAAGGGACGGAAAGAAATCCACAGAAGGAAACGCAAGAACAAAGGAACACGCACACGGGATGAGCAGCAGAAAAGAGACTTCCGAAGCGGAGTGAAAGGGGCCACCACACCCAGCAAGCAGAATCACCCACACCCCACTGGGGGGGGGGGACCACCGAAGGGGCCAAATCATAGGCAGTGCCAGGAGAAAGGAGGGGCACCGAAGGGGCCCAACGATGGCAGCGACGGGGACGCTGCTGGGAGGGGACGGATGGGCCACGTGCGCAGATGTCCAGAGCAGCGACAAACAGGGCCGGAAACGAAGTCCCCGGCGAAGGGCGGGTAGGGGGACGACAGGGCATGTGGGGAGAAGCCGATGATGACCGAGCGCAAGTCCGTCATACAGGTGGAATGGAGGGTATTCCGGTTACCGGGATGATTGACACGGGTTCCCAAGAACGACCGAGTAGAGACTGATGACGGACCCGGCAACAGGAAAAGATCCCCACAGCGAGTGGCGCAGCAACCAGACCAGTTCCGGCGGGGAGTGGCTGGATGAATGTCCGGGATGTGGCAAGATCTAGGTAGGAAAGGCATTGTGGTGGACAGGAGTCACAGAAGTAAAGGTCCCTGTCATTTTGGGGTGAATGTGTTAAAAGAATTAGATCAGATCCTCTTTGAAAAGAAAGGTCACGGTATGGAAAGAAACCACCACCCATCGGCCACCAAACAGCTTTCCAGCGGCGATCCGGACATGTGGCACAGAAAAGTCAGATGCACAGCGTCCCGGCCGAATTTCAGTTCCTTGCATACAAAAGACACGCCACCCAGTCGGGAGACAAAGTGCCAGCCCGTAGGCACCGGGAAACTAGAGGGCATAGCTGTGTTGGAGAACCACGCAGGCAGCCGAAGGAGGTGTGATCCGCTAGTGGCCCGTCCTTGGCAATAGTTCGCAATGGAAGAGTACCACCGATGTGTAAACACCAGGACCAGAGTGTGGACCGACCCCAGGGAGGCGCTGGCTAACATCTATGTGACTCCGGAGGAAGTAAGGAAAGTAACCCAAGGCGAAGCCGACTGAAAGGGATGAGTGGACCGTAACTGTGTCCATGGGAGAAGATGAGGAACCCACCCTGAATGGAATGGCTGTGCAATCGAGAACAGATGAAGATGGATGTAAGTTCATGTTCTCTGGAATGGGTGCAGAAGGTAGATGAGCTGTTGTGGGAGAACCAAGCCACCTTTGCACGGTATGCTGAAGATTTTGGATGTACCACAGGGATCTACCATGAGATTCCCACAGGAGACACCCCTCCAATTAGAGAGCGCTACCGACAAATTCCTCCACAGTTGTATCAGGAAGTGAAAGAACTGTTAGCTAAGATGCTACAGGGTGGGATCATCCAAGAAAGCCAGAGTCCCTGGGCGGCTCCTGTGGTGTTAGTAAGAAAAAAAGATGGATCCATCCGATTTTGCGTAGACTATCGGAAGTTAAACGCTTGCACCGTACGAGATTCCTACCCCTTCCACGGATTGAGGAGTCCCTCTCAGCGCTAGGGAGAGCCCGGTACTTCTCCTCACTAGATCTGGCTAGTGGGTATTGGCAGGTGCCGATGGCCACAAAAGACAAGGAGAAGACGGCATTCATCTTGCCCATGGGACTATACGAATTTAACCGGATGCCCTTCGGGTTGACAAATGCACCCGGAACGTTTCAGCGGTTGATGGAGAAATGTCTCGGTGACTTCAACTTGAGTTCACTCTCATCTACTTGGATGACATTATAGTGTATTCTGCGACCTTTGAAGACCATCTCCACCAGTTGGGGCAAGTATTTCGAAGATTGCGGGAACATGGGCTCAAATTGAAACCCAGTAAATGTCGGTTGTTCCAATCTGAAATTGATTACTTGGGTCACCGCGTATCAGGAGAAGGGGTGAGACCATCAAGAGACAAGATAGCGGCTGTTCAAGATTGGCCGATACCGACTACCCTGCGAGAAGTGAGGGCGTTCCTTGGAGTAGCCGGTTACTATCGACGGTTTATTAAGGATTTCGCCAAGGTAGCAGCACCACTTAATGCTCTCCACGAGGCACATCCGGTGGTCCAAAGAACCGGTCCGTGAAGTGGGGACCTGAACAGGAACAAGCCTTCCAGGCATTGAAGGATGCACTGACAACAGCCCCAATCTTGGCATATGCTGATTACCACTTGCCGTTCCAGCTATATACAGATGCAAGCCTGTATGGTCTTGGAGCAGTGCTTTCCCAGCTTCAGGATGGCCAGGAGAGGGTCATAGCGTACGGCAGCCGGTCTTTGAGAGATTCTGAAAGAAACCCCGAGAATTATAGTTCATTTAAATTGGAGCTGTTGGCACTGGTATGGGCCATGACCGAGAAATTCTCTGAATATTTGACCGGTGCTGAAGTTTTAGTACTGACTGACAACAACCCACTAGCTCACCTGGAAAATGCCAAGCTCGGGGCATTAGAGCAGAGGTGGATAGCCCGAATGTCTACATTCAATTACCGCATTAAGTATCGGTCCAAGACAGAGAACCAGAACGCTGACGGACTTTCTAGGGTAACTGCCCAGACCCCCACAGAAGACGTGGATCATGAGTTGGAGCATGTGGAGGTGCCCGATTTCAGCAGATTTTCACAGGCCTTGACCGCCACTAATCAGTTTGAGATGGAGGGGACTGAAATGGCTCCTTTCTTTGGTCCCTCACGACAGGAATGGGCACAGATACAACAGACCCATGAGGGGCTGGCGCAGATGATCAAGTGTGTTGAGAAAGGCCAGAAGCCCTGTAGAGAGGAAAGAGAACGACTGACACGTGAGATATTATCTGTTTTGAGTCAGTGGGAAAAGTTGGAGATGAAAAATGGAGTGCTATGCCGAAAGGTCTATTACCTTCTGAGATCGACATTCGATACCAAATTGTGGTGCCTAGTGAACTGGCTCGCCGTTGGCAGTTGAGGCTCATAATAAGAATGGACATTTTGGTCATGAGAAGACCTTCGTTGGTTACAGCGACTGATTTACTGCCCTGGTCTTCGTCAAATGGTCGAAGAAGTATGCCGCAGCTGTCGAACTTGTGAGATCCATAAGGCAATAGAACAGAGAGCTCCCCACAAACCATCGTGACCCAGGAACCTTTAGAAATCGTCATGATAGACTATCTAATGGTGGGCCCACCAATAGCGGACACCAGTATTGCCTCGTAATGGTGGATCACTTCACCAAATTTGCGGTGGTAACCGCCACCAAGGACCAGACAGCTGAGTCAGCAGCTCGTGCTCTGTGCCAAGATCATTCGAGTATATGGGTGCCCCCAACGCATCCACTCCGACCAGGGCGCCTGCTTTGAGGGACACGTAATGAAAGAAGTTCAACGTATCTACGGGATAAAGAAGTCGCACACGACTCCATACCACCCTCAGGGATATGGGGCCTGTGAAAGATTCAACAGAACTCTGCTACAGATGCTGCGGACTCTGGAGGAAGACAAGAAGTTACAGTGGCCTCAGTTCTTGTCTGAAATGGTGTGGGCCTATAACAATCAGGTCCATTCTACAACGGGGTACTCTCCTTATACACCTCTTGGGCGGTCTGGGCGAAGATAGGAGAATTACAGTTGAATGATGTGGATGGGTTCCCTCCGAGGGATCAACCTCTGGGTGCGGGCGCATCGGCAGAGACTTGAGACGATCCACGATTGGTCGGCAGCGCCTGCAAGAACATCCCCACCTGATAAGACCCCAGTGCAAGAAGCACCATTGCAACCAGGCGACCTGGTGCTAGTTCGTGTCAAGAAACCCCAAGGGAAATTGGAAAGCAGATGGGAGGCTGCCGTATCGTGTTGTTGGCCGCAAGTATGCGAATGGGCCAGTGTACCAGGTCCAGAAAGAAGGAACTGATTGTGTTCGAGTACTTCACCGAAATATGTTGCGCCTGTGTCATTCTGAAGGGACAAATCACGATGGGCCTGCCAATGTGAATGAGCTCCCACAGTCAGAGAATGGAGGTGCGGAATGGGCCTCCGACGAGGAGGATGATTGTCCGACCCTGCTCCTGGGGATGTTCCACCTTACTACTGTATCCCGGCCTTCCCCCCTGGTGCGGAATCCGCTGGTCCTCTCAGCCCATAGCTGCAGCACCCCATAATATACCACCGGTCCTCAGACGGACCACTAGGCCAAATGCTGGTATTCCCCTGTTCGGTATGCGCAGGATGAGTTTGTTTGGCCTGCCATACATCGGTATACTACCACCCTGTGCATAAAAGTACAACCCTCTGGATATACAGTCATAGGCAGGGACTGCCAATCTTAAAGTGGGGGGAATATGTAAGAGACAGCCAATGTTGTCTTAAGCTTCATTTGTCTGTATAAACTGTTAATGTTGAATGTATTTCTGTGATTCTGTTCCTTTAAGACAGCAGCCATTGTAATTGTGACATGATGCTGGAGTGACCCCCCCCCTTTTATGTCAGCCTGCCTGTTCTGCAGACAGAGTGTGAGCAGAGAAGCAGGAAGTGACGAGAGAGAGAGCAGCAGCCATCTTAGCAAGTGTTGTATTGAACTGGTGTGGAGATTTTTCTGTACAGCTAAGCTGTATCTTGGTCCAGAGACAAACAGAGTGTAAAGAGACAACAGGACTAGTGAGTCCACGTGAAAGGAACTGTGCTCAGTGGCTGATCAGTGAGACTGACATTGTGACTGTGTATATGGATACCACAGATAGAGACTCGCAGTGCTGTTGATGTACTGGACGGCACCTGCTAAATCCCGGCACATCCCAGCTCAGTGTATGGATTCGGCAGGACTGTCAGTGTGCTGAGTGGAATCTGCTGTTGGATTACATTGCATTCAGTTGGTTTCCCTGTCTGTTAAAGAGGACTTCATTTCTCCCAAGATCCTGATAACCGTGAGGAGAGGACGCTCACTATAAAAGAAAGGACCGACTTTGGGCCCCACCGCGCGCTCTACGGACTGTAAGCGGTCCACCTGGACCACTGGGGAAAAGGGGTGCACCCAAATGTGAAGTCAGGGTCAGTTAGGGATAGTTTTGAGTATATTGTTCATTCAGTGTCCATACTGCAGAAGTGGACAGAGTAAAAGTAGAAACCATTGCAGAATTTGCCTTGAAATTGTTCATGCTATATTGTATATTTTGCTTGTCTTTAGCCCTTCATTTTACCTTTAACTACCTTTATTAACTTATAGTAAATATATATTTTTTTCTTGAACTACCGCGTGTGCGTTCATTTCTGGTTGCGGAGTCCAAACCACCTGCCTTGCTCTCGGTTCACAGGTTTATCAGGAGAGAGAGGAAGAGATAGAAAATTTGGAGGAAACAGACCCTACTCTCTCTTTAACATTTTCCCAGATTCTACAGTCAATACGAACGGCCAAAGTCATGGCCTGCTCAAGAGTAGGGGGATATGGGTGACCAACCTAGACCTCCTTAACACGGTCACACAGGCCTTGCTTAAAGTGAGCCTTTAGAGCCGACTCACACCAATCTGCAGTTACACTGCACTTACGGAATTCTGAGCAGCACTCCTCAGCAGAGCGTTTGCCCTGCCGCATGGTGAGGTGTTGCGATTCTGCAAGCCCAATGTGGTCTGGCTCAGCATAGATAGACCCCAGAGACAAAAAATTTTTTTCAAAATCTGTCCACTCCTCAGCCCCAGGAGGGAGTTTAAGGGCCCAAGCTTGTGGATCCCCCTGTAGGAGGGATATAACTACTCCCACCATTTGGGCCTGGGATGTATGAGGGTTAATCCGAAAGTACAGGCGACAAGACTCAAATTTTTCTCGATCCCCCGAGAAACGATCCGGGAGTAACATCTTCACCCTGGGAAGGGTAGAAACAGCAGGGGATGCTGCAGCAACATCAGTAAGGGTCTGAACCTGTTTAGCTAGCTTAGCTACCAGGCCTGCCAAACCCTCCATCTTGGCTGCAAGGCTCTGAATAGGATCCATGTTGATCTGTAGGGAAGCAATGGCAGAAGGTAATTTTGGGCTGGCTATCCTGTAAGGGAATTACCAGTTGAGCAATTCCCCAATGCTGCTGCAGAACCCTGGGGGGAGGGGCACAATAAGACAGTGAGCCCTAAGCTGAACCCCCTGTCCCTGGCTAACTTGCCTATCTGTCCTAGGCGACAGCAGCAACTGGTCGACAGGCCCTACCTAATATAGGTGACAACACAGAATGCAGACAGGACAAACAACAAACAAAGGGAGGTCAGCTAGCCAAGGGATCAGTAACAGTCGAGCAATGCAGTACAAAATCACAATCCAAGGGAATTCTCAAAAGACAAAGCCAGAGGTCAGGAATAGGAATACAGGAAATAGCAGAAAAGGAGCTAGCAGGGACAAGTCACAAGACAGAATCAATAGCCAGCCGCTATGTGAGGGCTGACAACCTGTTTATAGAAAGTCAGGACCTGCCCCAGAGTGGATTGGTAGACAGGCTGTCAATCAAACAGGCAAGGCTGAGATTAACTATTAGTGGAGCAGAGGAAAACCAAGGTGAAGGAGAAAAGTGTGGCAGAAAATCAATTACCTAGTCTAGGACAGTGTTCAGACTGAGCAACAAGAATCTTAAACAAGGAATCAAACTGAGCACGCCTCCTGCGCCACCACGTGCGGGCAGAGGGTGGAGCAGAGACCCGAAAAGGCAGAGACGTTACATCAATACTTTGTTATATATCATTTGTTGGCAATGACAGAGGTCAAATGTTTTCTGTAAGTCTTCACAAGGTTGGCGCACACTGTTGCTGGTATGTTGGCCCATTCCTCCATGCAGATCTCCTCTAGAGCAGTAATATTTTGGGGCTGTCACTAGGCAACATGGGCTTTCAACTCCCTCCAAAGGTTTTCTATGGGGTTGAGATCTGGAGACTGGCTAGGCCACTCCAGGACCTTGAAATGCTTCTTACGAAGCCACTCCTTCGTTGCTTGGGATCATTGTCATGCTGAAAGACCCAGCCACATTTCATCTTCAATGCCCTTGCTGATGGAAGGAGGTTTGCACTCAAAATCTCACGATACATGGCCCCATTCATTCTTTCATGTACACGGATCAGTCGTCCTGGTCCCTTTGCAGAGAAACAGCCCCAAAGCATGATGTTGCCAACCCCATGCTTCACAGTAGGTATGGTGTTCTTTGGGTGCAACTCAGCATTCACGCTCCTCCAAACACGACGAGTTGTGTTTCTACCAAACAGTTCTACTTTGATTTCATCTGACCATATGACATTCTCCCAATACTCTTCTGGAACATCCAAATGCTCTCTAGCAAACTTCAGACGGGCCCTGATATGTACTGGTTTAAGCAGGGGGACACATCTGGCACTGCAGGATCTGAGTCCCTGGTGGCGTAGTGTGTTACTGACGGTAGCCTTTGTTACGTTAGTCCCAGCTTTCTGCAGGTCATTCACTAGGTCCCCCCGTGTGGTTCTGGGATTTTTGCTCACCTTTCTTGTGATCATTTTGACCCCCACGGGGTGAGAACTTGCATGGACCCCCTGATCGAGGGAGATTATCAGTGGTCTTGTATGTCTTCCATTTTCTAATTTTTGCTCCCACAGTTTATTTCTTCACACCAAGCTACTTGCCTATTGCAGATTTAGTCTTCCCATCCTGGTGCAGGTCTACAGTTTTTTGTTTCTGGTGTCCTTCCACAACTCCTTGGTCTTCACCATAGTGGAGTTTGGAGTGTGACTGTTTGAGGTTGTGGACAGTTGTCTTTTATACTGATAATTTCAGACAGGTGCCATTACTACAGGTAATGAGTGGAGGACAGAGGAGCCTCTTAAAGAAGAAGTTACAGGTCTGTGGGAGCCAGAAATCTTGCTTGTTTGTAGGTGACCAAATACTTATTTTCCACCATAATTTGCAAATAAATTCTTAAAAAATCAGACAATGTGATTTTCTGGATTTGTTTTCTCATTTTGTCTCTCATAGTTGAGGTCTATCTATGATGTCAATTACAGGCCTCTCTCATCTTTTTAAGTGGTAGAACTTGCACAATTGGTGGCTGACTAAATACTTTTTTCCCCACTGTAGATTACACAATCATAACGGAGCAAACAGGTTACTTAAGCACAGATCAAACATAAACCCGTTTTTTATGTTCTCATTGGGACACTACATATAGAGAAAATGCTGTAAAGTAAGAATGCAAAATAGAAGTGTTAATTATCTTTGTCAATTAACAAAATTATGTGAATGAGCAAAAGAGAAATCTGAATCAAACCAAGATTTGGTGTGACCACCCTTGGTCTTCAAAACAGCATCATTTCTTCTATGTATACTTGCATACAGTTTTTGAAGGAACTTGGCAGGGCAGAGGTTCTTTCAAACATCTTGGAGAACTAACCACAGATCTTCTGTGGATGTAGGCTTGCTCTAATTCTTCTGTCTCTTCATGTAATCCCAGACAGACTCAATGATGTTGATTAAGATCAACAGGGGCATAACAATGGCCAAGTTCCTTCAAAAACTGTGTGCAAGTGTACCTAGAAGAATTGATGCTGTTTTTAAGGCAAAGGGCAGGTGCACCAAATATTGATTTTATTTAGATTTCTCTTTTGTTCATTCACTTTGCATTTTGTTGATTGACAAAAATAAACTAGTAACACTTCTATATTGAAAACTTTCTTACTTTGCAGCAACTTTTCCACACCTGCCTAAAACTTCTGCACTTCTTCATATATATATATACAGTAAAACTTGTTTGAGCAACCACCCAAGTTTGCACAGAAAAATGGTCTTTCTAAATGGGTGGTCCTCTCAAAGAATAAAGTATACAGAATACAGCTTAAAGTGTCTAAAGTAGTCAGCAAGCATGTACAGCCCCCCCCCCCCCCTAACCAAATAATGATGAAAGAGCCAGACAAATGTATTATGTATTTTAAGCTTCAGTGTATTGCATCAGTCTTGGTCTGTTGCATGACATTGAGCCCATAGAATTAGTTTTCAGTGATTCTGAGAACGAGAAATCTGGACTGCTATGGACTTGAATCATATCCTCTGTAGCAACAAATCCAGGTTTTGTTTGGGATTCAGTGATGGTCAGTATGGAGACCTTGTGGTGAGCATTTTCATCCTGCCTTTGCTGTGACACACTGCCCTAACTGTAGTGTGATGATCTGGGAAGCCATCATATACGACATTAAATCGTAGCCCATATAACACTTATCCTCACATTCTCATGTGCACACTCCTCTCTTGACCACAAGTCGACCAAGGATTACTCCCATCTCCTGACTAGCTTAGACTCTGGCTTAGTCTCTTCTCTTACTCCATGATTCCTCTCACTCCAGAGGATAGGAGCAACTCTGTCTCCTACCCTTCCCAAAAATCTCTGTGTATGGGACACTAACAGCTTAGTGAATGGACGTCCTGTGGCCACATGTGTTGTTGCTCATGGCTTTTAACTGGAATTTTTTAGCAGACACTTCAGTAGTCTACCTGATTTACCACTATTCGAGAATTTTTGGGACCAGCTAGATCGCCAACTAAAGCAACCTAAGAATGTGCAGGATCTACAGGTCCAGCTACAATATCTGTGTAAACTATACAGAACCTATATACCTCCATGTCTAACAGTATCTCATCTTGTATATGGGCTAGAGGCAGTTCAACAGGATAATAGTGCCATCTTTCAATTTCAGTTTCCCCAATAAACATCTCCTTTTGCCCTAATAATTGTAGTCCTTATATATATCATCATTACACTCACACATAGAAAGTTTTGTTCGATTCCAACAACGCCTTTATGGTGCTTTATATCTTTGTTAATGAGTGTATTTTTGTACATGTTTTCTCAAAATGAGAAAACATATCTAGAAAATCACATTGTCTTATTTTTAAGAATTTATTTGCAAATTATGGTGGAAAATAAGTATTTGGTCGCCTACAAACAAGCAAAATTTCTGACTCTCACAGACGTGTAACTTCTTATTTAAGAGGCTCCTCTGTCCTCCACTCATTACCTGTAGTAATGGCACCTGTTTGAAATTGCAGAAGGGGAAGAGCAGGTGGCCGTGAGCAGGAGCGGGCATCGGTAAGTAAATAGGGTCCATTACCTGCTGGGGTTACTCCTATTAAATAAAAAAACATCAGGGGCCCGCCAGGCTCCCTAATGTCCCGGGCCCTGTGGCAGCTGCTACCACTGCTACCCTGGTATTTACGCCACTGCCTAGCTCCTATTATATATATATATATATATATATATATATATATATAGTGCCTTGCAAAAGTATTCAGCCCCCTTGAACTTTTCAACCTTTTGCCACTTTTCAGGCTTCAAACATAAGGATATAAAATTTAAACTTTTGGTGAAGAGTCAACAACAAGTGGGACACAATCGTGAAGTGGAACGAAATTTATTGGACATTTTAAACTTTTGTAAAAAATAAAAAACTGAAAAGTGGGGCGTGCCAAATTATTCGGCCCCCTTAAGTTAATACTTTGTAGCGCCACCTTTTGCTGTGATTACAGCTGCAAGTCGCTTGGGGTATGTCTCTATCAGTTTTGCACATCGAGAGACTGAAATTCTTGCCCATTCTTCCTTGGAAAACAGCTGGAGCTCAGTGAGGTTGGATGGAGAGCGTTTGTGAACAGCAGTTTTCAGCTCTTTCCACAGATTCTCGATTGGATTCAGGTCAGGACTTTGACTTGGCCATTCTAACACCTGGAAACGTTTATTTGTGAACCATTCCATTGTAGATTTTGCTTTATGTTTGGGATCATTGTCTTGTTGGAAGCTAAATCTCCGTCCCAGTCTCAGGTCTTTTGCAGACTCCAACAGGTTTTCTTCCCGAATGGTCCTGTATTTGGCTCCATCCATCTTCCCATCAATTTTAACCATCTTCCCTGTCCCTGCTGAAGAAAAGCAGGCCCAAACCATGATTCTGCCACCACCATGTTTGACAGTGGGGATGATGTGTTCAGGGTGATGAGCTGTGTTGCTTTTACGCCAAACATATCGTTTTGCATTGTGGCCAAAAAGTTCGATTTTGGTTTCATCTGACCAGAGCACCTTCTTCCACATGTATGGATATCTTTGAGAAATGGCTTTCTTCTTGCCACTCTTCCATAAAGGCCAGATTTGTACAGTGTACGACTGATTGTTGTCCTATGGACAGACTCTCCCACCTCAGCTGTAGATCTCTGCAGTTCATCCAGAGTGATCATGGGCCTCTTGGCTGCATCTCTGATCAGTCTTCTCCTTGTTTGAGATGAAAGTTTAGAGCAGGGGTAGGCAACCTTTTTTGTTCGGCGTGCCGATTTTAATAAAAAAATCAAAGATGAGGTACTCGCAGAGCCGGTCAATAATTGTAAGTCTGACGACCCCTAAACTAAAGTCATATACCACAAACCATAACACAGAAGTGCTGCCACCAGATACTTTAGGATGCATGCGTTTACTGCTATTTCCTGGGACGCTCCTGTACTTTCTGATTAGAAGCAATGAAAGTCCATGTACAGCTGCCAATTAGTGTAAATGTGTCCAGGAGCCCCGTATGGCAGCATCCTTATGGTCAAAACACACTATGTATCTGGATGCAGCTATATTCTTAGGCCACTGGAACTTTTTCATTTGATGTAAAACTGGTGCATTTTTGCACAAAAAAAAAAACAAAGCTTGATTTTTCTGTGCAAAAACACATCCTTAATATAGAAAACACACCGTTATACAGAATAATGTCCCATAGTGGTCCCTTCACTGGTATTATGTCCCACAGCCATAGCAGTCCCTGCACACGGTATTATGTCCCATAGTGGCGCCTGCACACGGTATTATGTCCCATAGCGGCCCCTGCACACAGTATTTGTCCCATAGCGGCCCCTGCACACGGTATTATGTCCCATAGCGGTCCCTGCACACAGTATTTGTCCCATAGCGGCCCCTGCACACGGTATTTGTCCCATAGCGACCCCAGCACACAGCAATATGTCTCATAGTGACCCCTACACACGGTATATGTCCCATAGCGGCTCCTGCACACGGTATATGTCCCATAGCGGCCCCTACACACGGTATATGTCCCATAGCGGCCCCTGCACACGGTATATGTCCCATAGTGGCCCCAGCACACTGTGTTATCCTCCATAGTAGCCCCTGCACATGGTATAATATTCTAACTTTTATAATATTCCAATTTGTGCCACTCACTAGCTATTATTATACTGTGGGGTCTCTTCAGACCACAGAGTATAATAAGCGGAGGGCAAAGAGAGGTGATGAAACATAAAAAACAATGTTACTCACTATTCCACACTCCACAGCCGCTTTGTATCTTCGGACGCTTCTGCTTGTAGTCAGAATAGTAGTAGTAGTAATCGCTCATTGAGTCTCAGGGGTCACGTCGCGTCATTATGCGTAATGACGTCAGACGCAGACGTAACACCTGAGGCCCTGTCAGCTGACTTCAGGCAGAAGCGCCTGAAGAGTACACAGCGGCTGCGGAGTGTGGAATGGTGAGTAACGTTGTTTTTTTATGTTTGTCACCTCCCCGGGAGCTCCGCTTATTATACTCGGGGGTCTGAAGAAACCCCACAGTATAATAATAGCAGTTTCGTTTCGGACGTGTTTGATCCGATCGACACTGCTGGGTGAGGACTCCGCTGCCGTGCCAGGGAAATAAGCCTCGCGTGCCAAGAGTGGCACGCGTGCCATAGGTTGCCGACCCCTGGTTTAGAGGGACGGCCGGGTCTTGGTAGATTTGCAGTGTTCTGATTACACACAGCTGGATTATATTTATCATCATCAGTCATTTAGGACAACATTGGATCATTCAGAGATCCTCACTGAACTTCTGGAGTGAGTTTGCTGCACTGAAAGTAAAGGGGCCGAATAATATTGCACGTCCCACTTTTCAGTTTTTTATTTTTTACAAAAGTTTAAAATAACCAATAAATTTCGTTCCACTTCACAATTGTGTCCCACTTGTTGTTGATTCTTCACCAAAAAATGTAAAATCTTATATCTTTATGTTTGAAGCCTGAAATGTGGCAAAAGGCTGAAAAGTTCAAGGGGGCCGAATACTTTTGCAAAGCACTGTGTATATATATATATATATTTATATATAGTATATATGTATATATATATATATATATATATATATATATACACAGTCATATGAAAAGTTTGGGCACCCCTATTAATCTTAATCATTTTTAGTTCTAAATATTTGGGTGTTTGCAACAGCCATTTCAATTTGATATATCTAATAACTGATGGACACAGTAATATTTCAGGATTGAAATGAGATTTATTGTACTAACAGAAAATGTGCAATATGCATTAAACCAAAATTTGACCGGTGCAAAAGTATGGGCACCTCAACAGAAAAGTGACATTAATATTTAGTAGATCCTCCTTTTGCAAAAATAACAGCCTCTAGTCGCTTCCTGTAGCTTTTAATCAGTTCCTGGATCCTGGATGAAGGTATTTTTGACCATTCCTCTTTACAAAACAATTCCAGTTCAGTTAAGTTTGATGGTCGCCGAGCATGGACAGCCCGCTTCAAATTATCCCACAGATGTTCAATGATATTCAGGTCTGGGGACTGGGATGGCCATTCCAGAACATTGTAATTGTTCCTCTGCATGAATGCCTGAGTAGATTTGGAGCTGTGTTTTGGATCATTGTCTTGCTGAAATATCCATCCCCGGCGTAACTTCAAATTCGTCACTGATTCTTGTACATTATTCTCAAGAATCTGCTGATACTGAGTTGAATCCATGCGACCCTCAACTTTAACAAGATTCCCAGTGCCGGCATTGGCCACACAGCCCCAAAGCATGATGGAACCTCCACCAAATTTTACAGTGGGTAGCAAGTGTTTTTCTTGGAATGCTGTGTTTTTTGACGCCATGCATAACGCCTTTTTGTATGACCAAACAACTCAATCTTTGTTTCATCAGTCCACAGGACCTTCTTCCAAAATGAAGCTGGCTTGTCCAAATGTGCTTTTGCATACCTCAAGCGACTCTGTTTGTGGCGTGCTTTCAGAAATGGCTTCTTTCGCATCACTCTCCCATACAGCTTCTCCTTGTGCAAAGTGTGCTGTATTGTTGACCGATGCACAGTGACACCATCTGCAGCAAGATGATGCTGCAGCTCTTTGGAGGTGGTCTGTGGATTGTCCTTGACTGTTCTCACCATTCCTCTTCTCTGCCTTTCTGATATTTTTGTTGGCCTGCCACTTCTGGTCTTAACAAGAACTGTCCCTGTGGTCTTCCATTTCCTTACTATGTTCCTCACAGTGGAAACTGACAGGTTAAATCTCTGAGACAACTTTTTGTATCCTTCCCCTGAACAACTATGTTGAACAATCTTTGTTTTCAGATCATTTGAGAGTTGTTTTGAGGAGACCATGATGCCACTCTTCAGAGGAGATTCAAATAGGAGAACAACTCGCAATTGGCCACCTTAAATACCTTTTCTCATGATTGGATACACCTGGCTATGAAGTTCAAAGCTCAGTGAGGTTACAAAACCAATTTTGTGCTTCAGTAAGTCAGTAAAAAGTAGTTAGGAGTATTCAAATCAATAAAATGATAAGGGTACCCAAATTTTTGCACCGGTCAAATTTAGCTTTAATGCATATTGCACATTTTTTGTTAGTACAATAAACGCATTTCAATCCTGAAATATTACTGTGTCCATCAGTTATTAGATATATCAAATTGAAATGGCTGTTGCAAACACCCAAATATTTAGAACTAAAAATGATTAAGATTAATAGGGGTGCCCAAACTTTTTCATATGACTGTATGTTACCGTTAAAGTGCGAAAACAGTGAATGTGCACATTACCTAGGTAATCTGCAGATTAACTGATTTGCTCTGTTAAAGTGCGGAATCAGGAGTTTTCCGCACTTTAACTAGGTAATGTGCACATTCACGGCTTGCGGATAGTTAAAGTCTGTTTGTTTACCTCGTAGTCCTGCTGTCCCTACTCCGTCCACCCTCTTCTTCTCCCTCCTTTCGCCAGCAGCGTCTCCGGTCGTCGTTTTTTCTTCATGTGCCACAATCGCCGTTGGCTGCCCAGCGCGTAGCACAGCTAAGACGGTTTGCTTTCAAAACCCATTCAAGTTAAATGGGTTTTGAAAGCAAACCGTCTTCAACCTTTCCTTATCCTGTCCCCGATCCTTGTTGTTGTATTTTTTTTTTTTGTTTTTTTTTTTGCTGGCATTACGTTCGCTGTAATGCCAACGACGTTGACATGTCGTTATCTGCACATTAACGAGTGCCTAGTAGTTAATGTGCACATTAACCAGGTAATGTGCAGATTAGCTAGGTAATGTGAGAAATGAAAACAGTTTTCTGCACTTTAACGGATCGCCCTAGTTAATGTGCACATTACCTAGATAATCTGCAGATTAACTGAATTCTGCACTTTAACGGTAACATATATATATAGCACTGATAGCAGATCAGGAGGGTCAAAACCATGGACATAGCTATACGGGGTGCAGAGGTAGCAGTCACTAGCCTTGGGCCCTGAGGGGACCCTCTGCCACATAAAAAAAAACTTGGTAGGGGCCCTAATACAAATTTTGCACTGGGGCCCAGGAGCTTCAAGTTACACCTGTAGTCAAAACCAACTGACAGGTTTTGTATAAACGTTCATAACATTAACATGATGGAAGTGCAATACCTAAGGCTGCACCTAGATAGCGCTATAGTTCAATTGTTGCTCACTAAGACCACTTGCTAGTAGTATAATGTTGTACCGTGTTAGCCATAGAAAGTAGTGGAAGAGTGAAGAAATCAGACGATACCTTTTAGAGGCTGCGGTGACCAGATGGAAGGTAACGCTGCAGTTGGGATTGCGGGGTGCAAACAGCGCAGACTTGTCACGGTCTCTGGGCACGAGGGCGCAGGGCTGGTGCTGTCCCACGTTACCACCACTGGTACCGGTGATGAGGGGGCTGCACAAATGTTGGTGGTGATTGTTCCCCCGGGGCGCTTCCCCTATACTGTGCCGACTGGTGGTGTTTGGGGCGCCCTGATGTTGTCGGTGCAGAGTCAGACACAGAAACGGTTGTAAAGTTGAACTTTTACTTCCATGGGTGTGGAGGCACAAATGCTTAAACAGTTTCTTCAATACAAAACAACGGGGTACGCCTGGTGACACAGCAAAGTCCTGGGGTGTAGGGTAGACTTGATGAAAGGTGTTCCTAGCCCCTTATACTTCAGTGTTACAGCCCTAAGGTGCGTCTGGGCTCCTATTTGGCTCATAGGAGGATGCCCACCATGATACTAGTACATAATATTCCCCACTCACGTTATGTGGTCCTGATAGCTCAGAGTTTCGGGGTGCAATAGTCAGGGTGGCAGGATATTCCACAGGTCTGGCCTTGGCCCCTGGATCCTGTGATACTGGCTATGGAGCACGTGTTCCAGAATGTTCTCTCCACAGTCTCATGCTGACAAGATAATGATGCTTGACTTCCTTCAGGGCGATGGCTAGGCAGACAGGGGACAGGATCTTCTGAATAGCTGGAGTATGTCAGCTCTCCAACCTTCCTGGGCCTGTCTAGGACTTGAGATTCCTGCACTAAACTCACTGCTTTCTTCACAGGACATCACACTTATCTCCTCACCTCCTCCTCCTAACACTCCACACTTCTAACTCCTCACATGCAGGACCTTCCTGCAGGGGTGTTACCATGGGGACCCAGTGATCAGCTGACTCCTCCCCTTTTCCCAGGCGATGTCCTCCCATTGGAAATTTGGTTACTATTCAATCCTATGGGAGGTGTAATGCATGTGTGAGGCTCACTAGGTGGCGCTGTGTTGTGTGAGACTCAGGACCCCCTGCTATGTCACACAGGCTATGAAGCAACAGGAAATAATACAATGCACAGAGATCACCCTCAGCCCAGCCATAGCCAGCTCTGGGATGCCACAAGGCTAACTGAGTATATTTGATAGTAAGCTTTCTGAAGTACTAGCTCCCTTCATCAGACATGGTGTAATACTAGAAACTGAAACTTTACACTATTTATACATACACAAGACATGAATCTTGGAATAACAAAATGCAATATACGTAGAGAAGTTATTTACAATAGGTCAGGAAATAAACAGTCTAGAATTTGTGGTGTGTGACAGAGGGATCTGTTATCTATCTGTAATCAGGTGGTGATTTGTGACCCTTTCAGGTCATGCATAGTGTGAGGGCCCACTACCTGAGGGTAGCATTTTAACCACCATGGATGTGGAATCCCTGTATACCAACATTCCCCACAAGGATGGAGTTGTAGCATGTCGGGTACACCTGAAAAAACAAAACTTCCGGACAGAACCAGTAACGCAACTCATACAATTCATCCTTAGCCACAACTATTTTACTTTTGGAGAGGATCTATAGCTACAGCGAATGGGAACTTCAATGGGGACCAGATGTGCACCCCAGTATGCAAATCTCTTTATGGCAGAACTGGAAGGAGCATATTTATCAACATGCACCACCAAACCTATGATTTACCTTTGTTATATCGATGATATCCTGGTCATCTGGACTGCAGGTGAGGAGGCCCTACTTCAATTCCATAATGACTTCGATGACTTTCACCCAACAATCAATCTCTTTAGCTATTCAGAGAGTGAAATCCACTTTCTGGACACCACAATATACATTAAAGACCACCGGCTACTCACATCAGTATACCACAAACCCACAGACAGAACAACCTACCTGAGAAACCACAGCTTCCACCCCAAGCGCACAAGACAAACTATTATTTACAGCCAGGCAATATGATACAATCGTATTTGCTCCAACAAAGCAGACCTGGACAAGCACCTCCAGGATC
This sequence comes from Leptodactylus fallax, assembly GCA_947044405.1. NCBI lineage: Eukaryota > Metazoa > Chordata > Amphibia > Anura > Leptodactylidae > Leptodactylus > Leptodactylus fallax. The sequence continues at coordinate 2,674,547 of CAMRHE010000094.1, forward strand.
TGAGGACGAAATTTCTCCGATTGGGATACAAACCAAAAGTGACGGACAACCAATGAAACAAAGCAGCAGCCATTAACAGAGACAGTCTGCTCACATATAAAGAGACTCAGAAAGAAGCCCGAGTGCCCCTAGTTGTCACCTACAACCCACAGCTGGAGATCCTACGAAGGATTGCCAAAGAGCTCCAACCTGTGCTACATAAGGACAACAGACTCAAGGACATATTTCCAGTCCCTCCTCTCCTTTCCTTTCGACAACCACCAAACCTGAGGCGTATTATTGTCCGGAGTGCCCTGAAGGCCCCAACTGAAAATGGCACCTCACCTTGCCTGCAAAATAGGTTCATGACCTGCAAGCACATCCACACCGCTGATAGTGTACTTGTCCCACAGTCACAACAGGTGCACAGAATCAGGGGGACATTTTCCTGCAGGTCTTCCAATGTGGTGTATCTCATAATGTGTGTGTGCAATGTCCCACCAAAGGCCTCTATGTGGGGGAAACAGACCAGAGACTTAGTCAGTGGATGAACTCACACAGATTCAACATTAATAACAGCAGAACAGATCTCCCAGTGGCCGCACATTTCTCCAGAGAAGACCACTCTATTGAAGATTTGCGGGTTGTGGTTTTAATGGGACATTTTAAGACGCAGAATGAGAGGAAAGAATGGGAATACGAGTTAATGCAAAAATTTCAAACTCTGCAATTTGGACTTAATATTCATGCCAGCTTCATGTCACACTATGTATGACCTGTGATTTGGACTTAATATTCATGCCTGCTTCATGTCACACTATGTATGAACTGTGAGGGTCACAAATCACCACCTGATTACAGATAGATAATAGATCTCTCTGTCACGCACCACAAATTTTAGACTGTTTATTTCCTGACCTGTTGTAAATACATTCTCTACGTATATTGCATTTTGTTATTCCAAGATCCTTTTGAAGATCCGTGTCTTGTGTATGTATAAATAGTGTAAGGTTTCAGTTTCTAGTATTACACCATGTCTGATGAAGGGAGCTAGTACTTCCGAAAGCTTACTTATCAAATATACTCAGACTCTAAAAGGTATCGCCTGATTTCTTCACTCTTCCACTAAGACCAATTGCAGAAGCAGATTCACTTTATGTAAAGTACTATATGTATATGTAACATGAAATTTATCATTTTATTTGCAATATATGAACTAGTGATCATTGTCATTACTGGCTGTCTTTATTGAATGTTATAACATACTATTTAGGTCCTTGTCTGTATTATGGAAATATATTTGCTTTATGGATTAACTCTTATCTTTTTCTTTTATTAATGTTGCTAATGTTTAACATTCACAATGATCTTGATGTTGTAGTATATTTGTTTAGGAATTAGGTAGCAACTAGAATAGGTACAAAGTATGAAGGGAATAGGTTAATGATAGAAGAGCTTATGATAAGAAATTGATGGATCAAGTGTGGGAGAAGTGCAGAGAATAAGGAGGTTAGGAAGTGTTCAAGGGCCTAGAGTAAGTGTTTGGTTTCAGGAGTTTATCAAAGTGTCAATGGAGTACCTCTATAGGAGGCAGGCGATGCTATGGGGCCATGGATGAGGGAGAATCCAAGGCCAAATGGCTTTGCTCCTTTTCTGCCCCCCTGGTTACTTGCAATGACTCCTGCAGTGTAAGTCTCCCCTGTCTCACTGTCTCCATTCAGTGATTGTTAGTTGCTGAACAGAAAGAGGTAGAGACAGCTAGTATAGTTACAGTGGGGAAAAAAAGTATTTAGTCAGCCACCAATTGTGCAAGTTCTTCCACTTGGCGTTCTTTGGATGCAACTCAGCATTCACTCTCCTCCAAACACAACGAGTTGTGTTTCTACCAAACAGTGCTATTTTGGTTTCATCTGACCATATGACATTCTCCCAATACTCTTCTGGAACATCCAAATGCTCTCTAGCAAACTTCAGACGGGCCCGGATATGTACTGGCTTAAGCAGGGGGACACGTCTGGCACTGCAGGATCTGAGTCCTTGGCGGCGTAGTGTGTTTCTGACGGTAGCCTTTATTACATTAGTCCCAGATTTCTGCAGGTCATTCACTAGGTCCCCCCGTGTGTTTCTCGTGATCATTTTGACTCCATGGGGTGAGATCTTGCATGGAGCCCCTGATCCAGGGAGATTATTAGTGGTCTTGTATGTCTTCCATTTTCTAATTATTGCTCCCACAGTTGATTTCTTCACACCAAGCTGCTTGCCTATTGCAGATTCAGTCTTCCCAGCCTGGTGCAGGTCTACAATTTTGTTTCTGGTGTCCTTCCACAGCTCTTTGGAGTTTGGAGTGTGGCTGTTTGAGGTTGTGGACAGGTGTCTTTTATACTGATAACAATTTCAAACAGGTGCCATTACTACAGGTAATGAGTGGAGGACAGAGGAGCCTCTTAAAGACAAAGTTACAGGTCTGTGAGAGCCAGAAATCTTCATTGTTTGTAGGTGACCAAATACTTATTTTCCACCATAATTTGCCTCTCTCATCTTTTTAAGTGGGAGAACTTGCACAATTGCTGGCTATCTAAATACTTTTTTCCCCACTGTATAGCTGTAATCTAGGCCAGTCTTAGGGATGTACATCATCCCTGCATGAAGGTGGAACCTCTGGGCCAGCACCTCTCCATTTTGTCTGCTCCCGTCCATATACATAAGTGACAGTAGTGTTAGGTGGTGCAGATGCACTCCTTGAACAGTTTGACTATTGTCCTCTCAGTCTACACAAACAGTTGTAGAAATGGGTTGGGGGGGGGGGGGTCCAGCTGCCCTTAACACTGTTTGGTTTGGTGGTTGCATGGCCTCTGCACAGCGTGACACAGTTTGGCACATTGTAAGCAAATTGCTTAGTTGCATGCTATATATATTTGCATATGTCACAAGGTATGACTTGTACTATGTGTTGTATTGCTTTGGAGGTTTCTGGATGCCTGATTTTGCGATGGCTTTTGAATGGTGGAACTATGTTGTGTCTTCAAGTTGCACCAAGGGAGAAGCTGAGTGTTGTTCTCTTGCTGTGCAGCCTATTGATGTCAGGGGTTGGCCGTGCTACCCAGAAGGAGCACACTATCTGAAAGGGCAGAAGCACAGTGACTGTAACCAGAGACCCAGAGTACTGTCTGCTGGTTCCGCTAGCACAACCGTCTACTGTACAGCTTTGTCATCCTGTCTGCTGTTGTGAACACATTAAAGCAGTAAAGAGTCCTACAAAAAAGTCCTCAGTGTCTGAAGTGTGTGTTCATTCTTCTGTCAGTGGGAAGCTATGGTAGGTGACCTGTAAGGAGTGATGTGGCTGGGTGGCTGCTTCATAAGTGCTGACCGGATAAGTGGAAGTGAAGATTACAGCATCGGCTATAGCAAGGTGAGCGCCTTATTGCACACCATCCCCTGATGCTGGCCCCGGACCACTGAGTGCACCAGTAACAGAAGCAGGGGATACAAAAGAGACTGACGTACCCCAAGAGCCCGTAGCTGGTGACCCTGTGCTGCAAGGGAAGTTGGCAAATGTGTACTGGAGGTGTTTGTGCCTGTATGTGCCTATACAGTGCCTTGCGAAAGTATTCGGCCCCCTTGAACTTTTCAACCTTTTGCCACATTTCAGGCTTCAAACATAAAGATATAAAATTTTAATTTTTTGGTGAAGCATCAACAACAAGTGGGACACAATCTTGAAGTGGAACGAAATTTATTGGTTATTTTAAACTTTTGTAAAAAATAAAAAACTGAAAAGTGGGGCGTGCCAAATTATTCGGCCCCCTTAAGTTAATACTTTGTAGCTCCACCTTTTGCTGCGATTACAGCTGCAAGTCGCTTGGGGTATGTCTCTATCAGTTTTGCACATCGAGAGACTGAAATTCTTGCCCATTCTTCCTTGGAAAACAGCTGGAGCTCAGTGAGGTTGGATGGAGAGCGTTTGTGAACAGCAGTTTTCAGCTCTTTTCACAGATTCTCGATTGGATTCAGGTCTGGACTTTGACTTGGCCATTCTAACACCTGGATACGTTTATTTGTGAACCATTCCATTGTAGATTTTGCTTTATGTTTGGGATCATTGTCTTGTTGGAAGATAAATCTCCGTCCCAGTCTCAGGTCTTTTGCAGACTCCAACAGGTTTTCTTCCAGAATGGTCCTGTATTTGGCTCCATCCATCTTCCCATCAATTTTAACCATCTTCCCTGTCCCTGCTGAAGAAAAGCAGGCCCAAACCATGATGCTGCCACCACCATGTTTGACAGTGGGGATGGTGTGTTCAGGGTGATGAGCTGTGTTGCTTTTACGCCAAACATATTGTTTTGCATTGTGGCCAAAAAGTTTGATTTTGGTTTCATCTGACCTGAGCACCTTCTTCCACATGTTTGGTGTGTCTCCCAGGTGGCTTGTGGCAAACTTTAAACGAGACTTTTTATGGATATCTTTGAGAAATGGCTTTCTTCTTGCCACTCTTCCATAAAGGCCAGATTTGTGCAGTGTACGACTGATTGTTGTCCTATGGACAGACTCTCCCCACCTCAGCTGTAGATCTCTGCAGTTCATCCAGAGTGATCATGGGCCTCTTGGCTGCATCTCTGATCAGTCTTCTCCTTGTTTCAGATGAAAGTTTAGAGGGATGGCCGGGTCTTGGTAGATTTGCAGTTGTCTGATACTCCTTCCATTTCAATATGATCGCTTGCACAGTGCTCCTTGGGATGTTTAAAGTTTGGGAAATCTTTTTGTATCCAAATCTGGCTTTAAATTTCTCCACAACAGTATCACGGACCTGCCTGGTGTGTTCCTTGGTCTTCATGAGACTCTCTGCGCTTTAAACAGAACCCTGAGACTATCACAGAGCAGGTGCATTTATACAGAGACTTGATTACATGCAGGTGGATTATATTTAGCATCATCAGTCATTTAGGACAACATTGGATCATTCAGAGATCCTCAGTGAACTTTTGGAGTGAGTTTGCTGCACTGAAAGTAAAGGGGCCGAATAATATTGCACGCCCCACTTTTCAGTTTTTTATTTTTTACAAAAGTTTAAAATATCCAATAAATTTCGTTCCACTTCACAATTGTGTCCCACTTGTTGTTGATTCTTCACCAAAAAATTAAAATTTTATATCTTTATGTTTGAAGCCTGAAATGTGGCAAAAGGTTGAAAAGTTCAAGGGGGCCGAATACTTTCGCAAGGCACTGTATATGTGTAGATGTGACTATATAGGTGCCTTTGCCACAACCCCATGGAGGCAATTGGAGGATGTGAGTAGTAGTTGTCAACGGTAGGCCAGAAACTCTCAACTGTCTCCTACAACCTATCTTCCATATTGACAGTGTTGAGGGGGCCTGCGATGTTCCTGATGGAGTAACTGTGGTGGCTGGTCCCAGACTTCGCAGATTTCTTGCCTCTGCCATTATGGCTATGGAGGCTAAATGAAGTCCCAAGGTGACCTGGATACAGCTGGGTTCTGGCTGGGAGGCTCTGGCCACCTAAACTTCTCCACTTGGCACACTTTCTCCCTCTTTGGGGGCTGACAGTTTTCTTCCCAGTCTCAGGGATGTAGCACTCAGGTTGCTGGGCAGGTGGCTTCTAAAATAGCCTAACTTCTCTTCCCTCAGGGGCTGCAACAGTCTCTCAGCAGGAGGTCCTGACTGCTCCTCTGCCAAAACGCAACTAACTCTACACCCTTAACCCAAGCCAGTGATTGGCTGGGGATGGACCAAGTCCCTTCTAACGGAAGGGGTGCCAGACCACAGTGGAAGAATCCAGGAAAAGGGAGTTCAAAAGAATAGGGAAAACTGCAAAACATATATAACATGGTGGACATACACACATTATATACACAGTAGCACAGAAAATAATCTAAAAGAAAATAAAACAATTAAGCAGTGTCCACTGGGATGCTGCACCTGTATTTGTGTATATATGTATATATATACATGTGTGTGCCTGTGTGTCTGTTGTGTGTGTTTGTATATATGTCTGTATTTGTATGTAAACATGATTTATGTGTGTCCCTGTGTACTTCTACATGTGTATATGTAGTGCCTGACTGCCTCCGTATGTATACAGTATATGTGCTTTTGTGTAGTTATGGCTATTTACAGTATTTAGTTGTTTATAGATATTCTATACTATAGCCAAAAAGAACAAATAGCAGCATTACAGGATTTCAGAAGTGCGCAAGACAAAAAGGGACTTATTCCTTTTCACTTGAGTTTCAGTCCAGTTGTATTCATGGGTAAGGCTAAGTTTGACTTTTGCTATGGTGCCCCATGATCTCTATGTACACGTGTTGTGAGTGTGTGAACCCAGAGGGCGCTATTGAGTGACCCAGGGCCAGGCCTGAAAAGGACCTCAGCCACACCTTTGGGTGGGGCTTAACTCCAGAGGGCTGGGGGAAACCTGCAGGAAGCAGGAAGTCGTGGACCCAGCCAAAGACAGACAAGGCGGTCTGTTCCCAGAGGGCTGGGGTCCTGAGAGGACTTACTGAGCCAGGCTGCTTGTTGCCCCAGAGATCAGTCAGGGAGCATGCCGTGAGTTAGGGCCTATGTGTGGCCTAGGTCGTTTATTATTTTGTGTATGTTTCCTAAGCTGAATAAAAGCCATTTTGTTTTGAATTGGCACCGTCTGAACGCTCTCTCTCCAGCGCCCAGTACCACAACCACCGCTGTCGGGTCCAGGAGTCTGCCGCCATTGAGATTAATCCCCCCAAATTGTCACAGTGTATACTGTATAATGGATTGCATGGCTTGAAAATGTGAAGCCCTTCAAGTATTCCTGCAAGTACAGATAATGTTTCCAATAATGTTAGTGAATTGATATTTCTGTGATTTCCCAACATATCTTTTTAGAGTGTTTTGAAAGCTGAAACCACTATCATAGTATTTAACTCTTTATTGTCCAAAGTACAGAAATGTTACCCCTGCCAGTGAAATTAGTGAAATCAAGCTAGGAGTTCTGCAAAGTATCCCCCTGATTCCTACATTGGAATAGTGGGCAAGCAAGCCTTCCGGATTGCTCCATAGGTACTAGGTATCTGCCTATCTATCACATATCTATTTACTATCTGTTTGTATAATATTCTAGGACTAATACTTCTAGGATTCACAATCAAATAAGGAAATTGGGAACTATAAATACCCCTGTGTAAACATAAATGTAATCCTTAAATCCAGGATCACATAGGTTCTCTGAGGACTGGTATTACTAATTGCTAGCTATATTAGGATATGGTTATGTTGTCTTACCGTATGCTTATGTCACTTCTGTAAGGATAATAGTTTTATTATCCTGTTATGTCAGTGATTGAGTTATTTTTCTTTAATTGAACAGAAAGAAATGAATGAAGATAATAAATAATAATAATTGATTTATATAGGACTAATACTGACAGGCATACTCTCTAGTTGGACTACACAAGACATCACTATAAAGCTTTATTCACATTTCCATTGGGGTGTGTAACCAAGATATGTCAATTGCATTTTTAAAAATCCTATTTATCTCAAAGGCATATTGTATTTGTATTGTATATTTAAAGGCTAGGTGAGTGGGATATAAAATACACCTATCTACTTGCATTGGAAGTAGGACAATAGTAAGTATGATGAGGATTAAGAAGCTGAATTTTCATCTCAATCCTCATCAAATCCTGCACATGTGAACATAACCAACACCGACCAAGGGGGGAACATTACACACAGAAAACTGAAAAAAACTCCCCGGCCGGTAAAACCCCCCCCCCCCGCCCCCTCCCGGCGGGGGGGTTCCCTATTAATGCCCCCCCCCCCGGATATTTCCGCACATGTTGTTTTTGTTTTTGTTTTTGGTTTTTCTTTGCGGTGGTAAAACAAAAAAATCCCCCCATTGGACTTAAAGGCTTTTTTATTATTATTATTATTTGTATAGCCACCATTTTTCTCTTCTATCTGTATCCTCTTCTTGATAAACTATGAAAGAGAGAGGTGAGGTTTCAGCCTTACTATTGCAGCAGATGTCAGCACTTTAAATATGGCACCAGTTCAGCATCTGTATTACACAGTAGATACCTGCCACTCTAATCATGGGCATAAAACATTTAGATGCCTCCGACTTGGGATGAGGGATGCCCAGGATAAAGCTGGTATTTTGGTTCCTTCACTCCATTCCAGTAAATCTATATCTTGCCTCTCCCAATATGGATGTAGAGGAAGAGTTAATGAAGTCCCGAGGTACCCTGGCTACCTGGATACTGCCAGGTCCTGGTTGGGAAGCTCTAGAAACCTCAACTTCACCAACTTGGCACACTGTCTCCATTTTTGGGGACAGACAGCTGATTCCCTGCTGTATTACCCAGTGGAGATCTAGTCATAATGCCCAAGATCAAAGTCCCCTCTGATTGTCGTAATAAACCATTTATATGCCTCAGACAAGTGCGCTGCCATGTTTGAGAAGATCGCCATCCCCAGAATGAGATCTAGGGGCAGCCATGACAGCCGGGAGCCCCTTGAAGGCTCCCAGGCTTGTCATTAGTATACTTCTATTAGAGGCTAACATAGGCCTTAAAACTGAATGGACTTTACAATATCTTACCAATATTAGCAGTGCAGTATATTGTACTAATGATGACACCTCCTAAACTTAAAGACCCATAGGGTGTCTAAGAATAAAAGTAAAAAAAAAAAAAAGTTTAATCAAATAATAATTTAAAATCGCCAGATTTTCCAAGATATCCACATTAGGTATCCCTGCGTCTAAAAATACATTAAAAAAAATAAAAAAAAATTAAATACATTAAAAAAAATTTCCAATAAACTGAACGCTCTAGCAGGAAAGAAGTCAAACTGGCCGAACTGTAGGGTTTTTTTTTTGCCATTTCTCCTTTCTAAAAAATTGGAATAAAAAGCGATCAAAACATCACATATTCCCCAAAATGTTATCAATAAAAAGCAAATCTAGCCTCACTTAAAAGACACTTTACACAGCCCTATATACAGAAATATAACAAAGTTAAGGGTGCCAGAATATGGTGACAAGAATATGACAAGATTTTTTTTTATTTTTCAAAGTTTTAGATTTTTGTAACTGTATTAAAACATAATGAAAACTATATATAATTTGGTATTGCTGTGATCGTACCAACCTGTGGAATATAGGTAATATGCAATTCTGGCTGCACAGTGACCAACATTAAAACAAACCCATAAGAAAATGGCACAATGGCTGTTTTTTTTTCTAATTCCACCCCATTGTATGGAATATTAAATGGTACAATTATGAAGTATAATCTGTACCAGAAAAAAAAAAAAAACCCTAAAACAACTCTGTGAGCGGAAAAATAAAAAGTTATGACTTTTGGAAGGTGGGTAATACAAAAAGAAAAATGGCTGCAGTGGCAAAGGGTTAAAGGTATATTACTTCTGTTAAGTATTCTGCTCAGTATTTATGTGCCAAAAACAGAAATGGAATTTACTAAGAAAATGTATAGTTTTGTTCTGGCTCCTTGCTTTGGCTTACAAATACTGACGTAAAATACTGAGCAGAATACTGCTGTGTGAACATACTGTTAGAAAACAACACATGACTGCAGGATCAGAATATACGCAGGATGTATAGAAGACGGCATGCATAAAATCTGTATACTGCAGACTGTAGGATTGCTAAGTCTTTTGCATAGTTAGAAACAAATGAAAGAGAGTAATGCTGACCATACAAATAAGGCTATGTTCACACATTCAGGATTTGATGATGATTGTGCGCAAATTCTGCGTTTAAAGACAACCTTTTGTGTACTCTAACATGTGCCTGACATGTAACTGAATTCAGCACACTGTCAGTTTTGCAGGTATATGACCCAGTGTCAGACATGTAGGTGGCTTTAGTTTCGGCTGCCAATATCACTGCACTGCCAGAGCAGTCGACCTCACAGATCAGTGTCATTGGTGGGGAATGCCCCCCTTCACAGTACAAGCCTATAGAAGTGTACTATTAGGGGTTTTTTCTCACCAACCAGCAATGACGCTGAGCTGTGAGGCTGGCTGCTTGACAGTACAGTGATATCGCTAGCCAAAACCAATAACAGCGATATCTCTGGCACTGGAGCACAAAACTGACAGTATGCTAATTCAGCGCAGCAGTATGTAACATGGCACATGTTAGAGGACATAAAAAGTCCTCTTTAAATCCTCATCAAATCCATTAATATTCAGCATCCAATGCAAGTAATTTGTGTCTTTTTATATCTCATTCACATGCTCCATATATAAGTCTTTGTGAATATGAACATTCACTTTATTTGCATGGATTTCCACATGAAAAACCTGCAGACTGCATAAAAATAATTAAAATTGTGATGCTATGTGCAACACCATCATCCCTATTTCTTGCTATAGTCTTTATCCTCTGACTCCTTATTTGCTACATTGTTTATGCTGAGCTGTACTGTACAGCTGTACAGCACTTATTCCAGAAAATCAATATTAAGGCTTCATGCACACTACAGTGTGCAGTGTATGGGTCCCTAAAAACAGAATGGATGGAGCACAAATTAGTATCCGTGTGATGTCTGTGTTTTCTTCACTGACGCATACACTTGAATGAATGGACTGAGCCACAAAAACAGACAGGTATGGCACCTGCTCCTTTTTTGCAGATTTTTTCTGTGGCCTGGCAGTGTCGGACTGGGATGTCTAGGGCCCACCAGTGGAATTGTTTCTAGGGGCCCACCATCAGGACCTCTGCAGATCAGCGGTACTGAGACAGGGCGGCTAAAGGTAATAACATGCCGGGAGCCATGCTGCTCACCCACTATACCATGTGCACCACTGCACTACCTAAACCTACTGCTACACCTTGTATGGCAAGTGAACAGCGTGGCTCCAAGAATTGCTACCTTTACCTGTAGCCACACTGTCCTGGAAAAGCTGATCTGCAGAGGTCCTGGCTGTTGTATCATCGTAGATGTAATATTAATGCAGCAAGTCAATATTTGCAGTGTTGACCCTTCTTCTTCAGGACCTCTGCAATTCTCCCTGGCATGCTCTCAATCAACTTCTGGACCAAATCCTGACTGATAGCAGTCCATTCTTGCAGAATCAATGCTTTAATTTTGTCTGAATTTGTTGGTTTTTGTTTGTCCACCCGTCTCTTGATGATTGACCACAAGTTCTCAATGGGATTAAGATCTGGGGAGTTTCCAGGCCATGGACCCAAAATCTCTATGTTTTGTTCCCTGAGCCATTTAGTTATCACCTTTGCTTTATGGCAAGGTGCTCCATCCTGCTGGAAAAGGCATTGTTGAGCGCCAAACTGCTCTTGGACGGTTGGGAGAAGTTGCTCTTGGAGGACATTCTGGTACCATTCTTTATTCATGGCTGTGTTTTTAGGCAAGACTGTGAGAGAGCCGATTCCCTTGGCTGAGAAGCAACCCCACACATGAATGGTTTCAGGATGCTTTACAGTTGGCATGAGACAAGACTGGTGGTAGCGCTCACCTCTTCTTCTCCGAATAAGCTGTTTTCCAGATGTTCCAAACAATCGAAAAGGGGATTCATCAGAGAAAATGACTTTACCCCAGTCCTCAGCAGTCCATTCCCTGTACCTTTTGCAGAATATCAGTCTGTCCCTGATGTTTTTTCTGGAGAGAAGTGGCTTCTTTGCTGCCCTCCTTGAGACCAGGCCTTGCTCCAAGAGTCTCCGCCTCACAGTGCGTGCAGATGCACTCACACCTGCCTGCTGCCATTCCTCAGCAAGCTCTGCACTGCTGGTAGCCCGATCCCGCAGCTGAAACACTTTTAAGAGACGGTCCTGCCGCTTGCTGGTCTTTCTTGGGCGCCCTGGAGCCTTTTTGGCACCAATGGAACCTCTCTCCTTGAAGTTCTTGATGATGCGATAGATTGTTGACTGAGGTGCAATCTTTCTAGCTGCAATACTCTTCCCAGTTAGGCCATTTTTGTGCAGTGCAATGATGACTGCACGTGTTTCTTTAGAGATAACCATGGTTAACAGAAGAGAAACAATGATGGCAAGCACCAGCCTCCTTTTAAAGTGTCCAGTGGTGTCATTCTTACTTAATCATGACAGATTGATCTCCAGCCCTGTCCTCATCAACACCCACACCTGTGTTAATGGAGCAATCACTGAAACGATGTTAGGTGGTCCTTTTAAGGCAGGGCTGCAATGATGTTGAAATGTGTTTTGGGGGATAAAGTTCATTTTCTAGGCAAATATTGACTTTGTAAGTAATTGCTGTTAAGCTGATCACTCTTTATAACATTCTGGAGTATATGCAAATTGCCATTAGAAAAACTGAAGCAGTAGACTTTGTAAAAATTAATATTTGTATCATTCTCAAAACTTTTGGCCATGACTAAGTATAAAACACACACAAAAATCAAAACAGAAACCAAGCGCGAACCAGCCGCCATCCATTCTACCTTTCACTCCGCCTTTCATTCCGCCTTTCATTCTTCTTCAGTCTCTCTCCAACCATCCTTCAGTCAAAACTCTAATCATCTGGAAAAAAAAAAGAAAACCAATATGAGCGATATACAACAACATAGAAACAAACATAAAAACAACAAAACCCCAACTAAAACTTACTAGAAATTTTTTTTTTTTTTTTTTTCCTTTTTCCCCTCACCACACCCGGCCAGCACCACGCCCCATGTCCTCCCATGTCCGCATAGTCCTGGTGCTGGCACCACCCACCACTGAGCCCCTGAACCCCGACCTGGCTCTCCGCCTCATGTCCTCTCATGTCCACATAGTCCAGAGCCAGGCCGGGCACACTAAAACCTATAAACCAAGCCCTCCACCCCCAAAAAGAAACCCCCCTCCCAAACAACCCACCTCCCTAAAAACCCCTTAACTACTAACAAACAAATGGAATTATGAAATGGAATATGGAAAATGAATATGGGATATGGAAATGGATATGAAAAATGGAAATGGAAGTGGAAAATGAATATGGGATATGGAAAAATGGAAAATGGGAAAACGGAAAATGGGAAAACAGACACAACATATGATAAACGACAACAATAACAAATACCGGACAAATAACCAATACCAGACAAGTAACAAAACCCACCATCCTACATAACCTGTTGAGATTACCTTCCCTCCCAAGAACCTCCCATGGGCCTAGGGTCGGTTATCCTCAAGCCTCTTACCCTTCTATCCGTTTTTCCAAAACAAAAATGACTATGCGGTGACACACCAGCCCTCCACCAAAGAGAGCACAGGAGGCCTGTCCCTGTCTACTCGCCCTACCACTATATCCCTATCTGTCATTCTGTCCCTACCCTGTCCCTACCTGTCCCTCCCTACCATTAAAAAATAACAAACCCCACCCCTCGTGCAAAACCTTGCCCTCCCTATCCCTATCTGGCCCTAACCTAACTAACATACTTTTAATCCCTTATTCTATCCCTCAGGGAACAGAAAAGGTGAAACCCCTCCAGAGCGCCAGAGGCTTCTGGAAGCGGGTCAACAGGACCTTGTCGTCAAGAAAACGTCTTGACTGAGTCCTGATCTCCCACGCCCCCAGACCCCACCGACGAATCACTTTCAGGACCAGGGAAGCATAGGCCGGGAGATATCCATGGGGTGCACGAAGATCTTTCACTTGCCCTCCTGACTCCCATTTCTGGAAGAAGGGCCGAAACCACCCCTGGCAGGAGGCTACCCACGAAGGAGCCCCCTCGGAGGAGAGGTTTGGTAAATTGATCTTAAGAAAGGTGTTCATTAAGAACACCACGGGGTTAACCATATTTAACCCCCCTAGCCTCCTTGTGCGGTATGTAACCTCCCTCCTGATTAGGTTGAGCCTGTTCCCCCATAACAGTTGGAAGAACAGGCAACAGATCCTACTCCAACAAGACTCTGGCAAGGCACAGACGCTACCTAGATAGATCACCAACGGGAGCAGGAAGGCTTTGGCAAGATGAACCCTTTCTCTCAGGGTCAAAGACCAACCCTTCCAGCAATCAACTCTCTGGGCGACATCCTTAAGCCTACCTTCCCAATTTTGGAGTGGGTAATCACCCTGGCCAAAATGGATGCCTAAGATCTTTACAGACCCCTGGGGTTCTGGGAGGGTGTCCGGGAGAGAAAAACCAGGCTCTCCCCCTCCCAGCCAGAGGCTTCCACATTTATTCCTGTTTACAGCTGATCCGGAAGCCTCCGAGTAACTGTCCACTTCAGACATCACCCATTCAAGCTCCTCCCGTGACGAGACAAGAACGGTGACATCATCCGCGTAGGCTACTGTCCTCAAAGGGGAGCCAGTGCCCTCCAGGTCCATCCTGACTCCCGCCACCGGCCCACCATTAATCCGTCTAATCAGGGGATCAATGGCGAACACATACAGTAGCGGGCTCAAGGGACATCCCTGTCGGACTCCCGACCCCACCTCAAAAGGACGACCAACCCAACCATTCACAAGCGGGAAAGACTCAGCCCCAGCGTATAAGGTCTGCAGCCACTGAATGAACCCCCCAGGCAGGCCATACCTCGAGAGAGTTGACCACAAATACTCATGATTCACCCTGTCAAAAGCCTTAGCCTGATCTAGGGACAGCAAGTACCCCTTCCACCGACCTGCCCTACTCTGCTCCACAGCCTCCCTGACACTCAGGACCGCACTTAAGGTGCTATGACCGGGAACAGAGCAGTGCTGAGCCGGCGAGAGGAGCCGGGGCGCAAACTGTACCAGCCGGTTGAAAAGTACCTTCGCCAGAATCTTTCGGTCCGTATTGAGAAGTGCTATGGGCCGCCAGTTCTCAATATGGCTCGGATCCTTACCCTTTGACAGAACTATAAGGGCGGACCTCCTCATTGACTTCGGCAGAGTGCCCGAGGATAGACACTCATTAAGCACGTCAGTCAAGAGGGGAGCCAAAGCTCCTTTAAAGGTCCGATAGAACTCAGATGTTAAGCCATCTGGGCCAGGTGACTTCTTGAGGGCAAGACCCTCAATAGCCCTGACGACTTCCTCTTCCCTTATAGGTTCTATCAAAACACCAAGAGAAGGGTCTTCTGCTGACTCAGGAATGGCTTCAGCCAAGAAACCTGAAATCCGATCCCGATTCAGTTCCTTCTTTGCCAAAAGGTTCGAGTAGAAGGACCTGACGACCTCCAAGATCCCTGACCTGGATCTTGTCAGGGATCTTGTACTGTCAATCAGGCCTGTTACTGTCTTACAAGTCACTGACATCTTACAGTTCCTGTAGGGGTCGGGCGAGCGGTATTTCCCGAAATCCCTCTCAAGAACCAAAGATGCGTGCCTATCATACTGACACCTTTTAAGCAAAGCCTTCACACCGGAGATATCCTCCTGGCTACCTCCGGTCGAGACCAGATGTTCAAGACTCTTCCTCTGTGCACTGTACATGCGGTACATGTCCAGTGACCTGAGGCTTGAGAGCCGGCGGAAAAATCCCGCCACCCTTTTTTTGAATATCTCCCACCACTCTGACCTAGTACCTTCAAGACCCAGTAATAGTACCTGATCCTGAAGAAACTCCTCAAAGGCTTGTCTTACAGCTGCCTCCTCAAGGAGTGACGAATTCAGCCTCCACAAACCTCTTCCTCTCCGGAGGGTCTCTGAAATATTCAAAGAAAACAAAATTAGACAGTGATCAGAGAACTCCACCTCCACCACGGACACAGGGGTGGTGACGGAATTCTCCTTAAAAAAAAACCTATCTATCCTAGACCTAACACTACCTCTCTGAAAGGTGAACCCACGGTGACCTGGGGAATGCCTGATGTGGATATCCTCCAGGCGAGCTTCACTCACTATTCTATTTAACGCGGCGCCATCATAGGGCAGTCTATCTCTGGTACCTCCTCGGTCTTGGGGTCTAGTTATGGTATTAAAATCCCCACCAACGATGACTTGTTTGCCCGTAAAAAGAAAAGGCTTAATCTTCATAAAGAGGCTTTTACGGTCCCACTTTGTCTGGGGACCGTAGATGTTAATGAGGCGCAGGCTTTGCCCCTTCATGAAGACGTCTAAGACTAGGCACCTTCCCATTTCGAGCTCGATCAGTCGCTGGCATTTCACCTCTGCGGTAAAAAGCACCGCCACTCCACTATACGGCTCAGCCGCAAGAGACCAGTAGGAGGGCCCCCTGCGCCACTCCATCCTTGCTCTGTTTATCTCTGATAGAGTACAGAGCCTGGTCTCCTGCAAAAACAAAATGTCAGCTTCAACCCGGCCAAGAAAATCAAAGGCTGCAAACCTAGCCGTATCAGACTTAATGCTGGCCACATTAATGGTGGCCAGCGTCAGTGGAGAGGGGACTGCCATTAAGACCGATTGAGCTCAATGACCTTCAGCTTCCCACCCCCTTTCCTCCTATCACCACCACCCCTAGATGAGTCTGAAGAGGACCCGCGACTTCTCCTCGTCTTGCGGGTCCTCTTCTTACATTGGGATTGGTCCATCACCTCCCCCGGTGCGGTTTGGCCAGAGGAGGGATGGACCTCCCCCGCAAATTCTCCCTGAGGAGTTACAATGGTCGCAGAGACAGTAGCAGCTTCGGCCCTGGGTGCATCATCTCCTCCTCCAGGCTCCAGGCCAGCCTCCCCCCCAGAGGGCAGGGGGCCCCTCCCGGAGGGAGACTCAGCAGCCCCTGACGGCTCCACCTCTCCCTCTGAAGCCTCCCCTGAGGCCGACGCATCCTCACAGAGGGATTGGTACCGGTTGGGACCTACCACTAGAGGGCCGTCGAGTCTGCGTTCCTTCGTCGGGGGGGGGGGGCAGATGTTTTTGCCCTCACTTTACTCGGTGACTTTCTCCGCTTGACCGTCTCTCCCTCCCCAGCACTGACGTACTGAGAAGAAGACGACTGGTCAGCCTCTTCCTCCCTCTGCAGTCTCCTCATCTCCTCAACCAGGGTCGTGCCCACTGCTGCCTCGGCATCAGGATCCGGCCCAGCAGAGCCAGGGGCAGAAGGAAGGCACATAACTCCCTCCCTCTGCTCCCTCCTCCTCTCGCGCCTCCTTGCCCTTGATGGTGGCTGGGCCTTCTCCCTTTGCCTTGGCAGACTAGTCTCTCCTCCCCCACTCACCCCCTCCGCAGCAGGGACAGCCTCCTCAACTGCTCCCGCTTGCCGAAGGGTGGTGTTGGCGAAAGACCGTGGACACGCCCCGATCGGGTGCCCGAGGACACCACACAGGTGGCAACGCACCCTGCCACAGGTCGCCGCGAGATGGCCCCACCTCCCCACACATGGCGCACTTCTGCACACGGCAGGAGGCGCTCAAGTGTGAGGGGTCACCGCACCTGTGACAGAGTTTTGGCTGCCCCTGGTAGAAGACAAGGATCCTGTCTTTCCCAAGGAAGGTTGAGGACGGGATATGCATCACCGAGTTATCCTCGTGTCGCAATTTGACCATGAAGGTCCAGGCCCCCGACCATATCCCGAACTCGTCGAGATTTTTCTTTGGGAAGTCCTTGACCTCCCCAAACCTGTTCAGCCAGGTCATGATGTCCATATAAGAAAGTGACTCGTTACGAGTTAAAACGGTCACTTTCTTAATGTTATCCTGGCGTGACACCGCCCACACCATAAAGTCACGCCAGGCGGGCTCGTCCTTCACCAGCCTATAGTTTCCCCAGAAGGTTTCTAAGCCCTCCGGGGTAACAAAGCTGATGTCAAACTCCGAGGAGCCGACAGGATGAATCAGGGCAAAGATGTCGCTTGCCCTGAAACCCATCCCGAGTAGGAGTTCCACGACCCCCCTCCTCTGGGGACAAGGGCCGGCTCCCCCCCCACACGAGACGGGCCACGTTCCTCCGTGTCGGCCCCCTACGCCCGGGTGTAGGGAGAGTCCATCTGGTCTCACCTCCTTCCTCTCGGAACTTCCCTAGGCCAAAACGCTCGATCCAGAACCTAAGGTCTCTCGACTGCCCATCTATGGTCATTGTGGACTGGCCCGCCCGTGAAGCCTCCAGGAGCTGCCGTTGCAAATCGCCGTCCCTGGAGCCGGGCGGAAGACATGATGCACCCCCAGGGGCCCCAGAAGCGACGCTGGCATAGGAGCGTGGGGGCCCGGAGGCCGCAGCAACCTCCGCTGCCGGAGTACCAGCGCCACTCCCAGGGACCCCCGCAGAACTACTTAGCCCAGCCACGGCAACCGGAGCACCAGAGGCGGCAACAGTCCGCCCTGGCATAGCCGCCGCGGACCGGGTCACTCCAACTGCAGCAGAAGGAACAGCGGCAGAGAGGACAACAGGAGCAACAATATCAGGAGCAGTGACAGGAGTAACAACAGGAGCAACGACAGCATCAGGAACAGCATCAGAAACAGCAGCAGAAACAACAGCAGGGACAACAGCAGAAATGCCAGAAACAACAGGGGCCACAACAGAAATATTACCAGCAGTAGAAACACTTTTTTTAGCAGCAATGGTAATAGCCCCTCCTCCCGCAGCCTCCCCGACTACAGGCTCTTGGACCCCCATGCATACTACACCACCTTCTTCAGGAATACTACTAATTACCCCTTTTGTCCCACCCGCTTTCCCCTTTACCTTACCTGTCTGCTTAACTAGCTTCTCCACTCGTCCATCATTCACACCTGCAGTCTTCCTTCTTACAGCGGGGCCGGCTGCACCACTCGCTGATGGCTTCCCCGCTTTTACCTCGGCCTCCGCATCCACAGTCTCCCCGGCACCTGATGTTGTAGGAGGACACGCCCCCTTAGCCCCGGAAGTGACCTCCGCATCACCGGCTTCATCAGCACTGGAGGAGGATGAGCCACGCCCACCTGCCACTCCCCCTTTCCTACACCTTACTCTGGGGGAAGCCATCGATATTTTAAAACCTCCTACCAGGGAGGGAGGTTTCCCTACGCCACTCCCCTCCGCAGGGGGGGCTTCTTTGCCTTTGCCCTTGTCCGCAACTATGAGCGCCTTGTCTGCAACCATGAGCTCCTTGTCCGCCACCACCTGAAAGGTACTATCAGGCGCCATTTTGACTGCTGGCACCCCGGGCACCCCGCCACTTGGCGTGACCCGAGGTGCCTGCGCCTCCCTTTTCTCTCCTGGAGGCATCGCAACCTGGGCTGAGGTCCCGGCACGATGCTCCCCAGGCAACGACCTGACAAATTTAAATGTCTCTATTACTCTTTTTTTTTTCCTTCCTTGCCTTCTTCCTGGTCTTGGCTCCTTTTCCCGCCTCCTCCCCGTCCAGATCTGACATGCTGAATGCTAATTGGTCCATTCTGGACGGGGACTCTAATTGGTAGATTTGCCTCATCAGCTTCCCGCCTTCTCCCGAGGCTCCGCCCTCCTCCTCCTCCGTCTCGGGCAGTGGTTGGTTCTCTGGAAGTGTGGGAGATTGCGTCACTTCCTGCCCTGTCATTCTGACTTCCTGTCTTGTCATTCTGACTTCCTGCTTCACTGCCGGCACTGATGCCTGCGTATACGTGGGTATCAGGCTGCCGCTGCTAGGGACGGCTGCCCGACTATACTGTACCGCCATGCTGTCATCCGACTCCAGGTCTGACTCACAATAGTCGTCCTCTCCCGAGCTGTCTGAGGACGCGGGGCCATCCTTCAACAACCGCTCCTGCTGTTTGCGGAAGAAGCGGTCATCGTTCAGCAGCTTCTCTCTGAACGGCCCCGCGCCCTCCAGAATCTCCGTGCACCTGGCTTCCAGGGCCTTTATTTGTTTTTTCAGGCTCCTTACCTGCTTACTGAAAACCGGGCGGTCCTTCCTTGAGGCCCTGTCGCTACGGGCGCGAGTGCTCTGAAGCTCCCCACTCATTGCGAACAGGGACCTCCGGGCCCGGTCATACTCCTCCAGGACCGCCTCGATCCTCCGGCTGTAGATGGCAACCTCTTCTCCAGCTTTCCGGATGCCCCATCCTGCGGGTGATTGCGGCAGCGATGATGGTAAGCTTGTGTCATTTCTCCTGCTTGCAGGGACCCTTCCAGAGGGAACCGCATATCCTGCGGCCGTAGCCCCCTTCGGACCGGCTTCACCCGCCACTGTCGCTGATGTTACCGCTGTGGCTGATGTCGCCGTTTTCACAGATCCACCTGCCGGGACTGCTGACACCCCTGTCGCCACCGCTACTCCTGCCGGCGTCGCCCGCTCTACGGACGTCGCTGCTCCCGATGCTGTTCCCGATGCTGCAGCCGCCAATGTCGCTGCTGCTGCTCCTGATGCTGCTCCCAATGCCGTCGTCCCGGTCACCATTCTCATTGAGGCTTGCTGCCTCAGCGACCTCCGCCTGCCCTGCTCTGCTGGTGCTGTGTCGGCAGACATTCTCCTGCCCCCCGCCTGTAAGGTCCGGGGGGCAGGAGCTCCACGCTCCATGATAAGGCTCCCCTCCTCACGGGGAAGGGAGTCGGAGCTACGGTATGTATCACACAAAAGACCGAAAACCACACCCAATAATCGGTCTCCAAGTATCCAAAAAAGCCTCTTAAGCCTCTGGACTCAGGAGCTCAAACAAGTGTGTCTGACTCCCACAGTTGCCCCGAAGGAATTGGAGCAACCCATGTAGCTGGCGGGAGGTGTAAAGTAAAAAATAAGTAAATTAAAAAGCATACTCACCTGTCCCCGGCGCTCCATTGTCCACTGCCAGTGTCCATTCAGTCTCATGCCGGCGACTCCTTGCTGGGAGTCCTGCACCTCATGTGATCACTAAGACCAATTAGGTACAGGATTTCCAGAAATGAGGCGCCGCCATGAGACCGAACAGACACAGGCAGGGGACAACGGGGTGCTGGGGACAGGTGAGTATGCTTTTTTTTTTTAAAATTTTCTTATTTTTACACCTCCCTGGCGGCCGACACAGTGGTCGCTCCAGTTTATGGACAATCTCTTTTAAGGGGTTGTCTGGGCCAAATTTTTCTATGGTCACGTCACTGGTCCCCCCACATAGTGGCCTCTTCACTGGTTCCCCCATACTGTAGGGGAACAGTGATTGGGTCATTATATTGTGTGGGAGCAGTGATGGAGGCTAACATCCTGTGGGGGGAGGGACACTAAACTGTGTGATGCATATTAAAGGGGTTGTCCAGGGTTAATCTTTTTTATGGCCTATGCTCAGGATAGGCCATAAATACCTGATCGGTAGGGGGCTGACACACGGCCCCATCAGCTGTTCGGAGTCACTTCCGGAGCCCGTTCTGTACTCAACACAGGGCCGAAAGCAGAAAGCTCCATCCGCTGTATAGCAGCCCAGCGCCTTCACTGCAGCTCAGCTCCTATTGACTTCAATAAGTGCTGAGATACAGTGAAGGTGCCTGGCTAATACACAGTTGACAGAGCTTTCTGCTTCTGGCCCTGTATTGTGTACAGTACAGGCATCAGAAGTGGCTCCGTACAGCTGATCGGTCCGGGGTCAGCCCCGTACAGATCAGGTATCTATGGCCTATCCTGAGGATAAACCTTTAATATACCCCCCAGGGCCCCACTAATGTGCCACACTTTAAAGAGGTTGTCCAGTATAATTTTTTTTCTTTTTTATAATTAGTCCGGGGGAGGTGAATCCCCCCTACCCCCCCAAAAAAAAACATACTAAACATACTCACCTGTACCCAGAGTCCTCCCAGCACGGTCCAGTCCTGCAGCTCCGCTGTCTTCTTTTGCCAGAAGTCCTTACTGGCTGTGACGTGCCAGGTCCCTTCCCTTAGGCCGCTGATTGGCCTCAGGGGTCACGTGACATCACAGGTAGTCATGTGCAGGGGGAACTTCAGCTGGAAGAAAACAACAGAACTGCAGGACTGAACTGCTCTGGGAGACACTGGGGACAGGAGAGAAAGTTTGGGTTTTTTTTTTTTGGTTTTGCTTTTTTTCACCTGCCCCGGTGTAATTAAAAAAAAAAAATGAAGGAGCCACTGTATGGAGTATAAGCTCCGCAGTGGCCCCCACCCAGTATTAAATACTCTCCACAGTGGCCCCCACCCAGTATTATATACTCCCCACAGTGGCCCCCACACAGTATTATATACTCCCCACAGTGGCCCCCACACAGTATTATATACTCCCCACAGTGGCCCCCACACAGTATTATATACTCCCCACAGTGGCCCCCACACAGTATTATATGCGCCCAATAGCCCCCCTCCGCTTCAGTGCTATTATTATACTTTGGGGTCTCCTCAGACCCCAGAGTATAATAATCGGAGGCCCGTGGAAGTGATTAAAAATAACAAACTCTCATACTCACCTTGACTTACCTTTCCTTGGCATCCTCGCTCCATCCTGTCGTCTTCAGCGTCTTCAGGACCTTTTCCGACGTCGCTGCTGAGGCCTGTGATTGGGCCTCAGCGGTCACGTGGGGGCGCACTGACGTCATTATGCGGCCGCGCCCCATGTGACCGCTGGGGCCTAATCACAGGCCTCAGTCACATGACGGAGGAACGCTGGAGAAGACGCTGTGCCCTGGAGAGGTGAGAATATGTATTTATTATTTTCAGTCACCTCCCCTGTGTGCCCTGCCCTGCCATCTATTGGAAAGGGGCCTGGCAATATGCCATGACATGAGGACTAATAGTCGGGGCTCGGTGCCCACCGGTGGATTCACCGGTTCACCGGTGGGCCAGTCCGACCCTGGCCTGGATACACATTCATAATAACTATGAATGTGCATATGAGGCCATAGATAAGAATAGGCCCATATATTACAGACTCGTAATTGCAGATTATATAAGGCAACAAACTATATTTGTGTGCATGGGACCTAAAGGGGTGCTCTCCATAGAGCTATGTCATTATTCAAATGAATATTGATAATGCTTATAGATCCCATGCAGTGCAATATCATTATACTGTATATGGTGAGTCAACACTGGTTAGATCAGGGCTCAGCAAGTTTTGGCATTCCAGTTGTTATAAAACTACAGCTTCCAGCATTTGCATTTGCTTGGCTACTCTTGGAACTCCCATAGAAGGGAGAGGAGCATGTTGGGATCTATAGATTCTCGACAACTAGAGTGCCGAAGGCCCCTGGGTTAGATGGTGGGCAAGATAATAACCAGAGCTCCTATCCTTCTTATGCTGACAATCTCTACATATTATAATAGCAGTATATTCTTTGTCTGAAAGATATGCCTGGAGGGTGGATTTTTCACGTATAGGAATGTTGCTACCTTCATCATGTCTGACAGGAGATTTATTCTTCTTCTCCACTGCCTGCGTGACATTTGGACTGGCTGCTGAGAAATACTTAAATAGACTCTACTTAAATGGTCTATAGTACATGTACAACAGTATTATAAGAAACTTATAATATATCTTGTCCATGAGAAATTCCTGTTTCTGCTCATATCAGACTGTTTCCTTGTACCCCTTCGCTCTGCTAAAATGACTTTCATTTTGCCTGTTCTATCCGTCTCAAGATGGACTACAGGTCACATGAATCATATAACAAATGACTATAGAAGTCTAAGGAGAGGGGAGAGGGACTGAGCAGAAAGTGGAGGAGATGCGACAAGAAAGCAAGTTCCTATCCAGTGTCTATCACAACCAAAGCATTTTCCTTCTTCCTTTACATTTGTTCAAGTCAGTACTTCTATGTCTTGCATGATCCCTAAAAACAGAACGGATGGTGCAATTGGTATCCATGTGATGTCTGTGTTTTCTTCACTGACGCATACACTTGAATGAATGGACTGAGCCACAAAAACAGACAGGTATGGGACCTGCTCCTTATTTTGCAGATCTTTTCTGTGGTTGTTTCTGAATGAAAGCAAGACAGTTAAATTGCAGATTCTCCTCTATCTGGTGTGTGCAGTGTATAGCAGCTAGTCTCCACCTGCAGCTCTGAGAGAACTGCAAATTCCATACAGAGCATGCAGGAGCAGGAGAAAACTGCTAAAACTGCAGAATATAAGTCATATAATGATCAGAAATAGTGTTACTTCTCCTGTACATACACATAGCAGCTCACCAGGGGTGTAACTATGGGGGTAGCAGCGGTAGCCCCGCATGTTTTTTTTTTTTTATATAATAGACCGTCACCTGCTGGAGTAACCCCAGCAGGTAACGGGCCCTATATACTTACCGTTCCCCGGGGTCCCGCTCACGGCTGCCTGTGCTTCCGATTCTGCGGAGGTGGCTGTGAGTAGTAGCGGGGATCGGTATGTGAGGCCGCGGGCCGAACTCCAAAATCTCTGCTATCGCTATACTCCGGGGTCTTTTCAGACCCCGGAGTATAATAATCGGAGGCCCAGGGGAGTTGAGCGAACATAAAAAAACAATGTACTTACCTCTCCTGCGCTTCTCCAGGCTTCGGGCCTGTTTGGTGACGTCCCAGACGTCAGCCGACGTCATTTTGAGTCGCGACACCTTGCCCGCATCACGTGACGCTGGCCTGGTCCAACATTGAAGGCAGCTGAAGCAGCAGGGAGTGGACCGGAGCGAGAAACAGGAAAGCAACGTTGTTTTTTATGTTTCTATCCTCCCCTGGGTCTCCAATCATTATACTCTGGGGTCTGAAAAGACCCCAGAGTATAATAATTGTTCATGGGTGGTCCACAATGGGACATATCATAGTGTGTGCTGGGGTCACTATGGGGCAAAATACTCAGTGCAGGGGCCACTATGGGGAATAATAGTGTGTGTGCAGGGGCCACTATGGGACATAACACTGTGTGCAGGGGCCACTATGGGATATAATACTGTGTGCAGGGGCCACTATGGGATATAATACTGTGTACAGGGGCCACTATGGGGAATGATACTTTGTGCAGGGGCCACTATGGGGCATGATACTGTGTGCAGGAGTCACTATGGGACATGATACTGTGTGCAGGGGCCACTATGGGACATGATACTGTGTGCAGGGGCCACTATGGGGCATGATACTGTGTGCAGGGGCCACTATGGGGCATGATACTGTGTGCAGGGGCCACTATGGGGCATGATACTGTGTGCAGGGGCCACTATGGGGCATGATACTATGTGCAGGGGCCACTATGGGGTATAATACTGTGTGCAGGGGCCACTATGGGGCATAATACTGTGTGCAGGAGCCACTATGGCACATAATAGTGTGCGCAGGAATGCGTTTTTTTGGGGGGGGGGGGGGTTGGAGAGGGCGGTCTGGGGGGGTGATTGGGGGCCGCGGTTCGGGGGGGGGGCCCCATGTCAAATTTTCGCCTTGGGGCCAAGCCATTCCTAGTTACGCCACTGCAGCTCACCCTGAAATGTCGCCCCAAAACAACAGGTACAATACAGCATTTTATAGTACACATCTGCAACTATTAAGAGATAGCAATAAGAAGTGCTCGCTCCCACAGTGATGATTTTGTATTGAGTGTATGGATAACTTCCTTGCAGTCAGCATTTTGCTGTAGGGAATTGATATAAAATGCATGAAAGTGTTATACAGCTCTTTTTTCTTACAGGTAGAAAAGTTAGTCTGAATCTAAAAAAACATTAAAATTCTAATTTAGAAAAAGAATCAGATGGCATTTGAAGCTCTTATATCATTGTCAGCTATCATCTAACATGCCATTTCCAGTATATACTTACCTTTTTGACCCTATATAATCTGCATTACTTGTGACTTGTGTCCATTCAGGTTTATTTAGCTGTAAGAACTCTGCTTCCTGAGATGAATCTCTTCCTTAAACATTTAGTTTATTAACCTAAATGGGTTTAATATTTTTGCTGATTAACTTATTTTTTTTTTTTTTATAGGTCTTGTCAATTTGTTTATTAATAACATTTCTGTTACAGATTGTGCAAGGCAGCCTGAAATGTGTGGATTTTACAATACTGTATTAGTGATCAGATCGCATGGAAATAAATAAGGTAAAACATAAACACATGAGGTATCCCTGCTTCCGAAAATGACCAAACTACAATCTTATAAAAGCATTTTTCCCATACTGTGAACACTGTAGCTGGGACAAATATCGAAAAAGCCAAACCACCATTTTTTTTTTTGTGGTTTAGCATCCCATAAAAATTTGAGTAGAAAGATCAAAACATCAAACATTCCCCAAAATGATATAAATAAAAAGTACATTTGCCTGCTTTATGCAGCCCCGTATATGGAGATTCTGGGTGTCAGTTTTAGAATTTTTTTTTTTCCAAGGTGCTAAAACATAACCAAAACTATATAAATTTAGTATTGCCCTAATTGTGCCGACCCGCAAAATATACGTAACATATCATTTTGGCCACACAGTAAACACTGTAAAAATAAAACCCATAAGAAAGTGGCACAAACGCCGTTTTGCTCACATAACATTAGGAATTTTCTTCCAGTTTACCAGTACATTGTATGGAATATTAAATGCTATTACAAAGTAAATAAAAAGTTATAGATTTTGGAAGGAGGGAAGTTAAAATCAAAAAATAGTTGTGGCAGGAAGGGGTTAAAGGGTTTTAGATTCCCTTTCCTAAAATGCAAAGGGAGATTAACACTAAATACATAGATGACTGGAGCAATGAGTACTAGGCTACCCGACCAATGACATCTGATTGTGTGGAGGTCACAGCTAGTACATCTAGTCTTCAAGGGATCTATCAAGTCGAAAGATATCTTTAATTGGCCAACTTGAATGACACATTTCCTTAAAATATTCTGTTTCGATTTGTTTCTTATTGAATTTTTAAGTTTAAAACTTGTACATAAGAAAAAGAACATTAGTTACAGAACCAACTAGGTAAGGTTAATGGTCACAGGTCAGTTTGTAATATACATTTAAGCATAGAGAAAATGACCAGTATCTCAATAAATTTGTTCATCATATTTTCAAGGGTTTAGCCAGAATAGCGTCTCCAGAGATCCCATGATTTATAGAACCTATCACATTTATGTTGGTTACATGCAATGATATATACATACATATAGTATTGAACCTATTAAAAATCACCTTATTTATTGTACGGATCTATCTTGTACATCATTTCTGACATAGTACAAGAGAATATATGAGAAACTATTGTTTGGTGACTTGTTTTGAAACTGATCAATGAGTAATCTCAATAGGGCCAGTTCCGGGTTTAGTTTATATGGTATGTTAAAGATAATTAATGACTATATGTTCACTCGGAGCCAGTTTATGGATAGAGCACTGTTGTTTATAACACTTTTATGTTTCTGTAGGAATTAGATGCAGGAACTTGACTTGATACATTCTTCCTTCTTATCTCTATCAGTGGAATCAGCACAACACTAAGAGACTTAAGTCTCACAAATTCCTTAGTATATACTCACAAGAAGACCTTTAGAACTACAAATACTACACTGTCTACTAGGAATCTGTATACTATGTATGAATAAATCTCAGTATCCCTCTAATAGAGATCACTCACTGAGTTATAAAGATACATGCAATTGTTTTCTTTGTGCTGCAAGTGTCTATTGAAGCTATCAAATGACTTTTTTGCTGCACAAATCTCAGTGAAGCATGAAAATGTCTGTGCTTACATATTGTCCTCCAGCTGTGCTGTTGCTAAGTGGAAAATGGTTTCAATACAACAAATGCTCACAATGCATTGCATTCAATACTTAGCATGTAATAAAGGGAAACACTTAATTCATTTGGAATATGCATAAACAATGTTAAAAGGTTCATTTATAAATACCAAAAAGCACAAAACCATCAAAATGTTAATGCCAAGAGTAGTATCTCTCTGCAGACATTCAGCTAGAAAGGAATGTTGGTGGATTTCAGCTCTGAAGCCTGGAGAGTTTTGAATGTGGCTCTGAAACATGCTATAACTTAATATTGTTGTAAGCTAAACAAAGTAACGTCTGTAATTTTAATTCTCTCTGAATATTGTTAAATTGTGTTGAACTTGCACTTGAAGTCTAAAGTTGGCCTTGCGCATAAGATATTTATCTGCAGACTTTTGGCAGATCCAGCTAAATATAGTGAAATCTGCTAAGAATCTGATGTCTGTGATGGCCATTCCTTTTGTAGCCATTCTTGGCTTTGGCTCAAAAAACCGCAGCAAAATGTGCAACAAAAAAATGCTGATTCAGCACTGGGCACTATCTTCCATCTTGTTTGTTTACCTTTGTAATGGAAGATAAAGTTCTGCTTGCAGGACTTTCTCTTCCATTAAAAAAGTAAACAAACGTGATGAAAGATAGCGTCCATCAAGTTGTTTACATTAGTGTCAATGGGAGCGGACACAGAATTGGTCTGTGTCCGTTCTCTGCAAAAGTTTAATGTCTGTTGCTGTCATTCTATAATGGAAGACAGCAACGGACATTAACAACAGTAGTGTGAACCCAGCCTAAGAACTTTTTTTATATTTCCCATTACTTATGTAGCCACTCCTGGGTTTGGCTCAGGCTGGGGCCCCACGTGGTGTAAACGCTGACCATGGCATTTTACAGTCCCTGCAAATTGGAAAATAAGGGCAGCAGATACACTGCGATTTCCAAAACCGTTCCATAGACTTTAATAGATCTATTCAGATGACTGTTGTTTTAACGGTGCGTTTGAACAGTCCAAGAAAAAATAGCACATGCTATGTCTAGGAGGGATCTGTGAAAACGGATTACACTCGGGTTTACACTCGGTCAGGAAAAAAGTACTTTTTTCACATGTGAGTGCAGAGCACTGTAGTGTGAACGTAGCCTTAAAGGGGTTGTCCAAGATTAAATAAAAATTAACCCCTAAACTAAACCCCCTTCCCCACCTAACTTCTAATTTAGTTATGTTATAAAAAACTCTATAATTACCCATATCCCTAGGGTGGTCATGTGATGTGACAGTGCATGGATGTGACAATACTGGGGACAGTGTAAAAAGTGCATATTCTACTTATTGTTGGCAGCGCATTATATAATTATCTGGATAATATTACTCTATTATATTTATATTTAACTATGAATTAATATAAAACAGTTAAAAAGTACTTCCATTCTAATCTGAATTCTGTCTGCGTATAATCTATCCAGCAAAGCAGAGATCTGAGCTGCTCTATGCAGGCTCCATACACTGAAGGACTAAATTAACTATGATGGTGACTGCTTGGTCTCTTTCCTATCGGCCCTACAGGCATATGGATTGCTCTAGTGTAAGGATTGTACATACAGCAATCCACATCTCTGCTCTAGGGTTTGAGTATGCCTTGAGGGAGTGGATTATTGAGTTTAGCTGCAATCAAAACTTTATTGTTAAGTTTTGGGTGGAGGGGTACTTTAAGGTTGTTTTACATGGTCATTTGTAAGTTCTATCTTGTGATAAGAAAATATAACCTGCCAGAATGTTTGCTGTAAAACTTCTGAGTAATGTGTTGATCTTAGAATTAATTATATCTTATATATACATACCAGCATTCCTGAAATGAAATTCAGAGCAGGCTTGGCCAAACTCCAACCAGTCAACTACACAAGTGACTGACCTAAAAAATCCGTCCTCTTACATTTACAGTCGTACTAACCTGGAATGCATAAGTCCTTTATAAATATAGTCATGTAAAAAGGAACTACAGAACTACACCCCATATTAAAGGTTTTCTTACATGTGATGTTTTTCAGATATCACAGATATGCCATTCTTTTTGTGGAAGCGTAATAACACATACATTTATCATACCTGCAACTTGAATGGAATTGAACTGCAATAAAAAACACAAGAGTGGTTGTTTTTTCTAGCAGAAAGCTGTCACGTTTCTTTAATTTCATATACCCTGTTTACAGTGGCATAACTAGGAATGGCTGGGCCCCAAGGGGAACATTTGACATGGGCCCCCCCCCCCGAACCGCTGCCCCCAACCCCCCCTGCACAAACCGCCGCCCCCCCTGCACAAACTGCATTCCTGCGCACACTATTGTGCGCCATAGTGGCCCCTGCACACAGTATTATGCCGCACAGTGGTCCCTGCACACAGTATTATGTCCCATAGTGTCCCTTGCACACAGTATTATGCCCCATAGTGGCCCCTGCACACAGAATTATGCCCCATAGTGGCCCCTGCCCACAGTAGTATGCCCCATAGTGGCCCCTGCCCACAGTATTATGCCCCATAGTGAGCCCTGCACACAGTATTATGCCCCATTATGGACCACCCATGAACAATTATTATACTCTGGGGTCTTTTCAGACCCCAGAGTATAATGATCGAAGACCCAGGGGAGGATACAAACATAAAAAACAATGTCACTTACCTCTCCCTGGCGCCGGTGCACTCCCGTGCGCTACTTCGGCCATCTTCAATGTTGGACCGGATCTCGCGTGAGTCAGGCCGGTGTCGCGATGCATAATGACATCGGCTGATGTCTGGGACGTCACCAAACAGGCCCGAAGCCTGCAGAGCGTGGGTGAGGTGAGTTAGTGTTTTTTATGTTCCCTCACCTCCCCTGGGCCCCCAATCGTTATACTCCGGGGTCTGAAAAGACCCCGTGGTATAATGATAGCAGTGTTTGTGGGGTTTGCGGTAGCGGCAGCCACAGGGCTCCGGGCCCCATAATGTTCCGGGCCCTGTGGCAGCTGCTACCGCTGCTATCCTGGTATTTATGCCCCTGCCTGTTTATGGGCATTCCTGTGCAGTGTATGTACCCAAAATACAAAAACATGGCAAATGCTATAAAACCAATGAGAAGCTCAGCACAACTTTTCACCACTTCCAACGCACAGGTAAGAATTCTGTAAGAAATGTATGCTCTATCTTCAAAAAGATCCCATGCACTTTACTGACATCATTAAAAGAAAAAAGTTAAGACCTGTTTCATGCGTCATAGAATTGTGATACTAATAGAATGAAGGAAAATGAAAACTAGAAAAGAATAAAGAGACAATTCTTTATACTCCAGAATTAAAAAACAAGAACCACAAGCACTTTAATCTTATTCTAGAGGGAACAGAGTAAGACCAGACTATATATATGAATATTAGAAATGATACATTAGGATGTGAGCTTTTTTTTTTTTTTTTTAAATATGACATTTTTGTAAATGGGGCTAAACTAACAAAGCATATATAATAGCCTGCATTTATAACACAGCCTGTGTATTAATACAAGATCATAGTATTGTACATGGTTTTGTCATTGTTTCAAGTTTCTGGTCCAGATATAACCTGACAAGTAGGGGTCAACAGCAGGCATTAGTGGTGGCCACTATCACTCATGTAATAGAACCTTAGGGGCCAAAAGTGTAATTGCTTGTTAAAGGGAGTCTGTCAGCAGTAAATCTCTTATATACAGTACAGACCAAAAGTTTGGACACACCTTCTCATTCCAAGAGTTTTCTGTATTTTCATGACTATAAAAATTGTAGATTCACACTGAAGGCAACTGAAAATATGTCTTATATTCTAGGTTCTTCAAAGTAGCCACCTTTTGCTTTGATTACTGCTTTGCACACTCTTGGCATTCTCTTGATGAGCTTCAAGAGGTAGTCACCTGAAATGGTCTTCCAACAGTCTTGAAGGAGTTCCCAGAGATGCTTAGCACTTGTTGGCCCTTTTGCCTTGACTCTGCGGTCCAGCTCACCCCAAACCCTCTCGATTGGGTTCAGGTCTGGTGACTGTGGAAGCCAGGTCATCTGGCGTAGCACCCCATCACTCTCTCCTTCTTGGTCAAATAGCCCTTACACAGTCTGGAGGTGTGTTTGGGGTCATTGTCCTGTTGAAAAATAAATGATGGTCCAACTAAATGCAAACCGGATAGAATAGCATGCCGCTGCAAGATGCTGTGGTAACCATGCTGGTTCAGTATTCCTTCAATTTTGAATATATCCCCAACAGTGTCACCAGCAAAGCACCCCCACACCATCACACCTCCTCCTCCATGCTTCACGGTGGGAACCAGGCATGTAGAGTACATTCGTTCACCTTTTCTGCGTCGCATAAAGACACGGTGGTTGGAACCAAAGATCTCAAATTTGGACTCATCAGACCAAAGCACAGATTTCCACAGGTCTAATGTCCATTCCTTGTGTTCTTTAGCCCAAACAAATCTCTTGTGCTTGTTGGCTGTCCTTAGCAGTGGTTTCCTAACAGCTATTTTACCATGAAGGCCTGCTGCACACAGTCTCCTCTTAACAGTTGTTGTAGAGCTGTGTCTGCTGCTAGAACTCTGTGTGGCATTGACCTGGTCTTTAATCTGAGCAGCTGTTAACCTGTGATTTCTGAGGCTGGTGACTCGGATGAACTTATCCTCCGCAGCAGAGGTGACTCTTGGTCTTCCTTTCCTGGGGCGGTCCTCATGTGAGCCAGTTTCTTTGTAGCACTTGATGGTTTTGGCCACTGCACTTGGGAACACTTTCAAAGTTTTCCCAATTTTTCGGACTGACTGATCTTCATTTCTTAAAGTAATGATGGCCACTCGTTTTTCTTTACTTAGCTGCTTTTTTCTTGCCATAATACAAATTCTAACACTCCATTCAGTAGGACTATCAGCTGTGTATCTACCTGACTACTGAACAACACAACTGATGGTCCCAACCTCATTTATAAGGCAAGAAATCCCACTTATTAAACCTGACAGGGCACACCTGTGAAGTGAAAACCATTTCAGGTGACTACCTCTTGAAGCTCATCAAGAGAATGCCAAGAGTGTGCAAAGCAGTAATCAAAGCAAAAGGTGGCTACTTTGAAGAACCTAGAATATAAGACATATTTTCAGTTGTTTCACACTTTTTTGTTAAGTATATAATTCCACATGTGTTAATTCATAGTTTTGATGCCTTCAGTGTGAATCTACAATTTTTATAGTCATGAAAATACAGAAAACTCTTGGAATGAGAAGTTGTGTCCAAACTTTTGGTCTGTACTGTATATAAAAATGAGTTTCTGTCTGTCTGTTCTTTATGCGCGACCAAACGACTGGACCAATACTCACCAAATTTGGCACACATGTACATCAGGTGTCCGGGAATATTTTAGACTGGGTCTCAGATTTAAAGGATGTACCGTTCCTGAGATACAGTGTTCTCAAAAAATTACCAGCATTAGCTAATACAAGCCTGCAAGTCTTTCACTCATATTCCAACTGCCATACACACTGTCACATGTCCCTTATCAGCCAATAGAAGCTTGCAGCCTTTAGTCTCCTCAGGCACACAGGTTTCCATAGCAACCAAGCTATTTATGACCTGTATTAGTCAACAGCAGTTCCCAGGTCCTTAAGTATTCAGTCATATGACGTGTATCAGCCAATATAAGTTAACATTTAATTTACCAGGTTTCCATAACAACACAGCCATAAATAGACTGTACCTATACTGGACTCAGTGGCATAACTAGGAATGGCTGGGCCCCAAGGCGAACATTTGACATGGTACCCCCCCCCCCGGTAACCACCCCCCCCGTGCAAACTGCATTCCTAAACACACTATTATGCCCCATAGTGGCCCCTGCACACAATATTATGCCCCATAGTGGCCCTTGCACACAGTATTCTGCCCCATAGTGGCCCCTGCACACAGTATTCTGCCCCATGGTGGCCCCTTCATATAGTATTATGCGCACTTCCCGCTACCTCTTCAATGTTGGATGAGATATCACGTGAGACAGGTATGCATTGCGACGCATAATGACGTTGGACCGGCCCACCAACGTCTGGGACGTCACCAAGGAGGCCCGAAGCCTGCTGGAGCGCAGGAGAGGTAAATAATGTTTTTTATGTTCCCTCAACTCCTCGGGGCCTCCGATCATTAGACTCTGTGTCTGAAAAGACCCCAGAGTATAATGATTGCAGTGTTTGTGGGGTTCACGGCCCGCAGGCCTTACTTACTGATCCCCGCTCCTGCTCACAGCCGCCTCCGCAGAAGGTGAAGCGCAGGCAGCCGTGAGCAGGAGCGGGGATCGGTAAGTAAATAGGGCCTGTTACCTGCTGGTGTAACGGCCTATTAAAAAAAACCATCAGGGGCCTGCCGGGACCCCTAATGTCCCTGGCCCTGTGGCAGCTGCTACCACTGCTACCCCGGTATTTACGCCACTGACTGGACTGCCATACTGGATTTCAGCATTCTTATAAATTGAAAGGTTTTTAAACTACTCATGCCCCCTGCAGCAAAACGCATGGCTGCTGCTCAAGCTAATGACAACTCTCAGCAGACCCAAGCCCATCTCCAATCTGAAAAGGTATGTCACAGACAACAGTGAGCTGCTGAAACAACCCAGCAGACCCAAGCCCGTCTCCAATCTGACAAGGCATTGTCAGCCACATGCACACAGCTGCACTCCATGTTTCCATAACAACCCAGCCATTTTTCTTCACTGCTGTAGGCCAGATTTAAAGGGGCAGAGCGCTGTTAATGACATTGTTACACAAGGTCACATACACACAGCTTTACTCCAGGTTTTCCTTAACAACCGATCGCAGGTCTTTCACTGATATCCAAACTGAGATACACATGATCACAAAAAGCTTATGGACCAATGGAAAATCGCAGGTTCTTCAGTCTTGACACACACACAGCTTTACACCAGGTTTCCATAGCAACCAAGCTATTTATGACCTGTATGAGTCAATAGCAGTTCGCAGGTCCTTAAATATTCAGTCATATGACGTGCATCAGCCAATATAAGTTCACATTTCATTTACCAGGTTTCCATAGCATCACAGCCATAAATAGACTATACCTATACTGGACTGCCATACTGGATGTTAAGTGAAAACTGGCCAATTCTTATGGGGCCACTGCACAAACAAAAAATGAAATGTACCCGTGCGAAGCCGGGTCCTTCTGCTAGTTGGTTATAAACCTAATCCCAGTACCTTGTAGAGGGGATTCAACAGCTTCCAAACATGTCTCCGTTATTCAGCTTTTGAGCTCCATCATCATGTAATGAGAAATTGTATTCATATGCAAATGAGGGGGAAAGAATATGGAGCTGAGACCAAAGCTCAGACAAGCTAAGGCATGCCTCAAAGCACCCCACATTTTGCATATGAATAAAATTACAATTTACATGAAAATGGGGCTCTAAAGCTGAATAACAGAGGCATATTTGGAAACTGTAGAATCTCCTCTACAAGGTACTGGGATTAGGTTTATAATAAATTCACTACTGACAGACTCCCTTTAATGAGCATACCACTTGGACGACCAATAAAAGAAATGAAGAGATGACTAGATGAACAATGATGCAGTAATTATTATATGTATGTTTTATGTCATAATTTTACAATGTTACTATCACTAAGAATTCTCCAAGCACTAAATGGAAATGAGATATATGACTTTCAATCTTATGTGGTCAGACAGAAGGATTGTAAACATTTGTATGTAGCCACACTTGAGTGAGAAGACTGGCACTTTGGATGACCAAATTATCACATGTACTTGCCAAAGGCTAACTTTAAACAGCCACCACCTGGTAGACTCCACTCTACTACCATTTCTATTATTTGGGAGCTATTTCAACAAACAAGAAGGGTTCTAGCAGTGTTCTGGAAGTCCTGGAGATGTCCTATATTACTGAGTCTTGTAAAGCCAATTATACACTTTTGACCAACTAGTTTTTTCCCCACTTAACATACACTGAGGCTTGGTGATGGTACTCCCTGGGGTGTCAGTGTCAGTCAGTGTCTCTTTAGTTTAGGCTGTCTCCACAAAATGTGTGCTCTTAGTTTGCCACAAAAACCATAAAAATACCTGCAGTGGGGCAGTGTCCAGAAAGATTGGCTTTAAAAATGGAGGATATTCAGTAGACTTCAGCTCAACCTGGGATAAAAACTCCAAGAGTCAGGACCTGGAGCGCGCAAAGCTTGTTCAGTGACCCAGAATGTAGGGGGTCCTTGGAGAGGAACTCTTCCCTCATGAGGTGTGTAGTGGCCTCCACAGTAAAACCTGCCCTCCTTCTGTGGCATCAAGGCAATTGCTCTCTCGTATGTTACAAGTGTCTCTGAAATAGAGAAAGGGGCCAACAAATGTCCACCAAGATTGATGTACTTGCTGCAGGTGATGGTGACTGCATAGGCTTGAGTGAGGTCAGAAACTGTAACAGGAGACCTCAGAGTCTGAATCTGTAGCTCCAGGACAACAATAACAGCAACAAACATTTGCAATATACTTTTCTCACAGTAGACTCAAAGCGCAGTCCAGTAAGTAACGAAACAGTATTTTGCAGTATCCTTTGTATATCAAGGGTGTTATTTGCCCTCAAATTCCAAACTGAAGAGATGCATTATAAATTGTTCAATGATGAGACCTCTCTGATCGGTCTGGGTAATGCGTTCCAGAGAGTGGGGGCTACATGGCAGAAGGCTCTGACTCTAAATTGTTTAAGGTGGATCCTGGGAATGGACAGTTTAGTTGTGCCTGCTGACCTGAGAGGTCAGCAAAGATAATAGGGCTTCAGAAGTTTTTTTTAAGTAGTCTGGGCCTAAGTTATTTATGGATTTGAAGGACATCAAGAAAACGCTAACATTTATTCTCCATTTTATAGGCAACAGTGAGCTGAGGAGGAGGGTTATGGGAGCATGTCGGGGTGGTTTGGTTATTTAACCTTGCTGCAACGTTTTAGATTAGCTGAAGTTGATGTCATGCTATATCTGGAAGACCTACATATAGAGCAATACAATAGTCCATATGCAAGATTAAAGCATGGACTAGTGTGGAGAGACCTGTTGGAATAAGGTGTTTGATTTTTGCAATGTTGCTCAGGTGGAAGTACGGAGATTTGATAATGGAGGATACCTTATACCTGGTTCCTGAGAGACAGTTCCCCATCAATAACTATGCCCAAATTTCACATACAGTCTGAGTTTTGAAGGGTTGTGTTTCCTAGGGATAGAGGCAGTGGATGTATAAGTTGCCATTAAGGGGTGGCCTTCAACCATGAGAATTTCAGTTTTGTCTCAGTTCAGCTAGACATGAATTTATGGTTAGCTTGAAGGATATGTATAGTTGGGTATCATCTGCATAGCAGTGATAAGCCAGGCTATTGCTTGGTGCTATCCTATTTCAAACAACATTGGAAATAGTATAGCACCGAGCCTTGTAGAACTCCATATTTGAGGAGACTGGTGATGACAATGAAAAGCCAAGAGATAACATTTGTGGTCAGCCAACTAAGCCACTGAAGAACTGTTCCATTAATCCCACAGACTCCTTGAGTCTATGCATCAGATAAACTTCACTTTAGCTGAAACAAAACACTGTCTTTGAGTATACTTGGGCTGTCTGCTCCAAGACACATGAACAACAATCTTCTTCACAAAATACAGTCCCTTAATCATCAGGAGACATCAGGTATGACTCAAAGTTTGTATGAGCCCTTGTGGGTCCCATTGCAGTGCAAGTGTGTTCTTCTAAATTTGGTTGTTTATTGCTGCAGCATACCTGTTGACGCTGAAGGTCTTCCAACCATAAACCTCAACCTTTGCATTGCAAAATTTGAAAACCATGGGTGAAACGTGCAGCAATAATTGACATGTTGTGGGTTAAGAATTGCTGTGGTTTCAGTCGCAGCATGAAGATGAGACTTTGTTAGGAATTGAGCTCACTGGGTCTTGAACCCTTGACTTCCCAGCCATGTTCTGAAGCCTTGACCATTATGCCATTGTAGAAGCCTGTTTGTTTGCTTTGCTGAGCCTGGTCCTTTCTATTGGAG
Source organism: Leptodactylus fallax (assembly GCA_947044405.1). NCBI lineage: Eukaryota > Metazoa > Chordata > Amphibia > Anura > Leptodactylidae > Leptodactylus > Leptodactylus fallax. Next base: position 2,712,040 of record CAMRHE010000094.1, read on the forward strand.
TGATTAGCTTATGGATCTCACCTGCTCTGTGGCCAATCACAGTATAGCTATCACTATATAAACCCACAGATTACTCCATCCTGTGCCTGATTATTCTGGCTGTTTGCTTCCTGTTTGCCCTGATCCTCACCATTACTCACCTGCTCCTGTGTACCGACTCCTGCATACATCTGACTACGATTGTTCCACTGCTCCTTTGTACCGACTCCTGCATAGTCTGACTACGATTGATCTTCTGCTCCTGTGTATCGACTCCTGCATATGTCTGACTACGATTGATCTTCTGCTTCTTTGTACCGACTCCTGCATACTGTATGTCTGACCATGGTTGCTTCTTACTCCTGAGGTACTATTCCTGCTATTTAACTTCTCATCTCCTACTGTTTAAGTACTGTGCCATTGCCAAACCAATTGAACTCCAGATCAGATAATTAGCATTGTTACAGATTTGTAGAAATAGTAGATGGCAGTGGGTTAGCTGCTGGCAAGTTTGCAGCAGCTAACATGCTGCGACTACTGCCTGTGTGTCCCCAGCATCATGTTCATTCAACATATTTTATAATCCAAAAGAAAAAGCCAGGCAGCTCTACTAATGTTCCAGCCACACAGTATGATGCCCTATTAGTTCTCCCACACTGTATAATAGCTCCCTTATGGCCTACACAAAATAACAACCCTCTTATGTCCCCACACAGCATAAGGATCCCCTTTTTGTGCTCCCACACTGTATAATGTCCTCCTAATTGTATCCCCATTTTGTCTAATGAACCCCTTATGCCCTACACATTATAATGGCCTCCTCACATGGTATAATGGCCTTATTGTTCCGCAAACGGTGCCTACACATGTAGTGGTAGCCACCTGTGGCCAAAACCCCACCATCCTGCTACAGCTAGTGATTACATTGTACAATGTACAATCATATGATAACTGCGGCTATCAATACATGAGTATGCACCCTAAACAATCTATGTGTTCACCCAGTGGTGCATACCCCGCATGACTACCAGTCTTCGTGCAACATGCTGAGGCTGATATTCCTGTGTTACACTGACGATGCATGCTGGATTTGTGCTGCTCTCACTAACCTCAACAGCTAACTCTGGTAAGTGAGCAGTTCAGCACTGAATAAAAGGAAAGGGAGACTGTAGATGGTGCAGGATATCTGTGTGTAGGACTGAAGTTAAGTCAGAGATAGATTACATTTGGCTGAGTGAAAGCACTGGCTGCAGCATGATGGAGAGATGGGATTCTTGTCCCTGAGAGATGGGATGTCAGATTCAACCCACACACAGTTTTAACTGCAGGACATCCATGGGGGGATGTCCATCCACATTCCTGTATAAGATTCCAGTTTGTCCAGATGTCTTGCCTGCAATTAAACTACCTGCAACTTATAAATAAAGCGATCAATCTGGCTGTGCCCAGGACCAAGGGGTCTCGATACTTGCCTGGGTTTGCTAGGTGTTGATGGCAGTCCTAGATGATGCAACTAGTACTTTTCAAGCAGAAAGACCCCCAGACAAAACATAAAAGTGTCATACCAAGGGCACAGAGATGATAATCCTGTTTTTGATGTCAAAATGTATTGCAACAACTCAGTGGAGAAATGCAGAGAGGCTAGGAGGAATAGTCAGTCATCACAGACATAACAAGTAATCATGGGGACCCACACTACCATGACCACCTTAAGCAGCATGTTCACAACTTGTACGATTGTATTGGTCACCTTTACACACACGGGTAACGTACATAGTGATTTTACAGTACAAGCAGAGGCGTAGCTAGCAGGGGGGGGCAGAGGGGGCGGCTGCCCCGGGTCCACTGACATTTTAGGGCCCACCCCGGGGCTGCCATTAATACACCTGTTACTTTTAACTAGATCGGTGTCTGCAGACACCAATCTAGTTAAAACACTTCCTGCAACTTGCTGTCTTGTAAACCACAAGCCACTTCAGGCCTGCGGTTTACATGACAACAAGAACACAATCAGGGGCATAGGTGGCGCGATGACGTCACAACATCGCGCCTCCTACGCTGAGACTCTGACTTCCTGTGAATGGACCCTGTGCACAGAGCGCGGGTCAAGAAGAGAAAGCGATGACTCCGTTCGTCATGGTCGCTGGTAGGTGAGTATAACTTATATTTGTTTTGTTTTAGCTTAGTTTTGGGTAATTTAATAGTATAAGGGGTTGTTAGGAGGGGGAATTATAACTATAAGGGAGGGGGCATTATGAACATAAGGGGGGTCATTTATATAAGGGTTATTACGGGGTACAAGGGGGGGAGGTTATTTATATTAGGAGGCATTATGAACATAAGGGGGTGGTCATCAATATAAGAGGTATTAGGGGTGCAGTATTTATGTCAGGGGGAATCAGGGGCATAATATGAGGGGGCAGTTAACTTAATTAAAGTGACACATGGGCTTTATTAAGACTAAAGCCCCACGTAGCGGGCTGCAGCAAAAAAGCGCTGCAGGAAAAACCGCGGCAGTAACATTATGGTTTTTCCCGCAGCGCTTTTCACAGAAGGTCCACAGAGTTTTCCTCTGCAGACTTTCTGCCTCCATTATAACTATAGGGAAACCGCCGGTGTTTCCGTAGGTATAATTGACATGCTGCGATTTCCAAAACCGCAACGGATTTGGAAATCGCAGTGTGTCCGCTGCACACATTTTTCTACAATGTGTGGATGGGATTTGCTAGAATCCCATTCACTTTGCAGGAACTGTAAAATGCCGCATTTTTTTCCCGTTGCATTTTTGCCACATGGGGCCCCATCCCATCCCCACTTTGTGGTAAAATATGCGCAGTGGACACGCTGCGATTTCCAAAACAGTCGTGGTTTTGGAAATTGCAGCATTCCTATGGAAATGCTCCCAGTTTCCCTATAGATATAATTGAAACCTCTGCGAACTCTCTGTGCAAAGCGCAGCAAAAAGAACAGCGCTTTTTTGCTGCGGGACGCCATATGGGGCCTTGGCCTTAAAGAGTTTTCCAGCTCATTTTTATTGATGGTCTATCCTCAGAATAGATCATCAATAAGAGATAAGTGACTCCCCACTGATCAGCTGTATGAGGGGGCTATGGCGCCTGTTCATATCACACGCTGTCTGCTTATAGTGACCATGTAATGTAATTCCAGCCTAGTCACATAGACGTGTATAGGACGAGGCTGTAGTTACATGACATGGCCGCTATGAAAAGAATGACACTGTGTAAACAGAGAAGGGGTCACGGCGTACCACACAGGTACCACAGTTCATTCAAACAGCTGATCCTGGGGGTCCCGATTATTGGAACCCCATTAATTGTTATTACCTTTTGTTTACTTTTTACTTAGGAAACACCTGGGGCATTATTAATAAGGGGCAATATTTACAGGGGGTACACAGGGAAGTTATTAATTTAAATATGCACTTGGGGGTTATTCATTATGGGGGGTTATATCATATATTTTATAATTGGGGGTAGCAGCAGGATGGGTGTGCAGGTGAGGACAATGTGGGTCAGGTGCCTGGAAAAGCGAGGAGCCAAAGATGTCTGTGTTGCAAACTTTACAGAGACTGAAAGAAGTGGCCATGGCGGTCCAGATGAAAGAGATGGGGAATGTGAACGATTAGTCAGAGTCGTCACTGGTAAGTCACTAAATGATACTGCCCTGTATTTGCCTAAGTTGTCTGCAGAGCCCTGTGTAGATCCGATATATACCACTATACGGTCACCGTATAGTGATAATATCGGTATACCTAAGTTGGGGGCCCACTTGGACATGTTCGCCCCCCCCCCGTGCTGAACCCCTAGCTACGCCTCTGAGTACAAGTAATGCACACAATGATGTCACAGTACTAGGATAATTCACATAGCGTTATCACAGTACAGCAATAATACACACAGTGATGTCACAATACAAAAATAATGCAGAGTGATGTCACAGTACAAGAAAAATTCACACAGTGATGTCACAGTGCAGGAATAATGCACACGGAGATATTACAGTACCAGAATAATGCACACAGTGATATAACAGTATACGTATAATGCACACAGTAATTTCATTGTACAGAGAAAAAAACAGTAATATCCCAGTACAGGGATAATACCCACTATGACATCATTGCACAGGGATAATGTACACACACAAAAAGATCACTGTAGTACACTGGTAGTAGTTCCCCTGGCATGCTTCCAGTTGAGGTAGTCTTCACCCTCACTGAACCAAGTGATAGTGGTTGGTAGAGCCCTTGATAGTAGCTACAGGAATTGACTCAGGAGACAGTGGTTGCAGATGAACAACACTGTAGACTTTACTAACAGAAACACAAACAGCTTCCAGAATAGTGCAGTTCGCAATGGGAGTTCCATTGTAGGATGGGGATGTGCCAGGTGATGGTTCTCAGCCAGGGATGCCCAGAATATATAATTAGTGCCTGATAACTCCAATCAAAGGAGGGGTGTTCCTCTATCCACAGTGGAACAGCCCTGAAATATATGGAAATACATACACAGAGGCATACAACTATATACAAGTGGCACTTGACACATATAATGCAGTGTATTTAGCAATTAACAAAATGAGACTTTGCACTAAGAGAACTGACTTTGTCAGTAAAAACAACAAAAACAGACACTCTATGCACAGTCAGATCACAGTGCAGCAAGCTACACTAATAGTAATGGCAAATCTGTATTGACACTGTATTTTGCTCTGCTGCAAAAAAAAAGACATAACAAAATGAGATTATTGGCAATGAAAGGGTGACCTGTTTAGTGTATGCGTAACACAGCGAAAAATGCAGTCACACACTAAAAAGTGAAGAAATTCTCCCTTCTCTACTCCTATGATTTTTCTTCCTATCTGACTAAAATTGATTAAATCTAGCTAAATTGTGCTCCACTCATCCTCCTCCTATAATTGCTATATTGCAATGTTGTTGTGGTTTTTCTATTAGCAATATATTAGAAGCAATTTCTTTGGATTATGCATTGATGATAATACGTTTGTCCCCTAGCTTGAGTATCACAAAATGGCTCTGTTTTTCTTAGCATCATGCTTTGTGACAGCAGCACTGCAACCTCTACTCTTAACACTCATAATTGACTGAGAGGCTGTCAGGTAATACCTGAAACCTGCCTAGGTCACAGAGACCATGTGATCCCCCTTCTCCTCTGTATTTTAACTGCACACTATGAATTACCGAACCCATTTTAGTTTGCCTTACGCAAGGTTTACACTAGCGTCGGAGTTTCCGTTCTTTGGGGCCGCTTGGGTACCCTAAAAACGGAAACCCTATCTGTTTAAAAAAGAGTTACCTACTGAAACACGCAGAGCCCATAGACAATAGTGAGGTCCACCCGGTTTCCGATTTCTCAATAAATTAGAATATCTTTGAAACGTTTATTTATTTCAGTAATTAAATTAAAAAAGTGACCTCCTATATTTTCTAGATTCTTTACACACAGAGTGTTCTATTTCAAGTGTTTTATTTCTGTGAATGTTGATTATGGATTACAGGTAATGAAAACCCAAATCTAAGAAAATTTGAATATTGTAAAAATGTTCAGTATTGTAAATTCAGTGTGTCACCTGCCAAGGTTTCCTAAGCCTTTACATGGTCCCTCAGTCTGGTTCAGTAGGACACACAATCATGGAAGACGCTGACTATGAATTGTATTACTGAATTACTAAAATGAATGTTTCAAAAATATTCTAATTTATTGAGATGCACCTGTAAAAGGAGTAGAAGAGGAGGAGGATAAAGAAAATATATGGGGAACTGTAACCCATGGGAAAAGATCGGAAGAGAAGGAAAGGGAACAAAAGAGAAAAAAAGAAAACAAAACAAAGAAAAAAAAATGAAATAAAGAAATATCATTCAATAAGCCATTCAGAAAATCAGGATCATCCTTAAACATGATCCACACTGTCCAAGTCTGGACGAGTGACCTTACACTCTTTGAAAAATAGGGGTGACATAAATGTAAAAGCGCTTGTTTGGTACACTGGTCCAGCCATATTTTACCTAGCTAGTATCCCAGATATGAGGGAAATTTTGATGGAATGAGATTGTGGGTTACTGTAGAATGACGGGATCAAATTGTGAGGAATAATGTAGAAGGTTGGTAAACAGAGAGGAGTTAGATCGATAGACCTGCCTAAAAAGAGTGTTTCCACAGCATGCTTGAAACTATGCACATTGGGAATTAATTTGATGATCAGGAGTATTTTAGAGATTTGGTGAAGCATGAAAATAATATTAGTTGTGTGTATATAGTGCTCAGTCATATCAGTCCATGGCTGTCGCAATATATTTTGCTATTTAAAACTCATACACACTACAGCCAATTGTGTAAGAAGCCAATAAAAGTAGATGAAAATCCACATAAAACCTAGAGGAAATCCACATAAATATAATTTCATTTAGATGTTGACCATGGTCAGCTTTGAAGGCAGTACCGCAGTGCTAACTAATGGGCAGATATATATAGCACATAGTCACTTAAAATAAATACATCTCTATTAAGCTATATAGGGTAGCCTTTTTTTTTACATACAAGCAGAGCTGGATTTTCTATTAGGCTGAGGCCCCACGTTGCAGAAACGCAGCTTTTTTTGTTGCAGATTTTGTTGTGGTTTTTTTTAGCCAAAACCAGGAGTGAATTGAGCAGAAGGTAGAAGTATAAGAGATTACTTTATATTTCTCCTTCCTTTGTAGCCATTCTTGGTTTTGGCTAAAAAAAAAGAAAAAGCAGCAAAATCTGCAACATAAAAAGCTGCCTAGGGGCAGCCAAGCGGGAAACCATGCCCGATCCTCTAGGTTAGTATCAGATTATAGTTGATACAGTAGAAGTTTGAGCAGTCTCTATTCAGTACTTATATAGATGTTAGGTACTTCTGTTAGAAGTGTAAATGATTGTACTGCTCGCAGTGTGCTCTGGCAAAAGCTAGTCTTGATACTTAGCCTATACTAATTCAAATCAGCAGCTTTCTGTACTATATAGACTGCTCTAAATGTCTCCTTACATATGGCAGGGCATGTAGACATATAATTTCTAAAGGCATCAATTATATTATACATGGAATGTATTGATGCCAACATGACAGAGCAAATAATCTGGCATAAGGAACAAAGCAGTATACAATATCTCAAAAGTATATGAATAAGCAAAACTATTGTACCATTATGACAAGTAGACAATGCATAATATCAAAATTATTTTGTGGTTTCCTTACTATTGTCTGCAAATTTCTGACTAAGTGCTTATTCACACTTGTGTATTATGAATCTGTATGCTTTAGGTTTTTGTATTGAAAGACACTGCTAGTACATTAAAATGGCTTCATTTATGTTCCATTATTTATGCACATGGAGTTTTTTCAACACCCAGCGTGTTCCAACTGATCCACATGAGTATCATTATTATTTAATAGACGTCAATGAGTTGCATTTAAAAACACGTGTTTGTATATGTAGTTCACATGTACGCATGGTGCTCTATTATTACCATATATATTTCTCCAACATTGCAAACAAAAATACAACTAGAACAAAATTATTATTATAAAAACAAAAATTTGTATTATACATCCATACAGAATTTTATCTGTATTTCATACAGTGCAAAATAGAATAAATTAGGAAAACCAGCACATGGCCCCTGAGTCCTGCCTCCTTTCATGTTCTTACAGGTAGTTACCTGCACTATGGGGGTTAGCTTTACTATAGTCTGCCAGTCCCCGTAGCACAGGTAAGAATTAGTACTCTGAAAAAGAGAAGAGGAGGGAGAGCAACCCAGGTATCCAGTGTTTTTTCAGATCACATGACCCAGGGTCAGAACCAGGGCCACTTTAACCATAGGGCCAACTGTGCAGCCACAGCGGGTCCTATGGTTGCGGGGGGCCCCTCAGCCTCCCTGGATCGAGTTTGACAGTCCCGCATTTCGGGTCCAGCAGGCAATGACTTCAACTCTGTCTATGTCCTTAGGACACAGATAGAGGTTGAATACAATAGTGGAGCATGGAGCTATCTGCTCCATTATTCAGCCTTTGACTGATGATTAGAGATGAGTGAATCGATTCTGCAGAAGTGGAATTCGATCCGACTTTCAGGAAATCTTCGATTCGCCACGATTCCAGATTTCCTGATGCTTCGCAGTAACGAATATTTAGTAAGGACCTTTGTGACATCAGACAGTCACAAGATATTCTCTAGTGATGTGATTGGGTAGGTGTGTCTTTGCTTGTTAGCAGATCCTTACACATGAATAAAAATTGTCTGTGCTGGAGAGAGAGAGAGAGAGACATGACCGCGGCATCCAAGCGCTTCCGTCATTTTGCCGCCCACCCAGGATCTCTGCAGCCCGGAAATAGCTGTTTATTCGCCGCGAAGTAATTTGGATCGTAGCAAATTTTTTTTGGGACTTCGAATCGAACTGCCGAATCGAACTTTTGAGAAATTCGCTTATCTCTACTGATGATGTCTGCGGCAGCGAAGTGCAATGAGTGGCAAGCTGCAGACATCATTACAGCCAAATCCTGCAGGTCCATGAGAACGGGGTTAGGTGAGCATTCTTTGGGGTGGGGGGGGGGGTTGGTTTTTTTGTGTGGTGGTTGAGGGGGCAGGAGGCTAGTTATGGAGAAATTAAATTACGGGGGGGGGGGGGCCCGCAAAAAAAGTTTGAACAGGACCCCCTAATATATTAAAATGCTCTGGTCAGAACCAGTCCACACTCCCCAGATCAAGCATAAATAAGTAAAATAAAACTCCCTGGATAACCCCTTTAATACTATTTACTTTAATGCTGCACCCTTTAGAATTGAATGGACATCTTATGGGAACAGGTATCTTATAAATGACTGGAGATGCTCTTTAACATTCTGTAGATTTTTGCATATAATAACAGTATATCTTCAGTTGAGTTCAGTGACATTGTTTTTCTTGGTAACTTGGCTGTGATTTCCGTGTTAGTAATCTGTCTTTCAGATGAAGTTCCTCAATGTTATTCTGTTGTTAGTGATTCCTCATTGTAGGCTGGAGCTTAATACAGTAGTTTCCTGCCAAGTTCTGGTAAACTATGTTAATGTATTGTGTTATTAGCTATGACAACAAGCTCAGAGGAAAAGGACACCTGTACTGAGGTTAAGTCTCCATCAGTGACTTTAGTCTCATGTTTCCTAAACAGTACCACTGACAAAGCTACTGAAAGCTCAAAGTCATACAGTAAATAATAATAATGTATACTCATTTATCAATCATTAGTACTAGACGTTTACCTATAGCACAATATACCTTAGCTCCTAACAGCAATGTCCATTACATGAAGCAATGATCCTTCAGATGTCAAAAATGTGAAAAACCATTCAATACAGAACACAAATTTACTTGTTAGTTTATCATGAGAGATTATTGACTACATTATACAAGAATTTTACAGTTATAGTATGCTACATGTCAGGGACCAAGCACCCACTCACCACACAATCATATGTGACCCTGGATGTGACAAAAAGGCTACGGCCCCATATTGCGGAAACTTAGACTTTTTTTTGAGCCAAAGCCAAGAACGGCTACAAAAGGAATGGGTAAATATATAAGAACTACTTATACTTCTCCCTTTGCTTAATCCACTCCTGTCCTTTGGTTAAAAAAAAACCGCAACAAAAAAAGCTGCTTTTCCGTAATGTGGGGCCTTGGCCTCAAGGAGGACCCCAACATCTGCACATCCACACAAATAGCTGCCACCACCTGACACTTTCAGTACTAACACCTGCATCCTCTGGCACCACACAGTGATCATTCTCTAACACACTGGCATACAAATGGTAACATAGCTAAGTGGTATTTTCTCTCTTCAGGATTTTTTGGGGCGTTTAGAGTCATGGACAATCTTTAGTACATTTTAAACTTAATATATACAAAAGATACAGTACTTACAGAAATAATATGTAATAAAAACACATACATACAAGCAAACAATATACAAAATAAAAGGGAATAAAATAAAAACAATAAAAAATAAAATAAAAAACAGACCTCTTAGGCTGTTTTCACACGGAGCAATTTGCCATGGATTTGGGAGCAGATTTCTCCCCGGAATGCCACGACAGAATGCCGATGCATTGCATCAGCATCCCATAGCGGCTAGACCGCAGCGAAAATGCTGGCGGTGGAAAATGAAGAGGAATTCCTCTTCATTTTTCGCCATGTGAACATACCCTTACAAGCCTAGCTGTGGAGCTCAGCAAGAAGTTGGACAACCTACAGACTGGGCTGCATGTTTGACCAGGTTTTCCTGTCCATCATACATGTTGAATGACAGCTAACCCAGCCCTCGTTCTGAAACCTCCCACCTGTGACTGGAGCTGGCTAACAACATGTGCCAAATCAAGAGAGATATGACCTATTTTTGGAATATGCATTATCTCTGGGTGGGTACTTTTATATAGGGATGATATGTGATGCCAAATGTTTTACAAATCCAGGCATACCAAACATGAAGATGAAATCATGATTCCATCCACAGATATGTCATTTGGGGTCATTATAAATGTTAACCGTCTGCATACCCAACTTCACTGACTGGTTCTACACCTATACTCCTGTATGCACCTGGTTATAAAACATGAATTATGACATACATGCCTTTGATGTTATGTATTTCCTTTGTTCAGTATCAGAGTTTTGGCCTGCATGCTTCTATTAGACATAACAAGACAAAGCCAATACAATGAACGAAAGGTAGGTATTCTTGGAAATACAGATACTTTTAAAGTTTTGTAAAGGCTTCCTTGCATATTCTTCCATGACAATGCACTCCTTCACATGATATAGTAGTCTATATTGATAACATTACATTATCCCCTTAATCCTAGTGGCCATACATATAAGGTAGATTAAGGATAAAGTGTGTATATGTTTTCAATGTGGCAGAGAAGAGTGGCTGCACATCTGACACCTCGAATCTCCAAGGTAAACAAAATATAGTTAAAGTTATAAATTAAAATCCAATCTATCCAATCCTTGGTTCCCTAAAAAGAGTTCATAGAGGAAAAGTTTTTCAGCGTTCCATAAATTAGATTATTGGTGGATTACAACTAAATCATCAATCACACAAATACAGTATATAATGGCAAGTTTTTAGGGGTTTTCCAAAGACATTTATGCCATACTCTAATACATGTATTTCATATGTTAACAAAGGAATGAGTATGCTTGGATGTTTCTGTAATCTGCTTCAAAAAATGGAGAGAGTGGTACACATACAGCTTTCCCAGGGTTCTTCCACTGTTACCCAACCTGTCTGGAAAAATCTTTCCCATACATCCTGTGGAGGATGGTACGGTAGCAGCAGCAGAGCAGACCCAAACAGTCAAAAGACAGGGACACAAAATCTGGTGAAAACAGGTTTTGCCCCGTTATGTTTATTTTGAAAAAAAACAGAAAAATAAAATAAAAACTTAATTTCAGGCAAAACAGAAATCGAAACCTGCTCATCTGAGCTCTAACTAATGCAAAACCAGACCTAACTATATGTGTCACAAACAGAACAAAATAGTACACAGATCACCAGACTATAGTACTCAAAGACAGACCCAGACTCCTCCACTCTCTCCCAGTATCTATCCAGAGTGAAGACTCTCCAGCATTTTTATTTGGCCCAGTGATGAACCCAGCCATCACACCAGGGCTGTAGCCTACTCCCTAGCAGCAATGGACCATACCATCACCAGACATATGTGAGAAACCTCGGGGATACATAATGTGATTCTGACACCCTGCCTGTCACCTTCTCACATACTCCCCCCCCCCCTTGTTCGGACCTGTAGGGTGTGAGGGAGGTAGCTCGGTAGCAGCCTAGGTACGGGCCCAAACAGTCAGAGACAGTGACACGAAAACTTAGGTGTAACAGGTTTATTAGAAAAAATGGCAACAAAAGAAATAAACCTTCTCTTCAGGAAAACAGGCAAAACAATATCAGCCTTAACATCAGGCTGAGCGGCTACCTAAATAGAACACTGCTTACTAACCTGTGTGGCTGTCTGCCAGCCACACCAGCAACCAGTTTGGCACAGTAACAGTTTTTGGGAGATCAGGAAAGATCCAGACGCCCGCTCTCACTCCCCAGGATCTGCATTCAAGTGCAGACTCTGCAGGTCTATATGGGCCAGTAATGAGCCTCAATACCTGCACCTGAGCTGGGGCTTACTCAAAAACCCGTGCTTGACCAGCTATATGACAAAACCCGGGGACTGACATACCGTGACTCCAGCACTTGTCCTGTCACTTTCTCACATACCCCCCCCCCCTTTGTTCGGACCTGTAGGGGTGGACACCTCTAGCCAACATACAATGGGTCCTGGACAGGGCATTGGCATTCCCCTGCAGCTTGCCTGCTCTGTTTTCCACCTTAAATTGAAGTTCTGTAAAGTTAGAAACCACCTGGTTACTCTGGCATTTCTCTCTATGGTGTGGCACATCCAAGTAAGGGGAGAGTGATCAGTGATCAATTTAAAGTGTCGGCCCAGTAGGTAATACCTCAGGGATTCGAGGGCCCACTTAATGGCTAAACACTCCCTTTCCACAATACTGTAATTTTTTTCTGGTGGTGTAAGTTTCCTACTCAGATAGGTAACCGGGTGCTCTTCACCACCTACCATTTGGGACAACACTGCGCCTAACCCCACATCAGAGGCGTCAGTCTGAACTATGAATTCTTTTGTAAAGTCAGGTGTAATCAACACCGGCTGCTTGCAGAGAGCTGACTTCAACTCCTGAAAGGCCCCCTCAGCCTCTTCACTCCACTTAACCATTACGGAGCTAGTTCCCCTAGTCAGGTCTGTCAGCGGGGCTGCAATAGTTGCAAAGTTAGGGATGAACCTACGATAGTACCCTACGATTCCCAAAAAAGCTCTCACCTGCTTTTTATTTAAGGGGCGGGGCCAATTTTGGATGGCCTCTACTTTATTAACCTGTGGTTTTATTACCCCTCGACCTATTATATACCCCAGGTATTTGGCTTCTTCCAGACCCAAAGGGAAGGGAATTTAGTACGTCCTGGACCTTTGGTAAGTGACTCTCCCAGTCTGTACTAAAGATGACAATGTCATCTAGGTAGGCTGAAACATACCTTCGATGAGGCTTAAGGACTCTGTCCATCAACCTCTGGAACGTTGCTGGAGCCCCGTGTAAACCAAACGGCATAGTCACATATTGGAACAGGCCGTCTGGGGTGACAAATGCTGTTTTTTCTCTGGCTTCCTTAGTGAGCGGCACCTGCCAGTATCCTTTGGTTAAGTCGAGGGTGGAGAAATATCTGGCATGTCCCAATCTCTCGATTAACTCATTGACTCTGGGCATTGGGTACGCATCAAATTTTGAAACTTCATTAAGCTTACGGAAATCATTACAGAACCTGATGGTACCATCTGGTTTAGGAATCAAAATAATGGGGTTGGACCAGTCACTCTTGGACTCCTCAATGACCCCAAGTGCCAACATATCTTTGACCTCTTCAGATATGGCTTGTCTACGAGCTTCAGGTATCTGGTAAGGTTTTAGATTAACCCGTACCTGCGGCTCGGTGACAATGTCATGTTTTATCACATTAGTGCGTCCAGGTAACTCAGAAAACACATCATTATTTTTCTGTACAAACTCTTTTGATTCCTGCTTCTGTGCCTTAGACAGGGACTCTGATATTTGTACCTTAGGTGAAGCTTTAACAGGAGTCTTTACCCTTTCAGTAGTAACCTGGCCAGGTGTACCCACTACTGTCAATGTTTCCCTGTCCTTCCAGGGTTTTAGTAAATTTATATGGTATATTTGTTCGGGCTTTCTCTTGCCCGGCTGGTATACCTTATAGTTTACTTCTCCCATTCTCTCAACAATCTCATATGGCCCCTGACACTTGGCCAGAAACTTACTTTCTACGGTGGGGACCAATACCAACAACCGTTCACCTGGAGTAAAGGTCCTAAGTTTAGCCGTTCTGTTATAGACCCGGCTTTGAGCCCTTTGGGCCTGCTCCATATGTTCCTTTACGATGGGCATTACTGCCGTAATTCTGTCCTGCATCAGAGTAATATGTTCAATTACACTCCTGTAAAGAGTTTGCTCCTGCTCCCAGGTTTCCCTAGCTATGTCTAGGAGACCTCGTGGGTGTCTGCCATACACCAACTCAAACGGAGAAAAACCTGTGGAGGACTGGGGCACCTCCCGGATTGCAAACATTAGACAGGGCAATAGGCAATCCCAATCTTTACCATCCTTGCTAACCACCCTCTTTAACATGCCCTTAAGGGTTTTATTGAACCTCTCCACTAGGCCATCTGTCTGGGGGTGATACACTGAGGTTCTCAGGTGTTTGATTTTCAAAAGTTTACACATTTCTCTCATTACCTTGGACATAAAGGGAGTCCCTTGGTCAGTTAAGATCTCCTTGGGTATACCTGTCCGAGAAAACATCTCAAAAAACTCCTTGGCAATTAGCTTAGCCGAAGTATGTCTTAAAGGCATGGCTTCAGGGTATCGGGTAGCATAATCTAACACCACTAGAATATACTGATCCCCCTAGCAGACTTTACAACAGGTCCTACTAAGTCCATGGCTATCCTTTCAAAGGGTACCTCGATAATGGGTAGGGATACCAAAGGACTCTTAAAATGTGACACAGGAGTGGTTAGTTGACACTCTGGGCAGGAGAGCCAGTACAGCACGCTCAGCTATAGTCACTGTGCACATCTGTGTTTCTGTTGCGGTTTCTGCGGTACAAGCAGGTTGAGCAAACAGGGAAATACGCCTGGAGCTGTTGCAGTCCATAGGCTCAGTCGTCAGGGGACAGTACGCAGCGACATGACCTAACTCCTGGCACCGCCAACATCTGAGACGGTATGGGTCTCTATTTTGAGACCTGGGCCTAGAGTCCATAGTCCCTGCTGCCTGTTCCCCCTCTGAGCCTCCTCCCCTCACGACCTTCCTCACCCCCGAAGTAAGTGGTACGGTCTTGCCCGTCTTGGGGATACCAGGTCTGGGAGACGACTGTCGTAGCTCATCAGTGGCTTGGTATCGTTCCACCAAACCTACCAGTTGATCAGCTGTGGTAGGTCCCGCTTGTCCGACCCAGAGCTGGATCTGAGGCGGCAGAGATCTGGTGTATTTGTCGAGCACCACTTTTTCCACTATTTGTGCTGGAGCGTGACTCCAGCACTTGTCCTGTCACTTTCTCACAAGGGGAAGACACTTTTTACAGCCATACAGTGTGTCCTGGACAAGGCATCTGCGTTCCTCTGTAACCTTCCTGACCTATGCTCCACTGAAAATTGAAATATTTTGTAAAGAGAGAAACCACCTAGTGACCCTGGCGATTCTCTCTTTGGCCTGGCACATCCATGTCAGAGGGGAGTGGTCAGAAATTCACCTGAAGTGTCAGCCCAACAAATAATACCTCAGGGATTCTAGGGCCCACTTAATGGCTAAGCACTCCCTTTCCACAATACTATAGTTTTTCTTGGGGGGTGTAAGCTTCCTGCTTAAGTAGGTCGCTGGATGTTCTTCACCCCCAACCACTTGTGACAGCACTTTGCCTAACCCCACATCAGAGGTGTCAGTCTGGACCATAAACTCTTTAGTAAAGTCAGGTAACTAGTACAGCTTGTATCTTTGGCAAGTGACTTTCCCAGTCCGTACTAAAGATGACAATATTATCTAGGTAGGCTGAAGCGTGTCTACGATTGGGCTTAACGACTCTATCCAGCAACCAAAAGTTGCTGGAGTTCCATGTAAACCAAAAGGCATAGTCACATATTGGAAGAGACTGTCTGGGGTGACAAATGCAGTTTTTTTCTCTAGCCTTCTCAGTGAGTGGTACCTGCCAGTACCCTTAGGTTAAGTCGAGGGTAGAGAAATACTTAGCATATCCCAAACTCTCGATTAGCTCATCAACTCTGGGCATCGGGTAGGCGTCAAACTTTGACACTTCGTTCAGTTTACAAAAGTCATTACAGAACCTGATGGTACCATCTGGCTTAGGAATCAGGATAATGGGATTCGACCAGTCACTCTTGGACTCCTCAGTCACCCCAAGTGCTAACATCTTTATGACCTCCTAAGTTATGGCTTGTCTACGAGTTTCAGGTACCCGGAACAGTTTTAGATTAACTCGTAGATTAACCTGCTGCTCGGTGACAATGTCATGTTCTATTACCATTGTGCGTCCAGGCAATTCAGAAAACACATCATTATTTCTCAGTACAAATTCTTTCGACTCTTGTACCTGGACCCTAGATAGGGACTCTTGCTAGGAGTATTTACTGATGTCAATGATTCTCTGTCCTTCCAGGGTTTTAGTAAATTTATGTGGTATATTTTTTCAGGCTTTCTCTTGCCTGGCTGATATACCTTTTATAGTTTGCTTCACCTACTCTTTCAATAATTTTATACGGTCCTTGCCATTTTTCCAGAAATTTACTCGCTATGGTAGGTACCAACACCAACACTTGATCACCTGGACTAAATGTTCTGAGTTTAGCCGTTCTGTTATAGACACGACTTTAACCCATTTGGGCCTGCTCTATATGTTCCTTTACAATTGGCATTACGAATGCAATTCTGTCTTGCATCAGGGTAATATGTCCAATTACACTTCTGTAAGGAGTTTGCTCCTGTTCATAGGTTTCCTTAGCAATGTCTAGGAGACCACGTGGATGTCTGCTATACACCAACTCAAATAGAGAAAAGCCTGTGGAGGACTGGGGTACCTTCCAGATTGCAAACATTAAATAGGGCAGAAGGCAATCCCAACCCTTGCCATCCTTACTAACCACCCTCTTTAACATGTCCTTAAGGGTTTTATTGAACCTCTCAACTAGGCCATCTATCTGGGGGTGTGTGATGATATGGGGTGCAGGGATAGTCTTGGAGTGTCAATGTCCCTCTGTGGTACTGCACAGCGGGGGTTGGTGCCTAGAATCAGGCTTAGCAGAGCACCTGGAAAGTGGTCAAACTACTCTCTAGTTCAGGTCTATTGTCCTGTCCCTGAAGCAATCAGCCATTTGGTCAAAAGCCTTCATCTGCATAAGACTGCCATCCTCACTAACCCAGCGGGGGTTCATTTAGACAGGATGCTTTATGCAAACGATCCTCCGCATATCCCTGAGAGACTCAGTGACGCCAGTGCTAGTTCTGGGGAGTTATGGTTTTATGACAATATCTGGCCTGGGGAACATCTTATAGTCGCCCCAATAAATGCCCCAGATGCCTCCAGTCAAGGCGCACGCTCAGAATATACACATGTTACAGTTCAAAGCCCAGAAGAGGTCCAGGCACTGTTCTCCTTACCCAAAGGGAGCTGGAGTGTCAAACTTGGAGTCTATGTATTGGGGATCTCGCCAGGAACCCCATTATACTACCAGCCAGAGTCTATAAACATCAGGCATAGACTTATACTGAAAAGTTATTCTGAGAGGTGTAGAGAGGGGGCGGGGTTCCTCCCCTTGGTGACCTCACTCAGGGAGGAGACCAGGGGAGACAAAAAGGCTCCACCCAGGCTGAACCAGGCTCTGTTGTCTGTGTAGATTTGGAGATGCACGCTTCTTGGAGGCCAGCTGTGGGTGGGTAGCCATGTGACCAACATGTGGCTGCCATGCGGCCTAGCAGCTAGGCTTGAGGCCTTGTGACCCTGGAAGAGGTGTCACTGCATGTAAGCAACACATGCTTTGCCCAAGACGGCTCTGAGCCTACCACATGGGCTCAGAGAAATGGACTAACTGCTTGTTCCAGAGGTCTTCTGCCACTTGACCTGGTTAAGGTGCTGTGCTGCCGGTCGTCCCATAAGAAAGTGCCCTGGTAATCATTGGAAGCCAGAGATAACCTGCACAAGCTGGTGTTGGTAATATATATTCTTTTCTTTCGTTTATCCCCATTTTTATTTTTATGTACCGTGTTATGTTGTTTTCACTTGTATCTGCTTTTTAACCGCTGCATGTATTCTACGTATGTGTTGAGTGTCTAGTATCGACCCATTTAGGGGTTAATAAATATATAAAATTTAGAAGGCTCGTTTGCGTACTACCCTCTGTTGACCCGCCTCACTCACGGAAAGTGGGTGTGAGATAATCGAAGTGATCTTAGGTAAGGCCAGGTGCGGTCCCTGGTAAACTCGGATCCTTCACAGGGTGAAACACAGAGGTTCGCAGGTGTTTAATTTTCAGGAGCTCACACATCTCTTTCATTACCCTCGACATAAAAGGAGTTCCGTGGTCTTTCAGGATCTCTTTAGGTATGCCTGTCCAGGAGAACTTATCCTCGGCAATTAATTTAGCCGAAGTATGTCTCAAGGGTACAGCCTCAGGATAGTGTGAAGCATAATCTAATACCACAAGGATATATTGATGACCCCTAGCAGACTTTATGACAGGACCTACCAAGTCCATGGCCACTCTTTCAAATAGTACCTCTATAATAGATAGAGGTACCAAAGGACTTCTGAAGTGTGACACAGGAGCTGTTAGTTGACACTCTGGGCAGGAGCTACAATACTCCTGAATTTGCTTATCAATTCATGGCCAATAGAAATGCTGTAGAATGCGCTCTTTGGTCTTTTCATATCACAGGTGTTTTCCTAACACGTGCTTATGTGCCAAATATAAAACCACTCTTTGATATGGCAGGGGCACCACTAATTGCTCAACAATTTCTCCCCGAATTTTATTTACCCTATACATTATTTCCTGGTTCATGACCATATAGGGAAACTCATTAACAGCCTCTAGATACTGGGGTTCAGTATTTATCACTTTTATATTTTCTCTGGCACAAAACAAATTAGGATCTCTAATTTGAGAAGTCCCAAAATTGTCACATGACACCTCAAGCTCAGGCATCTCTGGAACTCCCTCCTGATCTTCAGCATCACCAGCTAATACAGACAGGGGAAAACTCTTATTACCAACTTGGGTCACCCCTACAGCTGGTACTTCACTGTCAGGATCAAAAGGTTCAGGGTTAACCTTAGGTAACACATCACAGACATCAGCATTTTTAGGACATGGTACCTTCTGTCTTTTCTACATGTCCCAAAACAGAGGAAAGTCCCTTCCAAGTATCACACTTTGGAACAGGGATTTAATCACGCCCACCTTGTGACACGCTGCACCACAGGTAGTTTTTATGGTGACCTCAGCAATAGGGTACTCTCTAGTTTCTCCATGTATGCACAAGACCCCAACAGTTTGTCCACTGTATAGTGCAGGATCTACTAAATCATAATGGACGAGAGATACCAGGCTCCCGGAGTCTGGGATAGCAAATAACGTATGCCCGCCCCCCCCCCCCCCCCTCCTATGGTCTCAATAAACATTTGCGGATCAGTTGCAGTTTCTCCAGAACAAGCAGGTTGGGCAAACAGGGATACCCGCCTAGAACTGCTGGAATTAATTGGCTCAGTTATCAGGGGACAATATGCAGAAACATGTCCGAGTTCATGACACCGCCAGCATCGGATGCGGTTTTGGTCCCCATTTTGAGACCTGAGTTTAAAGTTCATAGTCCTTGTTGCCTGTTCACCCTCTGAGCCTCTTCCCATCACAACCTTCCTCACCCCCCTAGTGGTTGGTACAGTCTTACCCATCTTGGGGGTAGCAGGTCTGGGAGATGTCTGCAGTGGCTCCTTGGTGGCTCAGTATTGTGACACCAAACATACCAGCTGGTCAGTCGTTGTAGGTCCCGCTTGTCCAACATAGCACTAAATCTTGGATGGCAGGGATCTGATGAGTTTGTTGAGGACCACTCTTTCCACCATGTGGGCGGGAGTGGTCTCCTCAGGTTGCAGCCACTTCTTTACCAGGTACACTAAGTCATGCATCTGTGATTGTGGAAGTAGACTCTCAGAGAAAGCCCAGTGGTGCATTCTACCAGCACATACATGCATGTTCACTCTGAGACGTGCCAAGATCTCACCTCTCAGCTTGGAGTAGTCCTTAGCCTCCTGTTCACACAGGTCATAATAGGCTTCCTGAGGTTCTCCGGTCAAGAAAGTTGCCACCATATCATCCCACTGATCAATTAGCAGATTCTTCCACTCGTCAGCTCTCTCAAATACATGGAGTTATGCCTCCACAAAAAAATGGGTGTATGTCTCTTTAAGATTGTTTTAGACTGGGTACCCGCATCCAAAACACCATATGTGGAGGATAGCACAGTAGCAGCAGCAAAGTGGACCCAAACAGTCAGAGATAGGGACACACAATCTGGTGAAAATCTGGTTTTGCCCTGTTATGTTTATTTTGAAAAAACAGAGAAATAAAATAAAGCTTTAACTTCAGGCAAAACACAAATGAAAACCTGCTTATCTGAGTGCTAACTAATGCAAAACCAGACCTAACTATACGTGTCACGAACAGAACAAAATAGTACACAGTTCTCACCAGACTATAGTACTCAAGGACAGACCCAGACTCATCCACTCTCTCCCAGGATCTGCCCAGAGTGAAGGCTTTCCAGCGTTTTTATTTGGCCCAGTGGTGAACCCAGCCGTCACACACTGGACCATACCATCACCAGACATATGTGAGGAACCTGGGGGATACATAATGTGATTCCAGCATCCTGCCTGGCACCTTCTCACAAACCGAAATATCAAAAATTACAAATATTGAATAACTGGTTGGACTACCTTTCAAGGCTAATCAACACAAAGCGAAAACACTAGTGTATATTTTCAAGGAAAATTGCAGTGCAATGGTTGAAATCTGAAAGTAAAACCCACAGGAATATTTGTCACTTTGTGCTGCAAAATTGTCACTTTGCGCTAGACGCCTATGGATGATATTTGATTAACGTCAATTCTGTACAACTATTCTTTGCAGCAGTCACCTCATTTACATCACAGATAAGACCTCTATAGATTACCTCCATAGTGCAACAGTGCATCCACTACTACCAATAGATGATATCACAGTTTATCTACTCTTACTGCCTGCACAGAGCATGCCCACAATACTCTCCCATAGACCTGAATGAGTCAACTCTGGTTTATTGCTGCATATGGCCATGACTATGCTGTAAAGCATACCACTAAATGCTGGTAACAGAGGAGACTGGAGCTTGAGCAAGATGGCAACACTCATAATCGTGTACAGAAAATAGAATAAAAAAAACTACAACAAGAAAATAAAAACTGCATATAAAAATATTACCTTATTTTTCAAACTATAATGACAGAGGTCAAACGTTTTCTGTAAGTCTTCACAAGGTTGGCACACACTGTTGCTGTTATGTTGGCCCATTCCTGCATGCAGATCTCCTCTAGAGCAGTGATGTTCTGGGGCTGTCGCTAGGCAACACGGACTTTCAACTCCCTCCAAAGGTTTTCTATGGGGTTTAGATCTGGAGACTGGCTAGGACACTCCAGGACCTTGAAATGCTTCATACGAAGCCACTCCTTCGTTGCCCTGGCGGTGTGCTTGGGATCATTGTCATGCTGAAAGACCCAGCCACGTTTCATCTTCAATGCCCTTGCTGATGGAAGGAGGTTTGCACTCAAAATCTCACGATACATGGCCCCATTCATTCTTTCATGTACACGGATCAGTCATCCTGGTCCCTTTGCAGAGAAACAGCCCCAAAGCATGATGTTGCCACCCCCATGCTTCACAGTAGGTATGGTGTTCTTTGGATGCAACTCAGCATTCACTCTCCTCCAAACACGACGAGATGTGTTTCTACCAAACAGTTCTACTTTGGTTTCATCTGACCATATGACATTCTCCCAATACTCTTCTGGAAAATCCAAATGCTCTCTAGCAAACTACAGACGGGCCCGGATATGTACTGGCTTAAGCAGGGGGACACGTCTGGCACTGCAGGATCTGAGTCCCTGGCGGCGTAGTGTGTTACTGACGGTAGCCTTTGTTACATTAGTCCCAGCTTTCTGCAGGTCATTCACTACAATAGGTTCCCTTTCCACAGCTCTTTACCATAGTGGAGTTTGGAGTGTGACTGTTTGAGGTTGTGGACAGGTGTCTTTTATACTGATAACAATGTCAAACAGGAGCCATTACTACAGGTAATGAGTGGAGGACAGAGGAGCCTCTTAAAGAAGAAGTTACAGGTCTGTGAGAGCCAGGAATCTTGCTTGTTTGTAGGTGACCAAATACTTATGTTCCACCATCATTTGCAAATAAATTCTTAAAAAATCAGACAATGTGATTTTCTGGATTTGTTTTCTCATTTTGTCTCTCATAGTTGAGGTCTAGCTATGATGTCAATTACAGGCCTCTCTCATATTTATAAGTGGGAGAACTTGCACAATTGGTGGATGACTAAATACTTTTTTTCCCCCACTGTATACAGTGCAGACCCAATTTCCAGTTTGTGTGCCTCATATACTTATACATTTGTGCCTCATATACATTTGGAAGTAGGAGTAACATGAATGAATATTTGTAGCTATCACTTGTCTGATGTGCAGAATATTATTTGCAGCTGTCTACAAGGTGGAATCCCCATGTAGAAGGTCATTGATCCTGGACCAGGGTCATGGACTGAAGTTGGAGGAACAATGTATTGAACGAATAACTCCCACATGTAATAGAAGATTGATTCCTAAGTGCAGGTGACTGTCCCATGACAACAAGTAGGCCATTCATTGATTGAGTCATTTTTTTACAATAACCAGTGTTACAAGATTGCTAATATTGTATTTATGTAACAGCCAATAAAAATGAATGTTCAGCTATTTATATAATAGAGCTTTCATATTGTTGTGATTCTAAGTCTCATACATAGAAATATTTTTTTAATATTTTTTCGCACTTGTCTAAGCATGTCAAAAGTAGCACTGTCTGTGGGAACCTCAGCGTATAAACAATTCATCATTAAAGGGTTATGTACTTGAAAGTTTTCAAAGAACTTATCTAACTTTGTTATTTTTCTCTATGTTCCGAGGCAGATTACTGGCCCCAAGACAAGCTGTTGGGGGCCAGAGCCATAATATAAAACAAAATTACTGGCCCCAAGACAAGCTGTCGGGGGCCAGAGCCATAATATAAAACAAGAACAAATGACTATGAAAGAAGGAGTCCCCGATGATCTCATGCAGAGTAAAACTAACAAAAACACTCAACTATATGGACAGTTCAAAGACTGAATCTTCTTCAGTATTCTGCTGAAAAGGTATTTATCAAAAACAGTACAAAGGTGAAGTCAAATAATTGCCCAATCAGATTACATTTCTCATTTTTCAAAGTTATAAATAAAAGCAGCTGTCAGGTCAGTATATATGGTACTATAGTTGGGGGCCCAAAAACCTGAAAAATAGGCTCCGCTTAATAGGCAGATTGCACATGTTAATTTCACAGGCCCCTGGTAATCTTAACCTCCAGAGGCTCACCAAATGTATGATACAGGTCTAAGAAGAATACAAGGTTATATTATTCTGTCCTCAACTTTTACCAAAGTGGCCAATCATGGAAAGAGAAATAACGTGATATTTTGCTGCATTATGACCATGTTTCTCCACCCCCTTAGATGCCCACCAAATGTATATCTTCTGGTTCAAGAAGAGGTATAAGAAATGTAGGCTATTCAGGGCCTTTTGGCTGTATGTCCCCAGATATTTCAAACTGTTGTCCTTACCTTTTTGACTGCAAAGTGTTTAAAGAGGACCCTTCACGTCCTCATGTACATGCTGTTTTACATACCGTTAGAAAGCCGACAGTGCGCTGAATTCATATTTCCATATTGAATCAGGCTTTCCACTGGATCCCTGGCTTAATTTAAGCCTCCCTATGTGTTGAAAAAAGAACTGGAACACCCCTTTAAGATGGTTATGGAATATTTTTAGAACAAGCATAATTTTACACGAGTAAGCTCACAACTACACAGTTCCTCCTTCATGTACCAGGTGGTCAGTTTACAATAATCTATCAATGTCTACACAGTGTTGTTCGTAGGTGTATCATTTCCCCAAATGGAGAGGAATCTCTAAGTCATCTTCTCTTCTGCCCAGTCCAAACTTAAGATATATTCAACGTTACAGATAGTTCATGCCACAGTAGGGGGAAAGTGGTTGTGGTCAACATTAAAGAATTGATTTATGAGAGACTCCTCTTCTTAGCTGGGGTACAGTCATCAAACAATTGATCATCTGATATGATATGAAGAACAGCTAAAAAATGCTTCAGAAAAAAAAAACACACTGGAAAAGCAGCAGAAAAAATGCATCAAAAACGTTCGCGTTATCTACTGCTTTTCTGCTGCATTTTGCATTTTTTGTCTCCTCCCATGTAAGTCCATAGGGAGAATGCAGCATTTTTGCAGGTAAAATTAACCTGCTGTGTTTTTAAAAAAACATATATGTAATGCCTTTACTGCAGCATTTTTTCTGCATTGTGGGAAAGAGATTAAATAAACTTTCACTTTGCTGTGTATCCAAAAGGCCAAAAAAGCTGCAATTCCGCAAGTGGGGCCTTACCTTTAATTGTTTCAATTGGTTATCCCATACTGGCTTAATAATGGCGATCCCACATGCAGTGTATGCTGGCATTATAAACCAAATAATTGAGACAGGGGTAGACATTCAGAAGGGACATTTTGAATTGAATTAAAAGGGAGTTATAAGGCCAATGGGAATTAGCAACAACATAGTTTGATAGGTATCATATGGGAGCATTGTATTTATTTTCTGGGTAACATCAAGAATTTCTTTAAACTCAACAAACATTTGTTAAGTCCCACTTTTGTTAAGCCGTTCCTCCACAGGCTGTGTTCACATCTGCGCCAGAGTCTCTGTTGGAGATTCTGTCACAGAAACTGCTGCTGCTTTCAGTTTGAAAATGGCAGACACCAGGCAGACACCATTATAGTCAATGGGGTCCACCAGCGTCCGTGTGTACCCGCTGTTTCAGCGGTCTGGCTTTCCGTCGTTTGGGTTCCCCTGAACAACAAGAGCCCAGCATAGATGTGAACCTAGCATCAGCCATCTGTCAGCTCAACATAGAAGAAACCAGAAGGAAATTATCCTTTGTGTTTTCTGCAAGCTTTCTTAGGCTAAGGCCCCACATAGTGGGCCGCATCCAAAAATCACTGTGGGAAAAAACACGGCGGAAATACATTGCAGTTTTTCCCACAGCGCTTTTCACAGAAAGTCCGCAGATTTTTCCTCTGCAGACTTTCTGCTTCAATTATACCTATATGGAAAACGCCAGTATTTACGTAGGTATAATTGACATGCTGCGATTTAGAAAAACGTGATTGTTTATGAAATTGCAGCATGTCCACTGTGGATATTTTTCTTCAATGTGTGGATGGGATTAGCCAGACAGGGACTGTGAACACCGCGGCAAAAATTGCGGTGATTATGCTATGTGAGGCCCCAGCCAAAAACGATACTCCAGAGACAAGAAGAAAACCCTGCAGATTGATAAACACCAGAGGTTACTTTACTTCCTGCTTATGATTAACCTTTAGAATTAGGTTTAGTTTATTTTTAGAAATAGTCCATGAAGTTTTTTTGCCTTGTTCATGTGTATCCATTGACACATATGTTATGGGAATCAATTTAGTAAAGTCAGCAGGTAAATTTTCTTGTCCATCCATATGATCATGTCTTAAAGTTATCATAAATTTATCATACATCATGCCCTCACTTTCTCCAAATAGTGTTTCTGTTCTTAGGGAATACAATGTGCACTGTGTAACATATACCACTAAAGTCAATAAGATGATTCCAAAAACTGGGACTGGCTATTTCCCAACACACCTCAGGCAGACGTAGATGTTTACTTTACTTGGTGGAGTCACAGAAAATAGACATGGAGACTACATGATACAGGAGATTAGCAGAATACATTACTTATTGGCCCATTAACTGTCTTTGTTGTATTTTTATTTTCTTCTTCGTAGGTGATGCTGAACGAAGTGTCTTAGGCAACCATATAACTATATACTAGAAATGTAGAATTCTGATAAGAAAAATCCTTTTAGAGGATAAGACCGCTCCTGGAACTCTGTAAACATTGTTGCCACAGAAACCAGGAGAACAACTCCACACATTGTGTGGGAATGTTTTCAGTTGCTGAGGGGTTAATAGGGAACTATTTGCGGGTGGGATGAGTTAATGTAGCAACTTTGATCTCTAGGTTCACAGACAGAAACACACCCCTCCTAGCTCATAACAAGTGCTTGTATTTGCCACTCCCTTCCATGCAGAAACAATGGCCTTATTGCTCTGTCCAGTGCAGAATCCAGTGGAGACAACCGAATGATGCAAAGTATGTTACTAGTGCAGGAAAAGGTGAAAGCTTCAGAAAGAAGACTTGGGTGCTCAATGCTATTGAATGTTGCCCACTAATCTTCATTATTTAGATACTATTAGTGAGTAAAGGCTCTTGCCGCACGGTGTGATAGTGTGATTTCACCACTTATATTGTATACTGTATATCTATTCTCTAGTTGCTGCAGTCATTAAGGCTGTAGTCAATGGCACTGGGTAAAGATTTTAAGATTTTTTTTTGTGTTAGGGAAATGTTTACTTTCTGTCCGCTAAACCTAACAGAAAATGTATATTGAAATCACTTACTTGTGATATAAAGGTTAACATACATAACAGCACATTTGGCTAAAATATAATACTCCTGCACCATGAAAGAACGATTGACAGTCATCTATACACCTAATAATTTACTGCAGAGTTTTACAGACAAGTGTTCTAGTATAGTGAGGGAGGCAGAACAGGAGGTTAAAAAAGACAAACAGAAGAAAGTAGAGAATAGATTATGGAGATTACAGAAAGTCAGATGTATCCCGAATTCCCTACATATACTTAAGGCTGAATCTAAACATAATGCTGGAGGAATTTATCATAGGATTTATGCTAGAAAAATGACATACAAAAGTCCCACCTTTTGAAGCAAGTCTGTGCAAAAATGTGTGATATTTGCCCATTTTTCTGCCAAAAAGTGAGTGGGGATTATCAGAAAGAACATGTCCTCCTGCGATCAAACAGAATAAGACAATATGCACACGACAGACAAGTAATTGACGTTTTTAGAACAATGGGAGTCAATAAGTATATTCCCATGTACATTTTTTTTTTAACTGAATAAAATCAATTAAAATAAAGTAAGTTAAAAAATAGGACATGTCATATTTTTGTCCGTTTTATCCAGCCCAATACAAGTCTATGGGTCAATTTTTTACATCCTTTTTTTGGGTTACATTTCATTTTCAAAGACATTTAAAACAGATGTGTGGACTGGGTCACAAAACAAAGACCAATGAAGTTCATCCTATTTTTCACTGACAGTTAAAAACACATGATAAATTGATGCCAAACTTAGGTTAAAAACTGACACACAGACAGAAAACTGATTGAAAAATGGATATTAACAACTGACAGTCTCAACAGTTTTTAACACTTTCACTACATCCGCTATACCATTACGGCAGATGTCAGGTATTTAAATATGGTGGCAGCTGCTGGGTCTCCGCTATATCATATACCCCTAACACCTCGATCAAAGATGGCCAAGGCACAATTTTCCAGGCAGCACATGGGTGTCGCCATTTTGGGGTTAGCATTGCAGTGTATTGAATTAGTGATCAGATCCCCTGGGGTTAAAAACCCCTAGGGGGTATGAAAATAAAAGTAAAAATAAAAAAAAAAGTTTAAAAAAAATTAAAAAATTTAAAATCTAATCACCCCTTCTTTCTCCCTAGAATAGATAAATAAATAAAGTGAAACACATACACATTAAGTATCCCTGTGTCTGAAGATGCCCGTTCTAAACATATAAAAATATTTTTCTCATGCTCACAGCCACCTCCACAGAAGGTGAAGCGCAGGTGGCCATGAGCAGGAGCAGGGATCAGTAAGTAAATAGGACCCATTACCTGCTGGTGTTACACCAGCAGGTATTGGCCTATTAAAAAAAAAATATATATATCAGGGGCCTGCCGGGACCCGTAATGTCCCCAGCCCTGTGGCAGCCGCTACCACTGCTACCCCAGTATTTACGCCACTGACTGGACTGCCATACTGGATTTCAGCATTCTTATAAATTGAAACGTTTTTCAACTCCTCATGCCCCCTGCAGCAAAACGCATGGCTGCTGCTCGAGCTAATGAAAGCTCTCAGCAGACCCAAGCCTGTCTCCAATCTGACAAGGTATGTCACAGACAACAGCGAGCTGCTGAAACTCCCCAGCAGACCCAAGTCCGTCTCCAATCTGACAAGGCATTGTCAGCCACATGCACACAGCTGCACTCCATGTTTCCATAACAACCCAGCCATTTTTATTCACTGCTGTAGGTCAGCTTTAAAAGGGCAGGTCGCTGTGGATGACACTGTTACACAAGGTTACGTACACACAGCTTTACTCCAGGTTTTCCATAACAACTGATCGCAGGTCTTTCACTGATATCCAAACTGAGATACACATGATCACATGACACTTATGGACCAATGGAAAATCGCAGGTTCTTCAGTCTTGACATACATACAGCTTTACACCAGGTTTCCATAGCAACCAAGCTATTTATGACCTGTATGAGTCAATAGCAGTTCGCAGGTCCTTAAATATTCAGTCATATGACGTGCATCAGCCAATATAAGTTCACATTTCATTTACCAGGTTTCCATAGCAACACAACCATAAATAGACTATACCTATACTGGACTGCCATACTGGATGTCAAGTGCAAAACTGGCCAATTCTTATGGGGCCACTACACAATCAAAAAATGAAATGTACCCGTGTGAAGCTGGGTCCTTCTGCTATAATTTATAAAAAATACTGTACTAATTCAAAATCTCCTGATCCTGGACTACATAAGTACCATCTAAGGGCACATTCATGTTTTTCCTCTCCATAAGGCCGGGGCCCCACATGGCGTAAACGATGCAGTTTGCCCGTGCTGGAAACGCTGTGGAAAAAAAATGCGGCATTTTACATTCACAGCAAACTGGATTGGATTCTAGCGAATCCCATCCCCAGTTTGCGATAAAATACACGCAGCGAACATGCTGCGATTTCCAAAACCGTTGCGTGTTTGGAAATCACAGCATGTCAATTATACCTAAGGAAACGCCGGCGGTTTCCCTATAGGTATAATTGAAGCAGAAAGTCTGCAGAGGAAACCTCTGTGAACTTTCTGTCCAAAGCGCTGTGGGAAGAACTGCGATGCGTTGCCACTGCGGTTTTTCCCGCAGCGCTTTTTTACTGAGGGATGACACGTAAAACCTTAGCCTAAAGCAGATCCATTAATGCTTTTCTGTTTACAAAAAATGGACAGTAATGGAAAGTTGCAAAATAGAGGTAAAGATTTTTAAAATGCCATTTGTGACAATAATTGCATATGCCTTGTTATAAGGGAATAAATACTTCAGTCTTGACAAATATCCCCCTATAGGTCCACCAAGTTTTTACAGGTATTTTGCTTAGAAAAATGTATCTGTCAGATGTAAAGGAAAAACTTGATCTGAATGGGTCCTAAGCCCTAATAACTAGAGTTCTCTAATGACGTGCTGATAAGTATTTGTTTCAGTCCTCTATAGCTATGGTTTTTCACAAATTTCAAATCTAAGAAGTTGCATTGGGACGCAATATCTCTTGATTTCAGAATGAAATGTTGTATTTAAACGTATGTAAAATATTCTGAAGGGGGAAAGATATATTTAAACATTAGAAATGGTCGGGCCTCACAAGGTCTGTTTTGACTAATATTCGTGAGCTTCGGACATTTGGTTCGTTTCGGGCCAAATTTGTTCACCACAAACTGGAAGTGTTAGGCCCAGGGAAAATGCGGCAACGTAACAAACAATTATACTAACGTTGCCTCACCTTTCATGGGTATCGTTGCACAGTCCAGCAGTCTCCGGGTGTCAATCTCTGGGCTCTACCTGATGTCAAGTTCCCCCAGGGTCATGCAATAACTCAGCGACACTCAACTTTGTAACATTGCAGCGCTGGGATCTTGGTTCAGATCTGAACAAGAACAACATCTGCATGGAGTTTTCATGCTTACTTCTATGTACTTCCAGTTTTCCACCAGACTCCAAAAACATGCTGATAGCTTAATCTAGAATGCAGACCTTCATGGGGACAAGTACTAATGTGAGTGATGACAATCAACAATGTGGAATATGTAGCGATATATGAATAAATAAAATAATAAGTCTATACTGAGTGATGCCATCATAAATGGCGGCACATCAGAGTTTAGGTGATACGCTGCAGTTATGATTTTATTTATTCCTGATATATATTAGATATGGACATGTACAGTTTATATGATATGTAGCATCTCATCAGATAGAAATATAAATTCAGTGTGCACAGTCTGTCTTTTGTAATTTGTACTTTTAGGTGACAGCAGGATTTCTTCAATACAAGAACATGTTTTCAGTAGCCTATACTTTTGTATTATTGCTGTCTTAGCAATGAACCTATCATTTTCTTTGGTAATAAATTACTTGCATCTAGGGCAAATGGACACCATAATAAAAGTAATATATAACTCTGTGAGTAATACCTAATTCAGGTGAGGCACTTGTGAATGTATGTCAGGTAGTCAGTGCTGTGGGTGCAGATTACAGAAGCCTGATTTGTAAATTACAGGAAATACTTATACCATAATGTACTGAATCACAAGGGGGCGAAAAGGAAATAGATTGCAGGAAGATGTAAATTTGGGTGTGGAAATTGGGATTTGAATTGTATTTCAAAGACATGGGAGTAACTAGAGAATACTTAACAATGCTTTAATGGGACACATTGACAAACTTGGTGATGCTAAATTTAAAAACGAGAACATTACATGTAATGACTAACTTCAGCCGATGTGTGTACTGACCCATACGATGGTGCATTTGCTCCAGCATGGCTCCGCAATACTGATTGGTACTTCATACTTCAATGATCTGAATTGAGAAAAAAAAACTATGTTCCTATCAGTAAAGTACAATATGGACCTGCTGAATCACACAAATCCCTAGTACATTCTTTGTTCTCATAAATGATTTTATCTAAAAAAAAATGTGAGCGTGCCCTTCCTTAGATAGTGTGATGCTCTAATGCTAGGTTCACACCTGCGTTGGAGTTTCCGTTCTTCGGGTCCGCTTGGGGAACCAAAAAACAGAAACCCAATCCACTTAAAAAGAAGTTACTTGCAGAAACCTGTGGACCTGCGGACTATAATGGGTCAGCCGGGTTTCCACCTGAAAAATGCGGAATGTGGGACGGAATCCCTGAACGGTCACCCAACACAGGTGTGACCGTAGCCTTAAGCTCCAACATATCTTTTTACCTTACTGGAGACAACTTTATATAAATCACCCTCTGGCTCTACAGTCCCTGACAGAAGTTCTGTCGCTTATCCATGTTGTGGAATAAAAAGCTTATAACCTGACTTTAAATTCATCCATTGGTTTTAGAAATGACTCATATGAAAGCTGAAACCCTCCCAAATGATTTTTTGGTTAAGAAAATAAATTGGCTTCACTGCTGAAATATTCATCATTTAATGAACACAGAAAGGTCAGATTTTGGCAAGACAAAAGTTTTGTTGCCTTGTCATATAATGCATCCAATCCTAGTTTTAAGCCTCGCCTGTGCTCACTAATTGATCGGTTAATTAGTGGGTGTGTATAAAAAGAACTCCAGCACCCCAGACCTTCACTTGAACTACAACTTCACCTCTGACAACATGCCAAAAATCAACCCTGCGACCAAAGCCTTGATTATCAAGAGGCTGAAGACCAGATCCACTGCAGAGGTGGCTGGCACCTTTAATGTGTCTCTGTGTCAAGTACAAAGAATTAAAAAAAAGATTTGAACAGACTGGAGACCTCGCAAGACAACTGCTCAGGAGGAACGTTTGTTGGTTAGAAAATCAAAAGCCAGCCCCTCTTCCACTGCAGCAGAGCTCCAACAGGCCTGGTCACCTCAAGTCCCTGTGTCAACTAGAACAGTTTGTAGGATTCTGTCTCGAAATGGCCTCCATGTTCGAATCAGTGCCGAGAAGCCAGCACTAAACAAAAGGCAATTAAAAAAACGTGTGGCATTTGCCAAGGCCCACAGCCTGCTAAACGGATGGACGCTGGAAAAGTGGCAGAAGGTGGATTTCTCAGATGAATCTTCAGTTGAATTACACCACAGCCGCCGCAAATACTGCAGGAGACCTACTGGAGCCCGTATGGATCCAAGATACACCCAGAAAACAGTTAGGTTTGGTGGTGGAAAGATCATGGTCTGGGGCTACATTCAGTATGGGGGTGTGCGAAACATTTGCAAGGTGGAAGGCAATATCAATAGCCTAAAATATGAAGAAGTATTAGCTTCCTCTTACATTCCCAATCATAAAAGGGGTCACATTTTGCAGCAGGATGGTGCTCCATCTCATACATCCATCTCTACATTAAAGTTCCTCAAGGCAAAGAAGATCAAGGTGCTCCAGGACTGGCCAGCCCAGTCACCAGACATGAACATCATTGAGCATGTTTGGGGTAGGATGAAAGAGGAAGCTTGGCAGATAAAACCAAAGAATCTTGATGAACTTTGGGAAGCATGTAAGACGGCATTCTCTGCTATTCCTGATGACTTCATCAATAAATTGTATGAATCATTGTTGAAACGCATGGATGCAGTCCTTCAAGCTCATGGAAGTCACACAAAATATTAAATATGGCTCTAATAGCACCACAACTTCATTCACCAATGTTATGAAACATATCTTTGTTTTTGAACAGAATTATTGGTTTGATTTTCACATTACTTTATGTGTACGACAAAACTTTTGTCTTGCCAAAATCTGACCTTTCTGTGTTCATTAAATGATGAATATTTCAGCAGTGAAGCCAATTTATTTTCTTAACCAAAAAATCATTTGGGAGGGTTTCAGCTTTCATATGAGTCATTTCTAAAACCAATGGATGAATTTAAAGTCAAGTTATAAGCTTTTGAATCCACAACATGGATAAGCGACAGAACTTCTGTCAGGGACTGTGTATATATAGATTTCTTTGATTCATTGCTGACATGATAAGTAGTCATGTCTCAAAATTAATGGTGTAGCATTTAATATCTATGGAACCTCCTAAAGTAAGTGTGCATGCCACCTCTACACTCTTTAGATATTTGCACCTCGGTCATCTGAATGTAGCCTTTAAACCCCTTGCAGATGACCATGGGCGAGATCCGTGTGCTATCCGTGGTTTTCCTAGATAGCACACTGACCCATTAATTTCTATGGGCTCATGCACACGACTTTAATTTCCACGGATCAGTGTGTGGTCCGTGAGTCTGTGCCGCAAAATATAGAGCAGGTCCTATTCTGTTCAGTGTATGCAGCATGGATTCGCCCATAGAAGCCTATGGGAGACTAAAAACCACGGATGGCACATGGATGTACTCTGTGTGTCATCAGTGTGCTGTTCGTATTTGCAGACAAGCTAGGGACATCATTAGATGTCTCCTGTGTTTTTTTTTGTTTTTTTTTGCGGATCCGCAAACTCTGATCACACACTGATGACACACTGTCCGTTTTTGCGGACATACGGCGCTGATGCTGAAGACACACTGATGACACATGGTCTGTAATAAAGGAACACTGATTAGTTTGCGGACTGCAAAATATAAGCGGTTGTCTGAAACTAGGCTAAGTATGTGAAAAAAATGGATGTCATCCATGCTGTCCATTTTTCACAGAACCAGAGACATAGAAAATTAGAGAAAATGTTAAAAAAAAATAAAAAATTATTCACTGAAATTGCATGTCTGCAAAATGCAGATGTTTGAATAAACCCTAATTTGTGGCCATATCCATTAGATTAAATCAAGCATTTCTGGATGTGAGAGATAATCTGAATATGTTTTCATACCTAAAGTCTTAACAGTACGGCACAGAATTAGATTCAATGTCTGGGCATGAAAGTCATTACACTGTTATTCATTTGCTCCTCTGTTTTTCTATTTATTCCAATGCAAAGGAACAATCATCATAGATTAACTGAAAGTCAGCAAAATCACACATATAATCTACTTCCAAAATGTATGTTTACTGTCTACAGTTTACCAACCAGCCTCTTGTTCCAACTCTGGATGCCCTCCAGGCTCCTGAAGGCCTTCAATAAAGCTTAAGTAATAGGCATTTTGAGCAGGTGAGGAACAACTAGGATTATACGTCTCTGCATGGGGTAAAGATATGTTTATGTCTGTGGAATAATTTGTATACTTTATCTTGTGCTATGGTTGCAGGAAAACATACCTGAGCTCAAGTAGCAACTAACTTATTGGATCAATCCATCTAAAAACAATCGTAGACAAAAAGTCTAATGTTCTGATGGTTTGACGTATACATGATTGCAATGTTAAGAATTATTACTAAAAATATATAAGTGAAAGATGTCCATAGGCTCCAATGCACTTGACTGAGACCAAAAGAGTGTCTTTATGGGCTCATGAAGAATTCAAAAACTATGAAGCAGCTAACATTTGGTGAGTTAGCTTTTGGCTGTCTAATGTGTATGGAGGTAGTAAGTCAACAACCTAATTTTTGTCAGTTTCCTTTCCATCTCTCCCTATTGAAAGAAATGTACACTGGGGCAAGTGGCCCTTGGTTTAAAGGGGTTTGGGATAGGTAGCTGTGAACTTCACACATTGATACATCTAAGAGCATGGAATTGGTTAGTGAATCTACTCTCACTTCCTCTTTAGATGGGATTGTGTCCTGCTACTTTTAGAATAGTAAGGAAACCCTTTATTATGTTGATAGGAAAACAACTTCGCTTCCTGCTGTTATGGAAGCTTTCTTTTCACCAACAGGGTCTAACATAAGGGAAGTTCATTAGTCATCTGTTTGCATTGACTGGTCATAATATTCTGTTAGCACAACATTATGTAATGAAGATCAAATGGATCACTCCATGACGTTTGGACTCAAAGAATAATAAGAAAGACATAAAGTGTATCAGTTTTACTTTTCCGCATGGCTCATGCTAGGTTCACACCTGCGATCGGGTTTCTGTTCTTTGGGTCCGCTTGGGGATCCAAAAAACGGAAAACCAATCCGCTTATAAAGCGGTTACTTGTGGAAACCTGCAGACCCCATAGACTATAATGAGGTTCGACGGCTTCAGCCTGGTTTCCGCCTGAAAAATCCGGAGAGAAAAGTCCCTGAAAAGAAACTGAATTCTTGTGTGAACCCAGCCTGAGACATCTGATGACAGAAAATACCCTGACTATTCCACTCCCTCTGCACCATATCTTGCTTCACTGATCATATTAACACTTTCTCTTGAAATTATTTACATTTGTGCTCACATTTTAGTGCTCCAACATAATCATCAAAATCAATGCAAATAGTCTTTAATATAAATAGTCATAACATCTGAACATTTTGTGCATACAGCACTCATGTGGATTTATGCATCAGACTATTAAACTGTCATACTTTCTTCCATTTATCTTCTGCTTCCTATTTACTACTATCTCAGCTTAGCGCCAGCTGCTGGTGCCTGTGCCGTCCTCTGAATTTAACTGTATTTCCATTTGCAGGTAGGCACTGCTAAATCTATGTAAAGTTACAAAGTTAGGTTCCCATTAACTCCTTACTATCACATGTAAAATACATGTGGAATCTGCAAGCAGCAAGTTACAGAGCAGGAGGTGCTTAGAAACAGTCATCTAGTCAGTGACTGACCGCTATCCCTGCATGTATAGTCACACATGGAGAACTAGCATTTACAAAATCCTAGCACACACTTACTTCCAATCCTCAGTGTAAGTTTATTCCTTATGCATGATATTCAACAAGTATTCAGGATGTGTTTTGGCCCATTCTGGCCTTTCTTCATTGCTTATACAAAACATCACATAATACATGGAGAGTTGTCAATCATAGCAAATCACAAACCTTGTGTAGCTACATGGTATAACCTTATAAGTAACAATCAGTTACTCAATGGACTATTATCTATGGTTGCCGAATGAAGTGACAGTATACAGTGATCAAGCAAAAATTGTACATTTCAAGAATCATCAGCACTTAGTCGGATGAGAAGGAGACCCAGAATTCCAACATGCTTTCCACAACCCAGTGTGTCATATGTCAACCCGGTAAGGAAATTTTTCAGGCTGACATCTTTTCTATGGTTTAGTTAAACTGAATCAAGGCAATATTTGACCTGCCATTTTCTTGACGTGAGAGGGAAGGTCAGAGGTCATTAACATATAGAGGCAGGGATGGGGGAGGGGGTTTATAAAGTGTTACAGATTAGATGAGGTTAAATTTGGCCTACCTGAAAGTATTTATGATTGGGCGTACCCACCATGCATGCACACAGTTTCTATGTTCACAGTTCCTAAAAGATAAGGGAGAGTAAGTAAGATAAAAATTTAGTGATCTGAGCAGCAGACTTGTACTATTATAATAGTATTTCTGCGACCCAATCTTGTAAAGAGAAAGTGAGCTGCAAATCAGTTGCTTACTTGAGAAAATGGCGTGGCTTGGATGTTAGAGGAAATTGACTAAGGGTCCTATAAAACTGGAAGATGCCCTTGGACTTTTCAGTGGTTGGTGAAGGATGAGTACACTGATCCTAGGAAGCATGACTACTATAGTTTGCCACAGATATGACAAAGCTGGAGGTATGTTGTGTCCTAGAAGAGTTGTTAGATGTGAGTCGCTCCCAAGTTCTGCCTCTTCCCAATTATATCAATGGAGATTTGGATGAAGGGTTACCAGGAACCTAAGGGAGTAATAGGAGAGATTTACACTTCTCTGCCTGTGAGTTATTAAGGAGATATCACCAAACAGAGACAGATGCGGTCAAGGGCACAAGTCACTTTGTATGACTATCTTTAATGTGGAAGAAAGCTACAGGTGCATCTCAATAAATTACAATATCTTTGAAAACGTTTATTTCTTTCAGTAATTAAATTAAAAAAGTGACCTCCTATATTTTCTAGATTCTTTACACACAGAGTGTTCTATTTCAAGTGTTTTATTTCTGTAAATGTTGATTATGGATTACAGGTAACGAAAACCCAAATCTTGAAAATTAGAATATCGTAAAAAAGTTCAGTATTGTAAATTCAGTGTGTCATCTGCCAAGGTTTCCTAAGCCTTTAAATGATTTCTCAGTCTGGTTCAGTAGGACACACAATCATGGAAGACGCTGATTATGAATTGTATTACTGAATCACTGAAATGAATGAACGTTTCAAAGATATTCTAATTTATTGAGATGCACCTGTACCTTGCAACATAGTTGACATATCAGTGATAACAGCACTGCAACCAAATGTATTTAACATAATAACGACTAA
This sequence comes from Leptodactylus fallax, assembly GCA_947044405.1. Lineage (NCBI taxonomy): Eukaryota > Metazoa > Chordata > Amphibia > Anura > Leptodactylidae > Leptodactylus > Leptodactylus fallax. The sequence continues at coordinate 2,749,366 of CAMRHE010000094.1, forward strand.
GAAGCAATTGATACTCTGAAACAAAAGCCACACCAATACCAGTTACTACAATATAAAGAAGCACCAACTTTAATTGTAGAACAGTAAATATTATTTCATACTGAAGACTGTACTTAACATTTTCCTGCAAACCTCATATAAAGCTGTGTTCCTAGAATGTTATTCTCCAAAATGCTAATGATATTGTCCTTTTCAGAAGTTAATTAAATGGGCACATGAGAGCTTTGGTGGTGGAAGCAAATCAGCATGTGTAGCTATCACACAATAGGAAGAATGTGTTACATGATAAAGGACTGGATGAAAGGCAGGAAATGAAGGTTGGTATTCAGAGATTCCCATCTTTAGCTTACACTTGTTGCTCAGAGCAAGTGCTCATGTGCATACAGGGAGACTGGAGAGCAGCGCAAATACAGTACACTGTTTATTACATAGCAGGTGAAATACATACACATACACAATGTATAAATATTGTCTATTAACTGGTATACACAACCATTACATGTAATATGCAAGAGCTGATTGTTTTCCATTTTACCAATGTCCAATCTGCATAAGAAAATGTAAGATTGGAATTTCTTGTGATGATGTCATGTATTCAGCAGTCAGATACCACTGACATAATCCACATTAATAATCAACCAGTCAGTTGAACAATAAGGAGCCGGAGGCTTTGTGCTGGACTGATGGAAGCCCAGTTTCATCTGGTTTATTCAGCTTTTGTCCTTTAACCTTAGATGGGGGATGGTATGGAATAATGATTGCCAACTATTGTGGCAGGACAAGTGTATATCTCAAAATCTGTCTGGATGTATTGTATGAATTTTTCATCATAATGGACTTGAAATATTGTGTAACCATTCTAATCATATGTGAAAAATTGAGATATGTTTCAGTCCACTGTATATAATATCAGCTTAACAATGACTATAACTTTGCATACTTTAATATTATGTCATTGGTAAGTCAAGCAAAGAATCTGAAATCATGTTTGAAGTTACTCAATTTCGTAGCCTTTTGGAATTTGTATGAATTTTTTTCACCTGATCAGAAAAATTTCTGACAAATTTTGAAGAATACATCTACAGTATGCCAATGAACTCTAATCTGTTTCATACATGGGTGTGGAATACCCCTTGCCAGCTTTGATCTTGTTTTTTGAGTTAGAAACAAAAATTATTTACACTAGGTTCATACTAGCGTTCGGGTTTCCATTCCTCGGGTCGGCTTGGGAACGCGAAAAACAGAAACCCTATCCCCTTAAAAAGCGGTTACCCATGGAAACCCGTGGATCCTATAATTTCCATCCAAAAAAGTTGTCAGCTATTCCTTCTTCCTGCCCCATATACATGTATGTTCAGTTCAGCTGAGCATGTATATGTTTTTGATGGGGAGAGAGGAATAAGCCACTGACAGACGTATCTGGTTTTGCTTAAGTTCTGAGTCTGACATCATGTGTTGCAGAAGAGTTGGGACACCCCCATATAAACAAGATAGTTGGTTGGTCCTGCCAAAATCATCTGCTTTGGTCAACTTGGGTCACTTGTGTACCTGTAGTCTAGCAAGATGCCTCACAAACTACAGTAGTCAGGTGGACTTTTATTCTCAGATCTAACCAGACACATCAAGGGTCAATTGTTCTCTTTTGTATGAAAAAGGAAATAATTAGTTTCTGGTGAAAACAGAGTATGTGAAAAATGAATACATGGTCTGTATACCCCTCTGTGTGCACAGTCCGATTCCTATGAATAATGGTAATAATGGCTTATTAGACCACAAACATATAGACACCATGTATGCATAGTGTATGCTAATTTGAAATGTATATAACAGAACCATTTTGAGCTCTTGGTGGTTGTGACATGTGGCTGTATCTGTATCTGGCTTTACCAGAGAACTCCACTGAATCCCAGCCATCATTTAATGTAGCAGAATGTTATTGTAACGTCTCTGCCTGTTCAGGTCTCTGCACCACCCTCTTCCTGCATGCGGTGGCGTAGGAGGTGTGCTCAGTTTGATTTCTAGTTTAAGATTCTTGTTGCTCAGTCTGAACACTGTCCTAGACTATGTAATTGATTTTCTGCCACACCCGTCTCAGCACCTTGGTTCTCCTCTGCTCCACTAATAGTTAATCTCAGCCTTGCCTGTGTGATTGACAGCGTGTCTACCAATCCAGTCTGGGGCAGGTCCTGACTTTCTATAAACAGGTTGTCAGCCCTCACATGCTCGCTGGCTATTGATTCTTTCTTGTGACTTGTCCCTGCTAGCTTCTTTTCTGCTGTTCCCTGTATTCCTATTTCTGACCTCTGGCTCTGTTTTTGACTGTTCACTTGAATTGTGATTTTGTACTGCATTGCTCGACTGGTACCGATCCCTTGGCTAGCCGACCTCCCTTTGTCCGTTGTTTGTCCTGTCTGTGTTCTGTGTTGTCACATATATTAGGCAGGGCCTGTCGACCAGTTGCTGCTGTCACCTAGGACAGATAGGCAAGTTAGCCAGGGACAGTGGGGGGGTTCAGCTCACTGTCTTGTTGTGCCCCTCCCCCAGGGTTCTGCAGGAGCACTGGGGAATCACTCCTCTAGCGATTCCCTTACAGAATAGCCAGCCCAAAAAAAAATTACCTTCTGCCATTTGCTTCCCTCCGGATCAGTATGGATCCTATTCAGGGCCTTGCAGCCAAGATGGAGGGTTTGGCAGGCCTGGTAGCTGAGCTAGCTAAACAGGTTCAGACCCTTACTGATGCTGCTGCAGCATCCCCAGTTGTTTCTGCCCCTTTCAGGGTTAAGATGCTACTCCCGGATTGTTTCTCGGGGGACCGAGAAAAAGTTGAGACTTTCCGGGAGTCTTGTCGCCTGTATTTCCGGATTAATCCACATGCATCCCAGGCCCAAATGGTAGTTATATCCCTCCTACAGGGGGATCCACAAGCTTGGGCCCTTAAACTCCCTCCTGAGGCTGAGGAGTGGTCATATTTTGAAAAAATTTTTTTGTCTTTGGGGTCTATATATGCTGAGCCAGACCACATTGGGCTTGCGGAATCACAACTCCTCACCATGCGGCAGGGCAAACGTTCTGCTGAGGAGTACTGCTCAGAATTCCGCAAGTGCAGTGTAACTGCAGGTTGGTGTGAGTTGGCTCTAAATGCCCACTTTAAGCAAGGCCTGTGTGACCGTGTTAAGGAGGTCTGGGTTGGTCACCCAGATCCCCCTACTCTTGAGCAGGCTATGACATTGGCCGTCCGTATTGACCGTAGAATCAGGGAAAGTGTTAAAGAGAGAGTAGGGTCTGTTCCTCCAAATTTTCTGTCTCTTCCCCTCTCTCTCCTGATAAACCCACCTTTTCTCCCATCACTCCTGTGAGGAACCTATGCAACTGGGAGCTATGGACGCTTAGACTCGATGAGAGCATCGTCTCCGGAATAACCTCTGCCTGTACTGTGGTACTTCAGGTCATATCATACGAGATTGCTCCATCAGACCCTGCACACCAGGGGAATAGCTTCAGTGCCTGAGTAGTAGTTGGAAGAACCACTCAGGCAACCAGGTATTTGCTGAAAATAACAATAAGATGATGTTATCGGTGTCTCTGTCCTCTGGGGATAGATCTGTTTCTGGCCAGGCCTTAGTTGACTCTGGGTCTGCGGCAAACTTTGTCACATTCTCGTTTGTCTCAGCTTTAGGCATTGAGCTTTTGCCACTTGACACTCCTCTGTCTGTTACTGGAGCTGATTTTTCCCCACTGGCCAGGGGTAAGGTCTGATTCAAGACCCCCTTAACCACGTTGCAAGTTGGTTCTGCTCATTCAGAGGTCATAAGCTTCTTTGTTATGGAGCATCTGTCTTTCAATATTATTTTGGGGTTCTCCTGGTTGAACCCCCATAACCCTATTTTTGATTGGGGTAAAATGGAGTTGGAAAAATGGGGAGATCAGTTCTCATCCCACTGTATTATTTTGCACACCTTAGATTGTGTCAGTGAGGAGACGGTCTCGGCTGTAAAGGTTGGAAACGCCAGGCGAATAAAAAAACGTTTGCCTGGTCCACCAACGCCTGTTGTTGTTCAGGGAGATCTTGAATTCAACGCGGAGAAAATATTGGGTCCTTTTAAAACTGGTTTGTATGGTGAGGGTCCAGTGGCCCCTCATAAAAGGGGGGTACTGTAACTTCTCTGCCTATTCAGGTCTCTGCACCACCCTCAGCCCGCACCTGGCGGCGCAGGAGGCGTGCTCAGTTTGATTCCTTGTTTAAGATTCTTGTTGCTCAGTCTGAACACTGTCCTAGACTATGTAATTGATTTTCTACCACACCCGTCTCAGCACCTTGGTTTTCCTCTGCTCCACTAATGGTTAATCTCAGCCTTGCCTGTGTGATTGATAGCCTGTCTACCAATCCAGTCTGGGGCGGGTCCTGACTTTCTATAAACAGATTGTCAGCCCTCACATGCTCGCTGGCTATTGATTCTGTCTTGTGACTTGTCCCTGCTAGCTCCTATTCTGCTATTTCCTGTATTCCTATTCCTGACCTCTGGCTTTGTCTTTTGAGCATTCCCTTGGATTGTGATTTTGTACTGCATTGCTCGACTGTTACCGACCCCTGGGCTAGCTGACCTTCCTTTGTTTGTTGTTTGTCCTGTCTGCGTTCTGTGTTGTCACCTATATTAGGTAGAGCCTGTCGACCAGTTGCTGCTGTCACCTAGGACAGATAGGCAAGTTAGCCAGGGACAGTGAAGGGGTTCAGCTTAGGGCTCACTGTCTTGTTGTGCTCCTCCCTCCAGGGTTCTGCAGCAGCACTGGGGAATCGCTCCTCTAGCCATTCCCTTACAGTTATGCTTTGCAATATGATCATCCAGTTAAGCTAGTTTGTGGCTAATGTTCTGTGAAGATGTTTGCAATGCTCTACAATATTTCACCATGGTTAATCATATATGTTTTATATACAGATTGTACTGTACCATTTAGTACTTTTTGGTGGGGCTATCATACAGTTATCTAATAGTATAGTATAACATAACCCTCAAAGATAGTGAATTCACTGACACAAGTACAGAAATATAATTGGAAGATAAAATGATGTGCTGCGTCTTATACATGTTAATACACATACATGAGATTGTATTCTGTAACAGCCACTGAAACACGCATGTACCCTGTTTCCCCGAAAATAAGACAGCGTCTTATATTAATTTTTGCTCCCAAAGATGTGCTGTGTCTTATTTTCAGGGGATGTCTTATTTTTTTTTCAATGAAGAAGAATTCACATTTATTGCTGAACAAAAAAATGAACATTTATTATATACGGTACTGTACAGTAATGTAGTTGTCATCACAAACCAGCATAACCAGACAAACTGTGAATCCTATCAAGAATTTCTTACTACCGTACCATTATTTCCATGTACAACAATTAACAGTATGGTACATTTACCAATATTTACGGTACGAATAGAAAGTAAAATTTATTCAATGACAGTTATGTCATCATCTTCTAGGACATCATCATAACAATCCAAACCATTAATTTCCCTGCACACAGTATCATGCCCCATAGTGGCCCCTGCACACAGTATCATGCCCCATAGTGGCCCCTGCACACAGTATCATGCCCCATAGTGGCCCCTGCACACAGTATCATGTCCCATAGTGGCCTCTGCACACAGTATCATGTCCCATAGTGGCCCCTGCACACAGTATCATATCCCATAGTGGCCCCTGCACACAGTATCATTCGCCATAGTGGCCCCTGCACACAGTATCATTCCCCATAGTGGCCCCTGCACACAGTATCATTCCCCATAGTGGCCCCTGCACACAGTAGTTTGCCCCATAGTGGACCACCCATGAACAATTATTATACTGTGGGGTCTTTTCAGACCCCAGAGTATAATGATCGGAGACCCAGGGGAGGATAGAAACATAAAAAAACAACGTTGCTTACCTGTTCCTCGCTCCGGTGCATGCCCGTGCGCTACTCCGGCCTTCTTCACTGTTAGACCAGGCCGCGTCACATGATCCGGCCGGCGTCGCGACGCAAAATGACGTCCGCTGACGTCTGCGACGTCACCAAACAGGCCGAAGCCTGGAGAAGCGTAGGACAGGTAAGCACATAGTTTTTTATGTTCGCTCACCTCCCCTGGGCCGCCGATTATTATACTCCGGGGTCTGAAAAGACCCCGGAGTATAATGATAGCAGAGATTGTGGGGTTCTCCCGCGGCCTCACATATCGTATATACCGTATGTTCTGTTCGGGAACATACGCCTTACTTTCAGGGGATGCCTTATATTAGGCAATTCTCCGAAACCTCTCCTATGCCTTACTTTCGGGGGGTGTCTTATTTTCGGGGGAAACACGGTAGCTGTAGGATGTAGGATTGTCACTAGAAATATTTATATTCTTAGATCTATCTATTTTGTTTAATATATAATAATACGTCACAGCCCATAATTGAATTATGGGCTGTGACATAATATATTTGACAAATAATGGCAAGCAATTCCAACCTAATTCAGAATTCAATTTGAACAATGAGTAGGTATAGAGGGCAGGGGATCTTAAAGTGACAACCATTCTACGCCACTATGTATTTCCACTAGTTCTCTAATCAAAAGTCACAGAGATCTCCCAGGCAAAACAGCTTGAATTTTTGCTGCAGAAAATAAGCAGCTGCCAGAAGTGTCATATTCACTTCTCTCCATAAAGATAAACATGCATGCTTGGCTGAGTCAGGAGACATACCTTTTTATTCTTTTTCCCTGACATCTGCCATTAGAGGAAAGTCGGGACAACAGTAATTATTATTATTTATTTATGTATTTATTTCTTTATTTATATAGCATCATTAATTCCATGGTGCTGTACATTTGAGGGTTTACATACAGTACACAAGATATACAAAACAGATAATACTAACAGTGACCAACTGGCACAGTGGGATAGAGGGCCCTGCCCGCAAGGGCTTACAATCTATGAGAAAAGAGGGATAGAGACAGAAGGTGAGGGGATAATGCTGAATGAAAATAAAATGCAAAGCTGAACTTCACCTATACTGTAACAATCACCTTTAGTGGGTATTAACAGCTTCCCCTAATACTCTGTGAAGCTTATTTATTAAAGGGGTTGTCCAGAAAATACATGCGTTTTTTTCCTGGAGGTGGGGTAAGGTGAAAATAAAAACAAAACAAAACATACTCACCTGTCGTCAGCGCTCTGGTGCCCCAGACTGCTATCCAGTCCAGCAGTGCTCCGGGTCTTGTCCTCACCGCATCTGACGTCCTGAGTTCTTTCCTTACGCCACTGAGGCTGCTGATTGGCCTCTATGGTCATGTGCGGCGAGCATTTTTGCCTGAACAAGCCCCGGGCGCTGCAGTACCAGACCTGGGACACCAGAGTGCCGGGGCAGGTAAGCAGGGTTTTTTTGGGGGTTTTTTTTTCACCTTCTCTGGCCTCCAAAAAAAATTGTATTTCATGGACAATTCCTTTAAGACGGGCATATTGTACTTGACTGGCACAGGGAAAGGGGATTATTGAAGAGGCTGTGGCCTTTTCATAAACCTGTCTGCTGTCCCTGTCCAGAACAGAAATCTATGCCAGTTAGAAACTGGCATAGATTTCCATTTTAGCTCACACCAGAAAACTGGCAGACATGTCTTCCCACAAAGGATCTGCGCCCACCCACATTTGCACAAGTCATTGATCAGGCCTGCACCAATCGTGCACCTCAATGTCATCCCTAAATGCCAGTTTTCTGGAGTAGAGGGAATGACAAATTTGCTTGAATGTCTCCTGAACGTATGCAACAACCAGACAATGAAATAAACAAGAAAATGAAGTACATAGAACAACATGAATAGGTGACAAGTACAGGATGGTAATATGAGGATGAAACAAAATGGATGGTGTTGATGGTAATAGTGAACAAATAATAAAACTGCCACTAACTGACCCCAAGTCTACTTTTTTCCAAATATATTCCTAAATGTTGAAACTAGTACCACATACAACTGTTCTTAAAAATATCCATAATGGAAACCATAATCTGCAATACTGACCTTAAAGGGAAAGTAACAATCACTTATTGTTTGAATCATGTTTTTATGTTAAACATATTGTTTAAAGGGGTTTTCCGGGCAAAATTTTTTTTTTTTTTTTTAATTCAGTTAGTGCTATTAATGGGTTCATAAGTGCACCCAAATACCTTTAGCAGTGTTTTGAGTGATTTGTGTTTCTCTGGGAGCTCCTGGTATCCTCTGCATTTGTTTACATGGTGAGCTTCCTGCTCTCTTAGCCTACAACTACCATGATGAATTGCTCCTCACTCAGATCCCCCCTCACTCTCTCCCTCTCTCACACCCCCTCCCTGTTTCCCTAGCTAGCCCGCGGACTACTAGCTCTACCTACCTAACTCAACCGGCGCGGCTCTATTGTGCAGGCGCTGCCCCCGAAGTGACGCTTCATGCCCAGAAGAAGAGGACATGAAGACAGGTAAGTATGATAGGGTGGGTCGTATTGGTGACATTCCGTTTCCGGAAATGGGGAAACGGATTGTCACCGGAAAAACAGAAAATGTGTCTGGGGCGGTCACATGACCGTCCCGGCGATCTAGGTAATTATACTTTTTTTTTTTTAAAGTAAGTTAGAAGTTAAGCAGGGGGAAGGTGTTTAGTTTAGGGTTAAATTTTCATTTTATTCCAGACAACCCCTTTAAGATTTTTTGTTGATTTATTCCATGTTATTGCCTATATTTAAAAACAATCCTAAACACCTTGCAATTCCAACTCTTGCCACTAAACCTAAACCAATATGTGACTTCCTGTCTCCTGGAGATGAACAATGGGCAATGGAAACAATGACCTGGAGCAGACACACAAACTATGCTATCTCCAGAACAAATCACAAGAAAGTCACAATTTCTAAAACAAAGCTAACCAAACACGTCTCTACATATAAGTCAGAGACTCCTATCAGAGAATATGGGACTCGCTGATGGCTATAGCTGTAAAGCAGCTGACCAGCAACTACCTCAACAGCAAACCAATAGGAAGGAGATGACAAGGCAACAGCCAACCATTCCCAACTAAGTTGGTGGGTTCATGGGACATTCATCTGATGTGTATGGCCACCCCTAGGCTTCATGTACATAACAGAGCTGTGTGTGGTTATTGTGCAGAGGTAAAGAGAGAATAACTATTTTGTATGGTGCCTTATGATTCATCCATACTGCTCTATATAGAATTACTTTTTAGGAAAGACCATTGACTTAATACAGTAATATTTATTTGCCTCCGTATGAAATTTGAGTACCGTATTGTGAGTTAGTTTCCATACTATCTTTCCATATATTTTACTGGGAATGCTCAATAATAACAAAAATTAAATTAATGTGGTACTAAAATTCTTTTAGATACAATTAAATATTAAGTTGTAGATTTTATTTACTTCAGATAATGAAAGGTTGCCATTCACTGAATAAAAAAGTCACAGAATGTGGCAGCATCTTGTGGCAGGTAAACCAGCCTTCTTACCACTATGACCCTTCAAGTGTCAGCTGGGTTATGGCAGTGTAATATTTGTCCTTCTTCTCTGTAGCGAACACACAATTCTCCTGATTTGTTTGACACTTTGGCTATGTTTGCAAGTAGCAGTGTGCCATAAATAAACATTAAACAATGGATCCTCCTCAAACTGTAGCTGCCATGTGTTTTAGGCATGTGTTTTAAAGCTGCAAGCTATCGAGCTTCATTTATATAATGTTTTTTCTTCTTCTTATATTATTCCACAAACTCAAATCAATTTTTTTCCCACCAACTATATAATGAAGGCCAGCAGACCTATTTAACAATCCATGCTGAGAACATGCATGCTCGGCTAAGCTAAACAATCATGTTCATAAGGAGGGGAGTCAGTAGGAACAGTTATCAGTCAATTGATCTTTCAGCCAGAGACTTAACATGAAGGCCAAAATCTGTAGTGGGGCCCGTACCTATTTGGTGCCCTTTAGAATAGTGGTATATTTTACGTGGCAGATGGACCTTTGAGGCCCCCTCAGAGTCAAGGGCCCAGTTGTGACTGCTACCATAGCACCCCCTATAGCTACGCCTCTGCTTTCAGCTGATAGCTATCTAAGGCTGGGTTCGCACCAGTATTTTCGGGTCCCCAAGTGGACCTGTAGAACAAAAAGCTGAACGCTAGTGTGAACCTAGTGTAAGGGGTATAACTAAGGTAAATGAGCCTTAGCATGGGGGATTCTGAGTGATCCACTATAATTCTAACAAGAAATTCATTAAATGAAGCAATTGTTAAATGTTAAAAGAGATTCCGTCATAGACAGCTTTTGTTTTAGGTTCTTGGTAATGTTGTGTCAAACCAATTTTATAACAAGGTTTTATGCTTTTAATAGAGCCATGTGTCACCTTGGAATGTTTCCTTTTACTGTACATCAGTTTTGTTATGTATGTGTTATAATCTGTGAATTCTATATAAGACTTTGGTGCTGACAGACAAGCTGGATAGATACCTTATCAAATCAGCTTCCTCATGCATCCACTGTCATCAGAGTATGAAGTGTCAGCATTCCTCAGGCGATTCTGAAGGCTGCGTACATTAACCGTGCATTCCACAGCAGATACTAGATACACTTAATTTACTCTGCAATGTCAAGATCACTTTTATAGGATCACTTGTATTTCTACTTTCCTATATATGTCTAATATTTATATTGAATATAAATGTATAATGAGTAATGTGTAAGCTATTCTTCCAAGTAAAGCTAATTCAGATACCAGGCTGTTTATACACATTCTCCAGTTCTGTGGTCAGTATGTCAGCACAGATCCTCAGCATATGAGTACCTCTTATAACAATCTTTAAACTTGTACTTTATGAATAATTCCAAACAATGAGTATATCATTTGATAAGATTGATAAGTACAATGTTTATTCTTTCACATCTGCTCACCCACATGTGTGACTGTGCCTGGTACAGCAATTCTGCCATGTTCATGTGAATGCAGGTGGACTGCAGTGCCAGGCATAGTCGCATATAAGCTCCTTTAATTTGCTGGGGATAGGAGACCTATCACCAGACAGGGTGGTCATACATGTTAGACAGCTGTCAACCAAAATCTCATTTCCATGCACCTCACTAACATAGCTGTTAGGTCAACAACTATCTAGTCCAATTATCTCATACACATGCATGCTCAGCTGGGGGAGAAAGCCTTTGCCACACTACCCTGATACTAGATTATCTTTCTGACAACAAAAGGATTTGGTAGTTTTAATCCAGCTGCTGGATTGGGGAGGCCCCCATACACATTAGATGGTCAGCAGAACCCACCAAAATCAGCAGGTGGACAGGCTGCTTCCATAGACAAAAGACTAGTGAACTATATCATCAAAAGAGTTTCTAGCAACCAAACAAAATTTTAGGAAGAAAATAATAAAAAAGAAAGCATAATCATTATTTCTTGGCCAGCTTCAGGTTCCTGATCCATGACACAAGTCTTCTGCTCTGGCACTCCAATAATGAAATGTAATAACCTCACCATGACTATTGCAGCCTACAGACCTACAGGCCTACCCACTGATATACCCAACTACCTGCTGAGGCTTGTGATTGGCCGCACTGGCTATATGGGCGCCAATGCTCATCATTGCTGGAATGCCCAAATAGAAGACTGACGCTGTGGACCAGGTAGCTATATCTGGGAGAGCAGGGCCAAGGTCAGGTATATTTTCTTTTATGATTTAAACCCTTTCCTAAATTTTGAATACCCCATTAAAGACAAAGGCTGGCACAAATCTGATATGTTTAAGAAAATGTATTAAAGGGTATAGGGTGCCATATTCAACACAATAAACCAAGCTCTCTTAGAGAGTTCTGAGATATGCAAATAATTACACAATAGAGTGTACATAAGATCTCTAATAATTGGCAATCCACTCACAAAATAAAAAAAATAAAAATCTAGTAAGCATATGGCTCTTATCCTAGCAGGTTCTTTGGCAGATGGAATGTTATGGGATGTTTCATAATACTGATAAATAGCTTTAAGTTCAGGAAGTTTATTTTGTGATAAAATTTCCCCCTCAAAACTTTCCCAGAAAAAAGTTGTTTTTCTAAGTTCCTGACTTGGTTCAATATATGCATAAGATAATAGCTATATCTATTGATATATCTGTAGCTATAGTACGTTGTTTCGTTTCCTTTACTACTATTGTAGTGTAGAGGTGCATGCTCTCTGGCTACAATGTCAGAGGTCAGGAACACAGTATATTCATGGTGCAAACAAATAAATGGCTGTCCATAAATATTTTAAGACTACAAGAAGCCCTTGATCACATAGCATAAGACTCGCTATCCATATTACAGTTCAGGAGAATTATAAGTCTATAGAAAGGTTTATTGTGCTTGGTTAAGTACACCTCTCTGGATTTATTTGCATTGCTCCTGTCAGTGCTCTATAGTAACCTAGCCCAGTCCACAAGCACTCACCTAAATGGAATTTTCGCAATGGTGTTTGCTTATGTACACATGGCATTTATTTCAACTACTTGCCCTCCGAAAATAGTTTCCATTTCTCTCAATATTATGGTTAAAATATTAAAGGGGTATTCCCATGAACATAATCATATCTATATTTGTAGATAAGTAAAAGTTAAACATTTTTGCAAATATAAGTAGTTAAAAATTCTGCAGAGTTTTAAAGATTTCCTCTAACTATCTTAGTGCTGACATCTGTTTTCCTGATCGGTTGCCAATGGATATGACCACAAATGCAGAAACTTTCTATGGTCTGGGACTTGTCAGGAACCCAGTCATGATTTTCTTATTGTAGCTGGGTTATCAGGCAGGGACACTACATGTATGAGAAGATATCCCAGCCACAATAAGGAAATCATGGCTGATTTTCTGAGTTTAGAAAGGTCCTGCATTCATGGTCGTATCCATTGGCAACCGATCAAGACAACAACTTGTGACCACAAGATATTTAGAGAAAATCTTTAAAACTCTGCAAAATGTTTAATTACTTATATTTGCAAAAATGTTTAACTTTTAATTATCTACAAATTTAAAAATGGTTATGTTTGTGGGAATACCCCTTTAACCTTCACAAACGTTTATCCTTTGTGTCCCCTGCCTGATAAGTAAAAAGTATATGTTAATGTTATCTAAAGTAACCACCCATACACTTGTTGATCATGAACAAGTGTCAGCAGCTTCAATCTACAGTACCACATGTTATGAACTCTGCTGATGTAGCTGCCTTACTATAGCTGGGCATACATATAAGACTTGGACCATTACTTGCACTGAGATTTGCTGCCTTGTCCACATTGGATCATTGGCCTTTCTCGCTGAAATCAATGGGTTTGAGCAACTTTAAGGCATATTCCCATCTTAGCAACTTATCCCCTATGTAACAGGCACAGGGGGCAATCGTCAGCACTGAGATGGTAGCAATATGGCTGTTCCTCTGCAGCCAACATGCTGCTTTGCTTAGCTGTATTCTTCCAAGCTGCTGTCCAGAGACTGACCTCCTTCAAGTCACCAAAAGCTGGCTACTGGCAATGAAGGGACAGCCACTCCAAGTGGCATAACTAGGAATGGCTGGGCCCCAAGGCAAACATTTGACATGGTCCCCCCCCCTCACACACGCATTCCCCATAACCCCCAACCGCCCTACCCGCACAAACCCCATTCCCCTTAACCCCATAGCTGCCCCTCCAAACAGTATAATGTCCCATAGCTGCCCCTCCACACAGTATAATGTCCCAACGTAGCCCCTACACACAGTATAATGTTCCACTGTAGCCCCTGCACACACACTATTATGCGCCATAGTGGCCCCTGCACACACTACTATGCCCCATAGTGGCCCCTGCACACACTATTATACCCCATTGTGGACCGCCCATGAACAATTATTATACTCTGAGGTCTTTTCAGACCCCAGAGTATAATGATCGGAGACCCAGGCGGGATACAAACATAAAAAACACTGTTACTTATCCTCTCCCTGGCTCCAGCACACTCCCCGCTGCTTTCGGCCCTCTTCAATGTTGGACCAGACGTCACATGAGCCAGGCCGGCGTTGCGAAGCATAATGACGCTGGTCTGGCCCACATGACGTCTGGGACGTCACCAAGGAGGCGAAGACTGCTGGATCGCAAGAGAGGAAAGCAACAGTGTTTTTTCTGTTCTCTCACCTACCCTGGGTCTCCAATCATTATACTCCGCACATCGGTGAGGACGTGAAAGGTCGTCTTTAAGTAGACAGCCATTTGCGATGCCTTACATCATTGAGTCACAACCCGGGGGAGCAACAAACAACTTCTCCCACCATGCCACCTCAAAGAACACTTACAGTAGAACACTTACCGCGTGATGACCTGCACACTTAAATAAAGATATAACAAATACAGATAATGTGAAACGCTACGAACACTACACATGATAGAACAATGTGACCAATATAGCTGCGCTGAAACCTGCACTTCCACCATAACTATGTGTGCAGTCGGGACACAGATTTAATAATTCCCATGAAACTACGCAAAAAATGTACATAAAAGATACAATAAAAAATCAAGTACATCTTTATTATTTATACATTTCTTAGAAACAGTACATAATAAAAGGAGAGGAACACACATAGAAGTGCCCAAACAGGTCCTGAATGAGCATAAATAAAAAGCAAGCACATATATATCACATGCATTCACTGAACAATATCCAGTTAGCATAAGTTAATATCAAAATGTACAATATAGTCAAAAAAGCAAATAACATGAGGATATATAATAAATTGCCATACGGACCATAGGGCACACGTGGAATAAGTTGCAGATCAGAGGGGGATCTGGCTGTTGGTGTCCCACTGATCATGAAAACAAGGTAGTTCTACTCCCTGTTCTGAATGGAGTGGTGGTCAGATAAGCATCACCCCACTCCATTTATTTCAAGAGGAATATTGGAGATACTTGTGCACTGTACTTTAGCAGTCTCATTGAAATGAATAGAATAAGGACACACTTGTCCAACCCTTGCTCCATTCAGAATGGCCCCCCATTCACATGACCGTGGGAAGCCTAGCGGTTGGGCCCCCACAGATCTGCAACGTATTCCCTATCCTGTGGATAGGAGATAAGTTGCTTAAATGGGAAAACCCCTTTAAGTTGCTAAAACATATTGATTTTAGTAAAAAAAAAAAAAAAGACCAATGATCTAATGTGTATGAGGCAGCAGATGTCAGTGGAAGTAATGATCCAATATATCAAACTTCAAAATGCCATTTATTTCCCAGGAAATGAGCCATAGCCAGACGCATCTGTAGCAGCTTTTTCTTCCTTCCCTATTACAATTAGAAAAACATACTTTTTAGAGACATAAACTATTTTATATTTTATGCAAGGGCTATTTCGCTGACTATTCCAGAAACATGAATGGGCTGGTGATTTCTATGGGAGATAGAGATAAGTGACTGACACTGCTTATTTCCAGAAAAACAATATGAATTAGATCAGTTGATATCTATTCCCCATTGTTGGTTGATCCTACCATTAATGGAAAGCGCCACTAATGCAATGCTCATTTCTATGAACAGTTGTATTACAGGTGGTGAAATCTCTCCTATTCTCAGGCCCCAAGAAGCAGGTTACCCGGCCAGCACACCAAGCGTCTACTCTGATCCTTTACTTGTCTAAGAGAAAATTAAAGGATTGTATAATGACAAGAAGAATTTACAGTAGGCTGAATAATCTCTTTACACATCTCTCTGACTATCTGAGACCAATTATCGGCCTAACAATTGCACTGGACTAAAAAAAACACACTATCCATGGTCATCTTTACATTCCACCATCAATATTAACCCTATAGTTTGGTACCTGCTGAGCAGGATCTGGTATTTACCATCACAGTCCTAAATATACCTCTTAAAATGAGCACCAGGAACAACTCATCTTATGAGTTACAAGAGTGACCTCACTACATACTAAGGTACTGCAAGGGCCATATATCTCAGATTGTTGCACTCTTTGACCTATATAATCCCAGATGCACCATTTAAATAATTTCTATGTTATAAGGTATTACCCAAAATTACTCTAATGTTTCTTAGTCTGGAACATGACATAGGTTTGAATTAGCCCCCTTGCACACAATTGTATGTGGTCAGTGTGCAATCTGGGTTTTTCACGGCAGCCAGTTAGCACACGGTTGCAACTGGCTTTAAGATGACATAAGGTGATTGATGGCCTGACCCATTGATTTAGGTAGGATTGACTGACCATCCAATGAGTATGGGGTGTTCATGACTCTTCCCCAGTAGCAGATGTTGGTAGAGATTAGAAGCAGCACCTAGATTTCACCAGATTCTTTTGTTCTTAGGTAGATAAGGCGCAGTTAAAGGGGTTGTCCAAGACCCAACAGTAATGAATAACAATGATCTATCCACAGGATCATCCGTCAGTATGAAATCAGTGGGATCCAACACCTGGACCCTGCACTAGGCAAATGGACGGAAGAAGCTCTGCTCCAATTCAAGTGAATGAGAGCAGAGAAACTGGCGCCACTGCTACAGTGTATAGAGCTGGAAGCTGTATGGAGATGTACAATGTAGTGTGATGCCAGCGAGCTTCAGCAACAGCAGAGCTACACCTGCATACAAGGTATACAATCGGGACTAGCTCTGCTGTTGCTGAAGCAGAGCTACTCCCAAAGCAGCTGATCCTGTGGATAGGTTATCAGTATCCATTGCCCTTTTTTGGCTTCCCATTTTGGTTTCCATTACCCTTGGGTCTCAGTCAAACCCTTTAATTCTAACAACGCTCAGCCAAACGTGTATGTCTATGGGGAAAACAGACAAGATAGCTGTTCTGCCGACAACTATCATGGCCATGTAAAGCATGTGTGAAGGAAGACTGGGAAGGTTTCACACACAGTGTTTTCCAGAAGAAAATAAAGCATGCTCTAAGTATGTAGTTTATACAGGATTCTTTTCAGAAGCTTCTCTATAGGAAAAAAATATATCACATAAATGTCTGTATAAAAACACCATCAAAAACATATGAAAATCATGATGTTTTTACCAGCCGAAAAATGTCCCAAATAAAGTATGTTTGAAGGAAGTCTTAGGCTGAGGCCCCATGTTGAGAAAACGCAGCTTTTTTTCGTTGCATGTCTACCAAAGGAATGGGAAATATATACACACGTGGACAAAATTGTTGGTAGTCCTCGTTTAATGAAAGAAAAACCCACAATGGTCACAGAAATAACTTGAATCTGACAAAACTGGAATTTTCCAAACTACATGTTCACAAGCCACAAAGCTTCTGGGAGAATGTCCTATGAACAGATGAGACAAAAATCAAAATTTTTGGCAAGGCACATCAGCTCTACGTTCACAGACGGAAAAATGAAGCATATCTTGAAAAGAACACTGTCCCTACTGTGAAACATGGAGGCTCTGTTATGTTCTGGGGCTGCTTTGCTGCATCTGGCACAGGGTGTCTTGAATCTGTGCAGGGTACAATGAAATCTCAAGACTATCAAGGGATTCTAGAGAGAAATGTGCTGCCCAGTGTCAGAAAGCTTGGTCTCAGTCGCAGGTAATTTGTCTTGCAACAGGATAATGACCCAAAACACACAGCTAAAAACACCCAAGAATGGCTAAGAGGAAAACATTGGACTATTCTGAAGTGGACTTCTATGAGCCCTGACCTAAATCCTATTGAACATCTTTGGAAGGAGCTGAAACATGCCGTCTGGAAAAGGCACCCTTCAAACCCGAGACAACTGGAGCAGTTTGCTCATGAGGAGTGGGCCAAAATACCTGTTGAGAGGTGCAGAAGTCTCATTGACAGTTACAGGAATCGCTTGATTGCAGTGATTGCCTCAAAAGGTTGTGCAACAAAATATTAAGTTAAGGGTACCATCATTTCTGCCCAGGCCTGTTTCATGAGTTTTCTTTAAAAAAAAATTCTGTTGAAGCATGGTTGAAAAGCAATGTCTGACTTTCATTTGTTCATTTTCATCGAATTTTTATATATTATTACTTTTGTCAGATTCAAGTTATTTCTGTGACCATTGTGAGTTTTTCTTTCATTAAAAGAGGGGTACCAACAATTTTGTCCACGTGTGTAGGTATCTCTTATACTTCTACCTTATGCTCAATCCATTCCTGGATTTGGCTCAAAAAACCGTAACAAAATCTGCAACAAAAAAAGCTGTGTTTCCGCAATGTGGGGCTTTAGCCTGAGGCTACGGCCCCACGATGCGGAAACACAGCTTCTTTTGTTGCAGATTTTGCTGTGGTTTTTTGAGCCAAAGCCAACAATGGGAAATATATAGGAAGTTCTTATACTTCTACCATCTGCTCAATGGACTCCTGACTTTGGCTCAAAAAACCACACCAAAATCTGCAACAAAAAAAGGTGTGTTTCCGCAACGTGGGGCCTTAGCCTTAGGGTGGTTTTACACTTAGAGTGCATTTAATAAACTAGCCATTCTATTTTTTTGATCAAAAGTGGCGCATTGTTGGCACATGACTGTATACACCAAAGAATGTGCCAAAAATGCGCCACTCTCTATTTTCTGACCTGCTCACCACTTTTTAGAAAAGAGGGTGGAGTAGGGTGGAGATTAAGGCTAAGGCCCACGTGGCATCCTGCAGCAAAAAAGCGCTGTGTAAAAAACCACGGTGGCTACGCATTGCGGTTCTTCCCGCAGCACTTTTGACAGAAAGTTCGCAGTTTTCCTCTGCGGACTTTCTGCTTCAATTATACCTATAGGGAAACCACCAGCATTTCCATAGGTATAATTGACATGCTGCGATTTGCAAAACCACAACGGTTTTGGAAATCTCATTGGTCCGCAGCGCGTATTTTAACTCAAAGTGGGGATGGGATTCGCTAGAATCCCATCCACTTTGCTGTGACTGTAAAACGCCGCAGTATTTTCTGGGGCGTTTATGTCACGTGGGGTCCCGGCCTAAAGTTGGCCTGGACACCTCAGCCTGACAAATTGACTATACCTCACACCAGTTGGCTTGAGTTATACCTGAAATCTACTCCAGATAGCTTTATAAAAATATGCCAGATTTATTAAACAGCATTAGACATTTGGAAAATCTTGCCCAGTTTAAGACTGTCTAGTCTAACTTTGCACTGTCCAAATGTTATGCCAGGTTCACAATAGCATCACCTCTCCGTTCCTCTGGTCCATCTGAGGACGAAAACATCAGATAGGCGGACCTCTGAAATAGCGGCTATAATGGAGTCTGTTGGGTGTCTGTTGTTTTCAGACTAAAGCCCTACATAGTGAGCCACAGCCAAAAAACACAGCGGCAAAGACTGCCGCGGAAACGCATTGCGGACTTTCTGCCTCTATTAAACCTAAATGGAAATCGCCAGTTTTTCCGTAGGTATAATTGACATGCTGCAATTTACAAAATCCCATTTCTGATGCAGATTTTTTTCTGCAATGTGTGGATGGGATTAGCAAGAATCCCATCCACTTTGCAGGTAATGTAAAACGCAGTGGTTTTTGCTGCGTTATTTCTGCCCTGGCCAAAACACTGCGTCTTCGCTTTGGAGCTCTGGCCTAAAACTGAAACCGGCGGTAGAAAAAGTCTTCCCTGTAGAACTTTTCCCTCCGCCAATTTTCAGGTGGACACTGCAATGGAGACTGCAACAAAGACTCTGACACAGATGTGAACATAGTCTTAGACAGTATGGGGGAATTTATTAAGACTGTTTTTTTTTCCTATGATATTCTTAATAAAGGTCCCAAGTGGTGCGAGGTGCGCCTGAATTATCAAGAGGCTCCGACCTCTTAAGAAATCAGACACATGGCTATGTGCCAGAATGGGAATCTACGGCAGTCAGGAATCGGTGTAGGTTTCCTATGTAACTCACAAAAGTTTTCTGAATATAGATGGGTAGATAATTCCCCCCACTAGTTTATCTGCCCCAGTGTCATTTTTGCAGCCTGTTCCCTTGTCTTTGGTGCCCTTTTTGGGTCCCTGGCATGTTCTAGCTATGGCATTTTTTTCAGGCATCTTTCCATCTTTTTTCCTAAAGAAACACCACAACTAAACAAGAAAATCATGTTTTTATTTTACAAGTCAGACAAAAAGTGCACGTAGAGGAATCCTGATATAATAAGTAATTCTATAGGAAATAAAGAGACAGAAGTGAAATGTTCCTGTCAGCTGGGCACTGAGACAATACTGAGACATTCCCTGCTGGCAGCGCTGCCATGTGTGTGACTGGAGTGTCTGTGATCCAGGCCAGCTTTTGTCTGAGGCTTAGCAGGGATTACTTACTACATCAGTGAGTAATGGGAGTCCAGGCCGCAGCTTGTCTCTGACTGGAGGACAGGACTGGTGTCCCTGGTTTCTCTGGCATCTTCCTGAGCTCACAGAGGAGTGTTCAAATCTCAGAGAGGGAAGTGTGCAGTCAGTGCGACACCGCAGCCGCCACAGCCGCATCATCCCGGGACCTTCTGACGACTGGAATATGGTGAGTGAGCTGGGAATACAGTGTGCACAACGTCCGAGTTTATTGCGTTATGGTACACAGCAGGTGGAGGAGGCTGACTGCATTCCATCGCGGAGGATTGTATCGGGGCGATCTGCATTGGAAGTTCCTGATCCATGGGAATGCTGCACTCTGTTGAGCCTGAGCTGGGCTGTCCATCTTGTGGAGCTGTGTGAACAGGAGTTATGTAGGATTTAGGCTCCTATATTGTACAATCTGCAGGATAGGGGTCCCTGGTCTTCAGTCCCCTCTCTCTGTGCACTGCTCTGTACTGTAGTCCCCCTCCCACCTTCATTGGGAATCATGGTGGGGTCTTCATGTAGGATCTGGAGCTCCAGAAGATCTGTGATGTATTCCCCCACATGACTGAAGGGGGTCTTTGGTCCCCCCCCCCCATAAAAATAATGTAAAGATGTTTATATTATGTAACAAAAAATGAGTCAGATATGGTGAAGTGATTTACTAGAGAAATTTAATGGACATGTTTGATGTTTTTCTATTGACTGTGGTTTACTATTGTATTTGGTGATCTTGGATGATAATTCACTTTGGGATGCTGGATCTGCTGGTCGTATGCTTCTTCGGGCACCTGCAGGGTTAAGTGATATTGATTCATTGTATGATCCTCACTTGGGCATTGATGGTACTGAGATTGCCTTTAACCAGTCCTATAGAAGGTAGTTGGGTTTTCTTTTGATGCTTGTCTGCGCCTTCATGATCAGTTCATTGAAATGTTATGAAACTGACATCCAATAATCCAGAAAGTATTCCAGCTCAGAACTGCAAATATTTCTGCAAATTCCACTGAAAATCTGCAATATTTTATGTTGTAAAATAACTCAAGTGTATATGACAAGAGAATATTTTAACCTCTGAAGTGCCAGGAATGTTGCTAGTGGGTGCCTAGAGAGAGGAATCTGACATGGCTAACCAAGGTCAATTACAGAAGAACCTGTTAGGTCTGTACAGATGTGAGATTTTACATAAAACTCAATTTTTAGTTTGGCCTCACCGACACCTTACAATTGTCACATATTCTGGATTACTGGATGATAATAGAAACGTATATGGAACTCCATGCGTTTCACCCTATGTTTTGAACTCTGCTGTGAAAATCTGCGACATAAATAGATGTTTATACATAAATAGATGATTTACAGTCCGCACCACAGGTTCTGTACGGATTTTTTCTGCAGCATATGTGAGGTTTCTTATCCATTCCATTATGATGAAATAGCATAGCCATTTCCAGGTATAATGTTAATACAATGCCAGCTGTCTTGTCAAGAGCAATGCAGAGGATCTCAAAACTTCCCACGCACTGGTGCCCTTCCAGAGCCACCAGCAGATCGTGTGTGCTACTTGCACGAGCCTATATTCCTTAGGTGCAAGGCAAAGTAATCTGTTGTAGTGCCACACACCCATAGGACAGTAGGGTTGGAGGTATGAAATGTCATGCACTTCTTCTATGCTTTATACCTGTAAATGGTGTGTATGACATATTCACATTTAACTAGGGCTGCTACTCTATTATAATATTTATAGTACTTTTATTTCAATCATCATGATCTTTGCTTTGTAACCAGGCATAGTATACATTATTGTGTACCCACTCCACGCCATGTGCCGTAGAAGCTTCACTGGTCTCGCTGCCTAGTGTGGTGAAGATGGCAGACTGGTACAGTTCACTTTGGGCATTCGGGACCCGTAGAATTGTAATCCTGACTCTTTAGGACAGTAGTATGTGCGGTGTGTGTTACAAGGTGTGATTGCTGCTGGTGTGGTAAACTGGGATGAGCTGGAGTACACAACAGGCACACCTAGGCAATGTGACAGGATTATCTCAAATTGAAGTTTGTCACAGTGGAATCCTGTTTAACCCTTGCACAGCTGTATGACTAAAAACTGATACGAAGGTGAAATGACTTTTTCCTTGAAAGCATAGAAGAACCGTCTTTATTTTAGAAAAACACCTGAAGCAATGATAGGAAATCATGACATAAGATTTTGGAGTTTCTCCAATTAAAAATGTGGATCTGGGTAGTTTCTTAGATATATCCTATTGTAATAGTCAATATGGCCACTATTATACCTTGCATATTAGTAGTCAGGCAGTCATTCCTCTTTACTCCTGCATAAGTCAATATATTTACCATAGCATCTGGAAAGCTGAGTGACAACCCATGTGACAGCTGTAAATAAGAGATGCAAAAAATTATATCTGCCAATTTCTAGAGTTTGCCACCAGAACCCAGCATATCAACCCAGACCCACAGATAGGTTACGGTCACCTGAATCAAATCAAATTTTGTCCTTGTGTTTTACCCTTGTAAATTGGTATCTTTTGCCAAGATATTGCTGTTTTTGTCCATACACAAATGACCTCTTTGGAGCAATGAGGGAGTTGTCATTGCTCCAAAGAGGTAAGTGGAAACACCCTCATTGCTCCAAAGAGCTAATTTGCATATTGACCATACTTATCTGGGCAAACGATTCACAAGGGGAACCACCATTTGATTCAGAGGACCCTAAACTATATTGATATGCTGGCTTCTGATGACACTCCCTTTAATTGTATCTCCGTGGCTGAGTAATGCTTTAGATAGTTGATATGGTCGTTATCCAGCTTTCCCATGTTGTGAACATCAAAACTGCTGGATATTATAGTATTTCATAGCTTGGCAGGTTTGACATTCTGGGCTTTCCAAAAACCACACCCAGAATTGGATAGAAATTTGAACAACTCATGGTCCCCTATGGACATGTTATATGTGTAGATTATATCTGTAGTAGGAAGTGCTCCTTTAAGACTCTAGATGTATGAACTTTGATTCATTAAAGTGGAAAATAAGAGTCATTTGCCTCCTTGTGAGTGCTATTTATTAAAACAATAGTAAAGTTAATACATTTTTGCTATTTTGTGCTTCGTGTACCCTGTTAAGACTGTAATTGTTGCTTGTACAATTTTCACCTACAACCCATTCATTATTGTGTAGCAGCAGCTAATGGGTGCATTCCTATTGTGTACTGAATATGCTCAAGCAATTTCCGCCTACCTACATGTGAGAAGTTCACTACACCCTATAGGCATGTCTGAACTATCAGCGTGCATGCAGATTTTCTGTCATTCCCTGCTGTGTTTTCATTGTGAGGTTATGACTTAGCTGGCAGGTGAGAAATTCCTATATTCTGCTTTATACAATGTTACAAATATATAGATGTTAATGTAGGCGCACAAGGTCATTGCATCCCATAGAATTGTACAAGATATATTGCACTAAAAGGGTCTTCCATTGCACTATATTGTACATGTATCTTATCTCAAAATGACACACGACATTCATATGTATGGCACATGCAACATGTCTGCTGAAGGGAGTCCAAGGAATTTAACTGGATTGTACCTGTTCATAAAGAATTGCCATATATATAAATTGCTCTCTAATACTGTGTTTCCCAACCATTTGCTTGTTATCCAACCATCCCCATCTTAGTGACTTGCCATGGGTGCCTGTAGATATGGCCATAAGCACTGGTTACATTATGACATTGACTAGTAATATTATATATGTTATCCCCTTAGCAGTGCAAATTTTGATGGTATAATACTAGTGTATTAGTATTCTTATGATTATATTTCTTGCTTCTTTCTTTGTTGATTGTGACTCCCAACCATCGCTCATAGTGTACAAAGAGTTGGGGGCCACTGCCCTAATACATAATATATAATTGTTATTCCCTATTGGTTGTACATGTGTAGCAAAGATATGAATACAAGGATGATGTGTTTTGTTTTTTTCTTAAATAAATCACACGTCTACCAGGAAGAGTAATGATAGCCAATTGGATTCAGCTTTACTTTTTACAATGTGGTTTGCATTGGTTACACAAGGCACCAAGGCCAAGCATTATATGGGCCACTGCATCACTTTCCCTTTTCCTTATACCTCCGTCTTCTGTACCTCCAGCGATGCTGTTGGTCTTACTTACATTTGCTTAATTGAAGTTTGTGGGGAACCCGACAACTCATTGTATAGTTCTATAGCCTTGTTACTGGTATATGACCCCTTTGCTCATTGATCTGTGTCTTGCAAAGCAATTTAGTAGACTTATTGGCAGCTATTAGTTCAGCAGTAAAAAGGGACTTTCAGATGTACCAACACATTTGGTCACACTCTGTGTGGTCCATTGGCTGATACATAACAGGTACCATACTAAGAATCAAAATATGCATATGTTAAAGGGGTTCTCGGGACTATTATATTGATCACCTGTCTTTAGGATAGTTCTTAAATATCTGATCGCTAGGGGTACAACAACTCAAACCCCCCGATAGCTTACTAAAGGGGCTGTAGTGTTTGGACAAATTCTGTGCCTTCTTTCACTGCTTACCAAGCACAGTGCCGTACAGTGTACAGTGGCTGTACTTGGTATTGCAGTTCAGCTCCATTCATTTGTATGGAACTAAGTTCCAGCATGGTCATGTGGCCAATGGACCTGATGCCACTGGCCTGAAAAGAGGAAGTAAAGCTCATCCAAGCACCACAAGCTCTTCAAACAGCTGAGTGACAGGGGGCTCGGGTGTTGGACTTTAACAATCTAATGTCGGTGGCCTATCCTAAGGAAAGGTCAGCAATATAATAGACCAAGAATACCCCTTGATATTCTAGCTCGCCATTGTAAGGAGTAACATATAAGCTGCAAAACATATCTGAGATGTTATTGGGCTCATGGGGCTGTGATGAGACTTTCTCATAGTTTGCAGTCATAGTAAGGGTGCAACCATTAGGTGTAGCTCATTACAAGTCCAGCCTGACTTGTCTGGAAATTTAGTAATCCTTGTTCCTTCTGCTTGGTTATTTATAGAGCTGGCAGGATTATTGAAGCCCCAGCCCTATGCTTCCACTCTGCACAGCTGCTCATGTCGAGGTCACTGCATGAATAGTTTCTGTTGGAGATCAACCAGTTTTGCCTGCAGGTGGATTTGTCTTGTAGGTCTCTGGGATTTTTGCTGTTTATATTACTCCAGGAACACATTGCTACATTGTTGTTTAGCTTTGGTAAGCTGTGCTGATTCCGAGAAGCCTGTCATAGAATGACCCACATTATTAGCTCAGGTAATGAAGTCAGTTGCCAGGATTTCCCCAGTGAGATTAAAGCTTTTCTCTGACATTACCTGCTGGGGAATCTTCTAAATTCTACTCATTTGTTTACTTTTTTGACCATCATTGAAGCCAACACTGAGGACCAGGGACTTCCCCTGGTCAATGGAAGTCCATCTGAGGTCACCTCTGTGCCAAGTTATCATTCAGACAGTCTAAGCAGACCTAATCCTTTTTACTGGAAAGTTTAACTAGTTATTTGCTTCCTTTATTTCTCATACCATGGTTTATATGAACAGTAAATTGAAACAGGTTGTGGGTGGTACCTGACCTTCTGCCATATTTTATTAGCATACACTTTTTCATGACCTACCATAAATGTGGCTGCACAATCATATAGTTGCAAATCAGATGTCTTTGAGCACTTATCTTAGGAATCACATCTAGACTAAAGCCCCACATGGTGGAAAAGCTGCGGTATCTTGGCCTCTCTTCCCATTCATGACGTGGCTGAGCTGAATGTGCATGTGTGTATTGAGAAAGGTAGCTGCCAGCCAAATGTCTAGCCACAGGTATCTTGTGTATAGCCAGCCTAACTTGCACATCCAACTGGGCCCCCAACTCATGTAAGCCAATATTATAACTATACAATGACCATGATAATGATAGACACTGGCTCTGTACATGGTTCTGTAGACCACTTACAGGTGATATCACTGACTATAGTAGTTCAAATTTCCCGTCTCTTCCATCTGGACCACCATGACTACTTCTTTCATCTGTGACTTGTCTCTGTAAAGTTTGCAGCACAAATATCTTTAGGTCCTGACTTTCCTTGCACTCATATTTTCCTTACCTACACAAAAGTCCCCATCCTGCTATTACCCCCAGTTATAAAATGTATAATATAGAAATCCCTTGTAATAATACACCTGTGTGTATCATTCAAATAATAAAGGCCCTGTGTGTTCCCTTAAATTAATAGTACCCTCTGTGTGTCCCCTTATTAATAATGTCCACAGTGTGTTCTCTAATTGAAGGGGTTGTCCAGCTTGATTTCTTTGATGACCTATCTTCTGGATAAGTTATCAATAAAAGATCAGTGGGATCCGACACCTGAAACCTCCACTGATCAGCTGTTTGAAGGGGCCACAGTGCTTACGCATGCTGTCCATTTCATATCAGTGGTGTCATATAATTACAGCCTTGTTCCATCTACTTCTATGGGATGGAACTGTAATTATGTTGCATGGCTCCTATAAAACATGTGATATAAGCAGTGAAGAGATCATGGTGCTTGCACGTGCACTGTGGCTCCTTGAAATAGCTGATCAGCAGGTGTCCTGCATGTTGAACCTCCAATAATCTTTTATTGATGACCTATCCTAGGGATAGGTCATCAATAAAAATCAGCAGGACAACCCTGTTAATACTGCCTGATGTCCCAAAGGACAAGTGCCCCCTTATATTAATGGGGTCTTCTATATAGTTTTGCTCCCTAATTCCCTTATAACACCCCCAACTGCCCATTAGATATAAATAATGTCCCCTAATATGCAAACGAAAAATAAATAAATATTATACTCGCATATCTCTGATGCACGGAGCAGTCACTGTTTTGCTTGTTCTGCTCTAACTTGAATAATGCAAGACACTTCAGGCCTGCAGCTTATAAGGCGGCATGGCCACAAGATGTCTGCATTCCGGCACAATGCATTGAAGTTGTTGTTTTTGCCTGCTCTGGGAAGCAGACATCTTAGATGTTGCCAGGGCACTTTTGTAGGCCGCAGGCTTAAAGTGGCTTGTGGTCTACAAGTAGCAATAGTAGAGCAGAAGGCAATGGCTTGCTCCTCTACCAGGTATTTCAATTGTATCCTCGTCCTGCAGATGGAGATAAAGTTGAAAGTGCTTGGGGCATTTGCAGCGGCCCTGGGATGGGCCCCACAGAGTCGGCCAGCTTGGGGACACCCCCCACTAGCTACACCTTGTGCCCAATCCCATACTTGGATGTAATCTGACACTATCATATTAATGGGACTTGAATGTATGCTTATAGGTAAATCAGCAGTATGTAGTCACGGAGGAATGAATTATACCCTTATACTAACATAGTGATTATGACAAGCAAGCTCTGTATCATGTCTATAATAGTATGTTACTATAAACACACTTACTACCGTGTTTCCCTGAAAATAAGACACCCCCGAAAGTAAGACATAGGAGAGGTTTTGTAGAATTGCCCAATATAAGGCATCCCCCGAAAGTAAGACGTACCGTAGGAGACGTTTCGTTTCGCAGCATTCCCGAACAGAACATACCGGTACGGTATATGGTATACTGTAACACTGCTGTCATCCCCTACCTTCACCATTCAGTATCCTGAGCCTGTTGCTTTCCTTGTTGTCCCCCTTTGTCCCGCTGCCGTTATCCTGTACAGTACGATGTCCCTGCTGCGTTGTACCGCATGAGTGTGCAGTGGTGAGCGTTCTCCTGGTGTCGGGAAGCGGAGCCTGTCCTTGCTGCGCGATTCTGCTGTAACGATTCTGCTGGGGACGTCACTTTGCGTCGCGACGCCGGCCCACATCACGTGACGCCGGCCTGGTCCAGCATTGAAGAAGGCCGAAGCAGCAGAGAGTGGACCGGATCGAGGAACAGGTAAGCAACGTTGTTTTTTTATGTTTCTATCCTCCCCTGGGTCTCCGATCATTATACTCTGGGGTCTGAAAAGACCCCAGAGTATAATAATTGTGCATGGGTGGTCCACAATGGGACATACCGGTATAATACTGTGTGCAGGGGCCACTATGGGAGATGATACTGTGTGCAGGGGCCGCTATGGGAGATGATACTGTGTGCAGGGGCCGCTATGGGAGATGATACTGTGTGCAGGGGCCGCATGGGAGGCGGGCAGGGCCGCTATGGGAGATGATACTGTGTGCAGGGGCCGCTATGGGAGATGATACTGTGTGCAGGGGCCGCTATGGGAGATGATACTGTGTGCAGGGGCCGCTATGGGAGATGATACTGTGTGCAGGGGCCGCTATGGGAGATGATACTGTGTGCAGGGGCCGCTATGGGAGATGATACTGTGTGCAGGGGCCGCTATGGGAGATGATACTGTGTGCAGGGGCCGCTATGGGAGATGATACTGTGTGCAGGGGCCGCTATGGGAGATGATACTGTGTGCAGGGGCCGCTATGGGAGATGATACTGTGTGCAGGGGCCGCTATGGGAGATGATACTGTGTGCAGGGGCCGCTATTGGAGATGATACTGTGTGCAGGGGCCGCTATGGGGAGATGATACTGTGTGCAGGGGCCGCTATGGGAGATGATACTGTGTGCAGGGGCCGCTATGGGAGATGATACTGTGTGCAGGGGCCGCTATGGGAGATGATACTGTGTGCAGGGGCCGCTATGGGAGATGATACTGTGTGCAGGGGCCGCTATGGGAGATGATACTGTGTGCAGGGGCCGCTATGGGAGATGATACTGTGTGCAGGGGCCGCTATGGGAGATGATACTGTGTGCAGGGGCCGCTATGGGAGATGATACTGTGGCAGGGGCCGCTATGGGAGATGATACTGTGTGCAGGGGCCGCTATGGGAGATGATACTGTGTGCAGGGGCCACTATGGGACATGATACTGTGTGCAGGGAAATTAATGGTTTGGATTGTTATGATGATGTCCTAGAAGATGATGACATAACTGTCATTGAATAAATTTTACTTTCTATGCATACTGTAAATATTGGTAAATGTACCATACTGTTAATTGTTGTTCATGGAAATATTGGTACGGTAGTAAGAAATTCTTGATAGGATTCACAGTTTGTCTGGTTATGCTGGTTTGTGATGACAACTACTGTACAGTACCGTATATAATAAATGTTCATTTTTTGTTCAGCAATAAATGTGAATTCTTCTTCATTGAAAAAAAATAAGACATCCCCTGAAAATAAGACACAGCACATCTTTGGGAGCAAAAATGAATATAAGACGCTGTCTTATTTTCGGGGAAACAGGGTAGCTGATGCTGCCATATTCTGGGCAAGTTCCTTTTGTGCGACCTGTACCAACTGCTGCTACTCTAAGTAGCAAAGTTCAAATGCCAAAGCCTCAAAAGAAATGTGTGATGTGAAGAGAGACCCGTCCCGTCACAGCTGAAAAGGCATACAACAAATGGACTGCAGGAAGGTGTTAACATTTCAGGGTAAATTTTTACTTGAAACACAGTCCAATGATAGTCCTAGCTATTGGATATGCCATTTCTCTGCAGCGTCAAGAATGGGTTAGTGACACTATAACAGCCTCTGGGTGTGGTCCATTCACAAAATCTAGGCTATCCAGACATTGTTGTGTAAAGCTTAATCATTCTGAATTATGATCCTTAATGAAAAGTTATGCAACAATCTACATTGTACAGTATATCAGAAATGCCTTCTTGTTTACATTGGTGGACCAAAAACCCCTCTCAAAAAAACAAGTCCCCAGCACATGGTCATTTGTATGTAGCATAAAATGAAAAAAAAAAAAAAAAACAAAAAAAAAAAAAAAAAAAAAAAAAAAAAAAAAAAAAAAAAAAAAAAAAAAAAAAAAAAAAAAAAAAAAAAAAAAAAAAAAAAAAAAAAAAAAAAAAAAAAAAAAAAAAAAAAAAAACCCCTCCTCTCCCCCACAAAAAAAAAAAAAAAAGAAAAAAAAAAAAACAAAGGCACAGAAAAAAAAACCCCAAAGAAAAAAACAAGTTCAAATAAGAAGTAGCAAAAAAGCAAAAAAACAAAAAGAACCAACAAACAACCCAAACCGAAAAGCAGCCGCCCAACCCAAAACCCCCCAGCCACCCAGAGGCACAGGCCCACAGCACCACATCCATGGGGACCTCTTCTTCAACTCCACAAACAAGACCTAAAAGTAGGGGAAACACAGGTCCCGATCTGAAATTGCACCCCCGCACGATTTACACTCCATGCTAACGAATGGACACGCTGAGAAGACAGACACACCAGAGACTATGTTGCCTCACCATGATACTACCACGAACAGGGTTCAGCATACGGGACAGCAACGCCACTAGGATCTTGACAACAGGGCCGCAACAATATACGCATCAAGGGACTCCAGAGGCACAATTGAGGATCTGCTTTCTGCTGGAGGCTGTCTTCAACACAACGCAGGAGCCTCCACAAAATAAGTTGATAGGGCACAGAGCGACCCAGAGGATCTCGCCACACCCCGGATGTCACCGCCCCACGACTCACCCAAAAGGCAAAGAGCAAAGTGCAAACGAAAGACGAGTAGGGAGCCCACAAACACAGGACGGAACACCAAAAGGCACACCCCCCAGATCAGGAGCACAAACCACGGGGATGGCCTCAGCCGAGGAGGGAGGGATTGACAGGAGCAAAAAGGGAGACCACCCCCACACGAAGAAGCCAGAGAAACAAAAATCCAACCCCAAAAAAAAGAGGACGGGAAAAAAAAGGGGACCCCCTCCAGGGGACACGCCCGACCCCAGCCCCCCAAGGAACGAGGAGATGAGGACCCGGCCAGGAAGGAAGCGCCCACAAAGTAGAAAAAAGACCCCCCCCCCCCCCCCCACAGAGAAGGGTCGGGATGCCCTAGGAAACGCCAGCGTAGTGAGATGGGTGAGCTTAGCAACCCACGTCCTCCAATCGGTCCCAATGGTTAGGTGCGTGACAATAATGTCAAGGGCCTGGTTCCAACATAAAAGGCGCCATGTCAGAGAACTCCGCAACGGATGCAAGAATACTGTATTTCTCAAATTATTTTGAGCTCAGCAAAACCAAGCTGGGATCCCGACCCAAAAGGAGAAAAGACAGAAGGGCACCGAAAAGACCCAAAGAAGAACCACAATGAGAAAAGGAAGGAGGACCCCAGCCCAACCCCCAAGGTGGCCCAACTGCAAGGGAGTTCG
Organism: Leptodactylus fallax; assembly: GCA_947044405.1. Classification (NCBI taxonomy): domain Eukaryota; kingdom Metazoa; phylum Chordata; class Amphibia; order Anura; family Leptodactylidae; genus Leptodactylus; species Leptodactylus fallax. The sequence continues at coordinate 2,780,935 of CAMRHE010000094.1, forward strand.
AGGGATCCGCGCCCACTTTGTATGACTGGCGAGTGGACAACAGTCCTACACCCTTTTCTCACCCCATAACACTCACACCCGCATGACTACTTCTTGGAAATGCTCCCGCTGCTAGGACACGAACATGGCCCCTCACCTGGTCTGATCAGCCAGTCGTGTTACCTATCTACGACCCAGTGCCTACTCGCCAATGTCATGGCGTCTTAACGAAACACAACGCGACCCAGACGACACACTTGATAGATTATTTTAGGGACAACTTAGGTCGGTAGACTCTTGCCATTCTCTAAGATAAGCATGAGAGGATGTGTATCGATGCTTCTAGGCTTAAAAGGACAGACAGGAAAAGCTCAAGGAGGTCAAGAGCAAAGGGGGAGAGGAGACCCGCAAAGACCCCAACAGGTTTAAGAGGTAAAAACAACCAGGAACCCAGAAGGCTTCCACACACACGACGGGACCCAACATCACCATGTGTGTCCACCTACACAAGCAGAACCCCCCGAGCAACCGGGATGACCAACACAGAAGACATTTAAAGGATGTGTCCCCACGAGGCCAACGAACACCCCACACCAGGAGGAACTAGAAGGGGTCCGAGGACCTCCCAAATGGGAAGGCCCCAGCCCAGATGGGTTCACTTACAATTATTATAAGGTTTTCCAGGGTGAACTCTCTGCTCATCTATTGTCCCTCTTCAATTCCTTCCTTTCAGGTTCCCCAACCGACTATGCTCTCTTCACTACTCACATTGGTCCCTAAACGGGTAAGGACTTCAGGATTGTGCTAACTACGACCGATTGCTTTGTGAACACGGACCTGAAATTTTCACCAAACTCTTAGCCAATAGACTGAATGCTTGGCTCCCTTCTCCAAAGACCAGGTGGGATTCATCCCCTCGTAGGGTGGGACAACACCAGAGGACTGTGGATTTGGTGAGGGGCCAATCATATTCACCCGGCCCAGACGTGAAAAGCTTTTGACCATAAAGGTCGTATGCAACAAACACGACCTTCACAGCACCAGGCCACCCCACCCAGCAGCAAAAGCTTCCCCAGCATCTCGCCCCCTTCCCATTCGAAATGGCACACAGGTGCCCCCTGTCACCCATCATATTTGCCCATTGAACCGCAGCGGCCAAGATAGCAGACCCTAAATCAAGGGCACATGGTCAAGATAAGAATTAAGATATGGAGATGACCTCACCCACCCCCCCAACACCAAAGCCGCAAGAAGGGATCTCTAGGGTATAAGGTGAACGAAGAAGGCACCCCACAACACCCACGGGACCTTCTCCTCTCCGCAGTAATTACGATTTCCAGTGGGGAGTCCATCCGCTACTGGAGTCCAATATCCACTCCAGCGACCCCTACGGCAAACACCCGGTGTTTTGTGAGCTAAGAGCCCTATTGGACAAATGGCAACCCTGCCTATCTCCCTGGGGAAATTGTGCGTCAAGATGACTCTCCTCCCGAAGCTACGATTTGAGACTCTCCACATACCAGAATACGGAACCTACAGAAAGCTATCTTCAGTTTATCTGGAAAGCAAAAGACAGAATACCAGATCTGTTATCTGGGATAGGGGGTCTGGGGGTATGGCTGTCCCACATCTGTTAATTATTACTGGGCGGCCCACTTACGCCATATCCCATCTGGGCGGCTATGCCAGCATACACAGATGGGTGCAGGTAGAGAAGCATGGCTGGCACCCAGCATCCAACGCTGTGGGAGCCCCCCCCCACCCCCCTGCCTCGTACCTGTTGGGCCCCATTCGGTTTACTAGATCTATCTGGTCTACCTGTTGTGCTAGATTCTCCCTGATGTCCCCGCGCTCATCTATGGTCTCCATACTATACAACCCCCTTCTCCCAGAGAGCCTGACTTCTGCCATGACTAAAGTGTGGTCTGAAGCTGGCCTTTACCGGATTGCTGATATGGTTGACCCTGGAACCTTGGAACTCAGGTCCTTTGCTTATCTTACAGCTAATCAAAACCTGCCAAGTACTGAATGGTTCCATTACTTGCAGGTGGTTCACTTTGTCCGCTCCCTCCATGGGTCTCTTAAGGTGTCACTTCCCACCGCTTTTGAAAAGATTTGCGTGCAGGCACGTCCACTAGGGGCTTTATATCCCTATTTACCAACTTCTTAACTCACAAACTACAGGCTCTCCTGTTAATCATCGCTATATGCTTAAATGGGAGGAGGCGGTGGGTAAACCCATCTCCCAGGAACAGTGGCGGATTGTATGGTCTCGGGCCCAGAAATCATCTCAGTGCATTACGTTTAGGGAAACGAGTATAAGCTGTTGATGCATTGGTATCATACTCCGGCTCTCCTTCATACTTTAAACCCATTAGTTCCCCCATGGTGCTGGCGCTGTGGAGCTGCGGTGGGTACCCTGCACCATATCTTTTGGACGTGCCCTCCATCCTGGTTTTTGGAGGGAGGTCAGGACTCTGACGACTGCTCTCTTTTTGCAAGAGGTTCCTCTTGACCCTCTTCTTTATCTCCGAACCTTCCCCCCAGACACCTGAGCAATAAGTCATCCAGGCTTTTCTTGCATCTTTGTACTGCAGCTAAAACTCTCGCTAGAAACTGGAAGAAGGTGAGTCCCCCATCTAGTCTTGAGCTTGTGGCTAGAATGAAGGATGTGAGGAGTCTTGAATACCTGACTGCTGGCCTACATAATTCACGGGAAGCCTTTGGGGCTATTTGGGCACCCTGGGACATGTATTGTACATTACAGGGTCTCTGATCTCTAGTCCTCTCCTTCCCTCCCCCCCTTCCCTTTGGTCCTACCCTTGTCTTCTTAATCCCTCCATTCCCCCCTCCCTTGTTCACTGCTTAATTTAAATGCATATTGCTTAGGGGGAGGAGGCAGATAGCCTCTATTTACCTCAATGCTTCCTGTTTGTTTGATTATTATTGTTTTTTTGTTTTTTCTTTATTCCTTGTTAATGAAAAATTTTTCAATAAAATTACAGTTATATAAAAAGATTACATATGTGCAAAGAAATCTAAGAAGAGGGGGGGGGGCAGGGGGAAAGTGAAAAAAGGAAAGAGGAGGGGGTAAGGGGGGGGTGTGACCAAAAAAAAAACCCTATACCAAAAAAAAAAACATTTGTTTTTTTTTTTTTTGTTCTTGATGGTGGTGGTGCTCTTTCTGGATGAGAGACTGTTATAGAGCATATTTACCTCTACTTACTGTATGTAGAGTATGGCAGCCAGTCTCCACCCAGAGGGTGAAACTGCTAAAAAATCCAAATTACAGTGCTGGCCAAAAATATTGGCACCCCTGCAATTCTGTCAGATAATACTCAATTTCTTCCAGAAAATGATTGCAATCACAAATGCTTTGGTAATAATATCTTCATTTAATTTGTCGTCAATGGAAAACCACAAAAAGAATTGTCAAAAAGCCAAATTGGATATAATTCCACAACAAACATAAAAAAGGGGGTGGACAAAAGTATTGGCACCCTTTGAAAAATCATGTGATGCTTCTCTAATTTGTGTAATTAACAGCACCTGTTACTTACCTGTGGCACATAACAGGTGGTGGCAATAACTAAATCACACTTGCAGCCAGTTGAAATGGATTAAAGTTGACTCAACCTCTGTCCTGTGTCCTTGTGTGTACCACATTGAGCATGGAGAAAAGAAAGAAGACCAAAGAACTGTCTGAGGACTTGAGAAGCAAAATTGTGAGGAAGCATGAGCAATCTCAAGGCTACAAGTCCATCTCCAAAGACCTGAATGTTCCTGTGTCTACCGTGCGCAGTGTCATCAAGAAGTTTAAAGCCCATGGCACTGTGGCTAACCTCCCTAGATGTGGACAGAAAAGAAAAATTAACGAGAGATTTCAACGAAAGATTGTGCGGATGGTGGCTAAAGAACCTCGACTAACATCCAAACAAGTTCTAGCTGCCCTGCAGTCCGAGGGTACAACAGTGTCAACCCGTACTATCTGTCGGCGTCTGAATGAAAAGGGACTCTATGGTAGGATACCCAGGAAGACCCCACTTCTGACCCAGAGACATAAAAAAGCCAGGCTGGAGTTTGCCAAAACTTACCTGAGAAAGCCAAAAACTTTTTGGAAGAATGTTCTCTGGTCAGATGAGACAAATGTAGAGCTTTTTGGGAAAAGGCATCAACATAGAGTTTACAGGAAAAAAAAAGAGGCCTTCAAAGAAAAGAACACGGTCCCTACAGTCAAACATGGCGGAGGTTCCCTGATGTTTTGGGGTTGCTTTGCTGCCTCTGGCACTGGACTGCTTGACCGTGTGCATGGCATTATGAAGTCTGAAGACTACCAACAAATTTTGTAGCATAATGTAGGGCCCAGTGTGAGAAAGCTGGGTCTCCCTCAGAGGTCATGGGTCTTCCAGCAGGACAATGACCCAAAACACACTTCAAAAAGCACTAGAAAATGGTTTGAGAGAAAGCACTGGAGACTTCTAAAGTGGCCAGCAATGAGTCCAGACCTGAATCCCATAGAACACCTGTGGAGAGATCTCAAAATGGCAGTTTGGAGAAGGCACCCTTCAAATCTCAGGGACCTGGAGAAATTTGCCAAAGAAGAATGGTCTAAAATTCCAACAGAGCATTGTAAGAAACTCATTGATGGTTACCGGAAGCGGTTGTTCGCAGTTATTTTGTCTAAAGGTTGTGCTACTAAGTATTAGGCTGAGGGTGCCAATACTTTTGTCCGGCCCATTTTTGGAGTTTTGTGTAAAATGATCAATGATTTGACTTTTTTTTTTCATTCTCTTTTGTGTTTTTTCATTGCAAGCAAAATAAATGAAGATATTATTACCAAAGCATTTGTGATTGCAATCATTTTCTGGAAGAAATTGAGTATTATCTGACAGAATTGCAGGGGTGCCAATACTTTTGGCCAGCACTGTATAACTGATGTAAGACAAGATATAGTGTTCCTCCTCTGCTGAAGCTGTCTGCTCAGCCCAGGACTGCCCACCTGACAGAGCCGAATTAGTATACCAGACGCTAATCCTAACTGCACTCATTGCTCAGGAACAGTGGAGGCCAACTGTGTCGGATTCAGTGGAGCAGTGCCTATTGAAAGATGCAAAGAACTGGAGTTGCGGAGGTGGTGAAAGGTACTCTTTAAATTCAATAGCAGTAGTAAGGTGCACCTCTCTACACTGCATGGCACAATAAAACATGCCATTAAAATATATGCCATGCACTTATATATCAAAACATAGCATGCTCTATGCAGAGGTCACATTTTTGCTAAGAAGGTAAAGACCTAATTTTCCACCCTCTTACATACTCATTGCACAATACAAAATGGGGAAATAGGGAAACGGAACATTATTTAAATGTGCATACTTTCTTTAAAGGTACGTTTAACATAAATTGTGATTAAAAAATAGGTAATTTTCTGGCGACATGTTCCATTTAAGTATGCATGTCTGTGGCGGTCAAGAGGTACAGCTGGACTAGTGTTGGGCCAATGGCTATCGTAAGTATTATGGGCAGCTTTAGATCAGTTTAAATATTTTCCAGTGAAAAATGACTGCGTATGTTTGCCTCAAAATGACGATGGCCCAAAAAATATTAAAAGGATTTTTTGGGACTGTAATATTAATGGCCCATGCGACTCTCCCAGCACCGATCAGCTAAATGAGGGGACTGAGCAAGTTGGTGAATGGCACTGGGCTGCATTACCAAATACAACCACAGCTGTATGCATGACACCATGTATGTGTAAACAATGAAGAGGTTACAGAGCTCACTGAATCTACTTTGTCCCATTTGCTGATTGGTGTAAAATGATAGAACAGTAATGAGAACTTATGACCTGTGGTCATCATAAGTATTGGAAAGGTCCCCACTCGTCTCTACTTGCTGGTCTCCACACACAGGAAATGACCATTTAGCTAATAACAGATTGAGACCTAAAAAGGCCTTTTTGCCATTTTGTGCTGGGATGTGACCAGGAAGTAGAGACCCATATGGTCCTGGTTAGTACTAGACCAGGAACTTTGGGGAATTTGTGAGGTGAGTACTGGGGCTTTTTATTTTGATATTCCATTCTGTACTTTTAAAATATCAGTTAGACAACCCCTTCAAAAAGTAACTCCAAAAATGTAAAAGTAATCCCAGGTGATTAAGATGTACTCATACGGCACAAATGTTACCATGGGAAAGATCATTGCTATTGCCAGTAGTATTTTACCTTGGGAAAAATTGATCCACCCATTTCAAAATATGGTTGCTTTTATGTGGTTGAGCTGTGAAGGTCCTAAACATTGGAATGCTCTTCTAGATATGGGCAAATGATTGTATCTATGGTTACGTACATGTGTAGGAGAAGGTACCTCAGGGTTGTTCTCCCCTGGCATGCCACCAGCTTGCTGTTCCTTTTATTAGGAAATGTTGTGTCTGCGGAGCCAGCATATGACACCGTGGTTGTATTCACAATGGGTGAAACTTGACCTGCCAGGATTTTTTTTTTCTGCCGAGAGCGAATATGGAACAGTTTCTGTTTACAGTTAAGAGACTGCGGGCTTCGCTGCCAGATAATTGACTTTGATAAAGCATGTATCACCTGGGAGAGAAGGAAAAGCTGGGGATGAAAGATTCCATGTAAGTGAGTCAGCCCATGATTTATTTAAGACATCCTTATTTTCCTATTTGCTAACAATGAACAGACTATGTATGACTAAATAGTTTCAGTATAATTCTAATAGTACATTCTAACAAATTGATTTCCCTCTTGAAGTAAATGCCCTGTAAGGGGGTTACAATAAGCTCTTTCCATGAGCAAAAATCATCAACATTTGACAGGCTGTAAAATTTCTGGGCTATTTTAGCATTGACGCTTACGGCAGATTAATCACACGTGTCAAGAGTCAAATTAGAAATTTGTTAACAGGTCCAGGTTATAATGAAAAGTTACGAATTATACTGGGAAATTGTATGTCAGTTCCTTACTGTTTACTAGATCTCTGCCAGCTATTATTTAATGGGATTATTCACAGTAGAGTGAGATATTTCCTACAATGCAGTTATCATAGCTTGTATGGAGCTCAGTGTGTCGATCACATAACCAGTACAGATTTATTTATCCACTGGAAGTAAATAATGAAGGCTTCTATTGAATGAAAACAAGCAGTGAGATCAAAAAGCACAACGATTATCTACATAATGTATTTTAGAAAATTGTATGACTTTTTATGATTTAAAGCATAGCACATATTTCCTGAAACTGGAATACCCCTTTAAGGAATAGTGAAGGTATTTACTGGGGGAAAAATGCTAAGGATAGGAAATGGTAAAAATGGAGTACTATTTACTCCTTCTCCTCATGCTATTCCAGCAGTGCCAGATATGTGGTCAAGGACCATCCATGTTGCAAGTGTAGCCAATCTCTTGCCTTAGTGGTCATGCACGGTAGTCAGTTGTGTCATCAATGCAGCATCGGAATTTCTGAAACAACCATGAGTAACTGCTGGGGCCAATGATTGGATGCAGCGCCTACATGGATGGTCCTTGACACCATCACTGGACACTGAGACTAGAGGAGATGACCAGAGACCCACCATTGAAATGGCAGGGGTGAGTAACATTAATTTTTTTTTTAATAATTATAAACAATCTCCTGACCATAAACCATAAGTATTTTTGTGCCGTTTAAACTTAGAGCAGGGGGTTTCAAATAAGACACTTAGAAATGAGCCACGATAAGCCTAGGACTAGATGGCTAGTTTGAGCTTAACAAATACCATTCAACCAAAGGTTGCAGTGTTCTTCTGTGTTTGTAGACTATAACTATTAATTTGTGATCGCAGGAACCCATCAGGTTTGGTTGCTGCAGGGGTTCAACTTTACTGCAATGTTTTTATTTTTCCAAATTAATATCTAACCTTTGCCATTAAGTGTTAAACATTCTGTGACTTCCTGTTTCCTATAGAAGTACCATGGGCCATGGACACAATAGACTGGAGCAGACCCTATTCAATTGTATGGGAGAGTTTTCTAGGCATGCTCTGTGACCTGTGCAGAGGTCATTGTGTAGAGAGGGGAGTAGATGAGCTGTGAAATTTCCTATTGTGACTGGTGGATTCTCTGTCTTATCTACATATATACATGATAGCTGAGGTCATCAATGTACTGATAAGTGAGGTGGCTGCTGCAAAAGAAATCTCCTACATAAAACGGGAAGTCTCAGCATAATATATGGCCTAGTGGACAAAATCAGAACTGCAGGGTATTTAGGAATTGTTTTTATATATCGTATTTTTCGGACTATAAGACGCACTCCCCCCCCCCCCCAAATGTGGGAGGAAAATAAGGGTGCGTCTTATAGTCCGAATGTAGCTGTTGGTGAGGGGGGGAGCGGCATCCCATAGTGTTAGAGAGTAAGGTGCAGGCACATTAAGACAAGAAAGCCTGCAGTGCCTGTACGTGCCTCCTTCCTGGTTTGTCTCGGTGGTGCGAAGGTAGGAGCAGAGTACTCATTGCAGCATACTATTATAGTGAGATTGAGGGTGTACAGGCGGCGCAGGTACGTTAGAAGAAATCCTGCGGTGCCCGTACTTGACTTCATCATATGTCCCCCACACACTAGCCCTCTCCCGACATCTGCCATTCTATTATGGCAGATGCTGGGTCCTTAAAGATGGCAGCCGCTCCTGCAGAGCAGTTGCCATAGCTACTGGGTCTCCGCTGGCGGAGACCCGGAGCTAATGCCCGCGATCAGAGTCCACTCTGATCGGGCATTACAAACTGTGAGCCCCCCTCCCCAAAGTTAAGAAAATGCCCTTGTTACTTTTTCTGTTGCAGGGTGAGATCGCGGGAGCCGACCTGTTCCTGTGACAGCCAGAAGCCTTATGAAGGCTCCCAGGCTTGTCATAGTAATATTACTATTGCGGCTTGTCATTACATAGTAATGTAGACAATCTACCATAGCAGTCTATGGGACTTGCAATCAAATGATTGCAAGTTCAAGCCCCCCCAGGGGAGGTTTATAAAATAGGAAAAAAATACATAAATAAATAAATTGAAAACTATAAAAAACTTAAAGTTCAAATCACCCCCATTTCCCTAGAATAGATATAAAACCCCCAGTCTACAAACTTCTAATAATATTTTTCCCGTATGATAAACACTGTAGCGGGGAAAAAAAAATCAAAAGTGCCGAACTGCCTTATATTCAAAGTTTCACCTATGATAAAAATTTTAATTAAAAAGTAATCAAAGTAATAGACATTCCCCAAAATGGCATAACTACAAAGTACACCTGACCCCACAAAAAAAGACATTGGTGAATTATTATATTATTTATGCTATTAAATATTTTACCACATTTTTTGCTTCAAAATTTTTTTTTTCCTATTTTCCTCCTCTAAAACCTAAGTGCGTCTTATAGTCCGAAAAATATGGTACTTAATAACATAGAAATATTTTAAAATCCTCACCAATAAATTTTAAAAAATATGTTCAACATAAAACTTGATTTAAAAAAAAAAAAAAAAGGTAATTTTCTGACAACACATTTTCTTTAAGCTTCCAGTTGCCAAAAACATTGCCTTGGGGTAAATCCAATGACAGTGACACTTTTTGAGCATAGCTAAAGACACAACAGTCTGAGGTGTTAATCTTTTATACCATAATACTATATAAGAATCAGAAAAAAGTTGATATGCCATTTAGACCAAGTCAGATCTGTTTTAACTACATTGGACCATTACAATTGAAGGACTTCTGTGTACATGAAACAGCGCCACAGTCCATTTATAGAAAGTTTATTTTGCTGTGCAGACTTTTTGGACCTGGCTTCTCCTTTTATTAATATTGCCCTAGTGTATGTGCATTATGCTCTACTATCAGCAAGCAGGATTTTGTTTTTAATGTTCCTATAATAGGACACACCTAGAACAAATTGTACATATAAACCACCCACTTACTTTGAGATGCACAGAAGATCTTTTGTTGAGGACAAACTTAAGGAGTTCTTCTTAATGAAGCCTAATGTAATTAGTATGGACGTAATAAATGTTCCTCTCTGTGCATTTGTAGATGCCATTTAGGGAATGTTGTGGCTGTAGTCATAGAGATATTGCTATCCCCATGGCCATATACTGTAGGTAATGCACCTATAGCTGAAATCCGACTTCAGCTACCAGACTCCAGCCAGTTTTCCCGGGTAAAAGAAAAACCTTTGATCCTGGTATGTGCTGTATGTAGTATACCAGGATGGAGATACATTATAATATAAAAACATTGTAGGAACAAATCTGTTTTTTTTTTTCCCTCAAGGGCGGAGAAGATGAAAAGGGAAAAAAAACCAAAACATTTACCTGTGCCTGGTGCTCCGGTGTCTCCCACTGCTGTCTGGTCCTTGCTGCCTGTGACCAATGAGGCCAATCAGCGGACTAAGGAGAGGACCTAGGATGTCACACACATTCGTCACCTGTAATGTCCCCGGTCCTTTTCTTAGACCGCTGATTGGCCTCGGCAGTCATGTGTGGTGAGGATTTCTGCTGGAAGAAGCCCCGGGGCGCTGCGAGACAAGACAGCGGTGGGAGACACCAGAGCACTGGGGATAGGTGAGAGTGTTTTTTTTTGTTTTTATATTTTTCACCTTCCCTGGCCTCCAGGAAAAAAAAAATGGTATTTCCTGGACAACCCCTTTAAGCACATGATCCTGTCCTACCACCAACTATGGTTATAGGTTCAGCTTTGATCCTGGGTTCTGTTCTGCATATTCTGCGGCTTCAGAACTGACATTTAGGGAGCAATGGGATCACTAATGGATTTAAAGTTCTGGCTAGTAAAAAAGTGCATTTGTAGGATTATTGAATCAACGATAAAATTAGATCTTTTTATGTAATAAGTAAATGAACACACAGTCTGAATTTGTTTTGTAATATAAATGTCTTTAGCAAAGATGTACGACCATAACTTGTTTTAATTCATTTCTAGCACCCCTAGCATTTGTATGATCCCACTAATGCTGGGTCCAACTTGCACAGCAGTCAGAGGTAGAGAAGCATGAACCATTTAGCTTCATTTCCCTTCTCTGAATTGGCACGGCACAGGAATCCCTCCTGATGATGTGGCCTTGTGGGGAGAGAACAAAGCTCTCACTTCTACAGGGTAGCGTACAGGTACAAGAATGCTATGTTACTGTGAGGATAGAGTTATATGGTGAGCTGCTGCTGTTCAACGACCAGTCAGCAACAGAACAGATCGAGGAGATGGTTAAGAAGTTAAAAAGAATAAAAAAAAATTGTAAAAAAACCTGGGTTTTAGGCAAAGGCCCAATGTTGCGGAAACACTGATGTTTTTGTTTACAGATCTTGCTATGTTTTTTTGAGCCAAACCTAGTCGTGGCAATAGAAGGAATGGGAGATACAGTTGCATCTCAATAAATTAGAATATCTTTGAAACGTTCATTCATTTCAGTAAATGTGTGTCCTACTGAACCAGACTGAGGGACCATGTAAAGGCTTAGGAAACCTTGGCAGGTGACACACTGAATTTACAATACTGAACATTTTTACAATATTCAAATTTTCTTAGATTTGGGTTTTCATTACCTGTAATCCATAATCAACATTTACAGAAATAAAACACTTGAAATAGAACACTCTGTGTGTAAAGAATCTAGAAAATGTAGGAGGTCACTTTTTTAATTTAATTACTGAAATAAATAAATGTTTCAAAGACATTCTAATTTATTGAGAGGCACCTGTACTGTATATATGGAAGCAAATTACATTGTTCCTTCTTCTCAATCCATTCTTAGCCCCGGGTAAAAAAAAAAAAAAAAAAAAAAACACACAGCAAAATCTGCAACAAAAAAAGCAGCTTAGCTTTAAGCATATTTTTAATGATTATTAGTATTATACAGCTCCAGGAATGTAACTTAAAGGGGTTGTTCAGGAATTCCAGATCGCTGGCAGGAGGCCGGGAAGGTGAAGAAAAAACATAAACCCACCTACAGGGCTGTGGAGTCGGTACGCCAAAGCCCCGACTCCGACTCCGACTCCTCAATTTCCCCTGACTCCGACTCCAACTCCGACTCCACCAAAATAGGCACCGACTCCGACTCCACAGCCCTGGCACTGCTAAACCTTATAGGTTCACTCAGAACTCAGTCCCATCATTATATGAGGAATAGAACAGACCTTTACAGGACATTTCATCATTTTCAACATTTCATCATTTTCCCAAATTCTTATGAAAATATATTCAGCACATACTGCATTGTACTACTAACTGTACCAATTTATTATATATTTTGGGAGTCGGAGTCGGTCCATTTTATACTGACTCCGACTCCACCAAAATAGGCTCCGACTCCGACTCCACGACTCCGACTCCGACTCCACAGCCCTGCCCACCTATATAAACTTACCTATCCCTGGTGCTCCGGTTTCCCCCGACGCTGTCTGGTCCAGCGGCACCCAGGGGCTTGTTCCAGCTGCATGTGACCGATACGGCCAATCAGGGACATCACTTACATACATCACTGGGGACAGGGGAGTATGTTTTTGTTTTTGTTTTTTTTCACCTTCCCCAGCCTCCTGCTAGAGATCTGGAATTCCTAGACAACCCTTTAAGACTCACAGGCCCAGACACAAAAGCTCAGATTGTGCCCCTCTGCACAAATTCTCACAGCCACGTCCCATCCATGCATTTTAGCATCATTTACATTTCCCTGTTCTTTATATAGGCCCAGACCACCATGAGGATTTGTTCACAACATATCTGTGCACACACGCTTCCCTTCATTCCCATCCCCTGTCCGTGCCCCCACATAGTAATCATGCCCCCCTTTTGTGCCACAGCCTCCCCCATAGAAACCCCCTTTCACTATATTCTTCTGGGTGACTGCTATTTTTGCTATTTAAGAGTTAATTTTCTCCTTTCTGAGAGTGGAAGGCTGTGCATCATAAATCTTCTCACTCGGCTCACCAGAAACCAAGGGTCATAAATTTATGATCCACAGAGTGCCAGCCATCAAAGGAAATCATAGAATTTGAGAGTGACCTGTGGGTCCCCTTGGCTTCTGGGCACAGTCAAAGCCAGTGCACAGCTGTATTCACTGAAAGTGTGTGTGTGTATAATACATATATTATTAATATTATTATTTTTTTTTTTTTTTTTGCACTGGATCCTGGTGTCTGAGGTGGTGGGCAATGTTCTTTCTGCTATGCTTGGAGAAAGTTCATGGCTCAGCAGTGGTTGCAGGACTTCACCTCCTATTATGTGACTGCTACCAATGGTGCAGCCGCTCTACAGACATCCACCTATGCCTGACTGCACAAGCAGAAAAAAGCTCATTGTTCCTGCCAGCATCTCCTGGCTCAGTATCGACAAGACAGTTCTCAGAAGATTAGTATAGCTGATCCTGTAATCTCTCCCATCTCTAGTTTTAATGCCGGTCTAGTGATTTCTATTGCATGGGCAAATGAGGGCTCTACACAGAGCCTAAAAGAGGGGATTCTTTTCCACCCTGAGAGCAGGTTTTGCCGCTCTAAGATAACACTGGTTTGCGTTCGGCTATAGTGGAGCAGGTTCCTGTGTTGATGGAATGGGGAAATAATGCAGTAGTCCCCAAAACTTTCACTATATTATTGGTGGGAAAAAGGTCACATGCTTGGTGTAAAGTGGTAGTGCTTAAATGTCCTGTATATGAATATGAAGAATTTGTCTCTGAAACTTGGAACTCCATTTGGTTTGTAAAGTTTCTGGGTTTTTATAGGATGACTTTGGCAGGGACCTGTGTGAATAAATATGTTATCTGTGTAATAGTGTAATAGCACTAGGGTATTTCCTGATCTGAGATTATTTTCATACCGTTGAAAGTTGTATGTTTTACAGAGAAAACAAGCGAACCTTCTTCATCTCTAGCTGGAGAAGAGTTGGCCTACCAGAATGGCCTACGTCATCCCCTTTATAATTGTTCTATTGGATGTTTCCTGAGGCACAAATTAAGTTTCCTAGAAGATTACTTTGCATTTCTTTTTGTTTTCGTTTTTCATCCAGAAACATTTCTGCCAAGGGTTAACAATAACAAAGGGAAAATGATGTTTTTGTCTTGGTGCCCTTGACTAAGTAGTTGGATGAGTGTGACCGAGACATATTGTAATAGACAAGGAGTCTGTAATTTGTAAAAACTGTCATGACCATTAAGAGTCCTTGAAACAATGGTACAATGTCCTACCGATTATGCATGCAGGTAAAGCTGTATGTGACGTGTGCAGATCCTGCAGTAGAAGGAAGATGCTGTAGGCAGCTCAAAGTTTTATCTCGTATACTGTACTGAAAATGAACAAATCTAACCAAACGCTGCACAAATACAATATGCAGTTATGAATATACAATATATGCACACACAAAATACTCTTATAACGTTATACTGTGTACCTCAATGAATGCACTATAACATCATAATAAACTTGGTTAACCCCTTATATAAACAAGACATTATCAGTATTTGCCTAGCATTTTGAACACTGATATTTCAAGCTATGAAAATGTATCTGTTGTACTAATGGAGCTTGTCAATCTTTGTATGAACACTGGTATATTGTATTTTTAACAAGATATGGGGAGTGTCCTGTTCAAACAGCCTCACCTGCTTCCCCTTTAATCCTCCCAAGTGTAAATCAGTAAAGGCTTCTCATTCTTATAGTCTAATGCTACAGTCTGCCCTCGAAAATTGCCCATGGTACTTGGGAGAGCAATGGTTGAAAGTTACATAAATGATGAGATGTGCTCTCGATTGAAGTCATATTACAAGACTTAATATTTGCATTGTCCTCTTTCCCTGTTTTAAAAGGGTCCTAAAGGGTTAGGCCAAGTTTTATTGTTCTCCCCTATGGCTATTAAGTGTCTGATTCTAGAATAGCTCTTTAAGTATTACATGGTCAATAATGGGTAGATCAATACATGAAAAATAACCTGACAAAACATGTCTGCTTGGAATCTGTATGGCTTAACCATGTTTGCGTGGGTACTCCTTTTTTTTTTTTTTTTCTCCCACACACAAAAAAAATACATGCTGGTAGTTTTTTTTTTTTTTTTTTTTACTAAACATACTGATAGGTTAGTTGGTTTCCAATGAAACAGGCCCAAGTGTGTGTATATGATAGAAAAAGAAAGAAAGGTGTCTAGCACAGGCTATATTGTAAATGTCTTCATTGTCTGATCCAAGTTGTCTTTCTGTGTGACAGAATCTAAAAAGTTTCAGTATAGAGAGAAGTGAACAAAATGCATATATTTTCAGTTTCTTGGATCAGAGGTACTTTAGACCTGCCAAGAGAGCTGAATGTAATGAGTATGGAGATGTAGATCCTTGGTGGCAGATGCTACACTGGCTTGGTGGGCTTGTTTAGTGGTGTTTTTGCTTCTTGGAAAGCCAACATGCACATACGGAAGGCTGGAGAGCCTCCTGTAGTGTGAATTAATTATTGTTCTGTTAGGAACGCATGGAATTCGCTCTGTGACTCTCTTGAAGACTAGCTATTGTGTCTATGACAATTGAGGTAAGGCCAACACATTCCAGCCACAAGCAGGACTGACCCCGCAGCTTACACATTAATGTTTGGACTCCTATTAATTAAACAGAACCATATCAGTAAAGGAATGTCTGATAAGAGGAGTCTGCTGTGGGAAGTAGTCTGGGTGCTGCATACTCTGTGCAGGTGCATTAACCCATTATGACCCCCCCCCCCAAGACATTGAATAGTTGCAAAATCACTAGCAGTAACCTAAAAAAGTGAAATTCACTCAAGATGCATTGATCCAGCTTTTACCAGCTATTTTCCAATTGCATTCACCCAGACCAAATTAAATAACTATAGGACAAAGTGTGCAATATTATTATGGTTTACAATATATTCCATGAAGCACCATTCCCTGAATACCTTAAGAATTAGTACCTGGGTGCAAGACCTACAAAGGTAAACTCGACTTCAATATGTTGTAGCATTACATTACTGTGTAAGATTGACACCCAGGAATTAGCTCTTAAAACGGTTTAGGGGAAAAGAGAACAAGTCCGGTGGGAAGTCATGTGGCATCTGCTTCCGTAAAGTGGTTTTAGCTGATGACCAGTGAAAAAAAAGTCCAACATGAACATTGACTAGGTAGACGTGTTAGTTATCAGCCATGTTCTTCATCCACATAAAATTTTAGAGCAATGATTTATAAAAACGTGCTTGGTCTTGTGCTAGCGTTTTATCTTTTCTAACCTCTTCTTTTCTTTCTCCATGAGGAATTGAACATTCTGTATGTAGCTGGGTGTCGGTATAAGAACATGTGCTCTCTTTTCTGTAGGAAATCCTGTGGGCGGCCTTCAGCTGTCACTGACTCAATGTCTCTCTTTCAGTCTTTAATAATCTTGTAGCAACTTTTCTGCTAATTCATATAGTTTTTAACTTTCTGTATGATCCCTTTTTACTGTCTCAGAATACTTTGTGCCAGAACGATGGTGAATAAACTCTGGTAGTTCATTTTTTTTTCTTCATACACCAGGGATAGTTTAAAAAAACAAACAAACAAAAAACAAAACTGTATCCCAGAACTTTAGTGAGCAGCAGATTAATCTCGCCATCTTTGAACAGCATGGGAGGATTTGGCACTTTTGTCATTGTGGCTTAATAGATGGCAGTGGCATGAGTAGGCTATAGGGTGAGTTCACACACGGGAATTTGGAGCTGATTTTGAGACGGATTCCACCTCAAAATCAGCTCCAAATTATGTCCTGAATCTGCCTTACATTGTTTGTTTTCTGTTTTGTTTTGTTTTTCAAAGTAAATATTAAGTTTTCAAAGAAAGAGTAATAGTAAATACATGGATATACAAGGCACAATGTCACGAATGCTCAATAACAAAATATGGACAAACACCATGAAATGCAATAAAAAGAAATGAACAGAAATATTATGGTGGTAGTGCAGAAATCCAATAATAGGATAACAGATATTAAAAGGGGAAGTTGTTATGGAGTTGATGAGTGGGGGGGGGGGCAACATAGGCATCGCTTAGATATATCCATATTGATTTACAGAAGATCTTGCATAGAATCGTATTGACAATTCAAACCAGGAATGTTAAGAGGAGTAGGAGTACTTTGAAATGTGCAAATCCAGGGAGCCCATATATTAGAAAAGAGGCAAAGCCTGTTGGTCCTTATTGCAAACATCTTTTCATATATACAGTGATCAGTCATAATATCAATCAGAGAGGAGTGAGTTGGAAAGCAATGAGATCTCCACTTCTGAGCTAGCAGTAGCTTTGCAGAAAGCAACAGAAATGTCCTACTAATGGTCTATATTTAAGAGGGTATTTATCAAGCCCAAGAAGTAGAAAGGCTAGAGGAGTATTGGGAGTAACATTGGTGCCAGTTAACTGTAGGAATAGTTAGAAAATGTCTCTCCAGAAATAGGATAAGATTGGACAGTTCCAAAATATATGATACAATGAACCAATATATCCACAAAAGGACCCAAAAGCAATTTAAAATGAGTTTCGATCATCGTGGCAGAAGAGTGAAGATCCCATCGCCCTTTTTTGCATACTGGGGCCTAGAAAAGGAGTGTTTGAGATCCCTTTCCCAATTACACATATGTACCCTTTTTGTGTGTTCCATATCTTCCAGGAACATAGCGCAAAACCATTTGGTAGTAAACAGAGGAGCCTCCCTTTCAGTAAAAATATAGTCATAGAGTATGGTAGGGAGGGAGATCTCATGTGTAAGAAGGCTTTGGGTGTATCCCTGTAGTTGGAGATGGGTAAGGAACTCGCTAGACGGGATATTGGAACGGTCCATCAGCTGTGGAAAGGGAAGGGTTTTAGTCCCCACGCATATGTCTGACAATGTGTGGATTCCTCCTCTTTTCCACACAGGCAAATATTGGGAAAAATATATTCTTGAGTTTCAATAGGTATATAAAAATAGTGGAACGTCGATTGCTGCAGTTTGGCAATCAGTGCTGCCCAAGCGTCCCTTCCATTGTTTTTAATGAGAGGCAGCAATGGAAGCGTCTGGCTCGATCTTGCTGCAGATACCCCGGCTTATTCATCCTCAGAACCCAAGTTGCAAGACTTCTCCTATTTAGCTCCATTGTATCTGAGGTCAATCAGCCAGTACACAGGGCCAGATTGTGGAGAGGAATCTGAGGAGGAAGACTGACTCCAAATCCTCTTAACTTTCTGCCATATGAACAGCCCCTTAATATTAGCAGGGCAGGAGCTTTGAATAGCTGATGTTTGTGAAATAAGAAGCCATCTCTGAACACGTGTATGTCCAGTGTATGAGAGAACAATTGTGTCAGGAAAGTTTGTTGCATGTCAGGGGCTACCCCTTTTTTATATTGTTTCTATGTTATAAAGTACGAAATTGAGTAAATACAAAATAACATTCCCTGCTCCCTACCAAATAAGAAATTCATTTTATGTAATCAAAACCTAAGGAAGCACTCCGGTGAGTTTATTTTTACATTTATTGTGTATCTATAATGTAGCCAATTGGGGCATAACTTGCAAAGGCTGGGCTCCAGTCTTTTCAGACCCCAGAGTATAATAATTGGAAGACCAGGGGAGGTGACAGACGTAAAAACCATTGGTACTTACCTCTCCTGGGCTCCACCGCGGTCCTCTTCAATGACGTCACAGATGTGGGTTACGCCAGCGTCATTATGTGCCGCGACGTCGGCCTGACCCACGTGACATCTGTGACGTCTTTACAGAGGCCGCAGACTGCCAGAAGTCATGCCGGAGAGGTGAGTAACAATGGTTTTTATGTTCACTCACCTCCCCTGGGCCTCTAATTATTATACTCTGGGTTCGGCCAACAAATACTCTTGCCGTGGGTTAGTGGCCTTACTTACCGATCCCCGCTCCTGCTCATGGCTGCCTCCACTTTCCCTTCTTCCCTAAAGGGGACCCCAGCGACATATGAGACACATGGGGTCCCCTGGAGGGCAGAAGGAGAAGTGAGCAGGATCGGGTATCGGTAAGTAAATAGGGCCCATTACCTACTGGGGTTACTCCAGCCGGTAATAGCCTATTTAAAAAATCAGCATGGGCCTACTGGGTCCCCTAAGGTCCCGGGCCCTGTGGCAACCACTATGGTTACTACCGCGGTATTTACGCTACTGTAGCTAATTAACTATTACTTAGCTATCCTTCTTTTCGGTAAGGTTATGTGAATCTGATCTGATCTGTACTGGAGTTAATGCATAGTTCCCTGATTTCTTATAAGATGAACTGTACCATGCAGACTGTCGACAGGGGGAGACTTAAACATCTGTCAATAACTACTGATAAGCAGACAGTTTCTGTAACTCAGCTATAGGGAAGGATCACAGCTCAACCTCCCTAACTACCGTATATACAGTGGGGAAAAAAAGTATTTAGTCAGCCACCAATTGTGCAAGTTCTCCCACTTAAAAAGATGAGAGAGGCCTGTAATTGTCATCATAGGTAGACCTCAACTAGGAGAGACAAAATGAGAAAACAAATCCAGAAAATCACAGTCTGATTTTTAAAGAATTTGCAAATTATGGTGGAAAATAAGTATTTGGTCAATAACAAAAGTTCATCTCAATACTTTGTTATATATCCTTTGTTGGCAGTGACAGAGGTCAAACGTTTTCTGTAAGTCTTCACAAGGTTGGCACACACTGTTGCTGGTATGGTGGCCCATTCCTCCATGCAGATCTCCTCTAGAGCAGTGATGTTTTTGGGCTGTCGCTGGACAACATGGACTTTCAACTCCCTCCAAAGGTTTTCTATGGGGTTGAGATCTGGAGACTGGCTAGGCCACTCCAGGACCTTGAGCTCTTGTGTGGAGCCCCTGATGGAGGGAGATTATCAGTGGTCTTGTATGTCTTCCATTTTCTAATTATTGCTCCCACAGTTGATTTCTTCACACCAAGCTGCTTGCCTATTGCAGATTCAGTCTTCCCAGCCTGGTGCAGGTCTACAGTTTTGTTTCTGGTGTTCTTCCACAGCTCTTTGGTCTTCACCATAGTGGAGTTTGGAGTGTGACTGTTTGAGGTTGTGGACAGGTGTCTTTTATACTGATAACAATGTCAAACAGGTGCCATTACTACAGGTAATGAGTGGAGGACAGAGGAGCCTCTTAAAGAAGAAGTTACAGGTCTGTGAGAGCCAGAAATCTTGCTTGTTTGTAGGTGACCAAATACTTATTTTCCACCATAATTTGCAAATAAATTCTTAAAAAAATCAGACAATGTGATTTTCTAGATTTGTTTTCTCATTTTGTCTCTCATAGTTGAGGTCTATCTATGATGTCAATTACAGGCCTCTCTCATCTTTTTAAGTGGGAGAACTTGTACAATTGGTGGCTGACTAAATACTTTTTTTCCCCACTGTTCTTATATTATTTAGAAGAATAGAGAGAGAGAAGCAGTAGGACAGGAAGATAAAGTACAGTCTCTTGCGTGAGTTTGAGGTTGCTATGTGTGTTTTGACCACTGCAGTATTTCAGTGCAAATGATACATTGTAGTGTATACTGTAACATGTGAAAAGAGCATCACATAGAACTGACTAGACTGGGTACAATTTCAGCAAACTCTCAATTGCAAGAAGCCTGTGAATGTAAACAAGATTTATTTATTCATTGACCATATACAGAGATCTTGAAGATTAGAAAGTTGTGTAACTTTACTGTATGGTGATAAAGGTTTATTTATAGGAGACAGGAAACTTCTAATGATACATTTCACTTCTAATGATACATAAGTCACAGGTCAGGTATAACACATGTGAATCACAGGAGCATTCTCCAGAAAGAGTACACGTGTAACTTCTATAACAGTGTTACGATAATACTGGACATCCTATTATGCATGTGTTATCATACCATATGCTAATAAAGATAAACATAATTTATTTGTATTCTAATTTGTTTTATTGGCAATTTGAGAAGTCATTATGTAACAAGCGCTATGCATGCAGTTCAGCAATACACAGCAGAGCTGCCCATTGCCTCCTCTTTAATGACATGCTATGTTCTTGAAGTATAAATGAAAGGTTTCTGCAAGGACTGTCATTTGGTAGAATATACATGTGCTAAGTAACACTGAAAATAAACTCCAGCAGGGGAACGTAGAGTTAAAGTGTTTTTGGTGTATGGACTATATGTGCCAGTAGATTGGTAACACACAGTGTTCAGCTGAGCTTGCAGATCCACCGTGGTTTGGACTTATTGAGAGCTGCTCTTACACCCTTTAGGGTGTAGTTACCAGAGCTTTCCTTTCAGATCTATACCACCTTTCCTTAGTGGAACCCACAGAAATTACGGCGCCATGATTAAAATTCTATACATGAAGTTGTCTACTTCTGGCAGTTGTCTCTCATTGGTATACGCCAAAGGAGCTAAAATTTTATTTTACTTCTATGGGCATCATTTTGTGGGGCTTAGTCACAGTCTTCAATAGAAAGACTAGTACGGTATATAGCAATGTTCTGTCTGTGGGCTATTTTTGTACTTCTGTTATTGCACAGCTTAGAGCTTAGCATTTATATGTAGTAGTATGCAAATTCCACAGCTTGATCCTCTCTGATCAGTGCATCAGATTAAGTAACCAGTGGCACTACAATTACTGCTATATATAGAAGCAACACAAGTGCTGTAAACTTCTGGCTAACAAAGTGAATTTCTTTTTACAGAATTGTCCAGACATTTGTTAATTCTCCATGGCAGCTGCACAAACGTTCAGCTTGTCCTGTGACTCTAGGAACCATCATCTCCGATCTTTCAACTCAGACGTTTCGTACAGGTGCAATATGGGAAGTGTGAGCAGCCTGATAGAGAAACATGACTTCTCACCCGATGACATTACCTTGGACTTCAAGCCTCTCTCGGATTCACACAGTCCTGGAAATATCTTTAAGAGGGGTCTGAATCAACAAGAACTGCTTAGCTATCTAAGCATTACAAAAAAAGATGGCAAAAGTGGCAAGAAGTTATCCTCAGGGCTGTTATTCCGCAGGGAACGAAGTGTGGATGGAGGAGAGAATGACTATCCAGTACTGTACCACAAAGAGCGCCGGGGGACTGACTTTAGCAAAAGCTCACTTCCAGAAAGGGGACGCTTTGAAAAGGTCATTAACTCTTATAATTTGGTTTGTAATATTAAATTATTTGGAGATATTTTTTTCTTTTTGGAGATATTTTTTTTTCTGTCATAGCTACTTATGCAACTGAAATTTTTAAGTCATTCATGATCCACAGGAGCATTTGGCTATGCTGACTGAAAGAAACTACTGGCTTGGGGCCTGTACACTCACTTCTTTTTACTGATATATCTTTTATTTAAATGGGTTGTCAGCATTTCTATCGGAAGCAGCCTTGGTTTTCTGTATACAGATCCCCCGCCGGACATCAGTAGTGACATCCCGTTTGTGCTAGGTGACCGACCTCTGAAGCCAATAACAGGCCTCAGCAGTGACCTCTTCACAAGCGGCATGTGACTATTGTGAGGTCTGTGATTGGCTGCAGCAGTAACCTGACAAACAGTCCTGGGACCTGTAAACTGAAGACCAGACCTGCTTCTGCTGGAAATGGAGGACAGGGGGATAGGTGTATAAATTTTATTTATGCTCATGGCCCTTTCAGCAGCCCTATCAAAAATGAAGAGTCTGACAACCCCTTTAAAGTGCCACTGCCTTGTAATATTGCAGTACGCCCAAGCAACCTTGAATTGTAGCATTAGATGTAATGAATTCAGTATTGCCATAAACCTCAACATTAAATCAAATGGTGTCATTTTTGATAATGGAGATAGAAATTTTCTTACATTTTACAATTATCTGAAAATGAAGCTTCCTGAAAGGCTTGTTGAAAGCTGATTTTAGCCTGCGTGGTATATGTACAGTTCTAATCTGATTTTCTAGGGTAGTATATTCCAGAGAAATGATGCAGCATGTGTAAAATCTCAGGGAAAATATAATATATTTATTCCAGTATTATCTTAGTGTTTGTGACATGTACAAAAGCTGCATAGTTTTTAAAGTAGGTACTGACTTGCAGTACATTATGATGCTAGGACATTGACTTGGTTAGGTCATATTACCTTGCTACTTGTATGTGTCTTAACAACATTAACCTTAAGTTCATATATTCCTTTTACAGTCTCGCTTTGGGCAATCTGCTTTGAAGCCATCAAATGTGAAGAACTTCATGTCAATGCAGAGCTTATGTTCCTCAGGTGGACAGAAGTTGTCCAAAAGCAATGGCAGTCTGAACACATTGGGCAGTTTAAACAGTCCTCCTCGCCGTGGGCCACTAAAGTCAAGCAACACCCACCATATTAATAATCACGAGAGTGAAAATGACGAGAATGACAGCTTGTCTGATTCAAGACAGAATTCCATTAACAGCTATAATGCTTATAGCCCTGGGTTTAGTGTAGCACGTGGTCAAATCAGTGCTTCCACAGGACATCTTAATCATATCGGGGGGTCACTAGACAGAGCATCCCGGGGGGTGCGAGATATGGTATCTGGAGAGAAGAAACCACTATCCTGCAAGAGTATGGCAACTCTGAGTCGCCTCCAGTGTTCTGGTGAACCACCTCCGCCATATGAGTACTCTCAGTCTGTAGAAGATGTAGCCCGTCAACTTGAGGAAAGGCTAAATGAAAAGGGTATGGAACTAAGACAGCTTAGAAGGAGTCCAAGTGACAAAGATGATCCTTTTACTCAGGTGAGTCAGTTTGCTGCATGAGGAAGCACATTTCAAAGTACTTGATCTCCTGCATTTTGTATAGTACATAGCCACCTGTCAGTGAGCTAATTCTTCATAAGAACTGAAGTGTAAATACATATATTCCATATAACATGCTAATTTTGTCAGGTGAATTTGCATGTGGCAAACACATCATAATAATTAATAAATCTTATGTACATTATAGATTTTTTAAAATTTTTTTTTTTTTTTGCGGTGCAGAAGTTGGAATTATTTGGGGTTTCATCCTTTTCAGTGCATAGGGTCAAACCTGTGGCCAACTTTGCAACAAAATGAGATGAGAACACCCCTCACAAGCACAGTACGTAATTTCCAGCAGCTGTTTATAGGGATGACCACATCAGCAGGTTGCCATTCACACCTTGAGAAATAGTCTATCAGTTTTGACTAATCCCCCAGTCTGTCATTAGTGTCATCTGATATATTGCTGCACCTTGATAACTCACAGCAAAAGCCATAGAAAGGCAATGGAAAAAAGTTGAGTTAAAGTTATTAGCACCTGTTTACAAAATGTGTTAAAAGTCATGTTAATGTAACCAAAATGAATTGTCATGCTATTGAACTACTGCCTCTGCAGGTATTTGAAGACAAGCGTCGCCTTTGGATGGAAGAACTTGATGAATTAAAGCAGATGTACATAACTAAGCTGCAGCAGATCTCCCAGCAGGCACTGCGAAGCCAAAGAGCCTTACAGCTGCAGCATTATAAGGTTCAGCAGGAGAAAAAGCGTCTTCACGAGGAATTGAACTCCATGAGAAAAGAGTGCGAGCAGCTGAGGCAAAAACAGCCAACCCCGACTGAAATTCTTAGTCCTAAACTTGAAGAGTCAAAGTGGGAGGTAGGAGAATTCAATGTGATGACCTATCTTGGTATATGGTGTCACCCTTGCACCCAAGCAACTTTGCCATTAATGTTATTTTAACTCTTGCAAATGAAACCTACCCGCATATATTGGCCAATGATAGCACAGTTATGGAGGTAAAAGAAAGCTTACCTGCATAATCATATGATCATTGACCATCGCATGCAGGTGGAGTTTCATTTGCATGAGGCAGCTGTGGCATTAGATAGCCATAAAGCAATGTCTCTTTACAAAGATCTTCACATCTGATCGTAGGGATGGCACCTCCTGGCATTACTAGTTCTGCCTGCCATGTCTGTCCATTCATGAGACTCCTTTTGTGTTTCAGAATGCGCAGTCAGTCCTGTATGCTGTTTTCTACCAATGCAGAAGTGCTCACTCAGCACATGTTCCTTGTTAAAATTGGATCCCACTGTCTCTGTGGTGCCAATCGAGTGCTGTGAAAGCCAGGCATGTGCAAAGAGCATATGTACAGATGCCAGGAATATCAGTATATGAGTTTCAGCTTGATCGATTATATAATGAACAGTATATATGGGGTCTTTCAACTCTCCCCCAGTGGCAGATATCAGGGTGGATCGGGCAGAGATCCTGTATATTCCCCTCTCCTAGTTGAAAAACACACATGCATGGACAAGCTGACTAAGCATGTGTATGGTGGAGTCAGGAGGAGTAGCTATCGGCTTTAATCTCTGAAGGGGTTTTCATAGAGTATGAACTTGGTAGCCTATCTACAGGATGGGTCAGATGGGTGGAGATCCAGCACTTGGCGCCGTGTTAATCGGTTGTTTCAAAGGGGCTAGTGTTACCACCTCTTCGTTGTTTATTTCGCTCCATGTATTAGAATGGCACGTACTGTATAGTAGCTGTTCTGGATACTGCAATGCTGTCTCATTCGCTAGGGTGATTCCACCAAACATTACCAACTGAGGTATTATTCCCTAGGAGTAGACATGGAAGGAGACTTCATTAGATATCCTACTACAACTACTTTACATCCGAAGGTTGTACAAAGTTGAATACAGTTGTGTATATGAGGCCTAGTTCAGAGTATGGTTACAACCGTTTTTAATACTGAGGGGATCAATGTTTTTAAAAGTGACCACATGGGGAAATATCGCCACCTTCTGTGTACTGTCATGGCAAACATATGTTGGAGACTTGGGGATTGATATAATTTTGTAAATGATTGTAATAGCTGGAGCCTACATCTGTTAATAAGTGCAGTCATTGGGGAGGCCGGCTGGATTATCTGTGACTTGCTATTTACAAAGCATATTCTGGTCCGAAGACAATGGTTTTAAATAACGCTAATGTTTGGCTATATTCACATGGTTAGTTATTTTTTTTTCATAGTAGGTTCTTTTTTCAATAAGTTTTATAGCTTGAGGACAATACCAGACATCGTGTTACATAGTTTAACAGGCTATCGATATGAATACAGAGACTTATAAAATAAAATAGTCAGATGTAAAGTCTGCTATTTCATGAACATGACCATCTCCTTCTCTAAGACTGGTTAATATGTTGCTGTTGAATCGATCTGTCTTTGTGGATAGGCCAGTCTTGTAAAGAAATGTAAACTGAATAAATCGTAAAAGTTAATTTTTAATGGGTTATTAGAAAAGGGCTGGGTCAGTTTTGGGACTGGTTTGTCCTTTTGGTGCAAAGTTCAGTTTTGTGATTCCAAGTTTCTGTTATATCACCCTAATTCTGGAGCCAAGGAACAGTGATATGGATCATAGTGTTAACTTTAGCTAATATTGAGATAATTCTGCTGCCATTAGCGCTCAATAATATCAGCTAGGGAGCAATATTCAGGAAGACAGAAAGCCACAGGTTAGAGGTACACTGCTTTAGATGTTATTGCACCCCACCCTCTTCACAAGGCATATACCTAAGTAAAGAACTCTTAAGAGGACAGCATATGTTTCTGTTCTTCATCTATGTTATTGTTACACACATGGAAATATTATAGAACGAATACTATATTATCATTGAGCTACCCATTAATTTACTTTTTCCTTTCATTTTCTAGATATCTCAGAAAGCTGGTGAGATCTCTCTCTTGAAACAACAGCTTAGAGACTGTCAAGCTGAGATTACACAGAAAATGGGGGAAATATTTTTGATGAAGACGCAACTTCGAGAAGCGAAAGCTTTAGCTAGAGAGAAAGATAAAGAGTCTACAGACTTAAAGGCTCATCTTCAAGCTTTGGAGGTTGCTAAAGAGAAATCTCCAACAGGTACTCAAGGAAATCTCTCTAGTGTGGATGACTCAAAGTGGGGTCAGAAAGAAGGACCAGAATCTTCCGATATAGAGAGGCTAAAGGCTGAGTTAATACTGGAGAGACGTCAGAATGAAGCGCAAATGCTAAATTTTGAGAATGAACGGAAAATTTGGAAAGAGGAAAAAGATAAAGTGCTAAGGTACCAGAAGGAAATCCAGGCAAGCTACCTAGAAATGTATCATCGTAATCAGGCCCTTGAGAGACAGCTTCAAGACGTTAGACCGGTTCCAGTTCAATCTCCAAGTACCCCCTCGCTTTGGATGGACGCTATGGATTCATTTGAGACCACATGAAACATACTTTCTGTGATCTATGTAAGCGCTGGTCATAGGAACAGGCCATTTATTTATGAGTTTAGACGAAGTGAGAACCGCTGCAATTCTCACAAACCAGTCTAGTGCTTTCTGATCATTTTGTGGTATGAGAAACCACATCATTCTCTCTGTCACTATTATTTGGCCATTAAAACTTTTATGCTACTATGATATGGTGACACACATTGGCAGATGTTGGCATCACCCATCAGAACTTAAGTTTTTGGTACAACATAAGGGAAAACCACTCATACTTTTTGAGATATGTGTATAAATACTGGTTATTAAACAATATTGAATGATTTAAACATCAATGGTGCAGATTGTGGACTGAAAAATATGATGTGAGGATATTATTCCATGACTAGCAAACTGCTGTGTTTTAGAAATCTCTGCCCAAGGGTAGACGTCCTGCAGCACTTTATCTAGAGCCTTAGGTCACCTGTTTATTGAGGCTTAAGAAAATTTCTCAATTTTCAGAGCTGTGAAGACAAACCTATATTTGTAGGAGCTATTAAACCTTTAACCTCTACAATGTTGTGACAGTAGTTGGATTATAGTGTACAACATTTTATTAACTGGCTGTAGTTTAAGGATTGGGCCTGTATACTCCTTGGTCTGGCTGAATGTTGATGTAGTGAATAATGATCTAAGAAGCATCACTTTAGGGTGCTTTTACGCATTGTGGTATGGCTAAAAGTGCATAAAATCCAAGTTGGAAAAAAATGCATAAAGTTTTTCCAATGTGGTTTTTCATGAAGCTTCGCCACAACCAGTACACACTTAGCAGTCAGAGATGACTTGGTTAAACTTGCTTGTTTGGTGGAGGTGGTTCCTCTAACCTTTTGAGTCTGCTTACACTATTTCTTAAGATTCCAGAACTGGTTATGCAGGACCAGTTACATGCAATGTTATCGTTAAGCAGTGTATAGACATCTATCCCAAGATAAAAACCATTGAAAGAAAATGTCCTATTAATGTGGAAAGTTGGTGACAGACAAGCATTTTATTTGGACTGACTAATTTATTTTTGTCATGCCTAATAACCTAATATAACATGGTATAAAGTAAGGTCTGATATTAAAGGGAACCTGTCAGTAGACATATCTCTATTATATCTATCTATTATGTTAGTAAATACTTGCATTTGTCATGAAGTCATCCAAACAACCAAAGAAAAAACTCCTTGCGCTGCTCCTCCAAATAATCATATCCCAAAGCGGAAAATGTGATAAAATAAAATGTAACTTTTTGTTCAAAAACAGCATACACACAAGCACAATGTATTTCCACTCCGGATTGGAGCCTTTTTCAGGATCAAAACACCAAACCATATCTCAATATTGCTTTAAATAGAGCCCCTGTAGCAAACTTCCAGTAGGGCCAGAGAGCTATACAGGTACAGCTTAAAAAGCAATGACTGTACTACAAAGTTATAAGCATAATTATAAATAATATATACCGACAC
Source organism: Leptodactylus fallax (assembly GCA_947044405.1). Taxonomy (NCBI): domain Eukaryota; kingdom Metazoa; phylum Chordata; class Amphibia; order Anura; family Leptodactylidae; genus Leptodactylus; species Leptodactylus fallax. The sequence continues at coordinate 2,809,638 of CAMRHE010000094.1, forward strand.
CTTGGATAAAAAATCTAAATTATCAAGAGACCGCGATGTTCATACCACTCAATATCGTATGCAGAAAGGTGTGGAAGTGAACGTCTTTCTGGCATATGACATTGAGCTGGATGAAGATTGCGGCCTCTTTATAGTTTTTGATGTTTTTTTTTATCCCAAGGCATCAGCATTTATTATGCTTGAAATTCTGAGGTACATCATTGCTTTTAAGCTATACCTGGTGTATTGCTCTCTGGCCTTGCTCCATTCAAAGCTAAATCTGTTATGGTGTTGTGTTTTGCACCTGTCAAAGACTGCAATCCGGAGCAGAAACTTGTTGTGACAAATGTGATTTTATCACATTCTCCACTTTGGGATATTATTATTTGGAGAAGCAGCAAAAAGAGTCTTTTTATTTAGGCTGTTTGGATGATTCTTCCAGGCAAAAACTCCCATTGTGAGTAGTGTTGTTGTTTTTTGCTAATGCTCCAGCTGCAGCAAACCTGGTTCCGATCTCTTGACATCTGATGTGTGGCTTGAAGGATCTAACACCATGACTGGTTTCGTTTGCCAAAAAGGGATGTTTGGTGTGTTTTACCATCATGGTCTAATTTAAAAATACTACACCTAGAGAGCGCCTGTTCTGCCTTCTGTCACCCTGTGTTTTAGAAAGGGACCACATATGTTTGCAACATTTGCCATTCAGTAAATTCTCCAAGAAATTGTAACACTAAATTGTCAATTTACACATTTCCTTTGCCAATTGGAGTATATCCCTACAAAATCTCACACTGTGGATAGTGATACTGAATGGACAGTGTCAGGGTGTGTAGAGACAACCACAAGTTCCAAAAGTATTTGTGCATACATTTCCAGGACAAATACAAAAATCTGATGGCTTTTATTAACTTTTTCACATACAAACATGAAAAATAAGACAAAAGCCAACCTGATAAACCCATTAACTTCTCCCCACTTCCAGTTTACAGGTTTACGCTAGGTTCACACTAGCGTTAGGGTTTCCATTCTTTGGGTCCACTTGGGGACCCAAAAACAGAAACCCTATCCACTTAAAAAGCAGGTTTCAGTATTAAATCGGCGGAGAGAAAAGTCTATTTCAAGCGGAATGGGGGGCAGAGTCCTCCAAACGCTAGTGTGAATGAATCCTTTAGTGACAATATCATCAATCCAAATAAATCAATAATACGATATACTATATAATGTATATATAATTTTGTCACATGTTACGATGTGATGCCACATTAGGCAACAGGATGGGACACCTCCAGGAGTATTCAGCATCCCTGTTCTGGCATGTCATTTTACATATGCTGTCTTTTTCAGCATTTTCCTGGTGATATTTACAGTGTTTTCTTATACCAAAAACAATACTACCAGATATTCGATCTTAAAGCTAATAATGAAATATACAAACAATGTGGTCTTTGCCTTGTTGCTTTACTATTACCGTGTTTTTTTTGGATACAGCATGCTCTAGGTTTGGCATTTTTTAGACTTTTTTTATAGAACCAGACTAATGGATGAAATTCATGGCATTTTTACAAGGCGAAAACACAACAAACTGAATAAAGGAAGCCTAAGGCCATGGCTATACAGTGTGTATTTTCCTGCAAGCCACTGCAGCAAAGTCAATCTGCAATTAGGTGTTTTTTTTACTTTATGTAGTTCGTCTGCAGGTTTCTCTTGGGGTACCCTGTGACTTTCAGCCTTTGCATTGCAAAGCTTGAAATGTGCTGGTAAATCCTGCACCAATAATTGGCGTTCTGTGGGTTTAAGGCCCCGTGCACACTACCATGTGCGGGCTGCCGGCCGTGATTGAACAACACGGATGGCACACGGATGTCATGAAAAACCTGGATAGCACACTGAACTAGCACACAAGTCATACAACATGTGCATGAGATTTGTTTACATCTTAAAGGGCTTGTCCAAGACCCCATATGTATTGGATATGTATATGGTTAAAAGCAGAGTTGCTTCTATTAACTATAAATGTTATTTAAGCTCGGTTATTTAGCTTTGGAGTCCCATTTTCATATAAATCAACATTTTATTCATATGCAAATGAGGGGAAAAGTGCTTCCTTAGCTTGCCGGGCTTTGGTGTCAGCTCTAGATTCCTGGGCAAAGCACTTTTCCTCTCATTTGTATATGAATGAAACTGTGGCTTAAATGAGAATGGGGCTCCACAGCTGAATAACAGAGGCATAATTGGAAACTGTAGAATGACCTCTACAGTACAAGATATTAGGATTAGGTTTATAACCAATTTATTGCTGACAGACTCCCTTTAAACATATATATTTTTATTGTATAATACTAGACAGTCATTGGAATATATAAAACTCTAGTGAAGCCAGTAAGCCATAAACCTATTCCCTGAATAGTGGAACATGGTGCTGTAATATCTGTTGCTGTACATTTTAGTGACCATGACTTGCTTTGTCAGTTCAGTGTAAAATGTCACACATTGTGTGCTTTATTATGTATGTTTGACTTTTGTTTTTTAAACAATTTTCAGAATTGAAATGTGAAAAAAATCTGCTGAAAATAAATTGAATTTTTTTTAAATTTGTAGTCTATTAATAACTCTGATTTTTCTATTTGCTGGATTTTTTTTTTAGCCTTTTTTGTCAGTTAAAATTAGGTAAAGTCTGCAGTGAAAATCCGCACTAGGGGTCAATTTTCACAGCACGTGAATGAGATCTGTTTAGATACTGTATAATCCACATTGCTTCTGTAATTTGTTGTGGATTTGCATCCCGTCTGGACATTCCTATGAAATAACTCTTCATAGCTTTTGTCATTGTAATGAAGTTAGTATACTGTATTAGATTTATATAAAAACAGTGGTAAGGAAAATGAAGACATATGCGCCTACCAACCACTCATATGCAGTTCCCTAAGAAGGGACAGAATACTAGCCATCGGAAAACTTAATTCTGCCAGAGCAAACTATTTAGGCTACTGACTATTGAGAAAGGGGTAAATTGACCACCTCTCCGCTTCATTGTAAGGATCAGACTAGTTCCCCCTTCTAGTTAGCCTGTATCATAAATGTCCTCCATACAGAATCAAGCTCTGCACGAGGCTACCATGGTAGAGCTAATGTACTGTATATGTACTGTAGAGTTGGAAGGGGAAGGAAGTATTATACCTGTAGAAAGCGAGGCCTAATAGGTCACATTAATATGGAAGTTGCTGCAATCTGCAATGAAACTTAAACGTGAAAGGAAAAAAAAATCTCCTAAAATGTAATCCTTCTTCTGACGCTAACAAGTTCTAAGCCTGGGACAATGTGCATTGTGGTTCCTGCCCAATGTGACGTGTTCTCATGATTCACTGAACTCTTGTCCTTTCGAGTTGTTGCAGAATTTACCCATTTGTAATGTCCTCTTTAAAACAACAAGCTGTCTAGTTTCATTTCATTTTACTATGTGAATTACATAGAGTGCTAGAGCAAGTACCCACTTGTCACCAGCAGCTGCACAGAGATGAAGATCTGACACACTAAATCGCAGTGGGTGTCTACAAAACTTGGCAAGCTGGGCAGAAACCAAGCCTAGTTATATCTGAGTTCAGCAGCGAAAAAGCACCGGAACTATTTCATCACATGCCCAAAAATATTATTGATTGTCGGCATTTAACGCCAGTTTTCATTTTTTTGGGTGAGGTGTCAGAAGTTTAATCTCACGCAGTCCTACCTGATATTTAAAGCCTTGATACAAGATCAGAGGCAGCGACTGGCTTTGATCTTTACATAGGAGACTACAATTAAAATAGGCCTGAATTCCGAGCTCTCTCTTTATACTAGACATTTGACAGACTCTTTTATTACATTAAAAAGGGAGATTTTATATAGACCACAAGTCAGTCACATAAATCAGTTCTGATGGATCATGCAGTCTTGAACTTGGTTCATGGTCAATTGCTAGGCAGTTGAGGCAAATGTCTGAGGAATGGCTTAGCGGAGAGATGGGTATACGTTCTATTTTCTATTTGAAAACACACGATGCCTAACATTTTAGTTAGCAAAAATATTCAGATTTTCAGTAGCTTACAAAGTGAAAACTGGGGCCCCATGTGGTGTAAACGCAGCAGAAAAAAAATGCGACATTTTACAGTCACTGCAAGGTGGATGGGATTCCTTGCGAAAAAACACGTGATGCGGACAGACTGCGATTTCCAAACTGTTGAGGTTTTTGGAAATTGCAGCATGTCAGTTATACCTACGGAAATGCTGGCGGTTTCTTTACAGGTATAATTGAAACAGAGTCCACAGAGGAAACCTCTGCAGACTTTCTGTGAAAAGTGCTGTGGGAAAAACCGCGATGTGTTGCCACCACGGTTTTTACCGCAACACTTTTTTGCTGCGGCCCGCTGCGTGGGGCCTTAGCCTTACGTTCTGTTATAATTGCAGGTAACTTTCTGTCTTCATCTTTAAAATAACTTTTTGTAAATGAATAGTGCACATGAATACAAGAAACTTTGTTTTGCTCTCCACTTAGGGTGGGTTCACATTTGCACCGACACTCCACCCGCCGCAAATCCGAATTAAATGTCGGAAAAAAGGATAACGAATGGATTGGGAAAGTTTAGAGACGCATTGCTTAAAAACCCATTAACTTCAATGGGTTTTTAAAGCAATGCGCGGGTGTGTGCTTACACCCTCTGCGCCGTGAAGCCATTTTTTTTCATCAGAAACAAAGTCGGACATGCAGGATTTTGTTTCCGACAAAAAGAAAAACGTCGGAATCCAGTATGGGTACAGTCTATTTATGGCTGTGTTTTTATGGAAACCTGGTAAATGAAATGTGAACTTATATTGTCTGATACACGTCATATGACTGAATATTTAAGGACCTGTGAACTGCTATTGATAGGTCATAAATGGCTTGGTTGCTATGGAAACCTGGTGTAAACCTGTGTGTATGTCAAGACTGAAGAATCTACGATTTTCCATTGGTCCATAAGCATCATGTGTATCTCAGTTTGGATATCAGTGAAAAACCTGCGATCGGTTGTTATGGAAAACCTGGAGTGAAGCTGTGTGTATGTGACCCTATGTAACAGTGTCATTCACAGCGCCCTGCCTCTTTAAAGCTGACCTACAGCAGTGAAGAAAAATGGCTGGTTTGTTATGGAAACATGGAGTGTAGCTGTGTGCATGTGGCTGACAATGCCTTGTCAGATTTGAGATGTGCTTGGGTTTGCTGGGGAGTTGCAGAAGCTCGCTTTTGTCTGTGACATACCTTGTCAGATTGGAGACGGGCTTGGGTCTGCTGAGAGTTTTCATTAGCTCAAGCAGCAGCCATGCGTTTTGCTGCAGAAGGCATGAGTAGTTTAAAAACGTTTCAATTTATAAGAAAGCTGACATCCAGTATGGCAATCCAGTCAGTGGCGTAAATACTGGCGTAGCAGCAATGGCGGCTGCCACAGGGCCCGGTACATCAGGGGGCCCGGCGGGCCCCTGATAGGTTGTGTTTTTTTTTTTTTTTAATAGGCCTTTATCTGCTGGTGTAACACCTGCCCCATAGTGGGCCCTGTTCACGGCCGCCTGCACTTCACCTTCTGTAAGCAGGAGCAGGGATCGGTAAGTAAGGCCACGGGACAGGAACCCCACAAACACTGCTATCATTATACTCTGGGGTCTTTTCAGAAACCCAGAGTATAATGATCGGAGCCCCAGGGGAGGTGAGGGAACATAAAAAACAATGTTACTTACCTCTCCTGCGCTCCAGCAGGCTTCAAGCCTACTTGGTGATGTCCCAGACGTGTGGGCCAGTCCAACGTCACTATGCGTCGTGCCGCATGCCTGGCTCATGTGCCATCTGGTCCAATATTGAAGAGGTAGCAGGGAGTGCACCAAAGCCAGGGAGAGGTAAGTAACAGTATTTTTAATGTTTGTATCCTCCCCAGGTCTCTGATCATTATACTCTGGGGTATGGGGGCCACTATGGGACATAATAGTGTGTGTAGGGGCATAATAGTGAGTACAGGAATGCGGTTTTGTGCATGGGGGGGCGGTTGCCGGGGGGGGGGGGGGCATGTCAAATGTTCACCTTGGGGCCCAGCCATTCCAGTATAGATAGTCTATTTATGGCTGTGTTGTTATGGAAACCTGGTAAATTATATGTGAACTTATATTGGCTGATATATTTAAGGACCTGCAAACTGCTATTGACTAATACAGGTCATAAATAGCTTGGTTGCTATGGAAACCTGGTGTAAACCTGTCTGCCTGTGGAGACTAAGCGCCTGCGAGCTTCTATTGGCTGATAAGGGACATGTGTCCATGTGTATGGCAGTTGGAATATGAGTGAAAGACTTGCAGGCTTGTATCGGCTAATGGAGAAAATTTTTTTGGGAATATTGTATCTCAGGAACGGTACATCCTAGAGAGCTGAGACCCGGTCTAAAATCCAGTCGTTTATATTCACTTGTACTATTAGTTTATGAAAGTGATGTTCTAATTGAAGGTACACTTTAACCACTTCTGCACTGGGCTGTTTTCCCTGGTTCAGGACCAGTCACATTATTTTTTCAGTCTGGAGGGCTATGATTTTTTTTTTGTTTAGAAGGATAAGTCCCCATATAGCGAAATGCAGCAAAAACAGCATGTTAACATTACTTTTTTATTTTTTGCTGATTTTCCCTGTGACTTAGGAACGCTGCACAACTGTTTACCAAGCAGCTCATTCAGTTCCCCCAGCTGATCACATGACTGCCAGGCCAGAAGGGGCACCATGGCTGCTCCCATAGTTGTATACACAACGTTCATTGAGCACTGTGCACACAGCAATGGGGAAGGCAGGGCTTGTAACAGCGAGCTCCCTGATTGTGCAACTGCCTAAATCTGCAAGGACGTACAGGTATGTCCTTGCAGTGTTAATAGATATATCTGGGCAGCCCATTGTAAACCACTCTCAATGGAGAATCAAGGGCATGAATAAAGTGCAGAATTTCACAGAAAGGCCAAAATTTGTTAATAAAGGATATTACAAAATGTATTAACATGACACAAATGGAAAGCAAAAGCTGTTTGAAAGTCTAGTTACGCTAACATTTGGTGGGTTTGCTTTTGTTGATTAGACATAAGAAAGGTTTCATAATCCCATACCCCAAGGTAACCGTGCATATGGAATCGGGGGTTGACTTTTTTTTTTAGTTTTGTAATCCAAATTTGACCTTGATCTCATAAAGAGGATCTTTCATGTCCTGTAAAATACTATTGTAAAGCTGACGGCGTGCTGAATTCAGTGCACTTTCAGTTTTGCTGATATCTTCCACTGTACAAAGTATACTGTCAGGGGGGACGTTCCTCACTACCCTGCAATGACTCTGAGCTGCAAGGCTGGCCCCTCTAATAACAGTGCAGTGATATCTCCGCAAAGGGGAAGATACGAACAAAGCAGAAAGTGTGCCGAATTCACTGTGCTGACAGCTTCGCAGCGGTATAGAACATGTCCTAGCTTAGAGGACACCAAGGTCCTCTAGAAAAGTAGTGTTTCAGATTAGAAGTTCTGAAGGAGACGCCATCAGTCACATTACTAATTCTGTACCTCTCCTTGCTGCTGATAATATATTTAGTAGACAGCTGTTCAAGGATTAACACACATAACCACTACATGGCAAGGAAACGTACCACAAATTAATTCTCAACATGGACAGCAATGTCCTAACAGTAGACCCTCCATGTGAAACCCATTCTGGCTATACTCTTGGATGGGGTTTATTAACCCAGCCAAAGCTTTCATTATTTGGACTATGACCACAGAACTACTTGCACTTTGGGGATCCAGGTAGTTGGCTCAGGCAGTACAGGGACTGTTGGCGTTCAAGTTGGGTTTAGGGTAGGTTTATACAGTGATTTTTTTTTCTGTTGACTTTCCATTGTACTTAATTTTTTGTAGGACATATTGTCTTTCATAATGGTACCATTTAATATTTCATACAATGTACTAGAATTTTTTTTTTTTTTTTTACAGTCTTCACTGTGGAGCCAAGACTCTATTCTGTGGGTTGGTACAATTACGCCGATATGAAAATTTATTTATTTTTTTTTATGTTTCAAACCCCCTTGGAAGAAGAAAAAAAAATTCAAAACTTTGCAAAAAAAATTTCTTGGAATTGCCATATTCGGACTCCTGTAACTTTTATATTTCCATGTACGAGTGATGCATGATTAAGGTTTTTTTGGCTGGGGTCAGGCGCTCTTTTTATTTATATAATTTAAGGGAATGTCTTTTTTTGATCACTTTTTATCCAAATTTTTATGGAAGGTGAAACAGCAAAAAAAAAAAAAAAAACCGCCAGTTTAGCTCTTTCATTGACAGATTTGTTGGAGAAAGTTATAAAATCTGAAAGGGGTTTACAAAAATCCATGCATGTACTGGAAAAAAAATAACCCAACTTAGACATATGGAATGGATTTTCTTTTGAAAAAAAAAAAAAAAAAAAAAAAAAAGCTAAATTCCATCAAATCTGCATTGCAAAAAAGACGACCAAAGCCTTTTTTAATCTTTATACATGGATATTTTTGCAATAAACATTTATTTCCATACAATATTATTACAACTCCAAATTCATTTTCTTTTAAAGCCACACAAGTACTGGGAGCATTTTTAATTAACCCCGTAATGAATCTTTTTTTTTTTTTTTTATAATGGCACTTGGCAAGTGAAATGTCTTGTCAGATCTGGACAGCTTGCTTTTTTTTTTCCCTCAACCACTGTATACATAATGCTATTAGCTTCCTTAGTTCTAGTAGTAAATTGCTTATTCAGCCCCCATATTGCACATAAGCCTCACTGCCATAAATAGCAAAAGCACCATGTGGGAACAAGTCACTGTGGAAACCTGGCATCACCGCTTAAAGAGGAGAAGTCAACTCTCCTACTGTGTGTTTTAAAGACCATTCAAGTCCTCATCGAAGTGCGGTAATTATTCCATTAATTTCGGCACCGATATTTCCCCACTGTCAGAAGGGCGGGCCTTACAGTTCAGCATCATCACTGTGTAAATACTTGTATTTCCCAAAACCTCAAGGATTCCAAGTAATGGGTGCCATGTTACAGCTGTGATGTAAACTATCTGAACAGGGTAATCTTACCTCAGTATAGTCTGCGATATAGTAGATATAGGGAGGGATTGTCTGCCAGCGTTAGTTCTTTCTACGCAGTGCTGACAATTGGTGTTCATTCTACACCACAATATATTATCCATATACAATATTCATTATACAGGGTGCAGGGCATAGTAACAGTCTATGTTTATTAGCACAGGATACAAGATTACATTACAAACAGAACTGCAAATAATGGGAGTGGATGTGTTTTTTGTTTTTTTTTATATCTGGGAAAATATAAACAAGAGAGAAAGGAAAACGTGTTTTTCATTTATTTATTTTTTTATATAAACAGAGTGCTACTAAAAATACTTTATAAAATAGTTGTTACGGTAATATTTATTTTGTATGGTGTTGTCAGGGGTGGGGCTATAACCTTTAATAAGGGCATTGCATTTTATTATTTTTTTAATTATTTAATTTATTTTTACATTGTGTCCCCATAAGGTCATAATAGACCTTTGGGGACACCACTTTTTTATGTGGCTGATTTCCCCTGTAACTGGGGCTAGTACATTTAGCTCCAGTTGCAGAAGGAGTACAGCCTCCTGCCCATTACTATATAGCTTATAGAGCTGATCTGGGTCCTGTATTAAGAACAGCTCTTCTTCTGGGGGGGGGGGTATTGCTGTATACAGTATCCATTGAGCATGTGAAATCTTTTCTTTCTACCTGTTAATAGTGGGCATTTTGTAAACTATAGTACTGTTACTTTGCCTTCTGGATGCTGCTTCTTTGCAATACTGCACCCAGAGTAAAGTATGGCAATCTGACTTACCATTTCATACACCTAGTCAGTTGCTTCCTGCAGTCAGACACAGACTTACATAACCTTGCAGAGAGAAAAAAATATTTCAGTCCATAATGCAGAGGCTAAGCAAATAGAGGCTGTATGGTTCACAGGGCATATTTCTTAGCCAAACAGTTCAGCTTTGTATATAATGGGACTGCTTGTGAGAGTCTGCCCTGCCAATGTGTGGAGATGTAGTAGGGCTTCTATTGTAGTGCAGTACTTTGTGCCTCAGATTTTATACATTAAAATAAAAATTGTGGGAGTGCTTGTTTAACTATGTGGTTATAAGCTGATATGGGAAGCCAGGAACAAAAGCAATTTCCTTTACAGCAGGCAACTGTACATAACGCATTGTTGTCCATGGGGGAGCGCTATGAACAAGTCAATTGTAATTTTTTTTTTTTCTTTTTTAGTTATCTTATGTTCCTATAAAAAGAGCAGGAACATTCATGACCAAGTAGAGAATTCAGATTTTTCACTGGAAGTTATGTTTCACAGAAGTATGTGAGTCAACATACAGAATTTAGATCTCTGACATGGACAGAATTAGGGATCATTTAGCAGAGATCACACTGCACTGAAGATCTCTCAATACTTTGTATTATATCCATCGTGTATCTACAAGATACAAGAATAGGTGAAAACTCTAGACACTTTTTTTTAAAGAAATGTTATATTGTAAGATGTAGACATTATAAATCACCATCCATTTGCAAAGGAGCTCCCATTCAACACCTAAAATATGATTACAACACTGTATTAAAAAAAAAAAAAAAAAAAAAAAATCGGTATGTTCCTTCAGGCAAAAACAGAAGTCCAAATTATACAGACACCTTTGAGTCGATAACCCAAAATCACAATAAAAGATGTTTGGCAATATACACAGGACACAGTCTAAAAGTGGTGGTCCTCTCTACAAAAACCTTCAGTAAGGTAAAGGCAGTCCTTGCACCTCCTCAAAGCAGTCATTATATGCATCTTCATACTCATCATTAGTTTTTATTAATATTACACAGGTTGGCCGCTTCGAGCCGGCAGCAGCTCCCAAGTCCTATGAAAAAGGGAGAAATAACATCAGTTCACATAACTATTGCTTTTTCTTACCATTTACTAGCCAATATACTGACTAAAAAGCACTACATAGTTTAGGTATAAAAAATGGCTCCTCACCTTTAGGGGTTGTATGACTACAACAAGTTAAGAGGCATAAGGGACCAAACAGGAAGGAACTGGAGGCCGCAACTGACACACTGTAACACCATAGAAGGTGTAAACAGAGTATAGGACCAAGGACCAGAATTACAGGGACTGCTCAGGATCAGTATGGTTAGGACAAATTTTTATTTCAGGAGATAAAAACACACAACGCATTTCGGGGTCTTTAAGTAGCCCTTTTTCAAGTGTGTAAAGTGTGTTTATCTCCTGAAATAAAAATTTGTCCTAACCATACTGGTCCTGTGCAGTCCCTGTAATTCTGGTCCTGTGCAGTCCCTGTAATTCTGGTCCTTCGTCCTATACTCTGTTTACACCTTCTATGGTGTTACAGTGTGTCAGTTGCGGCCTCCAGTTCCTTCCTGTTTGGTCCCTTATGCCTCTTAACTTGTTGTAGTCATACAACCCCTAAAGGTGAGGAGCCATTTTTTACCATTTAGACCATTGTGTCTGTGAAACAATACTACAGCCATGGCCAAAAGTTGAGAATGATACAAATATTAATTTTTACAAAGTCTACTGCTTCAGTTTTTCTAATGGCAATTTGCATATACTCCAGAATGTTATAAAAAGAGATCAGCTTAACAGCAATTACTTGCAAAGTCAATATTTGCCTAGAAAATGAACTTTATCCCCCAAAACACATTTCAACATCATTGCAGCCCTGCCTTAAAAGGACCACCTAACATCGTTTCAGTGATTGCTCCATTAACACAGGTGTGGGTGTTGATGAGGACAGGGCTGGAGATCAATCTGTCATGATTAAGTAAGAATGACACCACTGGACACTTTAAAAGGAGGCTGGTGCTTGCCATCATTGTTTCTCTTCTGTTAACCATGGTTATCTCTAAAGAAACACGTGCAGTCATCATTGCACTGCACAAAAATGGCCTAACTGGGAAGAGTATTGCAGCTAGAAAGATTGCACCTCAGTCAACAATCTATCGCATCATCAAGAACTTCAAGGAGAGAGGTTCCATTGGTGCCAAAAAGGCTCCAGGGCGCCCAAGAAAGACCAGCAAGCGGCAGGACCGTCTCTTAAAAGTGTTTCAGCTGCGGGATCGGGCTACCAGCAGTGCAGAGCTTGCTGAGGAATGGCAGCAGGCAGGTGTGAGTGCATCTGTACGCACTGTGAGGCGGAGACTCTTGGAGCAAGGCCTGGTCTCAAGGAGGGCAGCAAAGAAGCCACTTCTCTCCAGGAAAAACATCAGGGACAGACTGATATTCTGCAAAAGGTACAGGGAGTGGACTGCTGAGGACTGGGGTAAAGTCATTTTCTCTGATGAATCCCCTTTTCGATTGTTTGGAACATCTGGAAAACAGCTTATTCGGAGAAGAAGAGGTGAGCGCTACCACCAGTCTTGTCTCATGCCAACTGTAAAGCATTCCGAAACCATGTGTGGGGTTGCTTCTCAGCCAAGGGAATCGGCTCTCTCACAGTCTTGCCTAAAAACACAGCCATGAATAAAGAATGGTACCAGAATGTCCTCCAAGAGCAACTTCTCCCAACCGTCCAAGAGCAGTTTGGCGCTCAACAATGCCTTTTCCAGCATGATGGAGCACCTTGCCATAAAGCAAAGGTGATAACTAAATGGCTCAGGGAACAAAACATAGAGATTTTGGGTCCATGGCCTGGAAACTCCCCAAATCTTAATCCCATTGAGAACTTGTGGTCAATCATCAAGAGACGGGTGGACAAACAAAAACCAACAAATTCAGACAAAATTAAAGCATTGATTCTGCAAGAATGGACTGCTATCAGTCAGGATTTGGTCCAGAAGTTGATTGAGAGCATGCCAGGGAGAATTGCAGAGGTCCTGAAGAAGAAGGGTCAACACTGCAAATATTGACTTGCTGCATTAACTCATTCTAACTGTCAATATAAGCTTCTATTACTCATAATATGAATGCAATTATATTTCTGTATGTGATAAAAACATCTGACAAACACACAAAAAACCAGAGGGCAGCAGATCATGTGAAAATAGAATATTTGTGTCATTCTCAAAACTTTTGGCCATGACTGTATACTATGTATTGCTCGGTGTCTCTGTCTTTGTCATAAAAAGCACTACAATCCTTCCAAAGTAGTTTTTTTTTTCTGCAGATCATTTTGACAAAGAGTATTCATGGCATAATACAAAAACAGTCACAAAATTTAGAGGGTGTGTGCTAGTGTTAATCTTGTACAGTACATAATCCTGCTCATTTTCAGATTGTGTACTCTCTCACATATGTGAAAAACTGCAACAATTTTCATCATTTCCTATATTTCCATGAAAAATAAAACCGATGCCGTGATTTTCATGGACCCAAGGGACGTATGGCTGTGTCCATTGAAATTCAAAGAGTATGCATGCAGTCAATGAGGCCTCAGGTCTCACACAAGTGCTCCTACAGGTGCCACACACGAGATAATTCTTGTCAAGAAAAGCCTCATACACCTGGCAAGCACTGGCCTCATGCACATCTATTTCCAAACAAAACCGATAAAATACAGTGGTGTGCATGAAAACAAAATCCTAATATCTTGCTCAATCATGAGAAACAGTTTAAGTAGTGCATCCGAAATCTACATATTATACTCACAGATTTAGAAGGGACATATGCATATGGTATGCTGCGCTCCTCACACATGACAGGAACATGGCAATAAACTTCAATAGGAAGTGTGTCACCAGCAAGTACAACAATGCTACAGAAAAGGGAAAAAAAATAAGATTAAATTCCTGCAAATAATACATAGATTATAACATAACCTGGTCCACATGGTGACCATAGTAAACCACCAAGGGCCCCTTCTGAATTAAACATTCAGCAGCCAAGTGCATCCTCCTGGTTCCCAGCACATAAAGCCAGATAGCAACAGAGAATGATGCACTTACAGCAACAAGCTGCCAGTACATTGTCTCCTACCAGCAGAAGGCTTCCAGCCAGAGACCTAAGAGGTGAGTACAATGGAGAGGCAGGGGAAGTCTCGACTGTGACTAGTACAAAGGGTTATCAAGGCTCTGACTACTAAGGCTACGTTCACATCTGTGTTTGAGTCTCTGTCTGGAGACTGTTGCAGTGTGCGTCGAAAATCGCTGGATGAAAAAGTGCTGCAAGTCCTACTTTTTAATCTGGAGGTTTCAGTTTAAAAGAATGGACGCCTGACGAATCCAATTATAGTCAATGGGGTCCATCAGGCACCGCTGGGTGTCCACTATTTTAGCAGCTTGTGTGTCCATTGTTCTGGTCCTCAGATGGATCAGGGCAGACAAGAGCGACACAAATGTGAACATAGTATAAGAATGGTTTTGGCAGCGAGTGGGGAGATTACAACTGCAGAATTATAAAACATTATTAATATCCTTAAGTGTCTACAGATCCTTTGCAGACCCATGTATCCATCACTACACATGATCACCCCTTATCTTGTTTGTCTGAGTACTGGATCCAAGTTCTGGTGATGAATGGGGGTGCAACTTGCTTTTCTCATCTCCAACCACAGTATGTGTATTCTGTGGTATAAGTAAATGCACTTACCCCTTCTCTCCTTTATTGAGAAACTTTTGAACCTCTTTCACTCCTCTCCGGATATTCTTATGTTTGGCAGCTAAAGAAGAAAAAAAAAAAAAAGTAATATTCAAGTAAACAGTCCAATGTACACATAACTGGAGACTGTACTGTAAAGCAGACATTCACACATTAGGGAATTATTGTACAATGATTACTTAATATTGATCAGTTCTTTGTAACAGGAGTGTGTGTGCGACTAATATCCATCGCCAGACTGTCTACTACAAAACAAAGACCAAAGCCTTGTAACCTATACTTTGGGGTAGTTTTCCAACAATGTCTAACAGAGAGTGACTTTCTGACCCCTGAAGTCTACAGTAAGTTGTCCATCGGTGCCGCAGAAATGGGTTGGAAAGAAGCAAAGTAATACAATTCCTAAAATCATCTACACTACTGTGGCTTCCTTTATTATCGCAAAAAAAAAAATCAATTTGCAAAAGGTTCTTATCTTATGGAGCCAACGAGGTTTGCATGGTCTTTGCCTGCAAAAACTGTTGTGGAGTATATGTCTTTGCAGCAGAACACATCTGGCCATACATGCTAAACAATAGCCTGCGGCTAAGGATCTGAATATACTGGCTCATAAGCCTGAGACACTTGCCAGGCGCCACAGGATCTGATACAGCCTGAATACCTGCGTTTATACTGTCCGGAGTCTATATCTATCCCTCGTACTACATCACTTTCACACATCAGAAAGGCTGGAAAAGACGAGAATGTTGTAAAATCTGCACTGAGAGAAGAATCTCCAAGTGAAAAACTGACATGACACTTTTAAAGAGGACGTTCCACCACTTTCTCTTTGTATCCTTAGGCCAGGGCCCCGCGTGGCGTAAATGCCGTGATTTGCCCGGAGCGGGAAAAAAAATAAATAAAAAAACTGAGGTGTTTTACAGTCAGAGCAAACTGGATGGGATTCTAGCAAATCCCTTGTCCACTTTGTGTTAAAAACCACATTGTGGACACGCGGCAATTTCCAAAGCCACCAGTTTTGGAAACCGCAGCATGTTAAGTATACCTACGGAAACATCGGAGGTTTCCCCCTAGGTATAATTGAAACAAAGACCACAAAGGAAACCTGTGCGAACTGTCTAAAGCACAGCGGGAAGAACCGAGATGCGTTGCTGCCACGGTTTTTCCATAGCGCTTTTTTGCTGCGGGACGCCACTTGGGGACGTAGCTTTAAATATACATTGAGTCACCGATTCCAACACAATTTGTTAGTTTCAGCAACCCAATATGCTGTTGTAGCAGAGAGAGAGGAACCGCCCACCTGACCATAAAGAGTTTATTTATCATATTGACCATTGGAAAGTAACTGCACTGATTGCTGAGAAATGGTGGGACTGCAGAAAAAAAAAATTCCAACTACACTGCAAACAAGCAGTGCCCATTTAACCTTTCTGCCAAACTTATTTTCCATTGTTCAATTTTTATTTTTAAAGGGGTGGTCCAGGCAAAATATTTTCAAATCGAACAGGGGCAGTGAAAAAAAAATAAAATAAAAATAATAATTCATACCTTTCCACGACACTTGGACAACCTCTAACTCCCTGCCTAGTGAAAGCCATAACCATATTTCCGTTCAGAGTTGTATGAGGGCTTAGTTTTTGCAGGACAAACTGGCACAACTCATACTGTTACAAGTTAAAAGGCTTGTCCAGGACTTGAAGGTAATTGATACTGTTGGCCTATGTACAGGATAGCTCAGGGTCCAACATCCAGACCCTGTAAAGATCCGGCATTTTGACCACCAGAAGCTATATACTAGGCATATGGCCAGAAGCAGCCCTGCTCCTATTAAAGTGAATGGGAGCGAGGCTGCAGTTCCAGACGTCACCACTACACTGTACAGAGTGGAAAGCTGTATACAGTCATGGCCAAAAGTTTTGAGAATGACACAAATATTATATTTTCACATGATCTGCTGCCCTCTGGTTTTTATGTGTGTTTGTCAGATGTTTTTATCACATACAGAAATATAATTGCATTCATATTATGAGTAACAGAAGCTTATATTGACAGTTAGAATGAGTTAATGCAGCAAGTCAATATTTGCAGTGTTGACCCTTCTTCTTCAGGACCTCTGCAATTCTCCCTGGCATGCTCTCAATCAACTTCTGGACCAAATCCTGACTGATAGCAGTCCATTCTTGCAGAATCAATGCTTTAATTTTGTCTGAATTTGTTGGTTTTTGTTTGTCCACCCGTCTCTTGATGATTGACCACAAGTTCTCAATGGGATTAAGATCTGGGGAGTTTCCAGGCCATGGACCCAAAATCTCTATGTTTTGTTCCCTGAGCCATTTAGTTATCACCTTTGCTTTATGGCAAGGTGCTCCATCATGCTGGAAAAGGCATTGTTGAGCGCCAAACTGCTCTTGGACGGTTGGGAGAAGTTGCTCTTGGAGGACATTCTGGTACCATTCTTTATTCATGGCTGTGTTTTTAGGCAAGACTGTGAGAGAGCCGATTCCCTTGGCTGAGAAGCAACCCCACACATGAATGGTTTCAGGATGCTTTACAGTTGGCATGAGACAAGACTGATGGTAGCGCTCACCTCTTCTTCTCCCAATAAGCTGTTTTCCAGATGTTCCAAACAATCGAAAAGGGGATTCATCAGAGAAAATGACTTTACCCCAGTCCTCAGCAGTCCACTCCCTGTACCTTTTGCAGAATATCAGTCTGTCCCTGATGTTTTTTCTGGAGAGAAGTGGCTTCTTTGCTGCCCTCCTTGAGACCAGGCCTTGCTCCAAGAGTCTCCGCCTCACAGTGCGTGCAGATGCACTCACACCTGCCTGCTGCCATTCCTCAGCAAGCTCTGCACTGCTGGTAGCCCGATCCCGCAGCTGAAACACTTTTAAGAGACGGTCCTGCCGCTTGCTGGTCTTTCTTGGGCGCCCTGGAGCCTTTTTGGCACCAATGGAACCTCTCTCCTTGAAGTTCTTGATGATGCGATAGATTGTTGACTGAGGTGCAATCTTTCTAGCTGCAATACTCTTCCCAGTTAGGCCATTTTTGTGCAGTGCAATGATGACTGCACGTGTTTCTTTAGAGATAACCATGGTTAACAGAAGAGAAACAATGATGGCAAGCACCAGCCTCCTTTTAAAGTGTCCAGTGGTGTCATTCTTACTTAATCATGACAGATTGATCTCCAGCCCTGTCCTCATCAACACCCACACCTGTGTTAATGGAGCAATCACTGAAACGATGTTAGGTGGTCCTTTTAAGGCAGGGCTGCAATGATGTTGAAATGTGTTTTGGGGGATAAAGTTCATTTTCTAGGCAAATATTGACTTTGCAAGTAATTGCTGTTAAGCTGATCACTCTTTATAACATTCTGGAGTATATGCAAATTGCCATTAGAAAAACTGAAGCAGTAGACTTTGTAAAAATTAATATTTGTATCATTCTCAAAACTTTTGGCCATGACTGTACAATGTCATGGGAACAGGACAGCTCCCTTGATCTCTGGAGACCAGACAGTTATGATGCCCACTCTGCTTCGGAGTGGGCGCCTTACTTAAATCAACGGATGTTGGGAAGGGGTTATCCCGTTTCTAATATCGGTGGCCTATCCTCTAGGTCAGGGGAAGGCAACCTTTTTTGTTCGGCGTGCCGATTTTAATTAAAAAAAAAATCAAAGATGAGGTACTCGGAGTGCGGGTCAATAATTGTAAGTCTGACGACCACTAAACTAAAGTCATACCACAAACCATAACACAAAAGTGCTGCCACCAGATGCTTTAGGACACACACGCTTACTGCTATTTCCTGGGACGCTCCTGTACTCTCCGATGAGAAGCAATGAAAGTCCATGTGCAGCCCCCAATTAGTGGTAAATGTAAGTGTCCAGGAGCACCGTATGGCGGCATCCTTATGGTGAAAACACACTATGTATCTGGATGCAGCTATAGTCTTAGGCCACTGGAACTTTTACGTTAATGGAAAACTGCGTTCACATGGCGCATTTTTACACAAAAAAACAAATGCCTGAGTTTTCTGTGCAAAAACACATCCTTAATACAGAAAGCACACCGTTATACAGAATAACGCCCCATAGCGGCCCCTGCACACCGTATAACATTCTAACTTATCATTTTCGCCACTCACTAGCTATTATACTGTGGGGTCTCTTCAGACCCCAGAGTATAATAAGTGGAGGGCCAAAAGAGGTGACAAACATAAAAAACAGTGTCACTCACCTTTCCTGCACTCCGCAGCTCTTTGTTCTCTTCGTGCGCTTCTGCCTGTAGTCAGCAACTGCTGATTGGGTCTCAGGGGTCACGCCGCGTCGTTATGTATAATAACGTCGGACGTGACCCCAGATGTCCTGTCAGCAGTCTCTTACGTCTGGCAGAAGCACCTGCAGCACACACAGCGGCTGCGAGTGCAGGAAAGGTGAGTGACGTGTTTTGTTTTTTTTTGTTGTTTTTTTTTTTTTTAGGGTTCATTACTTCTTCCTAGCCTTCGCTTAACATATTCGGGGGTCTGGAGATATACACCCCCCCCCCCCCCCAGTATAATAACAGCAGTTTCGTTTCGGCCTTGTTTGGTCCAATCAAAACTGCTGGGTGAGGACTCGGGTCGCCGTGCCAGGGAAATATGCCTCACGTTCCGCCTTCCCCTGCTCTAGGTCATCAGCGTCCGACAACAGAGCTGTCCATTTAAGTACACTGGCACGGGGACAGGAGAGTATGATTTTTTTTTTTTTTTCTTCGCCTTGCCTGGTTGTTCAGGCATAAAAAAAAAAATACCTGGAGAACCTCTAAGTATATTGGTCTGATAGAAACAACCATGTAA
The DNA here is from genome assembly GCA_947044405.1 of Leptodactylus fallax. Classification (NCBI taxonomy): domain Eukaryota; kingdom Metazoa; phylum Chordata; class Amphibia; order Anura; family Leptodactylidae; genus Leptodactylus; species Leptodactylus fallax. The sequence continues at coordinate 2,829,136 of CAMRHE010000094.1, forward strand.
CAGACCTGAGCACCCATGACTGGTGATCTGTTGGCCTCCAGCACTAGTATTACCTGACCTATGAACAGACAGATGTCATTTATGTGAAAAGTTCTTGAAAAATGTAATTGTCATTTCTTAACACTTGGCACATGATAGTGACCTGTCAGCCATTTTGAACAGAGGGGGGGGGGTCCAAGTGAGGAGACTCCTCTGCCAAAAATGAAAAGGTTCACCTGTACACTGTAGGCTGTACCGACCCTCACTTTTACATGCTGAAAGTTTTATAAAAAGATAGTTGTCCATTACATGCTACGCTCTATGCAATTCCTCTGTAATATCAGAAACCTACTTTAGTAGAAATTTGCCTGAAAGCTGCATTCAGCAGAATCAATTGTACAGCCAGTCAGGAGTGATCCGTACTAGCAGCTAGCTAACAATACATGGATGAGGGAGCCCATCATATTCAGGCAGTGGCAGGGCACACGTGGATGCGGAGCAGTGGGCTCTGCAGGCCGCTCTCATACCTTTCTTGATGCATTTGTAGAGTCTCTTGGTGAGCTTCCTGCCCGCCAGCGGCTTAGCGATAGGGTTCAGATTCTCCAGCAGCTCCTCATACGACCGCTCCGGAGCCGCGGCGGCCACTTCGGTCTCCTCTTCCTCCTCTCGCTTCTCCTTCTTTACCTTCATGTTGGATGTACAGTACCGACACAGCACACGTGTCCTGCACTCTTCTCTCACACACGCTACTTCCGGCTGGGTGACTTCCGGTTGTGGAGTGAGGGAGAGGAGTCCGGACTGTGCCGCCTCTCATTAGCCTGTGATCACAGTAGTCACGTGGGTCCCATAGCTATTATGTCCCATTCCATTACTACTTCTTATTAGTGATGCCTAGGACACTAGGAAAGCTGAGCCATAACTGACGAATCTGCAAGAACTTGACTTGTACTGTATAGTTTGCCATTGTATGCACTGGTGATTTTAAGGCTTGACACACTGCGGAACAATACATGTATAACCCCATCCACAATTAGCGGAAAGACAGGCATGCTGCGGATTTCCAGAATTCACCAGTAGTTTTAGTACCACATTGGGATTTTGCTGCAGTTTGTCAGAATTTGCATTGGAAATGTTCTGCCATAGGTAGACTTAGCCTAAGGGAAATGTCGCTCAGACTACTTGGACATGACTGTGTGTATTGTCAGTGTATTATCTGTGTTTTTAACAGATAGCATACTGACCCATTCTTCTGTATGGCTCCAGGCACACAGCCATGTTTTATTGGGTGCCTGGACGTAATACTCAGGGAAGGTCCCATTCCAGCCCATGGAAGACACGACAGCACATGGAGGCTATATGTTGTCCATTTTCTCATGGGCTCGTGCATGCACGCGCTTGTCTATGTAGCCCTATAATATATTACCATGTATACCTGCTAGCCTAGTGTAGCGTGCCACAGAAAATGATTGATACTCCAAATTTTAGGCATGTGTGGGGAAAAATGCTCCAAAGTAAGAATTCTTCCAAAAATAGAAGTGTTAATGGTTTATTTTTTGCTAAATTAACAAAAGAGAAATTTAAATCCTATCAATATTTGGTGTGACTGCCCTTTGGAGAAAGAGTCCTGGAAGTGATGATATGGCCCCCACACAGCCCTGATCTCCACGTCATCCACTCTGTCTGGGATTACATGAAGAGACAGAAGGATTTGAGCAGGTCTACATCCACAGAAGATCTCTGCTTAGTTCTTCAAGATGTTTGGAACAACCTCCCTTCTGGGTTCCTTCAAAAACTGTGTGCAAGTGTACCTAGAGGAATTCATGCTGTTTTGAAGGCTAAGGGAGGTCACACCAAATATTGACTTATTTCAGATTTCTTAAAAAATAACTTTTAATACATATCTAATTAAAATGACACACATGCCATATAGTAATTTATAGATTAAAATATGTACAGTTACTGAGAGGCCAAATAAAGACTCGGGCTCCCAGGGAATGTTATGAGTATAGGGTAGTGATGGCGAACCTTTTAGAGACCGAGTGCCCAAACTGCAACTCAAAACCCACTAAATTATCGCAAAGTGCCAAAACAGCAATTTAACCTTAAATTAACCAGAATCTATTTTATAGTGACCGTGCAATGTTATTACAGCCTGTAATAATATCACATGTCTGCTATAAAGCAGATACCGTGTGATATAACTAGTGAAGGGCCCCAGACAGTACAATGTGCTCTGAAGTGGCCTCCAGACAATATTATATGTTCCAGAATGGCCCCCACACAGTATTATATGCTTCAGAGTGGCCCCCACTCAGTATTATATGCTCCACAGAGGCCCCCGCACAGTATTATATGTTCCACTTTGGGCCCCCACCCACATTATATGCTTCACAATAAGCCCCCCCCCCACATAGTAGTATATGCTTCACAGTGGGCCCCCACACAGTAGTTTATGCTTCACGGTGTCCCCCATACAGTATTAGATGCTTCAGGGTCCCCCCCACACAGTATTAGATGCTTCAGTGTCCCCCCCGACACAGTAGTCTATGCTTCAGTGTCCCCCATACAGTATTAGATGCTTCAGTATCCCCCATACAGTATTAGATGCTTCAATGTCCCCCACACAGTAGTAGATGCTTCAGTGTCCCCCACACAATAGTAGATGCTTCAGTGTCCCCCATACAGTATTAGATGCTTCAGTGTCCCCCACACAGTATTAGATGCTTCAGTGCCCCCCCATACAGTATTAGATGCTTCAGTGTCGCCCATACAGTATTAGATGCTTCAGTGTCCCCCACACAGTAGTAGATGCTTCAGTGTCCCCCACACAATAGTAGATGCTTCAGTGTCCCCCATACAGTATTAGATGCTTCAGTGTCCCCCACACAGTATTAGATGCTTCAGTGTCCCCTCCCCCACACAGTAGTATATGCTTCAGTGTCCCCCATACAGTATTAGATGCTTCAGTATCCCCCACACAGTATTAGATGCTTCAGTGTCCCCCACACAGTAGTAGATGCTTCAGTGTCCCCTACACAATAGTAGATGCTTCAGTGTCCCCCACACAGTATTAGATGCTTCAGTGTCCCCCACACAGTATTAGATGCTTCAGTGTCCCCCCATACAGTAGTATTAGATGCTTCAGTGTCCCCCCATACAGTAGTATTAGATGCTTCAGTGTCCCCCACACAGTATTAGATGCTTCAGTGTCGCCCATACAGTATTAGATGCTTCAGTGTCCCCCACACAGTAGTAGATGCTTCAGTGTCCCCTACACAATAGTAGATGCTTCAGTGTCCCCCATACAGTATTAGATGCTTCAGTGTCCCCTACACAGTATTAGATGCTTCAGTGTCCCCCACACAGTATTAGATGCTTCAGTGTCCCCCACACAGTATTAGATGCTTCAATGTCCCCCCCACACAGTATTAGATGCTTCAATGTCCCCCCCACACAGTATTAGATGCTTCAGTGTCCCCCATACAGTATTAGATGCTTCAGTGTCCCCCATACAGTATTAGATGCTTCAGTGTCCCCCACACAGTAGTAGATGCTTCAGTGTCCCCTACACAATAGTAGATGCTTCAGTGTCCCCCATACAGTATTAGATGCTTCAATGTCCCCCCCACACAGTATTAGATGCTTCAGTGTCCCCCACACAGTATTAGATGCTTCAGTGTCCCCCATACAGTATTAGATGCTTCAGTGTCCCCCATACAGTATTAGATGCTTCAGTGTCCCCCACACAGTATAAGATGCTTCAGTGTCCCTCATACAGTATTAGATGCTTCAGTGTCCCCCCCACACAGTATTAGATGCTTCAGTGTCCCCCCCACACAGTATTAGATGCTTCAGTGTCCCCCCCATACAGTATTAGATGCTTCAGTGTCCCCCATACAGTATTAGATGCTTCAGTGTCCCCCATACAGTATTAGATGCTTCAGTGTCCCCCATACGGTATTAGATGCTTCAGTGTCCCCCATACAGTATTAGATGCTTCAGTGTCCCCCATACAGTATAAGATGCTTCAGTGTCCCCCATACAGTATTAGATGCTTCAGTGTCCCCCCCACACACAATATTAGATGCTTCAGTGTCCCCCCCACACACTCACAGTATTAGATGCTTCAGTGTCCCCCTCACACAGTAGTTTATGTTACTTACCTTGTCCCACGAAGATCTGCAGTCCCATGAAGAGCGTCCTCCTCCTTCTTCTGTTCACAGGCGCTGATGAATGACGTCATCACGCCTGCGTCGGGGCAGAGGTCACACTCTGCAGTCAGTGTAAGAAGCTTTCAGCTGTATGTACATTTTCACATACAGCTGAAAGAAGCGATCGCTCACTAACCGGGAATGCTAGACCGGATTCCCAGTTAGTGAGCGATCATGGCGACGGTGCGCGTGCCAACTCAGAGGGCTCTGCGTGCCCTCTCTGGCACGCGTGCCATAGGTTCGCCATCACGGGTATAGGGTATAACCAAAATATCCTCCATCACCATCTCAAAACACACTTCTCTGATAGTAGAACACCTGTTCCAAATTGTCCAACCCATATAGAAATTATTCCCATGTAAATGCAGTGAGGGTTAAGAGGGCTCTGGATATAGATGTAGTAGCCCTAGTCCAGTAGAGCCTCCACTGCATTAACTAACTACATAGCAAAAAGTAGCCAGTGCACATTTTTAATCTATTAATTACTATATGGCATGTGTGCCATTTTAACCAGATATGTATTAAAAGTTGTATTTTGTGTATACATATATTTGTTATTGATAAGGCTGGATTCACACATGCGTTGGAGTCTCCGACTCCGCCACGGACTCTGCCTAAAATCGCCAGAGAGAAAAGTCCTGTAAGGAAGACTTTTCTCTCCACTGGTTTCACTTTATAGAAAAGCATAATATGGGAAACAATAAAGGGAAAAAAAAAAAAAGATACCGCATGTTACCAATTTATTTTTATTTTTTTAACCAATGTGAGCCTATGTCCAGCAGATATAGCCACTGTATATGACTATACAATGAGATATAAATTACAACCTACTGTTGGAGTTACATACTAGGAAATTAGGACTGGGCAATTAAATGAAAAATAACCGAAACCTAATATCAACCTGGATTTCCAAAATGATTGGAGGACTTTTCTCTCCACCAGTTTCAGTATCAAAACAGCGGACTCCCAGCTGACGCCATTATAGTCTATGGGGACCGACAGTATCTGCGGGTAACCACTGTTTTAGTGGTCAGACTCTCCTTCGTTTGGGTCCCCTGATGGACCAGGACGACAGAAAGCCCAGCACAGATGTGAACCTAGCTTTAATAGATGGTTTAGGATGATGTGAAATGGTCATATATCATAAAATAATACTTGCACAGATGTGGGAGATGTTTCAGCAAACAGACATTTGTTGTGAAGTATGGAATTACGCCTAGAAGAAAAATTTTTAGGTTTTTTTTGTTGCTCCTATAACTAGATTCATATCCTTTTTTCAAAATGGATTTAAGGGAGTGTATTTTTGCCAGTTTCCATTGATATACAGCATTTTTACTATAGTCCTCTGAGCCTCTTGCAAATTTTGATTTCTTTACATCTACAATATGTTCCTCCAGTTTAGATACAGTGTTTTTTTAGACACCAGAGTATAATGATCAGAGGCTCAAGGGAGGTGACACATGAAAACCAGTGTTACTTACCTCTCTTGGACTCCGGCGTGACTCCCTGCTGTTTTCGGCTCTCTTCAATGTCGGGGCATCATTATGTGTTATGATGCCAGCCTGACCCACGTGACTGTGCCTGTGACGTCACTAAAGAGGGTCGAAGACAACAGGGAGTCACGCAGGAGAGGTAAGTAACACTGCTTTTTAAATTTGTCACCCCCGGGCCTCCAATCATTATACTCTGGGGTCTGAAGAGATAGGTAAAGGTAAAAAAAAGGTACACATACAGTACAGACCAAAAGTTTGGACACACCTTCTCATTCCAAGAATTTTCTGTATTTTCATGACTATAAAAATTGTAGATTCACACTGAAAGCATCAAAACTATGAATTAACACATGTGGAATTATATACTTAACAAAAAAGTGTGAAACAACTGAAAATATGTCTTATATTCTAGGTTCTTTAAAGTAGCCACCTTTTGCTTTGATTACTGCTTTGCACACTCTTGGCATTCTCTTGATGAGCTTCAAGAGGTAGTCACCTGAAATGGTCTTCCAACAGTCTTGAAGGAGTTCCCAGAGATGCTTAGCACTTGTTGGCCCTTTTGCCTTCACTCTGCGGTCCAGCTCACCCCAAACCATCTCGATTGGGTTCAGGTCTGGTGACTGTGGAGGCCAGGTCATCTGGCGTAGCACCCCATCACTCTCCTTCTTGGTTAAATAGCCCTTACACAGTCTGGAGGTGTGTTTGGGGTCATTTTCCTGTTGAAAAATAAATGATGGTCCAACTAAACGCAAACCGGATGGAATAGCATGCTGTGGTAACCATGCTGGTTCAGTATGCCTTCAATTTTGAATAAATCCCCAACAGTGTCACCAGCAAAGCACCCCCACACCATCACACCTCCTCCTCCATGCTTCACGGTGGGAACCAGGCATGTAGAGTCCATTCGTTCACCTTTTCTGCGTCGCACAAAGACACGGTGGTTGGAACCAAAGATCTCAAATTTGGACTCATCAGACCAAAGCACAGATTTCCACAGGTCTAATGTCCATTCCTTGTGTTCTTTAGCCCAAACAAGTCTCTTCTGCTTGTTGCCTGTCCTTAGCAGTGGTTTCCTAGCAGCTATTTTACCATGAAGGCCTGCTGCACACAGTCTCCTCTTAACAGTTGTTGTAGAGATGTGTCTGCTGCTAGAACTCTGTGTGGCATTGACCTGGTCTCTAATCTGAGCTGCTGTTAACCTGCGATTTCTGAGGCTGATGACTTGGATGAACTTATCCTCCGCAGCAGAGGTGACTCTTGGTCTTCCTTTCCTGGGGTGGTCCTCATGTGAGCCAGTTTCTTTGTAGTGCTTGATGGCTTTGGCCACTTCACTTGGGGACACTTTCAAAGTTTTCCCAATTTTTCGGACTGACTGACCTTCATTTCTTAAAGTAATGATGGCCACTCATTTTTCTTTACTTAGCTGCTTTTTTCTTGCCATAATACAAATTCTAACACTCCATTCAGTAGGACTATCAGCTGTGTATCCACCTGACTTCTGAACAACACAACTGATGGTCCCAACCCCATTTATAAGGCAAGAAATCCCACTTATTAAACCTGACAGGGCACACCTGTGAAGTTAAAACCATTTCAGATGACTACCTCTTGAAGCTCATCAAGAGAATGCCAAGAGTGTGCAAAGCAGTAATCAAAGGAAAAGGTGGCTACTTTGAAGAACCTAGAATATAAGACATATTTTCAGTTGTTTCACACTTTTTTGTTAAGTATATAATTCCACATGTGTTAATTCATAGTTTTGATGCCTTCAGTGTGAATCTACAATTTTTATAGTCATGAAAATACAGAAAACTCTTGGAATGAGAAGGTGTGTCCAAACTTTTGGTCTGTACTGTACTTTATTAAGAATACTGTTAGCATGAGGTGAAATGTAATTTAGTCGGATAAAACTAGGTTCACATCACATTTTTACATGAAAAAAGAAAAAAATTGAGCATTCATTTTATATAGACCTCAATATAAAAAAACCACACACACACACACACACCAAATATATGTATTTTGCAGATTTAACTCAAACTTGTTGAGTAATATCTTATCACAGAAGACAACAAAAAAAAAAAAAACAATAAAAACTCATTGGAAAAATAATTTTTCATGGTTTCATGAACAGTATGGTTAAAGCATAATGTGAACAAACCCTTAATTGCACATCAGAGATACCAGAGGTAATTGAAGGTATGTAAAAGAAAAGGCAAGTGAAAATTAATAGAATAAGTTGAATGTTGGAGGTAAGGAACAGTACATGAAATTTAGAACAATAAGTTGCATAGCAAAATAGGTTGAGGTAAGTGTAATATAGAAGAATAAGATGCATAGCGGATAATAATAAGGCAAGGTACTGTATGTAAAGGTAAATTAAATTTAGCAGCATATTAGATTGGAGTAAGTCAAGGTAAGTGTAATATAGTGAACAGACATACAGCAGACAAAAAAAAGTCAAGGTAAGGTAAGCAAAGGTAAGTGTAATTTAGTAGAATGAAGGGCAGATAGGAATAAGGTAAGTCAAAGTAAGTGTAATTTAGTAACACAAGTTGTATAGTAGATAGGAATAAGTCAAGGAATAAGGTAAGTCTTATTTAGTAGAATAACTTGCGGACTCAAAGTGCAGCTCTAAGTGTTATGATCAGAATTAGACCAGAATTGGACCAGAAGGGAACTGAAGGTAACAACAACCCACAAAAACAAAACCTAGCAATTGTCTAACAGAAATGCTTCTCACTATAATCACTGTTGTTCTTCCCATACTTGTAAAAACAACTTTTCCACCCCACACCAGCCTTGTCACTAAGAATATCTTTATCTCTTCATCTATTCTACCCCACCACCTGACCTTCTCTGCACAGCTACTCACAGACCTGCAAGCTTTCTGCCCCAGAAACAAACAACCTCCCCACACTTTCTCCTACCTACACCTGCTATCCCTCTTCCTGCTTCTCCTTACTTCTGGCAACATAGCTTTCAATCCTGGACCACCCCAGCAAATCCCTACTGTTGGATCTCTCCACACAACTGGCATCAGCGCATGGAACCCCCTAAATCTTACACCTATCTTACCCGCTCCTACCCCTCCCCACGCCCTCTCTGGTGCACTATGGAACACTCGTTCCGTAAGCAATAAACTTGACTATATTCATGACCTCTTCATTTCTCGTGAGTTCTCATTTCTCGGTATCAAAGAAACATGGCTGACACCCTCAGACACCACACCTCCCTTGCTGCCCTCTCCTATGGAGGTCTACAATTCTTGCACACTCCCCGCCCCAACAATAAACCTGGTGGAGGCGTAGGCATACTCCTGTCTGACAACTGCTCCTTCGCCCCCAATACAACCGCTACCTGCTCTCACCCTCCCCTCCTTTGACGTGCACTCTGTTCGCATTTACTAGCCCTCCAACTGGCCGTCATATATATATCGACCGCCAGAACCTACTGCTGCCTTTATCGACCACTTCACCACCTGGCTAATGCACTTCCTATACATAGACACCCCCACCATCATCATCATGGGTGATTTCAACATCCCTATTAACACAAACCACCCCCCCCCCCCCCCGCTTCCAGTCTCCTGTCCCTCACCGCCTCCTTTGGTCTCTCTCAATGGTCCTCCTCTGCCACTCACACAAAGGGGCACACGCTGGACCTCATATTCACCCGCCTCTGCTCTCTATTCAACCTCTCTAACTCTCTGTCCACGCTCTCTGACCACAACCTGCTGACATTCTCTGCCCTCTCCTCTGTAAAAGACCCTATAACCCCTAAACCTTCACTCCCCCGCAGGAACCTTAATCGCCTTGACATCCGCACACTCTTAGACTCCCTCCTACCGCTCGCTAACATTTCCTCACTCCAGGACACAGCTGCCTTCTATAATACCACCATTACTCTGTGGCCCCCTTCACAAACACCAGAGCCCGACTGATAAATAGTCAACCCTGGCACAATGACCTGACTAAAAAACTGAGACGTGCCTCATGGGTTGCAGAACAGTTTCTTGAAGAAAAGCCACTCCCAGGAGGACTTCCTCAGGTATAAAGAGGCAGTAATCACATTCAAGAACGCACTCACCTCTGCAAAGCAGGTCTACTTCACCACACTCATGCAATGGGGAAAAAAGTATTTAGTCAGCCACCAATTGTGCAAGTTCTCCCACTTAAAAAGATGAGAGAGGCCTGTAATTGACATCATAGGTAGACCTCAACTATGAGAGACAAAATGAGAAAACAAAATCACATTGTCTGATTTTTAAAGAATTTATTTGCAAATTATGGTGGAAAATAAGTATTTGGTCAATAACAAAAGTTCATCTCAATAATTTGTTATATATCCTTTGTTGGCAATGACAGAGGTCAAACGTTTTCTGTAAGTCTTTACAAGGTTGGCACACACTGTTGCTGGTATGTTGGCCCATTCCTCCATGCAGATCTCCTCTAGAGCAGTGATGTTTTGGGGCTGTCGCTGGGCAACACGGACTTTCAACTCCCTCCAAAGGTTTTCTATGGGGTTGAGATCTGGAGACTGGCTAGGCCACTCCAGGACCTTGAAATGCTTCTTATGAAGCCACTCCTTAGTTTCCCTGGCAGTGTGCTTGGGATCATTGTCATGCTGAAAGACCCAGCCACGTTTCATCTTCAATGCTCTTGCTGATGGAAGGATGTTTGCACTTAAAATCTCACGATACATGGCCCCATTCATTCTTTCATGTACACGGATCAGTCGTCCTGGTCCCTTTGCAGAGAAACAGCCCCAAAGCATGTTGTTGCCACCCCCATGCTTCACAGTAGGTATGGTGCTCTTTGGATGCAACTCAGCATTCACTCTCCTCCAAACACGACGAGTTGTGTTTCTACCAAACAGTTCTACTTTGGTTTCATCTGGCCATATGACATTCTCCCAATACTCTTCTGGAACATCCAAATGCTCTCTAGCAAACTTCAGACAGGCCCGGATATGTACTGGCTTAAGCAGGGGGACACGTCTGGCACTGCAGGATCTGAGTCCCTGGTGGCGTAGTGTGTTTACTGACGGTAGCCTTTGTTACGTTAGTCCCAGATTTCTGCAGATCATTCACTAGGTCCCCCTGTGTGGTTCTGGGATTTTTGCTCACCATTCTTGTGATCATTTTGACCCCACGGGGTGAGATCTTGCGTGGAGCCCCTGATCGAGGGAGATTATCAGTGGTCTTGCATGTCTCCCATTTTCTAATTATTGCTCCCACAGTTGATTTCTTCACACCAAGCTGCTTGCCTATTGCAGATTCAGTCTTCCCAGCCTGGTGCAGGTCTACAATCTTGTTTCTGGTGTCCTTCCACATCTCTTTGGTCTTCACCATAATGACTCACCGCCTCCAAACAAAGCACGTGCCCAAGCCTTGGCAGGCAAGGTCATGCTCACAGTATTTTGGGACCAGCATGGAGTAGTATTGATGGATTTCCTAGCAAAGGGTACCATGATCACTGGGGCATACTATGCTTCACTGCTGCGGAAATTGCGGGAGGCCATCAAAACCAAGAGACATGGCATGCTCACCAAAGGTGTCCGCCTTCTGCAAAAAGATGCACCAGTTCACAACTCACATGTTGCCCAAATGGAAGCATGCTCCTGTGGCTTTGAAATTCTACCGCACCCCCCTTATTCACCCGACCTCGCACCATCGGACTTCTACCTCTTTCCAACAATGAAGTTATTTTTGAAGGGCAAGCATTTTCCAGATGATGAGACTCTGATTTCCGAAGTCCCAACGTGGCTTTTGGAGCAACCTGTCAACTTCTACATGCGAGGTGTTTACAGATGCTTACAGAGATGGGAGAAGTGTGTGTCCCTAGGTGGCATCTATGTAGAGAAGGACTAATAACTGTACCAAGTTTCATTGCTCTCAGTCCACAGGAAGTGGGTCTGGGGAAATCCAGTGTCGCATTAAAGGTTAAATTAAAATCTTTACATCAGATCATCTTAGAATTATCTAACTGAGCACACAACTCATGAAAAATAACTACTGGTGACTCATTGGTGGCATAGGAGTTGATGAGGCATAGTTGTTGGCCATAATGGTGGCACAGAATAATGATATACCTTCCCTGGGGATCCACTGTCATAGTATCAACCTGTATGGGAACTGAATTGCTAACTAAGACCGCCACTCCCCTGCTCTTAGATTGAATAGGTGCATAGCCAATAAGGTTATAGCAAGAATGAAAACATTTAGGGAATGAGGTGGGAGAGAAACGGGATTCCTGGATACAAAGGATATCAGGTTGCATTTTGTCATATTGTAGAAATGCCTTATGATGTTTCTGAGGGAAGTTAAATCCATTACATTATGGGAGATAATCTTACACATGGAGAAAACTGAAGATTTGGCTTAATATCAGGCATACTGAAATAAACTGTGTAGGTCAGGTAGCTATGAGTAGTGTTAGGCAGGGGAGTTAAACGATTATAAGCATAGAGGAAAGAGGGGTAACACTTTGAGGGGAAAAAAACATCAACAGTACTGAACAACATCAATCAATTTTGAACTAGGGTGTGCACATCAGGGGGGCAGGGGATGGTGTTTCAGCAGGATCTGCATCATCCACCTGGAGTCCTTCACATTGTAGTGACGAAGACTCCTTCCTTCTGGATGTCTTTGTTGTTGAGAGAGCATGCAATGTGGAAGGGGAAGCCCCATTGATGGCGTATCTGGGCTTTTTGTAAGGCAGGAGTGACTGGGTGCATGACTCTGTGCCTTTCCAGGGTAGCCGTTGCCAAATCTGTGAAGAGTTGAACAGATGCGGCCATACCCAGTAGAGGTTGGAGGTTTCGGGCTGCGGATAGGATTTGGTCATGGAGCTCTGGGTAGTACAACTTAAGAATGATGTCCCTGGGTACATTCGGGTTTTGGGGACGTCCCAGTCCTCCAATTTAAGATCAATGGCCTCAAATTTTTGAGCATAATCATCAAGGCAGATTTTATCCTTCTCCAGAGCGTCAGCAACCTCATCCATTCTGTCCTCAACCTCTGAGAGCCTGGATCCAAGGTCCTGGATTTGTTTGGTGAAGTCAGCTACCAGCTTGGAAAGTTCAGTAGAAACTGTTGTTTTCACAAAAGAGCAGTGGGGTCTAAGCCAGTTGTCCCGGTGTCTGCCATAGGTTCTTGGTCAGAAGTGGCAAGGGAGATAAAGCTTCTGTCAGGACAGCCTCCTTCAGCGGAGCCAGATGGGCACCCAGATAGGGCTGGATAATTAATCAAAAAATAAGCAAAGCTGACTCTTGATGATGGACCTGGGTGTTCCAGTCTGGTTCTGACTCTTGAGTCACGTGATCAGAGCTATACCCTGATACCCTGGTCACTCTGCCCCCTCCCTCCTCCCCTAATCTCACAGGTAATTATTTGTGTATGGGAGCTAGCTGACAAGGAGGGAGAGAGCAGAGCAACCCGGAGGTCAGGGTCTGGTTCCACTGACATGACTTGGGGGTCAGAACCAGACTAGGATTCCAGGGTCCATCATCAAGAGTCCACCAGATCAATTAAAGAGGTCCTCTAAGATGTGGCTTGTCACATATCGCTGCAAAGTTGAATTCATTGCATTGTCAGTTTTACAGGTATGTGCCCTGACATCAGAGATATTGATGTCGATATCACTGCACTGAGGGGCGGTGAGTAACACCCTCCTGACGGTACTCTTCTATAGACCTCCTGGCTTTGAGACTGGCTCCTCTGACAAAGTAGAGATTTCAGTACTAAAACTAACTGCACCAATATCTCTGACACCAGAACACATACCTGCAAAACCGACGAACAAAAGTGCGTTGAATTCAGCTTTGCAGTGGTAGGTACATGACACATCTTAGAAGACAAGAAAGGTCATCTACAGTGCTGGCCAAAAGTATTGGCACCCCTGCAATTCTGTCAGATAATACTCAATTTCTTCCAGAAAATGATTGCAATCACAAATGCTTTGGTAATAATATCTTCATTTAATTTGTCTTCAATGGAAAATCGCAAAAAGAATTGTCAAAAAGCCAAATTGGATATAATTCCACACCAAACATAAAAAAGGGGGTGGACAAAAGTATTGGCACCCTTTGAAAAATCAGGTGATGCTTCTCTAATTTGTGTAATTAACAGCACCTGTTACTTACCTGTGGCATATAGCAGGTGGTGGCAATAACTAAATCACACTTACAGCCAGTTGAAATGGATTAAAGTTGACTCAACCTCAGTCCTGTGTCCTTGTGTGTACCACATTGAGCATGGAGAAAAGAAAGAAGACCAAAGAACTGTTTGAGGACTTGAGAAGCAAAATTGTGAGGAAGCATGAGCAGTCTCAAGGCTACAAGTCCATCTCCAAAGACCTGAATGTTCCTGTGTCTACCGTGCGCAGTGTCAAGAAGTTTAAAGCCCATGGCACTGTGGCTAACCTCCCTAGATGTGGACGGAAAAGAAAAATTGACGAGAGATTTCAACGAAAGATTGTGCGGATGGTGGCTAAAGAACCTCGACTAACATCCATACAAGTTCTAGCTGCCCTGCAGTCCGAGGGTACAACAGTGTCAACCCGTACTATCCGTCGGCGTCTGAATGAAAAGGGACTCTATGGTAGGATACCCAGGAAGACCCCACTTCTGACCCAGAGACATAAAAAAGCCAGGCTGGAGTTTGCCAAAACTTACCTGAGAAAGCCAAAAACTTTTTGGAAGAATGTTCTCTGGTCAGATGAGACAAAAGTAGAGCTTTTTGGGAAAAGGCATCAACATAGAGTTTACAGGAAAAAAAAGAGGCCTTCAAAGAAAAGAACACGGTCCCTACAGTCAAACATGGCGGAGATTCCCTGATGTTTTGGGGTTGCTTTGCTGCCTCTGGCACTGGACTGCTTGACCGTGTGCATGGCATTATGAAGTCTGAAGACTACCAACAAATTTTGCAGCATAATGTAGGGCCCAGTGTGAGAAAGCTGGGTCTCCCTCAGAGGTCATGGGTCTTCCAGCAGGACAATGACCCAAAACACACTTCAAAAAGCACTAGAAAATGGTTTGAGAGAAAGCACTGGAGACTTCTAAAATGGCCAGCAATGAGTCCAGACCTGAATCCCATAGAACACCTGTGGAGAGATCTCAAAATGGCAGTTTGGAGAAGGCACCCTTCAAATCTCAGGGACCTGGAGAAATTTGCCAAAGAAGAATGGTCTAAAATTCCAGCAGAGCATTGTAAGAAACTCATTGATGGTTACCGGAAGCGGTTGTTCGCAGTTATTTTGTCTAAAGGTTGTGCTACCAAGTATTAGGCTGAGGGTGCCAATACTTTTGTCCGGCCCATTTTTGGAGTTTTGTGTAAAATGATCAATGATTTGACTTTTTTTTTCATTCTCTTTTGTGTTTTTTCATTGCAAGCAAAATAAATGAAGATATTATTACCAAAGCATTTGTGATTGCAATCATTTTCTGGAAGAAATTGAGTATTATCTGACAGAATTGCAGTGGTGCCAATACTTTTGGCCAGCACTGTATAAGGCAATTTTACCTCCACGGACAACTCCTTTAACTGGCTACTCAAAAAGAATAACCAAACTAGCTCCTAAAGTATCTAATAATATGTCTACCCCTCGAGAAGTTCTCAAACAAGACCCCAACAACACAGTAACTATCAGATTTAGTCTATGGCCCATTCTAGAGTCTGCTAAACACAGCAGAGAAAAGTCATGGCACTTTCTTCAATCAATAGTGGAAGTATCCTCAAAAGCATGCTGGTTATTATATCAACTCTGGCAACCAATTACTGTCAAGAAAAAAACATTATTTTTCTATTTTGAAATATGTTGATGTAAAAGTTCAATATGTCACCATTCATCTGATCTCATAGCCTAACATTTATTTCTCATGCCATTGTATTGGAGAGACTTGGGTGAACAGTTGTTCACCCAATGAGCATTCAGCTGACAGCTACTGAAAGTGTGTGGGCACCTTAAGGCAAAATTAATCCATCAGTCATGTGGACCCACACCATGATGGCTGATTCCACAAACCAGTCTAGAATTCTTTGCTTGAGAGGTTAAACTGTTACTGATATAGTGTAGAAATGTGTTGTCTTTGTTGCGTGGGAATAAAAAACTGTTTAACCTCTCCTTGAGCATCGGCCTCACTTACTGGTCCCTACTCAGTAGCCCCACAATCCCCATTTTTTTCATATTTTTGACCTTTTCACTCTGGCAGCCAAACCAGCTTCCAGCCCAGAGAAGTAGCAGCAACTCTACTTTAGGCCCACTGGATCCAGGCGAGTGCAAAACCAACTGCCCTCTTTTGGGTCCTACTGCACCAAGAGGTGCCGGCTTTTTCTTTTTGTTCCATGAAGTACTTTTTTCTTATTCTATTAGAGACCAATAATCTGCATAGCACATGTGTTAGAATTTGCCCAGATAGGTTCTGTATGACATCCATCTCATGCATACAGATTCTTACAGAGGTGGTGTAAGGGTCTTGCCAACCGTAGCAACCCTGACACTACTGCAGGGGTCTGGGAGGAAGGACAGAGACAAGTGAGCCCCAATCTCACCCCAGCCACTGTCCCTTCCTATTGCCACAGTTACCCTAAATGGTAAAAGGACAACCTGAAGACAAGCCCTATACTGGGTAAGTGACACAGAGAACAGGACAAGACAAAAACAACACAGAAGCAGAGTGAGCAAGCCAAGGGGTCAGTAACAAACGAGCAAAGCAGTACAAAGTCAAAATCCAAGAGAATAGTCAGGGGCAAGCCAAAGGGTCAGAGAATCAAGTAACAAAGTATCAAGGAGTATAGAAAGAGAGCAGGCAAAACACAAGTGTAATAACTGGCACCCATGTGAGGGCTGACAACCTGTTTATAGAAAGTCTGGGACCAGCCTCAGAGCTGATAGGTACACAGGCTGTCAATTACTCAGGCCAGGAAGAGATTAACTCTATGCAGTCCAGAGAGAAATGTTCCTAATTACACGGGTGTGGCTTTACACAGCAAGAGAACTAGGACCATGTTCAGACTGAGCATCAAGAAGCTTACACAAAGAACCAAATTGAAGACGCCTCCTTCGCCACAGCGTGCGAGCGGAGGGGCGGCGCCGAGACCCGAAACGGCAGAGACGTTACAGGTGGACAGCATGTGAGATACATCTGGAGACTAGTTGATTATTACAGAAGCATATATTATTGAGATAAATAATTCTAGAGGGTGGGCTCACACCCTTTTCACTTGTGAACAATAAGAAGAGTGCATCATTCATAGTTACAGGCTTAACCCTGTTATATAGTCATCTTCTAAAGGACTCTGCCCTCAGGATACAATACAGCTGGGGCTACGTGGCGAGTTTGGCTGCTACTCCAGTTGCAAGACCACACAACCACTGAAGTAATGTACATGATCAGGGTCACACTAAAACTTCATCTCTGAGTTGCAATAAATTAAGAAAATAAAAAAAAAACAAGCACTGATCAAGTCATAAGCACAGCAACCCCATTCACTTACATTACTTATGGTTTTACACAGCGATCTTTGGGCTCACCACAGCTGAATTCACCGTGTAGCCCTAACCTTACTGTGATCCACCCAGCCATACATTTCTAATACATGAATGCATGAAATGTATATTAGACACACACACACACACACATACAACATGAATAAATGGCAAATCATGAGCAAAGGGTGTTCCTACTTAGGAATCCATATGAAATCCATATGCCCCAATACAAACAAGAAAATACAGTCTTCACAGGCCACATGGGGTCTGTCACCAGGATGAATCATATTAAACCAATAATACAGATAGGTCAGGTTCACCTGAATGTAACACCTTTTCCCCCATGGAAATTTGTGTCTCAGAGATATTAATTTACTTCACACTATGCAAATAAGCAATCTGGAGCACCGATGGCGACTCCGTTGCTCCAAACTACTATGCCACACACTGCTCTAATACGTCCAAGTGTCAGAACCAGGTGAGATTTCAGCTTAGCTTCCTGATCTTGTCACTCAAAGTAGGGAGGAGGAAAGGAGGGCGTTCCTGGGCATGGCTCATTAGCATATTCTGAAATGCAACAGAGGTACAAATTTTCATCGAAAAAAAAAAGTTACATTCAGGTGAGTCTGTTTAATATGCTTCCCCCTGCTGACAAACTCCGTTTAAGCTAGCCACACACAGATTCTGGACAGCCATGATGCAGTCATACCAATGATCCCACCATCAGCATTAAAGGGGTTGTCCAAGAAATACAGTTTTTTTTTTCCTGGAGGCTGGGAAGGTGAAAAAAAAAACCAAAAACATACTCACCTGTCCCTGCGCGTAACAACTGAGACCAATCAGCGGCCTTAGGAAAGGACCCAGGACATTACAGGTCACGTATAAGAGTGACGTCTCGGTTCCTTTCCTTAGGCAGGAACAAGCCCCAGGGTGGCCTGGGACACCAGAGCACCAGGGACAGGTGAGAATGGTTTATATTTTTATTTTTCACCTTCCCCGGCCTCCAGGGAAAAAAAACTGTATTTCTTGGACAACCCCTTTAAGCAACAAATAAAAATACTCCTGTGTCTAATTGCTGTTACATACTCATTGCGGTGCCCCATGCTGTCCACCTCACCTCTCCAGTGGCGGTGGTACCACATGCTCAGTCCCACCACATGGATCCTCTTGTACATGTCTAGCAGAACAATTGCTGCTCTTGTTAAGGTCAGCCAATAAGAATAAGTGCACTAACAAGTGGCTTCTCATCAGCAGATGACATATTAGGTGGACGAGAGAAATTTACGAGTACACCAGGCGGCACAATAAGAAGTGTAGCAATATCCAGAGACAGCATTTTTTATATATTTCATTAGAATTATTAATTATATTTTGTCTGATGTACAAGAAAAATAATTCAGAATTTTAGGATAATACATTTAATATAGGGCTGTGCAATTAATCTAATTAATTTGATTAATTCACAATGTAAAAAATGTGATTCTGATTTCCACTAGAATTGTAAAATCACTGTTATTTCTGCTCTACAGTTTGATATCTTCCTTGCAGGTTTTGTCTTAGAGCATCAAACTTTGATCAACAGTATCTTCATGGTAGTCAGTAGTTGGGAGGTAAGATAATGAAGTCTGTAAATACATCTGATGACTTCTCCTTGTGCCAGCTCACTGAACTTTGTATTGTTTTTAAGCAAAAACATGAAAATGGAGAATCACGCATAAACTTAAAAAAAAAAAAAAAAAAAAAAGAGAGATTTTAATTTTGGGCAAGCCCTACTCTACAGGGAATCAGTACCTTATAGTCATGAGCACAGTGTTATAATTTGTTTGTAGAATCACTTGATTGTAGAATCACTTCTTTATTCCCCTGCAAATGAGCTAAGAATGCATTGGGGGTGTGTTCTAGGGGGGCTGAGCATTGCGGTAAGATCGGCAAAGCCAAAATTTGGACAGGAATCAGAGGCAGAAGGCTGCTTCAAATTTCACTCCAATTTCTGCTGCATGAACGTATCTTTATTCTCAGTAAAATGACTACGAACCAACAGGTCTCATAGGTTATGACTAGAGATGGGTGAATCTGTCAAGATTCATTTTAAGTTCAGGTGGCTCAGGTCCAAGATTTGTTTTGGGTTGAACAAGTATCACACCTTAAAATGGCTTAAAACATAATGTAGAACACTCTTAGGACTCACAGGAATCTATCTATCCAGGGTCGGACTGGCCCTCCGGGGAACCGGTGAATCCCCCGGCGGGCCCCGAGCCCCGACTATTAGTACTCATTTTGCCAATGCAAAGGTCAAGGGTCTGATCGGGACGGTCAGGGGCCCGATCCGGCTCCTGACCATCCCGATCGGGCCCCTGATCATCCCGATCGGGCCCCTGACCAATGGACAGTGGCATAACGATCGTGGTCGCAAGGGTTGCGACTGCGACCGGAGGGGTGCAGGGCCTGCAGCCAGCTGGAGATGGCCGGGGCCCCGAACTACCATGATAGTGGTCGGGGAAAGCCTGGTTCCCCGACCGCTATACCTATTGTTAATGGAGAAGGGCCGGGCCCCTTTCCATTAGATGCCAGCCCAGGGGAAGTGACAAAAAAAAAAAAAAAAAAAAAAATACTCACCTGGCTGTCCTGGGCTCAGAATCGCTTCCGGCACTTTTCCGGCCTCACTGCAGGGGCCTGTGATTAGGCCCCAGCAGTGATATGGAGCGCACCAGCGTAATGACATCATCGCGCCCCACGTGACCGCTGAGGTGCAATCACAGGCCCCAGCGGTGATGTCTGGGGCACAGGATGTGGAGACCAGGGGACCAAGGAAGATGGGAAAGACAGCAGGACGGAGCGAGGATGCCCCGGAGAGGTAAGACAGGGTGAGTATAAGTGTTTGTTATTTTTAATCATTTCTCCTGGGCCTCTACTTATTATATTCTGGGGTCTGAGGAGACCCCAAAGTATAATAATAGCACCGGCTCTGGGGGGGGGGCACTGTGGAGCATCTAATACTGTGTGGGGGCCACTGTGGGCATCTAATACTGTGTGGGGGCCACTGTGGGCATATAATACTGTGTGGGGGCCACTGTGCGCATATAATACTGTGTGGGGGCCACTGTGCGCATACAATACTGTGTGGGGGCCACTGTGCGCATATAATACTGTGTGGGGGCCACTGTGCGCATACAATACTGTGTGGGGGCCACTGTGCGCATATAATACTGTGTGGGGGCCACTGTGCGCATATAATACTGTGTGGGGGCCACAGTGGGCATATAATACTGTGTGGGGGCCACGGTGGGCATATAATACTGTGTGGGGGCCACTGCGGGCATATAATACTGTGTGGGGGCCACGTTGGGCATATAATACTGTGTGGGGCCATTGTGGGCATATAATACTGTGTGAGAGTCACTGCGGAGCATATAATGCTGTGTTGGGGCCACTGCGGAGCATATAATGCTGTGTTGGGGCCACTGCGGAGCATATAATGCTGCTTGGGGGCCGCTGCGGCGCATATAATGCTGCTTGGGGGCCGCTGCGGCGCATATAATGCTGCTTGGGGGCCGCTGCGGCGCATATAATGCTGCTTGGGAGCCGCTGCAGAGCATATAATGCTGCTTGGGGGCCGCTGCAGAGCATATAATTGCTTTGGGGCCGCTGCGAAGCATATAATGCTGTGTTGGGGCCACTGCGGAGCATATAATGCTGTGTGGGGGCCACTGTGGAGCATATTATAGTGTCCCAGTATCATTTACATGCCGGGTGCTGCGCTGCTCATTCACCATGTTCTTGATAACTGCAGTTGTGGGTACTAAAGCTGTATCTCTTTCAAGTATCTGAGATATTGCTGCAGCACCCATAACCGTCACTATCAATAATTCACTCTAGGGAGGGGGTAGGGGGATCCTGATGGGCAGCCGTTGGAAACAATCCAGTTGCAGCTTGTTGCTGCAAGTGTCACTGACATACTGATTCTGTGCGCAGCGGCAGGTTTCTGCATAGCAGCCCAGACCAGCAGTGTGAAAGGTTAACCACTTAACCACGCAAACAAAAAAACAACTTTTCCCCCTATTTTGCCCCCAAATCTTTCAACTTCACTGACCACTCTGATAACTACAACCCCCATCAGCTCCAGATGCTCTGGGTCTGTTGAGAGTTGTAATTCCCCCCCTCCCACCCCAGCTAATTTCTCACTGTATAGTTATACTGGTGCTTGCTCTAGGGCTCCAGCATAACAATACCTAAGTCGCAGGAACTCCAATACTGCTATAGGGGAGACCAGTGAAGGGGCCACTGTATGGGCATACTGTATGGGGACCATTGATGGGTCATTGGGGGGGGGAGTGATGGAGGCCAATAGCCTGGGGGACATTAAAGGGGGTGTGCAGGATAACATTTTTTTTTTTTAATTACACTGGGGCAGGTAAAAATAAAAACAAACTTTCTCTCCTGTCCCCAGTGTCTCCCAGCGTGGTTCGGCCTGCAGCTTTGTTTTCTTCCAGCGCAAGTTCCCCCTGCATGTGATGTCACATGACCCCTGAAGCCAATCAGCGGCCTAAAGGAAGGGACCTGGGACGTCACAGCCAGTGAGGACTTCCAGCAAAAGAAGACAGCGGAGCTGCAGGACCAGACCATGCTGGCACCGGAGGACCGGGGATAGGTGAGTATGTTTTGAATGTTTTTGTTTTTTGGGGGGGGGGGATTAACCTCTCCCGGACTAATTAGAAAAAAGACAAAAATTATACTGGACAATCTCTTTAAAGTGTGGCGCATTAGGGGGGTATATTAAAGGGGTTGTCCAGGCATAATTTGTTATGGTTTATCCTCAGGATAGGCCATAGATACCTGATCTGTAGGGGGCTGACCCCGGACCGATCAGCTGTACGGAGCCACTTCTGGCGCCCGTCCTGTACACAATACAGGGCCAGAAGCAGAAAGCTCTGTCCACTGTATATTAGCCGGGCACCTTCACTGCATCTCAGCACTTATTGAAGTCAGTGGGAGCTAAGCTGTAGTGAAGGCACCGGAAGACTAAATAGCGGATGGATCTTTCTGCTTCCGTCCCTGTGTTGTGTACAGAACGGGTGCCGGAAGTGGCTCTGAACAGCTGACAGGGACGTGTGTCAGCCCCATACTGATCAGGTATTTATGGCCTATCCTGACCATAGGCCATAAAAAAGATTAACCCTGGACAACCCCTTTAATATGCCCCACACAGTTTAATGTCCCCCCCACAGCAGGATGTTAGCCCCCATCACTGCTCCCACACAATATAATGGCTCTATCACTGTTCCCCATACAGTATGGGGGACCAGTGAAGAGGTCACTGTATGGGGAGACCAGTGAAGTGGCCATAAAAAAATTTGGCCCAGACAACCCCTTAAAAGAGGTTGTCCATAAACTAGAGCGACCACTGTGGTGGCTGCCAGGGAGGTGTAAAAAAAAAAAAAAAAATTTAAAAAGCGTACTCACCTGTCCCTAGCACCCCGTTGTCCCCTGCCTGTGTCTGTTCGGTCTCATGGCAGTGCCTCATTTCTGGAAATCCTGTACCTAATTGGTCTTAGCGGTCACATGAGGTGCAGGACTCTCAGCAAGGAGTCGCCAGACTGAATGGACACTGGCAGCGGACAACGGAGTGCTGGGGACAGGCGAGTATGCTTTTTTATTTATTTTTTATTTTACACCTCCCGCAAGGGACATGGGTTGCGCCAATTCCTGGACGACCTCTGCAAAGGATTTATCCATCTTTCTAATATTGATGGCCTGTCCTTAGGATAGGCCAGAAATATTACATCTGCAATGATACAACAGCCAGGACCTCTGCAGAGCAGCTTTTCCATGACAGTGCGGCTACAGGTAACAATTCTTGGAGCCACGCTGTTCACTTGTCATACAGGGTGTAGCAGTGGGTTTAGGTAGTGCAGTGGTGCACATGGTATAGTGGGTGAGCAGCATGGCTCCCAACATGTTATTACCTTTAGCCGCCCTGTCTCGGTACCGCTGATCTGCAGGGGTCCTGATGGTGGGCCCCTAGAAGCAATTCCACTGGTGGGCCCTAGACATCCCAGTCCGACACTGTATGTATCTATCTATCTATCTATCTATCTATCTATCTATCTATCTATCTATCTATCTATCTATCTACCTATCTATCCAATTTCTAGCTCTCAAAGGGAAACACAGCCAAATTTATGTCAAAGTGAAAGTGACATGTATGTCTATGGGAAAATGGATAATAAGCAGTGGCTACAACTCTGCAAGCAATAATCGTTCACTGCCTTATGCTGCTCACACAGACGTAACAGAATGAGTTGCAATGTCGCAGATAAGGTGGTGCAAAGGTAAACTGTTTTGTTGCTGCATATTGAGCAGAGTGTTTTTTGCAACATAAGAGCAGCTGAAATACGCAGAGACTTTTATGGCCAAAAAAGTTAATAAAAGAGCGACCCACCAGATTACGGACATGCGCCATACAGGGACAATGTGTTATTTGTCTAAACTGCAGTGCAGCAACAATATTGGCGCCATGGTCGCTGGCACACTTCCAAGTTGGAGTTGGCAAGGAGCCATCCAGGGGGATGGTCCAGAGAGGAGGTGGTTGGGCCCTGCATGGTGTTGGAACTGGGCCAGCATAATTGGGGTGGAACTAGCACCTGCTCTTGTTGCACCTCTGGACTGTGGCCACAGTGGGCCATGAAAGCCATGTATTTTCCTTGTCCATAATTACTGCTCCACCTGTCAATGGTGGAATTTTTTTCCCACTTCCCAGTACATTGTACAGAATAATAAATGGTACCATTATGAAGAACAATTTGTCCCTCAAACATTAAGCCCTCATATGGCTCAGTGAATGAAAAATAAAAAAGGTTTGGGGTTTGGATTGCGGGGAGTCAAAAACTAAAAATGTCACCGGTGAGAAGGGGTTAATCATAATCGAGATAAAATGGCTGATTAATTGCAATTTCAATTTAGATCATAATCTCCCAGCCCTAGTCTGTGCAGGCTGAGAGCAGAATCACCCTCTCCATTCCCTGTATGAAGGGAGAAAAGGATGGCCCCCTACACTCACTGAGATAAGCAAGATGAGAAGGAATGTATCTAGGGACGGACTTCCTTAGTGACAAAAGAGTGAACAGTAAATTATCTAGAAGGGAGACACCTTGGTGCAGGAACTTCAGAGAGGTTTTTCAGGCGCAAAGCAGACATATTTTTAATTAAAGTACATTGCATTTTAGTCCAGAATCACATGTTCTATAAAAGGAGATTAAGTTGTCTGAAAAGTTAGTGACCAATTAAAGCATATTGTGAAGTCCACATAGATCATGTGCTTTGGATTTTGTGAACCCCATCCATATGTACTGTATATTGTCAGTGATTCTGCAAAGAATGAAAACATATGAGCATATCCTATGGATACATTTACACTAGATGTACTTTGCAATGGAAAATAACTTACAGATTAATCATGAAATCTGTGGCAAAATCCCCCTTTTTTTACGGCCTTGCAACGTGTTTTACCCTATGCCTTGCAAAAAGTTGAGGTGGAAATTGTGTTGTCATGCTGTAATTTTAAAATTTGCACTGCTAATCAGTTTCTACAGCATAGTCATCACTATACTACTACAGTAAATGCTGATGATTTTCTGCCCACAATTTCGCAATAGAAAATCCACAGCATATCCGTCCCACGTGGACATGTCCTAATAATAATAAAAACAACAATGAACATTCTGATAAATATGCTATCTCACAACTTTTTATTGCTTTTCTGAACAAAAAACATTAAAAATAAATGACATAAATCCTAAATATATAACTCTATAACATTTGTGCAAAGAACTGAAGAACTGGCACGTATGGGAACAGCAACATATTCTACTCCATTTCATTCTGTTTTGCCTGCTCATTAAACACCTAAAACACAAAAAAGGGAATTAAAGGTTTAGTGAAAATTACTTCTTTTCTAATTCTTCCATGATAAATTTATAAGAATTCACAGCAGTGTTAGGGCTTGTTCACATTATACTCATTTATGACAGTGGAGGGATGTGTATCTTAAATCTTCTTCTCCTGTCTCACCCCTGCCTCTGCATCAGAGGGCAGGGGTGATAAATTTACTACACACAGAATGTCTGTCATGAAAGGAGATTGGAGATCAAAAAAGTATAATCAGCCTTAGTGTAATGAAGGTGACCACTGCAACCCTTATGTATCACAGCAGTGCAGTCATGTTACCCCTCTTCCTCCTTGCTGTCTTACAAATAAGACTATTTACTGAAAGTAGATTTCAGTTGACCTTCTAGCGGTGTAGACCAGGTCTATCTACAATCGACAGACAAAAAAGTCCAGGAACACCGACATTTTCATCCAACTATCTCAGTTAAAAAGAAAAGACACTCAACAGTTCCCATTACAGTCAATAGGGTCCCTCGAGTGCTATTTGTGTCCTTCATAGAACTGATCAGTTTTTCCGTTCTTCTGGTCTATCGACCAAGGTGAGAACCTAGAATGTGTATGGCGGCCATGCCAACCTTCCCCTGATGGCAGATGTCAGGGGAGATAAGGATTGGACTGTTTCAACATGTCCATGTGCAACATGTTTGGGCTGAATTCAACATGCCCAGTCTTTTTGGTCTACACAAGAACAGCCACCACCAGAGGTGTTTGCCAGCAGCTTCCTCCTCTCTACTCATTCTGAATACATGCACACTCAGCTGAGATAACTGGCTACAGCAGTAACTTCCCCTTGTACCCTGCCTGTTGTAAGAAATAAGATTATTAACCGGCCCCCTCTGTAAATGGAGTAGACCAGCCAAGAATAAACCCCTAATTGTCATCAGGTTTTTTTACAAGACAGTCAGGAAGAAAACCCTGCAGACTAATACATAGTGTGGGTAAGGTTACCTCCTGTTTACCTTTATCATTTCTAGGTCCTCAAAAGCATAAGAATTCTTTGGAGTGCTGTCCCTCAACTGTTATATAGCAGTGCTTAAAGGTAAACCCTTCTCCATAAACTGCTTCCTATTTGTAATCCATGTGCTGTTATGTTTAAGGGGTTGCGCCATTAATACATATGGGAATAAGTAAACTGGATAACTCTAACAATTTAGAGTAACTATGTTGTTGTTATTAAAAAAAGTTTCCTCACAGAAACATTGCAATGATCTGCTTGAATAGCACCTTTGGTGTTCAAAATGCTGTGCTTTCTGAAAAGCAGGGGATAGTCTATGTTCAGCCAAAATTGTATCTCTGGTTCTTTCACTGGGGATACAGCAGAAACTGTACTGTATTCCATTGGGCATGCATGACTATTAGAGCCTAACTAGAATGATATACACAGACCTATACATTCTTAACACCAGGGGTTTCTATTACAAGTAAACAATTATTAGTAGAAAATATTTAGCAATTTTTTTTTTTTTTTACAAAGTCATTCTAAATTGCATATTCAGTTTACTTATCGCAATTTCTATTGATAGCACAACCCCTTTAACTGCTTTATTTAATAAAACTGCACCCTCCTGCATATAGAGTACTTCCAAGAAAGTGAGCCAGAATGTTTCCATAATCTGTTTAACCACGTCACACCCACCCCATGTAAAATAAATTAAGTAGCTAATAGACATGGACCCTGTGCCAGTCTATCTATTTATATATATTTGATGGCACTGCTCACTCCTCCATGCAGTGCCATCATCAAGATTGGGCTCACTGACACCTCAACTATATGCTGTGTCTGTAACCTGAAATATTCAGCTCCCATGATCTCACACTGTAGAAGATGCTGCTTTGTATGAGCTTGTCTGTAAAATATCACCTTAATAGGAAAAGAGAAAAGCACAATAGGGGCAGACTACTATTGGTTTAGCATTGCAATACCTGTAGCAACTCCTCTACATCTCTTTGCATCTCCAAGGCTTTCTGGTGAACACTGTGATGGATGCTGTTGTACATCACAGCATTTTGAAGCATTAAGAAAATGTCTCTCTGGAACTCTGTACTTGTCCTTATCCTTCCCTTACAAAGGCCCTTTTTTATTGAAGAGAGGTCCATTGGCCTAGAAAAAAAAAACTATTTAATACTGGTCTGTATGTACATATTTTCTACTAATCCTTTGAAAAGTAGCTGATCAGAGATGTTATGGAAATTATGTTGGGGGTATTCTTTCAATAATCAATTTTTTTATTCATTTTATTATTTTATTTTATTTAACCTATTTTTTTTAAAGGAAATATTATGGATATGTCAAATAGTAATTATAAATAATGATGTAAAAATTCCACATCCTAAATCCATTTGCTTTATAAGCAAGCATGCCACTACTGACCGTTTAACAATCTCCTTATATCCTGGAGCCTCCTTCTCCTGCAGTGGCTTACGAAATGGTCCTGCATATCTGCAATAAAATGTACATAAGGAAAAAAAAATAAAATATGTATGAACCAATTAGTTGTATGTATGTCAACTGTACTGTTAGAATACACTTACTGGCAAAAAAAGAAAGATGACCACATACACATAATCTTAACCCCTTCCCGCTGGTAACATTTTTCTGATTTTCGTTTTTGACTCCCAGCCTTCCAAACCACATAACTTTTTTATTTTTCTGTTCACAGAGCCATATGAGGGCTTAATGTTTCTGGGACCAATTTTTCTTCATAATGGTACCATTTATTATTCTACAATGTACTGGGAAGCTGGAAAAAAATTCAGAATGGGGTAGAATAGGAGAAAAAGTGTATTTGTTCAACTTTTTTTATGGGATTTCACTGTGCAGCCAAAATGACATGTCATCTGTATTCTATGTTTCGGTACAATTCCGGGGATGCCAAATTTATATAGTTTTATTTATATTTTAACCCCTGAACAAAAATGTAAAACTTTGCAAAAAAATTTTTTTCTAAAAGTCGCCATATTCTAAGAACCGTAACTTTTTTATATTTCTGTGTACGGGGAGGCATAGGTTGTCCTTTTTTTGCAGGGCCAGGTGTACTTTTTAGTTATACCATTTTGGGAAATGATTATCGCTTTGACCACTTTTTATTCAAATTGTTATCAGAAACAGCGAAAAAACGACGGTTCAGCACTTTTTATTTTTTTTTCCCACTATGGCGTTCACTGTATGGGAAAAATATTTTTATAAATTTGAAGAACGGGCATTTGTGGACACAGGGATAGCTAATGTGTATGTGTTTCACTTTAATTTTTTGGTTTTATATGTGTTCTAGGGAAAAGGGGGGTGTGATTTGAACTTTTAGGTTTTGGGTTTTTTTTAATATATTTTTTAAAACTTTTTACATTTTTTTTTACTATTTTTTTAGCCCCCCCAGGGGTTGTGTTGCAGCCAATGGCACGAGGAACATTTCATGGGTAGAGGGAAGAATGGATTCAATGAAATTTCAACAAATTCTTGAAGCAAACATAACACCATCTGTAAAAAAGCTGAAAGTGAAAAGAGGATGGCTTCTACAAATGGATAATGATCCTAAACACATGTCAAAATCCACCACAGACTACCTAAAAAGGCGCTGAAGCTGAAGGTTTTAACATGGCCCTCACAGTCCCCTGATCTGAACATCATTTTAAAATCTGTGGCTAGACCACAGTGCATGCAAGACGACCCAGGAATCTCACAGAACTGGAAGACTTTTCCAAGGAAGAATGGATGAAAATCCCTCAAACAAGAATTGAAAGCCTCTTGGCTGGCTACAAAAAGCGTTTACAAGCTGTGATACTTGCCAAAGGGGGTGCTACTAGGTACTAACCATGCAGGGTGCTCAAACTTTTGCATTGGGCCATTTACATTTTTTGTTATTTTGAAAATGTAAAATATGAAAATATTTTTTTTTATTTTACAAAAAATACATTGGGAATGTGGACATCTTTAATGTTATGCCTTTTGAAGATTATTTTATCTTCAACTTGCTAAACTGTTCACAATAACAGTCATTTTGACCATACAAAAGTATCAAATATTGCATGTTTTTTTTCTGGTTAATGCTTCGTTCACACCTGCGCTTGCTATCCGTCCGTTGCCAATCCAGTGAAAATCTCAGCGAACTGGATTGGCATCGGATACAGACCGGTCAGCGACGCATTGGTTAAAAACCCATTCATTTGAATGGGTTTTTAAAGCAATGCGCGGGTGTCCGATTGCACCCTCTGCGCTGCGAAGCCGTTTTTTTTCGTCGGACACAAAGTCCTGCGTGTCCGACTTTGTTTCCGACGAAAAAAAAAGGATTTGCAGCGCAGAGGGTGCAATCGGACACCCGCGCATTGCTTTAAAAACCCATTCAAATGAATGGGTTTTTAACCAATGCGCCGCTGACCGGTCTGTATCCGATGCCAATCCAGTTCGCCGAGATTTTCACTGGATTGGCAACGGACGGATAGCAAGCGCAGGTGTGAACGAAGCATAACATGGTACTACACCATTTTCCCCACAGTTCTCATTAAAATCAATAGACTGTGAAATGCATACATGGGTGGGTACACGAGGGCAAGAGGCTCTCTGCAGTTGCAGGTAGGGCTCCCAGCTATCAACTACTCAGTAAATGTCTGCCATATTTTGCAGATTATGCCTGCAATTTAAAACTCACCTGTGATCTGCTATCACCTTCCATAGGGGTGTTAGCTTCTTTGTGATGTAATTTTTTTGTTGGGATTTTTTAGTACTTAAAACCAGTCTGAAAGATAGATAGGTATATAACTGCACACATACATACAAATTATAAATGTACTAATAGATAAAGTTAATGCTCAGCATGTTTCATATCATGGAACTTCTGGCCTGAGCAGTTTTGGCCAACTTCACAGTATGTCAGAAGTGCCGCTATCACCTACAAAATGGAATTAATTTATTTCCTATTTTGTATTATAGATATGATCTAGAAAGCAAAAACTCCAGTCATGTCAGTATGGACAACAGCAGCATCCTTGTATTTCCCTATAATACTAGTCATATTAATAGAGAGTTTTAAAAAGTTGTGAAAACTCTGCTAAAGGAAGCTGAAGCACTCACAATTCAAGCATTAGAAGGGTCTTTGGCTGGATACATTTAGTGCTCTCACAAATAGAAATGTCATTTTCTCTTTGGTTCATAGAAGATTCTGTATCAGGTTCACAGAGGTGGGATAAACAATCTTTGTCTAATAATTGGGAGTCGGTGCATTTTATTACTGTTTCCTCCACATTTAGGTCCTTAAAAATAAAATGAAAAACAATTCAGTACTGGTTATAGAACATGTAGAAGAGGTTTTAAGCAGTTCATGAATTATGGTTGACCTTTGATTCTACCTATTGTTTCAATAAACTTTGGATAACTCA
Organism: Leptodactylus fallax; assembly: GCA_947044405.1. Classification (NCBI taxonomy): domain Eukaryota; kingdom Metazoa; phylum Chordata; class Amphibia; order Anura; family Leptodactylidae; genus Leptodactylus; species Leptodactylus fallax. The sequence continues at coordinate 2,859,625 of CAMRHE010000094.1, forward strand.
ATAGTATAGTGTGTATACACAAGGAATTTCAGTATATTTGACCATTATATGGCTAATAGTTTGTAGGTTTTCCCTCTAAAGGCTCTATATCTTAATTGAAGTTCTGCCTGAGTTTGTGGGTGGAGACTAGCTGCTATGAAGTCTCCAATACATTGCACACAGAAAGTATCTGCTTCATAATGCTCTCTTTTCTTACTCAAAAGCAGCAGCATCACAGAAAAGTACTGACCAGTTGTAAGGGAATTGCCAGTTGAGCAATTCCCCAGTGCTGCTGCAGAACCCTGAGGGGAGGGGCACAACAAGACAGTGAACCCTAAAGCTGAACCCCCAGACAATCCCTTGCTAACTTGCCTGATATGTCCTAGGCGACATGTCCTGATATGTCCTTCTTAATATAAGTGACAACACAGAACGCAGACAGGACAAACAACAAGAAAGGGAGGTCAGCTAGCCAAGGGGTCGGTAACAGTCGAGCAATGCAGTACAGAATCAAAATCCAAGAGAATAGTCAAAGTCAAAGCCAGAGGTCAGGAATAAGAATATAAGTAATTAAACAGCGAGAGTAATAGCCAGTATGCACGAGGCAATAGCATGCACTAATGTGAATGAGAGCAAACAATAAATAGGAAGGAAGAATCCGCCCCAGACTTGATAGGATGATAGGCTGTCAATCACACAGGTAAGGCTAAAATTAACTATTTGAGGAGCAGAAGAAACAAGGTGCAGGAGACAGGTGTGGCTGAAATTCAATTACATACTCTAGGACAGTGTTCAGACTTCGCAACAAGAATCTTAAGCAAGGAATCAAACTGAACACGCCTCCTTCGCCGCAGCATGCGAGCGGAGGGTGGCGCAGAGACCTGAACAGGCAGAGACGTTACAATGGTATTGATGTGAATAAAGCACTTAGGGTGAAATAGTAACTTGCTATTCATTTCCAGAAGGCCCTGTCTGTATCTGTGTCTCTCTCGTTCAGCTACTGCTCACTTTCCCCATCCCATCTCCCTAGACTTCTATGAAGAGCTGTGGTCTGATATGTTTGAGAGCTACAGCTCCATCTTGCTCTAGCAATACGAAGGATGCAGAGATTTTAGAGTTAATGACAGCTTATGAGGTAGGGGAATATATGTTCCTTATATTCACTTGTATGATTTATTTCTGCAAAGTTTGTTGAAAATTTAGAAACCATTTGAAATTCAACACCAAGAAATAATCCAAATTTTGCCTCTTACGTCAGTTTACAGGTGCATTTTTGCACTAGTATTATGGAGTATCTTGGCCCAACGACATGTCTACAGATCCAAACTCTGTATATAAGATCCCTATAATGTGAGTCAAATAAATGAATTACTGCTAGAAGAAAAGTGAGCAGTAATACATACATTCTACAAATAACTGCTGACATCCTCCTCCATGGAAATTCACTCACATCCTAGCATTAGATGATAATGAAGTATATGGACTACATATGTTTTTATTAATGTTTTGAACCACAATTTCAGTAGCAAATATGGGAAATATCTAAATATCGGAGAAAGCCCCCCCCCCCCCAAAAAAAAAAACTCAAAAGGGATGATGTAATCCCTTTAAGGTAGGGGGATTTTGGGGAAAGCAACCGTTTGAACTGAGCGTCAGGATGGACAGTGCGCAATCCTCCATTCATTCCAATGGGACTGCCAGAGATAGCTAAGCTCTGGGTTTTGGCTTTCTCTGGTAGTCCCATTGAAATGAATACAGCCACACACACGGTCTGTCCTGCCACTCTATTCAAAACTAGGGTACAAACAGGGGCGCACCGCTAATGAGGCGAAGTGAGGCGGCCGCCTCGGGCGGCACTGTCCGGGGGGCGGCATTTTTACTATTTAATGTAGACCAGCCCAGGACAGGCCGCTTTAAAAAAAAAAAAAAAACCAGAGCTGAGCAGGGCCTGTCCTGGGCTGGTTTACAAGACGTCGCATCTCAGTGCAGGCGGCGATACAATGACGTCATCACGCCGCCTACGCTGAGACACAGACGTCGCGGACAAGAAGAGGAGGCGGCGGCAGCTGCATCAAGGCATCGCAGGTGAGTATAGCTTTTTTTTATATATATAAATAGGCCGTAACCTGTTGGAGTATCCCCGGCAGGTCAGGGCCTATTTATATACCTACCCTGCGTCTGCTCGTGGCCGCCCCCGCTTCCCCTTCTGCTATGGGCCGCAGAAAGGGAAGTGGATGCCGCTGTGAGCGGCCGCGGGCATCGGTAAGTGAGGACGCGGGCCGCAAATACTACTATTATTATACTCCGGGGTCTATTCAGACCCCGGAGTATAATAATCGGAGGCCTAGGGGAGGTGAGAGAACATAAAAATCAGTGTTACTCACCTCCTGCGATCTGATGTAACTCCGAGCAGACTTCAGTCCTCTGGTGACGTCATCAGGTCGCGTCGCCGGCCTGATCACGTGATGTGTGTGCGCAATTAAACAGGGCCGAAAGCTGCAAGGAGTGCACCGGTGTCCAGGATAGGTAAGTAACTCTGGTTTTTATATTTGTATTCTCCCCTGGGTCTCCAATCATTATACTCTGGGGTCTGAAAAGACCCCAGAGTATAATAATAGTTCATGGGTCGGCCACTATGGGGCATAATACCCTGTGCAGGGATCACTGTAGAGCATAATACCCTGTGCAGGGGCCACTCTGGAGCATAATACAAGTGCAGGGGCCACTATAGAGCATAATACCGGGTGCAGGGGTCACTATGGAGCATAATACCAGTGCAAGGGCCACTATGGAGGATAATACCAGTGCAGGGGCCACTATGGAGCATAATACCAGTGCAAGGGCCACTATAGAGCATAATACCAGTGCAGGGGCCACTATGGAGCATAATACCGTGTGATGGGGCCACTGTGGAGCATAATACCGTGTGATGGGGCCACTGTGAAGCATAATACCGTGTAGACATGTACAGGACGAGGCTGCAGTTACATTACATGGCCGCTATGAGATGAATTACACTATGTAAACAGAGAAGCGGTCACGGCGCTTACACAGGTACCATTCAAACAGCTGGTCAGTGGGGGTCCTGGGTTTTTGAACCCCACTGATTAGTTTATTAATGACCTGGAAAACCTTTTAATTAGTTAACACCTGGGGTATTATTAATAAGGGGCACTATTTATACAGGGTACACACGGATGTTATTAATATAAAGATGCACTTGGGAGTATTATTCATTATGGGGGGTTATATCATATATTTTATAATTGGGGTAGCAGCAGGATGGGGGCTTTGTGTAGGTGAGGACAATGTGGGTTGGATGCCTGGAAAAGTGAGGAGCCAAAGATGCCTGTGTTGCAAACTTTACAGAGACAAGTCACAGCTGGAAGAAGTTGTCATGGCGGTCCAAAGGGAAGAGAAGGGAAATGTGACCAATTAGTCAGAGACGTCACCTGTAAGTCACAGAATGTTACTGCCCTGTATTCACCTAAATGATAGAGGATAAATACCTGATTGATGGGGGTCTGTCTGCTGAGACCCCCACTGAGCCTGAGAATTGGGTTTTTCCCCCCACTAGGTGGGAATCCAGCCTGACCGCAGCCATATATATAGGTGTGTCACTTGGTGGATGGACGAACCCGCGTGGCTCTCATTCACTTCAATGGGAGTGCCAAAGATAGCCGAAGTCCAGTACTCAGCTATCTGCGGGGCTCCTATTATAGAGAATGGGGGCCACATGGGCTCGTCCATCCACCAAGCAGAAGATGTGTGAAGTTACTTTCATTGTTAATGCCGTGTTGTTGATCTGATACTGAAGTAATACAGGAAGAAGAATTCTTAAAAACTGTTTTATAACTTTGTGTATTGTGTATATTGTGCGACGATAACAGTGTGTTAAACTAGTAGCATGGAAACTCAGTTTTTTTTTTGTTTTTTTTTGGGGGGGGGGGGGGCGTCTTTCTATAGTCCGCCTCAGGCAGCAAAGAGGCTAGGTTCACCACTGGGTACAAAGCACCCGAGTTCTCATGATTAGTGGGGGTCCCCACTGTTCAGCAAGTTACCACAGGATAAGGGGTTACTTGCTCTGACTGGAATAACACTTTAACTTGCAACGCTCAATATAAACAGTTTGTAATAAATTTGAATGGTATACAGTGCCACATGGCACAGCTGAACAGTTTTTGTTCACACTGCTAGGTCATACCCTCACATTTCTGAGGGGAGTAACTGATACCATTATTTTAATAGGCCTGTCAAACTGAACAGATCTCTTACCTCTAAATCAAGGGTCTGTGTGTAGTAAAGGTGGGTTCACACCTGCACTTGAGTCCGTCCGCTGCCAATCCGAATGAAAATCTCGGGGAACGGGATAGGCATCGGATATCGACAGGTTAGCGACGCATTGGTTAAAAACCCATTCATTTGAATGGGTTTTTAAGCAATGCGCAGGTGTTCGCTACACCCTCTGCCCTGCGAAGCCGTTTTTTTTCGTCGGACACGAAGTCCTGAAAGTCCGACTCTGTTTCCGACAAAAAAAAAGGATTCGCAGCGCAGAGAGTGTAAGCGCACACCCGCGCATTGCTTTAACCCCTTCACGCATTCTCACGTACCTGTATGTGGGAGAATGTGGTTAGTTACCGCATCCCCACGTACAGGTACAAGACGGTGATCGAGCGGGCTCAGAAGCAGAGCCTGTGCGATCACCGCGGGAGCCCGGCTGTATTTGACAGCCAGGCTCCTGCTGCAACAGCGGGGACCAGTGATAACACCGATCCCCGCTGTTTAACCCTTAAGATGCCGCGGTCAATAGCGACCGCGGCATTTTAAGTGTTTGCTAGCGGCACTGAGTGCCGCGGGCGGCATCGGGAGAGGGTGTCAGCTGTAACTGACAGCTAACACCCTGCTCCTTAACCTCCGATCGGCGCCCAGCGCCGATCGTGGATTTTAACCCCTTGGATGCCGCGGTCAAACATGACCGCGGCATCCAAGGGGTTCCGCCATGTTGCCGCCCCCGGCACGCCCCGCAGTGAGATGGGGGGGGTGCCGATATCTATAATATGCAGCACGGGGTCTGGCCAGTGACCCCAGGCTGCCTGAAGCCCCCCCTACCTGGTTGATCCTGCCGGGACCTCTGGAAATCAGCCTATGTCTACATAGGCTGAATTCCTGTATAGACTGCAATACACGTGTATTGCAGTCTATAGTGCTGAATCAGTGATTAGAGTATCGTTGGTTCAGGTGTCCTAGTGGGACATATAAAAAAAGATAATATTTATTAACTTATTTGGGTGGTATGACTATCTCTTTGAAAAGCAGAGCATTTCACATTTTGAAAATTGCGATTATTTTTCAAAATTTCCATCAAATTTCCTATTTTTTTATAAATAAATACAAAAATATTGATCAATGTTTACCACTAACATGAAGTACAATGTCTCACGAAAAAACAGTCTCAAAATCACTTGTGCAAGTTAAAGCGTCTTAAAGTTATTGCCATATAAAGTGACATATGTCAGTTTTGAAAAATGAGGCCTGGTCTTTAACGCACTTTTGGGCTCAGACCTGAAGGGGTTAAAAACCTATTCAAATGAATGGGTTTTTAACCAATGCGTTGCTAACCTGTCGGTATCCGATGCCTATCCTGCTCCCCGAGATTTTCACTCGGATTGGCAGCGGACGGACTCAAGCGCAGGTGTGAACCCACCCTAAAATGTAATATGTTGTGCTCATACATACTAAATGGGAATACATTTTAACAATAACTTCTCAAATATGGATCTTTATTTTTTTCTAAAGAATTCCTTTTGTATTTATAACAAGTATACTTTTTACCTGCGTAAAGCCGACAATAAGTTCATTGACATCAAGTGCTACATCTAAAAACCGAATAGTCTTGTGTTCAGTTTTCCCAGTTTTAAGTTGATTTTGGTCTTCTCCATTATTTTCTAGATTACTTCCATCTTCCACACTCGAGAACTCATTGCAGGCATTTTCAGGGTGAATCAAAAAGTTGTCTACACTAGTAACAGATTCACTTAGTCTGGAATGTTCAACCTGCAACTGGTAGAAGAATAAAAAGTGTAACCATAAGCTAAAGATAATATTCTGAATAGCATAGTCTGAAAGGATTTATTACTTGTCTCCTCTAAGATTCTAAAGCTAAACTTCATAAATAAACAGTGGAATCCATCTCCATAATCTATAATGTTTAAAAAACATATACCACGTGGTACACGTTTTCTTACTGGATGCCTCTGTATGGAATAGCACAATCTGCTCCTTTACCCCACACGAACAGAAACTTGTATACCACTGTATACCGGCCCTATTTGAATCAATTCTATAGCGTGGAGAATGTGAAACAAATGTAAAAAAATCACTGAATTATTAAATATGATAACTAAAATATTCAGCAACAGTATTCCAAAAGTTTAAGGCCTCATGCACACACTGCAGTGCTGGTCACTACTGCATTAGTATTTTTAAGCCAAACCCAGAATTAGCTGGAAAGTGGAAAAGTAGTAGAAATCTTTTCATTTCCTCGGTGTTTATAATCTTATCGTAGTTTTAGCAAATACAAACAGCTGACTAAAACTGTTATGTGTGAATGAGGCTTTAAGGATCTCCAGGATCAAAATATTTTTGACCTATCCTTAGGACATAAATAGTAGATCGTGGGGGCCCAACACCCGGGTTCCCACCAATCAGCTGTTTGAAGAAATCATGGCATTTGAGAGAACTCTGTGACCTCTTCACTAAATACTAAGCACAAGACTGTACACTGTGTAGCAGTTGTGCTTGGTATTGCAACTCAGCCCCATTCAATTGGGGAAGTTGTTGCTGTAAAAGCTAAACATGTTCAGCCAGAGTGTCCATTATATGTAAATTTTTTATTTATTTTTATTTTACAGTGGGGCCTTATGGTATCTACAGAATAAAGTGCACTTTGAGTGTTTTTTATTGCACATTATATTATTGAAACATGCCTTCAGAAATAGGGGAGGAGTGATTATTTAAACAGAGGCCATACCTGTGATGTGAACAGAGCCTTAGAGGTGTAAATAAAATAGATAAACTATGGCTGACCTATAGAAGAACACATAAACTAGAGAAACATACATCTGATCAGAGATTGTAATAGTCTGTGATACCCCAATAAATGAAATACCTTTGACAGGCTATCAGAACTCTCATCATCCGAAATGAGCACTAGATTCTCAAATGCCAAAGAAGTTAATTCAATTTGGATTTCCAGGTCTGATATATTTCCATGTAGAACTTGTTTTCTCCCAACATATTCAATGTCACTGTCATCTTGACTAGTGCTCACAGGACTATGCTTAGCATGACAAGAGATCTGACCTCTTCGTATATTCTGCTGGAAGTGGCAACTCTTCTGTAAGAAACAAAACCACAACCTGTATTTCTTCTAATCTAAAAAAACATTTTGCATGCAATGTGGAGAATATCAATGGGTCATTTACTTAAAAATATTTACAATTTAAAGGGATCCTTTCAGGTATTTTTTTCCACTGCGTTTTCAAAAATGCAGCTTTTTTTCACAATGTGTGGATGAGATTAAAGGGAATCTTTCAGCTCAAAATTGGATACAAAGATAAACACAGTACCTTGTAGGGCTCGAGATAAGGTTTCCAAAACTGCCTTTCTTATTTCATACCGACACTCCTTTACAGATATATTCGTAGTTTTATAAATATGTACATGAACTGAAAAGGGCTTTAGGGATGTGTAATCTGCAGTCTGGGCTTCGGTCAGTGGTGTAGATTACCGCCCCTAATTCCCTCAGAGGTCCGCCCACCACTGGATAAAGGACAGCTCTCTCTCATCTTGGCTTCCTCATCTTGTACTGCGCATGCCCGATGATGTCACAGTATGTCTGAAAGCTCCGTGCTATGTAGTGTGCTTGCCATATACTTTCAGAAAGCCGAGAAAGGAGAGCTGTCAGTCATCCAGTGTAGGTGGACCTTGGAGGGAATTAGGGGCAGTAATCGGCAGTATTGCCTGAAGTCCAGACTACAGAATAGACACCCTTAAAGCCCTTTTCAGTTAATTTACATATTTATAAAACTACAAATATCTCTGCAACGGAGCAGCGGTATAAAATAAGAAAGGCAGTTTGGAAAACTTTATCACAATCTTAAAAACTTAAATTTTTTAAAACTATTTTATTCCCCTCCTCTATTGCATGTCCCATAGACTGCAATACAACAGATCCAAATTTGACACATAACTTTGTAAATCTACCTAGTTACAGTAGTGTTCAGAAAAATAGTGAGAGTTTAAAAAATTAAAGCGTAAAAACATAATTTTTATTTGCATAAATGCAAATGTACTGGAAATACAAGACATTTAATTCCAAATCAAAACAGGAACAGAATTTATCCAATTTGCGTTGATCCTTTATAGAAAGTAAAGAAAAAGGAATATTAGTCTGTTTACAACAAAAAAAGTGCAAATTTTGAGATTTCGCTTTACTATAAATTACCAAACTAATTTTTTGTTGACATCTGTATTGTATGGTGTGGGCCAACTTGTGGCACTTCTGAACAGGTTTTCCAGCCCAGGAAAATTGGACTACATTCCACAGTTCTTTTACATTTTTTAATTTTGCCTCATTTTTAATATCGCCCCCACAAGTTCTCTAGATTGAGGTTAGAGGATTGGGCTGGCTACTCCATTACCTCAGTTTGTCTGTGTCAGATGTACTTTGCTTACTGGTATGGGGGTGTCAATGTCACGTTGAAACATCCATTTCAAGAGCATTTTCTTTCCGGGGTAGAGCAACATGATCTCCTCTGGTATTATGATATATTCAAACTGATACTTGACCCCTTATATGCAATAAATTGGCTGAACAGGATGGTATGAGAAACATCCCAATATCTTAACTTTTGCATCAGTACACCTTACTTAAAGTCTTCACAGTACTGTTGCTTTAATTCAGTGTTTTTTAGATTTTTTTTTTGGAGAGGGGTAGTTGTCTCACATACTTCTCTACAGCCATTAAACTCAAAGAACAATTTTGCTTTCATCAGTCCACAAAATGTTGCACCATTTCTCTTTGGCCCAGTCAATTTGTTCCTTGGCAAATTTTAACCCCCTTCAGAACATTTTTTTTTCCCAACAACTTTGGGACTTTGCAGGGAATTCTTGCTGGTAGCTTGGCTTGGCTACAGTTACTGGTTGTAGTAGTACTCACTGGTAACTTCAGATCCTTGATCTTTCTGGAGGTGCTCACTGGCTGAGCCTTTGTTATTTTGGCTATTTCTTCAATCCATTTGAACAATGGTTCTCCACTTCCTTCTGCATCTTTCAGGTTTTGGTTGCCACTTCAAGGCATAATGCCATTATTCTGAACAAAAGTTACTTAAAATGAGCAGCATGCAAGTCTTTATTGTTGGCAATTTTTTTTTTTTTTTTTTACTACACTTACAAGTAAATTATCTGCTGTGTAGAAATATCACTTCTACCACTTCTATCAGGTTAAGGCTGTTGGACAGTTTTTTTTGTTTTACACTACTGTATGTTGCTTCACTATAGTTTGCTGCACCATCAGTTTACAACCGATTTTCAGGAAGACATATTTAATGACAAATTTCCCAACAGAATGATATGAATTAATGGAAAGAACTGATGAAAAAAAATATATATTTATCAGTGAAGGTTTAAAAAGAAGAAATTAAAAAAAAAAAAGGAGGAAGAGGGATGTTTGCAGGTTTCCTTGAGATATGTTATCTCAAAAGGTATTTCCACAGTTTTGGTAACATGAACCATTGCGCCTGTATTTTGGTGCCTCAAAGAAACAAACAAAGAGACACTCCAGAAATGGTGACATGACTGTGAGAGAGGCGGGCTATAGGGAGCAGATTATGCGATTATTTTCCACTCTTAAACACATAGGGAAAAAAACACTACTAAAGATAACAGAGATAAAGGAATACAGTTAAGAGGTACACACCACAGTAAATAAGGGGGGCGGGACTTTGATGAATCTAATGTCACATGGTAGCTCTCGATAGTATCTGCAGGCAACAGAGATCTCCTGCAAACCATGCTTGGAAGAAAAAAAAAAATATCACGTGACTTACTAAAGAAGGTGAAAGCAAGATAACAAAAGATCCCAGCTGCAGAAAACCAGTCTTTCAGACAATAGAAATCAAAAATAAATCACTGGAGTGTCCCTTTAAAAAAAAAATAAATAAAAAAATAAATATATATATATATATATATATATATATATGGATGTGACTCTTCTAGGACTAGCAAGACAACTGTCACCCAAACATACACCCTTTTTAGATGAAATGTTTTTACTAGTAGCTTCCAGATATACTCATTCATACCCTTTATTAATATAAAACTGCTTAATAGCTGATCAAGCAAGCTGTAGGGCAGGTTATTTTCTACAGGTTGTTTATATGTCTGTTACACACTGTAGAAAGCCTATATTCTAAGCATTCAGCATTAATTTATTCATGAACCTAAGGATTTTCCCACTGACTTTTCTCTATGCCCCAATACCCTAGTAACGTGGTCCCAAAATGTAGAGATTAAGAGTAGAGCAATGCTCAAATGAGTGTGATGATCTTTCATTTCTGATCTCTTCTTTATACAGTGTATATAAGTCAAATGAAATTTTAAATCTATATTCAGGGCCCCTTAAGGCTTCAAGTAGTGAGTCTTTTAATCATCCTCTATCCTCCGCTGGTGTATTAAAAAAAACCAAAAAAAAAACAGTGATGATCAGTCTTATGTAACTGCGACTGCATAGCTGCAGAGTAGACAAATATTGGGGTTCTGGATTTCCTCTTGCATTTGTCATGGAATAACACATTTCCCATTCAATTTATGCTGAAGCTTTGCATGTTCTCTGTTGGGCATTACCCTTGCTATAACCAATGAGGGTTTCCATGCAGTACCAGGCCAGGGAATGCATTTTTCATAGTCAATGGTTTGGCTGTGAATGTAGACTGTTAATAAACCACTCTGATGTGCTCACCAATTATTTGAGATTTAGGGCACGCCAATCCAATGGCATAGCAGCGATTTCAAGGATAGGCAAACGTGGTTGATATTGACAACCATGAGCAGCATTGGGAAAATAACCAGCTCAGCTTTGCGGAGAAAAAAAAGCTTAAATGTGCATGAGAAACCACCCTGGTCTCAACCATCAAAGTTAATAGCAAAATATACACATCAAGATTGTTCCACAGTGCAGATCTCACATCCAGGTTTCGGCCACCATGGCAATGCCAGTTTTCTAAGCACTTTGCTGATACTTCAATCATCTGAGAATGCAAGGAGATTGCAGGTGGTGCAGCGGATCACGAAATAGGAGTCGGGAGCAGCAGCAGAGCAGATTTTCAGTTATGTTTACATGTGCAATGTTTAACTTATTTTTTTATTAACCTTCTTACAGTTTAACATATGTCCAAAACATGATGTCTTTATTTTGTAATTAGGAACATATACATGATACATCACATACAAAAGAATCATAAATTACACTGTTAAGGTTGTGACTTTTCAACAACCTTCATCCAAAATGAAAGAAGGGCTGGGGTGGTATCTCTTGGTAATATCACAGTTTAACTTATGACAGAGAACATTCAAGTAAAATGTATTTATATTCTTGGTATCCATCAGCTGACCTCTTAAACACTGATAATAAATAGCTATACAATATGTGAAAACTTCATTAAGCGTTGAAATTTTTGGTTTCTGATTATTCTCATAAGACAGTATATGTTGAGCTTCTACAACAAGAATGTGACTTACAAAAAATGCTACTTCCCTCTTGGAAAATATCTTTGTGTATGTTGCACTTGTACAAACCTGCGTATAAATCACAGGCCTGTTTTGCAGTTTTATTGCATTTTTTTAAGGGGTTATGTGGAAAGTATTAAACATTTCGTAGTGCATTCCCTGCACTGGATGAACATCCATAATCTATATTCTCATCTATAAAGTAAGATAATTATCCAATCCAGGGAATACATGGAGACGTTTTCATTCCCCATGTAACACTTTATATCCCATACCAAGAGTAGATCCAAAAGGGAGGAGAAGATAAATACTGGTCCTGTTTTTATGAGCTAGTCCCAATTTTGAATAAAAAGAGAGAAATGTACAAGAACCACCTTTTACATATTTACAAATAATCAATACTGCTTGTATCGCCAATTCATGGAAGGCAGGGCAAACAGAAATATACCAAAAAAACCCAGATACCGGGTTTTACAAACTAGCTTTCTTTGGAAGAGAGTAATCCATTAAATCATCTATTTACACATCATTATGTATATATCATTACTGCTATTGCAATGTACTGCACATAGCAAACCCCTTTATTTTTTCATCTTCATATCGGCTTCGATTGCGCAACGGCGACCTCGTGTGCCTCCATCCTGTGAAAAAAAAAATATATAAAACGGTGTGTCAGTATAAAGACAAGGATAGATAATGTACTGCCCTAACATATGTGTAAGAGACGGGACAACCTTTGTCTTTTACAGATATACAATGTCAGTTACACTCGGATACATTTGGAAAAGTCACATACCTGAGACACTCTAAGCAGTGACCTTCTGCCTTCTCATCCTAGTGCTGTTCTAACCCTGTCACAACTTATTGAATACACACTACACTGTGAAATGAACACATCTTTAGTATCATGCACTAAATATTAAATACTGTAACCTTGCTATTTTGGGCTTGGACAATTCTTTAACAAACATAAATATCAGTTTGAAGGACAGAAAGAAACACTAAGAAAGCAATGCACAGGAGACACAAAGCAGACAGTAATGTACATCGATTACATAGTCAAACAGCTGTAATGGGTGGGTGGAGGGGTGCGAAAACACATATCCTCCAATACAATGCAGCTATTCAATACTTACAAAGAGAGAGAGAAGGAAGGCAGGAGAGCCCATGGGGACACTGTCCTGTTAGAGGACAAACAGAAAAACAGGTCAGATTCCAGGGAGACTCTCCTCCGATACAAGACATTAAGAAGCTGGCAACACAAAAGCAGAGGAGGAGCCAGAACCTTGACAATCATCCAATAGAAGGGCAAGGAGACAAATGTTGGGTACAGGAGATTTTCCAAAATTTTCAGCTCAATAATTCTAGAACTGGCTTCTCTTGCTAACCCCGGACTACAAAACACATCCTAGCTAACAAATTGTCACTCACAAGCTTATTATTTCAATGCTAACTAAGCAAAATAATGATTATTAATAAAAGGTAATAAGCTAAGGGATTGCAGTATGAGCAGTACTCTTATATTCCCCTCCAACACATAACTTAGGAGAGGAGAGAACATCATTTGACTAACAGGTAGCTCTACAGACATCATCAGTGTTTTATGAATTTTTATTCTGTCAACATAGAGCCAAGGGGCTGTTACGAAGGCCATCTGACATGTTCCCGCTGCCCCTCACTGACAATCCAACAAATGATGCCTCAAATCTAGATGGTACCAGAAGAACTTCTACAGGAAAATGTGTATATATATGTGATATATATATATATATATATATATATATATATATATATATATATATACACATATATATATATATACATATACACACACACACACACACACACACACACTACAGAAACTGCAATCCCTCAAAAGAAAAGCATACACAAGCTACATTTCAATCTCCATGTTGTGTGCAATCTGCATTTTATCCACATATGATAAAAACACATTCCAGCAACAATATTCACTACAAAATAAAATTCATTTTTTTTAAAAGCTATTCATGTATTTGAGGTGTTTGCCCACAATGGTAACTTACCTCCATCCAAAGGAAAGGGAATAATTTGAAGATCAGCGGGGGTCCAACCACTGGGACCCTCGCCAATCACAATAATTTGAGTGTGCAAATGAGCTGCCACTCCAGTGTTTTCTACAGGACTGCCGGAGATATTTGAGTGCTGTACTTTCAATTCAGAGCCACACTGTTCTGCAACATATCGCCTATCCTGTGTACAGGGAATAAGTTACCATTGTGTGCTAACCCCTTCAACTGTGACAGGCACCATGACAATTGAATTTACAATTATTTATTGCATATATAATACACTGTATATTTTGTATTTTACTATGAATTATGAAAGTCTTTTCTTTATATTTACTATAGATTCTGAACCCATTCTGACTTTGTTTAAAACAAGAAAACAAACAAAAAAAACCCAGAAAACATTGGGGAAGAATCACCAACGCAATAAATGTGCCAGAATTCTGTCCTAATCTGCACCAAAAAATTGGCATTCATGCTGTATACTACATTTATTATGTGTTTTACACCATTTGTGGCTAGCTGAAAATAACTAACATGAGATAATGTGCACCAAAACGTCTGGCACAAAGCAAGCTAAATAATAGGTGAAATATACATAGACTAACAGTCTAAAGATGCAGCAAATGTATCATACAGAATTAGCCACTGTGATAAATCTGGCGCATCTTCTAGACTGTCTAGTTTAAGTTTACACTGCCTCAATATTTCTTATGGGTTTTTTTTGGGTAAAGCATCACCTTGAATAAATCCAAACAGAGAGTTTTCTCAGAAATTGTTCAATAGAAAACTACAAAAATATCAATGTGGCCAAACTAAAACTTGTCTGTTATTTTTCAGTGATTTAACTTCTGATCCTTTTCTTGACGTATTTCATAAGTGACAGGAATTACAATTCTTACAGTGAGTTATGAGAAACAAATCTGTCTCAGTATGTAGTGATACATAAGCAGTGGATGGGTAGCTTCAAAACTAGGATCATTTACCCATCAGGACTGTAGAGAAGCAGGGTAGAAATACTCTTTAAAGTAAGGTAGCTGGTAATACAATTAAAATTACCTTCTCAGAGGCATCTTGCTTGCGTGTGGAATCTCGACCCCTCAGACTTTTTGCACTGATTCCCGATTCTGATGTCTGCATAATCAACTGTGTTGCTAGAAATTGCTATCATGTGTGAAACCGATAGATATGTAGAAAGAAAGATAAAAATACAAGCCATGAAAACTACATCTATCAGTTTGTACATATTAGTAACATGAAAGGCGGTCTGCTAACCATACCTGGATTTGTTCCAGCACATCACGCTGCATCTCTACAGCCATGTGGTAGACATCATGATCAGAACTGTTATACATTACAGCATTCTGGAACATAAGCATGATGTCCCTCTGGAATTCTGCTGTACTACGGATTAGACCAGTCTCAATGTTTTTCTTTATAGTAGATAGGTCCATAGGCCTTTGTAGTAAAAGAAATTATGTTTAATGCTTGCATGTTTACACATATCTTATATTAAATGCCACTGTTATTAGGAAATATATAAGTACATGGCAGACTAAAGTTATTATTACCTTTGCACTATACTATGATAACCAGGGGCAATGTCATCTGTCACAGGCTGAAGAAAAACATTGGCATATCTGGATAGAAAAAAAAAAAAATAGATCACTTTATTATTTAAATAATTTTTCTTTAAGACCTTTCATGAAGTGAACATAAGGACCTTTAGCTATTAGTGGTAAATGCATGCATCTGGGAGCACTAAGTGGAAGCAATCTTAAAGGAGTATTCCGGTAACTACAAATTATACTCTATCCTGTACTGTCTGATTGATGCGGCTTCAACTGCTTGGGCCCCCACTGATTAGGCAAATAGGGGCCCCATCAGGTCCTGCATGTGCACTGCTTATCTATATGGGACTTGCAAAGCACAGTACTATGCTCCATATCTCTGACAGTCTCATAAAAGTAAATGGAGCTGGGGAAAGCGGGACCTGCTGCTCCATTTATACAAAGCACCCAAGACCAACAGTCATACTACCATCGAACAGTTATCACCTACAATGGTGATAGGAAATAACCTTTAGTTATAGGAATACCTCTATAAAGCTTGCATTCCAAAAAAAAAAAAACACATCAGGTTACTTGTCCTCATATATGTCTGCATACTCATAAGAAAGATATAGAAGTTTGTTTTGCTCATAGGGGTATGACTGTAAAAAAATGGCTTTCATTGCTGTCTGCTATGTACAACCCATCCTGGAATTTAACTAGGGTGTGTTCCCTGCTGCGGGAGGGAACACAATCAGGATAGAGCTTAACATCTTTAACATCTTCTGATCAGGCTGTGTAGCAGCTGGACAGGATTTCTGAAGCACCGAATGTGGCTGTAGTATCAGTAGATTCGTTTTCTTTTTCATTTTTTATCCATTTTTCAGACAAACCTTTTAAAGGAGACCACAGTTTAGAAATTCTATTTTCATGTAGCTATTAAGGAACTGTGAGCTAACAGAGGGGATACCCTCTTCAGGGTACTTTTTTTGCCATAGTGGAGAGCAGCTACGAAGAGCACGTCTCTGGAGGATCTATTCTGTCCGGCACTACACAGACAATCATTGTTTTGTTTATAATTCTCAATTTTCCCTGTTGTGGTACTGTATGGAACTGGAATATTTACTGTCAGGTTTCCCTGCAGAATACAGTTGATCCCTGGGGGTCACTTATGATCAGCTATTTGTCAAGGGACCCATCTAACAAGTAGGCATTTTCCAAAGCGGAGAACCCCTTTTAATGTAGGAAGATCAAAGTATTAGATTACAGACCTGTGATTGGCTGCCGCTCTCCACACCAACATAATAGCTTTTTTCCAAATTTTCTGAGCTTGTATTGCCTCCTGATCTTCACTGCAGACTGAACTGAAATTGTAGTGATTTGTGTTATTTCACACAGACTGAATCTTATCTACCAAAATAATTTCTAGAAACATATACATAAATTCACTTACAACTGGGAGGATGCTGGACTGCTAGGAATAGAATCAGCAAGGGTGTGGGACTGAAGCTGGGCATTATGAATACTGAAGCCATCATCGCTCTCACTGATTGGAGGTTCATTGTCCATTTCAGACAGGTATTCCTCCCCGGCTTCTTCTTCCTTCGGCTCTTCTGGACTGCCAACCTCACTTGTGACATCCTCCTCTTCCTCTTCTTCCTCTCCTTGCGAGTCCTGGATAAATGTATTTGCATAAGTTCCCTTCCATATCGAAAACTATATCTTAAAATGTTAGAAAAGCTGTGGAACACAACAATTACCTTGTTCTGACTGGCAGCTGGAGGTTCAGATTTCATTGGGTCTGAAAACAGGAGCAGAGCAGTGAGCATATGCATAGTTAACCCCCTTCTCCCCCTGCTAACTGTTCTAAACCTTAGCTATGACCCCAAGCCTAGTATACATTTCTATTGGTTTCAATGCGCACCAGTTAGAGATGAACTCTCCTCCGATGGTATCCCCTTCTCTTCTTCATTAGAAAAAGCTTCACTCTGAGAAATTTCACACTGTGACTCCTTGAGGCAGAAAAAAAACAAATCTCAATTTGCCAAATATAATAATAGGTACCTAATTAAAATATACACTTAGCCTTATAAGATGTACCTCGGTTTTCACTTGCTGGAGAGTCACTCCCTCTTCTTCTTTAACTGGTTCTTTTTCACTAGTTTCACTTAACTCTTCTTCAGGGGGTCCCAGCTGAAAGGTTGAATGAGACATCACAGACGTCCCCTCAGACTGGACAGGTTCCACCTCTGCTTCAGAAGCCTCTGCTTTTATATCAGTCAGTTCCATAATATTCATTATTGTATCTGTCTTCTTGGGTCCTGGAATAAGAGACTTTGGAAGGGTCTCTTGTTTCACTGTATGTTCCTGAACAGCCTGATCCCAGGGCCCACCAAGGGCTTGGGGGTCATCATTCTCTTCACAAAAAGAAAGAGCTGCCTCAACTGCAGCCACATCCAGCACCTCAGGATGGTCATCAACCTGTTCAGATGAAACAGAATTTCAATATGTGTCAACATTAGCATTATATCTATTAGTTAACATTTCAGGTGTTCCAAAATGTTTTATATACAGGTCAACAATATCAGATTGGTGGGTGTCACAAAACCCCCACCACACAACTATTTAAAGTATCTGTAGCGCTTGAGCAAGCGCTGTGGCCATTTCATTACAAGCATACTGCCATACTTTCTACAGTGCCCTGCACTGCACGTAGTTCTACAACTACATTCACTGCAGCTACAAAATGTGCGACACTATGCTTGGTAAGAAATAAAGAGGCTACTGTGCTTGCCTGAGCGCAGTGATCCCTTCAGAATGTGGACCCCCACCAGTCTCGTGGGTCACCAACATTAAAGTTTCAAAAAACTCACTTTAAAGACTACAAGAAATACATTTTAAAATCCATAAAGACAGTTACCAATGTACATGTATTAAAAAGTTTGGCACTGTCCCTCAGTACCACAAACATGACTTGACTATAATGCTTAAAGAGTTATTCCAGTTTGCATGATGTAATGAATTTGTGTAGAGGAACAGGATAACATACACTTCTCTAATATACATGTATTTCACATTTTGTCCACATATCTTTATTATATCAGTTCGCGATGGGTAGGTCATGAACTTTTAATTCAAATTAGTGAACTAACTCATCTAGTGCACATTCCTGGCAAAGTTTAGTTCATCATTTAGTTGCTTCAGTAGGTTCACGTTTGCGCTGGAATCTCTGTCATTTGGGTCCGCCGGGGGAACCCGAACGACAAAGAGCCGAACCACTAAAACAGCAGTTACACACGGACACCAACAGATCCCATAGACTATAATTGGATCCGCCGTTTTTTTACCGGAACTGGCACAGAGAAAAGTCCTCAGTGTAGGACTTTTCTGTCCGCCAATTTTTGGCGGTTTCTGCGGTGGAGGACTCAAAAACATATGTGAACTTAGCCTAAAGCAAATGGAAGGGGTAGATGGGAGGAGGAGAGTGGAACAGCACAGCAGCAGACTCACTAGCACATTACTACTTGCGTTTTAGTTTCTAATGGTGAAAAAGCAAAGTAGAATAACTCATGTGTGAGTGGAGGAGAGTTTGTTTAGCTTCATGCAATTCACCAGTTTTTGTGATAAAAATCACAATCTTGTTAGTCCAGTCTACTCTGTGCTAAATATGCTAGGTGCTGCTGCACTGCTTTTCAGCTTACCGTGCGTCAGTACCATTAAAATCTCATGGTTTACTATATTGAGTCATCAAACTGCATGACAATAATTCAAAGTTACAAGGCTGACAATAAAAATGTTGATAACTTTGCTAGTTTGTGGTATAAGCGATTGTCCTTATAAAACATTAATAGTGATCAGACATATTAAATCTGATTGTTAACAGAACAATAACTCATCCAATGGGCTAGCAGTGACTGTATGATGGGCTAGAGCAATGTTATTAGCAGTATTCCAGAGCCAGAGAAATAATGAACTAAGTAAACCAAGTAGTGAACTAATCTTCGGAATTATTTAGATCATAAGGAAGTAATATCCAAAATGAACTAGATTTCCCATCACTATTATCAGTACCCTAAGCCTGTCCCTAAGTACAAAAAATAAAAAATGATACGGTCTGTTTTTAGCCCTATTAAATGCATCCACAGGAAAACTAAAATGGAATAAAACGGGTAGTCAGTCATGTCACCCCTGGCACTCTCTTACAGTATTACTACAACAGCATCATGCCTGTGGAGAAGTAGAACTTGGATTCTTCCACACTGTTGTGTAGATTTTTTTTTTTTTTACAGTTTGTTAACAACATGACTTCATCACCTAGAGACAAAGAGTCACTTAAATACAGAAAAATAGCTATAATAAAGATCTGTTTCCACCATTAGTCTTGCCAAGGATAAGTGTTGTATGCTGACCCAGCAAATGTACAGCATGACATGTTTAGTGAATGCAACGGGTCACAGGACCAGCAGCATATTTAGTCCTATTCCGTTAACCGATAGATGTATTACACATGACTGATCCATGGGCTATACAATGTATGATATTTCAGTCTATAGACACATAAATTAAAAACATAAAAACTGTAATACTTCTTTAAGTGTGGCAAGACTGCTTTCATGTCACCGATCTTTAACTGATGACTTTAATCCTAATAAGTCCACAAAACCCCCTTTTTTTAATTTATTAATTAATTTTTTTAAGCAGATGTGTTTAACTGATACATATGCTTTTCTAGAGAAAAAAGGGGTTGCCAAAAATGCATTCATTTTTTTCCGGTTCATTTTTTAACTGTATAGAATAATGTAGAGGTCTAAGGTCTAGGGTCCAGCAAATAAAAACTGACCAACATTTGCATCTGTCTTTAAGACGGATCCAGTTTTTAATTACAAAACAAACAAATATGCTGTTAAAGAACCCTATGCGAACGATACTAAATACAGTGGGGGGAAAAAAGTATTTAGTCAGCCACCAATTGTGCAAGTTCTCCCACTTAAAAAGATGAGGCCGGCCTGTAATTGTCATCATAGGTAGACCTCAACTATGAGAGACAAAATGAGAAAACATATCTAGAAAATCACATTGTCTGATTTTTTAAGAATTTATTTGTAAATTATGGTGGAAAATAAGTATTTGGTCACCTACAAACAAGCAAGATTTCTGGCTCTCAAAGACCTGTAACTTCTTCTTTAAGAGGCTCCTCTGTCCTCCACTCATTACCTGTAGTAATGGCACCTGTTTGACATTGTTATCAGTATAAAAGACACCTGTCCACAACCTCAAACAGTCACACTCCAAACTCCACTATGGTAAAGAGCTGTGGAAGGACACCAGAAACAAAATTGTAGCCCTGCACTAGGCTGGGAAGACTGAATCTGCAATAGGCAAGCAGCTTGGTGTGAAGAAATCAACCGTGGGAGCAATAATTAGAAAATGGAAGACGTACAAGACCACTGATAATCTCCCTCAATCAGGGGCTCCACGCAAGATCTCACCCTGTGGGGTCAAAATGATCACAAGAACGGTGAGCAAAAATCCCAGAACCACACGGGGGACCTAGTGAATGACCTGCGGAAAGCTGGGACTAACGTAACAAAGGCTACCATCAGTAACACACTACGCCGCCAGGAACTCAGATCCTGCAGTGCCAGACGTGTCCCCCCTTCTTAAGCCAGTACATATCCGGGCCTGTCTGAAGTTTGCTAGAGAGCATCTGTATGTTCCAGAAGAGTATTGGGAGAATGTCATATGGTCAGATGAAACCAAAGTAGAACTGTTTGGTAGAAACACAACTCGTCATGTTTGGAGGAGAGTGAATGCTGAGTTACATCCAAAGAACACCATACCTACTGTGAAGCATGGGGGTGGCAACATCATGCTTTGGGGCTATTTCTCTGCAAAGGGACCAGGACGACTGATCCGTGTACATGAAAGAATGAATGGGGCCATGTACCGTGAGATTTTGAGTGCAAACCTCCTTCCATCAGCAAGGGCATTGAAGATGAAACGTGGCGTGTCTTTCAGCATGACAATGATCCCAAGCACACCACCAGGGCAATGAAGGAGTGGCTTCGTAAGAAGCATTTCAAGGTCCTGGAGTGGCCTAACCAGTCTCCAGATCTCAACCCCATAGAAAACATTTGGAGGAAGTTGAAAGTCCGTGTTGCCCAGCGACAGCCCCAAAACATCACTGATCTAGAGGAGATCTGCATGGAGGAATGGGCCAACATGCCAGCAACAGTGTGTGCCAACCTTGTGAAGACTTACAGAAAACGCTTGACCTCTGTCATTGCCAACAAAGGATATATAACAAAGTATTGAGATGAACTTTTGTTATTGACCAAATACTTATTTTCCACCATAATTTGCAAATAAATTCTTTAAATATCAGACAGACAATGTGATTTTCTGGATTTGTTTTCTCATTTTGTCTCTCATAGTTGAGGTCTACCTATGATGTCAATTACAGGCCGGCCTCATCTTTTTAAGTGGGAGAACTTGCACAATTGGTGGCTGACTAAATACTTTTTTTTCCCCACTGTAAATCGATCGATTGAGTCGCACACCACAGTCATACTAAGACATGCTATGAGCAGAAGTGGGCAGGTGCTACATTTTTAATACAAGCATAATGTTAAGAGTTTTTCTGCCATCATTTTAGCAATGCTAAGTGCATTATTATTGCAAACCAGCAAAATTACTCTTCGGAGAGTCATCAGAAACAGTTTTACTGACTCAATGCATATTTTATATTTATTTATATTTATTTATTCAACTACTACAATAACAGTATAAAAAAAAAAAAAAAAAAAGGAAATAGTCAGAATGTCTCATGATTACCTTGTCTTCAATTATTGCAATAATATCACCAACAGTTTCAAAGTCCAGCTCTTCTCCAGTGTAAGATACAGCGATGTCCATTTTCTCTGCTAGGTCCAGGTCTCCCTTGCTGTCTGAGGACTCATCCTTTGATTGTGTGCTGCTATCTCCAGCTCCCAGGCACTCTTTATTGATAGAATCTATGATCATGGAAATGTCACTACTGTCCATGGACACTGTAACTGTGTGTGGATCAGGAGTAATTTCACTGTCCTCCTGCTGGGTCACTATAGGGGCAAATAAAACTTTAAAACATAGACTTAAAAAAAGTTACCTGATTTTCATCAAACCCTGTGCATGTAAACAGTTCCAGATTAAAAAATGAATAATGCAAGCATGAAACCCAAGGCAAAAGTTACCTGGGACAGCTGCAGTCATTGGAAGTGCTGACATCATAATAATGGTAGCCTGGGACTCTATTGGGGTCAGCAAAGATTTAGATGGAGATTCGCTTGTAGCAGCAGAGAAGGAAGCGAGAGGTGCAGCGAAGTGTGCAGGACCAGCTTCTAGAAGCCGGGACAGAGTGGGAGCACCTAACAGGGCAAGAACAGGAAGGCACACAACACAACAAGAGGAGGCCAAAAACAGGGGAAAAAAAAAAAAAGAAGAAACAAAGGAGTAAAAAATGTAGGTAAAAAGGGGTTTATATAACCAGAAATAAGACACAAGGGACCAGGTGACAGAGGAAAAGGGAGCGACAGAAAGAAAGTCTTAAGAAATATATCATATTCTTAGAGCCAGATAAATCATATATATAACTATTGATTTGCCTATTTGTCATGCTACATTTTAGTCTGCATACCTGATGCTGCTGGAGATGCTGGAATTGTGCCTGCCACAGGGTGCAGCTCAGCTCCATGAAGGCTTGGAAGTACCCCAACATCCATTAAGACTCCAGAACCAGTAATGTTATTAGTTCCTAATGTCATTTCACCTTCGCTGACCTGTGGAAACAGAAATGAATATGGCAGGAAACTTGGCTATGGGCAGCTTTTTCCTCCCTTGGCAAGACTATGGGTTGTGTTGGGGCACCCTCCGTGAGAACCAGGGAGGGGTTCCATACCAGCCGGGGACTTGTGGGCAACACACTGCCTTTCTTCAGGAGCTCCGATAACAGCGGAGAGGGGGGGTGGAGTTGCTTTCTGTCCCACCATCTTTTTCTGGGGAGAGTCGTCCATCACAGGGGTCAACGGGGACTCCAAGGGGGCAGGAGGAGGAGGGGTATCAGGAATGCCAATGAAGGAAGAGACTGGGGTGTTTGGTAAAGACCCCACACTTACCTAGAAATAAAGACAGAATTTATTAAATATGCAAGAATTAATAAAAGCGAGACAAGTCCATATCTAAAAGAACAAAAGTCAAAGAGTTAAACATACCCCCATATTTCCCTCCTCAGTGCTATTTGGTGTCAGTTCTCCTAAACCAAATTCTCCTCCTGGCGATGAAGATCCAACAGATGAGCGACCTATTGTGCTTGAACCTCTGCGAGGAATATTCTTAGCTGCCTGCCGTGCTGAAAAACAAAAAAGCACATGCAACTGTAAATTTATGAAAGCCTTTAACACTTACATACAAGCATTAAAAGAGAAAAGCAAAAGCCATGCTCTTTTACACTGCCTAATGTCTGCATTAAAACCTTGCATTAGTAGGCTGAGATAGCTGACAGACACTAAAGGAAATAAAGGACAAAGAAGTGCGATGTGGAACATGTCTGTGTATAGATTCAAATAACACATTGTCTGCGTAATAGAAGAATAAATGCAGAAGGACACCTTCATAAGCACTGCAATGACTCTTCACAGTAGCTGTGAGCCAAGCACTGTCTACATAGGAGAGAATATTTGCCCAACATGTTAAACTCCTGGATATATCTGTAAAATGTACTTTTAGCTTGGTTCGACAAGTATGAAGCTTCCCTAATAATGTTTATTATTGTTTAAATGTACATTTAGCAAATTTAGAATTTGTTATATCAAATTTCAATAACACTGCTTAAAAAAAATCATGTTTTATTCCATATAAAAATAAGCTATTTGGTGCACTATATCTGCACAAAGTGTGTTTCCGGCTCCTCCTTCCTTCAGAATGCCTCTAGAATCTCATCTGGGGTTTCCCCAACAATGGATCTCTAAACCACCAGAACGACTGGGCTATGGGTCTGGTGCATGTCCACTTGGATGTGCCCATCTCTACTACATACTGCAATTAGTATGTAAGTAAACTAAAGGGGACTGCCCAACCATTTGATTTTGGGACACCATTGGTTTACATTTTTGTCAAGTTATCAACCCTGAGTGCTCTCTTCCTTTCGTATATGCCCAGATCTCCATGTCCCATGGACAGTAATCTGTAGCGACCACTGAAGATATTGGTGCTCCAGCTGGTGTGGCCCTGCCCTGAGTGCACCAATAAAATCGGCCTGTACACTTGGTTATCTGCATGTAACTTAAGGCTCTATACACACGACCCTGCTACAGAAACAGCCATGAAAAAGGATGAAACGGTCTGTTTTTAATAGCAGTCTTGTGTCCAGGTTGCACTGGTTTTCACTGATCCCTCAGACTCAAGGCAAATGAAGTATCCGCAAAATCTGACAAAAACAGGACGTCATGTGAATAAATCCTTATCCATATTTTCTCTTCATCTCCTGTTAAACTCTACCATACAGTTCTAGATTTAAGTTACCTTTAATGGAATGTGTTACATTCTTACCTTGATAAGCAGCATCTGTTGCCTTCTTTTTCATCTCGGCTTCTTCCTCTTCCTGTTTCTTCTTGCTACAAGATGTGCAGAAAAAGAAAAAAAAATTAGTGAGCAAAATATTGCTTCTAGTTAAGTTATAGGGAAAGACAGCATGAAAGGGAGAAGGAAAATAAAATAAAACACACGCCACAATATCGCTCCACAGATCCTCCAATTTGCTGTCCATGTGGCCACTCTGGATCAGCTCTGCTTCCTTCTTTAATTTTCTATTAAAACAAAACAAAACAAAAAAATGAAATGAAGCCTTTACTACTGAACAATAAAATATATACTATTTTTTGTTAAGGGGATTGTGATAATTCTAACAAATTGCACTTTCAGTTTCCTTTCCAATTAATTTGGAAAGGATCCTTGGCTCTTGTTCACCATGTTATCCAGTATAGGTATACAAAGAAAGAAAAGACTGTATATGTGTATGTAGTATAAAGTAAACGCATCAAACTCTTGCATGTACTTTAGATGGTTCACCAGGCATAATGACATGCTGCTAGTTTAGGGGTCTCAAACCTGGTTCCCTCTAAAAAAACAAAAAACATACACATAATATACCACCATGCCTATTTATTTTCTAAAAGTAGATACCTGACACATTGTAAAAGTAGACAACTGCCAGGTTAGTGGAGCCCCCATTCACTTGAACTGCAGTAACCAAAAATGAGAACCAAGCTTTCTGCTTCCAGCTCTGTACATTATACTGCTTCCTGTGGCTACAGCTCCGATACCTGTCAAAATCTCATCAATTTGACATTGATGTCCTATTCTAAGCATAGGTCATCGATATCTAAATCCCCCCTAAAAAAAACCTTTAACTATCATAGTCATGGGTGCAATAGTATTTTTTTTTCCTATATCAGCCCCCTAGGTTCAATGGAAGTCATGTGAAAGAAGTGGTGACAATATCTGGCCTGAAGTTACTTTTTGTGTTTGATTTTAACTAATAAATATGTTACAAAAGTAGTAGTGATTATTTGGCAGGGTATATGCACAGCTCAAAGCAACCTCACCTTGATGTGTTACAACTGGCTTAAAGTATACCACCCTCCAACAAACACTGTATAAATGAATAGTATAGTACAACTGTACTCTAATTTATATTTAGCATTTCTCCCCTCTGCAGACTCCCCCATGTCATCTCCCTTACAGTGCACACAGTAAGTAGAGAAGAATCTGTTACCTAACATTGACAAACATTTGTAATGCGCATTTTCTCACGGGGAATCAAGGCACAGAGAGCGTTGTAAAGTAGGGGAGCCACAGGACTGCCCATTATACATTAAATAGAGAAGTACATGCATTTATTGATGTGAATGATGTGGAGTGAGATTTATATTCAGCTCCAGCATCCTCTCTGTATGTGCCTGTACTTGTGACTCTGCTCACTCCCCACAGACTTCTAAGTATTCCGACACCTCTGTGAGCTGTAATCTGCTCTAGCAAAATGAATTTCTAATAGAGTGCCAGTGAAAAGGGGAGGAGGAAAAGAACCAGATAAGTGGAGAAAGCCGCATTACAAAGTTTCTTATGCTTGACACTATTGTCTCATACAAAGGTTTGTTGAAAAGTTGGTGACCACTTAATATAAATCAAGAATATAAAATATTTACTTATACTTCTCTTGTGTTTCTTTAATCATTTTCTTCAATTCCTCAATTCTTTCGGCTGTCAGTTTACGCACAATGACATCTTCAACTGTCTCTACAACTTCTCCCCGTTCTCCTCTTTTCCGTCTTAAAACCATGTATAAAAAGATAAATGGTAAGCACTAAAATGAAGGCAGGAAAACTATAACACATAGCGGTTCCATGAGAGCCACAAAGCTCTGCAAGCAAGATCCTTACCCCCTTACCCATCAATCCACCAACAGGCTATATAAAGCGTGTCTATATAGTCTATGACCTATGGCAGCACCATTAACTACAGACAAAAGTTGCCTCGCTAACCCAGATTTACATTCAAGGCATTGCATATCTAAGCAATTTTTTATGGTTTTGGAGTCTGCAGGTAATATGTCTCACAGTGGGATATTTACTCTAATTTCATAGACTTCACTGAAGGAGTAATACTGAGTTTTTTAAACTCGTTTTATTGAAAATTGCGTATCAGACACAAGAAAAGGAATCAAAACATATACATAACATGTTGCGCACCAGAAAACGAGAATTTAAATGTAAATTCACTCAACACACTACATCCCACCTCGCCAGGCCCTCGTCCAACCGGACCCCACAACTCAGACTCGGTACAGAGAGGATATAATCAGGACATCCACAATACAGTATACATCAGTTATCATGTGCAAAACATGCAGTCAATAAGTCAAAGGTAACAACAAGGATACTCTCCAAAATGAGAGGTCGTGGATACTCCCGGTGTCTCGCACCCCTCACGGCATGAGTAAATGAATGGCAGAACGCAATGAGGGAGCCGTATATTGGGTTACCGGAGAATTGCACCATGTTCCCCACACCTTATGGAATTTCTGAGGGCACCCTCTCCCTTTATACACAATCTGGTTATAAGGAAGAACAGTATTAACAAGTTTCTTCCACTGAGATACTGATGGGGGTTTCGGAGCCATCCATCGCAGTGCGATAGCTTTCCTAGCATAAAATAAAGACTCCCTCAAAAGGATTCTAACATGGTGTTGCCATAATTCTTCATCTAATACACCGAAAAGGCATATCTCTGGGGTTAATGGTATAGGTTTAGCCAGAACTTCCACCAGGAGATCCACGACCCCTTTCCAAAAACATTGTATGATCGGACATTCCCAAATCATATGCCAAAAGTCTGCCTGTGGACAAAGACACCTAAGGCATCCGGGGTTGGGCAGACGTCCCATTTTGTAGAGACGGGAAGGTGTCAAGTAACATTGGTGTAGAATATATGTTTGAATCAGTTTGTTGTTAGCTGAAGGTGACACATGTTGAGGAGATTCAAGGATGTCTTGAAACATCTAATTTGTGAGAGTTGGGATATTTATGCTCCATCGCGTCAGGGCCGGGGCGTCCAATGTGGATATCTTGGCCTGTATCAGATGTGCATATAAAGTAGGTATCAAACCCCCAGGGCCCTGTGAGCGAAGTATGCCGATAAGCGGATACTCAGATATATTGTCCAATCGATCCGGGAACTGAGAAGAGAGTGCATGTCTAATCTGTAGATATCTAAAGAACTGCGTTCTAGGTATGCCATAGGAGGAGCTCAGCGAGTCAAATGTTTTAAAAACACCTTGTATATACAGGTCACTAAGAGAGGACACGCCATACTGCGACCAGGCCCGGGCGCCAGGCAGGGCAAATAACGTCGGCAGACCAGGGTTGTGCCAAAGCGGGGTCTCCGCAGGTATATCAGAATAAGCGGACACCTTTTTCGCCTGACGCCAGACCTGTCCAGCCAGGGTATGGATGGGCAACAATCTCCCCCTGAACATGGCCGGGTGTTCCAACACCGGCCACAAATTACGCAAACCCAGGTGGTGAGCCAGATGTGCCTCGGACCCCGGTAGGGAATCAGATGAGAGCCACTTCCTAATAAAACGGAGCTGTCCTGCTAGGTAGTAAAGAAACAGATCAGGGAGTGATGTGCCCCCGAGCTGCTTCGGTCGTTGTAGAGATGACAACCTA
Source organism: Leptodactylus fallax (assembly GCA_947044405.1). Lineage (NCBI taxonomy): Eukaryota > Metazoa > Chordata > Amphibia > Anura > Leptodactylidae > Leptodactylus > Leptodactylus fallax. The sequence goes on from CAMRHE010000094.1 coordinate 2,888,251, forward strand.
AGCTTAGATCTAGAGTTTCCCCATATAAAGGAGATAATGAGGGAGTCCATTTGTTTAAAAAATCTAAGGGGCACGGACACAGCAGAATGGCTTATAGCATATAGACATTTGGGTAGTACTATCATTTTAACAAGGTTGATTCTACCAGCCACCGACAAAGGCAGTGTAGCCCAAAGATTAAACTTAATCCTAAAGTGCGAGATGAGTGGAAAAATGTTCTGTTCCAAAAAACACCTATGGTCCCTAGATATAAAGATGCCCAGATATTTGCAAGTTGAGACTGTAGTCAATCCACATACCACATTTCCCTCAGCTACACTTGATGCGCGGCCAATATGCATGTATGAGGACTTAGTCCAATTGGTTCGCAGGCCAGAATAATTACCAAATTCGTCAATTATAGCCATGGCTCTGGGCAGGGACCAGGAGGGGTCGCTCATAAACAGGAGTAAGTCATCGGCATAAAGTGCTGTTCTCTCCTCCCGGGTGCCTATCAATATGCCTTTATATATGGGGTCATTCCGAAGCAGTATCGCCAAGGGTTCCACCGCCAAAGCAAACAATAGCAGTGACAAGGGACATCCTTGTCTTGTACCCCTACCCAAAGGAAAGTAGGAAGACAACGTGCCATTAATTGACAGCGCCGCTCTAGGGGAACAGTATAGAAGGGAAATCCAGGTAATAAACCCCTCTCCAAATCCGTATCCCCGCAACACCTGCAATAGGAAAGGCCATTCGACAGAGTCGAACGCCTTTGTTGCATCTAAAGAAGCCACCGCCCAGTCATGAGAGGATGATGCCCCAATCTGAGTTATCACCTGAGCCCTTCTAAGATTATCCGATGTGGATTTTCCAGGCATAAAGCCTGTCTGATCCGGATGGACAAGGTCGAGAACAACAGAATTTAGCCTTTTCGCCAACATTTTAGTAAGGAGTTTATAATCTATATTAAGCAGTGATATAGGCCTATATGAGCCACAGTCCAGCGGATCCTTGTCAGGCTTAAGTAACAGGATAATGGTGGCGTCATAAAAGGACTCCGGGAGACTGCGGCCCACAAAGGCAGCATTGTAACATTCAAGCAACACCGGGAGAAGCAGGCCCCCATACTGGGCGTAAACCTCCACCGGGATACCGTCCGGACCCGGTGATTTGCCCTTTGCCATATCTGCCAGGGCTCCCGATAGCTCCTCTAGCGTAAAAGGGGAATCTAAAGATTCACGTTGGTCTTCTGACAATGTAGGAAGGGGGATCAAACCCAAATAGGTAGCAAGCTCTCCATCAGTGACTCTAAGCTTGGAGAGGTACAACTCACTGTAATACCTATAAAATCTGTCACTAATGGCCAAGCTATTGGACAGTACCTCCCCCGTCTCTGAATGTACTCGTAGTATTGCAGGTGAGGCTGTGTTTTGATGTATCAGTTGAGCTAGAAAGCTGCTTGACTGGTTACCGAGTTCGTAAAACTTCTGTTTGCTAAAAAACATAGACCTACGTGCCTTGTCATGCAGTATATGCAGATATTGTCTACCCATCTGCAACCATTGGGATCTAGCCTCATCAGTTGGATTAGCCACGTAGGCGGCTTCGAGCGAAGCACACTGGGTCGCCAAAGTGGTCTCCAACAGCGAGGATTCCCTCTTTACAAAGGAAATGGAGGACTTAATACAACCCCTAAGATATGCCTTCATAGTCTCCCATAAGAGGAGTGGAGAAGTGTTTGGGGAATTAATGGTCAAAAACGTCTGAAGTTGATCAGGTATTCGATCATGTGGTACAAATAGTTTCAACCAAAATGGGTGGATTCGCCAACCCTGTCGTGGCTTAGCAGCCGTACTACTGTTTAATTGGACCAACAACGGGGAATGATCAGACACTGCCCTGGGTAAATAGGATATGGTCTGCAACCAAGAATATGCTTTAGTATTTCCAAAAGCATGGTCAATCCTGGACAGAGTATGTCTGTTGGCAGAGTGACAGGAAAAGGTGCGGGCCTCCGGAAACCGGACCCGCCACAAATCCAACCACCCCAATTCACGGATCACTCCGGCCATTGTAGTAGGGCGAGGCAGAGAGGGGGAACCCGGTTCCGCAGAGAACCGATCCAAGGCAATATCCATAACTTTGTTAAAGTCACCCAGACATAATGCAATAGCCCCAGGGAATCGGGTCGCAAACTGTGCAGCCTGCTGGAGCACAGCGAGATCAGACGCCGGTGGCAAATACACACCCAGGATAACATACAGGACAGAGTCAACCCAGGCTTGGACAAAAACGTATCGTCCCTCGGGGTCCTTTACAATGAGGCCTGGCTCCCACCTGAGTCTACGATGCACCAAAATGGACACCCCCCTGGAATAGGAAGTATGTGTAGAGTGAGCCGCCCACTGAACCCATGGCTTCTGAAGTCGTCTGGAATTGTCTGGAACCAAATGAGTTTCCTGAAAGCATATGAGGTGTGGGTCAGCCCTCCTAATCTGAGAAAAAACCAACGACCTCTTTCGTGGGCTGCCCAGGCCCCTCACATTCCAAGATAGTACACTAAAGGACGCCATGGTCGTCTAAGAATGTAATGTAATTATGGCAGTCCAGGACCCCAAAAGTGACCCAGCTATGAGTGTGTAGTGCGTGGCTGAGTGAGACACAGAGTGGTGTGCAGCAACCTAAGAACAATATACAAACGAAATGAACAATTACACCCCTAAAGGGTGTGAAACATCTTGCTGGCATAAACAAACAATATGCGTTAAATTAACCGTGGCTACAATTTACGGGGGAAGAAGTGCACCCAAAGTGGTTGGTATACGGGGCACTGTCTTAAAGGTATAGATGATCAATAGGCTAGGGGATATACTATTCAACAGAGCCAGGTTCACATGAGTAAGTAGCATACACCGGCGCCCCGGGGGTCGCCAGCCCAGGTAACTATAAGGCTACAGGATTCTATAATAACAGAACCGCACTTTTCATAAAGCTACTTATACAATAAACAAGGACATCCCGTAATACATAAGTCCCTATGTATGGTCCGATCGGACCTCTCACCACACGCCGTCAGGATCATTGTCTCGGAGATCGAGGTAGAAGAGATAGCCAGTCCTCCACATCCTTTGGCGAAGTAAAGAATAGGGACCTGCCGTCATGGACGACCCGAAGACGCGCTGGGTAAATCATGGAGTATTGTATAGCCTTTTCTCTCAGTCGCCTCTTAACAGCCACAAAGGATGCCCGGGTCTTCTGGAGCGCCGCCGAGAAATCTGGAAACATGGCTACTGCAGCTCCGTTGTACTTAAGCTCGCCGGCCTGGCGTGCAGCCCGCAGCGCCGTATCTCGATCCGTGCTGTTAATCAGACGGGCCAACAAGGGTCGAGGAGGTGCGCCCTGGGGCGGCGGCTTAGCCGGAACCCGATGGGCCCGTTCCACTGCAAAGATTGGCGAGAAGTGAGCCTCCGGTAAGACATTTTTCAGCCACCCCTCCACAAAGGCCCGAGGATCTTCACCCTCCGCCCGCTCCGGCAGGCCCAGGATACGGAGGTTGTTTCGTCGCAATCTATTCTCCAGGTCATCCGCACGCTGTGTCCACAAACTTGCAGCTCTCTCCAGCTCCTGAAGCTTGGCAGGAAGTGGGTTAACAGTGTCTTCTACCTGAGAGACCCGATCCTCCACCTCACGCACCCTGCCTCGCAAGGTCTGAAAGTCCTGACGGAGCAGGCCCAGGTCGATTTTGACCTCCTCAATTTTCCCGGTCATCGAGGAAGTGCCGGCATGGATCGCCTCCAGTAGCTGCCCAGTAACTTGCTTTAAAGTGGGCTCGGGGTCCTCCTCTGGAAGGGCAGGAGAGGCTGCCTCAAGCGATGATGATGTAGAAGAGGATGCTGCCCTGGAGAACCCCCTCAGGCGATCAGAGACAGAGGTTGATTGCGGGCGACTCATTTTAGAGAGTCGGCGGCCGCTCTTCCTGCGCTCCGTACGGGTGGATATGTTGGCAGAGGAGGAGGTGTGATGGTAGCAAGACCGGGCCGGTCCCAGAGGATTATAAACGAGGTCTCTGGCTAATAGCAGTTGCACAGTAGGAGCCTCTATGTCGGGCCACCAGGGCCAATCAGCCAGCCGAGGACAGACGGTAACTCAACAGTCCAATAGTATCGATGGCAACAGACTCTGGATTATGAGCGATATCACCACGAGAGAGCCGTCAGCGGAGCAGTGAAATAGACAAATTGCCAGGAGGAACTAAGAAGGGACGGATGGTAACTCAACGATCCAATAGTGCCGGTAGCATCAGTCACTGGATTATAAGTAAAGCCTCCAAGAAGGCCAGTAGCGGAGTGATGAAGTACATAGGCTGCCAGGAGGAACTATAGGAGGACATATGGTAACTCAACAGTCCAGTAGTACATACCGCAGCCTTCACTGGATTATAAGAAAAGCCTCCCAGAAGAGCAGTCAGCGGGGTGACAAACAGGAACAGTAATACTGAGTTTAAAACATAACTTTTACTATTTTCGTTATTAAAAGAGAGCTCAATTAACAATAAAATGCAAAAAAATGAGCTCACTGTCTGTATTATAATCCTCTATGTGTTTCACCTAGCGGCCCCTAGCGAAGGATATCACAAATGAATCCCATAGAGGGGTTAATACAATTTCCCCAACATAGGTGCAAATAAACCAATAATTCAATGGATGCAGTACACACACATATAATTTTATGCTTTATAGCCATCAGAGTGTATTCACTTTTAACACTCCGAGTGAGGAGTCATTCTGGTGGTCCCTAAACTGATGTGGGCTAAAGTGGAAGAGTTACCCTGTGGATAAAAATAAGCCAGCACCCACCACCAATATCTTGGGGGGAAGGGGGGGGAAATCACATAATGTCCCAAGGTCCCTAGTCTTTAAATCAGACAGGTTTCCTTATCTTCAATATTCTCTGGACTAGGCATCAATAGGATGTCACGTTGATGCATAGAGAGAGCAATGTCTCCTTGTTGAGTAGTTGTGGGGAATGTCTCTAGTTAAATTATCATATATCAGTTGGCTAGCTCCCATCTACTTTTTGCAGCCGCAGTAGATGAACAATAAATCCTTTCTTACTGATCGTGCCATACACAGGTTTAATCACAGTTGACACAGGAAATATGATGACTGGCGTATTCAATGCCACAATCTTCCCCCATGTTATGGTATAGGACAGAACTATGGTATAATAGTGAGACAGCCTCAGAGGCAGCCTCCAGTACTGCGGGGACATCTAAAGAAGACATTACCATGTCTATACTAGAATATCCCAGAAGATCCTAAATATTTCTATAAGAACAAACTCCATAATCCCCAGAAGTCAGTCATGAAAATGGAGGGTGTATCAGATTTCTAACCAAAGTACCTGCCATCTGTAGCATACAGTCAGCATTACATTACCAACTGCCAGTAACCCCCAACTGAACCGCCCTGATCACATGCACAGGGCTGTACTGTCCAGAGCAGTGTCATGCTGCAACTGTGCTGTCTTGGTGGAGACTACAGCCGCATAGGGCCCTACTCCATCATGTGGCTCTCCAGCTCTGAGGGGAGTAATAGTTTTTTTATTCCAGGCTAAAGATCACTGATAAAGGAGTATGTGACACTTCCATCCTTCCAGTACAGTGCAGGGTGTGCATAGAGGGGGATGCAAGTTATGGCCGAATGACACAAGCAGATATCCATGTTCTTGTGAAGTTCTACATAAGCCACATAAGGTACACAACCGCAAATGCTGGTGGATTATAATAGTAAATGCCTCTAGCACATTCTGTCTGTAAACCGACAAAACTAAAACATTCTAATAAGCTCCTGGAGACAGCAAGGGGCAAGCCCAGCAAGAGATTGTATCTCAAGGGATACTCTGAAACAAATATAGGTTTATAATACTACACAAGCAAAAATAAGTGAGCAAAACACATTGATACAAGAGAATTATTGTGATCAAAAATGTATACTCACTTTGGGGTCTCTGTGGTTTCCAAAAGCTCAGAATACTGTGAGGCACAATGCTGAGAATAAAGCAAAATCACAATTGAAATAACAAAATATGGCTTAATGTTCCAACAAACTATGGAACTGAAATACCTGCATGTCAGTCACAGTACAGGTGTAGATGAAGCAACACAATGAGATAATGTGACCTACTATAAAATTATTAGACTGAAATAGTCAAAACTTTTCCATGATCAGGGCTAACCTTTGAGTACAATTATACGTGTGTGTGTATACAGTACAGTCCAAAAGTTTGGACACACCTTCTCATTCCAAGAGTTTTCTGTATTTTCATGACTATAAAAATTGTAGATTCACACTGAAGGCATCAAAACTATGAATTAACACATGTGGAATTATATACTTAACAAAAAAGTGTGAAACAACTGAAAATATGTCTTATATTCTAGGTTCTTCAAAGTAGCCACCTTTTGCTTTGATTACTGCTTTGCACACTCTTGGCATTCTCTTGATGAGCTTCAAGAGGTAGTCACCTGAAATGGTGTTCACTTCACAGGTGTGCCCTGTCAGGTTTAATAAGTGGGATTTCTTGCCTTATAAATGGGGTTGGGACCATCAGTTGTGTTGTTCAGAAGTCAGGTGGATACACAGCTGATAGTCCTACTGAATGGAGTGTTAGAATTTGTATTATGGCAAGAAAAAAAGCAGCTAAGTAAAGAAAAACGAGTGTCCATCATTACTTTAAGAAATGAAGGTCAGTCAGTCCGAAAAATTGGGAAAACTTTGAAAGTGTCCCCAAGTGCAGTGGCCAAAACCATCAAGCGCTACAAAGAAACTGGCTCACATGAGGACCGCCCCAGGAAAGGAAGACCAAGAGTCACCTCTGCTGCGGAGGATAAGTTCATCCGAGTCACCAGCCTCAGAAATTGCAGGTTAACAGCAGCTCAGATTAGAGACCAGGTCAATGCCACACAGAGTTCTAGCAGCAGACACATCTCTACAACAACTGTTAAGAGGAGACTGTGTGCAGCAGGCCTTCATGGTAAAATAGCTGCTAGGAAACCACTGCTAAGGACAGGCAACAAGCAGAAGAGACTTGTTTGGGCTAAAGAACACAAGGAATGGTCATTAGACCTGTGGAAATCTGTGCTTTGGTCTGATGAGTCCAAATTTGAGATCTTTGGTTCCAACCACCGTGTCTTTGTGCGACGCAGAAAAGGTGAACGAATGGACTCTACATGCCTGGTTCCCACCGTGAAGCATGGAGGAGGAGGTGTGATGGTGTGGGGGTGCTTTGCTGGTGACACTGTTGGGGATTTATTCAAAATTGAAGGAATACTGAACCAGCATGGTTACCACAGCATCTTGCAGCGGCATGCTATTCCATCCGGTTTGTGTTTAGTTGGACCATCATTTATTTTTCAACAGGACAATGACCCCAAACACACCTCCAGACTGTGTAAGGGCTATTTGACCAAGAAGGAGTGTGATGGGGTGCTACGCCAGATGACCTGGCCTCCACAGTCACCAGACCTGAACCCAATCGAGATGGTTTGGGGCGAGCTGGACCGCAGAGTGAAGGCAAAAGGACCAACAAGTGCTAAGCATCTCTGGGAACTCCTTCAAGACTGTTGGAAGACCATTTCAGGCGACTACCTCATGAAGCTCATCAAGAGAATGCCAAGAGTGTGCAAAGCAGTAATCAAAGCAAAAGGTGGCTACTTTGAAGAACCTAGAATATAAGACATATTTTCAGTTGTTTCACATTTTTTTGTTAAGTATATAATTCCACATGTGTTAATTCATAGTTTTGATGCCTTCAGTGTAAATCTACAATTTTTATAGTCATGCAAATATAGAAAACTCTTGGAATGAGAAGGTGTGTCCAAACTTTTGGTCTGTACTGTATATGGTTCATCTACACAAAGCTCAGCAACTTTGTGACATTACATTATCTATAGTGCTGATTGATATCTTATTGCACTGAGCTTGCTGTGGTGCTTTGTATTGTGTATTTTGTATATTACTGTACTTGTGTCCACTACCATTGCATTACAGAAGTTCACTTTAGGTGCATCACTTCTTACTTTTTGAGAAAACCAATCAGGAGGACGACCAGGTTCTGCAAAAGGTTTGATGGCGCGACTTACAGACACCCTACAAGGATAGAGGAAAAAAAACTAAATTGAGTTACATTACTAATTGAGTTACATTTCGTAAAATTACATTAAAGAGGCTATATGGAAGAAATAAAAAAGTTGTAACAGTGCATTCATGGCACTGGATAAGCAGCCATTCTCAAACAGATGAGGATCTTCCGATGCCTCCAGCATCCCATTGTGCTCTAAAAAAAACTAATAATCAGAGCCCATAGGACGTCATCTATAGGAGCAAGTCTGCTTATCCAGTGTATCCCCCTATCTAAAAAATGGGAGGTGACATGCTGACCGGTGGGTGTTCCACTGCTGGGACCACAACAAATCTTGATAACTGGGGTGTTTTGTACCCCAGTTATGACCAGGACGCCTAGTTGTACAGCTGAATGGGGACTGCCAGAGATAGCCAATTAAGCATTAAGTCAGTTCTCGAGATCTGTGGAGGTTCCAGCGGCGGGATACCCACCAACCAGCAAGTTACCCCCTATCCTTTGAATAGGAGGTAACCTGTTGTAACTGGAATACCCCTCTAAGTATCTGAACCTAGATTAAAGTAATAATAATAGATAACTAAAATTACTGGTTTAACCCTTTAACAATATAGGGTAGCTTGGGCGGTAATACCGAGAATCCTTTCTCATGTTTTCCATCTCCGCCTTCCAAATTTCAAACTTCATTTTCCTTTTTACATAGCTATATGAAGACTTATTCCTTTCAAGACGAGTTGTACTTTCATTTGGCACTATTTTGGGGTACATTTTGATCAGCTTTTATTAACATTTTGGGGGGTCTGCACAAATTATAATGTCCCCCGTCCATTTGCCCCCCACAGTATACAGTGGTAGTATTGTAAATAAAACAGTGATTTCCATGAAAACGGGACTCCAAAGCTGAATAGCAGGCATATTTGGAAACAGTAGGAACACCTCTGAAAGGTACTGATATTAGTTTTAAAACACTTTATTGCTGATAGGCTAAAATTTAGAAGGTGTTTTCCAGGACTTTACAAATGGCGAGCTAGCTAGAGGTATGAGTACCAGGACCCCTAAGGGTCAGCTAACTGAGGTGGGAGAACAGACAGCACTAACAATTTTCAGTTGCCCCCACCACTGAACCTTCGATAAGTATGGTGGCATCTAAGGGGTCTCTTTGTGTTTGCCACCCACTATGGTTGCCGTGGTGAAGGAAGGTCTACTGATGGCCTGCAATTTTTTATACTGAGGCTTTTGCTTTCACCATTGCCGTGTATTACTGTGGCAATCATGCCACCTAGTGTTCAAATCCCATTATAGGAGTATGTGTAGATGCAAAAAAAAAAAAAAAAGTAATTAAAAAAAAAAAAATCTGAAAAAAATTCCCATATATGATATAGATGCGTCTGTAGCCACCCTTAGTATAAAAATATAATGTTATTTATCCCGCATGATGAACGTCAAAGTTCAAAAAGTCAAATACCCAAAATGGTACCAATAGAAACAACAGATATTACAACAAAAAACAAGCCCTAACACAGTTTTGATAATGGAAAAATTAAAAAGTCATCACTCTAAGAAAATGGTGCCACTAAAACATATTTTTGGAAAATAAGTGCATTTATTACGCAAAAGTAGTACAACATAAAAACCCAATAGAAACTTGGGATCACCATAATCCTACTGACTGGCAGAATAAAGGCAACATGTCATTTCTGATACCCAGTGCACTACACACAATAAAAAAGGATGGGAAAACTACTTTTTTTTTTTTTTTTTTTGCGTCTCACTAATAAAAACACAATTTGATCAATAAGTTAAACATTTCCCAAAATGGTACAATAGAAAAGTACAGCTCGTTGGGCAAAAAAACACAAGCACTTGTATGACTATGCCAACATTAAAATGAAAAAGTTATGGCATTTAGAATGTGAAAATGGAAAAAATAAAAAAAAGGACTAGCATCCTTAAAGAGGTTGTCCGAGCAAAAAATGTATTTTTATTTTTTTTTTTTTTAAAATAGGGCGACTTCCGCCGGACCAAACCGTGCTGTGAGGCATCAGAGCAATGGAACAGGTATGATTTTTTTACCCACCTCCCCCAGCCTCTTTAACAAATAACATTTTTGCCCAGACATTTTTTCCCTTTAAGTATCAAACTAGACTGCATCGTTATCCAGATCTATACTGATTATCCACAAAATCTGTATATCAGGCCCTGTATTGGGGTGCCGGAAAAGTTCTTGGTCTGTACGTTACACATATCTACAAGACAGTGGCAGCATATGCCTTTTTTTTCTGAACAGAATAGCATAGTAGACTACTATACTTTATCAAGGCATAAAGTATAAAAATGTATACTGTGAGATATACAATGTCATAAGCATTTGTCTGATCTTTACAATATATCAGGAAACCGTTACAATATATACTGTAAATGCAGTGTGAGTGCATCCCCTTTATTGAACCCCATTCTTTTACATAAACTCACAATAAACCAGAAATTTGCAAAAGCATATCTGTCACCTATAAAATATTGCCCAGAAATTATTCTGATCGCTACCATTGACAATTTCATTGCGGAAACCAATCATAGCTGAGCGGTAGGAAGAATGGGAATGGGTAGGAAGGCTGCACTGAATATATCTCCTTCTGACCCTTTAATAGTTTTTTATTCTACAAAAAATAATAAAATCAAGATTCAAATAAAAAAAAAAAAAAAAATAAATCACCCAGAAGTTTGAAAAGAATTGAATTTTATTTTTAGGCAAAATTGCCCAGCCCTAGCACGGACCCATTCATTTCTATGGCACACAAATGTGCTTTCCCGGGTGTTGGGCTCATTCATTCAAGTGTACAGGCCTGTGAAAAACACAAACAGCACAAGGATGTCATTCATATACTATCAGTTCTGTTTTTCATTGACCCTACAGTTGTGTTACAGCATGTTCACACACAGAGGTTACGCTTCAGAGCAGAGAGTGGAAAATCCAAAGCTTATTCCAATAGCAGGATTGTGGAGGAAAATTCATTAAAGCTTAACCACATGCTGTGGACAACGTCTACAGCCGAAATGGATTTTAAATCTGCACCATGTCAATTTGTTGTGGGTTTTCACTGTAGATTTCAGCCTTTACAATACATAGGCCCAGATTTAGTATTGTGGTTACCAGTAGACACTTGTCCAGGAGCCCCATAGCAGTAAATGAAGCCCAGGTATTGAAATGTACTTGCTTTCCATTCACATATAGAAGGCCCTGTTCTTCTGATCGCTAGGGGTGATCTACCACTTATTCCCTATCCTGTGGATAGGGGATGTGTCATTCATGGCAAAATCCCTTTAATGTCTGCAGCTATTACCCTTTGATGGTTGGGCACAATGGACATTTAGGCTGAAGCCCCACGTTGCGGAAACGCAGCTTTTTTTGTTGCAGATTTTGCTGTGTTTTTTTGTGCCAAAGCCAAGAATGGCTACAAAAGGAATGGGAAATATATAGGAAGTTCTTATACTTCTACCTTCTGCTCAATCCACTCCTGACTTTGGCTCAAAAAACCACAGCAAAATCTGCAACAAAAAAAGCTGCGTTTCTGCAACCTGGGGCATCAGCCTAAAGGGGTTTTGCCATCTCCCTGTTTCAGCAGCTTTGTCTGCTGTCTCTTCTTCTCACTTCCTGTATCCCCTCCCCCAGCTTGCTGAACAGGACACTATGAAGTATCACAATACTTATAATGATTACTATAAATCTAATGTAAATGCAGATGAAATAACAAGCACTATGCTTCTAGAGAATTGACTCAGTGTTATCTGTGTGTTTACATAGAGAGATAACAGACAGGGCTTTATCAGCAAACTGCAATTAGCTGAACTGCAGAGGTGTAGATAACATTGAGAGCAGGGAGTGACATCACTTGTCCTGCTTATCACACAGGTCCATGGTTATGGAAACGATGTGTAAACAATGGGAGGAATAATTTCACATAGCAGGAAAACAAAGCATACATTTCTAAAGCAATATATTTAGGACAAGTCTTCAATTTACATAAGCTAGCAGTATAGATAGGATCCTTGAGATGGGAACACTCCTTTAATAACAGTGAATGAGTGTGGTTGGAACAATCTGTTCCTATGGGGTCCCAAGAATTGCGCTCCTCGAAATGAGATCACAGGATAATAACGGTTGGAGGTAATTCAAGCTTTATTTGGATTAGATAACGCGTTTTGGGGTTTTTTAGCATTCAAAAAAATGCACCCCTTCATCAGATCTCTATGCCTTTAAGTCTGTAGCTGAAATGATCTTAAAGGCATAGAGATCTGATGAAGGGGTGCATTTTTTTGAATGCTAAAAAACCCCAAAACGCGTTATCTAATCCAAATAAAGCTTGAATTACCTCCAACCGTTATTATCCTGTGATCTCATTTCGAGGAGCGCAATTCCTGGGACCCCATAGGAACAGATTGTTCCAACCACACTCATTCACTACCTACGGCACCATGATCCTAGATGGCCGACTATCCCAGATGAATGCGACCCCGTTTCCCGACACATCATACCGTAATCTTTTTCACTCTATTTGTTTTATATAATAAGTAGTTTTTTGACAGAGCGCATCTTTTCCCAAAAAAAATTTTTCTACTTCTTGTGCCCTTTAATAACAGAAGTGTGAACCTTCCCTTACTATTACTAAATCTTGGCCATAGATTACAATCTCTAGAAATTTCGCAGCATTGAGCTATTACTTCTGTCGAAAAGACGCACGGTATCAGAACCTAGTAGGTGCCAGTACTGAGTGATGTTATACTTCCCATTATCAGGGGCCTGAGAAAGCTGGATACTTAAAAGAGTCTGGAATCCAGAAAAGCTGGGGCTTGACAAACATAAGTAAAATTCTACCTCCTTAGAAAAGCTGGCTGACAACATGGGTAAAATGCTACTTTCTATAGGAGCTGTAAGGAGTATGGGAATGCTGAAGTGATAACTCCCGCGGAGCTCACGGGTGCCGGGGTTTCCAGGTGACTATTATAGTACATCATGTGACACATGGAGAGGCGGAGATGATTGGTCAGAGCACAGTAAACAGTCCGGACAGGTCGCACACATAGACGGTGTTACTCACCAGTTCTGGTCGCCGCTGCGCATGACGGAGGAGGCGAGGCACAGCTTCTCCCGGATAGACCATGGCTCTGTGGGGCCGATGTTCAGCAGCTTGTGCTCTAGAGGAAACAGATACATTGTCAGCCAGACCCTGACTACGAGTGCCCGGGACGGAGCATGCAATAGAATATAACGGAATCCGTCACGTGCAACAAGCGGCCGTTTCCTTCGGTGATTATAAGAATAAATACACAATCCCTCTGTACTTACTCCCAGTCCCGGTCGCCATTTTCTCTACTACAATAGGGACCTTCTGACGTCAGAAGGTCACGTGGCATTCTCAAGTCATGTGACTGGAGAGGCGTAGCTGGCAAGGAGGTCCCTCCAAGCTGGTGTAGTGCGGAGTGTGTGCGGTGTAGGGGCAGCAGTGATGTGCTTTACATGGGACTGCATATTGGAGGAGAATAAACACAGGGGTGATTTATTTAGTTTTTTTATATAATAAACTGCATGTTGGAGGGGGCTAAACAATGATGCTTACACAGGACTGCACGTTGGTGGAGCATTGTACTTAATATGGGGTTGAAGAGCAACTGATTTTACATAGGACTGTGGGTAATGTTAGACCAACCAGATTTATCAACCTGCATCAGACACTTTGATAAATCTGGTGTAGTTTAGTTTCAAAGGTTTTATTGTATAACAGCTTAAAATACAACAGTACAGATGAGAAAATGATGTAAAAACAATCGATAGCGCAAAATGTACATAACAGAATACAGAAATGGCACGATGTAAACCTGGACAATAGCAGGCAGCTTAAGGACCAGATCTGGTACAGTTTAAGGAGGTGTTCACAAGTAGGAATTTGAGGCGGAATCTGCCTTAAATCTGCCTCCCATTATTTCAATTTATTTTTATTTCACTTTATTGCCATTATACCTGTTACGCGCTATTTGTATGCCATCTTTTCATGGCTTATAATGGTATATGAGGGGCATATTAATCTTCATCTTCTTTGGAATGTGTCTTTTTGCACCATAGGACTTGCTCCCTTTTTAACATGTATTCAGTTTTTGGATTTTGAATAAAGTATGTATATTTTTATACTTGGCATTTTTTTTTCTCACTTGTGTTTGTTTGATAGGAATTTTATACTATACAATACATGTTAGCCTGCACTCCAGTGCATTATTTGAGGTGCCCACCCATGCATTACATATGTCCTGTATGTTTTATGACATTATGATTTATGTGTATGGTTGGTTGTAATCATGGTTTGGTTACTAGTATAAATTTTGAGCATAGTTTGCATAATTTTTTTTATGTACACTCTACCAGTTTTATTAAAGCGTAACTAAACTTTCTGGCAATATTTTTGTCATTAATAAATTTTGTAATATACTTTATTAACAAATTTTTGATCACTTTTTTTTTTTTTAAATCTTCCATTTTTTTCACTCTTTCTCTTAAGAGTTGCTCCTGCTTCTCGCTGAATGTTACTATGTATAGGGATGTGTAATATGTAGAGACAATGAGGGTGGGGAGGGTCAGGACTTGCTCCAACCTTGATCATCAGATTATGTTCCTGTGGTGGTCTCCAATCAAGAAGTGGGTATCATTGTGTACCTGCTGAACCCAAAGTACACAGTGGACCACAGCTAAAGCAGAAGGAGGGCCTATGCATGTCGGGGACAGTAAGCAGATCAGCCGTCCCACTGGGAAAATACACACAAAATTACATTATCAAGCCACCCGTGCTTTTTTTTATGGAAGACTCAAGAGAGGTTCTGGCGGCACACAGCCAGCTGTTCAGCCTTTACCTTCCTGACAGTCCAACATAGATAAGTGCAGGTCCCAGAGGTCAGACCTCATCACATATTTATGGCTATACAGTAGACAGTACCATAAATGTGTGAAGTAATAGTCCTTCACCTATACATTCCAACTTTTAAAGACTGGAAAGAGGAACAATTCATGTGACATAACATTGTTTTTCTTTTAAGCCAGCTTTAGGAACACTACAATGTGCCCTAAAGTTCTTCAGCTGTTAGAACATGCCGAGACACTAACTTTTCAGACAACTTAGTCTCGTTTAATAGAGCATGCAATTCTGGAGCAAAATGTAATTTGCTTTAATTAAAAATGTGGTTGCTTTCTCCCTGAAAAACCTAACTAATTTGCAGTTTACTCCCTGTTTCTAGGAAACTTCTGTCCATAGGTGCAAGATGGGTTCACTGTGAGTGTGTGTGTGTGTGTGTTATGTTCTGTCTTCACGCAGTAAATAGAGAGGGGAGGGACTGATTTTCCTCACAGCCTACACACGTCTCTGCAAACTGCTTTCTCTGTGCACTGGACTGAACATTCTACACAGCTTACGATATAAGAAAAGTCTTCTACATACTGGTATCTACTTCTGGCTGTTTGTGTGGTTATAGATGGGATATTATTCACAAACAGCAAGCAGCTTTCCTGAATGTGTTCCTAGATTGCTGTATTTAATTATTTGCCTTATGTTTTCTCTATGGTGTTTCTGGATCTCCTATATTATGCTCATTTGGGATTGTCTTGGTGGATATGGCACAGTTGGAAGGCATGCAGTCAATATTACATACACATATCACACACATATAAGCTTTATATACACTGTATACATGTACACATGTTCCACACCTATACACAAATCACCTACATTAAATACACAGCCATATACACATTTTATTATGCATTACAGCAGGGGTCGGCAACCACTGACACGTGTGCCAAGAGTGGCACGCCAGGCTTATTTCCCTGGCACGGCAGCAGAGTCCTCACCCAGCAGTTTCGATCGGACCAAACACGGCCGAAACAAAACTGCTATTATTATACTGTGGGGTCTCTTCAGACCCCCGAGTATAATAAGCGGAGTCCCCGGGGAGGTGATCAAACATAAAAAACAATGTTAACTCACCTTCCCTGGATCCGCAGCCGCTGTGTGCTCTTCGGGCGCTTCTGCCTGACGTAAGAGACTGCTGACAGGGCCTCAGGGGTCACGTCTGACGTCATTATGCATAATGACGCGACGTGACCCCTGACACCCAATCAGCGGTCGCTGACGTCAGGGAGAAGCGCCCACACAGGGGCTGCGGAGCGTGGAAAAAGTGAGTAAGGGTGCGTTCACATATGTCCGGCGTAGCTATCTGTTTCCCTCCGGGGTGGTGCACACAAGTTGGAGGGAAACTGATGCCAGCATGGATCCCATAGGTTTCTATGGGATCGGTTCTGGCACAAGAGGCATCAGTTCTGGCGCCGTATCTGTGCCTCAGACGGATGGAAAAACGCTACCTGCAGCATTTTTCCATCCGGCTTCCTTAAAATTTCATTAGCGCCGGGTGCTGCCTGGAGATGGATGCGGCATCACCCCGCGTCTGCACAGTCTATGTACAGTAGTAAAGCCGGTAATTGCCGGCTTCACTACTGTACCTGAGTGAATTGCTCAGAATTGGTTAAAGCTATAAAGAAACACCTGGATTCATTTTAAAGATGAGAATCTCATCTTTAAAATGATACCAAGATCACCATGATCGTACTTAAACATCATGAGTGATTGGCTAGTGAAAACGATGTTCGGCATTGAAATCCCAATGCAGATCTCAATTCCCGACATCGTTTTAACAGTGAATCGCTCTGAATCTGTAAGGTCTATCATGGCGATCTTGGTATCTTTTTAAAGATGAGATTCTGATCTTTAAAATGAATCCAGTTGCATCTTTGTGGACCTAAGAGATCCTTAGAAATGGGGCTCTAAAAGTGTCCCCCCCCCCCTCCTGTGTCAGGCAGCATCTTAGAGCTAAGGAAGGAGGGGGGAGGAGGAGCTGCAGAGACAATGTTAACTCATCATTGTCTGTGCATAAGCTGCAGATGACCCCAGGGGGGGGGGGGTAGCGAAGACATCTGTCCATGGTATCCCTTCTCCTATCAATCACAGAGCATACTATACTTTTGCTCTCTGATAGTCACATAGAGGGATAATGTAATACCCCTCTGAGCCTAATCACATAACCAGGAAGTTTATTGGCGCTGTGACGATCCTCCAGGTCGCAGCGCCAAAAGTGTCGCACCAAACACTTACACAACACATGCACAAAGTCACCAATAAAGTTTACATTTTTTCACTGTCCCTGTCCTGTCCATACCTGATCTTTATAGAGTAAAATACGCCGCCTGCCTCTCTAGTTATATCCGTTACATGCTAAAATAATAGCAATAGCGATTATCACTAGCGATGAACGTATAAAACATTTCTGCCATTATGGAGAATAATACTGTGTGCAGGGGCCACTATGGAGGATAATACTGTGTGCAGGGGCCGCTATGGGACATAATACCATGTGCAGGGGACGCTATGGGGCATAATACCGCATGCAGGGGTCGTCAGACTTACAATTATTGACTGGCACTACGAGTACCTCAACTTTGATTTTTTTAATCGAAATCAGCACGCCGAACAAAAAAGGTTGCCTACCCCTGCGTTACAGATACACATATATGTGCATTCATTATACAAATATTCTTATCCTTTTTTGCAGGTTCTCTCTCATGCACTTGCATCATGTAACTGAGGCCATTACTCCCCTGCCCATCCCAGGAATGGGTGAAGTAATTCAACAGCTTTATAGAGTGGACACAAGGCTATTGAGTATTTTTTCACACAAATGTGAAAAACTTTCATCCCTTGGCTGCTTTAAAATCAATGCATTTCTATGGGCCTAATCATAAGTCCATTTTTTTTGATGAATCTGCTTTATCTTTCAGCTTCTTTCACAGATCACTCAATAAACTCCCTGTCCCTTTGTGACCCCACTGCATACCAAGTATAATGTCCCTTTATTGGTTCTGATACGGTATAATACCTCTAAAAGAAAAAAAAAAAAACCCTTTGTGCCCTCACACAATATCATGCCTCATATATTGACATACTTCACTGTAGATGAGATTATCAGGACTGGGGCCCTAAACCCCAGCAACATTAGGAAATACTGGTGGTTTAGGTACCTCAAACCTGGCACTTCAAGAGTCCATAGCTTTTTTTTTATTTTTCTGCCAGCATAGCAGGGTTTTTTTTGGTTTTGCAGAATGTTTGTTGCAAAGGCACAATTTGGATGTACATAAAGCTTATTGTTCACTTTTGCTAATTATTTATTTGAGGGGAATGAAAAAGTAGCAACTTTTTTTTTTCTGCTGTTTGCAGCATATAAAAAAAAATGTAAAGGGGTTGTCCAGGAGGCAAAATTTCCTATTTACTGCGCCAATTAAATAATTTGTAATATATTTTTGTTACTAGAATGGCCCCCTTTTTCCCGTTCCTGATCACGCGATCCTGGAATGGACAGCAGAGATCAGCTACATGCATAGTAGACACTGACTGTGAGAGCTGCTAAAGAGCACCGATGTCTAGTGGGCATGTGTCTGATATCTGCTCTTCCTGTATACTGGAAGAGCAGTGATCAGACACATGCATATTAGACTAGCACCATGAAGCAGCGCACACAGGAGAGGGGCTCTGCTTCGCAGCGGCAGTATCTAGCCCATGCACCAGATCTCTGCTCACTAGATACTGGTGCTAAGAAGCAGCACTCAAAGCCAGTGTCTACTACACATGCGCCTGATCTCTATATATAGGAAGAACAGAGATCAGACACATGCACGGTAGAGGCTGGCACCATGAGTCAGTCCTCACAGGAGAGGGGCTGGGGAAGGCAGAGATAGGCCAGCCCACGTCAGGGAATACTGAAGCTGTGCCAGGACAGTGAGCCATAGGATGTGTAAGGTATAGGTGACATCACAGGAACCACTGGAAGTGATCACGTGACCACATCAGGAATTGGAGGAAATGGGCTTGTTTTTTTATGGAACTGGTTGAAGTTTCCATTGGTACTATTTGTTTTATTAGTTTTAAACCTGCAACATGACAATTTATTCCAAAGTGTAAACTGTCCTGTAGTGGGGATTTTCAACATCAGTATGTCAATCAGGGGAGTAGGCAAGGGGGTGGTTACAAGGTTAAAAAGGCCCCCTTGCAACCCATGACTGTCCAAACACTGCCCCATTGCATGCATTACCACCACCCCACGGCAGCAGCATTCCTCCCTGACCTCCTACAACTGCTGCGGCTCTCTGCTATGCAAGATTGTAATGAGAATCATAATGATTTATCATTATTTTCAAAATCTTGGCGTAGCAGGAGAGCAGAACCTATAGGAGATCAAGAAGGGCAGAGGGCCCCAGTCCTTTTAGAAAAGCCTGTGTATGCTTCTGGTGTCAATCTTAGGCTCTATTCAGACAATCGTGATGCAAAATAGCCAAGAAAAAGGACATTTTTCACGGCCACTTTGCAAATGTGGGTCACCCATGAAAATGGGGAAAAATAATAATACATTTTATTTATATAGCGCCAACATATTCTGCAGCACTTTACAACCTGTAGGGTTCAAATACAGACAAACAGATGCATTACAGAGTAATAGTCAATTCACACAATGGACTGAGGACCGTGCTCGTAAGAGCTTACAATCTATGAGGTAGAGGGGGTGACACAAGGGGTAGCAGGGGCGGCATCGGAGGTAGCATTGCTTATACAGTGGTCCAGCCGTTTTTGTGATAGAGGTTACTTTCATTACATAGGACATACCTATTTTTTGACAGTGCCTTAAAATAGCCCAAATAAAAAATGAATTGATTTTTAATAAAGCCGGGTGTGATGGTCACTGAAAAACATAAAACAGCCGTCACATGACTGCTAAAATTTATTTGTGCGAATAGAGACTCAGGTCCCAGGTTTTTATTGTAAATTTCACCTTTTCCAATGCACAGCATGAAATCAAAGGAAAGCCAGCAACAATTACACTGGTAATTTTGCACCAGTAACTGCACCAGTTTTTGCTGCTGTGTTAAATGTGGCCTGGAAAGGGGACATGATACTGGGGGGGGGGGGGACAACCTGGAAAGGGGACATGATACCCCAGGGGGCAACCTGCAAAAGCGACATGATAATGAGGGGGAGGGGCAAACTGGAACAGGGACAATATACTATGTGGGAAATCTGGAAAGGGGACATGATACTGGGAGGACAACCTGAAAAGGGAACATGATATTGTGGGAGGGGGGTGGGGCAACCTGGAAAGAGGACATTATATGGGGAGGGGGGGTAACCTGGAAAGGGGACATTATACTGTGGGAGCAAAGTGGAAAAGGGACATTATACTGTGGAGGGGGACATTATAATATAAGGTCTGAGGGGCCAAAGGGGGCACCTGTTAATGTCTGATGCCTCTGCAGGGGCATTTGATAGTGTGATGGGCTACTAAGGGGCATTATATTGTATGGGACCACTAAGGAGGAATTATACTGTATGAGGGCCACTAACGGGCATTATACCATGTGAGAGCCACTTACGGGGTATTATAATGGGGTTGTGACGAGGGAGGTCATTTATGAAACCTATGAACTGGGCCCACCAATGTGTTAAAACAGCCCTGCTGGTGTGAATATATCATCCTATAAATTCGTATGGGTGTGGTTTATATTTCTATACAGTGTACACATTTGTGCGCTTTGTACATGCAGCTGCAGACTGCCATAAACATAGGGCAAACTATATCACATAAATGCACTCTAACACTCAGGGCTGCAGACTACTAGATAAAAGCTCCTGCACAAAGCAGACTGTCAAATACGAGCACGTGACCTCATGTAATATTCCACAGGTTATGTGTAGTCATACAGTACAGTATATGTATACAGTACAGGCACCTTCACATCCTGTTTGTGCGGTCGAACGAACATACCCAGCATGTTTGCCTGCACTTGATTCTCTCTGATTGGATAGTTTAGAATGTCCCGCTCTGTGATTGGCTGCTTCGCACAGAGTTCCTTGTGAATGGTTAGAAGCCACGGCGCCTGGTTTGAAAGAGCAGTTTAGTAACAGTCGGTCAGTCACGAGCGGAGAGGTAGCTAGCTGATCCTGGTACCGGCAGGTAAGTGCGGACACCGGGGATCCAGGCTGGCACGATTGCTAGAGGGATAAAGCCTCCCCTTTCGATCGTGGTGCTGTGTTATCTGCGCCCTTTATTATAGCTGCGCAGGAAGTCCGCTCCTCTGCTTTATATATCCCTTACAATCAGCACTCCCAATGCCCTATCGGAGAGGTGAATCCGGTGGCCATGTAGCTGGGCAAGATGTATGTTCTATCCATGCTGATATACATGGAGTAGTTATTTGTCCAGTTAGACTCTGTTCACTTCTGCGCTCTGGAATGCGTTCGGAGATTTTATCCCACGTGATGAGGGGAATAAAGTAGCGAAGCGTTATTTATCTGACAATACAACATTACCCGGCCTTGCTTTGTGCTTATGTGAAAAAGAGAAGTAATTGTGTTATGGGGAACCTTCCAAAATCCTTTCCTATCACATTTATCGGGTACTCGATACATTGTAAATGTGCGATTGGGGACAGGCTGACCATTGGGATCACCAATTTTTTCCCCATTAAACCAACCTTCAACCAGGGATCAGGAGGAGGATCATCCTTTAAGGCATAGGTTCCCAACCTCCTCTTAAGGCCCACATTTCCATTTACTGTGATTCTACAAGTAGTAGTAGTATATTACACTGTCCAGACTGGCACTGCAAAGCGGCTCGGATATATATTCAATAAAGCCAAAATGTAGGTCCTGTTGTTACTGGTACTTATGGCCATAACTGAGAGGTTCCAGGGTGAACCACATGTGGCTACTGGTTGGGGACCACAGCTCTAAGGGGTCAGCGGGGACCCCAGTATTTGTAACTCCACTGATAATACATGACATAAATGTAAGGTTTCCCGTATGGAAACCTGAATGCAGGCCTTTGAGTTTTTGTAAAGATGCCACCAGAAATCTGCTGACAATTCTTGAACCAGGTTTGCACTGCTACATTTATATGTATATTATAATTTTAAAAAAACAAACCTCCTGCTTTGTATATTTTTGTTGGTGTACCTTCATCTCAATTGTATTACAGGCTAGGGGGACAAAACCATAACATATACTGTACTTTAGCAATGGTGTTGATATACAGATGCATGCATACAGCTGCATATTCCAGATGGAGTGTTACGCTAGGTCCACACATACATTGAGGTTTCCGTTCGGGGGGTCCACTTGGAGACCTCCAAATGGAAACCTAATCCACTTAAAAGAGCGGTTACCTTCAGAAACCCACAGACCCCATAGACCAGGGGTCCCCAACCACTGGTCCGCATACCGGGCAGTTGGGGGTCTGTTGCCGATCCGCAGGGCGGCGGGCTGGCTTCGGTAAAGGCGGCTCCCGGCACATTATGTGGGGCGGGTCTGCGATCTGGCCACAGTGTTGTGGCTCCTAGCATAGCGAATGGTGCGGTGTACAGCACTGTAGACCAGGTCCCCGCCATTAGCTATGCTAGGAGCCACAACACTATGGCCAGATTGCCAACCCATCTCGTCTAAAGGGCTGTTTACTGTATAACCCCGCCCATATGACCAAAGCCCTGCCCCCCCTGCTGGGCCACGGAGAAAAAAAAGTTGGGGAACGCTGAGGACCAGAGTGATGGAAATGTTTATCATTTGGCTGCAAGTTTTCAAACCACCAGATGGGACTCTTTAAGTTTTAACTTTCTTATATGCTTACTATAGAAGTAAATAATTAAACTAAATTGCACCATATTATATGGACAGAAGGTCTGTGACATCTGAATGACTTGCATATAGAAGGGACTTTCACCATATGCTGTTTTCTCCTACCTTGGCTGAAGGTAAATTGTATCCAGATGTGGGTGTACTTGCATAGTGAGAAAGATGTTGATCGGACACAAAGTAGACTTCTCAAGTTCAGATGTGTGAGAGATATATATATATATATATATATATATATATATATATATTTCCAAGAACGGCGTTATCGTAACAAGATCTGATCCTGTTCTTGTCACTGAATATACAACTCCCGTACGGTATAATCTTATCCTGAGTCCCTCTCCTGGCATAATGTTCAGGCTGGTGAATCAGGAGCGCACATATGCTCATGTGAATGTGGGGTAAGACTTGGCTGTAAATGTTCAGCTCCTCTGCTTACTGCAGCTTTAATATGGTTGGCACTGGACTATTGTTTAAATAGATGCTAGTCCCAAAGATGATAAATATCTGATAGGAATACACATTAAACAAACTCAACAGTTTCAGGGGGACCAGCTGACCATATAAAGTGTGTGGGGTTGTCCTTGATGGGTTGTGCATGTGTATGGGGGGGGTATGAAGTTATTGCTGCTGGCAGGCTAAAGTCAAAAGTGTATGGGCATATTTTAGTCTGACTTCCTTGTAGACATCCTATGCATAATTAAAAGTTTTATGCGGAGACAGGTCTGGCCTTGATAAAAAGTCACACTGATCTGTAGTTCTTTCTGGCCTGAACAAATCCTAGAAGCCGGGTAGCTAATGCATCTACAGATTTACTTCCTTTTTCTAAATATTGTTTTTTTTTCTTTTTTATAGAGTTTTATTTTTGCATCTAAACAGTCAGTGGCTTGTAGATTTGTGTGTAGTTCCTGATTGTTTTATCCATTTTTGGCCATTGCGCCTGAACAGATTCAGCCTAAAGCTTATGCTTATATTCACAACATAATCCTAGTCGTTGTAATGTTGTACTCATGTTCAGAACCCCCCTCCCCACACATTTCCATAATGTAAGGTTTGGTTATTTTAAAATCTTGACTAACATGTTTGGTATGGCTATAAAGGAGTGACGCCAAGTGAGTTGCTTAAACATGACAGCCTTGAAGTTCTAGTAGTTGATTTGCCTAAGGAAAAACGGTGACTCTTACAAAGAAACATTAACTCTTTTCTGTACAGTCTGTATGTAGTATTATAAACTGGTGTACACAAAAAGCAGTTTCACAAATGAAACAATCACAGGTTAATAGCATCAGTGACCATATGGAAACCAGATGTTTGGGGCACAATCACACTGCTTACTTTCAGCGGGTTTTTGTTCTGCCGATAATTAGACTCAAATTTTTATTTTTTTTTTCTTGTTTTTGAGGATTTAAAAAAAAGAAACCCTGAGGTGTGCAGTATGTGGTTCCGATACTACATTCCAATCTGATAGAGTAAGTTCTGTTCTGCTTTGTGAAATCAGAACAGAATCCCCCATAGAAATGAGTGTAGCACCTTTTGTTTTTTTTAAAAAAAAAAAAAAACTTGGCTTGCTGCCTATTGTTAAAGTAAAAAAACAAACTAACTTTGGGGTGCATTAAGTAAACTATAGGCCAGAAAAGTGGCATAAGAGTCTCATACCTTGGGTTTGAAGTAAATGGCACTTTCGACAAAAATTGTCGCAGATGCCAAAATAAGGAGCGTGTTGTGGCCATGATTCATTATCATTTACACCAGTTTCCTGAGCTGGTGTAGATTTTAGTTTTAGGCTCATAGTCCAATGGAGTATGCGCATGATTTATGATGAGGCCTGGCATCATATTGAATTTGCCCACCCAATAAAATCTTAGCAACACTTACCGTACTATTATAATTTTGTATGGGATTTCCAAGGACCGCCATGCCAGCTTTCCATAGAAGTGAATGGAGAGAGCCATGTATGTGAGGCTACATCTCCACTCACCACAGCTGTGGGATTGAGATCGAGCACCAACTGATTCACGTAGGGAATCTGCAATATACAGTGATGATTTATTAAAGCTACTACTGCTTTGTATATAACTGTGGCTTATGGTCGAGGACATGGCTTTCCTTCTTCTGTATACTTCTTTTGACCTTGATCTATCTTCATTCTCTTTTAGGAAAAGACATAACTATCCCCCAACATGACATGCAATGTAATTTCTCCTGGTCTTGGGGTGGTCTCCGATGATGATGATTCTCCAGTCTTTGAATCGACAGCTGCAGATTGTGCTGCGGGTATCCGTAAAGATCTTCTCAGTGATTTTTCCTGCATCTCACCAGGACTAGGACAAGCTTCTCTGGTATGTCCAAGTGTTCTTCAGATCTTTCAAACCCCATTCATGCTTGTGTGTCCTACCACTAGTAAGTTTCAAGTGCCATATAGATTATCCAGGTTAACTATGTAGAAGAATCTAATATTGCACAATAATAAACAGACCATCCAATGGAGAATGCTCAACAAGATACTGTTTACATCATATCTGTATACTTCAGGAGTATTCCCCCAATGTATAGTTATACAGTGGCATACATGGGCCATTGACTACAATGCTAAAATAAACTTATAGCAGGTGGTATGTTTTTGCTTTGGTAGTTGGCTGCACTTTCCTATACGGTCGGGGAGGGGGAGAGGAATGAAGCCATCACCTTCTGTCCCATCAGAGACCAAAAGGACACTCTTGGTCTCTGTCAAGTGAATAGAGGCTTATAGCAATATTTGGCATAATCTCCATGAATTTTCCTGGCATGTAGAAATAAAAACCTTTGGATACTGTTATGAACACAGATTAACCCTATAATGTTGCTAACTTGCTGTGCATTGGCTTTCTATTATTATAAGAGCTCATAGCAGCATTACATTATGTTGTCACTAGCAGACAATGGCAATAATGTGGCAGATTTGTTAGTCTTCATAGCCCTTGAACCAGTGGAGACTGACTTTGTTTGGGAGAGGAGTTCTTGCACAATTTGACTGATTTTTTGATTTTATTTTTTTTTTTTTTTTTTTTTTTTCTACTATCAGATATCTTCCAATGAAAACAATGATAAAGTTATGGTATATGTCAGGATACGACCATTTGTAGATGGTGAACTGGAGAAAAAAGAAGACCAGGTAAGAGGAATGAATAGTTCTTGTAATGTAAGTTCCAAAGTCAGTTGCTGGTGTGTATTGCGCATGTTTATTTATTTTTATTTTTTTTGTGTCCTAGGGTTGTGTGGTGGTAGAGGATCAGGAAACTTTGATCTTGAGTGCTCCAAAAGACTCTCTTGCAATGAAGAACACTGAACGTGGACAAGGACAGAGTGTACATAAGTTTACATTCTCTCAGGTAAGGAAATGTATATCACAGCTCATGTCCTTTACAATGTGGTATGTTATATACTGCTGCAAAGCAAAATTCATACCCAGCGCTGCTTACACAAGCTCATCTCTCCAGCATTTGCCATGCTACAGATATCACAATACCAACAATATTACAACACACATGAATATTAAACATAATATACATCTTTATTGAAATCCATAAAACACATAAATATACAATCACCTAAGAGACAGGAACATTTGAATAAGAACTAACCCTGAGTGGATGTGGCAACATGTATAACACATGAAGTGGCCTAGATGCTCCAGCTGCCAAAGCCACATGCTCCTAAATATTTTATTTATTTACATTAATACATTGTACGTTGGTCTTTGTGAAACATTTTGTCCAGAATATGCTCTCCATACTGCACTTCCGAACCCCCCTCCCCTTCCCATTTTAGGAGTCACAATTGAATTTTCACCTACTATTGCAACAGTATATAACATGCCACATCTTAGAGGACATGAAAGGTCCTCTTGAAAGTAGTTTTTGTGATTTCTACAGTCTTTATTTTATTTTTTATTTATTTATCTTAGATTTTTGGACCAGATGTTGATCAAAAACAGTTTTTTGATGGCACTATGAGGCATGTGGTTAAGGATGCCCTTAATGGTCAAAACTGGCTGGTGTATACTTATGGCGTGACAAATTCAGGCAAAACATACACTATACAAGGCAAGTTTGTTGGAGACATTTTTGTGTATTATAACTTTTTATTTTTTTAATCTGGTGGATATTTTATAATTTTTTTTTATTATTTTTTTTTTTCTTCCCTTCCTCTAAACTCAGGGAGTAACAAGGATGGTGGTATTCTTCCTCGCTCCATATCACTCATCTTCAATAGCGTTCAAGATCATCTGTACAAAAGCTCTGACCTCAAACCTCTCTCCAATGAAGTAATCTGGTTAGATAGCAAACAAGTGCGCCAAGAGGAGATAAAGAAAGTTTCCTTGCTCTCTAACTTGCGTGAGGTTAGTGCAGACAAACTCCATGTTATCAGTAAACTGCTACATCCAAAAGAAGTATAAATGAGAACAAAGCTTGTGTTTGGCTTTTCAGGAACAACTTCTTACACCTATGAAGAGAAGTGGTGGCAATGAATCTCAGCTACGAGCTGGCACTAGCATAAGCTTTGACAGTGGCATTGGTGGGCTTTCATGTACGAACAATGATAACCAAACTAGCATTCAGCTGGAAGGTATAACTTTTTTTTTTTCTTTCCCCATGTAATTTCTGTTCTTTATTCATATAACCAATAACTAGCAATTTAACATTCATTCTTATGTCTGCATACCAGAGACCACATCCCACTGGGGACACCAAGATGCAGTTTCACTGCAGGATCCTGCAGATGTTCAGATCTCCATTTGGGTGTCATTCTTTGAAATTTACAATGAATTTGTATATGATTTATTGGAACCATTGCCATCTGGGCCAAATCGCAAACGGACCACACTGAGACTGTGTGAGGACAGGAATGGAAATCCCTATGTTAAAGGTATCAAGACCAAGATTAAAAGTATTTGGGATCCTGTGTTAGGCTAAGGCCCCACGTGGCGGAAGCGTCTTGGAAAAAATCACAGCGTTTTACAGTCAGAGCAAAGTGGATGGGATTCTAGCGAATCCCATGCCCACTTTGTGGAAAAAAAAACCTCACTGCGGATATGTGGAGATTTCCAAAACTGGCACGGTTTTGGAAATTGCAGCATGTCAATTATACCTACAGAAATGCTGGTGGTTTCCCTATAGGTATAATTGAAACAGTCAGCAGAGGAAAACTCTGCAAACTTTGTCTAAAGCGCTGCGGGAAGAACCACAATGCAATCCCGCTGCGGTTTCTCCCGCAGCGCTTTTTTTGCTGTGGGGCCTTAGCCTCAAAAGGATTTTAAAACTGTGTAAACTGACCAGTGTTTCTAATCTTGTACAAGAAACTGTTTTTGAAATACCCTGCAGAGGTTATCTTTTCACCTGATTTCTTGCCAGAAGCCTAAATATACAAGGCATTTGCTAAGGGGTAAATTCAACCCCTTAGTAAATGCCTTCTTGCTATGACTGAGGGAAATTGCTGATTTCCTAGGACACATAAAGAAAAATTTCGTTCAGTTCTTTGTAATGCATGAAAGGATAGGGTCAAAAAAGACGTGAATCTAGTACGGAATTGCTGTTTTGATTTCTGTGTATTTATTTTTTTTGTCTAAGATCTAAACTGGATTAATGTTCAGAGTGCTGATGAAGCATGGAAACTGCTAAGGATTGGAAGGAAAAATCAAAGCTTTGCAAGCACTCACCTGAACCAAAATTCCAGCCGAAGGTAGGATAAAACGTGTTTGCGTTAATTTGTGTTCTTTCTAGGCGATATTCTACTTTTAGATCGGGTTTACCTGTTTAGAATTGTGTAGGATTATTTTGCTTTTCCTCCACTGGGGGCAATCACAGGACAAGTATAGAAACAATAGAAGGCAACTTCTTGATTTTGTTTTTCAGTCATAGCATCTTCTCCATTCGGATCCTACACTTGCAAGGTCTCAATGACTTCACTCCAAAGATTAGTGAGTAAGTAGAATGAGTTACATGCTTTATATTTTATGTAATGAAAAATACACTACTTAAAGGACATAATATACAAAAAAAACATGACAGACAAAAGGCCATACTTGCCCAATGCCAGATAAAATATGACTCTGCAGGATGCAGATAGGCCCCATTGCAGTATATGATAGAGAAATCTGAATCCTGCACTGCCATGTTTTAAGTGTGGCCTTTTACTATGATACACTGTTTTACTTCCATTACGTAAAATCTAGTCTGATACTTATTTATCTCTTCCTCTCATTCATCCTACTTCTGTAAGACTGTCTTTCTGTGATTTGGCTGGATCTGAACGATGCAAAGATCAGAGAAGCGGGGATCGTCTAAAGGAAGCAACAAATATTAACACTTCTCTTCATACCCTCGGGCGCTGCATCGCCATGTTGAGACAAAATCAACAAAACAAGTGAGGTTTTTTTAATATATATTTGCATTTTCTGTACACTGCATTCTCTGGCTCATCTTTGTGATATAAAATGCAGTTCTTAAAGGGAATCTGTCGGGGCAATTTGGACCACTAAACCACCCACACGTGTGTACATAAGGAATAACACTATGTCTGGTATTCTGCATTTGTTAGCAGTTTTCCCCTCTGTAGTTTTCATCTCTAACTCTAGTTGCCTTAGCTGGTGGATGGAGACTGTGCTACGATGTCTGCCATGCTATGCACATATAAACGTAGAGGTGAATCTTCTCCATACAGTTCTCTCTACTCGGGTGATAAAAGAATTTCCTATACTATTGTCTGTGTCTGCATCACTCTACTACTCCTCCGTCTCCATAGAAGTCTGATGCCTGTGAGCTTAGTCTCTTGTTATCAAGTCCTACTTAACAGAGTAAGGCTCCACATAGCGAAACGTGGTGGGAACGCATTTTGTTTTCTGCAGCCTTTTTCATTGCATTTTGGCAGTTTTCTTCTCTTCCCCCCCCCCCCCCCCTTTTTTTTTTTTTTTTTTTTTATCTTATTACTATTACTTACTATTCTGTGTTTGATCTCTTCTTCTCCTAGGCTACGGCAGAATTTGGTTCCATTTAGGGACAGCAAATTAACTCGCGTCTTTCAGGCATTCTTCACTGGGAGGGGAAAATCGTGCATGATTGTAAATATAAATCAATGTGCTTCAACTTATGATGAGACACTACATGCCATGAAGTTCTCAGCCATTGCAAGCCAGGTATATAAGCTCCACTTTTCTTCATCCCACCCAATTTTCTGTGATTCTGCTTTTAGCCACAGTTGAAAGATATGCTTTACAGCAGCAACAGACAGATGTACTTGGTTTGTGGAGATGACTTTTACTTCTATGGGTGATTGTAATAGGTATGCCCCGTGACCTGTGCATTGGTCACTGGGAGTGGGAGCAGGAAGCTGTGACAGTTGCCTATTGTACTCCTGCCTGTGATGAGATGGATGCTGAACGGGCAGTGTTAGCCTATTATGAGTCTTAGTGGCCAGATTAACAGCATGTTTTCAACATAGGGCATGGAAAAAAAAAATTTTTATTTTTTTTTTTTTTTATGGCATAGGATATGCTGCATTCCACTTCAGTTTTGGTTAACAAATGCCTCTTGTGCTTCCTTTGACAGTTAGTCCAAGCACCACCAGTGAAACTGAATCTTCCAACTATTCAGTCCCTCATCAAGGAAAGTAGTATGCTGGCAAATCGCAGTTATACAGATGATGAAGATGCTGAAGAGGGATCTGATGACGAAGGGAACAGTGAAGCCGATATCACAACATTTAATAGACAAGTTGGTGCCTTTTTTTAATGTAATAGAATGAAAACCTGTACTGGATGAATGCTTAGTCTTGTTCATGTTTTCTCAGGAACTGCTGCAGGTTATTGAAAATCTGAAAGAACTTCTGATTAAAAAAAGTCAAGAAAACCTTGATATGGAGGCAACAATCCGTAAGGAAGTCTGCAGTGAAATGATGGAAATCATGCAGCAACAGAAGACACAGCACAGGTGCGACTTCACTTTGATTATTTTTCAAGTAAGCAAGTTGCTTAATGTGCAGTCTCAAACTTTTTTTTTTTTTTTTTATTCTTCCTGAAGTGAGGCAATGGAAGATGAGCGAGAATTACTGGAAGAGATGTATGAGGGAAGACTGGAAAATCTGAAGGAATCTCTAACTAACTACTACAAGCGGGAGCTAGAGGTCAGTCTGTAGCAATGTGAACTTTAAGTGGTTTGCTGTTTTATTAAATACCATTTATGGTCAAGGTTCCACGTAGCGGACCGCAGGAAAAACTGTGGCGGCTACACACCACTTTTCAGAAAGTCTGCAGACTTTTTCAATTATACCTATAAGGAAACCACCGGCATTTTCATAGGAATAATTGACTTGCTGCAATTTCCAGAGCCGCAATAGTTTACAGTAGTTCACAGCATGTCCACTTTCGCATTTTTTTCCGCAATGTGTGGATGGGATTTGCTAGAACTTCGTTCACTTTGCAAGGAATGTAAAACTTTTTTTTTTTTTTTTTTTTTTTTCGTTTTCTTTTCCGTGGCCAAACCGCAGCGTTTACGCTAAAGGTCAGAAATGTATTGCTATAGTACAATTTCATGCAAACAAGTGTTCTATTTATGCTACTTAGGAACGAGATCAACAGATCAAAGAACTGGAGGCTGCTCTGGAAGAGTCTTCTAACAATGCAACTTCTGTTCCATCAGACACAAGTATAAGCAAAAAGGATAATGCTCCTCTCCGCAGGTCTAAGCGTTTAGCAACAAATGAACCAACTGATTTGAGCAGACTCAAACAAGAAATTGTGGATTTGAAAGATGAATTGCGTTTAAAAACTGAAGGTAGGGATGGAATCCACACCTCTGCATTCTTGGCTACCAAAATGTGTTTCCATAATAATTTTAGGTCATGATACTAATGTGTGTTTAACAAATTTGTAAATGTATTAAGTTTTTATAAATTATTTTATTTTAATATTCCAAGATTGAAGTACTAGCTGTAACAGAACCTGAGATATTGCTGGTTAAAAACAGTTGGGAATTTGAACTTAATATGTAGCACTTGATGCTACATATAAAATCATATTGCCAACTTTTTTTTTTTAACTAGCGATATCTCTTAATAATTTTACAGCTTGTACTTTTTTGCAGCATATGAAAGCTGAAAGTGTGTTTTTTTTTTTTTTTTTTTTTTTTTTTTTTTCTTAAATACAGTATATGGGAGTGCCTACTCTTACTATTTATCTGTTCTAGAAATACAAAGACTTAAGTCAATTCAAGAACCACCTTCAACTACCAGAACTTTTACAGCTGATGTAGATCGAAAGATTCAAGATGGACAAAAGGTAAAATTTTATATTTGTAGAAATGTCCTTGCCTCCAGATGGTGTGTGCACAGGCAACTACATTGTCTACAGAGATTACCATATTGGTTAAATAAATTATATTTAATATAGCAATATATTTGCCAATTCTCCCTTAGCCAGTAGAGTAGCTGACTGCTAAATGTTTCTGTAGCTAGGCTTGTGGTGAACTGCTGAGGCAGCTGCGGATATAAAGGGGTTGCCCTTAGTGCATGAAAAGCCTGCATCCTAGGAAGTAATTGTTCATGTGGCCAAAATGATCTTGATTTGCTTTGCACTTATTTGTCTAGCCAGTTGTCTATTGTCTAGCCAATATGGCCTTGCTCCCTGCAAAATGAGAGTTTTATGTTGCCCACATTAGCCAATCGCAGTGCAGCTTTCACAATTCAAGAGCAGAATGCAACATAGTCTATGCTGTAATAATTTATCAACCCATCTTTGCCAGTATTCTGGCATAGATTGGTGTTAATGTTGCGCATCTTTTGTGCATGGCCCTTTTACTAAAGATGCACCACACACATCTCCCCTTCCACCTCTTGATGGTAGAGACACAGCGCCAGTTAGGTCTTGACAAGCTGATTAGAAGGGCCAGCTCTGTCCTGGGGAGCCCACTGGACCCAGTGCAGGTGGTGGGTGACAGAAGGATACTGTCCGTGGTGAGCTCCATGCAGAAGAAGAAGTCCCATCCCATGCATGAGACTGTGATCGCGCTGAGCAGTACTGTCAGTGACCGACTGCTCCACCCTAGGTGTGAGAAGGAGCGCTATCGGAAGTCTTTCCTCCCCACCGCGGTTAGGCTGTACAACCAACACCGACCTAAGCGGAGATCATTACACACAGAGAACTGAAATATCTCTCTGCCTGTTAAATCCCCCCCCCCCCCCCCTCTGCTACGTCCTATCTGTCTGTCTGCTATTAATGTAATGCCTCTCACCTTGGAACATTCCTGTACATGTTGTATTTGTATCTGCTTATCTTATCTTTCTTTGCTGCTGTAACACACTGAATTTCCCCACTGTGGGACTATTAAAGGACTATTATTATTATTATTATTATTATTTATTATTATTATTATTTATTATTATTATTATTATTATTATTATTATTATTATTAAAAGTGATGTAGAAAATGTCAGTTTTAATACATTTCCCCCCCCCCCCCCCCCATGTTTGGACTAGATGTGAGCCTTCTCTCACTTACTAGCTTGCTACATATTTTGAGGGCATTGAAGTCTTTGTTTTATATCCTGTAAATGTTTTCTATATTTTACTTTTCCAGCGTTATTTTCTGGGCTCTCATCACAAGTGCACAGATTTTCAGCACACAAGAGCTCTTTGGGTAACCAAATTAATTGTCTTTCACCTTTTATCTTCCCATAAGGTTCTGGGGAGCAACTATGATTCCATTGCTTTGCAGTCCTTTTCTGTCCTTGCTTTGCTTGCATTACACCTATACTGATGGGGCCCCTTGTTTTTTGTTTCTACATTTCTACATTGTAGAATAGTCCACTGTACTTCTACCGTGTAGTCTAAGTAAGCAAAAGAGCCTATAACTTCTACTTCAGAGAACTGGGGACTCTTATCTGTAATGGCCAATGACACACACAAATCTGCACAACAGATTGTGACTTCTGAAGCAATTATTTGCTCTCCAGAATCTGATGTAGTATTTATTCCCTGCTTTGTTTGCACAGAATCCTGTTCCCTTCCTTTCCTAAGGGTGAGAATCGTAGGGTAGATCTGTGGGTGGAGGACTTATTTTGATGGGTTGGTGCTTATTGATGAAATATATGTTGTTCATCCATAATTTTTTTTTTTTTTTGTCCAACAGAACATCAGATTGTTACGCACTGAAATTCAGAAGTTTGGTTCCTCCCTACATCAGGTTGATAGAGCTTGTTGCCATACCACTGGAGCAGAGAAGCTTAGACAGGCCCTGGCTGGCTGTGATGACATCTTATCTAAACAAGTAGGTCCATCCTTGTGTAGTCCAGCTCCTGAAGTCCTTATTCAGATAATCTACATAGAAGTACTGAACGATGCTAAGTGATAAGCAGTTCATGGCAAGCACTTTTGTCCTACATTTGTTCAAAGTGCAGGACTTTGAAAACATGGCTGCTTTTTTCTTCTCAGGAAATGACCTCATGTCCACTGACAATGTCGCATCTCCATCCCATTAAAATGAACGGGATTGAGCTGCAGCATGGCCATATAACGGACAAGTCACTTCCTGAGAAGAAAGCGGGCATTTTTTTTAGTCCTGCACAACCCTTTAAAGGGATGTTAGGACATACCTACTGCCTGAACCAGGGGAAATATGACATTGACAGGATTCTTTGTGTGGTGTTTATATAGACATTTTGTTGTATAAAATGTTGAGAATTTAATATTAATTATAGGCAGTCTTATCTGGTGCAAAATGCCTCCCAATCCGCTAATATTTAGTGTTCTTTAGTGTCCTTTAAAGAAACATACCCTTGTGGCCACAAACCGATGAAGCAATACAGAGAGAATTTATATCTTTTTATGGATATATAAATCGGCCTGCAAGTGCACCAGGACTGGTCCTAATTTACCAGATTTGCAGACAAAGCTGAAGATGCTGTGGTTTTCCTCTGAAATCCGTGCCCAGAATCTCAGCTTTTAGCTGTGATTGACCTTTGCAGACTCTGCCTTCATCACCGTTGTCTGTAGGCAAATCTGATAATGGTTCTTTGCATTGTTTGTGGTCACAGAGGAACTCCTCTGCCCCGCTTAATGGACCCTACAAGGCACAATAATTGGCTTGGTGGGCATTTTGGACCCGATGGACTCCCTTTTAAAGAGGATCTATCATAAAGTGCAAAATACCATACATCGTCTGCTACCGCTGTGCCCCTGATCAGTTTACCATTTTCTATTTTTAAAATTCATCATCCATTCAAAAGATATGACCCCTGCAATGCTATATGTAAACTAGCACTTATTCACCAAGTGGGCGGTAGTCCTCTATTTTCTATGAGAGAGACAAAAGATTACAAGCCCACTTGGCGTATAAGAGCCTAATACATATAGCATTGCAGGGGTCATATCTCTTGAACAGGTGAATGGATTTAAAAAATTCCCCAAACTGATCAGGAGCACTGGGAGAATCAAATGTATGGGGTTTAGTATTTTGATATTGGTGAGGGAGCTGCTTTTCATACAGTTGTTTTAAAGAGAAAAGCAGAATGTCCAAGCCAATGGCTAACTTTTTTTAACTTTTTTTTGCTTGCTTTCTTTCTCCTCATAACTTTGTTAGGAGAAGACTTTATCAGAACTACAAAACAACATGGTTTTGGTGAAGATGGATCTGAGGAAGAAGGCAATTTGCATTGCAGAGCAGTACAACACTGTTCAAAGACTACAAGGAACATCCTCTGGTCTAAAACGCATGGTCAACAATGAGAATTTACAGCCAAACCAAACCTCAGAGAAGCGTCCCTTTCTCCGCAACCTCCTGTCCAGAACTCCTGGACAAAAAGCACTACTGGAGAACAGCCCTTATAGTCGCGTGTTGCGAGCTCGCCGATCCCCTGTACTAAAAACTGTTGCGTTTGGAACCAAATATTGAATCTTGCTTGCTGCTAATGGACTCTGAAAGAGCGTTCTCTTGCTGCTAAACTCATGGCAGTAATTGTATATTACTCGTATATCAGTAGGCTCTATAGTGAAGAGAGTGTGTGTGTGTGTGTATGTATGTATAAGGCTATGCAGAGATTGTTTTATGTATATGACTGCTTGCAATACACTTAACGTTTTAATGCCACTTATTTGATGCTCCTCTTTCATACATAACAAGTTGATACACTTCTTGTGAAAAGTTTTACTTTTTGTAGGCTTTTTATTACAATTTGAAGTTTAAGCGGTTCACAAGTGCAATATTCATCATGTGGTGTTTGAGCTGTTCCAAATAAATGACTTTTGTACAGTTCTCTATACATCTTTCCAAGATATGTGATTTGTTTAGTTTCCTGATCTTTTTGAAGTCGTAGGGCAGGGATACTCAACCACCAGACCGTGGTTGTCTGCTGTCCGGTCCCCTGCCTCCTGGCGCTTTCATTAGGACAGTGCCTGGTAGAAATCTTAATCTCTCACCTGCTGTGCTCAAGCCCTGATTCCTTGCTCTAGTGGCAGCAGGGATGAGTTCTGATCCCTGCTGAAGCTCGTGTAAGGTAACATGGCTTGGGGACAGTGGGTGGGAGATGGTTTCTCCCAGCCGCTGTTAATGTTAAATGTGTATGGGGGCCTAAGTGCAATGCCTCATTAGGAAATATTTTTTCCTAAAATACATTATATATTTTTTTTTTTTTTTTTGTGTGTGCATCTTTTATAGTCAAATGCATATGTTTGCCTGACAAATACCATAAATACTGGACATGTTCAACTAGTACCTTTTTTAACAGAGCTTTACTAAAAGTAGTTAAGTACCCCTATTCTAGGGGGTCAGAAGACTTGGCCCTGGAGATGTTTCTCCTAGTATCCAAGAGCTTTTTGTGTGACCATTCTAGCTGTACATATGCTTTTCTTTCCTCCTCTTAAGTCTTCACCTTTTTCCAAAGAAGACAGAAACGTTGGATCAAAAGATATAGCATGTCATATCTTCAAATTATTGGTATGCCAAGTTTGCACTTTAAAGTATCTAGTTATTGGCTTTCTTTAGCAATTTCTCATGCAATTCAGTGCGAAGGAGAAAACTGTTTAGGACAAGACTGAATTCTGCACTCAAGGCCCATTATATGAAATGGCCCTTTTGACAGAGGGAGTCTTTCAGACTTAAGGATATAAACATTTATCTTATAGTACACATCCATATCAATCACACAGGTGTTTATGGAGGGGGTGTGGAATAATTTCTCATTCTGTACAGTGGTATAGCATTCCCCCACCCCTAACAGAGGTAATCCTACCAAGTGAATCCTAACAGTCTGAGCTCTAGCATGTGTAGAATGTTAGTTCAAACTCCATGCCTCTCTTGTCTAGCAGCCTCCACCGATATGCCAGAGTTCCTCTGCATGACAAAAATACATGGGGTACAGAAAAAAAACTGTTCATTTCTCTCCATCCCTTTTTTGTTCATGACACTACTGCAAACAAAGTTGACAGTGGCTGGCTGTCAATGGCAGGAAATGTATTGGGTTCCTTGACAAAATTTCCTTTCGGTGAGCGTCTAGAAATGGTCAGGGCAAAGAAAGGGGTGTATGATACCATCTGTGTCTGAATGGCCGACATGGAAACTGTGGGAGCCCTTTGTTAGCGGATCAATGCTATCTACTGGCAGTCTGTCTAGGTAGTCCAGAGCCTTTTCAGCATTTGAGTGCCCTCATGTAACCACTACTCCCTGTACTGACTGAGCTGTCACAAAGGGCTATAGATGGTATGCAATTTGTTGAAATGACCAACCTGTTTTTCCTCTCAGTCCAATGATGTGCCCCTCTGTGTCTGTCAACTGGAAAAATATATTCAAGAGCACCATAGAGGCATTTATAGCAGGTAACAATTTCTCTCCAAGAAGTTACACTATCCAAAAGTATCCTCTAATAGCCCTTTTACAGGGCAGCATGGGAAACACTTTTACATCCTCTTGTGGCAAGACCCAATGTCTAATCAAGTCACTAGTCTGAGCCTCACTTAAAGGGGTTTTCCCATCTCCTTGTTTCAGCAGCTTTGCCTGCTTTCTCTTCTCACTTCCTGTATTCCTTATCAAACAGTCAAAGCTGCCTCCCCCCAGCTTGCTGAACAGGACACTATGAAGTATCACAATACTTATTATGATTACCAGAAATCTAATATAAATGCTGATCAAATAACATTCTCTAGAAGTGTGTGCATATTATCTGTGTGTTTTACATAAAGCTGTGTCTGTTATCTCTCTATCAGCAAACTGCAATTGGCTGAAAGGCAGAGCTGTAGATAGCAGTGAGTGATGTCATCTGTCCTGTCTTATCACACAGGTCTGTCTCTATGGAAATGCTGTGTAAACAATGGGAGGAATAATTTCACAAAGCAGCATTGCAGAAGCAATATATTTAGGAAATTCTTCAATTTACATAAGCTAGCAGTATAAGATCCTTGAGATGGGAATACCCCTTTAAAGACAGTTGCAGAACTCTCTTTAGTATTTCCACCCCACTGTGTCACTTCCAAAGCAATGTGTAAACTCAGCCTAAGGCTCCTTACAGACAACCGTGGGCCAGATCAGTGTGCTATCCGTGTTTTTCCCCGATAGCACACTGACCCATTCATTTCTATGGGCTCATGCACATGACCGTGATTTCCACTGATCAGTGTGCGGGCCGTGAGTCCATGCTGCAAAATATAGTACAGGTCCTATTCTCTTCAGTGTTTGCAGAACGGACTCATCCATAGAAGCCTATGGGAGACCAAAAAAAACAAGGATGGCACACTGATGTACTCTGTGTCATCAATGTGTTGTCCGTTTTTGTGGGTAAGCTAGGAACATCATTAGATTTTTTATTTTTTTTTTTTTGTGGATCCGCAAACTAGGATCACACACACTGACTAACTGACGGTTTTTGCAGACATACAGCACTGATAATGATGACACTGTCCGCAAAATACACATGGTCGTCTGCAACCGGCCTATGGCTGGGTTCACACCTGTGCCTGGTACATGTTTGGGGTTTCCGAACCCGCTTAAAAAAAAAAAATGTGGAGAGAAACCCGGCTGACCCCATTATAGTCTATGGGGGTCCGCAGGTAACTGCTTTTTAAGCGGATTAGGTTTACAAGCGGCCCCCGTGAAAAGAAACCCAAACACAGGTGTGAACCTAGCGTAAGGCTGAGGCCCCACGTTACAGAAACATATTATTTTTTTTTTTTTTTTTTTGATCCAAAACCAAGAATGTCCTCTTCTAAGTTATGGTAAATATCTATCTAGGAAGCGCTTATATTTTTCTCTTCTGCTCAATGCACCTGGCTTTGGCTCAAAAAAAAAAAAAAAAAAATGCAGCAAAAACAGCAACAAAAAAAAAAAAGTTGTGTTTCTGCAACGTGGGGCCTCAGCCTAAAGGTTTTGCAGTCCAGGTTTGCCATTACCAAATAGGTGCACGACTTCACACTCAGGGCGTTATGGCCATTCCATACGTGACCAATCTAGACATTTTGTGTTTTGGATGACCAGGAAGACTATATTTTGAAAGGCATTTTTTTTTTTTCCATAGAAAAGATCCATAAGTTACTCAAGTTCATCCATCAGGTGGCCAGGATGTTGATACTTTGGAAGCTCTAGAGTCCACTTCTAGGGGCCCCAGAACCTTCAAAGTGGATAAGATGCTTGAAAAAGCCATGATGGATGAATGGAAACATCTGCTGAGTGATCTCTTAGGAGATGCTACTCTACTGAATCAGCACAGTGTTCTGTTGGTGCTGCTTCCGAAGAAGTAGCCAGAAAGTTGAGCAGGGATCTCTGATAACTGCAGAAGGACACACATTCTGGAAACTCTAGAGCAGGGGTCAGCAACCTTCGACACTGCAGCTGCTGTGAAACTATAACTCCCAACATGCTCCATTCACATACACAGGAGTTCCAAGAACAGCAGAGCAAGTATGCATGCTGGGAGTTGTAGTCTTACAACAGCTGGAGTGCTGAAGGTTGCTTACTCCTGTTCTAGAGATTATCATCTATGAAGTATAGCATTCTTGTTGTGCAACTGAAGCTTTCTTCAACATCCATGGCCCTTTCCACTGTAGCCCTGAGTAGTGGATAACTGTTTTAAATATGATATATGCGGCCTTCCGTATGAGGCAGGGAAACTCTATGGGGAAATCTCTCCCTCAGTCTTTTCGTGGAAGGGTTAGACAAGCTAGATAGAGTAGATCCTAACAGTCTAGATGCCAGTATCAGAAGTGCTCTGATTTTCAGAAGAGAAAACCTACCCATTTTCCATTATGACAGTTCAAGCATACGCATATAAGGAGTATACGTGCAGCACTAGTTCGAATAACACAG
This sequence comes from Leptodactylus fallax, assembly GCA_947044405.1. Taxonomy (NCBI): domain Eukaryota; kingdom Metazoa; phylum Chordata; class Amphibia; order Anura; family Leptodactylidae; genus Leptodactylus; species Leptodactylus fallax. Next base: position 2,928,452 of record CAMRHE010000094.1, read on the forward strand.
GCGGCATTTCACATCATATGTGCGATGGAAAATACATTTGCAGCGCTAATTCAACTGAGGTATCATTGTTATAGTTACATATGTTTACTCATCATATAGAATACTAATATGCAGCACTAAAATATGTATATAAAGCACAGCAGGTAATGTCAATTAAAAATATCAGTTAAAACATCATATAGTACTTATAGGTTTAATAACCTATCAAGTTAAGGGTATATACATGCCATGTTCAAAGATATAATATCAAATCCCTCTGAGCTTGAAAATAGGTCTAATGTTTTATCAAGAATTTATATGCAGTTTCGGTTACCCTAACTATATTCTATGCTTAGTAGCTGCATCTGAGTAACGCTAGGTTGACACCTGCGTTCTGGTTTCCGTTCACGTTAAAGCAGAATGGGGTACAGAATCCCTGAGCGGAGATCAGGTGCAGGTGTGAACCTAGTCTTAAACTATCTATACCCATATACGTATATCTTATATGTATGAATATGTTTTGATCTGTTGAAGGTACGGACAAGCAATCCACTTGATTGAGGTAAAGAAATAGGATCTAACTGGGTGGTGAGCAACGCCCTCCTGACAGTACAAGTCTATAGAAGTGTACCATCAGTGCAGTGATATTGGTGCCACTAGTTACCTGCAATATCTCCACAATGGGGTCAGATACCAGCAAAGCTGACAATGTGCTGAATTCAGTGAATTCTTTAAAGTTTCCAAGCCCACCTTAGCTAGATGGATTAAGGAAGCAATCAGGCTTTCCTTTTTTTTTTTCCCCCTCCATGGATTAAACCCTCCTGCATTTGTTAAGTCCCATTCCACCCATACTGTTTCCACATCCTGGGCTAAAAGAAATCAAATTCCACTTTTGCAGATTTGTGGTACAGCTTCTTGGAACTCCCACTTCGTGGACATCATAGCATCCATAAAAACAAAACAAAGGCACCGAGCAGCACATAGTGCGTTACCACTTGAAGATAAGGCCCCACGTTGCGGAAATGCAGCTTTTTTTCTTGCAGATTTTGTTGGGTTTTTTTTTTTTTTTAGCCAAAGCCAACAATGGCTATAAAAGGAACGGGAAATATATAGGAAGTTCTTATACTTCTATCTTCTGCTGCATCCACTCCTGGCTTTGGCACAAAAAAACGCAACAAAAAAAGCTGCTTTTCCGCAACGTGGGGCCTCAGCTTAAAGGTTCAGATCAGAAACAAAAAGCAAGTGGCTTCTCACCTTAAAAGGTTGTGTGAGTCAGAACCAACTTATTGAACGATATTGGATCACAGTAAGAAGTAAAACATAGGATCACAGCAGTCACAATGCCTCACCAAAACAGTGTAGAAGAAATGTAAACAAAAGGACCAATGGTCCTTAAGATTAATGGTCCTTAGATGGTCCATAAGCTCCACTAAGATGAATGGGATCCATTTTTTGTTATAGAAATCTGGCACATGTGAACATACCCATACAACAGGGTGTACTGCCTGAACCAGAAAAATTCACATGGTTCTGCAATGTGGTTTTGGCTACACAGCTTGTACAGGTAATGCACAATGACTCTTTATAATTCAGTGGGTGTCGTTGTGCATGAGGTCTTAGAGGTGTACTGTGTTTAAGGCTTCATGACAGAGCTAAATGTGTTCTAGGTTTTGTCATATAAATTACAACAAAATATTATAGCAGTCCCTTCAAACAGTGCAATCTACAGTATGGAGGACCCTGGGCTAGAGTAGGAACGAAAAATAACAAAAATACTTTCCCACCAGCCACTATGCAAACTTCTAACAACTCCAGTAAATTCCCATGTAAACGTGAACTGACCTGGTATCATACCCTAAGAAACAAAACACAATAAGTACTGTATGAAAGAAAATTCTTTAAGGGGACCTGCCATTAATTTAATAGTATTCCTTGTGTGTATTACAAACTATTTACTTGTTTCAAGCTCTCTGCTTGCTGTGAATGAACAAAAACACAACTTCATATGTAAAAAAATGTTCCCATTCAACAAGTATAGACTTTGAAGTAGGCGAGAAGTAAAAGTACACTAAACTTATTACGGCTATATTTTACACTGAACCTGGTTTACAGAAAAACCTCACAACTGTTATGTTTTTTTGCTATATTCAATGTCCTAATACATTTTATGCTTCATAAGGCGGAGGAGGAGTTTTTCAGTTTTTGTCTCCACCTTCTGTACTTGCTCTCATGAAGTCTTCGTTTTATGGTAGACTTAGACACTGGTAAACCTACTCTACTTCCTGGAGACTGTTCTTCACTTGGGTGGATGTTGTGAAGGAGTTTTCTTCACTATGGGAAGGATTCTGCAATCATCCACCACTGTTGACTTCTGTGGACGTCCAGGCGTTTTTGAGTTCCTGAGCTCACCAGTGCATTTTTTTTTTTTTTTTTTTTTAACCACTTCCGGACTGCCCATTGGGTATATACGTTCAGAGAGTGGCTTCCTTGTTCTGCAAGGACGTACCGGTACATCCATGCAGTTTTCAGCAACTGCACAAAATCGTGCAGCTGCTGAAACAGGGAGCCATCTGTAACTTCAGCCGGAGCTCCCAGAGAGAAGGCAGGGAAGATTTATTACCGTCCCTACCTTCCCGATCGCTGTGTACACAACGCTCAATGAGTGCTGTATGCACAGCTATGGGTGCCACCATGATAAGGCTGCCCTCTGACCCGGCGGTCACGTGATCCACCGGGATTAGAGTCTGTTAGAGCTGCTGCGTCCTATAGGACCCAAGATCAGCTCTATAGTTATGCGCAGGAGGATGTATACCTCCTGTAACTGGGGCTAAATGTACCAGCCCCAGTTACAGGGGAAGTCAGCCTCTCCCAAAAAAAAAAAAAAAAAAAAAAAAAAAAAACAAACAACCACGTCAAAAACATGACCTTATTACAGGCTCTAGCCCCATCCCCAACGATACCATACAAAATAAAAATTACCTTAACGGAGAGGAAAAACTATTTAAAAAGGTTTTTTAGTAGCACATTGTGCTATTAAATAAAAAAAAATAAATAAATGAAAAGTGAAAAACAGACACATTTTCCCTCCTCTTTTGTTTATATTTTCCCAGATATAAAAAAAAATAAAATAAAAAACTTGCAAAAATAAAAACATAAAAATAAAGCCCTATGTGTCACTGAAAAAAGACGCAGCCCTCAAAACCGCACATAGAAAATACCCAAAAATGTGTCTGTTCCTGGACCAGAAATAGGCCCGGTACTGAAGTGGTTAACCAGGATGTATGAAACTGTTGATTTGGCCTCTCCTAACATTCCTGACATTTCTCTGATTGATTTATTTTTTTCAGTCTAATGATGGTCTGTTTCACTCCCATTGAGAGCTCCTTTAAATGCATGTTGTGGGTTAACAACAACAGCTTCCAAATGCAAATGCCACACCTGGGATCAACTCCAGACCTTTTATCTGCTTAATTGATGATGGATTACTGAGGGAATAGTTCATTAAATAGCTTTTGAGATAAATTGTCCAATTACCTTTCGTCCCAAGAAAAAGAGGCAGCTACATATTACAGAGTTGTAATTCCTAAACCCTTCCTCCAATTAGGATATGGATACCCGCAAACTAAAGCTGAGGGTCTGCACTATAAGCCCATGTTGATTATATAACTGTATCTTGAATATATTTTGATAAACCGCTAAAACGTGTCACTGTCCAAATATTTCTGGACCTATCTGTATTGCTTCATGCATTGCAAAGTGTAAAATCTGAAATGGAAGTGTCCAGAAAGAACTGACATGATGCAGGTCAATTTAGTGCCTAAAATTTCAGCAACTTGTTTATGGCATTTTGACTTTGGTTTCTACTTCCTTTAAGATTTAACCCTATTAGCCAGAAATGTCTCAACTGAATGGGCTTTGTGTAATACTATATTCAACTTGGCTCGAGTCACACTTCCATTTTTTGCTTTAGGGTACAGTGTATCTAATAAGAGGCATTTAAGGTCACAGTATAAAAAGTTTATTGACAAATTCATGAGTAATGCAGACAATCTTAAGGTAAGAAATCTGCCTCTCACAGGACACTAGCTCCGTCTGTGCCAGCACAAACCTGACCAGTCCAAAATGGGTTTGGCAACATGATTTGTTTTCACAACAGACGAGCTCTGAATGGAAATTGTGTAAGCTTCAATAGAAGCGACATCTCTCCACAGTTATTGCACTGTTTTTTTTTACTGTAGATGTAGCACCAAGGATCCTCTTGGAGGATGCTACTATGGTGTCACTGAGGAAAGATTTAAAGGAGACACTCTTCTTGTAGGGGTGTTGTTGGCTGAAACAGATTGTGGGAACAAAAATGGAGCATTGGTTGGCAGGTCAGCAGAGGGGCTTTCATTCTGGTTTCGCAGCTGTAGAATCTGGCGCAAAAGTGCTTTGCCTTCCTCTCTTGTCTAAAACAGTAAAATTAAATATAAGAACCAAAGCAATAACAAATTAGTATATACCATCAATATGTTATTATTTTCAATGAATGAGAGCATCGCCAATCATTACTCTCCAATGCATTCCATTAAATCCTACATCTTATAGTGAACTTACACTAACTGCACTGCCATCTACACTTCTCATACATGTCAAACACAAGGTCCATAAGACTTTGTGTCTCAGGTTTTTTTTTAACAATACGTTAAAGAGTAGTTACATTTATATAGTCTTACAATTATAAATGGCCCTTTGAAGGCAACCATAATTCAAAATTTTCGATAAAAATATGTTTTACACCCATGACCTATTAAAAAGAAAATATGGTACCAAAAGATATCCAGGGAATTAATTGAATTAATAAGAAGAGATTTTTCTTAACTAATTAGATACAATTGGCCACCACTGTCTAGGGAAAATCTGGACAAATCTTAGCCAGGTTTAGTGGCCAGCACTGAGACGTTCATAATAGCAGCTAGAATTTTCTCCTGTAACAATGAAACAAAGGATTTTAACTTCTGTATAATAAAAACAAAGACCTGTATAAAGAATTATTAGAGTGTTCAGGTGAAAGTATATTAAATTTTACATATACTTTCCTGGCCTACACCACTTATTTTAACTCTGGCAGCTCAAACCAGAATGCAAACGCAAATGCCTATGCTGTCTATAACATAGGATGGGGGGATTTGGGTTCATCACAAGGGCCACTGACAATGAAAACACCCTCTACAAATCCTGAACTTGTCCCTGGCAATGTAGTAAAGATTGGGTCTCCTATTCTCCTCTCTACTTTCCCAGTCATCAGAGCAGGACCCAGTAGGCACAGAAGCAATACTTAGTAGTTATTACACCCACTTGTTGCACTCCCTGGTAGTCATTCAAGGCATTACAAAAAAAAAAAAAAAAGTCTTGTAAAAGGAAACAGTACTAACATTCCCCACAACTGTTTCACTGCTGTATCGAACATTACAAAAAAGAAGTTTCCAGTCTTTATGTATGGTTTTCAATGCTGCGACACAGCATGCTGCAGCTTATGAGCTGCACTGAGGATGTGAGTTTTTATACAATAGCTCTACAAACCTGACACATTGGCACCATAATGATTTACGCAGACTGGTAATGACTTATGCAAGTAAACACTGATGTCCTGCTGCACTAGTGTAAAAACATACTCCATCAGTAAATATGATTCAGGAGTTTTCCATGTGAAAAGTATTTTTATGATGGCTATGAATACAATGAAATACTTACATCATTGAAATTAAAACACTTCTGGGCACAGGCTGAGGCCTCATCCCACAGCTTACACTTGAAGTAATACTGAGCCAGGTACCTAAATGCAGTGCTCACTTCTTGATGTTCCACTATCTCCTGGAAAAGACCATGTAAACTGCTGTGAGGTGCTCCACATGGATTAACTACAGACATACATTTTGTTAACTTACTCCACAAGAGTATATATCCTGTATATATTTAATGTAGCACTGTGCGGCCTGTTCTGACTCATTTAGCTGTTCATGGAGCCTTAAAGAGAAAACAATAAGAAACATAAATTGTAAGCATGTGACAATGACAATTTAATAGGCATCTTAGTATTAAGGCTAGGTTTCTGTGTAGTGCTTTAACTGTGGCAAAGGTGCACTCAGGATGCAGCTGGAAGTTATGCTTACACAATGGAGCAAATTTATTAAAATGGTCTAAAAGCAAAATTTTCTTTAGTTGCCCATAGCAACCAATCACAGAGTAGCTTTCACTTTTCAGGAGCAGAATACAAAATGAAAGCTGCACTGTGATTGGTTGCTATGGGCAACAAAGACAGTTTGCTTTAAAGCAGTTCTCAAGGCAAAAATGGACAACCCTTTTAACATTTAAATTAGCTGGGGGCAGTGAAGAAAAAAAAAAGTTTAAAAAAAAAAAATAAAAAATGCATACTCACCTGTCGCCGATGTTCCATTGGCCTCCTGGCGCATACCGATTCTTCTGCTCCAAAGCTTCTCCTGGGTCTCTTCCGGAGTTCCGCTGATTGGCCCCAGCGGTCAAGTGACTGCTGTGGCCAGGTGGACAGGTGCGTATGCATTTTTTTTTTCTTCACTGCCCCCAGGTGATTTAAACATTAAAAGGGTTGTCCATTTTTGCCTGGACAACCCCTTTAAACCATTTTAATATATCGGTCCTATTGAGTGCAACTGGGTGCACCTTTGTCCAAAGTGCTACAACTCCATGACAAATTACCCTAAATAAATAGAAGAAAATATTTAGCTTATCTATTAACAGAATTTTCCAAAGCAAGACCAAAATAACCAAAAGTCAAACAGTCAGGATTTACTCAATTATTTAAGGCAGATACCCACCTTCCAAAATTTCACATATACAATTTATCTATATTAACAGTTGAGTATAGGGCAGTTATTTGGCATCCATGTCATCCTGTCTCACACTACCTTTGGCTAAAGGATATGCCACTAACTCTACACAATCCAATTAGAGTTGCTGATATGTGAATAACCAAAATAAAAATCCAATGGCATGTAAAAAAGTGAGTGTCTTAAAATAATCATTTTTCATAATTGAGGTACAATGTTTAATTAATTGTTATTTTGATTTGGGTCATAATCGCTCAGCCCTAGTTCAGTAGCATTGTAGATGAAATGCATTACTTATGTTGCACTGCCCTTGAGTTACAGACTATATTACAGTCCACAACTGCTCTCACAATTCTGCTGGTTTCAGAAAATCTTGCGTCACTAGTTTCTAGGTCAACATCTGTACAGAGATTGCTCTGGTGAAGTGCACAAGTATAATCTTTATACCACAGACTGTACAGTATTCTAATATACAAAAAAACTAAAGCTGGTAATACACATAAGAGAGCTGTAAAATGAATGCAGAAACAGGTGTGCATATCTCATCCAATGGGGAGAGAAAGAAAAGCTACCGCCAAGTACTTCTGTCAGCACAGCAGCAAGACACTTGCGGCACTAACAAACCAAACGTTTGGCCAAAAAAAAAAAACGTCCTTTAGGCATATGTTTGGCATATAAACAACTGTATTAGGTTTTGTAACTATTGTACGCTTTTTAGTACAAGTGGATCCCGAGAAGAAAAAAAAAAAAACTAAATACCCCCCACAGTATGTAATATATATATATATATATATATATATATATATATATATATATATATATATATATATTTTTTTTTTTTTTTTTAAAGAATTTGAGCCCAAAGTTGAACACGTGTCTTTGGCTTACAACAGGAGCCATACATTCAAAAATTAGGGTCAGCAGGAGATCACAAATGCAATGAAACTACAATACTGCTCATCTTTTGATGTTGGCTAAATTTACATATAAACTTGGTGACAGAGAGTGGCTACCGAGCTGAGTTTTGTGCACCATTGAATATAAGGAATATGTTAACACAACAATAATATATATTAAGCAGAGTTTTCATGTAGCGATCAAGGTGCCGCGGCAATGTGGTGAAAAACAATGGATATCGGTGCAGTTTTACATGACTGCAATAAAAAAAAAAAAAAAAAAAAAACTTTCATTTCTAAAAGTCATATTTATTAATCAATGAAACTACTGTTCACTGTGCATCCATTTAGTAAAAAAAAAAAAAAAGACGGTGTTTGTATATGCACTCTGGTAAGCGCCTCTGTCACAGATATCAGCAAAAGTGTTGGATAAAGTAGTACAGACTTCTTTATATATGATAAATAATTAAAAACAATTTCTCTATTTTAATACTTACTTTGCCAGTTTAACTAAAGCCATTTTTTCCACATCCCCAACAGCATAAGCTCTCCAGTAGCACTGTCATGGAGGAACAAAGCATCATTTACTCCGTCAATAGATGCCAGGAGCGTTTCACATTTTCTGCTATTAATTCAAACAAATCTTGTTTCCACTATGTGAGTTATTCCACTGAGAGCATTACTACACACAGAGGGATATTTATGAAGACTGCCGTAATGAACACCAGTCTTCATAGTCACTGTGCCAGTGGGACAGCGGGCTCATTTATGAACAGGGGCATGCCTCTTCATAAATGCGGTGGCACCTCCGCTGGGCTGTGCACCCATACGGAAATCTACGGTGATCAGTGATCATTTACATTGGCATAAATCATCTTAATTCTACTGCAACTCCCACTACACTTTCACATTCATGAATGTGACATAGGAGGCGCCAAAGATGCTTTTTTACGCATAATACTAAAAATAAATAAAACCTACGCAAAGAAAAATTCTATAAATTCTATAATGAGTCAGATCCATCTCACAAACATTCCTCAACAAAGTATACTGTGTATGAAAGAGTCCACATAAGGCTGGGGCTTCACGTTGTGAAAACGCAGCATTTTACACTACCTGCAAAATGGATGGGATTCTGGCTAATCCCATCCACAAATTACAAAAAAAAATAAAAAATCTGCAGTGGAAATGCTGCGATTTAAAAAAATCCTGGCGTTTTCTGTGTAGGTATAATAGAAGCAGAAAGTCCGCTGAGGAAAACTCTGCAGACTCTGAAAAACGCTGCAGAAAAAAAATCATGATGCATTTCCACCATGGTATTTTCAGCAGTGTTTTTTGGCTGCGGCTCGCTATGTGGGGCCTTAGCCTAAAACACAGCATGACAAAACTGTGAAAAGTATCACAAGTATAGCCACTTTGTCTCTGCGTAGACTCCTTCAAGCACAAATTTACATTAGCAACAAAGAAAATGTAATAGATCAGAAAACACAAAAAGCAAAAAGGAGCAGAGGTGTAAAATACTATGTCATTTAACAGAGCAATACACCAATTGATTATTAATTATAAATAGAAAGCACTGATGCAAACAATAATAAAACTTAACATTTAATATTAAATATTAAAATACAAAGGTCCCTAAAACTGAATCAGCCATCATAAATTTGCCACTCTATAGAGCAGGCATGTCAAACTCAGGGTACCCCGAGGGCCACATGAGTAACAAGAGGTTGTTGCGAGGGCCGCACACAGCAGCTAATGTCACACACGTATTTTAACAGCAGTCATGAAAGCAAGATATGAAGTAGTAATATGTAACAGCAACATACAGTCATATGAAAAAGTTTGGGCACCCCTATTAATCTTAATCATTTTTAGTTCTAAATATTTGGGTGTTTGCAACAGCCATTTCAATTTGATATATCTAATAACTGATGGACACAGTAATATTTCAGGATTGAAATGAGGTTTATTGTAGTAACAGAAAATGTGCAATATGCATTAAACCAAAATTTGACCGGTGCAAAAGTATGGGCACCTCAACTTTAGGGCAGGAGTCATTTTGGGTGTAAGGGTAAGTGTTTTAGGGGGAGGAATAGGGACTGTGATTTCTTCCTCCTGTGATGCACCCTCACCTGCTGGTTTACTCCAGTCTTCAGACATTGGTAAGATCGTTTCATTATTTATTTGTATAACTGCCATGATATACAACGTTGAATGGTGGTGATTGTATATGTATCTGCTATAACATTATACTCTATAGAGTGGCAAATTTATGATGGTTGATTCAGTTTTAGGGACCTTTGTATTTTAACCCCTTAAGGACACAGACCAAAAATGCGTAAAGGACCAGGCCTTGTTTTTCAAAACTGACATGTGTCACTTTATGTGGCACGAACTTTGAGACGCTTTAACTTACACAAGTGATTTTGAGATTGTTTTCTCGTGACACATTGTACTTTACGTTAGTGGTAAACACTAATCAATATTTTTGTATTTATTTATAAAAAAAAATAGGATATTTGATGGAAATTTTGAAGAAAAAAAAAAAAAATGCAATTTTCAAAATGTGAAATTCTCTGCTTTTCAGACAGATAATCATACCACCCAAATACATTAATAAATATCTACCATATCTGCTTTATATTGGCATAATCATTTAATCGTCCTTTAGTTTATTTTGGACATTAGAAGGCTTACAAGTGTAATAGCGATTTTCCAGATTTACAAGAAAATTTCCCAACTAATTTTTTAGGGACCACTTCAGTTCTGAAGGGGATTATAAAGGCCTATATATTAGAAACCCCCCATAAATCACCCCATTTTCAAAACTGCACCCCTAAAATAATTCAAAACAGCATTTGGGAAGTTTGTTAACCCTTTAAGCATTTCACAAGAATTAAAACGATATTGAAGTGAAATTTAGACATTTCATTTTTTTCCACTAATCCCTTCATTTAGCCCTAAATTTAAACACATTCACAAAGGGTTAAAGGAGAAAATGCATCTCACAGTTTATTATACAATTTCTACAGAGCACAGAAATACCCCACAAGCGGGTGTAAACTGATGTTTGGGCATTCGGCAGTGCACGGAAGGGAAGGAGCGACACTGGACGTTTGAAAAGCAGATTTTGCTGGAATAGTTTTCAGGTGCCATGTCTCATTTGCAAAGCCCCTAGAGTACCAATACAATGGAAATCCTCCAAAAGTGACCCCATTTTGGAAACTACACCCCTCACAGAATTCACCAAGGGGTATAGTGAGCATTTTGACCCCACAGCTGTTTCACAGATTTTACTAACACTGGGATGTAAAAATGAAAAATTACTAAAATGTCACTTTATCCCCAAAGTTTTCATTTTCACAAAGGGTTAAAGGAGGAAAAGGATCCCATAGTTTGTTAAACAATTTCTGCTGAACATAGCAATACCCCATATGTGGTCGTAATCTGCTGAATGGTTACATGGTGGGGCTCGGAATGGAAAGAGCGCTATTTTGCTTTTGTAGGGCAGATTTTGCTGGAATAGTTTTCAGGTGCCATGTTGCATTTGCAGAGCCCCTAAAGTATCAATACAGTGGAAACCCCCTAAAAGTGGCCTCATTTTGGAAACCACACCCCTCACAGAACATGTCAAGGGGTATAGTGAGCATTTTGACCCTACAGCTGTTTCACAGCTTTCATTAACATTGGGACATGAAAATGAAAAATTACTTTTTTTCCAATAAACCGTCAATTTAGCCCCAAATTTTTCATTTTCACAAGAGGACAAAGAAGAAAAAACTCCCCTGAGCTCAGAATGGAAAGAGCGCTATTTGGCTTTAGGAGGGCAGATGTGGCTGGAATAGTTTTTGGGAGCCATGTCGCATTTGTAGAGTCCCTAAAGTACCAGTACAATGGAAACTCCCAAAAGTGACCCCATTTTAGAAACTACACCCCTCAAGGAATGTATCAAGGGGTATTATCATTTTGAGCCTAAAAATGCTTCCCAAAAATTAATGTACAAAGTGAAAATTGAAGTTTTTGAAGAAATATCCAATTTCAGTGCCTAATACGTTGCGGCCACTTTGTGGCATCAGAGACATGCACGCCTAAAACTATTAAGTGGGCTATCCCGGGGGAAAAAAAATTATATATGTGGGTGTAAACTGCTGCTTGGGCACACAGCAGGGCTCAGAAAGGAAGGAGTACTGTGTTTTTTTAGCTTCACATTGTACAAGCTATATTTTCTTTATTTCTCTGGTGATGTAGCCATATGAGGGCTTGTTGTTTGCGGGATGAGATGCATTTTGTAATGACATCATCTTTGGGCGCCTATAAACTTATTGAATAAGTTTTATTAACTCTTTCTTGGTGGATTAAAAAAAAACCCATCTATTCTGGCACTGTGTTTTACCTTTTAAATTTTTCACCATGCAGCATAAAGCATAAGTAACAGGTTACCTTTTATTCTACGGGTCGGTACGATTACGGCGATACCTAATTTATATTGTTTTTTTTTTTTTTTACATGATACTAATTTTGCAGAACAAAAACCCATTTGGGGACATAAATTAATTGTTTTTGCATCGCCATCTTCTGAGATGCGTAACATTTTTATTTTGCGATTTACAGAGTTGGTTGAGGGCTTATTTTTTGCTGGACAACCTGTGCTTTTTATTGGTACTGTTTTGGGGTACCTATGTCTTTTTGATCACTTTTTATGGCATATTTTGTAAGGTGAGATGGCGAAAAATCATTACTTTTGGTGGGTTTTTTCCGTTTTTTTTTTCCCGACGTTCACCGTGTACGTTATATATTGTTTCAGTTTTATTGTATAGATTGTTACGGATGTGGCGATACCAAATATGCATTGTTTTTATTAATTTTTAGGTTTTTTTTTTTATATAATTCATTTTATATAGGAAAAGGGAATTTTTGAGGCTTTATTTTTTTATTAATTTTTTTCATACACTTTATTTTATTTTTTTTCACTTTTTTTTTATTTTTTCATGTCTCCCATTAGGACACTTAAGCCAGCAATGCTTTGATTGCTGGCTCTGTACTATAGACTGCAAGACACGAGCATACAAGTGTCTTGCAGTTTATACAGGAAGTCAGCGCTATGCAGACGCATAGCCTAAATTCCGGAGGTCTCGGCAGGATCAACCAGGTAGTGGGGTCTCCAGGAAACCTGGGGTCACTGGGCAGACCCCGGGCTGCAGATTATAGATATCGGCACCTCCCGATCTCGTTGCGGGGGGGTGCTGAGGGGAGCGGCAACATGGCGGAACCCCTTGGATGCCGCGGTCATGTTTGACCGGGGGTTATGGAGTAGGGTGCTAGTTGTCAGTTACAGCTAACACCCGGTTCCGATGCCGGGTAGTATTACGCCCTGTAGCGTTAAGTACCAAACGCGCAGGATGTAATAGTACGTCCAATGTCGTTAAGGGGTTAATATTTAATATTAAATGTTAAGTTTTATTATTCTTTGCATCAGTTCTTTCTATTTATTAATAGATCAGAATACAGCTATCTATAACCTGCAAAAAAGGAAATCCTGTATAGTGGACCTGTATACCCTAACATAATGATTTTAGTGAGGAAACGCTGTAGACAGATCATCATTATGTACAGTGGGGAAAAAAAGTATTTAGTCAGCCACCAATTGTGCAAGTTCTCCCACTTAAAAAGATGAGAGGCGCCTGTAATTGACATAATAGGTAGACCTCAACTATGAGAGACAAAATGAGAAAACATATCTAGAAAATCACATTGTCTGATTTTTTAAGAATTTATTTGCAAATTATGGTGGAAAATAAGTATTTGGTCACCTACAAACAAGCAAGATTTCTGGCTCTCACAGACCTGTAACTCCTTCTTTAAGAGGCTCCTCTGTCCTCCACTCATTACCTGTAGTAATGGCACCTGTTTGACATTGTTATCAGTATAAAAGACACCTGTCCACAACCTCAAACAGTCACACTCCAAACTCCACTATGGTGAAGACCAAAGATCTGTGGAAGGACACCAGAAACAAAATTGTAGACCTGCACCAGGCTGGGAAGACTGAATCTGCAATAGGCAAGCAGCTTGGTGTGAAGAAATCAACTGTGGGAGCAATAATTAGAAAATGGAAGACATACAAGACCACTGATAAGCTCCCTCGATCAGGGGCTCCTCGCAAGATCTCACCCCGTGGGGTCAAAATGATCACAAGAACGGTGAGCAAAAATCCCAGAACCACATGGGAGGACCTAGTGAATGACCTGCAGAAAGCTGGGACTAACGTAACAAAGGCTACCGTCAGTAACACACTACGCCACCAGGGACTCAGATCCTGCAGTGCCAGACGTGTCCCCCATGCTTAAGCCAGTACATATCCAGGTCCGTCTGAAGTTTTCTAGAGAGCATTTGGATATTCCAGAAGAGTACTGGGAGAATGTCATATGGTCAGATGAAACCAAAGTAGAACTGTTTGGTAGAAACACAACTCATCATGTTTGGAGGAGAGTGAATGCTGAGTTGCATCCAAAGAACACCATACCTACTGTGAAGCATGGAGGTGGCAACATCATGCTTTGGGGCTGTTTCTCTGCAAAGGGACCAGGACGACTGATCCGTGTACATGAAAGAATGAATGGGGCCATGTATCGTGAGATTTTGAGTGCAAACCTCCTTCCATCAGCAAGGGCATTGAAGATGAAACGTGGCTGGGTCTTTCAGCATGACAATGATCCCAAGCACACCGCCAGGGAAACGAAGGAGTGTCTTTGTAAGAAGCATTTCAAGGTCCTGGGGTGGCCTAGCCAGTCTCCAGATCTCAACCCCATAGAAAACCTTTGGAGGGAGTTGAAAGTCCGTGTTGCCCAGCGACAGCCCCAAAACATCACTGCTCTAGAGGAGATCTGCATGGAGGAATGGGCCAACATACCAGCAACAGTGTGTGCCAACCTTGTGAAGACTTACAGAAAACGTTTGACCTCTGTCATTGCCAACAAAGGATAGATAACAAAGTATTGAGATGAACTTTTGTTATTGACCAAATACTTATTTTCCACCATAATTTGCAAATAAATTCTTTAAAAATCAGACAATGTAATTTTCTGGATTTGTTTTCGCATTTTGTTTCTCATAGTTGAGGTCTACCTATGATGTCAATTACAGGCCGCCCTCATCCTTATAAGTGGGAGAACTTGCACAATTGGTGGCTGACTAAATACTTTTTTTCCCCACTGTACATATATTGTAATACATCTATACTACCCTTACACACACATGCATCAAGTTAATGGACATATAAACAACTGTATTTTGCTTTTTAACTGTATTAAAGCGTTAACTATATTACAGAGGACAGTTTTACTCTGCTACTATAGGAATGGTTGTAATTCAGATATTACAGTGCAAACGCTAATACTAATCTGCAGAAATTTAATTTTTTTTTTTTTTTTTAAAGAAGAAATATCACTTGAAAACAATTGCACAGATTGTCAAAATATCTGTGTTAAATTCAAACCGCAACTAAGAAGTTTACAGTTTTAAGGAAGTCTGCGGACATACCTTTTTGGCCTCCACGAGTTGGTTGAGCTTTTCATAACATTCACCTAAGGCAACAAGCATCCGAGAGTCGTTTGGTCTGAAAAAGAGAGATTTTCAAGAATACGTGGCTAACATGTGGAAGCTTCTGCTTCTTGGATCTGATTTCAACCTTCATTGCAATAAAGAATGTAGGAATTCAACAACTGACTATCATAGAGCGTACCTCCAACTTTTCATTAATGAAAAGTATAACAGAATAGAAGCATTTTTATTTTGGACGATACATGACAGTTTCTTATATATACTGTACATGTATCAGGCAGCTTTCCTCCTCCTCTATTCAACCTGTTATCATTAATAGTCTCCGTATTCAGAGAGTGGCTATGGACTGCCAGCCTTACACACAGAAAACTATGGAGAGAGGAGGGGGAAGAAAAAGGTTGCAGAGTGAGTGATGGGAGGGGGAGGAAAGCAGTCTGATTATGGAGAAAGAAGGAGTTTCCTTTAATAAGATTTATTACAAAGTTCCTTATATACACCTGTACTATTCATTAATGAAAGCAGTTTAGTAATTAGTGGTACGTTTTAAAGGAACTAAACACTAAAGGGATGCCTAACAGAGCAGTAACCTCATTGGAGAGCTACATCAGTTTGCTGGCTATAAAGAGTGTCTTGCCTCAGCATATCCATGCGTTACATGAACAGCCCATTTCCTTCAAGGGATACCATGTAATGTTTTCCTTTTCCTGTGTAGTGGAGCCGTACTAACTGATAGAATTCCCAGCTATAAGATACCCCAGGATGATGGTATAATATGATTATTATTTATTACTTATTTTAGAATTCAGGTTTTATTAGCATTTGTCAAAAGTGTGAAAACCGCCCCAAAAGAAAAAGGTTAATTGTCTATTTTGTTTCCACAGGTAAATTCATTCAAAAGCTCACATGGCTCAAGTATACAAGAAATGTTTTAACTTTCTTTGTGGTACATTTCTGTATATATGAGTTTTCAAAAATTGAACATGTCTTACCGTAGCTGATGAGCACGTCTATAATAATACAAGCAGTAGAATGGCATCTTTAGGATCTCGTAGGTCTGCCCTAATCCATACCATGCTCGATAATCTCTTTTATTGACCTCAATCGCATGTCTGTGAGAAAAATATACTGCACATAAGGAACAGTAACATTAGCTACTGAATCCAGACTACAGCAATTGCTAAAATCACATGCAGCTTTGTAGTTTTTACACTAAAGAAGTGTAGCTGCCACTAGGACCTTTATTCCACTCTGGCACATATAGGGTGTCCTAAGTAGGGAATCTCCCACTAGAATACAGCATATAAACAGGAGTAGATGTTGTGAGGTACACAGAAAATAAATAAGCACTAGCTAAAGCTGTCATTTTCATACCTGTAAGCCTGTATAGCCGCAGAGGTGTTCTTCATTTCCATATACTCATGACCCATTAAGGTCCATGCGCCAAGATACCTGGGGTTCAATTTTAAGGCTCTTTGAAAATACAGAGCTGCCTTTTCATGCTGAGAGCGCAAGCTGTAATAATTTCCTACAAGTAAGAGACAATAGTTTCAGGTAAGCACAGCCCCAGTGGATATCACTGCCTAGAAATGAGGATAACTCACTTACCAATCACACAACAAGTTTCCACACGATACTTGTCAATATCACATAAGTTATGTGCCAAGTAGCTCAGTTCTGGTTTAAGACCCTTGGGAAATAGAATATAACAATTGATGTAATGCAATCGAGAAGTGCTGCAAAATTCTTCAGAAGTATTAAAGCCCATAAATGTTGTTCCTTACTCTGACATACAGCAGATTAGAAAAAGTGTCCATATTTTCTATTCTGTAAGGGTCTTGTTTTCGTAACTCATTGAAAATAGAAAGCGCTTTATCAATATCTGTCAAAAGCAAATAGTCATTAGGTCATGAGATACACAAATGTTCTGAAAAAGAAAAAACATTCATAACTCTGAAAACCTACCTCTGATATTATGGTAAGCAACTGCGATCTGAGAAATAATGTAAGTACTTTTGGAGAATCCAGCATCAATAAGACTCTGATATTTTTGTAACGCTTCCTCGATCAACTGCTGCTCCGTGTATATATGTGCCAGGAAGAACTCCTTTATCCAGCAGTCTGGCAGGGACAAGAACTTCAACTGCAAAGGTAAAATTAATGCTGTAAAATCTGGCCGATCTACTAAAGCAGCTACTCCCACTGGCATCAGAGCCCCATTTTTACAGGATCCATTAACTGTTCACTGTTTGAGAATCATACGGCCCAACCTGTCCAACAGCAACCTCCACTGAATAGCACAGTGTGTGAAACTGTTACACGTGCAGTGCCATGCCACTGTCATTCAAGGAAGGGTGCTGATAAATGGGTCAGATCATATAACCCTCCATCAGCAGCCAACCTGGTATCAGAAGATGCAAATTGGTGTAGTCAAGGGGGCGATTATATTGTCACAGATGCTGTCAAGACATTATACTAGTTATGTGCTGCTTCCAGCAAAAAAAAAAAATAGCTGACCAACCCCTTAGTGGTCTCGAGGTAAATTCTAAACCTTTACCTACAAGTCTTAGATTTTATTTGAGATGTAACCCTAACAAACCAATCTTACCATTTCCTTGTCTGTAATTAAGTTACATAATTCCAACCATGTTCCCCAGTGCAAGGGCAAGACATGCGTTGCCTCCACAAAAACATCCAAAGCCTCCTTCACCAGATCTAATTTTCGCAAAACTACACCATATCTATAAAATATAAAGTTAAGAGCACCAGGTTCATAAAATAAAGTGTGAGAAAATCAGTATACACAAGAATCATTTCTGCAACTCACAGGTAAAGACCAAATCCATCCAGTTCTCTGGCTTTATGCTTCTTACTGAGTTCCACACGCAGCTCTCGCAGGGCCTCATTTTTTACCTGTCCTTTCTCAAGAGGACCTAGAAAGACAGAAATATTTTCAAATGACACCTCAGTGCAACAAAGCTATAAATCAAGTTAACATGACTTAAACGAGACTTCCGTCCTAATAGGTCAGTCAGAGTGAAGTTTACTGCATTGGGACAATTTTCTAAATACGATATGTATCAACACATTCACAGATCCATTAAAACAAATGCCATGTAATATGCAGTAGGAGAAAAAAAAAGGGACTAATGTGTTTTAGAGCTCAGACACACATAGATCAGGTGATCGCCAATATAGTTTCTCTCTCTTTTAAAGGTGTCAGAAGGGACAAACCATGTACAAAGGGTAGTTACCATTAAACAATCCCCTGTAACATGGTCTATTAGGCTATGTTAAAACGTAACTAAACTTTCAGACAACTTTTGATTTTCTGGCAGTATTTGTGTAGTTAATGAATTTTGTAATATTCTTTATTAACAAATTTTGGCTCCTTTCTGTGAAATCCTGCATTTTTTCACACTTCCCCTTGCTTCTGTATTGAGATCTGTTTCTGCCTCTCACTGCATGTTACTGTGTTTGGAGTACTGTGTAACATGTAGAAAAAATGAGGATAGGGGAGGGTCACTTCAAACAGTAATATCTCCGACATTAGATTACAGTGCTATCTACATTATTTCCAGAGATATCACTGGTTGAAAACACAGTCGAGATAGTGATTTTTATATCATAAACATATACAGCATATTATACAGCTGCATATAAATATCCTCATCCCGACTGTGTTTTCAACCAGTGATATCTCTGGAAATAATTTAGATAGCACTGCAAACTTAGTGTCTCCTCTTTCATTTGACACCAAAAGTAAGTGTGTACATTTTATAATGTCTGAGATGTTTGAAGTGACCCTCCCCAACCCTGATTTTCTTTACATCTCACACATCCCCATACTCTAAGCCCCTACTCCATTAACAGTAACATTCAGTGAGAGGCAGAAACAAGTGAAAAAATGCAGGATTTCACAGAAAGGATCTACAATTTGTTAATAAAGTATATTACAAAATGTATTTATGACCCAAATACTGCCAGAAAATCAAAAGTTGTCCTCAAGAAAACCAATGAATGCCCATTAATTGTAATGTGGTCGAGTCCTGGTTAGTATTCCTTTCTGCAACGCTTCAAGAAAATCAAACAGTGTTATTACTATTCCCCAACAGTCAACAGCTGGCTTAGTATCATTTGCTGCTGCCAAAAGTTCCTGCAATGTTAGATAGTATTGCTAAACTGGATAGCAACCAGCACTGAATCTTTATTACAGATGGCTAGCTGTGAAATTTCTTAAAAGACAACCAGAAATTAATAACTGTTTGATCACTACCAAATATGACCATGCATTAAAAAATAAATAAATAAATAAATAAATATAATTTATAACATTCAGTGGCTTTGTCTCCTTTGGCAGAAATCATTGCTTTTCATTTTCAATATTGGAAAACGGCCAATATAGAGTTACTGCTATATGCATACATGGTAGATTTGATGCAGAAATTTTGGCGACCATTCTGTTTATTTGAATAGGGTTTGCAGAATTCTAAGCACATACTACAAACAACTCCATTAAGATGTATGGATTGTATTTTTATGTTGCAGAAATTTCTGCAATTAATCTGCCACATGTAAATATACTGTAAATTTTCCTCTGCAGTTCTGCAAAGTAGTTCTAATATGCAAGAAGTGCAACATCAACCCATAGATGACTTTTAAATATTGTACTTACCCAAGCTATCTACAGTCTCGTCATCTTTCCTCTTTTCTCCAGACTAAAAGGCAAAATTATACATTAAAAAAAAAGACAAAAATAATATTTCAGATATCAACTAGAAAATAAAATGGAAAAAGATTAAAAGAATAAAGCTGCTCACTACACTTGAAATAGAGAGTCAAGAGCATCAATAAATGTCTCCTGTATCCAAGAAATCAATATATAAATGAACAATATACCGCATTACTTATGTAATTTTATTTTGAAAGTCCCTAACATCAATAATAATTTTTACTGATTGTTGTGAACTCTAAAAAGGCTAATAAAACAATATGTTTTGAATTATATCAAGTAAGAAGTCACATAGTTCTAGATCAAGATATCAAGTAAGTCACACATTCTACACATGTGCTTCTCACTAACAGCATCACTACATCTGATGTCTCCAAATATGTAAAATAAGGAGAGATTTATTTAAGAGAACATATATGAACTGTGCTCTTACCAAATACCTGGAGTACATATACAAAAAGTAGGCTTTCTGGCTCTTACACCCTCGAAGGAAGTATGCAGCTCTGTCATATTCTTTTAAGTCAAAGTAAGACTTAGCCAGTGTATATGCATCTAGATCTTGGGCATCCTCCTAAAATAAAATGAAAAATATATAAAGTACTAAATAAATAAGAATAAGCTGATGAAGAAACAATGTATACAATCTTTGCCAACCTAACACTGTACATTGTATTCTTATTGTTTATGAGTACAGGCTTAGTGTTGCTTGGAATATTGCTGACATTTTCATGTGTGGTCTTGCTACTTTTGTACACAGGAATGCCTTAAAGAGAGGCAGGCTTCTTGTCAGAGACAATTCTGTGATGAAACAACCCCTTGAAACATGTTATGTTAGCTCTAATTTAGTCTACTTGTACATTACAACCTGCTTCATTGAGAGATACCTGAGCAAAGTAGTGCTGCATAATCCACCTATTTATAATGAAGGGTTACAATATGTGTGCATATTAGTCCACAATATAGAACGGTATTTATAACTCTGGTTTTGAACTCTGAACTTTTCAAAGTAATGTTTTGGACTGTATATCCCATTGCAATACTCACCAACGTCAATCAAACAGAGCTTCTAGAGTTAAATACAACATATGAGGGAGCATGCTGCAATTCTGTATGCGGTCGCTGTATACTCTGTATATCTCTCTTAAATATATTAGCAAGTATAAGCCTTATTAGGAACTTAGAGACTAATGCGTGCTACTAACAAAATGAAAATAAACATGCCTGATTCTTCTCTCCACCTTCCACATTTATCATAGGTGACTGATGGGGTGTACCTATATCAATCCAAAGGTTAAACTTGGCAAGTTTGGAGGACTATGATCAATAACTGCATAAATGTAGACAATATAAACAGATTGAGTGTTTTTAAACCTACCTCTGTTAGTGCAGGTGTGGACGGCAGTTCACTTAAAGGGATAGATTCCAAAGAAAAGGCCAATTCAGATGCCCTAGAAAAGAAAAAAAAAAAGTTTCAAAGACAAAATGCAAAATGTTCCTCCGGTTAAACATTTTAGGGGTGAATTTTCTGAATATGAAGAAAGCCATAAGATTACATTTACCTTACTATAAAAAGCAGGCTGACAGCAAACTGTTTATGAGCCTTGTTTTACTACTATGTTGCTTCATTCTCATTTCCAGGCTAGTTCTCACCATATCAAGTGGCACTTAGTTCAATAGTCAGCACTGGGGTTTTGCTCAAGCCTGAAAAGGACAACATCTGCATGTATATTTTTCTTGTGTTTGTGTAGGTAGGAACATACTTTTATGTATTCTTGAGTTGAACCTTCCCCTATTTACTAGCCTCCAAGTGACAGCTTTAGGCCGGGGCCCCACATGACATAAATGCCGCAGAAAAAAAAAATGCAACGTTTTACAGTCCCTACAAAGCGAATCCCATCCACAGATTGAGGGATAAAAAAAACATGCTGCGATTTCAAAAACAGTTGCGTTTTTGGAAATTGCAGCATGTCGATTATACCTACAGAACTGCTGGTGGTTTCCCTATAAGTACAATGGAAGCAGAAAGTCTGCAGAGACTTTGTATGTGTGTGTGTTCTATTTCTGGTGTAAAAAAAAAAAGCATATAAAATGAATCATAAAAAGACAAGTAAACAAGTTATAAACAGTTATTACAAATTTGACACCATGTCCTTTGTGTCACTTATTTTAACCTGGTAAAGATCATGTGTTTGGAGTAATTCTGCGGAACGTTGTTGTTGTGCGTTTGGAGCAGTTGCCTGTATAAATGCTAAAAAATAAATGCTATAAAATGCTGCACTGTATGTCCACATGGGATGTACATGGAGCAAAGTATCTGCTGTGGACTTGCTGGCAGTTAATCCACTGTGTTGTACAGTTTCAGCAAATGTAATTCGAGTTTTATCCTAATCCTTTCCACACACTGCAAAAAAACCTGCAGAACAAACTGCCAAAACTCAGAAACTCCCACTGGTCTGATGTTACATGTTAGATCGCTGGGAGTCTGACCTCTGGGCCTCCAATAATCAGGAGAATAGGGGGCCAAAACTCAGAAACTCCCACTGGTCTGATGTTACATGTTAGATCGCTGGGAGTCTGACCTATGGGCCTCCAATAATCAGGAGAATAGGGGGCCAAAACTCAGAAACTCCCACTGGTCTGATGCCTTTAGAACTATACAGTGGTCGAAGCAGACAGTTACATCCACTGTATAGTTTTGGCACCCGGTGGCAGCAGCAGAGAACAGCTGATCAGTGGGAGTGCCAAACATTACCATTAAAATGTTATTAATATAAAATGCCCAGAAAACCCCTTTAAGGCCAAGGACACACAAAGTGCGGGACCTCCAGTACTTACGATCATGGGGATTCACTCTGACTAGAACAGTAGTGGACATGTATGATCACTGTAACATTCACTTCTAAGATACTGATGTAGGACTATATTTGGCTCCGTCAGTTCCAGAGAAGCGAATGAAGCAGTGGTCACGGATGCACTCTACAGCTCAATTCACACAGGAGAAGAAGAGACCCAACCAATGTTGTCATAATTGTTGGGAGTCCCAGTGGTTGGACTCTCAGCAGACAATACTGTTCACCCCTTTAAAGGGACGGTCTCAAATCATGAAATTGTATGCAACCAGCAGGGGAGGGCTATAAAATAGATATGCGCTGATGCTGGGCTGGCTGTCACCTCTGCTGCTCTGTTTGTATACCGAATGGCTGCAGTATTGATCAGGGCTGTGGAGTCGGAGTCGTGGAGTCGGTGCCTATTTTGGTGGAGTCGGAGTCGGTATAAAATGGACCGACTCCGACTCCCAAAATATATAATAAATTGGTACAGTTAGTAGTACAATGCAGTATGTGCTGAATATATTTTCATAAGAATTTGGGAAAATGATGAAATGTTGATAATGATGAAATGTCCTGTAAAGGTCTGTTCTATTCCTCATATAATGATGGGACTGAGTTCTGAGTGAACCTATAAGGTTTAGAACCATTATCTGGAGTAAGCAAAAGATACAAGTGTTGTGATTGTGAGGACTGAAAAGCTTGACTTTATCTGTAATTGTGCTGGAGACCCACCCACAGCCCGAGGACACAGAGTGACTGCTTGTCAGCAAGTGAATCATTGTGCTGAGACTGAGAAAACTGTTTTTGTTGAAAACTGTTTTTTTACCACTTACTGCAGCGTTTTTCATATTTGCAATTTATTAAAGTTTTTTGTGTTCTAAAGTTGTATCCAATAAATATATTTTATGTTCTACCTAAATAGCTTGATTATTGTATCATAAGGATGATAAAAAGCTTAAATTAAGTTATCTCTTAAACATGCGCCATGTATGTCGGAGTCGGAGTCAGGGGAAATTGAGGAGTCGGAGTCGGGGCTTTGGCGTACCGACTCCACAGCCCTGGTAGTGATGTCACATTCATGGGGCCGCTGCAGCCAAACACCTCTCTCTGGTGCATATTGCTGAGTGTGGGGTTTGGCTGTAGCGGTCCCGTCTACGTGACATCACTGCTGCGGCCATTCGGTATACAGAAAGAGCAGCAGAGGTGACAGCCAGCCCAGGTGACGGTACAGGCAAGTATCACTGCTTATTTATTTTATAGCCCTCCCCTGCTGGTTGCATTCAATTTAATTATGAGACGACCCCTTCATTGAATATGGATGTTGGTTAACTCCTAGAATTAAAATTATATAGGATGAAGTAGTGATGGGGAAGGGAGACATTTTTTCAGGTTGCCTGTCATTTATAGAGGACAATACACTCAGCTATGATAACAGAGAACAATAGCCTGTATCAGCCTCCGTAGCATGGCACAGATGACATGTTTACATGAAGCCTGGGTGCTGTAAACCTCGATAGGATGTGTCCATCAATGACCGCACACATAGACCACTTCGCCAGGATACACAAGGCCTATAGGCTAGTATGCAGAGCCGGCTCTCACCATTTAACGCTGTGCATAAGGCCCCGCTCCCGACACAGCCAGCTTATGCTCAACAGCTGTTTCTTTATTTCCCGTAGGTCGGAAAACAGACTGCTCGTCGCCGCCATCATGCTCTCCCGGCGTCAGCAGTAGCTGGACGGTATCCACCAATCAGCGTCCAGCTTACTACGTAGGCGTTAGAAATACGCACGTCGTTACGCTGGCGCAGGCGGACAGTAGGTGAATCTTGATTGGCTGTTGCTGGGAACAGTCAGTGGGCGCCAATTACGAGTAGCGGAAGGAGGCGGTGCAGGGCTGGTCGTGTACTTTCTATTGTCATGTTACATGGTGTGTAGGGGTTGTTAGACTGCGTCTAGTCCATAAGTGGCACAGTGTCGCCTGGAGCATTGGACGTATAGTGATAGTGTCAGGACGTGAATTATGGCGGTAGCCAACATTGCATATAGATGCATGAAACCCACCCTATGATGAGTACATAATCCATGGACAAGACTTTAAAGGGATATTGTGATAATAAGTTTTCATCCATCCTCTGGTGATAATTGCTATATTAATGAGGGTGTGTGGCCTCCTCCATTCATCAGAACATGTTCCTATGCTGCCCTCCTTCCCCATATATCCAAAAAAAGAGCAGTGCCAGCAGAAAATGAAATAAAACTTGGGTGCATGTCCTTCAGGTCAGTGGTAAAGACCAAGAACTGAATATCAAAAGAATAAGGCTGGAATGGAGACTCTGCAGCTGAATCCACCTGCAAGCAAGACTTTTCTCTGCTGGTTCAGTATAAAATCATCGGTGGAAACCCAGCAGACCCCATTATAGTCTATAGCAGTGATGGCGAACCTTTTAGAGACTGAGTGCCCAAACTGCAACCCAAAACCCACTAAATTATCACAAAGTGCCAACACGGCAATTTAACCTTAAATTAACCAGGATCTGTTTTATAGTGACCATGCAATGTCCTTACAGCCTGTAATAATATCACATGTCTGCTATAAAACAGATACTGTGTGATATAAATAGTGAAGGGCCCCCACACAGTACAATGTGCTCCATAGTGGCCCCAGACAGTATTATATGCTTCAGAGTGACCCCCATACAGTATTATATACCCACAGTGTGTCCCGCACAGTATTATAAGCTCCACAGTGGCTCCCGCACAGTATTATATTTTCCACAGTAGGCCCACGCACAGTATTATATGCTCCACAGTGGGCCCCCACACAGTATTATATGCTCCACTTTGTTCCCCCCTACCCCCACAGTATTATATGCTCCACAGTGGGCCCAACACAGTAGTTTATGCTACTTACCCAGTATGGCTGCAGTCCTATGAAGAGCGTTCTTCTGATCACAGGCGCTGATGACTTTGGGGGCAGAGGTTACACTCTGCAGTCAGTGTAAGCCGCGGTCTGCATTTGCACATATAGCCAGAGCCGTTTTAACACATTGGTGGGCCCAGTGCAAAGGTTTCATAAATGCCCCCCATCACCACCTGCTATTATACCCATCTGAAAGCTGCCAAAAACTGGGATTTTATATGGTGACATTCAATGGGTGACAAAGTGTTACGTGACTGATGGAACTTTTCCGCCTGTCAGAAATGTTTTATACATTCATCTCTAGTAATAATCGTTATTGCTATTATTTTAGCGTGTAATGGATATCGCTAGAGAGGCGGTTGGAGTATTTTACTCTATAAAGGTATGGACAGGGACAGGTTCAAATGTAAACTTTATTGATGACTTTGTGTATGTGTTGTGTAAGTGTTTGGTGCAACTCTTTTGGCGCTGCAACCTAGACGATGGTAAACGTCGGGGTCACAGCACCAATAACTTCCTGGTTATATTATGTTCAGAGGGGTATTACATAAAATACCCCTGTGATTAGGCTATGCGCGCCGCAGCAAATTTAGCTCCACCCACTTCTACGTTGACTCCGCCCATTCTCATCCATTTTATAATGTTCCTCTCCAATTGCCCCACAGTATGAAGTCTCCTCTCCTGGTGCCCCAGTTTAAACTTGGGGAAACTAGAGGGGGACATTAAACTGGGGTAGCTGAAGGGGGGAAATTAACCAGAGGCAACTAGAGGGGGACATTAAACTGGGGCAGCTGGAGGGGGACATTAAACCGTGGGGTTACTTGGATGGAGACATTAAACTGGGGGCAACTAGAGGCAAACATGTCCCCCTCCAGCTACCCACATGGTTTAATGTCCTCCTCCAGTTGCCCCCCAGTTTAACCCCCTTATAACTTGCCCCCCAGTTTAATGTCTCTCTTCAGCTGCCCCAGTTTGATGCCCTTCTCCATCTGCTCCCAGTTTAATGTCCCCCTTCATCTGCCACCAGTTTAATGTGCCCCCTTCATCTGCCACCAGTTTGGTGTCCCCCCCCTTCATCTGCCACCAGTTTAACATAATAAAACACTAATACTCACCTCTCCTCGCTCCCCTGCCGCTTTGTGAGGTCTCTTCTCCTGGACTGCAAGCGTGATGTAAGTGAGGTCATCACAACGCGCCCGCAGCTCCAGGGACCGGAGCACACAAGGATGTGCTTCACACACAATGGTGAAGCAAGGGCTGTCTGTGGACGGCTCCTGCTTCATCAATGTATTTAACTCATCTGCATCCGGAGAGGACGCAGATGAGTTGATATTGGGACACCTCCCTCTGACCTCGGAGCGGGACAGGACCCGGAATCCCGGACGGTTGGGAGGTATGCCGAACGGGAGCCCAGTACCATAGGGCCCGGTGCAACTGCACCGTTGTCCCTATGGGTTAAAGCGGCCCTGCATATAGCTGAAAGAAGCGATCACTCACTAACGGGGATTCCTGTAACAGATTCCCCGTTAGTGAGCGATCATGGCGACGGCGCGCGTGCCAACTGAGAGGGCTCTGCGTGCTCTCTCTGGCACGTGTGGCATAGGTTGGCCAACACGGGTCTATAGGTTCCGCAGGTTTCCACGTGTATCTGCTTTTTAACTGGACAGGGTTTCCATCTTTCGGGTCCCCATGCTGATTCAAAGGACGGAAACCCGGATGCTTGTGTGAAACTAGCATAAGAAGCAGCACTCCAATGTATGAAAAAAGGACTTTTATTTCCCAAAAGTGTAACATTTCAGTCTACAAGAGACCTTGTTTGAACTGAAACATTGCAATTGTGAAACTGATAGAGATAGGGGAGTACATAGCTTTTCCGTCTCTGCCTGGTTGTAGCAGGCTTGTTTCACTATCATAGGAATAGTACAGCCTTCCTTGCTTCCTTGCTTCAAATGTTCTATCATATATCATCTATCATATCATCTATCATATCATCTATCATAGCCAAGAAACACTATTTTGGGCATTATGGACCTGGTAATTTTTTTTTTCTTCACACTTTCATACATTTAGTAATGGGCAAACTGCTCAAGTTTTGTTTCAGATTCAGCTGGTTCATTCGCAAGATTTGTTTTGGTCCAAATAATTTTGTATGAAATTTGATACTATATATAGTTATACAACATAGCAACCTTAATGTGCACTGATTATTGGCATTAACCCTCCTAAAGCTTCGTTCAAAAATGACCGAGGCTACATTTCCCAGTCCTTGGATGCTGCCATTTTGGGGTGGATTGCTGGACCTGGGAATGAGATCTGGGTGTGGCGATCCAGTTCCATAACATCAGTGAGCCTATTGAAGGCTCCCAGGCTCTAGGCAGCCTGTAATAGAACCATAGCAATTTTAAAATGCTTTGCGATGCGTTGTATTAGTGACCCTGGGGGGGTCTAAAAATAACTGTAAAAAAATATATAAAAAAAATAAAAATAAAGAACTAAAATTTCAAATCACCCCCTTTCCCTAGACCACATATAAAAATAAATAAATAAAGTAAAACACATACACATTAGGTATCCCTGTGTCCAAACAATCCCAGTCTACAAACTTATAAAAATATTTTTCCCATTTAGTGAATGCTGTAGTGGGCAAAAAAAAATCAAAAGAGCCAAACTGCCATTGTTTTGCTGTTTCACCTCTAATAAAAATTTGGATCAAAACAATAGACATTGCCGGAAATGGTACAAATTAAAAGTACATCTTTCCTCGCGAAAAAAAAAGATGGCTTATGCATCCACATATGTGTAAAAATGAAAAAAATTACAGGTGTCAGACTATGGCGACTCAAAAAATTTCTTTTTTAAAGTTTTGGATTATTTTTAAGAGGATAAAATGTAAAAAAAAAACAATATAAATTTGGTATCACTGTAATACCACCCCACAGAATATAAGTTACATGTCATTTTAGCTACACAGTGAACGCTGTAAAACAAAGCCTGAAAGAAATTAGTGCAAACGCAGTTTTTCTGTAATTCCACCCCATTCTGAATTATATTCTATCTTCCCAGTACATCATACGAATTATTAAATGGTACCATTACAAAGTACAATTTGTCCTGCAAAAATTAAGACCTCATACAACCTTGTGAACGAAAAAAATAAAAAGTTATGGTTTTTGGAAGGTGGGGAGTAAAAAAAAAAAACAATGAAAATTCAAAAATGGCTGCAATGCGAAGGGATTGATGTAACAAACACTTTAAGGCCATTATAGTGTATCTGTATAGCACCCCTAGTAAACATTTGTTAGGGCCGCTATACTCCACCCACTGTGCCCAGGGAGTGGCAGTGATCAGTATTGACCGCCTCTCCCGAGGACTCTTGCACTGCAATCAGTGATTCCATCTAAGAAGTATTATCGCTGTTTGCCCAATTTAAAAAAATTTGAAAACTTGATTTATTAAGAATCGGCTCGTCCATCTCTACTTACTTTCAAAAAGCTATAACGTTTCTTATTTTTCCATGGATCTAGCTATATGAGGGCTTGTTTTTACTAATATCAAGTTATATTTTTTCACTGGTACCAGTTTGTGGTACATATTATTTATTGATTAGCTTTTATTATTTTTTATGGGGGAAATGCAAAATTAACTGCACTGTAATTTTACATTCTTTTTGTTTTTTGAAGTTTGATATTTTTTGTCTACTCTTCACAATGCATGTTAATTTATTCTGCTGGTTAGTGTGATTACAGCATTGCTAAATTTATGTGATTTTAATACTTTTCACAATATAAACATAAAAACTGGTTTTGAGAACTTTAATTTTGTTATTTTTTCATAGGCGGAACTGTGGAAGGGTATGAAGAGAGTTATTGTAGCAATTCTTCCAAAAGTCTTTGGCCCACATTTACTAAGGCTTCCATGTCTGAAAAGTGGGCAGAAATGCTCTTCAACTTAGTGCACTATGGCGCATTTTAGCTCCTGCTCCCCACTTTTTTAAATTGGGCGGAGTGAGGTGGGAATCTAGGCCAGCCTGGGCAGGAACGCCACGGTCCAACAGATTTACTATAACTCACACCAGAAAACTGTCATGAATTCTAAAACATATTTGTGCCATCACCTTTTTCACCAAAAAAGAACTGACTGGGTAAAAACAAAGGGAGGCTTAACACAGAGGTTTCCCAGTGGTAAAGAATTTTGATGACAGCAAATAATTATGTAACCAAATAGGTTGAGGGGAATTTATTTCTTTATTATGCCAAATGTATAATAAAAATGTAACAGTTTCTTTTTTAACCTAAAGCCGTATTGTGTCTGCATTTTAGCTTCTGAATTACTGCCACAAGTCCCAGCTCATCCACAGGCCTGATGAACTGAGTTTACATCTTTATAGATCCCTGTGATGCTATTGGTTTTAGTGAGTTGACCCAATCTTGGGTCAGGGTTTGTGACAATAATCCAGAGGTTATAATTCAGGCACAATGAGGCTTTAGTCAAAAATTGCCGCTTTCACATTTTTATTATGAATTTGGCAAACTAAAAAAAAAAAAGTGACTTCTCCCCTACTTAAAAAAAGCTTAGTCAGTTCTTTAGCTTACTAAACCACCAACTCCGTATTTCCAACTTCCTGTAACCATGATAAGGTCAACAGACACTACAGAGGCTTCCTTAAGGAGTAGTACACTCACACAGAATTCCCACCGAACAACCCCCTCAACAGTCACCCCAGAACCACCCGCCTCCCTACAGTCCAAGGATGAAGATGTTTCTCTGTGTTATTTACACAGCAATGCATGGCATAGAATTAGCTCAGCACTGGTGCAGGTACATGAAATGTCTACCTTGTCCTGATTGGTGAAAACTGACTGCCATCATACCAGTGCAGCCCCGTACATCCAGAGGACACAAAGAGGGGTAAGCCTAGTGGTGTGGTCAACCCCACCCATGTCCTCTTTGACTCTACCGCACACTATATAATGCCCCCTTAGTGGTCTGAACAGAGCCCCCCTCCCTAACTCAAAACACATAGGACCACTCGTCTCTTCTTCTTTCTTTGTTTTTCTTCCCCCATCTTCAGTAAGTGAATTCTAGTCTGTGTGCTCGGTGCAGGCCGTGATTTGGGAATGTGTCCTGCTGTGAATGGCAATTGTTTAGCTTGAATCTGGATTGGCAGCAAGACACTATGATAGGATAGGTAATGGATCCTCAGTGAAGGAGGGGAATGCAGGGCAAGATTCAGCAGCAAGAGGCAAATTTATTCAAAGATTTGCATTTTAATTTATGCACACTTCTGTTGTAATCCATAAATCTTTTGACCCGCAAGATTCCACTTTCCCTTTTCCACTGAAGTCCCACCCACTTTTTAAATGTGGCAAAATTTGTAGAAACTGTGAAAATGATGTATGCCAAAATTAGCGAATTTTGTTGGAAATCTGGTGTAAATTCCCCTCAATACTTCTTAAAGGGAGTCTATCATTAGAAAAACACCTTTTTAACTAATGGCAAGTTGGAATAGCCTTTAAAAAGGCTATTCTACTCCTACCTTCCATTCTTTTCTTCTCCCCGCCATTTCTGATAAAATCCGTTTCTTTTGCTATGCTAATTATGGTCACAGAGCACTTGGGGCGTTCCCCCTGCGCTCCAGGCACCCCTCGCGTCATAACCTGTTCACGCCCCTCTTCATGTTCTGATCTTCTGCCTTGCGTAGGCATCCGACGTTGCGATATACACGTGTAACAGACCACCGCAAAATGGTGCCAAGCATGCGCAGTCGGCGTATATCGCAGCGTTGGATGCCTACACAAGGCAGAAGATCAGAAGAACATGAAGAGGGGCGTGAACAGAACTAACTAAGGGGCGGCAACAGGTTATGACGCGAGGGGTGCTCGGAGCGCAGGGGGAACGCCCCAGGTGCTCTGTGACTGTAATTAGCATAACAAAAGAAACTGATTTTATCAGAAACGGCGGGGAGAAGAAAAGAATGGAAGGTAGGAGTAAAATAGCCTTTTTAAAGGCTATTCCAACTTGCCATTAGTTAAAAAGGTGTTTTTCTAATGATAGACTCCCTTTAAAGGAAACCATTAAAATGCAATCCAGTCTACTAACATCATGATATACAGTAGAGTGTGTAAAAGCAGTCAGTATAATTTTTAATGAAATGATCACAATTTCTGCTTATTCAGAATGAGCAGAGACTTTGGTCCAGAATTTACAAGCTCTACTGAATCTTTTCTCAGCATATATCAATCTGTTTAGCTTCTCTTTCTCTATAACACGATGCCAATAGACTGGACTGCATTTTCATGTAACAGGTTCCCTTTAATAGAATGTTTCACTGATCTAAATCTGAGTAGGAACCAATTACACGTCCCTGCCAATAATTGTAGATTTTGACACAAGTAATGTATGAATTGTTTTTTTAGCATTATTTTTTTTAATTTTTATAGCAGTCTTCTATTTGTGGACAGTCAACGCCACTAACTGAACAGCAGGTGGAGCTGTAATCCACTAGTCATGGGTCATGAAACATAATGAAATGTGATTGCCCTATGCATTGTAATTGAATTTCTTCAGTCTGGCATCTTGATTAGAACCCATTATTCGCCTGTCATTCTACTGTATGATAAATGCTGCTTTATAGAGTCGCCAGGGGCTGACATTGAAGTTTGGAACCTAATTAAAATCTCATTGAGTGTTGATGATGATGACTTTTCTGGCATAGAACTGTTATGGGAAACACTTGAAATCTGTAACATTTCCAATCCTTCCTGACTGCCCAGTGTAAAATTAGATTTCTCATAAGTAATACCTGGCTGTACATGATCTGTTGCTCATACAGTCTATACTGTTGGCAGCCTTACAATAGGTACTTATAAAGGCCAAGGGCCCATGTTGCAGAAATGCAGCAGATAAAAACGCTTTCAGGCTGGGACCCCACATGATGTAAACCTCGACATTTTACAGTACCGAGTATTCTATCTAATCCCATCCACACATTGAAGAAAAATACACGCAGCGGACACGCAGCGATTTCCAAAACCGTTGCGGTTTTGGAAATCGCAGCATGTCAATTATAACTATGGAAACACCTTCGGTTTCCCTATAGGTATTAAAGCAGAAAGTCCGCAGAGGTTTCACAGAAAAGCGCTGTAGGGTGGTTTTTTGTTACACCCTGCTATGTGGGGCCTTAGCCTCAGCCCCACGTTGCAGAAACGCAGCTTTTTTTTGTTGCAGATTTTGCTGCAGTTTTTTAAACCAAAGCAAAGAATGACTACAAAAGGAACGGGAAATATGTCTTCGTTTTGGCTCAAACAACCACACCAAAATCGGAAACAATAAAAAAGCTGCGTTTCCATAATGTGGGGCCTCAGCCTTACAGTACCAGCAGTGAATTAGATTTTATTAATCTCATCCATACAATTCAATAAATAAAGTTGTGGAAAAACTGTGTTTTGAAAAACGTAGCATGTTAATTTTAGCTGTGGAATCATGAGCGTTTTCCCCATAGATTTAATAGGGGAATAAAAATGCTGAGGAATTGCATCAAAAACTTGGTAAAAACACTACAGAAAAAAAATGCAAAGCGTTTTTGCTGCCCTTTTTTATTGCAGCGTTTTTTAGTTGTGGTTTGCTACATCGGGCCTTAACCTAGGCTGGGTTTACACATCGCTTTTTTACTGCATGCAGTTTTTAATTGATGTTATGCCTGGCACATGTTACTATGCTTTTCACCTGTATGCCAACAACCTCTAAAGCAAAGGTTTGTTTTTGTAATGGCTGCTAGCATATAGTTGACGTGTATACTCATTAGCAATTAAAAAACACATGCAGTTCTTGTGTCAAAAAAAAAAAAAAGTATTGTGTAAACCCAGCAGCAAAAATTTTTGTGTTTTTAATATTTGCCTCCCAACATATAATCTGTGGGGAAAACACAGCTTTTCTGCAGTAAAACTAACATACTGCGTTTTTTGAAAATGCAGCTTTTCTGCAGCAATGTGTGGATGAGATTAAACACAATCTCATTCACTTTGCTGGGACTGTAAAACATAGTAGGGGGGGTTTTCACTGTATTTCTGCAACAGTCAAAACCATTGTGTTTTCGCAACGTGTGGCCTTAGCCACTGGATGAGTTACAGATGGTTTTTTTTTAGATATGATTATGAGACATTTTCTGTCTTAAAATCTGCTCTAAAAAATGCCCAAATCTGCCTTCCATTGTTTTCAATGACAGGCAGTGACCAACGTTTCTTTATCAGGATGCTGAAAATTGAAGCAATGTGCCTTATCTCACTGTGGCTTTAAGTGTCGGGAATCTCTGCTGAATCCATAGCGTGTGGCCATACACCAATTAACTCCACTTGAAGAGGCTGATCAGCACATAAGGTTTTCTTTTGGAGAGATTTTCGATTCTCGGGATAGGTCAAGATGCTTTCTTTTTTCAGCCAATTGCAGAAGATTTTGGGCATTTTCTCAAGCTGGTTTGAGCCAGAAAAGTCTTAGGCTGGGGCCCCACATGGTGTAAACCAGAGACCAGACCAGAGCTAAGGGCACCCCCCCCATTCCCATATATTAAATCATGGAGTTGCATGAAAATGGGGCTCCAAAGCTGAATAATAAAGGCATATTTGGAAACTGTAGAATCACTTCTACAAAGTTTATAACCAATTTTCAGCAGGCAGACTGCCACATATAGACAATTGTCTGCTACTTTGCACTACCTCCAGGGAGTCCATTTTTTTTACTGACTCTGGCCAGTTTAGTTTCTCCTGTTGCAGGTAAGATCATTTGCCAGAAAGCGCAATATTTTGTGTCACTTGTGCTTATAGTGCAGGCAGTAAACCACACCACAGTGTAAGTGAATGAGATTCATTGCAAAAGACCATGTTCACCCAGGCTGTTACAGGTTAGGAAATCACAACAATCCACCAAATGTATGTAGAAATATTTCTGATTGTAATTCTCTTACCTGTATCACAGGAAACAGTTGGGTCCTGCTCATTAATAATATTTCTCCTTCTCTAAACTATTGTCCATAATACTACAAAACTGCTATTAAGTGCCTGAAAACCTGTGGCCAAATAATATCTGGTTTTCTGGTACCACCGCAGGAAATATTCCATAGCATGGACAGACATCACTGTTAGTTAATGCTTCAGACTGGGCTTCATGTAGATATTTTTATGACCTAAGAAATTGCAATCTCCTGGGACTAATGCACACTGCCCATATGAGATTGTTTTATTGATCCACTGCTTTCTTAAAAAAAGTAATTGCTTCTGTATCTTCTTCAGTGTGCACAAACCTCACTTGTATGACCTTTCTCCATCTTTGATCTTCATCCTGTTAATTTCATTTCGCTGACTTGTTTCCAATCTCTTTACATGACAACATTTGGTCTTGTATAGAAATATGAAAGCGTAATCTCTTTTTAGCTGAAGCTGAACTGAGACATTATAAGAATGACTTGAGAGAGAGAGGTGGAAATTTACAGAAAGAGAATATATTGCATGGGAAATAAATTGAAAGATGGTATTATGACCCTGCCTCAGACTTCGCGCCATGTTAGTCTACACATGTTCTCCAGATTGTATGGACTTTTTTGGAAGTAGTTTAAATGCACAGCAAACAGTTATATTATCCCGATATGCAGAACTTGTAGTTTCTTTTATGAGCAGACAACAAGACAAACAAAGTTGTACATTATCCTATCTTTCTAGGGATTGTCAGAAACCATATAACTTTAAGAACTTCATGGCCTAAAGTTCTGCAATTATGCATTTATTTCATCAGACTGTGCACACAGAAGACTTTTGCTTGGTTGGGGGATCAGAATACATCATGAATGAAACTGGGTCCTGAAAATTGCCTGCTAACATGGACAAGGAACAATCTCGTACTTGGGTCAGCGACAGTAGTGCTCAAATCAGATTCAACCTATGTGCTATAAAGGACTATATAATCATCTATAGCAAAGTACAGGATGACTAAATTTATTAATAACGTCAGGCTATTCCTTGGGCTAACCAGTGGATATGGTTCTGAAGGCTTATCCACTAAAGTCTCCTCTGGTATGATACTTAACCACTTTGACCCTGTTTAAAGGCCAAAGGGATATAGCAATAATTTCTCAAGTCAGATCGAGGAGTGGTTTTGTAATATGTGTAGATGGATGCTATGTTTTAGTATCTGATAATTAATTTCCATTTAAAGAGTATATAAAAAGAAACTACATCTGGGATAATTTTTCTCTGTGGGAAAATCATATTGCATATTTATGCAATTATATTTTACATTTCCCACAGCTATTATTACCATATAATGCAGCCATACTCGGACATGTGTGAGTAGACATCAGTTTTATATTGTCACAAAGCCATTTGAACGCAATTTCATTTTTGGCTGTTCATCGCATTTTACTAATAGCTAGCATATGTCATTTCACACCACTACCTACAGTCATGGCCAAAAGTTTTGAGAATGATACAAATATAAATTTTTACAAAGTCTACTGCTTCAGTTTTTCTAATGGCAATTTGCATATACTCCAGAATGTTATAAAGAGTGATCAGCTTAACAGCAATTACTTGCAAAGTCAATATTTGCCTAGAAAATGAACTTTATCCCCCAAAACACATTTCAACATCATTGCAGCCCTGCCTTAAAAGGACCACCTAACATCGTTTCAGTGATTGCTCCATTAACACAGGTGTGGGTGTTGATGAGGACAGGGCTGGAGATCAATCTGTCATGATTAAGTAAGAATGACACCACTGGACACTTTAAAAGGAGGCTGGTGCTTGCCATCATTGTTTCTCTTCTGTTAACCATGGTTCTCTCTAAAGAAACACGTGCAGTCATCATTGCACTGCACAAAAATGGCCTAACTGGGAAAAGTATTGCAGCTAGAAAGATTGCACCTCAGTCAACAATCTATCGCATCATCAAGAACTTCAAGGAGAGAGGTTCCATTGGTGCCAAAAAGGCTCCAGGGCGCCCAAAAAAGACCAGCAAGCGGCAGGACCGTCTCTTAAAAGTGTTTCAGCTGCGGGATCGGGCTACCAGCAGTGCAGAGCTTGCTGAGGAATGGCAGCAGGCAGGTGTGAGTGCATCTGCACGCACTGTGAGGCGGAGACTCTTGGAGCAAGGCCTGGTCTCAAGGAGGGCAGCAAAGAAGCCACTTCTCTCCAGAAAAAACATCAGGGACAGACTGATATTCTGCAAAAGGTACAGGGAGTGGACTGCTGAGGACTGGGGTAAAGTCATTTTCTCTGATGAATCCCCTTTTCGATTGTTTGGAACATCTGGAAAACAGCTTATTCGGAGAAGAAGAGGTGAGCGCTACCACCAGTCTTGTCTCATGCCAACTGTAAAGCATCCTGAAACCATTCATGTGTGGGGTTGCTTCTCAGCCAAGGGAATCGGCTCTCTCATAGTCTTGCCTAAAAACACAGCCATGAATAAAGAATGGTACCAGAATGTCCTCCAAGAGCAACTTCTCCCAACCGTCCAAGAGCAGTTTGGCGCTCAACAATGCCTTTTCCAGCATGATGGAGCACCTTGCCATAAAGCAAAGGTGATAACTAAATGGCTCAGGGAACAAAACATAGAGATTTTGGGTCCATGGCCTGGAAACTCC
Organism: Leptodactylus fallax; assembly: GCA_947044405.1. Classification (NCBI taxonomy): domain Eukaryota; kingdom Metazoa; phylum Chordata; class Amphibia; order Anura; family Leptodactylidae; genus Leptodactylus; species Leptodactylus fallax. The sequence continues at coordinate 2,965,843 of CAMRHE010000094.1, forward strand.
CCAGATCTTAATCCCATTGAGAACTTGTGGTCAATCATCAAGAGACGGGTGGACAAACAAAAACCAACAAATTCAGACAAAATGAAAGCATTGATTCTGCAAGAATGGACTGCTATCAGTCAGGATTTGGTCCAGAAGTTGATTGAGAGCATGCCAGGGAGAATTGCAGAGGTCCTGAAGAAGAAGGGTCAACACTGCAAATATTGACTTGCTGCATTAACTCATTCTAACTGTCAATATAAGCTTCTGTTACTCATAATATGAATGCAATTATATTTCTGTATGTGATAAAAACATCTGACAAACACACACAAAAACCAGAGGGCAGCAGATCATGTGAAAATATAATATTTGTATCATTCTCAAAACTTTTGGCCATGACTGTAGAATATGTGCCAAAGCCATATAAACCACTCATCTTACTACTTATCATGCAGTGCCGCCATTTAAAATGTTTTGAGTTCTTTCTTTTACTTCTCTTTAATTCTTTGAGAAGCTTTATTGAGACTGTGGGAACTTTTAGCTCCAATCCAACCAGCACTGTAACATTTTTATCTCTGATGTCACTTGTCGCCACAGGGGCATACATAGAAAAGGTATTTTAAGAAGAATCTGTCTCTTGGGGGTTATACCTGCCAACATGACAAATTATAAATTATGTCTAAATGCAGTTTAACTCTCCTCTGAACCCTGAATATGCCCAGGACCTGTAGGGCCACATCTTAAACCAAGGAGCTAATAATAAAAATAAAATGATTATTTTAATGATATTATACAGTTATTAATATTGTGTAATTAAATGTAAACATTTTGTATATTTACTTTCATAAGAATTCAATAACTAGATTTTTAATGATTTAGAGGATATTTACTACTTCAGACGGACTGCAACTGTCAGCCATTTATAAAGGAACGGAAGGAGAAGTCGGATTGTAGAAAAATAGTGGAGCCGGAGTGTGTGATTTGGCCTTCTAACTCCACAATCCTGCTTATAATTTATATATAAAGGCACAGTAAGAAGAATGCGCTAGTATTTACATTACAAACAGGCCAAAGGATCAAAAAAGAACATTCTTTAAGGGTAAGACCTCACGTAGAGGGCCACAGTAAAACAGCGATGCGGGAAAAACTGTGGTGGAAACGAATCGCAGTTTTTCCCACAGCACTTTTCACGGAATTATACCTATAGGGAAACCACCAGCATTTCCATAGGTACAATTGACATGCTGTGATTTCCAAAACCGCAACAGTTTTGTTAATCACAGCAAGTCGGCAGTGCATATTTTTACCCAATGTGTGCAGGTACTGTAAAATGCCATGGTGTTTACGCCACGTGAGGCCCTGGCCTAAAAGTGTTTCACTTTCCACTTTTGATATGCTTTGTAGCAAACTGTTTAACACTTGTCATGAATCTGGTGGCTCAGGCAAAGTATTGGATGTAAGACCCAGTTCAATCATACAGATAGGAAATAGTTACAATAGAGCCGAATATAACATATAACAAGTACTCTCAACAACTAATATCTTCATGCATGGCTTAAAGAGACCCATAAAAGCTTTAATCTTATTATAACACTGCAAGATTTATGCTCAGTACATATATGGATTACTTCGACATGTTCTTTGCGGTATGTAATATGTTTTACTCATGTTTCAAAAGCAAATTAAGACGGAAGTATGTCTCTCTTGACATAGTGAATTTCCTCATATGAGTAAACAGGAGTTGTGTGTAAGAGGGTGCACTCCATTATAAAAGTCTGTTAACGTGAGTAATGGACGGCATCGTTGATTTTCCAATCATTTGCTTCAGTGTTCTTCAGGCTTGGTCCCTTAGGGATGGTTCATAATAGACAATGCCGAAAAAGAGAAGAGAGCTGCCTGATTGAAAACAGCTTAATAACATCATTAGAACTACGACAGGCTCTTGCTGCTCCACCAAAGACCCTTTTAGTCCTGACCTAAAGCTAACCACATATTGGCTTGTCTGCTGCTTTCCAGCAAAGGATTATTTGGTAGACCATTATATTTTTTAAGAGCCAATTTATGGATTGGAAAGATCTTATATACTAAGCAACTTCTATTTACAATGACATTGTGTAAATCTGTATTACAGTGTATAGAGGTTAACAACATGGAACATGTACTGCACAATCTGAAGAAACCGACAAATAAAGAGAAAATATTTAAGTGTTTTATACACAATAGCACAAAAATATTCTTGCTGTTGTTGCTGTGTGGTTTTGTGTGTATTACTATGTAAGTTATTACAACCGTATAATAGTAAAATCAAGTTAATGTAACAGGTTTTCTAATGAAAGCCTCCGTCCACGTGTCCTATTAGCCAAAACCCTTTATGGCGAACTCACACGATCTATGTGTTATATGGATGGTCATTCATCTCAATGGCCATCGTGTTCTACTACTTTTTACCTCCACTAGAACAATGGAATTATACAGTGCAGTTGTGGACATAGCCAAAAATGTTCATTTCTTTTAATATCAAGTGTCAATGACCTTAATTTTGGTTTGAGAAACTTCTGTATTATAATCTTGAAGTGCTCATTTTAGGTTGTTTCCAAAGTTTCCTTTTGCTTCTGTGAGAAGTGCCTAAATGAGTAGGGGAATTTATTAATGCATTCATGCCAACTGGAGTAGGAAAGCAAAATCAGCCATGCACCAAAAATTACCATTTCTTGTACTACAGACCACACTTTCCCCCCCAAAAAAGCCAGTATAATTGTTGTATAATTAGATTTTTATAACCAAATTATTATTAGGAAATGGCATTCAGAGACTTCCCCTACAAAGGTAGAGTGGTGGAAATTGGTAATAAAATTGGGGATTATGAAAAAATTAGGAGTGTCCTTCAGGATAATGTATGGGACAGAAAGTTTTTTTGGTGCTGGGGAGAGTGTTATGGGATTTTTTTGGGGGGGTTTTGTATGGAATTTATAACTGTCTTATGGTATATTTTCTGTATTGTTGTTATTTACATTGTACACCACAAAGTGTGTATGTTGTGGGCAGGGACAGATTTAATATAATTTACAACCAAACCTGTCATAATTTATATCTACACTTCAGTTTCTGGTGCAGGGAAGTCAGAATATGCAGCTAGATTAATAAGAAGAATGGCCTTCTTAATAACTTCATTCTTGCTCTCAGGGGATCAAGACTGGTGTAGAAAATGCTAGTCTTGATAAATTCCTCCCATTGAGAAGATAAATACTGAGGCTAACAGTAAACAAAATCCCCTGATTTGTCCTCAGCTTTTCATTTGCTATATCTCTTTCGAGACAGCAGGGTACAGGCCATTAATCACCATGCTGTAATAGTACAGTGTGGGGGACCGAGTACTTCCTGGGCCATGTATTGCAATTACAATACAGTGATGATGTTGTGTGTAGGTCTAGCATTACAAGGATGAAGCTACATCAGGTTTAGTCTGTTCACTCCCTATCTCACATTTCTTACGGGTTCGCCGCATAGTCTCTGACAATACCTTATGCACTCAGAGACTACATGAAATGGCAGACATATTTTGGGCCAGAGGTTTCCCCAATGATCTCCTCGAACAACACCTGAATATGGCGATATCTACCCCTATACAGAACCTCCTCACTCCACAAACCCATACCAAAAAGAAGGATGACCGAACAGTATGTGTATCTACATACACACCCTACAGTCCCAGGATCAGACAGATAGTCCAGAAACACTGGCACATCGTACAGAAAGGTCGCCCACATACTTTTACTAACTTACCCCTTATGTCATATAGACGGGGGTAACAACATTAAAGACAAAGTAGTTTGCGATGACCAAGGACCATCTTTACAGTCTATACAGAGTACCATAATGGGTAGTCGAAACCCGGGGACATTCCCATGTCTTAAAGGGAATCTGTCAGGTCAATCTGGGACACTAAACCACCCACAGGTCCTTATAGACCTGGGGTTTAGTGTCTCAAATCGCCCTGTTGTGATGCAATCCACCGGCACATTAAAAATAAAAAACCTTTTCTTACCTAGAGAAGGGTTCAATGTACGCTGTTCGGTCGAGAACAGTCCGGCTTATTCATGAGATTCTTCGTTGGCATGCCTCCCGGCGCCTGCGCAGTTCTTCAGTGAACCCAAAGATGGACACCCCGGCTTCACTGCGCAATTGCCGGAGGTATAGGACATGCGCACTGAAGCCAAGGTGTACGCCTCTGGATTCATTAAAGAACTGTGCAGGCACGGGGAGCACAGCGGCAGGGTGAGTGTAAAGCTTTTTTTTATTTTTAATGCGGCCATGGATTGCATTATAACAGGGTGATTAACAGGGTGATTTGGGACACTAAACCCCAGGTCCATATGGATGTGTGGGTGGTTTAGTGTCCCAAATTGCCCTGACAGATTCCCTTTTATTGTGCACAGTGTGGAAATGTTTAAAAGGGAGCTATCCATGGACAGATAAAAGATTCAAGATCAAGGGACACTTTATGTGCGATACTGATTTTGTAATATACATAATTAAGTGCTATTGTGGACTGGGTTACATTGGAGAGACAACAATGAAGATCAAGGAATGAATCTCTAAACATAGGTTCATGATTAGAAATGAAAACCTTGATCTCCCACTCCCAGCACATTTTAAGGAACATAACCACAAAATACATCAGCTTAAATTTTCAGTTATTGGAATGGATACCCCCGCCTCCTAGGGGAGGCGACCGAATTAAGACCCTTAAATCTCACAAAATGAAATGCATATATACTTTGGATACCCTTCATCTACATGGACTGAATAGGTAATTTAATCCCCTGTTGTAATTTTTGTAGTGTTTAACCGGTACTTTATTTTCACAGGTCAACTCCATGGAGGGAATTTGGGGATCCGGGACCACTTTGCCACGGTAACACCTCCCTATACCGTGTCCCCCACCAATCCTTTTGTTTTTCTTCCCCCTCTAAGTTTTTTTTCTTCTCTACTAACTTTTTCCCCCCTCCACTATTCCCCTCTTTCTTATCCCTATATGGATATATATATATTTTTTATATATATATATATATATATATATATATATACATATGCATACTCCCCTTATACTTCTATTCTATATACCCTTGGCTATGGACATAAATTCCTAGCGCGTCTTATCTATTATCCTCCACTTATTTATTCTTTATTATTTTTATCTATTATCCTACCTCCCTCTTTTTTAGTTCCTTACTTTCACCTATCAACTAGTCATCTTAATTCTGTATATAACCCCCTGTTTGCTCCATACATATCTCTGTCCTTCTGAACTACGTCAATTGCGCATTTAACCTTTATCGATTCCTTGATTCTAGGCTTATCCCCTTCTATCAAAAGACATTGTGTTGTCATATCTCTCAACATCGGACAAATGGTAGTACCTGAAGGCCCTTCTCTATTTTTTTATGAACAACCTTTACGTTTGTTCCTAATTATGAGTATACTTATGCATCACTGCTTCTCCATTTCCTGTTATGGTACATAAGTACCTATCCTATGGGGTTGTTACATCCTGTCACATCATATTATAGTAGCCTTATAATTTAACACGATACGTAGCCATTTGAACCTAAGGTATCTACTACCACCGTGTTGGGTCATAATCTCATTATTACATGTAATGCAATAGCACAACATAGTCTTTTCTACATATTTGTAATTATACAATTACCTATCTGTAAAGTTATCTGTATTTTGGTGCTTATTTATTTATTGTACTCTGTTCCCTTTTCCCCTCTTTTTGTAATTTTCTAGCCTGATGAAGGGACTTGCTCCTGAAACGTTGCACATCGTATTGATTTTGTTAATAAAAACACTTGGTCAGTTCCCTAAGTGAACGTGCACCCTTCTTTGAGCTGTAGTAGTCGAGTGCTGCCCTGTACCCTTCTTTCTTTTCAGCATTAAATTCAAAGTCTGTGAATGGAAGCTATTCATATGACAGGTTTTTTTTTTTTTTTAACACACACACCATCAAAATATAGGTCATGTCCTAGTTTTGTCCTTTTTCATGGATCCCGCCATACACTGTATGTAAGGGGGATCTGTGAAAACGTTCGCCTCTCAGGTACAAGATGGCTATGAAATATGGATATTTTTTATGGCCGTTTTGCACCTCAGTCGTCTGAATGCAGCCTTAGACTAATATGTGCTCATGATCACCTAGGCAAACATCAGGACTTCTGGAACAACATTTGACCACAATATCAAAGGATATTTTTACTGAAAATCACAGACTACTTTTTACTAAGAGAAACAGGTAACTATAAATATTGTTGGTGGTAGAAATTAAGCATTAGGCCATGAGCAGCTCATTATCAATTAATCCTTCATGCATGGGTCAAGAGGAGCACTATGTCTCCTTGTGGAGAATGCCTTTGCAGGTGTACGGAGACTGATGCCAAAAGTTTCTTTGATGGAAAAGGAAAACAGCCTACATTCACACAACCATGGTGCAAAAACGGCCATAAAAAGGTCCATTTTTCATGTCCGTTTGCATCCAAGGGGCACCTGTTTTCATGGATCCCTGATACATTGCATACAAAATACAGCATGACCTATATTTTGACAGTCCGTTTCAATGGAACATCAACATATTGGTCATGTGAATAGCCCCTGCTCACAGACAGTGAATTCAGTGACAGTGACGGCCATTACAAAAACTGGTTACTCTAGCTACACCTTTTGTAAGGTTACTCCATGCCCAACTTTCAAGAAGATCGCAAGTGACATCCTAAAGAAAGAGTGACCCATCTGCAGACAGCTGACAAACAGTTTTCCTTTTTTCATCAAGGAAAACCTGTTGGCATATCCTTCTCCATTATTCATGTGAGACCATAAAAGATTGAAGCTCAACCAAAGGTGAACTTTGCAACATGACAATGACTATAACATAAAAATAAATCCACCAGGAGGGTTCATAAATGGCTTAGTCAAAGCCTGGGTGTAATTGATATTGATATTCTGTGTGAGGTTGTGTGTCCATAAAAAAAATCCACTTGGCAAAATTTCCTCCAATTAATATCACAGAGTCTTGCATGTCAGGTAGTTTATGCCAAAGGAGGATATGTTCCATAGAAGAAAATGTCAATTTGTGATATTTTTAACTGCTTGCTGACTGTCAAATAACTTCAATTGTCATAACTTTAATTGTCTTTAAATGTCATTAGAAAATCTGCACCTCCATGGAGATCATACTGCAGCAAGAAAGGGAAGCCAGCTATCAATGACAGCTGGACACCTTATAGAGAAGGTACAGACAACTTATTATCTTCCCTGCCTTGCTTATCGCTGTGTACACAGCGCTCAATCAGTTGTGTGAATACTATGCAGGAGGTGGCCTTGACACTTTCAGCTTTGGTTTTGGAAGTCATGTGAGGGCTGGGTGATGAGCACCTGCAGGAGCTGCTGGGTTTTACAAGATCCATATGAGCTCTGTAGTTTATCTCAGGAGTCTGTATTCCTGAGTTAATATTGCAATGTTCTTCAAAGATCTTTTCTGACCTTATCTGACCTATGGGAGGAATTTATCAAAATTGTCATTCTGTACACCAGTCTTAATTCATTCCCCCTCTAGCTCTAACTGTGACATATCAAAAAATTCACATTTCTGTGTGCCAGAATGGATATTAATGTCAATCAGGAACTGGTGTCGATTTCCTAAGTAACTCACGCCAGTCTTCTAGCATGACTTATAGTAAATTTGTCGATCTGCCCACCTTGTTCTCTGTCCCGCTCTCCCCAGTGTAGTAAGAAGTGGCAAGCAGGGCATAAAGAGAGGGAAGTGGCTCATCTTTGGTGAAAAATAAAGGGTTGTGCGCTAAAGATATGCCACTACTATTCCCATGTATGTCAGCTTTCTGGTAAAGAGGGAATAGGGAATTCCCCCTAATGTGTAAAGTGAAAAAAGACTAAATTTATTTATTATTTACAAAATTAAAAAAAAAAAACATTACTACTACCCCATACTGTAGCTTCTAGCCCTGCCCCCTGCCAAGTCATATCTGGCTGTCCTGTATATAACAATAATTGTAACAGAAAGAGGAAACAATTTTAATGGTAGTTTGTGCTATAAAAAATAAACTGTAAACAATATTAAAAAAAAATAAAAAATTAAAACCAAAATGATAAAAAAGTCTTATCTATCGCTGAAAAGATGAAAAAAAAAATTTGAATAACTGAACTAAAAAACGTTATCACTGTTAAAACCACATGTACTAAAAAACCTGAAAATGTCACGAATGAGGGAAAATAGCCTGGTCTTAAAATGGTTAATTATTGCTAAGTTAATTATTGCTATTGGCACTTTTCTGTGAATATTTAGGAATATTGGTATGTCCACATGTTTACAAAAATTGACATGAGGCATCCTTACTTTCTCGCATGACTGTAATTAAGAGCCTGTTTCATAGGAAATACATAGTAGATAATAAAATGTGTAATAAAAGGTATACATTTATGGGTCACCGATAATGTAAAGTGATGGTTTAGTCTGAAGAGCAGTGAGGTGAAATAAATGACCTCTGAAATTGAGTTGCTTGTGCTTCTTCCAGACGCATGCTCACTTGTTGCTGATAAATCCTGTCTTGACAGCCCCATGTCTGTGCTTTCTGTACAGCACATCTACCTGAATCACACAAATCTAGATTTACATTTGTAATGAAGGGCAGTAAGTAGAAAGAGAAATGAAGGTGAAGCATATAAGCCTCTGGCTATACGCCTCATGCATGAATGTAAGCACTTTGCAAGCGCTTGGCTGATCCAATCATAGTGCATAGTGCTCACAGTATGGGGTAATCTAGTTCCTAGCTTGGTTAAATGTCCTGCAGCAGGGTTACTAGGTAAAATGCAGGTCTGATATTTGCCTGTCAAGCCACATTTCATAGTTGTTCATGTTTGCTGCTTTTAACTGTATCTAGAAGCTGATTGGACAGTATACAGTATTTTACACGTGAAAAATAAAAACTTGGACCAGATTTATACTACAATATAGGGAAAAATTAAATATTCAAGAAAATATAGATGAAAAACCGAGATCCTCTCTTGCATGCTTAGTTTTGTTTGCATACGCATGTTGAGTCTGGGGTTTGTCCATATACAGAAGTTCCTTCCACACTGCGCTCTTCCACATTGCGGTTTCAATATTTTGTGAGTTGTTGGAAAATGTGCAAAGGCTGACAACGGAAGCATCCATCATTTTTCCTAATTGAAATATTTTGACTACAAACTACTGTACTGTTATAGGAACACTGCGATTGGGGCCCATGATTACCCACAGTACTGTACAGTAAATGTACTCACACCAAAGATCACTGCAAGATCACCAGGTGAAGTTACAAGAAAAACTGACTCAGAGCATCCCTGAACCACTGTGCAGAACCAAAAAAAGAACAGAGGAAAGTGATGAACTTCAAAGAAATGGTAAAACTGTTGGATATGCTTCATTCAGGCAAAACGGCTGCAGCAGTTGGTTGCCATTATGGTGTTAATGAGTCAACATTAGAGCATATCGAATAAAAAGGAGAAAGAAATATGTGAAGCTGTTTTTCTTGCTACACCAACAACTGAAATATTTGCATAAACCATCTCTCTCACATGGAAAGTGCAACATTCTTATGGGTGCATGATTGTTCTAAAAAGGGATTCCAGTACACTCATAAGAGAAAAGGCTAAAAGAAAGGTGAAAGGTCTACCCTACAGATCTTTCACCTGAAACCCTGAAGAAGCAAGAGAAGGGCTACAAAGCAGAACAAATATTCAATGCTGATGATGCAGCCCTATTTTGGAAATAAATGCCACAGAGGACATATATTAGCCAAAAAGAAGTGATCCCAAGGTTTTATAGCTGCAAGGGGTAGGGTAACCCTACTGTAGTGGGTTTTACCATAAAGGCAGACTTGATATATAAAGCTGCTCACCTTTGTGCTTTGAAACGAAAGGACAAGCACCAGTCTGTCTTTTGGATGTTCAATTAAAAACCATAGACAACCAAAGCACTTAACCGGTTCCTTCAGTGTTTTGTGCCTAAAGTTAGAAAATACCTTGTGTCTGGAATCTGCTAGTTCAGCTAGTCCTTTAAGGTTACCGTGCTGACCTGAGAAGCTTCTGCAATGTCAAAGTTCTATGGGCTTCTCCAATTAGCATCTGAGGAGGCGTATAAAAAACCCCTTCCTCCTGAACCAGGTGTCTGCTAATTTAGTTGTGCTCTAGTTAGAGTACTCTGAATTCTGATCGTGTGTATTGGATAGCTTTATACTGACCCCTGCTTTGATATTGGTAAACCCCTTGTCTCCTAATTCTGCCTCTGACGTGACTTCTTGGAACTGACCCTTACTTTGATACTCGTAATCCGTTTAAGCCTTGTTACTGGGACTGGTGAAGATGTTTGGGTGTCTGGTCCTGTCTCTCAGCATTTAAACAACTAATTTTACTGCTCTATTTTTTTCAACCAGATCTTGCTATTTTCTGCTATTTGCTCCTGGAACTTTACCATAACACCTTACCAGCAAGGGCATAACCTTTTAAGGTGTTACTGGTACTGGACAATGCTCCCAGCCACCCAGAACCCAATGGATGTTGTGTTAAAGGAATTTAAGTTGTTTGCATGCCACCTAACACAATGTCTCTTATTCAGCCTCTTGATCAGTGGGTAATACAGACATTTGAAAAGCATTGTAAATATGGCTAAACAGTAGGTGGGGAAGGGTTTCAGGATATGCAAGGAAAGGGAGTGGAAGAGTTACTGGTTACCAAGCCAGAAGTATTAACCAGGATGAGTTTATGGAGGTGACTTACACCTACATGACTACAACAAGACGTGATACCAGATGAAGAGAAGGAGAAAGAAGACACACTGATTGAAGATAGATTTATATTAGACAACATTGCAGAAGTCTTACGTAGGTACAAGGCTGTGTTGGACTGTTTTTATGACTCATCAATAATACATATCGTGAGAGTCAAACAATTGCTTGAGTATTCAATATCTACCTACACTAATATCTTAAAAAAACAAAGAGGTAAAAATTCAAACAGAAATCACCATTTATTTCCCATAGTTAATACCAAGTACAGGTATATCTTCAGTATCCACCCCTTCCATCTCTGGTGACATCTCTTCAGGACACACATCTTTCACATCTGGTCCCACTACAGCCACTCCATCCACAACTATCACCCCTACCATTCTGATCTTCAGGCCATGGATGACCATGGGGATGAAGAACTCCATGATTCACTATTTCTTATGTAAAGTTATAGTTCAGTACTGTTCAGGTTAAAGATAATGATTTTTACAATGCTACAGTATACATGTGATGTGGTGCCATACAAGGTGTACAAGACACAGTACATGTACTACAATTAATTTTTTTTTTTTTTAACAAAGATTTTCCTGATCATGGGTGTGCAGCCCCCTTAGACTAAGGTCCAACGTTGCGGGTTTTCAGTGGTTGTTGATTTTTTTTTTTAGCCAAAGTCAGGAGTGGCTTGAAAAGGAATGGAAAATATAAAGGAAGCTCTTAGACATTCTCCTTCTGTTTTTTTTTTCCAATTCAAATGTTTATTATATTTTTATAATAATACAACAAGGTCCAAATCAGACCAATGATACAAAAATACAAACACAAACAATGCAGACTGGAACCCCCCGAGTAACTCCATGACAGAACCAGCCGGCTAAGTTACAGGAATATTGAAGATGAGTAGGAAGAAAGGTTGGAAGTGGAAGGAAAGCAGAAAAAGTGATAAAGTAGAAAGTAAAGAATTCTCCTTTTGTTGAATACACTCCTGACTTTGGCTGAAAAAACCCCAGCAAAATCTTAGGGGCTGCAAGGGAGACAGGAAGGAGAGCTTTGGCTTCCCAGCTTCCCTTTGCAAAAGTAAGAGTAGAGTGTGTATTAGTAATAAAGTTTAAACAGTTCAGGGAAAGTACTTGTAAGCTTTATTATTTCCCAGATAATGAAGAATGTAGAATGTCTCATGTTTCAAGGTTTTGTTCACATTTGTTTTTCGCTATCTTACAATTATACAGAAAAGTATTTTTGTTAATGCCCGATTCCTCTTTTCCCTGCATGTGCGATCAAGAAGGCTCCCTACACATAAGATAGACAGCCATTCCTGCCAATATTGGCAGGTTATGACCTGCTTAACTTCTTCCTCCTGTTCCTGGTTTCATGTGCACTAATTGTAGTACCAATATAGGTAATCACCTACAGAATTAAAAAAAAAGCCTTGCCTTGTGAAATAGATCTACTGCAATTCCAGAAAAATGCGGCAATATCTTTTGATAGACATAATCAATTAATAACTAAAGAAGAACATAGGCCCACGGGGAGTCAGTCTCACGAGCCCATCCTCAAGAGTGTCTGGCAGTAGAGATAATTCAAGTCAACAGAGTCATGTAAACAGGAGAAGTCAGCACTTGCAGCACGTCGATAGAATGTAATGCCAAGATTTATTCAAGCAACATTTAATTTAACTAGAACATAATGGAAAGTTCAATGCTCGACCCAATCATTTCACAGAACCTTGGCAGCGCTTGTACTGAGCAACTTATCACTTAATGATGGTGATATATTTCTCTCCCTCTGTCGACATGTTTTGCTGCAGAAATACAACATGAAGTATGTATAATTCATTAGTGTTAAAAATAACATCACATTAATTGGCTCATGAAATAAATTTGCTTTATCTGGTACATTCCAAAAGTATTTAGGGCTCTTTAAATCTAATTCATGGTTCAAGTTTGTAGATATTTGTACAAATGTATTAAAATATAAAACTGAAATATTATCTTTAAGCTAAAGCCCCAGGTAGCGAAACGCAGCAAAAAAAAGTGGCGGAAACGCATCACTTTTTTTTTACGCAGTATTTTTCATTGCGTTTTCACATAGTTTTCCTCTGCGGCCCCTATTATACATAGAAGGAAAATGCCAGCGTTTCCGCAGATCTAACTGACCTGCTGTGATTTTCAAGAATTCAGGTGTTTCCTGTGATCATTCCTCACATCTTCCTAAAACTCAGCTGCAGTCGACCTGTGCTAAATTCAGTTGACTGAGTGAGATTTAGAAAGGCCAACAACTACCTGAGGGCCCACAAATAAAAGTGCATGTTAGAGCAAAAACATGAAGTGAAAGGAACTCTAGACCTCTGATAAGTGACTGTGTGAAGGCATAGATCTGATAGGGGTACACAAAAATTTTTCCAGCATTGAAGGTCCCGAAGAACACTATAGCTTCTTTCACTCTTAGGCCTCATTCACATCCACAGATGTGTGAGGTCTGTGCTATTTATGGACAGCACCCCATCCTGCTCTTTTATGGGTGTTGTGCTGTCCGTGGTTGATCTGCTTTTTTCTGTGTATTTTTCACAGAAACATAGACTTTCATTGATGTGACGCATCAGCGAAAAATAAAATGTGCCTCCATTATTATGCTTACTTATATAGCACCATCATATCCCGCAGTGCTTTACAGATATTGTCAGTCACTGTCCCATATAGGGATCTCATTCTATATATTCCCTATCAGTATGTCTTTGGAGTGTGGGAGGAAACCCACGTGAACACACGGAGAACATACAAATTCCTTTGCAGGATTCGAACCGAGGACTCCAGCGCTGCAAGGCTGCAATGCTAACCACTGAGCCACTGTGCCATGGCCCACAAAAGAACATGGTCGTCTTAATAAACACATTGAGATGAATAGTTAAGTATGACGTCTGCAAAAAATGAGGACACCAAGTCTTTATGCTGAAGACACAGCAAAATCTGGAACAAAAACTCATCTGGGGGAATTTACGACAGTTTCTGACACAACAGTATTATGAGCCAAAAAAAATATGCTGCTTTGTCCTTTTTCTGACTTGCTCACCAATTATGAAATGAATGGTTAGAGCAGGGAAGAGGCACTGGTGTGAGATATACCTGAAATCTACGCCAGACAAAATACCGCCACGTGAAAGTAGCCTTAAATATAGATGTCAACTTGTGGATCAACAACTATGAACAGGATTAAATTTCAATTTATCATGGTTGGAGGGTTAAACATCTGATGTAATTCTTATTTTGTGGCATGGATATATTGGTGACCCAGTACATATATGTTAATGCTAAGAAAGGCATTTGTAGGACATTATTTAATAGAAATAATATAATTTTAGATAGCTTAGCAAGAGTAAAGGAAGTAAAACATCTTGATAGCATCTCATAGGATGATACAACCTGATAAGGACTAAGCACTTTAGATAGATACGTTATCTTTAGTTCCAGCACACTTGTCCATTGATTAAATGTACACCGATTCTTGGTAATATACTTTTTCCTAATAAATCATCCTTAAAGGGGTTGGCCACTTTCAGACCAATATTGAGAGACAAATGTTATTGTTTGTATAATAAAAAGTTGTACAATTTTCCAATACACTTTCTGTATCAATTCCTAATGGTTTTCTAGATCTCTGCTTGCTGTCATTCATTCTGCTTACTTCTAGTGGATAAAATTCTCACCATGGTCATGTGATATACAGTCTATTGTCATGTGATGAACACACAGGTGCACAGCTCGTTACTAGGCAGACGTCTGATTACTGTGCTGTGACTATAACGAGCTGTGTGTTCATCACATGACCATGTACTGTATATCACATGACCATGGACTGACTTTTATTCACTGGGAGTAAGCAGAATGAATGACAGCAAGCAGAGATCTAGAAAATCATGAGGAAGTGATATAGAAAATATACTGGAAAATTGTACAAATTTGAATTATTCAAACAATAACATTTGTCTCTCAATATTGGTCTGAAAGTGGCCAATCCATTTAAGGTATTAAGGAAACTGTTTATGGGACCAAAAGTATGTGTCACTGTATACAAGGTCTACATGATTCTCCATTGTTCATATCACAAGGCATTATGGGAAAAGGAGCTGGGAAGCTCATGCGCCCTCTGTTGGATGTTGTTCAGTTACCCAAGATTTAACCCTATGATTCTATGTTCAAATCAGGACACAATAGAACATATTCTACAGAAGCTAGCATAACTGGGTTGTATAAAATGTCTTTATTTGCTTAAATGAGCTTAGATGTTACCAAATTGATGGAAAGGGCTGACACTTTTTTTCTTCATTCAGATGTTAGCTGTTTATTCCAAAATACTAAGACTAATAATACAAATATATCAGTATAATGTAGAATATTAGTGAAATACATTATTAGAAACACATAACCTGGGTTATATTTTCCATTACTTTTTTCACTTTCTCCGCACTGTCAAGTATTTACCAATGAGTAAGGGTTAAAGAGACAACAGCAAAGAACACATTATGTCAGGAATGAATATTGACAGGAAAGGTCATGGTGGAAGATTAGGCATTTAATCAACTTGACTGCTTCTTACATTGAAGGCATGGCAAGGAAGCACTGCTCCGGTCTGTATGATGAAATGGTAGTGCTATTCTTGTGCTCTGGATAATTTACTCAGGAGGGGAATGTGTTGTAACCTGATGAATTTAAATGATCTTCTGCTCTTTCTTAGTATGAGTGATACAAGTGTGCCTGGGCAGCAATGTCACATTCCTGTAAAACATTATCATACATTGTGAGACATGACCCAAACCCATGCATGAAACACTTGCTGTGCATAGCTTTAATGATACATTTACTTGACAGTGAATACTGGCCGTGTAATAAAATGGATGTCACACGGCAGTATTAATTTCACTTTCAGTGAATGGAGGCTATTCATATGACTGTTGTCATGGACTGCTGTCATGGACCATCAAAATATAGGTCATGTCCTATTTTTGTCAGTTTTCAAATTCAGTTTTACTCTGAAATGTACAGTGGGTACGGAAAATATTCAGACCCCTTTAAATTTTTCACTCTTTGTTTCATTGCAGCCATTTGCTAAAAGAAAAAAAAGTTCCTTTTATTTCTCATTAATGTACACTCAGCACCCAATCTTGACAGAAAAAAAAACAGAAATGTAGATATTTTTGCAAATTTATTAAAAAAGAAAAATTGAAATATCACATGGTCATAAGTATTCAGACCATTTGCTGTGACACTCATATTTAACTCACTAGCTGTCCATTTCCTTCTGATCCTCATTGAGATGGTTCTACTCATTCATTGGAGTCCAGATGTGTTTAATTAAACTGATTGGACTTGATTAGGAAAGGCACACACCTGTCTATATAAGACCTCACAGTTCACAGTGCATGTCAGAGCAAATGAGAATCATGAGGTCAAAGGAACTGCCCAAGGAGCTCAGAGACAGAATTGTGGCAAGGCACAGATCTGGCCAAGGTTACAAAAGAATTTCTGCAGCACTCAAGGTTCCTAAGAGCACAGTGGCCTCCATAATCCTTAAATGGAAGAAGTTTGGGACAACCAGAACTCTTCCTAGACCTGGCCGTCCAGCCAAACTGAGCAATCGGGGGAGAAGAGCCTTGGTGAGAGAGGTAAAGAAGAACCCAAAGATCACTGTGGCTGAGCTCCAGAGATGCAGTAGGGAGATGGGAGAAAGTTCCACAAAGTCAACTATCACTGCAGCCCTCCACCAGTCGGGGCTTTATGGCAGAGTGGCCCGAAGGAAGCCTCTCCTCAGTGCAAGACATATGAAAGACCACATAGAGTTTGCCAAAAAACACATGAAGGACTCCCAGACTATGAGAAATAAGATTCTCTGGTCTGATGAGACGAAGATTGAACTTTTTGGCGTTAATTCTAAGCGGTATGTGTGGAGAAAACCAGGCACTACTCATCACCTGCCTAATACAATCCCAACAGTGAAACATGGTGGTGGCAGCATCATGTTATGGGGGTGTTTTTCAGCTGCAGGGGCAGGACGACTGGTTGCAATTGAAGGAAAGATGAATGCGGCCAAGTACAGAGATATCCTTGAAGAAAACCTCTTCCAGAGTGCTCTGGACCTCAAACTGTGCTGAAGGTTCACCTTGCAACAAGACAATGACCCTAGACACACAGCTAAAATAACAAAGGAGTGGCTTCGGAACAACTCTGTGACCATTCTTGACTGGCCCAGCCAGAGCCCTGACCTCAACCCAATTGAGCATCTCTGGAGAGACCTGAAAATGGCTGTCCACCAACGTTCACCATCCAACCTAATGGAACTGGAGAGGATCTGCAAGGAAGAATGGCAGAGGATCCCCAAATCCAGATGTGAAAAACTTGTTGCATCATTCCCAAGAAGACTCATGGCTTCTTGGGAATGGTACTAGCTCGAAAGGGTGCTTCTACTCAATACTGAGCAAAGGGTCTGAATACTTATGACCATGTGATATTTCAGTTTTTCTCACAGCCATTTTGCACCACTTTCGTGTGCATTTAGCGTAAGTCTAGGGCTATGCAGTGGCTTTTGTCAAACATAAAGATTGGTATTGCACTGCAATGTTGCATTTAATGATTATCAATGCGGAAGCATTGTGACTTGCCACTATGTACTACAAAAAACCCAAACCTGCTGGATTTTTGGTTTCAGGTTGGAAGTCACTTGTGACTTTGCCACAACTCAATTTTTAAACAGTTGTGGATAGCAGGTGGACAGTATATTTGTAATATGCTCAATAAACCTATCTAGCTTCCATTTAATAGAAATCAGGCTCTAAAATCGTCTCTAGCAACCCTCTTGTGAATATCTAGAACTGTAGCATTTGCCAAAGGGGGAGGATTATTTCAATAATAATACATTTTATTTATATAGCGCCAACATATTCCGCAGCACTGTACAATTTGTAGAGTTCAAGTACAGACAAAAAAGATACATTACAAAGAAATAGTCAAGTCACACACTGGGACTGAGGGCCCTGCTCGCAAGATCTTACAATCTTTGAGGTAGAGGGGGTAACACAGGAGGTAGCAGGGGCGGCATCAGAGGTAGCATTGCTTATACAATGGTCAGACAAATTTTGTAATAGAGGTTACTGTCATTACACATATGTAAGGCTGTATGAGCCGTCACCAGTCATGTCCTTTAACGTGCAGACAATGCCTGGACATATAAAGTTAGTCTGATACAGCATCATATCCTGTGAGGTAATGTGGGAGCATGAACAGAGGGTACATTTTAGGGAATCTAACTACGGAAGGGTTTACATTAGGAGTTGTGATAGGCCTGTCTGAAAAGAAATGCCTTTAGTTTGCGCTTGAAGCTGTGGAAATTGGGGGTTAATCTGATAGTCCGGGATAGAGCATTCCAGAGAAATGGTTCAACTCAAGAGAAGTCTTGTATACGAGCGTGGGAGGTTCTGATAATAGAGGCTGTTAGTCTTAGGTCATTTAGTGAACGGAGAGTATGGGTTGGGCGATAGACAAAGATGAGGGAGGAAATGTAGGGAGGTGCAGCATTATGGAGAGCTGTGTGGATGAGGGTAATAAGTTTATATTGTATTCTGTATTGAATATAGTAGTATAATGTTGTACCGTGTTAACCATTGAAAGTAGTGGAAGAGTGAAGAAATCAGGCGATACCTTTTAGAGGCTAACTGAGTATATTAGATGGTAAGCTTCCTTCATCAGACATGGTGTTATACAAGAACTGAAAATTACAGATTTTTTATACACTATACACATGGTCTTCAAAGGATTTTAGAGTCCTTAAAAAAAAACAACAAAATGCAATCTAAGTAGAGAAGTTATTTACAACTGGTCAAAAAATAAACAATCTGGAAAGTTGTGGTGCATGACAGAGGGATCTGTTATCTGTTTGCTATCAGGAGGTGATTTGTAACCCTCACAGTTCATACATAGTGTGACATGAAGCTGGCATGAATAGTAAGTCCAAATTGCAGAGTTTGAAATTTTTGCATAAACTTGCACTCCCATTCTTTCCTCTCCTCCTGCATCTTAAAATGTCCCATTAAAACCACAACCTGCAAATCTTCAATAGAGTGGTTTTCTCCGGAGAAATGTGCGGCCACTGGGAGATCTGTTCTGCTGTTATTAATGTGGAATCTGTGTGAGTTCATGCGCTGACTAAGTCTCTGCCCTGTTTCCCCCACATAGAGGCCTGTGGTGGGACATTGCACACACATTATGAGGTACACCACATTGGAAGACCTGCAGGAAAATGTCCCCCTAATTCTGTACACCTGTTGTGACTGTGGGACAGGTACACTGTCAGCAGTGTGGATGTGCTTGCAGGTCATGCACCTTTTTTGTAGGCAAGGTGAGGTGCCATTTTCAGTTGAGGCCTTCAGGGCACTCCGGACGATAATACGCCTCAGGTTTGGTGGTTGTCGAAAGGAAAGGAGAGGGGGGGCTGGAAATATGTCCTTGAGTCTGTGGTCCCTATGTAGCACAGGTTGGAGCTCCTTGTCAATCCTTCGTAGGATCTCCAGCTGTATTGAATAGGCAGCCAATGTAGTGACTGACACAGACCGGAGGCATCGCTGTAGCGTCTAGACTGATAGATGAGCATGGCCCCCGCATTTAGAATAGATTGTAGAGGGGAGAGTTTAGTAAGGGGAAGACCTATTAGTAAGGAGGTACAGTAGTCAAGGCGAGAGTGAATCAGGGCAACAATAAGTGTCTTGTATTTCAAATGGTTGTATCCCTGGGTTTATAGTACCTAAAAAAACTATATGCAGAAGTTCATGCTGTATATTAAAATCACATTCCCGACTGTATTTTTAACTAGTGATATCTCCAGTTCTTAAATAGCTGGTATTGAATCACAGCTTTCATGGGATACCAGAACCTTTTTTTCTGGGTGTTTTAGCACCATAGATAAAACCATTTGAAGTGACTCTCCCTACTTTGGCAAATGCTACATCTGTACATACTGCATTGAGTATGGGTGTAAAGGACAGCCTCTCCCTGGCAGTGCTTAGTTAGAGCATTAATGATGAGAGCTTTACAGCCTGTTCTATTAGATTGGTTAATTAAATATATTACAAAAATGTTCACTAAATACCCCTACCAATGTATTAACAAAAAATAAAATAAAATGTGCATTACACTTTAAGGCATATTATAATATCCATCTAATATTCATCTAATTGGCCTTGTTGGATCACAAAAATTTTTGTATCCAGGTGGATATTGTCAGCACTTGTTACAGTGGTCCACCCATCAGCAGACCCTAATGAATTCCTGCTGATAGTTTAGCTGAGGAAAACATGGCTAAATGATCCCCATCACCAGTAAAGTGTATGCTGTGTTGTCTAGTGTCCATTCAATCTAAAAAGTCAATAAAAATCTTGTTTTTGAGACTATATCTTCTCATTGTTTACTGTGTTTTTATGATCTGCAGAAGACAATGTATGTTCTGATGAATTAGCCATGATAAATAAATGAGGGATGGTTGTTTGGACACCCATTTGCAAATATGAAACATAAAAAAAATTGATTTGCTTTACTTTCATGCTCTATAAATTTTAGTGAAGAGTGAGCTCATTTGCTCATTAATTAGATTAATGGCTGGAACAGTTATGGTCATGTGTCTCCTAACAACAAATATACAGTAGTGCTGCATCACCTAACACACAAAAAGTCACGTTATATTACATTATAGCAGCCGGCATTGGAGTAGTAGTAGTTTCCTTAACTTAATGGTAATGTATCACCAATTATTTTTTATACTTATTTATTAAAACCAGATAACATATCACTTTTTTCCATCCTGTTTTTGTTTTCTGATTGTACATTTTTTTTATTCTATTTTCTGTACATGTCATATTGCTTAAGCTTTTTCTCTGATCTGTTAACAGCATTTAGTGATATGCTTTACAGTTGAAAAGGGGGGGCTACCTCCCATCTGGGAGGGGCTATCACCAACTCCAAAGAATGTACAACTCACAATGTAGAGATAAATGCATAAACAAATAAAAGCCTGATAGCACAATTGCATAATAAACCACATAAACATTTGAGTGATATCATTTACAAAGCCTAAACACCTAATAGCGCTGTGCTCGGCGCCTGCTGGCTCCAGATCGATGTCTGTACGCAGGCGCACTGTCTAAGAGCGCGCCTGCACACTAGAAGGCACCGGAGTCCCTGCACGTACATAGATACATGTGTTACCTTGAAAAGGGGGACTGTCTCAAACATATAAAAAGAGTGGGGGGGAGACAGAAAAATGAACTATATGGATGACAATAATAATAAAATACATTAGTACAATTAACATTAAGAAAAGAGGAGTTGTTAACCATAAGTATGGGAGCAATATGTGTAAATCAATAAATACTATGCATATCTAAATACTGTATCTACCCATATCCATGGAAGGAAGACATATAAATTAATATAGAAATAAATAATATAAAAACATAAACATTATAATCCATATTAGTAATAATTAGTATAATACAATGTATAAAAACCTGAAAAATCAATAAAGGGATGGGTGTATATGTATAAAACAATAAACAAATGGATGAATGTACAAGTAGTACAGTAGACCAGTGGTAATGAATAAACATATTTATAACTCTAAGATTGATTCCAAATATAAAAAGCCAAATGGATTGTGGTATGAAAAAATATATATAAATAAAATACATAGAGAGAAAATCTATAGCAATCATAACAATGTGAAGACAGGATATACAGAATGTAAGCAGCATATATAAAAAAAACAAAAAACAGCATATAAGAGAATCTATAGCAATCATAAGAATGCATAAACAGCATATAAGAATACAGACACTCAGTGTTCTATCAAACTGGATAAATCAAAAACTTTTTTCGAAAGGACTCATTGAGATCATACATGATATATCAAAATCGAAAGGCTAATAGTGCCATAACATGCTGGATCAATCAAATACATTTTCCAGAGACTCGATAAGACCCAACTGAGTAAAAATATTCAATTTGTAGATCCAGAAAATCTCTCTCTTTTTTAATAATTCTAAACAATTACTCTGGTGACCAGAGTCTTTGTCAATCAGAATCACTGCAAAGCCTTTAAAATTACACCCATGGCTGATTTTAGCTTGACGGGAGACACTATGTTTGGGGCATCCATTATTTACATTGGATCGGTGTTTTTAAACCTGTTCTCTAAGGCACATGGCTGTTCTCCCTATGTAAAGGAGACCACAGGGGCATTCTAACAGATAGATAACAAAAGATGAAGCACAATTTAAGAAGTGTTTTATAATAAAACTCTTTCCAGTGGTGCAACTGATGAAACTGTTGGATCAATGACTGATCATCAGACAGCACTCACATTTGGTGTGATTGCACCGTAAGCTGCCTTGGATGACCGATTTACTGGAAGTGTCAAATGGAAGTCTCTTATCACTAAATCTACTAGGGCCAGAAAGTTCTCTAAAGGTGATTCCCGGGTTGATTTGGCAGAATGGTTTTGAGATATGGGTCATTTAATGGTACTGGCCAGTATTTCTGAAAAACAGAGTGTGTAGAGTTATAGGTAGTAATAAAGTTGTGACGGAAATTGTTAGCTGTTGTCTTATTTTTGGGTAATAGATAATCTACTTGCTTGATTTTCTCAGATTTATTGTGGACTGCCTCTCTAAGTCTCTTCAGATAATGTTTTTCTTGAAAAAGTTGTGTGATAACCTTACTTGGGGAAGTATAGTCCCTATCTTCTGTACAGTTTCTTCTGATTCTATGGAGTTGACCATAGGGTACATTATCCCTTCAATTTTTGTGATGGAGACTCCAATCAAGAAGGCTGTTATAGTCAGCTGTTTTGAGACTGTCCTTAAGGACTAGGTCCAAAAATTCAATCTCCCAATAGAGTGACCCCCCCAATGGTTCTGATTGAGGTAGGTGGTAAAATCCTTTAAAGGATTCAATATACCTTTTCTAGTAGACAATATTTTGTCTTCACGGGTGTTGATTATAAATGAATGACTCCTCAAAGGAACCCATAAAGATATTATCAAAACTAGGGGCAAACCTACAGTAGTGACCATAGCCGTTCCACAAAGGTATATCTTAGGCCCAAAGTGAACCACATCATGTTCCTGGGTGAAACTAATACCCTTCAGAACAAACTCTCTGTAGAGGTGGCATCGATGTATCCAAATCTAGTGTTCTGGCAACCACTCCTAGACCTTTCTCATGTGGGATGTTACTATAAAGTGCAGTGACATCCATGGAGAGGAGGAGGTCTCTTATTAGATTACCTTCTTTTCTTAAAGATTTGGCTAATCTCACCACATATCTCTGTAACAGTACATCTATAGATTGTGAGAGGTTGCAGGTGAGTTCATACCAGAGTTGATGGTTCTCCCTGGGAGTTTAGTAGAATTTTTATGGATTTTAGGCAAATGATAAAACAAAGCCAAAGATGGGTTGTGATTGATGAAGAGGCCTCTTTCTTTTTTAGAAATGACCCCATTGATATATACGCCTTATGAATCATAGTAGAGTATTCAATACAGTGGGCGTTTGATGGATCGGTAGACAGGGGGAGATAATAGTCGGTGTCAGTATCCTCTCAGCTTCCTGAGTATATACTTCTCTGTCTTGGATTACTATCCCCCCACCCTTATCCACATTCCGGATAACTATCTGTTGATTAGACATTAGGGATTTAGATGCTGATTTTTCTTTCTTCTTGAGGTTGCTTGTTCCACTAAAGGGCTTTTTATTTAGGTGTCTAAATTTTTCAACCACAAGAGAATAAAAGACCTCAATGTTACTGCGCCTGTGGTGAAGGGGATAGAAAGAGGATCTAGGTTTGGGGTCCATTGGATAAGATTAAAGATGTTGGAGGATCGTGTTTGTTTCTTCTGGGGTTCGGAAACACGTTTTCCTCTATTTTTCTGTCTTCCTCTACAGCTCCTAGTTCTTCTATGTTTGGTTTTATTTTTGTTTGTGAGGTGTGTAATTTCCTTTTTAGACTCAGAGGACTATAATAGCCTGAGATCTTTATATATAACAGAGTTTCTCTTATATGGAATGTGGTTATAGGAGTTAGTACTGGGGGAAGCTATAAAAAAAGACTGAAGTGTTTAGTGTAGTTGTTTTACAATATGGGGTATTATTTGATAGGGAAGGGCTTGTTCTATTTGGGTCATAGATAGCTGGTGGTAAGGGAGTCTTCCAGATCATCCAGTGCTGAGGAGTCAATTTGCAGTCTATTGTTGCAGGGAGTGGTTGGAGATGTGTTAACAAGTGTATCACGAGATGTAGATGGTAGAACAATGTTGGTCTCAAACTTGGACTTAGAAGAGACCCCAAACAGAGTTGGAGGAAGGGAGAGGGAAGAGGACTCCACTACTCCTGTGCATGCTTCCTGTAAAGGGTTAACCTGTGGTTTCGAGGGGCTTTTTTTTAGATAACAGATCACCCTTTGTGTTGGAGTTATTCTTATTTGGAGTAATATATTTATTTATATTTGCATTTGAATTTATATTTTCTGCTACATTTTTTGGACCCCCCACATGAGTTATAGAGGAAGAGAGTTTGGAAACAGTACTATTAGTCAATTTATAGGCTGGTTTGTCAGATCTGGAAAGGGTTCTACAAAATATCCATTTCAAAGGACCTTCCCTGCAGGACGAGGCAGTTCCAAGTCCCTGTTTGACTCTAAGGGGGGCCATAGTGTTCTTCTTGTTGATGGCTTTAGGCTGTATAGGTGTATTTTTAGGTCTCATAGCAGAACGATTACGTGATTTCCACCAGAACTTTGTTATTACTGGAGTAATCTATTTTGTCTCTTTTAAATTTATCATCTTTGTGTTCCAAGAGTTCTCTCTCCATATTTAGTGTCCTGGTACAGAGAACTCTGCTCATCCGATAAAAATCTGGGTGATCAACATATTTTTCAATTTCTTTAGTTAAATTCTCTATTTGGGTCTGAAGATTCATTGCTAAGAATTGTGGGATAATCTTTCAAGCCTAAGCTACAATTATGAAGATGACTGTTCTATTCATCAATGTGTTTGGAATTCAATAAAGGGTATTATCCGGACGTCCTTGGTGAGCGCTGGTCATTTTTTCTTATCCTCTGGATTAAGTTGTATACAGTCACAAATTTGTATAAAATTTTCATCAACAGCCATTTTATACAGTGGGGAAAAAAAAGTATTTAGTCAGCCACCAATTATTCAAGTTCTCCCACTTAAAAAGATGAGAGAGGCCTGTAAATGACATCATAGGTAGACCTCAACTATGAGAGACAAAATGAGAAAACATATCTAGAAAATCACATTGTCTGATTTTTTTAAGAATTTATTTGCAAATTATGGTGGAAAATAAGTATTTGGTCACCTACAAACAAGCAAGATTTCTGGCTCTCACAGACATGTAACTTCTTCTTTAAGAGGCTCCTCTGTCCTCCACTCATTACCTGTAGTAATGGCTCCTGTTTGAAATTGTTATCAGTATAAAAGTCAAAATGATCACAAGAACGGTGAGCAAAAATCCCAGAACCACACGAGGGACCTAGTGAATGACCTACAGAAAGCTGGAACTAACGTAACAAAGGCTACCATCAGTAACACACTACGCTGCCAGGGATTCAGATCCTGCAGTGCCAGACGTGTCCCCCTGCTTAAGCCAGTACATATCTGGGCCCATCTGAAGTTTGCTAGAGAGCATTTGGATGTTCCAGAAGAGTATTGGGAGAATGTCATATGGTCAGATGAAACCAAAGTAGAACTGTTTGGTAGAAACACAACTCGTGTTTGGAGGAGAGTGAATGCTGAGTTGCATCCAAAGAACACCATACCTACTGTGAAGCATAGGGGTGGCAACATCATTCTTTGGGGCTGTTTCTCTGCAAAGGGACCAGGACGACTGATCCGTGTACATGAAAGAATGAATGGGGCCATGTATTGTGAGATTTTGAGTGCAAACCTCCTTCCATCAGCAAGGGCATTGAAGAGGAAACGTGGCTGGGTCTTTCAACATGACAATGATCCCAAGCACACCGCCAGGGCGAAGGAGTGGCTTCATAAGAAGCATTTCAAGGTCCTGGAGTGGCCTAGCCAGTCTCCAGATCTCAACCCCATAGAAAACTTTTGGAGGGAGTTGAAAGTCCGTGTTGCCCAGCGACAGCCCCAAAACATCACTGCTCTAGAGGAGAAATGCTTGGAGGAATGGGCCAACAAACCAGCAACAGTGTGTGCCAACCTTGTGAAGACTTACAGAAAACTTTTGACCTCTGTCATTGCCAACAAAGGATATATAACAAAGTATTGAGATAAACTTTTGTTATTGACCAAATACTTATTTTCCACCATAATTTGCAAATAAATTCTTAAAAAATCAGACATTGTGATTTTCTGGATTTGTTTTCTTATTTTGTCTCTCATAGTTGAGGTCTACCTATGATGTCAATTACAGGCCTCTCTCATCTTTTTAAGTGGGAGAATTTGCACAATTGGTGGCTGACTAAATACTTTTTGCCCCTACTGTACAGTAGATGTGCATATATGTAAATATACATACATACATATGTCCACATATAGGTTAAGAGAGTCACCCAGCAATAAGCTTCCATATGGAACCATATACCACCATCATATGTCTTGCACTGAGGAGAGGCTTCCTTCGGGCCACTCTGCCATAAAGCCCGACTGGTGGAGGGCTGCAGTGATAGTTGACTTTGTGGAAATTTCTCCCATCTCCCTACTGCATCTCTGGAGCTCAGCCACAGTGATCTTTGGGTTCTTCTTTACCTCTCTCACCTCACCTCTCCCTAACTTCTTCCATTTAAGGATTATGGAGGCCACTGTGCTCTTAGGAACCTTGAGTGCTGCAGAAATTCTTTTGTAACCTTGGCCAGATCTGGGCCTTGCCACAATTATGTCTCTGAGCTCCTTGGGCAGTTCCTTTGACCTCATGTTTCACATTTGCTCTGACATGCACTATGAGCTGTGAGGTCTTATATAGACAGGTATGTGCCTTTCCTAATCAAGTCCAATCAGTTTAATTAAACACAGCTGGACTCCAATGAAGGAGTAGAACCATCTCAAGGAGGATCAGAAGGAAATGGACAGGTAGTGAGTTAAATATTGAGTGTCACAGCAAATGGTCTGAATACTTATGACCATATGATATTTCAGTTTTTCTTTTTTAACAAATTTGCAAAAATATCTACATTTTTTCTGTCAAGATGGGGTGCTGAGTGTACTTTAATGAGAAATAAAAGGAACTTTTTTGCTTTTAGCAAATGGCTGCAATGAAACAAACAGTGAAAAATTTAAAGGGGTCTGAATACTTTCCGTACCCACCGTAGTTGCCTCGGATGTTGGTGTCATGCCATCTGTAGACTCTCTTTAGTTGATAGTCCTCTGCATCCCTCATGAACTTCTGACGTTTGAGTTGTTCAGAGTTTTTTTGAAATCCTGTAAAGTCTTTGAGTTCTTTTCACGTATTTTGTTCCATTCATCTGATGTCTTAGTGGAAGAAAATTGAGGCTCTATATTACGTAACTTCTCTGTTGTTTCAGTAATAGACTTCTGTAGAAACTCAATAGTTAACAACATCAGATCGAATGAACCTTGTTCAAGACACTTTCAAACCTTGTATAGAATTCAGGATATTCACTAAAGATTGTAGGTCTTAGATTGCATATTAGACTTCTAGGTATGCGCCCACTCCTATGGTATTCAGAAACAGTACTACAGTGAAGCTCGTTACTCACCATCCTTTTAGACTCTCTTTCGTAGTCACAGATTCAAAGTTCGTGACCAGAGACTAGTAAAAAACCAGTAGCTAAATTGACTTGCAGCAAAATAGACGTCGCCATATGTTCGTCATAGGAAAATGTGTTCGCCATCGTAACAAAGGTGCAGTTTCTTCAATATCAATACAAATCAAAACATAAGATATGCACTCTTTTTTCTAGGGAAGATATCTCAATCTTGAAACCAGAAGATACCAGAAAGTCCGTCACAATATATTGTGTAATACTTCAGCACTCCAAAAATTTAATCCAAAAGACTTTATCCAAACATATTAGTAAAAAAAACTTGTTCACACAGCATAAAGATTAATGAATTAGTACCTGAATGTTTCGGTCCCCCATGGACCTTCATCTGCGGGACATCTGTAATAAATTAAATATCATATAGATATTAATAAAAAGAACAAGTATAAATAAAAGAACATAGCATAGCAATGTCATGATACAAGTCATGTATACAGTGACGGACTTTCCGGTATCTCCTGGCATCGTTTCAAGATTGAGTTATCTTCTCTAGAAAAAAAGAGTGCATATCTTATATTTTGATTTGGATTTATTATTAGGCTAAGGCTTAGAGTGAAAATTTAGTGCCTTTTTAAGATTCAGATTGTGACACGGAAAATTTTTAAAAATCTCCAAAAATTATTTAGAGATCTGTTTAACACAAAAACTTGGTTTAAAAAGTAGGTTGTATCTTGGGGATAGTTATCAGTTAAAAAGTTCAAAAAAACTCTTTTAGTCTAAGGTACCGCATAGTGAAATGCAACTAAAAAACATAGAGGAAACGCATTGTTTTTTTTTCCTGCAGCGTTCTTCATTGAGTTTTGCTGAATTTTCACTGCTTTTTTTCCTTCCCCCATTAAATCTAGATAGAAAATGCTCTTGATTCCACAGCTAAAATTAACATGCTGCATTTCTGAAAAAGCAGCATTTCCTTGGCTCAGTGTATGAATGAGATTAACCAATATTTAATACACTTTGCTGGTACTGTAAAACACAGTAATTTTTTTCTGCTGCTTTTCACTGGAGCCCAAAACTCGCGTCCCATGTTACAGATTTGACAGCGTTTTTTTGAGCCAAAGAAAAGAGTGACGTGTCTTCCACCTAACTGACCCCGTTCAATGGACTCTCTGTACATTCACCCAATTCTCCCTCCCATATCAGGCATGTTATCATTACATCCACTACTACATGTCACATACCTTTCACTCCAGTCACGTTTCCCTTCCCACCTCTTTTGAAAGACTTTGCCGCAGGGGCACGTCTACTAAGGGCCTTATTGATTTATTGAATTCTGCAAAATCTGAAACCCACTGCTCTACCCACACACAAGTACATGACCAGATGGGAAAGCTTGTTAGGATGACCTATTCCCCTTCCGTTATGGCAGGTGATTTGGCCAACGGGACGTGGCTACGTTACAACCTATTTTTTGGACATGCCCGGTTCCTACAACCATTTTGGCACCAGGTGAGGGGGGTGACAAATGATCTTTTATCCCATAATGCCCCATTGGATCCTCTCCAGTATTTATTGAACGTGCCTCCTAAAACTATGGATAACTGGGCAGCCAAGCTGTTCCTGCACATTTTGCCAAGACTTTGATCACTAGCTGATGGAAACAATCATGTGCCCGTACTTTTGATAATCTTTTAGATCAACTAGATTGAGAGATGTGCGAGCTATGGAAGATCTCAACGCGTCTCTCAATGATTCTTTATAAAAGTTCAACCTGGTCTATGATCCTTAGGATACTTACTGGCAATCTAAGTCCTCCTGAGAGCTACTGAATATATAATGATTATGGACCACCATCCCACCCTATTTGCTGGCCCCTCCTTGAACTACTGTCTCCTCCCCTTTCCCCCCTTATATGTATCACATTGTGTTGTTCTAATTATTTGTTGATAGTTTCTTATATGTTTGTTTACGCACAGTTTTCAGTCCACTTCCTTGGCCTGTCTCTTTGACTCTCTACCACCAGGTTTACTTTCTCTATTGCATCTGTATGATTCTCTTCTGTTTAACGGCACTTTGTATATTGATGTGATTTTGTTTTTGTTAATTTTTCAATAAACATACAGTTAAAACAAAGTAAATGCATATACAGAAGTTAAAGGGGTCTTTCCATCTTGGCAGAATATCCGCTATCCCCAGGATAGGGGATAACCAGGGGTGGACATGGCCATAATGCAACCCACACAATTGAGTGTGGCCCCAGAGATCATACATTTTTTACACATCCATCCCCACTCTTGTCCAGGTCCACTTCCACTTCAGCCTCCAGGAGGTGCTGCACATTCTTCACTGTTGGGACATACTGAGCAGCGCCCCTTGGACCAAGGAAGAGGTTGGCCTGGACAAGATCGTGAGTAAAATATCAGTTGCTACCTGTTAGAATAATCCAATAGGTAGCAGCCTCACATTTCACTGTGCGGGAGACAAAAAAAAGGGGGCAGTATAATGTGTGGAAGCCAAAGAAAGGGGCAATGTACTGCGTGGGGGCCAAAAAAAAGGACAGTATTCTGAGTAGGTGGGCTGGGAAAGGAGGAAATATTCTGTATGCAGGGGCCTGTGTGAGGGACAGTACAGGAGAAATTTATTAAACAGCAAATCGGAGGTGATTCAAGTAAAAAAGGGGGTGGCCTAAAAATTTAAGGCCCAGCAAACATAGCCTTAAATTGAACAATTGGGGTATGTTCACACAGAGTTTTTTACAGGCTGAAAAAAATCTACTTCAGGAAATAGGAAATGGTATTTGATGCATTTTTTTACATGATGCTGTTTTTGATTCAGGTATGGTAATGTATATGTCTACTTGCTTCTCTAGGAATGAACATACCTATTATAGATATATAATTGTTTAGTGTGACATTGATAGCATGGTCATAAACCAAATTATTGTAAATATATAAAAATGTACCTACATAACAAACAGTAAATACAAAAAAGAATGACACAGACAGAGCGCTTTTATTTATATCCCATGGAGTGCACCATACCCTGCAGTTTGGTCACTTTCTGCTCTGCCAGTTCCAATAAGAAAGTAGATTATTTTTAATCTATCCACTTGTTTAGATTGAACAACACTGCTGTAAAGTGTAATTATAGGAATCTGTACAAGACATCCCAACACAGGCCAGCATTGATTGTTCGCTAATGTGTATTAGATTGCAGCTAAATGCCGCCTCTGGCGCTTTGCTCTTAAGCAACCAATGCTTACTTTAAAGACTCTTAATCCATTTTCTATTGATTTTCTTTGCTAATAACACAACCTTCTTTTCTAATTAACTGCAACGAGTATCTAGAAGAAAATGCTTTTCTTCTTACAATGGAGCTAATGCCCATGTAAGTGTACACCTGTTAAAAAAGGAGATGTAAAATTTGGTTAATAGCGGTTTACGTCCTTCCTTCTTATGCTACAGATATGCCAAAAGGGTTATATGGTCCTTGTAAGAAACCATAGGGAAAGCTCAAATGATAAAACACAAAGGGGGAGATTTATCAAGAATGGTTTGTCTATGCCATTCTAGATCTCTTGTGCACTGAAGTGAGATGTGACTACTTTATTAATAGATGCACATGCCTCTTAATACATGAGGCGCGTCGCTGACCCTCCTTAAGTACATTTAAGTGTAGATTTGAGCTAATATTAATGCCAGTTTCTGCTGTAAAGTATAGTAAATATAACGGTCCGTCCACTTTTTGGAAAAGGGGTACAGATGGTGCACAACAGTAAAAACATTATATAATCAATGTTATTTTTTACTTCACATGTCAAGGTGTTTAATGTTTTTACAGATCAGTGTATAGGTGTGTGTGTTGAATGTTGCATTTACTATGAAAGTACAGTCACAAACTCCCCACTTTACAAAATCCTGCATACAGTGAGGAAAAAAAAGTATTTAGTCAGCCACCAATTGTGCAAGTTCTCCCACTTAAAAAGATGAGAGAGGCCTGTAATTGTCATCATAGGTAGACCTCAACTATGAGAGACAAAATGAGAAAACAAATCCAGAAAATCACATTGTCTGATTTTTTAAGAATTTATTTACAAATTATGGTGGAAAATAAGTATTTTGTCACCTACAAACAAGCAAGATTTCTGGCTCTCTCAGACCTGTAACTTCTTCTTTAAGAGGCTCCTCTGTCCTCCACTCATTGCCTGTAGTAATGGCACCTGTTTGACATTGTTATCAGTATAAAAGACACTTGTCCACAACCTCAAACAGTCACACTCCAAACTCCACTATGGTGAAGACCAAAGAGCTGTGGAAGGACACCAGAAACAAAATTGTAGACCTGCACCAGGCTGGGAAGACTGAATCTGCAATAGGCAAGCAGCTTGGTGTGAAAAAATCAACCGTGGGAGCAATAATTAGAAAATGGAAGACGTACAAGACCACTGATAATCTCCCTCGATCATGGGCTCCATGAAAGATCTCACCCCGTGGGGTCAAAATGATCACAAGAACGGTGAGCAAAAATCCCAGTACCACACGGGGGGACCTAGTGAATTACCTGCAGAAAGCTGGGACTAACGTAACAAAGGCTACCGTCAGTAACACACTACGCCGCCAGGGACTCAGATCCTGCAGTGCCAGACGTGTCCCCCTGCTTAAGCCAGTACATATCCGGGCCCGTCTGAAGTTTGCTAGAGAGCATTTGGATGTTCCAGAAGAGTATTGGGAGAATGTCATATGGTCAGATGAAACCAAAGTAGAACTGTTTGGTAGAAACACAACTCGTCGTGGGTGGAGGAGAGTGAATGCTGAGTTGCATCCAAAGAACACCATACCTACTGTGAAGCATGACGAAATTCGGAACGAATTTCACTTTGTCAGCTTCAATTCGCTCATCTCTACTCATAATCAATACAGATAACCATTCAGATTATTACCACCAAACAAGATGGACATACTATTGGTGCAACCTATGCAGCTGCACAGAAGCTCAGAAGGTTAGGACAGATTTTTTGCTTTGGTGGAAACGTGCGGCAAAAAAAAAAAATGCTGCGTTTTACAGTACCTGCAAAGTGGA
The DNA here is from genome assembly GCA_947044405.1 of Leptodactylus fallax. Taxonomy (NCBI): domain Eukaryota; kingdom Metazoa; phylum Chordata; class Amphibia; order Anura; family Leptodactylidae; genus Leptodactylus; species Leptodactylus fallax. The sequence continues at coordinate 2,998,539 of CAMRHE010000094.1, forward strand.
TGGGATTCTGGCTAATCCTATCCACACATTGCAGAAAAAATCAGTAGCGGGAAAGATGCGTTTTCAAAAATTGCAGCATGTCAATTATAATAATAATAATAATAATAATAATAATAATAGTCCTTTAATAGTCCCACAATGGGGAAATTCAGTGTGTTACAGCAGCAAAGATAAGATAAGATAAGCAGATACAAATACAAATACAACATGTACAGGAATGTTCCAAGGTAAGAGGCATTACATTAATAGCAGACAGACAGATAGGACGTAGCAGAGGGGGGGGGGATTTAACAGGAAGAGAGATATTTCAGTTCTCTGTATGTAATGATCTCCGCTTAGGTCGGTGTTGGTTGTACAGCCTAACCGCGGTGGGGAGGAAAGACTTCCGATAGCGCTCCTTCTCACACCTAGGGTGGAGCAGTCGGTCACTGACAGTACTGCCCAGCGCAATCACAGTCTCATGCATGGGATGGGAGTTATTCTCCCGCATGGAGTTCACCACGGACAGTATCCTTCTGTCACCCACCGCCTGCACTGTGTCCAGTGGGCTCCCCAGGACAGAGCTGGCCCTTCTAATCAGCTTGTCAAGTTTATTTCTGTCCCTGGTTGATATACTGCTCCCCCAGCAGGCCACTCCAAAGAAGATGGCTGATGCCACTACCGAGTTGAAGAAAGTCCTAAGAAGTGCCCCCCGGATTCCAAAGGCTCTCAGCTTCCTAAGCAGGTAGAGCCTGCTGTGGCCCTTCCTGTACAGGGCTTCCATATGATCTGCCCAGTCCAGCTTATTATTAAGGAGCAAACCCAGGTACTTATAGGTGTTCACAATCTCGATGCCCGTCCCCAGGATGTCCACTGGTTTTGGAGGGCATCTGCCTTTACGGAAGTCCACCACCATCTCCTTGGTCTTCCCCGCGTTAATCTTCAGGTGGTTCTGGTGGCACCAGTCCACAAAAAACCGGTTCAGTTCTCTGTACTCCCTGTCATCATCGTCTGTGATGAGGCCTACTATTGCAGAGTCATCAGAATACTTCTGTAGGTAGCAACTGGATGAGTTGCACCTAAAATCAGCAGTGTACAGTGTGAAGAGGAAAGGGGCGAGAACCGTACCCTGAGGTGCCCCCGTATTACAGATAACGGTACCTGACACACAGTCTTGGGCTCTCACGTATTGAGGTCGATTTGTGAGGTAGTCTAGGATCCAGTTGGAGAGGTGGTGGTCCACTTCAGCAAGGCCCAGCTTGTCTCTCAGTAACCTGGGCTGTATGGTGTTAAAAGCACTGGAGAAATCAAAGAACATTATTCTCACCGTGTTCCCTGGTTTTTCCAGGTGAGACAGAGCCCTGTGCAGAAGGTGGATGATGGCATCATCTACCCCAATGCCCGGTCGATAAGCAAACTGGAGAGGGTCCATAGCGGGGCTCACTAGAGGGCGAAGATGTGTGAGAACCAATCTCTCTAAGATCTTCATCAAGTGGGATGTCAGTGCTACAGGTCTGTAGTCGTTGAGGTCCATAGGGTGAGGTTTCTTTGGAACTGGTACCACACAAGAAGATTTCCATAATTCAGAGACTATTTCCTGCCTCAGGCTCATATTATACATATATGTAATTATATCACACAGCTGGTCCCCACAAGTCTTAATTATCCTTGCACTGATGTCATCTGGCCCTGCGGCTTTCCTCGCCTTGATCTTTTTCATCTCCTTCCTCACCTGGGCCCGTGTGAAGGTCAGACTGTGGTCAGATAAGGACAGATTTCTGGATTTACTGGTCTGTTGGGAAGTAGCCACATGGGGTGAATCTGGTGAAGTTATTGTGGTGAGGGGAGCTGAAGGACATGCTGGGGTGGGAGGAGCTGGTGTGTGATCAAATCTGTTGAAGAATAGGTTTAGTTCATTAAGCCAATTAACATCTGCATAAATCTGGCAGACCGACTGTTTATGACCCGAAATTGACTTAAGCCCCTCCCAGACCCCCCTTATGTCTTTTCTTTCCATTTGCTTTTCCATTTTTTCCTTATAACTGGCTTTTCCTTGCCTGATTAGATGCCTCAGCTCCTTTTGTACTTCCCTCAACCCCTCCTTATCTCTTGTCCTGAATGCCATCTTTTTCTCCTTAAGTAGTGTTTTTATATCAGAGTTAATCCATGGTTTGTTATTGGAGAAGCACCTCACCACTTTTGTGGGTACTGTGTTGTCCACACAAAAATTAATGTAGTCCGTTATGCAGTGTGTGAGTCCTTCTATATCTTCTCCATACGAATCCTGCAAAACTTCCCATGCGGTTGTGTCAAAACAATCCCTCAGAGCCTCATCACTCTCCTCGGACCATATCCTCACTGTGCGGGTGACAGCTGGTTCTCTACGTACAAGTGGCTTGTACACAGGTCGGAGATGTACTAGGTTGTGATCCGATCTTCCCAGGGGCGGTAGGGCTGATGAGTTATATGCCTCCCTCACGTTGGCAAAGAACAAGTCCAGTGTTTTGTTGTCTCTTGTGTGGCAGGTTACATACTGTGTGAAACTGGGAAGTGTGGATGATGGAGAGGCGTGGTTGAAATCGCCAGACACAAGAAGGAGAGCCTGGGGGTGCTGAGACTGTAACTGGCTCAGCGTGGCTTGTAATACCTCGCAGGCAGCGTCAGCTTTCGCAGAGGGGGGGACATATGCAGCTATCACGATGACATGTGATAGTTCCCTTGGTAGATAGAAAGGTCTCATGCTCACAGCTAATAGTTCAATGTCCTTACAGCAAGTTTGCTCCTTAATCACAATGTGCCTAGGATTGGACCATCTATTATTCACAAACATTGCCAGCCCCCCTCCTTTCCTCTTACCGCTCTCCCTTGTCCTGTCTGCCTGCAGGAGTTTAAAACCATCCAAGGAGACCAGAGAGTCAAGAGTAACTTCAGTGAGCCAAGTCTCTGTAAGTAGCATCATGCTGCACACCCGAAACTCCTGATGATGCCTGGTGAGCACTGTTAGTTCATCCATCTTGTTTGCAAGAGATCTCACATTGCCCATAATGATGGAGGGAACAGTTGGTCGGTAACGCCTCTTTTTAATCCTCTGAAGAGTTCCTGCTCTGCAGCCCCTCCCCCCGCTTTTTCTTTCTCCAGAGTTCTTGGGGGATGGGTAGGCAAATGGTATGCAGCCGTGTTGTTGTGATTCTAAGCTGCAGTAATTTCTCTCTTGTGTAGACAAAAGAAATGCCTGCAGACACCAGAGTTCCCATTTCAGCAGGACAAAAAGACAGATAAAAAACAAAAAAAAGTATCACAAAGGTCCAATTCCACGTCTTTGTTTCTTCATTTCTTCATAGTGTAAAGTCCATTAAGTAGAGAGATAAAAAAAAAAAACAGACAGAGAAAGAAAAAATAAGAGAGAGAGAGTCTCAGAGCTGCCTAACAGGCAGCCACTTCAGCGGCGCCATCTTGGAAAAAAAAAAAAAAAAACACTGGTGTTTTCCATATAGGTATAATAGGGGCAGAAAGTCCGCAGAAGAATACTCTGCAAAATCGCAATAAAAAACGCGCTTCGCCACATTGGGGCCTTAACCTAAAGCAGTTTCCTGCTGTCTATTAAAATGAATATAAAGGCCTAAGCTATGGAATTTCATGTTTAGCAATTAATAATACGCTGCTAGAGAGACACAAGGGTTGTTCTTTATAATAAGGGACTAATATACTGCACAGGGGACCTCTGCTCTCTGTGTCTGCCACTGCTACCAACACACATAAATCATAATGTCATACAACATACAGGATATATGTAATGCATGGGTGGGCACCTCAAATAATGTACAGGCTATCATGTTTTGTAAAGTATAACTACAACTCTAAAGGAGAAAAGAATACATGCAAACAAGACTCAATTCAGGAAATACTTTTTCTGTAATAAAGATCCCACAGACCTTTAGAAGACAATTTAAAAAAATACATGCACATAAATGTAGCTCTAACTTATGGTGATGTCAAAATACAATATAGAAACTTATCATTACAGTAAATGGCAGCTGAGCTGCAATAACTGTAGACTACACAGTGTACATAGCTATGAACTTCTGGCTCCATCCACTGTGTAGTTGTCATTTCCTCAGAACAGCTGATTGGTGGGGGTGCTAAGTGTAGACCACACTGATCTAATATTCATAATAATGTCAGCACATGATAAGTGTCACCACACCATAATAATATCAAATCTGTTAATACCATATTGTAATTAGATATCAAATAGTAAAAGTGACCCTAATAGTGATCAGAATGTGCAGTAGTACAGAAATATACAGCAGAATGCCATCCAAAGATACAGGCAGTGTGTTGCGCTATTCTTTCTGCTGATAACCAATGCCTTAATGAAATTGATATAACAGATTTGCTATTTCTGTTATTTTATCCTATAATGGAGCTGGATAACAGAATTAAAGAAGACACAAATGTGCAGCATCCCAGAGTTATTTCAGTGTTTGTCTATTGTGCCTCTGGGTTGTATTGGTATGTCCCGTCCTCTGTGTTCAGACAAGGCCCGAGACACTAGGGGGTAGGGCCTACATGACTGGGGGGAGGATCAGGAAATGAAGAGGTTAAAGAGAGCAGGAGTTACAGCTGGAAAAGAAGGGGTGGGGTCAGAGGTGCTATAGGGAAGTGCAGGGGTGAGTACAGGGTCACTTTGAATAGTTCACAGAAAGGAGTGGCCTGCCTGCCTGCCCTATTTTTTGTGGGGGGATTGTTGGAGCGTTTCGGGGGGGTTAGTGAGGTGAGAGGCTTTGCGGTCAGTTGTAGGACCTCATCAGTGGTATGGGGATCCTGGTGTGGAGTGTGAAGGCCTGGGAAGTCCCCTAGTTGGGCTAGGGTCCCTCGGGGGATCAGGCTTCACGTCACTCAAGTTTAAGGTTTACCCGAGGTGGTGTTTTGGCACCTGGGTAGATGGGTGGCGATGCCTCTCGCCAGTTTTTGTTCTGGTTTGTTATATTGCACTAAAAGAGTGATTAAAGTTGGGGTATTTAATATATTGTTCTGTACAGTAATTTCTATGTATTTATATACCGCTTTATGGTGGTTTATTTATCTGTTATTTATGTATTACTGTTGTTGTTTATAATGTTCAATAAATCGGCTTAAACAGGCCAAATTTAAACCCAAGAAGGAGTCTGGTGGATGGGATAAAGTTGGTAGGCAACGGTAAGAGGGGTTTCCTTGGAATATGGTAAGCGAGTATGGAGTGGAACTATATCCCTCCTCCCCGAGTCATGTGTTCTATTTCACTGTACATATATTGTTTGCAGCTTTTCCCTTGTTATTTTCCCCCTTTGTGTTCAAACCTTTCCCTTGGTTCATCCCTGCACATGATACAAACTTTAACATACTGCACACACACACACACACATACACAAGCAGTAATGAGGCCAGAGAAGTACACCCTCTTTGAAGTCTTTGGTTTATATATCTGGAATTCATAAAAAAGAGACAGCTGGTTCATGGGTTCATGAAAGGTCTTAAAATTAGGAAAATTCAAACTTATATAAACAAGATCACATGAAAAATTACATTATGTCATTATTTGTTTAACAAAAACTTGGCTGAAGTGTAGAAGCAGCATGTGAAAAATTAAGCACAGCTTTACCCCCATTCACACAGCCTAGTTTCAGTCATGAAACTTGGTCCGTGTGTCAGCTGGATTTACCAACCTGAACAGTATGCCGGGAGAGGGACTTCTAGCAATACAGTTATCTATGCTACTAGGGGTCCCTGTCACCCTGTGACATATTGTCCCATACTATAATCGGTATGGAAGTATACTGCTAGGAGTCCCTCTCCCGACATACTGTTCAGGCAGGAAAATCCAGCCAAAACACAGACCGAGTTTGACTGAAACTTGGTCATGTGAATAGGAATTAAGAGGATAGGCAGTGGCCAGGATAAGTCATCAGTTTATGATCTGTTGGGGTTCGACACCTGGACCCCACACAGATTAACTGTTCCAGGAGACTGTAAGAAGCATGTGAAGGCTGCTCCTATTCACATAATAGGAGTGGTACAACAGTCTTGTCCACCACATAGCAAGAAATTCTGGGGAATTACAGCGCCACTCCTATTGCTTCAATAGGATCAGCCTGTTGTAAGGGAATTGCCAGTTGAGCAATTCTCCAGTGCTGCTGCAAAAACCTGAGAGGAAGGGAATACAGAGACAGTGAGCCCTAAAGTTGACCCAGACCCTGTCCCTACCTACTTGTCTCACTGTCCTAATGACAGGAACAACTTGGAGCCGGTCCCTACTCTGAATAAGTGACAACACAGAACGCAGACAGGATACACAAACAACAAAGGGAGGTCAGCTAGCCAAGGGGTCGGTAACAATCAAGCAATGCAGTACAGAATCAAAATCCAAGAGAATAGTCAAAGGAAAGCCAGTGGTCAGAAAATCAGAAGAGCAGGTAACAAGGAACAAGGAGTATAGCCAGTAAGTGAAATGCAATAGCAGGCGCCAATGGGAAAGTGAGCAAACAATAAATAGGGAGAAAGAACCCGCCCCAGACTTGATAGGAGGACAGGCTGTCAATCACAAAGGCAGGACTAAAGTTAACTCTTAGTGGAGCAGGGGGAGAGCAAGGTGAAGGAGAAGGGCGTGGTGGAAAATCAATTACGGAGGTGAGGGAATAGGACAGTGTTCAGACAATACAAGCAAAACCCAAAGGAAAGAATTACAACCGGGCACGCCTCCTGCACCGCAGCGTGCGCCCGGAGGACAGCGCCAAAGCCCGGACAGGCAAGGACGTTACAGTACCCCCCCTTTTACGAGGGGCCTCTGGACCCTCGCCAGATGGACCAGGTTTCGAAGGGTTCTGGCGATGAAAGAGATTAATTAAATGTGGCGCATGTAGGTCCCTACCAGAAACCCACGTTCGCTCTTCCGGGCCATAACCCTTCCAGTGCACGAGGTACTGAACAGCATTCTGCACCCGACGGGAATCCAGAATTTTTTCTACTTCATATTCTAGTTCCCCTTGGACCACCACCGGCGCAGGTGGACTGGAAGAAGTAAGGACAGGAGAGATATACTTCTTCAAAAGCGACTTGTGGAAGACGTTGTGGATACGAAAAGAACTTGGAAGTTGTAATTTAAAAGATACAGGGTTTATGAGTTCAGAAATGACATAGGGCCCAATGTAACGTGCTGCAAATTTCCCCGAAGGGACTCTAAGACGCAGATTCCTAGTGGACTGCCAGACTCGATCTCCCACTCTGTATTCAGGGCCAGGTAAGCGTCTTTTATTTGCCTGCCGTTTTTGATATTCTGGGGCTTTAACCAGGCTCAGACGACCTGGGCCCAGACTGTGCACAGTCACTGATAAGTCTGTTCGGCAGTGGGATTAACAGACTCGGTGCTACGGAGAGAGGAGTACCTGGGGTTAAAACCATAGTTGCAATAAAACGGAGACATTTTAGTGGTGACGTTAACCCTGTTGTTTATTGCAAACTCTGCTAGAGGAAGAAAGGTTCTCCATTTTTCTTGAGCATCAGACACAAAACACCTTAAGTACTGTTCCAAAGTTTGGTTGAATCTCTCTGTCTGGCCATTGGTTTCAGGGTGGAACGCGGAAGAGAAAGACAGAGAGACCCCCAGACGACCACAAAATTCCTTCCAGAATCTAGAGACAAATTGTACACCCCGATCAGATACAATATTTTCCGGTACACCATGCAAGCGGAGTATGTGATTAATAAAGAATGAGGCTAGACGTGGAGCACTAGGAATTTTCTTTAGAGGTACAAAATGACACATTTTGGAGAATCTATCCACAACAACCCAAATCACAGTCTTCCCTTGGGAACAAGGCAAATCAGTAATGAAGTCCATTGACAAATGGGACCATGGTCTCTTAGGTATAGGAAGGGGATGAAGAAGGCCCTCGGGTAATCTCCTAGGAGTCTTCATCTTAGCACATGTCTCACAGGCAGCAACAAATTCACATACGTCTCGAGACCAGGACGGCCACCAGTAAGAGCGGGAGAGAAGGTATTTAGTCCCAGCGAAGCCGGGATGTCCCGTTAAGGTAGAACAATGAATTTCCTCCAAAACACGAAGACGAAGATTTGGAGGTACAAATAGTTTCCCAGTGGGAGTATTACTGGGAGCAAGATCTTGTGAATTAACCACTAAAGTAGCAAGATCAGGAGTAATAATGGCGAGAACCACTCCGGGAGACAAGATTTTATCTGGGACATCCTTAGGGGCACTGCTGGGACCAAAACTGCGAGATAGGGCATCAGCCCGTACATTTTTAGAGCCTGGACGATAAGTCACCACAAAATTAAAACGTGTGAAGAATAGCGCCCAGCGGGCCTGCCTAGGAGACAGTCGCTTAGCGTTATCCAGATATAGTAGGTTCTTATGATTGGTGAATACTGTGATCTGGTGTTTGGCCCCCTCGAGGAAATGTCTCCACTCCTCGAATGCCCATTTAATGGCTAGGAGTTCTCGATTACCAACGTCATAGTTGCGCTGCGTAGTAGAGAATTTCCTCGAGAAGAAGGCTACAGGTTGCAAACACGTAAAATTTTCAGAGCCCTGAGACAACACGACACCAACCCCCACTTCAGAGGCATCAACCTCAATAATAAATGGGCGCTCATAGTCTGGTGGTACTAATACAGGAGCCTCAACAAAACATTTCTTCAGATGTACAAAAGCCTCTTCCGTTTCCGGAGTCCATTTGGTCACATCGGCACCTTTCTTTGTGAGATCTGTCAATGGCTTCACAATAGAAGAGAAATTCTTAATAAATTTTCGATAATAGTTGGAGAACCCCAATAAACGTTGCAGGGTTTTAAGGTTGGAGGGGGGTTCCCAGTTTTTAATAGCCATGACTTTTAGTGGATCCATACAAAAAGAATTGGGAGTAATAACGTAACCGAGGAAGGTGACCCTTTGGACTCCGAACAGGCATTTCGACAGTTTGGCAAAGAGTTTTGATGCAACGGTAGCAAAACACTCCTATCATGCTCAATATGTGTGGCCCAATCAGGAGAGAACACTAGAATCCAGGTAGACAACCACATAACAACCGAGCAAGTCTCTAAAGATATCGTTAACAAAGTGTTGAAATACTGCGGGTGCATTACATAACCCGAAAGGCATTACCAAATATTCAAAGTGACTTTCCGGGGTGTTGAACGCAGTTTTCCATTCATCTCCTTCTCTAATCCAGATCAGATTGTATGCCCCACGGAGGTCAATTTTAGAAAACCAGCGGGCACCCACAATCTGATTGAAAAGATCAGGGATCAGGGGAAGAGGGTACTGATTTTTAACTGTAATTTTATTTAATTCTCGGTAGTCAATGCATGGTCGCAGTCCGCCATCTTTCTTTTTAACAAAAAAGAACCCAGCTCCCATGGGAGACTGAAACGGACGGATGTGACCTTTAAGAAGACTATCCTGAGTGTAATCCCGCATAGCCTCACGTTCTGGAGCAGAAAGATTGAAGGTCCTTCCCTTAGGGTATTTGGAGTCGGGAAGGAATTCAATCGCACAATCGTAAGGTCTATGCGGCGGTAAAACTTCAGCAGCTTTAGGATCAAAAACATCATGAAAATCAGACAGAAATTCAGGAAGAAGCGTCTCCTCACTGAGAGAATCGGAGGCATGCAAAGCAATACAATGGGAGGAGCACTGATTTCCCCATTTCACTAACTCTTTTTTGGGCCAATCAAAGGTAGGGTTATGGAGGTCTAGCCAGGGAAGCCCTAAAATGATATCAGACGAGAGATCCTCCATAACAAAAAAACTCATGAGCTCCGTATGTATTGAGTCTACTTGCAAAGAGTAAGGATAGTTTACCTTGCCGGAGGGTAAGAAGTTGGGACTCGGTAAGTCCAATTTGATCAGGCTCAGCATAAATGGCCCCCAAAGACTTAAAAAATTTTTCCAGATCTGTCCACTCCTCTGCCTCAGGGGGGAGTTTAAGGGCCCAAGTCTGTGGATCCCCCTGTAAGAGGGAAATGACCACCCCCACCATCTGAGACTGCAACACATGAGGGTTGACGCGAAAATACAACAGACATGATTCCCTGAACGTCTCAAATTTACCTCGGTCCCCTGAAAACCTATCCGGGAGTAACATTTTAACCCTGGGAAGGGAAATGACAGCAGGTGGTGTAGCAGAGGCCTCAGCTTGATTCTGGGTGAGAGTGTGTACCTGATTGGCCAGCTCAGACACCAAACATGCCAAGCCCTCCATTCAAGTCACAAGGTCCTGAATAGAAGCCATGCCAGTAATGAGTAGAAGGGTTAAAGTTTTTTTTTGTTTGTTTTTTTTTATGGCCTGCTATTCTGTAAGGGAATTGCCAGTTGAGCAATTCTCCAGTGCTGCTGCAAAAACCTGAGAGGAAGGGAATACAGAGACAGTGAGCCCTAAAGTTGACCCAGACCCTGTCCCTACCTACTTGTCTCACTGTCCTAATGACAGGAACAACTTGGAGCCGGTCCCTACTCTGATTAAGTGACAACACAGAACGCAGATAGGACGCACAAACAACAAAGGGAGGTCAGCTAGCCAAGGGGTCGGTAACAATCGAGCAATGCAGTACAGAATCAAAATCCAAGAGAATAGTCAAAGGAAAGCCAGTGGTCAGAAAATCAGAAGAGCAGGTAACAAGGAACAAGGAGTATAGCCAGTAAGCGAAATGCAATAGCAGGCGCCAATGGGAAAGTGAGCAAACAATAAATAGGGAGAAAGAACCCGCCCCAGACTTGATAGGAGGACAGGCTGTCAATCACAAAGGCAGGACTAAAGTTAACTTAGTGGAGCAGGGGGAGAGCAAGGTGAAGGAGAAGGGCGTGGTGGAAAATCAATTACGGAGGTGAGGGAATAGGACAGTGTTCAGACAATACAAGCAAAACCCAAAGGAAAGAATTACAACCGGGCACGCCTCCTGCACCGCAGCGTGCGCCCGGAGGACAGCGCCAAAGCCCGGACAGGCAAGGACGTTACACCTGTGCACACTTCGCATCCACTGCACCAGATTCTGGAACCACACAAAGGGGCACACGCTCGACCTCATATTCACCCGCCTCTGCTCTCTGTCCACTGTGACAGGACCAAGGGCAAAGTGGTAGAAGGAGTATACATTTCTCCCAGGTTCTTATCATATTCCTTCTAGAGCACCTGGGAAAGGTGTGCTCCTTGCTGGAGGATTTTACCTAAACCCTGCTAAAAGGTCTGGCTGCTGGAGTAGGCAGAGTTGGGTGTGGCTCTACTCTATTCAGCCATTTCAGGTTTTGGGATGTCTGGGGGTTAATTCCTTGGTTCCTGAAGTGTGTATATAAGGGCAGACAGCACACAGGTATTTGTCTCTCTCTGCTCCTGGGAAATCACTGTGAGTTAAACTGCTGTATGTCGTGTTTAGGGAGCTGTGCTCCGCTCTGTCGGCATCACAGACACCGCTCTCTCCTGGCTCTCCTCTTATCTCTCTGACCGCACTTTCTGTGTATCATTTGCGGGCTCTGTTTCTTCCCCTCTTCCCATTGCCGTTGGGGTTCCTCAGGGCTCGGTCCTAGGTCCCCTGCTCTTCTCCCTCTACACAGCCCCCATTGGACAAACCATCACTAGATTTGGCTTCCGGTACCATCTTTATGCTGATGACACCCAATTATATACGTCATCCTGTGACATCACCCCTGCACTAATACAGAACACCAGTGACTGTCTCTCTGCTGTCTCAAATATCATGTCTTCGCTCTATCTGAAACTGAATCTCTCAAAGACTGAACTACTGCTGTTTCTACCATCTAATAGATCTGTCCCTGATCTCCATTGCAGTCTCTGGCCTTACCATCACTCCCAGGCAGTATGCCCGCTGCCTCGGGGTTTTGTTTGACTCAGACCTTTCTTTCACCCCTATATCCAATCACTCGCACGCTCATGTCATCTCCACCTCAAAAACATCTCCAAAATCCGCCCTTTCCTTACCACAGATACACTAAAGACACTTATTGTTGCCCTGATTCACTCTCGCCTTGACTATTGTAACTCCTTACTAATCGGTCTTCCCCTTACTAAACTCTCCCCTCTACAATCTATTCTGAATGCGGTGGCCAGGCTCATCTATCAGTCTAGACGCTACAGCGATGCCTCCGGTCTGTGCCGGTCACTACATTGGCTGCCTATTCAATACAGAGTACAATATAAACTTATCACCCTCATTCACAAGGCTCTCCATAATGCTGCACCTCCCTACATTTTCTCCCTCATCTCTGTCTATCGCCCAACCTGTACTCTCCCTTCACTCAATGACCTAAGACTAACATCCTCTATTATCAGAACCTCCCACGCTCGTATACAAGACTTCTCCCGAGTTGCACCACTTCTCTGGAATGCTCTATCCCACACTATCAGATTAACTCCCAATTTCCACAGCTTCAAGCGTAAACTAAAGACATATCTTTTCAGACAGGCCTATCACAACTCCTAATGTAAACCCTTCCGTAGTTAGAATCCCTAAAACATACCCTCTGTTTATGCTTCAAAATTACCTCACAGGATATGATGCCGTATCAGACTAGCTTTATATGTCCAGGCACCATCTGCATGTTAAAGGACACAACTGGTGACGGCTCATACAGCTTTATATATGTGTAATGACAGTAACCTCTATTACAAAATTGTCTGACCATTGTATAAGCAATGCTACGTCTGTTGCCGCCCCTGCTACCTCTTGTGTCACCCCCCTCTACCTTATAGATTATAAGCTCTTGCGAGCAGGGCCCTCAGTCCCAGTGTGTGAATTGACTACTTCTTTGTAATGTATCTTTTTTGTCAGTACTTGAACCCTACAAATTGTACAGTGCTGCGGAATATGTTGGCGCTATATAAATAAAATGTATTATTATTATTACTGTGCAGTAGGCCCATCTCTCTAGTTAGATACCTGTATTGTGTATTGTAGGTAGTGGCCAGACGGCTAAGATTTTATTTTGTATTTTTATTGTTTTGTTTTCCTCTAATAAAACTGGTTGCGGCCAGTTGCACCATACTTGGCTGGACTGGACTCTAATTGCTGTGCCAAAAAGTGCTCGTCTATCTGAGGAGACGATGATCCCTGAGCTAATCCCGTTACACCACGCTCTCTGACCACAACCTGCTGACATTCTCTGACCTCTCCTCTGTAATAAACCCCCCAACCCCTAAACCAACACGCCCCCGCAGGAACCTTAATCGCCTTAACTTCTGAACACTCTCAGACTCTCTCCTACCGCTCGCTGACATATCCTCCCCTTTGCCAATGCCTTCACTGGCTACCCGTTGCCCAGCGAATACAGTTAAAATTACTAACGCTGAAAAAGCCATTCACAACATGTCCCCTCCATATATCTCTGACCTAATCTCCCGCTACCTGCCCACACGTAACCTCCGATCCTTCAAAGACCTCCTACTCCACTCTGCTCTTATCCGCTCTTCACATAATCATCTCCAAGACTTCTCCCGTGCATCCCCTATACTCTGGAACTCAATACCAAGACACATAAGACTGTCCCCCACAATCACAAGCTTCAAGAAGGCCCTGAAGACTCACCTATTCAGCAAGGCCTACAACCTCCAATAACACTACTGTCACCACACCAACACCTGTACAGCCTCTGCCCCCACCTTCTGTCTCTATCCCTCTTCCCTCATAGATTGTAAGCCCTTGCGGGCAGGGCCCTCTATCCCACTGTGCCAGTTGGTCACTGTTAGCATTATATTTGTTTTGTATATCTTGTGTACCGTATGTAAACCCTCAAATGTAAAGCACCATGGAATTAATGGTGCGATATAAAGAAACAATAATAATAAATAACGTATAGGCTGCTGGAACAGCTGATCTGTTCAGGATCCGGGTGTTGAACTCCCACATATCACATACTGATGATCCTATTCTGTGGAAAACCCCTTTAAATGGTCACTAAATTTCACACAATGTATGTTCAATTCATAGAATACCTCATCCTGCACATAATTGCAGACCACTTTCATTAAAAAGAACAGATGTTTTCCATCCTAAAAACTGTATTGAAAGTCCTGCTCTGCCACTAGGGGACTCCTATATTTTAAATCTGCTTTTTTAGTAGTGGTTGTTAAGGCGATATACGTCCTTGTTGCTGTTCCCAGAAGGAGTCTGAATGATTTGTAAGTTCCATCAAAAACTTAGGTACATTTTCACACAATGCCAAAGAGGAAATATCAGGAATGATCGTGGAGAAACAAATGTTGCTGCCCATCAATCTAGGAAGGGAATTTCTAAGGTCATTTGTAAAGTCCATCATTGTACAGTGAGAAAGATTATTCACTAGTGGAAGACAGTTGACAATATTCCCAGGAATGGATATCCCAGCTAACTCACCCCAAAGTCACACTGTGCAATACTTGGAGAAATTGCAAAAAAAATCCAAGAGCTACATCAAAGATTTTACAGGCCTCAGTTATCATATTAAATGTTCAAGTTTATGACAGTATGAGTAGAAAAAGACTGAACAAGTATGCCTTGTTTGGATGGGTTTCCAGGAGAGAACCCTCTTCTTCCTAAATAGAACATGACAGCGTAGCTTAAGTTTGCAAATCACAAGACTTTTGAAACAATGGGAGGAATTTATGTTAATATGGTACTTCTTTGGTGCAGAACCCTTTCTTGTCAAATATCTTATTCTGCGCCTTGTTCACTCCTCCCACCCCAGCTAATTTCCCACTGTATTGTTATGCTGGTGTCTGCTTTAGGGCTCCAGCATAACAATACCTAAGTTGCAGAAAAAACTCCAATACTGCTATAGGGGAGACCAGTGAAGGGGTCACTGTATGGGCATACAGTGGCCCCTTCAATATTCCCCCCCCTCATACAGTGGCCCCTTCACTGGTCCCCTATACTGTATGGGGACCATTGATGGGACCATTATATTGTGGGGGGTGGGGCAGTGATGGAGGCCAATACCCTGGGGGACATTAAAGGGGTTGTGCAGGATAACATTTTTTTTTTTAATTACACTGGGGCAGGTGAAAAAAAAAAAAACCCTAAACTTTCTCTCCTGTCCCCAGTCTCTTCCAGCGTGGTTCGGTCCAGCAGCTCTGTTTTCTTCCAGTGGAAGTTCCCTCTGCATGTGACTACCTGTGACGTCACGTAACCCCTGAGGCCAATCAGAGGCCTAAGGGAAGGGACCTAGAAGGTCACAGCCAGTGAGGATTTCAAAAAGACAGCGGAGCTGCAGGACCAGACCGTGCTGGGAGAGCACTGGAGCATCAGGGATAGGCAGGACAGCTTGAATTTCTTTAGAACTTGATTGAGGTTGTTTATCCACCACCTGGACTATCCTGCATTGCAACATTTCATCAATTTTTCTCTTCCGTCCACGGAGATTAGCTACAATGCCATTATGTTGTGCACTGTAGACAAAGGAACATCAAGATCTCTGGAGATGGACTTGTAACCTTGAGATTGTTGATATTTTTCCACAATTTTGGTTCTCAAGTCCTCAGACAGTTCTCTTCTCCTCCTTGTGTTCCTTATGCTTAGTGTGGCACATACAGATACACAATGCAAAGATTGAGTCAACTTCTCTCCTTTTTATCTGGTTTCAGGTGTGATTTTTATACTACCCACACCTGTTACTTGCCATAGGTGAGTTTGAACGAGCATCACATGCTTGAAACAAAGTCATTTTCCCACAATTTTGAAAAGGTGCCAACAATTTTGTCCAGATCATTTTTGGAATTTTGCGTGAAATTATGTCCAATTTGCCTTTTTTCTCCGTTTTTTATGTTGTTCTAATACTTACAAAGGAAATGAACATGTGTATAACAAAACATGTGTAATTGCAATAATTTTCTGGTAGAAATACTTAATTTCCTGGTAAACTTTCAGGGGTGCCAACACTTATGGCCATGACTGTGTTTATATATTATTAGTGAATGTTTTATTTGTGTTATCAAGCCACCTCAGTGGTATGTGTGTATACAAAGGGGAGGGGTCAGAGGGGAAATTGCTTTTCCTGTGCACAACCAGATGTTGGTTTATTGTTTTATGACATTGTGGACAAGCAGATACAGAGGGAAGGTTGACCTCCCAGTAGCGACGAAGCTCTACAAGGTAAAGAAAGAAATTCCTCTTTCCCAGATAAAGATGAGTCAGTTGATTCCCCACCTCAGGGAGTAAGAGGAAGGGTTGGGCACCCTGGCAGGGAGGTGTGGCTAGACACAAGCCTTAAGAGACTATGATACCTTACAACTGTTGTCACATCTGTGGAGGTTAGCTAAGAGAGCTGGGTGTGCTTCCTGAGACCAAAGACTCTTAGGCCGGGGCCCCACATGGTGTAAACGCTGTGGTAAAAACCACTGCATTTTATAGTCCTTGCAAAGTGGATGAGATTTGCAGCGGAAAGGCTGCAATTTCCAAAACTGTTGCGTTTTTTGAAATTGCAGCATGTCAATTATATCTACGAAAACGCTGGTGGTTTTCCTATAGATATAATGGAAGCAGCAAGTTTGTAGAGGAAACCTCTGCAGGCTTTCTGTGAAAAGCGCTGCAGTAAAAACTGTGATGCATTTTGTCGTTTATCTTTTTTTTTTATATATATAGTACTGAACCCTTTGGGTATTAAATTGTTAAATTTAAGGTTACTTTGTGTTGCTCTATGAACCCATTACCCATTTTGCGTTTGTGTCTGACTGTTGGAGAGACTCCTGTATATGTTAGTGCGGTTTACACTGAGCCTGCCAAGTCAGTGGTGGTGGCAGTATTTATTTGGGGTGCGATTTATGCTCAATTTGCAGCCTGAGTGAAGGAAGAGTGCAAGATTGAGTGAGTGGAGAGAGTTGACCCCTCACAGCTTCACCCGCATCATGTGCTAAGATGGCAAAAAATAATGTAAAATGTGAAAAACAGACACATTTACCCTCCTTTTTTTATTGCATCCACACAGATATAAAAATAAAGAAAAAACATGCAAAAATAAAAATAACATAAAAAGAAAGCCCTATTTATTGCTGAAAAAAGACACAAACACTTTTTTTAATAATCTGAAGGAATAAAATGTTATAGTCCTCAAAACTGAAAATGTGTCTAGTCCTGAACAAGGGAAAGTGGCCCAGTCCTGAAGTGGTTAAATTCACTTACTGTAAATTTCCCAGGTACATCTGAAGTTTGTTTGTTTGTTTCTTTGAGAAGTTTATTCCAAGCCTCAACTTCTCTTTCAGTGACATATTATTTCCTGACATTGCTTGTGATTCCCCCCCTCCCCAGCTAATTTCGAATTGTGCCCCTTGTTTTTGTATTTATTTTTTTTATTAAAAACTGAACCTTATTTCTTTAACATATTTAAAGGTTTCGATCAAGCTCCCCCTTTCCTTTCTTTCCTCAAAGCTGTACAGATTAAATAGTTTCTTAACTTGCTGATGATAGAGGACACAATCATGATTGACGCATGCTAAGGCATTGTCCTGGAAGATGAAGAGTTAAATCAGAGTAAGGTAGAGAATATGTTAAGTTTTATTTCATGTAACAGATATTGCATTTCAGTAAATCACTGAAGCATCTTTTAATGGGTTGAACTCACAACAATAAATCAATAGGCATGTGTTTTTGCAGTTATACTGTATGGGGTGTAAAATGTAATGAGTATAATGCATTTAATGCCTATGGGACAACTGTGTGCTGTTTATTATGATAAATACCTGTAAAGCCACTAAGGAGAAACATGGTTATTAAATAAAATGCACAAAATTGAATTTCATAAGTTGATCAATGAAAAATATTGGTTTTCTGATTTTTATTCTCATATAATAAAATATCAGCTGCTGAAATTCTTTTTTTTTTATTGCTTGGTAAATTTATTTGTTTCCTACTTAATTAATTTCTAAAATTCTTTTTCTCATTGTGGGGTATTAAGTGCAGAATGATGAGGGGGAACTTGATTTTTTTTTATTTTAGTATAAGGCCTCGACATAACAAAATGTGATAAAAGTGTGGAAGGGTCTGAAGGCTTTCTCAATGTAGACTTGTATAGTCTGGACCTTATGTCTTGCAGAATGCCTCAAAGGGTGCTGCCTACTATGTGCACATAACCTCTGAAGATTCATTTAATTTCAGGTTCGGTCCAAAGATTTGTTTCAGGTCGAATAAGTTTGTTATGAACCAGGGCTCATTTCTAGCTCTCTAAGGCAAACACAGCCGAAATTATGTCAAAATGACAGTGACAATGTAGGTCTATGGGAAAATGGTTGGTAAACAGTGGATACAGACACAAAAAGTTTTTTTATCCTGCACTGTAAAGACTTGTTTAAAAATGCATAAAACTTAACTTTTAATGATGTATAAATAAAGGGCATGAACAAGCATGTCAAATGTCCCAAGGAAGGCAAAAAAAGAAAGAAAAAAATCCAAGATCCAGAAAAACACATGACAAAAACAAACATGAAACACTAAATGCCATATTTAGTCCTCTTTATGGGAGTAGATATGGCACCAAGGAGTGACAATTACCGAATTTTGAGAAAAATTTATGGTCAGGACACTATTCGCATGTCTGGCCTGCGAGCTGAAAAAGCTGGAGTATTTTCCTGATAAGAACAACACTTCGTAGCCAGAAGAGAACCTGGACAAAGTGATAAAGAATTGACTTTATAAAAAAAGCTGCTAAAAATTATTCCTTTATGGGAGCAGATGCGGCACCAAGCAGTGACAATTACAGAATTTCAAGAAAAAATTTCGGCATGCTTTTGGAGAATTTGGGTAGAAACCAGTTTCTTACAAATTGGTTCATTCATTTCTAGTGCCTATACATGTAGCAGTTTGTGCTTCACATCATACAGTATGCTGCTTTATGCTGAATTACTATGGTTTCCAATGTAGTTTTTGATTGTACAGCTTGTGCAGCATGTTTCAGCTGTCATTTGGCTAAACTTATTGCAAAACTACAGCGATGCACAGTAAAGCCAAAAACAACAATATGGACCAGGGTGAAGTAAGGCTATTCAATACACCTCTCTCAAAAAGCTGGGATTGCACAATGCACTCACTGTATTTCAGACATATACTTATCGTACAGAATCTTAAGCTATGTGTTAGTATAATATACTATAGTTTATTTAAGAAAATACCCAGATTATTTTTATATATTGTAGACACCGGGTGACTAAAACGACATCTATGTTCAGAGTCAGGCAAACCGGTATCCTTCCTACCTGGGGCCCATCTTCCCATCTGCAGGGGCGTCAATAACATATCATCTCATGCTGCTGCCTGATGTCTGCTGCTATGTGAGTACATATTCCCAGTTTACAGAGATAAGAGGGCCCTAGTTCAAGACAAGAGTTAGGCAGAAGAGTATCACCAGGACCCCAGGACAGAAGCAATCAGGCAAGGGCTAGGCAGCAAGATACTACTGAAAAATAATAACTTACCAACATTATAGGAGTTTGCATGTACCTGTATAGTGGGCCCCCATAATGAATTTTACTGGTGGGCCCTAGGCACCTCTGACACTGCAGGCAGCTGTGACTGCCCCTGTGCCCCTCCTACAATACAAGCACAAATATGTGCACTTGGATGTCTGCAGAAAAGGAGAGGGCAGAAATGGAAGGAGACATTTCTGACTTATTTTCTTGTATAGGGTTTAGGGTTTGAAGAAATTTCCTCTCGAAGAGGAGATACAGTCTGACTGATCACTGTGCTGGGTGACGTATAGCTTCTCTGTCTAGATTACCCACTTCTATTCTTATTAATTTAAATCTGTAACTCCGTATTCGATACATCAGAATTATGCTTTGTCTGAACAATGTACATTGTTGTATGGATAAAAAAAAAGAGATTTTTAAGGCGGACATGTCCTTACATCTGCTTCCTTTACTGAATGTTATATTATTCGCATGATTGATTTGTCTTTATTCCTTTAGACATCTTTACCATTTCAACCTTAAATATTGCGACCCTTATGTGTGACCCTTATAAGTGTAACCAAGTCTTAGACTACAACTGCGCTGGATTCATTAAAATGAGTTCATCCAGTGGGCGAGTGAAAGGAATGAGGTAATCGGAGGGTCACTGGGAGAGATAGGGGTCTTTTATTTCGGAGTAACATGCTTTATATTCACTTCCGTGATTCATAATGCCTAGTCTGTAGTTCAGATGTGCGATTCAAATGTACTTCAAGTTTATGTATGTTAAACATAGGCTTTCTGTAACAGGTATTTATATACTCATGCCATTCACTGTAACAATTCTAATTTGAAATAAGGGCCAATTCACACTGCAGTGTATGTTGGAGATATATACAGAGGAGGTTTTAAAATATATGTGTATGCTGTCATACTTTGGCAACTCTATTCATCAGGGCATTGGAGTAAAGTGAATATAAGATTTGTTATTTCCTGAAAAGTAAAAGGGGCACTATTACTGATAAGGAGGCACTTATTTATGAACAGGAACTATTTATAAGGCTGATAAAACTGGAAACGGGGATATTTCTAAGAAGGAACTATTATATAAACTATTATATAAAGGAGAGACTATTTATAAAGATGGACTGTTATAAGAGTATATTTAAGTAGTATTGCCGGGGAATCTGCGGCAAGATTGAGCAGGACACATTTTTTCAAGCAAAATCAGGGCAGAATTCGCCAAAACATCAGCAGAAGATTCTGCTGTGTGCGCGGAGCCTAAAGAGACAAGAATTGAACAGAATTTATACAACTATTTCAATCTAGATAAAAGGTTTATCTACTGACTTTCTACATGCTCCCCATTCCCTGCATCCTGCCTAAGGCTAAGACCCCACGTTGCATCCCGCAGCAAAAAAGTGCTGTGGGAAAAACCGCGGCGTCAATGCATCACAGTTTTTCCCACATCGCTTTTCATAGAAAGTTCACAGACGTTTCCTCTGCGGACTTTCTGCTTCAATTATACCTATAGGGAAACCACCAGCGTTTCCTTAGGTATAATTGACATGTTGTGATTTCCAAAACCGCGACAGTTTTGGAAATCGCAGCTTGTCTGATGCACGTAATTTACTGTAGGGTGGGGATGGGATTCACTACACAGTGACTGTAAAACACTGCGTTTTTTTCCGCCTCATTTCCGCCGCGGGCAAACTGTGCCGTTTACGCCACGTGGGGTCCTGGCCTTAAACACATCCCTTTTCTAGTTTCTGGGATGACATAGATTTCAATTCTGGTGCATAGAACCTTGCATAATGGACCAGAATTATTAAAGCCAAAGCTTCTTAATATTTCTGGAGTATCTGCCGTCAGTGCACACAATATTTTTTTTTTTTTTATTAACTGTAATTTTTATTGAAAAAATTTTTCATTAACAAGGTATAAAGAGAAAAAAGATCAAACAAGCAGGAAGCAATGAGGTAGGTAGAGGCTATCCGCCTCTTCTCCCTTAAGCAATATGCATTCAAATTAGACAGTAAACAAGGGAGGGGAGGGATGAAGGGGTTAAGAAGACAAGGGTAGAACCAGAGGAAAGGAGGGGAGGGGAGAAGAGGACTAGAGATCAGAGACCCTGTGATGTACAATACATGTCAGAGGGAGCCCAGATAGCCCCAAAGGCCTCCCGTGAGTTGTTTAGGCCCGCGGTCAGGTATTCAAGACTCCTCACATCCTTCACTCTAGCCACAAGCTCAAGACCAGATGGGGGACTCACTTTCTTCCAGTTTCTAGCTATGAGAGTTTTAGCTGCAGTACAAAGATGCAAGAAAAGCCTGGATGACTTATTGCTCAGGTGCCTGGGGGGAAGGTTCAGGAGATAAACCAGAGGGTCAAGAGGAACCTCTTGCAAAAAGAGAGCAGTCGTCAAAGTCCTGACCTCCCTCCAGAAACTTAGGATGAGAGGGCACGTCCAAAAGATGTGGTGCAGGGTACCCACCGCAGCTCCACAGCGCCAGCACCATGGGGGAACCAGTGGGTTTAAAGCATGGAGAAGAGCCGGGGTATGGTACCAATGCATCAACAACTTATACTGCGCTTCCCTAAATGTAATGCACTGAGATGATTTCTGGGCCCGAGACCATACAATCCACCACTGTTCCTGGGAGATGGGTTTACCCACCGCCTCCTCCCATTTAAGCATATAGCGATGGCTAACTGGGGAGCCTGTAGTTTGTGAGGTCAGAAGTTGGTAAATAGAGGATATAAGGCCCCTAGTGGACGTACCTGCACGGCAAATCTTTTCAAAAGCGGTGGGAAGTGACACCTTAAGGGACCCATGGAGGGAGCGGACAAAGTGAACCACTTGCAAATAATGGAACCATTCAGAACCTGGCAGGTTTTGGTTAGCTGCAAGGTAGGCAAAGGACCTGAGTTCCAAGGTTCCAGGGTCAACCATGTCAGCAATCCGGTAAAGACCAGCTTTAGACCACACCTTAATCATGGCAGAGGTCAGGCTTTCCGGGAGAAGGGGGTTGTATAGTATGGAGACCATAGATGAGTGCTGGGACATCAGGGAGAATCTAGTACGACAGGCAGACCAAATAGATCTACTAAACCGAATGGGGACCAGCAGGTATGAGGCAGGGGGAGCGGGGGGGGGAACCGACCCACAGAAGCGCGTTAGGGTGCATGGGTGCCAGCCAGAGCTTCTCTATCTGCACCCATCTAGTATATGCTGGCATAGCCGCCCAGAGTGGGATATGGCGCAAGTGGGCCGCCCAGAGTGGGATATGGCGCAAGTGGGCCGCCCAGTAGTAATGTAACAGATGTGGGACAGCCATACCCCCAGACCCCCTATCCGCCAGCATAACAGATCTGGGTATTCGGTGTCGTTTTCCTTGCCACATAAACTGATAAATAGCTTTCTGCAGGTTCCGTAATTCTCCCCGAGAAATCGCAACCGGGAGTGTCTCGAAAAAATACAGTAGCTTCGGGAAGAGAGTCATCTTGACCGCGGTAATTCTCCCTAAAAGGGAGATAGGTAAGGGTTGCCATTTGTCCAATAGGGCTCTTAGCTCACGAAACAACCGCGGGTAGTTTGCCGAGTAGAGGGTCGCGTAGGAGGTGGATATATGGACTCCCAGGTAGCAGATAGAGGACTCCCGCCACTGGAAATCGTAATTACTGCGGAGGAGAAGGAGAAGGTCCTGTGGAATGTTGAGTGGGAGTGCCTCAGTCTTTGCAGGGTTCACCTTGTATCCTGAGAGATCGCCATAGGTCTCCAGCAAGCGCAACAAGTTTGGAAGGGTAGTATGAGGGGAGGTGAGAGTGAGGAGTACATCGTCCGCGAAGAGAGAGACCTTAAATTCCTTATCTTGGACCATGATCCCCTTGATATTAGGGTCTCGCCTAATCTTGGCCGCTAGCGGTTCAATGCAGAGGGCAAATATGATGGGAGACAGGGGGCAACCCTGCCTAGTGCCATTTCGAATAGGGAAGAAGGGCGAGGATGCATGGGGAAGCTTGATCGCTGCTGTGGGTAAGGAGTAGAGGGCCTGGATAGCTGTGAGGAAAGGTCCCGTGAGCCCGAACGCCTTAAGTGTAGCATGCATAAACGACCAATCTATGTGGTCAAAAGCCTTTTCAGCGTCCAGGCTCAAGAGAAGGACCGGGGTAGAATAATGATTGGCCACCTCCACCAAATCCACAGTCCTCCTGGTGTTGTCACCACCCTGACGACAGGGGATGAATCCCACCTGGTCCTTATGGACAAGCAGAGGGAGCCAAGCATTTAGCCTATTGGCTAGGAGTTTGGTAAAAAGTTTCAGGTCCGTGTTCAGCAAAGCAATCGGTCGATAATTAGCACAGTCCTGCAAGTCCTTACCCGGTTTAGGGACCAATGTGAGCAGTGAGGAGAGCATAGTCGGGGGTATAGGGGAGCCTAAAAGGAAGGAATTGAAAAGGGACAAGAGATGAGCAGAAAGTTCACCCTGGAAAACCTTATAATAATTGTAAGTGAACCCATCTGGGCCTGGGGCTTTCCCATTTGGGAGGTCCCTCAGGACCCCCTCTAGTTCCTCCCTGGTGATGGGAGTGTTTAGGGAAGTCAAGGCCTCAGAAGGCAGGCGTGGGAGACAACAATCCTTTAAATAGACTTCTAGCAGTGTTGAGTCATCCCCAGGGAGTAGTACTCACGGGGGGGGGGGTAAGTTATACAGCTTAGAATAGTAAGAGTAGAACGCCAGCGCCAGAGCGTCAGGGTGGTGTTGAAGGGTACCCGTGGAGTCATGGACAGAGTGTGGTGTGGAGGAGGCCTGATGATCTCTGAGGGTTCTTGCCAGGAGGGTGTGAGACTTATTACCTCGTTCAAAAAACCTCTGACGAGTATAAAGGAGAAGTCGTTCCACATGGCGGGTCTCCAAATCACGGAGGTCAGCCCGAGTGCACACAATATTAAGAGTAGCGCACAATGTTTTTATCATTATGATCATTGTGCTAGCTATTGTAATCATTGTCCACAGCAGTTCAATGGTGACAACACATGGGGGAGATTTATGAGAGTCTACATATCACCTGGAATGGCGGAGGTTGAGAATTATTTTTGACAAGGCACGTGGCTCATCATAAATCAGGCAAACTTTCTGCAGGGCTGTGCGTCTGCATTGAAATGTAAGCCAGTTTATAGCTGGCGTAGATTTGAGGGATCATTTACTGCAGTAAGCTGGTGTAAATGATAATAAATCCAGCACACCACGCACGACACGCCCCTGCCCAAGAAAGTGATGTGGGCAGCACAAAACAGAAATAAGTCTCAATTTTTTTTCAGTTTGTGGTTAAGGCCCCACATAGCAAGCCGCAGGACTGCAGCGGAAATGAATAGCGTTTTTTTTTTCTGCAGCTTTATTCACAGAAAATCTGCAGCGTTTTCTTCTATGGACTTTCTGACCCTATTATACCTACTGTATACGAAAAACTCCAGCGTATCCCTAGGTATAATTGACATGCTGCAACTTTGAAAAACACAAGCATTTTTGAAAAAGCAGCATTTCCGCTGCAGATTTTTCTCTGCAATGCGTGGATGGGATTAGTCAGAATCCCATTCAATTTGCAGGTCTTGTAAAACGCACAGCATTTTCGCAACATGGGGCCCTGGTCTAACACGGTCACTATTTGGTCAGTATCTGTATTTTTAAGTCAAAACCAAGAATGGTTCCAAAACACAAAGAGATTTTCATTTTAGTTTTCTCTGTGCAGGTTTCACTTCTGGTTGTAGTTTACAAATACTGACCAAATGAAAGTGGCTTTAATCCACCTCAAACCTTAGGTAATTTTGCCAGTATGAGGCCAAAACCAGTAGTAGAACCTATACAGTTGAAAAGTATAATGGAAAGATTTATACCTTTTCTGTGTTTTTGGATTGCTGTATAGTTTTGGCTTGTTATAATGGAGAATATTAATGTTTTAAGCTATGGACATACACAGAGTTACTTATTATCTGTAATATCAATATTTTAGGTCTATAAAACATTTGTTTTTTTCATATTTACCTATATTGTCAAGAAAACAAAAGGCATCGACAAACCTTCCAAGCTAAGCTTCAGTTTCAAGCATAGGAGAAGAACAAAGGCCAGAACTTGTAATGATCGCTTGTACATATTTTCAGACAGATTTCTGGATTAAGTGAATTTGGCATCACCTTCTACCCCTGCATTTGGGGAAATCTGAATGTGCTGTGGAAAGTTTCCTTTTCCCTGTGATGAGACAGGACATGGATTCCTGAGTACACCAAGATCCCATTAAATAATGCAGTCATTGGTAATACAGTAGCTGTGCCCTAATGGAGCTTAAATGCTTTGAGGATTGGAAGAATTACCCCTAAGTGGTGACTTGACTAAAACATTTATTTTTCATATTTTCTTCTATTTTTCTTGAACCACACACACTGCTTTAATAATTGTAATATGAGGAATATTAGCTGCATTATGCATTTAGCTAGTAGAATTCATAAGGTACTTGGCATACAGTTGTGCTAAAAAGTTTACATACCCCGGCAGATTTTTTGGTTTTTCGGCCTTTTTTCAGAGAATATGAATGATAACACAAAAACTTTTTCTCCACTCATGGTTAGTGGTTGGTTAAAGCCATTTATTGTCAAACTTCTGTGTTTTCTCTTTTTAAATCATAATGACAACTAAAAACATCAAGTTCACATACCCCCATTTTTGACTCTGTCTTGGACATTTGTTTTTCGCCCCCGGCCGGGAGATTTAGTCCTGACCACTATGCATAGTTTAATTGTCTATGTTATTTGGTTGCTGTCTTTTTGTTCTTTATTTGTTATGTCTTTTCTCTTTGTGTGTCTTCCCCCTCCCCTCCTCCCTCCCTCTTTTCCTTCCTCTAGATTTGGGGATCTCCTTCTCGTTGACCGGACTGATGCGGATGGCCTCTGCGACCCCTCCTGCTTCAGCTTGCTATGGACACATTTCACAGGTGAGATCTGCTTCGCTATAGCTGCTTTGAATATGCTCTGTCCTCATGGCTAAGTGCATTACCCTCAATGTCAAGGGTCTGGGCTCCAAAAATAAATGACGCATGGTCCTGCGGGAGCTCCGGTCTCTCCGGGCAGACGTGGCTTTCCTCCAGGAAATACACTATGACCATACAGGTACATTCAATTTTGCTAAACACTACTAACCCCAGGCCTACTCTGCCTTTCATAATCGCCGGAGGGCGGGGGGTGGCTATCTTATTATCACGTACCTGCCCCATTCATGTTACTATCTCCCATCTCGATCCTCAGGGTTGTTACATTATACTGGAGGGCCATCTACATGGACAACCTGTTGTCCTTTGCAATATCTATGCTCCTAACACCTCCCAATTGTCCTTCCTCCGTGAGGTCTTGAACCGTTTGCGGGCATTCTCTGGCGAGGCTTAGCTTCTTGGCGGAGACTTTAATATGTTTTTTTCCGAACACGCGGATAGACTGTCCGTGCGTGATAACCCGATTACTGCCTCTCAGCCTCGCCTTGCCAGGGAGTTTCGCCGCTTGATAAGGGCTTCGGCCCTTTATGATTTATGGCATGTCAGCAACCCCTCTGACCGCTCCTACACGTTCTACTCCCACCCTCACAACAGACATACGAGTATAGATTATTTTTTTGGCAACACCCCGACGCTCTGTTTGCTTATCGACGCTATCGGTCCCATCTCGTAGTCGGACCACGCCCCGGTCTCCGTCGCCCTTTCCCCTGTTCCGATTCCGATTAAATGTTGCCACTGGCGTCTTAATGAGTCCCTCCTCCATTTGGAAACCACCCGTAACTCCCTGCATACCCATTTAACTGAGTATTTTTTGTTGCATAGTTGTGTCACAGAAGAAGCTTGAGAGTAGATTATATGGGATAATCAGCATTTACTTCTTAGAACATGAGGTAAACAGCATCAAAACGTTAACACAGGAAAACTTGAAAGTAAAAAGGACCTTTTACAATAGAGAGATAAAAAGCAAGGTACAGCAAGTCTCACATAGCATACCATTACACTCTATTCAGCATATAACACTAATAACATCGACATCTACTGTCAGATAGATGTAAACTTCTGCACACAAATAAGTCTATCTGTTGCATATATATGTATATAGTATATACCAACACCCTTTCTCAACAGTAAGAACTTATTCAGTTAAATATAATCTCTTCATCAGTCTCTGGTGTCTTTCAGCACTCAACGCCTTTGTGAAAATATCTGCTGTCATATCTTCAGTTGGGCAGTATTCTAAATTCAGAATTCCTTGTTCCTGATGATCCCGTAAGAAATGAAACTTCACATCAATGTGTTTAGTTCTGGGATTAACTCTTTCCATCTGAGCAAGAACAAGACATCCTTGATTGTCTTCATGTAACGTTGTTGGTCCTAACTGTTGTTGTCCTAAGTCTCTTAGTAGTTGTCTTAACCAAAGAACTTCTTGACTCGCATGAGCGGCGGCTACATATTCTGCTTTTTTACTAGTCCAACTAATTGGTCCGCCCGAGAGTAAGAAAAGATAGCCACTGGTAGATTTTCTATCAATTGGATCTCCAGCCCAGTCTGCATCAACATATCCAGTTAAAACGCATTCATCACTTGCAGGTAGTTTCAGTTTAACGTTGCTAGTTCCTTTCAGATAACGTATTACTCTCTTTACAGCTTTCCAATCCATTTCATTGGGGTTTGACACTTTTCTGCTCAAAATTCCTACTGCTGCTGCAATGTCTGGCCTTGTAACAGTTGCTAAATATAGTAATTTTCCCATTGCTTTTCTGTATAGCTCATTATCTGGTAACATATTTTGTTCACTTTTAATTTCCTTCAGATAATTAGTTTCCATTGGAGACTTTACTGGTTTCGCATCTTTCAGTCCAAATGTTTCTATTATATCTTTGATCATGTGATTTTGGTTAAGTTGGAAACTCCCATCTTCTTCTCTTTCTATCTGTATCCCTAGGTAATGCTTCACATTTCCCAGATCTTTGATCTCAAAGTGTTGATCCAAAATTTTCCGTATTTCGGCTTCATCCCTTTCTCTTTCAAAACAAACTAAAATATCATCAACATATATCAGTACATAGATCCATCTGTCATCTAGTTTCTTTGTGTATAGACAGGGATCTGCTTTGCTTCTTAGAAAATGTTCATTTATGAGCACTTCAGTGATTTTATCATTCCACGCTTTAGCGGCTTGTTTTAAACCGTATATACTTTTCTGTAGCTTACAAACCATGTTTGGTTTCTCTTTATCTTTGAATCCTGGAGGTTGTTCCATGTAAATTTCTTCTGTTAAATCTCCATTCAGAAATGCTGTCTTTACATCCAGATGTTTCAATTCCATTCCTTTAGTAGCTGCAACCGCAAGCAAAGTTCTGATTGTAGTATGCTTGACAACCGGAGCAAATGTTTCATCATAGTCTTCTCCGTATTTTTGAGAATAACCTTTAGCTACGAGTCTTGCTCGGTATTGTTCAGCGGTGCCATCTGTTTGGTATTTAACTTTAAAAACCCATTTACATCCTATAGCTTTTCTCCCTTTTGGTAATTCTGTCAGTGTCCATGTCTTTGAATCATGCATGGATTTCATTTCTGTTTCTGTAGCCTTTATCCACTTATTGGCCTCTTCTTCTGAAAGTTGAGATATATCCTCCCATATACTTTATTTGTACTTGCCTTGTATGAAAGACGTACAGGTGGTTTTCCTTTGTTTTCTCTCATTGAACGTCTTGGTTCTGTGTCTGTCTGTAGTTCTATCTCTTCACTTTCAGCATTTTGAACTTTATCAATTTCAACTTCTTTTTCATCAGATGTTCCTGGACTTATATCACTGTTGTCTCTCTCATTTCTCATTTCCAGTGATGTCATAATGTTATCATTTAGATCTTCAATGAATGTTACACTGTTACTCACCGTAACTCTGTCTTTTTTAGGATCTAGGATTCTGTATCCTTTGCAGTTGTCACTATATCCAACAAATATTCCTTCTATGGCTCTGTTTTGAAGTTTGGAGCGTTTCTCTTCTGGAACAAAAACAAAAGCTTTGCAACCAAAAACTCTTAAATGATTCACACTTGGTTTCTTACCATGCCACAGTTCATATGGGGTTTTTTCCAGTTTTCTTGAAAAAAGTCTATTTTGCAGATAAGTAGCTGTCATTGCTGCTTCACCCCAGTATTTCTCTGGTAGTTTGGAATCTGTTAGCATGCATCTTATCATTTCAGTCAGAGTTCTGTTTTTCCTTTCTGCTACGCCATTTTGTTCAGGTGTGTATGGAACAGTTTTGTGATGCTCTATTCCATTCTGTCTTAAATAGTTCTCTATTTGGTGTCCTGTGAATTCACCTCCATTATCACTTCTAATGATGATTGGCTTCCTCTGAAACTTATTATACGACTTTGACACGTATTCTTCTAATTTACTGAAAACTTCACTTTTGTTCTTTATTAAGTACGTGACTGTGTATCTTGAGTAGTCATCTATAAAAGTCACCATATATCTATTACCTCCTGATGTGGTTACTTTCATGGGTCCACATACATCAGTATGCACCAAGTCAAGTGGTTTTGTGCCTTTTGTTTCACTCTCTTTAGGTATACACACTCTTGTAGCTTTAGATTTTATACAACATTCACATCTTACAATAATTGAGCAATCAGATATCAACAGATCTTTTGTCAAATTTTTGTTCTGTAATGCCATGATACTCTCAGGATGTCTGTGTCCTAAGCGTCTATGCCACATGTGAATCATGTGTACATAACTTCATCTGTTCCTTTAATGTGTCTAGATGATATAATTGTTCACCTGCTTTTACATTTATTATTATCTTGTCTCCTGCTAGGATTGTACATTCATCATCTTTGAATTTTACAGTAAGTCCTTTAGCTGTTAGACGTTTTACAGATAATAGTCCTCCATCTAGTCCTGGAATATATAACACATCCTTTACTAGTATCTTTGAATTATGCCCAAATTTATCAGAATAGATTAGCATTCCTTGTCCAGTACCTTCCGCGGTTATTTTGCTCCCATCTGCAAGGTAAATAGCTTCCTTCTTATTTAGATCAAGTTCAGTAAAGAAGCTCTTATTACTTGTCATGTGACTTGTTGCTCCTGAGTCAATATACCAACTCATTGATAACCTTTTATCGGTTACTTTAAATGTACCATTCCAGTGATCTGCATGTGGGTTAGATATTGTGCTTTTCACCTTCTGTTTACTTTCTTTATGGTATAACTTCTGTTCTGCTTTCCATATAGTACAGTCTTTCTTTAAATGTCCCTTTTTCTTGCATCTGAAACATTCTCTTGTTTCTGTTTTATAGGTCCTCTTATCTGTAATTTTAAGAGCATTTACACTGTCCTTTTCTGTGGAATCATTTGTTTGTTCTTTCCTTCTCTGGTATTCATCTATGAGTCATGTTTTTACAAACTCTAGTGTAATGTCTGCTTCAGGTCTTGTTTCTAGTGCATTTATCAAAGCAGTGTATGAATCCGGCAAGCTACACAATAATATTGCTGCTACATGACTTTCTTTAATATCTTCACCAACTGATCTCAGCTGTGTTATCACTTCCATCATGGAGTTTATGTGCTCCTGCATGTCTTCCTGTGCACTTAATCTCATCTTGTAAAGTTTCCTTAGCAGAAACAATTTGTGATTTAAGCTGGATCTTTCATGTAACTTTCTCAATGCTTCCCACATTCCCTTTGCTGTATTCTCATTCCTTATGTGGATTAACTGATCATCTTCCACTAATAAGCTGATAGTAGCTCTTGCTTGTCTGTTTTTCTTATCCCATGTCTCATTATTATCATTGGGTCTATCTGTAGTGATTACATCCCATAAATCATCTTTAGACAATAACATCTCCACTTTGAACTTCCATAACTGATAGTTCTCATTGTTCAGCTTAGCTACTGTAAGTCTGAGTTCTGAATTGCTGGTCATTTTAACTTGTCTTACTTGTTTGGAGAGAATTGTTCTGAAGAATCCTTTTGCATTCACTGGGTCTTTTTGTCTTCTATGCCTGGGCCCATAACCTGTTGCATAGTTGTGTCACAGAAGAAGCTTGAGAGTAGATTATATGGGATAATCAGCATTTACTTCTTAGAACATGAGGTAAACAGCATCAAAACGTTAACACAGGAAAACTTGAAAGTAAAAAGGACCTTTTACAATAGAGAGATAAAAAGCAAGGTACAGCAAGTCTCACATAGCATACCATTACACTCTATTCAGCATATAACACTAATAACATCGACATCTACTGTCAGATAGATGTAAACTTCTGCACACAAATAAGTCTATCTGTTGCATATATATGTATATAGTATATACCAACATTTTTGAGACAATGAGGCCTCAGTCTCCTCTGTCTCTACCCTCTGGGAAGCCCATAAAGCTGTTATACGGGGTCACTGCATTGCCATGGCAACGCGACTGAGGAGGGACAGAGGGGCTAGGGAGGTGGCCCTGCGTGCTAAGATAAAGTCCCTCGCTGATAGACTGGCTTCCCGCCCCTCTCTGTCCCTCCTACGTCAGTTGATTGCCGCTCGTGCTGACCTACGTGATTTGGCCATGCATGCTACCCAGCGTCTTTTACTCTACAGTCGCCAGCGCTACTATAAGCGTGGCAATAAAACCCATTCCCTACTAGCCAAGACCCTGCGGGGGACGCTATTGCCTCTGCTTTCCAGTCATATTACACTCGACTGTATAGCCTCCCATTGAGAACCCATCCAGACCTCCCTTCTCCCCCTCAGGGGCTACAGGCTTACCTTGACTCTTGCAGTCTCCCCTCACTACCCTCCTCTGCTCTTCACTTACTTAACACTCCGATTATAGATGAGGAACTTGCTGACACCTTAAAAAGTCTTTTCAGGCCCTGCTCCTGTCCCACCTCCGGGACCTGTTTAACTCATTTCTGTATGGTGCTCCTATCCCCCAGTTGATACTCCGCTTCCATATCACTTTAGTCCCTAAACCGAATAAGGACCCCCAGGAGTGTTCCAATTATCGCCCGATAGCTCTCCTTAACTCAGATCTTAAACTTTTCACAAAAATTTTGGCCACTAGATTGAATGCTTGGCTTCCCTCTCTTATCCACAAGGACCAGGTAGGCTTCGTCCCCTGCCATCAGGGTGGTGACAACACCAGAAGGGCTGTGGATTTGATAGATGTTGCCGACCGTACTGCCACTCCTGTCCTCCTCTTGAGTTTAGATGCTGAGAAGGCCTTTGATCGCGTGGATTGGTCCTTTATGTTTGCTATGCTTAGGAAGTTTGGCTTTTCAGGGGCCTTCTTTACGGCGGTTACAGTGGGGAAAAAAAAGTATTTAGTCAGCCACCAATTGTGCAAGTTCTCCCACTTAAAAAGATGAGGCCGGCCTGTAATACTTATTTTCCACCATAATTTGCTAATAAATTCTTAAAAAATCAGACAATGTGATTTTCTGGATTTGTTTTCTCATTTTGTCTCTCATAGTTGAGGTCTATCTATGATGTCAATTACAGGCTGGCCTCATCTTTTCCCCACTGTACGGCGCTCTACTCTTCCCCCTCCGCTGTGGTTAAGCTTCCATACGCCACCTCCTCGCTTTTCCCCATTTGTAACGGAACGCGACAAGGTTGTCCTCTACCCCCCCTTATCTTCGCCCTCTGTATTGAACCCCTAGCTTCCACAATACGCTCCAATCCTGATATTATGGGGATTTCTGTGCAGGACTGGGACTTTAGAATCAGCCTTTTTGTTGATGACGTCCTGTTGAACCTCACTAATCCCCACATGTCACTCCCCAATCTCATGTTAACGTTGCGAGGTTATGGCCATTTTTCTGGATATAAGGTTAATCCTTCCAAAACGGAGGCTCTCCCTTTAAAGATCCCGGACCCTGCCCTCCAACTCCTCCGTCACAACTATGACTTCCAGTGGAAGACTCGTTCCCTTCGTTACCTGGGTATCCAACTGTCCCCCTCCTACGCTACTCTATACTCAGTCAACTACCCCCAACTGTTTCGTGATCTCCGCTCTCTCCTGGATAGGTGGTGCCCCTTACATATTTCCCTGATAGGGCGGATCACTGCTGTTAAAATGTCAATCCTCCCTAAACTGCTCTACTTCTTTGAAACTTTGCCAGTGTCGATCCCCCGTTCGGAACTTCGTTCTCTTCAAAAGGCTATCTTTCAATTTATTTGGAACGGGAAGAGACATCACATCCCGTGCTCGGTTATGCTGGCTGGTAAGGCGGAGGGGAGTCTTGCGGTTCCATACTTGCTCCACTACTATTGGGCGACCCATTTACATTATATTCCGTTTTGGGCGTCGGCCCGGGCCTATACTAAATGGGTGGAGATAGAGAAGCTCTGGTTGGCTCCTATCTACCCAATTCTTTCTTGTGGACCCACTCACCCCCCCCTACCTCCCACCTCTCTCCTAGGACCCATCCGCTTCACTAGAGCTATATGGAATACTTGTTATAAGCTTTTCCCCCTTGCCTCCCGCCATTCCTCTATGATTTCTTCCCTATTTAACCCTCTCCTCCTGGGGGGGGATGGAAGCTAATATGGTACACCCCTGGAGCGGACTGGGCTTGTTCCACATTGCTGACCTGATTGACCCGTCGACCTTGGAGCTCAGGCCCTTTGACTATTTTATCTCTAACTTGCACTCGCCATCCTCTGAGTGGCTTCATTATAGGCAGATAGCCCATTTTATAACCACTTTGTTTGGGGCCCCGCGGGTGTCCGTCCCTACCTCCTTTGAGAAGATTTGCAGAGCCGATACCTCTACGAGGGGCTTGATATCGGTTATCTATCGTATTCTCTCTTACCCGGAGGGGCGGGCCCCCCTTGTCCACAAATACATGGTCAGGTGGTTGGAAGCTCTGGGTAAGCAGATCTCCCCGGGACAATGGCAGTTTATATGGTCCCGTGCTGCTAAATCGTCCGCATGCATTACGTTCCATGAAACTCAGTACAAGTTACTTATGTTTTGGTACCATACTCCAGTTCTCCTCCATACTTTGAATCCTAACATTCCCATGGACTGCTGGAGATGTCTGTCTGGGGAGAGGACGTTGCACCACATTTTTTGGACCTGCCCACTGATCCGGCCTTTTTGGACAAGGGTCAGGGTATTGACTGATGCGCTCTTCCTCCAGGGTGTCCCACTGGACCCATTGGTCTACTTACTTAATTTACCCCCCCCCCCCCCCCCGACACCTTGGTTGAAAGGCCTCTAAACTTTACCTATATCTCTGTACTGCTGCTAAAATGCTTGTGGTTCTTAACTGGGCCTACTGCCCCTGCCCTTGTGGCCCGGGTTAAAGATGTGTGCAGCCTGGAATACCTCACTGCTATGCTCAACAACACTACGTACTGCACTCTCCATGGTCTCTGACCTCCCCCTTTCCCTCCCTTTTCCCTTGTTGTCCCTCCCCCATGTACTTCTTTTGTTTTACGTCTTGTGTCCTATTTGTATTTTTTTGGGGGGTTGGTCTTTTTTTTTTTTTTTTCTTACCCGCTTTATGTTGTTTTTTTACTGTATTTTATGTTCTTGAATTATTGTACAATTTAAAATTTAAAATTCAATAAAAATTACAGTTGGAAAAAAAAAAACAGAAAGTTCACATACCCCAGTTCTTAATACCGTGTATTGCCCCCTCTAACATCAATGACAGTTTGAAGTCTTTTGTGGTAGTTGTGGATGAGGCTCTTTATTTTCTCAGATGGTAAAACTGCCCATTCTTCTTGGCAAAAAGTCTCCAGTTCCTGTAAATTCCTGGGCTGTCTTGCATGTACTGCGTGCTTGAGATCTCCCCAGAGTGGCTCAGTGATATTGAGGTCAGGAGACTGAGATGGCCACTCCAGAACCTTCACTTTCTTCTGCTGTAGCCAACTTGGCCTTGTGTTTTGGATCGTTGTCATGTTGGAACTCCAAGTACGTCCCATGCGCAGCTTCCTGGCTGATGAGTGCAAATTTGCCTCCAGTATTTGCTGATAACGTGCTGCATTCATTTTGACCAAGTTTCCTGTGCGTTTGAAGCTCACACATCCCCACATCATCAGGGATCCACCTCCGTGCTTTACAGTAGGAATGGTGTTCCTTTCATCATAGGCCTTGTAACGTTTATGGTTGTGGCCAAAAAGTTCAAATTTTGTCTCATCATTCCAAATTACCTTGTTCCAGAAGTTTTGAGGCTTGTCTCTGTGCTGTTTGGCATATTGAAGGCGAGATTCTTTGTGGCATTTGCGCAGTAATGACTTTCTTCTAGCAACTCGACCATGTAGCCCATTTTTCTTCTAATGCCTCCTTATTGTGCATCTTGAAACAGCCACACCGATAGATTTCAGAGAGTCCTGTATTTCAGCTGATGTAATGTGTGGGTTTTTCTTTGCATCCCGAACAATTTTCCGGGCAGTTGTGGCCGAAATTTTGGTTGGTCTACCTGACCGTGGTTTGGTTTTTACAGAGCCCCTGAGTTTCAATTTGTTAATCACAGTTTGAACACTGCTGACTGGCATTATCAATTCCTTGGATATCTTTTTGTATCCCTTTGCTGTTTTATAAAGTGCAACTACCTTTTCCCATAGATCAGTGGACAATTCTTTTGCTTTCCCCATGAATTACAATCCAGAAACGTCAGTGGCTGGAGGAAAGATGCAACAGTCTGTCTGGATCCCAGAAACTCACTCAGCTTTTATGCACACACACTGATTACAAGCAAACAGGTCACAGGTGAGAATGTTACCTTTAGTAGCCATTCAAACCCCTTTGTGTCAACTTCTGGGCATGTTATCAGGCCAAAATCACCAGGGTATGTGAACTTTTAAACAGGGTCATTTTGATGTTTTTTGTTGTCATTATGATTTAAAAAGAGAAAACACAGAAGTTTGACAATAAATGGCTTCAACCAACCACTAGCCATGAGTGGAGAAAAAGATTTGTGTTATCATTCATATTCTCTGAAAAAAGGCCAAAAAACCAAAAAATCTGCCGGGGTATGTAAACTTTTTAGCACAACTGTATGTAAGATGATTGTGCATAATGAAATATCTGAACTGTCCAGCCCTAAAGGCTTGGTTTAAGGCTGACTGCACTTTTACATATGCAGTTGTGTTTTCCATTTATTTTATGTGTTTGCAATAATTTCTAGCTGTTAATATGAACTGTGTAAGACACCCTATTTTCCTTTAGAAGTGTGGGAGCTTTGTGGGAGAAGACTTGCCCTTCCTTTTATATGTTTTCTTTTGTTTGTCTCCAGATCATTGCTACCAGATGTGGGACATTCATTACAAATGTCTTGTAAATAAATCCTTTTTATTTTAACATCATCTGGTTTAACTTCTCACAGAATAAAGTGACTTTATTCTTATGTCAGATGTAATCACTAAAACATTTTTACTTGTTATGCTGCTAAACCTACAATAGGAGCTACACATAACACTTACATGTGTATGGTGTATTGGAAGCTTCCTATAATATATGTGAAGGGTGCATCATAGTGTAACCATTTACCAATCATCGGTAATTTAGTCCAGGGCCGCACCCTTCAAACAACATGGCTGTATATAAACAATATGTAAGTACTAGAGCTATTGGGTGATGTGATCAAGTCAATATATTATGGGATATGACATCACTGGGAGCCTTGTGGAAATGTACTGATGACAACACACTCGTACATACTGTAGGTAAAGGTAGAGACATATATTTGCAGAACTTAATCATGATAATTATAATAAAAATGTCAGCTTTTGCCTGGAGTTTCCCTTCAATGTTAGTTGAAAAAACAAAAAATGGGCTAATAATAAACTCATAAAGAAAACATGGAATCAAAATACAATATAAAACAATAAATAAATGAACCCAAAACTATGTCACGGAGAAACCTCCAAAGCAAACCTCGCCACATACCACGCATAGAAACGCACCCCAACATTTATTTATTGTTATATATTGGGACTATTTGCCTATACCTTGTATTTCTACTGCACCACTATGGTTAGTACATTTTTTCCCTTGTTTTGGGAACATTTTTTCTGTAATTTTCTCTATTTATTCTATCTCCTTTGGAGAAGGTTTCATTTTTTATTATAATAGGTATTTAGACTTTTGAGTCCCTGTTTTTTTTGTAAATCTTTTTGGACTCAGCATACTTTACTATTGTTAGATTTTTTAACCCTATGTATGAACACAATATGTACCTCCACTACCACGGTATGATTTAATGTGGATATATTTCTCTGTCTCCTCTATGATTATGTATTGTTCATAATAAAAATTTTTGTACATAATAAATTGTAGATTTTTATTATGATTCATTGTGTGGAATTACTTTTGTTATATCTTCAATGTTAGTTGTCAAGGTGTTAAGATTTTCCCTTATTTTACTGTAACCACCTGGTTGCTATTCTACATGGATGTGAAATAGATTTAGGCTGAAACCCCATGTTGTGAAAATTCTGCGTTTTACAGTACCTGCAAAGTGAATGGGATTGTGGCTAATGCCATCCACACATTGCAAAAAAAATCTGTAGCAGAAAAGCTGCGTTTTCAAAAACACTTGCGTTTTTGAAAATCACAGCGTGTAAATTATACCTGCGGAGACGCTAGAGTTTTCCATATAGGTATAATAAGGGCAGAAAGTCCAAGAAAAACTCTGTGAAAACACAATGAAAAACGCTGCAGAAAAAAACGCAATGTGTTTCCGTCTTTCCGCAGTGTTTTTTCTGCGTTTCACTACGTGGGGCCGAAGGCCTGTACTTTGGATAGGTCATTGATATCAGATCGCAGAGGCCCAGCACCCATCAATATTATTTGCCCAGGAAACTCCTTTAGGCTAAGCCCCCACGTAGTGAGCCACAGCAAAAAAAAAACGCTGCAGAAAAGACTCTGCGGAAAAGCATACAGTTTTTTTGCAGAGTTTTTCACAGAAAGAGTTTTCCTCTGAGGACTTTCTGCCCCTATTATACCTATATGTAAAACGCCAGCATTTCTGCAGAGAAAATTGACATGTTGTTAATTAACAACAATT
The DNA here is from genome assembly GCA_947044405.1 of Leptodactylus fallax. NCBI lineage: Eukaryota > Metazoa > Chordata > Amphibia > Anura > Leptodactylidae > Leptodactylus > Leptodactylus fallax. The sequence goes on from CAMRHE010000094.1 coordinate 3,037,003, forward strand.
AACAACATTAACAACTGACTAACATCAGTTAGTGTCCGTTAGTGTCCGTTTCTATACTGTCCATTTTTTTTGCCTTTTCTTGTTTCTTCATACTAAGCATGCGCGGAAGAAAAAACTGATAGTAGTAACGGACAGTATAATCTGTCATAAGTCTGTTATTTTGAACAGACACAGAAGTCCTGCACCCGCGTTATGTCCGTGAAAAAAATGGACATGTGATGGATTTGGTGTAAACGGACACTAACAGACAACAGATAAAATCCCATTGAAATCTATGGGATTTTTAACAGTTATGACGGTTCTGTTAGTGTCCGTTGTTAACATTTTGTAACGGATGCTAGCAACGGACACTACTAACGGTAGTCTGAACGCCCCCTAAGGAGTTAAATGGCCAGGCTATAGAGTTGACAAGTTGAGGAGTTGACACAGGCTGAAGTGAGAGCTGTGAGTATATGCAATTTCCACTTCAAGACGTGCTAGCACTGGTTCTAAAGGGGTTACAGGCATGATTTTGGTCTTTGATTCAGTTTCCTGTTTCACTGCCTGACTTCTGCTCGGTATAAACTGTTACTGGGACTTTGCTCAAAGTCCAAGCAGAACTCAGGCAAAACTGTTAGGAGTTTAGAAGAGTTTTGTAGCCCCAACAGTGTTTTTCATACCAATGACCAATCCACAGGATATGCCATCAGTATCTGATTGGTGGGGGCCAACACAATGATCAGCTGTTCTGGCTGCCTCTGAGCACCAGAAGCTACTGCTATGGATATTGCTGGAAATTGTTCTGCTCCTAGCCAAGTAATAGGCTGTACCAGCTCAGTCCACAACAGTAGCTTCAGGCTCCCAGAGGTATCTGGAACAGCTGATCAGTGCTGATCAATTATTTTTTTGCCAAATTTTGGATTTTTAAAGGGTTAAAACATAATTACAACTATATAAATTTGATATTCCCAGAATCGAACAGATCCATAGAATACAGGTGACATGTCATTTTGACTGCACAGTAAATGCTGTAAAAACAAAGCCTGTAAGAAAGTCGCAGAAACATAGTTTTTCTCCAATTATATCCGATTCTGATTTTTTTTCCAGCTTCCCAGTACATTGTACAGAAAATTAAATGGTACCATTACAAAGTACAATTTATTCCACAAACATTAAGCCCTCATATGGCTCTGTGAACAGGTGAAAATCGAAAAATGCCTGCAGCGGAAGGGGGTTAATATCCAGTTCATAGCATTTCTCCAGCAGATGTAAGGTTAATAAATACTAATGTCGTTAGAAAAAACAAGCAGGCTCTATGATTTTGTTGAACCACCAATTCAACATTACAATATACAATATAGTCTACACTACTTTGTCATGATATAAATAGTACTCAAAGAGATCATATCCATTGAAAACACTTCTTTAACTGATGGGAAATGAAGCATTTACATGTAATCTGACTCTTGTGTGTTTATTGCACTGTTCTTCTGTATTGGTCCTAATGTCCAGAACAATAGGGCTCGCCTGCTTTGCGTAATGGAGCTTTTGGAAACAGTCCATTAGTGGTTTGTCACTAGGGGCCATAGAAAATGAGGAGTAATATGCATCACATTATTAGTCATCTCACACATAACAATGCGTCTAATCCGGGAATTTGCACATGGATTGTATTCCTTCACACATCACTTGATCTTCCTTCTTCAAGACGGAAAAGGTAAAAGCGTCAATCTTTCTGCAATGTGTGTAACAAAAAAACATAATATATAATTCCAAAGTTGACATAGGCTCGCAGCTGAGCATACATTATTGCAGGTACAGTGGGAACAACATAACAATATATCTTACAAAGTGCACTATCTGCAGAAAAAACAAATCTCATGACAAGTACAGTATACAGTATCATAATTAAAAAAAAAAAACCTGGGGAATATGAGAGCCATGTATCAGTCAGGATGGATAAAATGTAAAAATCACGTGGCTTATGTAGTATGACGCTGAGCAGAATCGTGGGGAACTTGGGGAGAGTAATTAGTATGGGGGTGAGTCTCACCATATTCCCCACACATGTTCAGGGCACACTTGTTTTACGCCCAGCCTATTCTGTGGAGACGTATTGGTGTCATGTAAGTTTGGTGTCTACTCTACAATTGTAGATGTGACTCCATCAAGGAGTTCTTCATCTATAGCAGGGATCTGTTCTTTCCTTCTGACAAGTACCTGTGGGGGCGAGTGGCTCACTTTACTTTGTATTATATCGCAGATACAAGACTTCCCTGGGTCTTAAATACCCCTATCAAGGGGTATGGGTAGATGTGAAGTCCCATGGCTGGGAATTGAGCACTAAGGATGTGACATAATTGTACATATCTGAAATGCTTGTATTTTGCCTAAGTTCATCAAAGGCAAGGAGGGAATTCTGTTGGCACTCCAGCCCACACAGTCTAGGGAACATTAGTGTTACAGAGGCAGATCAGCTACTATGTCCCCAAACCACTCCAACTCCTTTGGAAGTCTTCCACACTCATACTGACACCCTGGTATTGGTAAAAAGGGACGGCATCTGTAATCTTTCACCTCCAAAATCGGCCACATAGAGTGTAACTCCAAGTAATGACACTGATGATGATCTGCCTTAGGCATTGCAATGGAAAGTACCCATGTATATTGATATCTGAGTTGTCCAGCCAAATAATAATTATAGTAATTCGGAAGAGCCATCCCAGCCTGGACTTTCAGGCCTAGTTTGTGCCTTTTTATAGTATGTGTCTTTTTTACACCTTGTCATTCCATGCACCTAATTTACTAAAGGTACAAAATCAGCAGCACATGAATGAAGAAGCATAAGGTGCAAGCCAAGAAACAAACCCAATCCAAGGATCTGGCCAATATCCAACACAAAAAGGAAAATCAGGTAGCATTCAACATTAAGATTAGAGTTTTATTACCCCATGCAGTACTTAGTTGCATAATGAGCCTATGCTTAATAAAGTCTTATTACAGAGCTGAAATATTGCATGGGGTAATAAAAAAGAACCTTCATTTGGAGTTCTGTCTGTTTTCCCTTTTCTCTTTGGATAATTTATTAAAAAGGCACAATTGCATCATAAATTGGACTAAACATCCAACTGGGCATAGACATTAGATAAGCCCTTCTGTACCTACATTTTAGCAATCGGTGGGTGTCTCAGCACCCAGACCCCACCAATTACAGGGCTATCTCCATCTCTAGGATCATATGTAAACTTATAGCTTAAACTGACTGAAGTGTTTTACCCAATACATTGCTTTATATATCTTGCTTCATTTGCCAGATACAGCAAGTGGAATGAAATTAAATAGTGGAATTAAATAGTGTGAAAGTCCAGTACCATAAAACAAGGTGCCCACTGTACCAGTGTCTTTGCTGTTGCCAACTATATATTTTAATATTACCTTCTCCATACTATGCCAATACATTTTTGGTGCCAGATATATTATAATTAGATATTCCTTTTGCTTTTACTCTTATTATCAGCCATATATTGCAGATATACATATGAAGAAAATCACATAAATGATATTTTCTACAGTATGAGTGATAAAATATGGCATGTCATATCAGTTATTACAGATATCTTGTGCATTATGTCCATTAATGACCAACGCCCAGATATTAATAAATATTGCAATGTTTGTTGGATTACAAGCTGAGGGGTGAAGGTGCAGGTTCTGGCTCTATAGGTAAGGAAGTTTTGAGGGCAGGGATGGCCAACCCAAATTATTGTGGGGCCTGAAACACAGTCCAAAGAACTATGCATCACATTCATCCAGGACCATGACAAAGAGTAGGTACACAGTGCACTGTGACTTTGTTACACAGTTGTATTTGTGTCCATTAACATATACATGGCACCAGTGGCATAGCAAGGGGGCAGGAGGCAGCTGTCCCAGGTCCAATGACTCTGTGTGGTCCACCAGGGGGCCGCCATTAATACAAGCTGTATTTTAAACTAGTTTGGCGTCTGCAGGATCCGCATTCTGTAACTAACTCTCTCTTGTAAACTGCAAGCCACTTCAGACCTGCAGTTTACAAGACAAACAGAAGACGTCTGCTTCTCAGCACAGGAAGGCACAATGAAGTCGCAGTATCTTCCTCTCCTGTGCTGAGACGCAGATGTCCTGGTCACGGCGCATAGAGAGTGGCATAAGAAGAGGGGATGGTAGCAGCTGTGTTCATCCAGGGATTATAGCAGGTGAGTATAACTTTTATTTTTTCCTTCTTTTAGGGCAGTTGTGGGCCTTATAATAATATAAGTGGTCATCATGACGATGGGGGGGGTCAGTTATATAAGTTCGAACCCGTCCTCTCATACACTTACATTGTTGTCTACTCACATAAATAATGTGGCCAGTTGACAAATGACTTAATTTTTTGGCTGATCAATGCCATATTTGCACAGGGCAATGATCGGGAAGGAATGCTTGTACGTGCCTTCATTCAGCTGTTTATCAGCCCATGTAAAAGGCCCTTTATGCAAAGTACATTTCTGAAACCAGCTAAAGAGCCTCAGAACAACTCCTGCTGGCTTGAACTCTATGACCCGCATTTCACCTAATAGGCTTTACATACTGCATGTTCAAGACATGGCCGATCTCATTTCTCAATAAGTAAAAAGCTGTGTAACACTCAGGGTGTATTTCATTACAGCAATATAATTGCACTTTGCTCTTATATAATTCACGGCAGAACCACTCATGATTTTCTGTGAAACACACTTATGAATTTATTGCTTCATAATTACTTAAAATGGATGTTTATCACAGAATTTCTAATAACGTCGAACAGTACTTTAGAACAAAACATTAAGCTATCACAGAATAAAATCTATCTTATTTGCTTACCCTTATTAGGGGTGCATTTTGAAGTCATGCAAGAAATACAGAGCAGTGTTTAATGCATGTAAAAATGCTTGTCCTTAGTGTTTATGTATTTTGCTTACTTTTATAGCTCCATCATATTCTGGAGCACTTTAGAGATATTGTCAAGACTATCCGAAGTAGGTCTCACAATCTAAATTCCTTATTAGTATGTCTGTCACATACGGACTGTCCCAGCACGTGGACCTTGTGCAGCTGTCAGGGGTCAATTCAAGCCACTCAATCAATCTTGCACTCCCCCTTCACTCAGCCCATAAATCACACCCCAACACAGTCCACGCACCCAAAATACACACTGCCACCACCTATTGGATTCAGAATCGGGATCAATAGGAATCCCAGACAAAAACTACTGCTCCCAGCAGTAAGACGCAAACACACATCAAAAAGGATAATGGATTCATAGCGCAAACACAATTCTTAATTTTCATAGACCAAACAGTATCCTTAAATTTATCAATTTAATACTCAAAGGGTTAAGTGCTATATATATAAAATAAAAAGATAATAAAATGAATGACACACAAGCTAACAGACTTAAAAACAAAACAAAAAGAGAAGCACATTAATCTGATACTTTTTTGTTTTTTGAGTCGTCTTTTTTTTTCCATGGTGCTTGGAGGATCTCTTCTGATGGAATTGGACACACCCAGCTTCCTTGCTGCCCCAAAAGATGTGACATAGTGGTAAGGTAAAACAGTTTCTTATAGCTTTTGCTTAGCCACACCTTCTTGCCAGGGTGCCCCCCCTCTCCCCCCTTCCTCCATGATGGAAATGTGGGGAATGAGCTGCCCAATCTCCATCTGGCAGAGCTGGGTACCTTCCAGAACTTTGAAGTCAAGAAAAAATTCTGGACATCTGGCCCTGCACAGGCAAGAATGAGCATTTTCACCTCTGACTTCCCCTTTGTACAGGGGCATAAATACCGGGGTAGCAGCGGTAGTGGCTGCCACAGGGCCCGGGACATTAGGGGGTCCAGGGCCCCTGATGCTTTTTTTTTTTGTAATGGAGTAACTCCAGCAGGTAACGGGCCCTATTTACTTACCGATCCCCACTCCTTCTCACGGCCGCCTGCGCTTCCCATTCTGCATAGGCGGAGGTGGCTGTGAGCAGGAGCAGGGATTGGTAAGTAAGGCCGCAGGCTGCTAACCCCACAAAAACTGCTATCATTATACTCAGACTACAATAAAGGATCACTTTGGGAGAGTACAGACGTCCTTCTTTTTATTTGGAATTCATTTCCTCTGGCGACTTATGATACTTCATTCGTCTGTATCCACTCCATGACGAATGAGGACCCTACTGCAATTCCATACAAATACATTTGTGCCAACGCTCTCATAAGTTGTTGTAGCTACACACAACTTAACAAGGTGAGGGTCCATTGTGGCTGTTTTCTATTATTCATGTGTAACCTCCTTTCCCCGGCTCGTTCCCACACAGTATCTTCTGTGCTACAGTATTACGCTATGTGCCACTTGGCGTTTTTTTTCAGTTTTATCCTAGATTTGGCCTTCTAAGGCTCCTGTGCCAAGGTGTAACCGTACCCTCTGCAGCCCCATATGTTGGAAGATCATCTAACTCACTAAAGGCTTCAATAAAAGTAGATCCCTTAGTGAGCAATTTGGAGTTTTTCTGATGCTGAGCAGTGATGCCAGTAGTGCAACATGTGATCACTAAGACCAATGATTGCTGTAGCAGTCATGTATGGCAGGTCATTGCCATCAGCTACACTGACCTGCTATTGCATCTGTAATGGATCAGGAGAGGACTGAAGACTTGAGTAGTGTTTTTAATTCTTATTTTTTAACAGCTAGACAACCAATTAAGGGGTTAAACTGATCAAGACTGTTCTGTTGTCATTTATTGCTGTTTTGAGTCATCCTGTACAGTAGTTCTTTAAAAGGGTTGTCCCATTATGGCTCTTATCCTCTATCCACAGGACAGGGGTAAGTATCAAATCGCGGGGTCCCCCAGTGATCAGGAGGAGGGAGGACCAAAAGTTCCCATAAGGCCTCCTTATGAATGGCGCTCCATTCACTTCTATGGGGCTGCTGGGACTGTAATGTGCAGCCCCATAGAATGTGTGTAATGTGTGAAGGAGCACCAGTCACGCAAGTGCACTGGCACTCCATTCACAAGGAGGCCTTAGGGGGACTTTCAGTCCCCCGTCCTTCTGAACACTGGGGGACCCGGCAATCAAGAAGAATTCAGAAAGAAAAACAAGGAGAAGGCTAAAATAATTCCATTATCAGAACAAAACCATTTCAGGGATTTAGTTACAGATAGACACCCAGATATCGCAACATTCGTCAACCATCTATTACGGTTTCTAGAAAAATCCTTGAGTGACAACTTGGGGAGTTGAGCCTATATCACATAATACAGGTATTTTTAATAAAAGATGTATGTATTAGATTTTGAATTTTGAATTTTATTGCATAGAGGCAACACATGAGGATTGAGGAGAGTCTTACCTAACTGGCTCTATATATAGATATATGTGTGTTTGTCATGTATATTCTTATCTTGGCTTGATGAAGGCCATGTGTGGCTAAAATGATTGGTGCTGTTTATTTTAAGAAGACACAAGTGGCCTAAAGGAGATGGGCATACAAAGTTCACAGTAGACTCTGGGTGGTACTGAGGACACAATCTTTTGATATATCATTTACCTAATGTATAAGGACAGCTTTAGGCTATGTTCAAAACTGTGTTGTTGGGCGATGTCCCACAGACCCTTTTATCGTATAATGGGGTTCCTCAGGTTCAGCTGAGGTGTTTGTTATTTTGCTGTAAATGGTTGAAATTCAATTTTTATTTCAATTGTGGCTGAAGATTTATCACAGATGTGAACTGTGACATGTGACATGTTTCATCGGAGCTAATTTCAAACAGCAGAGGATTTCATTTTTGCATTTGATGCTTGTAAGTATATTTATACCGTTTAATAGTGACCATACTAGTACTATGATCAAATATGTAAAGGAAAATCTACATTGACCTTCAGTGAATAATTGCCATCCATCCAACTTGCTTCAGTCAAGGCTCCTCAGCAATATCTAATTTGGTCACAGATACCCAAGGATGCATCATGATTAAAAATAAAGGATTGGGATATGTTGTTAGGAGCTTGACAAGTGTAATTCATCTTGACATTTCTGATTAAGATAATTTGACCAAATCGCACAGACTCTTGAGAATACTAGAGATAAGTTCCAATGGACGACCCTACGTGACTCAAGACTAAAGAGTCCTTGTCACAAGATTATTTAACACTCATCTGTCAAAACAGCAAGTGTTTTCTCCATCTCCCTATGGGCTGTTTAATGCACAGCAGAAGATCCCTCAAGAGTACACTCCTGTAAAATCCTCGCATAATGCAAGAGGCCCTACAGATGTCATTGATGCATTCTTCCTATATTGAAATGTCAGATTGCCTTTCCATCTTGCTTAATGAAATGTGTACTTATGCCTTTAAAAGACATTGTCACTTCCCAAGCAATATGCATATGAAATGTTGTAATATATACAGTCATGAGAAAACACCTTCTTTGCATGCATGTAACTACCAGGGTAGCAGACATAGCAGCTGCTATGGGGCGCAGCAAATAAGGGGACCATTTTCATGTGACATTATTATAATTACTTTCCTCATATGTTGTGATGTCACAGTGTACTCAGTGATCTTTGTGTGTATGCATTATCCCTTTGCTATGATGTCATAGTGGGCATTATGCCTGCACTGTGAAATCACTGAGCATTATCCCAGTACTGTAACATCACTGTTTATTATCTGTGTACTGTGTCCATTATCCTAGCATTGTGACACCACTTTGTGTTTTCTCCTAGCAGAATTACATGAACACATGCCCCCTATCTCAGAGACAAATGTAAAATGTGTTGCAGCCATAATGGGGATATTAGCAGCATAAAAACTGATAGGACATCATGTATGAAAGCTTTTTATGAAAACTAAGTTACCCTTTAAGTTTGCAAAGTTACATTTGAACAAACCAAAAGACTTCTGGAACAATGTCCTTAGGGCAGACAAGTCCAAAGTAGGAAGGTTTGGTCATAATGCACAGCACTAGAGATGGGCGAACCTCTCAAGATTCGGTTTGGGTAGCTCGGGTCGAACAAGTCAGGTACAAATTACAACTTACATTGACTTAAAACATGGTGCATAACACTTTTAGGTCCTATCTATTCAATTTCTAGCGTTCTAAAGCAAACACAGCCAAAGTTATGTGATGATGAAAATGATATGTATGTCTATGGAAAACGGATGGTAAGCAGTGGATACAAACTCCGAGTTTAACAATACATTTTGCTGCCACTTGCTTTTACGCATTTCAACATTTAAAAGATTATATTTTGGGGGGGAGAAATGTGCTTGGCCATGGTTTTTTAGACACACAAGGCAATTATATTGCAAAAAGCAATGGCTTTGTAGAAGAATTATCACGTTTTATGAATTGTATGTGCTACAAGCTTGTTGTTTGGGAGAAAATTTGTGGCTTGGCTTTGAGCCTAGGTGAAAAGCCACCAAACACGATCCCTTTATGATTTTGGGTTTTGTGGTAGCATGAATGGCTGTACGGCATAGAATAATATGATGGACCATGTCTGGCTGAGTAGTGGCAGTGGTTATAGCTGTTTAGGAGTAGCAGGCAGTATCAGCAGTACAGTAAATGGAACATTATGATACAGGGAGACGGTTGTACCACTATCCAGAGGCATCAGGCGAAGGTGTGTGAAAATACTTACGGACCCATGCCTGACTCATTTTGATAAAAATAATTTTTTTCCACGCTAGGTGTGGACAGTTTTGTCTTTCTAGGTGTTACATTGCTACAGGCAGCACTGAGCACTCTCTCAGCCATTGTGCTTGAGGCTGGACAAGATAAAACTTCCATGGCAATCTGGGCCAGCTCCTTTGACTGCTCTAATCTATTGGCCCAGAATTCCATGGGGTCACAATTGTCTGCTGGTATATAGGTGCACTCTAATGTGCAGTCTTGAAGTACTGCTGGCCTGTACTGTCTATCACACAGGCTAAGCCCACCACCAACTTGTCCCTAAAACCAGGAAGTGAAGAGTAGAGGTGACAGGAAAGTAGTTGAAATCCTTAGGCCAGGTTCATATGGCAGAAAATGAAGAGAATTTTATCTTAATTTTCCACCGCCATATTCAGCCACAGGATTTCCGCAAATGAATGCCGAGGTAGTGCTGATGGTAGATTCGGGGGAGAATCTGCCAAGGATTCAGGGGCAGATTCCACTCCCAAATCCATGTCAGATTCCTCCATGTGAATGAACCCTTAAATGGGAAAACCCCTTTAGATGTTCGGAACTGAAAGATGAACCTATGCTTGGGTATATTAGGGATTTTGAGATTGGGCAATTCCATAATCAACTTCTGATATCAGAACTGAGTGGGAACAGGACAGTCTGTATGAATCAGGTCTCTTTTTAAAGCAGCCTGTCTTCTGCCTACGGTACAGACCAGGTTTTGTTGCAGTGTTCGTAGTTGCCACCAGCCCCTCAACCATGTGGCCTTCAGGGCCCCCACAGCAGTCGTAGGCTGACTAGACCCATTGGTGAACTATAAAATGATCATATAATATCATCACTTTGTGGTAAGATATATGCACTCTCATTATAGAGCATACTTTAGGACAATCAATAAAATAAAGATGTCTTTGTGAATAGGGAAGGTTCCAGTCTATTCAGTGTGAATTTAGTCAAATATTTGGTTGCTTTGTGTGATAAGTGATTACAATACAAGGTCATAATGCTATAAATACTGGTAAAATAAATCAAAATAAATAGATAGTAATGTGTATGGCAATATGTATTAGCTTCACTGTAAAAGTAGACCTATGTGACACTTGTCATACAAAACAAATTCCAGCTGACTGATATGATTTATATGCCGTCTGAATCAAACAACCAGATCAGAAAGAAAACCTCATTAATGAATGCTATATCTGGAGCCAAGACAGACTCTTCTTTCAATTAAGTAAACCATACTGTATGTCTTGTTGAATACGCAAAGTCTGTGCAATAATAGATTCTTGGCAAAGTCAGTCCATTAATATCCGCCAGACAAATATATTTAGCACACCAATGTGTCCAGTCATTCCCAGTATAGTACTAGTTTCAGCTTGTACTAAAATCGCAGACTTCACTTTCCAGATAAGAGAGACTTGATGCATCTGGGTTATAAGTACTTTATGTAATAAGACTATATTAAAGGGAATATATTGCCATTTTTTGTTATTTATTGAAACCAGATAATGAAATATACAGTATCAGTTTTTTCTAATCTGTTTTTATTTTCTGATTGTAGTTTATTTTTATTCTATTTTCTGTATGTGATAATGGAGGCTGCCATCTTGCTTGAGCTTCCCCTCTGTTATGTAGTTATTATTATTATTATTGTTTATTTATTTATATAGCACCTTTAATTCCATGGTGTTTTACATACAGTACACAAGATATATAAAACAAATACAATACTAACAGTGACCGACTGGTACAGTGGGATAGAGGGCCCTGCCCACAAGGGCTTACAATCTATGAGGGAAGAGGGATAGAGACATAAGGTGAGGGGAAAGGCTGTACAGGTAGTGGTGTAATAGCAGAATTTAGAGTTATAGCAATGTCAGGGCGATAATCAGCAATAGACTGAAGTAAAGTCTATAGTAGAATTTTCTAGACATGTTCTAGAAAATGTTTTTTCGAGACATTTTCTGATTTGTGCAAGGAGAGAGAGTAGATAACTTGTGATATCATCTATTGTCAGTAGTTGATGCAATGATGAGTCTGTAGTGTTATCTGTGAAGGTGTCATCTTCTATTGTAATCATGTCTGTCTTGTCTGTAATGTTAATCAGGTGACTGTTCTAAAAAATATCCCATACAGAATTGTCAAGTGTCATACCACGTTAAGTTTAATGGCCAGAGTGTAATTTGCAAAATAGTTTTTTTTTTTTTAAATATAGTTTGTGGCATGGAAAAATTTAAAAAGAAAATATCAAAAGTCTTAAAAAGTGTGTTTAACAAAAAACATTTAAAAAACAAAACATTTTATATATATATAAAATGTATATTCGCTAAATTGAGGTGTGCATGCATTTTAGTCACAAATGTTATTAACATACAATTTAATTGCATAAAAGTGTACAATAAAACTTCAATGCTGCAAACATGGATGTGATGCTGATAATGCAGATGAATGGGTGAGGAACGATCATGGCAGCAATTCTTCCTTCCCCATGTACTTTGCATGTGTCTGTGTTCCATTGTTGATTGACTACTGTCAGCCCTTGCAGGGAATATGTAAAGGGGCCTTAAGACTTGTTTGTTATTATTTTCAATGGAAGATAAAGTCCTATACTAGGACTTTATTTTCAGTTTAAATAAGAAACAAACACCACCGGAAAAAGCCTCCATCTTGTATTTAACATTAAAATGAATGATAATGGATGTAAATAGAGGGTGCTGCAACAGTCATTCTGTCAACATTTCAGTCCTATGGTGGATCAGCAGAAGTGACTTAAAAACAGCAATGTGAACACAGCCTCATTTTCATACCATTTTATCAGAGAAGAATTGCATGGATAAACAGTACACCTCTCCAAGATTCATGCAGACAAAAGCAAATTTACATCTGCCAGCCACCAGATATATATATATATATATATATATATATATATATAGTATATTATATAATGCAATATCATTTGCCTTCCTTTCATGCATTTAGAGAGCAAGTGACTAGCTTGCCATAAAAATAATAATAGACACATAGTGAGGACATGGACAGAGAGACAGCAAGTCATGGATGATAACATGATGGGGAGGGATCACCTACAACATAAGAGCTATTAGCATTTGCACTAGAGACGCACTTGGATATTCACAGAGGATCTTCTGAACTCATTAGCTGCTGGTCAATCTTCATCCACTCGTGAAGCCAGGTTCTTTAAGTGTGCAATTTTATAATCTGCAAGTATTTTCCTGTAAAAAGGCAATAAAGCACACTGAGATTGACAATTCCCATTATATTACATCAAGTAACATCTCCACTAATTAGTCCTGTTTACTTGTTGGAACCTCGGCAAAGATTTTTCTAATGCTTGGGGAAAACAATTATGGAATCTTTTCTCAGTCATCACTCCACATATTATTGTCAGAATTTATGGTGAAGTCACGTAAATTATTTATGCCAAAGTCTACAAATAATAAAATGTTTTGCTTTTTTTTCTTCTCCTTTCTTGCTATGTTGACTTGCATATGTTGTATGGTTGCTGAAAACATGAAATTTACTTTTTTGATGTGTAAATATACAAAAACCAAGTTTTAAAAACTAGAGTATTGAGTAGTATATTATTAAAAGAAGTCTATGACATCAGTGGTACTACCTCTTATACAATGAAATTCAATGTGTAAAGCTGAAAAAAAGCTCTGCAGTGAGTCGATGCGTTCCAGTGGATGTTGGGTGCTCCGGTGCTGTCTATTGACGTTACTAATGCAAAGATGGCCATACAAACAAGAGAAAAGTCAGTGGAACCCCTAAAAATGAATGGCATTGATGCACATTCTCATATATACGGGAGCATGTATGGATGTGAACCTGATCCCTTCATTCACAGTCCTCGCACCCTGATACACTTTACTGTATATTTGTAAAGATTTCTGACTGGCGGATTTGCTTAAAGGGGATATCCAGGATCTGAAGATAATTTGTACTGATGACCTATCCTCAGGATAGGTCATCAGTATCATATTGTTCGGAGTCTAACACCTGGACCTTGCACTGATCAGTTGATGCGAGTGCCAGAAGCCATATATAGGGTATATTACCAGAAGCAGCCCTGATCCTATTCAAGTGAATGGGAGCAGTCCTGAAGTTTCCTGGCACCATTACTACAGTGTACAGTGCTCTGTACACTGTATACAGCTTCTGGTCCATACAGTGTAATTGTAGCACCTAGAACTTCTATTCATTTGATTATAAGCAGGGCTGCTTCTGGCCATATACCTTATATATGCCTTCCAGTAGGCAAATCAGCTGATCATTGCAGGGTCCTGATGTTGGACCCTGACCAATCTGATACTGATGACATGTCCTATGGATCGGTCATCAGTGTCAATTATCTTCAGATTCTGGACAACCCTTTTAGGCCAGGGCCCCATGTGGCATAAACGCCGTGATTTTCCCACAGAAGAAACGCAGGCAGCGGAAAAAATCGTGGCGTTTTACAGTCAGATCAAAGTGGATGGGATTCTAGCGAATCCTATGCCCACTTTTCGGTAAAAACCGCGATAATTATACCTGCAGAAACACCGGTGGTTTCCCCATAGGTATTATTGAAACAGAAAGTCCGCAGAGGAACCTCTGTGAACGTTCTAACTAAAGTGCTGTGGGAAGAACCACGATGCGTTCTTGCCGCAGTTTTTCCCGCAGCGCTTTTTTACTGCGGGACGCCACGTGGGGCCTTAGCCTTAAGCAGACTTTGTATAGAACTATTGTACAAAATAAACATCTCCAGAATACGGATTCCCATGTCCATGTGGCTGCTGTAAAGCATATGCCTGGATGCTGGCAACAGCCATTCATGCAAAATGGCTACTCCCATAATTATGTACAGAAAATAGAGTAAAAATATCTACAAACAGAAGCTAAAACGTCTGTTTTTAATTAGTAAAAAAAAAAGTGATAAATTCCCTTTAATTGAAAACGTGTGCATTCCCCCTCCTTTGCATATAAATACATCAGTGATTTACATGAAAATGGGGCTCCAAAGCTGAATAACAGAGGAATATTTGGAAATTGTAGAATCACCTCTACAAGGTACTGGGATTAGATTTATAACTAATTTATTGCTGACAGACTCCCCTTAAGCTTTTATTGTAATCATATTTTCTTAAAATATTTCTAAGGTCTTCCATGTTCTTATGTGACAATTCTTTTGTGTACTGAAAATATTATTTTCTGAGTAAAATCTGAAATGCATACCTTTGTTTAATGCATGAGAATTGCCCTGTCTTAAAGGGGTTGCCTAGGACTAAATAAAAAATGCTCAAAGTGATGTGCCATCTGGCTTATAATGGGAATTTGATTCTCCTCTATTTGGTTCATTGTTTATTTACTGTATGGCACCTAATGGTACGTGATACACATATGATACTGCAGTCATATTAGTCTTGTGCTATACAGTATATGAAGGAATTGCAGCTGAGACCAGAAACTTATATCTCTGACTCCTCCGGCAGCAACTTATGTCTTGTCTTAGGAGAACAAAGAATCCAGCATGTTGAAATCCACGTTCATCTGAATCACACCTTTACGTTCAAAGAGACATTTTGGAAACTAAATTTTGGGCTTGTCTTTATACTTCACTCTGTGGACCCAAGGAGTGATCAAAATATGCTTTATCTGTCAGTTGTAGACCATATTAAGACATGTTTAAATACTATAGCACAAATCATTCATATCGTGGGTTAAATAGGCTATAGGCCTTGGGACACAAAACATTTTTATGCATTTTAGTCACATCTGGGAATATGAGTTAATAGCAACTATGAGAGTTAATGAACAAATAAATCAAACCAACTAGACTTGATTCAATTTTAAATCCATCATATTTGACTCCTGTGAGAGACACTGTCTGTATAATCCCTGTCACCTTGTCTTAATGGCAGTCTCATTGCCCCCGCAGCGCATGTCCTAATAACAGAATATTCCATGACATCATGGACCAAGGATCAGTCTCCATGGTGCCAATTGCGCAAGAAAGAATGAACTCAGATTTTAAGAGACGACTCTAAAAACAAAACAATTCTTCTAACTATACTAAAATGGGGAGAACAAAAAAAACAAACCAATGTCTGATAGATTGTGCAACCCTTCTAAAATGGGATCATACTTAGAAATCCTGGGATAGAGCAAACGAGGTAATGTATTATGGTCTATAGGCAACGTAAATATACAAAATACATGAATGATGTACTACTTCACTTAAAGTTAGAAAAACATACTGTAGAAGCAAGATATTTTATCATTGGATTAAACAGCCTTATTCTAGCGTGTATAGGTATAAAATAAGAAAAGAAGACATACTTGCCTACCCCTGATGTGACCCCTGTCCCCTTCACTGCTGGTTCCCGACCCGAAGTGGTGAGTTGCCTATGTGACAGAATAGGCCAGTGATTGGCTGCAGCGATCATAGAAGTGACGGGGTAGGCGGGAATACCTTCTTTTTTATTTTGTACCTCCCCCAGCCAGGCTGGAAAACCCCTTTAAGCAATTTGACAACATAGATTTAGATGGTGTGAGAAGTACAATTGCTAATAAGGAAGTTTTTGCATTAATAACTGCAATACAAAAGTATATTGAATACCACATAGCAGTTCTTATGTATCAGTACAGCAGTTTGTTCTTCACATCATATTTCCTTTACATTCAAATAGATACAGAGTTTCTACAGATGTCTGATATAGGCACCAAGTGCAATTTTTATTCTACTATGATATATAGCAGTCTGTATACCCCTGCATTACTATTCCTCATCTAATACCTGAGATCAGTTCTCAAATCTTTGTTGCTCTCTCCTTAGCCATGAACTGCCTGTCTAATAGCAGAGGGTGTCAATGTAGCGCACTGGAGGTGCCTGAAAAACCTAGCAACATAGTCCCAAACCAAAACATTTCACTAGCATATTAACAGTATTCTAAATCTGCTACAGTATATGGACAACACAAAGGACTCAAGGCAAAACTAAACTCTCATATTGTTGATGCATTTAACTGATTGCACAAACACTCGCATTGTCTCCACTCCACCCAACATGGTACTGTAAGGAGGTGAAGATTAACCTTCTTAGTTTAACAACCTTAGGTGGGATATAACTTGTATAATGTAGTATTTCCTCTGCAGGTGCAACTTGTAGAGGAAGAGCATTGGTTACTCCTAGGTGTTGCGTGTAAGCGCTTCAGGTCTCTGAGATTACTGGTTATAGTGTGTCTTATCCTGTATATCACTTATCTTGTTACAGTGCCTTGTGAAAGTATTCGGCCCCCTTAAACTTTTCAACCTTTTGCCACATTTCAGGCTTCAAACATAAGGATATAAAATTACAATTTTTTGGTGAAGAATCAACAACAAGTGGGACACAATCGTGAAGTGGAACGAAATTTATTGGATATTTTAAACTTTTGTAAAAAATAAAACACTGAAAAGTGGAGCGTGCAATATTATTCGGCCCCCTTAAGTTAATACTTTGTAGCTCCACATTTTGCTGCGATTACAGCTGCAAGTCGCTTGGGGTATTTCTCTATCAGTTTTGCACATCGAGAGACTGAAATTCTTGCCCATTCTTCCTTGGAAAACAGCTCGAGCTCAGTGAGATTGGATGGAGAGCGTTTGTGAACAGCAGTTTTCAGCTCTTTCCACAGATTCTCGATTGGATTCAGGTCTGGACTTTGACTTGGCCATTCTAACACCTGGATACGTTTATTTGTGAACCATTCCATTGTAGATTATGCTTTATGTTTGGGATCATTGTCTTGTTGGAAGATAAATCTCCGTCCCAGTCTCAGGTCTTTTGCAGACTCCAACAGGTTTTCTTCCAGAATGGTCCTGTATTTGGCTCCATCCATCTTCCCATCAATTTTAACCATCTTCCCTGTCCCTGCTGAAGAAAAGCAGGCCCAAACCATGATGCTGCCACCACCATGTTTGACAGTGCGGATGGTGTGTTCAGGGTGATGAGCTGTGTTGCTTTTACGCCAAACATATCGTTTTGCATTGTGGCCAAAAAGTTCGGTTTTGGTTTCATCTGACCAGAACACCTTCTTCCACATGTTTGGTGTGTCTTCCAGGTGGCTTGTGGCAAACTTTAAACGATACTTTTTATGGATATCTTTGAGAAATGGCTTTCTTCTTGCCACTCTTCCATAAAGGCCAGATTTGTGCAGTGTACGACTGATTGTTGTCCTATGAACAGATTCTCCCACCTCAGCTGTAGATCTCTGCAGTTCATCCAGAGTGATCATGGGCCTCTTGGCTGCATCTCTGATCAGTCTTCTCCTTGTTTGAGATGAAAGTTTAGAGAGACGGCTGGGTCTTGGTAGATTTGCAGTGGTCTGATACTCCTTCCATTTCAATATGATCGCTTGCACAGTGCTCCTTGGGATGTTTTTGTATCCAAATCCAGCTTTACACTTCTCCACAACAGTATCACGGACCTGCCTGGTGTGTTCCTTGGTCTTCATGATGCTCTCTGCGCTTTAAACAGAACCCTGAGACTATCACAGAGCAGGTGCATTTATACGGAGACTTGATTACACACAGGTGGATTATATTTATCATCATCAGTCATTTAGGACAACATTGGATCATTCAGAGATCCTCATTGAACTTCTGGAGTGAGTTTGCTGCACTGAAAGTAAAGGGGCAGAATAATATTGCACGCCCCACTTTTCAGTTTTTTATTTTTTACAAAAGTTTAAAATATCCAATAAATTTTGTTCCACTTCACAATTGTGTCCCACTTGTTGATTCTTCACCAAAAAAATTAAAATTTTATATCCTTATGTTTGAAGCCTGAAATGTGGCAAAAGGTTGAAAAGTTCAAGGGGGCCGAATACTTTCGCAAGGCACTGTATGTGCAATCAAGATTAGTAAAGTTTCGCTTCCGATATTAAAGAGTGTCTGGTGGTTTTCCATCTAGAACAAGTACACTACACCACCAGGTCAGTGTGGGAGTTCTGGTCAGCAAACTGAACAGAACAGCTGGCACAGATATTATAAAACACTCATATGAGCAGTAGAATAGAAGCACTACACCAAAGTATCAAAAGCCTAAAGCCTAAGGCAATGCCACATAGTACCTAAAACATGGCAAATCTGAAACTGACCATGTATCAGTTTGGAAAATATTTCCACCAAATATTTTGTAGCCGAGGTGTTTTTGTGTCAATTGTAGTGAGTAATTATTCACATTACACATACATTCTGATTTTAAGAAGCACAATTTGTGGCTTCCATTTTCTCTAATCTGAGTCGATCAGAGGGTGACATCACTTTTCCATCTGATTAGGAATCCTGGGCAACTAGAAGGTCTTTGTTTTTGTCCCACCTGACACCAAGTTGCATTAGGTAAAAAAAAAAAAACTAAGAAAAGACAGTTCTGTGATTAATGAAAAGGGAAAGTCGTTTCTAAATACCCCCAGAAGACCTATTGATGTTCACACTGCCCTATTGATCAGTGTGCTTTGCTTTTAGATACAAAAGATTATAATGGCGATAAAGGCCTGGATATAGAAAAGTTGTAGGAGGAGGTTGTAATAACCTGAATGTTGACTGTTCAGTGTTATGATACTAGATGTGTTACATCAATTCACAGACGGTGAATCAGAACCACTAATATAAAACCTGAAATCACAGAATTGGTCCCAAGCAAAGAAAATAAAATATAACTTTTAATAAATAACCACTAAAATATCCAACCCAATTATTAATAATCGACCTATCTAAATATGCAAATATACACAAAAAGTTGAAGAGAGCATATTCAACCTAATAAACAAAGTTGATCTCAAACAGTGGGAAGAGGTCTAAATGCTAAATTGACTCTAGATAAATATAAATGTCGACCAAGTATGTCAATAAAGCTACATAACCTCATATCCTCTCCACATTTAAATTGTTGATATCAACTAAAATATACAAGCCCTCTAATGTCAAATACTGCTCCTATGAGACATTCCTGTCCCCAGACAGCGTCTCAAACTACCTCTACGCGTTTCCCCTTTCTATAAAGGTTCATCAGGAGTTAATAATGTGAACTGAGACTAAGATATGTGCCAAGAAAATATACAGATGCACTGATGTAAAGATGAATGAAGACGCGGTTAAAACCACGATTCCTGGAGCTCAGATGGTAAGCTCCAGTACTATTAAGCGGACATATCTTAGTCTCAGTTCACATTATTAACTCCTGATGAACCGTTATAGAAAGGGGAAATGTGTAGAGGTAGTTTGAGACGCTGTCTGGGGACAGGAATGTCTCATAGGAGCATTATTTGACATTAGAGGGCTTGTATATTTTAGTTGATATCAACAATTTAAATGTGGAGAGGATATGAGGTTATGTAGCTTTATTGACATACTTGGTCGACATTTATATTTATCTAGAGTCAATTTAGCATTTAGACCTCTTCCCACTGTTTGAGATCAACTTTGTTTATTAGGTTGAATATGCTCTCTTCAACCTTTTGTGTATATTTGCATATTTAGATAGGTCGATTATTAATAATTGGGTTGGATATTTTAGTGGTTATTTATTTAAAGTTATATTTTATTTTCTTTGCTTGGGACCAATTCTGTGATTTTAGATGTGTTACATCCTTTAAGAAAGACGCATTAGCAAGTGAAGACTGTCTGCAATAAATAATATTGTCTTTAAATAGCATAAAAAATATACACAACCATTGTGATGATATTCTCAGATACATTGTATAATGCTATGCTCTTCCACCAGGATGCTTTGCTTTTGATAATTCACAAATTATAGATTTAGATAGATGTATTGTGGATGTAACTCTGAAAATAAATGCAAGTGCTATAACATCCTATATTCTTTCATTTTTTCTTTTAATATGGATAAGCTTGACACAAAAGCTCATGTCAAGTTTATGCATGTCATGCAGCTTTATATTTGGGTTCCCATTTCTGTATTTCAACGTATGGCATGAAGATCTTAATGTCACCTAAATTCTACATTTATGATTTGTAAAATGCTGCGGAATATGCTGGCGCTATATAAATAAAGTTATTATTATTATTATTATTATTACATTTTTAATGACAGTAACCTCTATCACAAAATTGTCTGACCATTGTACAAGCAATGCTACGTCTGTTGCTGTCCCTGCTACCTCTTGTGTCACCCCCTCTACCTCATAGATTGTAAGCTCTTGCGAGCAGGGCCCTCAGTCCAGTGTGTGAATTGAATATTTCTTTGTAATGTATCTTTTTTGTAAGTACTTGAACCCTACAAATTGTACAGTGCTGCGGAATATGTTGGCGCTATATAAATAAAAATTATTATTATTATTTATATGTCTGAGAGTTGTATTCAGTGTTTTTCATCCAATATTATGTAATTTCTTCTTGGTGTCTCATGAATTCTACATTTTGTACTTATGAGTATAGAAATCATGCATGTCAATGTTTTCCATCCAATATCATGTGTTTCCTTAGTACTTCACAATACATGTCAATTTATCCTAAGATTTTGGCCAATAGCCTGTCATACATCTGGATGTATTAAACTGTGTCCTTGGTCGAATCAGGAGACCACAAATGAACTACACATCATAACTAAGATTAAAATACTGGCAGGTCAGTGGTGCTAGTGTCCATGGAATAGGAACCATTTCCACAGAACTTGATATCTAAGAAAAAACATGCGGAGGTGGAGTAAGCTGCACTGAATATTTCTAATAACATATTGACCCCTCATCTGTCTCATGAAGATCTGCTTTCAAATAAAGACTAAGAACAGAGAGCAGGAAATTGTGGGAATCTTTGAAGACACAGAAATAACTGTGTTAGTTCCAAGAAGAATGACTTTGCTGATATTTAGTAGAGAAATCTTTTTTAACCAACTTGCATGCTGTGGCTGACAACTACTGTATATAGCATTGTGACCTGTTTGGATCTAATTGGAAGTGTCATACTGCCTCACAGGATCCTCTAATGGACCGAGGTTTTAATATGTCAATGGGCCCAAGATTTTTTACCATGTGAATGGCTCCCAAGGGTCCAGCAGAAGGCAACCCCATTTGGAGCTGTCTTTGCAGCAGTCACTTGCTACTAGCAGTGTTGGACTGGGGTGCCTAGGGCCCACCTATAAGATTCATTTTGGGGCCACCTGTACGACTATTGTACATGCAAATTTAACTTCACATCTATTCACAAATTCCTAAAACTGTGCCCATATTGATTTTGTGTCAGTAGTAACTTGTGGCTTAGACCCTTGCTCAGATTGTTTCTGTCCTGTAATCCCTCTCAGTAGCCTGTTGACTGGCCCTTGCCTTGAACTAGGGCCCTCGTAGTTCTTTGAGCCAAGAAAACCTGCTGACACAGGAGCAGGTCTCAGGCAGCAGCAAGATTTTTGTTTGGGGCCCCTGCAGCAATGTTGATAAATTGGGACCGGGGAGGGAAGACACTGGTCTATTAAGACACTGGTTTATTAAATCATCCACCCAGTTAATGATATGGACACATAAACTGGCTGACATGCTGTATGTATGACTGTGAATGTACAGTGAGTCATGGTGCAGGGAGTAAGGAGGCTGAGGGCCTATCCTTGTACAGGGCCCCTCTGAAACAGGGGACCAACAAAGAATTAATCTGCTCCTCTGTGTGCCAGTCTGAGGATAGCCACTGAAGTCTATTTTTATTCACATCTATTCGACCGTATTAAAATTATGTTCTGTATGTTCTCTCAGAGGGGAATGTGCAATGCCCCCCTTTTCTCATACATATGCATATTTGACTCATGAAAACAAAAGGATTAGGCATGCTGAATGTTATTATCTGTTAGCAAAGAATTGAGATTGTTTTGCTAAAATTGGTGTTAATCTAAAGTATATTGGCACCTTTAAAATAATTTCTTCTGAAGGTCCCTCCCTAGTTACCCCAGTCCGACACTTTCTGCTAGGAAATGGTATTGTGTCAGGAATTATAACCACATTTATTCAGTGCTATTATGTATAAATTTAAAGCCCATTAATACTAGTGAAATAATAAGGGAAGATTTGAGTACAGGTTCATTACAAGTAACTGGGTCAGTGCCATAGAAGTTGTTCCTATGTAGTCATTATATGGCAATATATGCAACATTATTAAAACATCGGGTTATACAGCAATGTGTGTAGGTTTCAGGAAGCTGGTAAAATACATGACATCAGCCCTGAAGGCAATCAGTTGGGCAATATTGAACTAGTCTATGTATATCTGGCTTCAAACATCATACATTTTATGATGTCATAAGACACTTATGTTCTCTAAAGTGAATTAAGCACAATGAACCATTTGACCTCGCCCTTCATCCCCTATGCATTTCGCAATAAAGAAAATTTATGATGTGAATATATGTTAACCGAACCAAATGCTTTCTTCTTATATATCTATTTTAACAATAAACTCTTATTGTCTTAAATATTTGTTATTGTATACTTTAATTTAGCACAGCAGATAATCCACTTGATTAATATTGATTGTATCCCTAAGATTTTGAAAATATCTATCTATCTATCTATCTATCTATCTATCTATCTATCTATCTATCTATCTATCTCTATTTCATATCTATCTGCCTATTTATTGCTCTGTCTATCTATCATAGCAGTTTTCTCACACGGAGTCGATGTTGATAATACTCCTTTGTGTGCATGCACACTTTCTTCTGTGTGGTCTGTTGTTTCAATAGTATATAAGGACATGTATAGTGAAATATTGAGGATGCCGCTATAGCACTGTATGTCTTGCTCCTGTTTATTTAGTACAAGTTATGAGAACTAGCCATGTCCTGATATGTCAGTGGTATTTCATACTTGATCATTTGTTTTTGTATCTCATTTGTGCTGCTCTGTTCTGTGTACCTATCCAGCAAGTCCCCAAAGGGGCCCCTGGGATGCGGAGTCAGGCCCGACCATATCAATAACAGAAAGGGACCCAGTGTCATGTACCGCAGGGCCTCTTTCCAAGGTGAGTAAAAATAACATTTTGCTCACCTATCCTAGGTGTCGGACGACATCTTCTGGCGTTCCGGACATCACCGCTGACAGCGTGCCTCACGTAACCGTTGAGGCCCAATCACAAGCCTCAGCGGTGATGTCCAAAATGCGTGATGTCAGTTGCAGAGAAAAGGAAGCCGGCGGCGGCAGTGACAGCGGAGCAGCGTGAGGAGGCCCACGAGAGGTAAGGCAAAGTAAGTATAACTGTTTGTTATTTTCCCTTACCTCCCTTGTGCCTCTGATTATTATACTCTGGGGTCTGAAGAGAGTATAATATAATTATAGCACTGAGTCTGTAGGACCACTATGGGGGCTCAGGGGAGCATTTTATACTGTGTGGGGCCACTGTGGAGCATTATATACCATGTGGGGAAACTGTGGAGGGCTCAGGGGAGCATTTTATACTGTGGAGCATTATATACCATGTGGAGCATTATACTGTGGGGGAGTGGCTCAAAATTCCTGCTGGCAGCCCTGTGTGCTATGTCTGCATCACAGCTCCCTCACTATAATCTTGCACATACGTGTAGTGCTCCAGGGCCATGTCATTCCCCATACAGTACTGTGCATAAACTGGCCATTGAGTTATTGGGGCCTGCACATTACTATAGGGGCTGACTATACTGGGAACATACTCAGTAACACCAGATAATCAGCACATATGTAAGACTTCAGTGAAGGAGCCATGGTGTAGAAGGAAGCTGTTGGGTGGGGCCCCAGAACAAGTTCCTCCTGTGGGCCTAAGGCCCTTCAGTCCGATACTGTATAACAGAGAATTATTATATATAAGGGGGCTGTTATTTATAAGGGAGGAACTATTATATATAAGGCATCTATTATAAGGTGGATATATTATTTATAAGAGGTGAACTATTTATAAGGGGGGTATAATTGTTAAATGGGCTATTATTTATAAAGGAGGCTATTAGTGATAATGGGGACTATTATTTATAAGGGTAACTATTATTTATGAGAGGGCTATTTTTATGGGGTGACGGTTACTGATAAGGGGGAACTATTACAGATAAGGGTGAATATTACTGATACAGGTCACTATTTATCATTTATAAGGGAGCTATTACTGATAAAGGTGTAATATTATTTATAAGCAGGGACTATTATTTATAAGGAGGCGCTATAATAACTGATGACTTGGTGCAAAAATCTATTAGGCGGTACAAAGGTGGTTATTTGAATTGTGTGTGGTAAAATGGGGGTTGTTGTTACTTTTTTCTATGGCTAACATGGTACACCATTATACTACTAGTTACTTTTTTGTTGGCAGAAAGGAGGCATTAGTATAGGGGTTGCCACTGGAAGACGATGGTGTTGTTTGTATATCAGCATTTGGGGCCCTGCTTTTAATTTTGCCCGGGGCCACACTTTGTCTAACCCAGGCCCTGCAAGTAGGAGACATTTTCCAAGCACGTAATAAGGCCCCTGTGTGAGCCGATCCACGGCGTTTGGTTTGGGTTCCAATAAATTGCTCCATCATTTGAACATGCTACCTGAGAACTTTTTTTTTTGTGGAGTATATACCCAGGTTGTGAGATAGGGTTTCTGACTTGGTTGGTGCTTTTTTTTCTTATCTATCTATCTATCTATCTATCTATCTATCTATCTATCTATCTGCCTACCTATCTATTTCATATCTATCTATCTATCTACCTATCTATTGCATTGTAAACAAGGTCCAGCAGGGAGCCAAGGAGACTGGCAGCTTGGAGAAACTAGACATAATAGGTAAATAATATTTAAACATTTGTAAGTTTTTTTTTACCTTGGAGCCATAGAAGGTAAATTTTACGTGTTCTATCTTTATCTATCTATCTATCTATCTATCTATCTATCTATCTATCTATCCATCCATCCATCTCATATCTACCTTCCTATTGCATTTTACTTCACATCCAATGATGCTATATTGTAAGCAAGGTCCAATATGGAGCCAAGGAGACTGGCAGCATGGAGATTCAAGTCTTAATAGATAAATAATATGAAAATGAGGGATTTTATATATTGGATACACACCACTTAAAGGGGTTGTCGTCATTGAATCTATCTATCTATCTATCTATCTATCTATCTATCTATCTATCTATCCAAAAATACAAAAAAGTATAGCAGCACTCTGACACAGCACAAGGGAATATAAAGAACAGTATGTATATATTTAGTTCCTAGATCATATTAGATTATATGTGCCAATAGTAGCAGTAATGCAGTTTCCATCTCTGTTCTTTATATGCCCTTGTGCTGTGTCAGAGTGCTGCTATACATTTTTGTATAAGTACCACAGTAGCTTGCACCTGTTCACATTGGGAGGTGCTGTCTGAATTTTTCTTGTATGCTTATTGCAAGAGGTGTGGTTCCCTCTAATTGGACTTGCACTCCCATTCAATTGCATGGGCCTATTTAAATGGAATAGAGGATGTTTTTCAGTTCCCCATCTGCCCCAGGCCATTTTAAGTTGAGTATGCTCTGGATCCTATTTGCCCTGTGTTCACACTGTAAACCTGTTCTGGGTCCAAGAGAGGTATGTTTATTGCCCTGTGTTCACACTTTAGACTCATTTTGGGTCCGATAGAGGTATTAGTGTAGGGTCCTACCTTAATGAGGCTGCGTTGATGGGGCAGGTGGGCTTCCTACTGTTTGATCAAATATGTATAACGAAGAACCTCAAATTTATATATTTAGTTTATAGACCATATTAGTTTATATGTGCCAATAGTAGCAGTAATGCAATTTTCATCTCTGTTCTTTATATGCCCTTTTGCTGTGTCAGAGTGCTGCTATACATTTTTGTATCTTACCACAGTAGCTTGCACCTATTCACATTGGGAGGTGCTTTCTGAATTTTTCTTGTATGTCTATCTATCACTATCTACACACTATCTATCTATCTGTCTATCTATCTATCTATATATCCAGCTACATATTACACTTTACATCACAATCTATGACACTACATTGTAAACAAGGCTCAGCAGGAAGCCAAGGACACTGGCAGCAGGGGATTAAAATGATGAAAATTAATCTGCAGATAACATTATAAAGTTTGTAAATATATATATTTTTTTTACTTTGCTGCCATAGAAGAGAAATTTTATATATTGGACACCCACTTAAATGGATTGTCCAATAAGATTAATTCAAGACCTATCAGTCATGTAATTGATAAATGTCTGCCTTAGGGACATTCAGACACCTAAGACCACAGTTCATGCATGGCCACTTAATGGTCAACAAAATAAGATTACAGAGGGAATCACAACAGAGAGTCTATCGCCAATAAGTCATAAGTGATATTTGAGACTGGTTTTTCATAATTCCATAACAGATGTGGCTGACCAATTAAGGATATACTGCAGACCTATGGGTGGGTTTCCTGTCAGCCAGCAGGACAGTGACAGATAAGAGTGCTCTGTACAGCAGCCTATATTCTGCAATTGGCTATAAAATTATTTTGTATTCATTCTTTGTCAAAGTGCTATAGATGTAGTAAAATGTTCTGCACGCTAACGAACTATGGCCTCATTTCAATATTTTGCTTAATTGTTTTTTTTCTAGTATTCTTTTTTAAGGTCACCTTTCTTAACCCATCATATTCCATTGCTCCATTATGTTAATGAATGACACATACAACATAACTCAGCAATAATTCTCTTTTAGAGCACAGTCTATGGACTCATGATACGGTCATGATATCATTGAATTAACCCTTTATTTCTTCTTGCTCTTGAGATAGGGAATGGTTATCTTTGGATTCGTGCCCAGAACTGAAATTCTGTAATTACTGGAAAATAGAATGTAAAGCCTGTGTGAATTGGTGTAGAGCTTGACCTGTATTACATTATAGGAAAAACCTGCTTGCTATTCTAGCCTATGAAGCAGAGCATGTGTGACCCATCTTCGGCTTCCTGCACACGACCGTAGTGGATTTACTGTCCGCAAATACTGATTCTCAATCCACCAAAAAACATGTCCGCATTGCAACAGTATGTTATCCGCAGTCACAGATATTGTATGATTCCCTACACTTGTCTGTGCTGCAAATGCAGCCAAAAATAGGACACACTTCATAACTGCGGTTTTGTGTCTGGGCCCATAGACATCTGCAATGTGCATCCGCAATTGGGGATCCAGTCATGTGCATGAGGCATTATAGTGTGGAAAGAACACAAGTGTCCAGTCAGAAGACTCCTGTGTGGTAGCTTTCATTTATAAAGAAAGCCACAACCATCTGCCAGATTCATTGCATAACAAATACCAATGGCACCTGTGTGTGCAGGTGGCTGTATGGCAGCAAATACAGTACTGTGCAAACATTTTAGACAGGTGTGGAAAAAAATTCTGAAAAGTAAGAATGCTTCAAAAAATAGAAGTGTTAATGGTTTATTATTGTCAATTAAAATGAGGTAAACGTACAAAAGAGAAATCTAAATGAAATATTTGGTGTGACTGCCCTTTGCCTTCCATCAATTCTTCTAGGTACACTTACACACAGTTTGTGAAGGAACTCGGCAGGGAGGTTGTTCCAAACATATTGAAGAACTAACCAAAGATCTTCTGTGGATGTAGGCTTGCTCAAATCCTTCTCTCTTCATGTAATCCCAGACAGACTGGATATTGTTGACATCAGGGCTCTGTGGGGACCATATCATCACTTCTAGGACTTCACCTCCAGCAAATATTGAAGTGATTTGGATTTCTTTTTCTTCATTCACTTAATTTTGTTAATTGACAAAAATAAACTATTAACACTTCTATTTTTACTTTTCGGCATTATGTCAAATCTAGATATATAGGGTTGCCTATGAGAGAGCTTCTCTTGGTGACAGAAAGATTGGACCCATGCATATTTGTATGGCTGACAGGAAGTAGATATCAGACAGCTACCTGTTGCACATCCTGACAGGAGAAATCTGGAGCAAAAATAAACAGACAGCATATAGGTAATGCACATAAGGACTCATAAGTCATATATTGTTATATATACAGTATAACATTACCACTTACCATAGCTCTAGTCTAGTATAATGCTACTGAGAGATACCTGGGCACTTCAGCAATAGAAGAGTGTTAGCACCCCGTGAAAGGCTGCCAGGTACGAAATGCAATGATATCGTAAAATATGAGCATTTTACAAGTGACTGGCCTCAAATGGGTGGCCTGGCAACGGCAGGCAATACCTGATAGTGCTTTTGATTCTGAACAAAGGGGCACATAAGAGAGGGCAGGCTTGTTATCCTACTTGCAGATGTGATATGCCAAAAAATGATCCATAGTTCAAAATATTTGTATATTGTCTCCTTTGGAGATGGTTAATTCCCCAGTGAATTACAGGCTGGCATTTACAGTGTGCGTGGAGAAATCAATCCAGTATAAACTGGGCGCAGCAACGACTTAGTGGTATTTAATCAGCTGCTGTGTACATATGGAGAAGTCCTGTTTACTCAGAAGCCAATGTTTAACCCCTTTGTCGCACAATCAATATGGTTCTGGACCAGCATCAATAATGCAACTAGGGCTTAGCTTTGTAACGCATGCTTACATGTGTATATACAGCATGTTGTTTGTCTAGCAGTCAGCGACAGTATTGTATTTATGTTGCAGGGAGGAAGCAGAACCATTCATCTTTCTGCGGTCAATACCAGTGACTTCAGACAAAGCTGTGAAGAAAGGATGTCTTATTCCATTATTGTATGGACAGGTCAATCATTTTACAGGCTGATAATACAATGAAGCTAGTGAGGTGTGCAGGTACAATGTGCATCTGTCGCTGCATACGTGATTGAAAAGGGCTGACATGAAGTCACCGCTGAGCAGATTTTTCCTAAGTGTTTTATTGGGTACAGTAGTCAGCAGACATTTACATGACCTAAATGAGTATTTTATGAAACTACCTGCACACCTTCTATTGTAAGAATGTATAGGAACAATTCTTTTTACAGTCTGTAGTACTTTTATATGCCAGGTGGCAAAATGTTTCCGAACACCCCTTCATATCCATATGTCAACTGTAAAAAACATATTAAAAAAATGAATAACATAGTTATCACTCCTGTCCTGCATAGAGCAATGCAGGAAGCAGAAGAATCACCAGTACACGCTGTCAGGCTCTATACAAAAGAGGTGTCTTCTATTCAAGTGTCCCCTGTAGGCCTGTTAGTTGAGAGGGAAATGCTGTATACCATACAGTATATGCTCTTATTTTAAGAGGGATCCAATAGTAGTTGTTCTGGATATTACAGCATTGTCCTGTTCAGATGAATGGGACAATGCTACTATATGAAAAAGTATAGTATCCGGAGCACTGTAGCATCCACTGTAAACAATGAAGAGACCACAAACACTAAGGCCACTACAAAGAGCTGATCATCATGGTGCCAATCTTAAAGGCATTTTTTGTGTCTCTTAGGAAAGGTCATCAACAGGATAGGTACCACTTCTCCTGTGCTGTTTAGTGGCTGTAATTCCTTCAAACAACTGATCGACATGGTGCTAATCTTAAAGGCATTTTCTGTTTCTTGGGAAAGGTCATTAATATCATATTGGTGGTTGTCCAACACCCAGCACCCTGATTGATCAGCTGTTGAAGATGCTATGGAGGTCAGATGAATGAAACGGATTCCTCTACTTACCAAACACAGCACTATAGATTGCATTGCGACTGTGCTTGGTATTGCAACTTAGTCCCATTGATTTGAATAGGAGTGAGCAGGAACTGCCCATGTAACAGATCAATGTAACATCACTGGACTGTGAAGTGGAAGTACAGAGAGCTGCAAGCACTTCAAATAGTTAATTGGCAGGGGCACCAGCGCCCTTTGCAATCTGATGTTGATGACCTATCCTATGGCCTCATGCACACGGCCATGCCATTTTCCACGGACCTAATGTCCGTGAAAAATGGCTGTGTGTGTCTGTGCAAGTACCAGGACAGCCCTAATTCACGTGGCAGTGAATAATGGCCATGCAACGGTCATTTTTGAAATGGCTGTCACATGGCCATTATAGAACTCATGATTTGCAATGGGTCTATTCACATGACACTATCTATGTCCGTTTTCATGGACAAAGATAGTGCATGTTAGTTTTTTGACAGATGTTAAAAACAGACCATTAAAAAAACAAACACGTGAATAGACACATTGGGGGTTATTTATCAATTGCCTCTTTTTTGGCCATACTTTTTGCAGGTGCACCTTTTTTTTTAGATTAATTTTACTGTGGTGCTTATTTATGATGTCGGTGCATCTCCTTGTTAAATGTTGTGCACGTGTTAGTTTAGATGCTCCTTTTTTGGCCATATGCACATTGTCCCTTTTTGGCGCAATTTCCCCTTTCTAATACATTCTAACCTGATGGGCTCTTTTACACTGCCCATGGACTGGAGTACATTTGTTCATTTAGGCCATGACCCCTTTTCTCGCCAAAAAGCAAAAGTGGCGAGAGCAGCATTACAGCAAGAAAAAAAGGCACAAATGCTTCATAAATTAAGCGTGGCACAGAAAAAGATCTCAAAAAGGCACAATTTACGCCAAAAAAGCTTAATAAATGTGCCCCATTGTCTACAGGGGATAACATAAACAACCAAACACTGCACATGGCTGTGTCTATGAGCACCATAGACTTTGAGTGGAATGTCAAAGAGCTTGCATGGGCACATTTCATTTCAATCTCAACTCTATTCTTCCTAGTTGGGTGTGACCTAAATAAATATTGTATGACTTGTCGGTTTATAGTTAATCGGATTTAATTGCAACTTTCAACATTGCAACAGACTAAATGTACAGTTAGGTCCATACAGTGGGGAAAAAAGTACTTAGTCAGCCACCAATTGTGCAAATTCTCCCACTTAAAAAGATGGGAGAGGCCTGCAATTGACATCATAGGTAGACCTCAACTATGAGACACAAAATCAGAAAACAAATCCAGAAAATCACATTGTCTGATTTTTAAAGAATTGATTTGCAAATTATGGTGGAAAATAACAAAAGTTCATCTCAATACTTTGTTCTATATCCTTTGTTGGCAATGACAGAGGTCAGACGTTTTCTGTAAGTCTTCACAAGGTTGGCACACACTGTTGATGGTATGTTGGCCCATTCCTCCATGCAGATCTCCTCTAGAGCAGTGATGTTTTGGGGCTGTCGCTGGGCAATACGGACTTTCAACTTCAGGCAGTCATTGCCAACAAAGGGTTTTCAACCAAGTATTAGAAATTAACATTTTATTTACAATTGAATTTGTCCAATTACTCTTGAGCCCCTGAAATGAAGGGATTGTGTGTAATAAATGCTTTAGTTCCTCACATTTTTATGCGATCATTTTGTTCAACCCACTGAATTAAAGCTGAAATCTGAACTTCAACTGCATCTGAATTGTTTTGTTCAAAATTCACTGTGGTAATGTACAGAACCAAATGAGAAAAATGTTGTCTCTGTCCAAATATTTATGGACCTAATTATATATCAGAGAAAGTGCAGAACATTAAAAATATAACAGCCCCTGAACGCTAGCCAATCCAAAAGGTTGCAAAACAAGGAAAAGAACATGATGGATAAAGATATGTTTGTTTGTTTGTTTGTTTTTCTTACATTTAAAGGGCCACTCCAGCCCAAAATGATCTGATAGTCATGTTATACATCAGGGATGGACAAATCCCCGGTGGACCACGGTAGCCATTACAGTTTGCCAAAGATGCCTAACATTCTGTGGTTTATGGGAGTTCTTATTGTCTGATCATTAAACAATATCAGACTTGTCCCTGTGTTAATGTAAGAGTCTTTTAATGTTTACAACAATTTCTGTCATAGATACAGTGCAAAATGTTTATGTAGGTATGATGGTATGAAAGAAATACTGCAATATATGAAATCTTTCAAAAATAGAAGTGTTTATTTTGTCAATTCACAAAGTCAGGGCTTATTGTTATTGATTTGAATGGCCTTTGCTTACAATATGTTGTCAACAGAAGTTTGGAGCAACGCCGAAGGGGTTTTGTGCAATACAGAGCACATATCATTCTGTAATCCAGTGTTGGTCCGTGATCATCTTACATACATTAAACCTAATTTTGGCTAGATTTCCTTTGATATTCCTCTGATATCAAATGGCAGTCCATATGGCTGCAGCTAACAATTTTGAGTTGAATATTTGCTGTTAGTAGTTCTAATAGTGTTACTTTATATAGTGCTGTTTTACCCCCCTCTCCCCCCCCCCCCCCCGTGCATTCATTTTATTTAATTTACTCTTGTAAAATAGATGAAATTAATCATTTCCACTGAACTGGAGAAACTGTATGCCCATTATAAACAATATGTGCAGGTATTAATGCTTGTCAGAAAGACTTATGACCTCCTAGGTGTTATAGCATTAGCAATTTTGTGTTGGTACATTAATTTGATATGTACAGATGCTGTTTTTCTATGGACCCTTTATGCTGCCATGATTTTGATTATAATTAAATGCATTTTTAATAGTACTGAATTTATTGTAATAAAAAAAACAACATATTTATATTCATAATTACTGATTTACTGCCCCCATTCAAGTGAATGGGAGCTGAACTGTAGTGTTAGGCCTTATTCACACAGTCAGTTTGGTTAGTTATTTGCATAAACGATTGTGTGCCAAAACCAGGAGGCTACACAGAGGTAAAGTATAGTGGAAAGATTTGCACCTGTTCTGTGTTTTAATCCCGCACCTGTCTCTGGCACAAAATCACTGATGCAAATCACTGGCCAAACACTGACCATGTGAATAAGGCCATTACACATTGTATGGAGCCTTCTGCTTCTAGGTCCTTACACTGTATAGTGCTGGCTCCAGAGGCAGCCGAGAACAGCTGATCAGTGGGGGTGTTGTTTATTTTCTTTAGTAAATAAGCAGCCATCCTTCTATATGTCCACATCATATTTTATTTTGTGTCTTGAAAATCATTTCAGGATTGAAATATTATTAAATTAAATGGTATAGCTTCAATATATCTAAAATGAAAAGAAAAATAATTAACTTTGAAAGTCTTTATTAAAGGGAGTCTACCACCTCCCCCAAATATATTCTACTGCCACCACCATGTTACAGAACACATTACAGTGAAAAACAGCATACCTCTGTTATGTCACTTCTGTAGATTTGCAGAAAAACAACTTAGTATTTTGCAAGTGAGGCAGTTGGTGCACTCGGTATGAGCCTCCAGCTCCCTGGAACACTGCTTTATCACTCAGACCCCTGACATCCTCTCCTTGCCCTGCCTTGCCCATTGAGACCACCCATTCTACTTGAGCAGCAAAAGCAGTGCTCTGAGGACTGAAGGCCCGCCCCCAGTGCACCAACCGCCTAATTCCATTAAGACTTCAAAGTTGTGTTTCTCCAAATCTACAAAAGTGACATACATAACAAAGCTATGATGTTTATCACTGTAATGTGCTCTATAACATGCTGGTGGCAGTTGAATATGTTGGGGGGATGTGGGAGACTCCCTTTAATAAAGACTTTTTCATCTAGGTCGCTTATGTTTTCATTTTAGATGCATTGAAGCCCTCTACCATATTAATAATAATAATAATAATAATAATAATAATATTTCAATCCCCACATGATTTTCAATGAAATGTAAGTGACTAGTGCACTAACTAATATGATGTGGACATGTGGAGTGATGCCTGTTTATTTACTAGGGTATTCAGCTATACTAAAAGGTTCACAAAGCTGTGGTGTTTGTATTCTCCATGTGTATATTTTTAGAATTATTTACTTTGTAAACATCTTTAGTCCAAGCACATTCATTCTGACACCCCAGGTGGAATGATGACATATCACACATTACCTCCCCAGTCAAACACTTCACACACAGTTAGACAGAAAATGCTGGAAGCAGGACCACACACATCACTCATGTCACACAGAAAAGAGTCCACACATAATAGCCTCATTGACCTAGCACCAGACCATCACTCTCAATATTGGTCACACCATCCCTTACCAGTTACTTCACATTATCATTTACACTGTAAGCCTCTGTGGGCAGGGACCCCTCTTTTTGTTGTCTCATTGTTTGCTCATGTGCTATCATTGCTTGTCATTATACTTGTTGTTACTTTTGAGTTGTAAAGTGCTGTGGACTATGTTGGCACTATATAAATACAGATTATTATTATCACTCTATGAATTGATACCAATATCACTGCTACCTGGAATGCACACAGGGGCCACTCCCTCCTTTAATAGTAGCATATATACATTGTATTTGTTATTGTATTGTATCTTGTTGTTAATGTATTGCATGTAGTGCTGTATCTTTTTAATAATAGTGAGCGTTATATTGAATATACTGAATTTGTATAGATTATTGACATGAAATTAAAATAGTTTCTGTTACAATATGTCAGGATGGTAAAAGTTAGTAACATTTAGCAAGGAAAGTTGGGACTAGACTGATTTATACTATAAATATATTGGTACATTCTTAGATTCTATTCTATTTAGCTAGAGATGTATGCAGATGAGCTACCAGTGAAAGTAGTGAATATAGACTTTTGGATTCCCCCATTCTGGAAGTAAAGGTTCACCTTTTAAAAGGACAACATGATCATATACATGAGTTATAGATTCAGAAGGGTCAACGCTTACAACATAAATCTGTCTTCAAGTCTTGCAGTTTCTTAGTGCTCTGCTGTACAATAAGAATAAAGTAATAGGAAAACAGCAATAAACTTTGCCCCAGACAGCAGTAACCTCTGGTGGCAGTCTGAGGTCACCAGATTTGTTTCAGAAATAACATCTGACTTCCAGTGTAGTTATTTGCCTGCAATACTAATCAGCTAGTATAGGATATCTGCACAATAACAAACAGCATAAAGACATGATGAGATATAACTGTGAAATAATAGCATTTTAACACCATTTGGACAAACTCCACATTTATGAAGCTCTTCTTTGTGCATGTTTACAAATTGAAGCTGTTGTAGATGTGGTGTATCTTTGTCATGCGGTCCGCATTTGCACCAAAGATTTTCCACTTTGTTCATTCTGCGTCCCCCTCACCCTATTTTAAGAAAGTGGGTAGAATGGGGTGGGGATGCCTTGGCCTGTTAGATTAACTACAACTCACTCCAGAAAGCTGGCATGCGTTATAACTGAAAACTACACCAGTAGACTTGAATGGGACAGCACTCCAGTAACAATACACAGAGTGAGCAGTGCAGTGCCTGAGGAAACAGCTGATATGTGGTGGTCCAATAGTCAGATCCAAGCTCAGGGGTGCATCTTCCATGAGGCGATCTGAGGTGGCGCCTCATGGTATAAACTGGGGACGGCATTTTTTATTTAATCGACTGTTGCTTATTGTATTATTTCAATAGGTAACAGCTGATAATTTTTACTCGCCCATCCACCGTCCTGTCCAGGGGGGTCTCCGCTGTTGCCTCTTATGCTCTGCACTTATGTAACACTGAAGGACATCAGCATGCTACGTCCAGTGTCCTGGCCAAAAAAAGCATATACAGTGAGGGGGCTTTGTACCATGTGGGGGCCAAATAAGGGTATTTTTTTATTTTTTTATCTGCAAATGAGGGGGCCTACAATTTTAATTAGAAGAGGGAAACACTGGTACCGCACTCTCCTGTTAATAGTGGTGGTGCAAAGCAAGAAGGGTTCTCCAACCCGTAGTCCAGGACATAGAATATTGCTGCACACACTCTGTTCGCCATTTTTCTTGTACTTTCTACGCTGTGTGAGCAGAGCGTGTGCAGCAATATTCTATGTCCTACAATTTTAATTAGGAGGGGCCCAACATGTAACCAAATATAGCTGTGTTGGGTATTTTTTTGGGGGGGAGGCACTTTTTTTTTTTTTTTTCTTTTCTTCTTCTTTGCTTTCTGCATGCAGCAGAGAGGCTAGGTTCACCCCTGTCTACGCTGATCTAAAATTGATAGCCTATTTTAGTAATAGGCCATTAGTTTTCAAAAGGTGGACATTCCTTTTAAGCTGGTCGTACACCTGAACCAGGTGAACCCATAGATTTTGGAAAGATCGATGATCGCTTAAAGTGAAGGTCACTTCCTGAGAAGAAATCAGCCATGTTTTCTAATCCTGCACAACCCCTTTAATATGTGCAATGGCCTCCTGACTTGTATTTGAACTTCCCAATCCTTTTGTTCTCTGGGAGATAACCTGCTACTAGAGGAGTCTGGAAGCAGTT
The DNA here is from genome assembly GCA_947044405.1 of Leptodactylus fallax. NCBI lineage: Eukaryota > Metazoa > Chordata > Amphibia > Anura > Leptodactylidae > Leptodactylus > Leptodactylus fallax. The sequence goes on from CAMRHE010000094.1 coordinate 3,073,932, forward strand.
TTCTCCCCTCTCCTGATTCAAGACACATGGATGCCCAGTTGTGTTGAGCATGCATGTGTATGAAAAGATTGAGTGAGCATCAGGAAAACTAGCATTTGACAGACAACTATCATATGTGTAATGCCAGAAAAACTATAGCCAACCACCATGTGATCATGGTCTAAGGAGAGGGAAGAATGGAAAATGAAGTAATGAATGAGCATTGAAAAGAATGTGGCCTACTGTAACAGAGAAATAGATAATGTGCCTTTAAAAGGATGGAAAGACTAGATGAGCTTATGTTTAATAGAATAAAATATGAATAGAGAGATGAAGATTAAACATCATGCAAACCAATATCTGCAAGGCTCCAAGGTGTGTCTGAATGACAAGGACATGCACATGACATGTAATATATTCCTAGTTATGTGCAGGGATTTCTGGTGTATGGCTTGTCTTGGGACGGGTTTTGACACAATATATAGTTTTCCCAAATATTCTCTGCATATTTTCCTCACCATAAGGACCTTACAGTAAGGACAGTATAGAGGGAGGGCATTGCTTGCAACAGAGATATAAGATGCCATTTGTTACAACTGCAACTTATGAACTCATTCCCCCTATATAAATAGCTTTATACGATTTTTAGTGAGTCTCCATGGGCAACTTGGAAGTGGAAGTTTAGACATATCCCATGAAAAGAATGATATAGCATTGATCTTCAGCTAGAGTACTACTATGAATTATGACACCAGAACTTTCAGCTACAGAAGCATACCTTAATAAATTGGCCGTTCTTCCCTTTATCCCGCACAATAATCATGTGGATAGTCAGGGGATGGCACTGTTCACACTGTGTATGTAGTTTGACTGAGACGCAGCCTTGGTGCAATGTAACAAAGCAATGTTATTGAAAAATATCCCGTGAGACCCCCTGTGGCTAGTGCAGTGAGGTTTGGTAAATTCTTGGGCGGGTAGTTCCTGGGTGGGCCACTGGAAATTCCTAGCTAGGTGTCAGATGGGTCAGGAGATTCCCCGGTGGCACTATGCCACAGAGGAAGGACCTCCAGGTAGGAACATCCTCAGGTGGGCCAATGGAAAATTCCTGAGTGGAAGGGCTCACCGCAAGAAATAGTGGAAACTCTGCTGCCCATGGTAAGTTATGTATGTAAGTACTAAGTAAGGTACCTGTCAGGAAGTGTGGAGCATGTTCCAAGTGTAGTTGTATTGGGCTACAGAGTGCCCGAGGTAGCTGGTGGTGCTTGGGAGAAAGAGTTTACCCCTACTTCAATTGTTGGTGATCCCAGTCCTTAAGGGAGGTATGTAAGGTGGTGTGGATGCATCCCTTAACTAGTTTTCTGCTCCGGTAGGTGACTTGCAAGGGAAAGGGGTGGTGTGGCTGGACAGCGGATCCATGAAGATTGACTATATGAGTAGTGTGTCAGCCACTGAGGACTGCAGGGCTGGTTCAAGTGAGGTCCATATTGTGCACCATCCCTCCAGTGCATGTGACCAGACTGCAGTATGTACTTTTTACACCTTCATAGATTGAATGGCACTAAAATTTGGCCATATAACAGAAGGCATCACAAAAGCATTCTACATCACTGGATCTGATTTTTGAGGTTTCATGTGACTAAAAAACTTTGCATTCAAGCTGAGGCCCTACATTGCAAAAAAGGTGCTTTTTTTGTTGCAGATGTTGCTGTAGTTCTTTGAGCTAAAACCAGGGGTAACTACAAAAGGAAAGTAAAATATAATAGAAGCACCAACACTTTTCACTCCTGATCAATCCATTCCTGGCTTTGGCTCAAAAAAAGGAAAATCTGCAACAAAAAAGCAGCTTCTCTGTAAAATGGGTCCCTAGCCTAATCTGGATTTTATGCCCCTCCCACAGGCCACAGATTGGAGCTAGGTGCTTGAAATTTCATTATTAGCAGATCTTAGCGGCACCAACTACTTCCTCGATGAGCATAACCTAATGGCTTGTCCTTCTTGGTGCTGTAATTTCAGCATGCAGCAAAGTGAGTGTAAATTGAAACCACTGTGTTGTGCTACTAGGAGTCTCTAGGATAACACAATATCATGACCACAAAAAAATTAAAATAATATCATTTTATTAACATAAATAATGAAACCGACATATATGGGGAAATAAATAATGTAAGTACACCATAATAAAGAGAGGGAGGAAAATAGGGGCCACAATAACAATAAATAGGGGGTATATACTGCTGGTACAGATAAATACGTATAAAATGGTTGAAAACAACCTATATATCACTATGTATACATAGACTTACCACAAACAGTATTATAACCCAAAATATCTAGTAAGCACTAGAAAGATAAAGATAAATATAAATATAACAAGCCACCATTTTATCCTCACCTAGTCACACTCCACCCCAACGATCGTTTCGCCAAACGGCTTCATCAAGGGGGCGTCTCTAGGAAAAACTGTCCCTGCACAATTGCCGTTTTTTCCCTGACTTGTTATCCAATGCTGCATTAGATTAGCCTTTTGCTGAACAGCTTGACATGCATCTATGATGTGACACAGGGGGGCAAATTCATCATTCCCTCTACACCAGGAAATTGAGGCGCATGTTTGGCGCAAGGCCACTTTATGTGCCAAACGTGCGCCTCAAACCCCGATCCACACCTTGGCCTGACATATTTATTATACACACGTGGACAAAATTGTTGGAAGCCCTCATTTAATGAAAGAAAACACCACAATGATCATAGAAATAACTTGAATCTGACAAAAGTAATAATATATAAAAATTCGATGAAAATGAACAAATGAAAGTCAGACATTGCTTTTCAACCATGCTTCAACAGAATTTTATTTAAAAAGAAAACTCATGAAACAGGCCTGGACAAAAATGATGGTTCCCCTGAAAATAATGTGACCAAAAGGACATGTTAAATCAAGGTGTGTCCACTAATTAGCATCACAGGTGTCTACAATCTTGTAATCAGTAAGTGGGCCTGTATATAGGGCTACAGATACTCACTGTGCTGTTTGGTGACATGGTGAGTACCACACTCAACATGGACCAGAGGGAGCGAAGGAAAGAGTTGTCTCAGGAGCTTAGAAAGAAAATTATCCATCTCCAAGCAGCTTGATGTTCCTGTAACTACAGTTGCACATATTATTCAGAAATTTAAAATCCATGGGACGGAGGTCTCGTTCGCGCCAGATGTGTGGTCATCGGCATTCCAGGCATGCCACAAATTCTCTATTTCCTGCAAGGCACAGGAGACTAACTATAAGATACTCTCCCGATGGTACAGAGTCCCATCTGTTCTCCATGAGATGTATCCCTCTACCTCAGTTCGATGTTGGAGATGTAACTCTGGCCGGGGTACGATGAAGCACGTCTGGTGGGAATGTACACTCTTACGCCCCTACTGGTCAGACGTTCGGCGTATAATTAAGATGGTTACGGGCATTTCATTAGGCGATGACCCGGTTCCCCTTCTTCTCTCCATCTTCCCAAGTAAATACGAGAAACACAAATTGATAGGCTTCATGCTGGTGGCCGCAAGGTCTGTGATTCCTAGACTATGGAAATCTCAGACGCCCCCCTCCTTAGTGTCCTGGCTCAAAGAGATTTTGCTCATCCATAGTATGGAAAATATGATGGCGGAGCTGCGACAGGATGACAGGATCCACCACCAAACATGGCTCCTTTGGAATCTTTTCTACCAATCCAGGGAATTCCAATCTGCCTTCCCCTCTATATCCCCCCAACAGGGACCCCCCCCCCCCCCCCGACTTCTTCTAATTTCTAACTTCTAATCTCTTGTCATAATAATGTAAATGTGTTTTGACTTTACCCTACATTTTACTGCATTCTGTGTTTGGCCCTGCTGCGACAGAGCCTATGTTGTTCCCCATACCCTATTAACCTCTTCTCACCTCCTATCCCCCTGCCTCCCTCCCCCCCTCATCCAGGTACTTCCCTGATTATTTTATTGTATAACTTGCTTTATCTCTGTCAACATGAAAAGTCAAATCTTTGTTCGGTCCTGCTGCGACAGAGCTCATGTTATCTCCTCTGATTTGCTCAATTTGTCATTTCTCAACCCCAATCCCCTATCCCCTCCCCCTACCTCCTTCCCCACCCATGTGTTTCCAGCCCCAAAATGTTGTTTGAAATGTTTTTATGTTTAAATGTAAAAATTTCAATAAAATCCTTAATGTTAAAATCCATAGGTCTGTGGCTTAACTCTCTGGACGTGGCCACAGGAGGAAAATTGATGACAAATCAAAGAGAAGGATAATATGATTGGTAACAAAAGAGCCCAGAAAAACTTCTAAGGAGATTAAAGGGGAACTTCAAGCTCAAGGAACATCAGTGTCAGATCGCACCATCCGTCATTGTTTGAGCCAAAGTGGACTCATGGGAGACGACCAAGGAGGACACCATTGTTGAAAACAAATCATAAAAAAGCCAGACTGGAATTTGCCAAACTACATGGTGACAAGCCACAAAGCTTGTGGGAGAATGTCCTATGGACAGATGAGACAAAAATCGAAATTTTTGGTAAGGCACGTCAGCTCTATGTTCACAGATGGAAAAATGAAGCATATCTTGAAAAGAACACTGTCCCTACTGTGAAACATGACGGAGACTCTGTTATGTTCTGGGGCTGCTTTGCTGCATCTGGCACAGGGTGTCTTGAATCTGTGCAGGGTACAATGAAATCTCAAGACTATCAAGGGATTCTAGAGAGAAATGTGCTGCCCAGTGTCAGAAAGCTTGGTCTCAGTCGCAGGTCATGGGTGTTTTTAGCTGTGTGTTTTGGGTCATTATGCTGTTGCAAGACCCAAGAATGGTTAAGAGGAAAACATTGGACTATTCTGAAGTGGCCTTCTATGAGCCCTGACCTAAATCCTATTGAGCATCTTTGGAAGGAGCTGAAACATGCCGTCTGGAAAAGGCACCCTTCAAACCTGAGACAACTGGAGCAGTTTGCTCATGAGGAGTGTGCCAAAATACCTGTTGAGAGGTACAGAAGTCTTAGTTACAGGAATCGTTTGATTGCAGTGATTGCCTCAAAAAGTTGTGCAGCAAAATATTAAGTTAAGGGTACCATCATTTCTGTCCAGGCCTGTTTCATGAGTTTTCTTTTTTTAAAAATTCTGTTGAAGCATGGTTGAAAAGCAATGTCTGACTTTCCTTTGTTCATTTTCATAGAATTTTTATATATTACTTTTGTCAGATTCAAGTTATTTCTGTGACCATTGTGGGTTTTTCTTTCATTAAACGAGGGGTACCAACAATTTTGTCCACGTGTGTAACTCGCATCAGTTTTCTGGTGGAGTTTCAATGGAAATCCATGCCAGTTGTTCATAAATCTCCCATCCTCGGCACCAGTTGGGTCGTAAAGACTGACGCATGATACGCCAGTCATAATAAATTTGCCCCAGTGTGTGAGGCCAGATTAACACTAACTGCCTGGTCACTGAAGTACTTTAGGACCACAAAGAAGGTAAACAAATGAAATAATAATCAGTAAGTTTCTAATTAAAAATGTATATTCAGGTTTAGCTTCAATTTCAATAACTAGCCTAATTATTTCTTCCCTGTTTGGCCACTGGAATCATATTGTTATAATTGGTTTGTTTTCTACTTTGCTTGCAGCCATTTAATGGATTGAAAAGGCTGATGTGGTTTTCTGAGAGACCGTTACTAAATCTGTTGGAGTCATTAGTGGCAAGACATGTTTGATAGTGAGCATATCTCCAGTATATTTTATCATATTGTTTTTATCAACAGTGTGTACAGCAACCAAAGCAAAATCATCCCAACTATATAGTCTAATAATGTCTTCATTAATATATATAGATTTAACCAACTTCATTTCTTTTGTAGTAAATATACCATTTGGTTCTAATTTTAATTGTAATTTTTTTTTTTTTGTCGCATTGCTGTAATGCATCTGAAATTAACTTTACAGTGCTGGACAAAAGTATTGGCACCCCTGCAATTCTGTCAGATTGCAATCATTTTCTGTAAGAAATTGAGTATTATCACAAATGCTTTGGAATAATAATATCTTCATTTAATTTGTCTTCAATGGAAAACCACAAAAAGAATTGTCAAAAAGCCAAATTGGATATAATTCCACACCAAACATAAAAAAGGGGGTGGACAAAAGTATTGGCACCCTTTGAAAAATCAGGTGATGCTCCAATTTGTGTAATTAACAGCACCTGACACCGGGCACAAACAGGTGGGGCAAAACAAACACACGCAGCCAGTTGAAATGGATTAACGTGACCAACCCTGTCCTGTGTCCGTGTGTACCACAGAGCATGGAGAAAAGAAAGAAGACCAAAGAACGTCTGAGGACTTGAGAAGCAAAAGTGAGGAAGCAGAGCAACCAAGGCACAAGCCACCCAAAGACCGAATGTCCGTGCACCGGCGCAGGCATCAAGAAGTAACCCATGGCACGGGCTAACCCCCTAGTTGTGGACGGAAAAGAAAACTGACGAGAGATTTCAATGAAAGATTGTGCGGATGGTGGCTAAAGAACCTCGACTAACTCCAAACAAGTTCTAGCTGCCCTGCAGTCCGAGGGTACACCAGTGTCAACCCGTACTATCCATCGGCGTCTGAATGAAAAGGAACTCTATGGTAGGATACCCAGGGACATAAAAAAGCCAGGCTGGAGTTTGCCAAAACTTACCTGAGAAAGCCAAAAACTTTTTGGAAGAATGTTCTCTGGTCAGATGAGACAAAAGTAGAGCTTTTTGGGAAAAGGCATCAACATAGAGTTTACAGGAAAAAAAAAAGAGGCCTTCAAAGAAAAGAACACAGTCCCTACAGTCAAACATGGCTGAGGTTTCCTGATGTTTTGGGGTTGCTTTGCTGCCTCTGGCACTGGACTGCTTGACCGTGTGCATGGCATTATGAAGTCTGAAGACTACCAACAAATTTTGCAGCATAATGTAGGGCCCAGTGTGAGAAAGCTGGGTCTCCCTCAGAGGTCATGGGTCTTCCAGCAGGACAATGACCCAAAACACACTTCAAAAAGCACTAGAAAATGGTCTGAGAGAAAGCACTGGAGACTTCTAAAGAGGCCAGCAATGAGTCCAGACCTGAATCCCATAGAACACCTGTGGAGAGATCTCAAAATGGCAGTTTGGAGAAGGCACCCTTCAAATCTCAGGGACCTGGAGAAATTTGCCAAAGAAGAATGGTCTAAAATTCCAGCAGAGCATTGTAAGAAACTCATTGATGGTTACCGGAAGCGGTTGTTCGCAGTTATTTTGTCTAAAGGTTGTGCTACCAAGTATTAGGCTGAGGGTGCCAATACTTTTGTCCGGCCCATTTTTGGAGTTTTGTGTAAAATGATCAATGATTTGACTTTTTTTTTCATTCTCTTTTGTGTTTTTTCATTGCAAGCAAAATAAATGAAGATATTATTACCAAAGCATTTGTGATTGCAATCATTTTCTGGAAGAAATTGAGTATTATCTGACAGAATTGCAGGGGTGCCAATACTTTTGGCCAGCACTGTATATACATCCTTAATTTTGTATTTTTTTTTTTTTACCATTTTGTATCTACAGCTCCTATGAAGACCTCTTAGTCTCCATTGTTGCAGAATACAAATAATCCCTGTGTGGTCTGATCTCTCTTACATTTGTCCTTTGCATCTTGCTAAGATACATTTAGTAGTTTAACAAGAGGCAGGGTCAAGACTACACATGGTACTGTTTAAGTTTATTTTGATGGCTCCAGAATACAAAACAAAATACATATTTTTGTTTCAATTTTCATTGTAATTTCCAAAGGGTTTTTTTTTTGTTTTTTATAAATTTAACAATTTATATTTGGAAAAATGAGTGTTGTGAAAAAAAGTGTCAAAAGAGATTGGTGGATATCTCTCAGCAGCTGAATACAAGAGGCTCCCTGTGTTGCAAAGTCACTCACAAACGAAATCAGTGGGACATAAGGAAACTCTTAAGAATCGTTGATTATGATATTAATCTGTTTTCCCTTAGTCCTAACAGCAGCACAATATGGGGTATTCCTGCCCCTGTGTGTTGGTAGGACAGGCGGAACTTTTAATTAACATAAATTTATGCATGACTACGCTACCCTATAAGAGGGCAAAGGGACCTCCCCCTTGTGTAAGTTATAAAGTAAAAATTTCTAAGTTTAGGGAGGGAAGCTTGTGCTGCTGTTAGGACTAAGGGAAAACAGATTAACATCATAATCAACAATTCCCTTACGTCCTACAGCAGCACAATATGGGGATATAGCAAGTAATTCCCTTAGGGAGGGTTTCCCTGCTCTACAACACCTAGGACTGACTGTCCAAAGGCAGTCGCCACAGAACTCCGAACAGCTAGACGAATGTTTTACAAAGGTTAGGTGAGATGACCAAGAAGCAGCTGCACAGGTCTGATCCAGCGGTAAGGTCCAGTTCTCAGCCCAAGAGGTTGATACAGCTCTGGCTGAATGGGCTATACAAAATTCAGGTGGAGCTAACCCCTGAGCAAAAAAAGAGACCTTGATTGCCTCCTTGATCCACCTAGACAAGGTAGGCTTGGAAGCCTTGAGACCTTTGTCTCTACCATACATGCTGACAAGGAAATTCTCGGCTCTCCTAAAGGAACGTGTACGCAAGAGGCAAATCTGGAGACATCTCACAACAACTAGTGTGTGTGTGTGTGTGTGTGAAGGTTGTTTGTGTTGTTTTTTTTTTTTCTCCAAAGGAAGGGGCTGGAAAAAAACACGGGTAAAGACTAATTGGTTAATATCGGCACGGGAAGGCACCTTAGGGTTAAATCCAAGGAGAATCCTAAGTTTCTTGGAAGAAAAGAGTATAAGGTTCCTTGGAAGAAAAAGCCTAGAGCATAGTCACCCTTTTGGCTGCAGTGATGTCTAATAGAAAGGTGGTTTTAAAGGCCAGAAATTTAAGCTCTACATCCTCCAAAAGTTCACAAAGGAGGACCACAAAGACCTGAAAGAACAGTTGAGAGATCCCACTGGATCTGAGACTACCGGTAGCTGAGACTACCGGTCTAAGGCTGGTAGCGCCCTTAAGGAACCCAGCAATAAGGGAATCCTGGGACAATCGTCTGCCTAAACAGGCAGATAAGACTGAAACCTGTACCCTCAGTGTAGCAGGAGAAAGGCCTGAATCCTAGCCGCTCTGAAGAAAATCCCAATTTTTGCCGTAGTAGGGTTTGAACTATCAGCTCCTCTTCTGGAGCACTACTGCTTGAAGATGTTACCTATCCTATGGTCGCTTTTCTTGGTAGACTCTGCTCTGGCACTGGAAAGGGTCTTCAAGACGGCTTCTGACAGTCCAATAAATCTCCGTAGGGACTGGTCAACCTGGGGAATATTATGGCTGTCATAGGGCATTATGGTTTGTATGGGTGCATTATTACTGCCATAGTGGAGATTGTGGCTGTCACAGGGGGCATAATGACTCATGGGAAGCAGGTACAGTCATGGCCAAAAGTTTTGAGAATGACACAAATATTATATTTTCACATGATCTGCTGCCCTCTGGTTTTTATGTGTGTTTGTCAGATGTTTTTATCACATACAGAAATATAATTGCATTCATATTATGAGTAACAGAAGCTTATATTGACAGTTAGAATGAGTTAATGCAGCAAGTCAATATTTGCAGTGTTGACCCTTCTTCTTCAGGACCTCTGCAATTCTCCCTGGCATGCTCTCAATCAACTTCTGGACCAAATCCTGACTGATAGCAGTCCATTCTTGCAGAATCAATGCTTTCATTTTGTCTGAATTTGTTGGTTTTTGTTTGTCCACCCGTCTCTTGATGATTGACCACAAGTTCTCAATGGGATTAAGATCTGGGGAGTTTCCAGGCCATGGACCCAAAATCTCTATGTTTTGTTCCCTGAGCCATTTAGTTATCACCTTTGCTTTATGGCAAGGTGCTCCATCATGCTGGAAAAGGCATTGTTGAGCGCCAAACTGCTCTTGGACGGTTGGGAGAAGTTGCTCTTGGAGGACATTCTGGTACCATTCTTTATTCATGGCTGTGTTTTTAGGCAAGACTGTGAGAGAGCCGATTCCCTTGGCTGAGAAGCAACCCCACACATGGTTTCGGAATGCTTTACAGTTGGCATGAGACAAGACTGGTGGTAGCGCTCACCTCTTCTTCTCCGAATAAGCTGTTTTCCAGATGTTCCAAACAATCGAAAAGGGGATTCATCAGAGAAAATGACTTTCCCCCAGTCCTCAGCACTCCACTCCCTGTACCTTTTTGCAGAATATCAGTCTGTCCCTGATGTTTTTTCTGGAGAGAAGTGGCTTCTTTGCTGCCCTCCTTGAGACCAGGCCTTGCTCCAAGAGTCTCCGCCTCACAGTGCGTACAGATGCACTCACACCTGCCTGCTGCCATTCCTCAGCAAGCTCTGCACTGCTGGTAGCCCGATCCCGCAGCTGAAACACTTTTAAGAGACGGTCCTGCTGCTTGCTGGTCTTTCTTGGGTGCCCTGGAGCCTTTTTGGCACCAATGGAACCTCTCTCCTTGAAGTTCTTGATGATGCGATAGATTGTTGACTGAGGTGCAATCTTTCTAGCTGCAATACTCTTCCCAGTTAGGCCATTTTTGTGCAGTGCAATGATGACTGCACGTGTTTCTTTAGAGATAACCATGGTTAACAGAAGAGAAACAATGATGGCAAGCACCAGCCTCCTTTTAAAGTGTCCAGTGGTGTCATTCTTACTTAATCATGACAGATTGATCTCCAGCCCTGTCCTCATCAACACCCACACCTGTGTTAATGGAGCAATCACTGAAACGATGTTAGGTGGTCCTTTTAAGGCAGGGCTGCAATGATGTTGAAATGTGTTTTGGGGGATAAAGTTCATTTTCTAGGCAAATATTGACTTTGCAAGTAATTGCTGTTAAGCTGATCACTCTTTATAACATTCTGGAGTATATGCAAATTGCCATTAGAAAAACTGAAGCAGTAGACTTTGTAAAAATTAATATTTGTATCATTCTCAAAACTTTTGGCCATGACTGTAGTATAAAAGGATGGAGCCAAAGATTGTCAGGCAACAACTACTGCAGGGGTGCATCATAGCTAAAAGATGCCTTCATGTCAGACTGGACCAGATCGAAAATATGGAACAACTAGAGTCTGAGCAATTGAGCCGTTGAATTTAATTGTTGTTTATTCCCTACCTGTTCCTGATCAGTACTATATTTAACTGTCTGATATATGGTGGCAATACAGTAACTGATCATGTTATGACAGAATTTTCTTTTAGTTAGAGGTATGCTATATGATGCAGAACATTTTTAATGCCAGAATTAAGCAAGATAGTAGTTTCTGAATAAAAATTCCCCTTCTAGGGCTACATTTTCCATTAGCACTGCACACTTCTGCTACTTAGTCAAACAGTGACCAAGGTGCCGCCAGGTGTTTTTAGAAGTACCACTGCCACTTATTGTTTGTTTTTCTAGACACCATGGTCTGAAATACAATCCAATAAAAACAAATACAGTGATAATGAGGGGAAGGTTAATGCCTCTGATCTAGGACTAAGAGGTAACCGGATTGTGAAGTAGCTGGCAGAGGCACAATCTACTAAATACAGTTGTCCATTCTTGTCTCTTCTCCTTTAATTATCAAATATGTCATTAATTTAATAGGTGCTCTCATCTTCTCATTATTTAGCGCACACTTTAATGTCATTAAAATCTTCCAAAGGACACAATTTCTCTAAGAGCCTTATCTCTGCATCACTAATGGACAGCTTTTGGCTTGGATCCCTTTGAGGGGAAAGCAAGCAGTTGTTTACCGGGAATATAGAAGTACATTACAAAGGGAATTAGCTCGGAGCTGTTAGTCTGATTAATGCACTTAACTATTCCTGAGCTTCCCCTCCTCCTGGTGGAAGATAATGTATGGGTACCAGCTGTAAGTGGTAAGGGTGCTGGGTCACAATACAGGCAAGTTGATTGGAAGGGATGGAGGAGTGACCAACATGTTTGGATCTCAGTCTATCACCAGTAAATAGAAAGCGACATGGAAATAATTTCCTGGACTGATAATCAGAAGCCATTCCATTAGGAAACTTGCTGAGATTCATCCAGAAAAAAACTTAAAACCACAAGGATGGAAAATGTATCCAACATGTGCAGAATGAGCCTGAATCTGGAATTACAGTCTCTACATTAGAGGAGCTAGGCATTGCCTCTCAACTACATAGACACATATTGAAAATATTAAATTTTAATAAAGGAGAAAATATTTTTTTCATTCTTTACTGATAATTACTCTCCTGATACTGAAAACCAATTACTCCAGTATCACTGTAAGCTTGTATGGAATAACAGGTTTGTATTGACAAATACTGGAATTAACAGAAGAATAATAAAATACATTAGGCCCATGCTTCCCGTCTATTTGAAGTCATGCAATGTTATTTTATGTACCTTTGTTCAATTAGCCAAGCATTCTAATAAATGAAACATGAAAAAAAAAAAAGTATTAAATTATTCATATTTAAGGCTAAAGCCCTATGTTGCGGAAACGCAGCTTTTTTTGTTGCGGTTTTTTGAGCCAAAGCCACGAGTGGATTGAGCAGAAGGTAGAAGTATAGCTGCCTAAATATTCTCCATTCCTTTTGTAGCCATTCTTGGCTTTGGCTCAAAAAACCACAACAAAATCTGCAACAAAAAAAGCTGCATTTCCGCAACATGGGGCCTCAGCCTAACAGTATTAACAAACACAGGTTTGCTGAGCTTGGCCAAAGGTAAGAGAACCCATCTGCAGTCAGTCACTCCAACAAACTGTGCAGCTAGTGTGTTGACAGTACTGTGCCCATTGGCAGTGGTTCATATCTATTCCTCGCTCAATGAGTAATTTTTATAAATGAAATCCAAATATGTCATTGACAGCTATTGAAGAACAGGTGGTCATTTCCCAACAATTTCCATCATATATTTTAAATTGATTCTAGTATAGTTTATTACTTCTTATTATACTTCACAATGTCACTTTATATAGCACTGACATTGTAATATAGTAAGGTTTAAGATACTTAAAGGAGCACTACCCCATATCACACATTTATAAATGTGCAATAGATACAGATCCCACCACTGGAACCTACAGCTCTTATTAGTCTGTGGGTGGAGAGTTTGCTGCATATGTGCAGCTCTCTTTATTGAAAATAGCCAAGGCTGTCTGCTCAGGTGGGACCCACAGCTATCAAACATTTATTCCATAAATGTATTAGATGGGAATACCCCTACGTAGCAAGCCACAGCCAAAAACTGCTGTGGGAAAAACACCTCACATTTTTTCCCACAGCGCTTTTCACAAAGTCCGCAGAGTTTTCCTCTGCTGACTTTCTGCTTCCATTATACCTACAGTGCTGGCCAAAAGTATTGGCACCCCTGCAATTCTGTCAGATAATACTCAATTTCTTCCAGAAAATGATTGCAATCACAAATGCTTTGGTAATAATATCTTCATTTATTTTGCTTGCAATGAAAAAACACAAAAGAGAATGAAAAAAAAAAAGTCAAATCATTGATCATTTTACACAAAACTCCAAAAAATGGGCCGGACAAAAGTATTGGCACTCTCAGCCTAATACTTGGTAGCACAACCTTTAGACAAAATAACTCGAACAACCGCTTCCGGTAACCGTCAATGAGTTTCTTACAATGCTCTGCTGGAATTTTAGACCATTCTTCTTTGGCAAATTTCTCCAGGTCCCTGAGATTTGAAGGGTGCCTTCTCCAAACTGCCATTTTGAGATCTCTCCACAGGTGTTCTATGGGATTCAGGTCTGGACTCATTGCTGGCCACTTTAGAAGTCTCCAGTGCTTTCTCTCAAACCATTTTCTAGTGCTTTTTGAAGTGTGTTTTGGGTCATTGTCCTGCTGGAAGACCCATGACCTCTGAGGGAGACCCAGCTTTCTCACACTGGGCCCTACATTATGCTGCCAAATTTGTTGGTAGTCTTCAGACTTCATAATGCCATGCACACGGTCAAGCAGTCCAGTGCCAGAGGCAGCAAAGCAACCCCAAAACATCAGGGAACCTCAGCCATGTTTGTCTGTAGGGACCGTGTTCTTTTCTTTGAAGGCCTCTTTTTTTTCCCTGTAAACTCTATGTTGATGCCTTTTCCCAAAAAGCTCTACTTTTGTCTCATCTGACCAGAGAACATTCTTCCAAAAAGTTTTTGGCTTTCTCAGGTAAGTTTTGGCAAACTCCAGCCTGGCTTTTTTATGTCTCTGGGTCAGAAGTGGGGTCTTCCTGGGTATCCTACCATAGAGTCCCTTTTCATTCAGATGCCGACGGATAGTACGGGTTGACACTGTTGTACCCTCGGACTGCAGGGCAGCTAGAACTTGTTTGGATGTTAGTCGAGGTTCTATAGCCACCATCCGCACAATCTTTCATTGAAATCTCTCGTCAATTTTTCTTTTCCATCCACATCTAGGGAGGTTAGCCACAGTGCCATGGGCTTTAAACTTCTTGAAGACACTGCGCACGGTAGACACAGGAACATTCAGGTCTTTGGAGATGGACTTGTAGCCTTGAGGTTGCTCATGCTTCTTCACAATTTTGCTTCTCAAGTCCTCAGACAGTTCTTTGGTCTTTTTTCTTTTCTCCATGCTCAATGTGGTACACACAAGGACACAGGACAGAGGTTGAGTCAACTTTAATCCATTTCAACTGACTGCAAGTGTGATTGTTATTGCCACCACCTGTTATGTGCCACAGGTAAGTAACAGGTGCTGTTAATTACACAAATTAGAGAAGCATCACATGATTTTTCAAAGGGTGCCAATACTTTTGTCCACCCCCTTTTTTATGTTTGGTGTGGAATTATATCCAATTTGGCTTTTTGACAATTCTTTTTGTGGTTTTCCATTGAAGACAAATTAAATGAAGATATTATTACCAAAGCATTTGTGATTGCAATCATTTTCTGGAAGAAATTGAGTATTATCTGACAGAATTGCAGGGGTGCCAATACTTTTGGCCAGCACTGTATAGGGAAAACACCAACGTTTCCATAGGTATAATTGACATGCTGCGATTTGCAAAAAGCGCGTTCTTCAAATCTCAGCATTTCCAATGCGAATTATTTTCTGCAATGTGTAGATGGGATTAGCCAGAATTCAGACCAAATCGCGGCGTTTACGCTATGTGGGGCCCCCTGCCTCAGTCCATCTCGTTCAGTGTATTCTTCTGCAGTGTAATATACATAACACATTCCGCAGCATTGTACGCAAATTGTGGCTTACAGCCACTAAGAAACAGTTTCACTTAAAAATACAATTACTGTATTCCAAAGCAGCATAATATATAGAGTGTCTCGGTGTTATTGTAATTACAGTATGTTATGTTCATGCTTTTTTAAGAAAAAAAATAAAAATTCCAAAAGTTTTCTCCTATTAAAAAACATAGAATTAAAATTCATTAACATGATGCAGCATTAGGCATATTTTCCCATTATGTTCAAGGTACAAAAACAGTCATATAATAAATTGTTAAATATAATAAATTATAATAAATAGTATAGTAAATTCACCGCATTTTTCTAAATCCTTATATTTTAAAGGTATTATAGCCATTATTTTTTACATTATCACACTAGAATACATTATTTCAACTATCCTTGTGAATGGGTACTGACCTTCTGTGATCTTCTCAGTGTAACAGATGGATAAACTGTGAAAAGTTCCTTGTAAAAAGCTTAAATAACATATGTACAACTGTCTCTAAAGATACTGTACGTCCATCAAAGTTACCTAGGGCTGTTTCTATGGTACCTTCAGATTTCATTATTCATAGCACATAAAAGAAAGGGCACCTTGGATCGTGATGAATTACAGTCATATTGTTATCAATGCTGATAAGCTTTGTGCTTCAGACTGCTCATAAATAACATGCACTCTGATGTATTATAATTTCAAATACAATATTCCATTCATAATCTGAGTATATATACCCCTGGTATAGGTTGCAGAATTTCAGAAGGTGTAGTGTAAAGCTCCTTTTCCACTGCACAGCACCAGATTCCTTCAGCTCATCTTTTGTCTTTTTCCACAGTAAAAAAACAAAAAAGTGCCTGGTTTAGACTAGGTGCCAAGGGAACCAAAGTGGTACTGCTCAGCTGAATGGGCGTCACTACATGAGGCGAGTACTTTCTACAGTAAAATACATAGTGCCCAAACAGAGTTGAGTTGAACCAAACTGTACCATACAGTGGAAAATGGCCTGAGACTAAGCTTTTTAAGTGTTCTCTTCTGAGACCTCACAATCCAAAAACATGGTGATATTGTAGAACCTTGTTGGCCATCCCCTTTCTTTTGCAGCTATAACAGTCACCATTCTCCTGGAAAAGCATTTTGAAAGATTTTGGATTGTGTCTGGAAATTTGGGGCCATTTAGCCAAAAGATCATTTGTGAGGTCAGACTCTGATTTTGGACGAGAAGACTTGACTTCCAATCATTGTATCCAATTTATCCCAAAGGTGTTTGACAGGGTTGAGGTCAGGGCTCTACGCAGGTCACTTAAGTGTGTTCACACCAAACCCATGAAACCATGTCTCATGATCTTCCTTTGTACAATGTGACACAGGAATATTTAATCTAGAAAGGGTCTTTCCAAAAATATTGCCACAAATAGGAAATATACAATTGTCCAGAAAAACTGTAAGCATTAACAAAATATTTACAATCTAGCCCAAAAACTGTAAAACAGCTCCAACCCAATATATCTATTCCATCACGTTACAGCAGGCGCTACGCATTCTGGTAGGTGGTGTTCTCCCAACATACTGTACATCAAACCCAGATTTGTCCATCCAGCTGCAGAATAGTGAAAGTTTTCATTGCTCTAGAGTCCAGTGGTAGCTTTAGACCACTTGGTCTTGGGCATGGTGATGTTAGGCGCACAGCTTCCAGGAACCGAGGCACAACATGCGAAGGATTTCCGAGGCAGACACTGGACCCAACACAGATCAGCTGCACTTGCAGCCTCCAGGAGTTGGAAGCTACTAGTGGACAGGGAACGGATCCAGAACCACTCCTATTCAAGTAATTGGAGCGGCGTAGCAGCCCTGTCCACTACATAGTGGTGGTTCTGGAGCACGCTCCCCGGCCACTAGCAGCTTCCAGCACCCAAAGACTGCTAGAACACCTGATCTGTGTGGGGTATGGATGTCGGACCGCAACAGATCACATACTGATGACTTAGCCAGTGTATAGATCAACAGTATGAAAAATCAGTTTGGGGCCAGAAAACCGCTTTAGGCCGGTGCCTACGTAGCATAAATGCTACACATTGCAGAAAATAATCTGCAACGAAAATGCTGCAATTTAAAAAAACGCTTGCATTTTTGCAAGTTGCAGCATGTCAATTATACCTACGGAAACGCTTGGTGCTTTCCGTATAGATATAATGGAAGCAGAAAGCCAGCAGAGGAGAGTTTTCATCTGCGTTTTTCCCACAGGGCCTTTGGGCTGCAGCCCGCTATGTGGGACCTTAGCCTTAAGCAAAAGCACTAATTAATTATGGGCTATCCTTTATTGCTGGAAAACCATGTGATCACCAATGAGGAAAATCAGCTAATGAATCAGTGCATTCGAGTTTCCGTTCAGGGGGTCTGCTTGGGGACCACCAGAACGGAAACCCAATCCGCTTAAAAAAGCAGTTACCCTCGGAAACGTGCAGACTATTATGTGGTCCGCCAAGTTTCTGCTCGGGAAAAAGGACAGAAAAATGCAGAGGGAGAAGTCCTGATTGCCCCATTTGTTGGATTGGCCCATGTAAATTAACCCTTACTCAAATGAGTTACATAATATTCCATCAAGAACTGTAATGGCCACAGGGTAATAACATACAACACTGTGTCTGTTCATTGGTAGTCAATTCTCAGCAGCGCTTCACAATTATAAAAAAAATATCATATTATTAAAGTATAATACTATAGTACTTTATAGTACAATTCTGATACTAGCAATGAAATAGACTACTGCTACTTCTTAGGTTTGTACTGTCTGACTACTGATGTCTAATGAATAGGTTAGTAGTTAAAACGCATCAGACATAATGAGGTTGTCCAAGATCAGGTAAAAAGATCTGCAATACCAGCCACAGCCCATGGACAAGAGTAGAGCTGTTTCTTGAAAACATCATATATTATATTGTTAAAAGACTGCTCTTTTCTGCAAATATGGTAGCATTCATGCAACATAGTGAGGCATAATAGTATAAAAGGGTGCAATGAGACACATTTTATGTACTGTACATTTATTGGGTTTATTTTGTAGACAAATTGCACAATAGACACTTTCCTGCAGGGTAACATCAATTGTTATTTTTATTTTACACATATATAATAATTTACACATATATCATGTCATTGCACAGGTTAATTCATATAGAGATGAGTAGTTATTACCATATGAGCCTATAGTCCTGTAGTAATATGTCAGGTTATGAACCAGGTACGGTTATTGTAGATGTGGATTTAGCATCCTGTTATTTTTATGTATTAGAAGCAGAAAACAAATCTTTATATACTGAGACCCTGAAATCCAAATAAATTGCTTATGACTTATTTCTGCAAAGTGATGACTATCCATAATAATCTGTGATCCACAAAATGATCTTAGGAAATGTCCGATCCAATCACCATTCCATCCAATTCATGAGAAAAGTTTGCTAAGTTTTCTTCCTATCAAACTATTTCTGTACATGGAGTGCTCAGATGATCCCATAATTCATAAATGGGACCTATATCTAAAGGGTCAAATTTAGTATACGCAATACATGCCTAGAAGCTTTTTCTGGGATTTTATTACTGATGACCTATCCCTATAACTCTGGTGATCAGCTGTTTGAATAGTCTCTTTGGGAATGTAAATGGGACTGAAGTGCAACGTGAGGCAAATCTACAGGTCATAGCGCTTGCTATTGGTAGGATTGCTTGGATTTGCCCCGCCTACTGATCTGATATTGATGAACTATCCTAAATACAGGTCATCAATATTCAATCTGTGAAAACATGTTTAGGCTAAGGCCCCAAGTAGTGGGCCGCAGCCAAAAAGCACTGCAGAAAAAAAAAACGACAGCGGAAACGCATTGCGGTTTTTGCTGCAGCGCTTTCACAGAAAGTGTGCAGAATTTTCCTCTGACTTTCTGCTTCTATTATACCTATATGGAAAATGCCAGCATTTCTGTAGGTATAATTCACATGTTGCGATTTACAAAAAAAACGCAAGCATTTTTGAAATTGCAGCATTTCCGCTGCACATATTTTTCTGTGATGTGTGGATAGGATTAGCCAGAATCCCATCCATTTTGCAGGTACTGTAAAACGCAGCATTTTTTGCCGTGGTCAAAACGCTGCATATTCGCAATGTGGGGCGGAAACACAGCTTTTTTTGTTGCAAATATTGCTGTGTTTTTTTTTATTTTAGCCAAAGCTAAGAATGGCTATAAAAGTAATGGGCAATATAAAGGAAGCTCTTATACTTCTCCCTTCTGCTCAATCCATTCCTGGCTTTGGCTCAAAAAACTGCAGCAAAGTCTTCAACGAAAAAAAAGCTGCATTTCCGCTGCCTTAGCCTTAAAGAATTTGTCTCATGAATAGAAACCCCTTTATAAACAGAAGCCAGCTCACGGATCAGCTGATCACTGTGGGTCCAACTGCTCTACAACCCCCACTGACCTAGAGATCAGCTGTGATCACTGAGGAAAGCTACATCTGTCCAGATATTCTAAAGAGGAAATTTAGTATTACATGGGGACCAAGACACTTTTTTAAGCAGCTCTCAACAATGACTCACAGAGGAACACATGGAGAGATGTTGTCTTTATCAGACAACCCCTTTAAAGCTCCTTTACATGGAATTATTTTTGAAGCCATGTATGAATGATTGATGGATTTACAAATAATTTAGAGTAATATAAGAAAATTCTTCCCACTGGAAAAGTTGCGTCATTGTTGCATAGTAATGGTTTCCACAAGAGACTTGGCGGCAATGCCTTATGGAAATGTCATTACGATTTTTCAGTGACCAATTGTTCCTCCAATAACGATGAATTTTATGGTGGCACAACTGACCAAGATGACCTATAAAGGACTGCTTTACAGCGTATTGCTGACTTTTCTCTAATTTACACTGACAAATTATTGTTATAGCCGCACAGGCATAACTTGAAGCTTCTGGGCTCCAATGCAAAATCTGCAAAGGGTCTCCTACCTTGTGCCATATAGAACAGTATATACTTTCACTAGTATATGGCTAATGATCCTCTCTGTCACTTTAAGTTCTGTGATGTGGCAGCACCCCTGAGCTATGATACAGAACTCATCTTTCTAGATGTCACAAATAACCACTGAAAGCAGATTTTCAGCTTCATGGAATGTAGAATATCTTCATAAATGTATGTTACCTAATAACATCCAAATGTTTCCTCCATCAAAACTAGACATTGACAGTGTCTTGCAGGTATGTAGGTATTAATAAGTCTGTACGCACGTATAGGAAGCAGTGCAAATGCTGGAAGTCACGGATAAATGGAGAAGTATAGTAGTGGAAAGAATTCTCATAAAATGAGTAACTTTCATATGACACGCCAAGGAGAGAACCATCTTTTGAATATATCTTATTATTGGTCATTATTGGCCAACTCACCTACTTTAGAGAATTGTATACCTAAAACAAGCTCAGTAGAGCTTCAAGCACTTCTTGGTTTGGGTGCTGAGCATAACTCTATAAGCATAGCCCATCAACTTAAGTTGCATCATCTCTTCTATTGACTATAATATACAAATATAGTCTCATATATATCTAATATCGGTATAGTCAGTGAGCACAGCTTGTAGTCACATTAATAGGAACACAGCAAGATTGTAGTATGGCATGTCTTCAAGACTGTGTCCTGTTTACTTTCTTGGCATCTGGTGAAACACTTCAGTTACCTTTGGTTGTAGATACTCTCTGTGGAGCAACTCTCCAAGATCTACAGCTTCAATGAACATGTCGCGCGTGGTACTTTACATACGTCAGCCCAGGTCCTCTCCAGATGTTTGCTGATTTTCTTAAGTCTTTGCACTGGGTGGGCTTTGTGCATTGACACCACCTAGTCTTATTGCCTTGTGAATTATCTTCAGCTTTTAAATCCAAGATTGAAAATAACAATTCACACACCCGTGTGTTTTCCAGCTGTCTTTTCCTAGGCCAGGCATGTCCATGATTATTGTGCTATCATGTTCCTTTATAGGCCTTCCTAGTCTTCTGTCACATAAATGACACCACGTTTAACAGCCACATAAACAGTGCTGGACTTAGCAGTGTGAAAGATGGAAGTGAAGCACCTGACGCTGTATCAGAAGATATTCTTTGCTTGGAAGGAAACATAGACATATTATTCATTCCTGCGCCCTGCTTTTACTTAAAACTAAGTACAGTGGTGTGCAAAAGTTTTAGGCATGTAAAAAAAAATTGCTGCAAAGTAAGAATGCTTTCAAAAATAAAAAGGTTAATAGTTTATTTTTATCAATTAACAAAATTAAATGAATGAAACATAAGAGAAATTTAAATCACACCGATATTTGGTGTGACCCCCCCCCCCCTCCTTTGGAGGAGGAGTCCTGGAAGTGATTATATGGCCCACAAAGAGCCCTGAACATAATCCAGTCTGTCTGGGATTACATGAAGGTTACATGTGGTTAATTCTACAAGATGTTTGGAATAACCACCCTGGCAAGTTCCTTCAAAAACTGTCTGTAAAGTGTACTTATCGAAATTGCTGTTTTGAAGGCTAAGGGAGGTCACACCAAATATTGTTCTGATTTAGAGTTATCTTTTGTTCACTTTGCATTTTGTAAATTGACAAAAATAAACTTTTAACACTTCTATTTTTGAAAGCATTCTTACTTTGCAGCATTATTTCCATGCCTGCCTAAAAATGTTGCCCAGTACTGTACATTAAAATCACCCTCATCACTCACCTGATGTTCGTTCAGACAGTTGTTATTTCTTAAAGGGTTATTCCCATCTTGGCAAATTGCTGCCAAGATGGGAATAACAACTTCCAAGTCCCGATTCCTAGGGCGGGACTTACGGGAAAAGCCACGCAGTGCTGCTCTATTCTACTCATGCAACTCTCATAAAGGAGACTGGGAGCTACGGAAACCGCATAGCACATCTAGCTACGCTGATTCTGTAACTGTGAAGCTATGGAAACTATGTAGCTCAGCTGTGCTGCACTATTTCTATAACTCCTATACTCCTCTATAGGAGTTACGAGAACAGAGTTGAGAAGCTCTGTTAGGCAGCAGTAGGGTCGGGACAGGGAGCACTTATTCCCATCTCACCAGCGATTTGATGAGTTGGGAATATCCCTTTAAGGATTAATGGCACTTATCTGTTGTGCACAAGGTATTCATTAGCATACAGTAAAAAAAATCCAAGAGACCACCTCTTTAAGATGACTGCCTTCATATTCAGACCAGATTTACTATGATAGGTTTTTAGTTCCAACACATATACTAGTCATCTTCTTTGAGAACACCACAGTCCTAGAAGGCCACTACTCCATGTAACTTTGGGTGCTCAGCTTACAGAGGGTTTTTGTACCATTTCAACCAACCACTTCCCATACAATCTCTGTAATTCTGATCTTTCTAACTTACAGAAAGAATAAAAGTAGGAATTGTCATGAAAACCTAAACAACCGTATTGTTCCTTGGGTCTCAAGCACAAAGACATTATGTCCTACCTTTTGATCTGAGATGACATCCAAATTAGTACCACTTTTATCATTAGTAGGACTTCTCTTGTCATCGTGTACTGTCAATGGCATGCTCTGGTCAAGGTCTGGACTTATCACTTCTTCTGCAGAAAGATATTCAATTAATTGTGTGATTTTTAGGTATCAACTCTCAATAGAGTTACAATGGATCTGCTAGACAGTTTATGAATAATCAGAAGCGAATATATGTGAATACAGCTGAAACCTACATCTCAAACCCAGCATCACTGCCTTGTTAAGCATTTATTGTCACATTACCTACTTTTACACCCTTAGATTGGTTGCTGCTTTTTTCTACTATAGATGGTGGTTCTATAGTTCATGAAACTAAAGCAGACCAACATATAAGACAGTGTTTACTGTTTACAAGTAAATATTGGGGTTTCTACTTACGGAGACACTTGTTGGAAGTGAACATCCCAAGGAAGGCGTTGCACTCCTCCAACTTGTTAGCACTACCTTCACAGGTACACCACAATGATGTATTCATGCTTGTGTTGTTAATGAAGTTAGGGGTGACTGCAGTACCTGTGTGGGGGATCAGAAATTGCGTATATGAATTATATATAGGAAACTAGACAACACAGTACCAGCGATAGTACTACTGAGTAAGCTGAGGATAAAAGAATTCACGACTGAGATCCACAGTAGTAATATAGCAACATACATCTTAAACAGCTACATCTCAGCCTCCACAATTCACTTGCAGAACATCTGCCATTTTATGCTGCAGCAATATTAGTTTATAATATTCTTTCTTCCATATTCAACTACATGATGTCTTCTCTTTTCTCATCTGAGAATTTTGACCCCATTCTTTGCTGGATTCCCAGAGGTTAGAACCCACTATCAGGTATTCAGTTCTCACCAATCATTCTGATGTAGGACTTTATGCAAAGATCATGTTGGTTTGGAGAACAGCCTTTATTTTTCTCAAGCAGGTGGCACTGTTTCTGGTAGTCCAAAAGACGGGATCTGAAAGACATAAAATTAGAGTTGCAACTTAAGGGCCTTTCATACCAGCTGATTCTTGGTTTTCATAGGAATCTGCCTGTGTAAAAGGACATTTACTGTATGTGACACTTAGTGTATGTAACCCTTGCTGTATGTCCACCCAAAGTAGATCTTTCCTCTATTGCCATGTCAGTTTACCTGTAGCTCATAGCCTTTAAAAACACGACTAACAATTTGACAAAGCTATGTATAAAGCCTTAAGCAGGGATGACACACAGTGGGCAAACTGTGGGTTTTACCAGCAACTTTTAACCTTTGCAATGCAAACACTAAGAGCAGTGGGAAGCCCATGGTAATTCCTACAGGTGTGCCGGCAACTTTCAGGAAAACACACCATTTCCACAGCAGAGTGATTTCCTAAAAGTTGCCAGAACACCTGTAGGAATTACCATGGGCTTCCCACTGCTCTTAGTGTTTGCACTGCAAAGGTTGAAAGGTCGCTGATAAAATCCCCAGGAATAATTGACATGCTGTGGGCAAAAACCTGCAGAACTAAGTGAACTTTGCAGCATGAGGATGAGATTTAGTAAAAGTACAGTGTGCACTGGCTTGGCCACGGGGTCTGCATAGTTAACCCATTGCAAGTATGCCTTCTATGACACCAGCCTAAAGGTGGCTATACACTGTGGTTAAGGCCCCATGTGGCGTCTTGCAGCAATAAAGCGCTGCGGGAAAAACCGTGGTGGCAACACATCGCGGTTCTTCCCGCAGCGCTTTGGACTGAAAGTTCTCAGAGGTTTTCTACGGAAACTGACATGCTGTGATTTCCAAAACTGCAATAACTCTGCATGCTTGACTATGTGTACATGTTTTTTTTCAATGGGAAGAAACTCTTAGCAGCTTATGACACATGGGAACAAAGCATTATGCATAGTAGACTTTAACTTACCTTTTCCCTAACATTTGGCAACTGATTTTTATTTTTTATTTTTTTTATTAATCTGACAAGTGCTTTACTTTTCATGGGAAAACTACAGCCTGTTCTCCAGTATATAGTGTTTGTTCAGCATTGCTATATACTACACTAATGTGATGTCAGCAGAACCAATTTTGGTTCAACAGAATGTAATCTTTAGTGGTTTGACAGAAACATTAAAAGGCTCTGCTAAAGCTCTCTATGACTATTATAACCCATTAGTTCATTTTATATGCATATTTCTCAGAACCTAGCAGCCATGAGTTAATGCTTGTAGCAATGTCTATTTAGCCTTATGTTTCCCTGTACCCACAAATTATATGATATTGTGCTTGTGTAAACCCCCTAAGTGTCCACCAAATGACAACAATTTAGTCAAAGACAAAGCATGGGGGAAGGGAACCCAAGGAGCTCAGTTACTACTGGTGGCTGCTCTGTTTCTTGTACGTCTCCAAGGTACCTCAGATGATGGTGTGGTGTGGACTGGATTTCAACAAGACCTTGTGTAGCACCATCTTTATCCTTCTAGATATTCCAGGATTCCCCTATAATGACAAACTGACTATTTCCACAGTACTCACTTGCACAAGTTGTCATCCATGCAGATGTCATAAAGCTGGAGGCAGTTTTTCTTTTTCTTTTCCTCAAAAGAGCACTTGGGCACGATATTCTGGCGTCGGCGTTCTCCGCAATATCTATCATGGTTGCATGGACAAAATAGGAGCCGCTTTGTAAATTCTATAGGGATTTTTTTTAATAAAGCTCCGGAGGTGACTGTGACACTTCTGCCGATCGCAGGAACCATCAGCTTTTGTGGCACTGCAGTGCTTAACATAGTCACTCTTCAGATGACTACACTTCTCATACGAGCCACAAATAGAAGCTTCATGTACACAAGCGTTAGGTGCAGGATCCATGATGTCAGGCTCTGGAATGACAATACAGTGACAGTATGATTCCAGAGAAAGAAAAAAACAAACTCCTATCCAACTGTAACCTTGGACAGAGGCCCTAATGTATAATATGTATGGGGCCCCACTTACAGTACTTTGTGCTATCTATAATACTTGTGTCTTCTTATATTGTACAGAGGCTTTTAGGCCCCCTGAGGTTCCTGGGCTCAGTAGCGATTGCGACCTCTGCACCCCTTACAGCTACACTCCTGGTCAGCAAGGAAAACAGACCTTTGCTTTGCAGTTTTTCTGTGTTCTTTGCCCTATTTCTGTATTGTCATTACATGATTATGTGAACTGTCACCAGTGGTTATTTTGAGCATTTAGGGCTTATTCTCATGGCCGTTTTAAAACCCATGAATGTCTATCAGTCTAGTCACATGTCGATTTTCTTGACAGAACGGTTTATATGGCTGTCAAAAAAACTGACATCCTCTACCTTTGTCTGTTTTGATGGAGATAGAAATAGACATGTGAATAGACCCACAGACATACATGGGTTTTAAGCAGCTGTCACAGAGCCATTTTTCACTGTTGTGTTAATAAATTCTAAATAAGCCCTTCAATGGACTAACATTATGTTAAGGTCTTGCTGTTGGAGAGGTGTTTTATATACCATGTGCTGTTGTTATGCACCAGAAGCCCCACATGGGCAACTGTATACTGTCTGATGGACTGCAATGTTTACTGTCGTAGAGACCTTTTGGGTTATCTTTTCATATATAACTTATATATATATATATATATATATATATATATATATAACGGATAAAATGATTGATGACACAAGCCTACTTTGAAATACAACCAATATATGCTTAAAATTATAATGTACATGAGAAAAATTCATTCCAGTGTTAGAAATTGAGTACTTTTCAGGTCCCTCAAGTTCAGTTAGGGAGAGGTAATACAGACATGTGGTTTCCATGTGTCTTTCACTCCAATGTGTAACATCTTGTATGTGGAATTTAAGTAGAATGACCCAGATCAAGAAATTCGGAATGAATAATCCTAGTGGAATACTACCATGTGTGAAAACACATAAGACAAGGCCAACACCTGGTCAGTTAATGGATACAGATGTTATTAGTCAAAATAGTCTCTCAGTATGTAGATATATAGCTGTCAATGTGTGTAAAAAAATTCATGAGGTCCTGGGCTGGGTGTATATGGAAAATGTCTTAATTAATTCTCTAAGCTAAGTACTGGTTTCTGTATTGCAATGTGTTTTTGATATTGTACGGGGTATCATATTCTGATACTGTAGATGTAAAGGGTTCTCATCTGCCGGCTTCCCTGATTGAACATGTATTTAATCAATTAGGTGACCTGTAAAAAGATTTGAGCGCCAGCTATAGGTAAAAATATATTTGTTCCGCTGGAGGTTGTTTGTTTGAGAGGATTTTTAGTGAGCTTGGTTGTATCTTCACTTTAAAGAGCAGTACCAGCAAAGTGAGACTCAGACCCCATGTTGTGGAAGTACAGCTTTGTTTTTAATTTTTTTTAACTAAAGCCAAGAATGGCTCTAAAAGGAATGGAAATATAAAGTTACTACTTATACTTCTACCTTCTGCTCAATCCACTCCTGGCTTTGATTCAAAAACCGCAGCAAAATCTGCAACAAAAAAAAAAATCTTCAATTCTGCAATGTGGGGCCTCAGCCTAAGGCCAGGGCCCCACATTGTGAAAACGCTGCAGCAAAAATCACGTCATTTTACAATACCTGCAAAGTGGATGGGAGTCTGGATAATCCCATCCACACATTGCAGAAAAAAATCCACAGCGGGAATGCTGCGATTACAAATGTTTTTTGTAAATCACAGCATGTCAATTATACCTACGGAAACGCTGACGGTTTCCATATAGGTATAATAGAGGCAGAAAATCCGCAGAGGAAAACTCTGCAGACTTTCTGTGAAAAGCGCTGTGGTAAAAAATGCAATGCGTTTCTGCTGCTGTCTTTTCCGCAGCGCTTTTTGGCTGTGGCTCGCTAAGTGGGGCCTTAGCCTAAAAGTTATATAATCCCCTAATGACTATATCAAGCACAGCTCAGGCAGCAGTGTGAGTGAAGGGAGTTTTTCAGCAACTGCGTCTCCCTGCACAAGAAAACAGTATTATATCAGAAAATATAGTTTTCCTCCATATACTTTCCATAGAGAAAAGACTGCACTAAATAAAAGCTTTCCTCTTCCCCTTCATATGTTTGGCCACCTATCCACGTCTCCTCGTATTCTGATTTCACTTCCAGGCATCTGACAGCTTCATACTGTTTTACTTAGTTCGAACCACTTCTATATAGAAATAAAGTATAATAATCAAAGAATATAAAACATAAACCTAATTTTAAAATATATACATCCAAGAAAAAAAAATGAAGAATAGTCAGTATGTAGGGTATGCTATTTACTCTTTGTGTAAGACAGCCAAAAAATTCCCTGAAACTCGCCTAAATCGTCTAGTTAAATGTTAGATTGGGCGTCTACTGATTCTCGATGTACCCACCAACCGTGAGAATGGAGGTCCCGTGTACCTTGTACTCTACAATTAGACCTGGGGAGGATTATAAACAAGAAGCCTTTAATAAGAGTAATTAGCCAGAATCCCATCCACTTTGCATGTACTGTAAAATGCTGTGGTTTTTGTTTTGGGGCCTGGCCTAATAGATATTTACTGATTAAAGGGTTATAATGTGTCCTAGCAATATGTCATAACTTCAAATCCATTTAATTATGTAGAAGATTTTTTTCCTTTAAGGCTAAGGCCTCACGTAGCGGACACAGCAAAAGGGTGCTGTGGGAAAAACTGCGGAGGCAACGCATCGTGGTTTTTTTTCCTGCAGCACTTTTCACAGAAAGTCCACAGAGGTTTCCTCTGCGGACTTTCTGCTTCCATTATACCTATAGGGAAACCGCCAGCATTTCTGTAGGTATAATTGACATGCTGTAATTTCCATAACCGTGCGTATTTTTCAGCAATGTGTGGATGGGATTCACTAGAATCCACTTTGCAGGGACTGTAAAATGCTGCATTTTTTTCAGCGGTGTTTCCGCCACAGCCAAACTGCGGCATTTATGCCACGTGGGGCACCTGCCTAAAACCTTTTCTTTTCATTCAAAATTTAAATGACCACTCAAATGCATAAAAAAAAATTTGTAATATTATACACTTTCGTAAAGTACCATTTCAATGTAACTAAACCAACCTTTATTCTAGCAAAGCTATATCTAGATAGACAGAGCAAGACAGAAATACACGTAAGAAATAATTACCAGGAATGAAGAAACTGGAAAGGTGAAAATGCTTGGTTTGCTCATCTGCATATGGAGAGCTGGATGAAGACAGGGAACCTACAAGAACAGTACACAGTGAATTTATAGGATATGGTAGCAGTTGCAGTCTAGTTTCTCAAATAAAGGCGCTTAGTTCAGTGTGGACTCTTAAAGGAGTGTGGAAACAGCGCCACTCTTGTCCATTGGCTGTGTCTGGTATTGCAATCAGCCTCTTTAAATCATCCTGCATAATAATAATGACCTCTGGTTCAAAAACCCGGCAGTCTTTTTAAATATTAGGAAGTGAGCCAAAGTAATCTCCCTATCACAGCTCACAAACTTTCTACTATCTGATCTTCTGGATAATAACCCAGTCTAGTATAATTTTGAGACATGGGAAACCTAATCCATTGAAATTTTCATGCTGAAACCTTTTCAATCTTTTTTGGATATGTAAAAACATTTGTGGCACTTGAGGCAGTTGTCAGGTTTGGAAAGCCCATTTTCAAATGCCCTATTAGAGCACGGACATGGACAGCACATTGGGGCCACAATTTATTTAGACTGGCAATTTTTGTGCCGTTCTAATTCACTTTTATATTGACACAAGATGCACCATAATTATTAAGAGGCTCTGGCATCTCAGTAATTTTAGCGAACCATGGGAAAGTCCCGTATGCCAGAAATGAAATCCACAATCAAGGACTGGAATGGTTTCCCTGCTCGCCTAGATTCCTGCCCCATTCCACTCACTTTTTTGAAAAGTGCCAAGCGGGGAGCAAAACAGGAAAAGTTGCAGTTTTAGCTCAATAACAAAGGAATGATAAATCGGCCGCACACTGTGACCAGCTTCTGTGGGGAACCCTGCTAATAAAAGGAGAGCTACTGGATTAATTTGTCATCTAGCCATAAAAAATGTCAATGTTGCTCTTGTAAACATAATCTGGTGACATAATCTGGTAAGTAAAATTCCGCCATTGACATGAAGGTTAAAGGGTTTTTCTGGGCTTCATGTTAATGACCAATCCTTTGTGTAGGTCATTAATATCAAACGGGTGGTGGACCGATACGCAGCACCCCACCAAATTACCTGTCCTCTGCAGCTGCCAGCACCAACACTATGCACTGAATGGAATTAGAAGCAGACAACTCAGTCCAGTGTGTACTGACTGTGCCCAGGTACTGCACCTTAGCTACCAATCACTTGTGCTGGATGCTGGACCCCACCAATCTGATATTGATGACCTATTCTAAGGATAAGTCATCAATATGAAAAACCTGGAAAACCCATTTAAGTTTTATATGACGAGAATATTAAGAGTATATAAAAATATTGGGGCACATTTAAGACAACTGAATGCCAGTCTTCATAACCCGGAGTCAGCGGAGGGTGTGTCTCATTTATGATGATGCACATGCCCCCTCATAAATGACGGGACCCCTCCACCGGGCCGTGCGCTTTGAGGGGAAATGTAAGTCAGCTCATAGTGTAGATGATGATAAATCTGGCGGGGCTGATGCGACTTTTTATGCCTTTAAAGGCCAGAAAACTGGAGTACAAGACATAACAAATCTTCCCCATTAATTTTATTATACTGGTGTAAACAAAATAGTATCCGGTTGATCGTAAAGACTATGAGTTACTACGTGTTATGTTTTCACAGGAGATGGAAAGTTTTGTAAAGTGCTCACCGGGTATATAGTCAGAATGTACAGTCCAATAAATGTTCAGGCAATGCTCTTCCTTCCTCATACGATGGCGACATTTGCAGTGGATCATGGGAGTCTGATGTATTAGCTTAGCAGCCTGTTGACACTCTGCTGCACTGAAAGGATACACTGCGTCTGCTTTAGAGCAGTTCTTCAATACAAGGTAACTATTATTGCACAGGGTATCATTCTTACACAGTAGTTCTGCTGATATGCAGTCATTCAGTTCCGAAGAATTAACAGACAAGGTGAAAGCTGAAGAGAGGAAAAACACAGATCAGATCATATGAAGCGGCTATCACTGTTAACATACAACATCAGTAAAACCCTTAGGCTACATGCACTCGACCGTGTGCAGTCTGTGGGTCAGTAAAAATGTCACGGATGACACACAGATTGGTATCCCTGGGTCATCCATGGTTTTCACTGAGCCATACATTTAAAATAAATCAACAGAGCCGTAAGTACAGACAGGTATAAGACCTGTGCCATATTTAGTGGTTTTTCAGTTCAGCCCAGACACACAGCCGCAAAAATTACAACAGTGTGTATGGGCCCATTGAAATGTATGGGTTGAATACACAATGTGCTATAATAATAATGCATTTTATTTATATAGCGCCAACATATTCAACAGCACTTTACAAAATGTAGGGCTCAAGTATCTTTTTCAGAAAGAGAAACAAAATCTGCACACAGCAACAAATTTACACGTGATGAGCCACGCCTCTAACCCCGCCCTTGCTCCCTTTGACCCTATCCAATCCCACCTAGTTCATTTGTGTCCTCACAAAGTATAATGCTCCTTTAGTGTCCCCCACATGGCATAATGCCCCATTTGTGCATCCATATAATATAATGCCCCCTGAGGAACCCCACAGTATAATATCCCACCAGTGGCTTCCACACAGAATAATATTCATTTGTGGACCCACACACTAAAATGTTCCCCTTGTGGCTCCAACACACTATAATGTCCCATCTGTGGTCCCCACACACTATAATGTGTATTTCTGCATCCCAATGAAGTCATGCTGACAAATAAAATCAGTGGGGCAGATTTACTAATCCTGTCTAATTTTTAAGCAATGAAACTTAAAAAGCTAAAAAGTCTATGGCAGATTTATCACTATTTTGTCAGAATTCTGGCACAAATTGTTGCATTTTAAGCCCCTTTTACCTTGCAATCCCCGCCCCTTGTCTGGCAACGTAAACAAAGTGTCTAACGTCAGAGTTGAGGTGCATGTAGCTTAGTAAATCTGTCTAATAATTTTATTAATAGGATGTGGAGAACTTATTAACTGGATGAACTTCCTAAAATATAATTATGTATCAACTGGCAAAAAAAAAAAACTTCCCACCAACAGGACCTTCCATGTCTGTTCTCAAATATTATTTGTACAAATAATGAGCTTTTCTTCCAAAGTCTGGGTGCTAAAAGTTACAGCAGTGGACAGGGAGCATTCAAGTAATAGGAGAGGTGCTGCACTTCCCAAAACCCATCACTATACAGTAGACAGGGCTGCTGTGCCACTCCTATAACTTAAATAGAAGAGCCTGCACGCTGGCATAGAACCAGAAAAATGGAAAACAAGCTAGGGATGGATCTGATACATAATGGACAACACTGGATGCAGACAGTCCCCATTGACTATAATAGGGTCTGTTGGGCTTCTGTCATAATATCCGTCATTTTACCAGACAAATTAGCAATAAAACGCTTTGCTATTTTGTCCCACATTTTTGACAGAATCTGCAACAAAGCCTCCAATGCTGATGTGAAAAGAGCTGAGCTATACTATGTCATTATTGCTGACTGTGTCCTGCTACTTGCTTGACTACCAGTAAACCTTTGACCTGCCTATTGACCTTCTATTAAAATGTATTTGCACTTCCTGAAATCTTTTAAGACCCTTCCAGATGAGACAAATAAAAAAAAAAAAAAAAACGTAACAGTAATTTAAAGTTAGACTATCTGGTAACTAAACGGTGTTCCTACTGTCTGTAACACGTTTCCACTATAAATATATAAGTAATATAGTAATAAAAAAAATAGTAGTTTTGGCATCACTTTACAATCTCCAAAGAGCTGTGCACCTGTAGGAGATGCAGCCTTGCACAATATTGGCTTTCTAGCTGTCAGTTTTCATAATATATGCTCAATAGGGCTTAAATTTGGTAATTGTGCTGGCCAATCCATACAAGTCATAAACCAGCTCAATGCTTTTACCTAAGTAGGCCTTACATAATTAGGAGCAATACTTAGGATCATTGTCCTGCTGGAGCATGAAACTGGTTCCATATAGGTTCTGTCCATAGGCTATGACATTGCGGTGCAAATTGGAATAATAGTTATTATAGCTCCACTGTCCTTGTAGTGACCATACCAGTTTACTGCAGCTTCATTCCCATTAACTTTAATGGGAGCTAAGCCGCAGTGACTTGGCTCACCCATGCTTCTCTGTGTTGGTGTAGATGCTGGATATTGGTTCCCCCGAGATCTCATATTGATGACCTATTCCAATATTTATCTATTTCTATGTATACTATGCATATATCTAATTGTATACAGTGGGGAAAAAAGCATTTAGTCAGCCACCAATTGTGCAAGTTCTGCCACTTAAAAAGATGAGGCCGGCCTGTAATTGTCATCATAGGTAGACCTCAACTATGAGAGACAAAATGAGAAAACAAATCCAGAAAATCACTGTCTGATTTTTAAAGAATTAATTTGCAAATTATGGTGGAAAATAAGTATTTGGTCAATAACAAAAGTTCATCTCAATACTTTGTTATATATCCTTTGTTGGCAATGACAGAGGTCAAACGTTTTCTGTAAGTCTTCACAAGGTTGGCACACACTGTTCCTGGTATGTTGGCCCATTCCTCCATGCAGATCTCCTCTAGAGCAGTGATGTTTTGGAGCTGTCGCTGGGCAACACGAACTTTCAACTCCCTCCAAAGGTTTTCTATGGGGTTGAGATCTGGAGACTGGCTAGGCCACTCCAGGACCTTCAAATGCTTCTTACGAAGCCACTCCTTCGTTGCCCTGGCGGTGTGCTTGGGATCATTGTCATGCTGAAAGACCCAGCCATGTTTCATCTTCAATGCCCTTGTTAACGTAAGGAGGTTTGCACTCAAAATCTCACCATTGCCCCATTACATGGCCCCATTCATTCTTTCATGTAAACGGATCAGTTGTCCTGGTCCCTTTGAGGAGAAACAGCCCCAAAGCATGATGTTGCCACCCCCATGCTTCACAGTAGGTATGGTTTTCTTTGGATGCAACTCAGCATTCGCTCTCCCCCAAACACGACAGGTTGTGTTTCTACCAAACAGTTCTACTTTGGTTTCATCTGACCATATGACATTCTCCCAATACTCTTCTGGAACATCCAAATGCTCTCTAGCAAACTTCAGACGGGCCCGGATATGTACTGACTTAAGCAGGGGGACATGTCTGGCACTGCAGGATCTTAGTCCCTGGCGTCGTAGTGTGTTACTGACGGTAGCCTTTGTTACGTTAGTCCCAGCTTTCTGTAGGTCATTCACTAGGTCCCCCTGTGTGGTTCTGGGATTTTTGCTCACTGTTCTTGTGATCATTTTGACCCCATGGGGTGAGATCTTGCGTGGATCCCCTGATCGAGGGAGATTATCAGTGGTCTTGTATGTCTTCCATTTTCTAATTATTGCTCCCACAGTTGATTTCTTCACACCAAACTGCTTGCCTGGTGCAGGTCCACAATTTTGTTTCTGGTGTCCTTCCACAGCTCTTTGGTCTGTTAAATAACAACACACTCCTTGATTTATGAAACAGAGTGCACTTAGGTGACACCAGAGAACAGCAGGAGTCCGTTGAGTAGATCAAAGGAAAAACAAGGTTTAATCAAAATAAATAGGTTACAGAAAAATCTATTCCTAAAACATAGGTTAAAGTCTAAACAGAAGATCAAGAAACAAATAGAATGAGAGCTGTTGTGAAAAGGTGTTAGTGCTCTGTCCCCATACTCCTAAAGCCTGCTTTTAAAGGCTGAGAGAGCCTTACCCCTGTCCATCATAATTCCTCATATGGATAAGTTTTTTTGTATGATCTCTCCATGGATACTGGATCATTCCCTATATGAACATAGCCCTAAATTTGGTTCCTATGACGTGTTGTGTGTTATACTGAGACCTTCCTTTTTCCATCTACTCAGCACAAAGCTACTTTAACCATAGTCTGTGAAGAATGACATGCCACACAAATGTTACTTCATGACCTTTAAGATTTAACATGGTCTTCACCATAGTGGAGTTTGGAGTGTGACTGTTTGAGGTTGTG
This sequence comes from Leptodactylus fallax, assembly GCA_947044405.1. Taxonomy (NCBI): domain Eukaryota; kingdom Metazoa; phylum Chordata; class Amphibia; order Anura; family Leptodactylidae; genus Leptodactylus; species Leptodactylus fallax. The sequence continues at coordinate 3,108,923 of CAMRHE010000094.1, forward strand.
GACAGGAGTCTTTTATACTGATAACAATGTCAAACAGGTGCCATTACTACAGGTAATGAGTGGAGGACAGATGAGCCTCTTAAAGAAGAAGTTACAGCTCTGTGAGAGCCAGAAATCTTGCTTGTTTGTAGGTGATCAAATCCTTATTTTCCACAATAATTTGCAAATAAATTCTTTAATAATCAGACAATGTGATTTTCTGGATTTGTTTTCTCATTTTGTCTCTCATAGTTGAGGTCTACCTATGTCAATTACAGGCCTCTCTCATCTTTTTAAGTGGGAGAACTTGCATAATTGGTGGCTGGCTAAATACTTTTTTCCCCACTGTATATCATTTGCTGGCTTTTCTTTGGCCTATTTGATCTTATACCAAAATGATGTTATGAATCCTGTATGATAAAGGCTCCAGTCAAAAAAGTATGGACACATCATGAACTTAATGCAGAATTTGTGAGAATTTCTACCTTGTAAAATGCTCACAAAAACAGAACAAATCAAAAACATCACAAATCATTCTAAGAGCTTACTAGGGAGAGTAGACAACAACACAATAAAACCTATATCTCAGACCTACCACATAGCACAGTCAATTTCCAATGTGTGATACATGTAAGTAGAAGGATGGAAAAGATTTCTGACTAGAAGGAGATTGAATATTGTAAGAAAAGATTGGCTCCTTTTAACCAAACACATCTCCACAAATGTCCCCAGGCTGTATGTGGTAGTGTAGTTCAGCTTCATTGACTTCACTGGGGTAAAACTGTAATACCAGATAAAACTTATGGACAAGTGTAATGCAGTTTATGGTTTTTCTAATCCCGCTCTCCTGAATGTGACTCCTTACATCATACTGATCTATGAGGCTGGGAGTACCTGCCTATCCACGGCTTCACTATCCTGTAGTGTACATAGTACTAAAAGTGAAGCTGTGAGGACGCTGAGACTCCTTGCATCATACATCACTATGATGCAAGGAGTCCCATGCTCCTGACTGGATTTGGGCTGTGAAATTTCCATCCCAGATGTCCCCCATGTGTATGGGTTTTAATAGGTGCGACTCCACTGATTCTAAAGTGTTTGGCGTTTTTTCTCTAGCCCCCAGCATGCTCAAGCAAGTATATCGCCTGAAATCAAAAATCTTAAACCCATCCAGACACAATGGGAGTGATTTTTGCACCAAAAAACTGTCTAGCATGCTGTGTGCCACATTTATCAAGTGTTTTAGGCCGGAGTACCACGTTGCAAACATTCAGCATTTTGGCTGTGGTGGAAACGCGTTTTACATCACCTGCAAAGTGGATGGGATTCTGGCTAATCCCATCCACACATTGCAGAAATAAATCACAGCATGTCAATTATACCTACAGAAAGACTGGCATTTTTCGTATAGGTATAATATATAGGTTTAATGGGGGCAGAAAGTCTGCAGAGGAAAACTATGGACTTTCTGTGAAAAACACTGCAGATAAAACCAGGATATGCTTCCTTTGCGGTCTTTTCCGCAGAGTTTTTTGGCAGTGATTCACTGCGTGGGGACTTAGCCTAACACACTTTTTAGACACTTTTCTGACTTGACTGAAAAGACGGTATGGCCTCAAATAAAAGGGTGTGGCTTCATGGGAAATAGGCGTAGTCTAACCTGTGCCTCTGTATGGCAAAAATATGCCACAAATGCACCAAGAACTTTTAAGCCAACTAATTGGAGGTGTAAACCTAAAGTAGACAGTCTAAGAATACACCTGATTTATCAAACCTCATCAGACACTTTGATGAATCTGGTACAGTTTAAGACTGTCCAGTCTGGATTTGCACTGTCTAGCTTTTAGACAGTATTAGTAAATCTGAGCCAATGACTCCAGGAGAGTGTGCACGATGAATCACAGGAAGAGCTTCAGAGGTGCATTTCTACTAATAAACTGAGTAGACTGTAGATATGGTTACAATCTGCAGTGGGGATTGCTGTGGGGTTTGTCTAAATTAACCTCCTAAAATGAACACTCATGTCATCTAGCAGCATCCATATCAAGTGCGACCTAGATGTTTAGTGATCTTCAACTAAAGCAGTGTACATAGCGATTATTCAAAACAGTGGAAGCATGACCACTGACAGCAGAGATGGCAAACTGAGAACCTCCTGCTAAAGATGCAGCCAAAAGTTTTAAGACTGACACAACGTTTGCTACTTCAGCATTTTTAGATCTTTCAGTCACATGTTTCTATGGTTACTGAAGTACAATTATAAGCATTTCATAAGTTTTTACACTTGTATTGACAAATACATCAAGTTTATGTAAAGACTCAATATTTCCAGTCTTGACCCTTATTTATCAAGACTTCTACGATTCGCCTTGACGTGTTGCATATCAGTTTCTGGGCCAAATCCTGACTCATGACAACCCATTCTTGTATATTTAGTACTTGGAGTTTATCACAATTTCTGTGTTTTTGTTTTCCACCAACTTTTTGAGGATTGACCACAGGTTCTCAATGGGATCAAGATCTAGGGAGTTTCCTTCCCATTAACCCAAAATGTTGATGTTTTGTTCACTGAGCCACTTAGGTATCACTTTCCCTTGTGACATGGTGCTCTATCAGGCTGGGAGATCTTTGTTCATCATCAATTTGCTCCTGGATGGTTGGGAGAAGTTGTTTTTGGAATTATAATTACTTATCAGAAATGACTATATTAGATGACAACAAAATGAATTAAATTTGAGGTATTAAGGTTATCTCCCCTTAGCACAGGTTTAGGTTTGGAGATGGAGAATTCCTACTGTATGTTAAAGCCCCCACCGGCAGGTAATGTTGCAACTCTCTGATTTTATCATAGTCCCAAACCCCTGAAATGCTGTATTAATACACAGATACATGTATATCTCTGTATTCCAATTGGTGCATGACACCAATATCTGCCATAACCTCTGTTTTACAGTGATCTATACTGTACTTTTTCCACCTCCCACCCACCTCTTGCGCACAGGACCAGATGGAAGGATCGTTCACCACATCCCTCCAGATGGAAAAGCTTATGTTTACTTAACCACGAATCAGCTGTTATGTTAGAATATATTGGTTAAACTGCTCTTATCAGGAAAACAATAGGGTTAATTTATAACCTGTGATCAGTGCGTTGTGCATATTTGTCCTGCGCTCTAAGAAGTGACCTTTCCTGATATGACACTTTAAGCACCAGGTGAGAGTCTGCATTTTCTGATCCAAATGTCTTCTGTTGTGAAAGGGTTACTGTGGCAAAGTGCAGAGATTGTTAATCTTTTTATGGAACTTTTTATGTATCTGGCTAGGCAGAAGGTATTGTGTATTCTATGGTATTTTTGAAGTTTGCATATATTTGACAGCAGCTGTTCATAAAAATGTTCTGGGTAATATCCAGTTACCAGTTGATGGGATGTACATGACAAGGCCTGCAAGATGGCTGCCAGTTCCAAGGATCTGAAAGTCACTAGCATCATAGCTGCATCTCTTAAGCAATCACTGCGCACACAAGAACTCCGTCTTCCACCTTAAGAACCATTCACATCACGTTTTGACAATCAGTTTAACTGATCAGTTTTACAGATATAAAAAACTTGCTAAAAATGGATAGAAACTGATGAACATCCCTTTACATACAGTCTTTCTGTGGAACACAAAAGTGTAGTACTTTCCTGTCCAACAGAAATTGATCCATTTTTATATATAGGGAGTCTGTTAGGGAGAGCACATTACTGTTATGTCATGTCAGTTTTGTAGATTTGGAGAAAAACTACGTGGCAGTTTGTGCACTGGGGGTGGACATTCAGCTCCTTGGAATATTTCTCTTGCCACTCAGACGCCTACCATCTCCTGCCTGCGCCAACCCATGCAGTTACAGTTGATCCTCCCACTGCTATGACATCACCTATCGTACTTGATCAGCAAGCCCCACCCCAGTGCACCAACTGCCTCATTTGTATAAGACTTCAAAGCTTTTCTCCAAATCTACAAAAGTGACATACATAAGAGAGATATGATGTTTATCACTAATGTGCTCGGTCATGTGGTGGAGGCAACTGAATATGCTTGGTGGAGGCAATAGACTCCCTTTAACATTGATTTTATATAAATAGATTGTCATCAGTTTTATTATATAGCGCTATAATATTCCGCAGTGTTTTACAGACATTGTCAGTCACTTTCTCATATAGGGCTCACAATCTACATTAGTCTACATGTCTTTGGGAGGAAACCCAGGCAAACACAGGGAGAAAATACAAACTCATTGCAGATGTTGTCTTTTGGTCAGATTTGAACTTAGGACTTCAGTGCTAACCACTGAGCCACCATGCTGTCCTAGTTTTCATTTATTTTTAGCATTAGTTTTTTGTATCTATACAACTTATGAATTAAATGGAAGTCAGAATGTGATGTGCAGCCCCTATAAGTATGTATCTGATGTTGAGTGAGGATGACTTATAGACACAGTATTACATATAGTAATGCTTCCTCTGACTATATTTTCAGAGCTGAATTTACTAATTGTTCTTCTCCAAAAATTGTAAAGAGCTGCTGAAAAAAAAACGCAACAAAAAAAAGGTGCGTTTCCACAACGTGTGGCCTTAGCCTAAAGGAGTGATCACTTAGCAAAGAGCAGGGTTTAAGGATGTGTTTTTGCACAGAAAACTCCGGCTTTGTTTTTTTTTGTGCAAAAATGCACCAGTTTTACATTGAATGAAAAAGTTCCAAATATAGCTGCATCCAGATACATAGTGTGTATTCACCATAAGGATGCCGCCATACGGGGCTCCTGGACACAATAAATTTACTACTAATTGGGGGCTGCACATGGACTTTCATTGCTTCTAATCAGAAAGTACAGGAGTGTCCCAGGAAATAGCAGTAAACGCATGTGTCCTAAAGCATCTGGTGGCAGCACTTCTGTGTTATGGTTTGTGGCATATGACTTTAGTTTAGGGGTCGTCAGACTTACAATTATTGACCGGCACTCCGAGTACCTCATCTTTGATTTTTTTATTAAAATCGGCACGCCGAACAAAAAAGGTTGCCTACCCCTGCCTTAGACAAATGCTTCTGGTCATTACTCACAGCTGTACCTTGCTCTAAAATTTCTAATTCTATTTAAAATATATAAAAAATGATTAATTGTTTCAGTGCTTTTTTGCTCAAATAAAACTAAACTTAATACAATATGTATAGTCTTTATATTATCAAATACAATAAACTGAATAGAACTAACTAGACACTAAATGGCTAAACTCAATGGAAAACAACAACCTCCTGTGGTGTGACAGTAATGGCCTTAATTACAGAACAAAAGACAGTGATTATAGGATGTTAGATAAAATCCTTCAGGTCATTCGACCCGTCTCTGGGTTCCAAAGGTAGAAATGTTAAATGACCCCTCTCTGGGACTTCTAGTGTTAATGAACTCTTGTCCTACTGCAGACGGGGGAGGTTGGCTGCTCCAGCCAATTGTCTTACAGCTAGGCACTGGCCAGTGAGGAGGATATGAGTGAACCTCTGACACAAACAGAGGTTTCTTTGCATATTTCTCAGTTATAACTGTAATGTGGAACAAAATATAAAAGGGGAAATGCTGGATATTTTGTTATTTTATGTGCATGTTATTTTTTAAGTGCAAATTGACTTAAAGAATGCCGTATATGCAGGTTACTGTCAAAATCTAGCAATGTATTTATATCATAAGATGAAAATCAGTAAAATTTTAGGTGAAAATTTCCACTCTTGCCTTCACATTGAATGCAAAAGGAGTTGTGTAAAATAAACATATACCATCAAGCATATTGTTTGCCTCCTATTTTTTATCAACCTCACTGGTCACCTATGTTTTTCCCAGCAGTTAGTGTTTTACATTGGATGTAAAAGACTTTCTGCTAAGTGGTTTTGGGTAATGTTTAGAAAGCCCTGATTTAGACCATGCTTCTCTTCCAGTAATCTGGCACTCACATTTGATATAGTAAATAGTAGGTTTTTTGTCCCCCCTCCCAAATTTATTTGTGAAGATGTTTCTGGCCTTCAAGGTTTGAAACTTGATAACACTTTCTGTAAACCCTATAGCTGCCGGACACTAAATCCTATAGCTGCTGGAGTTTACCAAAGAATTCTGTTGGGAGAAGTTGCCCAGGGGTTGTTGGAATAAGTTTATTGACTTTAGTGAATAAACCTCCCATCATTACAATATGATCATTCCTTTATTCTATTTTTGCTATAACTGTTCATCCAGAAACCTACTTACTAGTACATAAGATTGTTTGGCATGGTTAGAATTCTTGCATTTCTCTGAGTTTTGCGGTGATATTTAGCCTATGTCAGATTGTCTGGCAGCTGCCCAAGTTCAGTTTCTTTGAAGATAACTGAAGTCTATTCACTATGTGAGAATAATAGGTCCTCAGATATAGATATTACAGAAATGGACCAGGGAGTGATCTGAAGATTTTGAATACACATTTATCTATAAGATTTGCAGATTTATGAAAATTCATATGAAACAACAAAGAATAAAGAAACCAATACCACATAAAATGTGCCAGGCTAAAATGTTGACCTATCTGATGAATAAGTAAAGGTGGTCATATACAGAAGTTATTTTGGCTTTACTGACCAACAATCTAAGGCTCTCTTCCCAATTGCATTAGGGTTTCCATTTTATAACAGAAATAGGACACATTGCCAGTTCTGTTGCATGTCAGCATGGTCCACGACAATCCCCACAGACTATAAATTGTGTTTGTTGGGTTTTTCGGCAAAATGTGGTATACAATATAGACACAACACAGAATACAATATAAAATTATCACACTGACCCACAAATCCATCCATAGTGCTGCGCCCCCCTATATCTCCTCTTTCATTACTGTCTACCGCCCTAACTGTCCTTTCCGTTCTGCCAATGACCTTAGACTTGCATCCCCTGTTATCCGATCATCCCATTCCCGTCTCCAAGACTTTTCTCGAGCTGCACTGGTGCTCTAAAATGCTTTATTCAAGACAATCTGATTAATCCCCAACTACAGCAGCTTCAAAACTGCCCTAAAATCACATCTGTATGGTCAGGCTTATCACTTGACCTGATCAGTGTATTGTGCTGAGGTGGAGAACAATAACACCTTTTATCCTTCCTCCTCTGTTCCTCAGATCCTGTCCTCTCCATCTATAAGTTACACTGCACTCTTTGCACTTAGTATATGTTTATTCACAGATACTGGCTGGTGACGGATTCATACAGCTTCAATTACATAACCTTTTCTATTAAAAGATGGCTGGACCATGGTAGCAAACAAGCCCTCTGACCTCTTGTGTCCCCCTATCTCCTCATAGAATGTAAGCTCTTGCGAGCAGGGCCCTCACTCCTATTGTTTGATATGTTTATTTCTTTATCACATTGTAATGTCTCATATTGTCTGTTCATGTGTCCTCTGATTTGTAAAGTGCTACGGAATATGTTGGCGCTATATAAATAAAGTTATTATTATTTATTATTATTATTCACATGAAAAGTAGTTCTATATGCAGTACTATTCTTCCTGATAAATCTGCTTGGACTGCCAATGGATGCCTGAAACAAATGCTGAGGTGGTAACTGCTCTAAAGTACTGACCACCAAGGCAGGAGTTAGGCCTCTAGCTGAGGCTGTTCAGATGGAGCAATGCTCCATTCTGTTCTGATGATTATAGAACAGGTCCTATCCTGATCTGTGACATTGGAACGGAACAGAACAGAACCCTCCCATTGATGTCAATGGGAAATGGAAGGTACTTGGATGTTATTGGAGTACATTCTGCTATAAAATCGCCCACCCTCCCCCCATCCTGCACATTCAGTTGTGTGCATCCAGCCTACGGTAAGAGTTTTTTTTCTTTTTGCCATAGGAATGAATGAGAGCTACAGATGCGGCGTACCATGGGTGAGCTACACTGTTTCCGTAGCTCCACAGTTACAGAAACAGCATAGTTAAATGTCCTATTCCATTTCAATAGCTCTCATTAATCTCTATGAAAGTTAAAGAGACAGAATAGAACATCAATGTTCAGTTGTCCCTGTAAGTCCCGACGACCAGGGCAAATATTCCCATCTTACACGCATGTATTCCTATCTCAGCAGTGAATCAAATTAATATACTGTCCTTGCTGAATGTAAATCTTTATGATGGTAAGATTTAGTTTTTTTCATTCTAACAAATGAAGTAGATTTGTTGTTCAAACTGTGACAAATACCAGGAAAATGTTTCGTTTAACGTTTCTGGATCTGCTGTTTGTAGAGGCCACAGCATTCGGACAAGCAGTGCAGCCTCTTCATTGCTTAAAGAGAACCTTTCACGTCCTCATGTATATGCGGTTTTACATACCGCTAGAAAGTTGACAGCGCGCTGAATTCAGCGCACTGCCGGCTTTTCCCGGTATGTGCCCCAGGGCTGGAGATATCGGGGGTCTAAATTTCACCGTTCACTGTCAGAAGGGCGTTCCTGACAGTCTAGCTGCGCTGTGAGGAACGACCTCCCTGACAGTACTCCTCCATAGCCCTGTACTTGGGGGGGGCGTTCCTTACAGCAAAGCATCAGCGATGACGCTGAGCTGTAAGGAACGCCCCCCCCCCCCCACTACAAGTCTATGGGCGACTACTGTCAGGGAGGGCGCTCCTAACAGCGCAGCTAGACTGTCAGGAACGCCCTTCTGACAGTGAACGGTGAAATTTAGACCCCCGATATCTCCAGCCCTGGGGCACATACCGAGAAAGCCGTGTGCTGAATTCAGCACGCTGTCAACTTTCTAGCGGTATGTAAAATGGCATACACTTGAGGATGTGAAAGTTCCTCTTTAACCAAATTCATTGGCATATATTCTATAGCGGCTGTGCTTAGCATTTCAGTTCATCCTCACTAGAATGGGACTGAGCTGCATACAGGCCATGTGACTGATGGTACTGACTGGTAAACTTCACCACAAATATGGTTATCATTGCAGTTCACATGGGTTATTCTTAAATCAGTCCATAAGAAATAAATACTAGTAACAAGTGACTGGCTACAAGTTCAGCTCCAAATAGGATTATACTCTACTAAGATTTTGGGAACCAAGATTGCACTGAAACTAACCTCAATTCCATACCTACAGTATATGACACAATATATAGTACAAATATCACTCAAAATGCCCACTAGTATGAGTATTACTAATAGTAAAGCTGTGCTCACTCAATATGAGCAAAATAATGCCAGAAAACATGTACACGTAAAAAAAAAAACTGCCCAAAGGGTTATTGCTGAACAAAAGAAGATATCTCAGGATGTCACTGCTGTATACACAACACCAAATATTAGGAATAAAACCACCATTATAGGGACAGACACACTGCAGCAAATAATGTCACACAATTATATGGGTCTCGTGAAATAGCCACTATTATCATTCCAGTTTTTTTACCATATAATATTACCGAATAATATTAGTATGTGCTAAAGTGGCGGTGAAGCTAAGTCAAAACTTGAAGAAACCAAAATCCAGAGGATTTCTTGCTGGAGATATATACAGTATACTATAAGATGCAATCACAAAACATGCACAGCTGCAGTTGTTACCTGTAACATGGCTCATCAGCGCACCCGGCGTGGGATTTCTGGCCTATTAATGCCGCCACTTCTGCAGCGCTCACTACATGACCACAAAAAGGATCACTGACTAGAGAACGCTTTTTGACATAGGAGTGTCAATACTATAGGTGTGCACCTCCAATGTAATAGATATGAAACCTTTACAAGCTTCACAAAAGCCATAGTGGATAAATATGTGAATGATACATGGGAAAACACTCCTGAATATAAATAAATGCTAAAAAATCTTACATACCACTTGAAAAACCGGACCTACTGTAAATGAGTGTATAATATATTAATAATGTGCTAAGTGTGTGATGTATTCCCACCAGAATACATATCTTGTATATATAAAAATGAGTTTCTGTCTCTCTGTTCTTTATGCGCGACCAAACAACGGGACCGATCTTCACCAAATTTGGCACACAGGTACATCAGGTGTACGGGAAGGTTTTTGACTGGGTCTCAGCTCTCTAGGATGTACCATTCCTGAGATACGGTATTCCCAAAAAATGACCTGCATTAGCCAATAGAAGCCTGCAAGTCTTTCACTCATATTCCAACTGCCATACACACGGTCACATGTCCCTTATCAGCCAACAGAAGCTCGCAGGCGCTTAGTCTCCACATGCACACAGCTTTACTCCAGGTTTCCATAACAACCCAGCCATTTGTCTTCATTGCTGTAGGTTAGCTTTAAAGGCGCAGGGCGCTGTGGATGACACTGTTACACAAGGTCACATACACACAGCTCTACTCCAGATTTCCATAACAACCAATCGCAGGTTTTTCACTGATATCCAAACTGAGATACACATGATCACATGACATTTATGGACCAATGGAAACTTTCGGGTTCTTCAGTCTTGACATACACACAGCTTTACACCAGGTTTCCATAGCAACCAAGCTATTTATGACCTGTATTAGTCAATAGCAGTTCACAGGTCCTTTAAATGTTCAGTCATATGACATGTATCAGCCAATATAATTTCACATTTAATTTACCAGGTTCCCATAACAACACAGGCATAAATAGACTGTGCCTATACTGGACTCCCATACTGGATGTCAGCATTCTTATAAATAAACGTATTTAAACTACACACAAACGACATACAAAATAGACCAGTGACAATTCTTATGGGACCACTACACAAACAAAAAATGAAATATACCTATGCATATATAAAAATATTAAGACTATACTCACCTCTGCGTCAGAGGTTCTGATCTGAGTCTCCAGCACGGAGTCTGTCTAAATTTGTGGATGGAAAAAGTCCTGCATTTTGGCCAAATGACCTAAAAATAATGGATGCCTGCTGTACCCCACTATAGCCTATGGGGTCCCTTGGGATCCACAGTTGTCCATGATTAGACAGTCCGTCTATACTGTTTAGTCTTTTCTTCTGTTCCTATTATGGAACAGAAGAACAGTCTAAACAACACATACAAATGAATGGAGACATATAAATGAATGCAAAAATATCTTATAATAATTTTAGCATCTATGTACAGTACAGACCAAAAGTTTGGACACACCTTCTCATTCCAAGAGTTTTCTGTATTTTCATGACTATAAAAATTGTAGATTCACACTGAAGACATCAAAACTATGAATTAACACATGTTAACACCGCTATGGCCCCACCTGAGTTCTCTTTCATATAAAAACCACACTCACCGCCAGTGAGTGCCGAGTTCACAGATAAATACAAGACAAGCCTTCTAAATTTTATATATTTATTAACCCCTAAATGGGTCGGTATTAAAATCTAACATATACAGTTCAGAACAGATATGCAGATATATGCAAGCATTAACAGTTACTAGTTACAAGATACAGTACAAATAAAATAAAAGGGATAAAGGTGAAATGATTACTTTACCACACATCTCCTTGATGTGGTTCTATAGTCCAACACTCACACATGGCATGTGTGAGTAACCCAGTGGAGGCTTCTTGGCATGTGGCATTAATCCAATAATCCAGCCTGCATGCTCTCATCACAGTCTCTCAACATTAGTCCCGTAGTCTCATCACAAAAAATCTCCTCATGGTCTGTCTGTAACAACTCTGTAGTCTGTGATGGTCTCAGCCCAATCTCCATAGCATAATCTCCATAGCATAATCTCCATAGCATCAACTCCACCCACTGACTCTTACCTCATCTTTTATACCCTTTATGCCACCTCCCAGAATGAGGTCGCCGGCAACAGCATGTCTGATGAGTTAATGCAATCAAGTCCAGATCTTTTGTATGTAGATGAGACCAAATGACCTGATACAATGTTATCAGCCATATCTGGTCAACCAGTGCAGCTGGACAATGCATGTTTGTTTGATCAGCCAGGACTGTGTATGAATTCAATGGAGCCCTATTGTTCCAGTGTTGCCACTACTGCCAATATACACCTAGGCTCATAGCTGCACACAGTATGAATAAATGGAACTAGAGAGAAATACGCTACCCAGAGACCAAAATACCTCTCTGAGTTATGGCCATATTTAGGCAGAATCATCACACCATTGTATAATTTAATTACACTAATTGTATTGCACAGTATGGGTGTTCAATAAGTAAAATCATTTCTCTTTCACCAAAGTGTTATAAAGAGTCATGATCCACTGTGACACTTCTATTGCAAAGGTTTTCCATCTTTTACATTGGCAATATACACCCATGGTTTGGATCTGGCAACTGATCAACAATTCCCTCTCAATAAGTCTTCACTAATATCTATTTTGTGTGTTGATATATCACATGATCATGTACTGACCTCTGGGGTAGTGGCTGTGTTCCTGGGCTGTAAGTTAAGGCCATGCTACAGGTAACAATTTCAGCTGTGCATATTTTGCAATTACACATATTTATATATTGTGGTAAAATTATGTCCTATATGTTTGTAGGTGTACATTATTGCAGTGAAGCAGACACCCAATAAAGAATTGGATAGGTCATCAATATTAGATCTGCGGGGGTTCGACACATGGGAACCTTGCAGATCACTGGTAACCAGTGCGGTTCTCAGTATTGTTTACTCAAAACAAACCACAAGCTGCGCTGCTCACTCGCCATACAAACTGTAGCAGTGAGTATAGGTATTGCAGTGCTGTCCCATAGACTTCAATGGGGCAGTGTTGAAGTACCTGTGGACTTTGTGAAAAGTGCTGCAGGAAAAACCGTGATGCGTTTCTGTCACGGTTTTTTCCTGCAGTGGTTTTTTGAAGTGTGAGGTGTTAGCCTTAAAGTGAATCAGTTATTTCATTTGACTTTTCAGAAACACGGCCTTGTATGTGTACATGAGAAGTAACACTATATCTGGTATTTTTTTTTAGCAGTTTCCCACTCTGCATGTGGTATCTGGAAATTGCAGTCCCTTCTGAGCTGGTGGGTGGAGACGAGCTGCCATAAACAAAATGGAGAATCTGCTCTTCAACTCTCTCTGTCTCACAAAGAAACAGCCCAGGACCATGCAGGACATACAGGTGCATCTCAATAAATTAGAATATTTTTGAATGTTCATTCATTTCAGTTATTCAGTTAATAATCAGCGTCTTCCATGATTTTGTGTCCTACTGAACCAGACTGAGGGACCATTCAAAGGTTTAGGAAACCTTGGCAGGTGACACACTGAATTTACAATACTGAACTTTCTTACAATATTCATACTTTCTGAGATTTGGGTTTTATTACCTGTAATCCATAATCAACATTTACAGAAATAAAACACTTGAAATAGAACACTCTGTGTGTAAAGAATCTGGAAAATATAGGAGGTCACTTTTTTAATTTAAGTAATGAAAGAAATAAATGTTTCAGATATATTCTAATTTATTGAGATGCACCTGTATATAGGGAAGTACTGACATGAAAAAATATGAGAATCGTGCTTTGGTTGTGAAGCCTTCTATTCATCTCTACCATCGGTCTAAGCCTGGGCTTATTCCTGCTTTTTCCTCCTCTCTCCATAGACTTGCATTCCATCAAGAAACGGATAGAGCAGTGATTTTCAAAATGAAAAACAGGATAGGGGGAGCAGAAGAATAGCCTGATAGGATCAGAAGGAGGCATTTCCATATGATAAGATATATAACAATGTTTCGTACAATCATCTGTATTGTTCATTTATGCAAAGATTGTTGAAACGCCAGTGCCTATTTAAGAAAAAAATGAAAGAATAATAATTTTATTAGAATCAGTCTATTAATATGCCTGTAGAACAGGAGGGGTACCTGCTGATAAAATGTAAAGCACCACCATCTATATGTCATATCACTGTAATCTTTAATTAGTCTTCATTGCACATGGCATGTTCAACATAACCTCAGGCTATTACGACTCTAGTCTTCAATTATATATCCTTTCTGTAGTCGATGTCTTAGTTATGTATTGGCTATAAATTCCACAACAAGGAATTTTATAGCTAGTTTCATAATGACTTGTGCAGAGCTATAATCAGCTCTGGGCAACCAGGGCATAGGCATTTCAAGTTGTGTTCCTTATTTCCCAGAAAGGAAATGTTAAGAAAACAAAAATACAACCCTATTCATTTCAATCCCACCAATTTCAACAGAATTTAGTTCAAGAGAATAAACAGCATACTTTATTAAACAGATCTCTTACAGTTCATGAGGCTGGTGTACATGTCTGAATGGCTGTAGAATCCTTTTCAAAAGTCTTCCCATCAGATGTTTCATGGATCCAGCTGGAGACTGGGAAAGCCAGTCAAGCGACATCAAGTCAACACCTCCACTGGATAGGTAATAACTGCTAGATTGGTGCTAGTCTGACCACTGGGACCCCTACTCATTGCCACAACAGGGAACCCCATTTTCCTCCAGCAGCAAGACACACGTGCCATCATTCTGTTCAACCACTACTGGCCATGGTCTTGCTCTTGGGAGAACAGGGGATACAGCTTCTGGCATTGGGTGGAGGTCCCAGTGGTCGAACCCCTAACAATCTAACAGTTATCTCCAATCCAGGTAACTTTATATCACTGGTCACAGATCCTCTTTAACTATAAGTCTATGTGACTCTTTATTGTAGCAATCCAAAAAGGTCCTATACACTGTCAGCTGAGAAGCATTACTATAACACATATACTATAACAAGGAGTAATGCAAGGACACAACAAGGTCTTAACATTGGTACCAGTAATTATTCTATTTCATAACAAGGTTATGGAATAGTTGTATTACACCTTTGATATATTGCCATGAATACAGGTGAGCATTGTCCTGTGTAGTTCACTGCTTCTTCATGTACTGGAGAAATCCATCAATAATACATGATATAGCATTATGAGCAAGGAAAGTGGTTTTTCCAAGTAGAATTCAATTTGCCCTTCATATTTAATTGCTGGTGATGTCATTTACTATGTGAAATGAATTCTTCCTTCATAATGTAGCAATACAATGTCAGGGAGTGGGGGGCATGTATTTCCCATCAGTACTCATCTTTCTACTGGTATGTTCATCTAATGCAAACGTGTATAAATGTATCTGCTTAGACTCTCACCATCCCACCAAAGGACACAGCACTCTATACAGAATCTAAGCCCCTTCTGCACATTTTTCCAAAGAAGAAAATTTTAGTGACCCCAAGCAATACTGAGAATAAAGGTTCTTAACCCCAACCCCAAGCAAATAATTGCCAGTGTATGCCCTGTATTACCAAATAATGAGCGAGATGGAAAAAAGCTAAGCATGTTCACTCCATTGTAGCCTAATCTACCACAGACTGACATGTGTTCATGAGTGCATGTGTTCGCTACTCTGGCAGTAAGTAGCCTGGGAACATCCTGATTTGCCATAAAGGTCAAGCAGATCCCTTTCATTCAGTATTTCAAACATAGCACTGTCAATAAAGCAGTATTATAGCTAATATGTCATAGATGTCATCCATGTGACAGAGATTGTAAACTATAAAACATCCCTAAAAGGAAATAGTGCAAGTAGTATGGACCAATGCAAGGAGTACACCATTTTGATCTTTGCTACGATACCCATATACCCTACTCTCTGCAGAAACCCAAGCAAATAAATTCAGATTAAGCTGCATGCATATATATATTTAATATAAATATATCAGAGGGAGGGTTGCTCTATATTCTGCTTGCGCAATCCAATTTACACGTGTTTCATCCTGATTATTATATTACATAACAATTTAAAACAACAAAAATATATAATCAGCATTCAATCAAAAATAAACATACGTATCAAAAGATCATACTGCGACCATTTATTATTTTCCAAAACATTCTCCTATTTATTCTATTGATGCTGTCTGTTTTATGAATAGGATACCGTATTTACTATTAGATTAATAATACCAGCCAACAAATTTCTGTCTCTAAAGCTGATCATACACATAAAACAGTTGTCACACAATTCTTCGTCGACTCAACATGTTTGCTTAGAACGGCCAAGCATGCATGTTTAGAGGGGATAAGAAAGTGATAGACCCTGTTTTTCATTAGGGAAACAAAGGTTCAGGCAGAAATCCTGTAAACAGTCAATCATACACATTAGATTGGTGGCAATAGAAATGAGCAAAACTCTTATATAGTATATGGCAAGTCTGAATCTGGCTCTAGTCATGAAACAATCGTCAGCCAGTAGATTGGTTTTCCATGTTGGATTTTATAGCTTATGCTATGAACAGCTGCATCATGACCAAATGAGATGTTACATTTTTTCTGACAACTTTGTCAATACATGTTTGTAATCCGATTAGACAAATGTAATGATGGACAACCATCTGACGCTGGTTACCAGCTGACACTTTGATTTCACAAAACAAACATGATACAGTGGAACCTCTCCAAAACACCACCTATTTCCTATGACAGTCTTTAGTCCTGGATATCTTTTTTGAAAAGCCCATCCCCTTCAAAACCACTTTTTAAAGCAATTTTCTATTGTCTCATAGAGGTTTTACTGTACTAGATTCCAGCTGGTAGCCCCTTAATACCTCAAGTAACAGATTGCTACCTATAGTCTATTAAAACAAAGTCAGAAATATAATAAAAAGGATGTTAATCATTGTCAGGGACATATTTAATGAGACAATAGAGAAACCAATGGCGTCTGTGACCCCTATAAAATTCCCAATTACATCAGAGTCTGCTCTAGATCCACCTATTCACTCTAAGAAAAGCAAAGGGCACTGAACATATGAAACACAAGACATGTTCACAGAATGGCTAAAGCTAGCCTTAAATATATGTGCTGGACTGAGCAAGAATCTGTAGAGTAGAAAACTACTTTTATAAAAACTTCATCATTTGTTCTTAGTGCTCATGATGGTGACCTGCAAACCAGTTATCCCCAGTACCAGTGCAGTGTGTGGGAGATTGGTGATGGGTTTTTGTTAGAGAATCCATTGAATTCCCAGTGCAGCTGCTAATGTTAGGAGCTGTCCATCAGTAGTCAGTCCTGGGCAAATACTGAGGGACAGGGGGCGATGTGCTAGGTAAGTGCCCATGACAGTAATAATTACATGTAGTCTGCCGGTGATGACTGACAGGTCTATGGAGCAATGCTAGTAAGTGGAGTGCAACAATCTAATCTTCACATTGTCTCCATTGTATGTCTGCTGTCATAATACGTGTACAGCACCGAGTACTGGGTAATACAGTATATACAGCCTTGCCCCAGGGCATCAGGATGGGAACCACTAGCTATAAGACTCTGATCCTAGTGATACATACTACAGGAATACTATAAAAGACATTTACCAGTGTTCACAAAGAGCAGGACGACCCCCAAACACCTCATAATGAGAAGAACAGCTGAATCTTCTATCACACAGGGCAGAAAGTAACATCCAGGGTCTATGCCATCAGCAGATCGATCCCCAGCCAGTCCTCCAGAATGATAGGAGTAGTGATAGTCTCTGTAACTTCAGGTCTTGCAGCAGTACAGCGAGGCACCAGCCGTCTCTCCCTAGCAGTGTCTCAGCGGTGATTGAGCTATGTACTAAGAACAGGCGAGAAGCTGCTGAGTGCTCTCCTCCCTCCTGCGCCCCGCCCCCTCCCAGCTCCGACCTGGGAGCCTCTACTTTCTCAGCTTTGCTGCTCTATGGTGACACACTATGCTTTTTTGTTAATTATATTGCACACATAGACTGTGGTGTAGTTGTTGGGTTTTTTTTTATGAGTGAAGGTGCTCCATAAAACAAGGAGACATTTTTGTTCTTGAGCAGGATAATTTGTAGCACTAACCATAGGATGAGAATAATGTGCTCCAGTACATCAGTAGAGATAACTACAATGTAGCCCCATTACCAGTTAATGCATAACCCTAGAACCCATGATTGGTGAGTAACCTATGATGGTGTGATATGAGTTATATCATCCTCGAAGCACCAGTAATTCTAGGTTATAGTGGTGTATCATCCTTGAGGAACCTGTAATTCTGGGTCCTATGGGATATCATCCTTGAAGCACCAGTAGTTCTATGTAATGATGGTGTATCATCTTTGAGACACCTGTAAATCTAGGTTATCATGGTGTATTGTCTTTGAGGCAACAGTACATCTGGTTTTTATGGTATATCATCCTTGAGGCGCCAGCGTTTTTAGGTTATAAGGGTGTGTCATCCTTGAGGCACCAGTAATTCTGGGTTATCATGGTATATCATCCTTGACGCACCAGTGATTCTGGGTTTTCATGGTATATCGTCCTTGAGGCACCAGTAATTCTGGGTTATCATGATATAGCATACTTGAGGCACCAGTAATTCTGGGTTATCATGATATATCATCCTTCAGGCACCAATAATTCTAGGTTATCATGGTGTATCATCGTTGAGGCACCAGTAATTCTGGGTTATCATAATATAGCATACTTGAGGCACCAGTAATTCTAGTTTATCATGGTATATCATCCTTGAGGCACCAGTAGTTCTAGGTTATCATGGTGTATCATCCTTCAAGCACCAGTAATTCTAGGTTATCATGGTGTATTATCCTTGAGGCACCAGTAATTCTAGGTTATCATGGTGTATTATCCTTGAGGCACCAGTAATTCTAGGTTATCATGGTGTATCATCCTTCAAGCACCAGTAATTCTAGGTTATCATGGTGTATCATCCTTCAAGCACCAGTAATTCTAGGTTATCATGGTGTATCATCCTAGAGGCACCAGTAATTCTAGGTTATCATGGTGTATCATCCTTGAGACACCAGTAATTCTAGGTTATCATGGTGTATCATCCTTGAGACACCAGTAATTCTAGGTTATCATGGTGTATCATCCTTCAAGCACCAGTAATTCTAGGTTATCATGGTGTATCATCATTGAGGCACCAGTAATTTATAGAGTGGGTTATCTTTCATGTATGGGAGGGCAGACTGTCTCTCTGTGTTCCTTTGCACTGTTTGATAATACTGAGGTGAGATTTCAATAATTTTGAAGGCTGTATGAGTTTATAAGATGGAAAGAAAGGTTGAAATTTTGTCAAATTTGTCAGATTAAGACACTGGTAATAATAAGTATAAATATACTCGGCTCAAAAGTTACTCAACTTTTTATGTAAGATTAAAAGAGTAGGCGTATGTTCAGAAAAGACAATTCTGTAATTTCTTTTCTGTCATACAAAATTATCAGCATATTAGCCTGAATTCTGCAACAGCAAAAATGACACCAAATGGGGCCTTTTTTGGGAATACATAGTGGATATGCTGCAGATTTGACACAGATTTCATCCTCTGCATTGCAATGGTGTAAATTTGTGGTATAAATCAGCAGCACATTTTATTTCAGCAAGCTTTCCATGATTTGTTAGAAGGGTTACCAATGGTTTCAAAACTGATGGCCTATCATTAAAGTGTAACTAAACTTTCAGACAACTTTAGATTTTCTGGCAGTATTTGTGTCGTTAACAAATTTTGTGATATACTTTATTAACACATTATGGCTCCTTTCTCAGAAATCTTGCTTTTTTTCATTCTTTCCCTTGTTTCTTTATTGAGAGCTGTACCCTGCTTGTCACTGTGTATGGTATATGGGCTGGTTTGTAATGAAGACAAAATGAGGGTAGTCACTTCAAACAGTTACATACAGGGCACTAAATAATGTAGAAAGATGCTTCTGGTGTTGTATGAAAGAGATAGGATATCAATATTAGGTCAGTGGGGTTCCAACTTTTGGAACTCCCAGAAATCAGCTGTTTCTCCAGATGAGCAGCTTCCGATACAGTCGTGTAACTAAAGTCTTGTGGGCCCCAGAGTATAATAATGATTGTAATCAGAGGCCCAGGAGAAGTGATTAAAAATAACAAACACTTATATTCACCTTATCTCACCTCTCCGGGGCATCCTCACTCCGTCCTGCTGTCTGTGGCATCCTCTTCTGTCTGGCAACTGAAGTATCGCGCTCCAGCAGTCACGTGGGGCGCGATGACGTCATTACGCCAGCACGCCCCATGTGACCACTGGCGTGAGCTCAGTTACCGGCAGGAAGAGCTCCGCAGCGGATGGTCAGCCCAGAACAGGTGAGTTTATGTATTTTTTTATTTTTATACACCTCCTCTGGGCTGGCAGCTATTGGAACGGGGCCTGGCTGGGCCCCTTTCCTTTAACAATATGTATAGCGGTCGGGGAAGAAGGCTTTCCCTGACCCCTATCGTAGTGGTCCGGTGCCCTGGCCATTTCCAGCTGGCCGCTGGCCCTGTACCCCTCCGGGCCCGGTTGCAGTCGCACCCTCTACGACCATGATCATTACGCCACTGTTTGGACATTCTTTACATGTTGCTTGATGCACTGCTTTCTCGCCATATTCCAGATAGTGGAGGTTGTGAGTACTGCAAAAATGTCCCTTAGACTTGAATGTGACACTACTGCAATACCCTATACACTATTTATACACTATTGCATGGAGCTGTGCCCCAGGCAAAGAGCTGACCTGTGGAGTCCAGAAAGTCAGACCCCACAATCTAAAATTTATGGTTTATGTTAAAGGGAGTCTTTCAACAATATCGAGCTAATGAAACCAGCCTAACATGTTAGGGTCACCTGAATCACTGCATAAATGGAGCAACAGAGGCGCATGTCCATTGTGCTCCATTCATCTCTAGGGAACTGCCAGACATAGCCAAGTAGTAATACCAGGATCAGATCTACAGTGGGGAAAAAAAAGTATTTATTCAGCCACCAATTGTGCAAGTTCTCCCACTTAAAGAGATGAGGCCGGCCTGTAATTGACATCATAGGTAGACCTCAACTATGAGAGACAAAATGAGAAAACATATCTAGAAAATTACATTGTCTGATTTTTTAAGAATTTATTTGCAAATTATGGTGGAAAATAAGTATTTGGTCACCTACAAACAAGCAAGATTTTTGGCTCTCACAGACCTGTAACTTCTTCTTTAAGAGGCTCCTCTGTCCTCCACTCATTACCTGTAGTAATGGCACCTGTTTGACATTGTTATCAGTATAAAAGACACCTGTCCACAACCTCAAACAGTCACACTCCAAACTCCACTATGGTGAAGACCAAAGAGCTGTGGAAGGACACCAGAAACAAAATTGTAGACCTGCACCAGGCTGGGAAGACTGAATCTGCAATAGGCAAGCAGCTTGGTGTGAAGAAATAAACTGTGAGAGCAATAATTAGAAAATGGAAGACATACAAGACCACTGATAATCTCCCTCGATCAGGGGCTCCACGCAAGATATCACCCTGTAGGGTCAAAATGATCACAAGAACAGTGAGCAAAAATCCCAGAACCACATGGGGGGACCTAGTGAATGAGCTGCAGAACGCTGGGACTAATGTAACAAAGGCTACCGTCAGTAACACACTATGCCGCCAGGGACTCAGATCCTGCAGTGCCAGACGTGTCCCCCTGCTTAAGCCAGTACATATCCGGGCCCGTCTGAAGTTTGCTAGAGAGCATTTGGATGTTCCAGAAGAGTATTGGGAGAATGTCATATGGTCAGATGAAACCAAAGTAGAACTGTTTGGTAGAAACGCAACTCGTCGTGTTTGAAGGAGAGTGAATGCTGAGTTACATCCAAAGAACACCATACCTGCTGTGAAGCATGGTGGTGGCAACATCATGCTTTGGGGCTGTTTCTCTGCAAAGGAACCAGGACGACTGACCCGTGTACATGAAAGAATGAATGGGGCCATGTATTGTCAGATTTTGAGTGCAAACCTACTTCCATCAGCAAGGGCATTGAAGATGAAATGTGGCTGGGTCATTCAGCATGACAATTATCCCAAGCACAGCACCAGGGCAACGAAGGAGTGGCTTCGTTAGAAGCATTTCAAGGTCCTGGAGTGGCCTAGCCAGTCTCCAGATCTCAACCCCATAGAAAACCTTTGGAGGGAATTGAAAGTCCGTGTTGCCCAGCGACAGCCCCAAAACATCACTGATCTAGAGGAGATCTTCATGGAGGAATGGGCCAGCATACCAGCAACAGTGTGTGCCAACCTTGTGAAGACATACAGAAAACGTTTGACCTCTGTCATTGCCAAAAAAGGATATATAACAAAGTATTGAGATGAACTTTTGTTATTGACCAAATACTTATTTTCCACCATAATTTGCAAATAAATTCTTTAAAAAATCAGACAATGGGATTTTCTAGATATGCTTTTTCATTTGGTCTCTCATAGTTGAGGTCTACCTATGATGATAATTACAGGCCTCTCTCATCTTTTTAGGAGAACTTGCACAATTGGTGGCTGACTAAATACTTTTTTTTCCCCACTGTAGCAGTTGTGTCTAACCAGTTGTTGCATGCAGAGTTTTCTTTCCAGTGTACGGAGAAATACCCCATCACAACAAGCATGCTGGATGCTAGAAATTATCCCTGAGAAAACAACAGGATCAGTTCTGACATCAATTTTCCTTCCAATGTTTCTGTACCACACCACGCGGAAACTAAGCTGGATTTCCAGACATATATGAACCTAGCCCTACATTGTTATGAAGTTTAGTGTTCGGAAATCCCGCTAATATATTCTTTACCAAAGACTAGTTCACACTGAAATATATAAGAAAACATGTTTTCAAAGTTATGATAATTTTGTAGTGCTTCTGTCAATGAGGTGTACTGCTAACTACAGTTAATATATTCTGTCTCACACATGGAAGTACTACACGTGTAATATGACCCATACAGCTCTATACCCCCTGCAGAGAAGGAAAAATTGAAGTTATACAAACTACTAAGCTGGTGCAGCTGCTGGAGTCACCGCACAGGTCAATGCACTTGCTTCTTGTGTCGCCTCCGCACACTGCAGAAAAAAGCAGAGCAGAAGGTTTCAAAACAGAATCTTTCCTATTGAAATGATGTCTGGTAATGTCTTTCATCTCTTTGTTCCTATGGACTCATTTAACGTTTGGACAATTTATGAAACAAAAGTAAACGTCTGTCAGTGACTGTGCACCCTGCTGAATGCACTATAGTCAGTGGACTGACTGTATGAATGGGTGAATAGGAACTATATACCATATATTTGTTCATTTACAAATTCACATTGACTGAAAAATTTCGACTTATTTCAATCAGATATTTAAGGTTTTCTGTGTAATCTAGCCACTGTTATGTTGATTGAGCCGATACTGTGTATACTGCTGGTCATACACATTGAGCTTGTTTGTCCGACAGCTATCTCTAGTGACTTGACTGTAAACATGCACGCTTGGCTTTGCCAAGCGTGCATGTTTATTTCAATAAGCAGGAAGGAGTAAGTCGCTGCCAGGCTCCCATGGCAACAGCTTATCTCCCACTAGAACAAAATACTGGATGTTTTAAAATCTAACATGTTGAACCCTCTTTTGCCCAACAATTGGCAGGCCCACATAAGGGGGCATAAGTTGAGGGGGTGCAGAGGGTGCAGGTACACAAGGGCCCAGGAGCCTTAGGGGGCCCATAAGCACTGGCATCAGTATTGAGAATGCAGCTTCCATCTGGTCCGTAAGCCAAGGAGAGCCACAGATTACCCTAACCACACTAAGGTTGATTAAACTCTTTAGCAGCCGTAACCATCACTATCAAGAATTCACTGTAGGGATGAGGTAGGGGGCCCCGGACAAAAGATTGCACCAGGGCCCACAAGACTTTGGTTACGCCACTGCCCACATACATACAAGGTCGCTGGTGGATTCTGTGTATAGCACATAGTGTATATACCAGCCCAGGACACTTAAACAGTAATGATAAGGGTTATTATTTACTAGTCCGCACACAGTATTGTCTGTATTATAGTGATCCATGATAATCTATTTCATTCATCATGGACATAAGATCAGAGGTAACTACAGCAGTATACTAGCTACTGGTTCTAACAAGCCATGAGCGACTTTTTCACCAATACTCAGTCATTGATGTAGGGGTTAAATGAGTGTAGCAAACATTGATGTTGGGGGAGATAAGGATCGGGCAGTTGGATTTTTGCTTCCTGAACCTTATCTTCCCAAGACCATAAGCCTCTGCCAGAGGACAGTAGTTTTCTCCCCTTTCTCATTCATTATGCATGCACTGCTTGGCCAAGTTGAGTCTACATGTATATGGGGGAATCAGGTAAGACAGCAGTAGGCTGAAGGATGGATTTGCTGACAACTATCTTTGGGTACATTCACATATTTTTTTTTACTTCTTTTTGCAGATCTGTTGAACAAATGCAAAAACTGGATGCAAATTAATGGCCATCTGTTTACACAGAGTAACTGTTAAAAAATGAATCATTTTCTGTCCATTTTTTCTAAACACAAATACGTACTATAACATATAACCAGGCAGAAACGGATTTGTTTTTTGGGTTTTTTTTTTTAACATTGACTCTGTGTAAACAGATGACTATCCACTTGCATCCGTTTCCATCCATTGATTTGCATCCATTAGTCAGATCTATTAAAAATATGTAAAAAGAATGATGGATTGCTTTATGTTCATACTATGTTTCAAAGCACAAAAACTAAATTCATTCAGCAGTGAATTTAGAACTGACCACTGTCTACTGCCAATGGCATGAAATATTACTTATAAGGTCATTCACTAAGAACATTTGTTCACAATTACTATCATTGTGCATAAATGTCACCAATGAACAACAGATCACACAAAGGAAGTAAGAATTATTTTACAGTGGAAATCTGTGAATTTTTTGCATTATTAGAGACTATACAATGAATCGTCTCAATATATGATTAAATAAAATATATTGCTTGAAAATAGATTATACATGTACAGTATGTCATTATAGACAAGCAGCATGTTATATTAGTACTGCACATTGCAATTGCTAAGGGGCACAGCAGAATTGTGTGCGCTTTGCTGGACACACAGATGGTCTGTCACCAGCAGAAGTAGCAGCTGCTAAAAGGTTTGTTTTGGTACAGTGCGCTTAGTAATAAGGTCGGAGTCTTGCCGTGGAATCCAAGGCTTCTTTGCCATTTTCACAAATTAAAATATTGATTTTTCATTCTTCCCACTAAGCAGCTTACTTTTTCTTTTTCCTAACAAATGGAATAAAGTAGTGTAGGAGGTTACTTACAGATTTCATTGTGTTATATGTGAGAGTCTATATTCAGGATTGTTTTATATGAGGTTGTAAGTAATTGCCCCTGTTCCACCAGTGAGGTGGGGGTGGGGATGGCGGTGGGTGCAGGCCATTTATGATATGCAGTTTGCTCAAGTTGAATGCAAAAATGAAATGTACATAGTAAGGCAGTCCATTCAATTCCTCTAGTTATGGCTAGAATTTTGAATTTATCTTATGGTTTCAGTAAAGGTCACTCTTTGTATAATGAAAAGTTATATTGTTTTCCAATATACTTTCAGAATCTATTTTTTCACTGTTTTCAAGATCTCTGTTTGCTGTCATTCAATAGGAATACATACATATTGTATCTGTCCTGGTCATGTGATGCTTACACAGGTGCTCAACTTGCTGCAAAACTTACCTTTAAGGCTGGGGGTCGCAATGTGACTCAATTCACTAACATTAGTGAAGGAGTCACAGGGCAAGTCACTGTGTAGCATTGGCCTTAGGGTGGCATCCCAGGTAGCAGCTGCCAAGCGCCTGAGATACGGGCACGAGCTGGCCAAATGCCCCAAGTAGGCGCAGTTTTCAAAATAATTGTTGATGGCTGTCAATGGCTGAGCAGTGTTAGGCAAAACCTTTGTATGACTGCAAACAGAGATCTTAACAAATCTTAAAACCAAATTATGAATTTATTTTGTGGAGGGAAAACCAGGGGTGGACAAAAAAATAACTGAGGGCCCCTGGGCAAGAACAATTATGGGCATCTTTTCCAGCATCACAGCAGAGCACCCCCTTATGTCTCTCTAGCAATTCACCAGTAGAATCATTCACCATGAAGATCATTATCTTAGGCAGTTACCTATAATTTAATAGACACTAGATAGCTGCTGTTAAGGTGATAGGGCCTCCTGACCTACTGGACCCCTGTGCAGCTGCACAGGTTGCACCAATGGTATGTCTGGCCCTGGGGAAAACAAACATACCAGTATTATACATTGATCTAGGCTTCTCATCAAAATCTACAAATGGTTCTACACAAGGTTCTCAGTATAAATTTTGATCAAGCTGTATAAGCCCACTAGCCACTTCACGGTGATCTTTGTATAGTGGGTCTCCACTTTATTGGGTATGGAGCTGCATGGTGACTGCTACTACTGCAGCACAGCAACCACAGGGGGATCTACCCAACAGCCCATCTGTACCCCTGCAGCCAAGTTAAGCCCCCCCAGGCTCTGTGCCACCCCACCCTCTGGGCAGAGCATCATAGCTATGGCAGCCACCATGCTGCAATGCACCATGTTAACAGATTTCAAAAAGTTCACCTTACCAAATGGTCTCACTTAGAGGACTGAGGGCTGGTAGTTAGATCCCTTATGCTGTCTCCTGCTTATTAAAAAGACCTGGGCCAAATGGGAGGAGTGCTATTACTAAGACTTGAGCAGCCATATAAATATTATATATTGATCTATGCTTCTCAGCAAGATCTAAAAAAAATTCTTAGTATATTTTCTGATCAAGTTGTACAAGCCTACTAGCCAATTCACAGCAACCTCTGTATGGTGGCCTTTACTCCATTGGGTGAGGCACTACACTGGTATTGTATGTCGTGGGTTAGCTGCTGGCAATTTCACCAGCAGCTAACCCACTGTAACTACACCGCATGTGGTCCAGCTGCAGACATTTATCGTACATTCATGCATAAATGGCATCAAAATGGCAGGATCGGGAAGGATACTAGTCGGCCTGCTCCGTTTTTTCAGGCATCTATACATTAATAAATCCAGTTGTTTGTTAGACAGTGTATCCAGATTAATATGGACACATATATGACATATATGTGCCATGCACTGGTTGTGCAGGGGGTGAGGGCCTGAGTTGGAGCCTGAGCCATAGACTCTCAGTCACTGCCATTATTTCAGGCTAATTCTAATTGCTAATAGCACACCCCAAATGTCACTGGTCTCAATACCTTTGCCCAATGTAACCAGTTTCCATATGGACACAGGCCTATCTACAGTGCTGGCCAAAAGTATTGGCACCCCTGCAATTCTGTCAGATAATACTCAATTTCTTCCAGAAAATGATTGCAATCACAAATGCTTTGGTAATAATATCTTCATTTAATTTGTCTTCAATGGAAAACCACAAAAAGAATTGTCAAAAAGCCA
This sequence comes from Leptodactylus fallax, assembly GCA_947044405.1. Classification (NCBI taxonomy): domain Eukaryota; kingdom Metazoa; phylum Chordata; class Amphibia; order Anura; family Leptodactylidae; genus Leptodactylus; species Leptodactylus fallax. The sequence continues at coordinate 3,136,214 of CAMRHE010000094.1, forward strand.
AATTGGATATAATTCCACACCAAACATAAAAAAGGGGGTGGACAAAAGTATTGGCACCCTTTGAAAAATCATGTGATGCTTCTCTAATTTGTGTAATTAACAGCACCTGTTACTTACCTGTGGCACATAACAGGTGGTGACAATAACTAAATCACACTTGCAGCCAGTTGAAATGGATTAAAGTTGACTCAACCTCTGTCCTGTGTCCTTGTGTGTACCACATTGAGCATGGAGAAAAGAAAGAAGACCAAAGAACTGTCTGAGGACTTGAGAAGCAAAATTGTGAGGAAGCATGAGCAATCTCAAGGCTACAAGTCCATCTCCAAAGACCTGAATGTTCCTGTGTCTACCGTGCGCAATGTCATCAAGAAGTTTAAAGCCCATGGCACTGTGGCTAACCTCCCTAGATGTGGACGGAAAACAAAAATTGACGAGAGATTTCAACGAAAGATTGTGCGGATGGTGGCTAAAGAACCTCGACTAACATCCAAACAAGTTCTAGCTGCCCTGCAGTCCGAGGGTACAACAGTGTCAACCCGTACTATCCGTCGGCGTCTGAATGAAAAGGGACTCTATGATAGGATACCCAGGAAGACCCCACTTCTGACCCAGAGACATAAAAAAGCCAGGCTGGAGTTTGCCAAAACTTACCTGAGAAAGCCAAAAACTTTTTGGAAGAATGTTCTCTGGTCAGATGAGACAAAAGTAGAGCTTTTTGGGAAAAGGCATCAACATAGAGTTTACAGGAAAGAAAAGAACACGGTCCCTACAGTCAAACATGGCGGAGGTTCCCTGATGTTTTGGGGTTGCTTTGCTGCCTCTGGCACTGGACTGCTTGACCGTGTGCATGGCATTATGAAGTCTGAAGACTACCAACAAATTTTGCAGCATAATGTAGGGCCCAGTGTGAGAAAGCTGGGTCTCCCTCAGAGGTCATGGTTCTTCCAGCAGGACAATGACCCAAAACACACTTCAAAAAGCACTAGAAAATGGTTTGAGAGAAAGCACTGGAGACTTCTAAAGTGGCCAGCAATGAGTCCAGACCTGAATCCCATAGAACACCTGTGGAGAGATCTCAAAATGGCTGTTTGGAGAAGGCACCCTTCAAATCTCAGGGACCTGGAGAAATTTGCCAAAGAAGAATGGTCTAAAATTCCAGCAGAGCATTGTAAGAAACTCATTGATGGTTACCGGAAGCGGTTGTTCGCAGTTATTTTGTCTAAAGGTTGTGCTACCAAGTATTAGGCTGAGGGGACCAATTCTTTTCTCCGGCCCATTTTTGGAGTTTTGTGTAAAATGATCAATGATTTGACTTTTTTTTCATTCTTTTTTGTGATTTTTCATTGCAAGCAAAATAAATGAAGCTATTATTACCAAAGCATTTGTGATTGCAATCATTTTCTGGAAGAAATTGAGTATTATCTGACAGAATTGCAGGGGTGCCAATACTTTTGGCCAGCACTGTATATGCAGAGCATTGAATGTACTATGCAATGCACTGTTTGTGCAGGGAGTGGGGGCCTGAGGCCCACCCTTGCTCATTTAGAGCCTTAGCCATAGACTCTTATCCACTGCCATTATGCCAGTCTGCTTTTAATTTCTAATTAGATATTCCCCAATAAGCTAAAGGTTAGGAAAACTTACTAAATTGTGAACAGGTACACTGTACAGCTATGTAAAAAAAAATCATGTATGAAACTTCCCTAATAGATAATTCTTTTCTAAATTGACCTTAACCAGCTTATGTTTTTGACACATTGTCAAAACTGGAGGTTGGGGGTCATCTAGGTAATAGTGACCACAGCATAAGTTGTCATGTGCAGATGGAAAAAAAAGATGTTCAGTAGAGGGGGTACAAAAAACACTAAATTCAGGAAGGCCAATTTTCATCAGCTGAACGAGGAGCTTAGCAGCATAAACTGGGACAATGTCCTCAAAGTGAAGGGAGCAGAAACAAAATGGGACATTTAATTTTTCCGTTCACAGAGCCATATGAGGAATTAATATTTGCAGGACAAATTGTTCTTCATAATGGTGTCATTTATTATTCTCTACCATGTACTGAGAAGCTGGAAAAAAATTCAAAATGGGGTAGAATTGGAGAAAAAGTGCATTTGTGCAACTTTCTTACGGGCTTCGTTTTTACGGCATTCACTCTGCAGCCAAAATGGCATGTCACCTGTATTCTATGTTTCGGTACAATTTCGGGGATACCAAATTTATATAGCTTTATTTACATTTAACCCCTTAACAAAAATCTAAAACTTTGCAAAAAAAAAATAAAAATTTTTTCCTAAAGTTGTCATATTCTGACACCTGTAACTTTTTTATACTTCCGTGTAAGGGGATGCACACCAGACCAGGCACATTCAAGTTTTAGCCATGTTCCAGTTTAACTGCAAATTGTTTTTCTATTACTGTGCCAAACCTACATGAATTTGGTGTCCTTTTTCTCGGGACATAATGGGATTTCACATTCTCTAACAAAATAAGTGATATAGTTTACTTTTTTAAAAATATAGAGGGAAGGCCAAAAAAAGAAATAAAAAAACCTTTTTCTTACAGTTTTGCACATGATAAACTTAAAAAAAAAATTGTAAGAAATATATACATACTGTATTCTAAAATATATATTTTTTTCTTTCTGCTGTTTGTATAGATACCACATTTGAGTATTTTTTTCCATTATGTGGGCCTACAGTAGAGCTTTCAATGAATGGTATGCAAACTAGCTTTTAAAGGACAAATTTTCCAACGCTGGTTTGCTGACACCACACTATCATTACAGCTGCTGTGATGGCCCAAATCACCCTCAAAATGACTCCATTCAATAAATTAGATCCTCCAAACTATCCAATAAAGGACATATAAAAGATATTGGACCTCTGTTTTTTTCCAGACTTTTCAATGAATTTGGTGGAAAAAAAATTGAAAACAACATTTTTTTCCAAATATGTTAAATCAGGAGACTATTTTTAAAATCTAGTGAGCGCTACTTGAGAAACACACCTGATAACCTTTTTAGCAAATTATGCCATTTTCATAGATACCAAATGTAGGTACATTCCTTACTGGTTGGGCCTACAGCAGAGCTTGCAATGTATGGTGTGCAAATTGGCTTCTGGAGGCCAAATTCTCCATAGCTGGTTTGCTGACACCATACTATCATTACAGGTTTTGTGAAGTGACAAAATGACTATGTGGAACAAATTAGACCTCGGTCCCTTCTATTTACATTTATGGTTACTCTTCTTATAAGCAAAATGGTAAAAAATCCAGCAAACATGACTTGTGCTAAAAGTTCTATTTATGTGAAATGTGTAAACAATAAACATCACTAAACAAGCTATAAATCAAACTAAAACATATTTACATGCAGAAAAGATACTGTTTTTTCCTCTAAAAACGTGTTCATTTAAAGTTTTCCAGATGTCTGGTATTCACAGATACAGTTTACAATGCAGAGTGCAGGCTTTGATGGGCACTGTGGGCAGTAGTATTTGGCGTGTGACAGTAGTGTCTGACAGATTCTAACTCAATGCTTACAGGTACAGTACCAGATGGATAAAGTAGATTCAGAATTAGTAACTAGCAAAGACTGGGCCCTACAGTAAACTTTTAATTTTGGCCCCCACATAATATAACGCCCCATTTACACACACTATAATGTCCCAAAGTAGCCTCCATACTGTATAATGACCCATAGCAGACCCTCCTCACTGTACAATGCCCCGTAGCAGCCCCTGCACACAGTATAATGTCAAATAATGGCCCCTCCACGCAGTATAATGTCCCTTAGTGGCCCCTCCACACAGTATTATGTGCCATAGTGGACCAGGCGGTGTTCGTTGCAAATACTGCAAAAAATTTTGGGATCTGCAGAATCCAAAATTTTTGGGATACACCACCCACAAACTATTATTATACTCTGGTGCCTTTTGAGACCCCAGAGTATAATGACCAGAAATCCTAGGGGAGGTGACAATCATAAAAACCAGTGATACTCCCTCTTCTGGGCTTTAACGCAACTCCCTTCTGTTTTTGGCCCTCTTCAACGACGTCACAGGCGTAGGTTATGCCAACATCATTATGTGCTGCTACACCGGACTTACCCACTTGAACCTGTGATATCACTACAGAGGCCCAAAGGACAGCATGGAGTTGAGCCAGTTTTTATGTTAATCACCTCCCCTGGGCCTCTGATCATTATACTCTGGGGTCTGAAAACACCCGAGAGTAAAATAATAGCAGTATTTGTTGGGGTTCGCTCGCGGCCTTACTTAACAATCCCTACTCCTGCTCACGTCCATCTCCGCTTCCCCTTCTGCCCTTCAGGGAGCCCTGTGTGTCCAATATCACGTTGCTGGGACGCATGGGTTGCCCTGGAGTGCAAAAGGGGAAGTGGAAGTGGCCGTGAACAGGAACAGGGATCGCTAAGTAAATAGGGCCATTACCTGCTGGGGTTTCTCCAGCAGGTAATGGCCTATTAAAGCCCCTTAGCAACTGTTATGGCTACTATGGCAGCACGTATGCCACTGAGTCCCTAACATGTGTGTGCTGGTGCTAACTGTACTGTGCTCTCTGCTGCCTTCTCTTATATTTTTTGGCACTTCCTGCAGGGGTTTCATCATCTGAATAATTGTCTGAACTTGCAGTTAAAGGGGTTGGCCACTTTCAGACCAATATTATAAGATAAATGTTATTGTTTGTATAATAAAAAAAAATATACAATTTTCCATTATATTTTCTGTATCAACCTTCCCTCTCTGGCATAGTTGCAAGCTTCCCATCCCATTCTCCGTTTGTCTTGGTTAGAATATGGCCAGGTCACTGCCTTCATCCGTAAGTTCTCCCTGCTTCCCACGCTCTCATCTTCTCTTACCGACCTGGAATTTGCCCTTTCCCGAACTGACACCACTCCGCATGCCCTCTCTGTTCTTTATGGTATCCTCCTCCAGGACACTACACCCGGGCCCCCCTCCTACATTGGCCCCTGGGAATCTGACCTTGGCACCTGCCTCTCCACTGCCGACTGGGATAAGTCCTTCCTGTACACGCATAAACTCCCGTTTCCCTACGGTGCGCAGGAAAAGAACTACAAAATACTGACCCGCTGGTACCGCTGTCCTGACCTCTTGCATAGGATCTACCCTAGTGTTTCTGACCGGTGTTGGCGCTGTGGGTCCGAAAGAGGCACCTTGTATCATATTTGGTGGGAATGAGCTGCCCTCAAGCCCTTTTGGGATGCCGTCTTTACGCTTTATGCTAAAGTGAGTGGCAGAACTGTTACACCTTCGCCCCAGCTTGCACTTCTCTCCATCATACCAGGGAGGGTCTCGGCTGTTAAGAAGGACCTCTTGCGACATTTCCTCACGGCTGCCAGAACAGTCATTCCCAGGCATTCCCAGATGGAGTTTCTTCAGGAGCTTCTCCTTATCAGGAGAATGGAGGCTCTGGTGGCCGAGGACTCGCCCGACCCATCCCTAAATTTGAGTCCCTCTGGTGGCCGTGGGTGATGTTCCAGGAGTCCTCGGAGTTCTCCTCTTTCTTTTCTTGATGTGGGGTTGCTTTGCTCCTCTGTTGGTGCAGTGTCCAGCTGCTCTCCATAACCAAATTTTCCCTTCCATTCCTCCCCCCTTCCTCCCCCCCTTGCCCCAGTGTGTCCCCTCTGTCCTAGTCATGTCTGTGGTTTTGTGTGTCCCGTACACCGTGTACTCCCTATGACCCCCCTCCCTTTCAACGTTTGTCTTAATCTACTGTTAGGTGGGTGGTCCTGTGGTGGCTATCTACAGCTGGATTTTTGTTCTCCCAGCCATCACCGACCTACTGTTACAGTTATGTTAGTTGCCACTGTGTTAATCACTGTCGAGATCCTTATTGTGGGCCTCGCCAGCCCTTCACCTAATCCTTTACTACTGTGCCTTATATATGAACAGGGTGGCTTGGGTGACCCCCCTGTTTTAATTGATACTGATGCTATGGCATTGTACCCCCCTCCCCTTTTTTTTTCTTCTGTTCTTATTGCAAAACTTTAATAAACTTGATTAAACATATTTTCTGTATCAATTCCTCACAGTTTTCTAGATCTCTGCTTGCTGCCATTTATTCTTTTACTTCTAGTGGATAAAATTTTGACAATGGTCACGTGATTTACGGTCCATGGTCATGTGATGGATATACAGGTGCACAGCTCGTTACCAGGCAGATGTCTTATTTCTGTGCTGTGACTAAAAAAGCACTGCGGGAAAACCGTGGCAGCAATGCATCGCAGTTCTTCCCACAGTGCTTTGGACAATTAGTTCGCAGAGGTTTCCTCTGCGGACTTTCTGCTTCCATTAAACCTGTAGGGAAACCACCGGTGTTTCTATAGGTATAACTGACATGCTGTGATTTCGAAAACAGCACGTTTTTACCAGAAAGTGGGGATGGGATTCGCTTGAATCCCATCCAATTTTCTGTGACTGTAAAACGCCGCATTTTTTTTTTCTGCTGCGTTTACACCACATTGGGCCCCGCCCTAACTTTCTTACCATGTGAATATCATATGCTTTGGGAAAATTGAGGTGGAAAATTTGTACAAGTTACAAGGATGTTGAAATACACATGTACCTTGTGATGTTAGGTGCACTCAGGTAAATGAAGCATGTTTGTGGTTTGTACATCTTCCTCTGTGTAGACTGTAGACCTCCCCATCCTTTTAGGACCAGTATTCACCTACCATAGTACATAAGATAACTTACTGCATGAGTAACCTGTAATGTTATGAAAAGTGGCAAAACGGGTTTGTCTTCTTTATCCTGTAGGTCTGTTTTTTCATATCTGCTCAAAAGTTACATTAAGAAATACAGTATATGTCACTACATCTGCAAGGGATTGTACCAAATATCTTACAGTGATTCTGAAGACTATGAACCGAATTGTATGAACCCATAGAAAAGATCTACTGTTCTGAATTCGTAACACAATGTGTGGTCTGTCATAAAGAGCCTTTACCCCATTCATTGATCTCATAACCCATAGAATTACTCAAGGCTTTACGGGAAAAAAATTCTCTAAGCCGCGCTTATTTGAATCTGCTCCACTATTTCATATATAAAAAAATGAGAGAGAACTTTTTCCTGATTTTGTGTAACATAAAAGTACAGAAAATATACAAATATATCATATATAAGTATATATTAAAGGTAGCCTTTAATAGGAGCAGAAACATACCTATGCGGCCACAAAATACTGTAGATGCGTGCCTGACCACTACAACCCCTAAAGTTCACGAGAGTGGCAGTCCCTTAAATGGAGCAGAGGTCACACAGTCATTCTGCCACTTCATTCAGTTCTATAGGAATGCCTTAGATAGCCAAGCACTGTACACGTCTTGTCTTTCTCAGTCATATGAAGATGAATGGAGCAGCAGTGTGATTGCTGTTTCATTGATATGGAGGTACAATGGACCCCAGTTCTCATTATTGGTGGAGGTCTCAAGGGGTCAGACCCCAACCCATCAGACACTTTCACAGAACAGGTGATAAGCAATATACTTGGCACAAATCCTTTAAGTGTAGCCCTTTTCTTCAGTCAAGAAAGATCTACAATTAGTGTTTTCAATGGAATAAGATCAGGTTCAACCAGTAGATTCAGTCAAAACTCCATTTTTTACTATGTAAAAGTTAACAAAAGGATTGTCTAGTTTGCAGCATTCATGTCTGTGCATTATTTGCTAGTAGTATAATGTTGTACCGTGTTAGCCATAGAAAGTAGTGGAAGAGTGAAGAAATCAGTTGATACCTTTTAGAGGCTAACTGAGTATATTTGATAGTAAGCTTTCGAGAGTACTAGCTCTCTTCTTCAGACATGGTGTAATACTAGAAACTGAAAATTCACACTATTTATACACACACAAGACATGGATCTTCAAAAGTATCTTGGAATAACAAAATGCAATATATGTAGAGAAATTATTTACAGCACGTCAGGAAATAAACAGTCTGGAAAATTAATGGTGCGTGACAGAGGGATCTGTTATCTGTTTGTAATCAGGTGGTGATTTGTGACCCTCACAGTTCATACATAGTGTGACATGAAACTGGCATGAATATTAAGTCCAAATTGCAGAGTTTGAAATTTTTGCATTAACTTGTATTCCCATTCTTTTCTCTCTCTCTGCGTCTTAAAATGTCCCATTAAAACCACACATCTTCAATAGAGTGGTCTTCTCTGGAGAAATGTGCGGCCACTGGGAGATCTGTTCTGTTGTTATTAATGGTGGATCTGTGTGAGTTCATGCGCTGACTAAGACTCTGCCCCGTTTCCTCCACATAGAGGCCTTTGGTGGGACATTGCACACACATTATGAGATACACCACATTGGAAGACCCCTAATTCTGTGCACGTGTTGTAACTGTGGGATAGGTACACTGTCAGCGAGCTAGCACTCTCGAAAGCTTACTATCAAATATACTCAGCTAGCCTCTAAAAGGTATCGCCTGATTTGTGCATTATTTGGACAGTCTATTTATGTCAATGGAATGCACAATATATGGAGAAAAGTATTGGTCCCCGGCTGTTATCATTGAATTCAGGTGTTTCATTCATACCCATTACCACAGGTGTATAAAACCCAGAACCTATAGCCATGCAGACTCTCTTTACAAACATTTCTGAAAGAATGGGTCATTCTAAAGAGCTCGCTGAATTCCAGTGTGGTACTGTAATAAGATGCCAACATTGTAATAAGTCAGTTTTTTTTGTGTTTGTAAGTGACATAATTGAAAAGTATAAGCATTTAGGAACCACAAAGTGGCCGAGAGCTGAGGTACATGGTGCATAAAAGTTGCCATGCTCTGCTGACTCTGTGATTGCAGAGTTCCAAACCTGCTCTGGCATTAAGATCAGCACAAAAACTGTTCACCAAGAGCATCATGGCATGGGTTTCCATGGTTAAGCAGCTGCCAGCTGCATGCCAGCCTTATATCACAATGCCAAGTATTTGATGAAGTGTTGTAAAGGTTTGGCAAAAGGCCCTTATTTGTTCCACGATGACCATGTCCAAGTACAAAAAGCAAGGTTCATAAAAGGTGAGTTTGTTGCTAAAGCACTTGACTGGCCTGTACAGAGCCCTGACCTCTTTAGAAATGAAGCAGAATGGAGATTGTGAGCCAAGGCCTCTTTTCCAACATCAATGTCTGACCTAACAAATGCTCTTCTGGATAAATGGGCAAAAATTGTCACATACACACTCCAAAATATTGTAATAAGCTGCAAAAGGGCACTAACTCCATATTAATACCTATAGATTTAGAATGGGAGGACAACACTTCTGATGGCACTGCAGCTCAACACTGTTTCCTAGTAGATTACCACTGACCATTAAAGTGTACCTTCATTCATAAACAATTGTGCATAAATTAATAGTTCAGATGAAAATAACAAACATTGTAATATATCATATTAAAGAAATATGTTTTCTTCTCCATTTTCAGGCTGAGTTACTTTCTACATAGTAGTCTGTTAAGAAGGGCGGGGTAGGAAAATACAATAAAATAATTGCTGCTGAAACACTCTGCTAATCTGTGCTCTTTTAACACTTCTAGGGTTGTAGATAACAGGCTACCAGTGCACAGAATGAGGCAATAAATCAATTAACCAACTGGCAGCAGCCTCCTTCTCCCCCTCCCTTTTCCATAGTGTTCTGAGTGTGAGGCTGACTTCAGAGATAAATCTTGTGTAAACAAGCAGTCAGAATGAATAAGGAGGAAACACAGCTTAATAAACGGTGAAGGAAACAGATCTCCTTAATAAGATATATTACAAAGTTTCTTATATTCTCATGTACAATTTGTTTATGAGGAGTTTTTTATGGACACAGAGAAAGGACACATTGTGATCAGCTTAATTTGGGGGCCCTTCTACCAAAAAGGAAGCAACTCAACTGTCTGCAAGGAAAATTGGTGATATGGGACAAAAATAACAAGGTTTGTCCAGACTGTGCAAAGGTGAGCTGTAGGTATCTGGAAATGCAAAATGATTAGTTCTCCTATAACTTGTAGTTACAAATTCTTTATGGAATTGTTGAGGTAGGTACACAAATGATGTGACAAAAGTCAAAATATTCTAAAATAAGATGTAGAATTGGTTGGGAGTCAATACCTGATAAGAAGTTTATATTTTTATCTTTCAAATAAATGTGTGTGCAAAGATCCCAAGTGAATCTATGGAAATCCAACACTAAAGAATCCTTAATTGTTCTATTCATCCTTTTGGTTGAGTGGTTCTTCTGTGGTAGATTCCACCTTACAAACCTTGCATTGTAAGGATTAACTACTAAGAGCTTCTCAAGTTATGGCAAGGACAATGAACAGAATAGACACTTAAATGATCATGTCAACAAGGATAATGGGCAGAGTTTTTCTGTTTTCCTTGTTATTCTAATCGAGAAGAAAAGTTTTCCATCAGTTATTTTTTTTCCTCGAAAACATTTTGAGCAATTTATTTCCTTATGCAAGGAATTAAAGGGGTGTTTGACCATAGAACCTCTGAACTAATAACTTTACTCTTCGTCAAACGGTGTTTGTTGACCTGTTACTCATGGGAGTCCACCTCAAGACTGTAAAAACTATGGCAATCCATTTAGGTTGAAAAAATAGGGATTTAAGTGCCCTGTAATACCGCTTTACATGAGTGGAATGTTTTCCACTCTGTTTAGAGATCACCCTACTTGTGATACAGTCCCCCTCACAAACTGACTATTCACAAATCATGATTGAACATATTTTTGACTTTTAGGTTGGTTGCAATTTTTTTTTTTTTGCATTCTTGCCACATGTTTTTTTGCAGGAAAAATGTACTTATTACATAAAATATGTCAAAATCTGAGCTGTGCATCTTAAAATGCTGGAGTACTGGACTTTTTTGGTGATCATTGAATAAAACATTGTGAATAATGAAATCTGTGAATTTGATCATTTATTACAATCCGACCACAGGGATATTATATGGTTGCTCCAATGTGTATAGAGAACACTTCCAATAATAACATTATATTAGGCAATTTGAAGTTATACATATCATAGCTAAATATATTGTACGGGTGCATTATTCTCAATGACTGCTCACCTTGTGCAATGTTTCCTTATCTTAATAATAATAATAATATAGAGATGTAATAAAAGTGGGATATTGGTTGCTTCTTATTAACTATTTCTTTCCTTGTGGCAGTCTGTCTGGGAGTCAGCTTCATGAAACAAACACCTGTGCCCTGGGGATTACAACTGTAACTTAATTACTACAGCGACCTATCAATTTCTTCCCAATTAAATTAGGTAAATATAGGAGACAGAGGCAAACACACAGCAAGATAGCAAGTGCTATGGTCTGGACACAGCTTCATATTTCACTTCTATTATCAGCTGTATTTATATTAGCTGTAACTATACGTGAATACACAGGCAGTCTCCAGTCCGCAGCCCACCTCCCTCAGCTTGACCACACATGACACATGGCACAAACCACTTACTGTCACATGGAACAACCCAGATATGTGCACAGCTTTGTGTTGTTGTAAATTGTATAGAAAACACAGATTTCTTTCCCCCTTTAAACTAATTTTTATTAAACAAATACAAAAATTACACAGCATAGAAAGACCAATATGCAAAGATCATGGAGAATGTACATCAAAAAAACATCTGCCCATTAGGTAAAAGAAAGCATAGCACTTGTATACAATAATGCAAAGTAGTATGGTGCATAATTGCAAGGATAGCAGAATAAGATTGAAAGGGTTTTACCATCTCAGCAATCTTTCCCCTATACAAAGATCATTGGGAATCCAACTACTGGGGGCGCATGAGAACAATGGTGTTTTTCTCCCTGTTCTGAATGTAGCAATGGTCAGACAGGAGTGCCCATATCGCATTCATATCAATGGGACTGCCAGAGATCGCCGACCATGATCCCTTTGGAATGAATGGAGCAAGGCTATGCTTGTCTAACCATCACTACATTCTGGACAAGGAAAAAAACACCCCAGTTCTTGTGATTATTGGAGGGTCCAAGTGGTTGGAACCCCATGGATCTGCAATATATCCCCTATTCTGTGGATAGGGAATAAGTTGCTGAGATGGTAAAACTTTAATAAACCTTTAATATTCATAAGTTTGTGTATTGCATTAATGTGATAGGAGATGATTCATGATCCAGGAGGCCAAAATAATAGATCTAAGAGGCCAAGTTAAGTGCCTTGACATGATCTAGGAGGAGATCAAATATAGTCCAAAATAACTATTTTTAGTGCAGCTCCACAGAAGATAAAGTCTGGTCCACACGAGTGGAAAAACTGAGGTTGTTCTAGAACCTCACAGTTTAGACCTTGCAATCTCTCTGGTAGACAGGGCATTGGTGGGACCTATTCATTCATTCATTCATTCATTCATTCATTCATTCATTCATTCCTTAAGATAGTGGGAGAGGGAAGAGATTAGCAATACAGAAGCTGGACATATCAGGCAGTAGACTTAACATAATTATACTGGGTATCCCTGGCTGTGAAACTGTTACCTGGCTCATACCACAGCCTGCAGTTAAGTCCCCATTGCACTACTGCACTCTGTCACACTGGGAGCTGCACCTCTTGCTGTTGCCACCTTTAATAAAGTTCCACTTGTTGTTCAACTGCAATTTCTGCCCCCTGAGTCATTCCTGCACTTACTATCAAGGGGCCTTCTGACCACCATAACCTGGCTCAGTGAGGCTGAGGATTACCACCAACTGGAAGCACCACCACCACCACCATCAGTTATTCTGCAGCCCCCTCAACACTGCCCCAATGTTGGAGGTGGGTTGGTGGAGTCAGTTGAGCATTACTGGCCACCATTGACAACTTTAAATACTGCTCCCATCCCCTGATTCCTTCTATTGGGTTGCGGCATCAGCATATATTAAAGTCTGCTTCACCTGCCACACCTTGCGTGGTGGTAGGTTCCTAGTTCATTAGTTTCCTCCAAAGGTGCTACTGTTGGCTTGTTTTTTTCTACATTGTCTATGAGCTGCAGGTATGATCTCCAGCCTGTTCCTAACCATTAAACTTGAGCTGCTAGCCATGACCTCCTGCCTGTTTACTCACTATTGAGTCAATGCTACCAATTCTGATTTCAGCCTGTATTCACACTCTGCTTTTGCCTGATTGCTTGGTGCACTGCACCATAGTCCCTCACCTACCTGGTCAGCTATCACCAACAGTGGAACCACTCCAAGTGATAGCAACATGGTAGTCTCCCTTCAGCAAAGTCCAGATCCCATACAGGGGCTAAAGTTCCTTAGGAGAAACCCAAAGTCAAACTGGTTTGATGACACAGTGGGCCCACAGCTTGCTGTCCATTACAATGATAGACAATTGGATCAAATAGTTGTTGGATTGTTGGTGAGACATAAAGATGGGAAACCAGGATCTCAGCTGTCTAACATGCAAGGAAGCTCTACTCATAGCCTACGTGTAATACTTCTCACTCTTGGGTAGCTAAATACATTTTTATAACTAAAAGGGGCCAACGACCAATTGGAAATTCTGGACATGGCCATATATCAGCTCCCTTCCCCCATGTCACCTTTTAAACATGAATCTTTACAGATTATTAGTATTATTATAATAGAGGAATTGCTAAGGACTGGTTTCACAGCAAATTTCTGTATGGAAACTGATACTCTCTGTCTATACATGCAGTCACTCACTGTCAGTGCTGGACTGCCTAAGACTCACCCACCCACAAGATGAGAGGAGGAACAGAGTATCAAACAGTCTATCGAAAGTCCACAGCCTGCACAAAATGTCAGTTCAGGACTCTGGAGGGGAAGACCTGTGTGTGCCACGGGATCAAGACCAGAGTATACAAATCAATAATAGACTGGCGGCCCACAGTTTGAGCAGGTAGTGTCAGTTCGGGCCTGTCTGCAACCTATAATCACCTAAGGGTGGGTTCACACTTGCGCCGGAGTCCATACGCCGTGAATCTGCCTGAAAATCTTGGGAAACTGTATAGGGACTGGATAGCGACAGGTTAGCGACGCATTGCTTAAAAACCCATTCATTTGAATGGGTTTTTAAAGCAATGTGCGGGTGTGTGCTTACACCCTCTGCGCCGCAAATCCAGTTTTTTCGCTGGAAACAAAGTCGGACATGCAGGACTCTGTTTCCAGTGAAAAAAAAACTGGATTCACGGTGCAGAGGGTGTAAGCGTCGCTAACCTGTCGCTATCCAGTCCTTATACAGTTTCCCGAGATTTTCAGGCGGATTTGCGGCGGACGGACTCCGGCGCAAGTGTGAACCCACCCTAAGTTGTTTTTTTTGTTGTTTTTTTTTTAACTGAAAAAAAAAATATAAGATTCACAATATTAACTGATTCTATGGTTCACAATTTTTTTCTGCTATCAAAAAAATAAACTTAATTTTTATTATCATTTATACCAATAAAAACAGTTGTCCGATCCTCTGTCTAACAAGTCTATACATGGCAACATTAAAATGATACATACAGTGCTGGCCAAAAGTATTGGCACCCCTGCAATTCTGTCAGATAATACTCAATTTCTTCCAGAAAATGATTGCAATCACAAATGCTTTGGTAATAATATCTTCATTTAATTTGTTTCAATGGAAAACAACAAAAAGAATTGTCAAAAAGCCAAATTGGATATAATTCCACACCAAACATAAAAAAGGGGGTTGACAAAAGTATTGGCACCCTTTGAAAAATCATATAATGCTTCTCTAATTTGTGTAATTAACAGCACCTGTTACTTACCTGTGGCACATAACAGGTGGTGACAATAACTAAATCACACTTGCAGCCAGTTGAAATGGATTAAAGTTGACTCAACCTCTGTCCTGTGTCCTTGTGTGTACCACATTGAGCATGGAGAAAAGAAAGAAGACCAAAGAACTGTCTGAGGACTTGAGAAGCAAAATTGTGAGGAAGCATGAGCAATCTCAAGGCTACAAGTCCATCTCCAAAGACCTGAATGTTCCTGTGTCTACCGTGCGCAGTGTCATCAAGAAGTTTAAAGCCCATGGCACTGTGGCTAACCTCCCTAGATGTGGACGGAAAAGAAAAATTGACGAGAGATTTCAACGAAAGATTGTGTGGATGGTGGCTAAAGAGCCTCGACTAACATCCAAACAAGTTCTAGCTGCCCTG
The DNA here is from genome assembly GCA_947044405.1 of Leptodactylus fallax. Taxonomy (NCBI): domain Eukaryota; kingdom Metazoa; phylum Chordata; class Amphibia; order Anura; family Leptodactylidae; genus Leptodactylus; species Leptodactylus fallax. The sequence goes on from CAMRHE010000094.1 coordinate 3,151,399, forward strand.
CAGTCCGAGAGTACAACAGTATCAACCCGTACTATCCGTCGGCGTCTGAATGAAAAGGGACTCTATGGTATGATACCCAGGAAGACCCCACTTCTGACGCAGAGACATAAAAAAGCCAGGCTGGAGTTTGCCAAAACTTACCTGAGAAAGCCAAAAACTTTTTGGAAGAATGTTCTCTGGTCAGATGAGACAAAAGTAGAGCTTTTTGGGAAAAGGCATCAACACAGAGTTTACAGGAAAAAAAAAGAGGCCTTCAAAGAAAAGAACACGGTCCCTACAGTCAAACATGGCGGAGGTTCCCTGATGTTTTGGGGTTGCTTTGCTGCCTCTGGCACTGGACTGCTTGACCGTGTGCATGGCATTATGAAGTCTGAAGACTACCAACAAATTTTGCAGCATAATGTAGGGCCCAGTGTGAGAAAGCTGGGTCTCCCTCAGAGGTCATGGGTCTTCCAGCAGGACAATGACCCAAAACACAATTCAAAAAGCACTAGAAAATGGTTTGAGAGAAAGCACTGGAGACTTCTAAAGTGGCCAGCAATGAGTCCAGACCTGAATCCCATAGAACACCTGTGGAGAGATCTCAAAATGGCAGTTTGGAGAAGGCACCCTTCAAATCTCAGGGACCTGGAGAAATTTGCCAAAGAAGAATGGTCTAAAATTCCAGCAGAGCATTGTAAGAAACTCATTGATGGTTACCGGAAGCGGTTGTTCGCAGTTATTTTGTCTAAAGGTTGTGCTACCAAGTATTAGGCTGAGGGTGCCAATACTTTTGTCCGGCCCATTTTTGGAGTTTTGTGTAAAATGATCAATGATTTGACTTTTTTTTCATTCTCTTTTGTGTTTTTTCATTGCAAGCAAAATAAATGAAGATATTATTACCAAAGCATTTGTGATTGCAATCATTTTCTGGAAGAAATTGAGTATTATCTGACAGAATTGCAGGGGTGCCAATACTTTTGGCCAGCACTGTATGACTGACACCCATTTGCAAAAAAGTTCATAGTAAAGCAATAGCATATAAAAGGTCTAACCGATGTATAACAATAGATCTTCATATTATGGTGACTTTGATATTCATATTCAACAATTCATACAAAACAAAGAATAGGATAATATTTTAAATAACACTTGCAATTGTAAGTATATAAAATAGCAAAGTGAAAAGAAAATGTAATTATTATGTCAATAAAATGAAAAGCAGTAATAACATACATATAGTAATGCAAAGTATTTACTGCAATCTCCTGCTTCAACAGTTTTATACAATCCAGCAGCAACACTAGCATTTTTTTGCCCAAACTGGACTGTATAAGTGGAGATACAGTAAGTGTATTGCATATTCTTTAAGACACTTGTTTTCACACAAACATTATCTAAGCCTAGAAGATTTCTGTACTATAAAACCAGTCCTTCCATTTTCTCATATAACAGAGTGGCTGGTCACTGTGCAGGTGGCCTTCGGCAAGTTTTATAAAATAATTGGTAAACAGGTTTCCCCTATGGCCTTTAGAACAGCCAGGTGTCTTGACCTCCACCCCTAAGACAGCAGCTGCATGGTGTTTGTTCTTTCTTTCGTTTCTGTGGCCCTTTTTCAACCACTGCAGTTTCCCCCACAATCCATAGGATAGGCCACCAGTATCAGATCAGTCCAACTTTCAGCACCCCCACTGATCAGTTTATTGAAGGCCACATGACTGCTAGACCTGAGGTCACAGTCACTAAAAAGCTGTCTTATTGCTCTCAATAAGAGAAAATAGCAGTCTTGCAGTTATGTTACCTTTGTAATCACTAACTGAATTAAGAATTAAGAAAATATGTGAAGAAATTGACATTTATACAGAAAAGTACAAATAAGTGATATAATAACATACATAAAAACATCAGAATGAGCTTGGAGAATCCTTGAACAGTTTCCGGATAATCAGTGGGAATGTTTTATTGTCTCTAACCTGATGTTACTTTAGAGCAGTGTCAGGCTGAGAGTCCTTGTGCCTGCCAGATAACATGATTCCAACAGCCCCTAAGAAATATATAATATATATATTTTTCAAGTTTGGGTGTCTTCTACTGGATCATTATTGTGTTAGAACCTGGGCCCAAAACAGGCTCCTCTGGTACTCTGATTTAGAGAGCTGGTGGCCCCACGCTCTCTGTGTAACAGAATCAGTCCTGTGTGAAGTGTGTCATAGACATTACATGTATTCCCAGAGTCTCCTGTTCCTTTGGTATTTGAAATTGTCTTTTAGTATTAATTCCTTTGTGGTGTTATGGCTAGGACTTCAAAAATGTTTAGTCACGGGTAGATTTCCCATTTTTCTTTAATAGTGTAGCAATGAGACATCATCCTTTTTTTTCAGTTAACCATTAAAAAGATATTATAACTGTAAGGCCTCCTGCACACGACCATAGTGGTTTTTACTTTCTGCAAATACTGATCCACAATTTGCAAAAAAAAAAAAACATTTCTGAATGTCATCCACAATCATGGATGCGCGAAAAGACCTGTACAATTCCGCTTCATAATTTTCGGTTCTTGTATACGGCACGAACACACAGCTTCAAATACTACGGCCATGTGTATGGGCTCATAGAAATAAATGGGTCCATACTTTTATCCACAATTACAGATTCCTAGACAGCCTAGATAGCCAGGAGCCTATTGAAGACTCCCATAAATAAAAAGTACATCTGGCCCCACATCTACCCATATGCAGTAATACAAAAAGTTATGGGTTTCAAAATATGGTGATTTTTTTTTTCCAAAGTTTGATAAACAAAAAAAAAGGTAGAAAAAAAGATATAAAAATTTGCTATTGCCGTAATCATAATAACCCGCAGAATACAGGTAACATGTCACTTTGTCTGCACAGTGAATGCCGTAAAAATGAAGTCCATAAGAATTTTGTGCAAATGTAGTTGTTCTCTAATTCTGAATTTTTTCCAGCTTCCCTGTACATTGTAGGGAATATTGAATGGTGTCATTATAAAGTACAACTTGTCCTGCAATAAATAATCCCTCATATGATTCAGTGAATTGACAAATGAAAAAAAAGCTATCTTTAAATAGGTCAAGCTGACCCATTTTTTGAGACACCATAGTGTCCTGTAAGCTATAGGTGAATACTGCTGCACCCATTCTGCTGTCATTTAACTTTAGAAGATTGACTCCTTTGAAATATCAAAAACTTGTCTGCTTGTGAAACAAATGAAATTTGGATCCCTGCCAAGCTAAAATTGATGGCCTTAACCAGTTGCTGGCCACCTATTGACTATATACATCCGGACAGAAGCTAATTAGCCAGAAGAAGTTATTAATTAATTATAAATGAATTAAAAGAAGTACCTGTACATCCTTGTAGAGTTAAGCCATTGTACGAGAGAATGCCAAGAGTGTGCAAAGTAGTAATCAAAGCAAAAGGTGGCTACTTTGAAGAACCTAGAATATAAGACATATTTTCAGTTGTTTCACACTTTTTTGTTAAGTATATAATTCCACATGTGTTAATTCATAGTTTTGATGCCTTCAGTGTGAATCTACAATTTTTATAGTCATGAAAATACAGAAAACTCTTGGAATGAGAAGGTGTGTCCAAACTTTTGGTCTGTACTGTACATGAAAGAATGAATTGGGCCATGTATTGTGAGATTTTGAGTGCAAACCTCCTTCCATTAGCAAGGGCATTGAAGATGAAACGTGGCTGGGTCTTGACAATGATCCCAAGCACACTGCCAGGGCAATGAAGGAGTAGCTCCATAAGAAACATTTCAAGGTCCTGGAGTGGCCTAGCCAGTCTCCAGATCTCAACCACATAGAAAACCTCTGGAGGGAGTTGAAAGTCCATGTTGCCCAGCGACAGCCCCAAAACATCACTGCTCTAGAGGAGATCTGCATGGAGGAATGGGCCAACATACCAGCAACAGTGTGTGCCAACCTTGTGAAGACTTACTATTGATCAAATACTTATTTTCCACCATAATTTGCAAATAAATTCATTAAAAATCAGACAATGTGATTTTCTGGATTTGTTTTCTCATTTTGTCTCTCATAGTTGAGGTCTACCTATGATGTCAATTACAGGCCGGCCTCATCTTTTTAAGTGGGAGAACTTGCACAATTTGTGGCTGACTAAATACTTTTTTTCCCCACTGTAATTCACATAATTAAACCCATCCTGTTTTCCCATCCTGATCATTTTATACCCATTTGTCTATAGGGAAGTCTATGGTTTGAGTTAAAAAGGGATGATAAATTTTCTAACACATTAACAACATAATAAATAAAGTATTTTTTGTACGGAAGGACAGACAAGTGTACAAGAGCTATAAAATACCATAGTCTTTTGATTCTTCAAAGAGGACTTTTCACCACCTCCACAAATTTCAACTCATTGTATCATGCAATAGACGCAGCTTCACTAATTCTGGCACAATTGGAATTTATTCTCTAGCCCTCACTGTTCCCAAACAGTCATTTCTGTTAGATCCAGCACAATTATATTCTCTACTGTCAGATGGGCGGTCCTGGGATGGAGCAGACAGATGGGGACCACCCACCTGACAGTAGAGAGCATATAATGAAACAGAAAAGATTACTGGGAAATGGTAAGGGCTAGAGAACAAAATACAAGTGCACCAGAAGGAGTGGAGCAGCACCTATTGGAGAATGCAAGAGTTGAAGCTGTTGGAGGTGGTAAAAGGTCCTCTTTAAAGTAAATGAGACAAATCTGCAATGCCAAGCACAGCTGCCACATGTATGGATGATTTGTGTAGTACAGGCCAACTAAACAGACATACATGGGTCCCTTCAATACAGATGACTGAGAGAGTACCAAAGATTATTTTTTCAAGAACTGGATAACCCCTTTAATTTTCAATGCCAATTTGACATGTAACTAGGCAGAAGCATGTAGCCCAGACAAAACATGTATGCTACACAGGCAGCACAATAAAACCTAGTTCAGGCTACCATTTTTTTTAACTAGAAGACGGGGTTTTTCAGTCCAATGTTCCCATGCATTTCAATGTCGTATGCCTATAAAGTGTGTGCAGAGGTAAACAATATACTTAAGTAACGCTTCATTGTTTACATGCTGTAGTATTCAAGTCAGTGAAAACACCAAAGAGTGATTTTTGTTACAAATATTATAATAAAAAGTCTAGAACAATTAAAATACTTTAATAAAACTCCTTTAAATTTAAAGAAAAGAGCCATTAATATTTGTAGAAACTCAAGATATTGGGATACATTTGTAATCTAGAAGATATTTCCAACACAGGACACTCTTTGTGTGAGTTTCACCAAACAACAATGTAGTGTTCTACTGTCCATTTCAAGAAAATGGCTGACTCAAAGAACAATAGTATGCATTCATGTAAATGGTTAATATTGAGAGCTCTCTTTTACATTAGCAATAACCAACAGATACTCTTGTAAGTCATATTGTATTGTAAAAAGTTTATACTGCTTTATGATGGTTCTTCCACTTCAATTCTTGTTTTTGTTTCCTAGTACTGTGTGATATAAAGGTATAAGATCACATTTCAAACCAGAGGCTATGAGACATGTACAGCACAACTTCTGGAAAGTTCTATACATCAAGTAATGTCCAGGAAAACACCTGTGATGTCCCGGTTCCTTTCCTTAGGCCACTGATTGGTGTGATCAGCGATCATGTGTGGCGAGGACTTTCGGCAGAATGAGCCCCCAGGAATAGCCTCCTTGCAGAAAAGTGTATTTCCTGGACAACTCTTTTAAGTCCAAATATTTGCATGGTTCTTATCGTCTTAATTGCCTGTATATATTGGGGTGTCAGCATGCATGACATTGGGTTCCCCTAAGCTTGAATGCAAGCATTGCTTCTTGCTTATTATCTTTTACTTGCTTGATTGTACTTTGCTTCTTTATTACTATTATAATCTCTTATATGTGGCATTCTTGTTCTTACTATCCTTAGAATCCACTTGAGTTTTAGATTTAGTAGTACTTTAAATTTGTTCACTCATAAGGCGAGTACTCAGGACTGTGCACAAAACTCAATGGGCCCCATAGCAAGGCTACATGTATGCATTTTATTGAATATTCACAGAAGTGTAAAGGTGCCATATTTATTAATTAACTAATGTCTGCTCCAAAAGCCTAAAAAAGTCATTGAAAAACCCTACAGCTTATGACGTGAGAATTGGGGAACCGAACTGGATCTTTTAATAGCTGGCCGATGACAATCCGACTCTGGATAACGCGACTGACCCCACTCTAGTACGAGGACAAGTAGCAGGGCACAACTGGGTCAGTAACATAAAAACAGCACAATGGAGAACTGACTAGGAGACTTCCAGCCCCCAGGCAGCTTTAAAAATAAAAATAAAAAATCTGCTAAATAGCGCAACAGGGGAGTGGCATCTATATTAAGTTTCACATTCTGCTACATTGAATACACTACTATATATATATATAGGTCCCCCCATTGTCCCCATTCTTAGGTTGCTTACTGCTGTGGGGTGCTGGAAGTCTCTGTGCTCAGCTTCTTCTGCCGACAATCCAGCTCTCTTTACACTGGATAAAGTAAAGTCAGTCATGGGGGGGAGGAACGAGACTTCTGGTCCTCCACTGTACTCTGCGAATCTAAGAATGGGGCCGACTGGGGACTTGCATACATATTAGTAAGTCAATAGTAGTATAATGTTGTGCCGTGTTAGCCATTGAAAGTAGTGGAAGAGTGAAGAAATCAGGCGATACCTTTTAGAGTATATTTATAAGTAAGCTTTCAGAAGACTAGCTCTCTTCATGGTGTGTCTGATGAAGGAAGCTAGTCTTCTGAAAGCTTACTTATAAATATACTCAGCCTCTAAAAGGTATCGCCTGATTTCTTCACTCTTCCACTATATTAGTAAGTCAGACAGTCGTCTTATGCTTCTACTGCATTCCCTATATTCTTGCTTATTTAACAGGAGCAAAGCTTACATTTTCCCATACAAAAATCCCATTTAACAGTTTCATTGATTGGTGGCTAGATTCTATTAAAGAGGCTTTCTAAAAGTCTAAAATCTGTGGCAAGAGACTAGAAATGGCATAACAAAAAAAAGGGCTTATACTCACCCCCAAAAATCCACGGTTGCCACTAGTTTGATGGTGCCCGGGTCCCCCATGCAATCCACTCTCTGCTCCTGTCCCAACATAGCAGGAAATGGATGAGAATGCCCACTTAGTCAGTCACCCTCCAAGGTAGGACGCTGCTATGATGGGGTTCACTGGGCTGCCATTCCATTGTCTGTCAATTTGGTGCCTGCTATATTTTATGGATTCTGTGACAAAGGTGCCTGGTAAAGCCAATGACGCATATGTTAAAGTTAAGTTAACTGTAATGCAGTCATTTTAGACTCAGCCAAGTGAGAAGATAAAAAAAAAAAAGCAAGCAAGAAAAGGAAATATATATCCTGAACAAATTTCACCATTCATGCATTTCACATTCTTGAGATAATAACCTCCTTTTCTATATACTGTTACAGCTTTAGGCTTAATAGATAAAAGAGAGACTTGTCAGTCACACATAATAACAATGGAATGAGAAGTATGAGCTTCATTTACTGTAATATTGCAAAATGTGTATGAGGTGAGAAAAAATGTACAATATATACCAACAAAGTAGACATGAAGGCAAGTGCTTACATTCTCAAACTTATATATTAGACACTGAAGAGCTCAAGATACCACTCATATTATGTTTGCTGTTTACTAGTCTTGATGGGAGTGGGAAGACAATGGTTGGCATGTCTCCAAGTATCTGGACAGGATCAGCTTGATGGGGTATTCTACTTTGTGCCTAGATAATGTGCAGTAGATGCAGGGTTAGACCTAGGACTAAAACCTGGGGTGGAAGCACAAAAGGTAGAAGCAGTCACTGCAGGAACAGTGACTTTTTTAGTCAAGTGTATACATACTACATAAGCACCAATAATACGACCATACAGTATAGTGGTTGGATACCAGGTCTACACATATGCGCTGCAGAGGATTATCCTGCTGCACACAATACAATACAAGAATACACATCCCTGACCAGACAGTCATAGATAGACTACATAACAATTAAAGAACACCTGTAAGCTCTCCTGACATGTCTGCTTTAGTAAATACTTATATTCCATATGAAATAATTCAGGTGCACCTTTTCTACTATGAATAAATTGACCCCAGAGCAATATACAAGAAACAAATATAATTTTACAACCAGTGATGGGCTGTTTATGACATCAACATACTCCACACTCATAAAACAACTTGCAGCCTATGACTGTAGGTGGTAGGGTAGGAGGCCAAAGGCTCTCTGCCCCACTTAGTTTTCGGTTAGATACAGTTGTAAGGCATACTTGCTCATTAAAGGGGTTGTCCACTTTCAGGACCAATATTGAGACACAAATGTTATTGTTTGTATAATAAAAAGATACAAATTTTCCAATATACTTTCTGTATGAATGCCTCACGGTTTTCTAGATCTCTGCTTGCTGTCATTCATTCTGTTACTTCTAGTGGAAAAAATTCTGACCATGGTCATGTGATATACAGTCCATGGTCATGTGATATACAGTCCATGGTCATGTGATGGACACACAGGTGCACAGCTTGTTACAAGACAGATGTCCGATTACTGTGCTGTGTGACTGTAATGAGCTGTGTCCATCACATGACCATGGTCAGAATGTCATCTGCTAGAGGTAAGCAGAATGAATGACAGCAAGCAGAGATCTAGAAAACCGTGAGGAATTGATACAGAAAGTCTATTGGAAAATTGTCTCAATATTGGCCAACCCCTTTAAGATCATCATAGTAGTCTAGGGCAAGGTTTCTCAAGCTTTTACTGCACAAGCCTCACCAGCCAATCTATGGTGAACCTATAACTTCCCTAGTAAATAATGTACTACCTCCCTAGCATCCCTAAACAAATACTACAGTGCACTACAGTATATGTGAGTCTTACCATGGCCAATGTTTTGGAGGTCTTTTTACGTTGAGTATGTAGAGGTCCTGTAGCTGTCACTTTATGGGGATTTTGTGGTTGATAGAACTGCTATGGCTGTCACTTTGGGTTTCTTATTGCTGTCACACCTTATGGGTGTCTTATGTCACTGTATGGGGATATGTTTACGCTGTGTTTGTGCCCTATGTACAGCATATACAACGGAAAATCTACAGTGACATATGATGCAACCTTCTGCCGGACATCCCCTTCCTTCCATGGGAGAATGGGGATTCCATCACCGTACACTTTTCTCATTGATTTCAGTGGATTGGTTGCCTCTCTTGTATGTAGATGCAACGGAAAATTTACAAGATTGTCCCTTGGCATCAGTCAGAAAGGTAAACATCAGTGTTCTTTACTTTTCATTCCAACTGTACAGGAAAGCCAACTAGGCTGTTCCATACAGTGGCATTGTGTAAAAAAAACATATACTGTTCATACACACTGTTTTTAACATAGGATGTTATTGACAATATTTGCCATTGTATGCCTATACGGTGGTATATGAAACAGCCTTCTTCTAAAGGCCTATTTATAACGCCGTCCCAGGGGAGAATGGGGATTCCATTAGTGTCCACTTTTCTCATTGACATCAGTGAAGTGGTTGCTTGCATGCAGTTCTCTCCACTGAAGTATATCTGAGTTACTTAAAGACCACATCACAGTAACACAGTTCACACCATAGGGGAGAACCACATATATTAGGCGTTTATTGCCACCTGTGACTGGTCCACAAATGGCAGCTTGGGACACCCCCTTCACCTTCTAGATAAGTCTGATGCAGGGCTATATATCTATGCCATTTGTAAAGCTGGCATGTGCTATATCTCTATATGGTGGTATAACATGTATAATCATCAGTGCATATAGGGTTCCTCATTGTGATAATTCACTTTACAAGCACTATGGTGGCTACGGTCATGCCCAAATAAATATGCGACTGTCCAGCAACAGGGCCTCACCACAAGTGAGTAATAAGTATCTGCAGCAGCGGCGCATACATTTTGTGGTAAGGGGAAATCAAGCAGGGGATACATTTTTTTCAGTGAATTAGGGAATAGGAACATGGCTGATTTTTCATGCAGAGTTTGACACATTGAGTGACTATGTATTCTGCACATCCCATGGACTATAAATTCATACAACAGATTTTTCATTGCACATATTTGAAATATTTTAGGTTGTGAGGCATATGTTCTAAATAACAAACTTTTCTACATATAGTTACAGTTGTGGCAGTACCAAATATCATCGACATGTAAAATATGACTAAATAGGTAGTGCTTATGGCAAACCTGAGGGCCTTTGCTAGTATCCTGGGGAAGGCTTGCCATATATAGGAGTGTTTGAGAGAGTTCTGACGACATCTTGTGACAGAAACATGTAATTACAATTCTGTATCAATGTGAAAGTTCCACCTTGAACTCTGAGGGCATCTAGTGGTTAAATGGGAATGTTACAACCCCAAAATTGGATTTTTGTACTCACCGTAAAATCCCTTTCTCGCTGTATTCATTGGGGGACACAGCACCATGGGTATAGACCTGGCAACTAGGAGGCTGATAGTAAGAATATCAAAAGATGTCATTTCCACCTCTTGGCTACACCCTCTCTACAGACACTACGCTAGCCAGTTTGCACTACAGCAGTAGGGAGAAAGATCACAAACAAACAAGAAAAAAAAAGCAGAAGCCGGAACCAACAACCATCAACATGTCCTGAACCGGGAGAAGAACCAGAACAGCCTGGGGTAGGAACAATAAAAAAAAGGGCAGGATCTGTGTCCTCCAATAAATACAACAAGAAAGGGATTTTACACAGGAGTACAAAAATCCAATTTTCTTGTTTAGATCATTGGGGGACACAACACCATGACCTAAAGCAGTCCAAGAGGGTGGGAATTACACAGCCATCTGAGCAACCTAGCGCACAGCTGCTTGCAGAACCTTACGACCTAAGCTGGCATAGGCAGAGGCCACAGAATGGATCTGAAAGGATTAGGTAAAAGTGTTGACAGAAGCCCAGGTGGCAGCCTTGCAAGCCTGGTGGCGGAAGCCTGATCCTGGACAGCCCAAGAGGCTCCAATAGATCTTGTAGAATGTGCCATCATCTGGAGAAGAGACGTCCTACCCTTGGTCCCATAGGCCTCTCTGATATCAGACCGAATCCACCTGGAGATGGGAGCCTTGGAAGCAGGGAGAAGAAATAGAGTTCATACGACGGAAGGGGTCCGTCAGAGCAGGGTCGGTGGGCTCCGTGCCTTTAGTGGGCCCTACCGAACCCCCACTGCTTTTTTTTTTTTTTTTTTTTTATTATAGGCAGTGGAGGTCTGGTAGCAATCTCGGTCTCAAAGGGTGCAACCACAACCAGAGTGCTACTGGGCCCGCTGGAGATGGCCTTTCCAATACCACTATTGTTATACACTGGGGTCACCTTAGACCCCAGAGTATAATAATAGGAGGCCAAGGGGAGGTGATTAAATATAACAAAATACTGCTACTCACCTCTCCTGGGACTTTGATGGCTCCCAGCATGTTCTTCGGGGCTCTTCCAGGATGAGAATGAGGTCACGCATCCCTGATGTGACTGCTGGGGCCACCCTTTTTCTGGCCCCCACATGGTATCACACCCCATTTACACACACTATAATGTCCCAAATTAGCCTCCAGACAGTATAATATCCCATAGTGGATCCTCAACACAGTATAATGTTCCATTGCAGCCCCTCCTCACAGTATTATGACCCATAGTGGCCCCTATGGTGTTCATTAGATACTGCAAAAATTTCGGGTTCGGCAGAACTATTATTATACTCTGAGGTGTTTTCAGACCCCAGTGTATGATGATCGGAGGCCCAGGGGAAGTGACAAACATAAAAAAACAATGTTATTCACCTCTCCTGGGCTACAGCGCGACTCCGGCTACAGAGCAACTCCTTTTATCACCTCCCCTGGCCCTCTGATCATTATACTCCATGGTCTGAAGAGTCATCCCCGCTCCAGAGTGTATTATGTCACCTTCCAGGAGAGAAGGTGAAGAGAGAGCTCACTCAACAGCTTGAAAGGGGGATCCTGGAGTGTCTCGAGTAAGAGATTGAGGTCCCATGGTTCCATGGGACGGCGGAACACAGTACACCACTTGCTGCAGGAAGGTCTTCAACTGAGACCGGAAAGCCAGGGTCATCTGAAATGAGAATGGCTAGGGCCAACACCTGTCCCTTAAGAGAAGAAAGATCGAATCCTTGGTCTAGACCAGATTGGAAAGCCAGGATCTTGGGGATAGAAAACAAAAGCGGATGGAATTCATTGCGCTTGCACCACCACATGTAGGCTTTCCACATGCAATGATGTATTTTGGCAGACTGAAGACTGCGGGCTTAAAGCATGGTCTGGATAACAGACTCTGAAAAACTACAAAGCCTCAGGACCTCGGCTTCAACAGCTATCCTGTTAAACGCAGCTGAGATAAGCAGGGGGAGAAGGAGTTTGTGTTGCAAAGGAAGAGGCCAAGGAGTGTCCACCAGCAGGAACAGGAGGTCATGCATACCAGGTCCTGCAGGGCCAATATGGGGCCACCTGAATAGCCAGAGCCCATTCAATCTTGAGCTACTTGAGAACACGGGAGAAGAGAAGGAAACAGGTAAAGAAGGCTGAAGTCTGACCAGGGGACCATGAGAGTGTCAGTGGCGAGGGCCCATGGGTCCTGGGATCTAGCCACATAGCAAGAGAGCTTGTGGTTCAAGCGGTAGGCAAAGAATTTAATGTCCGGAGTGCCCCACCGAGAGCAAAGCTGGAAAAAGATCTGCTAGTGGAAAGACCAATTGTCCAGTCAAGCTTTTCACTGCTTAGGTAGTCTGCCACCCAGTCATCTGCTTCTGGGAAGTGGACCGTGGACAGAGGCAGAATTTGATGCTCCACCCAAAGAAGAGATCTGGAGGCTTCTTGCATGGCCGCCTGGCTCGTGGTGCTAATGGTTCAAGTAGGCGACTACTGTGGAGATGTTGGTCTAAACTTTGACGGGAAGGCCCTGGAGGATGGAGGTCCAATGAGACAGTATAAGGAAAATGGCCCTCAGTTCCAGCAGGTTGATTTGGAGGGAGGCCTCGACCACAGCGCTTAGATGGTCAATGCACTGAAGACCGCGACCCATCCAGAAAGACTGGTGTTGGTGGAGATTACCTGCCAACTGAGGGGGAGGAGAGCCACCAGAGCAGTTCCCAGCAAGCTCAGGGAGGTAGAAGGATTGAGGTGAAAACTTGTCCCAGTGCGCCAGAATCACCAGGTGCAGGGGAGTGGAATTGAGCGAAAGGTATGGCCTCAAAAGTAGACACCATGGTGCCGAAAACCCACATGCAAAGACGAATCGAGCAAGAACAGTTCCTCCAACGAAGGGACACACTGGACTGGAGAGCATGAATCTTGGGCTCCAGGAGGAGGATAATGATGAGCCAGCCGAAACGGTGAACAAGATCTAAAGGTGGTCCATAGACTGGTCAGATTGTCCATATTGGAGGGGGCTTGGAAGGGAGGAGAACTCAGAGTAACCAGTCAACACCACCTCTCGAACCCAGGGTCAACGTTGACAAGCCGTCCCCCCACCTGAGGAGGGAAGATCTTCATGCAGAGGAGGGCTTAGAAGAGGAAGGCCTGCAGGACTTGTGGCAGGACTGCCAAGCAGGTCTGGCCTAGAAGGAAGGCTTTTGGAGTGGGAATCTCAGGAAGACTGCCCTCCAAAACAAGAGGTGAAGCCACGAACGGAGCGAAAGCACTGAACAAAGGCTAAGAACGCCGCTGGGGGAGGAGAGAGCTTTTTTCCCCCTGGTTGCTTCAGAGATGAACTTCTTTAAGCCTTTGCCAAAAAGTCTGTCCAGTTTGTCCCTGGAAAAGGGAAGGATAACGACCGCTCTCTTAGAGGCAGATTCAGCATTCCATGACTGAATCCAAATAGTACGCATTGGCTGCAGCTTTGGCAGATCGACGAGCTGCTTGCAGAGGCGCACTGCAGCGATACATGGAGGCATGCTGGATCTGAGATATGAGGAGCTGGTTTATCCTGGAGGGGGGCCCAGTAGAGATGCCCTTCTGAATCTGTTTGACCCAGGAGATGCAGGCATTGCTAACCCAAGATGCAGCAAATTTAGGTTGCAGAGAGGAACCAGCCGCTGCAAAGGCCGCCTTAGAAAGAGTCCACTTTTTTGTCCAAGGGATCGCTGAGGGAGGTGGAGTCTGCCAGACGCAGAGTAGTAGCCTCGGATAGCCAAGCTATGGCAGGGTCCACTGCAGGAAACTCTGACCACTTGAAGACTCACTGATCTGGAAAAGGAAACAGGGCATCCATCTTCTTATTGGAAGAGAGGGGAGAGTCCAGGTGAAACCATTTTTTTTTTTTTTTTTTTTTTTAAATCAAGATATGGTCTGACTGCACAGATGAGGTTCTGCATAGCAGCTGATATGGATGTGCCTTGCTGAGGCACCAATTTGTAGTCCGAGGCGTGCCTAGGAGAAGTAGACCAGGCAAGGGGAGATGTGGTTCTCTGGAAGGTCACCAGTGGCCTAGGTAAGGGAAGACGCCCAGTCCGGGGAGGATCCTGGGCAGGCTTGGGCAGAAGGCAGCGAGAAAGATAGGCTCAGACTGACCGCATGGCAACTTTTTATTACAGCGGGTGCACGTATAAAACGTGGCTGGTCCAGGACGGGGGGCCAAAGGGCAGACAGACACTTTGCGGGAGGACATGGTGGAAGGAGCCCTGAAGAAAAGGGAGGGGTAACCCAAGGGAGTAGCCTACTGGACCACTGTAGAGTGTTCCACTTGCGATTACTGCAGGGAAAGCTGTGCAGTGAGGGTCCCCAGGTGCTATGTCCCACCAAGACCGGCTGGAATTATTGGAACGGCTGCTGGAGCCTGCTTGCAGGAAGAGGGATGTAGGAGCAAGGAGAGAAAACTTCTTGAAGAGATGAGGAGAAAAAAAAAAAAAAAAAGGAACTTGCACCAAGGATTTCCACATCCACAGCATAGAGATTGGGTAAAGGGACTTCTCCGCAGGCCAATTGGAAGTCTGGAAGGGACCAGGAAAAAGGCAGGCCTAGTTGCAGCCTAGTCCCCAGAGAAGTCAGGGACTAAAGTAGATGGGGGTCTCAGAAAAAGGGGAAGTCTGGCCAGGCAGGGCTAGGATAGGAGGCCTGGAGGGGAGGAAGAGCCATTCCCTGGAGAGAAGAGTGGTGGTCATTCACTAAAAATGTTGGTCCTTGCATGGTGAGACAGGGGAGAAGGTTCCCCACGATGGAAAAGCTGAAGGCCAGTATCCCACCAGGAGAAGGGCCCCTGCTAGGAACCAGAACCGGGTTTGTAAAATACTTACCCGAACCGCCTCCTTCGGGCGCACGCAGGGTCACCCCTTTGGTGACCTCGCATGTGGGAGTGGGGTCACCGGCGTTTTGGCCGTGGGTGCAGCAGTAGGGACTGGGTGATCAGCGTGTTGGGTACACACCGACGACCCCCCTGCACCTGAAAGAAATGAAATAAAAGTTAAAAAAAAATTAAAAAAAAATTGCAAAACAGAAGACCTGCATACAGGTCGTGTCTGCCTCCTACGGACACTAGGCTAAAACTGGTTAGCACAGTATCTGTGGAGAGGGTATAGCCCAGAGGCTGAGCATACATCTTTTGATATTCCTTGTGTTAGCTTTCTAGGGGGCAGGTCTATGCCCATGGTGAGGTGTCCTCCAATAAAATAAACGAGAAATCATTTTGTCATATAGTAGTAATCCACTCTTAATTTACCTAATTTTATTTCTATATTGATTTTCTGTGACTTTAATCCCTTAATGAGACCATTTTGGCCTTCAGGAAGAGGCACACTTTTTTTTTTTCACCCTGATCTTCTGAGAGCCATAACTTTTTTATTTTTCCATTGATAAAGCCATATGACTTTTTCTGAGACAAGTTATATTTTTTAAATTGAACCATTTTGAAGCACATATTAGAACACTTTTGGGTAGTCTTCAATTTTGTGGGGGTTTTTTGGCGTTTTGCTCGTTCACAATACAAATAAATGCCATGTTAACTTTATTATACCATGTTATTTACGGAGCTGTAGCTTTCATCTGTACACTTTTGAGTGCATTCAACTTTTTGATAATTTTTTTTTTATTTCATGTTTTAGAAGGTGAGATCAACAAAAATATACATTTTTATGTTTATTTTTCTTATTTAACCCACGCAGTAAACACTAACATGTTTTTTATTGCTAGTTCATTCGGGTGTGGTGATACCAATTATGTGCGGTTTGTTTATTGTTTTATTTTTAACTTAAAGCTATGTGTAACTGAAAATTAAAATTTTAATATGATTTCTTCATTTTAGATTTCAAAGAATTTATTTATTTATTTTTTTTTAGTTTATTGACCTCTCGCTGAGCCTAATGCGGCAACCCAAAGGAGAGAACCGCAGGATGGAAGTAGTAGTTGTAGTGGTGATGTCACAGAGTGATTTCTTCACTCTTCCACTACTTTCAATGGCTAACACGGTACAACATTATACAGGTAGACCAAAGACACTCTACCAACTCCTCCAGCTCACCTCCCAGGCTGGAACACTGTTGAGGGGGTCTGCGAAGTACCTGATGGAGATGGTGGTACTTTTCCTCCAGGACTCTTCCAGGTGGAGAGGGGTCCTCTCTTACTCTGAGCCGTGTAGTGGTTTTCAGAAGGGCCCTGATGGTAAGCGCAGGAACGACTCAGGAGGCAGTTAAACCAAGTTGTAACTTTACTGTGGTAACCATTAACTCATGCAGCTTCCCGATGGGAGTTATAGTTAGGACTTTCACTGTGATGGTTAATCCTAGACTTAGGATGAGGGATGCCTTATATCAAGATAATATAAAGTTTCTGCCTCACCCACTATGGCTATGGAGGCTGAATTATATGAAGTACCAGGATCCCAGATACCTGAAGATGAATGGGTCCTGGCTGATCTGTAAACCACAACTTCCTCCAAATTGGCACCCTCTTCCCTCTATGGGGCTGACAAATATCTTCCCTGTCTCAGGGCTGTATCTGGTTGCTGCTGGGCAGTTAGTAACTTCTTACCCATAGGGGCTGCAGAGGACTTTTAGCAGGTGTTTTTTGGCTGCTAATACATCCACTGCTCATCAAACTATCAGTCCCTGGAGACTTACAGTCTCCACTCCTTACCCAGTAGCCAGTGATGTACTAAGTCCTCTAATGCAAAGAGATAGCCAAAACACAATGGAAAGATAGATATATTTTTTATATAACCTATCTATATTCAGTGGCACAGAACACAATAGAATAAAAAAAATGTAAGCAGTGTCCACTGAGATGCTGCACTAATAGTCTGCCGTACTTGGCAGAGCTGGAGACCACGGTGATAGCAAGCCCCAGAACCCCAGGATTGCACTGCAGTTGGCCTATATGCTGTGTATTTAGAATGAATTTTGAAATCAGATATTTTCTTCCATCATTTAATTATCCTAAGAATATCATATTGTTAGGATTCAGACTCTCAGCACACCTACCAATCACCTAACATTGGTGGCTGCCAGATCTAGCAGTTTACAAATCCTTAACCCATGGCTCCATACACTGTGCAGCACCCGTTCTTGGTCGTTGTAGGTCAACACCAATAACCTGACTTGCCTGCAGTATCCTATACACACACATATGGCACTGTACTAGGTAGTGCAATACAGTCATCATTAGGAGTCCAATGAGTTGCCATAAGCCATCAGTAATGCCACACCAATACAGGAAGCCCAAAATGGGTTATCAGTCATAACTAGGAGAGCATTCCATCAACTATTTCTCAATATACTTTTATATATTTACATTTTTGGCGACAGTTAAAGGCTATGGACACTTTCATATTTTTGTTTAATGAACTACATGTGTTTGCATTTTTCTAATAAACTTTAATGAGTAAACTCACACAGTATCATTTAAAAGGTATCAACCTTTACTTGTAAAAAAAAAAAAAAAAAAAAAAAAAAACATTTATATATAATCAAATCACCATGTAGCCACATACTCCACGTTTCATATTAACCACAAAGGGGAAACTAGCATCGATTTTGCAAGTCAGTCACAGTATTCATATTGCTCATCAAAATTTTGCAGATCTCAGACGTGGAGTAAATTAGAAAATGCTAAATCCGTGTATTGTAAGGTAGTGTCATAAAAGACATTTTCTGAAATGCACTATACACAGTGGCTGTAATGATGACCACATTATGAAAAAGTAAAAGGAACTTCACCTTCGAAACCATGTATTGTTTCAGTGACTCTACAACAGTTAAATAAGCACCATTTCATAAATACAGGCAATAATTAGAAAATATTTAATATACCTTACAAGAAGCTTATTCACTTATCCAATACACTCAGTCTACCAGTGATCTGTGAAAATGGATTACACTTGGATGGAACAGTTTTTCATGACTGATGTATATCCATTTTTATTTTTTTTTTTAATGTCTGAGCACACATTAAGGTCATGTGAATAATCTCTTAGGGTTTATTCACATGAAATTTTTTGCAGGTGGATTTTTGAGGCGGAATCCACCTACCAATTTTCCCATTCATTTTAATCTATCTGATTTTTCTGCTAGAGGTAAAAAAAAGTGTCAAAACCTATCTTTATGTGGATTCCACCTTGCAAAACCCACTGAAATCAATGGGATGCAGGGAAAAAAACAAAACAAAACAAAACACAAAGAACAGTAGCAGGTTTTGGCTTTTTTCAGCCTCACATTATGTCAGTGGGGTTTGAAAGAGGGAATCCACGTGAAGATAGGTCAAGATGCTTCTCTTTTCCTCTAGCAGCAAAATAAAGCTTAAAAAAAAAAAAAATCTGCTCCAGTCTCCCCAAATGAATGGGAGAGTTAGTAGGTGTTTTTTGAGGTGGAATCCACCTCAAAAAACAACACGTGAACTTACCCTTAGAGAGAAATACCACTTTCTGCTCTTATCAGGTTGCTTCCACACCTCCACCCCATACCATCACTGTGAAAATCCCTGCTATATCAATCTCAAGACAGACTTCAGGTGACATGAGTCAGATGGTTCATGTCTTTAAAAGTCTATGTAGAAGGAAAGGCTGAGAAGAGACCAGGAGGTGAAGCAGATAAGAGAAGAAAGACACTGAACAGAAGCTTTCTATTACAACCAAAGCACTTCACCCACATTAGTACAGATCAGTATTTCTCTGTTTATGTCATGTAAGTTTATAGGGCAGAGTGAGATAAAGAGATAGATCAGCTAGTCTCTACACACCAGTTCAGAATGGATGTCATAATGAACAGACATATTTTTACTTCTCGTGTACAAACACACTTCCTGAAAAGTTACCTGAAACAATACATATGCTTTAGGGTTTCAAACAGTCTTGATTAAAATATCCCTCCCTTTTCAGTCTTCAGCTCCTGTGCAGACCTATGTGTCATCATGGTAAACTACAAATTAACCCCACCTAGTCTGATTCTCCAATCTTACTCTTATTTCCATCTGTTACCTAATGCTTATGAACATCCATTTGGAAGGTTATAGCATAGGCTCTATAGACAGAAAATAAGTATTTTTAATCAAGACTTTAGAAACTTGCTTCATTATTCATTTTAGATGGATTAGAACAATAAAAAATGGTTGTGAAAGTGGGCATTTCCCAATAAATTAAAAGGGTTGCACAGTGGAATGGCCAGCTAGAGTGTCTGTCAGTTCTGGCTCATCTGTCATCCATAAGCCCTAATAGGGCAACATAGAAGGGATGTCACCGTGAGAAACTCTCTACATAATGCTTTTATTTATTGCAGTTTAGAGGTTGTAGTGGATATTTGGGTGCAATCATTTAAAGGTTGCTGGTCACCAGAAAAGACATGATTTGTATGAAGACTTTAGCCACACTCTTAAGACTGCTGCATTCATTACATAAGACACAAGAAGGATCATATCCCATAGTCAGAATCTAAACTCATTCCCAAATTCATGCACATCCAGTGCAATCTTGCATGGTTTTTAATTTATAGAAAATATATAAAAGTTATTTCACAGTGGCAGCAGTACCAATGTAGAGTTCCTCTAAAAGTGGAAGCAGTCATGGCCACGTTGGATGAAAGTAAGATGTTGCAAAGTGATCTTATTCAAATTTCTCAGATTGTTAAGACTTATCCACTGTAAAGACATATCCAAATTCCTTTACAGTTTCATCAACCGTGCAATCTGATCCCGTCTCTTGCGGTCCCCTGCCCAGGATTTGCTTTTTGTTCTGCATTTCAGAAGTTCTTGCCGATAATCCTGGTGATGCATTGGGCAGTAGCTTTGAGGCTCACATAATGGCTGCAAAAAAATGAATGACATATGAATGAATAAGAATTCCATGACCAAAATACACACCAACTATTCAACTATTACATTTAATCTGTTTTAGATATGCTAAAGAGTTTGCATTCCACTCAGCATGTGCAGGAAAGCCCTGGCCCAGTAGTCTCCAAGCCAAGGCTCTACAGTTGATGCAAAACCCACAGGATGCAGATGGGGCAGTCTGTGAAATGTAGAAAGCACTGCATGTACAGGAAAAACACAGTAAAGGGGCTCACCTTGTATTCTGGAAAAAACTCTTTGTATCCCCCTTTCAGTAAATACAGCTCTGGATAATAAAGATTTGGATAGTCATTCCTAGCACGATCTTCTTCTCTCAAGAAACGACACCTTTCATATAAACCAATAAAACATACAGAACTTAGGAAACAGATGAAATCTAAAGGCTTGAGATAAATTCTTATTAAAAGCTGTAACTGCACATATAAAACATGACCAGGAGTGCCTGTACAATGTTGCAGTAGAATGTTGGCTGTAAACTGCATGATAAAGCCCACACTATTTCATTATACTTCTAGGCATATGAACAAGTCGTGCAGCTCCCTACATGCATGTAATATCTGTTACTTAAGATTTTCAATAGTATATCTTAAAACATTAATAATATCTTTATTCCAGATGTAAATTATGAACCAATTCACACAGGTTGAAGTGTTAAACCCTCCACATTATGATTTTTAAGAAACCTGTTCCATTACACATGTTGAGTAGGAGGAGCTGAACAGAGTGATATATAGTTCATGGGGGGGACCTCAGTAGAACTTGAAATCTAAGCACTAAACTTCCTGCTCACTCTGTACTTAGGAGGTCATACAGATACAACCATGTACTAAACTGTTACAAACAGAACGAACAAGAACATCAGAGTCTTTTTCTTGAAAATGGTCATCCTGCTCTATAACAAGCTGCTAGCATATAGAATAAAAATGTGACATGTGGCCTTTAAATTGTAAGACCATTTGTATTTATTTTTTTTTCATAAAATAGTGCAAGTGAAGGGAACAAACTTTGCTATATACTTCACTAAAGAAAAGTGCTTGTGTCTAACTCAGGGGTAGGCAACCTTCGGCACTCCAGCTGCTGTGAAACTACAACTCCCAACATGCTCCATTCACTTCCATGAGAGTTCCAAGAACAGGAGCACAAGTATGCATGCTGGGAGTTGTAGTTTCACAACAGCTGGAGTGCCGAAGGTTGCCTACCCCTGGTCTAACTGTTACACCTGTCTTTACTTCTTATCTGAGTGGTTTTGTGCTGAACTCCATATACAAGTAGTCTCAGCCTACAATGGACTCTATGGAGAGGGGAGAAGGAGAAAAGATATGGTTCAGTAAACGCCTCGCAATAAAAACAAAGACTGTAAGAAAATTGCACAAAGCAGTTTTTCTCCAACCCTTTCTAAAAATTTTTTCCAGCTTCCCAGTACATTTTAGCATTACACTTTGAGTGCAAAATGAAGAGGAATCTGAGGCGGAATTCCACCTCAAACTACTCTTCATTTTCCACTGTGTGAACACACCCTCATGTCTAATAACCCAGCTGTGTTGTGAAAAAGAGAGGTCTCCATATATTGCTGATGTCTCACTGTTTGAAGAGCTCTTTGCCTCCCCCCTCCATAGAGTTCTATTGTACAGATCTGATCAGTCCAAAAGAGAGCAAATAAGTGAAGATACAGGTATCTCTCTTATAGAAAAGTATATTAAAACGTTTGTCACCTGAATTATAGATTAAAAAAAAAAAAAAAAAAAAAAAAAAAAAAAAAAAAAGAGGAGGAAGAAGAAGAAGAAGAAGAAGAAGAAGAAGAAGAAGAAGAAGAAGAAGAAGAAGAAGAAGAAGAAGAAGAAGAAGAAGAAGAAGAAGAAGAAGAAGAAGAAGAAGAAGAAGAAGAAGAAGAAGAAGAAGAAGAAGAAGAAGAAGAAGAAGAAGAAGAAGAAGAAGAAGAAGAAGAAGAAGAAGAAGAAGAAGAAGAAGAAGAAGAAGAAGAAAAGGTTTAGTTCTAGTCAGACACTGGAAGGATGCTATAGGACTTTGAGTTTATTCAGAAAATGTATATCTATTAAAATGTTAATGAAGTGTATTAATAGTTAAAGGGGTATTACTAGGTCATATTTCATAAATGTCCAAAAGATGTGAGTCGTTTCAACTTATTTGAGTGGTCGGAGGTCCTGCTAGCCCCATCTTGCCACTGATGTGAATGAAGAGCTGGTTGTGCATAGGAGTTCAGACAATAGCCTAGCATTTCTATAGTAATATTATTATGCAAAACTGCAATGTCAAGGGTACAGTTGTTTTTAGATTATAAAAAAGATTAGCTCTGATTTGCCTACATTTTTGGACCTCTCTCGGATGAAAACTCGCAGTGAAACACCAGTATAATGCGCTTTTCTGCCACTGATGGGACCAAAGGACACTTGAGAAAATAATCCAACACATCTTCTGGTCGATGAAGATTCAAAGCTCCCTGTGGAATATTGAAAACATCATATTCATGTTTGCAATTTAAAGAAGAAAGAAAAAAAAACAAAAAAAAAAAACACAACTTTTAATCTTGAACTTTGGGAAATATACCTTGAAAGAGGTGTATCAGATTAATAACTTCTTAATCTTTCAGAACTGATCAGTTGTGGCGCTAGCTAGTCATGTGATCCCTCACAGACACCAGTTACTCAATTGGAAATTTAGGACCAAGAGTGCAGGGCATCCCATGGGTGCCACTAGAACCATCAGCTTTAGGTTTTGCTCATGTGGCATCCCAGAGCTGGCTATGGCTGGGCTGAGGGTGATCTCTGTAGTAATTGCATTGCATTATTTCCTGTTGCTTTATAGCCTGAGTGACATAGCAGAGGGTCCTGAGTCTCACACAACACAGCGCCACCTAGTGAGCTTCACACATGCATTACACCTCCCATAGGATTGAATAGTAGCTAAATGTCCAATGGGAGGACATCACCTGGGTAAAGGGGAGGAGTCACTGATCACTGGGTCCCCATGGTAACACCCCTTCAGGGAAGGTCCTGTGTGAGCAGTTAGAAGTGTGGAGTGTTAGGAGGAGGAGGTGAGGAGATAAGTGTGAAGTTCTGTGAAGAAAACTGAGTATAGTGCAGGTTTCCCAAGTTATTGACAGGCCCAGGAAGGTTGGAGAGCTGACATACTCCAGCTATTCAGAAGATCCTGTCCCCTGTCTGCCTAGCCATCGCCCTGAAGGAAGTCAAGCAGCATCATCTTGTCAGCATGAGACTGTGGAGAGAACATTCTGGAACACGTGCTCCATAGCAAGTATCACAGGATCCAGGGGCCAAGGCCAGACCTGTGGAATATCCTGCCACCCTGACTATTGCACCCCGAAACTCTGAGCTATCAGGACCACATAACGTGAGTGGGGAATAGTGTATGCTAGCATCGTGGTGAGCATCCTCCTGTGAGCCAAATAGGAGCCCAGACGCACCTTAGGGCTGTAACACTGAAGTATAAAGGGCTAGGAACATCTTTCATTAAAGGGGTATTCCCATGAACATAACCATATCTATATTTGTAGATAATTAAAAGTTAAGCATTTTTGCAAATATAAGTAGTTAAAAATTCTGCAGAGTTTTAAAGATTTTCTCTATCCATCCTAGTGATGACAGTCTGTTGTCTTGATTGGTTGCCAATGGATACGACCACAAATATAGAAACTTTCTATGGTCTGGGACTTGCCAGGTATCCAGCCATAATTTTCTTATTGTAGCTGGTTATCAGACAGGGACACTACATGTATCAGAAGATATCCCGGCCACAATAAGGACATCATGGCTGATTTTCTGACTTTATAAAGGTCCTGCATTCATGGTCGTATCCACTGGCAACAGATCAAGACAACAACTTGTAACCACAAGATATTCAGAGAAAAAGCTTTAAAACACTGCAAAATGTTTAATTACTTATATTTGCAAAAATGTTTAACTTTTAATTATTTACAAATTTAAAAATAGTTATGTTCGTTGGAATACCCCTTTAAGTCTACCCTGCACTCCAGGACTTTGCTGTGTCATCAGGCATACCCCGTTATTGTGTATTGAAGAAACTGTTTAAGTATTTGTGGCTCCACACCCATGGAAGTAAAAGTTCAACTTTACAACTGTTTCTGTGTCTGACTCTGCACCTAGAGACCGTGACAAGTCTGCGCTGTTTGCACCCTGCAGTACCAACTGCAGCGTTACCCCCCATCTGGTCACCGCACTCACAAAACAGACACCTTCAATATTTAACCATTCTATACTAACTTCAGTGGTAAATAAGAGAACCTCTCTCTTACCCTCCAAAAAAAAAAATCCTAGAAAAAATCCTTGGAATGACCAAAGCCTGAGCGCTATTAGGACATTTAACAGAAGTTTAATAATGTGGCTGTGTTTACAAGAAAAAAAAAAAATTTCAGATACAATTTAGTTTCAGCCTCAGTCAAGATATAACTGTATGAAAACATCTGCAGAATGTAAATGAGAAACCCTTATAATTCACAACTGTGGAAAGACAACACCTCACCTGAATGTGCCCCCCTTCATATTCATATGGATAGCGGCAGTCAAGGATGTAGAACTTCTCCACAAGACTGTGGAATTCTCCATGAATTAAGGCTGCCATCTAGTGCCAAAATGTTCGAATTTAGCATAAAAGTAAAAAAAAAAAAAAAAAGTTAGCTAGCCCTTTTATTGGTTTGCTGTATGGGCACTTTCACAATGTGTTTTGCAGTGCCAGAGGACTTCCAGAATGATGCTGCTGGCACAGACTGCTGTATTTTATACAGAGAAAAAAAAAAAAGGTATACCTTTGGCTGAGCGATTGTGCCTAAACATCTTAACTTCTTTCAAGAATATGGGCGATTCTCTATTTCAGTTTTCATTTGAAGAAGCCAAAAAAAGTTTATAAAGGAATAAGGAGTCCAATATCTCTGATGCAGGCTTCATTGTCTTACCACCCAACTATTAACTACAGTGAAGAAACTACTGATCATTCCAGTGTGGAATATATTAGACTCCAAGGCAGGTTAACACCAATTTCACAATTCTGATTAGGTTTCCTTGAAATGGAGAATTAATTGACCATCCCTAGGTATATCATTTTAATAAATGCCAACAGGATACTCTTTGTCCTATAGATACATTAGATGTAGGCACATATGGCACACTGACAAACAACCCAAACAAAAGCAGAATTGTGAATGCATCTCTGAACTACATGCTATAAATCAGGATGACATGTATTTACAAAGTTATTTTCTGTGTAGATTCGGGGAATATACAATTTAAAGTTATGATCTTCACAGAATGAGCTAAAATGAGTGATAGTAACATTCTCTAGCCCAGTCACATGCATTTTACTATATGAAAGCTATATTTACAGTCTCAGCTGTTATGTAGCGGAGATCCTGATGACGACCGGTCACGGTAGGCAAAGCATAGACCTGCAGAGAGGGAAAATACAACCAAAGTTAAGATGCAGAACTCATTTCCAAAGGGTTTCTGTAGAACGATACAGAATTTGCCAGAATTTCAGAAATCAACCCACACTACTGCTGTAGGGTTACTTATGTTGTTACAGATGGTCAACAGAAGGGAAATGTTGCCAAAAACTTCCTTTTGGAATGTTACCCTTCTCCTCAGCAAAGATAATACAGCTTTTCTTTGTGAATACAGTGTTAACCTGCCCCATCATTTGCCTTCTTGATGGATAAAACGTGCCAGGGGTGTGTATCATCCATAATTTTTTTTTTTTATTGAAGTGACATACATGCACTGCTACTGTTGGTCTTAAAAGGGCATTTCCCATCTCAAGGATCTGATCTAAACTGCTAGCTTACATAAATTCAAGAGTTTTCCTAAATACATTACTTTAGAAACACTGTTTCATTTGCCTGCTGTGTGAGATTATTCCTCCCCATTGTTTACACAATGTTGTCAAGGCACCTGGCCTGGTATCTGTCCTTATCTAGCATTATAGAACATGACTCACTGCTCTCTGGAGGGGAGGGGGGTTGTGTTCTCAGATCATGTTTGCTCTCAGAACGGTTATCTCCTTGCTATTAGGTCTTGGGCAATCAGTTCAGCTAATTGCAGTTTGCTGATAAAATCTCAGGCAGTGTCTGTTATCTCTTATGTAAAACACAAAGATAACATTGAGTTTACTGCAAGTCCGTTCTCTCCCCTGTAGCATGTAGGTTTATTTTTTTCTCTACAAACCTATGTAAACCTACTGTGCATATTATTTCATCTGTATTATTATCGATTATAATCTATAAATTATATAGCAATTATAATCAATCTCACATGGTAAAGGCAATGCCTATTTCTACTGAGGTACTTCATAGTGTCGTGCCCCTCAACAGTAAAATGCTGCCCACCAGCTTGTTGAAGAATACACGAAGTGAGGGGAGACAGCAGGCAAAGCTGCTGAGAGAGGGAGATGGGAAAACCCATTTAAAACCACTGCCAAAGTCTTACATGCTGTTGTAAGGGCTGCTAGTGGCATAGTGAACATACCTTATTAATGTCAAAGTGCCATTTTGCGGTCAAGAAAATAATCTATTTTTTATGTAAATTAACTGTTCAGTGGAGCATCAAATTGACATGTGGTCACCACACATTGGGACCCGTCAATTGTGATCTTAGGGGTTTGGCGCTGAATGGGTTATGGAAGAGCTCTTTTGTATATGAAATAAAAATTGATTTTTTTTTTTTTTTTTTTTCATGTATTGTTTATATGCCGGGTACAATTTGTAGTGGTTTTGGTACTGCAGTGCTGCTCCAAACACTTCAAGGGGCAGCGCTGCAGTACAGAAACCCGCCGTACAATTTGTAACATGTAAACAATAGTGGGAGCTGCAATGTCCTGGGCTAGCAGATCTGCGGGGGTCGCAGCTGTCGAAGTCTTGCAAATCTAATATTGATGGCCTATCAGTGTTAAAAACTGAATAATCAATTATTGCTGCAAGTATCAAAGTCCAATTTTTGTGCATATCATGTCACCTTTGAAAAGTCTCCAATTAGCTGTCTGTGACTGTAATCCTCATCCAAAGCCTTTGTAATATCCACATCACATAGAGAAAGAGTCTTCTTCAGAGAGATTCCCTAAAAGCAAAGTGTAAAATATGTCACACAAGCAATTATAAAACATTCAGCAGCAAAAGGAAGAGAAACAAATGTGGCTGAATATATTGGGAGTTATTTGCAAACCCTAATAAAGATGGCTTTACAGGCTTCCATAATGCATACTGTTCAAGTAATTTTGAGCATCACTTGTGTGTTGCAGTGGGTTCCCATGTGACAGATTTAGATAATTAAATCACGATTGCAAAATCTTCTGACATACTAAAGGTTACAAATACAATCGCTCGGGGATGGAGGGGGGGGGGGTCATGACAAGGAATCTGTCTGCTGGACTATTGACCTTTTTGATTTCTTCAAAGTAGCCTGGACTGCAGAATTAAGTATCCTTACATGTAAATAGTATGATAGTGTGATAAATCGCGCAGCAGAATTGTATTTATACTGAAGTATTTAAACCCAACCTAAGTGCAGAAAAAGATCTTTGGTTCAACCTTCTAGAAATCAGCAGATGTGAAAAAAAAGGTAAATCCGCTTATCAGGTATGAGCTCAAGCAAGGACAAGCAAAAGCATATGAAGGATTTATTGGCAAACAAGTTACCAGCCAAGTAGATAAAAGTTGCCAATAGGAAAGGTAATAGCAAGAATAACAATAGATAATGTTCATAAACATGTATTGCTGCCACAATGGTGTTACACAGGAATGAGTGGCTATTTAGCCTCCTACACACATGTACAAAATTGTTGGTACCCCTCGTTTAATGAAAGAAAAACACACACAATGGTCACAGAAATAACTTGAATCTGACAAAAGTAATAATATATAAAAATTCTATGAAAATGAACAAAGGAAAATCAGACATTGCTTTTCAACTATGCTTCAGAATTTTTAAAAAAAGAAAACTCATGAAACAGGCCTGGACAGAAATGATGGTTCCCTTAACTTAATATTTTATTGCACAACTTTTTGAGGCAATCACTGCAATCAAACGATTCCTGTAACTGTCAATGAGACTTCTGCACCTGTCAACAGGTATTTTGGCCACTCCTCATGAGCAAACTGCTCCAGTTGTCTCGGGTTTGAAGGGTGCCTTTTCCAGACGGCATGTTTCAGCTCCTTCCAAAGATGCTCAATAGGATTTAGGTCAGGGCTCATAGAAGGCCACTTCAGAATAGTCCAATGTTTTCCTCTTAGCCATTCTTGGGTGTTTTTAGCTGTGTGTTTGGGTCATTATCCTGTTGCAAGACCCATGACCTGCGACTGAGACCAAGCTTTCTGACACTGGGCAGCACATTTCTCTCTAGAATCCTTTGATAGTCTTGAGATTTCATTGTACCCTGCACAGATTCAAGACACCCTGTGTCAGATGCAACAAAGCAGCCCTAGAACGTAACAGAGTCTCCTCCATGTTTCACAGTAGGGACAGTGTTCTTTTCAAGATATGCTTCATTTTTCCATCTGTGAACATAGAGCTGATGTGCTTTGCCAAAAATTTCGATTTTTGTCTCATCTGTCCATAGGACATTCTCCCAGAAGCTTTGTGGCTTGTCAACATGTAGTTTGGCAAATTACTTTTGTCAGATTCAAGTTATTTCTGTGACCATTGTGGGTTTTGCTTTCATTAAACGAGGGGTACCAACAATTTTTTCCACGTGTGTATACATGTACAGTAGTGTTGTCCTCACGTTACTGCCCAGTTAACAGCAATGGCATACGTGTAGTGGCATTTGTGTATTCAAATACAGGACCATATAAGGAAGTGTGTCAGAGGGCACACAATACAGTATGGTCTTTTGTCACACACTTACTATACATACATAAACATACCCACAACCCAGTGTGAAAGATTTCCTTACCCGCCTTCTTGGTTGGCTGTTCTCATCTGCTTCAGACTGAAGTGGGCTGCTGGTACTGCGCCTCCTTTTCACCCTAACTGGAGTTTCATTATCTTGGGGTCTCGCTGACCTCTTAAGGACAGGCCGGTTCAATTTTTCAGGCATAGATGGTGATCTGTAAAGGCGACTTCTATTCATAGACATCTGCAGAATGCAAAAATTTGTTTTATCCAGATCCTAGAAATCACACAAGTAATAAGGCTGAGGCCACAAACACTGTGAGCATGCTGCAAAATGTCAGCAGCATGTTCTTTTGCAAATCAATGCAGCAAATACCAGCCAAAAGCTTGTTTTTTTTTTTTTTTCCGGATTTCTCAGATTGAAATCCGGGGGTAAAACCTGCATCAATAATTTACATGCTGCGGAACAGTCTTCATGTGTCAAGGCCAAATAAAAATAAATGTAAACGCCTCAGAATGGTTTATAAAATAAAACAAGCAATAGGCAACCTCACCAGCCCCCAGCTCTACATTTCCTGTTCCCCCTGGGCTCACAAGAATGACCACTGAGCAAACCATTGGCTGAGCCCCATTTCCTTTATGTCAAGAGGGACTATGAATTAGACAAGGACTTGGGCAGGTATGGAGGTAGGGGTTTAGGAACCAATGATTATTGCCTTTTTTTTTTTTTCCTTTTTTAAATAAGTCATTCTGAGCAGTTACTAAAACATTTTAAACCACCAGAAACCTCTTTAAAAGAGGACCTTCATGTCCTCTAAGATAGGGCATGTTCTATACTATTACAAAGCTGACTATTAAAAAGTGAGCATTCCCCACCACCCAACGATGATGCTGAGCTGTAAGACCGGCCCCTCTGACAGTACAGCAATATCAGCAGCTAAAACTAAGGACATGGATTTCTCTGGAATGGGGGAAGATACAGCAAAACTGAAAGTGCGCTAAATTCAGCACACCAACAATTTTGTAATGCTTTATAACATGACCTGTCTTAATATAGAATACAATATGTAGTTTATTCAGAATGACATACAGTAAGAAGAAAATCATTTTTACTTACATTACTGACATCAACCTCCTGATTCAGGAAGGGTCCACTAAGCAAAACTGCCATTGAAGAGGATAAATTAGCAGCTACCGTTGATGTGTTCTTGAGAGCAAACAAAATGATATTAGTAAGGAAAGGAAACTAAACAATAAAGTATTTTATGTTATATGAATAATCACATAGTGCAAAAAATTATATTAAACAGCCAAAGTCTATTAATACATTAGGCTCTTTACACCGCATCTCTTCTGAACTATATTGAGTGCTGCAAAAGTCCCTTGACACAGACACCTAAAGCTAGAGTTCGTGGTGAAATGACAAGGACAGCACAAGGATGACATCTGTGCACTGCCCGTGCCACCACAGACCCATTAATTCTCCTTCAGTGAGCTCAGCCCAAAAAATAGACAGCTATAGGACCTGTCCTAAGCATTGCCCGTGCTCATGGCCCCATACATGGACCAATGACAGTACATGGGCATGTCTATGGGGCCATTAATATAATGGGTCGATGTGCTAGCTGTAAAAAATACAGCTAGCACACTGACAATGCACAAAATGTTCAGCATAACTTGTCATTTAACAATTGAAATCTCTGCTCTCTATAAGTTGAGAAATCAAGGAGGCAGTCCCATCAGTGACTGACAGCCTCCTCTCTATGGCTGTGCATACAAAGATAGCTGTCAATCACTTATAGGCAAGAGTCTAACTATAAGGGGTGCAGAGCTAGCAGTCATTACCAGTCCCTTAAGCCTGACGAGCCCAAAAGTCTCTTCACAACATTAGACAACACCAGCATTGGATAGCACATTTTCATGGGGCCCCCCCACTTACTGATTTTGCATTGGGCCAAGGAGCTTTAAGCTATGCCTCTGCTTATAGCAGTGATTCTCACCTCTGGTATGTGTACCCAAGGGAGTACGTGGCTAAGAACCACTCGTCTATCTTATATGGTGCACTGTATGCAGGTATCTCCTGCCCAGGATAGACAATTACGCATGGCTGCATTGACCACTCACCACGCTGTTGCCCACTTCCTCTCAGCTCTGGGTGCAGAGTGCTGACATTACAGCAGGCCCCAGCAAAAGGAATCATGGAAAGAAATGGTGAGTGATTAATGCAGCTCACTGCTCGCTCCCGGAGCACCAGTAACTGCAATGATCCCTACTAATGAAAGCACGCATTGCGCTTCTAAAGTAAGCATGTTGCCTGCAGACGTGTGAGCGTCTGTCCTGGGCAAGAAGGGGGCCATTACATAACTGTTATAAAGTCATTTATGAGATAACACTGGCTTATAGGACAACCTCCTTGACTACTTAACATAGAAAGAACAGAGATTTCAATGGATAAATGACAAGTTATACAGAACTTTTTCATACAAATCTATATATAAATCTGCTTCTATATATTTCTGCTCTATAACATGATACAGATTGAACAGTATTTTCCCATGTGACAGGCAATATACCTTAGAGGGAACATGCTACACCAACAGCGTGAATGCTGAGGAGGTATATACTAGATGCATAGCCAAACTAATGTGCTACTTCACTACACATTACAATATTTTTTGTACTCATTTTTTTGACATTTATATGTGTAAAGTACAACATGAAGTAAAAGAAATCTATATTCTCTTAGCACATTGCAGTATTTTTAAGCCTGCAATGGCTTCATGTTTCATAGAATTAAAGCCTATATCTAAGATTCTCACCTCAGGCTCCTCTTCATCATCCATGGCAAAAAATTCAGAGAACCCATCAAAGTTTCCATCTTTGCCCTCATCTA
The DNA here is from genome assembly GCA_947044405.1 of Leptodactylus fallax. Lineage (NCBI taxonomy): Eukaryota > Metazoa > Chordata > Amphibia > Anura > Leptodactylidae > Leptodactylus > Leptodactylus fallax. The sequence goes on from CAMRHE010000094.1 coordinate 3,183,578, forward strand.
CACATGTTGCAACAATATTTATAGGTGAACCCAAGACATGCAGCTCAGGGTCATCCTCTGTCGAGAAATCGTCCTGCAGACATAAAACATGATTTTTATTTTTTACATTGTGTATAAAGAAAAACTAGAAGTCAACATAAACTGCTTCCAAAGCTTGGTGAAAAAGTGGATTGTACAGTGAATCTCCTCTGCAGTCTAACACACAGTTATATTGAAGGAGTCATAAGAAGTTTCCCTAGAGGTACATAAGCTATACTGTGCAACCCCCTAATGCCTCTGAATTAAAGCAATTCCAGTATGATCCATCCAACTCTGAGAATTACATAGAGCAGTGCATGTAACCAAATATCTCAGATTGTAAACCCTTACAGGCAGGGCCCTCTATCCCACTGTGCCAGTTGGTCACTGTTAGTATTATCTGTTTTGTATATATGGTGTACCGTATGTAAACCCTCAAATGTAGAGCACCATGGAATTAATAGTGCTATATAAATAAACAATAATAATAATAATGATAATTGCTATCACCTAAAACGCTGAAACATTTCTACTTGTATTCCACTCACCTTGCCTCCAAACGATGACTGTACATCAGCTGCTGCCCGGAGAGGCAGCATAGAACATGGTTTACCTGAATTCTTTAACGTCCCCCTCTGCTAAAAATCGGAGAAAGGGACTGTTAAATGCAAAAACTACACAATGGGTGATAGATATAACCAACACGTTCCTCAAAAACAAAGTGTCAGTTTGTAACTTTAGAATGGCCTTTACGCTAGACCGCTTTTATAGGCGTCTCCCATTGTGAGAAGAAAGGTTCTTTAAGTGAGCAACAGGGTGTAGAAGTGTATAAAGTGCAACCTCAGATCCTGCTGTTATCTTCAAAGTCGCAGTCAAATAAATTGGAGCATTTACCATCTTGTATGACAGCATCTGTTTGCTACCACTGTGGATCAGAACACAAACTTACATTTTCCTTATTACTTGCATTGTTGTGACTTCCGGAAGATTTCTTAAAACTTGGTGTGCTGCAGCGAAGCCTTGGCTAGTTGTGGAGAGAAAAGATAGACTGAATGTCGAATAAGGAGAAGAATATTAAATTATACAGAGTATTTATATTCTAGCTTAGAAAGAGATGCAAAGAATCCTATACATTGACAGCTGACCATTTGGCTACTGTCCTTTCTAAATCAGTTTGCATTACAACATCTTTGTACAAAACACTGTTTAGCACATTAATATGTAGTGTTGTGCTATAAAGCTTGTATAAGAATACAGTGATGGCTGTCAGAAATAGCCATAAATCACTGACTAGGACCGCCCACTGGACTCCTAAGACCAGAATAAGTAGATATTTCAATCAATAGGTTACAAGTTAAACAGATTCATATATACTTTTGTGGGAAAAAGATACACTAAGTCTGCTTCTGCACTATACAATTATTCTGGCAGTGATAAGGGAACATGTCACATGAAAAGTGCCATCTTATCTGTATGGAGCATGTTACGGAGCAGAAGATGAGCTCACTGGTGTATAGGTTTGTGGGAAAAGATTCAATATAACTTATCATTTGTCTGTTGAATTCTCTGGACTTTCTATGTTGAGAAGTCAAGGAGGTGGTTCTATCAATGACTGACAGCCTCTCCTGTCACAGATAGGACAACTCCCACCTGACTTCATACATCATCTATCTATCTATACATCAATCTTCTCAGCCATTTCTGCTCTATAGCATGATACCTACAAATTGAACAGCATTCTCTATGTAACAGGTTCCCTTTAAATAAGCCTGGTATATAGTTTGTTGCTATATAGAGAAAAAGAAAAATATAGTAATCGTTTACCCAGTTCACATTAAAAGGGATTTCTAGCCGCAGGGGTTATTTTTTTGTTTTTTTATTCTAATGACTTATCCACAGGATAAGCCATCAGTATCTGATCTTTGGGGGTGACACCCAGACCCCAATCAGCTGATCCGCCTGCCTATGTGCCAAAAGTTACTGCTGTGGACGGATACTGGAGACAGCTTTGCGCTATTCAACTAAAAGGTGTACAGCTACAACTGTATATAATCCGTGCCGAAATGAACGCCACCGATACCTCCAGCACCGGGGCGAATTCAGCGCACTGTTGGGTTCCTAGCGGTATATAATACCATATATCTATGAGGATGTAAAATGTCCTCTAAGATAAAATTGGAGTTTTGTGAAAATCATCATTCAATACCATCAGGGTTTATTTCCTATGTCAAATTAGATGTATGGAAAGACATTTCTACAATTTCTTATTCTATGTGAAGCATTAAAATAAAGGCACTCACCAATAAGCTATTAACTTTTTTTTTTATGGCACTTCCTGTGAGATAAAATGAAGTTCACTGTACAATCATTTAAATGAGATCCAAAACACACGTACATAGTTTTTTTAGTTACTAGTCAATGTACACTGCACTCCATATGATACAAGGCAGATTCATAAGGCTCGGCACTGGGTAAATTGTACAGAATGTCCCAATAAGGGAGTGCAGTATAGTTTGGACTGGAGGGCAATCCATATTAACTTATCATAACTGTAGACCAATAGCTATGTAGAATAGACATGTAGAGAAATTACAATAATGTAAACAAATATTAAAAAATATTGTAACGTAATACTACATATTGATCCCAAAAATTTGTCAAATATGGTACTGAACTCATATTCTCCATCACAATTAGACAATTTTTTTCATACAAGATTCAAGCTCAAAAAAAAAAAAAAAAAGCTGCAAGAGTGTGCATAAATGTATAGGAAAAAATATTCAGGATTACCAAAATAAAGCCTTAAACATGTAAAACATTCTAGTAAACACTTGGGTTGCAATGTTACTTACTTCGCTTTCATTTCAGGTTCCGGGGTAAAACTTAGAAAATAAAGCAAAACAGAGAATTCAGGTATGAAAAAGCATGTGCGAGTCTGGCTGCCCAATAGTGGACCCTTTAGAAACTAATAGATTTGCTAATGTTGCATTATCAGGAAAGTATGTCACTGGAAGGCAGGGACTCCATAGATAACTAGACTGCTAGGAATCCCTCTCCAGCATAAGATGCAGGCTGGTAAATGCGGCCAACATGGACCGAGTTTCATGGCTGAAACCCTGTCATGTAAATGCATTAGATTACTTTCGATTGTTTCAATAGAAGGGATGTTTTAGAGGATTAGATAAAGTAATCAGTTTCCATCACCCCTTTTTCTACATAAACAAGCACACTAGGTTCAGTCAACCATGTATATATTTTGAATGGAAAGAAAGCCACTGTAAAACCATACAGACAGAAGCTGAGAACAAAAGGATCAAGCGTGCTGAAATCCAACATGCCCTTCTCACTTATGACAGGGGGCCCACATACACATTAGATGGTTGGCTGTTGGTCAGCCAGTCGAGCTATCAAACTTAGGATTGGTCCATCACTGCCTTGGTAGTCCATTCACTAAAGAACAAAAATTAAAAAAAAAACTTTGCACAATCTCCTACCTCATCTCTGTCTAGCACCCGACCATTGCTCTCCATTCTACCAATGGCTTAAAAGGGACTCCCACCAGAAACCAGTATATAGGTAGGATGGGGTTACAGTTCTGCAACAGTTCTCTGGAATGCGCTACTCAAGCAATCAGATTAATTACAAATATCCTCATTTTCAAGAGTGCTCTAAAACACATCTTTTTAGGCAGGTCTGTGAAAATCCCTTATCCAAGTCTCTCTACTATACTATTCAATTTAACATAATCCCTTCTTTCAACAGAAATCCCTTACACTCTATGCTCTTCATACCTGGTGTTACCTTGCTTTCTAAAAGATGGCTGGATCATTGTACAAAAAGAAGTACTTTTACCTTTTGAGTCACCCCTATTTCTTCATTGCAAGCTCTTGCTAGCAGGGCTCCCACTCCCATTGTTTGATTAATTTACTACTCTATATTGTCTGTTTGACAATATATTTTGTCACTATATTAATAGATTATTATTGGCCAGCTTTACAGAAACTGTCTAATGACATCTGCCAGTCAGGAAAATTCTATTACACTCAATGAAGAAAAACAATAGGACAGAATATGGTTATGACAGAAGGAGAAAATGTAAAGTCTTAACCAGAGGTCATCATGCAAGATAAACGTGAATTACTACTTACAAGTCCTCAGGCTGGATACACATGGAGTTTGTAGCTTCTTTATCTGTACACAAGGATACATAGGGGAAAAAAAGAAGTTCTATGACAATTCCCGTAATAGACAAACTACCACAGGAAATCATACACTTCCTTGCTACCAAGAATAAAATGAAATATAGAATAATAGAACCTTCTTACTACTATGGAATCCCCAACAATACTTATGCTGGTGTACTAGGCTCCAAGGATCCCTGACAGCTGAAATTGAGGCAGTAGTGCCTTTTGCATTGAACGAGTGGCATATAACCTAAGTGTAATAGTTATCAAGCTCTGCATTAATTTTTCAGACAATTTTACAATTTATGATTTAAAGGTTTTCAATAACAATGCTTATAGAGGACCTTTCATCACCTTGACTAATTGTAGTTTTTAGGTTTTTTTTTTTTGTTTTGTTTTTTTAATAGTCACTTCTCCACTGATTCCAGCACAGTTGGAGTGTTCTCTCTAGCCCCCACTGTTCCTGAGCAACAAGCACAGGTAGTTTTGACACCTTATGTGCTATTTAAGCTCTGTAATGTCAGAAGGGCAGTGTCAGGCAGGGAAGGGGGGAGTGATTCAGAGCTCCAATCAGAAGTAGACAAGTGTCAGAATCAAACCCCTTGCCTGCTCCTGCCTGACACTTCCCTCCTGACAGTACAGAGTTTAAATAGCACATCAGGCACCAAAACTAAAAGCAGTGGTTGCTCGGGAACAGTGGGGGGCTAGAGAAAAAAAATTCCAGAATCATTGGAGGAGCAGCACCTATTAACCACTTCCCGCAGCAGCCATTTTTTTTATTTTTGTTTTTTACTCCCCACCTTCCAAAAGCAATAATTTAATTTTTCCGTTCACAGATCTATATTTGGAGTTTGACAAATTGTACTTTGTAATCGTACCATTTAATACTCTATATGATGTATTGGTAAGCGGGAAAAAAAAAAAGTCGGGTGGAATTAAAGAAAAACTGCATTTGTGCAACTTTCTTGTATGTTTTTTATCTAAATTTTTTAATGACAATCCTGAGAGCATCCAATAGGATCCTGGCTTTCACATCATTGGATCGCCACCAGGAAAACGGCACCTTTGTCATGTTTGACCGTGGCATTAAGGCGGTTAATGCCCACTGATCACAGGCATTGCCACTGGGTCTCTGCTGTACAGTGGAGACCCTGCTGATATGGCAGCTGCTCAGTTCCTGATCAGCCACCTTATTTAAATACCCCACATCTGCAATAGTACTGCTGATGTCAGGAAAGGGTTAAAATATATAACCATTTATCCTGTATGGGATAGTGGGGGAGGACATTCCCAAATAAAAGTGGGTCCTTTCCCACACCTTCAGGTTTTTCAAATGGAGCTCCACTGCAGGTACCCATCTGTGCGATTGCAAGAATTGTTCCTGATGGCAGCATAGCTAACAGAGTGCATATCTGACAGTGGGACCTGTAGGAGATAAGTGCAAACCCCTTGAGAACTGGGCTATCACTGTGTGTTGTGTTGGGACCACCACTGCTCTCATACCAAGAAGCTTCCTGAGTGGTTAAAATGATGTGTACTTGGCCTGTCGTACTTGGGTTGTAATTGAAGTTGACCAGATCCCTTCTGCTAGATTTCCAACTGAAAAGATGTTCTGTATTGCCTTATTTAACAGAGAAATGTTATATAATCATGGGACAGCCCCTTTACATTGCCCTAGACAGAAAATCTGCATTAAAAAGATATTTTTTTTCTCCCAGAGTTTTGTAAAGCATTTTTGAAAATATCAAAAGAAAATCCTTCAAGAAAATAAAATCCAACTTAAACCTTCTATTTTTATGCAATTTTTGAAAAAAAAAAAAAAAAAAAAAAGTTAGGGCAAAGTGGAATTGAAGTCTGTCACCAGAACCCAGATAGCTTATATTCTTGGAGCATGCATACTGTAGAATTACTGTGATATTTGCCTGGTCCGAGTCACATTTACTGTGCATGTGCCAACAACATGAGCAGCAGTGAGTGCGTCAGAGATTAGATATACACTGAATTGCCATATCAATCTGAAGGATAGTGGGGCAAAGGGTGACAGAGCAGTGTAAGGCATAAACCATGCAGACTGACAAAAATGGCAATATCTCAGCAATGGAAGCACCGATTCACAAGGGAGAACACTGTTTGATTCAGGTGACCCTAAACTATAATTCCCCAACCCAGCCACACAGAAACTCAGAGGCTCCTTGTCCCATTGCAAAATCTGTAATGGGGCCCCTACCTATCTTGTTCCATTTAAAACACTGGTATATTTTATGTTATTGAGGGAACTTCAGGGCTACCTTATGGTTCAGAGCAGTGGCATAACGATTATGGTCGCCGGCAGTGGGCCCGGAGTGGTACAGGGTCCGAGGCCAGCTGGAGATGGCTGGGGCCTCGGACAACCATGATAGTGGTTGGAAAAGCCTGGTCCCCCAACCACTACACATATTGTTAATGGAAAGGGATGCACCATGTCGCCAGGCTTCTTTCCAATAGATGCCAAACCAGGGGAGAGGGACCAAAAATACTTATATACTCACCTCTCCTGGGCTTCTGACAATCCACAGCATCCTCTTCTGGCCTGTGACTGAGGTCATGTGCCCCAGTCATCACTGCTGGGGCCTGCGATTGGGCCTTAGAGGTCATATGGGGCATTCCAGCATAATAACGTCAGCATGCCCCATATGACTGCTGAGGCCCAATCACAGTCCCAGGCAGTGATGTCTGAGGCACATCATCTCAGCCACAGGCAGAAGAGGACCAAAGAAAATGCTGAAGAGAGCCAGACGGAGTGAAGATGCCCAGGACAGGAGAGGCAAGGAGAGTATAAGTGTTTGTTATTTTTAATCACTTCCCCTGGGCCTCTACATCTTATACTCTGGGGTCTGAGGACACCCCAGAGTATAATAATAGCACCGGAGCAGATTATACTGTGCAGGGGCCACTGTGGAGCATATAATACTGTGTGGGGACCCTTCACTGTTCACATCACACGTCTTCTGTTTTATAGCAGCCGTGCACTATTATTACAGGCTGTAATAACATCCCATGGTGATTATTAAACAGATACTGTGCAATGTAATAAGCAACGGAGTCACAGCGCTCGCAAGAGCACCCCCAGTGATCTTATAGATCTCTTAGACTGTTAGGACTCCACTGATCAGCTGTTTCCCACAGCATGCAGCTCGCAGTATTGTTTCCATGCTGGGCGCTGCGCTACTCACTCACCATATTATTGATAACTGCAGTTGTGGGTACTAAAGTTGTATCCGTTTCCAGTATCTGAGATACCGCTGCAGCAACAGTAACAGTCATCATCAAGAATTCGCTGTAACGAGGGAATATGGGGCCCCGGACAAAAGTTTGCACTGGGGCCTACAAGACTTTAGTTACACCACTGGTCCAGATGACTGCTTCCTCTTTATCTCCTATAGCTATACCCCTGGACAAACTCCCTTAGAAGAGGACCTTTCATGGAGCTAGAAAGCAGATTTCTGCACACTGTCAGCTTTGCCGGTATGTTCCCCAGTGCTAGAGTTATCAGTGCCGTTAGTTTTTAGAAGGGTGGGCCTTACTACTTAGTGTCCCCATTGGGCTGTGAGAAACTCCCTACCCTGACAGTACAAGGCTATGGAAGAGTACTGTCAGAGAGGGCAATCCTCCCAGGCCAGCAATGACACTGAGTAGTAAGACCCACCCTTCTGATAGTGGAGGGATATCCGTGCCGAAACAAATGGAACCGATATCTCTGGCACAGAAGTGCATACCAGTAAAACGGACTTAAATTAAGCACACTGTCCGCTTTCTAGCAGTATATAATACCACCGATCTCCAATGAAACGTAAGGTCCTCTTTAAAGCGTTCCTCCAGTTATAAACAACTTTTCATAAATGAATAGTGTATTTAAATATAAGAAACTTTGTATCTTTATTAAGGAGATCTGTTTCCTTCACCACTTAAGCGGTTCTCTTGCTCCTCATCTTCAGTCTGACTGCTTTGTTTACATTATATGCATCTCCATATTCAGCCTCATACATACAACCTTATGGAGCAGGGAGGGGCTGAGCAGAAATCCCCTAGCGGCTGGTTAATTGATTTATTGCCTCAATCTCTTTATCATCAGCTCCTTATCTACAACTCAGCAGTGTTAAAGCAAGGAACAGCAGATTGTAACAGCAGCAATTATTTGAGTGTCTTTTCTAATCCCCCTCCCCTCTTCATAGAAAAAAAAATAAAGAAAGTAACCGCATGAAAAGTGGAGAAGAAAACATATTTCTTTAATAAGATATATGACAAAGTTTCTTATATTAATCTGTACTATTCATTTATAAAAAGTGATTTATGACTGGAGGTACACTAACAGTAAATAAAATAAAAGCAGCCAGTGACTCTAATCTTATCAGAACATATAGGACTTGTTCAGATGATCTGCTGTATTGCTGAGCACTACAGTGATGTAGATACACAACTCCTTTGCAAACTTAAGAGTTTAGGACAGAAAACAGGTGGTCTGTGTAAATCTCTCAGCCCTTTTCTGAAACATTTCTAATTAGATGTGTCTGAGGCGTGTGCATACATTTCAGTCTAGTAAAGTAAAATATATTTACACATTTAGTAGAGAGTCTACTGTCTTCCCAAACAACATACCTGCTCTTACCGTTCAGAACCCCTGCTCTCTCCTATCTGTGCTACCCCATGAAAAGGGAGTTGATCTAGGGTTGGATGGATCAAGTCATAACAGTGGGAGGATCAACTCCCACTGCATGGGTCAGCAGAGAGTGGGGAGGGGGTCTGAATGACAGGAGCAGTGCATGGGTAGCTGAAGGCATCCCCTTTCCTAGTACACCAACTACCTCACTGGCATATTGACCCAAAGTGAATGTTCTCAAATTCTACAAAGATAGTAAAAGACAGTACAAAGATTGTTGTTTATTAGTGTACAGTGCTGAATAACACAGTTCAGTATGTTTAGGGAAGGTGGTAGATTCCCTTTAATACCAAAATTATTGATGGATTGTCCTTTAATAACTCATACCAATTTTGATAAGGGACCTTCCTAAAGAATGGACCTTTTACTAGAGAGGTGCTTATAATGTAAATGTGAATTCATTTTTCGCTATACTGCTTGCTCTAGAAACTGAACAAAGTTTACAGACATTGCAGATGAAAGATGTATTAGATGTCTTACCCTTTGGCATTTTAACTGGCGACACAAAGTTTTGCAATCCGACTTCATCCCCGCTGAGATCAGACAAGTTCAAGCAACGTTTAGGAGTTTCACTGCATGAATAAGTATATTCACAGTCAGAGCCAACATTTTCAGGTTCTGTTCACACTTCCATTAGATGTTATTTTCAATAATGTATTACTTGCCTTTACCCCAATTTTTTATTATCTTGGACAACAGCATTAATTTTATTTGCTTTTTCCAATACAAAGACTTTAAAACAAGCCCAAACAAAACTCAACCGCCAGCTTAGATTTTAGATTAGAAAATTGGCACTGAGGACCAGATTTTGCTTCATATTGTGATTGACAGCATCAGGCACCAACTCTCCTATGACAAGTGGTTACAGATAGCACAGTGCAGAAGGTGTGTACATTGAGGACAGGCTTTGTGACCAGGGAAAGGAGATCTAGCAAGTTAAAGGGAGTCTGTCAGCAGGATGAAGCATGTTAAATCAGAAACACAGTTAGATAGAGCCAGGGTGCTGAGCAGAAATCTCACACATTTTTATAGCAAGAAAAGGATTACAATCAAGTAAGCCTGACCTATCTGCGTTGCTGGCTTCAAGATACACATGGATCTTTGGCATGGCTGAAATTCAACTGGCTGATTTTTATTAACCCCAACATCAGTCTTTGGGGAGAGTTAAAGGGGTTGTCCAGGCAAAAATGGACAACTCTTTTAAAGTTTAAGTCTGCTGGGGGTAGTGAAAAAAAAAATGCACTCACCTGTCCCCATTGCTCCCGTGTTCTCCCATGCCTCCCGGTTCTTCTGCTCCAGTGGGCCACTTCCGGCATTGTGCTGAAGCCGCTGATTGGCCTCAGCGGTCATGTGACCGCTGAGGCCAATCAGCGGCCTCATGAAGAGGACCCGTGATGTCACAGGTAGTGACATTCAGGCCCTTCGCTGATTGGCCTCAGCGGTCACTGGATTCAGTGACTGGCCTCAACACAATGCCAGAAGAGACCCACCAGAGCACATGAATCGGGAGGACACCGGAGCAACAGGGACAGGAGAGTATGCATTTTTTTTTTTTCACAGCCCTCAGCTGATTTAAACTTTAAAAGGGTTGTCCATTTTTGCCTGGACAACCCCTTTAAGAAGATTTTGGCTAACATACACCTAATGTGTATAGCCAGCAGTTGCAAGATACTTACCCACTGAAAGTACTCAGGTTACTAAACCCCATTGCAAGGTCAGTGATTGGCGTTAATGGCTGCTCTGGAGAAAAAACCACAGACGCATCTTTGTCTCTCAGTAGATTTAAAATCATTCGACAGTTTGTACGGAAATTAAGACCAGAAGAGGACTTTATGCCATCTGATGTTATGGAGTGATTGTCCGCCATGGCGTCAAGTCTTGAGGAACCTGCAGCCCTAGAAAACAGTAATATATAGAAATCCATGAAACACACATGTCCACACTACTTCCAAATAACAATGACCCGAAGCTGTTCTGCCAGAGTCTGTAGGCTGAATGCTCTAATCTAGAGGCGCCATAGACTGGTACTGGAGGAAGGTGGCGCTTATCTCCTATCTCTGTTGTAGGGATGCTCCTGACAGTATGGAAAGTGTGGAATTGGGGAATGATTTACTGCAAGTTTATAAGGTTTTATTTTGAGAGAATGCTGTTGCCAATAGGTGAGAGGTGCAAAAAGGTGACGGTACCTGAAAAAGAGGTTTGGGGGGCAATGCTGCTACCAGGGATGCTTGTACTGTAGTGCTTGGGGCTTGGTGCTTAGGTATTTTGTGCTGCACAGTATGTTTAGTGCTGCTGGGGTGAGATGTACAGTCTGACTCTTATGGGAGTTATTTTCTGCTGAATGCTGCCATGTGTGGCTACAGGTACTGTATGTGTTGTACTGTGGTATTTGGTGTTGCTACAGGTACTATATGTTATGTGTACAGTATTTGTTTTGCACTCTGCGGCAGCATTTCTTTGCTGGTGAGGCCCGAGTCAAAGAAGTTAGAGAAGCCCTGATTTAAAGGACTTTTTTCCTTTTAATAAATATGGGGCATGTTTGGATATGCTGGCATGTAAACTGCTCAAACTCCATCCATGTGTTTATTCACGCATTTGGTAGACTACTAAGGCTTGTACACAGAAGCGTGGGTTCACACTTGCACCGGCACTCCGTCTGCCGCGAATCCAACCTAAATGTCGGAAAACTGAGTGTGAGCTTACACCCTCTGCGCCGCAAAACCATTTTTTTTTGTCAGACACAAAGACCTGCATGTCCAAATTTGTTTCCGAGGTAAAAAACCATCTTCGCGGTGCAGAGGGTGTAAGTGCACACTGGCGCATTGCTTTAAAAACCCATTCAAGTGAATGGGTTTTTAAGCAAAGCGTCGCAAACATTTCCCTATCCAGTTTTCCGACATTTAGGTCGAATTCGCGGCGGACGGAGTGCAGCCACAAGTGTGAACCCACCCTAAGCAGTGCAGCTGTCTATAATGTGCCTGGTGGAATCAATGTGAGCATACCAATGAGACTACACATTTCACATAATGCATTTTAAGCACCCATCTCAGGCTGTGTTTACACAGTGCATTCTTATATAAAAACTGTATACGTGGTGTTGAAAAAAAACCACATGCGTTTCCTGAAAGAACACACCATGTGAACGCAGCCTTACTGTGCATATCACCTATATGCCAACAGCTATTAAACTGAAAATCTCTGGTACAAGTATAGTAACATTTGCTACTCATAGCTGCAATTCAAAGCTGCATGCAGGTCTGAAGTTAAAAATAAGTAAATGAAAAGCACCATGTAAACCCAGCCTAAAGCTGCCGTTTCATGCTACAGCTAAAGGTGACCCACCCACTGAGTTACTGTACAGATTCCTGCGCAGTGTATGACAACTAATGCCTGAGGCTGGGTTTACATGTTGCTTTTTGGATGAAGAACTGCATGCACATTACTATGCCAGAGGTTTTCTCTTCAATGGCCATTACCATACAGGTAACATGTGTAGTAACATGTGATACTCATTACTGTAACTAAAAACGCATGCAGTTCTTCAGTAAAACCATGTAAACACAGACTCAGATTTCAACAGTGGACTTCAAGAACAGAATTAGCTACAAAAAAAAAAAAAAAAAGTGGGTGGTCAATGGGAGAATACAAGTAAACGGATTCCCAGCATGATGTTGCATGAAGCATGGTTTAGGGTTTAGCTATCTAAATGGTGACTTTGTGAAAACCATAAATTTCCGTATTCTTTAGTAAACGAAGATATAAATGACTGGGAAGAGGAGTCCAGCAGGGTATGGCACACGTAACACAAAGCTTTGGACAGTATACTTTGCTTTAATGCGTGTAAGAACAGAAGAGCAGGTTCTTTTAGAAGGCACAGGGCAAACACACACCCAGCACTGTTTACTCATCAATAGTTCTTAGGTCTCAAGCGCACTCGGTTTATTCTTCACTGGTACAGAGAGGTAACTTTCAAACAGTCCCTAACTTCAACCGAGCCCAGGCAGTCAGGTAATTCACGGGCCTCATCTGCAGTTTCAGTGCTTCACAGTCAAATCTCCAATATGCTGTGTCCAGCAGGTCTCACAGCAATGTCTGGAACAACAGCACTCCATCTCAACTGCTTGTAACTGTACCCAGCAACTCCAAGACTCATAGAAAATCTGCCCTTATATTTTCTCCTTCACCCTACCTCTGTGGGTAATGTGTCCCTCCCTATAACTTGTGCTGGGCAATATGGGGTCAAGTACGCCTGCATCCCCATACGAATGTGACTGAAGACAAAATTGCCCAATGCTGCTGTAAAGGTACAGTGTTAAAAACACTCTCTCAGGTCCAAAAACAGTACAAACATAACATTGTGGCCAAAACTGGAAAAGCAATGCAATGATACTCATCTTTTTATGGATATGCAAATCAGCCACCAAGTACAACAGTGGCAGGCCCAATTTGGAGATTTGCCTACAGACAGCTATGACGCAAGCAGCTCGTAGCTAAATCTGGCAAGGCAGGCCCGCCCCCAGTGCGCTTGCAGGCATATCCATAATAGTGTGATTTTGTCTGCACTGCTCAATTGTTTGTGGTCACAAAATTAGGCTTCTGCTCATATTAAAGCGTACCTCTAGTTATAAACAACTTTTTATAAATGAATAGTACAGGTTAAAATATGAAACTTTGTAATATGTCTTATTAGAGAAATATGTTTCCTTCTCCACTTTTCAGGCAGTTACTTTTTCCAGATTAGTCTATGTAGAGGGGATGCGGATTAGAAACGACACTCAAATAATTGTTGCTGTTACACTCCACTATTCCTTGCTTTTTTACCGCTGCCAAGTTGTAGATCAGAGGCTGTGAAAGCACAAAATGAGGCAATAAATCACTTAACCAGATGGCAGGAGAGTCTCACTCCCCCTCTATAGAGCTCTATGTGTGAGGCTAAATATGGAGAGCAATTAAAATGTAAAAAAAAGCAGTGAGATTGAAGATAAGGAGGAAAAGAAGTTTATTATTTTCACCTGTACTATTCATTTGTGAGAAGTTGTTTATAACTGGAGGATTGCTTTAAAGGTCCCTACAAAACTCTGTTACTGGTTTGTGAGGTATTTTGGACCTTACATTCTCCCATTCCATCATAGTAAGGAAAACAATGGACTAAACATTAAAGGGAATCTGTGAGGGCAATTTGGGACACTAAACCACTCACAGGTCCTTATGGACCGGGGGTTTAGTGTCCCAGATTTCCTTGTTATAAAGCCATACGTGCCTGCACTAAAAGTAAAAAAGTTCTATACTCACCTTCTGCTGTACTGGGGTGTACACCCCCAGCTTCACTGAAGAACTGCACAAGCACTGGAAGCACCAAAGAGGAGTCTGAAGAGACTCATATCTAGGCTAGCATAAAGTTTTTTTGTTTGTTAAAGGGGTTTTCCGGGCAAAAAATATATTTTTTAAAAAGGTCTTTTAGTGCTATTATTGGGTTAATAAGTACACCCAAATACCTTTAGCAGTGTTTTGAGGGATTTCTGGGAGCGCCTGGCATCTTCTGCATTTGTTCACATGGTGTAGCTTCCTGCTGCCTTATCTAATGCAATGCATTATGGTAGTTGTAGGTTCTCACACTATCTCCCTCTCACTCCTCCTCCCTCCCTGTCTCCCTAGCTATCCCGCCCACGACTAGCCCTTCCCAACTAACTCAGCCCACCCCCCAACCCATTATACTTACCTGTCTTCTCCCTGTCCAGACTTCCTTCTGCGGGGAACAGCTCCTCCTCTTCTTGGATTCTGCCAGCGCCTGCACAGAAGTCCTGGCACTGTGCTGTAGCCTTCACTCCATCTCTACTTCGAGCTCCCACGCTTGCGCAATAGAGATGGAGTGTCGGCTACAGCGCAAAGCCGGGACTCTGGCTCTTTTGTGCACACGCAGGCAGACGTCACAAAAGGAGGAGGAGCCATAGGAGGAAATCTGGAAGGAAGAGAGGTAAGTATGAGGGGGTGGAGAGTAGTAGTGAGGTTCCGTTTCCGGAAACAGGTAAACGGATCGTCATCGGATAATCAAATAATGTCCCTGGGGCGGTCACATTTTTGCTGAATTATGTCATTTAGAAAGTAGGAGGGGGGAGGGTGTTTAGATTAGTGTAGGAATTTATATTTATCCCGGACAACCCCTTTAAATGCAGGCATGAGTGGCTTTAAAAAAGGACGATATGGGACACTAAACCTAGATGCATGTAATGATGGACAACAATGGACCTCATTGACTACAATGGGGTCCGTTGATATCCATAGTTTTCGCTGTACATAAAACTTGTGGGTGCAGGACTTTTTCACCTGTGATTTCAGATGGGCTCTGCCTCCTACCCAGATGTGAATATAGCCTTAAACACTCATTTGATACAACAGCCTAATAAACACATAACTATAGTGTGTATGCTAACATTAACGCTTACATGACCATAGATGTGAGGAATCTAATCTTCAGCTTTACCTGCACAATGAGTTCACACCACTGGATTCAGGAGATTTATATATATATATATATATATATATATATATATATATATATATATATATATATGCTGGGTCTAGAGGTATCCTTAGAAAGCTATTCATCACTACATAACATCATGCTGGTGTTTTGGCCCCTCAGCTAGAGAGAGTGGAGGTCGGGATTCTGAGGAAACATCTTTGTGCAGTATCAAGTCATCAGACGTTCTGAAAGCCGCAGCTTCAGGATAGTCACCTACTGGACTCAGTGATTGCTGGGTAGTGCTAGTAAATGTCCATATTTAAGCATACACAGGTGCCAGCCCTTCTATGTAACAACATGTAGCAATTCAGAAACATGGACTTAGGAAAACACTGACACATGAAAGTATGGTTCTCACTTACTCGTGGAAACTCGTCCTCATCCGTGAAGATGACCCTCCGTGGCCATGGGCAAGCAGCAACCACTAGTCAGTACATGGCTCCTCTCTGGGCTTCCTGCCCCTCACCGTCCGGAAACCAAAGGTAGATACCATAGAGCAACCCGAAGCGAAGAACTGGAGAAATTGAATTCTTCCGCCCCAGACACTGGCCAATCAGGAAACAGGTTTGGGGTCAGAACGCAGGGACTGACCAATGAGGTAAAGCAAAAAGGAAGAGGCTCGGGACACAAGGAGGCGTTGCCCGTTTTAAAACAACCCCTTCTTTGATTGGTTATCACAGTGAAATGCCAGAATCGGCAGCCTGTGATTGGCTCTGGCTTCCCTCGCACGTAGCTAGCCTGTGCTATGAGGTCCGAGGAATTTTGTCGCTATAGTATGCAGTTAAACTCCGCCCTCGATGACGTCGGCGGGACTTTTAAAGATCGGGGAGGGGGCCGCAGCTCCGATCAGCTGTTTCTTGAGCCATGCAGCGGTAAAGAAGCTGGAGTAGTATGACGGGATTAATGGTGGTGGTGTTTGTGTGGTCCTCATGGTTTTCCTATGGCGTGGTGCTGGCTGTATTGATTGACCTGCTGGGGGTGGCCGAATGAATTGCATTCTGAGGGTTTTGGGGGGTTATGTATGGACAGTACCAAGGAGTGTAATATTCTAATAAATAAAAAAGGTGCATTTTCCTGTAAAGTATACCTAAAGTCACATATAGACAGAGACTTATTGAAAATGCTATTTTTGGGGTGGAAAAAAGTGATGTTGCCAATAGCAACCATGGTTCATTCCCATTAATCAGTCCCTTTGGAATCTTAGTGTGTAACCAGATTGGTTGCTATGGGTAACATCTACATTTAAGGAATATATGGTAGTTTGTAATGTTCCCCTGCACTATTCTACCACTGCTGTTGTATGAGCTAGATGATCTGAACTGTGTCTTGTAAGCAATGGTTATAAATGCCTTTGGTGAGGTGGACTCATAAATCTGGTGTGTGGATTTCTAGATACGAACCAATTCTTATTGAAACCTACAAAGTACATTGTATTGTAGAACAGAATAAGTGATGCTTGCTCTAGGTAAGGAGTATGAAACTCAGGGTTGAAAAGGAAACTTGCTCCTAGCACCACCTATTGGAAAGTAACTCCCTATTAATACCTGGTTTTTAAGGAAAGCTAAGGGCATAACCTGGGAATAATAGCCTAGTCAGAATAACTCATCCAAAAGGAAGATGGTCCCATCCGCAGATAACGGTTTTGAGTTTTTTGCTTCTCATCAGTGCAGAGCAGGTATTGTCTGTGTGAGAGGTCTCAATGTGGGACAGAAGGGGGTAATGCTCCTCATTACTGAGACTGGTACAGGAACTTATTAGACCATGCATGCCCTCCTAAGAATACCCTATGTCACACAGCCAGCTAGTATCCTACCCCTGTACAGATGAGGCAAAAACTTTGAAACAGCTGTCTGTGGATGGGATGCTTTTCCTTTTGGAGGAGTTATACTGGCTGGGTTATTCCCAGCTTATGCTTTTAATTTCTTTGAAAACTAGGCATCACTCTATAGGGAGCTACCATCCAAGAGGTAGCACTAGGAGCAAATTTTTTTTTGAGATCTTGCATATTTCTTACCCAGAAATTTTAGTAGGACATGCATTGTCTAATTAGCCCCTATACCTTTTCTATCAAATGAGATATTAACCCTTCTGAATTCTGACTGTTTGCTCTGTTAGGTTTATTGGATGATCAGGATTGAAGATGACATGTTAACTATGTTCTGTGAGTCATTATGGCAATAACAAATTTAGGGTTTTTATAACTTCATAAACTGGGCTGCATAAAGCATTTTTTTTTCTTTGTGGGGCCAGATGTATTTTTTAGTTATAGCATTTTAGAGATGTATAATGATTTTATTGAAACTTTGAGTTGAAAAGCAATTTGGCTATTTTTTTCACTATGGCATTGCCATAAAGATATTTTTCCCATACAGTCAATGTCAGTCAAAATGGCAGTTACCATGCTGACCGAGACATCTAAAGGGTCATTGTCGACAGTTCTCCACTGTGTAATACAGCAGAGACCTGGCAGCTATGGCAGCTGCTCAGCTCCTGTTTACAGACCTGACATCCACCATAATAGTACACAGATGTCAGGCCACTTGGTATTAAACGGGTTTTCTGGTTTCTAAGATTTATGGCCTATCCTTAGGACAGGCCATCAATATTATATATACAGGGCCAGATACCTGCAGATCACTGGAACCGAGACAGTTCATGGGGAGCTGCTCTGCTCACTCTCTTTACAAACTGTAGCAACGAAAGTAGGTACTGCATTATTGCCCCATAGACTAATTAAACATTCACAGCAGTCTCTCCACTGCTTCAGTGAATGTTGGTATTTGATGTCCTCCTCCCATTTTAACACAAGACAATTTGCACTAATTTGGAGCAGCATTCAGTAGACTGTACAAATATGAAATGAGTCCTAATATGTCTAAAGAGAATAGTACAAATCTTTAAGGGTGTGTAGGTGATGGGAGACTGACCCTGACCTGAGGACCATAGGAAGGAAAAGGCCTGTAGGATGCAGAGTTCCTCATTATCTGGAGGGTTGTTGAGGGTTTAAACTGAGGAACTGTGGGAAGCTTCTTAAGGTTTTGTAGTCTATGTAACTTTGGCAAGGACCACCAGGCTTAGGACTGAGAATCCATCCCTGGTGGGAAGGAAGTGTTTGCTAGAAGGGAGGGTCAGTGGTGAGACCTTAGATTGAAGGTTATGCTTGAAGTTAGCTGCCATCCACAACTATAATGCATAGTATATAGGAACTGACTGTTGGCATATTCTTAGGGATAGGGCTGAAGTCTAGAGTAGAGCCTACCATGTAGCTGGTGCAATTGGCTCCAGGTCCACCCACCTCAGTCTCTCAAATTTTAAGTTGCAAAGTATAAACTGGACTAGCCTTGCTGCTCTATACTATTTCACCAGGTTTGGTAACAATAAAACATCCACCATCTTATGGAAAACATAGACCTCCATTTTTAGGACGCTTCTTTGCCCAAATAATCTGTGTAATGTCTTGTAACTTGCACAGCTCTGTAAGGGACACTGGGATAGGTAAGAATCTGAAAAGATGTGACAACATGAAGAAACTTAGCAATACGAGGGGTGGGAGAGTATTACAGTAGGTCACTTCGGATTTGCTGGTATTAATGTTCAAGCCTCAAATGTGGCAGAAGTCATCTAGTGTGTAGAAAGTGAGCATTAAGATAAGACCAGCAAAAAGACTTGCCTTATACAGTCGGTTACCCACTGTGACTCCTATTAGGGTTATTTCTAATCAAAACTGTTAGTGGTTCCATGGCAAGTGTAAATAAGGCAGTGGATAGGTGACAACCCTGACCTGTTCCTCTGTGGATGTGAATCTTGTGAGGGGATGAAGAGTGTTATTTAAAATGAGCTTGGGGTTGACAATATTGTATTTGTAATGCAGCAAAAAAGGGGGCCCGGATCCTGACTTTCTGGAGTACAGAAATGGTTTATCCTGGGATAACCCATCAAAAGGGTTTTTCTATGCCTAAGGCTAAGGGGGTGCAGACTCTGTGACTGAAAATATTGACAATATTCAGAATCTTTAGAATGTTATCTGGGGCCTATCTGTGTGGAATAAATCCTACTTGGTTGACTTTAATAAGGGAAGGTAGAAATAGATTGAGTTGCATGACTAGGATAGAGGTAGATAATTTGGCATGTGAGATTGGTTTATAGTTTGAAGGAGTAGGGGAGGATCTTGTTGGGCTTCAGGATAACTGCTACCATTGCATGTAACAGTGCCAATCAAGGAGGTGGTTGCAGTAATTCCTTATAAGAGGTGATATATAGTAGCAAACTGTTAAGTGGCTGAGATACCGTCTGGACCAGGGGCTTTGCTCAAGTTAAGCTGCTTAATCTTGAGTGAAACTTCCAAATCAGTGACTGGGAAGTTTAGCTTGTCAAGATGTTAAGTGAGGCAGGTGAACCCAAGAGAGGAAGCAGAAAGTGTCTCTGCAATTGAGGGGGTGCTTAGAATAAAGTTCCTAGTAGAAACGGAGAAATGTATCTTAAATGTGGTTGGAGTTAGAGGTAGTCTTTGTTTGGATCTTAAATACCTGGTGTAGGTGGTGTCTAGCTCAGAGTTTCTGGGGAAGCAGCTTGTCTGCTTTGCCCATTTTGTATTCGGATGAAGTCCTCCAGAACAGTTTTTCCTATGTGGGACAGGACTGCGTCTAGTTTGGTTTTATTCTGACGGCAGGAAAATTGGTACTGACCCTCCCTGTATCTGAAAGACTCCCTTTAAATAGTGATTAGGGGTGTGGCCTGAGGCTTCTCTTAGCCAGATGCTTGTACCATTGGCTCCTGCTCCCTACTCGGATAAGCTTGTTTTGGGGATACCCTACACATCACCCCTACTGCAGACCCTCACTCAACACTCTCCTGTCTGCCCAGGATCATTTTGACTGGGTCTGTGGGCTCCATTATCACGTTATTCTGGCACCCCTTTCCTCCCACTGTCATGCCTGTGCAACTCTGCTGCCCTCCATGGAGTCTAACCCTGCTCCTTGGTGCCATTATGTGCCTCTGATGTCTGGCTGTTGATTCAGCACTGTCAAGGCTCCCTATCTAGCGCTGACTTGACGATATCGATATATATATATATATATATATATATATATATATATATATATATATTGGACCACATTCTCACCTGTTGCCTCACTACTATATCCACCAGGACTCAAAAACAGAAAACCCGCAAAACTAGACTATTCAGTGGCTTGGCATACTTTGCCCAAACTTTTCAGAACCCCTGGTCCCTCTGGATTGACCAAGGGTGGCTCCCCACACAGTAGCACTACACTACTAGCAGCCTCTGACAACGAACCCATGGTTGGCACCAGGACTATAAATCTGGACCCCTTGGCCCTTTTCGCTAAAATTCAGCAATTCTCTACTGTATGATCTAAAGCCATAACTGACTCTACTACACAAATCCATGAATTAGGCTCCAGGATCACCGAGGTGGAGGATAGAATGGATGAGGTTGCTGATGCTCTAGAAGACAATAAATCCTGCCTAGATGACCATGCCCAGAAACTCAAGGCCATCGACCTGAAACTCAAAGACCTGGAAAATGGGTCCAGGAGGGATACCAGAGTCTTTTGCTATGCTTAGGGAAACTCACCACACTGTTCACTAACTTGCTCCCACAGGTTTACCCTGCCTTATTACATATGCATCACATTCATCGTGTACTTTGGGCTCTCCAATAATCCAAATGTGCCCAGATATATCATTCTCAAGCTTCACTAGTCTAAATTGCTAGACCAAATCACCTCGCAACCTGCAACCCTTACAGGGTATGGCTGCGTCAGTACCCAGCGCAGCTAAAGTGACTGACTCATTACATGTTGCATCTATGGCAGAAAGTACATATCCAACAGAGCCTACAAAGCCAGATAACACTGATATCATTGCTCTCTAACATGCTTTTTCCCCCTGGCCTATCTCCTAAGGTGTTTGGTGGAGACATGCTCGGTTTCCCCACTTCCATGATTTCTTCAGTAACCGGCAGGTTTTCATCAAAGAATACTTTATTTCTACATTCTCCCCTCCTCCCTCAGAGGCATTTCAGACTGTACAGGTCTTATACTTCCTACACTCCCATATTCCACTCAACCCAGAGATTTCCCCTACTAGTTTTGAAAGACTCTGTATGATTAGGGCTTTGGAGAAAGGATCTCACATTTATTTACGACTTGCTTAACATTAACGATTTTCGGCGCATTGACACAGTCATGCTCCACGAACAAATTAATGCTTCTATCACAGATACTCACCCACTTTTTGGTGGTCTTGGGCTCCTTGGGTCACTAGGTCTAATAGCTCTGATTGTCAGGTTGGATTGAGTGTGCCTCTTGCTTCCCTTCTTTCAGGTATGATCCACCTCCCTTTCCCCCACTTCTGTGTTAGCCTGGGGTCTTGATACCCTTTTTCTCTTAACTTGTCTTCAGTCATGCTACCTCCTAGTTTTAGTTCTTATATTTTATATTTTTCATGTTTTTGTATGATTATTTTTTTTTCTTTGCAATGTTTTCTGTTATTTCAATAAATATTTTTGAGTCTAAATAGTGATTTAGTCTGCCTCTGGGTAGCTGGGGTAATGCTTGACCACGAACAGGCCGCACCATGGGAGAGCAGCACACCACTTTACCACTACGCATGGGTGCAAATTGGTTCTGCCTATATGGAATTGCTGCAGGGCCCAGTTTCAGTAAATAACACTGGTGATGACCTGCACCAATTAAAGATGCAGGCATGCATATAGCACATCACACATGTATGTGCAAGTGCATCACAGCAAGTTCTAGAACATAACTAAAACCTTACACGACACGATCTTGCCAGTTCTATGCTCCTGCTTTAGTTACTGGTGCAGTCAAAACTGGTTTTTAACCCTTCCCTGTGCAACAAACTGTAAAAGGCATTTGTCTGCACTAAATTATACTTTCATAAGTGGGGTCAAAGCAAATATTGGTAACAAAAATGCTAAAGTGTGCACAAACCTTCTAATATTAATGATTTTGTGTTATGCTTAATATAGTAATGTTTTGTAGGCTAGATCCTCAGCTGAAAGTGTGTATGCCACCACTGACCTACAATGACCCTCAACTGCATGGGCTTTCAAAGTCTCCACTTCCTGAACCCTGGATGTTGATCGATAACTTCACTGCCATGGAGGACATTTTTGGGTAACAAATAAAACATGTGGTGATAAATATGTTTGCTTATATTTGAAGTACTGCATGAAAACTACAGTCCGCCCACTTGAATGGGAGGAGAATTTTTGGCTCTGTGCACTGTCTAGATAAGGCATTGGATGTTGCAGAGCACAGCTGAACAGTGGGGTGCCAGGTGTTGGACCTCAACTGATCTGATATTGATGACCTGTCCTAAGGATAGGTTTAACTTCTCCCTCCCTTTTTCTTATTTCCCAATGTTCTTTTCCTTCCCACCTCCCGTCTTGGTTTTCCCTTAGGTTTGTGTTCAAATCTGTCTCCCTATTGTGTTCTCCACTACTGAACCTGAGTTTAGCCAGTGAGAGAAATAGCCTGTGCTAGTAGCAGAGAGACTTAGAAATATTTCTAGGCTGATTTTCGATATTTTCTTGTCCATAACATTGCATTTAACTGTAATATGGGGGACTTTTCATGTAGTCTGGCATTGGCGGTGTTATATACCTCTCAAAAGCTGAGTGTGGTGAATTCAGTGTCAGCTTTGCCAGAATGTGCCCTGGTTGCAGTGAGATCAGGCACTGACTGTCACTGCACTGTCAGAGGGGCCAGCCTTCCAGCTCTGTCACTAGGCTGTGAGGAACACCCCCATCAAAAGGCTATGGAAGTATACAGTCGGAAGTTGCGGATTCTGAGCTGGAAGACCTATATAAATGTGTAAAATACAAGTTAAGTTTAAGTTGCAAAATATTTGTTGTGTGTAATAAAATCTCTCTAGATCTCTTCTGCTCTATAACATGTTGTAGGCAGATCGGATTGTATGAGCAATTTCTACTAAATTTGTAGTTCTGCTCCATAGATTCTAATGCTACATTAATTCCAATTCAAAATCTACAAATCTTTTCTTAAGGGTGCCAGCAAGATCCCGGTTCCTCAGTGCTCCAGGGTTGCTGTCAAAAGAAGGTGGCTATCAAAATTCAGATATCCCTGATACTGCAAGGTACATGGGTGCACCTATAGTGAATCTGTAGATTGGGCTCTGTTTAGGGGATTACAGTATTGATATATATGTGACACAGATGGCAGGCCTTTGGGTGCGGCTTTTGGGTGACTGCTCCATCGTTTTTGGTTACAATTTTCTGTACATGGCCAGACTATGCTGCTCTTTTGTTGTAGTGAAGTGTTATAGCTAATTAATACATAGTGATGGTGGTATTGTTTGGTGCTGTAGGCCATTGTTGAACCCACATGGCGCTAAGGAAGTGCGACAACCCCACCCCCCCTCCCAAACGAGGATGATGGCATTGAGTATCTGTAACAGGTGCACTAGCACAAGCATGCTGTGGCTTTGAATCTGTGCAGTTCATGTGAGTAGTTCAGCACAAAGGAGGATTGCACACAGGGCTGGTGTTGGGGAGGGAGGGGGGCAAACTGGGCAATTGCCCAGGGCCCCATCCCCAAAGGGGCCCCTGGGATCCGGAGCATCAGGCTTTTAGCCTGATGGCTTTAATTCTGGGAGATCCATGGGTGTATTGGCACGCCGATAGTTTAATCCTATGACAAGCAGGGAGCTGAAATGTCCCTGCTCTGCCATAGAAGACCTATGGAAACGCACGGGATGTTGCGGTGCAATGATGTCACTGCATTGCACCACCTGTACCCCTACAGTTCTCCCTTATAATAGCCCCCATTATACATAGTTCTCCCCTTTTAAGAGGGCTATTATAAGGGGGGGTACAATTATACTATTACAGTAACTGGGGCTATTATAAGGTTGAAACTATTATAAATAAGGGGAAACTATTATTTATAAGGGGGGTATTATAATGGGGAGATTGTTATATGTAAGGGGGTTATTATAAGGGGTGACATATATATGTGTAATTATACTATTTATATAAGGGGGCTGTGTGTGTTTATATATATATATATATATATATATATATATATATATATATTTATAATTTCTATAATATGGGGGGCTATTATAAGGGGGAACTATTATATATAAGGTTAATATTAATAATTTTATATAGCGCCAACATATTCCGCAGCACTGTACAATTTGTGGGGTTCAAGTACATACAAAAAGATACATTACGAGCAGCAGTTGATGTGCTAATACATCTATTTCATGTTACCATGTTACTATGTATTGAAGCTGATGTATGCCTCGATCCTTGAGGCCAAGCGCTTGTTTGGCTCACGCCATCATTGTTTGTTGTTATTTCTATATAATATCTAAAATAAAGAATTTATAAAAAAAAAAAAAAAAAGTTACATTACAAAGAAATAGTCAATTCACACAGTGGGACTGAGGGCCCTGCTCGAAAGAGCTTACAATCTGAGGTAGAGGGGGTGACACAAGAGGTAGCAGGGGCAGCATCGGAGGTAGCATTGCTTATACAATGGTCAGACAATTTTGTAATAGAGGTTACTTTCATTACACATAAAGCTGTATGAGCCATGTCTTTTAACATGCAGATGGTGCCTGGGAATATAAAGTTAGTCTGAAACTGCATCATATCCTGTGGGGTAATGCAGGAGTGTGATCAGAGGGTTCGTTTTAGGGATTCTAACTACGGAAGGGTTTACTTTAGGAATTGTGATGGGCCTGTCTGAAAAGATGTCTTTAGTTTGCGCTTGAAGCTGTAGAAATTGGGATTTAATCTGATTGTCCGGGGTAGAGCATGCCAGAGAAGTGGTGCAACTCTGGTGAAGTCTTGTATACAAGCGTGGGAAGTTCTGAAAATAGAAGATGTTAGTCTTAAGTCTTTCAGTGAACTGGAGAGTACGGGTTGGGCAATAGACCGAAATGAGGGAGGAAATGTAGGGAAGTGCAGCATTATGGAGAACCTTGTGGATGAGGGTGATTAAGTTTATATTGAATAGGCAGCCAATGTAGTGACCGGCACAGACCGGAGGGATCACTGTAGCTTCTAGACTGATAGATGAGCCTGGCCACCGCATTCAGAATAGATTGTAGAGGGGAGAGTTTAGTAAGGGGAAGACCGATTAGTAAGGAGTTACAGTAGTCAAGGCGAGAGTGAATCAGGGCGACAATAAGTGTCTTTAATGTATCTTTAATGTTATAAGGGGGCTATTATGTAGAAAGGAGGAGCTATTATAGGAGAGGAACTAGTATTTATAAGGTGGATTGTTATAAGGGGGAGAATGTTCTATATAAGGGGGCTATTATGTATAAGGGAGGTAACTATTAAATATAAGGGGGCTATTATAAGAGGAAATTGTATATAAGGGGGGCTATTATAAGGGGGAAACATATAAGGCGGATATTATTTATAAGGGTAGAACTATTTATAATAGGCCTATGGCCTATAATAAGGGGGACATATATATGGCTATTGTGGTCGCTTTTATTTATAAGAGAAACTTTTTTTATAAGGAGGGTATTGTTAAAGAGGATGTTTTGTAAGAGTGCAATTTATAAGGTGAACTATTATTTGAGAGGGCTATTAAGGGGGACTATTTATAAGGGAGCACTATTTATGAGGGGGCTATTACTATATAAGGGAGAACTATTACTGATATGGGGCACTGTTTAGAAGTAGGGACTATTTTATAAGAAGATGCTATAATTACTGAGGGGGTGCAAAAATCGATCAGGCGGTACAAAGGTGGTTATTTGAATTTTGTGTGGGCATAAGGGGGGTGGTGGTTACTGTTTTGGGGGCAGAAAAGGGCTTTATTAAAGGGGCTCCCACTGGAAATATGATGGCGTTGTTGGTATGTTAGAATTTGGGGCCCCGCTTTTAATTTTGCCCAGGGCCACAGTTTGTCTAAAAAACGGCCCTTATTGCACAGTAGGTCAATGACTGATAATTTGTGCAAACTTCCATCCAAGACTGATCAGGCACATTTGATAGCTGGACTTGGGTTAGAGGTGGTCATACACGTTAAATTTTAGATTGCCATTGTTTGTACGAACAATTGCCAACATTCCAGACAATTGGCTGTTTCTAACACACAAACTGCAATTTACCTCAAGCACATGATCTATATCAGACGATATAAATGGAGTGACACACAGAAAATTACGTCAAGTTTATAAGGCCATGTTTAATTTAAAAAATATTTATTAAAATATGGCAATAACAGAAAATGTAAACATTAATGCAATCTAAGGGTACGTTCAGAGTTTTTTTTTTGCAGGCTGATTTTGAGGAAGAATCTGCCTCAAAACACCTCCCATTAATTTCAGTGAGTCAGTAGCAGTTTTTTTCCTCTAGCTTTTTTTTTTTAAGCTAGAGGAAAACAAAGCGACATCTCCATCTTCAGTCAGATTCCACCTTGAAAAACCCATTGAAATCAATAGAAGGCAGGAAAAAGACAGTTTTTGCGAAAACCGCATCAAAAACAAGCATTTTTTTAAAGGGTAGTTTCCAGGCCCATACAGTGTGCTGGAGCAAAAAACCACGAGGAAAAAAATGACACACACTGCATCATGTAAAAAAGTCAAAAACAATTTACTTCTTGAAGCAGATTTTTTTTCAGCCTGCAAAAAATTGTGTGAACATACCCTTAGAAAGTACATAGAAATGCAGGATAAAATACAATCTGTCATTCTATTATCAGAATATGCATAAAAAAGGGGAAGAAGACCTAAAACCAAGGGTCATAATAGGGGGATGTAGATAGCACGAGTAGTGTAAAAGGTTACAATATGAATGGGGGAGGGATCCTGTAGGGAGGAAAATACACACAATTCTATTGCCCAATCATAGCTGAAGACAGTATGGCAGACCTGGGATATGAGACCTCTTAATCCAGGGAGCCCAAACCCAGGGGTGAACCTAGCCTCTTTGCTGCCTTAGGTGGACTATAGAAAGACGACCCCCCCCCCCAGTTAAGAATTCTTCCTCCTGTATTACTTCAGTATCAGTGATCAATGACGAGCCCACATGGCCACCATTCTATTTTAATGGGAGCGCAGCAGATAGCTGAGTACTGTACTTCGGCTATCTTTGGCACTCCCATCGAAGTGAATGAGCGTGGGTTTGTTCTTTCACCAAGCGACATGCCTATATTCAGCCTGACAAGTCTCAGGCCCAGTGGGGGTCTCAGCAGACAGATTCCCCCCCCCCCCCATTAATCAGGTATTTATCCTCTGTCATTTAGGTGAATACAGGGCAGCAACACTTAGTGACTTACAGGTGACGTCTGACTAATCCTTCACATTTCCCTTCTCTTCCCTTTGGACCGCCATGACCACTTCTTCCAGCTGTGAAATGTCTCTGTAAAGTTTACAGCACAGACATCTTTGGCTCCTCACTTTTCCAGGCACCGGTCACACATTGTCCTCACCTACACAAAGCCCCCATCCTACTGCTATCCCCAATTATAAAATATGATATAACCCCACATAATAAATACTCCCACATGCATCTTTATATTAATTTCAGTGTGTACCCTGTATAAATATTGCCCCACGTGTTTCCTAATTAAAGGGTTTTCCAAGTCATTAATAAAATACAGTGGGGCTAAGGACCCCTACTGATCACTTGTTTGAATGAACCCTGGTATCTGTGTAAGTGCCGTGTCTGCTTCTCTGTTTACATATCACAAGGCATTATGGGAAAGGAGCTGGGAGCTCATGCGCTTTCTGTTGGATGTAACAGATAGATGCTTAGTAGAGGGCGAAAGGCAATTTAAAACTCTACACACCTTCACTGGAGAGGTGAGTAACACTGGTTTTTATGTTCCCTCATCTCCCCTGGGTCACTTATTATATTCCGGGGTCTGAAAAGACCCCAGAGTATAATAGTATTTGTTGGGGTTCGCGGGACCACAGCCTCACTTACCAATCCCGCTCCTGCTTACAGCAGCTTCTGCTCCCCCCCCCCCCCTTCTGCGTCCTATAGCAGAAGGGGAAGCGGGGGCGGCCATGAGCAGGAGCAGGGATAGGTAAGTAAATAGGGGTCCGTTATCTGCTGGGGTCACTCAAGCAGGTAACGACCTATTAAAAATTATCCTCACATACCTGCAATCCCTTGATGGAGCCATCTCCTCCTCTTCACCTGCAAATAAGACATCTGCGTCTCAGAGGTCTCCTAAGCCAGCTCAAGACAGGTCCCGCTCAGGTTGTTTTTTTTTTTTCGAGCGGGCTGGTTTAGGTTTTGAAGAAAAAAAAAAAAAAGTGAGATACCCCTCCAAGCAGTGACGATAGTGTCGCTTCATTAGAGGTGCGCCCCTGCCCAAACCTTATTGTGAATCGTGGCAGCCATCAGGATATTTATAAGTAACTTGAATTGGGCATAGTTAAGGCCAGTAGGCTTAAGACTTAAAGGGGTATTCCCATGACAATAACCATTTTTAAATTTGTATATAATTAAAAGTTAAACATTTTTGCAAATATAAGTTGTTAAACATTTTGCAGAGTTTTAAAGCTTTTCACTAAATATCTTGTGGTCACAGTCTGTTGTCTTGATCGGTTGCCAGTGGATACGACCATGAATGCAGGACCTTTCTAAGGTCGGAAAATCATCTATGATTTCCTTATTGTGGCTGGGATATCTTCTCATACATGTTGTGTCCCTGCCTGATAAACTAGCAACAATAAGAAAATCATGGCTGGGTTCCTGACAAGTTCCAGACCATTGAAAGTTTCTGCATACGTGGTCGTATCCATTGGCAACCGATCAAGACAAGACTCACCATTAACATAGTTAGAGAAAATCTTTAAAACTCTGCAGAATTTTTAGCTACTTATATTTGCAAAAATCTTTAACTTTGTATTTATTATCTACAAATATAAATGATTATGTTCATGGGAATACCCCTTTAAGAAAAAATGGCTAGGGGGGGGGGACACAATGAGAGAGAATGACTGAAGAATCCCTGGGTCAATCAATGTATGGCCATCCAAAAGCGATGGGCACATGGGCAGGACCACCAAACATGGAAGGTAGTGACTAAGGCGGTGCAACATCTGGGGGGATAAAAAGGGGGGGGGGAGAGGGGAAACTGTAGAATAAATGCTATGTAAACGATGACGGAATAAGTCCTATGAAGGATCTTTAGAGAGGATTCCATAAGGAAGACTTGCTAACTGCCTTTGCTGATCGATGTACGACTTTGGGCCGGGGTTAAGATAGAATCAAGGTCTCACTCCCAGGGCACCATAAAGTCAAGCTTAACATCACAAGGTTGGGCATTCAACAGGCTGTATATAAATGAGAGAGAGAGCACCCCTGCCTGCAGCTTGATATAGGCATAGTCTCTGTCAGTAGGGGAAATTTCTGTATTAGATGGTGCAAGAGAATGAAGAAAATGGAAGACCTGTGCAGTCCGAAATGCCTCTGAAGGGGGGTGGGGAGAATGTAACAGCAAAATTATTCTTTGAAGATCCACCAGTTATAGGGGAAATCATTAAGGTGGCGAAACTGAACGTGTCTCCACCAAACTCTCTCCTCAGGGGATTGGCCTGAAGGGAAAAGGGGGTTGTAAAATAATGGAACTAAGTGTTTCATATCAGGTGTGTGTGTTTTGTTTTTTTTTTTTTTTTTTTTCTCTCCTCTGCATGGGGTGGTGAATATGATCCACATAAATTTGATACAAAATGAACATTCTTCCCATGCCACAAGTTTTCTGACCAGCCCATACTTTGAAAAATGCATTCAATGATAAATATAGAAAATACCCGTAGGTCTGTCAGCCTAGCCCATACACACACTATTACAGCTGGTGCCTGAAAAAAATCAATATGCCCTATCTTGGTTATTTTAGTTGATCGTTGGCTGTATGGGATGACTGTTTGCAGGTTCCTGTACCAACAATCATTCACCAAACGATCAAAATC
Organism: Leptodactylus fallax; assembly: GCA_947044405.1. NCBI lineage: Eukaryota > Metazoa > Chordata > Amphibia > Anura > Leptodactylidae > Leptodactylus > Leptodactylus fallax. Next base: position 3,213,966 of record CAMRHE010000094.1, read on the forward strand.
TGCCTCATCAGCAGTCTAAAATCTAAAGTGTATGGTCAGCTTCAGTGTACAGCGCAATGTAATTAGCCATCACCATAATCATGTACAGATTCGGCTTTAATAAGACTGCTATAACCGTCCCATTGACTTGTAATGTGTTCTGGTGTTGGCAGCACTGTTTTTTGCTATTGTATTATGCTATTCTTGCTGTCTGGCTCTTAACTGTGTGGAATGTGCCGTTATCAACAAACAAATGACTTGATGGCCTGAAAATACATTTCTAGTTTTCTTAGGAGGACTTTCCCCGATTGCACGCTTTCCCCTGAGAAGGACTGTGGACAAGGGAAGGTCAGTGTTGGTGTTGATACAGAACTGGATTGGGTGGAGTTGCAAAAGAATAGATTAAGGTGTGTATTTACTGTTACCCCCTTAATATTAGCCTCCCATTGTAATGCTATTTTTCATTGTAATCGAAGTAACAAATGCTGTAGATACTCTACAATAACATGTCTTGTGCAGAAGTCCCTCCACAACACCATGTTCCAGCAAGCTTGAGACTGATGAAGGTGTCCTTCAAAGGAGACAGAAGCAAATTGATTATGGCAAAAATACCATTGGTTATCTACGTTATCGACAAGAAGTTCCCAAGTAAGCCTCTCTAGATCTTTACCGAAGGAGTGTACTAAAGTGATCCCCCCCCCCCCCCAGGCTTTTCATAGTAATGACCCATTCTAAGGATAGAATCAAAATCAGGTTGTAAACCTCCACCAATCAGTTGATATAGGGATTTGGAATTACAGTGAAGGACCCAAAAGCAGATGGTTTTGTCCACTGTTAGTAGCAGTTCTACAGTACTGCAGCTCAGGTCCTTTGCAAGTGATTGGGAGCTGAGCTGCAATAACCCAGCAGAGCCACTACAGTGTGCAAAGCATTCTGCTTCTTGTTCTGTTTGCTGTGGTTACTGCTGTGACTTCTTGTACCAACTGAACATTGCAGGTGAAGTGGACATCAGAAACAGGTAATGAGCAAAAAGTCTCAAAACTTCTGCAAAGGGACTCCCAAGTTTAAAGTTGTTGAGTTCTCATTTCATTATAACTGGAACTATTAGGTGACTTTAGTTTTTCACACTAGTTGTGATTTTGTCTGTGACTTGCTGTTGAAATTGCACAACTATTCTAGGGTATGAGTTTAGCTGGGAGCAACATGAATTTTAATGGGTTTTTCCAATCAAAACAAGTTTTCCTTTATCCATAGGATAGGGAATAACTTGCAGATTGGTGAACAGGAGAATAGAGGACATTACTTTGTTTCAATCATTTTTATTAAATTTTCAAAAATATGACAATAGAAAATATTTGAACTTTCCATCTCAAACATCAAAACTAGTAAAATACAACATTCGTATGGAAAAAAATAAGAAGGTACACAAACAAAACAAGCCACATAAGGAAAGGAGGAGGAAGTGGGGGGGGGGGGATGCAGATTTAACAAAAGCAGGAATAAACATCGACTATTTACTTGTTTGTTTAGCAAGATGGGATTGGCCGTTAACTGGACTGAACCACTCTAGATATGGGAAACAACCAAGGGTCAGGTCAGAGAGCTGACATTCACGCCTCAAAGTGTAGCAGTAATTACACAGAGCAAAGATCCATTTGAGGAGGAATGCATCCCCCCCGGTCAGCCGAATAGCTCTTCCATGGAAGAGATGGGCTAATTAGCAAACTAACCAGCTACCAACTAGTTAACCAAGGGGGAGCAATGCGGACTCGCCAACCACTTCTCCCACACTATTTTATATTTAGGAAAGGAGAAATTCCCCAACGCAATAACACGTTCATATGAGTGAGTGGTATCAATAAGTATCAACAGGTCTTGCAAGGAAGGGGGCAAAGGTTGTTTCCATTTTCGAGCAACAACCAATTTAGCCATCACCAAAATCTTACAGGCCAGTTTGCAATGGAGAGGAGGGAGCATGTCCATCTCTCAATTAAGCATAGCCAGCTGGGGAGTCTGGAGCATAGAGCACCCCAGAAGGCCATCCAGAAGGTCGAAAACCTCCTGCCAATATTTAGCAAGATGAGGACAAGCCCAAAAGATGTGAAACAACGTACCCACTCCCCCACATAGCCTCCAGCAAAGAGAAGAAGAATTAGGAAACATTCGATGAATTTGAGCCGGGGGAAGGTACCACCTAACAACCACCTTTTATATGCTGTTTCCACAAGAGCTACAAAGCTAGGGAAGTGCAGAATAAAGCAAAGGCCTTCTACCACTCCTTAGGAGTCCAGGACTTTTCGAGATCTCTCTCCCAAAGACGGATAGGGTAAGTCCTCTGGATGGAGGATCGAGGGTCAATAGAATAATAAATTGGCCTAAAACCTTTCCGAGATGAACGTAGTGGGAAAAAGACAACAGGGTTGCATCTTACTTGGAAAAAGTCATGTTTTTGTAGGCAATGACGCACTTGAAGGAATTTATAAGTGTCGTTCTTAGGCAATTCAAATTCTGCAGACAATGATGCAAAATCTCTTAGGTTCCCATCTTGAAATAGTTGAGAAACAAAATGCACACCCTTTGCAACCCAGCTCTCCAGCCTCAAGGAAGGGATCATTATAGAGAACTCTGAACGGAATATTGGATCTATCTAGCAACTCTGAACTACATGTGTGAGAATATTTTCAGGCTGCCAGAGTATCTAGTATAAGGCAAACAAATGTAGCTATCCAAATTAATCCAGAAAGAGGCAAAAAGTATTTCTCGATACTCTGTAGCGGGAAAATAAGACTTTTCAATATGGATCCAGTGGAGCTCTTCCTCCCTAGCCAAACCATTTGCTACCAAGGAGACCAAAGTAGCAATATAGTACCCATGTATATCAGGTACACCTAGACCGCCAAGGTTGCCAGCTCTAGTCAAAATTGGGCGAGCTAGGCGGGGTTTCTTGCCCACCCAGATAAATCTAGTGAGCACTGTTGACCAATTTAAAAAGGAAGGGGGTAAGGCAATAGACAAGGTGCGGAAGAGGTATAAAAGATGGGGAAGGAGAAGCATCTACCCATCAGGAAATCTCCGTCAAGCCCATCCGGTCTGTCTCCGTCTGTAAGGTCCGAAGGAGGGGAGAGTAGTTCGCTAGATATAGTGAGGAATGGGCAGGAGTGAGTGAGTGAGATTCCCAAGTATTGAATATTGTCAAATCTCCAGTCAAAAGGATAATTTTGCTGCAGATGGGAAATTTCCAGTTCGGTAAGATTTAATGGAAGAATTTGGGTCTTGGATATATTTAATTTGTAGTAGGATAAAGTACTAAATAATTCGAGAGGCCGAAAGGGACGGACTCGGGTCAGTGAGACAAGATAATGTCAGCATAGAGTGAGATGACATGAGAATGACCCATCACCAGGATGTGCTCTAAGAGTTAAAGAATTTCGTCAAATGGGGAAGTAGGATAGGGGAGAAGGTTTTATAGTAGTCATTTGTCATGCCATCTGGTCCAGGAGATTTCCTACCGGGGAGAGAAGCAATTACTTCAGCTATCTCCTCTGCGGAGATGGGCCTGTCAAGATGCTGCGCCTGCGAGGAGGAAAGAGAAGGTAGATGGAGAGAGTCCAAGAAAGCTGAAATAGCTACATCAGTGGGTTGTGGAGTGGAAGGGTCATCACGAAGGTTGTAGAGGCCTGCATAATATCTGCTAAACTGATCTGCAATGTCTGAGGGACTGACCAATTTACCTTTAGAGACCGGGTCAAGAATGAAAGGGATGCAAGACCTAAGGTGTTTTTTCTTTAGTTTAGTTGCCAACAGTCTGCCCGCACGATTTCCCTGAGAGTAGTACCTAAATCTTCAGTTTTTTTTTTCAAGGACTTTTCATAATCAAATAACAAGTCACGCAGACGCTGCCTAGCGAGGAAGAGCTGCTCTGCATTATACGGGGAGGGAGTGGATTTATTAAGCTGTTCCTTAGACTTAAGGTCCCCCAGGAGGCTAGAGAGCTGGGCCTGCCGAGACTTCTTAACTACATGTCCCAGTCTAATGAACGATCTTCATATGTAGGCTTTATGCGCATTCCATAAGGAGACGATCCCAACTTCAGGTTTGTCATTTTTTGCAAAATAGTCTCGAAGATCTCCCTCAATAGAAGCTCTGAGTGGGATGGGATAGGAGAAAAGAATTGCATCTCCGAAGGTAGGTCAGGAAGGAATGGCCCGGCTCATCGTATCATATCAATCGCGGACCAAGAGGCTGCTGAGAGCCAGAATCTACCAAAAACATATCAATTCTAGAATAACTGTTATGTACCTGTGAGTGGTAGGAGTAATCCCTCTCGGCACTGTGGTGGGCTCTCCAGATCTCATATAAATCATTAAGGTCTAGAAAGGTCTGCAGTGAGGGGCCCCCCTGCGGGACGAGAAGATGAATCCATAGACTGGTCCACCGTCAAATTGAAATCTCCGCAGAGGAGGAAACCTCCCTGCCTAACCCGAGACACTAGGCGCATAGTCCTATTAAGGAATTTAAGTTTGTGAGTGTTAGGTGCGTAAACTGAAACCAAAGTGCAGAGAACATTAAGATGACCCACTAGAATTACGTATTGACCCTTAGCATCGATCCTCTCCTCTAACAATTGGAAACATACCGTATGTTTAAAAGCAATTAAAACACCCCTAGATTTAGAGGAATAATGTGACTGAGATATTGTGGGAAAGCTGGAGTTACGGACCCTATGTGCGTCCTTGCTAAGTAGGAGATTCTCCTGGACGCAAAGGACGTCGCAGGAGAGAGACCTAGCCTCAGACCATAGAAAGGAGTGTTTGTTAGGGCAATTTAGGCCCCTAACATTAAGGGAAGTAAAGGTGATAGCCATGACTCCCACAGAGCTGCAAGCTCAAAGCCGCCTTACCACCCCCATGAAGAGAGGCGAGCCCGCAACGTTCTGCACCAGGGGAACAGCCATTAACCACCTGCCCAAGGAGCAAGTGATAATACACGACCTGCAAAGAAAAGAGAGGGTAGAAACACAGAGGGAGGGGAAGACACAAGACGAGACAAGAACCAAAGGTGAAAATGCATTGTCCATAGACTAAGACGAGCAACCTTCGCCTATAACAGAATGGGAGATGAAACAGTCTCAAAAACCAAGCCGCAGGGACCGATATCTCTAGCTGAACTCGGGACCGGAACAAAAGGGAGAAGCCAGGTCACCCATCAGAAGGAGGTAGAAGTCAGCACTTCAGCGGGCAATCTTCCCCTGCTTGTCAACCTTGTGCCACAGTTCCTTAACACTGTAAGGAGCAGCTTTAGGAACACTTTCCAGATCCGGGAGTTGAAGATTCCATCTTTTAAGAAATTTGCAGCCATCTTCTAGGGATTTCAACACATAAAGATGCTCTTCATGCGAAACGAGAAGACGGACTGGAAAGCCCCATCTGTACTTGATCTGGTTATCTCTCAATATGGCTGTGATCGGGGCCAAAAGTCGCCGTTGTTGTAGAGTAGCAGCCGACTAGTCTGCATAGACTGAAATATCCTTATATGGGTCCGGAAGGGAATCTTTCTTCCTAGTAGCCTGCATGAACATATCTTTAATATGGAAAGTGTATTTTTGCAATAACATCTCGAGGAATATCATCAGCCAGATGGTGCAGTTTGGGAAGCCGATGTGCTCTATCTATAATAAGCTCTCTTTGGGCAGAGTTAGGCAAGACAGTCCTGCAGGTAGGACGCAAGGGCCGCATTAGGGACGGATTCAGGCACCCCTTTAAGTTTCACATTATTCTGCCTGGAGCAATCTTCTAAGTCAGCCACTTTCAGTCGAAGTTGAGTAATGGCGTCCTCATGTTCATAATGAGCATCAGTAAGTCGGTTATGGGACAAGACAGTCACCAAATTTAGTTTCAATATGATGAACTCTACCCCCTAGATCTTGTATGGTGGAATGAATAGGAGCCACTAAGGAGGCAAAGCTTTGCTGCAGAGATCGATGCAGGGTCTGTAACATAGCTTTCATAGACGATTCTGTGAGCGGGGCATCTGAAGTCGGCAGACCCTCTAAAAAAAAAAAAAAAATCAGGAGGAGACGAGGGGTGCAAAGGGTCAGGAGAACCGCGGCCTACCTGTCCAGCAGGAGAGGGCCCCGAGGAGAGACATTGGCACTGTTTGTGCGGGCTTCCAGAGTCAGGCAAGGCCGGAGAGTGGCCAGCGCCCGCAGGCCTCTGAGTTAAGTGCACGTTCCGGGGAGGTCTCACCATCAGACGCAGGACTGGAGGGAGAGGAACTGAGGGCAGTGGAGCTGGAGTGACGAGTTGCAGGCGGCACCGACCTAGCACGTCTTCCCGACAAGGCCTCAGCCGCATCGCCCGGATCTGAGGCTGAGAGTTGAGAAACGGCGCCGTCTTGGCTAGACTCCAAAGGAGTTTAAAAGAAAAAATCCAGTAGTTTGGACGGGCCATTCGTGTTCTTACACTTCCGGACCATGTTGGGGTAAGTACTGTATAGGACCAGAACCAGTACTAAACATTCGCAAGGTGCTGTCGCTGTGAAGTCGCCATGGTGACCAGGAGCTCTCTCAAACTGCGGCCATACCACTTGGCAGCTAGACCACGCCCCCCGAGGACATTAATTTCAATGGGAGTACCGGAGATAGCAGAATGCTGTGACGAAGGGGAAAAAAAAAATACAAATTATATATAGTGACGACGTATTCTGCAGTACTTTATAAATAAGAAAATGAATTGCCAATATCAGTGTGTTTTAAAACAAAAAAAAAAAAAACTAAAACATATTAAAACAATAGGAGTCAGGGCCCTGCTTGCAAGAGCTCATAATTTTATAAGGGTGACACAAGAGGTAAGAGAGGGTTTGGTATAATGGTCTAGACATTTTTTTTTAATAAAATCATGCTGTATGAGCCTGTATGATACCAGACGGTATCTGTGAATGTAATGAGACGAAGAACATGGAGTGCAGGATAACTCTTGGAGAGATCAGGTTCTGAGGAATAAAGAGTATAGATTAGGATAAGAAATGTCAGCGTGGGGAAATGTAGAAAAGAGTGATAGGGAGACAGGGTTGGGCTGTTATCTGAACAGAGGATACAAGTGTAAGGTTACTGGTAGAACGGAGAGGATGGGTAAGATGGTAGTACTGAGGAATCTGTAGTTCTTCCCAGTGGCTCAGTGCTTTGACTAGCCTGCTTTCCCTTTGCCCCATCTATATGTGAAATCTTGACTGGGGCCATGCAGCGCTCTCCTGCTTCCCTACTGCCACTAGGCTTGGTTAAGTATTTTCTGTCTTGATCCTTTTTGTTTTTGCCACTAGGCTTGCCCTGCATTGATCTAGAAGATACAAAAGCAATATGTTTTATACTTGGTACATGAGTGTAGCCTGCCTCAAGTGCCACTTGCCAAGAATACAACATACTGATTTTGTAATGGGTCAACACAGGGCAAGACTGAAAAGTGCATTGATCTTTAAAATATTAGAAAATACATAAACACAAACAATTCACTAATTTCTCAGATCTGAAAGGATACCAGGAATTCACCCTCGCAGTCCCAACAAATATAAGAAGTACAGTCGGCGGTCTTGGGATATGCAGATTAAAATCTGGAGGCGTGCGCTTCATGCGTGGGATCCTCCCATAGAGGCCTCGTTTCAGTAAGTATGAGGGGTTTTTCAGTTTTGTTGTGGAGCCCTACTGTTGAAAACATTTCAATCAAATAGTCCTGAGGGCATATGAGGTGGATATCCTCCTGCATCAAACCTTTAATATAATGGCTATCAAACCAAATTAAAAAACTTTTGTACCATTATTTACTACTTGGTTTTGCTTATTAAACATGGTATATAGCAGTATTTTTGGGGAAATTTATTGGTATCCTTGTCCTGTAGGAAAAAGATGAATTATGAACCTACACAACATTTCTTTAATCCTTGGTTTGATGGTAGAGAGTCCCTTCAAGGTCTAGAAGCTGATATGTTTAACTTACAGGTAGGTTTAAAATTTCTTATATTTTAAAATTTTATATTTTTGGGATTTTTTAGGGTGAAGGGAACAGAACTCTTGAATACTGGCCTTAACATGATCTGTCTGAAGCTGTCTTAAGACTGTCACTAACAACGGTGTCAGACAGCTTGTTCAAGTGGAAGCATCTTTAATTCTGGGGATGACAAGTTCCTTGGTTTGTAGAAGTGCTGGTGGATCATATGAAAGCATGCCATCAGCCTTTTACTACTGGTGTGATCTGTAAGGATATGTCCACATGCTGTGGAATATCTGCAGCATTTACAGCTGTACTCATCTGCACATAAATTTCCCTGCTGGGTGGTTTTTAACCATTCCCTCTACTACCTCTTCTCATCCAAATTTCAGAACCATTTGGTATTAGGATATGAAAAGCAGTGCAACTATCCATGGTGACAAGTGGGTGGGGGGCTTCACTCCGGCTCACTACTCGTCACATGTACAGAACCACCGGTGGGTAGTGAGTGAGGATTGAACAGTTGGTGGCATTAACCTCTTGGGTGCTGCAGGTAAACCACAACTGTGACCTTTATGTAGTTGATAGAGGGAGTTGTCCTTTCTCAGTCATCAGACCCCCCCTCTTTCCCTAGCAGTTGCAGGGGCTGTTGGTAGTTATGGAAGCCTAAGGCCAGTTTACATGCCTGCAATGTACAACAGACTGTACCACACATGAAATGAGTTAAACACATCAATATAGAAATCTGACCACTGTTTGGTAGTGTATTATACAAGTGATCAAATGAAGTCCTATACTTAAGGTCAAATAAAGTAGGTGTTTAGGAAAATGTCAAAGACAAATTTCCTTATATATTTTTATTTTTTTTTTTGTGTTGTGTAAAAATAGTAAAACATAAATTATATAAATTTGGTATGAATATAATAGCACCAAACTGCAGAATAATGCTAGCATATCACAAATGCCACACAGCAAATGACAAGAATGTGAAATCCAAAATAGTGTCAGTTGTTTGCCCCCAAGACACCGATTAACACATGATCAAATTATATATCCCACAAATAGTACCATGAAAACATCAGAACATCCAGCAAATGTCCTTACACAACTTTGATAATGGAAATACAAGTGTTACAGCTCTCAAAATATGGTGACTTTTTTATTTCGTTTTTTTGTTCAAAATATTGCCTTAGTTATCATGGGAAAGTCGGCATGTTTATACTACAAGGCGAATGGGTTTAGTCTTTGCAGCAAACAACCACCCGTTGCCCCTTATAACCCTACTACTTATTGTACCACTATAGTAACTGCCATAAGGGGTATGGTTTCCAAAACTGGTTCAGTTCTTAGAGGGTTTTCATTGTACTAGTACGTCAGGGATGGGTTTCAGAAACCATTCCAGCAAGGTCTTCATCGCCTAATGCCAAATGGCATTCCTTACATTCGGAGTCAAGTATGACTCCTTGTGCCCAAGGGGCAGTTTACAACCACATATGCGGGGCATCACTGACTGTTTTACATTAGTAGATTAGTAGACACTTCATATTTTAATATATTTAAGTAAAAGTTAAGTTTTATCTAAGTTATTACACCATTCAGTTTCTGTGAAATCACATATGCGGGGTGTTGCAGTACTCAGGAAAAATTGCCTAACAAACTCTAAATGATAAATTTGGTGTAAAAGCAAAATATACTGGAAAACTTTCACGTTCAATAATAAATTCTGGGACACTTGAGGTTAAAGTGCTCACGTGTCCTGATAAATTCCTTGAGGTGCATAGTTTAAAAAAATGGGGTCTCTTTTGGGGGTTTCTTTTGTATTAGTTCTTTAGGGGTTCTGCAAATGCAGCATGGCACCTGAAGATTCCCTGAGGGGTGTAGCTTCCAAAAATCAGATCTTTGAGGGGTGTTACCTATTTTTCACCCCAAGTCATCTGCAAACATGACATGGTGTCTGAAAAAAAAAAAATCTTAATAAAATCAAGGTCTTAAAATCCATAAAGTGCTCCTTCACTTCTGAGAACTGAGCTTTAGTGAAAAGGCACACTTATGACTTATTCACACAACAGTGAAACAGTGAACGTCTGTCTTAAAGGGCTAGTGCTGTTAAGGCCTACTAGTTCACCCCACGATCAGGAGAACTTGGGCCCAAAAGTCCCCCTACAGCCTCCTTGTGAGTGGAGCTCCTGTGTGCTTCTCTGATCAGCGCTCAGTTTACTTGTATGCGGCTGCCAGGACTAATCTCTGGCATTGCCTGCAGCCCCATAGAAGTGAATGAAGCACTGGTCATTCAATAACTGAAATCTTAAAGCTACAATCTGGTGTACATTTCAGCATCCATATAAAGTTTTTAAATGCTTGCTTGTATACAAATATTTAAATGTATTTCTTATACTGCTGCTTTTTCATTTTTGAGATCTTGTGTAAGTCTTTCATACCATGACAAAAATCATGATTGGGAAAGTCTATATAATCTTGGTGGTTGTTTCCTTCAGGTTTCAGACGTGTGCAATATGCGCTCTCCTCCTGAAGATCCACCTCTGAGTTACTACAATTGGTTACAGTACTGTGGTCATTCATCGCCTTATAGTTATCCATACTGGATACGGCAATAGTTATCACTGAAGAAATGCCTGTTCATCCTGGCACTGCATTAAATACAGCTTTGTTGGTTTGCACACAACCCAGTAGACAAAATCCTTTGTTTTTATCAAACTCTTTATATTTGTCATATGGCTTCTGAGCATGTTTGGAACGTGATGCATTTAGTGCACTTTTCAGCCCATTCTGATTTATATATGTAACGTTTTGTATGTTGTATCACTTTTTCATTAATCTGTCTTCTTTGGAATGGCGGCATGAGATACTACCACTCTGTACCACTGGGTTTGTAAATCACTTGTGTAAATATTCTCTTGAAAATGGTGTAAATGTAAATTATTTTCTATTAGGACCCTACAGCTATTGTATATTATAACTGTATCAACTAAGTTGGTGGTAAAATTCATGCAGAAGCTTTAAGTTTCTGCCTTTTTAAAAATATTCACGTAGTGGTGATTCATATGTGTACAGGAAGCAATGTTGTATAGATTATTTTTTGAGGGTAAAATGTCACTTGTGTGCACTACTACATCCTGTATGGACTTGTACAGCAGTAAGCTCAATAACTGATGAATCTGGCCATATTGTGGAACTGTAAAGCTTTATGAAGGAACTTGCCATTTGGCTTTCTAGCAGATGAACTCTTGAAAATAAAAGCCATAATTTTGTATGCCTGTGCTTTGTAACATTAGTGAAAATGGTTGTATAAGATATGACTTGTTTATCCCATGGTGTTGGGAGAAAAGACTCCCTTTCAGTCTTGGTTATCCTTGCTGTGACAATACCATTAATGAACCTTATGGGTTCATTTAGTCTAAAAACTGGGGATCAAACTACTGGCATCCCCACCAATCACAAGAATAGGGGATCCATGCACCCATGATCAAATGAACCTAGAAAGAACATAATACCAGACTACCCCCGTTTATGGTGGCCATATACCTTAGCCAGATACTCCTTTCCATACACATATAAGAGCATATGCAGGCTCAACTGAGTATAAGGGAGAGGGAAATTGGCCACTGCCAGACACCTATTGGCAATTCATCTCTCTTGAGGAAATGTTAAAATACAACATGTCTGACCCGTCTTTTGCTCACACTTGCCATCTTTGAAGAGTTGACACATACAAACATATTAGGTTGTCAGTTCATTGAAATCGGAGGATGCAGATGATGGCTACCTTTACTGACATTTAATCATTATAACTAAGTCAATTGGCTTGACTATAATTTAACCTGTTCTTGCCACAGCCTTTTCATTTTTTAAATTTTTTTTTTTTTTAACTCTCCCCATCTTCCAAAAGTCATAACTGGTACTCATAATACCAAAGAAAGACAGTCCTGCAAGTGTGGCATTTTTGCATGAAAGCTGGCCCTTAAAGGGAATCTGTCACGTCAATCTGGTAGTAGTATAATGTTGTACCGTGTTAGCCATTGAAAGTAGTGGAAGAGTGAAGAAATCAGGCGATACCTTTTAGAGGCTAACTGAGTATATTTATAAGTAAGCTTTCAGGAGTACTCGCTCCCTTCATCAGACATGGTGTGATACAAGAACTGAAAATTAACAGATTTTTATACACATGGTTTTCAAAGCATTTTAGAGTCCTTAAAAAAAATTGCAATCTAAGTAGAGAAGTTATTTACAACAGGTCAAAAAAACAGTCTGGAAACTTGTGGTGCGTGACGGAGGGATCAGTAATTCTTGCTGTTATCTGTTTGCTATCAGGAGGTGATTTGTGACCCTCACAGGTCACACATAGTGTGATTTGAAGCTGGCATGAATATTAAGTCCAAATTGCAGAGTTTGAAATTTTTGCATAAATTTGTACTCCATTTCTTTTCTTTTCTCCTGTGTCTTAAAATGTCCCATTAAAACCACAACCCGCAAATCTTCAATAGAGTGGTTTTCTCCGGAGAAATGTGCGGCCACTGGGAGATCGGTTCTGCTGTTATTAATGGTGGATCTGTGTGAGTTCATTCGTTGACTGAGTCTCTGCCCTGTTTCCCCCACATAGAGGCCTGTGGTGGGACATTGCACACACATTATGAGATACACCACATTGGAAGACCTGCAGGAAAATGTCCCCCTAATTCTGTGCACCTGTTGTGACTGTGGGATAGGTACCCTGTCAGCGGTGTGGATGTGCTTGCAGGTCATGCACCTTTTATGTAGGCATGGTGAGGTGCCATTTTCAGTTGGGGCCTTCAGGGCACTCCGGACGATAATACGCCTCAGGTTTGGTGGTTGTTGAAAGGAGAGGAGAGGGGGGACTGGAAATATGTCCTTGAGTCTGTTGTCCCTATGTAGTACAGGTTGGAGCTCCTTGGCAATCCTTCGTAGGATCTCCAGCTGTGGGTTGTAGGTGACGACTAGGGGCACTCGGGCTTCTTTCCGGGTCTCTCTATATGTGAGCAGACTGTCTCTGTTAATGGCTGCTGCTTTGTTTAATTGGTTGTCTGTCACTTTTGGTTTGTATCCCAATCTAAGAAATTTCATCCTCAGATCCAGGAGGTGCTTGTCCAGGTCTGTTTTGTCGGAGCAAATACGATTGTATCGTATAGCCTGGCTGTAGATTATAGATTGTCTTGTGTGCTTGGGGTGGAAGCTGTCGTTTCTCAGGTAGGCCGTTCTGTCTGTGGGTTTGTGGTATATTGATGTGAGTAGCCGGTGGTCTTTAATGTATATTGTGGTATCCAGAAAGTGAATTTCACTCCCTGAATAGCTAAGTTTAAGGTTGATGGTCGGGTGAAAGTCATTGAAGTCATTATGGAATTGAAGTAGGGCCTCCTCACCTGCAGTCCAGATGACAAGGATATCATCGATATAACGAAGGTAAATCATAGGTTTGGTGGTGCATGTTGATAAATATGTTCCTTCCATTTCTGCCATAAAGAGATTTGCATATTGGGGTGCACATCTGGTCCCCATTGAAGTTCCCATTCGCTGTAGATATAGATCCTCTCCAAAGGTAAAATGGTTGTGGCTAAGGATGAATTGTATGAGCTGTGTTACTGGTTCTGTTGGGAGGTTTTGTTTTGCCAGGTGTACCTGACATGCTGCAACTCCATCCTTGTGGGGAATGTTAGTATACAGGGATTCCACATCCATGGTGGCCAAAATGGTACCCTCAGGTAGAGGGCCCAGGGCATTCAGTTTGTTAAGAAGGTCAGTGGTGTCCTGGATATAGCTTGGAGTATCCCTGACAAGGGGTTTTAGGAGATTTTCCACCCAACCTGAGATGTTTTCTGTCAGTGTCCCAATGCCAGAAATGATAGGCCTCCCAGGGTTGCCATCTTTGTGTATCTTTGGGAGCATATAGAAGCAGCCCGGCCTGGGATCTTGTGGGATAAGTCCTTTTACCTGATTCTGGATCTGGACTGGAAACTTCTTGATCATACTCTTTAGTTCTTTCATATAGGCCTCTGTGGGATCACTTCCAAGTTTGGAGTAATGGATGGGATCTATACAAACCAAAAGTGACAGACAACCAATTAAACAAAGCAGCAGCCATTAACAGAGACAGTCTGCTCACATATAGAGAGACCCAGAAAGAAGCCCGAGTGCCCCTAGTCGTCACCTACAACCCACAGCTGGAGATCCTACGAAGGATTGCCAAGGAGCTCCAACCTGTACTACATAGGGACAACAGACTCAAGGACATATTTCCAGTCCCCCCTTTCCTCTCCTTTCAACAACCACCAAACCTGAGGCGTATTATTGTCCGGAGTGCCCTGAAGGCCCCAACTGAAAATGGCACCTCACCATGCCTACATAAAAGGTGCATGACCTGCAAGCACATCCACACCGCTGACAGGGTACCTATCCCACAGTCACAACAGGTGCACAGAATTAGGGGGACATTTTCCTGCAGGTCTTCCAATGTGGTGTATCTCATAATGTGTGTGCAATGTTCAACGAATGAACTCACACAGATCCACCATTAATAACAGCAGAACCGATCTCCCAGTGGCCGCACATTTCTCCGGAGAAAACCACTCTATTGAAGATTTGCGGGTTGTGGTTTTAATGGGACATTTTAAGACACAGGAGAAAAGAAAAGAAATGGAGTACAAATTTATGCAAAAATTTCAAACTCTGCAATTTGGACTTAATATTCATGCCAGCTTCATGTCACACTATGTTTGAACCATGAACTGAACTCAATATTCATGCCAGCTTCAAATCACACTATGTGTGACCTGTGAGGGTCACAAATCACCTCCTGATAGCAAACAGATAACAGCAAGAATTACTGATCCCTCCGTCACGCACCACAAGTTTCCAGACTGTTTTTTTGACCTGTTGTAAATAACTTCTCTACTTAGATTGCAATTTTTTTTAAGGACTCTAAAATGCTTTGAAAACCATGTGTATAAAAATCTGTTAATTTTCAGTTCTTGTATCACACCATGTCTGATGAAGGGAGCGAGTACTCCTGAAAGCTTACTTATAAATATACTCAGTTAGCCTCTAAAAGGTATCGCCTGATTTCTTCACTCTTCCACGTCAATCTGGGACACTAAACCACCCACAGGTCCTTATAGACCTGGGGTTTAGTGTCCCAGATCGCCCTGTTGTAATGCAATCCGCAGGCACATTAAAAATAAAACAAACCTTTTATACTTGCCTAGAGAAGGGGCCAATCGACACTTTTTGGTGAAAACTATCTGGCTTATTCGTGAGGGCGGTGGTTTAGTGTCCCAAATTTCCCTGACAGATTCCCTTTAATCTGTTAATCCTGCATTAAGAAGTAAAAGGAATAGCCGTCCCTTATGGAGGATATTAAAACTGATTTGTCAAGAGGTTCATTCATCTTTAGCCTCTGCACCTATTCAAAGCTAGAGATAGGTAACCATCTGAGAATTTGTTTTGGGTTTAAGTTCATCAACAGCAAGGAGGAATATTTTCTTTAATGAGAATAACACTTGCGAGTGAGAAGAAAACCTGGACCTGGTCCTACCTGTCATCCCTTAATGAAAGCAAGTGTCTCAGCAACATAGTGTTGGAGAGTGACAAATTACAGAATTTCAAGAAAATTGAAGCTGTGAAATATCAAGGGCTCCCCTCTGTATCCAAAAGAAAGTGTTCCTTCTCATCCTGTCTAGGAGTCCCAGGTCCTCTACCCCCCCCCCCCCCATGACCCAGACCCAATTCTTCATCCTTCTCTTGTACCACCCCAGGCCAGTGACCACGATGTGGTAGTTGTTCTTCCACCTCTCATTGCCTGACTTTTTCCTGTAAGAGATCTATCCATCTATCATAGGAGGACATCACTGATGCTGCTGTTGTCCCAGTTGCTGAAACATTTGGTGGCCTGAGCCGCCTCCAAAAGGCTTCAGAAGTCGACACACTTCCCTCATGAGCCTTAAAATAAAGATTTCAAAATAACATATAATGTTTGCTGCATGCAGTAATCATTCACTGCATTCTTCTGCTCAAACATATGTTACAGCATCTGCCATGACATACGTGCTTTACCTTGCAGCCATGAAATAAAGGAGGCAGAATGGAAGCAGTGGCTTGTCCTGGTGCAGTTCGGCATGTGCATTGGTCCAGTGAGGAGGACCTGGAGAAGGTAGATGGGTCCTGTCTGGTGTTGGGACTGTGCCTGCAGCAATGGGGTGGTGTCGGTACTAGCGCCTGGCCTTGTGCATTTCTGGACCGTGGCCACTACTGTTCTAAGGATTATCCAGTGGGCCATGAAAGCTGTGTGGTGTCCCTGTCCATAATTGCTGCTCCACTTGTTGATGGTGGTGTGCACCTTTCCCTACATGGACATATCCAAGGAGAAGCCCACATGACGATATCAAGCAGGGACAGCTTAACTGGCGGTTTATATAGTCTCCATCAAGACTGAGCAAATGCTATCAGTTGGCAAAATGCAGTGGAAGCCCCTAAAGTATGAACCTACACAATTGAGACCGAATTGTGGCAAGGCACAGATCTGGCCAAGGTTACAAAAGAATTTCTGCAGCACTCAAGGTTCCTAAGAGCACAGTGGCCTCCATAATCCTTAAATGGAAGAAGTTTGGGATGACCAAAACTCTTCCTAGACCTGGCCGTCCAGCCAAACTGAGCAATCGTAGGGAGAAGAGCCTTGGTGAGAGAGGTAAAGAACAACCCAAAGACCACTCTGGCTGAGCTCCAGAGATACAGTAGGGAGATGGGAGAAAGTTCCACAAAGTCAACTATCACTGCAGCCCTCCACTAGTCGGGGCTTTATGGCAGAGTGGCCCGAAGGAAGCCTCTCCTCAGTGCAAGACATATGAAAGCCTGAATAGAGTTTGCCAAAAAACACAAGAAGGACTCCCAGACTATGAGAAATAAGATTCTCTGGTCTGATGAGACGAAGGTTGAACTTTTTGGCGTTAATTCTAAGCGGTATGTGTGGAGAAAACCAGGCACTGCTCATCACCTGCCCAATACAATCCCAACAGTGAAACATGGTGGTGGCAGCATCATGCTATGGGGGTGTTTTTCAGCTGCAGAGACAGGACGACTGGTTGCAATTGAAGGAAAAATGAATGCGGCCAAGTACAGAGATATCCTGGAAGAAAACCTCTTCCAGAGTGCTCTGGACATCAGACTGGGCCGAAGGTTCACCTTCCAACAAGACAATGACCCTAAGCATACAGCTAAAATAACAAAGGAGTGGCTTCGGAACAACTCTGTGACCATTCTTGACTGGCCCAGCCAGAGCCCTGACCTCAACCCAATTGAGCATCTCTGGAGAGACCTGAAAATGGCTGTCCACCAACGTTCACCATCCAACCTGACGGAACTGGAGAGGATCTGCAAGGAAGAATGGCAGAGGATCCCCAAATCCAGATGTGAAAAACTTTTTGCATCATTCCCAAGAAGACTCATGGCTGTACTAGCTCAAAAGGGTGCTTCTACTCAATACTGAGAAAAGGGTCTGAATACTTATGACCATGTGATATCAGTTTTTCCTCTTTAATAAATTTGCAAAAATATCTACATTTCTGTTTTTTTTCGGTCAAGATGGGGTGCTGAGTGTACATTAATGAGAAATAAAATGAACTTTTTTGCTTTTAGCAAATGGCTGCAATGAAACAAGAGTGAAAAATTTAAAGGGGTCTGAATACTTTCCGTACCCACTGTATATTGTTTCCTGGGCACACATTTCCTTATGGATGACTGACATTGACATGGAGGAGAAGCAGACAAAGCTCATGGTGATGATAACGACAAGGACCATGTCCTGATGTAGATGTGACCTGCCTACAAGGAAGATCATAGAGAGAGGGAGTAGGATGGTCTTGCTCACTTTGCTGGCCTGTGCCACTGCCAGTTCTTTGCCAAATAAGCATGTATATAAAAAGCTGTATATTTTGTAGCTTTCCATAGATTTTTTATTTGGTAATGTGCAAAAAAAAATTTGATACAGGAGATGATCGTACATAGCGGTTGCTGCCAACACCAGCAGCAGTGGAAACATATCTGCCAGTATCACCACCATCACCCAAGCTTGGCATTTTCTTGATGTTGGAGCTGTACCATTTTCATCTGATGTCACTCTTGCAGATAAGACCCAGCAACCGGGTCAGATTGACATAGAATCATCATGGGATTCCTCTATACCCTTACAATTCCCACCTCCAAATTTCCCCCTACTGCCTCTACCAGCACGACTACCAGTATCACACCCACTGCCACTACTATCTGCTCCACCACCAACAGCCATGTCTTCCACCTCTGCCTCATCTACATCCAAAAAACACTGCCTGTTCTCATATAACTATTCAAGAAGAGGAAGAATTGAGCTACGAGGAATATTCTTCCCAGCAGATGCCACAAGACTACAAGGGAATTAAATCTATGGAGTGAATATGAAGAAGACATATTCACGGTGCTGAAAGGCAGCATGGTAAATTACATGTTACAACAGCAGAGGAAGAACACACACAACCCTGACTCAACATTAGTGTTTCACAGTGGTCAGATCTCCTGGTCAGACATCATGCTGTGACTGAGTGAGAAAAGTAATAAAAAACAACCCTGCGACTACTGTCAGAACTTCCAAGACCAAAAGTAGTGTTGCTGTTTCCACCCACGTTCTTATTATTAAAACTTGCAATGGTAAATGGCATGATAGTAGCTCAAGTGTTTCGTTCTTTTTGTCCATTTTACTTCACTGCTTATATAATAGTGGTTGTCCAATTATGCCACTGTATTTTTGTTTTTTTTTTGCAAAAAATTAGGAAAGAAATTAGATTTTGTGTTGAAAGGGTAACCTGAATTTAAAAAACAAAAAAACAAAAAACGAAACTTAAGATAAGATTTAGCACTAAAAAGTTGACCTGGTCAGTGAGTATTAGACTAGAACACACTACATAAATCATCATGGATAATGTCAGGTTTTCTGTTTTGTTTCACAAAAAAATTAAGATTTTGCACTGAAAGGACTGACTTTGTCATTCAAAACAATTTAAGACACTAATGGTAGATCTGACACTGTTAAAAATTGATTGCTCTATTTCAAAAAAAAGAAAAGGAAAATTAGATTCTTGGCAATGAAAGGGTGACCTGGCCAATGTATATGTAACACAGAGAACACTACAATTGATTTTTCTGCCTGTTTAAAATTGATTAAAGGGGTTGTCCGGGATAAATCAATATTTTAAAAATAAGTCCCATATCCCCCCTTTACATATAGTATATTTAGACAGTAATATATGTAGGTCATGTGACCTACATATATTACATTTTTAACCCTTCCGCTGACGTAACGAGTCATCTGTATAATCCATATCCTGACCCGTTACATCAGGAAAAAGGCCTCGACTCCCCCAGCCCCTTTTGTACTTACCTCTTCCTGTAGACCCGGGCAGAGGTGTCATCCCTGCCTCTCCTCTTCATTGCGCTGGCTCCCCACGCATGCGCAATAGTGCTGGGAAGCCGGGCACTATACTTACCAGCCTTCTCATTCCTGTCCGGACCGGAGCCGTGAAGTCACTTCTGGATGTGACATCACGCCCGGCTCCAAGAAGATCCGCCCTTTCTACACAAGGCTGGGGAGATGCCAGCTTGCGCAATTGCGCTTGAGCAATAGCCAGCATTCTCTCCCAGCCCAGACTCCTCGCTGTGATGATTCTGCTTAAATATGGCTATAATTCAGAACTGTATTTTGGTCTCTGGGTAGCGTATTTCTCTCTAGTTCCATTTACTCATAATGTGCGCAGCTATAAGCCTAGGTGTATATTGGCAGTAGTAGCAGCACTGGAACAATAGGGCTTTGTATCCATCACAGCAGGGCTCCATTGTATTCATACACAGCTCTGAGTGATCAAAGAAACATGCATTGTGCAGGGAGATCAGATATGGCTGATAACATTGTATCCTTTCACTTGGATCAGCCATATACAAAGAATCTGGACTTGATTGCATTATTCAATCAGACTTGCTGCCGCCGATGACCTCATTCTGGGAGGTGGCATAAAGGGTATAAAAGATGAGGTAAGAGGCCTGTGGGAGGAGATTATGCTATGGAGATTGGGCTGAGACCATCACAGACTACAGAGTTGTTACAGACAGACCATGAGGAGATTATGCTATGGAGATTTTGTGTGGGACTACAAGAGAACACCATGAGGAGATTTTTGTGATTGAGACTACTGGACTAATGCTGAGAGACTGTGATGAGAGCATGCAGGCTGGAATACTGTGATGCCACATGCTAGGAGTTAATGCCAAGAAGCCTCCACTGGTTATTCACACATGACAGAGCATGTGTGAGTGTTGGACTACAGAACCACATCAAGGAGATGTGTGGTAAAGTAACTATTTCTCCTTTATCCCTTTTATTTGTACTGTATCTTGTAACTAGTAACTGTTAATGCTTGCATATATCTGCATATCTGTTCTTAACTGCATGTGTTAGATGTTAATACCGACCCATTTAGGGGTTAATAAATAATATAAAATTTAGAAAGCTTGTCTTGTATTTATCTTGTGGACTCGACACTCACTGGCGGTGAGTGTGGTTTTATATGAAAGAAGACTCAGGTGGGGCCACAGCGGTGTTGGCGCACTGAGGATCTTTCACATTGGTGGCAGCGTAGTGGGACCTTAGGATAAACGGCATGTGTTGGTGACCTTTATCACTCACATGCTGGGGATTATGGTAATCCTATGAGACAAGCTCGGTATTAAAGCAAGCATTAAGATACAGTGAAAGTTTGATACAGTGCTGTTCCCCTCCCTTACTCTTTGTATTCTATCCTATCTTTTATTTGGCAAATACCAGTGGATGGCTAGTGGGCTCAGAAGCAGAGCCCAGAACTGCAGAACCAGGATTTTGGAGATCCTGAGCGTATGGCTGAAATGGAGGCAGCCACAGTCATGAAGAGAATCGAGCAGAGTCCTGAATTTCCAAACACAATAATGTCGTCAAGATATACAAGGCATTCCCGGGGCACTAAATCACCTAACACTCTTTCCATCAACCTTTGGAACGTTGCTGGCGCACCTTTTGTACCTTGCGGCATACGAGTGAACTGAAAGAAACCCAAGGGGCATATGAAGGCTGTCTTTTCCTGATCCTCAGGTGCCATTGGGACTTGATAGTATCCCGATCTTAGGTCCAGCACTGTGAACCAACAGTTTCCATTCAGAGCTTCCAGAGCTTCTTCAATTCTCGGCAGTGTATACTGATCAGGTAAGGTTCTCCGGTTCAGAGTTCTGTAATCCACACATAGGCGAATTGCTCCAGATTTTTTTCTTACCACCACAATAGGTGAGGCATAGGGGCTCTTACTGTCCACAATGATCCCCTGACCTTTCATTTGCTGTAGAGTCTGTCTTAACTCATCAACATCCTTTGGAGCAACTCTCCGTGGTCGCTCCCGGAAGGGAGTAGAATTGGTCAATCGGAAAGTGTGTTGAGCACTTTTAGCACAACCTACATCCATATCATCCATGGAGAACACTTCCGATAATTCAGACAACTTCTGTGTCAGTCGCTGATTCCAGGCCTCTGGTAAATGTGGATCACTCAAGTCAAGATTGAGATTAGGGATTGCATCTCGGATTTGAATCCTGCACACTTCAGCGTATGGATTTACTCCAAGCACAGGGTAGCAGTGGGCCACATTCTGGTATGGTCCAATTACGATCGGATGCGGTGAACAGTTCCTCACTGTCACACAAGTAGATAACTCCACTTTATTTCTCCAGTCCTTTCTCTCTGGGATCACCATCCAGCCATTCTGGTTAATCATTTCTTCAGGGGTTTCCATAAGGACATAACTCCCCCCTTCAAGCAAATCGGGAGCAATGCTGGAGGCTACTCTCAGGACTCTCTCCCCGCCGGCAGGAACTTCCACGGTTCTCTCACCGATATGATATACCATTCCATGTCGATAGCCAGTAGACAGGGCATCACAGAGTTCTCTAAGATCAGAAGATATATTCACCGGCTGAGCTGCAGGGTTCCAATCTCTTCCAAGAAACTTCTGAAAAGCATAATGCACTGCGGGACAATTAGTGCCAAGTATCACAGGAGCTGCACAAGAATCCCCTGTATCAGGACAGACAAGAGCCGTAATCTTCATGGGAGCGACACTCTGATCTTCTAATTCAGGGACAGCTATAACTACTTGTAGGCTGCCATCTACAGGATATGATCCTGAATTAAGCCCCCACAATTTCATTTGTCCCGTAGACTGAAGAGGTATATCCCTCAGATACTTTTGGTAGAACGAGCGATAAATCAGGGTCACTTGAGATCCTGTATCAAACAAGGCAGGAGCGGCATGACCATTGACAGTGACTTTGACAACGGACCTGGAGCCCGCGATAGCGCCTCTGGTCTTTACTCGGCCCGCCTTCCTTCGGTGTCTTTGATTCTGAATAGAGAAGACAGCACTGTGTCCCAATCCCTCACTGTCCTCCGTACACTGTCTGGCAGTATGGCCCGTCTGACCACATTTATAACAGGTTCTAGCATCCTTCCTCCATTGAGTGGCAGTGGGTGGAGTGGCGGACTGTCTAAGTTCTGACCGCTCCGCTGGTTTGTCCTTGTTTGAATTAGGAACAACATCTTCTTTAGAGATGCTTTTCGCTTTCTTAGGGGTACTAAAACTAATGTCAGCTTCTTGTTTCTTCACTAACTTCATTAAGTCAGGAAATGGAAGGACTCTATCAGATAGTAAGACCTTGAGTACTTGAGCAAGAGGATGATGAGGTTGTAACCCTCTCACCAACTGACTGGTTCTCATAGCGTCTACCTCTGAAGTAGATATAGCTGCGTGGTACACCATACGTGAAAGAAGTAGCTGTAAACGGTTAATAAAAGTAGAGACATTTTCCCCTTCTTTTTGACGAACCATTCGGTAGTCAGCAACCATCTGGGCAAGGTCATAGTATGGCTCAAAGTGATCAGACAGTACTTGTATATAGTCCAATGCACTCACTCCTTCATGAGAGTCTCTGTACAAGCGGATCAATTCTGCAGCAGGAGACCGCAAACTTTCACTGATACGCTGCCGCTTGCCTTCTTCAGAGCAAGACCATTCCTTCAGGCATTGGAGAGTATGTTCTTTCCATATCTCAAAGTTTTCCTCCCCTTGTGGTACTGGGACATTACCAGAGAATACTTTTAGTTTCTTGTAGTGAGTGGCCTGCAGGCCCTGAGCTAACATTTCAGTCAGCCTGGCTAAAGTGCTAATAGCACTGTCACTAGAGGAACTGCTAGCGACGGCCATACTGGGGGGGTAACTGGCTGAGCGGGGTTCTTCCTTTACCTGAGCCAGGGGAGGAACAGGAGGTCGGTAATCCCATGTAGTAGCTAGTGGGAGGTTCCCCTCTGAGCTATATCGCTTCTCCATATCAATGACTATTCCCACTTCTAAATCTCAGCAGTGCCTCCAAATGTAGCCCTATTTGGGGGGGGGGGGGTATGAGTATTATCCCTCCCGCAACAGACTCTGGCGCTGACCTGTGTGTATAATGGGACCTGAAGCCTTCGCTGAAGGGAAGAGTGGGAACATATATGAAATATATCAGTGCCTCCACCCAGGATAGAGCCTCTGTATTACAGGGAGGATCTCTTCCTGGGACTTACCCATGAAATACAGTTAGTAGCCTTAACAAGGATCACTGTACTAATCTCACAGTCTGAAGAATACATACAGATACCACATAAGGTTATAACAGTAGCTTTATAAGAATCAACAGGGTAATAATACATACATAAAATATACTCTGAACACAGCAATACTACAACAACCAGCAAGTCCTCAACCGTCTTAGGTTATATACCCGGGTATATATATAGATATATAGCAAGAGTCCAGTGCACAATACCTCCAGGCAACAGAAGAGATGCAGGGGCCCCTGTGGATGACTGTGGATCCTCGGATTCTTCCAGGAGATGACAAACAGCCGATCAGGAGATGATGATGATGATGGTGAGATTCTTCACAGGCAGCAAACAGGGCGACGGTGACAGCAGTAGATGCAGGCCTGACTACCCTAACACTGAGTCCTTAACCTGCCAGCTAAACTACTAGTGCCACCGGGCCTCTAACTAGCTAGTTGGCCTTCGGAAGCCTAACCTATCACTGCCCTGAACTATATATATATATATATGGATCCCTAACTACGGTTACTAGCTAGGTCCTGTGAGTATATAGGGGGTAACACATACCTAAGTATATACTGTGAAGTAAAGAGGAACAAGTGGCTCTTAGACTCCCCCAGACATAACATGTCTGTCTCAGCAGCTCTGCTCACATTTCTCCCCCCAGCAGCTCTGCCTCACATGTGTCTGACTCACTGTATTTACAAAACAAAACTTGCACTAAATGCCTGGGGTCTCCGAAGCCAAACTGCAGGGGCAAAGAAGCCAGATACATTATATACTAGTAGAAATGGCAGTTCCCTACAATTGTATTAGATAATCTTTCTTTTGCATCGTATTCTTTTTGGATTTCAACTATTGCAATCTATCAGTACTGTAACCTTTCTACCTACCACTCATGATTGAACGAGAGACTGGCTGATAGTGATGCCAGAAGTCTGCCTAGGTCACAGAAACCATGTGATCCTCCTCTGCTTTTCTACCCCATGTTACATGTGTTGGCAGTCATTTTAGTTAGTACAAAATGAATCACAAAAGTTTTGGTTTAATCAAAAAATGAAACCTTTAGGAAATTCCAAAAACTCAGATCTCATCCTTGCCTTTACCCTCATCATCTCAAAAAGGAAAGCGGACATATTGAAACAAATCTCTTCAGATTCAAATATGGATTTAAACACAGGGTTAAGTGACCCCTTTAAAGGAAGGTGGAGAAGAAGACTATCCTTTCCTCTTGCTGATGTCTACCAGGTAAAAGATCCAATGGATTGTAAAGCAGAGAGCTTAATGAAGAAATCTTGGGAAACACTGCTATTCTATTAAAAGCAAACATAACATCCACTTGTTTAGCTCACTCTCTCTTCCGATGCATAAACCAGCTTGAAACAAATCTTTCTAAAGGTATGCCTAGAGAGGATATCTTGACCTCCCTTCATGTTCTTCTACAGTGCCTTGCGAAAGTATTCGGGCCCCTTGAACTTTTCAACCTTTTGCCACATTTCAGGCTTCAAACATAAGGATATACAATTTTAATTTTTTGGTGAAGAATCAACAACAAGTGGTACACAATTGTGAAGTGGAATGAAATTTATTGGTTATTTTAAACTTTTGTAAAAAATAAAAAACTGAAAAGGATAACGCATGGATAACGCACCCTGAGCTCCATTTGCATATCAAGAACTACAAATTTATTCAAAGAAAAAATACCTAGAATAGCCTTTCTAAAGGCTATTGGAACATGTACTTATTTCAAAATGCATTTCTGCAATGATAGACTCCCTTTAACCTATCTAGTTCTTCTAGGGGTATCGTTTTACGGAGCAGTGGGCAATAACTGCACGGATTTTTAATGGCTGTATATATAATTGTTGTTTATCTGCAAAATTGTGCTGCCAAAAAGAATCTGCTTAAAAATTGCCCCGACCTTGTGCTGACATAGTTTTTGTTATAGAAATAAAAATGTGGATTTCAGATAGGAATACACCCAAACCCTCATTAGCCTTTTGGTTATTCTAAAATGTGTGCCTGCATTACTGTTGTCTGAATTATGCCTAATTCTAAAGTTTACACTGCGACTAGTCTATAAATTGTGATGAAATTATGTTATATGTCGATTTCACAATTTGCAGTGGATAAAATGTGGAGCAAAAACATTTGCAACAGAGGGTATACTGTAGATATGAAAATATGCAGCTTGTGAAAAACTTGGTGCAAATTTCTTCAGGGTACTTTATAAAACTGCATTAACCCCTTCCCGCTGCAAGCATTTTTTGATTTTCGCTTTTGACTCCCTGTCTTCCAAACCCCATAACTTTGTTATTTTTCCATTCACAGAGCCATATGAGGACTTAGTGTTTGCAGGATAAATTGTACTTTGTAATGGTACCATTTAGTATTACGTACTGGGAAGCTGGAATAAAAATTCAGAAAGGGATGGAACTGGAGTAAAACTGCATTTGTGCGACTTTCTTATGGCTTTTTTTTTTGTTTACAGCATTCACTCTGCAGCCAAAATGACATGTCACCTGTATTCTATGGGTCGGTATTTTTTTTTTTTTTTTAGTTTTAATCCTTTAAAAAAAATCCAAAACTTTGCAAAAAAATTTATTGGAGTCACTATATTCTGACACCCATAACTTTTTTTTATATTTCTGTGTACTGGAATGTATAAGGCATCGTTTTAAAAATTTTTATGGGAAGTGAAATGGAGAAAAAAGCGGCGGTTTTGGAAAAATATCTTTATATTTTTAATATAGAGCGGGCATTTTAGGAAGCAGGGATGTGTATTTTTTTTTTAGGTTTGTTTTTTGTTTATTTTAATTTCAAATCTAGGGAAAAGGGGGTGATTTGAATGTTTTATTAATAGTACGGCGGATGTCTGTAAGGGGTTTAAATTGCATTGTATTGCACTGTGATAAAAATCCACTAACAAATGCATATTAAGGTTAAGGCACTAAGTAGCGAGCCGCAGCCAAAAAATGCAGCGGAAAAGACCGCAGCGTTTTTTTTCAAAGCATTTTTCACAGAAAGTCTACAGAGTTTTCCTCTGCGGACTTTCTGCCCCTATTATAACTATGTGGAAAACATCAGTGTTTCCATAGGTATAATTGAAATGCCGCAATTTTCAAAAATGCAGCATTTCCACTGCAAATTTTTTTTTGCTGCAATGTGTGGATAAGATTAGCCAAAATCCCATCCATTTTGCAGCTAATGTAAAACGCAGCATATTTTCTCAACGTGGGGCCCCGTCCTAAAGGGGTTATCCAGTTTTCTTTAGATAGGTCATCAATATTAGATCTGTGATCTAGGCCCCATGCACACGACCATGTGCCGCAACCCAGATGGAGGAGACCGGAGGATGGGAGTTGTAGTGGCGGATGATGTGCCACCTGCTAGGCCAAGCACACTCAACCAAACACTCCAGCCCCACTCCTGGGCTGGACACCGTCGAGGGGGGTCCTGCGCACTACCTGATGGTGGTGGTAGTTTTCCCCAGGGCACTTCCAGTTGGAGAGGGGACCTCTCCTCTCTGAGCCGGTGTAATGGTGAACGGAAGGGCCCTGATGGTAATGCAGGCACGACTCAGGAGGCCAGCAGTGCAGTTGAACAGGAACAGTTTATTCAGCAACTGGGACAGAAGTAAATGGCTAAATGGAAGCTTCCAAATGGGGATAGTAGTAGCACAGTGTCCCATCCCCCAGCCTTAGTTATAGGACGGTGCCCAGGGATGTTGTAGGCTCTATGGCAGACTTCTCCAACTACTCCTCCTCTCGTGCCTCTCCCAGCTATGGATACTGGGGATGGTGATACAGGGAGTCCTGACAGGGATCTGGTTACCTGTAGACTAGCCCTGAAAACACTCCTCCTGTCAGGGTCCTATCCTGCTTCTCCTGGCAAGGCACAGAAAATGTCCAATAATCCAAACAGCAATCCTCCCTTGTCAGGGCTTTCTCTACGTGAGCCTGGGGCAGCTAACAATCCTCCTGGAGGCTGTGTAGGCAGCCGTTGAGATCCAGTCCAGATGCTGTGTGAGTACCTCTGCCCAAAGCAGGAAAAACCAACTGCTCTCTAACAAGACTGGCACAAGACTGAGTTCTCAACAGTCACCGTGGAGACCTTGGTCTCCCACGACCCCGCCCAGTGGCCTGTGACTGGCCAGGGCTGAACCAAGGCTAAGATTTGAACACTGAGGGGGGAACAACAGGGAAGCTGCAAACAGTGACATATAACACAGAGGACAGGACATACCAACACAACCCAGAGGTACAAAAGACAAACAGTTAAAGCATAAGCACTCTGGGATGCTGTATATGTGCATTGTACAGGTCAGTAAAAATGGCACGGATGACACACGGATTAGTATCCATTTGTCATCTGTAGTTTTCACTGGCCCATACATTGAAATGAATGAGCCGAGCTGCAAATACGGACAAGTACAGGACCTACTCCATATTTTGTGGCTCTTCACTATGGCTCAGACAACAGCCATAAAAACTATGGCTGTGTGTATGGGCCCATAGAAATTAATGTGTCTGTACTTTGATCTGTAATTGTGGATCAAAAGTACGGTCGTGTGCATGGATCCATTACAGAGCTGCTTGAAAGATAATTCTACCTCTCTTCCGCCAACATTCTTTTACAGGCATCTATGTTTATATTTTTAATGGAATATATTCATAGCAGAATTCACTGCTGGGGCTTCTGCTGCTGTCACATTTCAGGACTAAATATGGCTATTGTTGCATCAGGTACACCATGTGGCAGCAGCTTGTCACAAATTTTCACAATGAAGGAAAAAAAATGCAAAAATTGCATATGTCACATAGTAAGGCAAGATAATAAAGTATATACATTTACAAATCACTGTAAACACTAGCAAGATAATGCAAGGAAAATAAGTTTGGAAAAATGTGTCTGCATTAATACTTACCAAAGCTAAAACATGATCTCTGAAAGAATATAAAAGTTATAAAAATATTCTCAGTAAGGACATATTAGGGCTACAAATCCTGTCCTGGCCAAGGGTATAATGACATGAGCTAGAAGAAAATATAATAGAAAGCTTTATACTTTTATTCTGTTCAATGTGTGCAGGGCTGACTTCAGCACCTGGCAAACCCGGGCAGATGCAGGGGCTCACTGCTCAGCTGGCCCTGAATGTGTGAATAAGGCTGCATTTGAATGACCATAATATGGCTGCATTTTGGCATCCAAATTACAACTGCAATGCTGTTTTATGTCCTTAGACTCATGATTGGGCTGGAACTTGTAGCTGTAATATGGACATGAAAATTCCACATTATGGACTAAGGGCTAACACTCAGATTTTCATCATAACTGACTGATTAAAAATGACTTATTACAGATTTGTATATGGCCTATAAATTTAGCACTATAGGACTAGATCCTGTAATTGGAATGAAGGAAATCTTTTCACAGGCCATGGTTTGGCTATGGCATTTTACAGTCCCTGCAAAGTCTAGTGATTCCCATCCACACATTGTGGAAAAATACGTGCAGCGGATACGCTGAGATTTCCAAAACTGTTGCATGTCAATTATACCTATGGAAACACCAGTGGTTGTCCTATACACTACCGTTCAAAAGTTTGGGGTCACCCAGACAATTTTGTGTTTTCCATGAAAGCTCACATTTTTATTTATCAAATGAGTTGCAAAATGAATAGAAAATATAGTCAAGACATTGACAAGGTTAGAAATAATGATTTTTATTTGAAATAATAATTTTCTCCTTCAAACTTTGCTTTCGTCTAAGAATGCTCCATTTGCAGCAATTACAGCATTGCAGACCTTTGGCATTCTAGCTGTTAATTTGCTGAGGTAATCTAGTGAAATTTCACCCCATGCTTCCAGAAGCCCCTCCCACAAGTTGGATTGGCTTGATGGGCACTTTTTGCGTACCATACGGTCAAGCTGTTCCCACAATAGCTCAATAGGGTTGAGATCTGGTGACTGCGCTGGCCACTCCATTACAGATAGAATACCAGCTGCCTGCTTCTTCCCTAAATAGTTCTTGCATAATTTGGAGGTGTGCTTTGGGTCATTGTCCTGTTGTAGGTAAAATTGGCTCCAATCAAGCGCTGTCCACAGGGTATGGCATGGCGTTGCAAAATGGAGTGATAGCCTTCCTTATTCAAAATCCCTTTTACCTTGTACAAATCTCCCACTTTACCAGCACCAAAGCAACCCCAGACCATCACATTACCTCCACCATGCTTGACAGATGGCATCAGGCACTCGTCCAGCATCTTTTCAGTTGTTCTGCGTCTCACAAATGTTCTTCTGTGTGATCCAAACACCTCAAACTTCGATTCGTCTGTCCATAACACTTTTTTCCAATCTTCCTCTGTCCAATGTCTGTGTTCTTTTGCCCATATTAATCTTTTCCTTTTATTATCCAGTCTCAGATATGGCTTTTTCTTGGCCACTCTGCCCTGAAGGCCAGCATCCCTGATTCGCCTCTTCACTGTAGACGTTGACACTGGCGTTTTGTGGGTACTATTTAATGAAGCTGCCAGTTGAGGACCTGTGAGGCATCAATTTCTCAAACTAGAGACTCTAATATACTTGTCTTGTTGCTCAGTTTTGCAGCGGGGCCTCCCACTTCTCTTTCTACTCTGGTTAGAACCTGTTTGTGCTATCCTCTGAAAGGAGTAGTACACACCGTTGTAGGAAATCTTCAGTTTCTTGGCAATTTCTCGCATGGAATAGCCTTCATTTCTAATAACAAGAATAGACTGTCGAGTTACACATGAAAGTTCTGTTTTCCTGGCCATTTTGAGAGTTTAATCTAACCAACAAATGTAATGCTCCAGATTCTCAACTAGCTTAAAGGAAGGTCAGTTTTATAGCTTCTCTAACCAGCAAAACTGTTTTCAGCTGTGCTAACATACTTTTACAAGGGTTTTCAAGGGTTTTCTAAACATCCATTAGCCTTCTTACACAAAATCTGCAACAAAAAAAGCTGCGTTTCTGCAACGTGGGGCTTTAGCCTCAAAGGGTTTTTTGCTTTGGGATTTTTTTTTCTCATCATTCCTGTTCATGAATCCAAATTTTTTGGTTTTACTGCTAAACCAGGCAGGGCTGTGGAGTTGGTAAATCAAACCCCACCAAATCTGGCTTCAACTTTTTTCACAGTCTGACTCCTGCTCCGACTCCTTCATAAATGGTTGACAACCACAATCAGTCAGAAGTGGTAAACATAATTACATTTTTTTTGTTTGTTTTTTTACACTGGGACTTTTTCAATCTAACTTTTGTTAGATTACATTTTTGTTTTGTTTTTTTATGCCAACACTGTGGCACCAACAGTGTGGTATAGTGGAATGTGATGGTCCAGGCCACAAGACATGTCTGACTGAGTGGTGGCAGTGGTGGTAGCTGTGGCAACATGTCTGGCAGTACAACATGGATTAATATGATGGACAAGGCCGCAGGAAATGTCTGGCTGAGTGGTGGCAGTGGTGGTAGCTGTGGCAACATGAGTGGCAGTACAGCATGGAATAATAGTAGAACAATCCCACTAGAGGTGCCATCAAAAAGTAGTGTTGCTGATACCACCCACATTCTACCCCTCCTTTTGCCTGTCCCCTGCACTGTTTTTTTTTCCTGTCATTTTACTGCACACTGCTTAATTATAATAATGATTGACAACAATTCTGACACCTTGTGTATGTCATTTTTAAGAAAAATAGCAAAGCATTAAGCGCACTGCCAGGGTTACCTAGTCAATGACTATTAGACCAGTCACCTTGCTTTTTTTTTTTATCGTTACAATGATAGCAGTTTGTATGTATACTGCACAGGTGTCAAACACCCAGCCCCAGAGTATAATAATAGTTAATGATTTGGCCACTATGGGGCATAATACCCTGTGCAGGGACCACTGTGGAGCATAATACCAGTACAGGGGCCACTATGGAGCATAATACAAGTGCAGGGGCCACTATGGAGCATAATACCAGTGCAGGGGCCATTATGGAGCATAATACCTTGTGCAGTGGCCACTATGGAGCATAATACCGTGTGCAGGGGCCAATATGAAGCATCATACTGTGTGCAGGGGCCAATATGGAGCATAATACCGTGTGCAGGGGCCACTAGGGAGCATAATACCGTGCATAATACCATGTGCAGAGGCAGCTGCGAGTCATAATACAGTGTGCAGGGACTGCTGTGGAACATTATAGTGTAGTGTGTGTAAATGGGGCGCTATAAATAGGGGCTATGGCGCTTGTTTATATTATACGCTGTCTAATAGCTCTCTTAACTGTTAAGGAGAAGTTACTTTTATACACGTGTAAAATAATCTTGGCCCTTCAAGGTACCCCGTGAGGCTGAAGTGGCCCCAGGTGAAAATGAGTTTGACACCCCTGCCCTATAGGTATAACTGAAGCAGAAAGTCTGCACAGGAAAACTCTGCTGACTTTCTGTGAAAAGCGTTGTGGGAAAAACCGCAATGCATTTCCATCGCATTGCAGTTTTTGAGGCCCACGGCCTAACTTACCGATGCCCGCGGCTGCTCACAGCGGCATCCACTTCCCTTTCTGCATCCCATAGCAGAAGGAGAAGCGGGGGCGGCCACGAGCAGAAGCGGGGTAGGTAAATAAATAGGCCGTGACCTGCTGGGGATAAAAAAAAGTTATACTCACCTGCGATGCTTTGATGCAGCCGCTGCCTCCTCTTCTTGTCCGCGACGTCTGTGTCTCAGCGTAGGTGGCGTGATGACGTCATTATATCGTCGCCTGCGCTCAGATGCGACGTCTCTTAAACTAGCCCAGGACAGGCCGCGCTCAGCTCTGTTTTTTTTTTTTTTTTAAAGCGGCCTGTCCTGGGCTGGTTTACATTGAATAGAAAAATGCCACCCCCCAGACAGTGAGGCAATAAAGATGGCGGCTGCCCAGGGGCGCACCAATGAGGCGAAGTGAGGCGGCCGCCATCTTTATTGCTCTTGTATTGCATGAGGCCGGGCCGGATAACAGAAGGCAGCGGGCCGGATTCGGCCCGCGGGCCTTGTGTTTGACAACTGTGCTATAGGGAAACTGCCGGCATTTCCATAGGTATAATTGACATGCAGAGATTTCCAAAAACTCAATGGTTTTGGAAATCGCAGCATTTCTGCTGCAGGTATTTTTCTGCAATGTGTGGATGGGATTTGCTAGAATCCCATCCACTT
Source organism: Leptodactylus fallax (assembly GCA_947044405.1). Taxonomy (NCBI): domain Eukaryota; kingdom Metazoa; phylum Chordata; class Amphibia; order Anura; family Leptodactylidae; genus Leptodactylus; species Leptodactylus fallax. The sequence continues at coordinate 3,246,822 of CAMRHE010000094.1, forward strand.
TGCAGGGATTGTAAAGCAGTGTGGTTACCCACCACAGCCTTTATTCCACGTGGGGCCCCAGCCTTGAAAACCTGTATTCTACTTGTATGTAGCACAGTGAGTGTAGTGTGTGGGGGGCCTACCCTGGCTCGGGGGCCACTAGGGGATTCACCTGTTGTTCAGTCCAAGCTTGCATGTAAACAATGACTGTCGGACAATACAGCAGTGAGTATATATGTTCTTCTGTTATTTCATGTCATTCCCTCCCTCCAAGGAGGAATTTATAGCAAGAACCATGAATGTTGCGCTAGAAGAGTATGGGATCGGCTCTTACGGTTTTAGGTAAAAAAGAAAATGCAGAAGTAAAAAAAATGTTGAAGCCCTTGGAATGGAAATGGGGAGTTTTTTAATCTGACTTTATTTTGGTATGTGGATGTTTTTGGCTGTGACTAGGAGAATTGCATGTAGACAATACATTATTATCCTTTATCCTATGTGGAATGTATAACAATTCTTCCATGACTCTGTATTTTGCGGCTGGCACATCCAGTACTTCCATTATTGTGAAGAGTAAGAATCCTGTTTCTACACTGGGCTGGCACAGTTACCTGCCGCCATGGTAGCAGTGAGGTACCAGGGCTATGGCACACTGCCGACAACATGGATACTGGAGGGGCAGGCCTGCATCATCACTGACATGCACAGCACACCCACAAGTTACTCAGATGCAGGGACAAATACAGCAGCCTCTGCCTAGAAAACTACACTTCCCAGCACGTCCTGCTTCCATACGGAACCCATACGACTGGTGGGGGTGTGTTCGTGGCCTGTGATGTGACCGGCCAATCCCAGCATGCCGCACAGCCCGCGATACCCGCTAACGATCCCGGTGACACTGCGCTGAGCTCTGGTGACATCACCCGCCTGCTGACCGCGCTACCAGCTAAAGGCGCAGGCTGACCGAAGCCCAGCCGCCTGCCCCGTCTATGCTGTAAGATGGTTTGTTCCGCACTAGGGACCAGGGCGGTCGATGCGTTTGTGGGGGACACTGGTGCGGCTACGGCTTGTCTCCGGTACGGCAGGATCACCTTTGCGCTTCAAATGCCGACCGCGGTTGAGTAGTCATTAGAACGAGCACGCCCGGCACCGGGAGCTAAGGTTTCCGTAGCCTTTGTACCTTGCTTTGTCGTTCTATGACCCGGCCGCTCTCCCCATAAAAGTGGTTCGGTCCAGACGGTATTTAAGGGCTCTGCAGGGCCGCTGGTGGCTCAGAGCTGCTCTGGGTCGTTGGGAGGGTCGTTGTTGGGGCAGGTAACGGCAGAGCAGGTGGGGGCGGCGGAGACAAGGTGAAGGGGAGGCGGGCTGATGTGGGAGGCCTCGGCGATGCCAGCGATGTAAGATGCGGCCCGGGGAAGGCGCCGGCCAGGCCATCTCCTGAGGAGGGAGATAAACAAGCCTTTAACTCTTCATGCTCCAGAGCAAGAGCTGCAGTCACTGGGGGGCCTGTCATTGCTGCCCTCAGCACAGCATCCTATTCATGCACAGGCAGAAGATGTCACTGGGCAGACAGGCCGGCACCGCATTGGTTCGGAGGTGGTGAGAGATGCTCTACCCCCATCCTCCTTCAGATCCTGCATCCCCATGTCATGGTAGTAGAACATCAATCTGTAGATCCGGCGTCTGCAGTCAGGAGAGGAGACCCTCTAGGGTGCATGCGAGCTGTGTGTGTGTGTGTGCTGAGCCCATGGAAATAGCACCAGCCATTGGTTCAGGGCCCAGAGCATGTTCATCCAGACCCCTCACATAAGGTCAACGTGTCTGCATTATTTAGTGCTGTGGTACAGGTGCCAGTCTGCCATAGTGCATGATGTAAATAGAGGCAAGTAATGAATGGAGATGGCATCCTTACACCTAGAATACTGCCACCAGCCAATGTATGGAGATTGCTAGTGCAGGATGTACGCTGCTCTGCAGGCCCTGACTACTGATGCTGCTGGTGGTGCATGTAGATGGTTTGTTATGGTCAGTAGGCCCCCGCATCGCTATTCACCCTGGTTATTGGGCATCCTCTAGTTCTACCATCCATCCCATCAAGATAGAAGTAGTTTCTGCAATGTCCTGTAATGCCAGGTGCATTGACTGTATGTTTGTTTAATGCAGGATGGAATGATGGGGTCTTACTGATACTATACTTGTTGGGCCCAGTGAAGACTGGCACTGAGGTTGCCATCATGTCCTATACTTGTTACTAAGAAGACAAGTGAGAAGCCTGACCTAAGCATCATGATCTCCATGATTACAGAACAATTACAAAAACAAAGTCTGGAGGACCTGAAATGCAAATCTTTCAGTATAAGTCTGGTAAGGTCTTATATGCCAAGTTGTGTGCTTGTCTTGCCTTGTTGATATTATTTTTTTTTTTTTCTCCAGTTTGTGTTGGATGTTATATGACAGTAGTACTCAAGTGCCGCCTAGACATCAAGAGTCATGCTGTGAAATGTTAGGGGTCTTATAGAATTGTACTTGCCCAACCTCTCCCTCTTTATTGGCCTGATATTCAGAATTCTGAGTTTATGTTGCATTTTACATGACCAGAGATCTGTGTGAATATTACTCCTGTATATTTTTTGCCCTACATTATACTAGCACTAATGTGATCTCTCTTACGGTGTGTACCTAGAATGTTTTCATAGAAACTTGAGAAAGGCTTATGGAAAAAATATGTATTGTATTGTTGTTCAGCAGTTGCCACTCATACAAGTTGTGGGTATCCCTAATATAAGTGCTGAAAAATCATATTTGTAGATTTAGTCAGTATTTTGCATCCATATCTAAAGTACCATTACCACTCCCTTTGTAATTGTGGTGAGGTTAAAAAAAAAAAAAAAGTGTTCCCAAATTTCTAGCCAATGTTTTTGGTCCTTCCTGTAGATCACGTGACTGGCTGAATCCCAGAGTGCCTTCTATGTGGACCACAGTCAGTTTCCCTGTGCATTACTATGATAGTCAATGTGAAATTGACTTCTGGTTAAAATAGAAAATGTTGTGGATTTCAGGTAGTCAGAGTGTGGGTCATTTGGTCTGAGTATCTAAAAATTTGTGAACTAAAATGGTTAGTTACTAAGTGGGGGCAAGGTGACTTTATAGGAATGCTTCTCTAAGTTAAAACCAGGAGTTGATCCTAAAACTGGAAAAAGTATAATGGAAACTTGTACACTTGTTTTTTTTAAGATATACTCTTGGTTTGAGCTTAAAAATACCAGTGCAAGTTACTGACTACTTGTGCACTGTGTGAAACTGGCATTGGATAGCTTTTTCATCTTAAATCCAATTTAGAGTGGAATATATATGTGCTTCACATATGTATTTTATAAGAATTTCTGCAGCCTGTCATTTGAAGAGATGGGGTGGCATGCTTTGTGCAATGTTTGATATTGGGTGAAAATGAAGCCCCAAATCCTCTTCAAGTAAGGATCCTTAATTTTAGACTTAATTTAGTATTCTCACATTCTAGGGTTTGTTGCATTACTGATATAGGAAAATATGAATTGTGGTGATCTCAGAGAACTTGGTCAAAGCTCTGGTAGGAGAGCTGGGAAAAGTACTGATTCTTAGTTTAGGCTAATTCCCCATGTTGTGGAAAAGCAGCTTTTTTTGTTGCAGATTTTGTTGTGTTTTTTTTTTTTTTTTTTGTGGTAAAGCCAGGAGTGGATGGATCAGAAGGTAGAAGTATAAGAACTTCCTATATATTTCCCATTCCTTCTGTAGCCATTGTTGGCTTTGGCTCAAAAAACCACAACAAAATCTGCAACAAAAAAAGTTGCATTTCCGCAACATGGGGCCTTAGCCTTAAGGGGTTTATCTAAGAAAAGTAAAATATCTGCAAGAAATGTTATAAAATAATAAACAGTCAGTCCTTCCTTGTAAAATCCCCGCTGCTCCAGTGCCAATACTCTGTTGGTCCCTGCCAAGCTGTTTATTTTCCTGGAGCGATGACCTGCAGAACATCCACCTAACTGGTGCAGTCAATCATTGGTGACGTTGGCATGTATGGCACATGATCAGTGATTGGCTACAGTGGTCACATAGCTATACAGTGTATTGTTGCTCCAGGTAAGTTAACACAGGAAAGCAGTGTTTTTAATAAAGAAAAATATAAACACAAGCACAAGGAGGCATAGTCTGAATTTGGTTGGAGAGGAGGAAAGGATCAGAAGCAATGTCAGGAAATATTATTTTACTGAAAGAGTAGTTGAGGCTTAGAACAAACTTCCAGAAGATGTGTTTGGGAATTTAAGTGAATGTAAGCATGCCTAGGATAAATGCACATATATCCTAAAGTAAAAAGGAAACCATTTAAGAACGGACTAGATGGAACATGTGTGTTTTTGTTTTTGTTTTTTTTTGTTTTTTTTTTTTGTCCTGCCATCATTGTTCTATGTCAAGACCAGCAGGGACTAGGGAAAAGGGTTTTTTTTGTTGTTGTTTTTTTTATGCTGAGCCATAGATTGCAAATCAGAACCTGACAATCAAGTGTGATCTAGTCTGATACTCTGCTCCATTTACAGAATGTTCCATTGTTAAGTTTAAATATATAATCTATGTCAGATAACTTGAAGAAACTTGGTGGATAAATTGACAAGATATTTTATGCAGCTCTGAGTTTCATCCTGCATTACAACCCAGAACTAAATCCATGAACCATGTACAGGCTCCCTAGCAGCACAGCTGAGCTCCTATAATGTAAAGTGAGAGTTGTGATGTCTAACATTAGGTTGCTCTATATTGCCTGATGTAAAGGCCACACTTCTGAAAATGCTAAGAAAAAAGCCGTGTGCAGATGTTAAGGTAACAAGGAATGCTGGATGATCCCCACTCTGAGGCCTGCAGAATAGCAGCTCTGGCCTATAGTAGAGGTTAGAACCCATGATAACCTATGTAATGTACTGTATGTACAAATATAGGCCCCTCCAAATCCCACCTTTAGGAGAGCCTCTCCCATACATCTTTTTAGATCAGAGGGAGTATTGGATCATGGCACAAGTGAGAGAAGAAGCATTCATTAAAGAGGTCTTCCCAGTTATATTAAAAACAGGCCGGCACTAGTAAAAGTGATACTTACCTCTTTTTACCCGTATAACCCTAGCCCTACAACCATGACATCATCTTCTTGGCTGCAGTGGTGACCTCAAGGTGCAGTCAGTGACTGGAACATGATGCTGGTAGCTGCAGGGGGAAAAGCCCTTTAAGAAAATGGTGTACCACATTTGGATCCTCTACTTAAGCTGAAAAGACGTGTGGGGGAGTTCAGAGACCCCAGAGGTGGGATGCACATCTGTCTCTAGCACAAACTATCCCTGACCCCTTCGCACGTACTGTCAGACAGGTCGGGTGACCCCACCAGTTCTAGAGGTAGATATAAGTCTCACCTCTGGCGCCCACACATATCAGACTTTTGTGGCATATCCTATTTTGTAATACAATACTCTTGTTTTAAAATTTTCTTTTTGTAAAGAAAACTTAAGTGCTCTTAAAGGGAATGAATCATGTGACCGTGACATCATGTTCAGCATGGCCTTTTTTTCCTTGAAATGGTGTCAAAGCATTTATAACCATCTTCTCATAAAGTGACTTTCTTTGGGAATATTTGTAGGTTATGAGTTAGTGAAGACTGTCTGGGAAATGTTATATTGTCCAAACTTTGTGTTCTGGTTGTTTGAAGATGATTGTTGCCATTTTCTTGGGTAACAGTTTGGGTATGAATGATTCCTTAGTATAGGTGAAATATACCACCAACAGGGCATTGGCTTCGCTATATGAATCTGAAATAGCAGTTCTTTATGCAGCTACAGTATTACTATACTATATCGGCACAGTAGCTGTTGGTGAGGTTGCTTCCTATGCTCATTGACTTGTAAGTATAACTGCACAACATATATGTTAAAGTGACAACACTTTCCTAATAACTCCTTTTTGAGTGAACCTTTGCCTTTATGAGCAAGAACAAGACACCTCAAGTAATGGTTCAGAGTAGTCGCAAGGATATTATATGCTTTCCCTGGTGCTATGTATAGAATATGCCCTCCCAAATCAGTTCTCATACTGATGACCTATCTACAGGAAGTTGCGGCAGTGGATGGGAAGCGCATGCAGCTGTTCCTGTTCAAGTAATAGGAGTGTCGCAGCCGCCACCTCCACTGTATAGCGGTGGTTCTGGGAAATTGCAGTGCTACTATTACTTGAATAGGAGCATCCTGCATGCACTTCCCGTACACTGTACCAGCTTCAGGTGCCTGAAGGCTCCTGAAAGAGCTGATCAGTTTGGGTACAGGTTCGGACACCCAACAGATCACGTATTGAGTATACATCAGTATAAAAATTCATTTTGGGTCTGTGCAACCCCTTTAAGCCTCATGGTTTGGATGAGTGGGGCACACAAATTTCTTGCATTAAAAAAACTATGGAAATTCTCTGTAAAACTGTCTTGGTGGCATGGTGAAATTTGCTATGTGTACGGTCACCATTAGAGCTTCTATAGAGGGCAATTTGGTTGCTAGAACCTGTGTGTTTGGCCTTTTTTTTTTTTTTTTTTTTTTTTTATAAATGTCCTTGTAATAGGACATGAATAGGTAATAGATGTTTATTAGGGATTATGTAATGGCATGTTTATATGTTCACTTGTCCTTATACCTTCACCCCTTTAGGGTCCACACCTGGTTTTGGCCTAAAAAAACTTAATCTGGAAACCTGAACGTGTAAACCCACCCTAAGGGCAGATCACTTTTGGTAAACCATTTCTTTGGTGAACCTTCATGTGTAACTATTATAGTGCACATGGACCCATAATGTAGGAGTATTGCTTCTAGGGTGGAATATGGTACAGTAAGGAGGCATTAGATGGTGTTGATATCTGTGGTTCCAAAATGTGGCCTCATACAGAGTCTACATGCTGCTTTGCCATTTGCGTGAACCCTTATTTTGTAGTTATTAATCCCTATAATTCTTCAGTGTATCTTCACAAGTCTCTGTTCAGCTTCTGATCCAAAGGTTTGAGTAGCGTGCTCCTTGTGCACTGCAGTCGTGTGTGTGTGTGTGTGTGTGTCTGTACAGCTTAAATAATGGTCACTTATCGTTTTGGCTAATATTTCTCCAACTCTGACATGCTTCTAAAGGTGGTAGTGAGAAGGTACGTCAGGGGTTTATATTTTTAGCAGGAAAGTGGTCTTTATGGTACTTTCCATTTGAATGGTAATAGCAGCACAATAGTTTTAAAGGGGTTCTCCAGTATATGACCTTAATGAAATATATATAAAAATAAATGTGTCCCTAAGTATTAGTTTTTTATTTTTTGGCATCTACTGCATTTGTCTATCTGGGGTAGTCTACTAAAACAGTGTCCAGTACTCTCATGGGTCAGATCTGATGATGGTGTGCAAACCATGCCATGAGCTCTGCAGTAAATCTGAATGAAATTTTGGGAGGGACTAAAAACTTGCATTAAATGCATCTCAGTTGCTAGAGAACCCCTTTAATACATGGTGGAGACACGTGTATGGACTGTTAAAACTGAAGTCTGGTCCAGTACTTTGCAGCAGCTCTCACTTATGTTTGTGTCTCTCTCAGCCACTGCCTGATCATCCAGACCCTGAGGGGTGCAGCAGTCCGTACCATTTTGTGACAGGTAATTGAATATATTTTTTAGTGATGTGTGGGCATGGTGGACGTTCCTTATATTTACCACTTAACATGGGTTTGTTTTCTAAGGTGCCCATACACATGAGATAAACGCCGGCCGAAATGGCCAACCATCTTTTAAAAAAAAAAATTAGCGCAAACATTTGTTCTCAATGGTTGATGACAGACTTCTGTCTGCCAAATATTTTATTGGTCAAGTTGGAAAATTTTGACCATGGTTATCTAAAACTACATGTGATCGGGCAAATTTGCCAAGTACCAGGGAGTACATTTTTGGCATAAAACTGACACCCTGGTCAGCCGGTTTAGTATGGCTTGTTGCGATTAGGATTGTCTGTCTGAACAATCCTATAGATAGCCGATCATTATCTTATGTGTATGACCAGCTTTAAGAGTGACTGTATTCTCACAGTGGTCAGTTGTGTGCTTGTATTGCTCTGAAAACTGGCTGATCAAACTACTGGCCTCTGAACAGAAATATTACTCTTGTGTTACTTGGCTGTTTGTCAAGTATGACTTCTGTTTCTTAAATTTGAGAATATAACCAAAAATAGTTGTAAAGATTCTTGCTAAGCCATTCTAGTTTATATCAGTCTGTGTGTATGTATCTCGTTGCACCATGTTACTGTTTGTGTGCGCCATTTCTCAGTTTGTACCGCAGTGTATATATAAAACTTTATGTATGACTGCTTTGAGAGCGGAGGTAGATGCTTGACTTGTGGTCATTTCTGTAAGCCTTCATACATTGCTCACATCAGTGTCAATGATGCTGCAATGGAAATCATATTTGCTCTTTAAACGTGATGCTTATTGCGTAGTTTGTTTAAAATGTGTCATTGCTTGAAGTCTTTCTTGGGGTTTTACTTCTGATCTTCTTGAAATCCCTGATAGACAGAGCTCAATGCAATTTTCTGAATTGTATGTCTGACATGTCAGATTATATTGTGCTGAACTGCTATTTTAAAGGTATTGCTGTAAGTGCTATTTTATCATTTCCAAAATGCCTCCCAAATCAATAATAATGTAGTCTTAGGGTTTTTAATAAGGGCAAAAAAAACTCAAACTAATAAAGCTATAGACAAAAAAATGATCTTTTATGGATATGCAAATCAGCTTACAAGTGCCCTGGAGGCGGACCTGATTTGGTTAGACAGCCCTGACAGTGGCGATAAGGATAGATGGAGTAATTGTGGCTATCTATAGGCAAATCTGGCAAGTCCGACAAATGAGCATAAACCTTTCTTTGTGCTTTGTTTCTGTAACTCTCATAGAGGTATTTGGGAGATAAAGAAATCGTATAGCACAACTAAGCTACACTGTCTCCGTAGCTTCACAGTTACGGAAACCGTGTAGCTAAACATGCTATTCTGTTTCTGTAGCTTCTACTAGAGTAATGAAAACTGCATAGAGCAGCACTGCTCACCTGTTTCCTTAAAGGGGTTGTGCCATTAAAGGGGTATTCCCATGAACATAATCATATCTATATTTGAAGATAATTAAAAGTTAAGCATTTTTGAAAATATAAGTAGTTAAAAATTCTGTTGTCTTAATCGGATGCCAGTGGATACGACCACAAATGCAGAAACTTTCTATGGTCTGGGACTTGTCAGGAACCCAGCCATGATTTTGTTATTGTAGCCAGGTTATCAGGCAGGGACACTACATGTATCAGAAGATATCCCGGCCACAATAATGAAATCATAGCAGATTTTATGACTTTAGAAAGGTCCTGCATTTATGGTCGTATCCACTGGCAACGATCAAGACAACAACTTGTAACCACAAGGTATTTAGAGAAAAATCTTTAAAACTCCACAGGACAGGGCATAAGTGTCTGATCTCTGGGGCCTGACCGCTTGGTCTACTAGTGATTCGAGAAGGAGACCTGAGTCCCCCTCCTAAATCCTCCTGGAGCACCAGAGCACTTGTTTGACAGGCTCTCCATTTACTTGTATGGAGCTGGAAAAACCCCTGTGCAGTCAGCCCTGGTGACCTAGAAAAGGGCCAGTCTGTGCAGTCAGCCTGCTGTTATTTTCCGAACTGTGACACATTGTATTCAGATACAGGAGTATGTGATCCAGTAAACCTTTAATTGGGTTTAAAAAATTAAATTAAATAAATAGAAAAAAAAATTAAAAAGATGGCAAAGAAAATCTACAAAAAAGCATGGCCTCACATGGCAAAAAAACCTTATGGATGCTAAATTGCTTTGTGGCAAGACTGAAAAAAATGTAGTGTATCTTTAAGGCCCAAACATGCCGGGCAATTGAGGGGTTAAATAAGAAATATATACTATATATATCATGTAGAAGCAGCTTACATTTAAGGGCGTGGTTTAATCTTGCAAAAAAAAAAAACTTACCAAAGGTTAAAAAAAAAAAAAATCAAAGTCCTTGTGTTCTTTAACACTCTTCTAGCAACTGCACTGATCTCATATAATGTGATTGGATGGAATTTTCAGAGCAGGTTCCACCAATATTTATGCCATTTTGTAGTTTAAACTGTTTTCTTTGCACACAAACCACTTTGTTGAACCGTTAGAATCCCAAGGAACACTGTAAAAAGTACTTTATGGAATGCTCCACAGTACATTATGCGCTGCTCCGCTTCTTTCTGACACCGTTTCTTATAGATGTGTTTTCCATAAGTGTATCTGTGCCCAAATGGTTGTGGGCTACACGAGATGGCATTTCAGGCTGCATATGGCCCCTAGCTCTGTTGTTTATTGAATGTATAAATCCTTAATACAATAAGAAATAATTTAATCAGAAGGCAGACTTATTCGACATAATGGTATATTCATATTGACCATTATGTCTTTTCTCATGGCAAAACCAGGGCTATAGAGTGGGTAGGCCAAACCATTGAATAAATCCTTTCTATTTTTCTCCAGTCCAACTCTGACTCTTAAATAGACAGCCATGGTCAAACAGAAGTAGTAAAGCTCCTCTAATGCTAGGTTCACTCCTGCACTTGATCACCGTTTGGGGATTCCATCCACCATTCTGCTTGAAAAATGCGGAGAGAAAAGTCCTGCAAGCATTTTTCAAGTGGAAACCTGGTGGACCTGATTATGGTCTATGGGGTCTGCGGGTAACAGCTTTTTAAGCGTATTCGGTTTCCATTTTTCGGGTCCCCAAGTGAACCTGAAGAACAGAAACCCCAACGCAGGTGTGAACTTAGCGAAATTCATAAACCATAAACTGCTGCAGAATATGATGACGCTATATAAGTATGCAAAATAAATAATAAAGCTAGTGACTAAATTCTTATGAAAATAAATATGCAACAAACTATCCATCTAACTATGTAATATTACTAATTGTATAATTAATCATTTTATTTTGAAGCTGGAGTCTGTAACATTTTTCCAATTTTGCCCAAAGTTGGCCCCAACTCCATGACTGGGTTGGGGATATAGGAGTGTCCAGTAGGTAACCTGCTCAATGCACAACTGGCACATGTGAATACTGTATTACAGATGCAGCATTACGGTTTACTGGTTGATCACACTTTGTTTTAACTTGGCTTTCAGGACATGCCCTGTTTTTGCATTCTCACGTTCTTACCATGAAAATACTTTCACTCTGACGTGACTTGTAAAGATTTTTATTTTGTAGCTTAGTAACCTAGTTTGTAGGGCTGCAAAGACACATACGTCCATCTAGTACAGCTTATTACCCTGCAGTGTTGATCCAGAGGAAATCAACAACCCCATTAAGTAAAGGCCAGTTTTCCTAAGTTTTAGAGTCAAAATTCCTTTTTGACTCCAATCCCTGGGCAATGTCCCTACACCAGGAATGTAATAACTAGAGCCTAGACCCTTCTTGAACTCTTTCAGTGAATTTCCCATGACCACTTCCTTTGGGTGTACAATCATATTCCAACTGGTTTTACAGTTAAGAACCCCTTTTTATGTTAGTATAGCAACCTTCTTTCCTCTAATTGTTGAGGATTCTTCGTCACATCCCTGGGTATGAAGAGAAACTCTTAGAGATCCCTGTACTGACCTTTTTCTATATTAATACATAGTTACCAGGTTACCCCTTTGTTGTCTAAGGGACTGTTCCCACACAGGAATTTGACATTAATTTGGGGGCAGATTCCACCCAGTTTCTGTTTCCCATTGTTTTCAATGGGAGGCAGAGATTGCAGCAGCGCGCTGAAAAAATAACCGCCCTACTAGGGCCGCGGACTCCACGGCTGAATCGTCCGTTTAGAGACCAAGACTTCTCACTGATTAGGCTTAAAGCCGTGATGGATTAAGTTGCGATTGCAAGCTGATGCTCTGCATTGTAGTATAATGTTGTACCGTGTTAGCCATTGAAAGTAGTGGAAGAGTGAAGTAATCAGGCGATACCTTTTAGAGGCTGAGTATATTTATAAGTAAGCTTTCAGAAGACTAGCTTCCTTCATCAGACATGGTGTTATACAAGAACTGAAAATTCACAGTTTTTTTTTTTTTTTTATATATATACCCTATACACATGGTCTTCAAAGGATATAAAAAAAGTCTGTGAATTTTCAGTTCTTGTATAACACCATGTCTGATGAAGGAAGCTAGTCTTCTGAAAGCTTACTTATAAATATACTCAGCCTCTAAAAGGTATCTCCTGATTTCTTCACTCTTCCGATGCTCTGCATTGGCAGTCTGCTATGGGCAGCCAAAAAATGGTGGATGGGAAATGAAGAGGAATTTCTCTTCATTTTCTGGTGTGTAAATGGCCCCTTAGGCTACGTTCACATCTGCATCAGAGTCTCTGTAGGAGCCTTTTGCACAATGTTTGCTGAAAATCAGCGGAGGGAAAATATCCTGCACGGAGAACTTTCTCCTCTGCCAGTTTCAGTTTTAAAACGACGGACACGCAACAGACCTCATTGGAGTCAGTGCGGCCCATTGCGCTCCGTGAATAACCTCTCTTAATGCAGCCCGCCTCTCGTTGTTCAGGTCTCCTGATGGACACGAACAACGGAGATGCAACGCTAGTGTAAATAACCCTAAGGTGAGAGAAGCTATACTTTATTAGGTCACCATTTTGGGGTATTCATACATATCCATAAGTGGTTAGTCCTAGGGTCCCTCTATGGACCCTGGGCTCTTTTCTCATTTTGTATTGCCAAATGAAACAGATTCTTTAGATTCCGTGTAATAGAATAAAGTTATAGAGTAAAAACACTAGACTATCCCCAAATAGCTTAACATTTTATTAAGAAGAGTATAAGAAGATAGAAAAAAGGTCTTACAACAAGGAAAAGTATAACAGATATTAGATATATATATATATATATATATATATATATATATATATATATATATAAATCAAATCAACATTGGCAATAAAGAAAGATATAATCAAATTTCAAAGTCAATCAAACTATGATATATTCAACACTTACTATACAACAGGTATAGTAAGGTAATCAAACTTAGTCAAACTGTGACTTAATCAAAACTTGTACTAATGCAAGGTATAATCGACACTAGCAATAAAGCAAGGTATATCAAAGTTGATCAGAAAAGAAGGTAATTAAATCTACACTTACAACCAAGTAATGAATCAATACTTACAACACTGCCACGCTTCATAGAGGAGTTCTGATAAGGGTATCTGTAGGAAGCATCACTCAGCCATATGACAGGTATCATCAAGCAGAACCAGGTGTCCCCAATCACTGCTGTCAGGATTTTCATCTCACCATGCTGAGGGATCTCTTCCATTCTTATACCCTTTGTGTGTGTCATAAAGTGGGCGTCTACAGAAGTGATTCACATCTGTAAGGCCTCACTTATCTCCAAGATCATAATCATGTAGAAGGGGCCAGTTTTCTACTTGAATATGTCTCGTGACATATATGCTTCAAACAGAGTGGCTCTTTTCATGCAAATATAACCTGTTGATCTGGTTGTTGTAGATATGTAGATATCACCCTAGACAGCGTTGATCTAATCTGTATAGGTATGTAAATATCACTTCAAACAGCGTCTTTGATCTAATCTGTATCTAATTAGTATGGACATACAAATATAACCTGTTGATCTGGTTGGTATAGATATGTCCTTAAACAGAGTATATAGACATTACTTTATGCCGGGTTCAAATTAAGGTTACTTATGGCCTGACTATCATAAACATTTTGTCATAAGCAGCCATAGTCAAGGGCTGCTATTTTGCAATAAACATTTTTGTGCACACATGGTGTCAGTACTGCTCTGTACAGGAAATTACTCCTTTTAATGCCATACCAGGCGAAGTGGGGCAGGTTTGCAGTACATGCTGTCATTTCTGCCAGATGGTAGTATTCATCCATAGTTTATAAATATAATGTTAGAATTACGGTATGGGCACAGCAGAAGTGAAAGGTGGGCGATATCCCCTTTTTGGAAATCCTGCATGTTTTAAAAGGGTTTACAGGTTGAGAAAAAGTTAAGGGCAGCAATTATCATGGTTGGGCATCTGCTTAGCAGTGCCTGTGTACTAAAGAGGGGAAAAGCCACAGTCATATGCCTACTGCAACAGCTTATCTGTACGTAAACAGAAGGATCGAGCATTGGAAATCCAAGCAGATGTCGGAGCACCCCATATACAATAGGTGAACCTGCAGATTTTGGCATAAACATCATAAATGATGGGACACAACACTATATGTACAAAAGGCTCTGTAATCGTCTTTTGTCACTTTCTGGGGGGAAAGGTGTTATACTCCACGGCTTTCTGTAAAGGAGTAATACACTATATGAACGTTTCTGTATCAATTGACTTTTATTCATTTTATATGTCAGAAAGTACACATACCCTGTTGCATTTTGTATATAGACTTTACAGAAAGGAAGTTTGTATGTCCGATATGGATGCTAACAGGAAAACTGTTACATTGCTTAAGAAACCTCCCATTGGCTCACACGTTTAAGAACATGTAGAGGCAGATGAAGGGATTTGTGCCACATTTATTAAAAAATGCTTGTACTTAATAAGTTTGAATTTCTAACTCTCTAACAGCCAGTATATTCAGTTTATGGCTACTCTCAACAGGCATATTGTTGCACCGAAATTACTGTCCCAGTATTGGCTCTGGCCCCCACCATTCCTGAACAATCATTACGGTTAGAGAGCCTTATTAGCATAAGACTATCTCTGTCAAGTGAGTTGTCTTGGATCAGAGCAGACAAGGGGATGTGATTCAGATGGGGTATTGGTTGTTGAACCCCTCTAATCTAATACTTACGATAGGTCATCAATATTTTAGATAGGGGAACTCCTTTAATTAGCATATTAGGCCTCAAAATAAGCTGCACTGATTGCTCGTTGTTCTGGAACAGTGTGGGCTACAGAAAAATTATGCATTGCAATCATTGGCGTGGCTCCTATTAAAGAATATAAAGGACTGGAGTTGGTGAAAGGTCTACTTTACACATACTTGCCAACTCTCCCAAAATGTCTGGGAGGCTCCCAAAAAAAAATGTAGGCCGTCATTTTGCTGTGTGCCATGCGCTGGTCACGTCTGAAAAAGGGATGTTGCCTGCGTTTTTATTGCCAGGTGGTGTAGCCTTGTCCATAAACTTTTTGCAGTGCTCCATTCTCCCAAATAATGCTTCCGAAATGTTGCCAGTACTTTTCTGTACAGTGATCCAGCCATCTTTTAGATTTTTTTTTTTTAAACTCGTTTATTGAAAATTGCGTATCAGACAAAGGAAAAGAAATCAAAACAAATACAAACAGTTGCGCACCAAAAACGAGAATTTCAATGAAACACCAACGCACCACACCCACCCGCCAGGCCCGCCCATCCGGACCATATAACGTAGACTCGGTACAGAAAGAATATAATCAGGACATCGTAATACGTATACATCAGTTATCATGTACAAAACATGCAGTCAATAAGTCAAGGGTAACAACAAGGTACACCCAAAATGAGAGGTCGTGGATACTCCTGGTGCTCGCGCCCCCACGGCATGAGTAAATTATGGCAGAGCGCAATGAGGGAGCCGATATTGGGTTACCGGAGAATTGCACCATGTTCCCCACACCTTATGGAATTTCTGAGGGCACCCTCTCCCTTTATCACAATCTGGTTATAAGGAAGAACAGTATTAACAAGTTTCATCTTTTAGATTTTTAATTATTTTAAAAATGTTTTCACTAGGAATTTATTAGAAAAACAAGGGGATACAGAATTAAAAAGGGATAGAGGGATATTTAATGCATAAACCATAGTAAAGTTGTATGACCAAATATAACAAAAGGTATACACCTAAGTGAATAAACAAGAGTACACCACAGAATCCAGTCATCTTTTATACTTTAATAGTGTATTAAGCATAAAGCAACATGAGTCAGTCACTAGACCGTATCTGTGTATGCACAGATATGAAGTTCATTAGAGTGGAGGGAGTATGGAGGATGGTGTGAAATAGAGATGAGGGTCTAAGCAATAATGGTGATAAAGGACAGGAATCCTTTTATAGACTGTGATAAGCCTGCCTAAAAAAAGATGTTGTAGTGCACACTTAAAACAATGATGAATTATTTCATTGTCTGGGGGTGAGCATTCCAGAGAACTGGTGCAGCACAAGAAAAATCTTTGAGACGAGAGTGGGCGAGTCAGATTCTGTAAAACATTAATTTTAGATTTTTCAGAAAGTAGAGCATGAGTAGTTAGTGAGAGGCAGGACAACAGGCCCTTTTTTTACATATATTTTTTTTATATATAGAAATTGAATATATCTCTTGTGTGGGGTTTATTTAAAGGTCCACTAACCTTGTTGTTCTACAATTCACTGGTAGTATAGACAAATGTTTAAAGGGATTCTATTATTGCAGAAATGCATTTTTAAATAAGCATATATTCCAATAGCCTTTAGAAAGGCTATTCTAGGCATACCTTTTTTCTTTATTTCTTTGCAGCCATTTTTTTTGAATAAATTTGTAATTCTTGATATGCAAATCGAGCATTACCCCTGTGCTCCATGCACTACTTGGTTATCACCTGAGGAACGCCTCCGGCTCTTTTCTTCTATGGCCCCTCTTTTGAAAAAGATCCTTCCTACTGATCCTCTTCACTGCATAACGAGCAACAAGTGATGTTGCCGAGATCAAAATCTCGTGCATGCGCTGTATGCTCATTCAAGAAGAAAAGGAAAGATGGCCGCTGTCCATCTTTTTGAATGAGCATGTGCAAGATTTTGATCTCAGCAACGTCACTTGCTGCTCGTTATGCAGTGAAGAGGATCAGTAGGAAGGATCTTTTTCAAAAGAGGGGGCATAGAAGAAAGGAGCCAGAGGGGTTCCTCAGGTGATAACCAAGTAGTGCACGGAGCACAGGGGTAACGCTCGATTTGCATATCAAGAATTACGAATTTAAAAAAAAAAAAAAAAAAAAAAAAATGGCTGCAAAGAAATAAAGAAAAAATGTATGCCTAGAATAGCCTTTCTAAAGGCTATTGGAATATATGCTTATTTAAAAATGCATTTCTGCAATGATAGACTCCCTTTAAATGCTATGGTAGAATTTTAGGTGGTAGAACAAAATATGGCATACACACACACACTTACACACACACTATGGTGTACTTCTGAGACAGGTAAAATAATGTTGCCTTTGTGTCCTTAGACCATGTCAGGAAATATATATAGTATTGCTGCTCTGAATAGATAAATTGGATATAGAACATCTATGCAGACGTAATGTAATGAAACTTCTAAACAAAAGTTTGGTTAAGCTGAAGGGAATTTGTAACCTTATCTTGTGCCTCTTTTGTATAGGGAAAGAACAAAAATAGAATGTGTATATAATATGTCTTGTATCCGTGAAATGATTCTATTCTTTGTTATATTATACACAGTGTTACGGTTTTATGTCTTCTATTGTGGTATCTAAACTGATATTTTCGTTTTCTACAGAAGAGCGCTCCTGGGGGCTTGTCAGTCATTGCCCACGGATTGAACTTGAAGACGGAATCCGACCTGGTTGCCATCACCTCTCCAGTCTGAGTCTGCATTTTCCTGTTTTTAGTAGAGAGAACTCTCCAAACAGCAGGGGCCCTTCACAAGAACCTGAGGAAGGGAACTCTGCAGCACCTCCAGCCCCACCTACGAAAAGACACTGCCGCTCCTTATCAGTGCCAGAGGACCTATCACGTTGGAGGCCTATTTGGCGGCCTAGTGGTTCTAAAGTTTGGACTCCTGTTAAGAGGAGATGTAACAGTGGTGGGGTTGGAGCAGTACTGGGAGTGCAGACTCAAAGTCCATCCCAAGGGGTCTCCAGTCTCAGGTTCCAAAATGACCCCAGTGCCTCTTTTCGCTGCATCCAAGCCAACAGCCCTCCCTTCTTTAGCCTGGCTTTGTGTCGGGAGTCACCGTGTCCCTACACCCTTTCCCCAACCACTATATTCTGGGAGAACACAGAAGGGCCAAGCTGCTTTCCATTGCAGCGCCGTTTTTCCCTCTCTCCTGTACTCATCAAGGATGCAGGACGGTTCCTCCCTTCAGCCAGCAGCTCCCCACCTTCCACACCAGAGCTGGTCCGACGACAGCAGTGTTTGCCCCGCAGCCAATCGCAGCCTTGTGACCTCGACACAAGGAAATGTGGAATCAAGCGAAGACATGAGGAAGATACACGGTGGCATCGTCCTTCTCTGGACTTCTACAAGATGAACCAGGTGATGTTTGTTAAAAAAACTAAAATGCATATTTAGCTTTAGTTTAGTGAGCTATATCTGGCCATGTCTCCCATGTACTAATAGCTTGTTTTGTTTGCAGAATGCTGGTGCTATGTGTTTCTTGGACAACTCTGATGAAGGCAGCTCTTCTCCTTTTATGGCTTGTCATGGGGAGTCTCCGTGCACTTCTGGAAGTCCTGTCACAACTTGCACATTGGCACTTAGTGAAGAAGATATGGGTAGGAGGGATCACTCGTCCTGCTCCCAGGCAATGCTCTTCCAGCACGATTTTGCGGACCTGGATTTAAATCTAATTGAAGAGAATTAGCACTCTCAGGAAACATCATACTACAAACGGAGTTCTGTTCGTAAGGTGGACGTATGAATGAGAGTGTCTGGGTGCCTGTTGCAGGCCACCACCAAGAGACTTGCACCAAGAGCATTCCACAAACCTTCTAACCTTCATGACAGATAGGAATTGTTTGGGGGAGTAGGGTATAAGGGAGTGAGCCAAAAGTTCCAATCTATTGCTGAAGGAGTAGCCTGAGGCAGGATCATCTGTACTCCCAACCTCTCATTACCCAGTGATTCTGCTGGTGTTGGGATCTCTCATTACCGTGTTACAAAACTTTACATAAAGGGTGCTGTGGGATTGCTTTATTTTTATATTGATGGCTTTTGGAAGGATGTGTTCTGCACTGCCCCAAGGGGATCACTTGCAAATAGAGGCATGTGATTAATTCTTGTCTAAGGTGACTGTTGGGGGGATATTAATTAAACTAACAAGGTGACAAATCTGGTTGTGCACAAAGGCTGCGGCCTTGTTTTCAAATGAATGCCCCAAGACCTGAGCCCAGAGCGTCACAGCAGGGGAACCCAATCCTGAGTGTTCCATGATGAACACCATTTTAGTTCTCCAATGCATCCTGAGGAAGGCTGACAACAGAACAAACATGTTGTTTCAATTGTTGTAGGTGTGTTTGTATATTTTTATTTTTTTCTTTCGTATGAATATTCGCCTGTGGCAAATATTCTAGGAGCGGTATTGAATTTGTTCTTTTAAATTGCTGGCCAGTTAAAAGGGAGCTTCCAGGTCATCCTGAACCTATTTGTTGTCTGCACTGCCATCCAAGTCTTGCATAAAGTGATCACCCCAATACCTCAGACAGGTGTTAAACCTTTGTCCTGCACATCCCAAATCCTCCTGTATCTCCCATCTACATGCTTTTCACTCTTCAGGAATGTGTCTTTTTGGAGCGTGTAATGAAATGTGGGTGGTTGTATCATTCTTCGGTGCTGCTTTCGTCTACAAGACACAGCATTGTGTTGCAGATCCATTCAGAGAAGCTAGTCAGGTTACTATATATTATTTTGAATGTTGTATGGGAGACATGCAAGCATTTAGTGTACAGCATGCATTGTTGTACCATAAGGACAGAAGACAGCCTATTTGATTCTGCAGTTTTGTCAAAATGTAAAACCACTATTTTTATTTTCTTGTATGTCTGTACAGCTCCAAAATAAGCTATGATCAAATCGTGTTTTACCCATACCAGAACTAAAACCATAAAGCTTTGTAGGCAGCGCCAACTTAGGTTGTCCATCATAGACATGTGGCCTGTCCATATTGCTCTAGTCAACCTTCCAGAGACGACTACTGTATACACTCCCTAAATGTTTGGTACCTATGGTGTGGCACAACAAAACTGACAAAATCTATAGGAAATGTTCCTAGCAATGCATGAAACAAACCTTGTTTCTGCATTTATTTTTTTTCCTCTGCTGCATTACTTCCTATAGAAATCAATGTTAAAAAACCCCAATATGAATGCAATGGATATTACATAATGTAGGTTAGGGTAAAAAAAAAAACTCAGCAGTCTCCAGAAACCTTGTGCAAAATGAAATGGTTAATAATTTCATTCACTTACTTGTTACATCTGGCTGCCACTGAGAGGTGTGAACAATCCCCTTCCCTCAGGCCTATTGTCAAGGTTGTGTGAAATTGGTTAAAGTAGGGAAGCAGGAGAATAATTTGTTCTTCTCGACTTCACCTTGTTCCATCTGAGCAGGATGACGCAGCTCAGGGACAGTGTATACATAAATATGGTCTGTGATTCTGGGCCAGACCCGTAAGTAGTATACGAAGTATTAGAGAGACTATATGGGCATTTCACACAAATATCATACATGCCCCTGGATGAAATGCTTTAAAAATATATATATATATATTAAATTGATCTGTTTATTGAGGATGAATTGCACAGTAGTGAATTTGTATGCACTTAATTAATTTTTTCCTATCTTCAAGAAGGGGCATATAACTGATGGTGAATACAAGGGAACAGCATGTTTCTGAAGGCAGCTTTGTATTAAAACTTTTATTTTGATGGACCTCCACAGAGCAGATATTTAGGCAAGGCCAACTCTCAGCACTGACGCTGATCAGCTGATTAAAGGAGCCACATTACTTGCTGCAACCACTTCACCATGGCTGTGAAGTCTGTAGGCCAGAAGCAGTAAAGATCCCCTAATTCATATAAAAACTAGTGATTGAACTCCACAGCCCTGCTCTTCACTATATACCAGCCACATACAATGTATAGCAGCTGTACATGGTGTTGCAGTTCCATTCACTTTGAGACAGAGATGAATAATCACTATGACTAGTGGACATGCACCTGAGCACTTGCGGTCCATTCAGTCGGCTGATTTACCCCAAGGATGGATTATTAGTATAAAGATCCTGAGGGGGGGCCTTTAATTTCTCAGATATAAAGCATAAATTGTCAAATGTGTTTATAGTATTTTAACATTTTGCACCTGATAACTTTTTCCTTTAAAAAGAAATATTTTTTTTTTCTATCAGTCTATGAACTATGAATCCACTTTATGCTCAAAAGAAATTCTAACACAGCAGCTGTTATTGAAAACTATAAGGCATATGAGTTGATTCCCTAGTGTATATATATATTTTTTTTTATATTTAAACTTTCCCAGTGTATCTTTAAAAAAACAAAAACAAAGCAACTTTGCAAATATTCTTGATTAAAAATCTAAATACTGTTGCCGTCTGTTTCCATGGTTAAAGGCAAAAAAGTGTGTAGTGTGATCTTGCTGTCTTATCTATCTACCCTTCTTGCTAACCTTCCTTGCTAAACCGTTTGTAGTCTGTAACCATGGATACGCACAGGTTTGCATAAGAGTTGTATGCATAAAACAGGAGATTATTGTTAATGGTGTGGGGTTGTATTCCTTATCCTTAGGCTATAAATACTTGATTGGTCAGAAGCCAACAGCAGCCCCCCCCCCCCCGATCAGCTGTACAGAGCCGCTTTCATTGCCAGTCCTATACACTATATAGGAATAAAATACAAGGATCAAGCGCTTCCCTGAATAGTCTGTAGAACAACATTTGCATTCATACACAGGAAAGGTCTCACCTGTTAGGTGAAACAACCACATGGACCATTGGGGTATATTGACATAAGGTCAATAAAACAGAAAATATATAGAAACTTAAAAAAACAATGTAAAAACGTTTCTGAAAGATAAACCTCTCCTTTTTCCTAACTACAACAAGTAAAACTTGCATTACATAAAAGGAAAAGGAAATGCATAATTGTCATCATGGACATCAAGATTAACCAATAATAGAAGATTAGAAAATAATTCATTCACTCAAACAAACCATGTGATACATGCATTGTGCAATAAATCTACACATAAGAAGAAGAATAATTGTACCAGTGTAATAGTCAAATAATTCAAATGAACACTTATTTTATTCATCTGAATTCTTTGAAGTTTACACTGGTATAATTATTGTTTTTATGTTTGTTGATACATGAATTGTGCAATAAATATATCACGGTTTGAATGAGTTTCTCCCAGTGGGAGCACATAGCTGTAGTAATGGGATCCGGACACTTTACAAGGGACAGAGCTTTCTGCTTCCAGCTCTGTATTGTGAATTGGACAGGTGCCGGAAGTGGCTCCGTACAGCTGATCGGTGCAAAGGCCAGCTGTTGGCACCCCACTGATCAGGTATTTATGGTATATCCTAATGATAGGTTATCAAATCCTTAACCCTGGACAACCACTTGTAAGCAAAGTTGCTATATTTCTAATTTTAGATGCATTGGTTTCTTTAACGTCCCGTTGTTTTTGTTACATAGAGCATATAGTGTAGGTGTTGAAGGGAATGTATCATCAGAAAATATTTAAACTCTCTCATATATATATATATATATATATATATATATATATATATATATAAAAAAAAATTTATTTTTTTTTTATTTTACTTGACTATCCATATGAAAAGAAAAGTCCACACTATCTGCTGGAAACGTACACAATAATCTGGCACTTCTTTCCTACAACTTTCTTTTAGCTTTGCTGTGTAGACTGTCAGAAGGGGACTTTGCATAACTGTTCCTGGAGACTGTATCCATCTATGGATGCTTTTCTGACCATCAAATGCTACTTAATGCAACTGACGTAAGAAAACACATCTTGTTCTGCCTACATAGGAAGTGCAGGAAAGATGCATATGTTTCTAATGTGGCAACACCTTAGGAAAGCTTTTCTGAAGTAATATTAAATGAACCCCATTTCACCTCTACTGATTCTAGCGCAGTTGGAATTTTTTTTCTCTAGCCCTTATGGTTCCTAAGCAATAAGTGTTAGTTTCAGCAACCAGTATGCTAATTAGGCTGTCAGGTGGGTGGTTCCATGTTGGAGCAGACCGCTCAAGACGGCCCATCTGACAGTAGGCAATATAATTAGCATATTGGGCTGCTGAAGCTAAAAGATGATTACTTGGTGGGGGCTAGAAAAAAAAAAGCCAAATGTGTTGGAGTCCGTGGAGCAGCATCTATTTAAGGATGCAAAAAAAACTGGGTCTGGTAGAGATGGTGAATGGTCTTCTTTAAGAAAGGATGGCTAGAAACTTGTGAAGAAAATTAGTCAATAGATTTCATCTTCCCAGTGATAAATCAATCCCAGTTTAGCTGTACACGAAATGGCTTCATTAAAGGGGTTCTTTACTGTGGACAGTTCCTAAATGGGTCATTCAATAGTAAGTAGATAACATATGGGAACCCAAGTCATCAATGGTAATCAACAGGGAAATAAATTCCCT
The DNA here is from genome assembly GCA_947044405.1 of Leptodactylus fallax. Taxonomy (NCBI): domain Eukaryota; kingdom Metazoa; phylum Chordata; class Amphibia; order Anura; family Leptodactylidae; genus Leptodactylus; species Leptodactylus fallax. Next base: position 3,270,302 of record CAMRHE010000094.1, read on the forward strand.
GCAGTACCACAACATGCCAAATGAATTACACTGTGCCCTCTTTGTAACCACTCAGAGATGGGGGATCCCAAACTGAGGACTGCCCCCCCCCCCTTCTACTAATCAAAATTCCTCAATGTGGTATTTAAAATGGATTTTTGTAACCCATTACCTGCACTTTTAGTAGGAGCATGGTCAGTTATGTGGCGGTGACAATCTTATTCTACATTGGGTGCTTTTGCACTAGCATATTCATAAACCATGTTCCTTCTGGTTATTTTGAGTGAAGGTTCTTTTTCTCCAAAGGTATCTGCCAAAACTTGGTTAAAAACTCAAAAAGAGGGAATCTTGGACCACAGATATGACTATGCAAACGCTCCCATGGGTAGAGTTTGCCACTAGTATTGAAAATGGCTTCTGATTTGCCCACAATCCTAAAAATATTCTGTCTGCTCCTGTCACACAGATGCATTTAGAGCACAAATAGCTGTTGTGATGATAAAAAAAAAAAAGTGGCAAACTACTTGTGTTACTTGTAATGCTTCAGGGACATGTAATGCATATTAGATCAAAGCTTAGCAAAGCCCAAAGGGCTATGAGTAGCTGTATATTCTGCACTGAATGCATTTGGGACCTTGAAAGCAATAGTGGCAATAAGAAATTCTGCTCTTTTGAGTAAATGAAACGTAGTAAGCAAGACACAAACATCAAACTTGGTGGCTGTCCTCCGTATTTCATGGCGTTGTCCCTTTATTTAAGTGACTATATTGTATAATAACTTCTGATTGGTGTAATCTATGGCTCTTTTTCCACTTGTGTGAAAAGGTGTGCGAAGGGAAAAACTGCCCGATTTTTCTCCTTTACTCAGAGATGGAAGGGAAAAGATTACTCTTCGGCTTATTTATATTTATTTTAAAGCTTTATCTTTGGAGGAGAAAATCCCGGTTTGGATAACCTCTTTTTGGATCATTTATGAATTCTTGTCTGTGAGTAAATGCTAATAACCTGTAAAGGAACCTAATGGGAATTGGAACACTGGAACCCCCACCGATCATCAGAATGGGAGGCAACCATGTGCTCTGCCACTCCATTCAAGTCTATACCATTGACTGAAACAACTGAGCCAAACAGAGGATCAGGGTTCCCTGTTCTTGTGATCTGTGGGGTTCTCAGCAGTTGGATATAAACTGATCTAGCATGTAACGCTTATCCAGTGAATGGGTGATCTATGTGTCAGTCTTGAATACCCCATTTAAGGAGCTTTCTTCAAATATAGGACCAAGAATATTGTTTCACAACATGATTTTGAGCTGCTGAACAAGCAAAGAAGGTACCAGCCATTGATTTTCTGTTAAAAAACAAAACAAAAAAATCTTATGAGCGAAAAGTTGGCCAACTCCTACGTTCCCTGTCTGCATTATTCTACAGGATGTATGTTCTCCATAGTCTCTGTTGCTGGACTGTAGCCACCTGTGGCTTCATGACATACATATTTCCTCACCAGCAAACATTATATTCGTCCGACTTCCATATCCATACACAAACATCAGCTAGCTAATACCTAGTACTATGACTATTAAGCACCTCCTATGGTTAAAAGATGAGCTTTGAAAAGGTGCTACACATGTCATTCTGATATGTCCATACTTAATATTCAACCCTGATCAATGTAAAGGTACAGGATAATGTGCTCCTTTAAAGAGCTATGTCATTTGGCAACATACATACCTGTACTGTGAGAGTCTTACCATTTCAGCAGAATGCAGTAGGATCAGACATATCCATTTTTCAGCCTATAGGTTTATTGTGCCAATATGTTCTCGCTAAAGTCTTTGCCAGACACAGAATATGAACTGTAGCCATTACTTGAATCTGAATTTTCACGTAGGCTTTCTCATGCATTTATTATTTCAAGTCTGCCTCCTTTGGCCTACTAGTACTTGGGTGGAAAAGATAATCCTGTCTGGGACCTCAGATATTTTATCTTCAAGGGTTGGGTGAAGTTAAAGGCTGGGCTGAGCTGTTTTTCTGTTCATGAATCCACTGGAATGAGCTGAATGCCTGATTATAAATGCTATTACTCCAAGAAACTGTGACCTGTGCTGATCTCTGCTCCGTCCTGCAGAGACCAGATGACTATCCATTGTGTATACATATCATGACCATTTTTTTTTTTTTTTTTTTCTCCTTGTTCTTAATATATTTGGGGTCCTATTTTTAATGCTTACTTTGTTATTCCTATGTTTTAACCAGTACCACTTGGTGTGGTGATGAAATGCAACATCGTACTGTGACCTGTACAGACTTAATGCTTTTTAGTTTTATTTTTTCGAGGTATTAAACAGTGATCCGGGACTATGAGGTGTTTAAGGGGTTTGTCAGTAATGCTGTTTTTGGGCACTTTCCGTAAAGTCTAATACATCTTTTTAATATATAATAGGTCTCAAATTCTATCCTGATCGATTTCATAGTATGAGCCTGTGACAGTAAAATCTGTCACCTGCAGGCAGCATGGTATACAACAGGGGGGAGAAGATAAAATATATAGTTGAAAAGTTTCTTGTATTTTATTCATTGAATTCTCAGCTTATTGTGGGCTTAAGAGTCATGTGGGTGGTCCTATTCAGTGATTGACAACCTGTCTTTCCATACATGGATTACTGTGACTGCCCCTATGGATTCTAAGCTCAGAATGAACGGAGACTTGTATAGATTTGTATTTTATTCTATCAATCTGCAATGTTCCCCTGCTCTATAACATGCTGCTGCAGATAGGACTTCAGTGTGTCCGGTTCCCTTTTAAAATCGGAACTTTTCTGTAATGATATAGATAACTAAATCCCCTGCATAGATAGAAATGATAAAATTCTGTCTACATGTAGGCACAACTGATTTTGTTATTGAATTCCATGGATGCATCGGGGGAGTTTATCATGCCCTGCACATCAGAGCTTTGCAACATTTTGCGCTCATTTGTGCAAAAAAACTGTGACTCTTTGCATCTTGATACCACTCGCTCCTTATTTGAAAAGTGGGTGGGAAAGTGGAAGTGGTTAGCCTGTCTAGCTGTCTTTACACCATATTGTCAAATGTGCAATGTGTCGCAATGTGGGTGGTGTAACATTTTAGGGCAGAAGTGTTAGACTTCTTTTTGGGATAAAGATCTGAGTAACCTGAGACTGGTTACTAAGACCATATTGCCTGACTTAGATATATAAAAGGCCGTACCTTACAGATTTGCCAGATTTATCATTGTGCAGCGTTTGGCACAGATTAGGCTAGCAAAACTGACGTAAAAAAAAAAAATCCCCATCGTGAAGATAAATTCCCACATTGTTATGCAGTAAGCTTCTCTATAGATGTCCGTAGTCATCCAGAATTTGATCAATAAACTTGTATTAATCAAAATACACCTTTATTCCCTGTCTATAGGATAGAGGATAACTATCTGATTGTTGAGGGTTTAACTGCTGGGACCTCACCATTCACAGAATGGGGGCCCTTGTGCACCATATGAATAGAGTGGGGGGTTGCATCTTCATGCTGCCACTACATTCAGTTCTATAGGACTGTCAGAGATGGCTGAGCAGTGTATTCTGCGATCTCTGACAGTCCATTATAGATGATCGCAACATGTATGTGTAACTTGCCACTCTATTCATATGGGCATCATTCTCATGATCACTGGGGTCCAAGTGGTTCAACCTTCACCTTGCTTAGGGGGAAGACTTGTATTTACTAGAATACCCCTTTAACTCTGTCTATGCAGGTAATTTAAAGAAAACTTGACTTCATCTTTTTATAAAGATACGTTAAAAAGTTAATGAGCGCAGTATATTGGACCTAAAGGTGAACAGTATGCGCACAGTATACAGGCCTGTATATTAAATAGATCTGTGATGGTAGTGCCACTCATATAGAATGGATATAACTGCATAAAAGATATCCCGTGGATTGAATTATTTTGGGCTTGTGGCACAAAACACCTTTCTGAAGAACCCTTTAAGTATATGTCAGTCCCTTCTTATACTGTTATTTCTAGAATGCATTTCTCAAATTATTTCCAGTTCTGGTTTTATTGACCATTCAGATTAACATGTAAAGAGCTGATGTGGGGGCAGATGTAAAACTAGCGCATATAAGCTGTGGCCTATAGCACCCCGTTTGTTTACAGCTTTCATTCTCTATTCAGCAATAGATATTGATAGCGCTACGTTGGTTACTATAGGCAACAGCCCCTTCTTTTCTTTGCACTTGTATTGATAAATCTGCCCATATGTGTCCATTATTGCAGTTGACCTGTCATCAAATGGCAAGTTACTATTTCAAAATGTTTTACTTGGAGTATATCTTACTCCTGCAGCCTGTAGCAGTAATGTTAAAATTTATCTATTACCTAAGCACAGTGGAGACTATATGTGGGTTGTGTTAAAAGTCATATTGGACTTTGATTCCATGAATTGGTAAGCAATATGCTAGCCATGCCTGTATCAGACTCCATGGCACGTTTTTGGTCAACTAAGGGGTAAGGTGGAAGAGAGCACTTCCTTCCCTGAATCAAAAGCCTGACCCGGGCTCAAGGTGCTGCTGAATCATTGAGAAGAACGTGCTCCCTGGTCTGCCTCCTTGGCCAAAAACTAGAAAGCAGGGCAGAGCTTGGTGACATATTTGCTTTAAACTTGTTCTCTGGGGCCATCAGATGCAGTTCATTGATTCATTTTTAGAGAGCGAATGGTTGGCACCATGTAGTCAAGTGCTCCTCTATTTGTTTACATGGGATTGCATACATAAAACCTGTTTGATATGCCCCATCAACTGCTTATAGTGGTCCTGGAGAACCCCTTTAAATCTTTTATTTTTTTTTATTTTTTTTTTTAATCAGGAGCCACCCATTTATAGCCTCTGCAGTCTACCATCAACTTGCATCTATTCTAAATGCCTAGTGTTAAACCAGGTATAAGCTTCAAAATATAATACATTATGTAGCTTTGGTGTTACCATGATAGTATTGTAAATGTAACTTCCTATTTTTATATTTCAGATGTCAGCTTTATTTATATGTAACTTGACTTTTTTTTTTTGTTCAGGGAAGGTCAAAATATATTAAATCAGTGGCAGACAAGCTATATGTGTCTAGGAAAGGTACAAGTTTCTGCTAATGATATAATGTTGTGACAAGAAATTATTATTGGGAAAATATACCATAGTATTTTGACCCTATAAATCGGACAGAAAGAAGCCGTTAATATTGCATTATAAAATTGTATTTTATTTTATTACTAAAATTTAAAATGGTGATTGATAAAACTGTCCAACATGCACTGGTCAACCATTGAACTGATCAATGACTTTTCAGCTGTTCGTACATAGCAGCAAGTCGTAACTTATTTTTTTCAGAGTGCATTACAGATTCATTTTATGTGTATATTGAGAGCTCTCTATAAATGTCCCTAATGTGTTTCCCTCCAAATTATTGGCCTAGATATAATAAGGAATAAAACCAAGATGAATTGAGAAACTTGAGAGTATTTGCTTTAATGAAAATGTTCATTGTAAAATTGGGGCATTTACTGCCCCCACTGTTTACTGAAATAAATTGTTCACTTTAGTTGCTATTTTCTTTTCACACTCTTAGGTGACCAATTGTGAAGTTGCTGTTTCTCGCTCTGTATTCTGTGTTGGGGGATATTCACATTGAAGATTATTGTAGAAATGTCTGCAACTGAAAATCTGTTCCATTCTTCTAAGTGAGAATGTTTCCATGGGAAGAACATGGATTTCTGCACACCTTCTTTAGAGAAATCAGATGTTTTACATTTTTGGGCAAAAAAAAATCTACATTTTCAAATGTTATCATCTTTACATAAAAATACTGGTTGTGTGAAGATGACCTTTGTCCCATCTGTGCCCTTTGCTCCCCACTGAATACCTGAGTAATTGGAGAGTGGTTACTGTGACCATGTTGCCAGGCATCCACATAAAAGGTTTACTATTAAGTCCATGACAACATTTTCCAAATTTAGCTTCTCTACCACAATGGATTTGAAACAAAGCCATCAAGCTGTGAATGAATGAAGTGGAGACTTTCAGCTTTGTTTTGTTTTGTTTTTTTTGTACAGATTTGTCCATTTCACTTCTTAGAGAGGCTATCATCAGAACCCAGCAGATCAAGCCAGCCCCTCAGACAGGTTAGGGTCCACCGCCTCCAGGCTATACCCTGCCACAGCCACTGTGCATGAATCAGTTTGAAACCTAGTGTCATAGGAGGCAGACACGACCTGACTCAGGTCTTCTGTCTTGCATCGTTTTTATTTTTACCTTTCTTTCAGGTGCAGGGGGTAGTCAGCGTGTACGCCACACTAGTCATACCCTCCTGCGGGCACAGCGCTCTGCAAAAGAGAAGCCTCGCCGGTCACCCAGTCCCCACTCACCATTCGCCACACCCCGAAAGCGGCCGGAGTACCGGTGACCCCACTCCCACGTGCGAGGTCCTACCGAGGGGGTGACCCTGCGGCGCCTGAAGTCGCCAGACTGGTGAGTATGAGAAGAATAGAAGGCAGGTGAGTATGAAAGTTACCTCAGCCCTTCTCCATCTCCCCTTCAGGCCCTCTCCACCTCCCCTCAATGGGTCCTGTTTAGGTGGGGCATCACAGGGTTCCCCTGAACTGGGCCTTAAATCTTAGTAAATAAGTAAATAAGCCCCTTTTTTCTGGGGCGTTTTTGGGTTTTCTGGTCGCTCCTACTGAGCGGCCCCCATCGGGGGGGGGCACCCGGCCCCCCCCCCCCCCCGCTCGTGTGGGGACCCCCTTTCCTGGCCCCCCAGTACCTTTTCCCAGGCCTCCGCGGAACCTTCGGAGTTCGCAGTCGTGCCGCGCCGCCGACAGTGCCTCGCGGTCGGCCGGGTTGTACGCGAGTCCGAGGCCTGGCCGGGAACTAGGCCGCAACGGGCCCGTCCCTTTCCCGGGCTTTTCTGGTACCCAGACTCCGCCTAGGGCCTTCCATTGGCCAGGGGGCTGTCCTGGCAAGCCATCCAGCCTGCCCAGTAGCTACTGAGCCTGTTTTTACCAGGGGAAGAGCTTTGCTCTCCTCATATTCTCAATTTATTTATTTATTGGCTTACTTATTTATTTTTTGGCTTGCTGGGGCAGCAGGGATTCTTCCCAGTTCCCTGGGAGACATTGCACCTGCGGAACCCTTGCTGCAGCAGTTTGTGAGCGGCCATCTTTTGCAGTCTGGTAGGCTAACCCCCTGGGTTACCCTAATTTTCTTGGGCTCCCCCTCCGGCCCCTCTGGTTGCGTCACGTTTTTATACGTGCACCCGCTGTATCAAAAACAGTTGCCATGCGGACAGCCCGAGCCCATGTGCTCTCTCTGCCTTCCGCCTCAGCCAGTCAGTAACCTCCTGGCCCCTCTCCGCTTCTTCCATCTCCCGGATTGGGCGGCCTCCCTAACCTTGGCCATGGTTAACTAGTTAGTTAACTAGTCAGTGCTGGAAACTTGGAATGGCTGCTTTCCCAGATCGACGCTCAGTCGGCTGCTTCTAGGGATCTCCCTGGACACCCTCATAGTTCCCGTCGCAGCTCCAGGAGCCTCAAAAGGACCAGGAAGTCTTCCTACGGTTCACGTTCCGCCACCCCTTCCTCTGGGTACTCCCCAGATAGGAACTCAGCTCACGGCTCCACTCCGACAGGCGGATACCTCCCTCCCTCTGCTCGGTCTACTTAACTCCGACTCGGAGCTTCAGCTAGGCTCATCTATATCTGCTGCTACGCAGGAGTCATCTATGCGATAGAGACCCTACAGATCTCTGAGGACCCGGACTCATCCTCTCAAGTGGACATCTCTTTCTGCCACTGGATGTTTGATAACATCTTGAGGGCACAGTGACTTCTCCCTGGACCATCCTCTGTCTTCGACTAGGAAATCGGACATCCCTTCCCTTGACCTGTGTGTCTCTAAGTGGAAGGTGAGCTCGGGCAGTTCTGCCAGGCTATGCTGTGACACACATCTCTAGCTCTCCCTGGCTGGCAATGATGAACATCCGAGGTAAGGGAAGCAGGTTGCTCCAGTGGTGCAATCGGTTAGCGCACGGTACTTACATATCAGTAACTAGTGAGCCAAGCTGGCCTGTCTTGACATTTTGTCAGCGAGCCGCCCCATGTGTCCCTTCCTATCACTAAGAGCCTCCCACGGCGGATTCCATGATAGCTAGGCTCTCCAAGGCTTCTAGTCTGCCTTCAGCGGATTTTGCCTACCTCAGTGATCCCTCGGAGTGAGATCGGATCGCATCTGTTGTATTGTTTGCAATGCAGAACTGATACATTGCATTGCCCTAAATGCTGGCTATTGTATTGCTGCAAGAAGGTGGCTTCCCTCACCAGGGTGGCCTTTGTAGTGGCTGGTTTCTCCCTGCGGCTCTCCTTCGCTGCCTCTTGGGTCATCAAGGCCTTCTTTTCCTGGGCCAAACAGCTTCAGTCAAACCTCCCTGATGCAGTTTCCCTCCAGCCACTCGTCTCTGAGATCCTGAACGCTTCCCAATAACTAGAGATGCCTCCCAAATCTGCTAAGATGGCCGCCAATGCAGTGGTTATCTGCCATACCGTTGGGATCCGTTGTGGAATACTGGGTCCGCCTCCAAGAAGGCGAACGCAGCCCTTCTCCCTTTCCAGGTCGTCCTGGGCCAAATTTTTTGTTAAGGGCGTCGAGAAGATTATCCCTGAGGCCACGGGGGAATAGATTCTTCCTCCCTCAGAGGCGTCCTATGTGTCAGCCGTTCTCCTGCTCCAGAAAGCTTCTTTCAAGTCCAGGCCTCCCTGGCGGTTCTGCACCAGGTCGTCCAGGTCTTCCTCTTCCTAGCCTCCTCGGCATGAAGTTTTTTCCCCTCTCTGGGCATCTCAAATGGCGGGACGTCTGGAGCCTGGGCCTGAGAGGCGGTGTCGTCCGGCTACTCCAGTTTTCGCTGGAGTCTCTTTGCCTTCGCTATGTCGGACAATCCAGGCTGTCTCCAATCTCCAGCGGCAGGGAGTCAGCGTCCCTGTTCCTGTTTCAGAGTGTATCTGGGGTTACTATTCCTACCTGTTCTCCATTCGCCTAGAAGGACGGCTTCCTCTGTCCCATCATGGACCTGAAAGGGCTCCACAGGTTCTTCCATGCCTGCAGGCTCCGTTGTAGTCTATGCAGTCTGTGGTGGCATCCCTGGAGATGGGCGAATTCTTCGTCCATCTACATCATCTCGCTGTGCCGTCAGCGGTTTCTTCGTTTTGACCTTTCCAGTTGTCTCTCTCCTCTTCAGGCTGGCCTCTGCCACCGGGGTTTTTTTCCCTCAGTGATGGCGTCTCTCATGGCCATCCTCTGCGTCAGAGGTGCTGCCGTGTTTCCAGACTTTGGCGACCTCCTGGTGAAGCCCCTCCAGGTCAGACAATCTGACCAGCTTGTGGTTCACCTTGGATGTTCTTCGCCGGTTCTGCTGGCTCATCTATGAGGATGTCTCGTGTCCTCTAAGCACATGGAATCCGGGACATGATCCTCTGCTCGCTCCAGGGTGTGATTCTCCCTCCGGAGGCCAAGATCCTGAGTGTCCCACCTTCGGAGGTACTCTCCTTGCTGTCTTTGAATCGGCATGTGGGTCCTGCGCACGATCGCCTCAACCTTCTAGGCTGTACCTTTCATTCACTCTGTCATTCTCTCCTCTTGAAGATTATGGCCTGCTGGGACAAATCTCCGGACAGCCTCATCTGCTTGGTTCTCTTTCCACCTTGGTTCACTGAGAGATTCTTTAGTGTATATTCCTCCCCAGGAATTTCTCAAGGGAAGTCCTTCTTCCCCTCTGTTGGTAGGTGATTCCCACTGCCGCCAATTTCCCCGGCTGGGGAGTGGTCCTCGATGCTTTGATTGTTCAGGGCCTGTGGTCCAGGGCCGATTCCTCCCTCTGGTTCAACCTGCTGGATCCCAGGGCTATCTTATTTGCCCTTACTCCTTGGACCTCTCTTCTCCAAGGACACAGTCCAGACTGACCTCTCCTCCATGGTCGCCTACTTGAACCCTCAGCATGGCACCAGGAGCCGTGCGGCCTTACTAGAAGCCTCACAATTTCTTCCTTGGGTGGAGCGCCTTGTTCTAGCTCTTTCGGTGGTCAACCTTTTTTTCTTAGGGTGTTTTTCCTGCTTCCACTTCGAGGACTTGGTCTTGCCCTCTTTCTGCTCGGTCCCCAGGCGTCCATGTGAGTGCTTGCTCTTCCCTGCCCGGTTGTTGCCCGGGCAATTTGCGTGTATACTGTTCCTCACGGATCCTTTCTCTTGTTTGGACGCTTTGCTCATTCTCCCTGAGTGCCCTTGCCAGGGCCTGCCTGCTTCCAGAGCTCCCATCTTCCGATGGCTTTGGTCTGAGATTAGGGAGACCTATCGATAAGAGTACGGCTCTGCCTTCCCGTGTGACGGCTCTCTCCTCAAGAGCTGTTGGAGTTCCCGGGCCTCCGGCATCAGGCTTATGCTTCCCAGGTCTGTAAGTATCCCACTGGGCCTCCATCCTCTTTCTCTAAGTTTCTCCAGATCCATTCTGTGGCCTCTGCTGATGCCAATTTGGGTTGTAAGTTTCTGGAAGCGGTTGAGTATTACAGGTTTGCATGGCCGTGTTATTCCCACCCTCTGGGACTGCTTTAGGACATCCCATGGTGTTGTGTCCCCCAGTGAAGTAGACGAGAAAGTGGGATTTTTGTGTACTCACCGTAAAATCCTTTTCTCGTTGTATTCACTGGGGGACACAGATCCCTCCCTTGTTTTTTTCAGTGTTCCTGCCTGAACTGTGTTGGTTCCTTTTTGGGTTCGGGCATTGTTGGTGGTTGTTGGTTCCATGTTCCTTTGTGTCTCTCTCCTACTGCTACGGTACAAACTGATTCATGCACAGTGGCTGTGGCAGGGTATAGCCTGGAGGCGGAGCCAACAGCTTTTGCTTTTTCCTAGTGTCTTGTCTCCTAGTGACCAGGTCTATACCCATGGTGCTGTGTCCCCCAGTGAATACAACGAGAAAAGGATTTTACGGTGAGTACACAAAAATCCCACTTTATGGAGGAATGGCAATGCCCTCATTGCCCCAGCTTATTTGCATTCTGGCAAAAAATGACAGCAATGGAGGCATCAATTCACAAGGGGAAAACACTGATTCAGATGACACTACATATTGACAGGCCTGAGTTAATGTTCTGGTGACAGACTTGTTTTAAAGCAATTTGAGACTTCTAGAAAGCAAATCAGGGTACTTATAGTATAGTAAGAGAGCTTGGGGTTAGCTATGTATAACTAGGCAAATCTGGCATTCTGCAGTTTACAAAAGCAGTGAAACAACTTCTGTAGGGCTGTGAAGGAGGGAATGTATAACCTATCTCATAAATACAATCTGTCATATAGTATTAGGGCAGCATAGTCTGCAGATCTATTGTATTGGCATCTAAATTGTCAGGACCCAAAATGTTGGTCCTGACAATGAGGTCTAGTGACTAAGGGCTGACCAGTAGCCTGGAAGGTGTCAACATCTTGTGTCCGGGGTATTTGCTGTTTTAAGGATCCAAGAAATAAAGACCTGTTTAATCCATATATGTATTTGACTAGATGCTGGATTACTTCCTTTCTACTATATGTGGATATGGGTACTACTGTTACAGTATCTTTATGGTAATTTAGAGACATTCTTTCCAACAAAATGGCCACATGCATTGTATCATTTTGTTCTTTTTCTGGATTTTGATGTTTAGTGGTTTGACCCACTGGTGCTCTGCACCATTCTATTACATTGCATTGAGCTATAGCTTAACAATGAGTGCCATAATAGTACAGTGCCCCAGTCTAACATTGCTGGCAGGATGTACAAACAGAATCTGGCTGTCGGTGCTGGAGTCCGAGGTTTAATCACTTAAAGGGAGTCTGTCGTCATGGCGGAATATTAAACCAGTAACACAGAAAGCTAGTTAGCTCACCTGAATGTAACCCTTCTCCCATGAAAATCTGTGCCTCCATTGCCAAGTGATTCATTTATTTCTCAATATTGCTTCAGGCTGCTTATTTGCATACTGTGAAATACAAAAAAAAAGGTGTTCGGATCATCTGAATGTATCAAACTGCTGCTGTTGGCCTGGTGACAGACTCCCTTTCAATGCTGTGATGAAAACTGATTATAGCATTTAAGTGATAAGAGCGAGGTGCCCCTTCTTTCACCCCCTTGGCCTAATAGCCATTTCCTACAATGTGCAATATATTATAGTACAGAGGCATTGCAGTATATTATACAAGCCATCGCATGTTCATTTCCCTTCATGGGACTGGTAAAAATGTGTTTTAGTTTGTTTATAAAAAATGCCTTTCCCAATTTCCAATATAAAATCAGTGATACGTGTAAAAGTCCCAAGTGCTTTGTTTTTTTTGTTATCTTGTCTAATTCCCCCCCCCCCCCCCCAAAAAAAATAAAAGCTAAACAAATTGTGCATGCACCCCAAACTAATGCCAACTAAAAATATCACTCTTCACCCAAAAAAAAAATAAGCTCTCACATGGTTATTGTCAACAAAAAAAGGCTTTTGAAATGTGAAGATGAAAAACAAAAGAAAAACCTGTATCCTTGATAAAATAACCCTTTAAATGACACCGCCTAGTTTATCATGAAAATAACAGTACATAATGGACCATGGAACAGCTTATCGGTCAGTTGCTCAATTGCTTTTGGGGATGTGACAATACAAGGACTATGAAAAAAAAAAAAAAAAAAAAAAAATTACTAAGTGGTAAATGCTTCATGTAATATTTTTCTTAATCATTGAATTAAAACTCGCAAAGTTTAAGCTCCAGTGTATATTGGCAACAATGTGAAGAGCAGAGAAGAATAAAAAGAACACTTAAAGGAAAGCCATGATCTCTGCTATTTTAGACCATATTATCAAATCAGATATTTCAGAAGGTTAATGAAATATGAAGAAATTATGTTTACAAAGACATAACCATGTATAAGCAGTGTCACATACTGGTGGTTTTGTTCTGTATTTGACACATATTTAACTTGTTATATTTCTGCAATCTGGATCATAACAAAGATGATGTTCAAAGAAAACCTCTTACACCGCTTCTCCCTACAGGATTGGATTTCAATTAAATTAAAACCACCAAGCAGAAATTGTCCCATTCATGTGAAAGAGACTTGTGGAATCCATGTCCTTGCCGCCAATACAAACCTATCCAGAAGAATGGAACAGATTTCTACACATCTGATGCATTCAAATTGACACTTCTATTCCTGTGCAGGACCTTCATGTTTAGTTTGAATACTTGGATTTGAATTAGTCCAGTCATATCAGGAAAGCCTTTCCAATCTCATAAAGCAGTAAGGATCCAATCTTACCTCTAAATATAACTCATACATACAGGAGGTTTCCTGTAGGTTTCATGCATGAATCTTACAACATAGCCTTTTCGATATACAGAGCAGTCTGAGTCCTTTCTGATCACAGGCATTACTTGTTTTGTGGGCTCCTGTGTCACCCTCCTGGTACCGTCTCCCCGTGCTTACATGTTATTTCTGCTACAGCTCCCACTGGTTACTATGACAGACACAAGCCTTCTTAAGGCTCCCATGCCACTCATAGTAATATAACCATTGGTCTTGCCTGTGGCAAGCCTCAACAGTTATGTAATGATTTTCCCATAGACTGCAATACAGGTGTAGTGATTGGTGATCTAATAATCAAAGGTTCAAACCCCCTGGGGTGGCTAAAAATGAAATAAAAAAAAAAAAAATTAAAAATATTTAAAATATAACATTTTAACTCACCCCCATTCTCTAAAATGCATATAAAAATGAAAATACTAGGCATTCCTTAGTCTAAAAATGCCCAAAATAGTAAAATATATAACCCATATGGTGAATGTAAAAAAATTGAAAGTAGTTGAATTGTAGCTGAATGTCGGGCATTACCCAAAAATAGTATAACTAAAAACTAAAATCTAGTGCCGCAAAAAAAGACCTTATATGGCTTTGCACACAGAAATATTAAGTTACAGCTGTCAGAATATGGTGACTAAAATAATTTTTTGCATGTTGCAAAGTTTTGGAATTTTGTAAAGTTATTAAAACATAAAAATTATTTCAATTTGGTATAGCTGTGCTTGTACCAACCCACAGAATATAGATAACATGTTTTTTTTTTTTTTTTCAAATTCCACCCCATTTTTTTGAATTTTTTTCCAGTTTCCCAGTACATTGTACAGAATATTAAATGGTACCGTTTATTAAGTACAATTTGTCCTGTAAAAAAAAAAAAGCCCTCATATGGGTCTGTAAATGAAAAAATTGTTAATGGCTTTTGCAAGGCGGGGGGAGTAAAAAACAAAAATGCAAGAATGAAAAATGGCTGCAGCTGGAAGGGGATAAAGATTTATTCTATTTAATCTTTCATTATGTGTTGAATACAGGACCTTGTGTTTAGGGGCAGGCTCTCATTACAGTCTCAACTATTCTCAATGAGAGGACTTCTCTGACCAAAACCTTCAATAGTACTTTGCTTTATATGCCTAATGTATTGGTCTACATATATGTATGTTTGTATAAAGAAGGTTAAAGAGGACCTTTCATCACTTTCACCTATTCTAGTCCTTAGCATGTTAATAGGCGCTGCTCCTCTGATTCCAGCATGCTTGCAATTTTCTCTCTAGCCTCCACCGTTCCCGAGCAACAAGTGCAGTTAGTTTTGGTGTCTGATGTGCTATTTAAGCTCTGTAATGTCAGAAGGGCAGTGTCAGGCAGGGGGTGTGATTCAGAGCTCCAATCAGTTGGCAGCAGGGGCGTAACTACCGGGGTAGCAGCGGTAGAGGCTGCCACAGGGCCCAGGACATTACGGGGCCCCGTGGGCCCCCGATACACTGTTATCATTATACTGCGGGGTCTTTTCAGACCCCGGAGTATAATAATCGGAGGCCCAGGGGAGGTGAGGGAACATAAAAAACAATGTACTTACCTCTCCTATGCTTCTCCAGGCTTCGGGCCTGTTTGGTGACGTCCCAGACGTCAGCTGACGTCATTTTGCGTCGCGATGCTGGCTCGCATCGCGTCACGCCGGCCTGGTCCAACTTTGAAGAAAGCCGAAGTAGCAGGGAGAGGACCGGAGAGAGGAACAGGTAAGTAGCATTGTTTTTATATGTTTCTATCCTCCCCTGGGTCTCCAATCATTATACTCTGGGGTCTGAAAAGAATCCAGAGTATAATAATTGTTCATGGATGGTCCACAATGGGACATAATACTGTGTGCTGGAGCAACTATGGGGCAAAATACTGTGTGCAGGGGCCACTATGGGGAATAATACTGTGTGCAGGGGTCACTATGGGGCATAATACTGTGTGCAGGGGCCACTATGGGGCATAATAGTGCAGGAATATGTTTTTTTGGGGGGGCGGTTGGGGGCAGCGGTTCGGGGGGGGGGGACCCCATGTCAAATGTTTGCATTGGGGCCCAGCCATTTCTAGTTATGCCACTGGTTGGCAGCCAGTGTCAGAGCTTAAAATCACACCCCTTGCCTGCTCCTGCCTGACACCGCCCTCCTGACAGTACAGAGCCTAAATAGTATATCAGGGTCCAAAACTAACAACATTGATTGCTCGGGAATGGTGGGGTCTGGAGAAAAAATACCAAATGCACTGGAATCAGTGGAGCAGCAGATATTAAATAATTTAAAGAGCTGGACTTGGACGTAGTGAAAGGTTCTCTTTAAGCATACAGTGTACTAGCATATAGAAATGTATCTCTATATACCAGGATATTATGCATTGAAAGAAGAAATATACTTTGAAACTTTTAGACATTGAAAACCTTGCCATTGGGAACACTTAAAGGGAATCTGTCAGGTCAATCTGGGACACTAAACCACCCACAGGTCCTTATAGACCTGGGTTTTAGTGTCCCAAATCGCCCTGTTGTAATGCAATCCGCAGGCACATTAAAAATAAAAAAAAACCTTTATACTTACCTAGAGAAGGGTCTGATGTACGCTGTTCGGCCGAGAACAGTCCGGCTTATTCATGAGATTCTTTGTTGGCATGCCTCCCAGCGCCTGCGCTGTTCTTCAGCGAAGTCGAAGATGGACACCCCGGCTTCACTACGCAATTGAGGTACGGTGCATGCGCACTGAAGCCAAGGTGTACTTCTTTGGCTTCATTGAAGAACTGCGCAGGTGCGGGGAGTACAACGGCAAGGTGAGTATAAAAGCTTTTTTATTTTTAATGCGGCCATGGATTGCGTTATAACAGGGTGATTTGGGACACTAAACCCCAGGTCCATATGGACGTGTGGGTGGTTTAGTGTCCCAAATTGCCCTGACAGATTCCCTTTAAGCCTGTGGCTCAACTATTAGGGTGTCTGCTGCATTCTATACACATGGTATTGTGTTTGAGACCTGGCCAAGATCTAGAGAAAAAATAAATAGAATGAAATTTTAAATAAATAGAGGATTTTTTTTTTTCTAATTTACTAAAAGTTTTAGTAATTTTTTTTAAAATTATTTATATAACTATATATGACTTATATATATATATATATATATATATATATATATATATATATATATATATATTCTAAGGCTATAACATAGGAAAGTAAATTTGAATAAAACATAGTAACATAGACCCCAAACCACACAATAAGATGAAACAATATGTTGATCTGTAAATGGCATAAAACAAAAATGGCACAATTGTTTATTTTGTTTAACAAGTAACAAGCTAGGGTCTGAATATATTTAGTTGTGCCCTTTGATAAAGGCTAGGTCCCTTAAAAAGGCCACTTACAATATGCCATGGTTTGCCTTTTTCGGATCACTCTGTTAAGGACTCTCACAGATGAAGTCACTGTCACTAATATTCTTGGACTTGCATGCTACAACCTTCTTCAGATCACACCAAAGACTTTCTCTGAGGTTGAAGTGAGGTGACTGTTATAGCTATTCCAGAATTTTCCAGGGATTCTTCTGAAACTAGACCTTGCTGAACTTCGAGGTATGCTTAGGATTATTGTCCTGTTTGACGGTTCAGTGGCAATTCAACTTCCTCACATTGGTTATGATGGATTTTTTTTTTCTAGGATTTTCGGTTGATTGAATCCATTTTGTCCTCCATACACTGCAGTTTTCCAGTGCCAAAGGAAGCAAAGCAGCCCCAGAGCATTGCAGGACCATTACCATACTTCACTGTGGGCAGGGTGGTCTTTTCAGCGTATACTACTGCCATCAAATCTTGCAGTCAATCAAGGGTTTTCGACCACCCACCTCTTCAGGAATCAGGTGGCAGCTGATAATGGTTCCCTGTTTCTGCCACATCCAGGTAGTATAGATAGTGCTCTTTTAATTTTGAATAGAGATGAGTGAACAAGTTAAAATCAAACCTGAATTTGACCTGAATTTTTTCAAGTGTTTTGTGTTTGACCCGAACCTGAAACTTAAGAAGTTCATCACTCATGATCCCAAAGTGAAATTATTATACTCTGGGGTCTGAAGTGGAGGACCTTGGGAGGTATGAAAATGCATTAGTGTCATGATATTGGTATGCTCCATTTTACTGCTGAGGCCCAAACACAGGCCTCAGTGATGACCCAGGGTTTGTGACGTCAACCAGAAGGCCAAAAGATGATCCAGATGAATCACACAATGCACAGGAGAGGTGAGGGAAGGTGAGTGTAACTGTTTGTTTCCACACCTTCACTGGACCTCCAGTTACTAAACTCTGGGGTCTGTAGAGACCCAGAGTATAATAATGTTACTCCTGGTTCATATAGAACTTATTCGAGCTGAAACTAATCTCTTCCAAACCCATCTCTAACTTTGAACTTGTAAACTGTACTTCGAACTGTATCTCTAGGAACATTCAGTGCCTTTACAATATTTTTGTATGCAGTACAATGTCATAGTCAACATGTCCCTAGCAGGGGAATAGCAAGTATGGAGCCCCATAGCAAAACTTGAAAAGTGCAATATATTGGACTCCTTTACACACAGGGATAATGTATTTAGTGATTTTACATTACAGATAATGCACACATTGATGTCATAGTACAGGAATAATGCACAAAGTGATGTCACAGCACATGGATAGTTCACACAATAATGTCACAATACTGGGATAATGCACACAATGATGTCACAAGACAGGTACAGGGATATTGCCCTCTATGACTTTATAGCATATAAAAGAGTGCATTCAGTTTTCCACATCTCCTCCTTCTTTAATTCATGTTTATCATTAGTTACATCCTAGTTCTTTGTGGAAATGGCCTCACTTATTTGGTGACTTGTTAGTGACTTATTTGACTTGTCAGGTCCCATAGCAGCTGTTATATCTGCCACCTTGGTAGTTACACTTATGACCACTAGCTAGTCCAGGTGTTTGGTGTGTTCTAACACAAGGACATCTGAAGCATCTAATGAAGCCCTAGATTAGCTGTATCAGGTGTGCTTGAGACAACACTTGATTTGCAAATGTGTACTCTTAGGCCTGCTTCACAAGGTGGGTTCAGTCCATGAGATATGGACCAGATGTCAACTGTATTTCCTGGACCAAACTTTGAGCCAGGACATAGTCATCTATGATCCTAGGAGCCCATGATCTATTGTCCCACAGTGTAAAGGTTTTTAGTACGGTACAGTAGAGCTGCAGGGACTCCTGGCGTCATAGATGGCCATAACATCACAGTGGGTACAGAAAATATTCACACCCCTTTAAATTTTTCACTCTTTGTTTCATTGCAGCCATTTGCTAAAAGCAAAAAAGTTCATTTTAGTTCTCAGTAATGTACACTACAAAAAAAAAAAACAGATGTAGATATTTTTGCAAATTTATTAAAAAAGAAAAACTGAAATATCACATGGTCATAAGTATTCAGACCCTTTGCTCAGTATTGAGTAGAAGCACCCTTTTGAGCTAGTACAGCCATGAGTCGTGTTGGGAATGATGCAAGAAGTTTTTCACATCTGGATTTGGGGATCCTCTGCCATTCTTCCTTGCAGATCCTCTCCAGTTCCATCAGGTTGGATGGTGAACGTTGGTGGACAGCCATTTTAAGGTCTCTCCAGAGATGCTCATTTGGGTTGAGGTCAGGGCTCTGGCTGGGCCAGTCAAGAATGGTCACAGAGTTGTTCCGAAGCCACTCCTTTGTTATTTTAGCTATGTGCTTAGGGTCATTGTCTTGTTGGAAGGTGAACCTTCGGCCCAGTCTGAGGTCCAGAGCACTCTGGAAGAGGTTTTCTTCCAGGATATCTCTGTACTTGTCCGCATTCATCTTTCCTTCAATTGCAACTAGTCGTCCTGTCCCTGCAGCTGAAAAACACCCCCATAGCATGATGCTGCCACCATCATGTTTCACTGCTGGGATTGTATTGGGCAGGTGATGAGCAGTGCCTGGTTTTCTCCACACATACCACTTAGAATTAACGCCAAAAAGTTCAATCTTCGTCTCATCAGGCCAGAGAAGCACTAAGGAGAGGCTTCCTTCGGGCCGCTCTGCCATAAAGCCCCGACTGGTGGAGGGCTGCAGTGATAGTTGACTTTGTGGAACTTTCTCCCATCTCCCTACTGCATCTCTGGAGCTCAGCCACAGTGATCTTTTGGGTTTTTCTTTACCTCTCTCACCAAGGCTCTTCTTCCACAATTGCTCAGTTTGGCTGGATGGCCAGGTCTAGGAAGAGTTCTGGTTGTCCCAAGCTTCTTCCATTTAAGGATTATGGAGGCCACTATGCTCTTAGGAACCTTGAGTGCTGCAGAAATTCTTTTGTAACCTTGGCCAGATCTGTGCCTTGCCACAATTCTGTCTCTAAGCTCCTTGGGCAGTTCCTTTGACCTCATGATTCTCGTTTGCTCTGACTTGCACTGTGAGCTGTGAGGTCTTATATAGACAGGTGTGTGCCTTTCCTAATTAAGTCCAATCAGTTTAATTAAACACAGCTGGACTCCAATGAAGGAGTAGAACCATCTCAAGGAGGATCAGAAGGAAATGGACAGCATGTGAGTTAAATATGAGTGTCACAGCAAAGGGTCTGAATATTTATGACCATGTGATATTTCAGTTTTTCTGTCAAGATGGGGTGCTGAGTGTACATTAATGAGAAATAAAATGAACTTTTTTGCTTTTAGCAAATGGCTGCAATGAAACAGAGTGAAAAATTTAAAGGAGTCTGAATACTTTCCGTACCCACTGTGTGTGTGTGTGTGTGTTTTATATATATATATATATATATATATATATATATATATATATATATATATATATATATAATGTGTGTGTGTGTGTGTATATATACAGTATAAAATTTTAAAAAAAATATATAATCAAAAACTGTATAAATGGAAAAATCATTGCATGCAAACACCCTCTAAAGTATCTTTAATTCACATTAATAATTGAAAGCCAGGCCTAGCCACACTGTATCTCCTTCTTGGTATGATTATTGTGGAGTGTATATATATAAGTATATAAACTGCTCCTTTAGGTTATGTTTAAATGTGGCATTTTTGTGCCTTTGTGTGCTTCTTTGTAAAATTGACAATTTTTTTCTGTCTTTATTTTACAAAAAAAAAAATACATACTGGAACCTATTTAACTCTTTTTTTTTCCTTCCACTGAAATTAATTTAGTATCTTTATTTGTGGCATACCTAACCTTTCAACAGACTTTGCATAAATCAGTAGTACTATGTATGTATATGAATGATAACACTATCTGGTCATTTTGTAGCAATTTTCCCCTCTGCAGCTTCTCTCTGTAGTTTGTAGTTCTCTCTGAGCTGGTGTATGAAGACTAACTGCCATACACTGCACACAGCAAGTAGAGGAGAATTTGCTCTGTAACAGTCTCTCTCTCCAAAATGGCCCCAGGACCATGCATGATATATAGAGAAATATTGACATGCATTGATGTGAGTAAAATGCTTTGGTTGTGATAGAAAGCTCCCACTTAGCTGCAGCATCAGACTAAACAGTGTCGTAAGTACCACCATAGCAGCTGCCACAGGGCCCATGACCTGCTGGGACCCATCTGCTTTTTTTAATATGACCTATTTACTTACCAATCCCGGTTCCTGCTCACTGTTGAGCGAACCACAACAAATACTGCTATTATTATACTCTGGGGTTTCTTCAGACCACAGAATATAATGATCAGAGGCCCAAGGGAGGTGAGCGAACATAAAAACCAGTGTTACTCAACTCTCCTGGGCTCCTGTGCGACTCTCCGCTGTCTTCGGACCTCTGTAGTGACGTCAGAGATGTCACGCTGATCAGGCCGGTGTTGCAACGCATAATGACGCTGGCGTAACCCACGTCTGTGACGTCATTGAAAAGGACTGAAGAGACAGCAGAGAGTTGTGTTGGAGTGCAGGAGAGATGAGTAGCACTGGTTTTTATGTTCACTCACCTCCCCAGGGCCTCCGATCATTTATACCCGAAATTTTGGCAATAATTGCAATGAACACCGTTGGGGCCACGATGGGACATTATACTATGTGGAGGGGCCACTATGGGATATTATACTACCTGGAAGCCACTTTAGGACATTATAGTGTGTGTAAATGGGTTGTTATACTTTGGGGGGGGGGGGGCAAGTGAAAAGTTTGCTATGGGGCCCAGTCTTTGCTAGTTACGCCCCTGAGACTAAACCTGTCTTTGTTCTCTATTTCCTGCACTTCCCACTCACACCTTCATTTCCATAGACTTTATAGACATAGGTAATCTGAGTCATGTGATTTACAGTCCATCTCAAGACAAATATAGTAGGGATTTTCATAGTGAAAGTCACTGTAACAGGAGGAAGGGGCAGGGAAATGGCTTCATAACAGAAGAGAGAGGCATTTTACAAGAGAGGTATATTACAATGTTTTTATATACAGGTGCATCTCAATAAATTAGAATATCTTTGAAACGTTCATTCATTTCAGTAATTCAATTCATAATCAGCGTCTTCCATGATTGTGTGTCCTACTGAACCAGACTGAGGGACCATTTAAAGGCTTAGGAAACCTTGGCAGGTGACAAACTGGATTTACAATACTGAACTTTTTTACAATATTCTAATTTTCTTAGATTTGGGTTTTCATTAGCTGTAATCCATAATCAACATTTACAGAAATAAAACACTTGAAATAGAACACTCTGTGTGTAAAGAATCTAGAAAATATAAGAGGTCACTTTTTTAATTTAATTACTGAAAGAAATAAACGTTTCAAAGATATTCTAATTTATTGAGATGCACCTGTAATAGTAATCTTTTGTGCTATTCATTTATGCAAAGTTTGTTGAGAAGTTAGTGGCCATTTAAAGGCTATACCCTTTGAGATCTACTCCTGGCTTTGTCAAATGAAATTAGAAAAAAAAGTCATCAAATTGTGCCATGTGAACTAGTCCTAGAGGCAAATTCCCACTCTGCATTTCTTTGCCATGCAAAAAACTAGTGTCAAGATTTTACAAGAATGTGAATGAAGTGGCTTTTTATTATATTGTGACAGCATTATATTATTTATTTATTTATTAGCATTAGTATATTGTACCAGCATTTTATCTGGTGTTTTTAAAGTCCTATAGCAAAGAATATAGGAAAAATGCCCTGTGTTTGGTAAATGGCGAAAAGGCCACAACAATCAATATCATAGTCCTGAATAACCCCTTTAAAATGCTGTGTGTGAATACATCTTTATGGGCAAACCACAGTATTTAAAAAGCCTGCCTTGTTTTAAAGAAAAAAAAATTCAACCACAAACATCTTAGCCACTTTCAATAAAATTTAGTTTTTCACGGTTCGTGACATTTATTTCTCATAGACATTTCCTCTCGTAGGTCAGTTACAATCACTACTATATATTTTTATATATAAAAATATGTTGCAGTTTTGGAAATCGCAGCATGTCAATTATACCTATGGAAACGCCGACTGTTTCCCTATAGATATAATGGAAGTAGAAAGTGCAGATTTTCTGTGAAAAGCACTGTGGGAAAAACCACAATGAGTTGCAGCCAAGGTTTTTCTAGCAACACTTTTTCGCTGCGGCCCGCTAAAAGGGTTTTCCGGGCAAAAAATTTTCAAAAAAGGTCTGTTAGTGCTATTAATAATATAATTAATAATAAATGCAATCAAATACCTTTAGCAGTGTTTTGTGTGATTTCTGGGTTTCTTTGTGAGCTCCTGGCATCTTCTGCATTTGTTTACATAAGCATCTTCATGTTCTGTTTTGCTACAACTACCATGATGCCTTGGGCCACTTAGCGCTGACTCACACCACCTCCCTCTCTCACTCCATCTCCCTCCCTGTTTCCCTAGATAGCCCGCCCACTACTAGCCTCTTACTAACTAACTCAACGCCTGCGCAATAGAGGCGGAATGCCAGCAAAAAAATTGTCATACCCAGAAGGTCCGGACCAGAAGACAGGTAAGTATGATGGGGTGGGGGGTTGAGTTAGTTAGGAAGGGCTAGTAGTGGGCGGGCTAGCTAGGGAAACAGGGAGGGGGAGGGTGGTGTGAGTGGCCCAAGGCATCATGGAAGTTGTAGGAAAACCGAACAGGAAGATGCCCGTTTCTCCCCTACTGGGATTAATAAATTTCCCCTATTGTGTTTGAAATTCTGGCTCTAAGTAAGCCAACTAAAAGGTAGTATAAACATAAACTAAACAGTCTAAAGATACACCAGATTTATCATCCAGTATCCACTATGATAAATTTGGTGTATTTTCAGATTGCCTACTGTATCGAATTATTAGTAAATCAGGGCCAGTAAACTTAGTGTTTTTATGCACAATTTGGGGATGACATTAAATAAATTATTTTTTATTTTTTTTGCAAACTGCATTTACCTTTAAATGCATTAATGTTATATTTTTACCCCCTCCCACTACAAGCATTTTTCGGTTTTTGTTTTTGACTCCCCGTCTTTCAAACCCCGTAACTTTTTTTTTTTTTTTTTAATTTTTCCGTTCACAGAGCCATATGAGGGCTTTAAGTTTGCAGGACACGTTTTGTAATTGTACCATTAAATATTCCATACCATGTACTGGGAAGCTGGAAAAAAAAATCCATAATGGAATTGGAGAAAAATTGCATTTGTGCTACTTTCTTACTGGCTTTGTTTTTACAGCATTCACTGTGCAGCCGAAATGACATGTCACCGGTATTCTATGGATCGGTACAATTCCAGGGATACAAAATTTATATTTTTATTTACGTTTTAACCCCTTTAAAAATAAATAAAATAAAATAAATACATTTTTAAATTTCTTTCCATGTTTTGACACTAACTTTTTTTTAGATTTCTGTGTACGGGGATGTATAGGGCATTTTTTTGAAGGGCCAGATCTAATTTTTAGTTATACCATTTAGCTATTGCTTTGATCGTTGTTTATTCAAATGTATAAGGGAGTCAAAACAGCGGAAAAAAAAGTGGTTTGGCTCTTTTTTCTAATTTTTTTTTTTTTCTCTTATTTTTTTCCCACTATGACATTTACCGTATGCGAAAAATATTTTTGTAAATTTGTAGACCGAGATTTTTCAGACAGGGATACCTATTGTGTATGTGTTTTGTTTTTTACTTTTATGTGTTCTAGGGAAAAGGGGGTGTTTTTTTTTTCTTTTTTTTTTTAAATTTTTTACTTTAATTATTAGACCCTCTAAGGGTCTTGAACCCCGGAGGGGTCTGAACACTAATGCAATGCATTACAATGCTAATGCATTTCAAAATGCCAGCAGTTCTATTATGCACTGAGTAAAAGAACATAATGCCAGACAAGCCTGGGAGCCTTCAATAGGCTCCCGACTGTAATGGCAGCAGATCGCCAGTCTCAGATCTTGTTCCCTGGATCATGCGCCGCAGGGAAAGCGACGCATGACCAAAGCTGACCGAGATGGCAGGGGCCTTAATTGTATTAGCACCAGGTCTCTACTGTATAATACAGCAGAGTCCTGGCGGCTATGACAACTGCTCAGCTCCTGAGTTCCTGTACTATTACGCCGAATGTCGGGAAGGGGTTAATAGTTTGGATATTTAAATATGCTGTGATATACAATTACTGTGTTTTTTTTTTTTTTTTTTGTTTGTTTTTTTTACTGCTTGTATAATATACTGTATTGCAGAATATTGTACATTTTAGCCAGGCCTAATAGGCAACTACATATGACAGTTCTGTAGGCCATTGTTAGTCTTCTAGATGCTAAAATAAAATTAGTACGTTATTTATTCTACATGATAAATGCCATAAATCTTAAAATTCAGATGCCAGAATTGGTTTTCTGAGCATCTCACCTCTCAAAAACAAAAAAAAGTTATAAAAACTGATCAAAAAGTCTTTATGTACCCAAAAAAACAAGCTCTCATAAATTACATTGAAATAAACTGGTTGGTGTACAGTTTATGGGCTCAAGTAAAGCAGGGAAACTAAGTCTAGGGTGGGTCACTTTAAACAGCGATATCGTGGACATTATAAAATATAGAAAAGTGCTTGTGGTGTCTATTGTTGCTTTTTGTTGCAGATTTTACTGTTTTTCTTTTAGCCAAAGCCATGAGTGCGTTGAGCAGAAGGGAGAAATATAAGAACTTCCTTTATATTTTCCTTTCTTTTACTAGTCACTCTTAGGTTTGGCTCCCAAAAATGCAGCAAAATCTGCAACAAAAAAGCAGCTTTTTTGCAACGTGGGGCTTTAGCCTAAATGTTTTAGTACTGTATGTCTCTGACACAAAGTGGGCACAACATAATCGACACTGAAATGGCTGTTATCTTTAAAAATGTTGATTTTCACTTTGCACCGTTTGCTGCATATTAATTTTTGGGAAGTGCCACTTGGGTGAAAATGTTCACTATATCCCATGAAAAATTCTTGAATGGGGGCTGTCAGGGATCAGTGTCACACCCACAGATATATCCAATCTGTGGTTTATCTGTTCATCTTACTCACCACACACACATTTAACCCAGATGCAATCATAAAAGGGGTACTCCGCTTCCACACTCCCTTCCAACTCACCTGTCACACCAGGCTAAACAGGAATGAAGCGTCCTTTTACAATCATGAATCCACACAAACCTGCTACCACTTACGGTACGGCGAGACACCAGTATGCCCACACCATGCGCAACTGGCACACTACAGGGTAACACGATTAGCAATATTCATTCTTCTGAAGTGGGGGAATGTTAGAGCCAATGGATAATCTTATTAATTTTAGATTTAATATACATAAAAAAGGTACAGTGCGTTACAATAAGATGGAATAACACAAAGACAAATCCATGCAAACTGTGTACAATAGAAAGGGAATAACTTACTGACCAGGTTGTTTAAGTCTGGGACAGAGTTCACATTAGCTCCAAGGAATCTGACAGCTGAAATCATGAACCTCATCATATTTATGGATCCCTGACCTCCAGGCTACATCCTGCAATCTCCCATCTACGATGTAATTTTTTTTTCTTTGATCACAATATAAAGCTTTGATTAGGACAGCTCTGAGAGGACTCGCAGTTGCTAAGTCTGATCTGGTCTCAAACCCTGACTGGCTAATTAGATGACCACTAATGGAATTATAACAGGGGACTTCCCACTTCCTTGGTCACCTGAGCTGTGAGTTGCCCATTATGATTACTATATTACTGTTATTGTTATTATGCACATCACATTGAATATACCAATTACATAGGACTCTAGTACAGACAATACACATACAGTGCTGGCCAAAAGTATTGGCACCCCTGCAATTCTGTCAGATAATACTCAATTTCTTCCAGAAAATGATTGCAATCACAAATGCTTTGGTAATAATATCTTCATTTAATTTGTCGTCAATGGAAAACCACAAAAAGAATTGTCAAAAAGCCAAATTGGATATAATTCCACACCAAACATAAAAAAGGGGGTGGACAAAAGTATTGGCACCCTTTGAAAAATCATGTGATGCTTCTCTAATTTGTGTAATTAACAGCACCTGTTACTTACCTGTGGCACATAACAGGTGGTGGCAATAACTAAATCACACTTGCAGCCAGTTGAAATGGATTAAAGTTGACTCAACCTCTGTTCTGTGTCCTTGTGTGTACCACATTGAGCATGGAGAAAAGAAAGAAGACCAAAGAACTGTCTGAGGACTTGAGAAGCAAAATTGTGAGGAAGCATGAGCAATCTCAAGGCTTCAAGTCCATCTCCAAAGACCTGAATGTTCCTGCGTCTACCGTGCGCAGTGTCATCAAGAAGTTTAAAGCCCATGGCACTGTGGCTAACCTCCCTAGATATGGACGGAAAAGAAAAATTGCCGAGAGATTTCAACGAAAGATTGTTCGGATGGTGGCTAAGGAACCTCGACTAACATCCAAACAAGTTCTAGCTGCCCTGCAGTCCGAGGGTACAACAGTGTCAACCCGTACTATCCGTCGGCGTCTGAATGAAAAGGGACTCTATGGTAGGATACCCAGGAAGACCCCACTTCTGACCCAGAGACATAAAAAAGCCAGGCTGGGGTTTGCCAAAACTTACCTGAGAAAGCCAAAAACTTTTTGGAAGAATGTTCTCTGGTCAGATGAGACAAAAGTGGAGCTTTTTGGGAAAAGGCATCAACATAGAGTTTACAGGAAAAAAAAAAAAGAGGCCTTCAAAGAAAAGAACACGGTCCCTACAGTCAAACATGGCGGAGGTTCCCTGATGTTTTGGGGTTGCTTTGCTGCCTCTGGCACTGGACTGCTTGACCGTGTGCATGGCATTATGAAGTCTGAAGACTACCAACAAATTTTGCAGCATACTGTAGGGCCCAGTGTGGGAAAGCTGGGTCTCCCTCAGAGGTCATGGGTCTTCCAGCAGGACAATGACCCAAAACACACTTCAAAAAGCACTAGAAAATGGTTTGAGAGAAAGCACTGGAGACTTCTAAAGTGGCCAGCAATGAGTCCAGACCTGAATCCCATAGAACACCTGTGGAGAGATCTCAAAATGGCAGTTCGGAGAAGGCACCCTTCAAATCTCAGGGACCTGGAGAAATTTGCCAAAGAAGAATGGTCTAAAATTCCAGCAGAGCATTGTAAGAAACTAATTGATGGTTACCGGAAGCGGTTGTTCGCAGTTATTTTGTCTAAAGGTTGTGCTACCAAGTATTAGGCTGAGGGTGCCAATACTTTTGTCCAGCCCATTTTTGGAGTTTTGTGTAAAATGATCAATGATTTGACTTTTTTTTTTCATTCTCTTTTGTGTTTTTTCATTGCAAGCAAAATAAATGAAGATATTATTACCAAAGCATTTGTGATTGCAATCATTTTCTGGAAGAAATTGAGTATTATCTGACAGAATTGCAGGGGTGCCAATACTTTTGGACAGCACTGTAGGCCCTGTCTCCTAACTACACCCAGGAATGGAAGAAAAACCCTTATACCTATAACCAGGGCTGTTTTAACACATTAGTGGGCCCAGTGCAAAAGTTTCATAAGTGGGCCCTCTCACCATCACCACTTGCTATTATCTGAAAGCTGCCAAAAACTTGAATTCTATATAGTGACATTCAATGGGTGAAAATGTGTTCTCTGACTGAAGGAACTTTTCCGTCTGTCAGAAATGTTTTATATAGTAATAATCATTATTGCTATTATTTTACCGTGTAACAGATATAGCTAGAGAGGCGGTTGGCGTATTTTACTCTCTAAAGATCAGGTATGAAGAGGACAGGGACAGTGAAAAAATTTAAACTTTATTGTTGACTTTGAGTATGTGTTGTGTAAATGTTTGGTGCAACTCTTTTGGCGCTGCGACCTCGACCATGGTAAACGTCTGGGTCACAGCGCCAATAAACTTCCTGGTTATGTTCAGAGGGGTACTACATAAGAATGCCGCTCTAATAAGGCTCAGAGGGGTATTACATTATCCCTCTATGTGACAATCAGAGAGCAAAAGTATAGTATGCTCTCTGATTGATAGGAGAGGGGATAACATAGACAGAAGTCCCTGCTACTGTAAATTCCAGTAAACCCAATTTTCTCTTTCCTATTTGTCCTGCAGCAGCACAGAAGGGACCTAAATAGCTACCTAAGGGGGTAAGATCATCACTTTGAAACTGAATTAAGCACCGCTGTGCCAAAGGCTGGACCCTCAGAGTGGTTGTCCAGGCGATAGTGGTTGATGAAAGTAAAAGATGAGCTCCAGGAAGCAGCATTACAAATATCCAGGATAGATACTTGGGCATCCTCAGCCTATGAAGTTGCAGTGGAACGTGTAGAATGTGCTCTTAGAGAAGCTGGTAAGGAGAGACTTGCTGATTTCTAGGCTTCCAGAATAGTGAACTTAATCCACATGGCCAATGTGTCCTTAGAAGGTTTCATCCCCTTCCTGGTGCCTGAAAAAAAGCACAAACAAATTCTCCTCCTTCCTGAATTATTTAATTCTGTCCAGACAGAAAAGAATAACTCTCTGTACATCTAGAGTATGGAAACGTATCTGCTTGGGGGGTTCTGCTGCAGAACCCTGGGGGGAGGGGCACAACAAGACAGTGATCCCTAAAGCTGAACCCCCCACTGTCCCTGCCTGACCTGTCCTAGGCGACAGCCAGCAACTGGTTGACAGTCCCTTCTTAATATAAGTGGAAACACAGAACGCAGAAAGGACGAACAACGAAAAGGGAGGTCAGCTAGCCAAGGGGTCAGTAACAGACGAGCAATGCAGTACAGAATCAAAATCCAAGAGAATAGTAAAAGTCAAAGCTAGAGGTCAGGAATAGGAATACAGGTAACAAAACAGCGAGGGGTAAAGGCCAGTACGCAAGAAGCAATAGCAAGCACCAATGTGAATGTGAGCAAAGAATAAATAGGAAGGAAGAACCCGCCCCAGACTTGATAGGACGATAGGCTGTCAATCACACAGGCAATGCTGAGATTAACTATTTGAGGAGCAGAGAGAAAGAAAGGTGCAGGAGACGGGTGTGATTGAAATTCAATTACGGACAAGAGGTACTAGGACAGTGTTCAGACTGAGCAACAAATGCCCTACGCAAGAAATCAAATTGAACATGCCTCCTTCGCTGCAGCGTACGTGTGGAGGGTGGCGCAGAGATCCGAACAGACAGAGACATTGCAGTACCCCCCCCCTTTTATGAGGGGCCACCGGACCCTCACCAAATAAACCAGTTTTAGTAAGACCCAGCATTTTTTCTGCCTCTCCCTGAACAACAGGCGCCTGGCGTTTCCAACCCTTAGTAGCCGAGACCGTCTCCTCACTGACACAATCTAAGGTGTGCAAAGCAATATGGTGGGATGAGCACTGATCTCCCCATTTTACCAACTCCCTTTTACCCCAATCAAAAATAGGGTAATGGAGGTTCAACCAACCAACATAAAATCGGAAGACAGATGCTCCATAACAAAAAAGCTTATGACTTCCGATTGTGCATAGCCCACATGCAAAGTGATTAAGGGGGTCTTGAATCGGACCTTATCCCTGGCCAGTGGGGCAAAATCCACCCCAGTAACAGACAGAGGAGTGGCAAGTGGCAAAAGCTCAATGCCTAAAGCTGAGACAAACGAGAATTTGCCAAAGTTTGCCGCAGACCCAGAGTCAACTAGGGCCTGGCCAGAAACAGATCTGTCCCCAGAGGACAGAGACACAGATAACATCATCTTATTGTTATTTTCAGCAAATACCTGGTTGCCTGAGAGGATCTTCAGACTACCACTCAGGCACTGAAGCTTTTCCGCTGGTGTGCGGGGTCTGATAGAGAAGTCTCGAATGATATGACCTGAAGTACCACAGTACAGGCAGAGGTTATTCCAGAGACGATGCTCTCATCGAGTTTTGGCATCCATAGCTCCAAGTTGCATGGTTTCCTCACCAGGAGTGATGGGAGAAAAAGTGGGTTTATCAGGAGAAAGAGAGGAAGAGACAGAAAATTTGGAGGAAACAGACCCTACTCTCTCTTTAACATTTTCCCGAATACTCTGGTCAATATGGACAGCCAACATCATAGCCTGCTCAAGAGTAGGGGGACCTGGGTGACCAACCCAGACCTCCTTAACACGATCACATAGGCCTTGTTTAAAGTGAGCCTTTAGAGCCGACTCAAACCAACCTGCGGTTACACTGCACTTATGGAATTATGAGCGTTTGCCCCGCCGCATGGTGAGGAGTTGCGATTCTGCAAGCCCAATGTGGTCTGGCTCAGTATACAGTAGATAGACCCCAGTGATAAAAAAAAAAAAAAAAAAAAAATTCAAAATCAGACCACTCCTCAGCCCCAGGAGGGAGTTTAAGGACCCAAGCTTGTGGATCCCCCTGTAGGAGGGATATAACTACTCCCACCATTTGGGCCTGGGATGCATGAGGGTTAATCCGAAAATACAGGCGACAAGACTCCCAGAAAGTCTCAAATTTTTCTCGGTCCCCCGAGAAACGATCCAGGAGTAACATCTTCACCCTGGGAAGGGTAGAAACAGCAGGGGATGCTGCAGCAGCATCAGTAAGGGTCTGTACCTGTTTAGCTAGCTCAGCTACCAGGCCTGCCAAACCCTCCATCTTGGCTGCAAGGCCCTGATTAAGATCCATGCTGATCCAGAAGGGAAGCAATGGCAGAAGGTAATTTTAGGGCTTGCTATTCTGTAAGGGAATTGCCAGTTGAGAAATTCCCCAGTGCTGCTGCAGAACCCTGGGGGGAGGGGCACAACAAGACAGTGAGCCCTAAAATTGAACCCCCTGGTCGACAGTCCCTTCTTAATATAAGCGGCAACACAGAATGCAGACAGGATGAACAACGAAAAGGGAGTTCAGCTAGCCAAGGGGTCAGTAATAGATGAGCAATGCAGTACAGAATCAAAATCCAAGAGAATTTTTAAAAGTCAAAGCTAGAGGTCAGGAATAGGAATACAGGTAACAAAACAGCGAGGAGTAAAGGCCAGTACGCAAGAAGCAATAGCAAGCGCCAATGTGAATATGAGCAAAGAAAAATTGAAAGGAAGAACCTGCACCAGACTTGATAGTCTGTCAATTACACAGGCGAGGCTGAGATTAACTATTTGAGGAGCAGAGAGAAAGAAAGGTGCAGGAGATGGGTGTGGTTGAAATTCAATTACAGACAAGAGGTACTAGGACAGTGTTTTGACTGAGCAACAAGAACCCTACGCAAGGAATCAAACTGAACACGCCTCTTTCGCCGCAGTGTGCGTGCGGAGGGTGGCGCAGAGATCCCAACAGGCAGAGACATTACACTGCTCTTCCGTCTCAGGATGTGGGTAGAAGGCTGGTAAGAAGGATTCTTTATTGGTGTTTTAAAAAGAAGGAACTTTAGACAAGAAACAAGGTAGAGATCTAAGCAGGACCCCATTAGGCAAAAATCTTAAATACAGGGCTTCTAGAGAATAAGGCCTGTAATTCTTCCAGTTTCTTAGCAGATGTAATGGCTACTAGGAAAACCACTTTAAAGGATAGCCACTTCAAATCTATCTCATGAATCGGCTCAAATGGATGAGATGTCAGAGCATTGAGAACAACAGATAAATCCCAAATAGGCACTGGAGGTTTCACTTCCAGTCTCAGGTTCCTAATTGCTTTGAAAAATCCTGACAATAGAGGATGGCCAGAGAATTTACCATCTGTCATGGCACTGATGGCTGTCATGTACGAAATGCAGGACACTAGGAATTTCATCTGTACGAAAGTCTGAATTACTGAGCCAGGAAGAGAATTTGGATCAAATTTTATGATAGGTCTTATTTGTAGAATCTTTATGGGCTGCAAATAGAGTATTAATTACTGCTGTGGATAAACCTGTCTTTCAATCTTGTACCTTCACAAACAAGGCTGAAAGGTGGAATTTGCTCAGATTCGGATGAAACAGACCTTTCTGAATTAACAGATCTGGATACTGTGGAAGAGGCCAATGTTCAGTGTTCGAAATTTGAAATAATAGAGGAAACCAAGCCCTACGAGGCCAGAAATGTGCTATTAGTATTACTTGCGGATCTTCTGTAGGAGTTTCTGAATGATCTAGACCGGAGGAAAGACTTAGAGAAATTTGTGCTTCCAGCTCATCTTCAGGATTCAGGGAACAAAACACTGGTAGTTTCGCATTGTTTCTGGTTGCCATCAAGTCTACTTGTGGCATTCCCCACCAGTCTGTTAGGTTATGAAAGTATTTGGGATTTAACTCTTATTCTGATGGCCTGAGTGTCGTACGACTCAGAAGAATTAGGACTAATTTGCCCTGAATTAGTGGTCCTGACTGCTTTCATCTCTCACAAATTTGATGATTGGAGCCTGTCTTTTTGTGACCAAGAGGTTAGTAGATGGGCACTCTAGTCTCTCAGGAAGGCATCTGTACATAAGATTATTGATTACTTGAATTGAAAACTTTTCCCTTTTTCCAAATTCTGAGGATTGAGCAACCATCTCAAATCCTTTCTTACTGTCTGATCGATGCTTATTTTGGTACGCATCTTCCTCAAATCTCCATTCCAATGGCAGAGAATATTGTGCTGGAGACTTCAGCTGTGCACCATAGCCTAAGGTACTGCGTTTATTGAGGCTACTAATAACCCCCAAATCTTCTTAATGTAAAGAATCGTAGAGAGTGGAGATCTGATTAAACCCCTCACTGCAGCTTGAATTTTTTGTATGTTTTCTTGGAGTAAGAAAAAACTTGCAATTCTGTGCTTATTATGAAGCCTAGAAATAATTTTGAAATTTCAGGAAGCAAGCGGGATTTTTCCCAGTTTATCTGGAATCCAAGTTCCTCGAGAAGGGTAGTGACTACTTGAAGATGATCTTGCAGAAGAAATGACGGAGCGGCTACCAGCCAATCGTCGAGATATGGAAACACTTGAATGGCCATGCAAACATAGGGCTGTTACTGCTATTACTGTCACTTGGAAAATAAGTTAGACCAAAAAGGAGACACTTGAATTGGTAGTGCCTGACTGATCTTAGATGATCCACTGCTATTCTCAAGAATTGTCTTGAAACTGGATGGATTGGTATGTGCAAATAAGCATCTTTTAGATCCAAGGATGCTATAACCTGGCCCTTCTGTAAGGCTGCTGTGACTGTCCTTATTATTTCCATTCTGAAGTGGATCTTGTTCACATGCCAAAGGAGGGATCTGAGACCTCCAAGATCCTCCTGTTTTTGGTACTGGAAAGATTCTCGAATAAGTTCCGCAACTTTCTTCTTCCTTTGGAACCTCTTCTATGGCTCCTTTTGCCAGGAACTCCTGTAGAAGGGGAAAAACGTAAGGAATCTGTCAGTCATTTAGAAGAAAATGATTTTTTGGTCTGTGGTGGGTCTCTGACATAACCATTCTCTATGAGGGCCAGGATCCACTTGTCTGAAGTAATCCTGTACCAAGCTGGGAAGAAGTTTTGCAAACATCCTCCAAGTTGATGACTCCTGACGTCAAACATCCTGTTTGCTGGCCCCTGTGTTTTCTTGGATTTTTCTGAAGTAGCAGTTCTGAACTTCTGATAGGGTCTACCACGATCAGATCTACTACCATTTCCTCTCTTAAGGAACAACTCCTGTCTTCTCTGATAGCAAAAGCGAGACTTAAAGCTTGAGGAAATACCAGAAATTTTGCCTTATTGGCTTGTAAATGCTGATTTAGATTTTCGCCAAAAAGTCTTCCAGGCTCAAAAAGAACTGAGCACAAATTATGCTTCGAAGTTGCCTCTTCCGTCCAAGGCTTCAGCCAGATGGCTCGTCTAGCTGCGTTGGTGACCGCCAGATTTTTTGCTGCAATTCTTAATGTATCTAAGGGAAAGTCAGAAGCAAATCTGCAGCCAGTTTAAGAGAGTAAAGCTGCTCCACTAATTCTTCTCTAGTAACTCCATCTTGGATATATCTTCCCATTGGCTTAACTATAATCTCAAAGCTCTTGAGACAGGAACCGCTTCCATTATGGCTTTAGATAAAACTGCCAAGAATACATATGATTTTTTTTCAAGAAAATATCAGCTCTGCGATCCATCGGATTTTTGAGAAGATATGAATCATCTGCTGGAAAAAAATATTTTCTGGATAGATTTACCACTGCTGGGTCAACTCTGGCTGGCTCTTCCCAGGCTTCACATTCCCCAGGGTCTAATTTATACACCATTTTAAATCTAGAACCAAGTTGAAATTTTCTGACTGGAAAATTCCACTCCTTTTCCATAATAAATTACAGGACTGGATGACCAGAAAGGCCTTTACTTTGGGGAAAAAAACAAACGCTCCCTGTCCAGAGAGGACATGACAGTTTGTTCTGTTTCCATAATTTTTTTTTAACATTTTTAAATAATTATCTTCAGAAATCGTCATGTCTGAGTCCGACTCAGATGTCTGAAGCTCCCCCTCAGAAGAGTCAGAGAAATCAAACAAATGTAAAAATTCTTGTGTAAATTTTTCGGATTTCTTCTTACTAGACATACAAGATTTCAACCAAGAAAAACATTTTTTAGCTTCCCTATCAGTCGTCTATTCATCCTTAGAAACATGAGTGTAGATACTACAGATATTAGAAGAGTAGTCTTCTGGAAGGTGCTGGAGACAACTAATGCATCACTCTGTTTTAGTCTTCTGCTTAGGTTTAGAAAAAGATGTGTGAGGACTGGCAGGAGAGGTTTGACTCTCTTATAGCGCTTTTTACCATCTCTAGACATCTGCAATACAAGAGGACTATGCTAGAATACCATTCAAGCAGAAAACTAATAAAGGAAGCCCCAGGAAGGGAGAAATACCTTACAACTCTGATGGTCCAGCTTGCTAGGCACTGTGCTCTGGCCCTCATGACAGCAGAGTTTTAAATAGGCAATCCTGCCATGGAGGCCACGTTCCCCTGTGACGTACATTGTACCTGTGTCATCTAGGATTCCTCCTGCTGGCACATCGCACAAGCTCCGGCTTGGAGCTTCTACTTGCGTCTATTGCTTCTTCAGATCACTTTGCGCATGCGCACTGCACAAGGGAGGACGCGATGCTGGCGTACTGCTGCAAACATAACTGGAGGACCCTCCAGGCGCTATTACCATAAATCTGAGAGCCCCTCAGACATAGCCTGGGTAGATGTGTACAAAACCTGTATCAAAAACCAACCCTCCCTTCATGGGCCACACAAGGAAAAAATGAGGACGAATAAAAATACAAATGGGTAGAGGAGTGGGGGATTCTTATACTACTAATTAACCTAATTAATTGTGTGACTGCTATATAGGTGGGCCGGTCATGGGAGGAGTCAAAGGTGGAGATAAAGACCCTTTTGTGCTGCCGCAGGACAAATAGGAAATTTATGTATATTTTATATAAATTTGGGTCTATTATTCAGTTAGGAACCAGATAGATAGATAGTTTCTGGAACAATATAGCTAAGTGTATTAATGCCTATCTATTTCCAATTTCAAAAAGAAGGAAATTTAAATGGTCACTAACTTTTAAGACAACTTAGTCTCATTTAATAGAACATGTGATTCTGGACTAAAATGTAATGCACTTTTAATTAAAAATGTTGCTGCTTTCTGCCTGAAAGACCTTTCTAAAGTTCCTTCCACTAGGCATCTCCCTTTTAGCTAGTTTGCCGTTAACTCCCTGTTACCAAGGAAGTTCTGTCCACAGATGCAAAATACATTGCAGCACAATTTGTCCATCTTCACTTAGTGGTGTACTCACTTTTGTTGCCAGGGTGTGAATCATCACACAGGGGTTTAGACATTAATGGGTGTGTGTTTGAATAATTTTGATGGCACAACATATTTACACTGTTATAAAAGCTGAAGCTGTACACTGACTACTTTACATTGTATCAAAGCTTCATATCTTCAGTGTTGTCCCATGAAAATATATAATGAATTTATATACAGTATATATAAAATTTCTGCATTGCCAAAAAATATTTAAAGTGATCACTAAATGGCGTAAATAAAAATGGCACAGTTGTTTTAATTAACCACTAATAATCTGAGGTCTAATATTATTATATGGATATATATCTGGATACATGTTACTGTGTCCTTTTATAAACTCCACACCCCTTAAGAGCCACTCCCAGTTTTACTGCACCTTATCATTCTCGAATCACCCTGTGAAGGGCTCTCCCAGGTTGACTTCTTTGCATTATTATTTGTGTGGTGCTCAGACCTGCCTCTCACTATGGTGGCCAGTCAGGTGCAGATGTAGACTGGCTGGATTGTGAGCATGCTTGTGTAGTCAGGTGTATTAATAAACATTGCACATGCCATAACATTTTATGGTAAGGGTGGGTTCACAATATGGTAATTTAATGTCTATTGCTCTCATCTGACCAATGAACATTAAGTTACAGATCCAGAAGGATCCCCCTTCGTGAAGTGCCTGTCTGCATTTCTGATGGAA
This sequence comes from Leptodactylus fallax, assembly GCA_947044405.1. Classification (NCBI taxonomy): domain Eukaryota; kingdom Metazoa; phylum Chordata; class Amphibia; order Anura; family Leptodactylidae; genus Leptodactylus; species Leptodactylus fallax. The sequence continues at coordinate 3,307,626 of CAMRHE010000094.1, forward strand.
GAAAAAGTCACGTATGCAGGACTTTTTGTCCCTTACAAAAGTAAACAAACATGATGGAAGAAAGTGTCATGTTGTTTACATTAGAGTTATTGGGAATGGAAACAGACAAAGGGGGCTCCATCTGTGTCCATTATTCTGTTACAGTTAATGTCCATTACTGTCATCCTTAGACGGATGACAGCAACAGGCTTTAAGAACTGTAGTGTGAACGTAGCCTAATTGTGTTTCTTTTTCAAACAGGGGAAAATGGGAGTAGCAGAATTACCCCGTTTAATATATGAATGTAACAACTGAGAATTTCGTTTCTCAGTCTTGTGATTTACTATACAAATTATTATAAGTACTATTACCAGGGACACATCTGCCACGAGGCGACCTGTGGTGGTGCCTTCTGGCATAAACTGGGGGACATGATTCATTTTTAATCGGCTACCTATTGGATTATTCCAACAGGAAGCAGCTGATAATTTACTTACCCATCTACGCTTTTGCCGCAACCCAAATGGAGGGAACCAGAAGATGGGAGTAGTAGTGACGGTGGTGTCATAGGGTAGGCAGAGTACACTCAACTGAACTCCTCCAGCCCACCTCCCAGGTGGGCCTGCGTGGTACCTGATGGTGGTGGTAGTTGTTCCCCTGAGGAGCTTCCAGTTGGAGAGGGGTCCTCTCTCTCACCCTGAGCCGCGTAGTGTTGTTTGGAAAGGCCCTGTTGGTAAGCGCAGGAATGACTCAGGAGGCAGTAGTGCAGTTAAACCAAAGTGAACTTTACTCAAGGAGCTCAGGACAGTGAACCTGTGCAGCTTTCCAATGGGGGTAGTAGTCTCCAACTTTTAGGCTACACCCAGTCTTGGGATGAGGGATGCCCAGACTGTGGTAGAGATGAGGTGCCTTTACTCCACTCCAAATAAATAATACAGTTTGCCTCCTCCAGTGTATGGATCTGGGGGATCAATGTAAGGAAGTACTAGGAGCCCAAATACCTAACTGTTAGATGGGTCCCGGTAGGCAGCTTCTTAAGAAGCACGACTCCTATCCTCCTCCTAGGCACAGTGTCTGGTGACAAGACAGATCAATCTTCCCTGTCTCAGGGCTGTCTTTTAGCAGACTTGGGATGTGATGTCCACCTCTCCCTCAGGGACTGATGAGAACACACCAGAGCTCCTGTTACAGTGCCAACACTCACTGAGCGGCTAATTCTAACAGTCCTCCTGAGACTTAGAGTCTCCAAACCCCACCCAATGGCCTGTGATTGGCCAGGGCTATACCAAGCCTTGCAAGATAGAGGGGTAGCCAACAGTGGGGACAAACCAAAGGGGGAAACACATTAGGGAAGCTGCAAACATATAAAAACAATAAATGAATAAATTATTGGCCTGTTGGAGTAATCCAGTAGGGGACCATATACTATGTAGAGGGCAAACAAATTGGCCATACACTGTGTAGAGGTCCAAAAAAGGGGGTGTAAACTGTGTGGGCACCAAAAAGAATGTCCATATTATGTGTTATGGCCAAAAAAAGGACAACATAATGTATTGGGGGCCAGTAAAGGGGGGGTAACATACTATGTGGGCCAGTAAATAGGGTGTTATACTGTGTTGGGTCCAATTAAGGGGAAGTTTTGATCTACAATTAGGAGGCAGTTTGGGTAAATAGGGCGCGTGGCCTAAAATTTTGATTAGGGCCCCCCCCAAACATAATTTTGCTTGGGGCCCCATCATGCATCCAAAGATTGCCTGGTTGCCCTACGAATCCTTCACTAGTATTAGTGACTATGGTCGCACGACCCTTAGTGCGTCTGACTACCATTTATAATCATACAAGTGCTGAAAGTCACACAAGTTTTTTTTTTTTGTTTTGTTTTTAGCTCTTTGTGTGAAGCTAGTAATCTGTAAATTCAGATTTTTTTTGGGGGGGGGGGGGGGGGGGGCGCCTTTTTATAGTTTACCACCTGAGAGGCTACGGTCACCCCTGCATCATGTTACCATAAACCACAAATACAAATGCCATTCACAGATACATAAGAATCGGGCGTTCGGAAACATCCATGACGCTGACATACTGAGCCGCTTCGTGACGCTGCCGCACAATACAATACATTCACATACGAGATGCGCAGGACAAGCGCCAGAGGGCGTGCTTACTCCCTTCGGCCTTAAGCCGCTCTTGCCGCTCTGGTTCTCTCTGATACCGCTAGCGGTCATATCCTGTTTCCTGTGTGATCCGCTGCCGAGAGCGCGACGGGTCCGGTGGGGAGGAAAAGGTGAGAAAGGAAAGCGGGTGTGCAGCCGGTGAATGCTACGGACAGCGGGTTGCGGGCATGTGGGTGGTATTTGCTGCTTTAGTTCACACTGTGCGTTGCAGCATCGGAGCGTATCTTTTCATTGTAGCTGTCGGTGCACAGGGCAGCGCTGGGCTCATACATCCATCGTGTCAGGTGGTCCGCGGCTAGTGCGCTCTGTAGTGTATGCGCTGCTGTCATGTAGTGTCTTCTGTGACTGCTGGGACAGTGTAGATCAGTCAGATCCATGACCTAGATCTCTTAGGCTATGAAGTCTATGCAGAGTATAAAGCAATGGCTTCTTCTCATACAGCACACTTAATTTCCCTTCTCCTATGAGTATCTGTATGTATATAGCTGGCCTCTGAGCACATGCTAGGAGTCCATGTACACAGAAATGGGCAGCTGGCACATGGGGTGTTTGCCATTGCTGTCTATGGAGCTGGGGAGTAAAGTGGGGATCAGGCTTGCTCCAGGGATCTGTCTACATGCAGATTTTCTACCATAGAATTGCTGGAAGAAAATACACAGCATGATTTCTAAAATATAATCCATCTGCTGCATAAAGCTGGGTTCACATGGTGCTTTATCTTATGTTTTAACTGAAAAACATTTAATATGCAGTTATAAGCAGCACATTTGTCCAAGGGTGGTGACACAATGGGGGACTTCATGAACACATCTGTGCCAGTTTTCTGGTGTAGATGGGTGATGATGTCTTTGACACAAAGGCCTTTATTTGCACCAAAGATGTGACACATCCCCGGGGGCAGGAACACCTCAGTCTGACACATTTATCTGGCATGAGTTATACAAGAAATCTGTGCCTGTTCTTGACTGGCGTAGATTTCCATACCGGTGCCTTGTATGTGCCTGATCTATGAAGAGGTCAGAGCTTCTTGATAAATCGGACGTGCCTATTTACTAAGGCTAGCATACGTGATGCCAGTCTTAATAAATCTGTCCAAGTATGCCTGGATGCTGCTATATGCGGCATGCAGTCTTTGGCTGCCAGTGCTTTTACTTCTTAGTAAGTGAAACACTGCTTCATTTCTGCTGAATATCACTACAGGCTGTGCTGTTTTATTGGCACCATTTGGCCAGTAAGGATATTCTGTGTAAGTGAATCACGGATTAATTTTCGCTAAAGTGGAAGCAGTGGCTGCCTGGGGACTGGATGCGAATATAGGTGTATCCAGGTACAGTGTGTCACCACCCTGTGCCAATAAACTAGAGACTTTCAATTTAATGGGCATTTTCTTTCAGGTCAAATGTATAGTGACATGGGTTAGACATTACTACAATTAAAGTTCAGCCTCTCTATAAGGCTGAGTTTACATAGCCCTTTTGTTTTTACTGAAGAACTGCATGCGGTTTTTAATTGTCGTAATGATTTGCATATGTTACTATAAGAAAATATTCTTCGCCACAGTAACCTCACTTATTATGTACCTTAGGTGTATACAACAAAAGGGAACAATGAACATCAAACGGGAAAAGGAAGGACGACAAATCAAAGAATAATGAACAAGTGTCCTTAAAACATATACATTTTACTGCTCAAGAATAATCTAAAAAGGCAGATACCTACTTTGTATACTGCTGTGGGATATTGTGACTGTTTTACTCCAGTAATAATTACCATAGTATTGTTGCACCCAGTAGTATGTCAAGTCTTGAGTGTCACAAAGAGGGTCCATGTAGGGCATAAACGCCTTGTAATGTCTGCGCCTATTATGGAAATAATCTAGTACTCTCATATGTTGAGTTTTTGTCCCCGGTCAGATTAGATATTGCGGCAATGTATCTGTTTATCTGTACAATGATCTTGTGTAAATGAATTAAGCTCTGTCCTTCATGTAACCAGCGGAGTATCCCCAGTGTCAGGAGCACTGCCCCATGTTTTATACAGTCACATTGCCAGTATGTATAATGATGTGATTGAGAAAAGCTGCAATGCAGATGGTTTGCTCCAGCCAACCTCACAAGCCGAGCACTCAGTTTCGGCCAGCAGCGTCCTCTGTATTGCTCAGAGGCCACGACATCAGCTGTGTGCCGCCTACCCCAATGTCATTGTGCTTTGAAGTAACACTAAAAATATGCTAGGGTGCTGTTTGTAGTCCATGGTATGTTGGCTGCTGGCTGCAGGCAGGTGATTATTTCTGTAGGGTTTTAGATTCCCTAACTTGCTTAACATATTTTGTCCCAATTCTACTGCCATTAGTTTCTCAAACGTCACAATATCTTACAGTAATATACAATGTCCATTTTTGTGGGTGGCTGTCTTTTTGGATTATTCTAACAGGAATTTTAGTTGAGCGATAAGTTATGTTTTGAGGACACTTATCCAATACTTTACAATACTTTACTATTCCTTGATTTGTCTTCCCTTCTTTCCTGATGTACTACTTGTTATGCATTTCCTGTGTATGCTAACGGCCATGAAACAGAAAAGCCCTGGCTTACGCTGTTTTCACAATAGTGTTTCAGATACTAAACTCAGTCCATGCGTGAGCCAGGTTTACCAATCTGTACACTATGGTAAGAGACAGACGCTTAGAATTATAGTAATCTATGATGCTAGGTGTCCTTGCCTCTCCGTGGCTTACAGTTCTAAACTGTAATGTGAACACGTCCTTACAAATCTAATATAATAAGGCCTTCCTTTTAAATTCCATCTCTACAGCTTACACTCAGTGATCATGTTTGGGAGAATCATGTACATATCAGAATATACCTCTATACCTCATAGAAGGGTTTCTTTAAAAAAGAAATGTGTTGGCCCTCTCAAATTATGGCTATAGTGCCCACCAAGTCACCATAGTTTGGGCATACTGGTGACAATGTTCCCTCCCCATATATTTTCTGTGATATTGTACAGCATAGACTCAAAGAGACCCAATATTTGTTGGAGTGGGAGACCCCACCATTTCTAAGTAATCGGAGCTGTTAGTATTGGTGCCTGATATACTATTGAGACTCTCTGTCAGGTGGGTGATCTTTGGCTAGAGCAGGCAAGGAGGTGTGATTGACACTGTCTGCTCTGATTGGACAGTGTCAGAGAGCTCAGAACCATGCCCCCTTGTCTGCTTTGGCCCAAGACCACCCACCTGACTGCCTTAACAACGTATCAGGCACCGAAATTAACAGCCATGATTTACTTGGGAGCGGCGGGATCTAGAGAAGAAAGGCGTCTTTTTTTAAATGATGCAAAGAACCGGAGTTAGTGGTGGGGGTGAAAAGTCCCCTTTAAAGGGGTTGTACAGAATAAGAAAAACCATGGCTTGTGCCCTCAGAATGGAGAGATGTTATGTATATATGGCCCAGAAGAACAGCTATAGGTGGTTGTAGCCCTAGACCAAAGGCACGCTTTGCCTAAACTGTTCAAAGTGTATCTGAAAATGTTTTTTTTTTTTTTTTTTTTTAAATATATATTATGCTGCTTGCAGCAATTGATGTAATATGTTTATTACACACTGGGATACAGAATTGTCCAGAACAGAGCCACCTTGGCCCTTTTGTATGTGCTGAAACAAAGGGGAATCTATCAAGGAGATTACATCTAATTATTCTGCAAACCAAGAAGACACAGACAATCTAGTTGCTAAGGATCCCCAAAGGAGTGATCTGAGAGCCTCTGGTCCAGATAGTTGTTTTTCTGCATATACCCATCAATTACGCCAGGTGTTAGCAAATCAATCCCAAGGGTCGAGAGTTGTCTTGGGAATATCCTCTGCCTGTGAACATAGTTAGGAAGCGCTAGTGTAAGTAGATTCTGATCACTTGCTTTATACGATATTCACCTGTTTTGTTTTGTTTTTCTGACTTCATGGTAATACCAGTTATTTATTTGTCTCCAGGAGGTTTCTAAGGCCAGAACCATGGACAAGCACAAAGTGAAGAGACAACGCCTGGATCGAATCTGTGAGGGTTAGGAGATATTGTGTAACATAAACCTGTGTCCTTACCTTATTTGTGTAGTAGTTGGTTTGGGCAAGGCAAAGTGAAAAAAAAAAAAACAAAAAAACTATTTCATACAGAAGGCCAGCAAATATTGACCTATAACTGCAAGTGTGTCCTTGTTCTGTAACATTGGGCCTCAGGTATAGAAGCTATAGCAGGGGGCAAAGTGGAGCAGTTTTTCGATAACAGCCACCCTGATCATTTCTTCCATTTTTCATTCATTGCTGGATAAATGCAAAATGGATGTTGATCGGTTGCTGCAAGCAACTGTATTGTTATACATGGGACTCAATGTCACAACCTTGTGTATGTATGTGTAATATATATAAAATGAGATTTGCTTACACATTGTCATTGCAGAATCAAATTTTATTGACTTCGGGTGCATTTGTAGTTGAAGAGCTTTTCTGTGCCTAAGTATTAAAGGGATTGTGCTAAGGTTACAACTAACGTTAGGTTCACACAGCATTTGTCTCTCCGTTGTTCGAGTCCAGATGGGGATCCGAAAGACAGAGAGCCCATCCGCTATAAAGTGGTTACCTGTGGACCCCAAAGACTATAATAGGGTCCGTCCGGGTTTCAGTCGGTTTTGTACTGAAACTGCATTGGAGTCACCGCCAAGATATTTGATGGGGATTCCAGCAATCAGCCCAGTTAATGTGTATAGGTTGTATGTTGTAATCTTGATCCTTTTAATGGTCTATCCACAAAAGGATCAAGTTAGGCATCTAGCCATCTGTGTTTGTTTGGTAGGAGTTCCAGTTGTATTTCCAGACACAGGTACGCATGTGGATGAGCCAAGATGCATTGATAAACCTGGTGAACCAACAAGCATAGTGGCTCCTTTTGTTTGTGATGAAGACAGCTCCCCGGGACATTACCTAAACATGGCGGCTAAAATAAAATGTACTTTGTAGTTCTGTGGCGTCATAATTTAGGGTATTGTCCATATTAGCCACTTAGCATTGCTTGATCTGTCAGAGCTGCTGGTTGACCGTGTGATACACTATGGGGCACACTTATCAATACTGTCTATCTTTTCACTGTCTTAAACTACGAATCCCATTCGTAGTTTTAAACATATTTATGAATCTGTCATACAGACCTTCATAAATATGGATGTTTTCTAGAAGCTCAAATTTTGGCTCACCATGAGACAAATATTTGGCGCATATATGGAGACAAATACTTGGCGCAAAACATGTCGACGAAATCTGTAGACAAAAATCTTGTGTGCTGTAAGAAACAAATATTTGGCGCACACATCAATAAAGACCCTACAATTCTTGGCACAAATCATCCCTCGGTTATTGAGACATATATGTGGTGCTCGACGAATTTTTGCTGCACAAAGTAAATTGTCGTAAATTCTTTACACCATTTTAAACTTTACTTTGCACAGGAAATCGGCGCCATATTCGTTCTTTTCTGTTTCAGAAATGTGTTTGTAAATTTAGACACTTCTAAACCTCGCCCGTTCTGGTGCACATTTTTCAAAAGTGTCTAGCCTGTCGTAGTTTCATGTTCTTTCTGGTGCACACTGTTCATAAATATGTCGGAAATACTGTGCACTATGAATTTTGGCGCAAATGTAGACAGAAAAGTGTCCGACTTGGATTGATAAATGTGCCCCACTGTTGTTCAGGACACAAATGAATTCTATGCCCCTGTTTGGTGCTTTGTGATGCTGTTTCTTTTGCTGTAATTGCTTTCTGTAGTATAACTGGCCATTACTGTAATAGTAATAGGTCTGTCATGGTGACAGGTTCTTATTAAGATTATATAGTACATTTTGCTTAACTTGAATGTGCAATGAACTAGATTTGTGTGTGTGAGTTAGCGTCGTGTGATAGAAGTATCTGTCCATTTCTAGTCAGCATTGTTTCAGCTATAACGTGCCTCCTATATAAAACGACACTTATAGATAGTGTGACAGGCAGCAGTTTCACTGCTGTCATTTAAAAAAAAATGCACACAATGTTTATATTTACAGACCTAAAATTTTTATTAACTGTGGAAGCTTGGCAGATACACCAAACATCCACAAATAGAGTATGCTATGGATTTTAAAGGGAGTCTGTCATCAGAACAGTCCCTATTGAACGATACGCACAGTCAGGTAGCCAGAGTTCGCAAATAATGCATTGCTTTTTTAGATAGTCTATATAAAGTTGTAAAGTAATTACTATTTTTGACATCAATTCTGAAGATGTTCATGGGTAGACACATCTACAGAATTGATCTGTGAAGTTCTGAATGGTTTGATCAAAACCTTTATAAAGCTTAAAGGGGTTTTCCGGGCAAAAAAAAAACTTTTTTTTTTTAATTTAAAAAAGGTATTTTAGTGATATTAAAGGGTTAATGAGGGCACCAAAATACCTTTAGCAGTGTTTTGAGTGATTTCTAGCTTTCACTGGGAGCTCTTAGCATTTGTTTACATGGCTAGCTTCCTGCTTCCCTAGCCTACAACTCCCATGATCCCTCTCTCACACCCCCTCCCTGTTTCCCTAGCTAGCCTGTGAACTACTGCTCTATCTACCTACCTAACTCAGCCCCAGTCTTCCCCCACACCCCCAATCATACTTACCTGTCTTCTGTGTCCTGGAGTTAATTTTCTTCGGTCTCGCTAGCATCTTCTTCTGTGGACTTCTTGTATATGCGTGGTATGCGCTCTTCGCTTCTGCTGGTGACTGCTCTATTGCGCCGGCAGTAGCGGAGGAAGTGACACTTCATGCCAGAAGACTGAAGATGGTGGATAAGTATGAGGGGTATGGGGGGTGTATTGGTGATGCTTCATTTCCAGAAACGGAACATCAGAAAATGTGCTTGGGATGGTCACGTGGCCGCCCCAGGTATATAGGTAAATATATAATATATATATAATTTTTTTTTTTTTTTTTATGAAGTCAATTAGAAGTTAGGCAGGGGGAGAGGGCTTAGTTTAGGGTTTGATTTTCAATTTATGCCGGACAACCCCTTTAAGGTTTTAAAAGTGTGTTTTTTTTTTTTTTTTTTTTTTTTGTAGTTTTTAAAATACTAAACCTTTAAAGAAAATATTTTATTGTTTTCTTTTGTTTAGGCATTCGACCGCCAATTCTGAATGGTCCTATGCCTGTCCGTCCATTGGTGGCTCTTCTAGATGGAAGGGATTGCACAGTTGAAATGCCTATATTGAAGGATGTTGCTACAGTAGCCTTCTGTGATGCTCAGTCGACACAGGAAATCCATGAGAAAGTAAGTGTTGTTGGTGGTGGTTCTTCTGTTTTAGGAATAGTTTCTGCTTGATAGACCTTGTACAAACTACATAAAGACATCGCTGTTTTCTGCAGGGAACAGTCATGTCACTTTAGAAGAACTCACGACATTTCATTTTGTTGACTTGTCTGTGATCAATATGTCCACCTCATTATAGCCATACTTTGTTGCTGAATGTTTTCAGGGCAAATAGTCTTAACATAAAATGTCCTGCTGCTGATAAACTAGACTAAATCATTTTTCAATCGAGACACACACACACACACACACACACACACACACACACACACCACCTACATAGCCCTGCGAGGGTTTATTTTTTGCAGGGCAAGTTGTATTTTGTAATGGTACAGCTTTTTTTTTTTATTTTTATTTTTTGACAGGCCTGAGTGCCTTCTATAAGTTCCTGCCTATCATGACAACCAAATTGTTCCTCCATCTAACATAATTTCTTGTGCTGATCAATAAAAGAGAGGCCTCATGTCTAGTATACAGGGCATCTAAAGGGTTCACAGAATCAAACTGTACTATCACAATTTGTGGCTGTTACCTACAGATATCGGCTGTACGGTACAGCCAGCACTCATGTAATTGCAGCTGTTAGCTCAGCCCACACCATATTACCATTTCAACTGCTCTGTTGGCCAGTCACAAAGGGGTTAAGTTGACAGCATGTCAGTTTGCTGCAGAATATTCCTGGGTCTGTGGCAGGTCACAGCAAAATCTGCATTAAGAAAATAATGCCTTTCCCTAAGTTTAAAAAAAAAAATAGTGAGAATCTCATGTCCAGTGGCACTTTTTTGGCTCCTTGGGCAATCATTTTTTACACAGTACTGCAATGACATCTTGTCGTGTAACCACTACAGAGGCTGGCTGGTGGCAAGCAGCTTTGTCAGATGATGACTTGATGGTATGGAAGGGGAAGAAAACACTGCTGTAATTGAAAGCTTATAATTTTTAGATGTTGCCACTTTTATTTTAGGGACCAGAAAACTCCTAAGGCCTTACGTAATGTGAGCTCTCAACACTGTGCATTCCTTTACTACAGGTATTAAGTGAAGCAGTGGGGGCCCTTATGTATCACACAATCTCCCTGTCCAGAGAGGATTTGGAAAAATTTAAGGCCCTCCGTATTATCATACGAATTGGGAGCGGCTATGACAATATTGATATTAAGTCTGCAGCTGAATTAGGTAAGGACTTTTTAAATGCTAGATTTGTGCAAGTTTCATTCAGTAGACACAATTTTTATGGAAATTGTTTTTTTTTTTTTTTTTTTTTTTCTGTTTTAAAGGGATTGCCGTTTGTAATGTTCCTTCATCATCTGTGGAAGAGACAGCTGATTCTACACTCTGCCACATCTTGAACCTCTATCGGCGTGTCACATGGCTGCATCAGGCTATGAGAGAAGGGAATCGTGCTTCTAGTGTGGAACAGATCAGAGAGGTTGCGGGAGGGGCTGCCAGAATCCGTGGGGAGACTTTGGGCATCATTGGACTTGGTAATGCTTGGCCTAATAGAAACTAAAAGAAAAAGAAGAAAAAGTTGATCAGTTTGCCAATTGCAGTTTTATTGATTGGTATCAGGTAGTATTATATGTATTTTTTTTTTTTTTTTTTTTTCTTTGTTTGCAGGTAGGGTTGGACAAGCAGTTGCATTACGTGCCAAGGCTTTTGGATTCGCAGTCATATTTTATGACCCATATCTTTCTGATGGAGTTGAGCGTTCCTTGGGCTTACAGCGGATGTCGACACTTCAAGATCTGCTGATGCACAGTGACTGCATAACTTTGCACTGCAGTCTAAATGAGCACAACCATCACCTCATCAATGATTTTACCATCAAGCAGGTATGTAATATATGTTTCAACTGAACTCTAGAAGAAGTAAACACAACTATCCACTGTTCTGTTTAAAACCTCTTTAAGGTCAGGGCCCCATGTTGCGAATATGCTGCGATTTGGCCGTGCTAAAAACACAAAGGAAAAAACACGCAGCGTTTTACAGTACTTGCAAAGTGGATGGGATTTTGGTTAATCCCATCCACACACTGCAGAAAAATATACCCAGTGGAAATGCTGTGACTTCAAAAACCATTGTGTTTTTGTAAATCTCAGCATGTCAGTTATAGCTACGGAAACACTGGCGTTTGCTGCATAGGTATAATAGGGACAGAAAATCTGCAGAGGAAAACTCTGTGGACTTGCTGTGAAAAAACCACGATGTGTTTCCACTACAGTCTTTTCCACAGCACTTTTTGGCTGTTGCTTGTTGTACAGTAATGAATAATATGGCATTTATTCTTCTAGATGCGGCAAGGTTGTTTTTTGGTAAACACTGCCCGTGGTGGACTTGTTGATGAGAAAGCACTAGCTCAGGCTTTAAAAGATGGACGAATTCGAGGTGCTGCTTTAGATGTCCATGAGTCTGAACCTTTCAGGTATGTTTTCAATGTTGGAAGGGTTGTATATTGTCAGTAAGCAGGAAGTTAACCGTGCATTCAATTGCTTTTTGCAGCTTTTCTCAGGGACCTTTAAAAGATGCCCCCAACTTGATCTGCACCCCTCACACTGCTTGGTATAGTGAACACGCTTCAATTGAATCAAGAGAGGAGGCAGCTAAAGAAATTCGCAGAGCCATTACAGGTATATGAATAACATCTCCTTTTCTAACATTCTTAGTATTTTATAATTTAGTTTGTGCTCGTGCTGTGATATACAACCAAAATTCTTAAAAACCATTTCCTTACAGGTCCAATTCCAGATGCTTTGAGAAATTGTGTAAATAAAGAGTATTTGCTGGCAGCTGCACAGTGGACAGGAATGGAATCTGTTCATCCAGAGCTCAATGGAGCAGCCGGATATAGGCAAGTTCATTTCATGCTTCATATCCTACAATAAATGCGTTGGTAGCACATCCCAGTCAATCCTTTACATTTAAGTAGAGCATAGCTATATAGATCATCACCTAAAATTGTGTGGCGCTTTTGAAAGATAAACTGTATCATTTTTATGAACCACATCACAAGGGGTAAATAGTGTATTATTGCTGCAGTACTGTAAACCGACAGTGCCTCACAGATGTGTCCCCGACTACCTTTGTGACTGCTACAGCCAGTTACTTAGCTGTGTACCGCTGAGTTCGGGGATTGGCTGCCGCATTGACTTGGGTAGTCTAGTCGGGCACGTCATCATTGCAGCACAGTTGCATTGGGAATACTGGAGTAGAGGTGCTGGAACAGCAGAGAAGTTATGTTCTCTAAATAATAGGTCTTTCTTGTGTTTTTTTTTTTTTTTTCCTGAGCTCTATTTTTGATGGTTTCTGAAAAACCTCTTGAACGACAAGCATACTGTTTTTAAAAATGAATGAAAGCATTTAATACCTGCTTGGCTGTTTTGTTTCAGGTTCCCACCAGGAGTTGTGGGGGTAGCTGCTCCAGGACACCCAGCTTCAGTGGAAAGCCTAGTGGCAACTTCACATCCTTTAATTCCCTCTGTTTCCCACACTCCATCACCGGGACAAACAAGCAAGCCAGAGCCAGACAGAGAAATTCCGACTGACCAGTAGCAATACTGTGCTTTGTTTGTGTTTTTTTCTTTTTTATTCTGTTTGTTTTATTCCCTTTTTTTTTTTTTTTTTTAATTTTTGTCCCCCTCCCCTTTTTACCACCAATCCCATAATTTTACTCTTCTTCCCCCTCAGAAGGGTTTGGGGAAGAAGAGTGGGATTCCAGGTCTTTTCAGCAGCTTCACCTGGTTGATGAAATCATGCTGCAAGCCCTGAGGTGTATCATCTCTCCTCACACCGGAAAGGAGAATGTTCTTATCAATGTCTGGAAACCTTTAGCTATTGCCTTTCAACAGATCTATTTTTTAACTGATTTAGTTTTACGTGAAATACTATACGGGTGGGTTGTGCTTCTGTGTGCCGGGACAGGCTGATCTTTACTGCTTCCTCTAGAATGAGACATACCCAGTTGTCTCAGGGAGCTGAGGCAGCACCAAATTTTTAGTGTAGCAGGTATCTTCTAATCAGAAACATGTCTCGGTCTCTTCAGTACTGGAAGATAAATGTTATTTTCTTAAGAAGCCTGTTGCATAGCCACACTGCTGAGAGAAAACTGAGCAGAATGCACCATCAAACTTTCTGCTTTATGGTGGGATCATTGTTCTTAACTAACAAAATAAAACCTAAAATATTTTAAAGTTAAGCTTGATGCATGGGTCTGGGGAGCGTCTCTCAGGTTCTTGGAGTCCTTGTAATAGTATATGGATGAAAAGGGGTGTATACGTAGGCATGACTTGCAAGTCTTGTGTCCATCATGGTGATAAATGGGTGGGCTTGGGCATTAATTCAATTTTGTCACTGTTATGTCTGCTTTGAACTATGAATAACTTTTTTTTTTTTTTTTTTTTTTTTTTTTACAATTTGCAAGAATGTAGATTGTCGCCTCATTACTTCTAGTAGTTGTGGCGTTTTGCGCTTTAGTAGGTTATTAAGGAGTAGGATTTCAGAACTGTGCGCATGTTTTATTCTAGGCAGAGTCTAACTACTGCTTATAAAATGTACGGTTTCAGTCCTTCTCCCCAATTTTTTTTTTTTTTGTACCTGCATGGGATGATTGTGAATAGTGTCTTAGCATAACAAGTCTCAGGATTAAATTGCATGAATCAGGTTGACATTGTGTATATTATAGAAGGATATTTTAATAGTCGGGAGTGAGGAAGAAATGAATGTCGTTTTAGTTAAGTTCTTATTGTCTGTCTCTGATTTGCATATATTTGATATTGAGAAACCATTCTCTGAGTGTGTGGTGCTAAGTTTGTTTCTAATGTTGTATTTCATTTGAAAGCTCTTGGTCTGTTTAGGTCTATTCCATTCATAGTTCTTACTCTGTTTAGTCCTGTGAGCCCAGAGGGTACAGATTTTTTTTTTTTTTTTTCTTCTTCTTCTTCTTCTTCTCCCCCCCCCCCCCCCCCCCCCTTGCTTCGGAGCCCCATAGGGATTTTCTTACTAATGACATTTTATCCCCTGTCCACAGGAAAATGAATGTCTGATTGCTGGAGGGCTCCCAGGGATCACGAGAGCAGGTGTCTCCAAGTGCCCACCAACCACCGCTCCATTCACTTCTAGGGACTGCCAGAGGTGACCAGTCTGAAAGTCCCGTAAGAAGTGTACAGACCTTGTTCTCCTGATCCTAGTGGCCAGACCCCCAGTACTCAGAAACATGTCTCCTTTCCAATAAATGGGGGATAAGTGTATATTTTTGGGAAACCCCCTTAAGCGAACGTTAGACATATAGACACAGCAGAAAGGTGAACTTCTGACTTTGTCTACCTTACAGGATGCTGCAGTAAGACTGTTCTGAGCTAACTCCTACCTGCCTATTGGTTCTTTCAGTGAGTAATGCGTTGTTTTATAGATTTGAGTTTGGTCATCTTTTTTTAACTAGCTATTAAGAATTCGTTTTATTTGGGACTTTTTTTTTTGTTTTGTTTTGTTTTTTTTCTCTTTCTTTCTATATGACTTTAAGATGAAGCAGATTCTCACCCCCAATTTGTCTATAAGGGTGATGGTCATACATTGAAAGGTATGGTGCCTGTTTTGAGTACCGATACACATAAAAGCGTATTCAGTCAAGCCCAGTGATTGGTTAGATCAGCTGACTGACAGCCAGTGTTTAGGAATGGTGAAGGGTCAGAGGTATTGGGCATGTTGAATTTCAGCATGCCTGATCCATTGTTCTCAAAGGAGGTAACCTGCCGCTAGAGGTGTCTGGAAGCGGCTTATTCACCACTCTCCATTGAAAGTATGGACTCTCTCAGCTGAACGGAGCATGTATGTCTATAGGGGAGTAATATTTGTTGGCCCAATATACATTAAGCCAACCACAACAGAGAGTGTATAGCCAGCTTTAAAGGGGTTATCCACTTTCTAATACTGATGGCATTTAAACATTACAAGGAACAGCTGATTCATTGGGGTCCCGAGTGTAGGACTCTTGCAGATCTAATATTGATGACCTATCCTAATTGGTCATCAAGGTTTAGAAAGTGGATATCTTCTGGCGTATTTTAAAAGGGGGTTATCAGCTTCTTAGGGTTTATGTACACAAACATTCAAGCATGATTGGTATATTAAGGGCCAAATACTGGATTAGATCCTGTCTTCAGATCAGGCTCAAGCCTGATCCAAAGGTTTGTTTTGTGGATGTGCACAATTAATGTAGAAAATACTTCAGGTTAAAAAGATCCACTGTGTAATGGCTGTCAGTTTAGTGCAAATCAGTTCCCTTTTAATCTATCTGCAGGACCTGGCACAGCTGCTGCAGCTGGTTGGAATGGGTGCTGGGTGTCGCGCATCCACCGATCTGATATTATGTCCTATCCTATTATCAATATCAAAGTCTGGAGAACACTTTTAGGCTGAAGCCCCACGTTGCAAAAACTGTGTTTTACAGTGCCTGCAAAGTGGAAGGAATTCTTGCTATTCCCATCCACACACTGCAGAAAATAAATCTGCAGAGGAAAAGCTGCGTTATCAAAAAATGTTTGCGTTTTTGAAAATCGCAACATGTCCATTATATCTTTGGAAACGCTGGCGTTTTCCATATAGTTTTTTTTTTTTTTTTTTGCTGCATCTTGCTACGTTGGGCATTAGCCTTAAATTGTGTTTAAAACCAGAAGAAACTTCAACACCTAACAAAAACCCGTGAATCAGAGCACCATTAAAACCTGACCATTATGGCTTTTTATCCAAATAAGATCCAGTTCACTATAATGTAAATGTACATTTCCTAAAAGCATGTGAACGTGAATCTCAGGGCCTGTTTCTGCACTGTGGAAATGCCTTTTTTTTTTTTTTTTTTTTTTTAGATTCAGATTTTTCAGAAGTAACATGACAGATGAGGTTGGATGAAGACACAGGTCAAGTCCAACCTAACCGAGTGTTAGTGTAGCCAGTTCTGAAATTAGAAGTAGGATATTCTCATAACCAAGGATGTGACTGCAGCATTTTCTTTCTGATACAAGGTAGGATCTCAAACTCTTTAAGGCATCAAATAAAATAAGTGTCTTATTGGTCATTTAGTATTGTCTAAGGGCTCATGCACATGGCCGTATAAAAGTTCTCTACAATCTCAAAGTTGTACAGAGCCATAATGGGGCACTCATTGACTTCTATGAAGCCCTAGGGTACCTTATGCCTTTGATTTCTTATAGAGACATGTATAGTGTGTGAGGGGTTTTTTTTTTTTTGGGGGGGGGGGGGGGCAGATTCCATAAGATATTTGTTTCCCTTGATGCAGTAAAAGCTATTCTCAACTGGAGCAGGTCTGAATTTTGGCACCATAACGTTTCTTCCACATTACTAAAATGTGTGAACCATGTCCAAGAAACTTTTAATTGAAGGGGAGTTGCAATGACTCTACATAATCCTTACATTGCCTATACAAATGCTTAAGACAGAACACAAACCATTTTGTCTTCAACCATTTTTGCATAGGGACAGCTTTTCAGGCAATAATTTTTTTATTTTTTTTCTTATAAGTTGCTTTGTGTGAAGACTGTAGCAGAATCTATTTATTTTCCTTTCCTATTTACCTGTATTCCCATATTCTGTGCACACCCACTTTTCAAGCCTTTGTGCTATATTTAAGGTTTTATCCATTGTATTAGCTCTTTAGTTTGAAAATTGTATTCATCTAGCATTGGGGGTGGTATAACATTTACTTAAATTCTTGCATCTGAGTCTATCTGTTTAGGAGATAGTTATGATAAATTATAGATTGTGAGCTTTGTGACTTAGGGCTTATTCACATGTCAATGTTTTGGTCAGTGATTGTGAGCCAAAACCAGGGGCAGGTTGAAACTCAGAACAGGTGCAAATCTTTCAATTATACCTTACTTCTGTGTAGTGCTCACAATCACTCAGGCTAAATTCACATTTGTGCTGTAGTCTCTGTTGGAGACTCCACAGCATAAATTGGCGGAGAGAAAAGTCCTGCACCGAAGACCCCCCCCCCCCCCGGCTTCAGTATAAAAACAGCAGACCCCATTATAATCTGTGGCATCTGTGGGTAACTGCTGTTTTAGTGGTTGAGCTTTCTGTTGTTCGGGTCTGCCAGGGGAGAGCTGTGCGCAGATGTGAACCTAGCCTAACCAAACACTGTGACTAAGGTCTCATTCTCCTGGTGCATGGTGCTTGTAGCAATACTACTATAAGTGAAGTAGAAAGCTATGTGTTTAACACTTACTGGAATAACCAAGGTCCCACTGGGCAGCGAGTGGCTGCGGACACCACGTGTCTATATGGTTGTGGCCATACGAGGTATTTTTGAGGGCTGCAACTTTAGACGTTACTAATATATGATTACAGTAGTACATTGTTTTGTGGCACGCTTACAAGAGTTGTAATTGTGTTCTGGGAGAACAGCAAGTGTCTATTGGCTAAGACAATGGTAGTGGCCTCACTGTGTAGGGGAAGAGAGCAGTGAGTAATAGATTCTGTGGATGAGTGGATAAGAAGATAGTTCCATTGGTAATTGTGTTAATTTTACCATGCACAACGCAATATCAAAGTTTAGTGCAGTCTGGTAGTGTGGACACGTCTGACTGGGATGTCTAGGAAGCAACTCACCAAAGTCTTAAATATTTTTTTTTTTTTTTTTTTTGTGTATTTTTTTGTTAAACAGCAACCCAGCACACAGAAAATAATCGCATCCAATGAATTGACATATTTTATCCGCTCTCCTTTAAAAGGAGCCTTTTTTTATACTGTTTAAAAACCAGCTTCATAAATCAGCTCAACGCAAGATTTTTCTGCGCCTCGGTATGACATGCACATAGCAGGTTTCTTTTACTATTCCCATGAACCATTTTGTGGATAACTAGGGGCTCAGACTGTCAGGTTATTACAGTGGGGTATGTGTAGATAAATGGAGGGCCCTTGGGATAATCTGTAAACACACAAAGCAGGCCATGCATTTGATATTGGCTAGTAACTCTAATTCAAGGGTTTTGTTTCCTGGTCATGTGGGATTCCGTTATTTGCATTATTTCTCTATATGTCCCATAATACATGGGTTATTTTGAAGATTCCCTTAACTGACCCTTAGCAGGGAGTCCTAATGATTGGGGTCCTGTCTGGTTTCTTTTCCTGTACTAGTGATGTCCCAATCTGCATGGAGAAGATATTAGAGCGTTTCTTTTCCTGTACTAGTGATGTCCCAATCTGCATGGAGAAGATATTAGAGCGTTTCTTTCCCTGTACAGTGGCCCGACATCTGCAATGGGTGATCTTGTATTAACCCTGCATGGACTGAGCTGAGATGTGACCCTGTGTCCTAAAGGTGCAGTGTTGTGTGGTCAATCTTGTGTTGGTTTGTTACAGGTTATGCACAGCTGACCAGCTTTTTATAAATTACTCGGAGTGTCAGAAATATATTTTTGTAGACAATGAACAATATGCCTTTTTTCAGCTGGATAGCTAAAACTGTGAAACATTGAAAAGCTGTCTGTAAACAAGTGTTCTGTATTCTCATTTGTTTTTTTGGGTTTTGTTTTTTTTTTTTTTTTTTTTTTTTTTAATTTGACTGCAAATACTTTAATTTTTCACTTGTAGTACTTAGCAAACAATTTGTTAGGATAGGTTTTTCTGTCTCCTAATCATTTCTCTATAATATTTTAATAAAGTCCTACACCCAATGTAATACTTGTCATTGGTCTTCAGTGAGCCAAAAAAATGCAGTTTTATAAAATATTGGAGAAGGCAGGTCATACACATGGTCAAACCCCCTTTATTCATGCATGTGTTCTAAATAGGGGCAGAGAACTCTACAAGGACTCCTGGCAGCAGTTTATCTACCAGACAACAAAAGAATTGGGCATCAGGAAGCCCTACCAGTTGGAGAGAAGCAGAAACCGTGGGGAAAAATGATATAGCTACAGGTGTATAGTATGTATAATAATCTGAAAAGGCACCCAAACATTCTCTGTGAATGTGTCTCATAGCTTCCAAACCCAGTGGACATCGAGAAGCAGCTTTGAGTGCCCTTGTGACTATTGCACAGTTCTTCCAACTCTACCATTTTTATTTTGCATTCATTGGCAGCTATCATTTAGAAGAGAAGTTGGGATAAGATGGAGACTACTTCCTTTGTGAAAACAGCAGACTTCTTATGACCTTCTAAACTTTATTTCTGTTACTCACTAGTACACAAACTGGTGAATTTGCAACCTAAGAGTCCACTAACAACCACTCAATGTGCTATAAAGGTTGCTTCTACTTGGCATCCAGGAGTAACTTAAAGGGACGTTCCCAAATTAACATTACTGGCTATATCCACAGAATGCAGGTCCATCCTCTGGCAACTGAATCTATAATAAGTAGGGGGTCCTGTGCCTGTGACTCCTGTCTCACTGTTGCAGTGAAAGTATTGCTGCTTCAGTTACTTTTTGAACTCCAATAGGAGTCCCTTCTCAAGACTTGGACCTGCATCTAGCTTTTATTTATTGCATAATTTGTGGATAGTCAAAAATATTAAGATGGGGATACCACTTTAGGGAATGGTTGGTTTAGATGCTCATATTTGTAATGGTGTTTTCTCAAATCCCTCTCCCTAACTGCATTACAGAATCTTGAACTCTACCCCTAAAATGGATAGGAAATGCAAATCTCCCCCTCTGCCTCCTGTACACAGTGTTTTACCTGTCTCTCTGGAGCAAAAAGGTTTATATGCTCAGTGACAGAATTATCTAACTTTCTTCACTCACTAGGCAGCAGGATTGATTTTCCTGCCTTCCTTTCTTATTTCTTTCTTGATGCATCTCTTGCACCTTTGCATAATGGTGAAGTGATTGTTGGCTCCAGTCCTCATGCTGCACTTCCTAGCTATGCTTCCTGTGGGGGAGGAAACCTTCTCAAAAAGTGCTATCTTTGGCTGCTTTTTCCCAATATAATGTGCCCTATCGGCTGACACCGTACCCAAAAAGAGGGAGATTTTGAATCGAAGAGGGGGGATTATCTGTGACTATAGCAGAAGAGAAAAAGTGCTATGGATGTGGAAAAGGGTAAAGGAGCTTATACCGTCCGAGAAGAAATGCTCACACGTTTGAGATCCAAAATGAAGCATGTTTTGCTAGTTTCTGAAAATTTACTTGGGTTGATTGAAGACTAAAATGTTGTAAGAAGCGTTTCTATTCAGGAAAAATTAAGAGACAAGATTTCCTCTGGATGAAGAAAGGTAAAGGGGTTGTCCAGGCAAAAATGGACAACCCTTTTAAAGATTAAATAAGATGGGGGCAATGGGAAGAAAAAAAATAGAAAAAAAAGCATACTCTCTTGTCCATGTTGTTCCAGTGTCATCTGCTGCCAGCGTTGTGCTGAAGCCGTTGATTGACCTTAGCAACAGCAGTCATGTGACCGCTGAGGCCAATCAGCGGCTTCAGCACAACGTCGGAAGAGCGAACGAACCGGGAGGCGCAGGACGACAACGGAGCAAGTGGGACAGGTGAGTGTGAGTGTGTGTATATGTGTGTGTGTGTGTATATATATATATATATATATATATATATATATATATATATACATACAGTACAGACCAAAAGTTTGGACACACCTTCTCATTCCAAGAGTTTTCTGTATTTTCATGACTATAAAAATTGTAGATTCACACTGAAGGCATCAAAACTATGAATTAACACATGTGGAATTATATACTTAACAAAAAAGTGTGAAACAACTGAAAATATGTCTTATATTCTAGGTTCTTCAAAGTAGCCACCTTTTGCTTTGATTACTGCTTTGCACACTCTTGGCATTCTCTTGAGGAGCTTCAAGAGGTAGTCACCTGAAATGGTCTTCCAACAGTCTTGAAGGAGTTCCCAGAGATGCTTAGCACTTGTTAGCCCTTTTGCCTTCACTCTGAGGTCCAGCTCACCCCAAACCATCTCGATTGGGTTCAGGTCTGGTGACTGTGGAGGCCAGGTCATCTGGCGTAGCACCCCATCACTCTCCTTCTTGGTCAAATAGCCCTTACACAGTCTGGAGGTGTGTTTGGGGTCATTGTCCTGTTGAAAAATAAATGATGGTCCAACTAAACGCAAACCGGATGGAATAGCATGCCGCTGCAAGATGCTGTGGTAACCATGCTGGTTCAGTATTCCTTCAATTTTGAATAAATCCCCAACAGTGTCACCAGCAAAGCAACCCCACACCATCACACCTCCTCCTCCATGCTTCACGGTGGGAACTAGGCATGTAGAATCCATTCGTTCACCTTTTCTGCGTCGCACAGACACGGTGGTTGGAACCAAAGATCTCAAATTTGGATTCATCAGACCAAAGCACAGATTTCCACAGGTCTAATGTCCATTCCTTGTGTTCTTTAGCCCAAACAAGTCTCTTCTGCTTGTTGCCTGTCCTTAGCAGTGGTTTCCTAGCAGCTATTTTACCATGAAGGCCTGCTGCACACAGTCTCCTCTTAACAGTTGTTGTAGAGATGTGTCTTCTGCTAGAACTCTGTGTGGCATTGACCTGGTCTCTAATCTGAGCTGCTGTTAACCTGCGATTTCTGAGGCTGGTGACTCGGATGAACTTATCCTCCGCAGCAGAGGTGACTCTTGGTCTTCCTTTCTTGGGGCGGTCCTCATGTGAGCCAGTTTCTTTGTAGCGCTTGATGGTTTGGGCCACTGCACTTGGGGACACTTTCAAAGTTTTCCCAATTTTTCGGACTGACTGACCTTCATTTCTTAAAGTAATGATGGCCACTCGTTTTTCTTTACTTAGCTGCTTTTTTTTTTGCCATAATACAAATTCTAACACTCCATTCAGTAGGACTATCAGCTGTGTATCCACCTGACTTCTGAACAACACAACTGATAGTCCCAACCCCATTTATAAGGCAAGAAATCCCACTTATTAAACCTGACAGGGAACACCTGTGAAGTGAAAACCATTTCAGGTGACTACCTCTTGAAGCTTATCAAGAGAATGCCAAGTGTGTGCAAAGCAGTAATCAAAGCAAAAGGTGGCTACTTTGAAGAACCTAGAATATAAGTCATATTTTCAGTTGTTTCACACTTTTTTGTTAAGTATATAATTCCACATTGTGTTAATTCATAGTTTTGATGCCTTCAGTGTGAATCTACAATTTTTATAGTCATGAAAATACAGAAAACTCTTCGAATGAGAAGGTGTGTCCAAACTTTTGGTCTGTACTGTATATATATATATATATATATATATATATATATATATATATATAAATTTTCATAGCTCCCACAGAGAGGTCCCCCCCCCCCGGACAGGAAACCTACGGTATAAAAAGGTGGAGCCTCTCCTACCCCTCAGTTGTTTCCTGTCCCTGGAGGGAGACGTACGTGCCTGCTTGAGGCAGGCTTACCTGATGGCATAGGAAAGAGTTGGTCCTGGTAGGAGTTGCCTCTCTTCTTCCATGGGTGACTGTTAGCTGTGGCCCGATCTGGAGTCGGTACCATCCCCCCAGCTATGTGCCGCTGGTGTTCCGGGTGCAGGGGAGTTCCCTTAAGGGTAAAAGTGGCCAGAAAAAGAAGTCCAGTTCCTCTACCCGGGGGTCATGACTCCTCTTCTGAGGAGGAGTCCGTTCAGGGTGAAAGTGGAGAATTATCAGATGAAGCCTCTTCCTCCATATCTGATGTAGAGGGAGGACAGTCGTGCTTTCCAGTAGAGGACATGGACAAGTTGCTCAAAGCCATTCGAGTGACTATGGGGACTGAGGACTCTAGACCCTCCCATTCTACGCAGGACATTATGTTTGGAGGTTCTCTCAAAGGAGACATTTTCCAGTCCATAAAAATGTAACATCGCTTATCAAGAGGGAATGGAAAAAGCCGGACAAGAAGGGTTTTATCCCTAGAGGAGTTAAGCGTAAATACCCGTTTGAAGAGGGAGCTTGCTCTTCTTGGGATAATGTACCAAAAATTGATGTTGCCAGAGCCTCCAGGAAGTCAGCACTGCCTTTCGAGGACATGGGTACCCTGAAGGATCCCTTAGACAAGAAAGCAGAAAGCTTCCTAAGGCATTCTTGGGAGTCAGTAGGAGCGTCCCTCAAGCCCAATATAGAGGCTACCTGTACTGCAAGATCGCTTATGATCTGGCTAGAGAAGCTGGAAGATCAATTAAGGGATAAGGCCCCAAGAGAGCAGATTCTGTCAGCCCTGCCGACTATTAGAAAAGCTGCAGATTTTTTAGCAGATGCTTCAGCGGACGCTGTAAGATTATCAGCTCGCTCCCTTGTCCTGACCAACTCTGCCAGAAGGGCTATGTGGCTGAAGAGTTGGACAGGTGATGTAGGGTCTAAGACCCGGCTGTGCAATCTGCCCTGTGACGGTGAATATCTATTTGGACTAGCCTTGGATGACATCCTTAGCTAAGGCAGCAGATAAAAAGAGAGGTTTTCCTGTGCCTTCCTCTGGTCGTACACGGAGGTCCTTTTGTCCCTTTGGAGCATACAGAGGGCAGAAATTTGTCAAGTCCAGAGATAATAGCTGGCCGGAATCCAATAAGAAACACAAGGGGTTCTTATTTAGCAACTCACCCCGTAATAAAGATCAAAGACGCAATAGGCAATGACGCAAGGCCCCAGGTAAGGGGGAGACTGAGGAAATTCCTTCCTGCCTGGAGGAAAATTTTATCAAGCCCTTGGATCCTGGATACAGTGGGAGTAGGCCTGAAGTTGGAGTTCTCTTCTCCTCCGCCTTCAAGTTTTCAGATTACCAGAACTCAGACTTCCCTAACCTCTCAATCGGCTCTGGAATTGGAAGTCAAGAGCCTGATCATGAAAGGGGTGCTGATTCCAGTTCCCCAGGAAGAGGACAGGCAGGGTTTTTATTCCCATCTGTTCTTGGTAAGGAAACCCGATGGCTCCTGCAGAACCATAATAAATCTAAGGAGGTTAAATCAGTTTCTGTCTTACAAGAAATTCCAGATGGAGACAGTGCAGTCAGCAGTGAGATTGTTAACTCCCAATTGCTGGATGGCGGTGATAGACCTGAAAGATGCTTATTACTATGTTCCAATTTTTCAAGGTCACCAGAGATTCTTGCGAGTAGCAGTAGAGATGGGAGGGGTGGTTCAGCATTACCAATATCAGGCCCTTCCCTTTGGAATCTCCATGGCCCCAAGAGTCTTTACCAAAATAGTGGCAGAAATGAGGGTACATGTAAGAGAGAAAGACGTTCTGTTTGTTCCATATCTAGACGACTTTCTCATTGTGGCAAGATCCAGAATAGAATGTTTAGAAAGTGTCAGAGTAGTACTGGACATTCTGGAGGAATTAGGTTGGATGGTGAATCTAGAGAAGTCAAGTTTAGTTCCCTCTCAACAGAGAGTTTCTAGGGATTATTCTAAAATCCACAGCTCGGAGATGTTTTCTCCCTCCAGAGAAAATAAAGAGGGTTCTGTCCCTAGTAAAAACCCTGATCCAGTCCCCCAGGGTCACTAAAAGAAAGGGTATGTCCATCCTGGGGACTCTCACAGCCTGTATTACAGCAGTACCTTGGGCTCAGAGCCACTCACGAGACCTGCAGTAGGAAATCCTGACAGCCTGGCATCAGGAAGAGAAAATTCTCGACAAATTTATGTGGGTATATCGGCCAACAAGAGAAACCCTGGGTTGGTGGTTAGTCAGGGATCACCTAGAAATTGGAGTTCCATGGAAGATCTCAGACCCCCTAATTATTACCACAGATGGCAGCCCTTGTTGGTGGGGTGCCCACATGGGGGATCAGGTGTTCCAGGGCTGCTGGTCAAGGAGTCTCTCAGGCATCCTCGAATCAGAGGGAACTAATGGCGATTTTGGAGACCTTGAAAGTCGTAGGTCAGGGTATTCGGAATCGCCATGTAAGGATCATGTCCGACAATATGATTGCAGTTTCATATATACAGGCAAGGGGGTACGATGTCCCTTCCCCTTATGAAAATAATTGCCCAGATTCTACATCTGTCAGAGCCTCTGGTTCTTTCCTTGTCCGCTCTGCAGATCAGGGGGTCAGACAATTTCAGGGCAGATTTCTTGAGCTGTCACAGTCTGAATCAGAGCGATTGGGAATTGAACCCATCCATCTTTTTAGAGCTCACCAAGGTTTGGGGGGACCCGGAAATAGATCTCTTTGCCAGTCGGTCAAACAAGAAGATGGAGAGATTTTTTTTTTCCCCTAAACCCAGAGGAATCCCCCTTTGGGGTGGATGCTCTGTCCTACAAGTGGGATTTCAATCTAGCTTAAGCTTTTCCTCCCTTCTTTCTCATTCCAGCAGTTCTGAGGAAGATCAGGGGGGGATCGAGCGAGGGTTATTCTAATTGCCCCCTTTTGGCCGAGGAGAGCCTGGTTTACCTGGCTAAGGATCCTGTCCGTTTCGGGCCTTGGATTCTCCCAGTCAGCCAGGACCTTCTATGTCAGGGCCCCATTCTCCACCCGGAGTCCAGCCACTTACATTTGACGGCCTGGAATTTGAGCGGAGATTACTAGCCTCAAAAGGTTTTTCTCAGAATCTCATTTCCAATCTTCTAAACAGCAGAAAACCGATTACTACTAAAATATATGCTAGGACTTGGTTCCGGTTTTTGAATTTCTAGGGGGTTCTCTGGAGGAGCTTAGGGATATACCTAGAAAACAGATTCTAGAGTTCCTTCAGAAGGGGCTAGAAAAGGGGTTTTCTACCAGCACTTTAAGAGTCCAGGTTTCAGCCCTTAGTGCTCTGCTAAACGTTAAATTGGCTGACGATCCCTGGGTGATTAGGTTCATCAAGGCGGCCTCTAGAAACAGACCTGTTATGTCCAGAGTTCCTCCCTGGGACTTGAACCTAATTCTGTCTGCCTTAACTAAACCTCCCTTTGAACCATTGGACTCTATCCCTATTAAAAATTTATCCCTGAAAGTGATTTTTAGTGGCCCTTACCTCGGCACGTTGCATAGGAGAATTGCAGGCTCTATCAGTTAATCCACCCTTTACTGTTATTACAGAGGACAGGGTAATAATTTAAACCAGACCCAGTTTTTTTTTCCTAAAGTAGCCTCAACATTTCATAGATCTCAGAAGATAGTTTTCCCCTCCCTCTGTGCTAACTCGAGTAATGCTAAAGAGCAGGAATACCACTGTTTGGTTGTAAGACGTTGCCTAATCCAGTATTTGTCCTCTACTTCCTCCTGGTGGAAATCTACTTCCCTTTTTGTTCTCTTTTCAGGTCCCAACAAAGGGAAGGCGGCCTCTAAGTGTAGTCTGGCTAGGTGGGTGAGACTAGCAATCTCCCTGGCCTACAGTTCTTTGGGCCTTTTTTTTTTTCCTCACTGCCCCAACGTATTTAAACTTCAAAAATTTAGCCTGGCACCCCCTTTAAATCTTGAATGAAAGTACAGAAGACAGATCTACAAGCAGTCAAACTAGATATCTCTCCTTTGAGAGTTTATCATAATTCTTTGCAGCAGTCACCTCATTTACATTACAGACAGGATTACAATAGAATATGACACCTCTATAAATAACGCCACTGAGCAATCATTGCATCCACTAAACATAATAGATAATGTCTTCCTCTACTCCCATCCCTGGACAGAGCATGTCTAGAAAACTCTCCCATAGACCTCACTGATTCTGGTCTAGACTATAGCTGCCTATGTCCATAAGACTGCTGTAAAGCATAAAACTAAATGCTGTTGACCAAGGAGAGGCTTAGGCAAAATGACAGCCCCCATAATAAATTACAGAAAATGGAATATAAAAAAAAAAAAAACATAATACGTTTTATTTATATTTACAAATTATAGGGTAATAAAAATATCACTGGTTTAATAAAAAAAAACTTTTTTTTTAATAAAAAAAATGCAGTTTTTATTAATTGTCCCTTAATAGGTTAGGTTTATTAAACTGTCTAAGGCCAAGGCCCCACGTTGCGAAAATGCAGCTTCTTTTTGTTGCAGATTTTGCTGCGTTTTTTTTTTTTTCCCCGCCAAAGCCAATAATGGCTACAAAAGGAATGGGAAGTATATAGGATGCACTTATACTTCTCCCTTCTGCTCAATCCACTCTTGGCTTTGGCTCAAAAAACCACAGCAAAATCTGCAACAAAAAAAAGCTGCGTTTCCGCAACGTGGGGCCTCAGCCTAAAATGAAAACTGTCTTACTTGCTCATAGCAACCAATCACAGTTCAGCTTTCATTTTGTATTCTACACCTGAAAGATGAAAGCTACACTGTGGTTCGTTGCTCTGGGTATTTAAGAGTTTCTTTTAGACAGTTTAATGTATCTGCCCCATCACATTCATTTCACAAGCCCATTTAAAGGACCATCAAAAAATAGAACATGTCCTATTTTTGTCCATTTTCATAGATCCCATGGAAACATGGTCACCCATGGTAGTGTGAATATGACCTAAATCTTTTCTTTAGTCACTATCTTTCCTTTGGGAGGAGAGTTCTTCATGCTGTTGTCTGTCCATAAAAAAAAAAAAAAATGGAAATAGAATTAGTACGTACGGTAAGGAGCAATAATGGGGGAGATTCATAAAGACAGTCTATAAGAAGAACAGAATTTGTGCCCATAGGAACCAATCACAGCACAGCTTTCATTTATTATAGTGTTTTTATCGGACCGCAGAGGGGTTTCAGCTGTGTAGCCCCGTTCTGTGGGTGTATTGTGGCCTTGTGAATTTAGGCTCACACCAATTATTACATAAAACTCCTTTACAATATATGGGAGCAGGACCATAAATTTACTAATATACATACATACATATATACACTAACAGGTAGTTATACTGTGCATTTCTCTAGCTAGTCCCCATCAGCTCCTTACATTAGCTCCTCCCATTTTCTCGGTGACCACCTCCTCGGTGTCCTCCCCTATCTCTCGGCTCATTATCATACAGGCCCCGCCCATTGATCTCAATCGGCTGCTCTGATCGCTGCCCCTGGCTGTATGGAAACATGTAATGGCGGCTATTTGCCCTCCTAGCACGGTTCATACGGCCTCAGGGAGCGCCGTCTCTTTGTTGTAATGATGTCTTTTCCAGTCGTATATTGACCAATCGAATTCTCTGTTTCCAAGGATAAGCATGTACCGTGTACTCCGTACCACTAGGGGCGCTATCCATTACAACCTTGACTTGAGTACATAGTTGAAGGGGTTGGTTGCTCCGCATTCTAGTGCCTGAGATCCCTGTCGCAAGGGGGCACTAAAGCTTATATCGTAGAGTCAGAACTACACGACGTAGGGGAGTTAATGCATTGTTTTGGTGGTTGTTCCCCTCCTTATCACACGGGGCGCTGTTGACTCCTCGCAATGCACTTCCAGCCGCACGGCGGCGTTGTTGTATAACGCGTTGTCTCCGCGGGTGCTGCAAAGGCCTCGCTCCTTCCACGTCCGGTGATCGCGCTTTGAAGCGGTGGTCTCGGTTAACCAGCCGGAGAACGCTGCTGGACATGGCGGCCCCGGTGTCCCCAGTAGGGAAGCGGCTGAGGCTGCTTTTTGACGAGAGCTCTTCCGGACGGGAGGGAGTGCTAGATCCGTCTGTCCCGTTGGGGAAGCGGGCCTGGGAGGGCGGAACTGTGCGGGGGCTCAAAGGAGCGGCGCCCGAGGAGCTGGCGGTAAGTAGCCACTCCCCGCCTCCACCCCGCCGTTAATACGCTT
Source organism: Leptodactylus fallax (assembly GCA_947044405.1). NCBI lineage: Eukaryota > Metazoa > Chordata > Amphibia > Anura > Leptodactylidae > Leptodactylus > Leptodactylus fallax. The sequence continues at coordinate 3,336,783 of CAMRHE010000094.1, forward strand.
TCTTTCCTTGTCCGGAATCAGTCGGGGCTTGGGGTCTTGTCGGGGCCTAGTCCGGCCCACTCCCGGTGCTTACATTCCCGGCCCCGTGACTGCAGCCCCTCCCCCAGCCCAGTGTAAACATGTTATACTGTCGATCGATGAATAGCAAACCGTGCTTCCTGATGCGCCGCCTGCCGTACATTATAATACGGGGGGCGCTGTCAGGGCAGGGGGGGGGGGGGGGCCCCCCCTGCGTTCAGGGCAGGAGGGGGTGTGCGGCTCTCCTGCGTAGTCAGGACAGGAGGGGGGTGTGCCGCGCGCCCCTCACCTGAGCTGTTAGGGCAGGAAGGGGTGTGCTGTGTGCCCCCCACCTGAGCTGTTAGGGCAGGAAGGGGTGTGCTGTGTGCCCCCCACCTGAGCTGTTAGGGCAGGAAGGGGTGTGCTGTGTGCCCCCCACCTGATCTGTTAGGGCAGGAAGGGGTGTGCTGTGTGCCCCCCACCTGAGCTGTTAGGGCAGGAAGGGGTGTGCTGTGTGCCCCCCACCTGAGCTGTTAGGGCAGGAAGGGGTGTGCTGTGTGCCCCCCACCTGAGCTGTCAGGGCAGGAGGGGGGTGTGCTGTGTGCCCCCCACCTGAGCTGTTAGGGCAGGAAGGGGTGTGCTGTGTGCCCCCCACCTGAGCTGTTAGGGCAGGAGGGGGTGTGCTGTGTGCGGCTCTCCTGCGTAGTCAGGACAGGAGGGGGGTGTGCCGCGCGCCCCTCACCTGAGCTGTTAGGACAGGAGGGGGGTGTGCTGTGTGCCCCCCACCTGATCTGTTAGGGCAGGAAGGGGTGTGCTGTGTGCCCCCCACCTGAGCTGTTAGGGCAGGAGGGGGTGTGCTGTGTGCCCCTCATCCGAGCTGTCAGGGCAGGAGGGGTGTGTGCTGTGTGCCCCTCACCTGAGCTGTTAGGGCAGGAGGGGGGTGTGCTGTGTGCCCCCCACCTGAGCTGTTAGGGCAGGAGGGGGGGTGTGCTGTGTGCCCCCCACCTGAGCTGTCAGGGCAGGAGGGGGTGTGCTGTGTGCGGCTCTCCTGCGTAGTCAGGACAGGAGGGGGGTGTGCTGTGTGCCCCTCACCTGAGCTGTCAGGGCAGGAGGGGGTGTGCCATGTGCGGCTGTCCTGCATTGTCAGGGCAGGAGGTGGGTGTGCCGTGCGCCCCTCACCTGAGCTGTCAGGGCAGGAGTGGGGTGTGCTGCGCGCCCCTCACTTGAGCCGGCAGGGTGCACATTACCGAACTCTTGTGCCCATATGCTGCTGGCCACATGTCATATGTCTTCTCTGAAAGAAAGTTTGAGATCTCATCCGGCTATCTTCCACATTGTAGCAGTAATCGTCACATGTGTATCAGACCCCAGTATTGGTTACATGTTCAATCTGTTTCATGCCTCCTATAACTGTGGGTAAAAATGAAGTGACTGCCAATTTACAGTAATGTGACAGTGGTGGATAAATCATAGTCCTAACTGTTGGTGCATGGAACAGAATTTTCAGGGTAAATGCGCATGGAGCTATTTTATAGAAATTAAGCTTAAAGTGGTTTTCCTATGAAAATAACCATATTTAGATTTATAGACAATTTAAAGTAAAACATTTTTACAAATATAAATAACAATTTTGCAGACTTGAAGATTTTCTCTAACCACCTCAGTGGTGACAGTATGTGGTCTTGATTGGTTGCCAATGGATACAACCATGACTGTAGGAACTTTCTATGGTCTGGGACTTATCAGAAACACAGCCATGATTTCCTTATTGTGTGCAGGTTATCAGGCAGGGACACTACATGCACAAGAAGATAACCTGGCCACAATAAGGAAATCATGGCTAGCTTTCAAAGTATAGAAAGTTCCTGCATTCATGGTTGTATGCATAAGCAACCGATTGAGACAACAGACTGTCACCCCTGAGATGATTTTAGAGAAAACCTTTAAAACTGCAAAAACGTTAATTATTTATATGTGCAAAAATGTTTAACCTGTATTTCCTACAGTTTTAAACACGCTTGCATTTGTTGGAAAACCCCTTTAGGTTAAGGGAACCCAGGTTTTTGTTTTGTTTTTGTTTTTTTGCAGATTTTGTTGCGTTTTTTTGAGCCAAAGTCAACAATGGCTACAAAATGAATGGGAAATATATAGGAAGTACTTATAATTACTTCTGCTCAATCCACTCCTGGCTTTGGCTCAAAAAACGCAACTAAATCTGCAACAGAAAAGCTGCTTTTCCACAATGTGGGGTCTTCGCCTCAACTTGAGGCGGTTACGTGAAAATGTAGCCCAGTCTTCAGGCACCATGTTACAGAGCAGGAGGCGCTGAGCAGAATAACATACTGGAACTTTTCCAACATAACTTGTCACTCGTTCATTTATAACCCTGCTTGTTCTGACCTTAGGAGTCCAGTGGGTGGTCGTGCTCAGTGAATGACAGCTATCTTTTTGCCAACTGGTTTCAAGACTGACGCATTGCAGTTAGGTTTTTTTTTTAAATTAACATTGACCTTATTTGAACAGACGACAACATCAGTTTTAATGAACAAAGTACATGATGTTAATGGCCACTAGTGCTTGACATCTTGTCGTAACAGAAAAAAAGTCAGGAAAAAGCCATGTGGGACGGATACAGTGTGAATTTTCCATGTGGTTTTGCAGGTGGAAATTTGACAAGGTATTGCAGTGTCAGCAAAGCGCATAGATTTTAAAGGGGATCGTTCACCACCTCTAGCAAGTCCAGTTCGTTGCATCATTTAATAGTAACTGCTCCACTGATTCTGGCACAGTTGGAATTTTTTCTTTAGCCCCCACTGTTCTCGAGCAATCAATGCTGTTAGTTGTGGTGCCTGATATGCTATTTAGTCTCTATACTGTCAGGAGGGCGGTGTCAGTCAGGAGCAGGTTAGGGGTGTGATTCTGAGCTCTGACACTGGCTGCCTCTGATTGCAGCTCTGACTCACACCCCCCTGCCTGACACCGCCCTCCTGACATTACAGAGCTTAAACAGCACATCAGGCACCAAAACTAACTGTGCTTGTAGATTGGGAATGGTGGGGGCTAGAGATAAAATTCCAACTGTGCTGGAATCGTTGGATCGGCGCCTATTAGAAGATGCTAAAAACCTGAATTGGTGGAGATTTTGAAAGGCTCTCTTTAACCTAAGGCTGTGGTGTAGGTAGACCACACCTCCGATTCCTTCTCTAATTTACCAACACCTTCATAAATGGCTGACAGCCATGGTCAGTCAGAAGCAGTAAAGATCCTCTAATTCATTAAAAAGCTATTGATTTATTTCTTATTAAAGTAAATTGTATCTAATTATGCAGTATTAACTGTATAATCTTATTTTTGACTCCATCCAAAATTGGTCCTGGACTCCACAACCCTGATTTAATCAGAGCTCATCCATTTGCAGAAACTTTGCAGCAGAAGTCGATCTGCAGCAGATCTTGTATGCATAGCATTTTTGTTACAGATTTTCACTGGAAATTTCACCCTTTGCAGAGCATAGGGTAAATCCCATGGCAAATATGCTTGCAATACATGAAGTATTTGTCGTGAATTGCCAGAAAAATTTCCTGCTGAAAATGTGTACATATGAGTGTAACCTAAGGCTACATCTGCACATATTGGGAAAAATCTGATTTGAATTTAAGATCTTTCATATGCAGACTGCATTTACATGCTGATATTTTTCTGTGTGATGTGCAGGAGATTTGATAAGATCTTATTCACTTTGTTGCTATTGTAATATGCTGTAGATTTTTTTTTGCCCCTAAATTGGGGCATAAAATGTGCCATTACATGTGGGTATACTCTTATTCTGTTAAATATGTTTAGGTCACGCAGGATTGCCTAAATAACTTTTTTTTTTTTTTTTTTTTTTTTGTACGATGTGGGGATTTATGATAAATAAATTGATAAAATAAAAAAAAAAAATTAGGTACTCACTATGTCATGCAATAATTGTAAGATTCTCCACACGTACATGAAAGTTATATAACTGGATTTTCGGCTGTAATGCAGTGTTTCTCAGTTGTGTGTGTACCTCAGTCATATACTCTATTAATAGCAGGGCTGTGGAGTTTGGACCAATTTTGCCTGTAGTTGGAAAAAAAGCTACCATAAAATGATTCATTATTTTTAACAGTATTACAGTGGGGAAAAAAGTATTTAGTCAGCCACCAATTGTGCAAGTTCTCCCGCTTAAAAAGATGAGGCCTGTAATTGTCATCATAGGTAGACCTCAACTATGAGAGACAAAATGAGAAAACAAATCCAGAAAATCACATTGTCTGATTTTTAAAGAATTTATTTGAAAATTATGGTGGAAAATAAGTATTTGGTCAATAACAAAAGTTCATCTCAATACTTTATCTATCCTTTGTTGGCAATGACAGAGGTCAAACGTTTTCTGTAAGTCTTCACAAGGTTGGCACACACTGTTGCTGGTATGTTGGCCCATTCCTCCATGCAGATCTCCTCTAGAGCAGTGATGTTTTGGGGCTGTCGCTGGGAAACACGGACTTTCAACTCCCTCCAAAGGTTTTCTATGGGGTTGAGATCTGGAGACTGGCTAGGCCACTCCAGGACCTTGAAATGCTTCTTACGAAGCCACTCCTTCGTTGCCCTGGCGGTGTGCTTGGGATCATTGTCATGCTGAAAGACCCAGCCACGTTTCATCTTCAATGCCCTTGCTGATGGAAGGAGGTTTGCACTCAAAATCTCATGATATATGGCCCCATTCATTCTTTCATATACACGGATCAGTCGTCCTGGTCCCTTTGCAGAGAAACAGCCCCAAAGCATGATGTTGCCACCCCCATGCTTCACAGTAGGTATGGTGTTCTTTGGATGTAACTCAGCATTCACTCTCCTCCAAACATAACGAGTTGTGTTTCTACCAAACAGTTCTACTTTGGTTTCATCTGACCATATGACATTCTCCCATTACTCTTCTGGAACATCCAAATGCTCTCTAGCAAACTTCAGACGGGCCCGGATATGTACTGGCTTAAGCAGTGGGACACGTCTGGCACTGCAGGATCTGAGTCCCTGGCGGCGTAGTGTGTTACTGACGGTAGCCTTTGTTACATTAGTCCCAGCTTTCTGCAGGTCATTCACTAGTTCCCCCCGTGTGGTTCTGGGATTTTTGCTCTCCGTTCTTGTGATCATTTTGACCCCACGGGGTGAGATCTTGCGTGGAGCCCCTGATCAAGAGAGATTATCAGTGGTCTTGTATGTCTTCCATTTTCTAATTATTGCTCCCACAGTTGATTTCGTCACACCAAGCTGCTTGCCTATTGCAGATTCAGTCTTCCCAGCCTGGTACAGGTCTACAATTTTGTTTCTGGTGTCCTTCCACAGCTCTTTGGTCTTCACCATAGTGGAGTTTGGAGTGTGACTGTTTGAGGTTGTGGACAGGTGTCTTTTATACTGATAACAATGTCAAACAGGAGCCATTACTACAGGTAATGAGTGGAGGACAGAGGAGCCTCTTAAAGAAGAAGTTATAGGTCTGTGAGAGCCAAAAATCTTGCTTGTTTGTAGGTGACCAAATACTTATTTTCCACCATAATTTGCAAATAAATTCTTAAAAAATCAGACAATGTAATTTTCTAGATATGTTTTCTCATTTTGTCTCTCATAGTTGAGGTCTACCTATGATGTCAATTACAGGCCTCTCATCTTTTTAAGTGGGAGAACTTGCACAATTGGTGGCTGACTAAATACTTTTTTCCCCCACTGTATAGAATTACCGTATTGGTATTATTGTCATTTGATGTATAGTTTGGTGAGTATGTACTTTCATAAGAACTCAGTCACTAGATTTTGAAAGGGGTTGTGCTGATAAAGACAGGGAATAAGTGTTTGATCGCTGGGAGTCCGAATGCTGGGTTCCCCAGCGATCAGGAGGACCAGGGACTGTTAAGTCCCCTAAAGCCTCCTTGTGAATGGAGGGCCAGTGCGCTTGTGTGATTGGTAAGCCCCATTCACTTATATGGGGTCGCGGCGCTATCAGAGATTACAGTCCTGGCAGCCCAATAGCAGTAGGCGTACCGATCATGCAAGCGCACTTGCTCTCCAGTCACAGAGTCTTTCAATCCACTGACCTGCTGATCACTGAGGGATAAGGCACTGATCACTCAGGGCCCCTAGTGATAGGACACTTATCCTCTGTCCTGTGGATAGGGGATAAGTGCCCACAACAGCACAACCCCTTTAATGAATTAGAAGCTTTAAATCTCCTCTTACTGCCCACGGTTCTCTGCCATTTGTGAAGGATTTTGAGTGAAATAAGAAGTCACAATTGGAGTCAGTGGTTTGGCCTACACACTGCACAGTCCTGGTTAAAGGGTTCCGTCACCGGTAAAAGAAAACAAAAGGAAAAAAATCCTGACAAAATGGTGAAAGTAGTGCAGCATGTGTGGTACAATCCTGTGCTCCATGTGCTATACTGCACCCCTCCATACTCTATACAGGACAACTGCCACCCACTTTATTATAAGGAATGAATAGTAGCAGGCAGCAGCAGTTTTGTGTATGGATAGAATGGGGTGTAGACTTGTGTCTGTATGAGTCCTGTGTAAAAAAAAAAAAAAAAAAAGTCCTTACACAGGACTGCTGCCTGTCTCTCCATACATTACATAAGACTGTTAATGTTGCATTTTCCTGCATTTTTTTTTTTTTGTTTGTGTTAAATGCTGGGTAAGAAAATTGCATGGTGTCCTAACAATCGAAACGTTGTGTCACTGGTGTAAAGACGTGTTCCTTTCAGTATTTTATGCTTTTGCCGAGCTTCTGATTTGTATATGTTTGAAATAAGGTAAGAAGGACCGTAAAGTGTACTGCAAACACAGTGGGAACATAACCTGACAAAAGTTTTGGTGCTTTGTCTTCGGTCTTTCCAGCTCTGTTGTAAACTCCATATTATGTACTGCTATATTATGATATTTCCACTTCATCTGCACCATGAAAACCACATTTTTCTTTTCCCGATCAGGTGTATGTCGAATTTGATGAAAGAAGCTCTAGACCACATTCATGGGTGCAAGTCCATGGAGAAGATGTTTTGGTAATCTTGTTGGAGGGGCCACTGGTGTGGTCACCAAGAAAAGAACCTATCATTATCCAAGGGAGTCGTATTTGTCCTACACATTGGCCAGCGCTGGTAAGTTTCTTCTGTGCTAAATTTCATTAGGTACTTTGTCTTTTGTAAAAGATTTTTTTTTTGTCTGCCACCTATCACTGTAGAGAGGTAAAAACTAGTTTTTGCCTGGAGTTTGCCCTCTTTGGCTCTGTAAAAAAGCTATAGGGTATGTGGTCGGCTTGGTCAAGCATGCATGCCTTCTCTATTGGGTAAATGGAACGAGCAGTTGCCAAACACTTCTGGCCATGTCTAATCTCTCATTGAAATCCAACATGCCAGTTCATTCATTCTTCAGATATTTGCTGTCCATTCACTGTTTGGTCAGATAGGCCCATTGAAATCAGTATTATCGTCTGATGTTCAACTACTGTGAATGGGCACTTTTACTAGAAGAATCAGTAAAGATGATTGGCTGGATGGAGGTAGTGTAGGAGGGTACAACATTAGGTAGTGTATGTAGAAGATCATTTGAGATAATTCAATCCAAAACTAAAAGCAAAATCTTTGAGTTATTCTTTAACGTTAACTGTTAACTAACTTGTTTTTGCAGACATTCACAACTCTGGTGGATAAGCTGGGCCTGGGAACCCTGGTCCCTATTGAGTTCTTGTTGGAAGAAATTTTGCATTTCCTTCCAGATGCCAGCACTCTACGTCTCTATCAGGTAGCATTGCTGTCTTGTCAGTATGGGCAACGATTTTGGTGTACTTTTTTTTACACAGATGTTGACTGAATTGCATTGTCTCCTATTACAGCAGATGGGAGTTGACAGCCACAAATTGGTTTTAAAAGAACAGCCATTATTGCGGGATGCGGTTACTGACATTATTAACTCAAGAAAAATCCAAGAAATCATCTTAAGAGGTAAACTAAACTATAGAGGCTCGGTGTACAAAATGGCTTTTATGCATGGAGAATGTTGCATGTAAAAAGACCATTAAACCTAAAATCCATGTTCTCAAAATCTTCTAGTACTTAGGCTCTGATAGTTCTGTAGCAGCCCATGTTTGCAAAAAGTTTATTTCCCTTTTGATTAAAGGGGTTGTCTTGTCCAATATATTCTGAAATATGCTTACAAGGAATATATGAAGAAAAGAAAAAAAAACAGTACTCACCCGTTTTGGCTGGGATACTCAACAGTATCCCAGCCAGTCGTGCAGCAGTGACTTGGTGGGGATGAAGGGACCTGTGTAGAGGTTAAACAGGTTGTTCTATTTTATACCATTTCCTCATATGCAAATATGTTCTATATGATTGTGAACCAACAAAAAATGAAGATGTATGCACCACTGTGATATACATGAAAAAAAATATTCTTTATTAAAGGGCTTATCCAGCTTCCAAAAATGATCTGCAAACACATCCACAGCATTGCTAAATACTCACTGTTCACTGTACACCCTTTTCTTGGCTTTATTTTACTTGAGGCTCCTTGTATCACTGTTATTTACATGCAGTGTAACTGTGGACAAACTACAGTTCCCACGGTGCATATTCGCTATCTCTCCCTCTCTCCCCCTCCCTCCAGGCAGATGAATCATGGGAACTGTAGTTTTTTCCCCCGATTCACTGTATGTAAATAATAGTGATACAAGGAGTCTCAGGTAAAATAAAGCCAAGAAAAGGGTGCACAAGGGAACAATAAGTATTTTGCATTGATGTAATATGTATTTGCAGATAATTTTTCGAAGCTGGATAACCCCTTTTAAGAAAGAGGAGTAATATTTTCATGTGTATCAGAGTGGTGCACTCATCTTCATTTTTTTTCTGTTGGTTCACAATCATGTACAACATATAAAGAGGAAATGGTATCACATAGAACAACCAGCATTCACCTGTTAGATCTCCTCAGAGCTCTTTTCGTCCTTTTTAATGCCAAGTAAAAATATTCACATCATTATATGAAATCCATCAGTGAACAAGAAAAAAAGGAGTGCCCACAACAGATAACTATGGAAGGCTGAATTTTAAAGCCACATACACCAGTATAGCCACCTCTATATACATATATATCATGGCCCAATATACCCACGGTGCACTAAATCGTAGTCTAATGGCATGGTTATTGATTGCCTGTCTTTACGGTAAGATATCAATATTAGATTAGTAGGATCTACTGGCAGTTATCTGTTTAAAGAGGCTGTGCAATTGTTTTCAAAATCTTTCAGACAAGGAAACCTCATAAAACGAAAACAAGATGGCTTTTTTTTTTTTTTTTTTTTGTTCCTGTGATGCGGGTCTAGTCCAGTTCACATGACCACTCAGCCAATCACTTATCTCAACATTTGCCTGCTGAAGTCCTGGATTGGCTAAGCTGTCATGTGAACGTGATATCATTTCTCTTGCTTCGATGTAGGCCCAATTTGCAGCACTGGAACAGAGGGACCTTTTGTGGGTCTTTAATTTATTTTATATGGTTCCCTGCTGTCTGGAGAATTTAGAAAAAGATTGGACACTTTAGTACATTGCAATCTTATTTGTTGTTGTTTTGTATTTAGTACATTGTTATAATTTTATGTTTTTTTTTCTAGGTATTTGCAGTATTCAAGGTCAAGAGGTCAAGGTATTCAGACCTGACGAGAATGAAAGATGGTTTTCTGGGACAGTAACCCATCAGGACCCTATTACTCGTATAATAAATGTTACAATGAATGAGGTAGGTATAAGAGGTTTGATACATATGTTTTCTTTGCAACTGAATTCAGAATTATTTATTTATATGCAATGATTTATTTATATATCATTTCTATAAATTGTCAGTTTTGTTTCTTAAAGAGAGCTTGGTTAATACTGTGTATCCAAACAGGAATAACAACTGCGACACTCTCCATAAAAATCCATTTTATTTGTACTTCATCTGGTACAGTCCAAAATATTAGGCTTAGATGTGGATGAAAATAGCGGCAACGACTGTTTTTGCATCTACTCAAATGCTTCTTCCAGGCCACACAGTGCAGTGACGCACCCCCAGCAATACAGCACATGTGGTACATGTGACCACGCCAATTAACTCCTAACATCCCATGGATATATTAAGCTACATAAAACTAACTCTGCACATGCTTAAAGTTGCAAGAGTATGTATGGAAAGAAACCGCGTTCACTATGATCATTGAGATACATACTATTAGCTCTGTTCAAGGCACAACATGAAGGCAGTGCAGATCTTTGTCTGAAATTAATATACTGGATTTTATTATTACACACCTTTCTTGCACTTTCCTGTAAATCATGACTCCTGATGCTCTATTATACACATTTATTATTTGCAGCATTAAAGTTGAGTTAAATGTAATATATATTTATTGTAATATCCCCTTGTCATTTCCCTAACCTGTTTATTTGCTTAAAATTCTTGTTCAAATTTGGACAGTCTGTAGTATTTAGGAATTTTTGACCTTTTTTTTTTTCCACTTTGTGTACAGATAGCAAGGGGAATATTGCCATAAAATCCACTTGGACATCATATGTATAGCCTGTTATGTACTGTAACACTGTTCTCAGTATCATCATAGTCTAGTTATAATTTTTATCTATACTTTAATATTTAACTTCACATTGTTCTTAATCTCTTACTCTAACTTTTTCATGTATTTTAACTCTATTCACAGGGTGGTGAAACTGTTACTATTGATCCTAAATTGGTACATGTGGTGCTAGTGGACGAGTCTGTTTTAGAGCCTGAGGTAATATTTTCTGTTTGAAACTCAGAATAAAAGTGACTTTGGTTATTGACGAATAGGTAGAAAGAATATTGTTCTTCCAACACGGCAAAATATTGGCATAGAGGTTCATAATAAATAGGGTTACAGTGGGGTTGCCAGGTAAAGTTGGTGAAATTGAGCTTTTGTCAGTATTTGATCCATATTATCTTTGTGGTTTTTTGTGCTAGTTCAAAAAGACACCATTGATCTCACATTTAACGCGTAACTAAACTTTTATTTATCTTTTCATAAATCAATAGTTCAGGTGAAGATAAATCTTGTAATATACTTTATATAAGTACCTGTTTTGTTTTTTGTTTTTTTTTACTTTTTTGCCTCCGTCTGCCACTGATCAAATCTGTGCAATAGACTTCATTGGGAAGGAAAGGAGGGATTCTCTAACAGAGAGATATTTGCAATGTATAGCGACAGTTCTTTTTCACAACAGAGCTGGGTTATCAGGGATTTCTATCCAGCCTCCTCCTGACAGAAATGACATATTTCATGCTGTATACAGCCTCAGGTCTCTCTTGTCCATAGAGCCCACTGTAAGGAGTAAAGGCGGGAGTAATTATTAGACACAGGCACTTTTCTTTGTAATGTACGTCACAAAAGTTTGTTTCCTTCACCTGCATTATTGGTTTATGAAAAATAAATGTTTTACTTTAATTTTTCTGTAAGCTCTATATAGAGTTCCAGAAGTTTCTGGGCCTGTTTAATATTTTCTTAATGTCCCCTGTCAGTGTTAATGGTTTTTCTTCACTTTGATCTGGTTTGACCCTTTTTTCATGTCATCTGTTATTGAGGTAGAGTTGTGAGGCCCTTGTATACTATATTAATTTGTCTACAGAACTTGATAGGATAGAACTTTGTATCTGATCCCTTTCTGCTTAATAGAATGGTATAGCCCATGAATCTGTGTAGGTAGCGTAGCACTGTCCCATAGACTTCACTGAGACAGCGCTGCAGTACTGACACTCGACACTACAGTTTGAACGGTGAGTGAGCAGCAAAGAGAACGGTATATAAATATTACTGGAAGCCATGCTGTCTCTATTCAGGTGATTTAAGGGGGGTCCCATGTGTCAAACCCCCACAGATCTAATATTGAAAGCCTATTCTAAGGATTGACCCTAAGGATTGACCATCAATTCTAGAAACCCAGTAAGCTCCCAAAAAGACGTCAGACAGTGGCTTACTCCACTGCCCTCATCTAGAATGCATGCTTGAGCAGCATTTACATGTCTAAGTAATATGGCTAGCTTTAGTTTTATGTTGTTGTTTATCATTTTAAGTCTTAGTTATGCATATAGTGGGAAAAATTGTCTTCAGTTCTGTCTTCAGCTCACGGGGAACAATTATTAGACCGTAAAGTTACTTTTATAGGTGTGTGGTGTTTGTTTTTTTTTTTTTTTTTTTTTTTGTTGCTTCCATCTCAGCAGTTTGGTGGGTTAGCAGGTGGAGGACCCCTACCAATTGAATATTGATGACCTGATCTAAGAATAGATTATCAATATCTTTAGTACTGGAAAACTCATAAATAATATGCACAATATTAATATAGAACTACAGTGTGTACGGAAAGTATTCAGATCCCTTTAAATTTTTCACCCTGTTTCATTGCAGCCATTTGCTAAAAGCAAAAAAGTTCATTTTATTTCTCATTAATGTACACTCAGCACCCCATCTTGACAGAAAAACCCCCCCAGAAATGTAGATATTTTGGCAAATTTATTAAAAAAAGAAAAACTGAAATATCACATGGTCATAAGTATTCAGACCCTTTGCTCAGTATTGAGTAGAAGCCCCTTCCTTTTGAGCTAGTACAGCCATGTGTCTTCTTGGGAATGATGCAACAAGGTTTTCACATCTGGATTTGAGCATCCTCTGCCATTCTTCCTTGCAGATCCTCTCCAGTTCCATCAGGTTGGATGGTGAACGTTGGTGGACAGCCATTTTCAGGTCTCTCCAGAGATGCTCAATTGGGTTTAAGTCAGGGCTCTGGCTGGGCCAGCCAAGAATGGTCACAGAGTTGTTCCGAAGCCACTCCTTTGTTATTTTAGCTGTGTGCTTAGGGTCATTGTCTTGTTGGAAGGTGAATCTTTGGCCCAGTCTGAGGTCCAGAGCATTCTGGAAGAGATTTTCTTCCAGGATATCTCTACTTGGCCGCAGTCATCTTTCCTTCAATTGCAACCAGTCGTCCTGTCCCTGCAGCTGAAAAACACCCCCATAGCATGATGCTGCCACCACCATGTTTCACTGTTGGGATTGTATTGGGCAGGTGATGAGCAGTACCTGGTTTTCTCCACACAAACCACTTAGAATTAACGCCAAAAAGTTAAATCTTCGTCTCATCAGACCAGAGAATCTTATTTCTCATAGTCTGGGAGTCCTTCATGTGTTTTTTGGCAAACTCTATGCGGGCTTTCATATGTCTTGCACTGAGGAGAGGCTTCCTTCGGGCCACTCTGCCATAAAGCCCCGACTGGTGGAGGGATGCAGTGATAGTTGACTTTGTGGAGCTTTCTCCCATCTCCCTACTGCATTTCTAGAGCTCAGCCACAGTGATCTTTGGGTTCTTCTTTACCTCTCTCACCAAGGCTCTTCTCCCACGATTGCTCAGTTTGGCTGGACGGCCAGGTCTAGGAAAAGTTCTGGTCGTCCCAAACTTCTTCCATTTAAGGATTATGGAGGCCACTGTGCTCTTAGCAACTTTGAGTGCTGCAGAAATTCTTTTGCAACTTTGGCCAGATCTGTTCCTTGCCACAATTCTGTCTCTGAGCTCCTTGGGCAGTTCCTTTGACCTCATGATTCTCATTTGCGCTGACATGCACTGTGAGCTGTGAGGTCTTATATAGACAGGTGTGTGCCTTTCCTAATCAAGTCCAATCAGTTTAATTAAACACAGCTGGACTCCAATGAAGGAGTAGAACCATCTCAAGGAGGATCAGAAGGAAATGGACAGCTAGTGAGTTAAATATGAGTGTCTCAGCAAAGGGTCTGAATACTTATGACCATGGGATATTTCAGTTTTTATTTTTTAATAAATTTGCAAAATATCTAAATTTCTGTTTTTTTCTGTCAAGATGGGGTGCTGAGTGTACATTAATGAGAAATAAAATGAACTTTTTTGCTTTTAGAAAATGGCTGCAATGAAACAGAGTGAAAAATTTAAAGGGGTCTGAATACTTTCCATACCCACTGTACATATACTATGTGCACACCATAACATGCGTTATTAGAGATCTGCAGCTTTTCACGTGTTCATAATAAACTATGTTTCAGGACTCATTGTTAAAACTAACAAAAACAACAAAAGTAAAGAAGAAAAAAGAAAATGCAGATGGAAGAGATGGGCGTAGAAGAAAACTACCGACTGATACAGAAGGTGATTCTTCAGGGAAAAAACAAAAAGCGGACAAGAAGGAGTTGGATAGCAATGGTGGCGATTCAAGTGAAGTTAACCGGAGTTCCTGGACTAGCAGCAGTGGTGCTGATCCCACCATAGATTCTAGATCCAAACAAATGTTGCATTTTGTTCCTCAAATTAATCGCAATATTCGCTTTGCAACTTACACCAAAGAAAATGGCCGCACATTAGTGGTCCAAGATCAGCCTGTTGGTGAGGGAACACCTCTAGCTTTCCCAACTTTTTCAGCAATGGCCAGTCAAGGCTCACTGATCCCGGAAGCAGTAAGGCCAGGAAATAAAGGTGCATTACCTGCTGATAACCCTGTAAGCACAACTGAGAGTTTAACGTCAAGTGGAGTAACACCGACTACAGTAAGAATCTCTGACACCGGTCTTTCCAGAGTAGCAGAGGAAAGCAAGAAGCCTAGCTGGACCACTGGTGAGGTAATTATTTTATACTCTACAGATGGTTCAGTCCATTGTGAGGAATTTATAAAAAGACAAAAAACAGGAACATCTCACGTTGTCATTTTGTATTTACAGTTAAAGGGGGTTTTCTGAAAGATGATCTTGATCTATCTTTAGGATAGGTCATAAGTGTCAGGTTGGCGGGGCTCAGTTGTTTGGAAAGTACAGCTATCCCTACTCAAGGTGGTGATGTCATGCTCATCGGTCACATGGCCTTGCTGCAGCTTAGCATTGTGCTTGGTAGTGCAGCGAAGAGGCTGCAGCACTTGCCTGGTCACCATGGCCTCTTCAAACAAACACTCTGAAACTAAAGAGAAGTTACCAGTATTAATTGCGGTTTTCAATTCTTAAAATTAGGCTATGCATGTTAGATTGGTCAGGTCTGACCATGTTTAAGGGGAATCCTTTGTTTGTGCAGTTCATATTTGCCTGATATTGCATCTCATTACCTTTCTCTTGAATGAGACAAAGCTGTAATGTAAGGTACAGACCCTAATAAAAGTGCAGAGCTTTTCCTGGTAAATAATTAATGAATGGGATGCAGCCCTCAAACAGCTTATTGGTCAGAATCTGACTCTTAGCACCCCCTACCATTCTGATCTGAAGAATAGGACATCAGTTTTAAAGAGGAACTTTCATGTCCTCAGAGATGTGTGGTATTACATACCGCTAGAAAGCCTTTCCCGGTATGTGTCCCTGTGCTGGAGATATCGATGCCATTAGTTTTGGCACTGCTATCTCTCCACTGTCAGAAAGGCAGGCCTTACAGCCTAACGTCATCGCTGGCCTGTAAGGAACGCCAACCCCCTCTCCCCCCCCCCCCCCCCGACAGTACAAGGCTATTTAAGAGTACTGTAGGGAGGGTGGTATAGGGCATTCTTCACAGCCCAGCTATGACACTAGGCTGTAAGGCCAAAACTAATGGCATAGATATGTCCAGCACTGGAGAGCAGCATCGGGAAAGCTGAATTCAGTGTGGTGTTGGCTTTCTAGCAGTATGTAATACTGCACATCTCTGAGGACATGGAAAGTCCTCTTTAAAGGGTTATACTTCTAATATTATTTATCACCTATCAATGGAATAGGGGATACATTGTTGGTCAGTGGGGATCCGACCACTGAAATAGTCAATGGTCCCTAGAACACCCATTAATAATGTTGTGGAGGGTGCATACTGTGTACAGCCGCTCCAATCACTTCAGTGAGATCGTGGGAGATGGCCAAACACTGTACGTTAAATGAATGGAGCGGGGGCGTGAAGTCTAAATTCCTTTTCAGAATGTGGTGGATATAAAGAATTAAAAAAGTGATAATCTTGGTAATCCTCTGTGATTCAGTGTTGTTCAGTCAAGCATGGGAAAAGTCTAGCTGTTCTCCATATTTATTTAGAAAACATATAAGGATTAAGGCTTTGCTCACAGTAGCATCATGTCTTCCATTTAGAGCAGAGCCTTTACAGCTATGATGGATCCGTTGTTGAGCAGAATACTATTTTTCTGCTATTTGTTTCTTGCAAGAACAATGATGGCTGTAGCAACATGGAAACGTGAGATGTATTTCCACCTTTTGTGGTTTTCTTGTTTTGCTGTTCTTTGGTTCCTTTCATTTTTAACTGTCTATACCAACTTGCTTTTTAAGTTACCCTTAAGAACAAAAATAACTAAATTATATTTTTTATATTAAAACCCTTCTTACTTTGGGACTTTTTGTTCATTGTTTTGCAGAATTTCAAAAAGACGTTGCCTGTTAAAGGTGGTTTTGGCATGTCAGTACATCAACCAACATTTGGAGAGGATAGAAACCAATCCAATGGCACTGTTCAAGGAAACAAATCTGTTGGTTTCCAGTTTGGAACTAGTAATGTACAAGAAGATACAAAAGAGACTGACTTGTCTAAAAATCTATTTTTCCAGTGTATGTCACAAAATGTTCCACCTAGTAACTACTTTTCTACCATCTCAGAAGGTACTGTGGAAGAGCCTTCAAGCAAGGACCCAGGGGTGTTATGCAAGGAAGGGCTTTCTTCCACACTCTTTAAGCCAAAGGCTCTCACCCCACAGGATACAAAAGTAAACGCAAAATCACCTTTTTCTGAATCTATGCCTAAACTCACCCCTGCATTTCCTGGAAAGGTGTTGACTGCTCGGCCACCTGAGACCCATGAAAACCTTTTTCTACAGCCCCCAAAACTTTCACGAGAGGAACCATCAAACCCATTCTTGGCTTTTTCCGATAAAAAGGACGTTTCACCATTTGGCTTTGCATCCCCGCCAGTCCAGAGTTCATTACCTGGAAATGTTTCCTCTTCTATTTGGCAGGACCAGCACCGAACTGATGAACCTGGCTCTTTGCTGAAAACAAAACCTCTGTTTACAACAGAGTCACTTAAAAGTTTACCCATCACTTCAGGTACATCAGTAACTGAAACTCTGCCAAGTTCTGCATTTTTGGGAAATGGGCGCTCAAATTCTCCAGCAAATAGCTTAAATCAACCAATTGAAATGCCAACATTGTCTTCAAGTCCTACTGAAGATAAACCTGCAATTGGATCTGGACAGATGGACAATCCATTGTTAAGAACATTCACTGCTCTGTCAAGTAGACTTCAGCCAGGTGTCCTCTCCTCCTCTGAGTATTCTCATGACGGTAAAGCCGCTTTTGAATCTGTTAACAGGTTCACATTGGATGAGAGAAGTCGGACGTCAAAACAAGACTCTGATTCCAGTACTAACAGTGATTTAAGTGATCTGAGTGATTCAGAGGAGCAACTGAACGCCAGAGCTGGCTTTAAAGGGATCCCAGAACACCTTGTTGGGAGACTAGGTCCAAATGGAGAGCATGTTGTTGACTTGCTGTTGACAAAAGGTAGAGGAAAACAGGTCCCCAAGGCAAGACCAAGAGCTACTGCTCCACTAAAAGGTATGAAGGAAGGGGAATTTAAAGGGTTTTTGTAGTATTCTAGATCAGTATTTCCCATTGCTTCTATGCAGCTATTCTTCTGATGCTTCTCTATTGTCCTGTGGGTCTCTCTTGCGAATCCACCTATGATGTGGTGTGTCCAGCCACTGTAGAGTCTATTTACCGATCTGTGTGAGAAAAACCGCTCTGACCCCTATAAAGTTGTATTAAGAGATTCATCAGCACAGATTTTTAAACCTAGAACATTTCCAAAGGGTTTACATTTTATTTTAACCCCCTTCCTGCACACTGACCTAATGCACATCCAGGTGCCGAGGTAGTTTGTGCTTTTGTACATATAGTTATGTCAGAGCGATCATACTCTCTCAGAAGTTGTGCCCATGTGATCACTGCAGGAGTTTTTCAGTCATTGACAGCCAGGCTCCTGTTGTAATAGCCAAGATTGATGATACCGACAATTTTGACCATTTCACTCCATTATTTAGTATCTCTATGAACACCCTCATGCTGTCATTATGTGGTGCTTATGGCTGTCATGGCATTTGGGGGCTTCCAGGCTTACCATGGCTGGCTGCCTCTGAGGTTTTGCCATAGGCACAGCCTAGATTGTCTGTCAGTGTTTCACCGTCAGACAAAAATGCTTTGGTGTACCGAGTAAATCAAAGCATTATGTATTTAATAGGACTAAAAAAAAATTACAGAAAGTGAAATAGTTTTAAAAAACCTATACAGTAACTAAAACCACTTTTTTCATATAAAGTGCTTTTACTTTGTAAAAAATGTTAAAGCGTAACTAAACTTTTGGACAACTTTTGATTTTCTGGCAGAATTTGTGTCATGAATAAGTGTTGTAATATACATTATTAACAAATTTTGTATCCTTTCTGTGAAATCCTGCATCTCTTTATTCTCTTTGTTCTTCCCTTTGCTTCTGTATTGAGATCTGTATCTGTGTATGGAGTAAGGGCTTGGAGTACGGGGCTGTGTAAAATGCAAAGAAAATGAGGGTTGAAAACAGTCAGAGTTGGGATATTTATATCATATATATATATTATGAAGCTCCATATAAATATCATAATCCCGAC
Organism: Leptodactylus fallax; assembly: GCA_947044405.1. Lineage (NCBI taxonomy): Eukaryota > Metazoa > Chordata > Amphibia > Anura > Leptodactylidae > Leptodactylus > Leptodactylus fallax. The sequence continues at coordinate 3,355,520 of CAMRHE010000094.1, forward strand.
TGTGTTTTCAACCAGTGATATGTCTGAAAATAATAAAGATAGCATTGTAACCTTAATGTCATATGAAAGAACAGCATCTCCTCTTTCATATGACCCCAAAAGCAAGGTTTTGGTGTGACCCTAATTTTCTCTACATTTTACATAGCCTCGTATACCAAGCCTGTACTCAATACAGTTATTGAGTGAGGGGCAGGAACAGCTCTCAATACAGAAGCCAGGGGAAGAATAAAGAGATGCAGGGTTTCACAGAAAGGAGACAAAATTTGTTAATAAAGTATATTACAAAATGTATTAATGACCCACATACTGCCAGAAAATCAAAAGTTGTCCCAAAGTTTAGCTACTCTTTTTAAGAGGGGAAAAAAAACCCTGGAAGGTGACCTGCATTAAAAATGCAAAAAATCAGTTTAAACGGACTTGTTTTTTTCTATTCATCCCTCCCCACAAAATGAATAAAAGTTAATCAATGGGTTCCATGTACCATAAAATGGTACCATTGAAAACGACATCATTTCTCACAAAAACAAGCTCTTATATTTGTACTTTAAAAATGACTACGTAAATAAAAGTGCATTTTATTGTGTTAAACTTTGTAAAACATAACAAGCTATGCAGATTTGGTATTGCTGTAATTGACCCGATATATAAAGTAAAAACTTTCATGTCGTCATGCACATGCGGTTTTATATACTGCTAGAAAGCCGACCGTGCGCTGAATTTGGTGCACTGCCGGTTTTCCTGGTATGTGCCCAGTGTTGGAGATATCGGTGCCGTTAGTTTAGGCAGCAATCTCTGCCCACTGTCAGAAGGGCTTTCCTGATAGTCTAGCTGGGCTGTCAGGAGAGCCCCCACTAACAGTACTCGCCCATAGACTTGTACTGGGGGGGCGTTCCTTATAGCTCAGCGTCATCGCTGGGCGGTAAAGAACGCCCGTCTGTCAGTACAGGGCTATAGACGAGTACTGCCGGGGGAGGCGTTCCTCACAGCCCAGCTAGATTGGTGCCAAACTAACGGCACTGATACGTCCAGCCCCGGGGAACGTAACTGGAAAGCCGACAGTGAGCTGAATAAGTTTTATGTATCCCAAACTTTTCATACAGCTATAGGAATGAAAAAATAAAATTCTGGATACTGGAATGTGAAATAAATTTCCAAAATGGGCTACAAAATGTTCTGTTCCTTTGGTATGTGAGGGTTTACAGCAGAAATGGCTTTTTCCCAGGTGAACCCCTACAACTGACTTTTCTCTTGGGGCACCCAGTCTCTTATAAGCTTCAGTGTGTCAGGTTTTCCTCCTCCATACACACTGAATACTGGGACTAATTCTCTCCTTAGACACTTTGGATGATCTCATGAGTGGTCTCTTCCTTTCGTTGCAGTTGGACAGTCTGTCTTAAAAGATGTGAGTAAAGTAAGAAGGCTGAAGCAGTCTGGAGAGCCTTTTCTTCAGGATGGGTCCTGCATCAATGTTGCACCACATCTACATAAGTGTCGGGAATGCAGATTAGAACGGTATCGGAAATTTAAAGAACCAGATCAGGATGACTCAACTGTGGCTTGCAGATTTTTCCACTTTCGCAGGTATAATTTTATTATATACTGTGATTTGTAAAGTTGTCTGGAATATGTTGGTGCTATAAATTAATAAAAAATATTATTATAATAAGTGTTTGGCCCAGCAATGTAGGCAGTCGCATAATAACAATATTATTAATACAGTGGAGTTGAAGTTACTGTCATTGTGTTTCAGACTGGTTTTCACCCGGAAAGGAATACTTCGTGTGGAAGGCTTCTTGAGTCCCCAGCAGAGTGATTCTGAAGCAATGCGACTCTGGGTCCCAAATGCAGTTCCAGCTGAGGGCATTGACTTGGAGACATCTAAATATATTCTTGCTAATGTGGGAGATCAGTTCTGTCAGTTAGTTATGTCTGAGAAAGAAGCAATGATGATGGTGGAGCCACAACGTAAGTTTTTTTTTTTTTTTTTTTTTTTTTTTTTTAATAAATTTTTCATGCTTTTTTTTTTTTTTTTTGTATATAGTACCACCATACTAATACATGTATCATATCTATGTTTATCTTCTGGTGTCCGTCATATTACTGTAACCCTAAAGGGTTATGGCACCGTATGGACTGTGCAGTATATTAGTTGTCATCCATGTTTGGCTAACTCTAGAAACACATTCTTATTTTAACATCAGCCTTTTTTTTTTTTTTTCCCCTGTACAGAAAAGGTTGCTTGGAAGCGAGCGGTCAGAGGTGTAAGGGAGATGTGTGATGTTTGTGAGACTACACTGTTCAATATTCACTGGGTTTGCCGCAAATGTGGATTTTGTGTCTGTCTCGATTGTTATCGGCTCAGAAAGAGCAGGCAACTCAGAGGTAAAGATATGTCATATAAATACTCATACAACTATAGTTAAATAATAGCTCTATCATGGGGAGTTGTCCCTTTACAATAATAGTTATTCGAGTTAAAGGGGTTATCTCGTGAAGACTTTCCTGGCCTATTAGGGCATATGGATGTCTTTGGAGGGAGGGTACAATGGAGAGATGCCTATGATCCCTATATACCTATTGCCAGAATTTAGGTGATGCTAATGATTGTGGCCGCCACAATGAATCTAGCTTTGTGGCTTTTTCCCCCAAATTTGGGAAGAAAATGGGAGTGCGTCTTATAGTCCGAAAAATACGGTAATATGAGGGTGATCTGTCACCAAGAGCTTACATTCTATAGAAATGACTGCAAATAGGAAATACATTTCCAGGCTTTGGCAATGTTGTAGTATAGACTAAGAGTTTATAATAATTATGTAATTATTTAATATAAAAAAAAAAAAAAAAAAAAGTCGTTTGGTCATTACTTGACATAATACAATAAAATTGTACTTTTTTTTTTTTTTTTTTTTTTTTTTGTAGCTGCCCCAGAAGATGAAGCAGGTGATGAAGAGGTTTTTGCTTGGTTAAAATGTGCTAAAGGACAGCCCCATGAACCTGAAAACCTCATGCCAACTCAGATTATCCCTGGCACTGGTAAGTATTTGCCATAGTTACTTTTGTTATTGTTACTCGCAAAGCCTAGGAATGTAGCAACGTTTGTCTGCTCTAAGCCACCATTACTTTATATATTTTATTGAAGCTTTAAATTATTAATCAGTATTTTTGTATTTTTTTTTTGTATTTGTTTTTTACTGATACATATTTTTATTGGCAGCCCTCTACAACATTGGGGATATGGTTCATGCAGCTAGAGGCAAATGGGGTATCAAGGCCAACTGTCCATGTATTACCAGAAACAACAAAACTCTATTGAGACCAGCGGTCACAAACGGAATGTCTCAGGTAATCGTTTTATCCCTCACTTTTCATCCCAGTATTCTGTTCTGGCTATCTTCACTGTAAATCCTTTTGCGTTCATAGACTCCCACAATGGTAATTTTTATTTTATTTATTTTTATTTTTGTAATCCCGTTTTATGTCAGGTCAGAACAGTAGCCATTTGGGAGCTCACTGCATCGCAACTATTATTGCACTGCATTCCATTCACAAAGCTAGGTTTGGGACATGCAGCTTGCCACATTGGCTGTGTTTCCAGGACATACACTCAAAGTACTCATTGTTAATGTATACTTAGTAGCATGTCAATCAGTATGAAAGCATGAAGGCACTAACAGAGTTTTTAGATCTGTATTTTAGATGATATAGGAGATTTGTCAATCTCTGGATCACCACCAGGAAAGTGTTTGCCTCTCTACTCTTTAGGCCTTATTCAGCCAGCACTATTCTGATCAATATTTTGCATCAGTAGTTGTAAGCCAAAACCAGGACTGGATCAAATATAGAGAATAAAACTATTATGAAAGGATAGCAGCTCGCTCTTGTTTAGGCTCCACTTCAGGTTTTGACTTGCAAGTTCTGATGCAAAATACTGATCATATTACCACCATGTGAATAAAGCTTTACCGTGAATGGTTTTTACTCTGGATGGTATGAATTGCAGTTAGATTGTGTTCTTTACTTTCTCAAGCTTCCAGCTATGAATACTCCTGTCAGCGATGCTGCCACATCAACTCCTGGACAAACAAGTGAAAATAGCCTTAAAATAGAGGATGATTTGAAACAAGACAGTGCTGACAACATGGCCGAGGCTACCTTGACTGAACAAAATAATCTGAACAACGCAGAGAATAAAAACAAACAGCAGTGCCCAGAGTCTACCCCCTCATCTGCCTTGCATTGGTTGGCAGACCTGGCAGCACAAAAAGCAAAAGAAGAAACAAAAGGTAGTGGGCATGTGTGCTTTTACTACAATTCTGTTCAAAAACTATTTAAAGGGAACCTGTAACTGTAAAATAATATCTGTCCGTAAACTATAAAATAGTCTACAATTGAATGAAATCCTTACTCACGTGTTGACCCCTAAGGTAACATTATTGGAGGACTCGGCTTTATATAAAACATGGAGATTTATTGAAGTCTTCATGGGAAACAGATAAATGGAAATCTTCCAGCATAACAGAAATATCAGTCAATGTCTTACATTTCTTAGGAGAAGTGTAGTGTTAGGATTCTTCAAGGTGGTTCTCTTGCATCATCTTGGCTCAAGCTTATTCATCAATGTGTGTTAGTCTTCTGCAGGACGATTCTGCCATTCTTCCCAAGGTCTTAGAGGAAGTAGCCAGGTTTGGAGATAGAGACACCCAAAGTGAGAGACAGGGACAGATCCCCACAGGGAGAGGGAGACCCCCACCGAGAGTGAGACCACGGCATGTGTGTCTGTCAGTCATTTGTATTCATGAAAGGGGGGTGTTCCCCAACATCCTCACACTTTCTACTTCTGTATTTGGCCAATACCAAAATAGTCATAGTCTATCCACACCCATGCACCATAAGTTACAAGAGCTTTGTCAGCAAAATGCAATTAACCCTTAAAGGTCTTGAATATTGCATGTCAAATATTATTTAACAGTTACTAAGATCTTGCTGTACAAACTGTGTGTGTGTGTGTATATATATATATGTATGTATGTACAGTGGGGAAAAAAAGTATTTAGTCAGCCACCAATTGTGCAAGTTCTCCCACTTAAAAAGATGAGGCCAGCCTGTAATTGACATCATAGGTAGACCTCAACTATGAGAGACAAAATGAGAAAACAAATCCAGAAAATCACATTGTCTGATTTTTAAAGAATTTATTTGCAAATTATGGTGGAAAATAAGTATTTGGTCAATAACAAAAGTTCATCTCCATACTTTGTTATATATCATTTGTTGGCAATGACAGAGGTCAAACGTTTTCTGTAAGTCTTCACAAGGTTGGCACACATTGTTGCTGGTATGTTGGCCCATTCCTCCATGCAGATCTCCTCTAGAACACTGATGTTTTGGGGCTGTTGCTGGGCAACACGGACTTTCAACTCCCTCCACAGGTTTTCTATGGGGTTGAGATCTGGAGACTGACTAGGCCACTCCAGGACTTTGAAATGCTTCTTACGAAGCCACTCTTTCGCTGCCCTGGCGGTGTGCTTGTGATCGTCATGCTGAAAGACACAGCCACGTTTCATCTTCAATACCGTTGCTGATGGAAGGAGGTTTGCACTCAAAATCTCACGGTACATGGCCCTATTCATTCTTTCTACCAAACAGTTCTACTTTGGTTTCATCTGACCATATGACATTCTCCCAATACTCTTCTGGAACATCCAAATGCTCTCTAGCAAACTTCAGACGGGCCCGGATATGTACTGACTTAAGCAGGGGGACACATCTGGCACTGCAGGATCTGAGTCCCTGGCGGCGTAGTGTGTTACTGACGGTAGCCTTTGTTACGTTAGTCCCAGCTTTCTGCAGGTCATTCACTAGGTCCCCCCGTGTGGTTCTGGGATTTTTGCTCACCGTTCTTGTGATCATTTTGACCCCACGGGGGTGAGATCTTGCGCGGAGCCCCTGATCGAGGGAGATTATCAGTGGTCTTGTATGTCTTCCATTTTCTAATTATTGCTCCCACAGTTGATTTCTTCACACCAAGCTGCTTGTCTATTGCAGATTCAGTCTTCCCAGCCTGATGCAGGTCTACAATTTTGTTTCTGGTGACCTTCCACAGCCCTTTGGTCTTCACCATAGTGGAGTTTGGAGTGTAACTGTTTGAGGTTGTGGACAGGTGTCTTTTATACTGATAACTTTTTCAAACAGGAGCCATTACTACAGGTAATGAGTGGAGGACAGAGGAGCCTCTTAAAGAAGAAGTTACAGGTCTGTGAGAGCCAGAAATCTTGCTTGTTTGTAGGTGACCAAATACTTATTTTCCACCATAATTTGCAAATAAATTCTTTAAAAATCAGACAATGTGATTTTCTAGATATGTTTTCTCATTTTGTCTCTCATAGTTGAGGTCTACCTATGATGTCAATTACATGCCGGCCTCATCTTTTTAAGTTGGAGAACTTGCACAATTGGTGGCTGACTAAATACTTTTTTTCCCCACTGTATATGTGTGTGTGTATATGTATATATGTGTGTGTGTATGTATATGTGTTTATATATATATATATATATATATATATAAAATAATATATAATTATATAGTATTTTGCCCAGTGCCTCTCAAATAAGAGAAAAAGGTACACCAGTGCTTGTGTGACAGAAACCAAAAGGACAGTCTTTTGGTCTCTGTCAAGTAAAAATTGTTTTCGGCTGTGTTTTGTGTATGTGAAAGAGGCTTTTCTTGTACATATGCCGTATGGACATAATAAACAAGATGTGTTCAGAGCATGTTTTCTGCTTTAGCACTGCATGAAATTGGTGACAAGGTCTCATAAAATTTCTGTTATTTGCCATATCATTAGATTTTCTGTTTTGGGTTATTCTTGATATTCTTACAGATGCTTAGTTGGCGGTAACCATTTTAATTTTGAGTTTTACTAATGAGATGTATAAATGTGCCATTAATAATGCTTTATTTCAGATCATAGTTCACAGAAGCCTGTACAGCAAAAAGAATCAAATCCTCCCCTAGGTTTGGACTCCCTTAATTCAAGTATGAAGACATCCTCATCCCCAAAACTCTTCAACAGCCTTTTATTAGGCCCTGCTGCCTCCAACACAAAGAGTGAAGGTTCCAGTTTAAGAGATTTGCTTCATTCTGGTCCTGGCAAGCTTTCTCAAGGATCACTAGAAGCAGGGGTTCCTTTTCCTCCAGTTTTTAATGCTACAGTGAGTATTATATTTTAAATTACATGGACTTTAAAGGAAATCTGTCACCAGAATCCAACCCCGCACATGGATAGGTTAGGGTCACCTGAATTGAACAGTGTTTTACCATTGTGCATTGCTGTTTATGTCAATATGCAATCTCACTCTTTGAAGCAGTGAGGATGCTACCATTGCCCCACAGAGGTAAGCGGCCATGCCCTCATTGCTCCAAGAAGCTTGCATATTGACAAAGACAGGGATTTCTCAGCAATAGTGAGAGGCAAAACCGTTTGATTCAGGTGACTTGGCTATCTCCTGGGCTGGGTCACCTGAATCAAACTGTTTTGCTTCTGTTACTGAGAGATCCTTGTTTTTGTCAATGTGAGACACACATCAAAGAATTATTTATGTTCCTTTTTGATAGCAGTATAAGATAGCTTGAAAGGCACTGTTTCTGGGATTACAGATCTATGTTCCTGTAACTATCAAAGTATTCTGGTCAGTTTTTTTTTCAGGTAATTATATGCCAAAACCAGGAAAAGAATCTACAAAGTATAATGGAAAGATTTCTACCACCTTCTGTGTTTTGATGCAGAATACTGGCGTGTAAATGAGGTCTTAGTGTGGTCATACAAATTAGATAATTGTCCAACAAACCCACCAATTTTGGTAGAACCAAAAGAGCATCTACTGTTGTTTGGACTGTTTCAATTATTCCCAAAAGCAGATATTGTGGGGGTATTTCAACATGTCCTGTCCTTTTTTTTTTTTTTTTTTTTTTTTTTTTATGGCCACCATAACCCTTTTGTTAATATATGTTGTGATGTGTTTGTGGATACCAATGTAATGTAAAGGACTATGTTTGATTGATTTTCCTCTAGAACATTTGTGAATGTTTAGTTTGTGGGGGGATTTTTGTATTGCTTTGTACCCATTATACAAAGCCACACATTTTTATTTATTTATTTATTTTTTCTTCAGGCAAAGGGAAAATCCAGTTTACCAAACTTTTTGGACCACATTATTGCTTCAGTAGTTGAAAACAAAAAGACGTCAGATGCTGCCAAGAGAGCCAGTAGCTCGACAGAAAGTCTGAAGGAGGGGAAGGAGATGGTGATGGGTTTAAACGTCCTTGATCCACACACCTCACATTCCTGGCTTTGTGATGGAAGGCTTCTCTGTCTACACGACCCAAGCAACAAAAATAATTGGAAAATATTTAGGGAATGTTGGAAACAAGGCCAGGTGACAATATACTTACTGTTTGGGGGGCTAAATTGTGTAATTTAGGTCATCTCTATCTGTTGTGAATCTGTAATAACTTTACTTCCTTTCCCTTTCTAGCCTGTGCTTGTATCTGGGGTCCAGAAAAAGCTAAAGGGGGAGTTATGGAAGCCTGAGGCATTTAGCTTTGAATTTGGAGATCAAGATGTGGATTTGGTGAATTGTCGAAACTGTGCTATAATTTCAGATGTGAAAGTTCGTGATTTTTGGGATGGTTTTGAAATTATTGAGAGTGAGTGCAATATTCATTTTGTGTTTTTTGGTTTGTTAATGTGTTTTTATTTTCTGACCTTTAAAGCCGGGGCCCCATGTGGTGCAAACGCCGCAGTTTGGCCACGGCGTTTTGCAGTCACTGAAAATTCTAACAAATCTCATTCACACGTTGCAGAAAAATACACGCAGCAGAAACGCTGCGATTACCAAAACCTTTGTAGTTTTGGAAATAATAGCATGTCAATTATACTTACAGAAATTCTGGTGGTTTCCCTGTAGGTATAATGGAAGCAGAAAGTCTGCAGAGGTTTCCTCTGCAGACTTTCTGTGAAAAGCACTGCGATAAGAACCGCGATGCATTTCCGCCACGATTTTTCCTGCAGCACTTTTTTGCTATGTTGGGCCTTAGCCTAAAGGCGGTTTCCCATGAATATAGCCAGATTTACATTTGTAGACAATTAAAAATAAACATTTTTGCAAATGTAAATAATTTTAAATTTTGCAGAGTTTGAGATTTTCTCTAAACATCTTAGTGGTAACAGTTTTGTTTTGATTGGTTGCCAATGAGTACGACCATGAATGCAGGAAATTTCTATAGTACGATACATATCAAATAACCTGTCCATAATAAGAAAATCAGGCTATCGGACAGTGGCACTACATGCATGAGAAGATAACCCATTAGTAATAAGGAAATGATGGCTCCGTTTCTGACCATTGCCAAACCATGGAATTTTCCTGTATTCGTGGTTGTATCCATTACAATCGATCAAGACAAAAGACTGTCACCATTAAGATGATTAGAGCATATCCTTAAAACTCTGCTAAATTTTAAATTATTTATATTTGTAAAAATTTTTAACTTGTCTACAACAGTGGTTCCCAAACTTTCTGAAGGACATCTTTTGCACGAGAATTTTGCCCAGCACCCCCCTCTACCGTACTTAGTTTTATTTGAAATATAAGTGTTCCTACCTGTATTCTGCCTCTTATTCTGCTTAAATCTTCATCTTCTTCTGCCTTTTAGCCCTGTATTCTGCCTTTTATTCCGTTTAGCCATCAGAAATTTTGTAGTCCCATACCAGCTAATTTTGTGTGCCCCCCCCCCCCCATGTATATTAGTTTCCTATGTATATATAATGTTCCCCAGTGCTCCCTATGCAGTATAAAATGCGGTATAATATGCTCTACAGTGTATAAGTTTTTGTTATTTTTACTCATCACCCCCGGGCCCACAGCTGTAGGTTCTGCAGTGCTGGATAAGCTGGATGATCTTTATCAGCCACCATATCGGGACTGTTGCGCAGCGCTGCACAACCTATTTACCACTGATGGCTCTCTACCCCCGTCAGTCTTCGTGCAACTCTCTCCATTTGGAAACCACTGATCTACAAATTTAAATATGGTTATGTTCATGGGAAACCCCTTTAATCTCATTGTCAAATGCTCTTCGCTGCTCTACTTTGTTGGACTATGTGTTTCCACTCTCTTAAGAATATATTGAATTATACAGTATGTGTTTTGTGTGACTAAAATGGTTTTCATGTAACAAACCTTTATCACCTAATCACAAGATAGGTGATAAATATGTGAACATGGTTTCTGCAGTTTTGGTGTGTTCAAACACTTTGAACAAGTACAAGTTACTTAACCGAAACCACATTGCAGAACTTGTACTAGAAGATTTATTATATAAATGTTTTCAACTGTTCCATATAATATGATCTGAGTTTGTAAAAATACATCTGGAATTGCAAGTATAACCCCATTTAGGTGGATATGACTGCAGAAATTTCAACAAAAGATTTGCTATGTCTGAAGATAACCTTTTAGAAGTTTACTTCTAGATGTCAATATCACCTACAGAATGCAACGGTTAGGCTGAGATGGTGGCCTCACTAGTGGTTTTGAAAAGATAAAGCTGTAAGGAAAATAGTGGATCAAAATAAGTAAAAGAACACAGACCTATTAAGCTATGAACATGTCTTTAGTGAAAATACATAGTGCCAGTATATATTCCTAGATGGACTACCTGCACAGTCCCTAGAACAGAGCTATCATTGGAGAAGTTTAAAGTAAAACCAGCAGCCAATTTCTTTGATAAAAGTATATTAGAAAGTTTACGTTCACCTGCACTACTGATTTATGGAAACAAACCTATTCTCATATGATGGTCAGATTAATGACCAATAATCAGAATTGCAGATGACTTTTTTGTGCCAAACTGACATTTTTTTGGCTGTAAATTCGCTCCAGAGTGCCGGCCATTAGGTGAATCCCTTCTTTCTAACTTGCTGTTTACTTCTTGCTGCCAAGTGAGAACCATCTCTAGCAGTAGAAATGCTAAAACAGATTACAGGAGTAAAGACCCACCTGGATTACTCAGTGCCACGGAGTATTAGATTGATCACATAAATCCTGTGCTTTTTAGTTTCACACAACAGCTTGTTCACAGTGCTGACATATAGGTCTCTCTCTCATTTCCTTCTGAAACCGCATTTACCCCATTTGAACTGTTTTAGTTTAATGTCAGCAGCATATGTTTTTTGTCAGGTTTCCTTCCAGCTCTCAGATACTTGTAGCAGTAGCCCTTTGCATTTTTTTATGGAAGATTCTCCCATTCCCTTTGTGTAGTAGGAATGTTTAAAGAGAGTCTACCACCATGAAAAAGCCAAGCCATTTATATCTTGTAGGGGCCGTTTTATGGGTCAAAGTGCAAGCTATCTACCGAGAAAAGCAACTTTTAATTTGTATACAAAGAAGCTCTTCGGTGCCCCTGGTTGTAACAATGTGCTGGACCACCAGAAGTACATTACCAGCAGTCAGTCTTTGTCAGTGAATGGCACTGGGTGGTGACCAATGATGAAAATTGGGGCTTTGGCAGGAATGACCACAACCCCGGTACACCGAACAGTTCATTAGCATACAGATTAAGTTGACATTCTTGGCAGCCAGATTGCATTTTGACACCAGGATCGTATGTTCATTATGCCACTGACAGCTCCTACAACTGCATATAGGTGGCGTAGAATTGATTTTGTGGCTGTAGGTACAGAAGAGAAGGCATCAGCATATGTAGTGTACGCACTCCCAGAAATCAAGAGGCTGAAAGCAAAGCAACAAGTGTGTGGAGAACAAGAAAGTATGAGCAGCAGAACCACTCTGAAGCAGTTGTCGTTTGATGGTTTAACAATATGACGTACTCTTTAAGGGCCTGTTCACACTTTGGACTTTCACCTGAGATCCCTCTTAGTTTTCCAGCCCCCTTCTTTCCGCTGCAACTTTTACTTGCTTGTCAATGTGTATTTTGCACTCTCTGAATCCAAAGCGAGATCGAGAAGGATGCGTCCGGCTACAGTCTCTGCCTCCCATTAACTACAATGAACATACCCCAATTGTTGCAGACAAGTGATTTCTTCAATGAATGTTCAGCTCTTGAATACAACCATAAATGTCCAATAATATTGCAATTATGTCTAAGGTGAATGTTTTGTCTTCTGCAGAAAGACTTAGAGCGGAAGATGGCACTCCTATGGTCCTTAAACTAAAAGACTGGCCTCCAGGGGAGGATTTCAGGGACATGATGCCAACACGGTAAAGTAGTCTTGTTTCCAAAGCTAAAGATGTGCCTTATGCAAGTACCAGCATTTGGAAATGCTTTTTCCATTGTCTCATGTGTAGATTTCTCAGATGACGGGAAGTCCGTGCTGCACTTGTTTCTGTTGAAAGCAAGACCTATATGGCAGTGCACCCGAGTAACTTTGCCATTATATAATTATTGAAACCTTTGTGTTTTTACCTTGTAGCTTTGATGACTTAATGGAGAACCTTCCTCTGCCAGAATATACAAAACGAGATGGAAGGCTTAATTTGGCATCAAGATTGCCCAGTTACTTTGTGAGACCAGATCTTGGGCCTAAAATGTATAATGCCTATGGTATGTTGTCTTGTATATGTCTAAATTGTTGTTTCCCTGTGTGGTTTCACTTTTTATGCCAGAAACCTGCCTTAAATATAGTGACAAATTTGTCCTAAGATTTTTTTTCAGTCCGCTGTAAAATAGAAGCTTCAAGCATAGAGTCACCGTGTGGTGAACGTTTGTGTGTAACAATGTCATTTATTTTATTTTATTTTTCAAATTCTCATTTTATTGGTTTTTCAAAATTTTACATACACATACATTCTGTTTTTACTACTAATCTTTTTGTATCAGACAATCATGTGAAAAGATATCACAAAAATATGTGAAGCAATCTTTAACAGTATACAGTAGTAGAGTACAATAACCCGGGGTAACAGCAAGTGGAAGCTGTCACTCGGCACATCACTAATATGTAGTATACCTTGAGGGAAGACATCGACAGTGTGTTATAGCAGGGCCTCGAGAGAGGTGGGAGAGGAGCCGTGTGTGTGTGGGAGGGGTGTGGAGGTGGGAGGTAGCCAAGAGAAGGGAGAGGGGGGGGGGGACATAAAAAGATAATGGATAATACAAAAAATTGGACAACAGGAGGAAAGTAAAAGGAGAGAGAAAGAAGTGGAGAAAAAGATAAAGTAAAATAGGGTAAGACTGTCGAAATTGAAAGATGAAGTGAAGGGAAGATGTACCCAGGCGGAGCCGCAAGAGGATCAGGCCTGTGCAGCATCGGAAAGAATCTCCGTATTCTGATCTCTGAGCCAAGGCAGCCATGTATGAAATCTGGCACTTGTGAGACTTGTTTCTGTCCAGTGAGCCACAGAGGGAACCACCGTATGTAACCAGTAATGGGGCACAAGAGATTTTGCAATTTCAACCAAATTGTTGTGCTGAGGCCACTAGTCTCTTGAGGGCAGAGAGAGTAAGACCGATGCTGGAGACAACGAAATGTTGGAAGAGGTAATGCGTATGATAAGGTCCTGAATCTGGGACCAGTAAGGGCGTATGAGGTCACAGTCCCACCATAGGTGCAGGGGCGTACCCCTTAACAATGTCATTTTTGACAGATCTAATGATGGTATAAGATGGTGCAAGGTTATAAAATATTCTGTCACATTACATCGTCCTAGTTCAGTTTAGCAGCATGTTCAGGAGTCCAGAGCTTATGGTGAAAATTTGCATATCCTTGTCTATATGTGGAAGACAAAGTAAAGAGTACATTTTAGACTTTAAAAAGCGTCCTGGGTCTGTTAGATAGGAAGAGCATTAACCACAATCCCACACAGTCTCCCTCTCCATTCTCGCAATCTCCTGCAGAGAATACTTGCTATATACACTCTGTAACTGGTTTTCATTGCTTTGCTTTTGTTTTTCTTTCTGTGCATTTTAACTTTTTTGTGTGCATTAAATATTCTTGTTTGGGTAGGTTTTCTCTGTGTACTCCAGTTTCCTCCCACACTCTAAAGACTTACTGATAGGGAATTTAAATTGTGAGCCCAATATGGGACCAATAATGTCTGTACAGCACTGCAGAATATATTGGCGCTATACAAGTAAGCTAAATAAATATTACATCCACAATTCTTGATGATATGCAGCTGAATAAATTAATGAAATTATGTTATATTTTAACTGTATTTTGTTTTCATGTTTAAGGTTTAATAACTGCTGAAGACAGACGAGTTGGCACAACAAACTTACATTTGGATGTGTCTGATGCTGTTAATGTCATGGTGTATGTTGGTATTCCAGTGGGAGAAAGTGCTCACGATGAAGGTAATAATTTAAGTACATGTCATTTTGCATTAGGGTGGGTTCACACTACTGTTGGATATCCGTTATGATAGTGTCCGTTAAAAAAAATGGGCATCTATCATATCAGACTGATGTTAATGTGTCCGTTTTTATACTATCTGTTTGTTTTTTGTTTTTTTTTTCTGCTTTCTAAGCATGCCCAGAAAAAAAAAAACGGACAGTATAACTGACACCCGTCCATTACTGTCCATTACCCATAGACTTCAATGTTAAAAAAAAATAATGGCTGCTTGACGTCCATCATGAAACAGTTTTTTTTCACGGACACAAAAGTCCTGCATGTTGGATTTTTTTTGTCCGCAAAAAATGACAGACCTGTGACGGATTTGGTGTAAAACAGACACTAACAGACACAAGATAAAATCCCATTGAAATGAATGGAAATTTTAACAGATTTCTGACGGTTTTGCTAGTGCCATGGCTAAAATCTTGTAACTGACAATAGCAACGGACACTACTGACGGTCACCGGCGGTAGTGTGACCCCTTACTGTTATGCCTGATGCCAAATTGCTGATATTTTGCCAGAACGTCATCAGAAACCATATACTATTAGGAGGAATGAAAATAATAGACATGTCATGTACCGAGTAAACATACAAAGACATGCAGGATTATTTTTGTTTAAAAAATAAACATACAAGACAATATAAAGCTGCTGTCTTGTTTTTAACATTATAGTAAATGCAGACTGATGCAGAATGCTAAATCTACATCAGTCATTCTGACTGCTTTTCAGTCCTATGACCGATCAGAACAGACTTGAATGACAGCAGTGTGAACTTGGCCTGATGCAAGTGCTACATACGTATACAAACGTACCTGCTCGATCTTATCACAGATTTGGCGGCTGATTCAGCTCCAGAATCCATGACACAAGCCAATCTTCTGAAAGCTAATTCCTCTTCCTAGAAGAGGAATTTTTCTCTTCCATTTCCACCATGTGAACATACTCTTATTCATACCCTTACTGAAAGAAAAGATATAAATATAGGTAAAATCAAAAATCAGCAATAAAACTATTGTATTATTAAAGGGGTCTCTTACTAGCAGATATAGAAAAATACCTATATGTGTGCCAAATACTCACCAGGTAATATCACCATAGACACCATAGCACTTTTTTTTTTTTTTCTTCCCTTTTTCATTATTTGGCCTAGCTCTGTGCTGAACTTTTGTTTTTCTGAAGGCAGTGCTTGAAGTTGGTGGAATTACTGTGTAAGTGACTACAATTCCCAGGAGTCATAGACACAACTCTTCTGTTCACTTGCTCATTGCACAGTCTGCTGCCCAGCATGTGAAACAGGATCCCTCCAGAGATTGGAGGGAGAGCCAAGAGGCATATGATGATTGACATCCAGTACATCAGTAGAAAAAAGAGAACCATATTCAGAATACAGGATGTTACACAAACAGTAGATAAACATGAGGGACTTGTTCATGTGACTACATTGGAAACTGACCTATACAGCCATTTCAGCTTCTACAGTACATTAGTAAGTGATATATTTTACAACATTTAAACCACTTACATATATATATTAACCACTTTCATTATGGCTTGATAGTGTCATGAATCTACTAAGGAGAAAAATTTAAGATCTTTGATAAACTAGAGAACATCTGTGCACACACTTTCATCCAAAACAGAATTTATAAAGCACATGTACAGATTGTGTTTAAGCACGGTGGATAACTTTAACACATTGGACTAATGTAATACAACTTTTAGAGGTGCTCAAGACGATTGAAGAAGGTGATGCTGACGAAGTGACAAAAAAACGTATTCATGAGGGAAAAGAAAAGCCTGGAGCTTTATGGCATATTTACGCTGCTAAGGATGCAGAAAAGATCCGTGAGCTTCTTAGAAAGGTATGGTTTTGGTGTTATATCCAAGGGTATTGGTGAAATTTATGATAATATATTGTAGTTAAATTTTTTTATTTATTTTTTTTATTTAATATGTTATAGGTTGGTGATGAACAGGGGCAAGAAAATCCACTAGATCATGATCCAATACATGATCAAAGTTGGTATTTAGATCAGGCGTTGCGTAAGCGTCTCTATGATGAATATGGAGTGCAAGGCTGGGCAATTGTACAGTTCCTGGGAGATGCTGTTTTCATTCCTGCTGGAGCACCACATCAGGTATTACACAGTGTAGTTCTTTTTCTTTTGTTGTATAAAAATAAAGTAATGGACTGATATTACATGCAAATAACATGCAGTCCACCAGGATATTCTGTGTGATCTTTGGCTTTCGTGACCGTTCAGTACCGGTGAAACACCAGCTATAGTGCTATATAAATTGGTGGCAGTGGCATTTAAGAGAGTCCTACATGATGTCTGGCTCCTGTAGGACCACTGGCATCATGTTACATCACATCGGATAATACTGTTACAGTCACACAACCTACTTAATGTTTTTATTATTTCTGATTCTAGTTCTATGTTGTCTTGAATCATGGCTACTGTGTCCTACCATGTCACAGCCTCTTGCCTTGCACAGGAACCTCATAATTTACTTAATGAGAATTTGTAATGGTGACTTGACCATTTATAGGAGTTGTTCAAGACTAGATATTGATGGCCTGTCCTTTGAAGTCATCAGTATCAGATTAGTGAGGGACTGACACCTGGCACCCTCACAGATCAACTGCTGCAGCTCTCAGATTCAGATCTACACAGTGTAAGGAATCACCAAAAAATAAGGTTTAAAGAGATCTCACATATAGAAAAATAACAATGTTTATTCATATGAAATACAATAAATATAACAAAGAGAATGTACAAACAAGTACGCAGATGGTAAAAGCGTATATGGTACCAATAATCCCTCCTCCTCAGGGAAAGCTGATGATCAATAATAGTCAAAAAATTTAAATACAATGAAACAATTGATAAATAATAACAACTGTGTATCAAATATACAATTGTTCCAATAATCAACATATAAAAAGCACTGATATGTAATATAATATTATCAGATCCCATATATCTAAAGATCAAAGTTATAACCAGTAATCATCATGTGATGAACACTGCTATGTTGTGTTATATTATCAGATCCTATATATCTAAGGGTCACAATAATAGCCAGGATATAATGTATCAAAAATAATGAGAGGAAATATAAATGGATAAACTGATTAGAAGGCAAAACCCCAGACCTAATCCCAACTATAGCGAAAGTGAATCCACATGATATGGAACCAAAGAAGTATATCACTTTAAATTTAAATACCAGTAGTCATGATGGCATAGGAACAATAGCACCAGCATAAAAAAAACCAACAGGGAGGAAAGAACGCTGTGCCCACCAAATGACTTCATCAGGAGGCGATGCCATCTTCTTACTTGCACTTCTAAGATATTACAACCTCAGCAGTCAGACACCCAGCACAACCACTCATCTGATATTGTTGACATATCCTAAGGACAGACCATCAGTATCTAGTTGTGGGCAATTCTTCTGTAATATCTGTACCTGCCACACTAGCACCTTAAACCTTCTTTTGGAGGTCCCACGACCAGTAAACACAGTATTCATTACCATTACCTCCTGTTGTGATAGTCTGAGAGGTGCTACATGTTCACTATCATGATACTTTAAACAATGTAATGTAACTGAGAACTAAAAGCTCTATCTCTTTCTAAATGACATCACACTGATCTCAAGGACCAAGGTTGTGTGACTGTTTCCCAACACTAATAATCTACTGTGTTACATCATAATTATTTGCTTTTTTCTGAAGGTCCACAACCTATACAGTTGTATAAAAGTGGCAGAAGATTTTGTCTCTCCAGAACATGTGAAACATTGCTTCCGCCTGACACAGGAGTTTAGGCACTTGTCAAATACACACACAAACCATGAGGACAAACTACAGGTATCGTTACCTATATTTTATAATAACCACCAGTTCTGTTTCTTACTAAGTTACTGTATTTTTTTTGCCTTTAAATATAAACTGCTTTAATAGTTTTTCCTCTCACACTTTTAACATAAGCAGTTGGAGCTGCCTTTAGCAGGCTGGGAAAACCTACCATGCTTTTGGTGGATTCTTTACTTGCCATAGCTTAGCTCAAGTCTGTTGTGAGACACAGGTTCTGGGATGACAATGGTAGTCTTCAGTGTTCCCTCCTCTGTCATTTCTCTGTGCCAGTATCACGAGTGGGGAGAGGAACCATTCTTCCAGAGGGTTCTTGGGAAGCCATGAGTAAGTGCAAGCTGTATGATATAGTCCTTAGTGTCTTGAATAACTTAGATGCCTTCAACAACTTGTTGGGCATTGAGGGACTGAGCAACATGAGTATGGTGAAGAAACCAACCTTTAATCTGAAAAGCCTGAACTTTAACTCCAGTAACCTCCTGCTGTTACCACACAGTACCTGATCACACCTTGTAAATATCAGATTCCTCATTTCTTTACCTTCTCTATTAGACCTGAATTGTGTGATAATACCAGCCTTTTGTCTTCAATTCCAGAAGACTAGTGGTCCCCACAATACATCCCTCCCCCAAATCTACGATTCAAAAAGAAGTAGCATCGCAACACACACTGGTCGAGTTTAATGACCCAGCATGTCAATACAGCAGCATTTTAGCTACTCAATTTATATATATATATATATATATATATATATATATATATATATACACACATACACACACAACACAATTAATAAAATAGTAAATACAAAGTTATTCAACGTACAGTCAAAAGGTGCAGTTAATGTATTGCATTTCATCAGATATCATTTAAAAGTAAATGATACAATAATGAGTAATCATAGAGAGCAAAATAAGAAGCAAAATGGCACTCACCATAAGCGGGACCCAAACAAATAGAATCGCATGGCATGCAACATTGTGGTGCACGATTTGTAGGCCCATCAAGCGCACATGCTTAATACTGACGCAGACCTTCCCAATGTTTTGTGTTAAGTCCAAGCATTAGGTATGTGCAGAACTAGTGCTGTGAAACACACTCGCACCATCTTGAAATCTGACACTTTTTTGTGAATTTTTTTTTTTTTTTTTTATATATAAAATGGTACAAACACCGAGCTCACTTGCCAGGTGAGCCCTCTTTATACACAATGCTGCTTGTTATATACAAATAAAAATATATGTAGTGAGCCATGTACCATGTTCTCACCATAGCAAAAGCCCCCATAACTCTCATAGTTTTCCACTAAGGGATTGTACAAGACCCAGGCATAATGTATACTTATGACCTATCCACAGAATTGGGGGCCCGGACCCTGCACTGATCAGTTGTATCGGCTGTAAATAAGGTATACTGCCAGAAGCAGCCCTGCTCCTATTCATGTGAATGAAGGCAGAGCTACAGTTCCCTGGTGCCACTGCCATGTACATTGTATACATCTTCCAGCTCCGTACACTGCTGGAATCTAAGCAGCAGATCTGATACTGATGAGCGATCAGTATCTATTATGCCTGAGTCTCGGCCCTTTGGGCTTGTTTTCAGGGAGGTCACACAGACTGTACAGTATCTGAGGGTAGCTGAGCAGAGAGGGAAGCAAATACACATTTGTAAGGAGGGGGGATGAAACACAGACTGGGTATGACCCAGGAAGGCAGAGGGAATCATGGCATCAGTGTGTCAGCAAAAGTGAGAAGGCTCTTCATGGATTGTAGAGTGAGAAATCTGTGCAGAAATGAAGATTGCTTATACATTAGAGCTAGTGAGAGCAGAAGCATCCTGGACACACACTGCTCTTATCCAGCATGCGTTACTGCCATATGAGGAAAGTCTAAAGCTATAAGACTCAGCTTGCAAAATTTGTTTATCTGAAAATGAATAGAGGTTGAATCCTGAACCCTAGTGCAATTCTTTAACTCAAGGTAAGCACTAATATGTAAAATCAGTTTCCATGGCAGAGGTTTTGTACTGTTCACAATAGGTTGGCCATTTAAAAAAAAAAAAAAAAAAAAAATCTGGTACGTTTCTTGTTCATTTAGGAAAATTTTGCCTAAAAAGTGGATTTTTTTTTTCTCCTTACCTTTTTGCTATTTGGTTTTATTTCAGGTGAAGAACATTATCTACCATGCAGTCAAAGATGCTGTTGGCACGCTCCGGGCTCATGAGTCTAAACTGGCGAGAACATAGAAAACATTTCTTTTATACTCTTGGAAAATTGAAACAGGAGCCTCCTTCACGTTTTGGATTTGTCACTTTGACTAGAGGCAAACGTCTAAACAGTGTGGCTCTATTGTACAACCCAGCCACTGTTTTCTATACAGCCTCATGATCACATGTACTATAGACATGTCTCACTTATGCACTTGACTGAAAGGCGTCTATTTTCTGTTGCTGCCTTCAGCTTTAACCACATGAGCTCTGGAAAACTGTGCTTCTAGTACAAATCTGGACTAAAAATTTAGAAGAGCATGTTTGGCTTCTTGGGCATAGTTTTCCAGTCTTGGAGAAATCTACAAAACCAATTCAAGATGAACTAACATAGTTAATGCATAAAAAAAAAAAAAAACCTCTTCACATTGCACCCAGATGTCTAACACAATGGATAATTTACTCTTTGTCCT
Source organism: Leptodactylus fallax (assembly GCA_947044405.1). Classification (NCBI taxonomy): domain Eukaryota; kingdom Metazoa; phylum Chordata; class Amphibia; order Anura; family Leptodactylidae; genus Leptodactylus; species Leptodactylus fallax. The sequence continues at coordinate 3,376,506 of CAMRHE010000094.1, forward strand.
TGTAGTTATTTGCAATACAAATCAACTTGTTAAAACCTTTATAAATAGCATAGTTCAATATGCTAGCTCGAAATAAGCGGAGGGTGCTGATACAGCTTTTACTAGGGAAAGCTCGGGATTGGAAATGTATTTATTAAGAACAATAGGTTTGTAGCGGAGCAGTTACTCTTTCATGAAGTTAGACATTTTTAGACCTTTTGAAGACCATCTCCGTTTCCCTGCATTTCCAGAAAGGCACATTGCATTTAGTCTTCCTTTCAATTGACTTTTCATATAAGAGCGTACGCAATGGGGTAGGGTCAGCATGCCCAAAACTGGCCAAGCGTTTGTGTTGACAGAGTGCGCCATTATTGGTCATCTTTCCACAGCATACGCATTAAGTGTATATAGTTGCTGTAGCAACTTCATGAGAAAATGTTCGGCACATTATCCATTTCATTCACCAATTGTACCCATCCATTGCAAAGCGGTATTTTTAGCCACTGAAATATTTTGAGAATAATGTTTGAGACAAACGAATTTGAGTCAGACATCATTGTTTTAAAGAGCTTTCCATATTGACTCTTGGAAGGTGACCATTTCTCCGCCTGTATTGTTGTGCCACTTTGCAGGTCTGTTTATATATTCAGTTACACACGTTTTTTAAGTGAATTACTGTAGATTACTTTTAATTTGACTTCCTGTACTTTGATTTTGTGAAGGGCTGACTAGGGTTTCCATGTTCTTATTAAAGTACAATGAATCTCTAACTTGAGTTGCGTGTTTTTTCACCTTCGATACCTAGTAATGTGTATGGTTTTACACACACAGCCAGAAAAAGACTTAAGGGGAATGGAAAGTATAAAAGAAGGAGGTCTCCTTCCTTCTGGATCCAGGTCTGACTTTGCATTAGAAACCAGTATACAATGTCCACATTACTGCTTATTTCTCACTCAAAGTGACAGCACATGTGACCGCTTCTGTCACTACCAGTGACCCTTTTATGCCACTTCTAGTTGATTTGCTACAAATGTTTAGTGAGAGAACTTCTTTAAGGCTCATCTACTTAGCAATGTTGTGTGGAAGAACCTATGCAAAAAGCACACAGAGTCCCAGAGGTCCATAATCTGAACCTGTAGGTGCTCCATAAGCTGTTGTGTTTTTGTCATGGAGTTTACTTTGATTTATTTTTCTCTTTTGCTATGGTTTATATATGAATCTGCAAAAGGGCTTTGTATAAAATCAGAGGTATAATATGAGCACCTAGCAAACGGAGTACAGCATCTTATTGATCTATAGAAGAAATTTATAATTCTGAGAACATGACGCCTAAATTGTATAACCAGAATAAAAGCATCACAAGAGGCAGTGAGAAAAGCAATTTCTGATAAACAGAAAAGGCCTAGATATTAGCAGTCAGTCTGCTAAACATTGACATTATTTAAAGGAATTCTGTCAGCAGGAAATTGGCTATAAATCTGACCTAACAGGACCTGCTAGAGGGGATTTTACAGTTTTCCAAATATACCTCTGTTGTTCAGTTTTGGATGAATTTTCATGTAAATCACCATTTTATTAAAAATTGCATTTAAAAAATAGGGCTCCAAAGGCATATTTAGAAACTGTAGGATGACATCTACAAGGTACTGTGATTTAGGTTTATAACCAATTTATCACTCACTCTCTTTAGTTTCAATGGTATTGAAAGATATAATTACAGAACACAAGGCACACATGAAAATAGTTACATAATCAGCGCAAGCATGCAAAGTAAGGCATACAAAATGCTAGAGACTCCCTTTAATGTGTGGCTTCAAGTATTCCTATCCTTTCCACAACATGTGAACATCGGTATTTGTGATATGGATTCAGATCAGTGTCCAGAATAGGCTTGTCATGTTCATCCACCTTAATACTGTGATCAGTCATCTACTCTTCCTTGAGAAATGACAGGAAAAGGATATCTTAAAAAGTGTAGTCATGTTGGATTTTGGATTATGAAAAAAAATTATAGGCTGTGAAATCGGTACCAATACTGATCAGTGCTTATAGAGTACCTCTCATTTTATATAACATTTCTGGATAAGCTGTCATGTTTGTGTACATAAGAAATAACACTTTACATTTTCAGCACCTCTTCCCTCTATAGGCACAATCTTTAGTTTGCAGTTCTCACTGAACTGGTAGGTGGAGACTGCCAAACATTGCAGTCAGTAAGTAGAGGGGAATCTGTAGGAGAATTGTTGCTTTTTCTCAAACGGCCCTAGGAATATACAGGACATGTATAGAGAATTACTGACATGTTCTGATGTGAATAAAGCACCTTGGTTGTGACAGAAACCTTTCATTTAGTTCCAGAACCTGACAGTCTCTGCTTTTGTCTCTCTACTTGTGCTCTTTTTCTACATCTGCTCTGAGTCATGTGACCTACAGTCCACCTTATTTATTATTATTTATTATGCTTACTTATATAGTGGCATCATATTCCGCAGCGCTTTACAGACATTGAGGTCACTGTCCCATATAGGGCTCACAATCTACATTCCCTATCAGTATGTCTTTGGAGTGTGGGAGGAAACTGGAGTACTCGGAGCACTTTAAGGCTGAAGCCTCACGTTGTGGAAATGCAGCTTTTTTTGCTGGGTTTTTTGAGTCAATGCCAAGAATGGCTAAAAAAGGAATGGGAAATATATAGGAAGTACTTCTCCCTTCTGCTTAATCCACTCCTTGCTTTGGCTCAAAAAAACACACAAAATCTGCAACAAAAAAAGCTGTTTCCCCGCAACGTGGGGCCTTAGGCTAAGATGGATATGACAGAGATTTTCAAAGTAAAAGTCCATTAAGGAGAGAGAGAGAGCAGAAGCATGTAAATTACCTGGTAAGAGGAGGAAGAAGCATTTATAGCTCATAAGATATATTCGAAACCAAAGGATACCATGAGAACTGCACATAACTCAAAGTTTCATTCATAAGGCTCGATTCACATAATGTGGACAACCCAGTGTTTTGTTTTTTTGTTATTGCAGCAAAAAGACAAAAGCGACTTGACTGTGACGTATGAATACGTACGTGCATTAATCCTGGTTTGGTGAGTTTTTTATTTTTTATTTTTACTTCCAAAAGTCATAACTTGCACCTGCTGTGTATGAACAAGGTTCAGCTCCTGAGCCCTCTCCATGCCCCCTGTCTAACCTGTTGTTGTACTATTACATAAAATGTTGGGTAGGGATTAACATTTGGCCATAACAGCAGAAATAAGTGAGTGTGATTAATTACAGCTCTGCACCATCAAGACTGTATGATAAAAATTTCTGTTGAGAATATCAGGATTCTGCTGTAGGAGGCTTTAGTCACAGGAGTCTTAATCATGGCTGGCTATGTGCAGTCCATGTTCTCTATGGATAGCATATGGACCCATTAATTTTAATACCAACGTGAACTATTTTGGTCAGTTTTGCAGACAAAATCTACCTATTGAAGTTTTATTTTTCATGGATAAGATACACTGATAAGGTAATAAAAAAATAAATAAATAAAAAAGCAGAGTTTCATGTACGTGATAAACAGATCAACCATAGACAAAACACTTTAAAGTATAGGGACTGTGTGTGCTGTCTATGGAGAATGGCAGCTGTGATCTATGGACATGTGAATACGGTCTAAGGCAGGCTACATGGTAATCTTGCCTGTAACACTTGTCATAAATCCCAAGATCGCACTGTCACACAGCATAATGAAAGTGAATGAGGTTGCGTTATATTTCTTGCACCAGTAGTGTTGCAACCAAAATTGCCATAAAAGTAGCATAAAACACATGTAGCACAAAACACATACATGTAGGCTAATTTTCCCGTGGCCCAGTGGGGGGTGCGGTTTTTGGTGGCAGGGTTGGGGTGATTGGGCAGCTCATAATAAAGCATAATAAAGTGTATATTTAATGATTACATGGATATAGCAGCACACTTAATAAAAGTATGGGTAGGGCAGTGGGGACCATCGCTGGGGGGGGGGGGAAATCACAAATCTTAATTGTAAACCATCTAATTGTAAAAAATGCTTTTAGACCACCCTAAAACATAAATTTCTCGCTTATTTCACTGGGGGACACAGCACCATGGGTATAGACCTGGTCACTAGGAGACAGACACTAGGGAAATGAAAGCTGTTGGCTCCGCCTCCAGGCTATACCCTGCCACAGCCACTGTGCATGAATCAGTTTGTACCATAGCAGTAGGAGAGAGACACAAAGGAACATGGAACCAACAACCACCAACAATGCCTGAACCCGAAAAGGAACCAACACAGCTCGGGCACGAACAACACTGAAAAACAAGGGAGGGATCTGTGTCCCCCAGTGAATACAACGAGAAAAGGATTTTACGGTGAGTACAAAAATCCCATTTTCTTGCTTATTTCACTGGGGGACACAGCACCATGGGATGTCCAGAAGCAGTCCCAGAGGGTGGGAATAACACTGCCTTGCAAACCCTTATTGCTCAGCCGCTTCGAGAAACTTACAACCCAAACTGGCATTGGCAGAGGCCTCAGAATGGATCTGGTGAAACTTAGAGAAAGAGGATGGAGGCCCAGTGGGATACTTACAGACCTGGGAAGCATAAGCCTGATGCCAGAGGCCCAGAGAACTCAAACAGCTCTAGAGGAGAGAGCCGTCACACGGAAAGGCAGAGTCCTACCCTTAAACAGATAGGTCTCCCTAATCTCAGACCAAAGCCATCGGAAGATGGGAGCTCTGGAAGCAGGCAGGTCCTGGCAAGGGCACTCAGGCAGAACAAGCAAAGCGTCCGAACAACAGAAAGCATCCATGAGGGACAATATAGACGCAAATCGCCTGGGAAACAACCGGGAGGGAAGAGCAAGCACTCACATGAATGCCTGGGGACCGAGCAGAAAGAGGGCAAGACCAAGTCCTCGATAGGGTGGTTTTCCTCCTTCCACAAGAAAAAAAAGACTGTGGCAGATGGAGGAAAACCTTATCCTTGTGGAGGACCAGAAAGGGAGGCTGCCGAAAAAAAGGCAGCCAATTTGGGACCCCTGCGGATGGAGGTAACTCGATCTACCAAGACAGAAGACAAAAAAGGGATATCAAAGGCTCAAAGGGGGGAACCTGAAGCACCTTAAAGACGAGGTTAAGATCCCACGGATCCAAGGTTTCCAAAGGAGCACAGAGTGGCACTCCTGTAGGAAAGTCTTTAAAGGGAAGAAGACTAAGACCTTGATCCAGACTAGACTGGGGGAGCTCAGATGAGAATCGTTACTCTCCCAACGGTGGACGTAAGCCTTCCACGTTTGATAGCAGATCTAAGTTATCTGGAATTTCCGGGCCTTGAGTATGGTAGGATAACAAACTCGAAAAAAAAACAAAAAAAACCCACGACTCCTCAAATCTCGGATTCAACAGCCACGCCGTGAACGCAGCTGAGTCAAGGTGGGGAACAGCGGTCTTTGAGAAAGAAGGTCGACCAGCAGAGGAAGAGGCCAAGGAGCATCCGCCAACAGGAACATGAGATCCACGTACCAGGCCCGGCAGGGCCAATCTGGTGCCACCAGGATAGCTTGAACCCCCTTGGTCTTGAGATTCTGGAGGACCCGAGGGAGAAGAGGAAGCGAAAAACCGAACTCACAAGAGCATCTGCGGTGATGGCTCGAAGATCCAGAGAACTGGCAATTTAGCCGGGGACCTTGTGGTTCTGGTGGAGGCAAAAAAAGGTCGACGTCTGTCATGCCACAGCGGGAGCACAGTTGAAGGAAGATCTGCTGATAGAGACCCTCGCCCAGAGAAATATTTTCTTGACTCAAGTAGTCTGCCACCCAGTGGTCCACGCCAGAAAAAGGTTGACCACCAAAAGAGCTGGAAACACGGCACTCCACCCAAGGAAGAGATTGTGAGGCTTCTATTAAGGCCGCACGGCTCCTGGTGCCCCGCTGAGGGTTCAAGTAGGCGACCATGGAGGAGAGGTCAGTCTGGACTGTGACCAGATGTCCTTGAAGAAGAGAGGTCCAAGGAGACAGGGCAAGTAAGATAGCCCTGGGTTCTAGCAGGTTGAACCGGAAGGAGGAATTGGCCTTGGACCACAGGCCCTGAACAGTCAAAGCATCGAGGACCACTCCCTAGCCGGGGAAACTGGCATCAGTGGGAATCACCTACCAACATAGGGGAAGAAGGACTTCCCTTGAGAAATTCCTGGAGAGGAGATACACTAAAGAATCTCTTGGCGAACCAAGGAGAAAAGAGAACCAGGCAGATGAGGCTGTCCGGAGAATTGTCCCAGCAGGCCGGAATCGTCAAGTGGAGAGGACGACAGAGTAAGAGAATGAAAGATACAGCCTAGAAGGTCGAGGCCATTGTGCACAAGACCCACATGCCGAAACGAAGAGAGCAAGGAGAGTACCTCCGAAGGTGGGACACGTCGGACCTCAGGATCTTGGCCTCCGGGAGGAGAATTACGCCCTGGAGCGAGTAGAGGATCATGTCCCGGATTCCACGTGCTTAGAGGGCACGAAACATCCTCATTAATGAGCCAGCAGAACCGGCGAAGAAGGACCAAGGAGAGCCACAAGCTGGTCAGATTGTCTGACCTGGAGGGGCTTCACCAGGAGGTCGTCCAAGTCTGGAAACACGGCAACACTTCTGGAGCGGAGGATGGCCATGAGAGACGCCATCACTGAGGTAAAAACCCAGAGGGCAGAGGCCAGCCCGAAGGGGAGAGCGACAACTGGAAAGGTCAAAAATCCACCATAAAACGAAGAAACCACTGACGGCACAACACGATGATGTAGATGGACAAAGAATTCGCCCATCTCCAGGGATGCCACCACAGACTGCATAGACTACAGCGGAACTTGCAGACATGGACGAACCTGTTGAGCCCTTTCAGGTCCGTGATGGGACGAAGGAAGCCGTCCTTCTTGGGAATGGAGAACAGGTAGGAATAGTAACCCAGGATACGCTCTGAAGCGGTAACGGGGACGCTGACTCCCTGCTGTTGGAGATTGGAGACAGCCTGGATTGTCTGACGTAAGGAAGGCAAAGAGACTCCAGCGAAAGCTGGAGTAGCCGGACGACACCACCTCTCAGGCCCAGGATCCAGACGTCCCGCCACTTGAGAGGCCCAGAGAGGGGGAAAAAAACTTCATGACGAGGAGGGCTAGGAAGAGGAAGGCCTGGATGACTTGGTGCAGAACCGCCAGGGAGGCCTGGACTTGAAAGAAGCTTTCTGGAACAGGAGAACGGCTGACACATAGGACATCTCTGAGGGAGGAAGAATCTATTCCCCTGTGCCCTTAGGGATAAGCTTCTTGACGCCTTTAACAAAAATTCGGCCCAGGTCGACCTGGAAAGGGAGAAGGGCTGCGTTCGCCTTCTTGCAGGCAGACTCAGTATTCCACAACGAATCCAAATGGTATGGCGGATAGCCACTGTGTTGGCGGGCGCCTTGGCAGATTTGGGAGGCATCTCCAGGTATTTGGAAGCGGTCAGGATCTCAGATGAGCAGCTGGAGGTCCTGGAGGGAAGCGGCATCAGGGAGGTTTGACTGAAGCTGTTTGGCCCAGGAAAAGCAGGCCTTGCTGACCCAAGAGGCAGCGAAGGAGGGCCGCAGGGAGAAGCCAGCCACTACGAAGGCCACCCAGGCGAGGGAAGCCTCCTTCTTGCAGCAATACAATAGCCAGCATTTAGGACAATGCAATGATCAGTTCTGCATTGCAAACAATACAACAGAAGCAATCCGATCTCACTCTGAGGGATCACTAAGGTAGGCAGAGTCCTCTGAAGGCAGAATAGAAGCCTTGGGGAGCCTAGCTATCACGGGATCCACCGCGGAAAGCTCTTAATGATAGGAAAGGACACATGGGGTGGCTCGCTGACAAGATGTGAAGACAGGCCAGCTTGCGCTCACTAGTTATTGATATATAAGTACCATGCGCTAACCCACTGGAGCAACTTGCTTCCTTTACCTCGGATGTTCATCATTGCAAGCCAGGGAGAGCTAGAGACAGGTGTCACAGCATACAGTGGGGGAAAAAAAAGTATTTAGTCAGCCACCAATTGTGCAAGTTCTCCCACTTAAAAAGATGAGAGAGGCCTGTAATTGACATCATAGGTGGACCTCAACTATGAGAGACAAAATGAGAAAACAAATCCAGAAAATCACATTGTATGATTTTTAAAGAATTTATTTGCAAATTATGGAGGAAAATAAGTATTTGGTCAATAACAAAAGTTCATCTCAATACTTTGTTATATGTCCTTTGTTGACAATGACAGAGGTCAAACGTTTTCTGTAAGTGTTCACAAGGTTGGCAAACACTGTTGCTGGTATGTTGGCCCATTCCTCCATGCAGATCTCCTCTAGAGCAGTGATGTTTTGGGGCTGTGACTGGGCAACATGGATTTTCAACTCCCTCCAAAGGTTTTCTATGGGGTTGAGAGCTGGAAACTGGCTAGGCCACTCCAGGACCTTGAAATGCTTCTTACGAAGCCACTCCTTCGTTGCCCTGGAGGTGTGCTTGGGATCACTGTCATGCTGAAAGACCCAGCCACATTTCATCTTCAATGCCCTTGCTGATGGAAGGAGGTTTGCACTCAAAATCTCACGATACATGGCCCCATTCATTCTTTCATGTACACAGATCAGTTGTCCTGGTCCCTTTGCAGAGAAACAGCCCCGAAGCATGATGTTGCCACCCCCATGCTTCACAGTAGGTATGGTGTTCTTTGGATGCAACTCAGCATTCACACTCCTCCAAACACGACGAGTTGTGTTTCTACCAAACAGTTGTACTTTAGTTTCATCTGACCATATGACATTCTCCAAATACTCTTCTGGAACATCCAAATGCTCTCTAGCAGACTTCAGACGGGCCCAGATCTGTACTGGCTTAAGCAGGGGGACACGTCTGGCACTGCAGGATCTGAGTCCCTGGCGGCGTAGTGTGTTACTGATGGCAGTCTTTGTTACGTTAGTCCCAGCTTTCTGCAGGTCATTCACTAGGTCCCCCCGTGTGGTTCTGGGATTTTTGCTCACCGTTTTTGTGATCATTTTGACCCCATGGGGTGAGATCTTGCGTGGAGGGAGATTATCAGTGATCTTGTATGTCTTCCATTTTCTAATTATTTCTCCCACAACTGATTTTTTCACACCAAGCTGCTTGCCTATTGCAGATTCAGTTTTCCCAGCCTGGTGCAGGTCTACAATTTTGTTTCTGGTGTCCTTCCACAGCCCTTTGGTCTTCACCATAGTGGAGTTTGGAATGTGACTGTTTGAGGTTGTGGACAGGTGTCTTTTATACTGATAACAATTTCAAACAGGTGCCATTACTACAGGTAATGAGTGGAGGACAGAGGAGCCTCTTAAAGAAGGAGTTACAGGTCTGTGAGAGCCAGGAATCTTGCTTGTTTGTAGGTGACCAAATACTTATTTTCCACCATAATTTGCAAATTAATTCTTTAAAAATCAGACAATGTGATTTTCTGGATTTTTCTCATTTTGTCTCTCATAGTTGAGGTCTACCTATGATGTCAATTACAAGCCTCTCCCATCTTTTTAAGTGGGAGAACTTGCACAATTGGTGGCTGATTTAAATACTTTTTTTCCCCCACTGTAGCCTGGCAGAACTTCCCTAGCTCACCTTCCACTTGGAGAAACACAGGTCAAGGGAAGGGATGTCTGATTTCCTAGTAGAAGACAGAGGATGGTCCAGGGAGAAGTCACTGTGCCCTCAAGATGTGATCAAACACCCAGTGGCAGAAGGAGATGTCCACTTGAGAGGACAGGTCCGGGTCCTCAGAGATCTGTAGGGTATCTCTACCGCATGGATGAGCTCCCGCGTAGTAGCAGCAAATATAGATGAGCCTAGCTGAAGGTCCAAGTCAGAGGCGTCCCCAGGTAAGTAGACCGAGCAGGGGGAGGCAGGTATCCGCCTGTCGGAGTGGAGCCGTGAGCTGTCCCTAGCTGGGGAGTGCCCAGAGGAAGGGGTGGCGGACCCTGAACTGTAGGAAGACTTCCTGGTTCTTCTGAGGGGACGGCTCCTGGAGCTGTGACGGGAACTATGAGGGTGTCCAGGGAGATCCCTAGAAGCCGCTGACTGAGCAGCGATCTGGGAAAGCAGCCATTCTGGGAATGGACACCATGGCCAAGGTGAGGGAGGCCGCCCAATCTGGGAATGGATGAACCGGAGAGGAGCCAGGAGGTTCCTGACTGGCTGAAGCGGAACGCAGAGAGAGCACATGGGGTCAGGCTGTCCGCATGGCAACTGTTTTTGATACAGCGGGCACACATATAAAAACGTGACAGAACCAGAGGGGTCGGAGGATGAGTAACAAAGAAGAGGGGGCCCATGGCAATTAGGGGTAACCCAGGAGAGATGGCCGCTCTCCAACTGTTGCAGAGAGGGCGACACAGAGAGGGCTCCGCAGGTGCAATGTCTCCCAGGGAGCTGTGAGGAGAGTAAGAGGAATCCCCGCCGTCCCAGCAAGCCAAAAAGACAAAAAGCAAATGAAAAGTGATTCTGAGGAGAGCAAAGCCCTTCCCCTGGTAATACAGGCTCAGTAGCTACTGGGCAGGCTGGATGGCTTGCCAGGACAGCCCCCTGGCCAATGGAAGGCCCCAGGCGGAGTCTGGAAGCCAGAAAAGCCCAGGAAAGGGGTGGACCTAGTTGCGGCCTAGTTCCCGGCCAGGCCTTGGACTCACGTAGAAACGCGGCCGGCCGCGAGGCACCGTCGGCGGCGAGGTGCGGCCGCGAACTCCAAAAGTCCCGACGGACGCCTGGGAAAGGTATCGGGGGGCCAGGAATGGGGGTTCCCACACGGAGGGGGAAACAGGGTGCTCCCCCCCGACGGGGGCCGCTCGGTAGGGGCGACCAGAAGGCCCAAGAATGCCTCAGAAAAAAAGGGGCTTATTTGCTAAAATTTAAGGCCCAGCTCTGGGGGTCCCTGTGATGCCCCCCTAAACAGGACCCATGCTATTTTTCCCCTGGGAGAGGCACTGAGGGGCTGAAAGGGGCCTGAGGTGGAGGAGGAGAGGGGCTGAGGTAACTTTCATACTCACCTGTCTTCTACTCTTCTCATACTCACCTGTCTGGCGTCTTCAGGCGCCGCAGGGTCACCCCCTTGGTAGGACCTCGCACGTGGGAGTGGGGTCACCGGTACTCCGGCCGCCGGTGTGGTGAGTGGGGACTGGGTGACCGGCGAGGCGCTCTTTTGCAGAGCGCTGCGCCCGCAGGAGGGTATGACTAGTGTGGCGTACACGCTGACAACCCCCTGCACCTGAAAGAAAAGGAAAAATAAAAACCATGTAAGACAGAAAACCTGAGTCAGGTCGTGTCTGCCTCCTATGACACTAGGTTTAAAACTGATTCATGCACAGTGGCTGTGGCAGGGTATAGCCTGGAGGCAGAGCCAACAGCTTTCTTTTCCCTAGTGTCTTGTCTCCTAGTGACCAGGTCTATACCCATGGTGCTGTGTCCCCCAGTGAAATAAGCGAGGAATTTATGTTTTAGGGTGGTCTAAAAGCATTTTTTACAATTAGATGGTTTACAATTAAGATTTGTGATCCCCCCCCCCCCCCCGAGCGATGGTCCCCACTGCCCTACCCATACTTTTATTAAGTGTGCTGCTATATCCATGTAATCATTAAATATACACTTTATTATGCTTTATTATGAGCTGCCCAATCACCCCAACCCTGCCACCGAAAACCGCACCCCCCACTGGGCCACGGGAAAATTAGCCTACATGTAAGTGGTCCTTGATACAAAAAAGGTTGGGGACTGCTGCTCTATAGTATTTTCTACAGGTGTATCTGTACAATATTAGCAAATCCCTTTAACCCTTTCCTGCTCTGCGCCATACGATTATGTGTAGTTAACGCTCAGTGCCATATTAGTACGGCGCTGTTATGCCACTGGTACAGGAGCTGTGCCTGCGGTATTACTTCCAGTACTTGGCTGTGTTACCCCACGATAAGATTGTGGGATCCGAGGGGTTGTCAAGACAGCTAGAAGGCCAAGCAACGGCCTCCTGACTGCGTATGCAGATTACACATATGGAGCCTATGTGCGACGTGCTGCAGTACTATGTATTGCAGTGCATTGCACTGGGGATCAGAGATCCCAGGTTCAAGTCCCCTTGTGGGACATGGAAAAAGTTTAAAAAAAAAAAAAAAAATTAAAAAGTTAAAAATAATTAAAAAATATTAATTAAAAAATAAACGAATACAGTAATGAAAGTTTAAAAACCCACCTTAAGGGTAAGGCCCCACGTGGCAGCCGGCAGCAAAAAAGAAGAACTGCGATGCGATCCCACCGCGGTTTCTCCCGCAGTGCTTTTAGACAGAAAGTTTGCAGAGTTTTCCTCTGCGGACTTTCTGTTTCAATTATAGCTATGGAAAAACCGCCGGCGTTTCCGTAGGTATAATTGACATGCTGCGATTTCCAAAACCGTTCCGGTTTTGGAAATCAACGCGTGTCCGCAGTGCGTTTTTTTCCGCAAAGTGGACATGGGACTCACTAGAATCCCATCCACTTTGCTCTGACTGTAAAGCACTGCATTTTTTTTCCGCGGCTTTTCAGCCACGGGCGAATTGCAGCCTTGGCCCCACGTTGCGGAAACACAGCTTTTTTTGTTGCAGATTTTGCTGCATTTTTTTGAGCCAAAGTCAGGAGTGGATTGAGCAGAAGGTAGAAATATAAGAGCTTCCTATTTATTTTCCATTCCCTTACTGTAGTAGCCATTATTGACTTTGGATCAAAAAAACACAGCAAAATCTGCAACAAAAAAAGTTGTATTTCCAAAACGTGGGGCCAGGCCCCACGTAGCGTCCCAGAGCAAAAAAGCACTGCAGGAAAAAGTGTTGCAGTTTTTCCCGCAGCGATTTTAACAGAAAATTCGCAATTTTTGCTTCAATTATACCTATAGGGAAACTGTCAACGTTTCCATAGGTATAATTGACATGCTGCGATTTCCAAAACTGCAACAGTTTTGGAAATCGCAGCATATGCGCTGCGCGTATTTTTCCGCAAAGTGGGCATGGAATTTGCTAGAATCCTATCCACTTTGCTGTGACTGTAAAATTCTGCGTTTTTTTCCGCAGCTGAAACCGCAGCGTTTATGCCACGTGGGGCCTGGGCTAAGGGCTCATGCACATTGGGGCCAGCAAGCACGGTTGCAAAACCAGATAGGAATAGGACCTGTCCTGAGCTTTGCGGCACAGACTGTCAGCTGATTGAAATGAATGGGTCAGTGTGCTGTCCGGGAAAAACTGTTGTGTGCATGGGCTCTTACATTTAAAAAACACATAACGTAAACAAAAAAACAAACATACATGTTAGGTATCCCCACGTGCAAAAATAGTGTTATTTATCTTGTACGGTGAACGCCATAAAAATGATACCGCAATGCGCAAAATAACATATTTTAGTCACCTTGCTTTCCTCAAAAAATAGCAATAAAAAAGTGATCAAAAAGTCATACATACCAAACATTGGTACCAATAAAAAGTAAACTTGTCCCACAAATAAAGAGCCGACATATCTCCATCAATAAAAATGTAAAAAAGTTATAGGTGTCAGAATACAGAGACCCCAGAAAAATCGTTCATTTTTAAAAAAGAGATGTTTTATTTAAGTGGTAAAACGTAATAAAAACCAATATAAATAAGGTATCACCGTACTCCTAATGAGTCATGCAGAGTGAACGACGTAAAAACAAAATGCAAAAAATGATAGAATTGTGGGTTTTTCTACATGGACCCCCAAAAAACATTAATAAAAACGAATTAAAACATTATATGTGCCCCAAAATGGTGCCAAATGAAAGTACAACTCGTTATGCAAAGAATGTACTTACATAGCTATCTGGACAGAAAAATAAAAATTAAAAAAATTATGAATTTTGGAAGGCGGGGAAGGAAAAACTATCCTACGTCCTTAAGGGGTTAATAACCTCTATATGTAGGTGCTCTGTAGTACTTTCTGCAGGTGTATTTGTACCACATTAGTCGATCCCTTTAATATCCTCCCTATCTAGGTGCTCTGTAGTACTTTCTGCAGGTGTATCTGTACCACATTAGTCGATCCCTTTAATAACTTCTTCTCCGCTTGTAGACTAGAAGGTTACCAGCAGTAGTTGTACACGAGGAGCTCAGTGTAGTCTCTGAGCCGTCCTCCAGCTGCAGCGCTGCCGCCATAGCCAGGCCCGTCCCGTCCCATCCCATCACTGACTGGTCCTACTTCCCCCGCGCTCAGCCGGCTATGAGCAACATCCGATTTTTTTTGCCCTCCGACAGTAAGTACCTCATCGCACCGCGGCCTTTAACACACAGCCACACCTCCCGGATTGCTGCAGAGACTTTGCCTTTACGGATTTACCAGAGTCCGGGATTGTAATCCCAGCATCCCCGAAAAGGAGACCTGTGTCCCGGGCATCCTGTGCTGTGACTCTGCCCGCTAGCCCGGGAGCCCCCGCTGGGCACAGGCAGGATGGTGTCCTGGATCATCTCCAGACTGGTGGTGTAAGTAGCTCGTGTGTGTCTATGTATGTATGTGTATGTGTATATATATATATCTACATGTGTGCTTGTGGGGGAGGGGCGGGTGACATCTCTGACAGCTCACATATTAGCCATGGACTGTGATGGTGATGTATTGGGGAGGCTTTCTGCAGTGGTGCTGTATACATGGAGTACATGGGTCTCATCATGTCTGCAGACTCCAACACTGGGGCCTGATTCCAGATCACCAGTGTGTATATATATGTGTGTGTGTGTTTTTTTATATATATATATATATATATATATATATATATATATATATATATAATTTGTGTGTGTATTTTTGTATATATTATTATTTTCTTTAGTGAATGCTTAGATTTGTTATTTTGCCATGGGGTTATCTTCTAGCTGATGACTTTGTGATCTTCCAGAATGTACATGAAGGATTGCTGCGACATGTTGTCCGGAGGAGCCTCCTGCACATGGTGATGGGGTGCAGGCCTGGCTGGGTCTTCTCTTCCTTCGGTGTATCAGTATTAGGATAGGCTACAGTTATACAATATACAGATGACAGCGTCTGTATCAGCCATTAATGTCAGGCACCAAGATGGACTGGTATATGTTTAGTGGACACAATACTGGATTCATGTCTGTGGTGTGCCATAATTAGTCAAGGTGGTTGACAGTCTCTGGGGGGAGGTCAGTAAATTTTGTGCATGTCCACTAGGCACCTCTCCTGTCATCTTCCAGGGTGACCGCTTCTTTTTTATGAGATCACTGATAAATCCATATGAGTTTCCAGACATTATTGAGATTTACTATTATATAAGTTGTCTTCTGATCGTATCCAGGACCTCCTCGTATAAAGAGCCTAGAGCTTTATGGTTTTGCGCATATATGCTGACATATGTATATGTATATGTATATATACATGTATATGTATATATGCCGAAGTGTTTGTATAGAAAATCGGACAGGTGAATATATCCATTTAATGTGTCAGTGTTTACTGCGTATTCTGTTTGTTCTACACTTGGACAATACGTGGACATTATTCTTGTGACTAAGGACTCATTAGATATAATGTTATTGTAGGTACATTGGGGGTTATTTATCATTTAAACAAATGTTTTGCGCAATTTTAACTTGCCCCTTTTTCACCTCTTGCCACTACTTGTACTTAATTTATCAAAATGTATACCTGCATCGTAAATCTTACACAAACTTCACTGCATGGAATCCCATTGCTGTCTGACATGATGTGATTCTATGATTTTTTTTACTCAGCCCATGTACAGGCGTGTATTTGCCTATTTTGCACCTTTTTAGAACAGGCACACGTTGTTAATGTCTCCAAGTAATCCACGCCTCCTTTTCCCAACATCTCAAAGGGATGAGGAGAGTGATTTTTCTGAGAAAACAGGTGCAAATGAATAGTAAATCTTATGCAAGTCCTAAAAACCATGAAAAAAGGGCAAAGTTAGAAAACAAAAGGTGTTTGTGTCCTGTTGTGTGTCCCCCATATTTATGTGTCTACTACTGTTCAATCCAGTAGACCCTCACAATGATCCTATGTCAAACCTGAACCTCCAGATCACAGAAGGGAGTTCTTTATAGGTTCAAAATGGCCAAAGAGTCAAACACCTGTAAGACAAACTGTCTGCATTACCTCTACATCTGAGCTAACATTTCTGTTGTTCTGTTCCATATAAGGAGCCTAACAACAAAAATGGCAGCAGTGCCCAGTCCATCACATAGCAGGCACCAACCGCATCCAACTGATCCCATTGACTGTAATGAGATCTGTTGGGTTTCAGTAATGGTGAGTAAGCATAATAAATAAAATAAAATAAATGGCGTCAGACCAAATAGCGCAATGTGTTGTGTGTGTATTAGCTTCTGAGAACAGCTGATCAGTGGGGGTGTTGGTTGCCAGACACTTACCGATCTGATATTAGTGACCTATTTTTAGGGTAGGTCATCCATACTTTTAGCCAGGAAAACCCCTTTAATCTTGATCCCTCAGGTCTCCAAATTGTCAGTAACTATATTTTAGTGGAAACACAGCATCTTTATTCCCAACATGTGTAGGCATAAATCCTTCAACAGTCAGCTAGGTTACCAACATGACATCATTGTATTGTCACCACCTACCCCTAGGCAGCAGCAGTCCGCACAATGATATATGTACCTTTATAACAATACATTTCAATACATATTGCTTTATGTTTTCCTTTGTGATCATAAAATTTTACATTGTGTACCTTGAAATTCTTCTTCTGAGAAGGGATCCACATTGTCTATAGGTTTTCCAAGACTGTCAGAGGCTTACGAGAGCCTCCTTTGGATCAGGAACAAACACTTCTGTGAGTTACTGGTTGTAACTGACCCACTTTTACTGCAGTCTGTTATTGCACTGATTTCCAGAAAAATAGTATAAGGTATAATGTGTGTTCTTGTAAATGACTATGTATTATATATCATTATTATTATTGTTTATTATATAGCACCATTAATTCCATGGTGCTTTACATTTGAGGGTTTACATACGGTGCACAAAATATACAAAACAAATATAATATTAACAGTGACCAACTGGCACAGTGGGATAGAGGGCCCTGCCTGCAAGGGCTTACAATCTATATATTGTATATAGCGCAGTAGGTTATGATATCATTTAGGGCTGGATAATTGAATGCAGGTTCCATATAAGGCAGAGAAAGGGTTTAACCTGGATGGACAGCCCGTCTCCATGTACTCCTTTAAGAAATAAAGTGGGTCTGGTTACTGTCCATTTTCTATCTACAACAGGGGGACATGCTAAGAGTTTTCCAAGAGTATTGCTAGGATATGCCATCAATGCCTATCCAAACTGCAGAACTTTTGGAAAATTTACTCATGCTTCAATTCTGAACATATATTGTACAGGATTTATGTACTTTGAGGGGCTACGTTGCAGGGTTACTTCCAGAATCATGTTTTTTTTCACTGGATCGAAAATGTTGAGCTGTGGAACTTTTCACATCTACCAGATGTATGTTTATTTTTTATAAAAGAACACAGTTTCAGAAAGATCCACATATATAAGAAGATTATAGCATGTGTTTCCACAATATGTTTAGAAAATACAATAGTGTTTGGGAAAAAAAAAAAAAAGCCAAAAAAATCTTTGTATATCTTGTATATGTATTATAGTCGCATAGACACACACACAGCACACTTTTTAGATTTTACATTATTGGTCAATATTTTTATGTATTCAGAATGGTAAAAAATGATCTGAAATCATTTTATTTATATTTTGTTAATGTGGTTGTAAGCACGTACTACAGTGTGTGTTTCGCTTCTACTGCACGTGTATTACATATAAAGGAGTTAATCTGACGTGTTAGTAGCTGCTTCTCTATAGTCATGTGTTTGTCCTGTCAGCAGAAATATTTGCTCGATCCCAGAAGCTAATCTATTTATTATTCCTGTGACAGAAGAAAGATTAAGGCTGACACTTCCTTCTCTGCCATGGTCATTCTTTAGTAAATCTTTATTAAACATGTGCCAGGTTATATTACAAGTTTTCATGGGACACCTGGACTAGTAAATACCTTAGACATTCTATATTGTGCAGAGTCTAGAACTATGTAATGTGTGTGCTATTCAACACGGTTTTGAGGGTCTTCTGGAGATAAATGTGAGTGGGACCAGCATATATCAGACATTTATGGCATACCTTGTGGGTATACTGTAAATCTAAGGCCCCACGTTGTGGAAAAGCTGCTTTTTTTGTTGCAGTTTTTTGAGCCAAACCAAGGAGTGACTACAAAAGGAATGGAAAATATATAGGAGGTACTGTCTCCATTCTTCCTAATCCACTCCTACCCTCTCCAGTTTGCTTATCGATCGGGCATTGGGGTAGATGATGCCATCATCCACCTTCTGCACAGGGCTCTGTCTCACCTGGAAAAACCAGGGAACACGGTGAGAATAATGTTCTTTGATTTCTCCAGTGCTTTTAACACCATACAGCCCAGGTTACTGAGAGACAAGCTGGGCCTTGCTGGAGTGGACCACCACCTCTCCAACTGGATCCTAGACTACCTCACAAATCGACCTCAATACGTGAGAGCCCAAGACTGTGTGTCAGGTACCGTGATCTGTAATACGGGGGCACCTCAGGGTACGGTTCTCGCCCCTTTCCTCTTTACACTGTACACTGCTGATTTTAGGTGCAACTCATCCAGCTGCTACCTACAGAAGTATTCTGACGACTCTGCAATAGTAGGCCTCATCACAGACGATGATGACAGGGAGTACAGAGAACTGAACCGGTTTTTTGTGGACTGGTGCCACCGGAACCACCTGAAGATTAACGCTGGGAAGACCAAGGAGATGGTGGTGGACTTCCGTAAAGGCAGATGCCCTCCAAAACCAGTGGACATCCTGGGGACGGACATCGAGATTGTGAACCCCTATAAGTACCTGGGTCTGCTCCTTAACAATAAGCTGGACTGGGCAGATCATATGGAGGCCCTGTACAGGAAGGGCCACAGCAGGCTCTACCTGCTTAGGAAGCTGAGAGCCTTTGGAATCCGGGGGGGCACTTCTTAGGACTTTCTTCAACTCGGTAGAGGCATCAGCCATCTTCTTTGGAGTGGCCTGCTGGGGGAGCAGTATATCAACCAGGGACAGAAATAAACTTGACAAGCTGATTAGAAGGGCCAGCTCTGTCCTGGGGAGCCCACTGGACCCAGTGCAGGTGGTGGGTGACAGAAGGATACTGTCTGTGGTGAGCTCCATGCGGGAGAATAACTCCCATCCCATGCATGAGACTGTGATTGCGCTGGGCACTACTGTCAGTGACCGACTGCTCCACCCTAGGTGTGAGAAGGAGCGATATCGGAAGTCTTTCCTCCCCACCGCGGTTAGGCTGTACAACCAACACCGACCTAAGCGGAGATCATTACATACAGAGAACTGAAATATCTCTCTGTCTGTTAAATTCCCCCCCCCCCCCCCCCTGCTACGTCCTATCTGTCTGTCTGCTATTAATGTAATGCCTCTTACCTTGGAACATTCCTGTACATGTTGTATTTGTATTTGTATCTGCTTATCTTATCTTATCTTTGCTGCTGTAACACACTGAATTTCCCCACTGTGGGACTATTAAAGGACTTATTATTATTATTATTATTATTATTATTATTATTATCTTTGGCTCAAACAAAGTAGCAAAATTTGCAACAATAGAAGCAACTTTAACACAACGTGGGGTCTTAGCGTAAGGATGTGTACACACAGGAGTAAAACACTGCAGATTTTTGTATGAAACCTGCAGCAGAAAACAAATGCACAAAGGCCCCATGTTGCGGAAATGCAGCATTTTGCCTGCTGCGGAAACATAGCAGAAAAAAGTCCTGCGTTTTATAGTACCAGCAAAGTGAATGAGATACTGGCTAATCCCATCTGCACCTTATGGAAAATAAAATACTGCAGAAATGCTGCGTTTTCAAAAACGTGTGTGCTTTTGAAAAATTCAGCATATCAATTTTACCTGCGGAAACGCTTGTGTCTTCCCTATAGCTATAACAAGGGAAGAAAAAAAAGCAAGGAAAGACACTGCGGGCATAAACACGTTGCATTTCTGCAGCGTGTTTTTTTTTTTTTTTTTGTTGTTTTGGTTTTTTTTAGCTGTGTTCCACAATATGGGGTCCTATAGCCTAAATAAACATTTTGTTTTTTTTGCGGATTTTGTCATGGATTTGGTGCAAAGTCCATAAAATCCACAATGAAAAGTTGCAGCACATAATTGACATGCTGCGGATCTAAAATCTGCACCACAGGTTTATTTCCACGAATATATATGATAATTATATATAAATAATTTTGTGCTGATACTTTTCTGTTTTCTGTAAATAATATTTATTAAGCTCTCTTCCACTTTGCTGCAAAATACTTCAGATTTTCAGCATGGAGATTCTGCAGCATTTCAGTCCCATGTGGACGCGCCCTAAAACAATGAGGGAATTCATTCATATTTTAAGCCAGTTTTTTAAAAAATTTTAACACCACTTGTGACTAAAATAGTGTTTTGTAAAATTGAACATGATCATTGCCAGCACCACGTTCATCATCATTTACATTACTTTTGTGGTGTAAATGACAACAGGAATGTACAGCAGCTATGAGCTGGTGTAGATTTCTGCCGAGGCACAGGGACTCCCATAGGATGCTCCTAATAGGCGTGCATCTCATCGTGGATTAAATGCATCCTCCGCCAGCGCAAGGGACATCAAGACTGGAGTACAATTCACTAGTCTTGCTGATAACTTTATTCCGCAGTATGTTGGTATACCTTTAGTGTATGCTGCTTTACAATATGCGTATGTGAATATGCAATATATCAAGTTTTCAGTCAATTCTGATCAATTGATTGTTTTATTCTCTACTTTATCTATATTTTTCTTATTTTGTAGGCTGCTGTTTGGCACTTTATATCCAGCGTACTCTTCATATAAGGCTGTGAAGACAAAAAATGTTAAAGAATATGTAAGTTTTTGTATGTGCTGTTGCTGGTTTGTGATAACATAAATGAATGTACTGTACATGGCTGTTGTCTGGAGTGAGGCTAATTCACATTATCCATTTAGTTAGGACTGCAAAGCTAATGTAATAATCCTATTTGTTGCCAGTTCTGTAGAGGTTTCATTCCATGCAGTGTATTGTATAACCAGCCCAATTTCTACTCAATGTTTAACCAATGTATAATTTGGAGAAAAAAAGACAGACATGGACGGCACGTCCCAATATTATACATTGATACAGGCTTCTTAGAAAAATCTACAAAAATGAAGATGGGGTTCTTAGTATACGTATTGCTGAAGGTGTATAAGCCCACCAGCCACTTCACGACGACCTCCTTATAGAGGGTCCCTATTCTACTGGGTGCGAGTCTGCACAGCAACCACCACCACCGCAACACAGACTGCTGGGTCGATCTCCATCGGGCATGAACAACGCCCCACTGCCAGGCTAAGCCCCCATCCTCTGGGCCACACCACCCCACAGGAATGGCAGACACCATGTAGCATGCAAGTGAACAGATCTCAAAAGATTCACCTTACCATATGGCCTCAGTCAGAGGATGGAGAGGCAGTAGATGGATCCCTTATGTAGTCTCCTGATAACTTAACCAATGCATAACCAACCCAATTTCACCTCAGGATTTATCCGCAGGTCTGACAGACTTCAAGCTAGCAAAACTTAATGTGATCTGTTATGATTTACCTACCTTATTCTAAGGCAAGGGCTACATGTTGACTTTGGTCACGTGACGTGATGACTGTAATGTCACATTGTGATATCACATATAACTCATGCAATTGTGATGTGTTGTGCGACCTGTGACACAACTGCAGTTCATAGACAAATCGCACAGTTATTATGGTGACACAGCCTGTCAGTAAAAAACAGTAATTGCTCTAAAGGGAGTCTGTCAGCAGTAAATTGGTTATAACCCTAATCCTAGTACCTTGTAGAGGGGATTCTATGGTTTCCAAATATGCCTCTGTTATGGGACCCCATGTTTATGTAAGTCAATGCTTTATTCATATGCAGATGATGGAAAAATGCTTTGCCCAAGAAGCTAGACCAAAGCCCATACATGCTAAGGTATACCCCCCAAGCACGTTTCCCCCTATTCACACATGGATAAAACAACAATTTACATGAAAATGGGGCTCCAAAGCTGAATAACAGAGACATATTTGGAAACTTTAGAATCCCCTCTACAAGGTACTGTGATTAGGTTTATAACCAAGTTACTGCTGACAGACTACCTTTAATAACTCCTTGAGTAGATATGTGTGATTTTCTTAGGTTATATAAACATGTTCATGTGGAAAATCCTTAGAATAGAATTTAAGTCAATCAGATTTGCTCAATCTTGTGTACCCGATGCAGATTTTTTCCACGCGGAACTTGACATATGATTTTAAAATCTGCAGAATAGAAATTCTATGTGTGGATTTTCAAAGGGGATACGTTTCTGTGCCTGAAAAATCCATTCATACATCCAAATGAGATTGTTACTGTAACATATGTATGGATTTTATGAAGGTTATGGTACTGTTGCATCTAGTCATACTTGCATTTAGACGATGTACAATGCCGGCCAAGTTGTAGCAATATGTGTATAATAATTTGTAGCTATAGTTGTATACAGGTTTGTGCAACTGTTGCTGATGTATCAGCTATAGACGCTCATCTATAACCCAAATGCAATATCCACTGCTCAGCTATAAGTGTTGGATATTAGACTAGATTAACAGGCGGAGTGAAAGTTGAGTTTTTGCTTTTGTGGCAAAATTTTTGCTCGTAGTCAGAAGTAGCATATGATGTTTTCTATTTCCATTGAGTCTTTGTATGTGTTGTTTTTGGACCCATAGACTTTAATGGACTGCAGGAGGAATTAGCTTTTTCAGCCTTATTTTCACATTTTATAGAGTTTTCTTTTTCTGGAAACACTTAATTTAATAGTGCCCTAGTGTGTTTTAAATGAGTTTTCCTAGAATTAACTCTTAGACTTTATTTACATAAACGTCATTGAAATCGAGTGGAATATGATTGAAACAGTCCATCTTTTTATAGCAGATTTGCATTTATGGGGCACCCGTTTTCATGTATCCCCCATACACATGCGTCAACTTTCAAAATAGACAAAAATAGGACATGTCCTTTTTTTTTTTTTTTTAGCCATGTCCTATTTTTTGACTGAGAGTATCCCCATAGACTCTCTTTGTTTTGAAAAAGGCCATCACGTGACTGTTTTTCACGATTGTGTGAAGAGAGCTTCATCACCTATCTATATGTCCTTCTTCAGTCATAAAAACGGGACCCATGTCAACTTTTGAATGGAGCTGCATTTGCATGTGTGTGCAGCTGCTCCTTTCAAAGTTTATGGGATTGGCTAAGATAAATTAAGGCCTTATGCACACAACCATTCTGTTTTTCACAGATTCAACATCCGTGAAGTCTGTTTTTGGCCTTATGCACATGATATATGAGGGCTTTTTTTTTTTGAATGGCTTTCAGACTTCAGTTTTAAAACCCATGAAAGTCTATGGTAGGATTGGAGAATTAATCGAAAAATAACAGACATTGAAAGTAAGCTCAGTTACCGGATGGGAACTCGCTGACATTGTTATTTTGTATCCATGCCATTCTGTCTCACACTGCCATTGGCTGCAGAATATGTCACTAATACTCTATTCAACCAGGATTGCTGATACATGAATAACTAAAACCAAAATTCATTGGTATGTCTTACATATAAATAAGTGGTGCGGCACGAAAAAAGACGAATGTCCTAAAAAAAACGTAATCAAGGTCAAGCGTTCAGTTAATCGTGATTTTGATTTGGGTCACAATCGCGCAGTCCTAGTCTATGGGTGTATTTCCATGTCTGTTTTTGTATGCGTCAAAATGCACAAAAATAGACCATGTCAGTTTTTTTAACTGACGTGTAAAAAAAAAAACAAACATTCATTCTCACTGTTTTGAAAACGGCCATGTGACAGCCGTGAAAAAAAATGGCCATCACGTTATCATGTTTCACTGTCATGTGAATAAGGTCTGAGACCTGTACTTGTCTACTGCTGCTCTGAATATGGACACTGAATCCCCTTTGTTGGCGGGGTTTTTGTGGATAGTGCTGTTCGCAAATTGCTGTAATGCAACTTTTTTTTTTGCTAAAATGGTAGTGCAGATTCTACCGTGTTGTGGTTTTTTTTTTTTTTTTTTTTTTAAGCAGTGTGTGAATAGGATTTATTTAAATTCAATCCAGTGCACTAGTACTGTATATCACTGCAACCACAACCTTGCCTAACATAGTCTTCTAATATCCCATAATTTTTGTATGTGTCAAAAAGGCTACTGAGCATTAAATGGAACGTGCTGAATAATATATGGCTTTTTGCAGGTAAAATGGATGATGTATTGGATCGTGTTTGCCTTTTTCACCACTGCAGAAACTTTAACTGACATCATCCTCTCTTGGTAAGTAGCAAAAAAGCTTACACCTACAGCGGAGATGTTGGCATTGCCCTGATGTTATACAGTCCACACATTTATACTCAATTGTCCACATTCATAAAAAAAATGGAGAAATTTTAGCCAACATTAATTTAAAGGGGGTTTCCAGGGAAACAAATTGTATTAACCATTGTACCAGGACTCCACTGAATATAAGGCAATAATTTCGTAGTATCCATGATGCTGGTGAGCATTTTGTGAGGTCCTGGCCTGGCCCACTCACCCCAACCCTTTTTTTTCCTTCTTCTTTTTCTTTTGCTCCTTTTATCTCTTTCTGTTTTCTCACTCTCCCTGATATCTTTCCTTTCTACAGTTATACATGCTTATGCTAGAGACTTCTTGAGGGCTCGTTTATTATCCGTATACTGGATATGGGGATTTTATGCCCCTGGCACCCGTTCCGTGAGGGCGAGTGATTTTTCTACTGTATTGTTGTATTTGTGCAAATTGCATAAAATAATTTTTAAAAATTGATCATCGTAGCATAAGAAAAACTTCTCTGCCCCTCCGTTCTGATGTTGGCCAGTCCACCCTGCACTGTACTTCGTGTGATGTACTGACAAACCGGAAATGCATCTTCAGTCAATGACTGGGCATAGCTGGTTATTGCATCGGGCATGGATTCGCTGACAATGTATTTCCGTGTGTCAGAACCTTAACAGTGCTACTAATACAGCTATTTTCTTATGCTCTGCTGATCAATATTTAATATAACTTGTGTACCCTGGAAAACACCTTTAAGACTAATCTAATTTATTCACATATGTTGCGACATATTTTTGATTGCATGTACCCTATTTGATAAATCAGTCATATTATATATTATATCACTGCCTTTAAATGGAAATTCCAATCTGGGATATTTATGGCATATCTAATGGCTCTACCTCTAAGTTTCAGATCTGTCTTGAGAACTGGGGACCCATGACCATCTCACAGCTACAGTGAGCAAAGAGTGGGTACACAGGTATGGATCTCTCCATTCACTTCTATTAGATTCCTAAAAATACCAGACAGGGAGGCTGAGCTATTCTTGGAAATCCCATACAAGTGAATGGAGAGAATTGTACATTTCTTAGTTAGATGACCCCTGTTCTCATGATAGGAATACACCTTTAGGCTGGGGCCCCACATTGCAAAAACACTGTGGTTTACACTGCCTGCAAAGTGGATGGGATTCTGGCTAAGTCCAGCCACACATTGCAGAAAAAAATCTGCAGTGGCAATTTAAAAATTGCAGCATGTCAATTACACCTATGAAGACGCTATGCTGTTTGCATATAGGTATAATAGGGGCAGAACGTCCGTAGAGCAAAACTCTGTGGACTTTCTATGAAAAACTCTGTGGAAATAACCGCGATGCGTTTTCGCCGTGGTCTTTTCCGCACCGTTTTTTAGACACTATTTTGCAGAAAAATGAACCCACAGGAAAAATTACATTGGAAAATGTTGGCCTTTGTCTTTGTACTCTGCTGTATGTTTCGAGCATTGCTCTTCCTCTTTTATTGGGTTTTGGGAAACAGGCAAATCAATGTGATGCATTATCTTGACAGAAAAGTGCACTATTTCTGACTGCATAATGCTGTAACAAGCTGATATTTTCCAAGAGCAGGTGGAAAATGAATTCTCAAGGGTAAGATATGTACACAGGGTAGTGTTACCACTTCATGGATCATTGGAGATGCTTTTATTAAGCACTGGAAAACAGACATCCAGAAGTAAACAACTAAAGACGTCTCCTAGAAAATCCTGCAGACAGTATTAACCATGTCAGCACTAAAAGCAGACATGAATGTTTGGTGTGTTCTTTGAGGGTTGCTGGTATCAGAACATTATGCCATTTCTCCAGGCTGGACTATGGTCCCATCTGCAGTGGTGTAACTATTCTATTGGTGTGTTTCACCTTCAGAGATGATAGGCCATTGAGCTGCTTTGGTTTGCTGCGGTATGGGGGCGCAAGTAGTCAGGGTGGTGAAAATACTAAAGGGGGACATTTCTAAACTTGTGTAAAATAAAAACGGTCTTTATTGCAACCAATCACAGCACAGAATTCATTTTTCAGGAGCACTATAAGAAATAAAAGCCATACTGTGATTGGTCACTATGGGCAACAAAGGCAGTTTTTCTTGTAGACATAAGGCCCCATGCACATGACAGAGTGTGCTGTCCAAAGTGGGGCCAATTTTGTAGGGGTATACGCTCTGATGATACTAGGAGTCACATCCAAGTGCCTTCCATGATGCACTCACCTCTATGGGGGCTTCAGGTCCGTTCTGTACCAGTGACACAGAGCAGGATAGGACCTGCTCTATATTTATTGGAATGGACCCTCAGACCTCCCCTTGGTAGTACCTCGACCTGCACGCTCGGTTGTGTGCATTAGGTCTTAATCCCCCCTCATGTTGTACTCTTATGCCTATACGTCATATTCCGTTTTTTGTTTTTTTTTTCACACAAGTGTATTGACCATTCTAGTCAGCCACACCTATTTTTAATATGGGCAGTACGGTGGTTCAGTGGTTAGCACTGTTGCCTTGCAGCACTGGAGTCCTAGGTTCAAATCCAGCCAAGGCAAACATCTGCAAGGAGTTTATGTTTACGATCTGGGTTTCCTCTGAGTTTCCTTCCATACTGATAGGAAGAGCCCTATATGGGACAATGTCTGTAAAGCACTGTGCTCTATAAGTAAGCAAAATAAAACGTTGCATTAGCATATGCCTGCCAAATGTATGCCAATCCCTTTGTCACATGTCTTTGGCATGTTAGACTTATACGTCAAGAGATTTTCTTAACCTATACTGGAAGCTCACCACATGGTGTAAACCTAGCTCTATCCAATTTTCTGTGCACAGTCTGAAAATAGCTAAATGAGTTCACATCTGTTATCTCCAACCAGTTGTGAACCTGCACATTAGAGCAAAGGTGATCGGTCTTTTCAATGATATGCTGGGTGTGAGATCTCTACTCTGAAGAAGTCAAGCATAGCCAGCATTGTTAGCAAAATTCCAGTTGTCAAGTCCCTTTAAAGGAAAATTTACAGGTGTAATACTTGTTCTAATAAGCAGAAGCAGTTAATCTAGAGAGCAAGTATTCTAGGCGATATATCCTCTACGAGTATTGGATTAATAATAAAATACATGGTTAAGGGTTGTCGCACAAAGGATATAATATCTATATACATATATTACTTGTCCACAGGATAGAGGATAAATGGCTGATCACTGGGGGCCCCACTGCTTGGACACCCAACGATCACTCAAAGGGATACTGAGCTCCTCTGGTGCTCCTCAACGCATAATTGATAGGTGATAAATGTCCTTTGTCGACAACCTGTTAAACCTTGTGTTGAAATTATATTATTTGGTTTTGTTCACACAGGCATCATGGCTTCTGTTTTTACAGGATTCATGATGGATATGACACATCTGTGATAATCTGTTTATTTAGCTTACTTATATAGCGCCATCATATTCCACAGCGCTTTACGGACATGGTCAGTCACTGTCCCATATAGGGCTCCCAATCTACAGCGTGGGCCATAAGTATGGATGCACCCAGATAAAATGGAAGTGGTAGCTGATATCACCTTACCGTTTGTGGCATATTAGTACATGGGAGAAGGGAAACATTTGTAGCCGGGTGACGCCCATGGCTACAACATCTCATCCTCGGTGTTGTAGCAGCTGGATCTTGTAAGGGTGCCATCTGTGTGTAGCCAGTATCTGTCGAATGGACGTTCGACTGATGCCACACTCCAGGGACATACGTTGAGTGCTACGCTGTGGGCTCTTGGTAAATGCTGCCAGGACAGCCACTGATGTTTCGTCATTGGTGACAGTTTTCATACGTCCAGATTTGGGCTTATCAAACACCGAACCAGTTGCACAAAATTTGGCGAGCAGTTTGCTAACTGTGGCATGGGAGATGGGGTCTTGTAGGGCTTCCTACATTGAAGTCTGCTGCAATGACCCGGGTACTGCGTTCACCAGACATCAACACAATGTCTGTCCGCTTCTCGTCGGTTAACCTCTGCGACATGTCAATGGCTGTAACAATAAGAAACGTGTCAATAACTCGATAATGAATAAAGCTAAAAATGAGCACACCATTGTTTTTCTTGTGCAATTCTCCATGTGTTTGATGTTTCACATGACCCCCTTCCCATTGAAAAAAGTAAAGTTGAATCCAAAATGGTGGCTTTGCAGATGGCCGCCATGGGCGTCACCTGGCCACATATGTTTACCCCCTCCCATGTACTAATTTGCCACAAACGGTAAGGTGATATCAGCAACCACTTCCATTTTATCTGGGTGTCCATACTTATGGCCCACCCTATACATTCCCTATCAGTATGTCTTTGAAGTGTGGGAGGAAACTGGAAAACCCAGAGGAAAGCCACAAACACAGGAAGAACATAGAAACTCCTTGTAGATGTCTTCCTTAGCTGGATTTGAACCACTGAGCCACCGTGCTGCCCATGTTTATGATCTGTTTGATTTATATATTGGGGGCATTTTTGCAGCTGTTTGCACAAACATTTTTTTTTTTCTTACAAAAATTGTGACTTCTTGCTGTTTACTGAGATTTTCACTTTTCCAAAAAGTGTGTGGGCAGGGCTTACCGTGGCTTTACTGTTTGCTATAATTTATACCAGAAACTGGAAATTATAGCTCAAATCTACACCAGCTCATAGCAAATTCAGATCTGTGCCAGCTTGTAGATTTAACTTGACCTCCCGGAGTGAGATGTGCAAACTTTATTAATAGGAATATGTGTAATCAATAAATTAGGCATATTTCTGGTCCTCTATGTGGGCAAGACTGGTATGACGAATGGTTAGCAAATAACCATATCCCTCAATGAAAAGTAAGACGTGTGCTGACAAGTAGCAGAGTGGACCCTGCCCGTAGATCGCTCTATTAAGATGTCTCACTGACTGTACAATCATATTCTATACGAAAAGTACACATTTTCTCAAAAGAAATGTGAAAAAACCACTGTTTTATGTCTGTTTATAAATATCCAGTGTGAAAGGTTCACACCTTCTTATATTGAATTTGGTTTAATATTGCACCATTGACTCAAGTTTGTTATTTACACATCATCAGCATAAGTCTGCTGACTAAAGCTCTCACCAAGTAAAATAGGTTTATAGGGAGCTGAAAAACTTTTGTACCAGGTTAAAAAAAAAGATTTTAAAGCTTTTTCCCTTATGAATGTTGGATCCCAAAAGTTTTTCAAAGTGTAAAATGTTTTTAAGCTTAGCAAAATAATTTTTCACGTATGTGATTTAGGCCACGGCACATGACCAGTTGGTGAGAAAATGGAGCGGATGGCATACAGATATCATCTGTGTGCCGTTCGTGCTTTCCACGGACTCATACAGTTAAGTGAATGGCGCTGGATGCAAAACATAACATATCCTGAGTTTTTACAGTCTGGCCTTAAAAGTGATAAACCCCTAGTTTTAAAAAAAACCCCAAAAAAACAAAGGATTAAGTGTAAGGAGTGCTGTGTGTACCCTGGCACTGATCTTGAATTTGGTAAATTTCTCATACGTGTGTTCACAGTTTACCACTATACATAGATTCTGCTATTGAGGCCCTAAACCTAAAAATGTTGTGTAGCTTGAAGAGTCACCTGAAATGTTTTTTGTTTATTTCACAGATTGCCTTTTTTCTCCTCCATATTATACTTTTCTACACCTGTTGTTTTCATAGGTTAAAATCTCCCTTTTTCTTAAGTTCATACATTAGGTGTGACCTTTAAAGTTTTTTTTTTTTTTACTGTAACCTAACTTAACAAAGGCGTGTTTATACGGTGGTAATTTTACTTCTCTTTTTCAGGTTTCCTTTTTATTTTGAGCTAAAAATTGCATTTGTGATTTGGCTCCTTTCTCCCTACACTAAAGGCTCTAGCGTATTGTATAGAAAATTTGTGCACCCAACACTTTCTAGTAAGGAAAAGGTAAGTTTACCTTCTGTGTCATAGTGTCCTTGTTTTTTCTTTTTTTTTCTATAACTCACAATATTGGTTTTATGTTTGTACATCGGTTAGTTCTTGATAATTGAAACTTCACAAAAAGCGGTATATTAAAAGTTGTAGGTGAAGGTGGGTCTATAACTATCAGGTTGTCCAGTGAAAAGGTTTAATGCATTGCATGAAAATCTAAAATCTGCTCACTATTTAAGTCAAATGCAAAGGTGAAATGGAGAAAAGTCTTTAACACTGTATCTGGAATGTAGCCTAGTACAGACAAAAGTACTTCTATTGCATAACCTCAGATATGTTTTGCCTGCCTACAGTGGCTCATTGGGAACTTGATGAGTTGTGTTTTAGATAGCCCAGGTTAAAGCAGCAGTTGTCAAGACGTTCAGAGATTGAGCTGAGGCTGGTAGAAAAGTAGCTCTCCTCTTTGACATACAGTACAGACCAAAAGTTTGGACACACCTTCTCATTCCAAGTGTTTTCTGTATTTTCATGACTATAAAAATTGTAGATTCACACTGAAGGCATCAAAACTATGAATTAACACATGTGGAATTATATACTTAACAAAAAAGTGTGAAACAACTGAAAATATGTTTTATATTCTAGGTTCTTCAAAATAGCCACCTTTTGCTTTGATTACTGCTTTGCACACACTTGGCATTCTCTTGATGAGCTTCAAGAGGTAGTCACCTGAAATGGTCTTCCAACAGTCTTGAAGGAGTTCCCAGAGATGCTTAGCACTTGTTGGCCCTTTTGCCTTCACTCTGCGGTCCAGCTCACCCCAAACCATCTCGATTGGGTTCAGGTCTGCTGACTGTGGAGGCCAGGTCATCTGGCGTAGCACCCCATCACTCTCCTCCTTGGTCAAATAGCCCTTACACAGTCTGGAGGTGTGTTTGGGGTCATTGTCCTGTTGAAAAATAAATGATGGTCCAACTAAACGCAAACCGGATGGAATAGCATGCCGCTGCAAGATGCTGTGGTAACCATGCTGGTTCAGTATACCTTCAATTTTGAATAAATCCCCAACAGTGTCACCAGCAAAGCACCATCACACCTCGTCCTCCATGCTTCACGGTGGGAACCAGGCATGTAAAGTCTATTCGTTCACCTTTTCTGCGTCGCACAAAGACACGGTGGTTGGAACCAAAGATCTCAAATTTGGATTCATCAGACCAAAGCACAGATTTCCACAGGTCTAATGTCCATTCCTTGTGTTCTTTAGCCCAAACAAGTCACTTCTGCTTGTTGCCTGTACTTAGCAGTGGTTTCCTAGCAGCTATTTTACCATGAAGGCCTGCTGCACACAGTCTCCTCTTAACAGTTATTGTAGAGATGTGTCTGCTGCTAGAACTCTGTGTGGCATTGACCTGGTCTCTAATCTGAGCTGCTGTTAACCTGTGATTTCTGAGGCTGGTGACTCGGATGAACTTATCCTCCGCAGCAGAGGTGACTCTTGGTCTTCCTTTCCTGGGGCGGTCCTCATGTGAGCCAGTTTCTTTGTAGCGCTTAATGGTTTTGGCCACTGCACTTGGGGACACTTTCAAAGTTTTCCCAATTTTTCGGACTGACTGACCTTCATTTCTTAAAGTAATGATGGCCACTCATTTTTCTTTACTTAGCTGCTTTTTTCTTGTCATAATAGAAAATTCTAACACTCCATTCAGTAGGACTATCAGCTGTGTATCCACCTGACTTCTGAACAACACAACTGATGGTCCCAACCCCATTTATAAGGCAAGAAATCCTACTTATTAAACCTGACGGGGCACACCTGTGAAGTGAAAACCATTTCAGGTGACTACCTCTTGAAGCTCATCAAGAGAATGCCAAGAGTGTGCAAAGCAGTAATCAAAGCAAAAGGTGGCTACTTTGAAGAACCTAGAATATAAGACATATTTTCAGTTGTTTCACACTTTTTTGTTCAGTATATAATTCCACATGTGTTAATTCATAGTTTTGATGCCTTCAGTGTGAATCTACAATTTTTATAGTCATGAAAATACGGAAAACTCTTGGAATGAGAAGGTGTGTCCAAACTTTTGGTCTGTACTGTACATATTGCTTAACTGGCTTTGCTGTTCGCAGTTTTACTGTTTTTGACTTTTAATGTACAAATAAAGCTAAACTACAACATAAAAAATACAATGACCCCATCATACCCATATATTTTCTGAAACATTACCAAAATGCCAGTCATCATTTATACATACAGATACCTTCATACTATATTGAGTCAAAGTTTATTTATGTTACTGGCTACAAGTTTGACCAAATCAGAAAGGTATATGTACCATCTCCTAAAATTTAACGTTGAAATAAACTTAGGTCTTACATACATATCTCTTCATAGAATGAGTAGAAATCACTAGACATCTGTGAGAGTGGTAAGAATATGCAGCTCTCAGTAAAACCGACTGTATCACAGCTTGACCCACAATGCTCACGCTCAGAGGGGAAACTTGAAACTCCAGGGCCCCAATGAAAAATCTGTAATGGGGCCCCTACCTACTTTATTTCATAGTGGTGACTGCTACCTCTGCACCCCCTGTAGCTATGACCTTGCCTGTGTTTGTGTTAAATCTACCCAACCCCATTTACTGTTTTGGTAAGTTACCGATTCCCATAGAATGGCATCAAGACCAACATTCTGGGGGTGCTGTGGTTTTAACATGCAATGTAGCTTTTGTACAATAGAGAAAGAACATGCAATGTACTGTATCAGATTTGTTCGTTTACTGCTTGAAATGACTAAAGTTCCTAAATGTCTGTGTAGGAAATTGATGAGTACATCGCTCAGGCCAGAGACAAGAGCTATGAAACAATGATGCGTGTTGGCAAAAGGGGCTTGAATATTGCTGCGAGTGCTGCTGTAACGGCAGCTACAAAGGTAAAAGTAATAGTTTATCTTACAGAAAAATCACATTGGTTTTTTGAAATGTATTATAGTATATTGTTTTACCATTTCCATAATAGTATTATCAGCTTTTTAGTGTTTTTGATCAATTCTCCTCATCTTAGGTTCATGGATTGGAAGATATGTAGGAAAATCTGATATTATATCATGGAGAAATATAATTGTTAAACCTTCAGGCATCTCCTTACAGTTGATACATAGGCAGAAATTGAAGCAATAAGATTTAATACAATTAATTAGTAAAATTAGGTTAGATTAAAGGGTTTTCTCAAAATTTTTACAGAGTTTTAAAGGTTTTCTCTACCCATCTTAGAGGTGAGAGTGTTAAGTCTTGATTTATTGCCAATGGGTATGACTATAAAAGCTGGAAGCTTCTATGGTCTGTAACCATCCATGATTTGCTTGTTACTACTGGGTTATCTTCTCATATATGTAGTGTCTCTGTTTGATAACCTGTCCGCAATAAGGAAATCATGGCTGAGTTTCTGACAAGTCCCAGATCATACAAAGCTCCTGCGTTCATGGTCATTGATTCATAAAATTAAAACTCCTATTATTTATATTTGAAAAAATGTTTAACTTTTAATTGTCTACAAATTTATATATGGCTATGTCCATGGGAAAACCTCTTTAATATAATTCAGTATGGTTCTTCGAGTCCTGCTGGTTGCTACTGGTACTTGTTGACAGATGTACTGTTAAGCAGGACTCCTATAAAGGATTTGTACAAGGATAAGAAAAACATGTTTGCCTTTTCCCAGAAACAGCGCCGCACCGGTATGTGGGTTGTGACTGGTATTGAAGGTCTGCTCCATTCATTTCAATTGGGATCTATATAGACCCTAAGTAATATGGCCATTTTATGGTCATCTAAATAAGGTCTTCAGATATCCATAATGTGTTTATATTTTAACATCTTTATTATAGCCAAAAGACCTGGACCCCAGCCGTTCTACTGAACTAAACCTAAATTGCCAATGTGTACTAAATTTGGTTTGGTAGGATTATAGTGCGTTCTGACCATATTACAGGCGACTGATACCCAATTATAAATTCAATTCTGAACATAGTTAAAAACGGTCATTGTAATAAGATACTTGCAGCGTAAGTAAACTTTTGGACAACTTTTGTGGAAGATTTTATGTCATTAATAAATTTTGTAATATACTTTATTAACCCATTTTGGTTCCTTTCTGTGAAATCCAGTGAATATCCTCTTTATTCTTCCCCTTACTCCTGTATTGAGAGATGTTTCTGCCACTCAATGAGTAACTGTGTATGGGGTATGGGCTTGGAGTACCGGACTATGTAAGATATAGAGAACATGATCGTAGGGGAGGGTCACTTCAAACAGTTATATTTCAGACATTATAAAATGTAGAAATATGCTATGTCATATAAAAGAGGAGATGCCCTTCTTTCATATGACATTAAGGTTGCAATGCTATCTGAATTATTTCCAGAGATATCACTGGTTGAAAACATAGGCAGGATTTGGATATGTATATGCAGCTGCATAATATATAGGATATAAATATCTCAATCTCGACTGTTTTCAACCAGTGATATCTCTGGACATAATATAGATAGCACAGCCTGCATAGCACTGCATATGAAAGAAGAGATGCAGGATTTTACAAAAAAAAGAGACAAAATCTGTTAAAGTATATGACAAAATTTATTAATAACAAAAATACTGACAGAAAATCAAAAGTTGTCTGAAAGTTTAGTTATACTTTAAGAAAATCCTTGTGCTAGTTTTTTGCTATTTTTTTTCCAAATTACATGTTGAGACTTAGCTATGACAGCTATGCTTTGCCAATGTGTTATGCCTTTATGAACTGTTTGGACATGGAAGTTGGCTGGACCTGTGTATTTTAGAACCTGTTTATTTCTCAGGGTCAAGGGGTGTTGTCAGAGAAGTTACGGAGTTTCAGTATGCAGGATTTAACTCTGATACAAGATGAGGATACCATGCACTTGCAGAGTCCAGAGCCTCGTTTACGTAGTGCATCCAGCGGACTGGTGGACACTCTTGTGGATCAAGGTAGAAACTTTGTGCTGAGTCAGTCATATAGGAGTTCCTTCGATTAATTTATATAATAATAAGATTGGTTTAGGTTATCAGGTTTTTGGGATTTCCTGGGCTATGAGGTAGGGCTGGGCAATTAACCAACGTGAACTTGCTGACTTCATTTATTTCAGTTATTTGGCAACCATGCTATCCTGTCTCAAACAGCCATTGGCTAAGAGATATGTCACTAATTGTACGCTATCCAATCAGGATCACTGATATACCTAGATAGATAGATATACTGTGCACACAGCTGCTTGAAATATATACTTATGGCAAGTGCAGAATATTACATGGAATAGGACTGGATTCAAGAAATAACCTAAACCCAAATTCAGTGGCATGGTGTGGTATAAAAGTAGAGGTCGAGGCACATAAAATGGGCACATCCTAAAATGATCATTCATAAATTGTAATTGAAGTAAAATGTTCACTTTTGTGTTCACAATTGTGATTTTGACATTGGTCATAATCAAACAGCCCTCCTATGAGGGTACGTTCATATGCAGCAGATTTGTTGCAGTACTTTGTGTGCAAAAATTGACCTATTCAGGTTTAAAGTAAGATGTCTATAACAAATCAACTGAGTGTGAACATACACTAATAAGTGTCTATTTGCATTAGCATTGAAGTATACCATCTTCTTGAGCTTGAAGACCTCTCATTACTTTTATGGCAAAAGAAGTAAATGTCTGTGCAGTAAGAAATGGCAACAAGAGTGGTAGTCATTGTTTTAACCCTCTCAATATAGAACATATTATGCAGCGTGAATGTCGCTTCATGGTGGATTGCTTAAAATATGGTCCGGTGTTGTTCCAATATTAGTGACGAATAAGGAAAGAATCCTTGCAAATTTGTACATTAATAATGAATGTCAAGCTTTAACTAAAAAAAAGAAAGTGCATGTTAGCCTTTATGTTTTCCATATTTACATAATGAAGATAAAATACTCTGTATAATAGACTATATAAAAATATATCACACTGTGTATAAAAAAAAAGTTTCTAAAATAACCACCGAATGTAAAATTCAATATATTTGCCCTTTGCAGGACATTGACTATTGATTTTGTCTGTTGAGTTTCTAACGCTGTCAATTGTCAGACTGTTGTCCTGGTGATATTTGGAACAGTCTTGTATACATAGTGTTTGGTGTAAATTCTACTTGACTTCATAGCTTGACAGTATAAGCCTTTCATCTGTTAAATTCCCAAAAGCAAGAAAATCAAGTAGCATTATAAAACATGCATAGGATGAGTGAATTTTGTTGAACCCCATGCCCATGGTCTTTATTGTATATTCTTATAGGTTTTCAGTGCATAATCTGCAACACATACATCAAGTGTGAACCCAGTGTTGCACAGATATCTTAATGCAGAATCCACCATATTCCCTCTGCACCTGAATGTGGCCATATTGTTACTTCGCATATAATCAGATCCATCCAGCCTGAATAGGGAACAATTCTGATTATAGAAATATTTTTGGAAATTGCTGTATATGCAGTTTCTAAATGTAAAAGTGTAGGCTTAACAAAAGGAACTTATTTATGATGGTAGGATGTTGATGAATTTTGCCATCTTTGTTTTGGGGGCCAATTACCATCACGTATTTTAGGATTGTTCATATAGAGGATCTGTCACCATTATGACCTTTGTATTTTAGTAAGTACTTGTATTGTTCATGAATTAACAATCCTGATGCTTCTTTTCTTATAACTTTGTGCTGTTCCACTTTTATTCCCATTAGAAATGTATGAATAAATTGAAAACTATGCAGGTACATACCCTGCAAGTATTCCTGTTTTTAATTTATTTCCAGGAGGAATAACAGTGGAACAACACAACTATATTAGAAAAGATGCTCCAGAATTGTTATATTGTGGGGAATGAATCTATTTACTAAAACAGACAAGCCAGAAAGGTGGCTCTGTCACATGTATAACTTTGTATGGATTGGTTTAAGATGTGAAGTCATTTAGACATGAGTATATTTACCGTATATATATATAATATACGAGTTATAGTGTTTAGAAATATCTGTTGAACAAAAACAACATTACACCTTTCTTTCTCTTCTCTGCCTCCATGGATTATGTGTAAGTTTACAATATAGAGGATGCATTTAATGTGTCAATCTGCCTGATCTCATCTGATTTATTCTACATAAATATGAGAGAAATTCTGAACTATTAAAAGGTATTCTTGTATGAGAAGAGGCATTAAAGTGAACGTAAATATTAAAATGAAACTTTGGCTCCCAAATAAAATTGTGTTCATTGAGAAAACCCAATTATGTTTGCTGGACAGAATAGCAACAGGCTCTGTAGGGAATGGGTGGCACTGCCAGCTCATGTGGAGGTCCACTTATACCTCACTGAACAACTAATGCACTTCTGGATAGTGGTGGCCCCAGCTCAGGAAAGTGGACTACAAGAAAAGTCATTGCTGGTTTTTAACTTGTGATTGTGGTTGTCCCCTTCTGAAAACCGTACCTATCACCTGCTGTGAGCCCATACTATATGCAATAGGAAGAATATACTCAGGCTCGGACTGGCCCATGGGTGACTAGGTGAATCCCCAGTGGGCCCGCAGCTTGCCCTGGCATGGCACATTGTACTTTATTACTTCATACAGATACTCATTGCACAGAATCTTAAACCAGCTATGTGTCGGTATAATATACTAGGTAGATTTTAGAAGAAACTGCCCAGATTATTTTTATATACTGTAGGCACAATGGATGGCTGAGATGACATCTAGGTACAGAGTTGGGCCAACCAGTATTCCTCCTGCCTGGGCCCCATCTTCTCAATCACTCTGCAGGGGCTCCAAGGGCTGAGATCTGCTACTGTGTGGGCACATATCCTTGGCTCACAGAACTAAGAAAGCCAGGTAGCCGACTACTGACAGGACCCCAGGACAGAAAGAATGAGAGGCAAGGGCTAGGCAGCAAGTTACTACTGAAAAATAAATCTATACTGGTGACATTTTAGGAATTTGCGAATGACAAGTAATATTTGCATGTAGCTGTATAGTGAGGCCCCCGGAATTAATTTTACTTGCGGGTCCTAGGCACTCCTGTCCAACTATAGTGAAATAAAAACTCATGACTTGCAACATTATATGCTTCCAGGGGAGAAAATGATGCCTCACAGACTATAGCACTATATGGGCTGCAGATGGGTTATATAGGCCCAAACAGGTGCGAAGTGCATGAGGTCTTAGTGTTCCTTTAGCAGTAACTCTCTACTGCATCCCAGAAATGGTTTCTAAAGCTTTAGTTTTCTATTGTTAGTATTTCTTAATGGTTTATATTCTTTAATATTAGGAAGTTGACCTATTGATGCAGCAAGTAAAGATAGACATTGATGCTGTTGTCACATAATGGGGCAAATAATTACCTAATTCCAAGCAAATATTACAATCTGTCCTCTGGCAGTCAACTTTTATTGCCACCAATATGTACTCCTGGAGGGAATGACAGGACCATCCTTATAATTCAGAGGTGTAAGTGTCCTGCAGAGTAGGAGCCCACCAGTCCCTCAGATTCTTACAGCCATTTCAATACTTCACTAGCAAGGCTCTCTGGTCAGAAGATATGTGTTATGTTCTATTTTAGTGTCTCAGTACAAGAAGAGATTTGGCTATTTCTGTTTTTGGAAACATGTTGTTGTACTTTACTGACATTTAAATTTTTCCATTGAAACTTGTGTTACATAGTTATGTTTTGGCACTTTACAGCTGTCTATATGTCCTACACAATAATGGTGTCAAAGACTGAACAGTGATGTAAGTTAGATAAAGCCTTTCTTGCTATCTATAGCATAACACTTCGCCTTCTATAGTACATTGTGACTGTCACTTATGGTCTGTAAACCTTGTTTAGAGGCCAAAGATTTCCATCTACAGTGCTGTCTTTTCCCTTCTGTTTGCTTAAAGCATACCTCCACTTATAAACAACGCTGCATAAATAAAAAGTGCAGGTGAATGTAAGAAACTTTGTAATATATCTTATTAAAGAACTATGTTTCCTTCCTTTTCTGGCTGAGTTACTTTCTGTTACTTTCTGCATACAAGTCTATGAAGAGGAGAGGGGAAGGAGGAGGCTGTTGGGATAGGCTCAAATAATTGTTGCTTCTGCACTCTGCTACGTTGTGAGTGAGGGAGAACACTTTTGATACTGCTATATCCTCCAGATAAAACACTACACTGCACAGAATGAGGGAGGCAATACATCAATTAAGCAGCCAGAAACAGCCTATACTTCCCCCCCCCCCCATAGAGTTCTGTGTGTAAGGCTGAATAGGAGAAGGACTATCTAAACAGTAGTCTGATTGAAGATAAGGATGGGGAAATCAAGTTGATAAATGGAGAAGGAAACAGATTTCATTAACAAGATGCATTGCAAAGTTTATTGTATTCCCATGCACTATTCAGTTATGAAAAGTTGTTTATAACTGGAGGTTTGCTTTAAAGACTCAGCAGATGTATTCCATGTAGTTCCACCCTTGAAGTCATTCATATCTACAAAGTTAGTAGAGTTTTGCACCAGCTGTATACCATACCTGACTTTTCCTGTTTGTCTGCATCTGCAGCCTCATCCAACTGTTCAGCTACTGAGGAACAACGACAAGTGAAATCAGATGCCGATCAGTCAGATGTGAAATCAGAACCATCAGATGAAGATGCTGTTGAAAAAACACCAAAACGTACAGCAAGTGTCAAAAGTGTCAAGAAAGTTACAAAAGTTGAGGTATATGTTTTGATACGTGTTATTTATTCATTCTGGTATATTTCCTAGATCAAGTACTGTAGGTTTCCTCCAGAACCATCATATCAACCCAGCCCTGCAGATAGGTTAGGATAGACATTCACCTGAATCAAACAGTGTTTTCCCCTTGTGAATTGGTGTCATTGGTGAATATGCAAATGAGCTCCTTGGATCAATGAAGACATTGCCATTGCTCCAAAAAGGTAAGTGGAAATGCCCTTGTTGGGATATCTCTGCAAAGGAGGCAGTGATTCACAAGGGAATAACACAACCTATCTATCTGCAGGGCTGGGTTGATATGCTGGGTTCTGGTGAGAAACTCTCTAATTTCGTGTAGCTCCATCTGTCATGGGGAAGAGAAATCAGGCTGGGTGGTTTTCAGCCTCCCCAATCTTTTACACCCCAGGGATATAGGTGGCACTAGAAGTGTCTGGCAGCCACCTATCCCCTTTCACCTATGACAGTAAAGATGTGTGCTGTGCTGATCTAAGGCCTTATTCAAATGACAGTGCCATTTTGTACTGACCTAAAGTTCGTGAAAAACAGCTTAGTTGGTCTGTTGAAAAAGCTTATTGACAGTGAATAATGGCCATGCAACAGCTGTTTTTCAAGCGCCCCTCATACCTAAAACCCATGAATGTCTGTTGGTCTGTTCACATGGCTCTATGTCCGTCAAAACGGCCAAAAACAGTCCATAAAAAAAAAAAAAAAAAACACACTACATGGACATTCATGATTTTAAAAACGTCCTGTCTGGTGAATGAGGCCTAAGAGTGTTGTTTTTATGAAGGAGTTGCCTGGCTGACTTCTGTTAAAAAGGTGTGGACATCTTAAATGGGAATCTGTCAGGAACCTGAGGAGCTGAACCGATTTATATAGATATATAGTTCTGTGGGAAAGGATTCTGTTTACATTGTCATTTTATCCATTTATATATCTGCTGATTCTGAGTTTAAGAGTCCAGTCTACACTCCAACTCACTTACTGACAGCTGTCATAAAGGGAAGGCTGTTTATCACTAATAAGCCTGCCCACTGGACTCCTATGCCCAGAACATAGTTTTTCTGGGATATCAATCTGCTCAGCACTTCTTGTTGTAAACTGTCCGGGCTGCAGATCAGACTGTGCAGTTTGTAAATACCTAGATAGGAAATTAGTCCAAAGAAGAAGTGAAGGTGATCTGTAATATTTTACAATCCTTAAAGACTTTCTATTTTTGAACTGTCATTTGTGAAAGTCATATCTGATATATCCAACATCTGTATTTCTAAAACAGCCACAAGCCAAGAATTTAAAGGCACGCCCCAAGAAGAAAACTACAGGGACCACTGTGCCTGGAGAGTCAGCATGAAAACATGTCTTTCTGTCCAGATTTTACCTTATACGCTGCTGAATTAAAACTCTTTGGAGGACTGTGTGCTTCAATAGCAACAGCTACTACTTTTAGGATCACTCCACATCCAGGGGTCAGTATTTGAGAGAAAACCTGTTTATTCAAACTGCATTATTATATATTTGACCGAGCTACACTACAACGTGCGATACGTGCAGTTATCAGATGGTGCTGAGATCCACATCCAGTGCTGTTCTCAATGAACAAAAATCAGCAAAATTAAGTGAAAAACTACAACAATATAGATAATGAATCCTCTAAAAACAGACACACAACTGTCTCTGCTGTTTCTCCCCAGGCTGCTGCAGATCTATTA
This sequence comes from Leptodactylus fallax, assembly GCA_947044405.1. NCBI lineage: Eukaryota > Metazoa > Chordata > Amphibia > Anura > Leptodactylidae > Leptodactylus > Leptodactylus fallax. The sequence continues at coordinate 3,418,541 of CAMRHE010000094.1, forward strand.
TCGATGAGACTTGTATGAACTACTACAATAGGTGCTCAGTATTCTGCTAACAGTTATAGTTTACAGTGGCCTCAATACTGTAGTGCAAATATTAGGTATTCATGTTTTTGTTGGTTATTTTTTTTTCTTTTAATCTAGAAATGACAGCCATTATTGTGTCTAAAGCTTGCCTACCCTAAAAGCTTTTAGTGTGCTGATAAACAGGATATAGTATAGATGAGGCTGAATTACCCTGGCAGTCATTTATACGGTATAGCAGTGCACATAAAATACTTAATAGTTTTCAATGAACTGGAATGCTTTTATGCTAAATTCTAGAAAATGACAGAATAGTTCTACAGAGTTGGAGATTTATGGAAATGATTTGATATTAAGACGGGTAGCAGTGATGACAGGCCTATAGATGGCGAGACTGTAGGTGAACATGGAGGGCTAAATGGATTACTATACAAGGTTGACAAAACCACAGGTACTTCAGCTATGAGACGGTAAGGAAATATAGCTCAACAGCCCTTGGCCATGTGTGGTGGAAGGTCAACGAGATGCCTTAGGTGGATGGAGATTTTAGGTGGATGGAAACTTACGAATGTTGACAGAATTTAATAAAACAGTGTAAATGTAAATATTTTTACTGTTCGTAGATTAGATTCTTCATAACATCCTGAAATAAGGTGAATTTCAGCCTGTGAACAGGCCTGTTGGGGGCAGTACTGTTCATAAATTGCTGATGTTCACACTTCAGAGAATAGGTTTTCCCAGAATACACAGAGAATTACTCTTAAGAAGACTTTCACTGATCCTTGACCATGTATAAGTGCTATATGTGAAATCATGAAGATGAGTTAGTGTTTACATTCACTTTATACTGTGTATAAAATGGCCGACACCACTCCATGTTACACATTGCTTAATATAATGCTGCCACCAACAGTACGATTGCCTTTGTGAAGCAGAACCAACTCTGCTTTCCTTAAATAGTTGCTTAGATTATGGGTATGCGTGGTTAGAAATTACAGATTGCCACTGCTTTGATAGTCTTTCTGTTGAGCCTGTTTGCAAGTAAGCGCTATATTTATATATAAAAGGAAAGCAGAAATAAACCTTAATATGCAGTGCAGATCAAGACACAGGATCAATAATTATGAGCCATAATTTGCTATTAACGTCTGCTGGTATAATCCCAGTAGTAGCAACATATTGGGCAGCGGGAAATTGAATAGTTGAGCTTCTAGGTCCATTGGACAGAGAATTCTCTCAGATGGGACTCACTGTCACCAACTTTATGTACATGCATACCTGTTCATATTGTTGTCACTTCTGCATTATCCTGATTTCCAGGCGGGGAGGACAAATGTTGACTGGAAGCACTTGTGATGCCTGGCACATATGAGATATGTGTGCACCACTCACATAGGGTGTGCTGTTTCTTGACTACACTGTTTATCTGCAATAAAGGAAGTCATAGTGGTTTCCATTTGCAGGTGTGTTCACTGTATACTTCCAAAAAAAAAGTCAGTGGCTCTCTCAATGTGAACGTTCATGCCTGGTGATGGGCCATCTGTGCCTGGAAAGTAAGATTGAGTAAAGGTGACAGCTCATACCACACACTATTTGTAAATGTGCACTTAGCCTAAGACACAGGTGAGCGATACTTAGTAGCTTCATTCCATAAGTACATTGATGAAAAGCCTTAATAGATTATCTAAGCAGTAGTCATAAACCCTTAGACACTGACAGTACAGCTCGCTTGCTATTCAGTTGTATATGGTTATTTTAGTTCAGTTCATTGTACAATCAGCCACACAGAAGCTGAGTGTGGTCACTCCTATCCTTACACATACTGTATAGTCTTGTATCAGGAAGAAGGGCTGGAAAGCCCATGGATTGTAAAGCTTTATGGAGCAGATTCAAGTCCAGGCCCGCTGCTGACTCTTCTGCACTGCTGGTTTGCTGATGTGATGTTCACCGAATTTCAGAACTGGAACAACACTATGGAAGATGAAGGGACAATGACATTTGGTCAGTAATGACTTAGTTGGACTTGCACTTTTGATTGTATAAAATAATAATTTTCTTGTGTATTTATTATAACACATTTTATTTGGTTTATAATATGTAGTCATTGGCAGATGGGGAACTCTTATAATTCTTTGTAGAGTGGGTATATAGAGGATACTTTTTTAACATTCCAGGCTGATTTCTTTTCCTATGATTTTGATATTATTGAATAGATCTTCACATTTCACTGCAATGTTGCCAGCATTTTCAATTTCTAGTTTTCACTTGTTAAGCGGGATAACACACATTAGAAGACTTTAGTGATAGGGACGATGAAGGAAGGAGTCTTGACAAATGGTCAGACTCCTGTAGTTGTATTTAGTTATTTGTGTATTTAAGGGTTGTCTGGGATATCTCAGCTTTTCCCCAAAAAGGCCCTTTTTGTCCATGGGCTGTAGTTAATATAGAGCTCAGCCCCATTCCAGTTTTTTTTTTTTTTTTTTACTTCCGAAAGGAAAATTGTAAAGAATTTTCCCTTGAAATGATGTATGAGACTCCCTATACCATACCAAATATGCATAGCAATGTATACTGCAGCCATAATGTATTTCGAGCAAAGATAGTCAGTCGTATATATAAGCAAAAGATCTGCTGGTGTGTATTGGTACATACTGCCAGCTCTTCCATGATGTGAAAGGAAGACAGCTCCCAGAGCCCAGGGCTGGAATATGGAGTTTTTAGGTAAGCATTTATTAATATTATGATTTGCTTTGCAGATTTTAATGGGGCAGGAAGGGGAAAAGTTGAGGATTTTCTGCTTCTACATTGTAGAAAATATACAATGCTTGTTTTGCCAGGTTTATAATGAATCAGCAAATAGGCATAATAAAACAGGTCTATGTATATTTGTACGTATTAGATATGCGGGTATGAAGACGTTTTAACATCATTATATATGTATTATGCAATCATTGCCGACATATGTGAACATTACACACTGTGAATATCTGAACTAATCTGAAAAATATAGCAGTGATGCATCTTATTTGTACTAATGTTACCATCATTCCAATAATCTTGAAGCAAATATGTTAATGCATACTACTTCCCCATATGGGGTACAGAGTTGCACAGTTACCCACTAAACTAAGCAGCACTGGCCACAAATTATATTGAGAGATCAAAATTTACATATATATTACACTATATATATATATATATATATATATATATATAATATACAGTGAGTAGTAACTATTATATGGAACTTGTACATGCTGCTAACTCCATAGAGATGGCCCTCTGAAATAAACATTCTAAAAATGCTATATAAGTCCGTACATAGAGGGTATGATGACCATTTATGTCCATGAGGTTCTCCTCTTTGTCTGCTGCTAAGCTCAGCTACATTAGGGAGCTGTGATCTGTGACTACAGTGCTTAGCCTGAGGTAGGTAGGTAGGAGACATCACCCAGTCTCTTCATTGGTACAGGCCATTGCTCGGGTCTGTACCTAGAGACGGTGGTGGATTTCAGACTACCTTAGGCTAGATACTGTAGCTGAATTTCAGTCACAGATCACAGCTCTGCACTAATGGAGCTGAACTAAAAAAAGTAGTCAAAGAGCAAGATCTGAGGAAAATAAATGGCAAGGAATCTTCCTCTGTAGGTACTGACTTGCATATACATTTTTAAGTCCTGAGTCACTTTAACAAAAATTTCTTCCAAAAGACAGTGACTGGGCCAGAATCATATTCACATAATTGAATGTTGACTGAATATATGACTGACATACATTACAGTACCAATATATTTACTACACTTGATATGATATGACTATTAGTCTGAAGTAGTTGATGTTTACTCCCATTTCGGGACCCCCATTAGGCTAGGTCACGTCACCAGCCATTGGATCACCAGGGAAAAGTAGGCAAAGAGGAAATTAGACTTTATATATTACATAAACATTGTAGTGAGATTACTGTCTAAATGGAATGTGCCATGAACAAATCCCAGGTTTTTAGATGACCCGATCATTGCACTTAACAGATAATGTTGTTTAACCCACAAGACCAGTCCCCATAGATGCTATGTGTTAAAGGATCCAGACAAAAACAAGACTGACAATGGGGCTTCATGTAGAAAGAAAGATTTAAGAGTTACAGAAATGGATGCCCATGGAAGGAGGTAGAACAGACTATTGTATATTAGAATGAAATAACTAGACAATGTACGCAGGACATCTAACAATAGCCTACCATAGAGAAACACAATACAAGTCATAAGTATACTTCCATAGAAAACTGGATTTCCAGCAACTTTTGTCATTTTGAGTGCTGTGCCAAGGCTAGGTTGTATTATGGAGTTGATCTCCTATCTATCACTTAAAGTATTGTGTGGCTCCCAAGAGCATCACACTGAATGTGTTTTTTTTTTCTTATGTTATTCAGTTGTAACTTCAGCATTATTGAAGACATTTCAGTATTTCACATGTTTTTGATGCATGTATAGTAAAGATGGTACTGCTGGGTGGAATATAATCTATGGTGACACTGATATCACTATGGCTGCGGTCACTGAAGTGATGTGAACACAGAGCTCTCTTGATGCACTGATGTTACTGTGAAAATGATTCTTTCTTCCTTTGTGATTCCAATAATCTCTTTGTATAATAAAATAACAAAGGAGCGTGTGCATATTCAATGCATTACGAGCCATGAGAAGTGAAGCAAAACTGAAGAATGTAAACAATAAAACAATGAACTGTTACACTGTAGTTTTGGTGTGTTTCTTTACTGGGTCTCCATGTTGTGTGTTACTGAAGTACATGTAATGCAGTATGTGGTGGATGATTTGTCTGCATACTATTGATAAGACATAGCAAATGGTATTTAACTATAGCCCTCTTGTATTTAACTATTGATATTGAGCACATTGTTATTACCCTAACTCATTATTTCTTTTTCGGAAGGTCCTTCAGCTACCACAATGCCACAGCTGTTTTCCTCCAAGAGGCCCCTATCTAATTCTGTACACACAACCTATTCATCCCTACCCTCCTTGGACCTTCTCACTTCCTGAGCAGCTATCCCACTAAATTCCTCCACTACATTTTATGCCTGATACATCTTATTCTTCTGTATAGCTGACACAAGATAATGGTTATGAATCCTGGTTGTTAAACTTTGTTATATCTAATTTTGTCTAATTCTAAGAATACATTCACATTGCATAAATATTAGCAAAGTATCCAGCATATACATCAAAACATTCTATAGGTCATTCTCCCTACAGAGGCCAAAAGAGCAAAAATAGTGTTCGTATACATTTTCTTTTCTTTTTTTTGTATAAATGGCTTAGTTAACAATGTTAATTTATATAGAGGCAAACAGTACATCACATGGTGTGTGTATGTGTATATATATATATATATATATATATATATATATATATACATACAGTGCCTTGCAAAAGTATTCGGCCCCCTTGAACTTTTCAACCTTTTACCACATTTCAGGCTTCAAACATAAAGATATAAAATTTAAATTTTTTGGTGAAGAATCAACAACAAGTGGGACACAATTGTGAAGTGGAACGAAATTTATTGGTTATTTTAAACTTTTGTAAAACATAAAAAACTGAAAAGTGGGGCGTGCAATATTATTCGGCCCCTTTACTTTCAGTGCAGCAAACTCACTCCAGAAGTTCAGTGAGGATCTCTGAATGATCCAATGTTGTCCTAAATGACTGATGATGATAAATATAATCCACCTGTGTGTAATCAAGTCTCCGTATAAATGCACCTGCTCTGTGATAGTCTCAGGGTTCTGTTTAAAGCGCAGAGAGCCTCATGAAGACCAAGGAACACACCAGGAAGGTCCGTGATACTGTTGTGGAGAAGTTTAAAGCCGGATTTGGATACAAAAAGATTTCCCAAACTTTAAACATCCCAAGGAGCACTGTGCAAGCGATCATATTGAAATGGAAGGAGTATCAGACCACTGCAAATCTACCAAGACCCAGCCGTCCCTCTAAACTTTCATCTCAAACAAGGAGAAGACTGATCAGAGATGCAGCCAAGAGGCTCATCACCCTGAACACACCATCCCCACTGTCAAACATGGTGGTGGCAGCAACATGGTTTGGGCCTGCTTTTCTTCAGCAAGGACAGGGAAGATGGTTAAAATTGATGGGAAGATGGATGGAGCCAAATACAGGACCATTCTGGAAGAAAACCTGTTGGTGTCTGCAAAAGACCTGAGACTGGGACGGAAATTTATCTTCCAACAAGACAATGATCCTAAACATAAAGCAAAATCTACAATGGAATGGTTCACAAATAAACGTATCCAGGTGTTAGAATGGCCAAGTCAAAGTCCAGACCTGAATCCAATCAAGAATCTGTGGAAAGAGCTGAAAACTGCTGTTCACAAACGCTCTCCATCCAACCTCACTGAGCTCGAGCTGTTTTCCAAGGAAGAATGGGCAAGAATTTCAGTCTCTCGATGTGAAAAACTGATAGAGACACCCCAAGTGACTTGCAGCTGTAATTGCAGCAAAAGGTGGCGCTACAAAGTATTAACTTAAGGGGGCCGAATAATTTGGCACCCCCCACTTTTCAGTTTTTTATTTTTTACAAAAGTTTAAAATATCCAATAAATTTCGTTCCACTTCACGATTGTGTCCCACTTGTTGTTGATTCTTCACCAAAAAATTAAAATTTTATATCCTTATGTTTGAAGCCTGAAATGTGGCAAAAGGTTGAAAAGTTCAAGGGGGCCGAATACTTTCGCAAGGCACTGTATATCTCAGGCATATCCTCCAACAGGGGACGTCATACCGGCATACAATAGGCCAGTCTTCATGAGTTCCTCCCTCTGTGTTATATATATCTATGTATAAATAGATATAGCTGGCATATTCACATAATACTTTCGCAAGGCACTGTATATACAGTACAGACCAAAAGTTTGAACACACCTTCTCATTCCAAGAGTTTTCTGTATTTTCATGACTATAAACATTGTAGATTCACACTGAAGGCATCAAAACTATGAATTAACACATGTGGAATTATATACTGAACAAAAAAGTGTGAAACAACTGAAAATATGTCTTATATTCTAGGTTCTTCAAAGTAGCCACCTTTTGCTTTGATTACTGCTTTGCACACTCTTGGCATTCTCTTGATGAGCTTCAAGAGGTAGTCACCTGAAATGGTCTTCCAACAGTCTTGAAGGAGTTCCCAGAGATGCTTAGCACTTGTTGGCCCTTTTGCCTTCACTCTGCGGTCCAGCTCACCCCAAACCAACTGGATTGGGTTCAGGTCTGGTGACTATGGAGGCCAGGTCATCTGGCGTAGCACCCCATCACTCTCCTTCTTGGCCAGATAGCCCTTACACAGTCTGGAGGTGTGTTTGGGGTCATTGTCCTGTTGAAAAATAAATGATGGTCCAACTAAACGCAAACCGGATGGAATAGCATGCCGCTGCAAGATGCTGTGGTAACCATGCTGGTTCAGTATTCCTTCAATTTTGAATAAATCCCCAACAGTGTCACCAGCAAAGCACCCCTACACCATCACACCTCCTCCTCCATGTTTCACGGTGGGAACCAGGCATGTAGAGTCCATTCGTTCACCTTTTCTGCGTCGCACAAAGACACGGTGGTTGGAACCAAAGATCTCAAATTTGGACTCATCAGACCAAAGCACAGATTTCCACAGGTCTAATGTCCATTCCTTGTGTTCTTTAGCCCAAACAAGTCTCTTCTGCTTGTTGCCTGTCTTTAGCAGTGGTTTCCTAGCAGCTATTTTACCATGAAGGCCTGCTGCACACAGTCTCCTCTTAACAGTTATTGTAGAGATGTGTCTGCTGCTAGAACTCTGTGTGGCATTGACCTGGTCTCTAATCTGAGCTGCTGTTAACCTGCGATTTCTGAGGCTGGTGACTCGGATGAACTTATCCTCCGCAGCAGAGGTGACTCTTGGTCTTCCTTTCCTGGGGCGGTCCTCATGTGAGCCAGTTTCTTTGTAGTGCTTGATGGTTTTGGCCACTGCACTTGGGGACACTTTCAAAGTTTTCCCAATTTTTCGGACTGACTGACCTTCATTTCTTAAAGTAATGATGGCCACTCGTTTTTTTTTTTTTACTTAGCTGCTTTTTTCTTGCCATAATACAAATTCTAACACTCCATTCAGTAGGACTATCAGCTGTGTATCCACCTGACTTCTGAACAACACAACTGATTAATTGTTAATTTATTGTCCGCCTTATTTATTACACATAGCCTTTAAATAATTCATATTGTAGTTGATACACATTAATTGCCACTTTTTATACGATTTTAATTGTTAATTTATTGTCCGCCTTATTTATTACACATAGCCTTTAAATAATTCATATTGTGGTTGATACGCATTCATAGCCACTTTTCTCAGTTTTAATCAATTTATAAGTACTGTATATGTGTATTATTATTATTTTATTTCACATTGATTATTTGATGAACATTATCTGTTTTTCTATTCTTATTTGTTCATGTTTATTTCCTTTTTTAACCAGTCTCTTGTACAGTACACTTGATAAAGAGGACCATTGATCCTTGAAACGCGTTGTGTTTTAGAGTTTATTAAAGCAATCTTGGTGAAGCGCGGTCCCCTACCTCTCTTTTTTTGGAGTCACTCCTACCATTTCTACACTTATTAAACCTGACATGGCACACCTTTGAAGTGAAAACCATTTCAGGTGACTACCTCTTGAAGCTCATCAAGAGAATGCCAAGAGTGTGCAAAGCAGTAATCAAAGCAAAAGGTGGCTACTTTGAAGAACCTAGGATAGAAGACATATTTTCAGTTGTTTCACACTTTTTTGTTCAGTATATAATTCCACATGTGTTAATTCATAGTTTTGATGCCTTCAGTGTGAATCTACAATTTTTATAGTCATGAAAATACAGAAAACTCTTGGAATGAGGAGGTGTGTCCAAACTTTTGGTCTGTACGTATGTGTATATATATATATATATATATATATATATATATATATATAAAAATTTTGTTTTTGTTTTTTGTGAATAGCAATATGTAGGCCATGTATGCCTGTACATAAATGTCTGGAAGTCCTTCCCCCCCCCCCAACATTTACGTTCAGTGTACTATCTGCAGTATGAATGTACCCTTCCTCCTCCATTACCTACATAAAAGGTCACAGTAATTAAGCATAGTGTACTTGTTAGCTTAATATGAATTATACAGGAGGTTTCAAGGAAAGCCCTATTAGCTTGGCCACCAAAGACCGTCTCCATGTCATGCGCACCCACCGCTAGGCCCTGAACTAAGCATGTCACAGTTTATCCATGATCCTTGAATTCTTCAAACCAGAGAAATTACCCAAATATTTTGCTGCTAGAATGTGAAGAGGATCAGTACTATATATCAGGAGCATTTAAGAGCATGTTAAAGGGGTGTTCATATTTTTGGGTGCCCAATCTTTACCTCCTGCTGCACACAAGCACATCAGCCAATCAGTGACTGAGATATAATACTCCATTTGAACAGAGCATCAGCACTCTGATTGGCAGATGTGCTCCTGTGCAGGCCAAAGGTCAGGAAGATCGGGGACCGGAGGTTCCCTGCTGGATAACCAGCTGAATGGAGAGGTAAGTATATGTATTTGCTATTTTAAGACTTGCTATGTATTAAAAATATGGACTGGTACACCCCTTTAATACCTATATCAGTACATCTATTGCTAGTTGTCCTCCTTTTTCCATTCACCTCTTCTGAACCTAGTGCCATGGTCACTTGTATTCTTATAGCCTCCTCTCTCACCAAAGTTCAAAGTTTTTGGTACTTTTGCTGTTTAGCTTCTTTATTATCCACTTTCTACATCAGTTGTGAGCCAGATCGCATTTAACTTTCTCCCTCCTATATACTAAGACATCAGATTTCTCATATTTACAGCCCTCACGTTTTATCTCTGTAGGGACAGTGAAGAAATTAAATGATCCGAGAAGACTTTCAATGTGTATAACAAGCGTTCCTCCTCCTATTAGAGTCTTTACAGCACAGTGCTGCTGGTTACCTCTTCCATTATCTGGATTCTAATTGATCTCAAGCACTAAAGGACACCCCGTGATGTAGGAGCCTAAATACTAGTTTAACCCCCTGCTGCTGCATATTACTGCAAGTGCTTTTATAATCCAATGTCTTTGGTGGTATTGGAAAGATCTATTTAGGATATACTGTGGGATACTGATACAAACACAATAAGTAGCTTTCAGTACCATGGACAAGGAAGAATCCTGCTACACAACAGCACATGGGCAGGGTGATGGGATACACAAGACTGAGGTATTGGCTGAGGTGGACTCTTCCCAATGATGTTAGCTATTTGTATTATGTGTATGTTTGCACTTACTCTACTTCAGCATATAGGACATATTATTTGTCTGGTAAATAAACAAATAGCATCATTTATCTATTCCATAAGCACTGACAATAGTCACATGCATATGTTAAATGCTGTATAGATGAGGCTATAGTACAGTATAGTTCAGCATGACATTCCTGATTGTAGAATAGAATGTCAAAGGTACAATGAACACTATAACACTGCAATAATGGAGAGGACGGCAGCAATGAAGGAATGTAACATTTTAATTTTTGCACAATAAAAGTATTGTTCACCTAGTATAATACCCAATTCTGTATCAGCTACAAGAGCTACAGTAAATGTGGTGCCAACGAAAGGAGCAGTCATGACCATGTTTCTGAAATGTAGTGTTATATTGCAACCATTATGTAAGGAACAGATTGCCATCCTGTACAGTCATGGCCAAAAGTTTTGAGAATGATACAAATATTAATTTTTACAAAGTCTACTGCTTCAGTTTTTCTAATGGCAATTTGCATATACTCCAGAATGTTATAAAGAGTGATCAGCTTAACAGCAATTACTTGCAAAGTCAATATTTGCCTAGAAAATGAACTTTATCCCCCAAAACACATTTCAACATCATTGCAGCCCTGCCTTAAAAGGACCACCTAACATCGTTTCAGTGATTGCTCCATTAACACAGGTGTGGGTGTTGATGAGGACAGGGCTGGAGATCAATCTGTCATGATTAAGTAAGAATGACACCACTGGACACTTTAAAAGGAGGCTGGTGCTTGCCATCATTGTTTCTCTTCTGTTAACCATGGTTATCTCTAAAGAAACACGTGCAGTCATCATTGCACTGCACAAAAATGGCCTAACTGGGAAGAGTATTGCAGATAGAAAGATTGCACCTCAGTCAACAATCTATCGCATCATCAAGAACTTCAAGGAGAGAGGTTCCATTGGTGCCAAAAAGGCTCCAGGGCGCCCAAGAAAGACCAGCAAGCGGCAGGACCGTCTCTTAAAAGTGTTTCAGCTGCGGGATCGGGCTACCAGCAGTGCAGAGCTTGCTGAGGAATGGCAGCAGGCAGGTGTGAGTGCATCTGCACGCACTGTGAGGCGGAGACTCTTGGAGCAAGGCCTGGTCTCAAGGAGGGCAGCAAAGAAGCCACTTCTCTCCAGAAAAAACATCAGGGACAGACTGATATTCTGCAAAAGGTACAAGGAGTGGACTGCTGAGGACAGGGGTAAAGTCATTTTCTCTGATGAATCCCCTTTTCGATTGTTTGGAACATCTGGAAAACAGCTTATTCGGAGAAGAAGAGGTGAGCGCTACCACCAGTCTTGTCTCATGCCAACTGTAAAGCATCCTGAAACCATTCATGTGTGGGGTTGCTTCTCAGCCAAGGGAATCGGCTCTCTCACAGTCTTGCCTAAAAACACAGCCATGAATAAAGAATGGTACCAGAATGTCCTCCAAGAGCAACTTCTCCCAACCGTCCAAGAGCAGTTTGGCGCTCAACAATGCCTTTTCCAGCATGATGGAGCACCTTGCCATAAAGCAAAGGTGATAACTAAATGGCTCAGGGAACAAAACATAGAGATTTTGGGTCCATGGCCTGGAAACTCCCCAGATCTTAATCCCATTGAGAACTTGTGGTCAATCAGCAAGAGACGGGTGGACAAACAAAAACCAACAAATTCAGACAAAATTAAAGCATTGATTCTGCAAGAATGGACTGCTATCAGTCAGGATTTGGTCCAGAAGTTGATTGAGAGCATGCCAGGGAGAATTGCAGAGGTCCTGAAGAAGAAGGGTCAACACTGCAAATATTGACTTGCTGCATTAACTCATTCTGTCAATATAAGCTTCTGTTACTCATAATATGAATGCAATTATATTTCTGTATGTGATAAAAACATCTGACAAACACACATAAAAACCAGAGGGCAGCAGATCATGTGAAAATATAATATTTGCGTCATTCTCAAAACTTTTGGCCATGACTGTACATTGTTTTAAGACATGACCCCAAGCTAAGGCTAGGTTCACATCTCGCTGGAGCCTCTGTTGGAGACTCTGCCGCAGAAACCACCGAAAATCGGAGAGAAAAATCGTGCCTGGAGCCGAATTCAGTATAAAAATGGCGCAAACCCAACAGACACCCAGCAGACCCCATTATAGCCTATAGGGTCTGTGGGTAACCGCAGTTTTAGCAGTCCAGGTCTCTGTCATTCAGGTCCCCCCGGTGGACTCAAACGATGGAAACCCGTGCGCAAATGTGAACCTATCCTAAGACAAGAACAACTAAATACGTACCCTAGACCTGTCCAACTGGATAAGCTACAAAAATTCAGACTGCTGAGCAATTACAGATGCCAAACCTACTTAACAAATAGAAAAACAGAACCCAGACCAGATTGTCTAAACTAATACATATCTGCTAAAAAATAAAGGTCCCAGACCAGACCCTCCAAATAAATACAGGACACAGGTCTCTTAGGATACACGCAGATGACCAGGATTACATGCGTGGATTTTAAAGGAAGAAAATCTGCACTGTAAACCATTAGCATTAAAGTCAATGCACATGATGCAGATTTTTTTTTTTCATTACAGAAATTGACCTATAGTGAGGACTTAAAAATTAAGTTTCAAAATCCACATCGAAATACACATGTACATTTACCAAAATCTGCATCACTTGGTGCATATTTTCCATGTGGATTTCCTCATGCAAATACTGAATGTGTGCATGTACCCTTAAAGGGGTTGTCTAGAATTTAAAAAGGAAAAAAAAACAAGGTGTAGAAAAGTTGATAAAATAATTTAAAAAATTCTACTCAAAAGGATAGCCTGATTTTTTTTTTTAAATTTTATCAATTTTACAGCATGTTTTGTAAAATAAATACAAATCCCAAAAAAGGCCCACTAAATAAATACTGACAAGCTCTTTACAGATACTGACCTCTGAGTTTCTGATTCCTGCCATTTCTTTTCCTTTTCACTCCCAGTCATCACCACCATCAACAACATTGTCTGCAGTGCCATATGGAAGTAAAGAGGACTGCAAAAATAAGAAGAGGTGAGTATTTCTTAGGATACAAGAAGCGTTGGACTGGCCACCCGAGGACAGTCATTTGTCACCTGCCCAGGGAATCTGGCATCATCTTCTGACCTGTGGCTGACGTCACGCTCTTCGGACATCACTGCCAAGGCCTGTGATTGGGCTTAAGTGGTGACGTCTAGGACACATGACGGCAGCTGCAGATCTGAAGAGGAAGCTGAAGGAGACTGCAGAGCAATAAGGAGAGGTAAGGGAAGGGGAGTATAACTTTGTTATTTACCATTACCTCCCTGGGCCTCTACTTATCATACTCTGAGGTCTGAAGAGAGAACTAACTGAAAGGCCTCACCTCACAATTATTCATCAAAACAATATTTGAGGGATTCGCCTGAAGCGTCTCGAGACTCTTGGGAGCATTTTTTACTGTGTGTGGCCACTGTGGAGCATTACATTGGGGGGGCCCTCTGGGGAGCATATTATATTGTGTGGGGCCAATGTAGTGCATTATACTTAGTGAAGCACTGTGAGGAGACTATAATACTGTGTGGGGCTGCTGGGGAGTATATTATAATGTATGGGGCCACTGTGGAGTATTATACTGGGTGGGCCCTCTGGGGAGCATATTATAATGTTTGGGGCAGGCTATGGAGAATAATATTGGGGAGGCTCTGGGGAGATTATTATATTGTGTGGAGCCACTGTGGAGCATTATTCTGGGAGGGGGGCAGTGTGGAGAACCTATTATACTGTGTAGGGCTGCTGGGGAGTATGTTATACTGTGTGAGGACACTGGAGCACTATACTAGGGGGATCCTTCTGGGAAGTATATTATACTGTGTAGGGGACACTGTGGAGCATTATATGTGATGGGAATGGGCTCTGGTGAGCATATTATGCTTTGTGGGACCACTGTGGAGCATTATACTAGGGTGCACTGTGTGGAGTCTATTATACTATGTGGGGCCACTGTGAAGCATATTATATACTGTGTATGGGGCTTCTCAGGAGCATATTATACTGTGTGGAGCATTATACTGGAGGGGCACTGTGGCAAGCATATTATAATAAGTGGGGCACTATACTGTGGAATCACTGTGAGGAGCATATGTTGTACTGGGGTGACTGTGGAGCATTATACTAGGGTGGCACTGTGGGAAGCCTATTATACTGTGTTGTGTGGGGCCTCTGTGGAGCATTATATGGTGTGGGGGTTGGGTTCTGGGGAGGCTTTTATACTGTGTGGGGCATATTATATTGTGTGGGGCTGCTGGGGAGCATATTATACTGTGTGGGGCCACTGTGGAGCATTATACTGTGGTGGGGTGGGCTCAGAAGTGCATATTATACTGTGTGGGGGCTCTGGAAAGTATATTAGTTATACTTTATATAGTTGCCATTTGAGGCCACTATGTGGGGCTCAGGTGACCATTGTAGGGCCACTGTTGAGCATTATACTGTGGGGGGATCAAAATTCCTGCTGGCAGCCCTGTGTGTTTTGCCTGCACCACATCTCCCTCACTAAAATCTTGCACATGCATGTAGTGCTCCATGGCTGTATCATTCCCTATACAGTACTGTGGATGAACCGGCTATGGAGCTATTGGGACATGCATAGTCCTATAGGGGCTGTCTATACTGGGACATACTCAGTAACGCTGGATAGTCAGCACATATGCAAGATTTCAGTGAAGGAGCTGTGGTATAGGTTATTAGCAGGAGCTGTTGGGTGGGACCCCAGACCAAGTTCCTCCAGAGAGCCCTAGACCCTCCATTCCGACACTGGATATGAGGCATACAGATTTTCCTGCTTTTAGGGGAGGTTTCCCTTTTTTCAGGAATTGCCTGGAGAATATGGGAGAGATGGCAATCATGAGGACTTCACTCAGGGAAGCCTAGCTTCCTACAACCGTGGTGCAAAATAGCCGTGAAAAAATTTAATTTTTCGATGCCATTTTGCACCGGATGGGCACCTGTTTTCACAGATCCCCCATACATTGCAATGTATGGAGGGATCCATGAAAGTGGACAAAAATAGAGACTGACCTATACGGTTGAAACTAGAAGTTTACATACACTATATAAAGACACATATGCATGTTTACCTCACTGTCTGACATGAAATCAGAATAAACCTTTCCCGTTTTAGGTCAATTAGGATTACCAAAATTATTTATATTTGCCAAATGCCAGAATAATGAGAGAGAGACAATTTTAAGGCATTTTTATTACTTTCTGCAAAGTCAAAAGTTTACATACATTTCATTAGTATTTGGTACCATTGCCCTTAAACTGTATGACTTGGGACAAACATTTTGGATATCCTTCCACAAGCTTCTCACAATAGTTGGTAGGAATTTGGACCCATTCCTCCTAACTATTGTGACAAGCTTGGGGAAGGATATCCAAAATGTTTGACTCATGTCATACAGTTTAAGGGCAATGGTACCAAATACTAATGAAATGAATGTAAACTTTTGACTTAGCAGAAAGTAATAAAAATGCCTTAAAAAATTCTCTCTCTCATTATTCTGGCATTTGTCAAATATAAATAATTTTGGTAATCCTAACTGACCTAAAACGAGAAAGGTTTATGCCGATTTCATGTCAGATAGTGAGAAAAACATGCATATGTGTCTTTTTATATAGCGTATGTAAACTTCTGGTTTCAACTGTAATTTGACGATTTGTTACAATGGTTGATTCACATGGCCGATATTTGTGTGAATATAGGGTAACAGTCATACATGGTGATGCGTTGCTGCTTCTGGTCCTGAAACCATGACTTAGTAAATGAAGCCACCAGAGATGGCACATGTAAAAAGACATTTTTTTTATTTATTTATTTATTTTTTTACATGGATGATCTAGTTGTATTATTATTATTATTATTATTATTATTATTATTTTTTACAGTTGGTCTGAATTTGGCAACACCTGTTCTCATAAATAGTTTTCCACAATGTGGTCAGTATTTACAGGGAAGGAAGAGGAAACATGGGGGACGGGGAATCTATCATGAATAGAAAAGGCCAATTGAAGTGAACACTTATAAGCAAAGTGCAAAGAGAATTCAGTAGGGGAAATATAGCATCACACAGCGGCCATTCATCAGAATGGTCATTCATGGACAACTTTATTTCTGTCAGAGTGAAGGTTGTCATCTGTCAGTGGCTTTCCATGCAGGCTTATAGAGGACTGGCAAGTAGAGGAGCTCTCTACCCGGATAGGATAGGATTGCCCGGATAGGAGGACCCCTTTATTGAAGGTGGGACTGCAGAGCTATTCCCAACTCTGCTCTGAAATTATACTTGTTTTATATCACAGTCCAGTTACATCCACCTTGTGTGTTTGTGTGAAAATTCTCTCATTGCCTTGTAAACCACAGTAAGATGTGCTCCGATACTAAGAGACCATTATTCTTTATATATTTGCACATATTATTTACTTCATTCTCAAGGACTGGTTATTGCCTTACTTTTATAAATTGCCTATTTATTGGTAGTTTGTCATTCTGTTTAATGTTAATATCATTGGCAGCCACTAGATGGCGGAAGCAGCATAGTCAGTCAATTTACAGTTTTTTGGCTTTATTTCCACCTATTCTCCTACTCATCAGCAGCAGCCGGGTAAAGACACGCTACAAATACCACTTGAAGTAGTTTGGTTGACATAGTTTGTACACAAGATCACCGGATGATAATTACTTTACATACAAATACTTACATAGCTAACTGTGAGGCAATTGTGAAATGTATGGAATGGTTTCTGCCATTTTGTGACATCAAAGTTTGAATTTAGAAAGTGCAAAAAAAACCTGATCAATTATGACATTTTTAACTATGAATTTTATTGTATTTGTAGAGAAAAGTAAATGCACAGTACTTGCTCTAGTCTAGTGTTTGAGGCATCTCGAGACTTTAATATGGAAACTTTTTAGTTGCAGCCTGATGTAGTGCTGCCAAACCCAATTTATCATTATATACCTATAGTAATCCAGACATAAATGGGTCAATTATATGTGTTCATGGTAACAGACACATAAGAGAAAAAGGAGAGCAACATGGTGCTTAAAGGGGTTTTCTAGAAACACTGAATATCTGGGAACCCTACTGCGGAGTGAAGGGCTAAATATAAGACATAACAAAATGTACAGATGTACCAATGTACCTGGAAAAAGGGACTGTGGGTCACTGCTACCCCTTTTTTTCGGATTGGAGGTGATCCCAGGGTTAGATTGCCACTAATCACACATTGATGAGTTATCCTATGTATAAAGGTGATGCTGAATAGTGTTCCCGACACCGTCATGGCTATATTCATTTCTGAGTCACAGGTAAAACACTGGTTAGTTACAGGATAAACAGCAAAACCATGTGGCCAGAAATGAGAAATAGCCTGGGACTAATCTGTTTCACTTACTAATAAGTGAAAGCATTGACGGCTCCAGCTCTGAATGCAGATATGGCAGAACACTGTGTGGAAAGCACCTTCTGCCATCTGTGGGGAATACAGAGACCCCTGAAGTTCTAAAAACAATCACATTTTAAATGATAATATTTTGGGAAACCTTCCCAAATTACCACTTCTTTTGAGAGACAAAATAATAATGGGAAGAAAAAAAAAATTGTGATGCCAGCAACTCTTTATTTACAACACTATACTGCACAGTTGGGTGAACATGGCTGGTTGTGGCACCTTATAAAATGGGCCACAGGATACCTGTTAGTAGCCCTCCAACTGACTATATGCCAGCGGTGCCTGCGCTAACCCCGAGCAACTCAACTCAGCTTTCAAGCGAACTCAGGCAACCAAAGATCTGTCACGCAAACAAGAACCACCAATTTTTTTTTTTTTCTTCCTAAGTTTCCTTACGGGCATTTGGACCATTTGTCACTCCTTAGATGAACACATAAATGTGCTGCATAAACTAGGTAAATTAGATTGTAACTTCCACTGCAGACCAGGGTTGCTTTAACCATAGGTGCAACAGTGCAGCCGCACCAGGCCCTATGGTTACAGGGGCCCTCTCAGCTGCTCCGGATTGAGCAGAACAGTTCCACATTTAGGGTGCTGTCCTGCTGTTCCAGGCGGCAGGCAGCGATTTCAACTCCTTAGGACACAGATAGAGGTTGAATACAATAGTGGAGCATGGAGCTGAAAGCCTTCAGCTGATAATGTCTGTGGCAGGGAAGCGCAATGACATTACAGTCGGAGCCTGCAGGTCCTTGGGAAAGCGATTTGGTAAGTATTCTATTTTTTTATTTTTTTATTTTTTTATAAATGTGACATTGCTGGTTGAGGGGGACAAGGGAAATAAAACTATGGGAGGGGCATTGGGGGGGTCCACTTTCAAAAAGTTTTCACAGGGCCCCCAATGCATTAAAATGGCCCTGCTGCAGACAGGGATAAGTGTAAGTTCATTCTCCATACAATTCTGCAGAATATAGAGGCAGTATATAAGATTGAGCTACAGACACTTACTTGCCTTGACATGTTACCAATGAAGTTATTAATGGGGTTGTCTGAGGAATGTTATGCCATGCTGAATGCTCTTGTGGAGGTAAATCATCAACATTGGCTGCTGGCAGCTGCCTTTACAATTGCCGACCAATAACATTCTAGACGTGCTCAAAGGAAGACTAGTTCGCAGATGCTACAGGCCATGGTACCACATTTAGGCCATGCAGGCTGCTCACAGTAGTATGAGCGACATGCAGTCTGGTGTTGTCCTGTTGATAATGGATCCTGGGGCACTTTGGAGAAATAACCATACCACTGGTTCCATGACCAAAGCAATGTAACACCGCGTTCAGTGTACCTGAAAAGACGACTAGAAGTGTCTGGCTACATTATGCCATCTCACACCATATTCCCAGCCATAGGAATGGGACTATTGTGTGGTGTTCTCTTGTGAAGGCCTCTTCATGGAATTGCCCACGTGGTCTCCAGACAAATCTCCGGCTATCATTGCATCCAAGACAAAAGCAGTACTCATTGCTGAAGAGGATAGATCGGTGTTTACCTTTTCAAGTAAAGTACCCCCTAGTGAGAATACATCACAACAGAGTACCCCCAAAGTAGTGATCAATTAATAATTAACAAAATAAGGTTTCATTTGGGAGCTTCGGTCAAAAATTATGTAATTCTGCCCTCATATATAGTATAAATGCCCCTACACTGCCTCCACATATAATGGCCTCCAAAGTGCCCCCACCTATAATATAAAGGCCTCCACACTGCCCCCACATGTAATATAATGGTCCCCACAGTGCCCCCAAATATAGTATAATTTCCTCCACATATAATGGCTCCCACAGTGCCCCCATGTTTAGTGATGTTTAGGGAACGAGTAGTACTCCATATTTTTTACTTGCCACTCTGCAGAATGCTTCCTCTCTCCTTCACGGCCTGTAGGCATGTAGTGATCTGCTGAAGTGATAAATCAAGGTCTCTCAGATCAAGGATTTTGTCCCTCTTAGTTTGCTACAAGTGGTGATCACTGGCATATTAACAAACAGGAGGCATCACACCACTTGATCCAATTTTTGAGGTTTCTTGTGGCTAAAAAAAAAAAAAAAAAATTGCTTTCAATCGTGTTTCTATGTCCGTTTCCACATGCTACGGATTGGAGCTAGGTGATTGATTGAAAATTTGATCATTTGCAGATCTTAGCAACACCGTCTACTTCCTCGATTTGGATAAACTTATGGCTTGTCCTTCATGGTGCTGAGGAGTGTATAAACTGCAGTGGAACATACAAAGAGAAAATTTATAGTGGAAAGATTAAATCTGTGTTTATTTTAGACCCACTTGGCTTTGGATTACAAACACTAATGCAAAATACTGACCAAAACCAAGGAGTCACTTGGCATACACCAGGTCACCAGGGGCCATTAATATGTTTAAAAGGGGGTTTTCCAGGAGTTAAATATTGATGACCTTTCCTTAGGATAGGGTATAGGGTTGGAGGTTGTGACTGCTACTCCTTGTTGTGGATTATTATCTGGTCGGTATCACCTTTCTATGATTTCTATGGATGTCATTCTGTGGTCTTTAATTTCGGAATACTCTGGACAGTTCATTTATCTCATCTATTGTTGTTATAGATGTTATATAATGCTCACGATTGCCTACCATAGTATACATAGCATAACTACTTTAGTTTTAGCAAATATTCAATTGGCATGTGACACCATTCTTGAATTTCTGTATACAATAGATGAATTATTTATGTATTATATATTATTATTACTACTACTACTACCTCATTTGAGTTTGTCAGCCACCACCACCTTCTTTTTGTGTTTTTTTTTTTTAGATGTTTTTATTGATTAAATTTTGGCCTTTTTAATTGCATATCAACAAATAGGATGAATTTTATATATGGTGTTTGTTTATTGTTCGATGAGACTTTGTTAGGGTACCTTCCATAGAATGGGTCTTCAGTATCAGATTGGTGGAGGTCCAATACTCGGGACTTCGACAGATGAGCTGCTCAAATCAGCAGCGCTGCTGTTTGTCAAACTCAGTCCCATGCAAGTGATTCCAAATACCAAGTATAGCCTCTATGCAGTATAATGCAGTACATGCAGTCTCTTCAAACAGCTGATCAGTGGGGGTCTTGGGTATCGAACCCCCAGCGACCCAATATTGATGACCTATTGTAAAGGATAGGTCATCAGTATTACAATCCAGGAAAACCCCTTTAAACGCACTGTGAATTCTGACAAACAAACCATACTAAAGGGATATTCCCATACTGGCAAACTGCTGCTGTGGCAGGAATAGCCACCCACAAAGTTCCAACCACCAGGGCAAGACTTACAAAAACTGCTTTAAAGGAGTGCTGTTTGACTTTATACTGTAAGTCCCATAGAGGTGAATATGAGGAATGGAAACAGCATAGCATGTTTAACTGTAGGGCTACAGAAACAACGTAGCTCAGGACTGCTATGCTGTTTTTGTAGCTCCCGATTCACCTCTGTGAGAGGTATGGAAACAGTGGTGAGTAGCACCATTTCTGTAGGTCGCTAGCAATAATTACCAAGATGCGATTAACCCTTTAACTTTATTATAAACAAATTCAGCTCTGCTAGATCATGATTCACTTTTACTGCAAATCATATGGACTGAAATAGACACCTAGCAGTATTGAG
This sequence comes from Leptodactylus fallax, assembly GCA_947044405.1. Classification (NCBI taxonomy): domain Eukaryota; kingdom Metazoa; phylum Chordata; class Amphibia; order Anura; family Leptodactylidae; genus Leptodactylus; species Leptodactylus fallax. Next base: position 3,440,143 of record CAMRHE010000094.1, read on the forward strand.
CTACAGCCACACAGAAATACCTGCTGTCAATTACAACTGTGTAAGCAGATGGGCACAGGTTTCAGTAGTGTGGGACCATCATCCATGCTATGTGTTATTAAACCATGTACAAACCAGCATTTCTTGTGAGTTGTTGTGGTGATGCAAGGATTATAAACATACGGGATACTAATGCACTATAATCATATAAAAGCACATGGGTGAAAAGGTTCAAAATTCAAGAAATGTAATGTACGCATTTTCCTTCTTTCAGGATCTCATGACCCCTTGTGCACATTAGTTTTACATGAAATTCTGTTGTCAGTCACATTCCAGTGCACAACATTTATATATAGGACAAATTGTTCACCTTGATCATATGCTATTATTCCCTCCGCAGAAGATAGCAATTTTAATTTTCTTGCAGCATATAGACCTATAATCATTGTGCCATATATATGTATCACATATTTAACTCCCAGTCTTATGTTAGACAAATCTTGGCAGTGGTTGCCATAGTAACAATGTAGGATTTCCTCTCCTTTATATTTGAAATATATAAGATGTGGCTATATCTGTAGAGCACTGGTAATCGCTCCTTGCTGTATGATCTTAAGTACATATGATAGAAAAAATCCTCTAGGATGAAATAGACTTTGCTTTAACACAATTCAAGTAGCCATGTCACAGACTTCATCTGCATTGATGATCCTGATACTTCTCACGGCCAAGAATAAACTAAATTTCAATGCATTTGGCTGATACCAAACACTAAAGCAGCAGCCTAGTGGATAAATAGTCACTGTCTGTTCTTTCACAAAATGTATGGACAGAGGTGTATGTGTGTATAATGGATTGGAGTTGTACAGAGCTATAAGACTAGGTTCACACCAGAGCTCAGGCTCCGTTTGGGGATTTCGTCCCACATTCCACTTGAAAAATGCAGAAAGGAAAGTCCTGCAAGCAGGACTTTTCTCTCTGCATTTTTCCGGCGGAAACTGGGCAGAAACCTGGAGGACCCCATTATAGTCTATGGGGTCTGCGGGTTTCCGTGGGTAACTGCTTTTTAAGCGGATTGGGTTTCCGTTTTTCGGCTCCCCAAGCAGCCATGACTACATACTACACAATCCATGGAATTGTGTGCCCATTCTGTACATCTACTTTAGTGCTGACTACCTGCTGTTTGTATGAGGCCTTGGAGGGAGTATCACAGTTGCAACAAATAAAAGTTATTTATGCTATACACTTATTTGCTGAAACTGTACTAGTTCTTTAAGCAGTCCTTTTTGCTTAAAGGCGTTGTATATCATTTACTTAGAAAAAAAATGCAAAGCAGGGAGTAAGATAAAAAAATGAATATGAGTCACACATTTAAATGTCATATACTGGTCTGGAAAACTGGATTGAGCTATTTACTACAAAGAAATTATGAATCATTTGGACTTATTTATAAAGAATTCAACAATAAATAATTGTAACTTATGAGCTGGACTTCATTTTAGTCACAGTTACAAAAAATAGTTGTTTTTTTTTAACCTTTTCACCCTTTATACAAAGATGGTATGTTGAGTACATTGGGTGTTGAACAATTATACTCAATACTGATCATTTTCCCAGTAGTCTATTCATGTATAAAAGATAGGTGGTTAGATATAATGACCATAAACAAACACTAAAAACTTATTTACCTGCAGGGCCAGCTCCTGCAACTGGCCAACCCAGGCAGGTACTTGTGTCCAGAATTGCTGGTGGAGGGTGCCAACTGAGGGTTCGACCTAAGCACTTCCATCAGAAGAGATTGAAGTGCTCATTGCCTGCTAAAAGCCAGAGAGACAGCGGTGCTACATAGTGCCTGGGGGTCAATGGGCAGCAAGTAACAAGGAAATCTGCAATGCTCACTCCGGAGGGCCCCATCAGGAGCTGGGAACCATTATACTGTGTGGAGGTGAAAAGCGGGCCTTTACACTGTATGTGGGAGCAAAAGGGGGTTAATATACAGGGTGTGGGGGCAAAAGGCTGCCAATAGACTGTGTAGCAAAATGAGGCCATTATACTGTCTGTGGGAGCAAAAGAAGCCATTTTTCTGTGTATGTGTGATGGATGGAGAGCCCTTTTACTCTGTATGGGGCAAGAGAGGGCTTCTATACTCTGTATGGGGCAAAAGAAGACCATTATACAGTGGAGAAAAAAAGTATTTAGTCAGCCACCTACTGTGCAAGTTCTCCCACTTAAAAAGATGAGGCCGGCCTGTAATTGACATCATAGGTAGACCTCAACTATGAGAGACAAAATGAGAAAACATATCTAGAAAATCAAATTGTCTGATTTTTTAAGAATTTATTTGCTAATTATGGTGGAAAATAAGTATTTGGTCACCTACAAACAAGCAAGATTTCTGGCTCTCACAGACCTGTACGTTCTTCTTTAAGAGGCTCCTCTGTCCTCCACTCATTACCTGTAGTAATGGCACCTGTTTGACATTATTATCAGTATAAAAGTCACCTGTCCACAACCTCAAACAGTCACACTCCAAACTCCACTATGGTGAAGACCAAAGGGCTGTGGAAGGACACCAGAAACAAAATTGTAGACCTGCACCAGGCTGGGAAGACTGAATCTGCAATAGGCAAGCAGCTTGGTGTGAAGAAATCAACGGTGGGAGCAATAATTAGAGAGTAGAAGACATACAAGACCACTGATAATCTCCCTCGATCAGGGACTCCACACAAGATCTCACCCCGTGGGGTCAAAATGATCACAAGAACGGTGAGCAAAAATCCCAGAACCACATGGGAGGAACCTAGTGAATGACCTGCAGAAAGCTGGAACTAACGTAACAAAGGCTACCGTCAGTAACACACTACGTCGCCAGGGACTCAGATCCTTCAGTGCCAGACGTGTCCCCCTGCTTAAGCCAATACATATCCAGGCCTGTCTGAAGTTTGCTAGAGAGCATTTGGATGTCCCAGAAGAGTATTGGGAGAATGTCATATGGTCAGATGAAACCAAAGTAGAACTGTTTGGTAGAAATACAACTCGTTGTGTTTGGAGGAGAGTGAATGCGGAGTTGCATCCAAAGAACACCATACCTACTGTGAAGCATGGGGGTGGAAACATCATGCTTTGGGGCTGTATCTCTGCAAAGGGACCAGGATGACTGATCCATGTACATGAAAGAATGAATGGGGCCATGTATTGTGAGATTTTGAATGCAAACCTCCTTCCATCAGCAAGGGCATTGAAGATGAAACGTGGCTGGGTCTTTCAGCATGACAATGATCCCAAGAACACCGCCAGGGCAACGAAGGAGTGGCTTCGTAAGAAGCATTTCAAGGTCCTGGATTGGCCTAGCCAGTCTCCAGATCTCAAACCCATAGACAACCTTTGGAGGGAGTTGAAAGTCCATGTTGCCCAGCGACAGCCCCAAAACATCACTGCTCTAGAGGAGATCTGCATAGAGGAATGGGCCAACATACCAGCAACAGTGTGTGCCAACCTTGTGAAGACTTACAGAAAACGTTTGAACTCTGTTATTGCCAACAAAGGATATATAACAAAGTATTGAGATGAACTTTTGTTATTGACCAAATACTTATTTTCCACCATAATTTGCAAATAAATTCTTTAAAAATCAGACAATGTGATTTTCTGGATTTGTTTTCTCATTTTGTCTCTCATAGTTGAGGTCTACCTATGATGTCAATTACAGGCCTCTCTCATCTTTTTAAGTGGGAGAACTTGCACAATTGGTGGCTGACTAAATACTTTTTTTCCCCACTGTATAAAGGAGACATTATACAGTGTGTTGGATATTAAGGGAGCCATCATACTATGTGCTGGGGCATTACGGGGGCCATTATTCAGTTATGCTTCCGATTTGCCTTCAGTTAACCTGCCTCCATGTACAGTAGCAGAACTGTAGATGAAATTTCTACACATCTTGTCTACATGCTGTATCCTTAAAGTACAGCAGATTTAAAGCCACGGCATCTCACTTATAGCTGCAGGTAATACCTACAGTTTACAGTCTTAGCAATGCAGAGGTTTCCCAGTTTCCTGCACGGGTTTCTATAGCAAAAACTCCCAATTTCAGGTGTTTTTTTGCTGCGGAGACTTTTACAGGAACAAACTTCCGCTACATGAGTTGCTGTGTTGCACAAGGACCCACAAAAGCCTGAAACTGGCCCTGATATACACACGTGGACAAAATTGTTGGTACCCCTCATTTAATGAAAGAAAAACCCACAATGGTCACAGAAATAACTTGTAGTTTGGCAAATTACTTTTGTCAGATTCATGTCGACAAGCCACAAAGCTTCTGGGAGAATGTCCTATGGACAGATGAGACAAAAATCGAAATTTTTGGCAAGGCACATCAGCTCTATATTCACAGATGAAAAAATGAAGCATATCTTGAAAAGAACACTGTCCCTACTGTGAAACATGGAGGAGGCTCTGTTATGTTCTGTGGCTGCTTTGCTGCATCTGGCACAGGGTGTCTTGAATCTGTGCAGGGCACAATGAAATCTCAAGATTATAAAGGGATTCTAGAGAAAGATGTGCTGCCCAGTGTTAGAAAGCTTGGTCTCAGTCGCCTTGGTCTCAGGTCTGTTTCATGAGTTTTCTTTTTTTTAAAAATTCTGTTGAAGCATTGTTGAAAAGTAATGTCTGACTTTCATTTGTTCATTTTCATTGAATTTTTATATATTATTACTTTTGTCAGATTCAAGTTATTTCTGTGACCATTGTGGGTTTTTCTTTCATTAAACGAGAGGTACCAACAATTTTGTCCACGTATGTGTGTATATATATACACACGCACACCTCTGATATGTCACTTCAAATACACAGAGAAACTGGGATGTAAAAATATGTAGTACATTATATATAGACATAAAATGTCCCTAATAGTCAATTTTATTCTATTGCAGTATACAGATTGTACTTAAGCTAAATTCATCACTAAATTTAAAACATATGGAGTGACATGTACAACTCTGTACCCAGTTACACACATCTACCATAGACTGCTATTAAAAAAAAAATGGTATGCCACACGGCAAACTTTTATTGTATAAAGTTGTACTGAAAACCACACTACGCTTGTCAATACAGTAGATCTGTGGGCTCTCGATTTATACTGTGTGATGATTCTGCCTAAATATGGCCATAACTCGGCTGTATTTTGGTCTCTGGGTATAGGATCTCCCTTCTTGCTTGCTTGCATACTGTGCGCAGCTGTAAGCCTAGGTGCATATTGGCAGTAGCGGCCAGGCTGTAACAATAGGGCTCCATTGTATTCCTATACAGCCCTGGCTGATCAAACAATAGTGCATTGTTCAAGCCTGGGCTGTTGATCAGATATGACTGATAACAGGGTATCAATTCACTTTGTCTCAGCTCTATACAAAAGATCTGGATTTGATTGAATTAACTCATCAGACGTACTGTCGCCGGTGACCTCATTCTGGGAGGTGGCAAAAAGGGTATAAAAGATGAGGTAAGAGGTCTGTGGGAGGAGATTACACTATAGAGTTCATGCTATGAAGACTATGCTGAGATAAGGCTACAGGATATTACAGACTTTGACTGAGATGCTACTATGAGCAGGCAGGTTGGAATGCTGCTACTGACGATGATGAGCCTACAAGAGACTGTGAGAGACTGTAAAGAGCATGCAGGCTGGATTATTGTACTGTGATGCCACATGCTAGGAGTTAATGCCACATGCTGAAAAGCCTCCACTGGTGACTCACACATGCCATGTGTGAGAGTTGGACTATAGAACCACATCAAGGACATGTGTGGTAAAGTAATCATTTCACCTTTAATCCCTTTTATTTTATTTGTACTGTATCTTGCAACTAGTAACTGTTAATGCTTGCATATGTCTGCATATCTGTTCTGATCTGTATATGTTAGATTTTAATACCGACCCATTTAGGGGTTAATAAATATATAAAATTTAGAAGGCTTGTTTTGTATTTATCTGGTGAACCCGGCACTCACTGGAGGTGAGTGTGGTTTTTATATGAAAGAGGACTCAGGGTGTGGCCAAAGCGGTTTGGCGCACGGAGGATCTTTCACATTGGTGGCAGCGTAGTGGGATCTTAGGATAAACGGCGTGTGTTGGTGACCTATATCACTCACATGCTGGGGATTATGGTAATCCTATGAGACAAGCTCGGTATTAAAGCAAGCATTAAGATACAGTGAACGTTTGATACAGTGCTGTTCCCCCTCCCTTACTCTTTGTATTCTATCCTATCTTTTATTTGGCAAATACCAGTGGATGGCTAGTGGGCTCAGAAGCAGAGCTCAAGAATTGTTGAACGAGGCTTTTTGAGATCCTGAGTGTATGGCTGAAATGGAGGCAGCCACAGCCATGCATAGAATCGAGCAGAGTCCTGATTTTGGGGCTAGGCCAGGAAGTGCAGCAAGCAGTCCGCTCCCAAGGATTACTTCACCAGGAGAGACCAGTAACCCCAGCCTTGCTATGGGAACGGTTTCATACTGGCAAATGGCCCTACAGCAAAGTAGGCACCAGTGACCCTAACACATACCTGCAGGTGTTGGACCGTTTTCTGGAAGCGGTAGAACAAGAACGGCAGGCCGCAGAACGGCAGGCAGATCGTGAGGCAGCAGAACGACAGGCAGAGAGAGAGAGGAAAGCTGCAGAATGGGAACGACAGTTTGCTGAGCGACAGGCCGAGAGGGAGTATCAGCTTGAGCTGAAAAGGCGGGAAATCTCCCAGCGGGCACAAACCGCCCATGTGCAAACTCCAACAACCCTGCAGAGACCCTCAACTTGGAAGGAGAAGCCAGTCCGGAGTTCATCACAGCCATCTGTCATCAGGTCGGGTGAGACAAACTATGCTCCAGGTGGTCCCTCCCCTGTCCCAAGAACTCTGAGCACCCTAGTGACCTTCCCCAAACCCCAAGGGGAGGTGTGGCGGGGCCATGCCTGTAACCCGACAGGACATTTCAAGAAGGAGTGCCTCAACTACCCTGAGAACTTCCCTGCTTCTCAAGCCACAGCAGGTGGCCCATCTGTGTGTCTGGATGGGGGTGCAGGAAAAGGAATGCGGACTGTGGGACTATTGACTGATTTGCCTGCTAATGTACTGTTGGGAACTGATGTAGGACCTATGATGTCCCAATATGGGGTGGGGAGCAACCCAATTTATTGTGATAAACTGTCTATGACTAATGTTGATAATGTGTCTGTCATATCTGCAGAGATGGCCCGTAACCCCCTTTCTGAGATACTTCCCATGGCAGTCAATGTAAATGCTAATGAGTTGCCTTCAGCTGAGAGCAGGGAAGATGCAACTGAACTTCCTGCAACCCAGCTCAGCAAAAATGTTAGTGATGCTTTGTTTCCTCCGGTGCTAGGAACCAATGAGACTAAGTCTGTAGACACACCCACATCTGCGGGGGCGTTGCCCTCCCAGCTTGTTAATCTGTCTACCACAAATCTCATTGAGGCCCGGTGTGAATTAACAATTGCTAATGAAGGTACTGTCAATGTAATTGCCAATGCTTGTTGTGAAAGTGTACAGGGCAGCTCTTCTGAGTCACTGGAAGCGACTTCTACTATTTCGCCCAGTGTATCCGATAAGCACCCAACTACTGACCATGTGCCAGGTGGTCAGGTAGGCTATGGGGATCTTATGACTGATCCAGGTGAGGGACGGACTGCTGGTAGTGCGGTGTTAGCCCGCAGCCAGAGTGCTACAAGGGTGGAGGGCGTTCCGACCCTTGAACCGTTGCTTACACCACCTGGAGTCGGTACTGAGACCGCCATGACTAGCCTCACTCCCTTGAAGCCGGAAGAGTCCGGCCGGTATGAGACATACACGTCTCTTCTGTCCAGTTCTATTCCAGGGGCGCCCATGGCCCAAGTTCAGATGGCATGGGGTACTGGAGATGTGATCCAAGAAGAGGGTATGTCCAATGTATTACCTGTCAATGTATTGTGGGGAGATGGTTTAGGGAAGCATGATCTCAGTCATTTGCCCAAAGTATCACCATCACCCACCCAAGTACAGGGAGGACAGGGTCCAAACATTCCTGTGCCAGAACCAGAGGTGCCCCTAGTTTTGGAAGCAGAGGGGGAGGTGCAGAATCCCCTAGAACTCTCCCAACTAGTGGCTAGTGTGAGAGAGGCCCTGAGAGAGCAGGCCAAGGGTAGCCAGGAGAGCAGAGGTTGCCAGGATGGGGTCATGAGTGTAAAGCTACGGGATGCCCGCACTCAGAAAGCAGACCCAGAACAGGCAGGTGGTAGCCAAGTGTACGTGGCTCAGAGCCTGGGCCTTAGAAGTGTCCCTAGTCAGACTAGAGAGACAGAAGGGGCTGGCAGCTATGTAACATGCACCTCTCTTGTGTCTCACTCCAGCCAAGAGTTCAGAGAGGCTGTCCAAGCTGACCCTAGTCTGGACATATTGAAGGTGCATGGCGCTCAACCACCCTCGGAGTCTGACAAGGCCCAAGTCTGCTGGGACCCCGGGGGGAGGTGAGGAAGCCTTTGGGGCCAGAGCCTGAGGAGCTGGAGGCGGAGGTGCTTTCAGAAGAGGGGCGTAGGCCCCTACTTCCTGCAAGCCCCATCTAAAGGGGGAGGTGTGATGATTCTGCCTAAATATGGCCATAACTCAGCTGTATTTTGGTCTCTGGGTATAGGATCTCCCTTCTTGCTTGCTTGCATACTGTGCGCAGCTGTAAGCCTAGGTGCATATTGGCAGTAGCGGCCAGGCTGTAACAATAGGGCTCCATTGTATTCCTATACAGCCCTGGCTGATCAAACAATAGTGCATTGTTCAAGCCTGGGCTGTTGATCAGATATGACTGATAACAGGGTATCAATTCACTTTGTCTCAGCTCTATACAAAAGATCTGGATTTGATTGAATTAACTCATCAGACGTACTGTCGCCGGTGACCTCATTCTGGGAGGTGGCAAAAAGGGTATAAAAGATGAGGTAAGAGGTCTGTGGGAGGAGATTACACTATAGAGTTCATGCTATGAAGACTATGCTGAGATAAGGCTACAGGATATTACAGACTTTGACTGAGATGCTACTATGAGCAGGCAGGTTGGAATGCTGCTACTGACGATGATGAGCCTACAAGAGACTGTGAGAGACTGTAAAGAGCATGCAGGCTGGATTATTGTACTGTGATGCCACATGCTAGGAGTTAATGCCACATGCCAAGAAGCCTCCACTGGTGACTCACACATGCCATGTGTGAGAGTTGGACTATAGAACCACATCAAGGACATGTGTGGTAAAGTAATCATTTCACCTTTTATTTTATTTGTACTGTATCTTGTAACTAGTAACTGTTAATGCTTGCATATATCTGCATATCTGTTCTGATCTGTATATGTTAGATTTTAATACCGACCCATTTAGGGGTTAATAAATATATAAAATTTAGAAAGCTTGTCTTGTATTTATCTGGTGAACCCGACATTCACTGGCGGTGAGTGTGGTTTTTATATGAAAGAGGACTCAGGTGGGGCCACAGCGGTGTTGGCGCACTGAGGATCTTTCACAACTGTCTATGAACACGGGGCATAAATTAGGAGATTTACCTACGATATAAACTGAGACAGTGCACTATATTTGTCCCCACTGGGCCTCGCAATATAATCCCTCTTTCATACATGTACACATGCTCAAGCCAGTTTTATAACATGCCAGCTAACCTTTCAGTATTTCATTATGATATGGAAAGTACCAGGAGCAAATCCATGAAAACTGAGAACACACAAACTAGATGTTGTTCAAATGAGTCACATCATCCAAAAGTGGATGGTTGTAGAGATCCTTCCCTGTAAACCTAGAAATAAATGAAGTAGCTCTGGTCCTAGGTTCTTGCCCTGGCCTACATTATTATAAGCCTCTAGTGGCTATTCCAGACACCACTCAGCGGTCATCAATACACATAAAAATAGACCATTGGTATACAGTATCTAACACACTTGTGTAGTATTTGTACATCTCATAGTTAAGATGTAACCTAATAAACAAGTTAAAGCCTAGAAAAAGAAAGCAGGAACAGGACAAACAGTATACAGTAGCCAGAAATGCACAGTGCATGCCTTAGATCTCAGGTTCTTAACCTGTGGCCATGTGTCTCTATGTCTGATTTACTGTAATAGGAGCAGGAAAGTGTATGATCCTAGTCTTAGGTGCACTTTGAAGCGATTTGGGTGGTGGTACTTGCCTAAAACACTGTTATAAACTATATTATGAGTTTGCTAGGTTGTATATAAAATTTATTTGTCAAACCTTTCAGTAAATCTCAATGTTGTAGATGAATGTGAGTGCTGAATATGTTACAGTTATACTCAGCACATACTATTGCTTTCACCACTAAACTTTTTATTGGATGTGTTAATATGTAAGTCCCCTGGTTGCATTCTGTATTAAAGGAACAGGAGGTTGGGAGTATTTCCCTAACCTTTGGAGAGTGAGAGACAGAAGTGAGACTGAGTTAGGCCACTCACTGGCCTGGAGTTCAACTAAACCACCCCAGATTGCACCTAGAGTTAGACAGGAGGAATGAATTCACTTCTCCTGTGGCTGAGAGAACCTAGAAGTGTATGCCAGCCTAATATCTTAGGAGAAGAGTTATATGCCTGCGCCACTGGACAGATTGGGCCACCTGTTAGTCTTCACCCTAGAGAGGGTATTGGTAAAGACTTTATTGGACTTTTTATGTGAGAAAGAAAGTGGCACACATTAGTAAAAACAGCCTTCCAGGTGTTCCAACTGCCAATTCAGCTCTGACTCACAATGGTAAAATTGCAAGAAGCATACCTCCATTTGTGGGATCTGCTCTATAGTGTTCTACCTCAAGGGAAGTTACCCTGTTCCTGGATACCTTGTGTCTCCCAAGTTGGAGTGCATCATGAGCACTCTAAATCCCATCAAGCTGAGAAAGGTTGACATCTAGGACATGCCCCTAGGGAAAGACTACCACCACTATCAGGTATACTGCAGGCCCCCTTAGCACTGCACCAGCCCAGGAGGAGAGTTAAGAGATTGGTAATGTTCCAAGCTACCATTACAAGTTAAATTACTGCTACTCTCAGTCTCCAGGATTTCTCCAATGGGTTGCAGCATATATAAGAAGACCATTGAATTGTGACTACTGTCTCTTACCGGAGGCCATTCATTCTTACTTGAATAACTAGATTATCTAACATATCTGTAGTTCTAATAACTGATAGACACATTTGCATACATTTGTGAGAGTTATATTACTATATTATAATTCTGAGTTTTATAAACTTTTAACTTTGGTATTCCTTTTAAATGATGACATCAGGAATACATCAAGGACTATGTAACATCACTTCTCTTATGTCTATTGTATAGTGAGAATTACTGCTTAGTCATAGGGATATATTTTACAGTACAGTCCAGTAAACTCAATCTGCTGTTTGCACACACAAGTAGAGCGCAGCTCCACACCCCTGCATGCACATCTGCCGGAAACAGATGTAAAATCCAAAGAAAACATTGGTGGCTGAGTGTGGGTTTGTGAAGCATTAGCCAAGCACCCAAGTACTGAAAGAGTCAAAGTATGTTTCTTGTCTGTACAGCACTGAGCACAAGGCTCATGTTTTCCTCATTTTACTGGAGTCACTGACAGGCACATGGAAATTACTCAGACTAATATCCTATCTCTCTCTCTTTTCTATCTGAATTTCGATTGGGCTGGAATCCCATTCCTTTGAAATACAGCCTGTTTTCTTTGCAGCGTGGGTTTCCCTTGGGACGTCTTGCGTAGGTGGAAGTCTACCTCTCTGGCTGCCCAGAGGAGATGTTATTAATGTCAGAGATGTGCCATCCCTGCGCCCACACAAATATCTAGCTAAAGAGGCGGGATCACCACTGCAGTAACATAGCGAGGATCCCCATCAGTGTTGGTAATACAGGAGGAGGTCTCCCATCACTGTATGTGTATTGGAATGCAGCATCTGAGATTATCCATCTCTGGTTCGTTTCACCTCATTTATTTCAACCTGCCTGGGAAAAGCGTCAAAAAACAACTACAACCTGGCGCTTCTGGGGTTAAGTGCATAATTAGGACATATATGTCCATATAAGGGTATACTGCACATTATTTTTAGGAGCTGTCTGCATTTTAATTGGGTTTGTGGGAGGAAGGATGAGTCAGTGCAGATAAGGAGGAAGACATTTGAATGAAACACAGAAAAATAGATAAAGATGAGTAATCAAGGATACTTAAGTGAGCCTAAAACACAGTATGGTCATGATAAACAGGCTGAAGTGTAAACCTGGAAAAAAATACTTAAAAGACAAAGCAGAGAATATGGCAAATCCTAGCCTTGGAATAACCATTTTATACGTTCCATCATAAATCCTGTGATAATAAACTCTTTATAGCATATTAGCACTCTGAACTAAGTAGCAAATCTTTGCTAATAATAATAATTATGAAGGTACACGGCTTGACACTGTAATGATAATTTTGGTGATTTTTCAATCCCTGTGTCATAAAACTGGTTTCTATTTTCAGAGAGTTGCTGATAAAAAATTCCTTATTTCCACATGTAGAAAACACAATTATTTGCGATACTTATCTACTAGTTATTTTATGTATTTTGCAATAGTTTTGCCCAAAAGTGATATTTCTCTGAATAACATTTATCTTGTTACACACAAAAATTCTTGATACTTAAGACAAACTACAGTTTTATTATGTTTCTTCCAATGAAACTGTTAACAACTACCCATATATTTTTATGACCACCATTAAAGGGTCATTTCCATCTCAGATTATCATGACTGAGGTAGTCGGGAATTATGGAAACAAAACAAAAAGTGACTGTTCTACCTTTTTCTATAAAGGGATTATCCAGGATTAGAAAACATGGCTTCTTTCTTTTAGAAAGAGCTCCATTTACTCTTCTCAGGAAGTGAAGTGTCACATGGCCATGTTGTAGATCAATCCCATTCAAATGAACAGATGTGATGTCACTTCCTGAGAAGAGGAAGTGGAGCACTTTCTGACAGTAAGAAACCATGTTTTTTAATCCTGGATAACCCCTATAGAGGGGAGTCTACAACCTCTCCCAAGTATACTCAACCGTCACTACCATATTAGAGAGAACATTATAGGGATCAACAACATACTTTTGTTATGTATGTCACTTTCTCCAATTTAGATTTGGAGAAACACAACTATGAAATGCTATGCAAATGAGGCAGTGGTGCACTGATGGTAGGCCTTCTTCTTGCACTACCCTGTGCTGTGGAAGTTGATCCTCCCACTATGACACATAACAGAGGTATATTGTTTATAACTATGATGTGCTCTGTAACAAGGTGGTAGCAGTTGAATATGCTCGGGGGAGATGGTAGACTCCCTTTCATTTCCATAGCGGTAAATAGAAGCTACAGAAACACAGTAATGTGGCAAGCTGTGCTGTTTCTGTAGCTCCTGAAATTATAGAAAAAGCGTAATTTGCTGTATGCTTTTTCTGTAAATACTACTTACTTCTGTCACAAAAACAGCATAGAACAGTCATGTTCACCTGTTTCCATAACTCCCAACCTTGTGGTGGGGAGTATTACGATCTAAGATATTTTTGGACAACATGGCAATACTCCTTTAAGTAGCCTTATTGTACAGCACTGTATGGGTATGGCAGCCAAGCTTATGTTCTAAACATGTTCAACAGTGAACTCTGCATTATCAAAGAGGACTTCCCACCTTCAATGGGTTCTTGGAGTTCTTGATGACTGGAACATGGACTGGGAAGACCACTGTGCAGTCAGCTCTGTAGACTAAGAGACAACATAAGAGCAGTCTGAACACTAAACCCCATCTCAGGACTGCTGTGACTGGTGGACCTCTCCATTCACTTCATTTAGCTCATTTGTTCTGCTATTTTCAGAACTCCTATAGAAGCGAATGAAGTGAGATACATATATGAGTAGCAATATGGAAATACCCCATTAAAAAAATACTGTGGGGGGATTTATCAAATGCACCTAAAAATGACGACTTGCCATTTCATCCAATAGAAAAAAAAATGCGTAAATTGAGACAAATTCATCACATAGTCGCAATTTCTTGATGAATTTGGCGCATTTGTAAAAAGGGTGGTCTTTTGAAAACTGACATAAATTATTATTTATTTATAACATAACGGTTGTCGCAGCTCCTGTGGTATTGTGACTTTTTTAGGCACAATAAGTGTATAAATGGGACTTTTTAGAGGATTACGCCAGGGTAGGAGGTGGAGTGATTTTGCACTTAGAAATGCAACGTTTTGTATTAGGCGCAATTGTTGAATTTGACTAATTTTTCAACACCAAGCAGGCCATGCCAACTTTTTACAAGAAATTGCAACTACTACTAGACAGGCACAAATGTCAGAAAATGGCGTAAAAGTATGATGAATATGGCTAATAGTTATTACAGATTCACATAGGCACCCTGTAAATTTACTTAAGTCTACTTCACATGAAGGTGAGCTGAGCTTCATTAAGATGGAACACAGTGGAAGGAGCGGTCTCCTTTTGGCCCTGTATACTGTACAGTTCATGTATTGCTGATATCAGCTCATTGGTAGTGGTGTCAGATGTCAAATCCCTACTGATCTCATATCGATGACTTATCCTAAGGACCAGAAAACCCTTTTAAAATAAAAAATGATGATAGTTTACCTTTGTGTTTTCAATACAAGAATATTGATAAAGATATCATCGGATGTCAAATATCCATCTGCCAATACTATCAGTTTATATTGTTCACTTCTATAAATTCACTTTATATTATTCTGTTCTGTCATTATTCATAGCAGTAATTGCTTTTCACTTTAAGTAAATACGTGCAACACAACCAGATGACAGAATAACGGAGGATATGTGGCCTGGAGCAGAACAGCATGGCGGTGCACTAAATTAGTCCTGTCCTCATCAAGACAAATTTACCAACAATAACCTGACAAACTCTGCCATGGGCTAAGGAAATGCACAGAAGAGACAGAGAAACAAGAACATGCACACAACAAAGCTAAGAATAATTCAGAATACACTAGAATGATTATCACAGCGGGCCAATAATGAAGGCAGTGGACTATCCCTCATGTATTAGGATATTGAAGACAGAAATAATATAACAAAGCAAGCATAATTGGAAAAACACTAATAACCTCTTAAAGTGCTTTTGTCTAAAGAATTAGGCAAACTTAAGACTCTCCCCTTGGAGTCTCACCTATTGGGAGAACTGGGGTCTAGTGACCTAGGTACTGATTTCTCCTGCCGCTGTATGCTCCATTATGTTCAGTGGAGAAATGGCCATTGAAAATTATGGGAGTCATGGAATAACTTTAGTGCAGTGTGCTCGACTCTTTTCCTAAGTGCTATAGACGTCACTAGAGAACCACCTCTACATTGAGCTCAATCAGGCATACAGGTGCTGGGAATTGTGTGAATATTCCAGCTATATCTATTTATACATAGATATATATAACACAGAGGGAGGAACTCATGAAGACTGGCCTATTGTATGCCGGTATGACGTCCCCTGTTGGAGGATATGCCTGAGATATACAGTGCCTTGCGAAAGTATTCGGCCCCCTTGAACTTTTCAACCTTTTGCCACATTTCAGGTTTCAAACATAAAGATATAAAATTTTAATTTTTTGGTGAAGAATCAACAAGTGGGACACAATTGTGAAGTGGAACGAAATTTATTGGTTATTTTAAACTTTTGTAAAAAATAAAAAAACTGAAAAGTTGGGCATGCAATATTATTTGGCCCCCTTAAGTTAATACTTTGTAGCGCCACCTTTTGCTGCGATTACAGCTGCAAGTCGCTTCGGGTATGTCTCTATCAGTTTTGCACATCGAGAGACTGAAATTCTTGCCCATTCTTCCTTGGAAAACAACTCGAGCTCAGTGAGGTTGGATGGAGAGCGTTTGTGAACAGCAGTTTTCAGCTCTTTCCACAGATTCTCGATTGGATTCAGGTCTGGACTTTGACTTGGCCATTCTAACACCTGGATACGTTTATTTGTGAACCATTCCATTGTAGATTTTGCTTTATGTTTGGGATCATTGTCTTGTTGGAAGATAAATCTCCGTCCCAGTCTCAGGTCTTTTGCAGACTCCAACAGGTTTTCTTCCAGAATGGTCCTGTATTTGGCTCCATCCATCTTCCCATCAATTTTAACCATCTTCCCTGTCCCTGCTGAAGAAAAGCAGTCCCAAACCATGATGCTGCCACCACCATGTATGACAGTGGGGATGGTGTGTTCAGGGTGATGAGCTGTGTTGCTTTTATGCCAAACATATTGTTTTGCATTGTGGCCAAAAAGATCGATTTTGGTTTCATCTGACCAGAGCACCTTCTTCCACATGTTTGGTGTGTCTCCCAGGTGGTTTGTGGCAAACTTTAAACAAGACTTTTTATGGATATCTTTGAGAAATGGCTTTCTTCTTGCCACTCTTCCATAAAGGCCAGATTTGTGCAGTGTACGACTGATTGTTGTCCTATGGACAGACTCTCCCACCTCAGCTGTAGATCTCTGCAGTTCATCCAGAGTGATCATGGACCTCTTGGCTGCATCTCTGATCAGTCTTCTCCTTGTTTGAGATGAAAGTTTAGAGGGACGGCCGGGTCTTGGTAGATTTGCAGTGGTCTGATACTCCTTCCATTTCAATATGATCGCTTGGGATGTTTAAAGTTTGGGAAATCTTTTTGTATCCAAACCCAGCTTTAAACTTCTCCACAACAGTATCACGGACCTGCCTGGTGTGTTCCTTGTTCTTCATGATGCTCTCTGAGCTTTAAACAGAACCCTGAGACTATCACAGAGCAGGTGCATTTATACGGAGACTTGATTACGCACAGCTGGATTATATTTATCATCATCAGTTATTTAGGACAAAAATTGGATCATTCAGAAATCCTCACTGAACTTCTGGAGTGAGTTTGCTGCACTGAAAGTAAAAGGGGCCGAATAATATTGCACGCCCCACTTTTCAGTATTTTTTTTTACAAAAGTTTAAAATAACCAATAAATTTCGTTCCACTTCACAATTGTGTCCCACTTGTTATTGATTCTTCACCAAAAAATTTAAATTTTATATCTTTATGTTTGAAGCCTGAAATGTGGCAAAAGGTTGAAAAGTTCAAGGGGGCCAAATACTTTCGCAAGGCACTGTATGTATCCTCCAGGAGTCCTTGCACCAAGGCATGGAGCTAGTGTAGGTTTCTGCCATAATTTATGGTACAAAGGTTGTGTGAATGATAATACATCTGGTGCAGCCAATGCCCCCCCCCCACGCCATGCCTCTCTCACTTGTGATTATTTTAGTCGCAAGTGGCAATAAAATTGCAAACCACTGGTTTGAGACTTTTGTACACCTAAAAAGTGGCATATATTCTTTACAAATCTGCTCAACGGTCTGTTTTAATATGAACACCATTCTGTCATGTAAAAATAATGTATATGTGACCAGAGCAATAGCTAGGTGGCTGGTGGGGTAGGGGGGAATATGGGGACAAACAGACTACTTTATCTTGCCTAAGGTATTTCAACCAGGGTTAGGGCAGTGAACTGAACCTTTTCCCTGGGTAAAGGAATGGCTAGCCATAGCTTAGATGTGTCTGAGGATTTATGGGATAACTGTGTAGCTAACTTCTGATCTAGCAAAAGAAACTTATGTGTCTGGCCCAGTCCAAGGTATAAAGTCAACCCATTCTTCAGTATCTTATCCTATAAGTGTTGACTAGGAGAGTAACTTGAGGGGGTGCGGAGGGTATAATCGCACTCAGGTCCAGAAGCCTTAGGGGGCCCATAAGCATTGGCATAACTTAAGGGGTTCACAGTGGTCTCATCTGGCACTGAGTCCATAAGCCTGATGATCTATAGGTCAGCCTCACCATATGAAGGCTGATTAAACTTCACCTTCCTGAATCCCCTTGATGACTAGCAGTTTGTGCATTGTAAATTTATTACCCCCTGTCCTCTGGTGAACTGGAGTGAGAAGATTTATGACAGCTTTCCACTGTCAAAAAAGAGAAAATTAACCTTTTCTTGCCAAATGTAGCAACTGGTCAGAATTAGACAACATTACTCTCTCAAAACTTCAGCAATTGGTCTCCTCTAGAGATGGGTGAACAAACTGGATCCAACTTGAATCATCCAAATTGTTCAGTTTTTAATGCAGGTAGGTATAAATGCTTTTTTTTTATTTTTGACCTCCCCTGAGCCTTCAGCTATTATACTCAAGGGGGATCGCTTCGTCAAATCACAGGATGAAACAAATCTTCAGAGGTTCACCTATCTTTAGTTAGAATATAGTCAATGACAGACTCTGTGGGGGAGGTTGAAGCGAAAAGGGGAGAAAATTGCTGTGGATGGGGGACAAACCTGGACTTTTGCCCTTAACCCTTTAGTTACGCCACTGGTGTAGACAGTACCTGGATGCACGTGGAATACACAGTAAACCCAAAACCATGACACTACATAGCAATCCTGCTTTTTAAATAATGCCAATCTACAGAGGTATCTCTATAATGTCATTTTTGTATAGAAAGCATGATTTAAGTACAACGGGAGAAAATCACTCCCATAACTCCTTAAAGGGAGTCTGCCAGCAGAAAAATTGTAATCAAAGTAATTACAGCACCTTCTAAGGCGCTTTACACACTTTCCAAATATGCCTTTGATATTCAGCATTGCAGCTCCATTATTTGTAGGGTGGACATCTTGAACCACCCAGATACTGTGATATTTTCCCAGCTGCGTAATACAGCCAAGACCTGGAAGTCATGTAGCATAAAAGCGCCTTCCTATTATGGCGCTGAGCGTTAACTATACGCTTAGCTCAAAGTAATAGTATGGCGCAGAGCAGGAAGTGGCTAATGACATTGCAATTTTCTGTTTTTGCATTTTGTTTTTCTCCTTCTCACTTTCCAATAGTTATAACTTTTATATTTTTCCATTATGAGGAGTTATTTCTTGTGGGTCAAATTGTACTTTGTATGGAATATTAAATGGTGTCATTATAATGTACTGAGAAACTGGAAAAAGCATGGGGTGAAATTGAAAAAAATGCAATTGTGCCATTTTCTTAAAATTTTGTTTTTACAGAGTTCACGGTGTGTTAAAATGACACTATATCTATATTCTGCAGGTTGCTATTATAGCAACCAATCGCCACTGATCGGCCAATATGGAGGTACCTACAGTCATGGCCAAAAGTTTTGAGAATGACACAAATATTATATTTTCACATGATCTGCTGCCCTCTGGTTTTTATGTGTGTTTGTCAGATGTTTTTATCACATACAGAAATATAATTGCATTCATATTATGAGTAACAGAAGCTTATATTGACAGTTAGAATGAGTTAATGCAGCAAGTCAATATTTGCAGTGTTGACCCTTCTTCTTCAGGACCTCTGCAATTCTCCCTGGCATGCTCTCAATCAACTTCTGGACCAAATCCTGACTGATAGCAGTCCATTCTTGCAGAATCAATGCTTTAATTTTGTCTGAATTTGTTGGTTTTTATTTGTCCACCCGTCTCTTGATGATTGACCATAAGTTCTCAATGGGATTAAGATCTGGGGAGTTTCCAGGCCATGGACCCAAAATCTCTATGTTTTGTTCCCTGAGCCATTTAGTTATCACCTTTGCTTTATGGCAAGGTGCTCCATCATGCTGGAAAAGGCATTGTTGAGCGCCAAACTGCTCTTGGACGGTTGGGAGAAGTTGCTCTTGGAGGACATTCTGGTACCATTCTTTATTCATGGCTGTGTTTTTAGGCAAGACTTTGAGAGAGCCGATTCCCTTGGCTGAGAAGCAACCCCACACATGAATGGTTTCAGGATGCTTTACAGTTGGCATGAGACAAGACTGGTGGTAGCGCTCACCTCTTCTTCTCCGAATAAGCTGTTTTCCAGATGTTCCAAACAATCGAAAAGGGGATTGATCAGAGAAAATGACTTTACCCCAGTCCTCAGCAGTCCACTCCCTGTACCTTTTGCAGAATATCAGTCTGTCCCTGATGTTTTTTCTGGAGAGAAGTGGCTTCTTTGCTGCCCTCCTTGAGACCAGGCCTTGCTCCAAGAGTCTCCGCCTCACAGTGCGTGCAGATGCACTCACACCTGCCTGCTGCCATTCCTCAGCAAGCTCTGCACTGCTGGTAGCCCGATCCCGCAGCTGAAGCACTTTTAAGAGACGGTCCTGCCGCATGCTGGTCTTTCTTGGGTGCCCTGGAGCCTTTTTGGCACCAATGGAACCTCTCTCCTTGAAGTTCTTGATGATGCGATAGATTGTTGACTGAGGTGCAATCTTTCTATCTGCAATACTCTTCCCAGTTAGGCCATTTTTGTGCAGTGCAATGATGACTGCACGTGTTTCTTTAGAGATAACCATGGTTAACAGAAGAGAAACAATGATGGCAAGCACCAGCCTCCTTTTAAAGTGTCCAGTGGTGTCATTCTTACTTAATCATGACAGATTGATCTCCAGCCCTGTCCTCATCAACACCCACACCTGTGTTAATGGAGCAATCACTGAAACGATGTTAGGTGGTCCTTTTAAGGCAGGGCTGCAATGATGTTGAAATGTGTTTTGGGGGATAAAGTTCATTTTCTAGGCAAATATTGACTTTGCAAGTAATTGCTGTTAAGCTGATCACTCTTTATAACATTCTGGAGTATATGCAAATTGCCATTAGAAAAACTGAAGCAGTAGACTTTGTAAAAATTAATATTTGTATCATTCTCAAAACTTTTGGCCATGACTGTACATGTCATTGCTGTTTAGAGGCCTTGGTGGCAACTAACTGAGGCATCTAAAGGGTTAACAGCTGCAATCAGTGCAAGCCCCAATTGCAGCTGTTAGCAGCAGGTGCTTTCCATACCACCTTAGCAATGCCATGAGAGAATAGTACATCGTAGGTTGTTGAGAGGTTAAAACATACAAGTTGTTTCATTGGACTTTTCAGGATAAGCTGCCGTGTGTGTACATGAGGAATAACACTATATCTAACCATTATATGACTTAATTTTTAGCAGTTTTCCCCTCCTAAAGCTCTGTCATTTACATTTCTCCGTTGGATGGACATTACCATACACTGCACACAGTAAGTATAGGAGAATCTTTCACTCAAACAGCTCCAGGACAATGCAGGATATGTGTAGACAAATACTGACATGTACTGATGTGAGTAAAGTGCTTTGCTTGTGGTAGAAAGCTACTATTTAATTCCAGCATCCGACTAAGCCCCTGTTTCTGCTACTATGTCTCTCTCTGCTTATCCTTACTCCTCACCCCATAGACCTTTGTAGTTCTGTGTAATCTGAGCCATGTGACCTGCAGTTTGTCTCAAGATTGATTTCACAGGGATTTTCTGAGTGAACATCAGTTTAACAGAGAGAAGAAGAATAGAGAAACAGTCTGATAATAGGGTAAAGAAGCATTTCTCTCTGATAAGGTATATTACAGTTTCTTATAAATGCCTGTATCTACAGGTGCATCTCAATAAATTAGAAAATCTTTGAAACGTTTATTTCTTTCAGTAATTAAGTTAAAGTGACCTCCTATATTTTCTAGATTCTTTACACACAGAGTGTTCCATTTCAAGTGTTTTATTTCGGTAAATGTTGATTATGGATTACAGGTAATGAAAACCCAAATCTAAGAAAATTAGAATATTGTGGAAAAAAAAGTTCAGTATTGTAAATTCAGTGTGTCACCTGCCAAGGTTTCCTAAGACTTTAAATGGTCCCTCAGTCTGGTTCAGTAGGACACACAATCATGGAAGACGCTGATTATGAATTGTATTACTGAATTACTGAAATGAATGAACGTTTCAAAGATATTCTAATTTATTGAGATGCACCTGTAGTTTGAGAAGGGCTTTATGAAAATGAATGAGAGCGGGCCAAGCAGGAACTCTATACTATTTTTGGAAGTCCCAAGTGAGTGGAGAAACTCGCTCATGTGCCATTGCGACCCTTTCTCATTAATTTGTGGCCCTGAACAAGGCCCAATTGTCAAGGTAGATGTGGGTCTCAGAGGTGGGACCCACATCTGTCAGACATTTTTGGCGTATCCTTTGGATATTGACATAAATAGTGAGATGCGAATACCCTTAACATTACACATTATGATTAGGAATGGAATGGCTTTTCTGCTGCCCAAGTACATTTCTGGTGTTCTGTACAGTGCCATTCTTGCTTCAAACTACAGTACATCATGTCTGACAGCCTGTTGTAAAGCATACAAGGTATTGCAACCACAGTGTTTTCCATAGGGTTGCTATGTAGCTTGTTTCATGCAACCAGTCTAAGATTACTTAAGACTTCTACTCACAGCACAATTGCCACTAAATTGAGGGCAAATAAGGTATTAAATCACCCTTTCACTACTGCACTGACCATTGTTAAGCATCCAGTATTAACTACAGAATGGCAAAGCTGGTATGGTAAGAGTAAGAGCTTACTGTTTCCAATACAGCAATTTAATACTAGGTACTTATGTATGGCTGTGCAACAGTCAGGTTACATACAATACATAGTGCATAGTGGTGTATAGCATTATGCTGTACAGGCATGTACAATGCATCAGAACTGATATTATGCAGCCAGCTCAATATATATTTCATGTATCAGTGGATACATTTGAAGTTTACATGACCTACTTATTCAATTTATGCTAGAGGGAAGAAAAATGTAAAATATCTTCCATGCTTTTTGCACAGTTTCAAACATTGCAATGCAATATCTGTATTGAAGAGGATATTGTCTTTTCTAGGAGTACAATCCTGAAGGACACTTATTATATTTGTCAGCCATTATACAGTCTTTACAGAGTTAATTACGAGTCTCTTATTGATAGTGGAAATGAATGAAGGAAATAGAACGGCACAATTGTGAC
Organism: Leptodactylus fallax; assembly: GCA_947044405.1. Taxonomy (NCBI): domain Eukaryota; kingdom Metazoa; phylum Chordata; class Amphibia; order Anura; family Leptodactylidae; genus Leptodactylus; species Leptodactylus fallax. The sequence goes on from CAMRHE010000094.1 coordinate 3,463,068, forward strand.
AATGAATGCTGGACATTCTTCTACATATTAGAGTATTTATAGATTCCACATTTAATCAATGTATCTAGTAACCGAAACAGTTCCTGTTGTCATGCGCTCAGGAAACGTGTTGTTTCCATGGAGATTCTGCCATCCCATATAACCTTATAATCAGAGGATATAGCAAACATTTCAACTCTATGTGCTAATACATGATCAATTATATGGGGTGAATGTTATATGTGGTGTGCTGGAATTCACACCAGATCACATTTTGTTCTTGCTCAGCAAATTATGGTATTTTGTGCTGTTTTATATCAATTGTAAGAGTGTTTTCTTTTCTTCCTGTCATTGTGTTGTGCTAGAGACGCTTCACAGTTAATCACATAATTCCTATGGTCACTTCGCTGTCATCACATGTCAACGAGTGTCGCCACCGCAATGCCGAAAATGTATGTCCCACTCATTTCTCCTACCATATGTGAAAAAGCTTAATGCTCACTAAATAGTGGACATAGATATATACTCTATGTATTTACTGTAGGTTCTAGGAAGAGTATTAAACAATGAAATATGTATATGAAGCAGCGCACCAGATCACAATGAAGAGAGAGTAAGGGGCTTTTTTACCCATGTACAGCATTCCATTCCAATTCAATGGTGGCTTTTTCAATGTTCCATTATTTTTCATATTATGGCGAAATATCAAGAGCCCTGAAGGGTTTGCACCCTTTATTTGCGTGGTATACATAATCCCAGGGCCTTGTAAAAGGGACCACTAACAAAGTAACACCAGCTAGAATCTTCTCAGTACACTAAGTAACACAAAGTTTTAGGTTTTTTTTTTTTTAAAATCTAAGGCAGATTATGCTGCTGTTTTTTGAGCCAAAGCCAAGAATGGCTTTAAATCAAATGGGAAATACAAAAGAAATAGAAATGAACTTCACATTCTCAGATAGGTAAAATGCTAATAGATGTCATTATTGGGTGTATGGCAGAAGACACGAGACGTTTGAGTCATAGACCTTTGTCAGACATGTATGTCTGGGGCGCTGAATGATAATTGACAAGGCCACAAAGGATTTATTAGCACCTAACCTGGGTGCGCAAAGTTCATTTCTGTTAGCATATGGGGTTGGGACCCTACTTAAGCACCTCAATAACTGTGCTGCTGTTATCCTCTATGGGAAATATAAAGGAAGGACTTCTACTTCTCCCTTCCGCTAAATCCACTCATGACTTTGACTCTAAAAGGTAGCAAAATCTGCAACAAAAACTGCAGCTTTTATGCAACATGTGGCCTCCATCTTCTACTTGATAGTAAGGTAGAAATGTTGGCACGGTCACTGGCAGATGGGCGAGGTTAACTACATGGCATCAGGTAAACAACCTTTTAATCAGTACCAGCAAACATGAGGCGGCAGTAGCATATCGCCGGAATGATGGCTGATTTACTCCCTGTGGCTTCCAAGTTTTCTGGTAGTTGTCATGGCGACCGAGCCTCAAGAACTCCACGACAAATGGGGGGGCAGAGGTTTTTATGGGACAAAGGTCCTCCTGCTGTTGGAATTCAAAGCTTAAAATAAAACATTGGGACTGCATTGTTTTAGCTCAGGTAATCATTTCTGCTTTACTTCTAGAACACTTGAATTATCACAAATGAATGCCTTTAGAAAGCTCCGGATGCTGCTGTAATTCACGTTCTTGGTATCATGGCAGTTATAATTTAGGCTATTCTGTGCATTTACTTCTTTCACATGAATTGTATGTAGTTGTCATGGTTATGTTCCGCTGCTTAGATAAACCAAGCTATTGACTCTCCTTTGTTCTATAATAGTTAACCTCTTCCCTGACACCGTTCCTTCTCTGCTCCCTTGATGGATATAATATCTGCATATTTAGCCAGGTGTAGGGTTAATGGCGGCTTTTATTCCAAGGTGAACAGTGGGGCTCATGTCACCCAGCTGATTTCTTGCATATACTAATACACTTGAACACCTTTCCCGAAATAATTGTTCAGCCTTTGATTGTGAGCGGTGCTAAGAATAAATACAAGTACTAATTCCCTGAGGCATTTAGTTCCTACATGACAACAATATTCCCTGCTTTACTAAAAATACCCAAATAATGTGGCACCCCGCACAATACGCTTTCTTCTATGTTCTTGCCCTTTCCAAGTACATATAGGTCTGTCAAGCCCAAAGCTAGAATGGGTTGAACAAGTTTGATGGTTCAAGTGTCAAATATAAGCATCCTGCTATTATCAAGCAAAGTGCCGCTATATTAGTACTTTAAAGAGCTGAAAGAAAAGTATAAATGAATGTACAATGACCTATGTATGTCAGATCTCTACTTTACTTCTGTTTATCTAAAAAAAAAAAAAAAAAATATTGCAGGACAAAATGAAATATAAAAGACTAAATACAGAATGAATGACAATGAATGTCAGAATTCTTTTGTTGGAGAGAAACATAACTTTGGTTAAAAAGGTTCTCAGTTCACCAGACGCATTAGTAATAACTCCGTATAATATAGTGTTCCTTCCTTAACACCAAAGAATAATGCATTAGGAAAGCTAGTTCAGGATAAAAATGCATTCTTTGTGAGCAGTGCTCTGCTCTGGCTCTTACAGGGGGTTGATCGGAACGCAAGTTCTTTTACATCAATAAATTCTGATAGGAATTGTGGAAAGGGGTGGACGTCATGAGAACTGAATGGTAGACAATTTTACATTATTCAATTATGGTATTGTATTTTCCAAATTTGAAATAAAACAATTTTCTCTCCCTGAAAGCGGTGAAGGTCGCCAGCTTAGGCCCTCATTCACCTCTCCCTCCCATTGTCCTGAAATTGGTGGCTCCCCACTTAGGACCAGCCCAGAACGTGCCTGCTATTGCACTACCATGAGACTTCATTCCTATTGTGTTCAGCCTGGGGCACCTTGGTTGGTTGCTCCCCTGATATCCCTGATGCACTCCATGGTATTTACCGTACTTTTTTTTCTCTCTCTCTTATCTTTTCCTTCTCCTTGCTTTACTAATTTTTCTTATTTTGTATGTTGCTTGTTTATTTGAGAAACTTTGCCTTAATAAACTTTGATTAAACATAAAAGAGCAATTTTCCAGTTATTTTTCTCGATGAACTAAAAAGAAAAAAAAAAAAAAAAAGCTCCACTAAAGAGACAATGGGGCAGTTTTCTGGTTTACAAGGCTAAAATGGCGCGATGAGAGCATGCAGAGGTCACAGCCATAGGCCCTGCCAGCTTCATCATAATTTGGTGTAAACATTGTGGTAAATGTATGCCAGGGCCCAGCAGAGGGTGCGTTCAGGACCACTTTAATCATAGGGCCAATGGTGCACTTGCACTGGGCCCTATGGTAGTGGGTGGCACTGGGACAGCCCTGCATTTAAAAAGCTGTTACAAGTAGTGGCCCTGGGCTACTCCGACATAACTCATCTGTGTTCGGAGGATGAAGATGATTTGAATACAGTGGTGAAGCAGGGAGCCTTATGTTCCCTGCTTCACCATTCGGTCCCTGTCTCTGCTCCCAGTGTCTCGGAAGTAATAGGCGTGATGTAGTGATGTTACTTACATTGCGCCTGTTGCTCCCTGAAGAATCTGGGATGGACCAGAGAAAGAAGAGAACAGGGAATGAGTAAATGTATTAGCTTTTTGTTTTTTTTAATTCATTTGATCCATTGCACTGGGGGCAAGTAAAGGGGAACAATGTATTCTGTGGGGGCAACTGGAGAGGGACATTATACACTGTGGAGGACAAGAAAGTGTGGAGGCAACTTGAGGGGAACAATATATACTGATGAGGACAAGAAATTGTAGAGGCAACTCAAGGAGGACAATATATATTGTGGGGGCAACTGAAGGGTGACTATGTATACTGTGGGGGCAGCTGAAGGGGACATTACATACTGTGGGGGACAAGAAATTGAAGGCAACTGGAGTGGGAAAATATATATGGTGGGAACAGGGATAAAAGAAACTGTGGAGTCAACTGGAGGGGGCCTTATACTGTGCGTGCAAATGGAGGGGAACATTATAATGTATCTGGGGGGCCACTTGGGGGGGACAGGTTAATGTTATACCATGTGGTGGCCAAAAAAAAGAGGGTTATATATCGTGTGGGGGCCAAAAAAAAAAAAAATGGAACATTATACTATGTGGGGGCCAAATAAGGGGATTTTGTGATCTGCAAATGGAGGAGGTCTTGAAATTTTTATTAGGGGGACCCCATCACGCAACCAAAGAAAGCTGGGTTGGGTATCTTTTCTTTGGGGAAAGGGGGGGGGTGGCTCTCTATAGTTCGCCTCAGACAGCAGAGAGGCTAGGTTCACCCAGCCATTGGGAGTATGCATTTAAACTGGCGTGCAGAACACCATTCTTAATAAATTCCTCCCGGTATGCTAGAAAGAAAAGTGGATAACCTCTTGAAATAGGCACTTGGGCAGTATCTGAATCGAGATACACTTTGAAATATAGAAAAAATTATGTTACTTAAAAGATATTGAGATCCTTCACCCCTGCTGTCAAATAAGCATGAGGGTACTTTATTGGTTTCAGAACAGGAAAACAGACGTGTCAGCTCACCCAAGAATTAGAGTATGCAAGGCTGTCACCCTACTGGCTATTAGTTTCAATAAGTTTTTCTGTCCCTACATAATGTATTGGTATATAAAGATCTCTCTATATGTCAGTACATTTTATGCTTAAATATATATATTCTAAGCATACAATTTATTGGCATATAGAAATATTTTTATATATATCATACATATGCAGAGTAAGAAAAATTCTATGGGTGCTTATTATGAGAAAGAAGATTAGTATTTTAGATTATAGTACAGAAAATTTCAATAAATTAATTTTAGTAATACACTTTAGAATAATGTCTCTTACTATGTTTTGTAACTGCCATTTAATAAATTGCCAAAACATTTATGAACCATTACCACTCAGTAAAATGAACACAATATTTTATTATTTCATGTGATCAGTAAATGGTGCGATTATTAATTTTATTTAACCAATAACAATCTGGGGTCTATTATTATTATATGGTCTGAATATATGTATCTGTGCAATACCCCTTAAAAAGGCCACTCCCACTTTTGTCATGACTTACCATTTACTGGCTTTTCCTCATTGCTGGCCATGTGGCATCCTGCAAAACCGCACCACCAAGCAATGTATGTGTTTACCAATCACATGCATCAGCGATAATACAGTTATAGATAAACCAACTGGAACCATGAACCACAGCTTACTGGACTCAGAGATGTAATCTCTAACAAAGTCTTATAAACTATCCTTGAAGCACTATCAAAATAAATCCAGGAGCTGGCTCTGTATAGTGTAGATAAACTCTGCTTTAAGAAGTCTGCCACCAAGACAATCCAAGCTTGTTGCTAGGCAAACCGTATATCATGTGATATTGTGTATAGAAGACAGAAAATCCACATGTCTCTGCTGCACTTGCCTGTAGCATTTGAGAAGATTTTTTTATTATTGGGTGTTAATATATATTTTGTAGAACAAGATGAAATAGGGATAACATCCAAAATGTTTTGTTCTAGAATAGAAATAGGCAGCTTAGCAATTGACTATTTAATGAATTCCTTGTCGAGTGCACCAGTTGGTCCATGCACCCAAAAAAAACCCATAAACATTAAAAAAAAAATCAAGAAAGCTCACTATCTAGAAATTCTACTAAGATATACAGTAACATATTTATTTCATAATTGCATAAATAGATTGCTTGACAATATCATCAATATTAGAAACAACCTCCCAGATGACAATAAATTTAATTTATAGTCTGTAATGCCCCTCCCATCTGTACAGTACCAATAACCATCTCACTTTCAATATTGTTTATATCTTAAAGGAAAACTTAATCGATATGATCAACAATATACACAATGTTACAGTACTAACCACCCCAACAGCAGGCTGTCTGGAGAACCAGCTTTCTCCATCAAGATATTTTACATTAGATATAAACACTACATATCATGCTCAGCTGCAGCTTTGATATCATGCACCAGCCACCTATGCACCTCTAGATAAACATTTTATTTTGCATCGTGTGTCTCGGTCTTTTAGTTGAATACTTGTAACCATAAAAGGATCATAGGCTATGGATTAAAGGGGTTTTCTGGCCTCCTAGAGCATATTTCATACTAATGACCTGGGATAGGATAGGCCAACAATATGTGATCTGTGGAGTCCATCACTGGGAACCTGCACAGATCAGGCACCGGAAGCTTTTGTAGTGGACAGGAAACGGAAGCAGCTCTACTCCTATTACTAGAACTGCAGCCCATATAGTGGTGGTACCAGGCAAATCTGCAGATCTGCTCCTATTACTTGGAACTGAAACAGTGATTTGCGTGGAGTCTTGGTGTTAGACCCCACAGATCAGATACTTATATGACTTATATGACTTATATAGGTCATCACCAGTATGAAACATGCATTAAGGGCCGGAAAACCCTTTTAAACTAACCATGCATGTGAGTTTAAAGTTGGCTGTAGTGCTGGTATTTTATCAATGGTGTGATTTTTTGAATGAATGAATGATTCCACTATGAACCCAACTAGCTCAACTGTTTAGAAGGCAAGTTTAGAAAAAAAAATGCTGAGCCTGCACAAAATATGACCAAATACAATCATGCTGTACACACATTTCCAACATGATGGATCAGTTTTTTGGCATACAGAAGTCTGCTATTGCAAACGGTCATTCATGGTAATTTTTTAAACAAATGTTGGATGGAACTGCTAAAATTTAAAATTTTTGTCGTTAACTTTTATCTCATGTGTATAGCCATCTGAAGTCAAATATCTTTCAGCTTGAAATTCTATCATCCACACAAGAGTACCTATTCCAATAATAAAATACTTCTAGTTTAAGAGTAAGTTCCTATGGCAGTATTGCTGGACGAATTGGTTTCCAATGAACCGTATTGGACCCGAATATTCCAAATTATCTCTTCAGACTCGAGTATAATAGGTGTAAAAAAAAAAAAACCCAAAAAAACCACACATTTATACTCACATTCCCTTACCTCTTTCAGTCCTCCTCATGGTGTCTGGTGATCTATCTTCCTCCTCTGAGCACTCTGGTGCTCTTCAGTGACGTCACACTCTTGGAAGAGGAAGACACAGAATGCGAGGAGGCCCAAAAGAGGTGAGGGAAGGAGAGTATAAATGTTTTTTTTTTTTTTTTACATCTCCCTTGGGCCTATACCTATTATACTCTGGGGTCTGAAGAGCCCTAAGAATATAATAGTTTCACATCTGTTTCTATCCAAACAAGTTCGGACTGAACCGAACAGGAGGATCGATTCATCCGAACACCGATAAAACAAATCTTCAGAAGTTCACCCATCCTTACATGGCAGTATTCTGCTCAGTACTTTGCATCAGTAACTGTAAGTCAAAATTAGGAATGGGTCCACAGCACATAAGAGGTGCAAATATTTCTATTATACTCCCGCTCTGTAGATTCCATTACCAGTTTTGATATAAAAATACTGATACAAAATATTGAGCAGAATACTGCCATATGAACAAAACATCTGCCAGGATGCACAATGTGGATCCCAACGTACAACATCAAACCCTTAGGAGATATTCACACAAGTGTGCTGATTTTTCACAGTTTTTTCATGGCCAAAACAGCAGCAGGATGGTATCCTGTTTTTTTTCATGGTGCCTTTGTCTTTCCAATGGAGACTCCATGAAAACATGTTTCAGGCATAAGAGAGGGGAAGTTGTGACCAGACAGCAACCTTATGGCCATCTGTAGTATACAAATCTTTCCAAGGTATCGATGAAACCAGTGATGTCTCTTTTTTATATATATCAGCACTGGTACATGTGTTTGCTCAGTGAACCCCTTACCTTTTTAAAGTTTGTTTGTGGATGAGTATTAGAGAGTCGCGTGCATATTTGAGTGAGTTTTCTGCTCAGCCTGGTAAGTCAATAGTGATGGCAATGTGTATTTGGGGTGCGTGGACAGAGTTGAGGTGCAATTTACGCTCAATGTGCAGCCTGAGTTAAGGGTGAGTGTAAGATTGAGTGAATTGACCCCTGACAGCTGCACCCATGTCACATGTTTGGACAGTCCGCACGTGACACACTTTCAGGTGTTTCTCTTAGAATACATACGCTATTAGAAGAGTACATATTTTTCATCAGATCATGATGTATACTACAGGCCTAGACTCAAGCTTGACCTTTTACAGCTTTTGTCGCTATACAGCGCTATACAAGGAAATCTAAAAGCAATGATCAGTAATGCCTGTTACTGGAAAACCTATATTATAAAAAGTCATTTTAATTCTGATTTTCTTTCCATCAATCACATGCCACACAGATCCGCAGTGCCAATGGTATAGTAAGTTTAATGGTATTTTGAGTTACAATAGGCACGGAGAGGTCAATTTAAGTTAAAAAAAAAACACTGAAACTGGAGGGGAGGGGGCAAAGTAATATATAAAAAATTATGATACAGATCTATCATCCCTAGGCTATGGATATCTCCCTCACCTCCTACTCTCTCACTCTGGCTTCAAGAGATCCTATACGTTAGATGTATGGAGGATATGATGGCTGAATTGAGACTGGATAACAGTGCCCATCAAAAGGTGTGGCTCCTATGGAACATCTTTTACTACTCTACCGCCCTCTAGACATTCTCCCCCACCCATCTTCTTATTTTCTTTCCGCCTACCTCACCCCTACCTCCCCCCAGCTGCTACTACCACACCCCCATCCCTGATGAACTACACCATTATACCACCCACAGGAAACTTTACCAGAGCATGCCACCTTGTTTTCTTTCCCTCTCCACCCTTTTGTTCTCCCCCCCCCCACGTCCTGTCTCCTGCTCTTCGGCCTCCCTCCATCTTTATCCCTGTTGTGGATTCAACTACTTTCTTCCATATACCTCTCTTGGATATTGTTATGAAAATCTCAAAACTTTTAAAGATAAAAAAAAAACAAAAAAAAACCAACTTATTATACTTTAGTGAAATAACTACATTTTTACTGAGCCTATATTTCAAATTGAATGCATGTGCAAAAAAAACAAACACATCCTTAAAAAGGATATTACAGTAGTTTTCCATAGGAGACAATACTGTGGTCCGAAAGCTGGGACGCCACCAATCACAAGAGGGGCAGGTCCTGTTCCCCTGTCCTACTGAAGCGGTAGCTTGAGCATGTGCACTGTGGCTACATTCATTATCTGTGTGACTACTATAGATAGCCAAACACTAATCAGCTGTCTCAAGCATTCGCATACAAGCAAATAGAGTGAGCATGCATGCGCAATTAGCCCTATTCATATGGGGGTACACAGGACCCCCATGCTCATGATTGTGGGGGCCCCAGCAATCTAGGAGCTCTCTCCTATTCGGTAGATAGGGAATAGCTTAAAATTACTGGAATACATCTCATGTCCAGATGTCCACATTTTAACACAAATCCCAACAAGTCCATGATAAAGTGGACCACTCACCTCTCTGTTTTAGTAAATACTTACATTCCCTGTCAAATAAGAATTGTGGAGCATCATTTTCTTATAACTCTGTATTGTGCCATTTCTCTGTTATTTCTACTAGAAATATCTCAAACTCACAACAATTTATTGCAAGGCTGTCCATATTGCTGTCCACTTATTGCAAGGCTGTCTATGTTGTCCATAGCAATTCACACAGCCAACAAAACAGGAGGATAAAGCTGTCAATGCTCCATAAGACTATACACTGTAGAATTTTCCCGGAGATTGCTGTTGTTCCGGGTTGTATCTCAAAAGAAGCACTTTGGCTGCACCTGTAACAAAGACAGCAGCATTGTTATAATTGAAACATAAATATATTATAACTCCGTGTTAAAAGTGTCTATAATTATTTCATAAAGGGATTAGATCAACAAGAAAGAAGCATATTACTTATTTAGAGGCTCAGCTGGTACCAACAAAAGGGGAACTGTAATTATTCTGCAGCCTGGTTATCTCTCTGTCTGACATGAAACAATATGTTTAATATGATAGGGTTTGTTTCACAAGCATATATCCGTGTTCTTTACACGGCATGCAGTGCAGATCTATCTATTGATCATCTATCAGTATCTATCTATCACCTATAATGTAATTTCTAATATAATGCCATAGCTTTTAGGGTATATTAGTCCACTTTACAAATTGTTTGGCAAATCTTTCTTACACTAATTGAATGGGATTTGAGTTGCAGTAACCCACATTGGACAACAAACAGTGTAAGGAGGTGTCTGATTCTGGTTCCAGATTTACTAATAGTTACACATATCTTTAGAATTTACTTTGAACCAGAATTTTTCGGCCCAAACTATGATGCATTTTGGGACATATAAGCCACACCCACTTTTTATGGAAAGCCACACAAGTCTAGTAAGTTCAATATTTTTAGCCTGAACTAGATTCTCCAAGATATACCAAGTTGTGCTAAATTGTGCCAAAAATGCACCCATTTCATGCCTCACTGACCCTTTCTTAACCCCTTCCTGCTCAGTGCTGTATTATTATATAATATAATCAATTAATAATTAATGCTCAGCACTATAATAATACAGCACCATCAGGCCACAGGTAGAGTATCTGTACTTGTGACATTACTTCCAGGGCCAGGCTGTACACAGCCAGGACCCAGGACTAGCTGCCAGAGTCAGAAAATACTCCAACTCTAGCGGCTTATCACCTCAGATACCGTGATCAATAGTGATCATGGCTTTTAGGAGGTTAGAAATCAAGATCAGCCCCCTTTCAGTCTCTCGAACGCCCTGTGATAGAGTTTGAAGTGTTGCCATGGAACCAGGAGACATCCTGGCTGCCTTTCCCTATTGCACATATAGTACAGACCAAAAGTTTGGACACACCTTCTCATTCCAAGAGTTTTCTGTATTTTCATGACTATAACAATTGTAGATTCACACTGAAGGCATCAAAACTATGAATTAACACATGTGGAATTATATACTTAACAAAAAAGTGTGAAACAACTGAAAATATGTCTTATATTCTAGGTTCTTCAAAGTAGCCACCTTTTGCTTTGATTACTGCTTTGCACACTCTTGGCATTCTCTTGATGAGCTTCAAGAGGTAGTCACCTGAAATGGTTTTCACTTCACAGGTGTGCCCTGTCAGGTTTAAGAAGTGGGTTTTCTTGCCTTATAAATGGGGTTGGGACCATCAGTTGTGTTGTTCAGAGGTCAGGTGGATACACAGCTGATAGTCCTACTGAATGGAGTGTTAGAATTTGTATTATGGCAAGAAAAAAGCAGCTAAGTAAAGAAAAACGAGTGGCCATCATTACTTTAAGAAATGAAGGTCAGTCAGTCCGAAAAATTGGGAAAACTTTGAAAGTGTCCCCAAGTGCAGTGGCCAAAACCATCAAGCACTACAAAGAAACTGGCTCACATGAGGACCGCCCCAGGAAAGGAAGACCAAGAGTCACCTTTGCTGCGGAGGATAAGTTTATCCGAGTCACCAGCCTCAGAAATCGCAGGTTAACAGCAGCTCAGATTAGAGACCAGGTCAATGCCACACAGAGTTCTAGCAGCAGACACATCTCTACAACAACTGTTAAGAGGAGACTGTGTGCAGCAGGCCTTCATGGTAAAATAGCTGCTAGGAAACCACTGCTAAGGACAGGCAACAAGCAGAAGAGACTTGTTTGGGCTAAAGAACACAAGGAATGGACATTAGACCTGTGGAAATCTGTGCTTTGGTCTGATGAGTCCAAATTTGAGATCTTTGGTTCCAACCACCGTGTCTTTGTGCGAAGCAGAAAGGGGGAACGAATGGATTCTACATGCCTGGTTCCCACCGTGAAGCATGGAGGAGGAGGTGTGATGGTGTGGGGATGCTTTGCTGGTGACACTGTTGGGGATTTATACAAAATTGAAGGAATACTGAACCAGCATGGTTACCACAGCATCTTGCAGCGGCATGCTATTCCATTCGGTTTGCATTTAGTTGGACCATCATTTATTTTTCAACAGGACAATGACCCCAAACACACCTCCAGACTGTGTAAGGGCTATTTGACCAAGAAGGAGAGTGATGGGGTGCTATGCCAGATGACCTGGCCTCCACAGTTACCAGACCTGAACCCAATCGAGATGGTTTGGGGTGAGCTGGACCGCAGAGTGAAGGCAAAAGGATCAACAAGTGCTAAGCATCTCTGGGAACTCCTTCAAGACTGTTGGAAGACCATTTCAGGTGACTACCTCTTGAAGCTCATCAAGAGAATGCCAAGAGTGTGCAAAGCAGTAATCAAAGCAAAAGGTGTCTACTTTGAAGAACCTAGAATATAAGATATATTTTCAGTTGTTTCACACTTTTTTGTTAAGTATATAATTCCACATGTGTTAATTTATAGTTTTGATGCCTTCAGTGTGAATCTACAATGTTTATAGTCATGAAAATACAGAAAACTCTTGGAATGAGAAGGTGTGTCCAAACTTTTGGTCTGTACTGTAGGTAACGGGCAATGTACTGCAATCAAGAAGTATCCCAGGCTCAAGTCTCCTTGTGGGACAGTAAAAATAAAAAATAAAAAGTTAAAGTTTTTTTTTTTTTAAATAAAAAGTATAAAAAGAATGTTAAAAAGAACCTTTAGAATAATAAAAAAAAATAATGCAAACAAATTAAACATTTTAGATATCCCCATGTGCATATAAGTCTGCACTATCCAAAAATAACCTTATGTACTATAAACGCAATTAAAAAGAAAAACAAAAAAAAACTGTAATACGCAAATTAATGGTACCAGAAAACGGTACCAATCAAATCTACAACTTGCCCTTCAAGAGCTCTGTCAACAAAACAGAGACGTCAGAAGACAGAGCCTCCTAGCAAATTGTTTATTTGTGAAAAATGGCATTTTATTTAGTAAGCATAACTAAACCAATATAAAATATGGTATTGACATAAGGGTAGTGACCCGCTGGACAAACTTGCCATATGATTTTTTTAATGCATAGTGAATGCCGTAAAAACAAAATGCAAAAAATAATGATAGCATTATAAGTCTGTTTCACATGGACCCCCCCAAAAACATTAATAAAAGCTAAACCATACCTAGTTAATCATATTATATATACCCCCAAATAAAAGTACAACTTGTTGTGCAAAGAATAAGCCCTCATATGGCTTTGTCAGCAGAAAAATAAAAATATGGAAAATATGAAAAAAGTAATTGAAAGATGTAATAAAGTCACAGTATATTATGCATAACCCGCTCAGATTTTTTTTTTACAACGATTTATGCTTGAACCTTCTGAATAACAGTGTGCAAGACACTTAGGGAAATGAAGTACAGCTAGCAATTGGACAATAAACATTTTATAGCAAACATTTGTGTGTGTGTGAGGGGTAATGCAAGTCAGCAGGGGTTACTCCAAAGACTAGGGAACCACTGCTGTATATACAACATTGTACAGAACTTCTATTTTCAAGCATATGAAATAGTATATCATTTCCAAGTTGTGAGGCTTTTTAATGGTCACATTGACCCGCTGACTGGTCTTGATACAATGCTGTATTACAAGGCTTCAGAACTATTAAGATAAAGCTTTAACATTTACTTCCGACATTTTACAAGACAGAAAGCTCTGCCTAAGCCAAATAACATGTCCTACTGTGTATGGTTATGGGTGAATGAGTCAATTTATTCCTACTATGTGGTCTATACTCCCACTGGCCTCACAGGCACAGGTACCATATGCCAGATGCTTTACTGTAATAACTATAGAGTATATTCTAACTAAATGGAGACTATCTACTATAAGAGAAAAATACCTGGAATTGAGCATCTTGACCTGCAGTAACAAATATACAAAGTTTATTATTAAGATAGACTATAAAGATGAGTATGAATACTGCTTGACATAACATAAGACTTATTAATTACATAGGAAGATGCTAGGTAATATTACATTAAGGTTACCTGTATGGTTCTTCCTTATACCCCTTTTTTCCAAGTTACTACCAAAGTACCTTTCCTCACAAAACAATAAAACAATAAAGGGATCATCTTTTGGGACCATAATAATAAATCTACATACAATTTAAAATGCTAAAAATTATCTTAAAGGGTTTTTACCCACAAAGACAACAGTATTTAAATGTATAGCAAAAGTAAATTAATGGATTTGGCCAAGAGGAAATAATGCCAAAAATACTTTCAAAATTTCAAAGTATTTCACATCCACATACAGTTGAAACCAGAAGTTTACATACACTATATAAAAAGACACATATGCATGTTTTTCTCACTATCCGACATGAAATCAGAATAAACCTTTCCTGTTTTAGGTCAATTAGGATTACCAAAATTATTTATATTAGCCAAATGCCAGAATAATGATAGAGAGAATTTTTTAAGGCATTTGTATTACTTTCTGCAAAGTCAAAAGTTTACATACACTAAGATTACTATGTCTTTAAACAATTTGGGACAGCCCATATGATGATGTCATGTCTTTGGAAGCATCTGGGTTAATTAGAGACACACCTGCGGATGTATTTTAAGGCACACCTGAAACACACTGCTTCTTTGTATAACATCATGGGAAAGTCTAAAGAAATCATCCAAGATATCAGGAAGAGAATTGTGGGCTTGCACAAGTCTGGTTCATCCTTGGGTGCAATTTCCTGAATACCTGAAGGTGACTTGTTCATATGTACAAACAATTATATGCAAGTACAAACAAGAGGGGAATGTCCAGCCATCATAACGCTCAGGAAGGAGATGGGTTCTGTGTCCCAGATATCAACGTGCTTTGGTACGAAATGTTCATATCAACCCAAGGCCAAAAGCAAAAGACCTTGTGAAGATGCTGGCTGAAGCTGGTAAGAGTGTGTAATTATCCACAGTGAAACGAGTACTGTATCGACATGGGTTGAAAGGCCACTCTGCCAGGAAGAAGCCATTACTCCAAAAGAAACATAAAAAAGCCAGATTAATGTTTGCAAATGCACACAGGAACAAAGACCTTAATTTCTGGAGACATGTCCTGTGGTCTGACGAAACTAAAATTGAACTGTTTGGCCATAATGACCATTGTTACGTTTGGAGCAAAAAGGGAGAAGTTTGCAAGCCTAAGAACACCATCCCAACAGTGAAACACGGGGGTGGCAGCATCATGTTGTGGGGTTATTTGCGGCAGGAGGGACTGGTGCACTTCAATAGATGGCATCATGAGGAAAGAACATTATGTGGCAATACTGAAGCAACATCTCAAGACATCAGCCAGGAAGTTAAAGCTTGGGTGCAAATGGGTCTTCCAAATGGACAATGACCCGAAGTATACTGCCAAACTGGTTACAAAGTGGCTTAAGGATAACAAAGTCAATGTCTTGGAGTGCCCATCACAAAGCCCTGATCTCAATCCTATTAAAAATTTATGGGCAAAGCTGAAAGGCAGGTGCAAGCAAGGCGGCCTACAAACATGGCTCAGTTACACCCGTTCTGTTAGGAGGAATGGACCCAAATTCCTACCAACTATTGTGAGAAGCTTGTGGAAGGATATCCAAAACGTTTGACCCAAGTCATACAATTTAAGGGCAATGGAACCAAATACTAATGAAATGTATGTAAACTTTGTAGAAAATAATAAAATGCCTTAAAAATTCTTTCTCTCTCATTATTCTGGTATTTGGCAAATATAAATAATTTTGGTAATCCTAATTGACCTAAAACGGGAAAGGCTTATTCTGATTTCATGTCAGATAGTGAGAAAAACATGCATATGTGTCTTTTTATATAGTGTATATAAACTTCTGGTTTCAACTGTATCTTCTCCTTGTCAGGAGTCCTATTATCTTTTCATATTGTCATTGATTCTGACCATGACGCCTTTTTCATTCTATGGTCACACATTTAAAGATGTCAACCACAGATTTTATTAGTAAATGGCCTCCTTCCCTCTCATGAGCACACTTTACCAGGGCTACAGTCTATAGTAGATGAAGAAATAGCAGTAACAGTAGGAGAAATCAGAGGAAATTCAGGTCCTCTTGTAAAATGCTGAGTACCTCTCTGGGGAAACAGTAAATAGCATATTGGTCCAAAAATCTAGATTTTTTTCAAGCTTATTGGCAATTCTTGATTTTCTTATTTTTGCTTAAAAAATGTCCACTGAGTTGGCACAATGAGGAGTCAGATATATTTGATGATTCCTCGTCCTACTAGAGATCCAAAAGAAAAAAAGGGAAATCCAGAATAAAAAATATAGAAAAATATTTTTTAAAAATTAACATAATAAATAAAAACACATGTAATAGCAGCTAAAGAGAGAAACAGCTGTACGAGCAAGATGGATGACACCAAAGGAACACAGAACATGCAACCATTATGGACCAACACTAAGACACAGTGTCATAAAGACATAATATAAATAACTTCCAATTCATAACAATTCATCAAATAAGTCACATAAAGAATAAATTAAGGCACATAAATAAATCACATATAATACATGTAAGGTTAAGTGTGAATCAATTAACGTCCACTCCTCACCAAATAAACACTTTCCTCAATAGTAACCCCTATCTAAAACCAAAATATAATAGAAGGATGAAAGCAATTTATGTAAATACTAATGATGAAATAAAATCACAAGAAAGAGAGGGTGAAAACAATATGTCCAAAAGAATCACATACCCTTAGACATATTCGGGGCAAATAAATGGGCACAGGAAAACCTAGATTCTCATTTCGCTATATGCAGCTTTGTCAGGAGGTCCTACTACCCAACTACGGACTACAGTGAAGAAAATAGTGATCATAGTTCGTGGGGATGGAGAAGCCTGCCTGGAATATATCACACGGCCTGGACAACTGTCAAACTGGGGCAGACATCGATTTCATGATTCTGATGAAAATCAAAATTGTTCTTGGAAATGTTGAATGAATCAAAATACTTCAATTCATTGCCTAACTCTGTTTAGCATATTAGAGATTGTGGATTTTCTGATTAAGGTTTATGAGGAAACTCCTTTAAATTTCATAGTTCTTGTACAGCCCCTATAGTGACTTTGCAAGGCACAGCATTCTCCCATAGAAGCAATTGAAACAAGTAATGAATAGCTTTGTAATAATGCAAGCAACTTCTCTGTGATACAATAATTGAGATAAAACCTTTGTGTACCTCTGCAGTATGGGCATATCAAAGTCTATGGGCATAGCATATCAGATACATACAACAATGATCAGTAACAAAGCCATGTGGGGAAGCTTTTAGAGGAAAATGTTCTTTAGGCCTCCTGTACATGATTGGTATCCGCGTCATTTGTGGCTTTTCACTCACCCGTACATTGAATTAAATGGACAGAGCCGCAAATCTGGAAAGGTATAGGGCCTGTTCCATATTTTGCAGCTGTTCATTACAGCCTGGACATACAGTTGCAAAAACTGTGACTGTGTGTAGGGGCCCATAGAAATGAACGTGACCGTACTTTGATCTATATGGTCATGTGAAGGAGGCCTTAGGCTAACGCCCCATGTAGCAAAATGCAACTAATTAATTCAGTAAAGACGCATTGTGTTTTTTTATGCAGCAGTTTTCATTGAGTTTTTGCTGCTTTTTTTCTGTGCACTTTTTCTTCCCTTATTAAATCTATAGGGAACCATACTGCATTTTTAAAACATATAGGTGTTTTTTTTTTTTTTTTTTTTTTAAAAAGCAGGTTTTCCGCAATTCTTTATTTGCACAAATGTGTAGATGGGATCTAGAATCGCATTAGCATTAATATAGATTGTCATGTATGTAAGTACGAATGTGTGTATGTTATAATTAGAAATGAGCGAACTGACTTGTTCAGAGCTGGGTTCAACCCAAATATTCCAAATTGTTTGGCTTTTAATGAAACTGAATTATTGGCGATTCGACTCGGACTAACTAAAATGGCCGCCACTATTACGCAGTGAAAATACAGAAGAGACATGTGTCTGTGAGTCACTGTGACCTTCTGGCGTCACCTAACATCACCTCACAGCCTCTCAGCCAATAGTCAGTGGTAGGTGGACACCTTACAGTGCTGATATTTACAGTATATAAAGGTGAGAGTGCATATAAACTGTGAGCTGGAACATTGAGGCATTTCAGTGATGGTGGGAGTAGGGAATGGATATGTTATTCATCACTGCATGATCCAAAGCAATTACTCCATTTTCTTAAGCAATACCCAGCATTTAAATGCATAAAAGCGAGTGGCAGCCCAGTATAGGAGTTTACCATCCGTTTTTCCATGTCACGGTCACTTTGACACAACTTGGGATGTGTTTGCCTTATAGAGCTAGAAATTGCTTAGATAGTTTCCTATAAGCCCTCACAGTGGAATGCACTATGTTTAAGCCAATTTAAGTTGCGGCTCATACTAAACTTGTTTGACCCCAAATGTATCTTGAGAGGTTCGACCATCTCTAGTTATAATATTAGAATACATACGCTACCTTCTCTGTTACAATGAGAATTATGGATGAGATTTATTATATTTGCTGAAAAGGAAACTTGAAGAAGATGCCCATACCTTCCTTATTTCATTTTCCAGAGGGAAACTAAAGAATGAGGGCTGGGATCCAATGGGCTATAAGCAGCGTTTTACTTTTCCCTTGTGTCAATTTTAATAAATCTCCGCCAAGGTGTTCCCCATAGTGTCCAACAGATCACTATTACGCATCTAGTGGCACAGTAGCACTGGTGGATAAACAGCCATTATTGAGCCTATTCCCTATGGGGAGAAAAGTAGATTATGAGAAACTCTGGTTTCAGCTTTCTAATAAACCTAGGTCCAGGGTTAGGAGCTAGTCATTGTTATAAGTCATATAGTCATCCCACTCGTATAATCAGAATAAGAGAGAAAGTTGAAGCAATGCTTAATATAGTTCCCTCCTACACCACACAGTATGCCACAGAACATGATGTATAGAGCTCACTGGAATAATGAAGAAAATAGAAAGGATATTTACAATGTATATTTCCTTATCTCCACTGCTGTTGGTTAAGGGAAGCACTTTATTACAGCATGGCCTGATAATGAATGGCTATTGTATGCCATTTAATTGGAGCATTAGTCAGGTCATAAAAAGCTAAACAAGGCTTGTCTGTGGCTTGCTAGTGACAGAGCAAACATGTTCATCCTTTCTAATATGTGACTACGTAAGACTACACACTATCCTCAGACTCACCTGCACCTGCTGAGCCTACCCCCTCCTTATCCTATATAACCAAGGCATTCATGCTGAGATACAAGCCCTGTGCTTCTATACGCTGTCAGCAACAGGGGAGACACTGCAGTGATAGATTTGTTAGGATTCCCTTTGACGTCAGATGCTGGAAATCCCATTTTAATCAAGTTTGCTGGGATTATGTGTCCCTACAGGCCAGTTAGAAAATGAAATAGGAGGTAGAGAGAGAAGCAAACACATTACAGGAGGAAAAAAAAGGCTAATCTTCTAAGTAATATATAATAAACACATGGGCTTGAGATGTGAGATCTGTAGCACTTCATTATAAAAACCTATACTGTTTTTATTAGTTTAACATTGTAGGGAATCATTGCATTCAGCACTAAAAGGCAATATAGTTACTGCTAAATATGACTACTTAGTCTTTAATATACGCACATAATAAATATCATTTCGGTTTAGATGTAATGTCACAATATTTAAAAAGGGTTCTACACGAGCTGAAACATGATGATAGAGCAAACATGGCTCCTGTGGAACCACTTCTATTACTGTGCCGAGTTTCAGTCTGCCTTCCCCTCTGTACCTTCATAAACTTCCCTTTGCTTTTTTTTTTTCTTCTCCTGTTCTCTTTCTGTTGATATGATGTTTTTGTTATTGGATCTACTGTTTCACTCTGCTGCGACAGAGACTTTGTTATTCCCTCCTGCCCTCAGCCCTCCCTATTACCCACCTGATGTACCCTGTTCTCCCCGTTCCTCCTACCCCCTTTCCCTAACCCCCCCCCTTCTATGCACCACCTCTGTTGGTATTGTGTTGTGATATGTTTACAGTTTTTCAACAAAAACTTTAATAAAAAATCTTAATGAAAAAAACGGCTCTACACATTAAGTTGTGTTTTAAAGGGAGTCTAACACTTTTAAGCTAATGGCACGTTGGAATGGCCATTAACAGCGCTGGACGGCAGCGACTGCATATGACGGGCCGCCATTTTCCGGTGGTCCGTACTGCGCCTCTTGTGAAAGACCACCGGAAAATGGTGGCGGTCCACTGCTGTGTCAGAGGAAGTAGAAGAAAGAAGATACAGAGAAGACCAAGATGGGAGTCACCACAACAGACTAATGGGTGGTGACAATCGATGACCCGATGGGTGCTCGCTACCACGGAGGAACGCCCCGGGTGCCCCGTGAGGATCATGTCCATAATTGAAGAAACAGATTTTTACAGAAATGGCTGGAAGAAGACAACAATGAAAGGCAGGAGAAGAATAATCTTTTTAAAGGACATGCCAACGTGCCATTAGCTTAAAAGTGTTTTTTTAATAATAGATTCCCTTTAAGTAAGGGTCCTTGTAAAGAGGTTGGGGCTTCAATTTCCAATATAATGACAATAATATTGTTTCCTACAGGTACCACTAGGAGAAACTTACTGTATACTGTCTATACATTGAAGGTCTTATCCAATTTCATTAAATTTTGTAATATGACTTCTTTCACATTGAATTTTCCCCGCACTTCTATTGTATGGACTGGAAAACCACCTTTAAGCATATGATAAATGTACCCATAAGTTTTACAGGTGGAGTGTACTTTCGGCCTTTTTTGAGCAGTACACATTGGAGGAACCATTTTTTTCACTATGTGATATAGTGCAGGGTGACTCACTGGCATCTGTTACAGATATCTGTCTGAGGTTTTGTCTATTGATCCTCTTGAGCCTCAGTGGTAAGGAAATGCCACTGGAGCAGTTCCCAAGAAATACAGGAAATGGCAGATGCAAGAGAACAGTAAAACAAGCAACTTAAATCTCACACTGCGCAGGGAGTTAGAACTAAGGCACTCCAAAGTTCTTCACCAGAGCCTACCGCAAATCCAGTTGGACTTATGCTAAATTTGGACTCAGGTTATCGTCCCAGTTCTTATTGCAAAAAATAGATGCTCTGAAATCTGAATATGAACCAAGTCCCACAGTACAACTCACTAGGCAGATCAAAATAGGAGAGCTGAATCAAATGGGTAAATGTACCCAGGCCAATCCAAGAGGTCAAAGTCTACGCCAAAATCAGAAGACAAGAAAATATCCAGTAAACAAACCAAGATCAGTATAACAGCAACAAACATATAAGATCAGAGTTCTGGAGACAAACTTAGTAATAATTAACTAATAGCAGTCACCTGGGACACAGAGAACAGGCCTTAAATATCCCACCTCAACTGCTGATAAGTACAGAAAGCTTAAAGTGTTGGCATGACAACCTTAAAGCAGCAGCAATCAGAACCGCACAGTGAGAATCCTAACACTTGGACAGGCAGTGGAGAACACAGTGCGAATAGTCCCTAAATCAGATATGGCAAGGATACATACTGATTTGTCCCACATGAGTTATTTTAAACCAGTTATTTGAGCATGGTAAAACACAGCAGGGTGCAGGTGACATGACTATTACATGGCAGTGAAAAAGTGCATTAACATAATCAAGTATAATGTTTTTAAAAAAGACCTTTTACCACCTCCACCAACTCCAGTTCTTTGAATCCTTTAATAGGTGCTACTGGACCGATTCCGATGCAGTTGAATTTTTTTTTCCTCTTGCTCCCCCCCTCCCCCAATTCCTAACAATTGGTGCTGTTTCAGTGTCTGATATAATTAGGCTCTGTACTGTAAAGTGGGTGGTCTCAGGCAGGAGCAGGCAGCACAGCTGAGAGGAAGGTCACACATTTTTGCCCAAAAGGGGGTTGTCAAAAAATTTACAACTTTTGTACACAAGAAAACTGGTGTAGTTGCTTTGATAAATTCCCCCCCAAGTGTCCTATCTGGATCCAAAATTCTGTGCAGATTACTTACTTACTGGCAGTCAGAGCCTATTTTGCTGTGCTAATACAGAGCTCTATATCCCCCTCAACAGATCTAAATTTAAAAAACATTCAGTGACATTCCGAATGCCAATAGCCACGATAATATGCCTCATGTACGTGCAGTATTCTATTGTGATACACTTCATGTATGGTTTCCATATATATATATACATAAGATCTCAAGAATTCTTGGAACTTTTAATAAAAATGTTTGTCTACAAAACTTCCCCTCCCCTCTAAGTGCTACCGCTGTACCATGGTTTATCCATGTATCATCATATATTACCTAATATTGATCAAGCAGTTCATCAAGATGTCAATTATGTATGGACATTATTAAGAGTGACAAATAATATTTAGAGCAATTACAAATAATCTTATAACTAATGGGGTTTCCCAACAAACGTAACCATATTTCAATTTGTAAAGACTCAAAGGTAAACATTTCTGCAAATATACTGTAAGTAATTAAAAATTTTGCAGAGTTTTAAAGATTTTCTCTAATCATCTTACTGGTGAGATGCTTTTGTCCTGATTGGATGCCAATGGATAAGACATGAATGCAGGAACTTTCTATGATCTGGAACCTGTCAGAAATCCAGCCATTTTTTCCTTATTGTGGACAGGTTATCAGACAGGGAGACTACGTATATGAGAAGATAACCCGGCCACAAGAGTTTCTTACAAATCTCAAACCATAGATATTCCTGCATTCATGGTCGTATCTATTGGCAACCAATCAAGACAAAAGAATGTCAGTACTAGGATAGTTAAAATCTTTAAAACTCTACAATTTTTTTAATTACTTATATTTTCAAAAATGTTTAACATGGAATTGTCTTCAAATTTAAATATGGTTATATTCATGGGAAAACTCCTTTAAAGGGAGTCTATCACCACCAAAATGCTTTTGAACCAGTTATATGCTGTTGAAGGGGCTGTTTTTTTTTTTTTTGTGTCAAGTGTAATCTTGCTGCTGAGAAAAAAAAAATATCTTTAATCTGCAAATAAGCTGTTTAGTGCAGTCTGAGTTTGAGTACCCACCCACTAGTGACTGAAAATGGAGCATCCCTAGATACCTTTGCTTTAATTCATTGCCATCTGATTGTTATTGAGTAATTTTAGTTAAAAGAGTATTTGCTTGCCAGCCCCCCTTTCCTAGCATATTTCATAAATCACAGGATCGGTCATTAGCCCATGGGAGTTCGACACCCAGACTCCGCACCAATCAGCTGATCTGACAACTACTATGTGCCAAAAGCTATAGAGACAGATGGAGCTGTAAGCAGGCCTGCTACTTTTCATATAATAGGACCTAAGCTACATTAACCCTGTGCCAGCGCTATTTAGTAAACAGGGCCGCAACTCTGTACCTATAACTTGAGTAGCTTCTGGCTCCATCTTTGTCTAGAACGTCTGGTGCATGGAGGCAGCCAGATCTGCTGATCTGTGTGGAGTTCAGGTGTCAAACCCCCACCATTGTTGCAGTCTCACTCCAGTAAAGTGATGGTAAACTAAGTAAAGTAATATCATAGAATAGAACTGTTCTCCTCACTGTTATGAAAGGTATGCCACTGAATACACTGATTCATATAAACCCACTGGGTTGAAAAACACAGCCTGTAAAGGCATTGGCCCAAGTTCTGTTATCCCATATCCACAAGATGGGGTACTGTTTCCCTGTCCAAATGGAGCAACAGTGCACATATTCGTTCTGCTACTTCATTCAGACAGGGGAATGGGATGCCAGTTCCCGAGATTGATGAGGGTCCCAGCAGTCAGACCTCCCCATTGATGAGCATGTTCTCAAAACTTTACAAACCCCTTTAACACATTTTAGGACACATTAAGATTCATGTGTTCTAAAAAGGTATGTGTTGCTATTATTTTATTCTGCTACATGCAAAGAAATTAAATTGTGTAGGTTGTCTTATAAATGTTTCTTCTAAATTGCCTTATAAATTTTCCGTTCCAACCAAGCATTTTGGGCACTGCTATGCAATCATCTTTTGACTACACCCTTCCATCCCACACACATATGGTCACCACTCACATTCTTGAAGAACATTTCCCTTTAAAATAAAAAAAAAGTTAATTCCTGAGTCATCCTATTCAGCTTCTTCAAAATTCTTGGATTCATCAATTCTGTGTTTTTTCTTTACTCCAGTTTTGGTCTCTTGTATGCTAGAGTAAGATGTTCCTATTTTATTAAGAGGCACATGCGTCTTTATTAATTAGGCTCATTTTGAGCCATCTGCGTGTCAAAAAGTCAAAGTTATGCCAACTAGGAGCTCGTGTAGGTTGGGCAATAATTTTCCTAGAGTTGTGGAGGGAACTCTCAAGTGTATATAAGGAAGTAGGGTTCCAACCTGTAAAATCCTCAAGTATAAAGACTTTGTATATGTAGTTTAATGCAGTAAAAATGTATAGTTATAGTATATAATTTAGTATAGTATACTAATTTAATTTATAATTATAATGAAATTACCAGCCCATAGGATACAATGTCTTACTCACTTTGAGGAAAGTATCAAGGATATCTCAAAACAGTATAAATTAACAAATGTTTGTCTAAAATCATAAATGACTTTTTTTCTTTTTTTTTTTTACATATTAAGTTTACTAAAATTCCTCCTTAGAGTTTCAACAACCTTTATACAGATTTCTGCTCTTTTAGGGTAAATTGGAAAAAATGACCAGTACCCATCAAGTTTCTATTTTCTCATAAATATGTAAGAAAGAATTGCTTTGAGCAAAACCTGTGTACATGTGTGACATTGTTGTAAAAGTAAACAGAAGATAATCTTGCTCCACTGTGGGTCATCCTGCAGATATTCTGCTGTTCTGTTCCTTTCTTAGCCGTGGGCATTGGGTTTAGCTTAATCTTTATGTCCTATTGTGAATAGGGTGGAACAAAGATGCTCCTTATCTTGCCAGTTATCTTACAGGAAATGACTGATCTTCTGGGACCCAAAGAGAAGATTTATTTATAAATTTCTCAGGTTTATTTGCAATTTGGGACAAAATAATGTCAATGGATAGGAGGAGATTAAGGAAAGAATTGAAGGAACCTTATTACTTATGTGCTTTTACTATGTTTAGTATTCCTTTAACACATTAGGCAGCTACAGAGCCGTGTGGGTCACTAGCCTACAGGAAGCTATAAGTGACATTGTTCTCTTGTGACTTATACAGGGACATTCTGTTTTTGTTATGCCTTCAAAAATATTTGCAATATCCAAATGTTTCAATGGATTTTAAACAATTTTCAGAATAAAAGGCCCCATATTCAATATTCATATCACAGGCGGACAGACTAATGGCAATGCAAAAATAATCATAGCTGTTTATTAGAATACATAGAAAATTGGAACCATAACCCAAACCCTCTCCCCCATTCTTCTTTTCTGGTTTACTTTTTCTCCTATGAGCAGCAATACTTGTTGCTATCTACACACGTGGATAAAATTGTTGGTACCACTGAAAGAAAAACCCACAATGGTCACAGAAATAACTTAAAAAAGCCAGACTGGAATTTGCCAAACTACATGTTGACAAGCCACAAAGCTTCTGGGAGAATGTCCTATGGACAGATGAGACAAAAATCGAAATTTTTGGCAAGGCACATCAGCTCTATGTTCACAGACAGAAAAATGAAGCATATCTTGAAAAGAACACTACTGTGAAACATGGAGGAGGCTCTGTTATGTTCTGGGGCTGCTTTGCTGCATCTGGCACAGGGTGTCTTGAATCTGTGCAGGGTACAATGAAATTTCAAGACTATCAAGGGATTCTAGAGAGAAATGTGCTGCCCAGTGTCAGAAAGCTTGGTCTCAGTCGCAGGTCATGGGTCTTGTAACAGGATAATGACCCAAAACACACAGCTAAAAACACCCAAGAATGGCTAAGAGGAAAACATTGAACTATTCTGAAGTGGACTTCTATGAGCCCTGACCTATTGAGCATCTTTGGAAGGAGCTGAAACATGCTGTCTGGAAAAGGCACCCTTCAAACCCAAGACAACTGGAGCAGTTTGCTCATGAGGAGTGGGCCAAAATAACTGTTGAGAGGTGCAGAAGTCTCATTGACAGATACAGGAATCGTTTGATTGCAGTGATTGCCTCAAAAGGTTGTACAACAAAATATTAAGTTAAGGGAACCATCATTTCTGTCCAGGCCTGTTTCATGAGTTTTCTTTTTTAAAACATTTTGTTGAAGCATGGTTGAAAAGCAATGTCTGACTTTCATTTGTTCATTTTCATAGAATTTTTATATATTATTACTTTTGTCAGATTCAAGTTATTTCTGTGACCATTGTGGGTTTTTCTTTCATTAAACGAGGGGTACCAACAATTTTGTCCACGTGTGTATATAATTGCACAGAAATCTCCCTCACCATGAAAAGAAGAGGTCCCAGTGCTTCAATTACAGTAGTACAATACAGTTTCTTCCTAGATGTCCTGTACTACTTTAAGTTGTCTGTTGGTAGTTTGATTTCTATATGCCATGCTGTTTCCTTTTGTTTTGTAAAACATGTAAAACATCAATAAAAATTATAGTTATTTCCAATATTTATGGATCAATATAGAACTTGACTGAATTTATGGATTAAATGAAGGATACATGGTTTACATGAAGATTGACAGAGCTGAACTATATTTATATAGATGAAGCATTTAAGTGGGTGTATAATATTCAGTGTGGCGAATTAGATTAGGGGAGCTGCTTGTCAAGTCACTTTTCTGCAGGTAATTCCTCACACAGATTCAATTGCTTTGTTTTCCATGTAAACAGATGTCCTTTCACTGGCACAAGCCCATCAGAAGTCACTGAGGTGGGGTGAAATCACATTTTCCACTTCATGAAGCAGAACATCTCCAGCTTCGTTTTCTCTACAATCCTAAAGGGCATCTTAATCAAACTTTAAAGTATCAAGACAATCTGCAGCTTAGTGACTATATATATATTTATTACACACACTTTTTAGCTAAAATGGGCACGTACATATTTCAGAGGTATGCATTATGACCTTCTTTTGTACAACCATGTCATTTTTGGGGACCATGACGCTAACATTTAGGAACAACAATTGTTTGCTGAGACTTGTAGCAAAAGTTAGGTGGCCAGGAATCGCTACTTGAACAAAGTGCACATTTGAAAATAATATTTTTTTCAGTGAATGAATCAGGCTATATAAATACAGTATACTGTAAATAAGTATATTACAGAATCTATATAACATTTACATGGGTGGCTATAGAATAAGAACACAATTGAAACCAAAGCCCAGAACAACACACAAAGCCAAACTGAGATAAACCATTGAAAAGCTTCACTTAAATACAATGATATATAAAGTATCAGGCATAACTACATATAGCTCTGGAGCAGCTGTCTGGTAGGTTTCCCTATCTCATTAGAAACATTTTTAGTTCTAACATAAGACAGAAATTGAGACAGGCACAGATAGGGGCTTTCTGGGCATATCAATTGACCAATCCTTTAGCACAATACCCTATATTGTATAACGGCTGTACTAGGTATTTCAGCTCAGCCCCGTTTACTTGAATGGGACTAAGTTGCAAACAAGCCATGTGTTACATGGCCCGTGAAGTGGTGCTCATAGAGAGCAACTACTGATGCAAACCAGAGGTGTAGCAGCTGATTTTTTTTTTTTTTTTTTAAATAGGCAGGTTCTTGCTAGAGTAACCCTCAAGAGTACAATGATTGGAGGCCCAAGGGAAGGCAATTAACCATAAAAACCAGTGTTGCTTATCTCTCAGCTCGGAACGAATCAGTTTGCCCATCTACTTCTTAAACCATAAAAAAAATCATATATATATAAATATATATATATATATATATATATATATATATATATATATACACATACACACACACACACACACACACACAGTGCCTTGCGAAAGTATTCGGCCCCCTTGAACTTTTCAACCTTTTGCCACATTTCAGGCTTCAAACATAAGGATATAAAATTTTAATTTTTTTGGTGAAGAATCAACAACAAGTGGGACACAATTGTGAAGTGGAATGAAATTTATTGGTTATTTTAAACTTTTGTAAAAAAAAAAAAACGAAAAGTGGGGCGTGCAATATTATTCGGCCCCTTTACTTTCAGTGCAGCAAACTCACTCCAGAAGTTCAGTGAGGATCTCTGAATGATCCAATGTTGTCCTAAATGACTGATGATGATAAATATAATCCACCTGTGTGTAATCAAGTCTCCGTATAAATGCACCTGCTCTGTGATAGTCTCAGGGTTCTGTTTAAAGCGCAGAGAGCATCATGAAGACCAAGGAACACACCAGGCAGGTCCGTGATACTGTTGTGGAGAAGTTTAAAGCTGGATTTGGATACAAAAAGATTTCCCAAACTTTAAACATCCCAAGGAGCACTGTGCAAGCGATCATATTGAAATGGAAGGAGTATCAGACCACTGCAAATCTACCAAGACCCAGCCGTCCCTCTAAACTTTCATCTCAAACAAGGAGAAGACTGATCAGAGATGCAGCCAAGAGGTCCATGATCACTCTGGATGAACTGCAGAGATCTACAGCTGAGGTGGGAGAGTCTGTCCATAGGACAACAATCAGTCGTACACTGTACAAATCTGGCCTTTATGGAAGAGTGGCAAGAAGAAAGCCATTTCTCAAAGATATCCATAAAAAGTCTCGTTTAAAGTTTGCCACAAGCCACCTGGGAGACACACCAAACATGTGGAAGAAGGTGCTCTGGTCAGATGAAACCAAAATCGAACTTTTTGGCCACAATGCAAAACGATATGTTTGGCGTGAAAGCAACACAGCTCATCACCCTGAACACACCATCCCCACTGTCACACATGGTGGTGGCAGCATCATGGTTTGGGCCTGATTTTCTTCAGCAGGGACAGGGAAGATGGCTAAAATTGATGGGAAGATGGATGGAGCAAAATACAGGACCATTCTGGAAGAAAACCTGTTGGAGTCTGCAAAAGACCTGAGACTGGGACGGAGATTTATCTTCCAACAAGACAATGATCTCAAACATAAAGCAAAATGGTTCACAAATAAACGTATCCAGGTGTTAGAATGGCCAAGTCAAAGTCCAGACCTGAATCCAATCGAGAATCTGTGGAAAGAGCTGAAAACTGCTGTTCACAAATGTTCTCCATCCAGCCTCACTGAGCTCGAGCTGTTTTCCAAGGAAGAATGGGCAAGAATTTCAGTCTCTCGATGTGCAAAACTGATAGAGACATACCCCAAGCGACTTGCAGCTGTAATCGCAGCAAAAGGTGGCGCTACAAAGTATTAACTTAAGGGGGCCGAATAATTTGGCACACCCCACTTTTCAGTTTTTTTATTTTTTACAAAAGTTTAAAATATCCAATAAATTTCGTTCCACTTCACAATTGTGTCCCACTTGTTGATTCTTCACCAAAAAATTTAAATTTGATATCCTTATGTTTGAAGCCTGAAATGTGGCAAAAGGTTGAAAATTTCAAGGGGGCACTGTATATATATTATATCTATATCACCCATTGGCCAAATGAGCATTCAGACGTCCTTCAATTTTCCTGACTACACCATTAATATGAACCCTGGGCTTGGCAGAGAATGCAGATTTATTTCAATGGAGGCCGGGAAATAAGTCTTTGCTAAACAACTCTAACATGTTGATCCTTCTTTCCATTAAAAATTCCTGCTGAGGTCTAATTGGGTGGTTCTATACATATTGGATTGTTGGCTGATTATGCTGAACTTGGTGGGTTTGGCAGAGATTTGTCTAATATGTATGTAGCTGTACCTTAAGGCAACTACTATTTTCACACAACTGTAATATGATCTTAGTGGCCCCTTTTTTTTCCTTTTTAAAGTTTAGGACAATGGGAGGCGCATCAGTAAGCAGTATATAAATAAAAAGTTCTGTGACATCATGACAAGGAGATGAGGGAATGGAAGATGAGAGGATTATCTGTGAGCAGTATATAATACACAGTTTTATGACATCATGGCAAGGAGATGAGCAAATGGAGAATGGGAGAAGCATTAGTGAGCAGTATACAATACATAGTTCTGTGACATCATGACAAGCAGATGAGGGAATGGAAAATGGGATTAGTATTAGTGAGCAGTGTATAATACAGAGTTTCATAACATCATGGCAAGGAGATGGGGTAATGGAGAATAGGAGGAGCATTAGTGAGCAGTATACAATACATAGTTCTGTGACATCATGACAAGGAGATGGAAGAGTGGAAAATGGGAGGAGTATTAGTGAGTGGAATATAATACACAGTTTTGTGATGTCATGACAAAGCAATAATCTCAATCAAAAAATAGCGTGACACGTTCGTGTAACTTTAGAATATGAATGTAGTAGTTCTTCAAATATTTTTCAACAGTTTCTCCCTAAAATGAGCCAAATTTGTTGAATGCGATATTACATTTAAACTCACTATACAGAATTGGCACAACATGAGCCAACCACGGAAATAGTCTCCGTTTCTCTTCTATGCGTCTTTTTCAATGCAAAGAAAAGGGAAATGCCTAACAATAAGATCTAAATCAACAGCTTTCACCCCAGATGAATTTTCTGACAGCAAAGTGCTAGATCTGTTGGATTTCAAAGATGTGGAACCGCATGACATCAACAGTGAGCAATTAAAACTGTTACCATTCAACACATTTCCCTTCCCAGCTGCTAGAAAATGGCACCTTTTCACTAGTGCCTGACATTTGCAGTTCTTTCCATGTCATTCCCAGCTATTTATAGGTTCTTTTTGTGGAGGAGTCATGGATAATTAGTGTGTGCAAAGACCTACATATATTAAACACTTTAGAGGAGAAACAGAAAATATGTGCAACTATAACATTAATAACTCCGTAAGTGAACTTGGGAGTATTTACAGGGGGCTGGCGGCAGTAGCTGTGGTGTAGGTGGTGCACTAAGCCTCCCTCTCATCATCTAGCCAAGGTGACACAACCCTAGCCAAAATATCTACAATCATAAGTCGCTGTCTTGAAAGGAGCCTCCTTCTTTGGTTTCTAGTGACATCTTCACACTGTGATTCCTCTGCTGTCTGGTGTTTTTTTTTCTTTCTTTTTTTTTATTTTATAATACAGTTTTAACATTTTGGCTTCTACACTTTCACAACACAGAGACAATGCTTATGACTCACTTAGGGAGGGAGGAAATAGGTTTTCAATACCCACTTGAGGACAAATATTTTACACAGCCTGATTTCAGGTCAGTAATGGTTGGCGCTTGCTATAAGATCCAAATCTGTGATAAACAAGTGTTTGCTTATTTGTCAGCTGATAAATTTCCTGTTTAGACTGGTCAATACTTGGGTGTTCACATACATGCTTATTTCCAAATTATTGACCTGTATAAAATGGCCTTCAAGAAAAATTTTGTCTAAAAAGGGGGAGCAATCGTACCAAGAAAGGTAATTCAAGACTTGCAGGATCAAAAAAGTTTTTTTTTTTTTTTTTTTTAAAACATATACTGACCAAGTTCTGCCAGTAATCCAGAAGATCTGGCTTTTTATGTCTCTTGAAAATGTAGACATTTTCCACTGAGCTCACACTTGTGCTAACAATGTAAAAGAGCTTAAATAAAAACTCTAACATCTATCAATTAAGTAAAACTGTGAGTAGTTTACTTTTTGATCTTGCTTTTATATTCTACTCTTTATTATTATTATTTATCCGATTTTGAAAAAATTAAATCCACAAAATTCTGCCTACTACCTGTTACCAGAAAGCATTGTGGGAAAGTAGTACAGTTAGAGAAGCGTTCTTCGGTTATACAAGGGGAGCTAAACTGCTTACAAGGAGTTCAGTAATAGAAGAAGCTGCATGAAAGAAGTCAAAATGCTAAATACAAAAAAGCATAGTGAGACAGATTTATTATTACTGTCTTAAATCTATAGTAGTATAATGTTGTACCGTGTTAGCCATTGAAAGTAGTGGAAGAGTGAAGAAATCAGGCGATACCTTTTAGAGGCTAACTGAGTATATTTATACGTAAGCTTTCAGGAGTGCTCGCTCCCTTCATCAGACATGGTGTGATACAAGAACTGAAAATTCACAGATTTTTATACACATGGTTTTCAAAGCATTTTAGAGTCCTTAAAAAAAATTGCAATCTAAGTAGAGAAGTTATTTACAACAGGTCAAAAAAACAGTCTGGAAACTTGTGGTGCATGACGGAGGGATCAGTAATTCTTGCTGTTATCTGTTTGCTATCAGGAGGTGATTTGTGTCCCTCACAGGTCATACATAGTGTGATTTGAAGCTGGCATGAATATTGAGTTCAGTTCATGGTTCAAACATAGTGTGACATGAAGCTGGCATGAATATTAAGTCCAAATTGCAGAGTTTGAAATTTTTGCATAAATTTGTACTCCATTTCTTTCCTTTTCTCCTGTGTCTTAAAATGTCCCATTAAAACCACAACCCGCAAATCTTCAATAGAGTGGTTTTCTCCGGAGAAATGTGCGGCCACTGGGAGATCTGTTCTGCTGTTATTAATGGTGGATCTGTGTGAGTTCATTCGTTGACTGAGTCTCTGCCCTGTTTCCCCCACATAGAGGCCTGTGGTGGGACATTGCACACACATTATGAGGTACACCACATTGGAAGACCTGCAGGAAAATGTCCCCCTAATTCTGTGCACCTGTTGTGACTGTGGGATAGGTACACTGTCAGTGGTGTGGATGAGCTTGCAGGTCATGCACCTTTTATGTAGGCAAGGTGAGGTGCCATTTTCAATTGGGGCCTTCAGGGCACTCCGGACGATAATGCGCCTCAGGTTTGGTGGTTGTCGAAAGGAGAGGAGAGGGGGGACTGGAAATATGTCCTTAGTCTGTTGTCCCTATGTAGCACAGGTTGGAGCTCCTTGGCAATCCTTTGTAGGATCTCCAGCTGTGGGTTGTAGGTGACAACTAGGGGCACTCGGGCATCTTTCTGGGTCTCTCTATATGTGAGCAGACTGTCTCTGTTAATGGCTGCTGCTTTGTTTAATTGATTGTCTGTCACTTTTGGTTTGTATCCCAATCTGAGAAATTTCATCCTCAGATCCAGGAGGTGCTTGTCCAGGTCTGTTTTGTCAGAGCAAATACGATTGTATCGTATAGCCTGGCTGTAGATTATAGATTGTCTTGTGTGCTTGGGGTGGAAGCTGTCGTTTCTCAGGTAGGCCGTTCTGTCTGTGGGTTTGTGGTATATTGATGTGAGTAGCCGGTGGTCTTTAATGTATATTGTGGTATCCAGAAAGTGAATTTCACTCCCTGAATAGCTAAGTTTAAGGTTGATGGTCGGGTGAAAGTCATTGAAGTCATTATGGAATTGAAGTAGGGCCTCCTCACCTGCAGTCCAGATGACAAGGATATCATCGATATAACGAAGGTAAATCATAGGTTTGGTGGCGCATGTTGATAAATATGTTCCTTCCATTTCTGCCATAAAGAGATTTGCATATTGGGGTGCACATCTGGTCCCCATTGAAGTTCCCATTCGCTGTAGATATAGATCCTCTCCAAAGGTAAAATGGTTGTGGCTAAGGATGAATTGTATGAGCTGCGTTACTGGTTCTGTTGGGAGGTTTTGTTTTGCCAGGTGTACCCGACATGCTGCAACTCCATCCTTGTGGGGAATGTTGGTATACAGGGATTCCACATCCATGGTGGCCAAAATGGTACCCTCAGGTAGAGGGCCCAGGGCATTCAGTTTGTTAAGAAGGTCAGTGGTGTCCTGGATATAGCTTGGAGTATCCCTGACAAGGGGTTTTAGGAGATTTTCCACCCAACCTGAGATGTTTTCTGTCAGTGTCCCAATGCCAGAAATGATAGGCCTCCCAGGATTGCCATCTTTGTGTATCTTTGGGAGCATATAGAAGCAGCCCGGCCTGGGATCTTGTGGGATAAGTCCTTTTACCTGATTCTGGATCTGGACTGGAAACTCCTTGATCATACTCTTTAGTTCTTTCATATAGGCCTCTGTGGGATCACTTCCAAGTTTGGAGTAATGGATGGAATTTGACAGTTGCCTGTTTGCTTCCTGGATATAGTCTGAGGTGTTCATTATGACTATTGCACCCCCTTTGTCAGCTGGTTTTATTATTATATCCTGATTTTCTTTCAGTGATGTAATAGCCTTCTGTTCTTGCAGGGTTAGGTTATGCGCCTGTTTCTTTTGTTTCTCCAGGATTTCTGATTTTACTTTGCTTCTGAAACAGTCAATATATTTATCCAGTGCTGCATTAGCTCCAGGGCGTGGGGTCCAGGTAGATTTTTTGGTAGGATTCCTTATGGGCTGTTCCATCTCAGAGTCGCTGCTGTATGGAGGGTCTTTGTCATAAAAATATTCCCTTAATCTCATTTTTCTGAAAAACTCCTCCATATCATTGCAGAGTTGGATACGGTCAGTGCGTGCTGAGGGGCAGAAGGACAGACCTTTGGAGAGAACTGACATTTCGTGTTTGTTTGGCTCATAAGAGGAAAGATTCACAACACAGCTTTGCTGAGCTGGGCTAGTACTTGCGGTTGTAGTAATGAGGCCTTTTTGTCTCAGTCTGTGGAGCTTTTTCTTTTTGTTGTTAATAAGCATATCCTGAAGTTTCCAGTAGTATGTGTGGAGTTTGGCCTTCATTTCCTCTGTGTCATTAGCCAAGGATGATTTCAGGGCCTGTATCTCCTCCTGTGTTTTTTTTTTTTTGTTATAGGAAATTTTTATCATATTGTTCCGCAGCCTTTCAGATGTCCGAATACATAGTTGTTCTGCATATCGGCTGTTGTAGGTGTTCCGGGTTGGGTTACGTAAATTGAAGCCTTTTGGGATGAGTCTCTCCTTTTTGCATTTTGTTAAGAAGAAGATGTCGCTGTTGAGTTGTGCAAGTTTCTTAAGCCGGTTTTTCAGTTCCATTCTTTTGCGGTACATTGTGGTATCTTTCAAGTTGATAGTAGTATAATGTTAGCCATTGAAAGTAGTGGAAGAGTGAAGAAATCAGGCGATACCTTTTAGAGGCTAACTGAGTATATTTATAAGTAAGCTTTCAGGAGTGCTCGCTCCCTTCATCAGACATAGTGTGATACAAGAACTGAAAATTCACAGATTTTTATACACATGCTTTCAAAGCATTTTAGAGTCCTTAAAAAAAATTGCAATCTAAGTAGAGAAGTTATTTACAACAGGTCAAAAAAACAGTCTGGAAACTTGTGGTGCGTGATGGAGGGATCAGTAATTCTTGCTGTTATCTGTTTGCTATCAGGAGGTGATTTGTGTCCCTCACAGGTCATACATAGTGTGATTTGAAGCTGGCATGAATATTGAGTTCAGTTCATGGTTCAAACATAGTGTGACATGAAGCTGGCATGAATATTAAGTCCAAATTGCAGAGTTTGAAATTTTTGCATAAATTTGTACTCCATTTCTTTCCTTTTCTCCTGTGTCTTAAAATGTCCCCCCTCTCCTCTCCTTTCGACAACCACCAAACCTGAGGCGCATTATCTTCCGGAGTGCCCTGAAGGCCCCAACTGAAAATGGCACCTCACCTTGCCTACATAAAAGGTGCATGATCTGCAAGCACATCCACACCACTGACAGTGTACCTATCCCACAGTCACAACAAGTGCACAGAATTAGGGGGACATTTTCCTGCAGGTCTTCCAATGTGGTGTACCTCATAATGTGTGTGCAATGTCCCACCACAGGCCTCTATGTGGGGGAAACAGGGCAGAGACTCAGTCAACGAATGAACTCACACAGATCCACCATTAATAACAGCAGAACAGATCTCCCAGTGGCCGCACATTTCTCCGGAGAAAACCACTCTATTGAAGATTTGCGGGTTGTGGTTTTAATGGGACATTTTAAGACACAGGAGAAAAGGAAAGAAATGGAGTACAAATTTATGCAAAAATTTCAAACTCTGCAATTTGGACTTAATATTCATGCCAGCTTCATGTCACACTATGTTTGAACCATGAACTGAACTCAATATTCATGCCAGCTTCAAATCACACTATGTATGACCTGTGAGGGACACAAATCACCTCCTGATAGCAAACAGATAACAGCAAGAATTACTGATCCCTCCGTCACGCACCACAAGTTTCCAGACTGTTTTTTTGACCTGTTGTAAATAACTTCTCTACTTAGATTGCAATTTTTTTAAGGACTCTAAAATGCTTTGAAAACCATGTGTATAAAAATTTGTGAATTTTCAGTTCTTGTATCACACCATGTCTGATGAAGGGAGCGAGCACTCCTGAAAGCTTACTTATAAATATACTCAGTTAGCCTCTAAAAGGTATCGCCTGATTTCTTCACTCTTCCACTGTCTTAAATCTAGGCAGTTTAAGAATAAGACAAAGCAAAAGATATGTTAAATTTGGCAAAATTTCACATAGTAGTAGTCGCAAATGGGCAGCAATAGCCACAGAATTGGGAGTAGCAACAGGATGGAGAGTTTGCTTAAAAACATCCTACTATTGTGTACAGTATATGCATTGTGCACCACATTTCTGTAGCTGCTGTTTAGTGGTTGTCAAATAAAAACCCAGGGTTTGCTGATCCTACAGTCATAAATTTATTTGCTGCTTCTTGCTAAACAACTTCTGGAGAGTGTAGGGGCGTTTGTGGTCAGTATTATTCGCATACAGCTTGATGTAAATCTATGACAAAGCTTCTGAACTGAATATTCTCACTAACACAACATTGAAATTGTAAAAGTGAGAGGGTGAACAGATACTGGCCAAATCACAAGAGAGGGAGGTTTCACAGGGAAACTCCACTGAGCTCGGAAGTAACATGTCTGTAAGCAAGCCAACTAAAGAAATCAGATCTATCTAGAAAGACAGTGCAATCTGAACCTGTCCAGTTACCACAGGTACATCCCACGTTTTACCTGGCAATGTAACTCCAAAGTGCCATCAATAAGATCGGTATTAATTCTATGATATACAATATTGGTTATATATACTGTGTGCAATTTGTCAAACTTATTCTGTTAATATGAAGTAAAAATGAGACAAGCAGGTGAAGTCTGTGCATATTAGTGGTTATGAATATTCAGTATAGCATATCTAAGTCTTCCTATAGCCCCAGGTCTCTTGATGTGAGAGCAGGGCCGCTCGCTCTGTGCCTACAGTTTGTGACAGCTCCTTTCCTGGGTAAGCAGTGAGACAGGCATTTCTGGTGTGCTGGAATGAAAACTGAGAAGTGCTCTGATTTTGCTTTGACACATTTCACCTATTTCAGGAATATACCTAACAGTTTGTGAGGAAACAGGAGTTCATTATTTCTCATTAAGATGCTGGAAGGTCTGTGTGACA
Organism: Leptodactylus fallax; assembly: GCA_947044405.1. Classification (NCBI taxonomy): domain Eukaryota; kingdom Metazoa; phylum Chordata; class Amphibia; order Anura; family Leptodactylidae; genus Leptodactylus; species Leptodactylus fallax. The sequence continues at coordinate 3,500,496 of CAMRHE010000094.1, forward strand.
TTTCTGAGGTGCCACCCCTTTCTCCTGGGATAGATGACTCACTCGGCTCTGTGGTATCTGCGCTTATAAACAATCTGATCACAACCCCCAAATCTAGAAATAAATTATTTTGCATGTACATGTGTCCATGCATAAATACATGCTTGTGAGGCGCAACACAATATGTCCAAAGCACGCATTAGTAACCTACATACTGTGAAATCTCTCCAAAAGATCATCCTGTTAAGAAGACTACCCCCTTATCCAGACCATCTTACCTGTGATTATGCATATTGGCCTTCTCCTTTGAGAAGGCCAGATTACCCGGAATTACGCATAATGGACATCTTCTTTGAGAAGACCATTTTTCAATGCAATTTTGGGTGGTCGTCTCAAAGAGAATTCACTCCTGGCTCCTGCCACTGTGACATCTATGCAGTGGCATTACATGCATTCAGCTCTTGTGAAATATAGTTTTCATGGTTTGATGTTGAATGTGATCTTGGCTCTTTATTTGTTTATTATAATGTTTTTTTCTTAGGAGAGTTTCATTATTACGAACCATACATGACATGGTTGTCCTATTTCCCCTTTGATCTTTAACCTACTGATAGAGCCCTTAGTGACTGCCCTTAGCAATGATGTTAATATAGGTGGCATTCCTGTGAATGATGAGCAATAACTGACGACTCTAAATGCCGATGACATAATAGTCTTTTGCATTTCTTGGTGTTATATTCAGTCGATTATAGATCGGTTCTCTGCAGTTTGATTATATATAGTAAGTTGAATGATGACAAGTCTCATATTTTGCCTATTAATTTATTACCCCAGCAACAGGAAGAGTTAAAATGCAATTTTAAGTAGGTTAAGAATGGTATGACATATTTAGGCATAGACATTGTGATGGAAGTAGAAGATATAATCAGGCTTAACGCTGAAAAACTTCTATATACAGTCAATGAAGATTTGAAGGAATTTGCCTTTGCTAAGCTCTCATGGGTAGTAAAAGTCAACATGGTAAAAATGTTTCCATTGCCAAAAATTCTATATAGTTTTTATGGTTTCCCTTTTGTTTATCAATAAGTCTTATAAAGTTATCACATAACTGGTTACTGTGGTTTATTGTGGGAAAGGGTTGGACTAGAATTGCAAAGGAGACCTTGTATTTGCCCGTTACATTTGGGGATTGGTTTTCCAGATTTATTAGCATACTACCACTCCTCAAGAATGACCTGGTAGAGGGTATTGGTAGCTTGAAGGAATTATTAATGACTAATTTCTTGGGCCTGCCCAGTCAGGGTCGGATCCAGGTTTTGGTGGGCTCTTGGGTGACGGATTCTCCACGGGCCTCCTGTCAGTCATGGTAAGGGGATAAATCAGTTACATCCAATGAGCGTGGCAATTCATAAAGAACTTTTTTTGTGTGGATGTTATCTACTGTTTAAATGAATAACAAGTAAGATGGAGGAAAATTTCCGTCTTGTTTTAACATAGCAGTGAAAGGCGGAGATTGTAGACAGAGTTACTCTATCTACATCTGTCATTATCAGAAGAACAAACTGAGAAGTGCAAACCTAGCCTTACTCATACAGTACTGTAATGACTGGTTGGATGTATACATAGCGCTATTATCATACACTAGCAGAAGGAGCCGGCTTCACACGGGTATATTTCATTTTTTGTTTGTGTAGTGTCTCCAGAAGAATTGGCACTGGTCTATTTTGTATGTCATTTGTGTGTAGTTTAAATATGTTTCAATTTATAAGAATGCTGTCATTCAGTATGGCAGTCCAGTATAGGTACAGTCTATTTATGGCTGTGCTGTTATGAAAACGCCCCCTTGATGAAGCCGTCTGGCGAAACGTTCATTGGGGTGGAGTGTGACTAGGTGAGGCTATAATAGTGGCTTATTATGTTTATATTTATTTCCATTTTTTTTAGTATTTACTAGATTTCTTTGGGCTATTATACTGTTAGTGGTATGTTTATGCATATATAGTGCTATATAGGTTGTTTTCAACCATCCTTATACATATTTATTTGTACCAGCGGTATATATCTCCTATTTATTATTTTTGTGGCCCCCATTTCCCTCCCTATCGTTATTATGGTGTACCTTCATTATTTATCTCCCCATATATGTTTGTTTCATTATTTATGTTAATAAAATGATATTATTTTATTATTTTTTTGTGGTCATGCTATTATGGTGTTATGAAAACCTGTTAAATTAATTGTGAACTTATATTGGCTGATACACGTCATACGACTGAATATTTAAAAGGGAGTCGATCATCAGAAAAACACATTTTTAACTAATGACAAGTTGGAATAGCCTTTAAAAAGGTCATTCTACTCCTACCTTCCTTTCTATTCTACTCCTACCTTCCTTTCTAAGCTTCTCCCCGCCGTTTCTGATAAAATCGTTTTCTTCTGTTATGCAAATTAGAATCAGGGAGCACCAGGGGCATTTCCCCTGTGCTCCAAGCACTCTTCGCGTCATAACTCTCCACCGCCCCTTAGCTGCTTATGTTCACTCCCTCCTCTTCACCGGAACTTCTGCCTTTCGCAGGCATCGGACTGCGCCTGTCTGGGCAGCCACAATTGCACTGTGTAGCAGACCACCGGAAAATGGCCGCCCGGACTTGTGCAGTCCAATGCCTGTGAAAGGCAGAAGTTCCGATCAAGAGGAGGAGGGGAGTGAACATAAGCAGCTAAGGGGTGGTGGAGAGTTATGACGCGGAGGGTGCTTGGGGCACAGGGGGAATGCCCGGTGCGCCATGATCCTAATTTGCATAACAGAAGAAACTGATTTTATCAGAAACAGCGGGGAGAAGCTTAGCATGGAAGGTAGGAGTAGAATGGCCATTTTAAAGCCTATTCAAACCATTAGTTAAAAATGTGTTTTTCTAATGATAGACTCCCTTTAAAGGACCTGTGAACTGACTATTGACTAATACAGGTCATAAATAGCTTGGTTGCTATGGAACCCTGGTGTAAAGCTGCGTGTATGTCAAGACTGAAGAACCTGTGAGTTTCCATTGGTCCATAAGCGTCATGTGATCATGTGTATCTCAGTTTGGATATCAATGAAAAACCTGCGAGCGGTTGTTATGGACACCTGGAGTAAAGCTGTGTGTGTGTGTGTGTGTGTGTGTGTGTGTTTGTGACCTTGTGTAACAGAGTCATCCACAGCGTCCTACCCCTCTAAAGCTTACCTACAGCAGTGATGACAAATGGCTGGGTTGTTATGGAAACCTGAAGTAAAGCTGTGTACATCTGGAGACACCTGCAAGCTTCTATTGGCTGATAAGGGACATGTGATTGTGTGTATGGCAGTTGGAATAGGAGTGAAAGACTTGCAGGCTTCTATTGGCTAATGGAGGTCATTTTTTGGGACTACTGTATCTCAGGAACATTATGTCCTAGAGAGCTGAGACCTGGTCTAAAACCTTCCCGGACACCTTGCGGTGACCAGATGGAAGGTAACGCTGCAGTTGGGATTGCGGGGTGCAAACAGCGCAGACTTGTCACGGTCTCTGGGCACGAGGGCGCAGCGCTGGTGCTGTCCCACGTTACCACCACTGGTACCAGTGATGAGGGGGCTGCACAAATGTTGGTGGTGATTGTTCCCCCGGGGCGCTTCCCCTATACTGTGCCGACTGGTGGTGTTTGGGGCGCCCTGATGTTGTCGGTGCAGAGTCAGACACAGAAACGGTTGTAAAGTTGAACTTTTACTTCCATGGGTGTGGAGGCACAAATGCTTAAACAGTTTCTTCAATACAAAACAACGGGGTACGCCTGGTGACACAGCAAAGTCCTGGGGTGCAGGGTAGACTTGATAAAAGGTGTTCCTAGCCCTTATACTTCAGTGTTACAGCCCTAAGGTGCGTCTGGGCTCCTATTTGGCTCATAGGAGGATGCCCACCATGATACTAGTACATAATATTCCCCACTCACGTTATGTGGTCCTGATAGCTCAGAGTTTCGGGGTGCAATAGTCAGGGTGGCAGGATATTCCACAGGTCTGGCCTTGGCCCCTGGATCCTGTGATACTTGCTATGGAGCACGTGTTCCAGAATGTTCTCTCCACAGTCTCATGCTGACAAGATAATGATGCTTGACTTCCTTCAGGGCGATGGCTAGGCAGACAGGGGACAGGATCTTCTGAATAGCTGGAGTATGTCAGCTCTCCAACCTTCCTGGGCCTGTCTAGGACTTGAGATTCCTGCACTAAACTCACTGCTTTCTTCACAGGACATCACACTTCTCTACTCACCTCCTCCTCCTAACACTCCACACTTCTAACTCCTCACACGCAGGACCTTCCTGCAGGGGTGTTACCATGGGGACCCAGTGATCAGCTGACTCCTCCCCTTTTCCCAGGCGATGTCCTCCCATTGGACATTTGGTTACTATTCAATCCTATGGGAGGTGTAATGCATGTGTGAGGCTCACTAGGTGGCGCTGTGTTGTGTGAGACTCAGGACCCCCTGCTATGTCACACAGGCTATGAAGCAACAGGAAATAATACAATGCACAGAGATCACCCTCAGCCCAGCCATAGCCAGCTCTGGGATGCCACATACTCCCCCTCTTTCACTGAGCCGACCTCGGCGACGGGCTGGGGTGAAGGTGAGAAATGTAACATAACGTTAATAAATACGAATAAAGTGCAAATGTCACTAACAGCTTAGAAAAATATAATACTTAGAAACTTGAGGTAAGACCTCTCGGCATAGTCCTGGAATGTCCATGAGAAGTCTGAAGGGTAACGGAGAGATAATTAAACTCAGACTTATGGAACCTTTTGGCGGTACCATCAGACAGTCCATATAGAAACAACAGTAGTGCAAATGGGTCCAGAGGCTCTCTGGCACAAATTTCGTGAGTGTCCATTATCATGAGAGTCTCTCTGAGAAACAATAAACAGTCCTTTCTGTAAGGAAGAGTAGGCACTCTAGCACCAATGTCCATACCGCAATGGGGTAACAGAACTTCCTTGGCTCGGTGAGCCAGGCACTATGGCTTGGATTGTTGCATACAAATGTAAATACTATATTACATGGCAAGATATTATATATATACTGTATATACACACAGGAAAAACATTAATGTAATCAGAGCAAGAATAACATATATACAGAAGCAGAGACAGTTAACCTCTTTTACCCAAGGACAGCCATGGCATCACTATAGCGTGTTGGAGGTATGCCTTTTGTGGTACGCTCAGAACGCCTAAGTGGAACGAGATTTGAATCAGGAACAGAGTCACTGAAATCAATTAAATCATCTGTCGAAGGGTTCTCTTGCACTAGAGCAATTGGTGGATAACAGCTAAATGGTAGTAGTTTAGGCGCCCACATAAGCTCAGTTAACGTTGGGTGTCTCTCTTTTGCTTCATACGGTGACAAGATCTCTGTACTCGTTGTCTCAGCTGGGGGCACCTCTGTGGGTAGTCCTTCTTTAAGGCACAGCTTCAGACGGTTTCGGTGTACTACTTGGGGCTGTCTCCCAGGTTTAGAGATCTCATACACGTCGGATTCAGGATATGGTATGGAGATGATACTGTATGGCTCTTTCTCCCAGAATGGATCCAATTTCCCATTCCGATGGTTATTCCTTAACCATACACGGTCGCCAACTTTCAGGGGCGCTGCATGGGCGCGATGGTTGTAATCCTCCTGTTGTCTCCTACGAACCTCATCCATGCGCGTTTCAACTATCTCTTTAGCTTCCTCCATACGTCGGCGGTGTTCAACAACCCAGTCTGTTATGGGTAGTGGATTGATGGTGTCAGGGACCTTCACACCAAGGGTTAAGTCTGAAGGAAGTTGACCTTGTCTTCCAAACATTAGATAAAATGGTGCGTATCCCGTAGATGTTTGGGGTGTGTTGTTGTAAATATAGGCCAAGTCCTTGATATGCTCAGGCCACTCAACACCAGGTGTAACTGCGGCTGTTCTTAGCATGCCGATGATCACTTGATTTGCCTTCTCGCACATACCATTCCCTTGAGAGTGATACGCTGTGGTTCGCAACTTCTTGCAGTCTTGGAACTGACACAGCTCACGGAACAATTGGGATTCAAACGCCGATCCACGGTCGGTGAGAATATGCTCAGGACAACCGTAATGGCGGACAAACTCTGCGTAGAAGGTCTCAGCCGTAGTTCTTGCTGTAAGATCTCTGACAGGCACGATGACAAGGAACTTGGAGTAATGATCCACCATTGTCAGAGCGTAGCTGTAGCCAGAACGTGTGGGACCCAACTTCACATGGTCCAGAGCAACAATTTCACACGGCTTTTGAGTCTTAATTGGATGTAGAGGGGCCTTCTGATCTCTTCGACCTTCCTTGGTGATACTACAGGCGGGACACTCTCGGCACCAACTCTCAATGTCACTCCTCATCCCAACCCAATAGAAGCGACGACGGATGGTAGCTTCGGTCTTTTGTACCCCGAAGTGACCAGATCTGTCATGATACGCCTCAAGTATCATCTGTGCGTCTCTTCTTGGTACGAGGATCTGATGAAGCCTTTCACCTGTGACAGGATCAAGAGTGTTTCTATGTAGAAGGCCTCGTTGGACAAACAGGCGCTTCCTCTGTCGCCAAAGGCGTTTTAATTCCACGTCATGAAGACCTCTCTTTACACGGGTTGGTATTCTTCCTGTAAGCAGGAAATCTGACAATTCTCCTAAAACTCTGCTCTCTTCTTGGAACGTTTTCCACAGAGATGGCTCCTGGAGGGATTCGGCAGCTGTTTTCGCCAGAGATTCTCCTTCTACAGGGACACCAATAGCAACCTGTTGGGCAAACTTGTTGTAGAATGGTGGCATCTCCACCTCTTCCCAGATGTCTTCTCGGGGTGGTTCTTCTCCCACAGGCAACCTTGAGAGTGCATCAGCGTTAGCGTTGGACTTGCCACTGCGATACTTGACAGAGAACTTGTAATTCGCGAGTCTTGAGGCCCACCGTTGTTCAAGGGCTCCCAGTCGAGCAGTGTCCAGATGCGCCAACGGATTGTTATCTGTGTACACGGTAAAGGGTGTGGCAGCCAGGTAGTCTTTAAACTTCTCTGTCACGGCCCAGACAAGCGCCAGAAGTTCGAGTTTGAAAGAACTATAGTTCTGGTCGTTCTTCTCCGCGCCTCTCAGACTCCTGCTGGCGTAGGCGATGACTCGCTCTTTGTTGTCCTGAACCTGGGACAACACTGCACCCAAACCTTGGTGACTTGCATCTGTGTACAAGCGGAATGGCTGACTGTAGTCGGGATAGGCTAGAATTGGTGGTTGCGTCAGAAGTGCTTTAAGCGCTTGAAAGGCTTCCCCTTGACGCGCTGTCCAGTCTACCGGAAGCTTTCGGTTGTAGTTTTCTCTGGGACAACCGCGCAACAACTCGTTCAGAGGCTCGGCTACTTGGGCGAAGTGTGGTATGAAACGCCGGTAGTAACCTGCGAATCCAAGGAAGCTTCGGACTTCTTTGACGGTAGTTGGTCTTCGCCAGTTCTGGACTGCAGTGATCTTTTCAGGATCAGGTTGGACGCCTTGTGCGCTCACGACATGCCCAAGGTAGTGAACTTGGGGTTTCAACAGGTAGCACTTGGAGGGCTTCACCTTTAGGCCGTGCTGTATAAGTACCTTGAATACCTCGGACAGGTGACGAAGGTGTTCTTGGTATGTCCGGGAGAATACAATAACATCGTCCAGGTACAGTAGCACACTCTGGAAATTCTCATGGCCGAGGCACCTCTCCATAAGCCGTTGGAATGTGGCTGGGGCATTACATAGCCCAAATGGCATACTATTAAATTCAAAGAGTCCCATCGGGGTCGTAAACGCAGTCTTTTCACGATCTTCAGGCGCCATAGGGACTTGCCAGTATCCACTGGTTAAGTCCAGGGTCGAGAAACAGGTAGCTGATCCCAAAGCCGTTAGAGATTCCTCAATCCGCGGCAATGGGTATGCGTCTTTGTGCGTGACGTTGTTGAGTTTACGATAGTCCACACAAAATCGTAGGGTTCCGTCTTTCTTCTTGACGAGGACTAGCGGGGCTGCCCAGGGGCTGTTACTCTCCTGGATGACATCAGCATCTCGCATCTCTTGGATCAACTTTTTCACCGGTTGGTACATCGCTGGTGGTATTGGACGGTGACGCTCCTTGATTGGATGGTGGTCGCCAGTCAGAATGCGATGTTGTATGGTCGTGGTCTTACCAAAGTCCAATGGGTGTTTGCTGAATGCCTGTTGGTAACGCTTGGCCACATTGCGAACCCCATTGATGTGCTCTATAGGGGTATTGGCGTCTCCCACGTTCAATTCATCCCACCAGGACTTCGTGGCTCCATTCTGAATGTTCTCAGCAGCTTGGGTGGAACGCTGTGTGGCGGTAGAATCACCAGAGAGAATGTCTTCTGGTGCTAACCGGTGTAGCAGGGCCACAGAGTGGAACTTGTGGAGGTTCACGGGAGCATCGCCCAAGTTGACTAAGCGGACAGGAACACGTCCATTGGAAACTGTAACAAGGCTGCGGGCAGCCATGACAAGTGGTTGGCCATCTACCTGTATGGGTTGTAGCAAGGCCTCGTAGTCCTGATTTTCTATGCCCGGACGGGCACGGCACCACACCATAGTTTCTGTTCCAGGCTGTAGGGTTACTGGACGGGTATCTTGGATCCGGACTCGACCAATTTCACCTTGTTTGTTGGCGAACTTGTGCTGGGCATTGAGTACACGAATGGCCCGCTGAATGGTCTGCTGGTCACTGGGAGAAGCTGTAAGGAGAGAGGCATGCAAGGCATCCAACACTTCTGCAAAGCAATGGCGTAAAACATTCATGCCTAATATTACAACTGCAAACCTATCATCCTCTACATCAGTGACAATTACACCCTGTCTAGGCAGTTTCAAGTCCCCAATCTGGATAGTGGGTTCCCAATAACCCTGCTGTGGTATGGGCTGTCCATTGCTGGCACACAGATTTATCCATGTGTCAGGTGTTCTATTCAACACACCTAAGTCCCAATGTTCAAGGAACACCTGCTTGCGCAGGGTTGTTACCTGAGATCCAGTGTCCACCAAAGCTGTCAGAGGGACGCCGTTCACCCGGATTGTGATGTGTGGGCAGGCTGAGACGAAGCGTGACAATGGCACTAAAGATTCACCTGGGCCCTTCTTCTTTCCTCCCGAGGGGCGGCCCGCTGCCTCGGGGGTGGCCCGTTTAACTGAAAACACTGAGGCCTGGTGTGTCCATATCTATGGCAATAGGTACAGTATGGCCTCTCACTCTGCGGAGGTTTCACTGAAGACGGACGTCTGGGTGGCGACTCAGGTTAGATGTTGAGACTTCGCAAAGGATCACTGGACGATGAAGACGGCTGGGTCAGACGATCTAGACGGACGGTGATCTGTTCCATGGCACGGGTCAGATGATCCACTCGGGCCAGAAGGTCATCTCTGGAGTCTGCTGGTGTAGTCTGCGCAGTTTGGGCAGCAGGTGAGGTACCCAGAGGTAGTGGCAGGACAACTGGAGCAATGCTTGTTGAGGGTCCAGGTGAGGGAGCACAGATGACTGGGCTCGGCTGGGGCTGCTCCTGTCCCAAGACCTGGATGGCAAGGGCCTTGAAGTCAGCAAACGTGATGCTGGGATGTTGTGCAGCAAGCATTCGCAACTGACTCTGGAGCAATGTGGTACCCGCCCCTTCTATGAAGCGGTCAAGCAAGATTTTATCAGAGTCCACATTTTCACGTGGATCCACTTGCACCACAGCTCTGAACGCCTCTTGGAGGGATAAAGCATAGTCCCGCAGGGTCTCACCAGGTAGTTGTCGTCTGGAAAAGAAGCGCATCTTTACCTCGGAGACAGATCGCACGTCAAAGTTCACCTGGAGTTTGTCCAGAATTTGCCCAGGGGTTCTTTTGTCAGAGGCAGGCCAGGATTTGACCTCCCTAGCTGCAGCACCCTCAAGCTGGCCCAGCAGGATCTGTATCTGCTGTTCTGTATTCAGAGGATAGAACTGGAAGAGAGACAGCATCTTCTCACGAAAGTCCCTGAGGGTATGCGCCTCCCCTTTGTAGCGTGGCAGCCATGGTGCGCCAGGGTAAAATGGCATGGAGAATGGTAGGCTGCTCGCCATGGGCACTGCTGGATCACTAGAAACAGATGGCACAATGTCACTTTGCTCAGTCATGTTTGCAGGTATGACTGAAATTAGGTCGCCGTCTCTTTAAGAAACTCAACTGCTTGCTGGCAGGGAATGGAGACTACAACTTGGAATGCTGTCCCTTTAAGAATGCTGTAGCTATTAACAGAGTCACTGTGATGCAGGCTGACGGTGTGCTCCCCCCTCTTTAATGGTGGCACTCCCCACGGACACGGTACACGGAAAACACTCGCTGGGAGGACTGAAGACAAGGACAGGGAGGCACAGTACTCACTGACAGCAACTGCAGCGTGGACCAGAGATCAGCGGTGCACAGCAGGGACGGTGATGCGGCACCGGAGAGTCAGAAATGGCGCCGGCACGTTCGCCTTTCACTTTCTTGTATGGGTGCGCTGGAGCATTGCGCTCAGCATTCTGGGCTCTCCTAAGATGGCGGCAGATGGATCTCCTGGCCTCATGGGCAGTGCCAAAAATCTCCCGCACTTTTGCAAGGTACAGTTAACCCTTTGTGGGCGTTCTTACACAGCGATGTGGCGCAGCAAACAAGTCCTGGGCGTTTTAACTCTTCCAGGGCTGTAACACACTGAGAGGACAGTCTTTAGGGCTTACTTCAGGGGTTTAGGGCTCCCCCCTCTTTGTGGCAAGCACTCTCAGGGAATAAACTTGATCTTAGCAAAGTCCACAATAAAGACCGATGCTCTGGAGACAATTTGGCGCACTTTTCGTGGCGACTTTCTCAAAATGGCACACACCCGTATCCTGATCGTGACGCCAGTTTTTCTTGCGGTGACCAGATGGAAGGTAACGCTGCAGTTGGGATTGCGGGGTGCAAACAGCGCAGACTTGTCACGGTCTCTGGGCACGAGGGCGCAGCGCTGGTGCTGTCCCACGTTACCACCACTGGTACCGGTGATGAGGGGGCTGCACAAATGTTGGTGGTGATTGTTCCCCCGGGGCGCTTCCCCTATACTGTGCCGACTGGTGGTGTTTGGGGCGCCCTGATGTTGTCGGTGCAGAGTCAGACACAGAAACGGTTGTAAAGTTGAACTTTTACTTCCATGGGTGTGGAGGCACAAATGCTTAAACAGTTTCTTCAATACAAAACAACGGGGTACGCCTGGTGACACAGCAAAGTCCTGGGGTGCAGGGTAGACTTGATAAAAGGTGTTCCTAGCCCTTATACTTCAGTGTTACAGCCCTAAGGTGCGTCTGGGCTCCTATTTGGCTCATAGGAGGATGCCCACCATGATACTAGTACATAATATTCCCCACTCACGTTATGTGGTCCTGATAGCTCAGAGTTTCGGGGTGCAATAGTCAGGGTGGCAGGATATTCCACAGGTCTGGCCTTGGCCCCTGGATCCTGTGATACTTGCTATGGAGCACGTGTTCCAGAATGTTCTCTCCACAGTCTCATGCTGACAAGATAATGATGCTTGACTTCCTTCAGGGCGATGGCTAGGCAGACAGGGGACAGGATCTTCTGAATAGCTGGAGTATGTCAGCTCTCCAACCTTCCTGGGCCTGTCTAGGACTTGAGATTCCTGCACTAAACTCACTGCTTTCTTCACAGGACATCACACTTCTCTACTCACCTCCTCCTCCTAACACTCCACACTTCTAACTCCTCACACGCAGGACCTTCCTGCAGGGGTGTTACCATGGGGACCCAGTGATCAGCTGACTCCTCCCCTTTTCCCAGGCGATGTTCTCCCATTGGACATTTGGTTACTATTCAATCCTATGGGAGGTGTAATGCATGTGTGAGGCTCACTAGGTGGCGCTGTGTTGTGTGAGACTCAGGACCCCCTGCTATGTCACACAGGCTATGAAGCAACAGGAAATAATACAATGCACAGAGATCACCCTCAGCCCAGCCATAGCCAGCTCTGGGATGCCACAACCTGATGTACCTGTGTGCAAAATTTGGTGAAGATCGATCCAGTCGTTTGGTCGCGCATAAAGAACAGACAGAAACTCATTTTTATATATATATATAAGAGATATACAACATTACAGTAATTGTAGCCTCAATACACTTTTTAAACAGACTAGTGAGCCCAGAATGTGTCTCAAAAAATGCCTCAAAACTATCCCATTTATTTCAATTGGAATCAGCAGCAGATTTTTTTTTCCTATAGCAGATTTTTTCAGCTTGAAGTAAAAAAGCGTCATGATCCATCTGCAGGCGGATTTCGCCTTTAAAAGCTGATTGAAAAGAATGGGAGCTAAGCCCTTCAACCCTTAGGAGGACTGTTAAATGTATGCACTTGAAAAAGGGTTTTTTACACCCGAAACGTGTTGTGCTTTTTTAAACAATAAAAGAAACCTTTTCACCTAACCTTCTGTGACCAAGGATAATATTCCTAAGAGCGCGGACCATCCTACACTCCACCTGGGCCCCTCCACACCCAGCCATATTGAAATGAATGGGAATCTGCAAAAACCACTAGTGTGTTTTCTGCCTCCCATTCATTTTAATGGGGTTTGCAAGATGGGTCATGATGCATCTTTTTTCCCTCTAGCTGAAAAATTTGAGGAATCTGCTACCGACACTTGAAATGAATGGAAAAGTGTGAACATACCCTAGTTGCCGCCACATACAGCCAAAAACCTGCCTGGATTCTGAAGCCAATGATGGAACAATTATACTATAATCGTGCATTGTGCAATTATTGGTCACCACATGTGGTTACCACTATATAAATAGGCACCATGAACAGTCTGTTCGTTCACCTGACCCTGAATGCCCCTCTTGGATTCCTGCTGTTCTAGACACCTGGACTTTTGCTTGTCTTTTTATTTTTCTTCACTGGGTTGAGGTCATGATTGACCTCATGCACCCTAGGACTGTTGAGTCGGTTGGTCAAACCACCAACTTTAACTCTGGTTAAAAACATGACAGAAGCTTTCTTCCGTCATGTTTCTTTACTTTTGTAACAGAAGAAAAAGCCTTTCATGCATCAATCAGAAAAGTAAAAATCATGACAGAAGAAAGATCTGTAGGATGTAGATGGACATCAGATGGAGGTGGCTCCGCCTGTGTCAGTCATTTATGATTATTGCTCTCACCCTATGGAAGCTGAGAAGGGGGAGGGGCTGCACCAGTGGGGGAGCACCTACATGGGGAACTGAGAAGGGGGAAGTGGTGCACCAGCAGGGGGGCACCTTTCTGGGTATCTGAGAAGGAGGAGAGAGTGCACCAGCAGAGGGGTTCCTACAAGGGGAGATGAAAAAGGGGGAGGTGGTACCTACATTGGAAGCTGAGAAGGGGGGTGGTGCACCAGCTGGGGTCTCTGAGGTGATGGGGAGGGTACTTACATGCGGAACTGATAAGTGGGACAGGGTGCACCAGCAGGGGACACTTACATGAGGCATACCTGACCAACTTTCAAAGGACAGAAAGAGTGACAAAATATGTGGCGCGCTATGCGCACTGCGGCAAATTTAGCTCCACCCACTTCTATGTTGACTCCGCCCATTCTCATCTATTTTTCCCATGTGCCCCCACACAGTATAATGCTCCTACAGTCACCCTAACATTATATGCCCCCACATTATAATGGTCCCCTCCAATTTCCCCACAGTACTAAGTCCCTCTCCTCGTGCCCTAGTTTAAACTGGCGGAAACTAGAGGGGGACATTAAACTAGGGCAGCTGGAGGGTGACATTAAATAGTGGGGGTAGTTGGAGGGGGACATTAAACTGGGGGCAACTAGAGGCAGACATGTCCCCCTCCAACTACCCCCCACGGTTTAATGTCCTCCTCCAGTTGCCCCATAGTTTAATGTCACCCTCCATCTGCTTCCTCAGTTTAATGTCCTCCCTCCATCTGCCACCAGCTTAATGCCCCCCTTAATCTGCCACCATCTTAATGTCCCCCTTCATCTGCCACCAATTTATTCTCCCCCTTCATCTGCCATCAATTTAATCTCCCCCTTCATCTGCCACCAGCTTAATGCCCCCTTCATCTGCCCTCAGTTTAATGTCCCCCTTTGTCACCATCTTAATGTCCCCCTTTATCTGCCACCAATTTAATGTTCTCCATTCATGTCACCAGCTTAATGCCCCCCTTAATCTGCCACCAATTTAATGTCCCCCTTCATCTGCCACCAGCTTAATGCCCCCTTCATCTGCCACCAATTTAATGTCCCCCTTCATCTGCCACCAGCTTAATGCCCCCTTCATCTGCCACCAGCTTAATGCCCCCTTCATCTGCCACCAATTTAATGTCCCCCTTCATCTGCCACCAGCTTAATGCCCCCTTCATCTGCCCTCAGTTTAATGTCCCCCCTTTGCCACCATCTTAATATCCCCCTTTATCTGCCACCAATTTAATGTTCTCCATTCATGTCACCAGCTTAATGCCCCCTTCATCTGCCCCAGTTTAATTGCACCCTCCATCTACCACCAATTTAATGTCCCCCTTTATCTGCCACCAGCTTAATGTCCCTTTATTTGCCACCAGTTTAATTGTCCCCTTAATCTGCCTTCAGTTTAATTGCCCATTCATCTGCTCCCAGTTTAATTGCCCCCTTCATCTGCCTTCAGTTTAACTGCCCCCTACATCTGCCCCCAGTTCCCCCCTCATGCTCACACATGCTCTCTTCTCTCCTACTTATCTTCGATCACTCTCTGTCCCCAGCTTTCTGTGTAACATCACAGTGTGTCCCGCAGTATCCAGAATAGCTCCGCCCACACAAGAGTCTGATCACATGTTCATGACGTCATCAAAGGTCCTTTAGCCATTACGATTTAACATCTACCATTTAGCCTTTACCCTACCCTAATAAAGTTTGTTAACAGCAAAACACTTCAGGGGAATAGCGGGACAAACTGTAAGCTATGCGGGACTGTGGGACAGCAGTGTAAAATCGGGACTGTCCTGCCAGATGTGGGACGGTTGGGAGCTATGCATGAGGAGCTAAGAAGGAGGAGGGCGGCACCTACCTGGGTAGCTTAGAAGGAGGAGGGGGTGAACAAGAAGCAGGGTCCTCTGATGTGTTGGTGAGGCACTGTGAGGACTGAGGAAACATAACATTGGCAGCACGAAATGGTGATGATGCAGTCAGTGCCTCACTCCTTACCTCCCAGCAGCTCACAGGAGGCTCTCCAGTGTTTTAGTTAAACAAAAAACTGTAGGCAGGCAAGTCACCTTCAAAACACGTAACAAACATCAAAATCCAGAACTTGGGTGAGGGAGGGGGGATGGGGTCATAGGGATGAAGGACTAGAGGGGTATAGTTACCGTAAAAGAGATTACAGTTACAGAAGTTAGAGCATCGCCTCTCCAAATCCTGATAAGTCAGTATAACGTCTGAGACGGTGGGAGGCAAAGTATGTGAACAGAGACCATGTAAAAAGCTAAAATTAACAGATATAAAATTATAACACCAAAACTATAAAAAGAAGGGGGGGCATAGGGTTGAAATTTAAGCTCTAAAATATTTTCTAAATACATAGTCTCCTATTAGAAGTAGTGCTGGGAATTGAAGTTCTCCCAGATAGGGTGAAATGGATTACTAACAGAGTCTTTTCAGTGGCAAAGAGCAAAATCCTTAAAGGGGTTTTTCGGGCAAAAAATGTTTTTTAAAAAAAGATCTGTTACTGCTATTAATGGGTTAATAAATGCACCCATATACCTTTAGCAGTGTTTTGAGTGATTTCTGGGTGTCTCTGGGAGCTCCTGGTATCTTCTGCATTTGTTTACATGGTTCAACTTCATGCTATGTAACTTCCACGCTAGCTACCTCTCACCTCACTCCCCCTTCCTCTCTCCCTCCCTCCCATACACCCCCTGTCTCTCTAGCTATCCCGCACACAACTACTAGCCCTTTCCTACCTACTCAGCTCAAGCACCGACCCAATTATATAATTACCTCTCTTCCTCCTATGGGACGCCCATCCTTCTTTTCTGACTGCCGTGCGTGCTATAGACCCAGCGCTGCTCTGTAGCCGACGATCTACCTCTACTGCGCAGGTCTGTGACGCTGCTCCCACGCCTGCACAGTAGAGGTGGATTATCGGCTGCACAGAGCAGCGCTGGGTCTATAGCACACACGGCAGTCAGAAAACACGGAGGAGCCGTCCCGCAGGAAGAAGCCTGGAAGGAAGAAGATAGGTAAATATGATGGAGTGGATGGGGGGGGGGGGAAGTAGTAGTGACGTTCCGTTTCTGGAAACGGGGAAACTGATCGTCACCTGATAACCAGCAAATGTCCCTAGGGCGGTCAAATGACCACCCCAGAGATACATTTTTGATAAATTATGTTCCTTACAAAGTAGGAGAGGGGGAGGGTGTTTAGATTAGTGTAGGGATTTCAATTTATCCCGGACAACCCCTTTAATGTCTGGAAAGATTGATTGCGCCATGTGTGAATAAGGCTAGGTTCCCATCTGCACCGGGTGCTTTGTTGTTTGGGTCTTATAATGGTGTCCACCAGATGTCCGCTGTTTTAAAACTGGTGGTTTCGGAGGAGAAGTCTCCAACGGAGACTCTGGTGTAGATGTGAACTTAGCCTAATGTGATATATAGGGAAATTCCTATTTTCAATATGAATATTAGCTAGTAGAGAGGTGTGGTAATAATAGGATAGGGCTCCATCAAAGATGACTTAATACAGCCTTATTTAAAGGATATAGATTGTGAACAATGTGTTTGAGTAGCACCAATTTTGGTGTATTTCACTTATTTAGTAGCCTTGAAATAGGTTCTAGGTACGTTCTAATAGATTGTTCTATTAGTGTGTTGCAGGTTTTTTTGTTTTTTTTTCTTCCCTTTGATTTTTTTTATTCTCTTTTTTAAACTTTTGTTACAGTAAAATGTTGTTATATGTTTGATATTATCATTTTTTGTGAAATTAAAAAAAAAAAAAAAAAAAAGACCAGGTTGCCAAATACTGCCTGCATAGACCCTTATGGTGCCTACATAGGGCAATAGGGTGTCCACAGTGCTGTCCATACATTGTGCTATTCATTCCCTAGATAATGAGAAACACTGCCCATCAATATATTGACTCTCTTGGTAATTTGGCACTGTATGAGCACTTTCTCTGGCCACAAGTGCTCACACAGTGACATACAGTGCCACATGCAGTCAATCAGTGCCTACAGTGCCCCATTTTACATGCAATCCTCAAATATACAGGCCTTTCAACACAATTCCCACAGAGTGTAATGGTTAGCTGGTTATCTCAGAAATATACTCCACTGTGGACCTATGTAACCCCTGCAAGGAGCACTTTGCATACAGCAGATTCTGCAGTTAATGCCAAGCCAGGACCCATTACAGCAGACATCAGCCATTTTATGCTGAGGGACAGTGGATTACATTTCCCTACACCCCTTACTCCAGGGGGAGGAGTATCAGAGAAAGGGACTGATTGGCCGAGCAGGGAATTATGGGAAAGGTCTGCACAGGAAAGAGGGAGGACAGCCACATGGGCTGCAGAAAAGGTTTCTTCCAGCTACTGCCAGGGAGCACATAACTTGGCACTGGGTAACCCAGGACATAGAGACAGTCCTGCCAGCTCACTCTGAGGGAAGAAGCAGCCTCCCTGCAGCAGCAGCACCACCTGTCCAGATTGACCAGACTCACAAAAGGTACCAAGGGCTGCATCCAAAAAGACTCCTGCCTCATACTCCATTAGTATCCTGTCATCTGAAAGCTGCATCACCCAGTGAGACTCCAGGCTGGCAACAGATTCCCTGCAAGAGTTAGTGAGTAGACTTTGCTGGAATTTGCTGTACTGCTGTTAGAAGGTTTATGAGAACTGTGGTAGAAAGGATCTGCTGTGTCTATAGTGCACCAACGTTTCCTGAATGCGCGCCATCGTCCGCGGTAACTGGGCCCCAACGAATGGACTGTTCTGTTTATTGCTGCAGCCATTAGTAATTCTGCATTGTGTGCTGTTATTTAGGAGTGCAAGCTGTTACCTTCAGTATGAGTGCATGTGTGTGATGACTATCATCCGTGGGTCACTATCTTAACCTGTGCTATTCCCTATAGTTTATTATACCCGCCAGGCCTGGCACATAGTCCATTCCTACCACTAGGGGTTTAATACTATAGGACGTCCCTGTGCATTGTCATGTGAATCACTGAAATATTTCTCTGTTTGCATTTTATCAAGCTTGCCCTTGTTTACCCTTCCCATAATAAACTGGTTAAGTAGTTTTACCCTCAATATTTGTGAGCTTAGGTGACGGTTTCCAGAGTTGACCCCTAGTAGAAGGGGAAGACCCTCCTGAATTCCTACAGAGCTCCTAGCAAGATTCGGGTGGAGGCACTGCGCCATAGTGAGGTGAGAACTACAACACACCCTGCCTACAGAGGTCGGCCCAAAGGGGTGTTACACCTATTTAGTTTCCCAATTGACAGACCTTCTAATCGCAGGTTAGAGCAGCCAACAATTACCTGTCTATAGTTTCTCCTCTCAGGCCAGACGAAACTGTCTTGGACTGTGAAGGAGAGGTATGATGCCTCCTTCTGGCAGCAGTCAATAAAGTTAGTAGAATCTCGTTGACATTACTAGCTTTACTTACAGTCTCAAAGGTCCTCTCAGCTGTCAGGATGATCAGGACTGGGAAGAGCAGGAGTGGTGACATTCCAAACAGTGGCACAGCATACTCATTGGACTAATCCAGTAAAGCACATGATGTCATGGTAAGAACTGCCAGATAACAATGTAAGCATCACAGTTTTCGAGGTACTAGCTTTGTTGTAATAAAATTAAGGTGCAAGTTGATTTTTTTTTTTAGGACTGTAAAAATACTGTTTTTCTCTGTGCCATGTTTATTTCTCTGCAGAAATATTATTATTAGTAATTAGTAATATTAATATTTTTGTAAAATCATCTAGCAAAAATAATTGATAGTTACTTTACAGTACTATCTGTATGTTCATTTATGAACATAAAAGTGACAAGTTTTCTCATAATAAAAAATATGCTATTGAACCATACTGTATGTCTCCCTTTATTCATTATGTTGCATTTCACCACGTATATAAATGGGATCTAGAATTGTCCGTTGCCATGGTTACAAGTATTGAGCAATGTAACAAGGAAAACAAGGAAATCAACCAATACTAGGTCTTATAGAGTGCTGATAATGAAAAACCAATAAGACACATAAATGGATTGTATAGTGCTATAGAAAAGTATCTGCCCAGCGTACTCTATTATTATATATTTAGACGTGTCACCTCTATAACCACATAGCACAATTTTCAAAAAATAACTATTTATTTACATACTATTGAAGTTTATAAATTATGTAACACTCATATCTACCCTTATATCTAAAATGCTTGGATAATTGGAATAACAGTTTTCTCAGGACAACCACTTCACAGATTCACTATTTCAAAAGGTACAGAGATAACAAATCCAATAAGTCACATAACAGTGCCTGCACACTTTCAGCCCCTTTAAAAATTATATCCTCCTTACTCCAAACACAGCGGGGCAGGTTTACCAACCTAAGCTTAGACCAAATAGTGTACAAATACTCCTGAGTTACCATAATGGCTAATGTTTGATGGTAAATTTGGTGCATCTCTAAACTGTCTAGTCTGAGTTTATACCACTATTAGTTTATTTACTTTGCACAAGAATTTTGCTCCAAAATCTTGGCACAATTCTAGCGTACTTTGTCACATCTTAAGCCATGCGCCTTTTTCAAGCAAAATCAAAAACCTTTTTCTGCTATGTCTCTTTGGTGGAAAAGGCAAAAAGAAATTGTCTAAAATACGTAATAAATGTGGTGCAACACATGAACACCACTTTTTCTTTCCCGGTGTGCAAGCCACAGTGTTCCTACCATAGTAGCAGTTGCAGTACTTCAATAATAAATGCAAGAGTACTACTGCTGTTCACATTTAGTGTTTATGTGCACACCTAGGAGGGAATGGCGGCTGTGCACTGTGCCGTTGTCTCTCCTGCCTGTACCTTGGTAAAAAACTGCATGCCTTCCCAGCACCAGCGAAGGTAAACTGGACAAAAATGGTTAGTGTATCAATGTTTGTCTGACATTTACTACAGATAAGAGTGGAACCCTTTGAATACCACAAGTTTCATTGTGAATACCAAAAAGTAAAAATACAACTTTCTGCAATACGCACAGCATCTACAACTTCTACAGGCTTATGTAATTATGAAAGACATAACTGTGTGTGTATAAATGATCCGCAAGTTATGCCATCGTAGATTATAATTTAGCTTTATATTTTAAATAATTTTGCCCAGTTCTGTGCTGCACTTTTGTTTTGACACTGCAAGGGCTTGCTGTGAGTCAGATTACACTAGGTTCACACTAGCATTGCATCTCCAGTTACACACAGAGCTCAGTGGAGGTCCATTGGGTATCTGTCATTTTTAAATTGAAACCACTGATTTTCAGCGGACTCTGTGACGGAGTGTCCAATGGAGATCGGGCACAGATGTGATCATTGCCTTACCATGTAAATAACTGCTGTTCCCATGAATTCTCTCCCCTCTTAGAGACATTGGGGTACATTTACTAATACAATCATGACACTGTCGAATAGTTTTCGAATTATGCGTGCACCAAATCTAACAAATAGATGTACGAAAAAGCTTAGGGAAATACAACTTAATGAATGCTTTTCCTTTCAACTCAAAATATGGTGTGGCTAAGACTTCACATACAGTTAGACAGATATATAAAGCCTTCTAATTATGAATCTGGTGCATTTTCCTGCTGCAATTTAGGCCAATGTGAAAGTGGAGTAAAATTAACAAAAATGTTGAAAAGAATAAACTTTAATGTTATCTACATATTATACATGTAGATGCAGATACACCTTCCCAGCGAACAGAAACAGATATTTCTTTAAGTTACAAGCTTTATAATACGTGATGTTGCAACACAAAAAAAAAAAGTGCCAAAAATTGTGCTGTGCTTCAAAAAGTTTTAATAATTAAAAGTTTATAGAAAGATTTCCTTTAATGCAAATGTGATAATCTTCACAGATATGCACCAAAATTTATTTAAAATTAGAAAGTGTCTATCTTTGCTACAGAAACCACATTTTAGACAGATTTGACACATTACAAGGTAAATACTAAGCATCACGTGCCTTGATAGTAAATGGGGTGAAATAAGGAAAATAGGAAATTAGGCATTCTTAGTAAATATGCCCTCTTGTCAGCTTATGGGATGACCCACTATTACGCAGTCTACAGTGGTGAGGTTCGATTTATATGAATTGATAAAATTGGCGGCTGTCATGTGACAAGCATGCAGAGAGGGATCACCTTGCAAGCATCTCTCATGACAGGGGACAGCCAATGATGAAAGACTATAGGTCTAAGGTCACTCATGACTCATGGGCAGTATAAAAAGCCCAGGCTGATATTGATGATAAGTGTGTCCATTTTATGGGGAGAAATTAGATAGAGGTCTCAGGTCTCAGTCAGAAATTCTACAGATAATACAGTATGGGGGGTTCTGGGGATGAGCGTATTTAGGTCTGGAGAAGAATTAGGTTTAATACATTTATTGATAGAGACTGGACTGGTTTTGTGAGTTGTCTGTCTTATCACAACACTGTTAGAGCAGCTTGCAATGCATTGCAGTCATAGACTATGGCCCAGATTTAGTAATAGTTAGACAGTGTAAACTTAGACAGGCAGTCTAAATATACATCAGATTTATCACAGTGACTGATGCTGGATCTGGCTTATCTTTTGGACTGTCTAGTCTAAGTTTATATCACCTTTTAGTTGGCTTACTTTGACACAGAATTTAAGTCATGCCCTTTTTTTTCTGAGGATCCACACCTTCATGTCTAAGAAGTTGAAAAATTTTAGAAACTAGAAATGTCACATTGCACCAAAGAAGCGCCACATTTACGCCTGTGTAAAATGCAGTATGTTAATTTTAAATCGCAAGCAGTTTCCCCATAGATTCAACAGGGGAGTAAAAACAAGCAAAGAAAAATGAGCAAAAGCTTAATGAAAAACACTATATAAAAAAAAATCAACGCGGGCCTACACCTTCATGGTGTAGGATGCACGCTGAGGAGCTCCTGCCCTGCATCAGCCTTCCCGGGACCTCTCTGCTATTTTATAGATTGCTAGGGACGCCGCTACCTCTGGACAATGCGTCTCGGCGCACGACACCTACATCACCACCCCGGCCTCAGCTCTGTCGCTGACACGAGGCAGTGGCAATCTTGGTTCAGTGCTGCTCCGATTACAGCCCTCTCCTCTGTTGACTGTGGTGGCTCTCTTCTGGACTCCCAGGTGGTAGTGACTGTGCCTAAGCCTCAGGGGTCCCACTCTATGCCACCTCACCCTCTGCAACCTGGTCTGCCTGATGTAGAGCCAATGTCTTTTCAAAGAGACTTTGGAAATGGCACTGGCGCCTCTGCTGCTGGATCCCCTACAGCCACCTGCCTCCCTGCTCTCCATTGACCGTCCTGCACTGTGGCATCAATTACAGGTCAGTTCAGCTGCCCCTGCGACATCTTTCTGCCCCTGTACTTGCTATGGACCCCCCTGCTCTGTCCTTACTAAGGCACATCCAGACACATCGCCCTCCTTCCCCTTCCATCCACACATGGACAGAGGAGAGGGATATCGGGGCAACCCCTGCAATGTCCCCATACGCGGTCCCTGAAAAGGAAGACTCAGACATCCCCTTGTCAGATTCTGAACCTAGAGGTACTGTCCCTTACCATACACAGATTCTGCTACAGTGGTCCCGGCTTATTGCTCAATTCCCTACTAAAGACGACATTAAGTCATTTGTATCAGAACTAGCAGGCATGTGTCATGCAGAGATTTCTGCGGTCAGGAAAGACAATATCGCCATATTGTTTCTAGAGTAGAGACGCTGGAAGACGACCATGATACTATACGTGCTTGCATCTCCCAGCTTTAAACCACAGTCCTCTCTCAGTCTACTGAAGTACGAGATATGCAGTGTCATTTGGAGGACCTTGGTAACAGAGGCTGGTGTAACATTATTAGGATCAAGGGTCACCCAGAGGCCAGCCGGGAGGAGGATTTTCAAGTGACCCTGGAAGCCATTTTTAACTAGATTCTGTGAGAGCCACCCTCCCATAGAATTAAACTGGACAGGGCTCATAAGGCTTTGCATCCTAAAGGTTCTCCTCCTAATCTTCAAGATGTCATATGCTGTGTCCACGACTTAACTCTCAAAGAGGCCATCATGGCTAAGTCGAGCCGTTTGAGGAACATTGACTTTGATGGGGCCAAAATCCAACTCTTCCAGGACCTCTCATAGGTTACCCTTCAGAAAAGACACCACCTCCACCCTCTCCTTCAACTTCTGAGAGAACCAGTTGCCTTAGAGTGAAATACAGGACTATATTCTTATTGTTCTGTTAGCTTAAGCTTAGATCCCTCTGGGCGGATGTAACGTTTCTTCAAGAAACCCATTATGACAGCACGGGCACATTTCATTTAGTTCGTCATTACTATCCTGTTTCCTACTCTGCCTGCCATGACAGAAGTAGGGCGTGAGTGGCCATTTTACTTTCCCGCACCTACCCAATTTCAGTAACTGGATCCCACCTGGAACCCCAGGGCCTCTATATTGTCCTCTAGTGTTCCCTCTATGGCAGTCCTATAATTTTATGTAATGTTTATGCTCTGAATATCTCCCAAATACCATTTCTATGACGGGTACTGAATTGCATGCAAGCTTACTCTAATATCACCTGGTGGGCAGGGGAGATTTTAACTTGGTGTTTTCTGAAACTATGGACAGGTTGTCGTTGGAGGATAAACCTACCTCTAGCAAGCAATCCAGACTTGCAAGGGAGTTTCGTAAACTAATTAGGTTCCATGCCTTGTTTGATTTATGGCAGGTGCGTACATACACATTCTTCTCTCACTCCCATAGTACGCACACTTGAATTGGCTATTTTTCGGCAACGCCCCGACCCTACACCTAGTAACTGCAACTGAGATTTGCCCCCTGTCGTTGTCTGACCATGTTCTGATGGTTGCAACCTTGTCCTCTATTCTGGTTCCTACCAGACGTTGCAGTTGGCGTCTTAGTGAGTCCCTACTTAAAACTCCAATGTCTCAGTCTACTCCACAGATGTACAGCACCTAACGAACAACATCTGAGAGAAGGCTGGGTCAGTCTCCTCTTCTACTACTCTACGGGGGGGGGGCTCATAAGGCGGTGATGCGGGATATTGCTTTGGCCTCCTCTTTTAAAAAGAATAGACAAGCAACGGTTTGGTCTTTAACAGCCCGAGTTCATGCCCTTTTGCTTGGCAGCGTGGCCCACCCTGACAGTGCTTCATCTCGTAGTAGCAGTCAGTGCAGATCTGAGAGATTTGGCGATTCATAATGTAGAGTGCCTTCACCTTTACACTCGCCAGCAGTACTATGAGCGAGGTAATAAGGCCCACACACTCCTGGCCAAAATCCTACGTGATAATTATGCCTCCACCACCCCTCAAACAGTTCACGACTTGGGATGATATTGCAGCGGTTTTTCAGACTTACTATATTAACCCTTTAGTTCAGCATCCATATCGCACAGCCTAAGGAGTTACTTATTGGATTGTCATCTGCCATCTCTCTCCCCTGAGGCTCTTACCTTCCTTAATGCTCCTAGGATGATGAACTCCCAGGATTTCTCAAGGATCTGCCAAATGGGAAAGCGCCTGGTCCTCATGGCCTCACCAATTTGTATTATAAAAGACCCTTAAAGATGATCCGATTCCCCATATGGGCAGATTATTCAACTCCATTCTGGAAGGCCATCCGATCCAGTCAATGATGCTTCACTCCCACATAACCCTTGTTCCCAAACCTAATAAAAACCCCAAGATTGCGCGAACTATAAGCCCATTGCGTGACTGAACTCTGATTTGAAGAGGTTTATGAAAATTCTAGCCAACAGACTGAACGCTTGGCACCCCTCTCTTGTCCACAAGGACCAGGTGGGCTTGGTCTCGTCATCAGGGAGGAGACAAACACCAGAAGGACA
This sequence comes from Leptodactylus fallax, assembly GCA_947044405.1. Classification (NCBI taxonomy): domain Eukaryota; kingdom Metazoa; phylum Chordata; class Amphibia; order Anura; family Leptodactylidae; genus Leptodactylus; species Leptodactylus fallax. Next base: position 3,525,643 of record CAMRHE010000094.1, read on the forward strand.
GTGGAACTAATTGAGATTGCCAATCGCCTTTCAGTTCCTACTCCCCTACTTAGCTTAGATGCGGAGAAGGCTTTCAACCACCTTGATTGGTCCTTTATGCAGGCCTCTTTGGAGGCATTTGGGTTCTCGGGGGTCTTCCTTACAGCAATCAGGGCACTATACTCCAATCCTGAGGTAGTGGTGAAACTTCCCCATTCTTCCTCTGGTTCCATCCCAATAAGAAATGGTACCTGTCACGGCTGCCCTCTGTGCCCCCTTATTTACGCGCTGCGCATTGAACCTTTAACAGCTAGGATAAGGCAAAATTCTAAACATTACTGGTGTACGGGCTTGAGGCTGGGAATTCAAAATATCCCTATTTGCTGACAACGTACTTCTCACCCTTACTAACCCTCACACTACCCTACCCAGTCTCCTGCATGCTGTTAATGACCACAGTCGATTGTCGGGTTATAAGATCAACTAATCTATTCTAAGCCCTACCACTTAATATACCTCTGGCCTTGCTACAGCTCCTCTCTAGTAATTACGACTTTCAAATCGCGCGAATACTCACTTCACTATTTGAAGATCAACCTCACTCCCACTTACACCACCCTGTACCCTACCCTTCCTGTCATTTAATTTGGAATGCTGGGCACCATCAAATTCCCAGATTGGTGATGCTGGTGGGGAGGGGGAATTGGCAGCCCCACACATTCTCCACCATTATTGGGCTACACATCTTCATAGTATCTCTTTTTGTCGACATCGCAGGCCTACAGGAAATGGGTGGAGATCGAAAAACTATGGCTTGCTCCTGCACACCCAAATGTATTTTTGTGGGCCCTCCATGGTCTTTTTCCTTTAAAACCCACTCCTCCCAGAGGTATCGATGGCTGCCATGGTCCGTACTCTGTCAGGGGCGGGTTTGTTTCAATTGGATGACTTGGTTGACCCTTTGAATACTTCACAGCTTCCTCGCAGCTCCCTATCACTGAGTGACTTCTCTACCAACCAATTGTCCATTGGGTGTTCTCTATGTTTGGGGTTTCTGGTTGGGGGGTGAAGGAGATGACCGATAATCTTTTTATACAAGGAATTCCACGAATTCCTTATTTATCTGCTTAACCTTCCTCCCAGGAAATTGGGAAAGAAATCATTTAGACTGTTACCTTTATGTATGGCAGCCAAGACCCTAACTGAACTGCACTTGAAGCAAGTCAATCCCCCCACAGATCTCGATTCATTCGCCCACTTGAAAGATATTTGCAAACCTAGAAAGCCTGACTGCTAGAGTCTACTTTGTGTTGCCTATACCTCGAATGTATAATGTCTTTGATCATTTATTCTTACTGCATTTACTGTTCATCATTGTTTTTCTTTGTATTTTGTAAAACTAAATAAAAATTACAATTGAAAAAAAAAAAAACTGCATTTTTTTTCGCAACAACCAATTATAGTGTATTTTTTGGGTATTTCTAGCATAATTTGCCTATTGCTTATTCCTTGCCAAAAGTAAAAAAAAAATCCCCAGTGAAGAAACAACGCTACTTTTTTTTTCTCCTAAAAGTCGTTCTCTTATTAAAAATTGGCCTATTTTTTTCCAGTGATAAACATTAGTTATGTACAAGTTACAAATTGCCCCAGGGATAATTAATTTATACTCTAGCTACACTAACACTAGTACTGTCACATTTCCTCTGTCATTTCAGTTTTCACTCAATTTCTCATTGATAAACAGTAATTACAAAATACTCAAAAGGTAGTGAATTTATACACTAGCTATTCTAATATGGTGTGTGTGTTCCTGTGTGTTATGACTGAGATTTTGCTTCATAAGACTTGTTCATTTAGTAAAAATTAATTTTAAAAAGTGGAAAAATAAATCTTACAGTGCAGAGTTCTATTAAATAAGGCCATTTATTACCACCATACACTATCAGTTTACCCATAGGTATAGCTGTTGCTTTGACTGCACTAAGAGAGCTGCTTCGTTCCCTGTTCTAACAGTCAGCCAACTGACACAAGAAATCAGAGTTTCAAGCCACATCCTTCCCTCCCTTGTTACGGTTGTTTATTTGTGGGGTTTATTCAGAGGTGAACCTAGCCTCTCTGCTGCCTGAGGCGACCAATAGAAAGGCGCCACTTCCCCCAAAAAAAATATCCAACACAGCCATCTTTGGTTCAGTGATGGCACCCCTCTAATTAAATTGTAGGCCATGCCCTTCCATTTGCAGATCCAAAAATCAACTTATTTGGCCCACATACAGTATAATGCCCTCTTTACTGGCCCCAACACTATATTATTCCATTTATTGGCCTCCATAGTGTATTACTCCTTAATTGGCCCCCACAAAGTATAACACCCCCTTTACTGACCCGCACACACTGTATCGCCCCCTTTACTAGTCCCCGCACAGTATACCGTCCCCTTTACTGACTCACACACAGTATATTGCTACAGTTACTGACCCCTACAGTATATTACCCCTTTACTGCTCCCCACACAGTATATTGCCCCCTTTCCTGGCTCCCTCACAATACACTGTCCCATTTTTGGAACCCACACAGTATATTGTCCCTCTTCTTTTAGGCCCGCACACAGTATACTGCCACTTTTTTTGCCCCCACACAGTGATATGTCAGTCTTAGATTCAACTAGAATTTTCCAAAAGTCTCAGGCTCAGCCTGAACCTGAAACTTTTGGGGTCATCATCCACAAAGCCCTATTATAGCTATAACTATTATATTTACTCAGACCCTAGAGTATAATAAGGGGAGGCCCAGGGGGTGAGGAAAGATAAACATTTATACTCCCCTTGCCTCACCTCTCCTCACGGTGTCCGACTGCATCCAATGTCATCTTCAGGCTTCTGTCTGACGTCACGTACTGTGGGGATCACTGCAGAGACCTGTGATTGGGCCTCAGCAGTCATATGGGGCACGCCAAGCATCCTGACGTCATGACGCTCGGTGCACACCCAGGTGACCACTGAGGCCCAATCATAGGCCTCAGCAGGGACCCTGGGGTGTGTGTTGTCAGACAGGCAGGAAGAGGCCTGAAGAGGATGCCGGACCACTGAACCCCCAGGAGAGGAGAGTATAACTGTTTGTTGTTCTTACTCCCCTGGTGCAGCACACGTTTGGCTGCTACCTATTTGATTATTCCAACGATTCCCACACATGCCATGTCTTGCTTCAGCTTCTACCTCCACGGCACAGACACTGAAGAATGCTGCAGCACCCTCTGGAGGAAGAAGCAGAGGAACGGTGATTAAAATATCAGCTGCTACCTGTTGAAATAAACCAATAGGTAGTAATAGATTAAAAAAATGCCACCTCTCAGTTTGTGTCAGTAGGTGTCTCCTCAAGTCACCTCATGGAAGGTGTGGCCCTGGGCTTAGTCACCCAACTTAAGCTGTATGCACAAGGGTCTTTTGCAGTATAGGCCTGAATTATCTCAGTTAACTCCTTCCTGCCAAATGCAATTTTCTTTTTTTTTTTTTTTTTTGACTCCCCACCTTTCCAAAGGCCATAACTTTTGTTAACTTATTGTGCACAGAGCCATCTGAGCACTTAAATAAAATTCTTGGAGTCGCCATATTCGGATACCCGTAACTATATTATATTTCCGTATATGGGGAAGCATAAGGTGTCTTTTTTTGTGGGGCCAGATGTACTTTTGCAGTTATATCATTTTGGAGAATGTCTATTGCTTAGATCACTTTTTATTCAAATTTTTATGAGAGGAAAAAAAAAAAAAACAGGAGGTTCACTCTTGTGGATGTGGATGTGTTTCACTTTAATTTTGTGTTCTAGGGAAAGGGGGCCATTTGAATTTTTAATTCTTTTCTTTTGTGTTTTTTTTTCTGGGGGCAGACGATCCACCGCAAAATGGCAGCGCCCCGCGGGGAAAATGGCACCTTGGTAAGCTTTGACCGAGGCACAGGAGGTTAATACCTGTGATCCATATAATATAGTGGAAACCCAGCAGCTATGGTGTCTGCTCCACTGATTCTGGTGCATTTTTTTCCTCTAGCCTTCACCATTTCTAAGCAGTCATCATTTTAGTTACTTAATGCATAATCCTGTTCTCTACTGTTAAGTGCAGTGGAGTAACAATCCCCTGTGACTGCTACCGGGCCCGGAGTGGTAGGGGGCCCGTAGCCAGATGAAGATAATTGTACTAAAACTAACATGGATGATTGCTTGGGAGCAGTAGGGAATAGAGAAAAAAATTCTCTGCCGGAATCAATGAGGCAGCACCTATTGAAAGATGCAAAGAGTTGGAGATGGTGGAAGTGGTGAATGGTCCTCTTTTATAAGAAATACCGTGCGTAGACAAAATGGGGGATAAATGCGTCTGTGATGAAATCTATGGCAACTTCTAGTTAGCGCAGATTTCACTGATCATTTTCGGCAGTAAATTTGCTTAAAATATATTAAAATGTAATGCATCTCCTACAGTAGTTTTGCTTTCATTAAACTGGTGCGGGAGGTAAAAAAATCTGCCAGTTGCAACAATTATTGTTGTAACTAGCATTTAAAAAGATATCTGGCGTAAAAATTAATGATAAATCTCCACCAGTGAAGTAGATTTACTTTACAAAATGAGGCTCTATAGAAAATTATGATGTTTTTGAAACTTTTTACCCCTACCTTATATGTTCTCCTCAACGAGAAAATATATAAAAATAATTAATAAAGCCGCTCAATAATAAAAAATATTGATACAAAAAAAACTAAGTACGCGTTGTAAAATGTGACCAAGGCTGGGTTCATACTTGTGTCGAGACTCAGTTCAGGGTCTTTAATGCAGATCTGTCATTGTCATATGAAAGTCCTGCAAGCCAGATTTTTTAGTGCAGGCATTTCAGTTAAAAAGGACAGATAACCAACTGACCCCATTATAGTCAATGGGATCCCTTTACATTCGAGATTGAACTAGGTTCACACTTGCGTAGATCTGTTCTAATTATTATTATGTGGCATTTTGATACATATTATTGGTGAACTTGTATATACTTTCCTAGGCTATGTCATGGCTGGCATACAACATGCCTAGAGGGGTGTCCCAAATATATTTTGTCACATGCTTCATTTTAGGCTCTTTTGTGCAATTTCATCCTTTTAATTGACTGTGTCATTTATGGGGTCACTTTATATTCAAGTTGCCAGAGTATCACAATTTTATTATAGTACTGACTACAGCTATTGATATGTATAATGGATACAACATCTTTACATTTAAGAAAAGAAAAATCTCTCTAACACCACTATTAAAATAAATCCAGACTTCTAAAGCGTGGTTTACATATATAAAATAACTGGTTTCAATTGGAGCTACTGTTTGCTATGTCAACCTGACAAAGGTGATAATAGTGCACCCGCATTTGAACATGAGGAAAAACAAATATATGGCTTTTGTATGACTTGAATACTGCATTTATCACCAGTTTTACCCCACTGTAAGCCCCATCTTTAATTGTCAGTTTTTCCCCTGCTTAACTCCAGAATGAGCAGGCATTAGCTTCTATGAAGTCTCCAATTTACTCCACAAATGCAGAAGAGGAGATCCTGCTACCCTATACAGCGAGGGAAAAAAACTATTTAGTCAGCCACCAATTGTGCAAGTTCTCCCACTTAAAAAGATGAGGTCGGCCTGTAATTGACATCATAGGTAGACCTCAACTATGAGAGGCAAAATGAGAAAACAAATCCAGAAAATCACATTGTCTGATTTTTTAAGAATTTATTTGCAATTTATGGTGGAAAATAAATATTTGGTCAATAACAAAAGTTCATCTCAATACTTTGTTATATATCCTTTGTTGGCAATGACAGAGGTCAAACGTATTCTGTAAGTCTTCACAAGGTTGGCACACACTGTTGCTGGTATGTTGGCCCATTCCTCCATGCAGATCTACTCTAGAGCAGTGATGTTTTGGGGCTGTCGCTGGGCAACACGGACTTTCAACTCCCTCTAAAGGTTTTCTATGGGGTTGAGATCTGGAGATTGGCTAGGCCACTCCAGGACCTTGAAATACTTCTTACGAAGCCACTCCTTCATTGCCCTGGTGGTGTGCTTGGGATCATTGTCATGCTGAAAGACCCAGCCACGTTTCATCTTCACTGCCATTGCTGATGGAAGGAGGTTTGCACTCAAAGTCTCATAATACATGGCCCCATTCATTCTTTCATGTACACAGATCAGTCATCCTGGTCCCTTTGCAGAGAAACAGCCACAAAGCACAATGTTGCCACCCCCATGCTTCACAGTACATATGGTGTTCTTTGGATGCAACTCAGCATTCACTCTCCTCCAAACACGACAAGTTGTGTTTTTGCCAAACAGTTCTACTTTGGTTTCATCTGACCATATGACATTCTCCCAATACTCTTCTGGAACATCCAAATGCTCTCTAGCAAACTTCAGACGGGCCCGGATATGTACTGGCTTAAGCAGGGGGACACGTCTGGCACTGCAGGATCTGAGTCCCTGGCGGCGTAGTGTGTTACTGACAGTAACCTTTGTTACATTAGTCCCAACTTTCTGCAGGTCATTCACTAGGTCCTCCTGTGTGGTTCTGGGATTTTTACTCACCGTTCTTGTGATCATTTTGACCCCACGTGGTGAGATCTTGCGTGGAGCCCCTGATCGAGGGAGATTATCAGTGATCTTGTATGTCTTCCATTTTCTAATTATTGCTCCCACAGTTGATTTCTTCACACCAAGCTGCTTGCCTATTGCAGATTCAGTCTTCCCAGCCTGGTGCAGGTCTACAATTTTGTTTCTGGTGTCCTTCCACAGCTCTTTGGTCTTCACCATAGTAGAGTTTGGAGTGTGACTGTATGAGGTTGTGGACAGGTGTCTTTTATACTGATGCCATTACTACAGGTAATGAGTGGAGGACAGAGGAGCCTCTTAAAGAAGAACTTACAGGTCTGTGAGAGCCAGAAATCTTGCTTGTTTGTAGGTGACCAAATACTTATTTTCCACCATAATTTGCAAATAAATTCTTTAAAAATCAGACAATGTGATTTTCTAGATATGTTTTCTCATTTAGTCTCTCATAGTTGAGATCTACCTATGATGTCAATTACAGGCTTCTCTCACCTTTTTAAGTGGGAGAACTTGCACAATTGGTGGCTGACTAAATACTTTTTTCCCCACTGTATATATGTAGTTCACTCTCAGACGCAGCAGTAGTCAAATTGAGGACATTATACAGCAGTAATAAGCAGTGTAGCTGTGAGGTAAAACATTTAGTAGATGCTGCTAGGTGAGTCCCTCTGAGCCTCTCAGTCTCTGCCTCTCCCTAGCTGCTGCTTCCTGCTCTGAACTCCCCTCTCCATATACTTTATGAGCATCACCTGTCTCAGTGTACAGACTTTGGTATATGGTATATTTACATATGTAATATGTAAACCATAGATTTGAAGGGGATTTCTGGAATATTAATATTGATAGCCTGTCCTTAGGTTCTATGGGGACCTGATTCACAGCATCCTCACTTAAAGTATGCTCTTCATTGTTCACCAGGCACAGGGTCTATATTTTGTAGCAGCTGTGCATTCCCCTGATGCCATTTCCAGTTCAAGTTAATGGGAGTGCCTGGAGTCTGACCCGCTGAAATCAGACAACCCCTTTGAGAAAGTGATTAAGTCAATAGAAATAGATTTGGAAATTACTTTGTAAGCTTGTAATATACCAACAAATGACAATACTATTCTTTACGCTTGGCGATGCAGTGGTAGTTTTAGAGCAGTTTGTTGCCTAATAGTTGGTCCTAATATGATAGGTTGTTTTAGGGCAAATACGTTTGTATGGAAGCTGACTATTCTAGTAGGCAAAACATTTCTTTCAAACCACTAAAGATAGTTATTAGTGGAAATGCTATCTAATAACATAGCGCTATGTGGAGCTGTGTTTTATCATATTCAAAGTACTCAGACACTTAAAAGAAAATGTTTATCTTCTCTCCAGTTACCTTTAATATTATTAATGTTAAGTACATGCATTCCAATATATCTTAATGAGCTACTTGGGCAATACCTTTTTCATCCTCTAGATGGCAGCCTTGACATTATGCCCTCACTTGATACCTACAAATAGAGTCTCTCATAATACACAATCCACATCATGATCTATATTGAAAGTTATTTATTCGTATATTGCTCACTTTCCAAAACCTTTTTCTCATATTACAGAAATTAACATTACCATGAAGGTTTCATTTAACTTCATTAATGAAAATGGTTATAGAGTTCTCCACCAGCTACATAATATACAAGAGTTCACAGTTAGCTATACGCTACATTAGACCAATAATTGGAAATTTTCATGCTGATAATTCAGTGAACCACAAGATATCAAGAGGCAGAAAGTTGTCTACTTTTAGAGCCAGAAAAATGGTATTTCTTTTAAAAACATTTCCGCCTTAAATTCAATCATAAGAAATATGTCCCTGAGATGTCCTCTTCTGTCAGGTTGTTTACAGAGTATTTTGTTGTTTCTCTTTTACATGATACCAAGAAAGTCATCATGTTCCCACAGAACCAACTGAATGGAAAATATCCCTATCAGCGCTGCCCTCAGGCAAGTATAGGCAGCACTGCTACCAGGGACGTTACACTGAATGTCCGCAGTGCCACCTGAACCCATAGAATTACATGTAGAGGGTCACAGCAAGTATTGAGGTGACGCTAGGTTCACACCTGCGTTCGGGTTTCCTAAGCGGACCCCCCCAAATGGAAACCTAATCCGCTTAAAAAAAAGCGGTTACCCGCGGAAACCCGAGGACCCCATAGGCTATAATGGGGTCCGCTGGGTTTCCGTTCACTTTCTGCCCAAAAAGGGCAAAAAATGCAGAGAGAAAAGCACTGCATGCAGCGCTTTACTCTCTGCATTTTTTTTTTAAACGGTTTCGGGGATGGAAACCCTGAACATGTAGCAGGCGCAGGTGTGAACCCAGCCTTAATGTAATTTTTATAGCTATTTATGCACTCAGTTTGCTCCAGGTTCAAGGAATTTTATGATGTAAAGGTGTTCTCCAACATTGGATATTGATGATCTATCCTTAGAATAGATCATCAATATCAGATTCTCATGGATCCAGCAATGGACACCGCCCCCCCATATTAGATATTCTCAGCACCGTGTACAGAACTTGAAGTAAACTGATCTGTTCAGCGTGTAGTGATCACAATAGAAGCAAAAAAAAAAAAAAAAGATCCAGTCTTGAGGAATCCCATTAACTTCATACCTGCGTGAAGAGAAATCCAACCCATGCTACAGAATCAGCAGAACCTGCAAAGAAATATTGCGTTAGGCTGCATGCACACAAACATGTGCTGGGTCCATAGCTAGCAGGAGGGAAGGGGGCAGTGGGGGTGTCAGCCCTAGGCCCACTGACTCAGTGGGACCAACCCCAGGGCTGCCATGAAGGACAACAATACAGCTGAAATGCATGGTAAAGGGAAGTATTTGGCTTCCTGCTCTGCCACTTTGTAAGCTGCAAGCCATGTCAGGCCTGCTGGCTTACAAGATGCCAAGACCACAGACAAGATGTCTGCTTCCCAGTGCAGACAAGAACAATGACATCATAGCCTCCTCTGTGATCACCGCGTCTTGTAAATGAGAAGAGGAGAGGCATAAAGGGCACACTGGGGGCAGATCAATTATGTAAGGGATCATTAGGGGTGTGATGATTCTGCTTAAGTGTGGCTATAACTCAGATGTATTTTGATCTCTGGGTATAGGATCTCCCTTCTTGCTTGCACTCATTCATACTGTGCGCAGCTATAAGCCTAGGTGCATATTGGTAGTAGTGGCCAGGCTGGAACAATAGGGCTCCATTGTATTCCTATACAGCCCTGAGTGATCAAACAATAGTGCATTGTTCAAGCCTGGGCTGTTGATCAGATATAGCTGATAACAGTGTATCAATTCACTTTGTCTCAGCTCTATACAAAAGATCTGGACTTGATTGAATTAACTCATCAGACGTACTGTCGCCAGTGACCTCATTCTGGGAGGTGGCATAAAGGGTATAAAAGATGAGGTAAGAGTCAATGGGAGGAGACTATCACTTGGAGTTCATGCTATGGAGACTGTGCTGAGATGATGCTACAGGATATTACAGACTTTGACTGAGATGCTACTATGAGCAGGCAGGTTGGAATGCTGCTGCTGACGATGATGAGCCTACAAGAGACTGAGAGAGACTACTGGTCTAATGCTGAGAGACTGTTATGAGAGCATGCAGGCTGGATTATCGTATTAATGCCACATGCTGAAAAGCCTCCACTGGTGATCTCACACATACCAGAGCATGTGTGAGTGTTGGACTACAAAACCACAGCAAGGACATGTGTGGTAAAGTAATCATTTCACCTTTAATCCCTTTTATTTTATTTGTACTGTATCTTGCAACTAGTAACTGTTAATGCTTGCATATGTCTGCATATCTGTTCTGATCTGTATATGTTAGATTTTAATACCGACCCATTTAGGGGTTAATAAATATATAAAATTTAGAAGGCTTGTCTTGTATTTATCTTGTGAACCCGGCACTCACTGGCGGTGAGTGTGGTTTTCATATGAAAAAGGACTCAGGGTGTGGCCAAAGCGGTTTGGCGCATGGAGGATCTTTCACAAGGGATTATTATGACTATGGGTGGCATAAAGAATATAAGTGACATTATTTATATAAGAGGTTATTAGGGTGCATTATGACTATAGGAGGGGGATCATTTATATAATTGGCATAAAGAATATATAAGGGTCATTAGGGGCATAAGGACTATAATGGGGAATAAATAATATAAGGAGCATTATATAAAAGAGGTCATTAGGAAATTTATGAATATAAGGGGGATGATTTCTATAAGGGGCATTAGGGGCAGTATTTATCTCAGAAGGCATAATATAAGGGGGCAAGTGGGCAGTATTACATTAAGGAGAACTTGGTTATTACAGAGTTTTTCCAGCTCATTTTTAATGATGATTAGTCAAAATCAGGATCAACGTGGATCATCAATAAGAGATCAGCGGGGTTATGACACGTGGGACCTACACTGATCAGTTGTTTGAAGGGGCCATGGCACATGTGCAAGCTCAGCGACCCCTGCACTGTTTATATCGCACCCTGCTGTTTTATAGTGACCGTGTGACGCAATTACAATCTTGTCCTATAGAAGTGTATAAGATGAAGCTGTATTAATATTGAATGGCCACTATGAAATGAACGATACTTTGAAAAACAGACAAGGAGTCATGATGCTTGCACAGGGGACTTTTGTGTGGGTGAGGACAATGTAGGTTGCAAACTTTACAGAGACAAGTCACAGCTGCAAGAAATGGTCATATCAGTCCAGATGGAAGAGACGGGAAACGTGAATGATTACAGTCATAGATGTCAGCTGTAAGTCACTAAATGTTACTGCACTGTATTCACCTGAAAACTCTGCAGAGCCTGTACTTACCTCTGTATCGGTATACAAGAGTTAGGAAGCCACTTGGATGTGTTTCACCTCCCCCGTCCACCCCCGTGCTGAACCCATAGCTGCCCCTGTGGTTGTGTCTATGGTAAAATGGCATGGATGACATGTGGATGATATCAGTGTGCCGCCTATTCCTGCACGGACCTATTGATTTTCTTCAGTGAGCCCAGACCACAAAGCGGAAAGGTATAGGACCTATCCTGAGTTTTACCCCAGTCTCATGGTCCCTTACACAGACCTGTGATAATGTACGGGCATGTGTATGGGGCCATAGAACACAATGGGTTAGTGTTTTAGCTGTGAAAAACACAGCTAGCACACTCACAAAGCACACTTTCTTGCATGAAGCCTAATGAAATGAATCACCAGAACACTGCTCTTATCCAGCATAATCCATTGAGGGAAATTTAAGTTGTATTTTCACAGCCAAGTTACAGTGCGGTGCATATTTTTTTTACCATGATTTTCTGCAATGTCAGCAAAACTGCAGCTATAACCAAACTTTAGCCATAATGTGCAAATATAGCTAGTATGTCAATTTTCTACTTGTATTGGAAAAATGGTGTTCAACAAATATGTCATATTTATCAAGCTGCTCTTGCAACTTCTTGGAATAACAACAAGCAACATCATTGTGTCGGAATAAGCTTACAATTTGCAGTCTCAGCAATTCATTTCCTATATTTTCTGACACTTCTTCCTTCAGTAACTGCACCACATTTGTAACAGTTGTGCATCATATTGGATAATGAGAAGCATACTACACTGGGAATATACACTGGTATACTTAGGGTACACATAGATATGGTAGGCTGTAGGAGGAAGAAATAATGAATGGTTAATACTATTACTAAAGTCAGTGATGTAGCTATAGTGGTCACAGCAGTCACAGCTATAACTAGAGCTGAAGAAACCTGAAAGTGAGGAGCAGGAAGTAACGTACAGGTCTGGGGTCTCAATAGATTTTAGTAGTCGATTTATTTTGAATTAATTCTATGTCTAATATAATTCTGGGGTCAATTAATTTAGCATTTTGGTCTTGGGTCTGAATTAAATTATTGTTTAGTCTTGGATTGAATTTGTTTAGCTTTTTGGGTCTAAATTACTTTGCTGTATTATCTTGGGTTGAAGTTATTTATACTATGAGCTGGGGTTTCTAAATAGGGGTCTGGTGTAATCTAGGGGCCTAAAATGGGGTAACAATAAAATTTGGGGTTTGGAATTATGGAGAGGACACTTAGTTTCTAGCTATGCCCCTGATTAACCCCTTCAAGACCGAGCCCAAAAGTGCGTTAAGGACCAGGCCTCGTTTTTCAAAACTGACATGTGTCACTTTATATGGCAATAACTTTGAGACGACTTAACTTACACAAGTGATTTTGAGATCGTTTTTTTGTGACACATTGTACTTCATGTTAATGGTAAACACTAATGAATATTTTTGCATTTATTTATAAAAAAAATAGGAAATTTGATTAAAAAAAATCGCAATTTTCAAAATGTGAAATGCTCTGCTTTTCAGACAGATAGTCATACCACCCAAATACATTAATACATATTATCTACCATATCTCTGCTATATATCGGCATCATCTTTTAATTGTCCTGTTATTTATTTTGGATGTTAGAAGGCTTACAAGTGTAACAGCGATTTTGCAGATTTACAAGAAAATTTCCCAAACTAATTTTTTAGGGACCACTTCATTTCTGAAGAGGATTATAATGGTCTATATATTAGAAACCCCCATAAATGACCCCATTTTCATAACTGCACCCCTCAAATAATTCAAAATAACATTTGGGAAGTTTGTTAACCCTTTAAGCATTTCACTGGAATTAAAACAATATGGAGGTGAAATTTAGACATTTAATTTTTTACCACTAATTCCTTAATTTAGCCCTAAAATTAACACATTCACAAAGGGTTAAAGGAGAAAATGCATCTCACAGTTTGTTATGCAATTTCTCCCGAGCACGGAAATACCCAACTTGTGCGTGTAAACTGATGTTTGGGCGAATGGCAGCCCACGGAAGGGAAGGAGCGACACTGGGCGTCTGAAAAGCAGATTTTGCTGGAATAGTTTTCAGGTGCCATGTCTCATTTGCAAAGCCCCTAGAGTACCAATACAAAGGAAAACCCCAAAAAGTGACCCCATTTTGGAAACTACACCCCTCACAGAATTCATCAAGGGGTATAGTGAGCATTTTGACCTTACAGCCGTTTCACAGATTTTGCTAACACTGGGATGCATAAATGAAACATTACTAAAATGTCACTTTATCCCCAAAGTTTTCATTTTCACAAGGGGTTAAAGGAGAAAAAGCACCCCACAGTTTGCAAAACAATTGCTCCTGAACACGGCAATACCCCATATGTGGTCGTAATCTGCTGTATGGGTACATGGCAGGGCTCAGAATGGAGAGAGAGCTATTTGGCTTTTGGAAGGCAGATTTTGGTGGAATAGTTTTCAGGTACCATGTCGCATTTGCAGAGCCCCCAAAGTATCAATACAGTGGAAGCCCCCTAAAGGTGACCCCATTTTGAAAACTACACCCCTCACAGAACATATCAAAGGGTATAGTGAGCATTTTGACCCTACAGCTGTTTCACAAATTTTATTAACATTGGGACATTAAAATGAAAAATTACTTTTTTTCCAATAAACCGTCAATTTAGCCCCAAATTTTTCATTTTCACAAGAGGACAAAGAAGAAAAAGCACCCCAAAGTTCGTTACACAATTTCTCCTGAACACAGAAATGCCCCATATATGGTTGTAATCTGCTGCATGGGTACATGGCAGGGCTCAAAATGGAAAGAGCGCTATTTAGCTTTTGGAGGGCAGATTTTGCTGGAATAGTTTTCAGGTGCCATGTCGCATTTGCAGAGCCCCTAAAGTACCAATACAATACAAACCCCCCAAAAGTGACCCCATTTTGAAAACTACACCCCTCATAGAATTTATCTAGGGGTATAGTGAGCATTTTGACCTCACAGCTGTTTCACAGATTTTATTGACTTAGGGACGTAAAAACGTAAAATTACTTTTTTCCAATAAACCGTCCATTTAGCGACATATTTTTAATTTTTGCAAGTGGTTAAAGAAGAAAAAACACCCCACAGTTTGTTACACAATTTCTTCTGAACACAGAAATGCCCCATATGTGGTTGTAATCTGCTGTATGGGTACATGGTGGGGTTCAGAATGGAAAGAGCGCTGTTTGGCTTTTGGAGGGCAGATTTTGCTGGAATAGTTTTTGGATGCCATGTCGCATTTGCAGAGCCCCTAAAGTACCAGTACAATGGAAACCCCCTAAAAGTGACCCCATTTTAGAAACTACACCCCTCAAGGAATGTATCAAGGGATATTATGATTTTGAGCCTAAAAATGCTTCCCAAAAATTAATGTACAAAGTGAAAATTAAAGTTTTTAAAGAAATATCCAATTTCAGTGCCTAATACGTTGCGGCCACTTTGTGGCATCAGAGACATGAACTCCTAAAACTATTAAGTGGGCTATCCCGGGGACAAAAAAATTTAATATGTGGGTATAAACTGCTGCTTGGGCACTCAGCAGGGCTCAGAAGGGAAGGAGCACTGTGTTTTTTTAGCTTTTGGAATACTTTCTCGTCGCCATGTTGTTTTTGCAGAGCCGTGGAGGTGCCAGTAAATTGGAATTCCCCAAGAAGTGACCCCCATTTTGTAGGGGCAATTTTAGGGTCTCTGCAAATGTGACATGGCGTCCAAAAAAACAACAATCTAAATATGCGCTCCAAAAGCACATAGCGCTCCTTCACATTTGCGCCCTGCTGTGTGCCCAAATGACAGTTTATGCCCACATGTATGACACTGGTGTACCCAGGATAACGTACTTAACAATGCCATATGTGGGTATAAACTGCTGTTTGGGCACAGCCGAGCACAGAATGGAAGGAGCGCTATTTTGGTTTTTAGAGCAGTTTGGTTTATGGACACCATGCCACTTTTGCAGAGCCCATGAATTGCCAGTAAAGTGAAATCCGCAGACATGTCACCCCATTTTGGAAACTATACCCTTCAAGGGATTTAGCAAGTGGGGTAGCGAACATTATTAACCCTTAAGTGTTGCATTCTTTTAATTTCCAGAAATGAATGCGCAGCTGATAATGAAAAGTTAAAAATGAAATTTTTCTATAGATACGCCATTTCAGTGCCCAATATGTTGTGCCCAGTTTATGTCTGCACAGACACACACTCCAAAAACTGGTGAGCGGGGATCCAACAGCACAACAGCTTTTGGAGTTTTCATCTCTGATACAAGCCGGGCACAACATATTACGCACTGAAATGTCGTATTCCTGGATAAATTGTCATTTTCACCTTTCACCATCAGCTGCGTATTCATTTATGGATAATAAATTATAGCAACACTTGGGGTTAAAAATGCTCACTGTACCCCAGGATAAATTCCTTCAGAGGTGTAGTTTCCAAAATGGGGTGACATGTCAGGGGATTCCACTGTACTGGCATTTCAGCTCTGCAAAAGTGCAATGGCGTCCAAAAACCAAATAGCGCTCCTTCCCTTCTGTGCTCGGCTGTTCCCAAACAGCAGTTTATGCCCACATATGACATTAAGTACGTTATTCTGGGTACGACAAGTGTAATACATGTGGGTATAAACTGCAGTTTGGGAACACAGTAGGGCACAGAAGGGAAGGAGCGCTATGTGGCTTTTGGAGCGCAGATTCAGATGTTTGGAATCTGGATGCCATGTCATGTTTGCAGAGCCTCTAAAGTACCAGTAAAGTGGAATCCCCTAGGGAATGACCCCATTTTGAAAAGTGCACCCCTCAAAGAATTTATCAAGGGGTGTAACGAGCATTAGTATCCCAGACGTGACTGCACAGCAGATGGGGAAAAGTGAATAGGTAAGCTGCGCGTAGAAAATTGGGTACTCTAAATTCCCTACTATTTCCCCAGTAGTTCCTATTATTGGGGAGGTCACTTTGGGGGTCACTTCTGGTTTATTATCCCTTGTAAGCTCTAAATCTGGGGTGTCCCCTGATATATCTTCGCACAGTTTATACATTCCCTTCCTGCCGCAGCCAGTTATGTTCTAATGATTTGGCGATTTTTGGGGGGTTTTTGTCTTCACATTGTACGAGCTATATTTTCTTTATTTCTCTGGTGATGTAGCCATATGAGGGCTTGTTGTTTGCAGTATGAGATGTATTTTTTAATGACATCATTTTTAGGTGCTTACAACTTATTAAATAAATTTTATTAACTCTTTCTTGGTGGATTAAAAAACAACCCCATCAATTTTGGCACTGCATTTTACCTTTTAAATTTTTCACCATGCAGCGTAGAGCGTAAGTAACATGTTATCTTTATTCTGCGGGTCAGTACGATTACGGCGATACCTCATTTATACTATTTTTTTATGCGATACCAATTTTGCAGAACAAAAACCCATTTGGGGACATAAATCTATTTTTTTTGCATCGCCATCTTCTAAGATGCGTAGCATTTTTATTTTTCAGTTTAGAGAGTTGGTTTAGGGCTTATTTTTTGCGGGACAACCTGTGCTTTTTATTGGTACTGTTTTGGGGTACATATGACTTTTTGATCACTTTTTACGGCATATTTTGTAAGGTGAGATGGCGAAAAATCATTACTTTTGGCGTTTTTTTTTGTGTTTTTTTCCCCGACGTTCACCGTGTACATTAAATATGGTTTCAGTTTTATTGTACAGGTTGTTACGGACGCGGTGATACCAAATATGTATTGTTTTTATTAATTTTTAGGTTTATTTTTTATATTATTCATTTTATATAGGAAAAGGGAATTTTTGGGGCTTTATTCTTTTATTAATTTTTTTCACATATTTAATTTATTTTTTCACTTTTTTTACTTTTTCATGTGTCCCATTAGGACACCTGAGCCAGAGATACTTTGATCTCTGGCTCAGTACTATAGACTGCAAGACACACGCATGCAAGTGTCTTGCAGCCTATACAGGAAGTCATCGCTATGGAAACACAGCGCTGACTTCCTGAGGTCTCGGCAGGATCAACCAGGTAGTGGGGTCTCCAGGCAGCCTGGGGTCACTTGGCAGACCCCAGGTTGCAGATTATAGATATCGGCACCCCCCCGATCTCGCCGCGGGGGGTGCCGGGGGGGGGGCGGCAAGATGGCGGAACCCCTTGAATGCCGCGGTCATGTTTGACCAAGGGGTTAAAACCGCCGATCGGAACTCAGTTCCGACCGGGGGTTATGGAGTAGGGTGTTAGCTGTCAGTTACAGCTAACACCCGGTTCCGATACCGCCCGCAAGATGGCGGAACCCCTTGAATGGCGCGGTCATGTTTGACCGCGGCATCCAAGGGGTTGAAAACCACGATCGGCGTTGAGTGCCGATGGGAGGTTAAGGAGCAGGGTGTTAGCTGTCAGTTACAGCTTACACCCTCTCCCGATGCCGCCCGCGGCACTAAGTGCCGCTAGCAAACACTTAAAATGCCGCGGTCGCTATTGACCACGGCATCTTAAGGGTTAAACAGCGGGGATCGGTGTTATCACTGGTCCCCGCTGTTGCAACGGGAGCCTGGCTGTCAGATACAGCCGGGCTCCCGCGGTAATCGCACGGGCACTGCTTCTGAGCCCGCTCGATCACCATCACGTACCTGCACGTGGGGATGCGGTAACTAATCACATTCTCCCATGTGCATGTACATGAGAATGCGTGAAGGGGTTAAAGGATCAAATTACAAAAAAAGTCTGAAAGGGTCAATCTAGTCAATGGGTTACATCTGGTATTGCAGCGTTGTCAATTACACTTAAATAAGGATGTACTGAAAAACTAGATTCAAGTCAGGGACAAAAGACATTTTTCCTTAGGACAGGTCATCAATTGAAGATCCATGGGAGTTTGGCACCCTGGATCAATTGTTTGAAATGGCATTGGCACTCTGTGAGCATTGCTTTCATTTCACAGGACTTACGATATCACATTTATCATTCGAATGGCCTGATCGCATGTCAGTCCCATTCAAGTTGATTAGGCTGAGCTGCAATAACAAATGTACGGTGTAATTATTGAAGAAGCTGTGAGGCCGATTGGCATGGGGCATGTGTGTTGGACCCCTGACAATCTTTGACCTATCCTAAGCCTGGAAAACCTCTTTAACCCCTTCACGCTGCAGGCATTTCTCAATTTTAATTTTTGACTCCCCAACTTTCAAACCCAAGAACTTTTTTTATTTTTCCATTCACAGAGACATATAAGGGTTTAATGTTTGCAGGACAAAATGTACTTTGTAATGGTACCATTTATTATTCTGTACGATGTACTAGGACGCTGGAAAAAAATTCAGAATGGGGTGGAATTGAAGAAAAACTGTGTTTGTGCGACTTTCTTACGGACTTTGTTTTTACGGCATATACCGTGCAGCCAAAATGACATGTCACCTGTATTCTATGGGTTGGTACAATTTCAGGGCTACCAAATTTATATAGTTTTATGTACATTTTGACGTCTTAAAAAAAAAATCCAAAACTGCAAAAAAACAAAAACATTCTGACACCCATATCTTTTTTATATTTCCGTGTACAGGGATGCATACAGAGTCCTTAGTTATACCATTTTGGGGAATGTCTATTACTTTGATCATTTTTTATTTAAATTTTTATGATAATAAAATATATTTTGGGGTCTTGAACCCCAGGGGGTCTGATCACTATAGCAATGCATTACAATGCAAATGCATTGCAAAATACCAGCAGGTATGACAGGTTGCATACAAGTTAATGCCAGACAAGCCTGGGAGCCTTCACTAGCCTTTCCCCTACGCTCCAGGGCCTCCCCACGCGGTCCGGTCCTGCAGCTCAGTTGTTGTCTTACAACGGAAGTACCCGCCGCACATGACCGCTGAGCCCAATAAGTGGGCATTTTTTGCATGGGCCCACTTATTCTGGAGAGGGCTGCCACAACACAAGTTACACATCAACTGTATCTGGAACTGTATGACAACGATGCAGTTGAAGTGCATAGTAGCTCTATGGAAGCCTCTCACTTTTTTCTCTATTAGTAAGTAGCTTGTAAGTCACAAGTCACTAAGAGGCCTGTGGCCTACGAGCTGCCCTAAGACATCTGCATGATGACATCACTGTTCTGAGCCACGTCGCAAATGTCCTGGTACTCCTGTGAGCAGCGTCTGTTGCAGTGGCGGAGGCTTCTCCACAAGAGATCGGAGGAGGGCGAGTATAATGTTTATTTTATTTATTTATTTATTTTACACACTTTAGGCATTTTAGTAGAGGGTGGGGTAATACATATAAGAGGGAAATTGGAGCCTTTATAATTTAAGGAAGGACCTTTAGCAACATAAGGGTCCATAACTAATATAAGGGGTATTAGGGGGCTTTAGGAAAAGGTGGTATAGTTTATAAAGAAATGGGACCAGTATGAATAAAAGGGGGCATTGGGGCAGTATTAAAGGGGTTTTCCAGGAAATAATAAAGTTTACTGGTAAGCTTTAATAATCCCCAGATAGCTGTTAACTATTAAAGGAGTTGTCCAGCAACTGGAAAAATCGCAGAGAAAACAGTAAGGGAAGGTAAAACAGTAAAAAAAAAAAAACAAAAAAACAAAACAAAACACACTAGCTTCCACTGAACTGTCCCCAGCTCTCCAATGTCCACTGCCTCTCTTGAGCATGTGCTGTGTTACAAGATGGATGCCTGGAAAAGTGAGGAGCCAAAGGTGTCTGCGTTACAAACTTTACAGAGAGACTTCACGTCTGGAAGAAGTGGTCATGGCAGTCCAGATGGAAGAGATGGGAAATGTGAACGATTACAGTCAGAGACATTTTTACTGTACTGTATGGTCACCGTATAGTGATAATATTGGCATACCTGGGTTGGGGGCCCACTTAGAAGTGCTCGTCTCCCCATGCTGAACCCCTAGCTGCACCTCTGCTGAGACCCTTTAACAATTGGTCCCAGCGACAGCCAATCAGAGGCCGTCACTGGGACCACATCTGTCCAGTTACCAGCTGAGCAGAAATATTTCCCGCCAATTTAAAATTACCTCAGGAAGGTGACCAAAGGATTTCAATAATTCCATGGGTTACCTTCCTTAAAGGCGTTGTCCAGGATAAATTGAAAATTCAGATTTAAAGCTACCAACCACAGACCCCCTGCCTACCTTCTAAATGACTTTGTTTTACAAAAATCAATATTTCTCTAGATTGCCAGGGCGGTCACATGACTGCCCCAAGCACATTTTCCTATTTTCTGGTGATATTACAAGAAACTTGTAGTTCCCCTTCCATAAACAGAAAATAAGATACACTAACTCACCACCCCCCCACCCCATCATACTTACCTGTCTTCCGGTCTGGACCTTCTGGGCATGGGACATCACTTCTTCTAGGCCCAGGGTGATGCACACAATACTGTGCATGCCGGCATTAAGGGTCTATTGCGCAGATGGAGGTGGCCGGGATACGTCACAAAGAGGTGTGCCGGATGCCCGCACAATAGAGTCGGAACGCCGGCATGCGCATTAGAGACAGTCGGAATGCTATTAGAAGAACAATACCTCCAATCCCCAGGCCAAAGTGAGGAACTGCGCATGAGCAGTCTTCTGAGCGGCTCCAGTATGCCTTGTGTAGTGAGCGGGCTAGCTAGAGAAACAGGGAGGGGGGTGGGAGTAAGAGAGGGTGGTGGTGTGAGTCAGCTCTGAGTGAAGCCCTAGGCATCATGGTAGTTGTAGGAAAAAACAGAACAGGAAGAAGCCCATGTAAACAAATGCAGAAGAACCCAGAAATCACTCAAAACACTGCTAAAGGTGTTTGGGTGGACTTATTAACCTATTAATAGCACTAATAGACCTTTTTTGAAAAATCATTATTTGGCCAGAAAACCCCTTTAAAGGTCCAGGTTCCCCCATCGAGATGTATTAATTTAGAAGCATGAAAAAAAAGTGTACCCCTTACCTTTTTTTTTCGAGGACATGTACAATCATCTATGTGCATTTTGACAGAACGGTTATTTTTTTTCACAAAAACAAGCATGTCTGTAGGACATCAATTCCCAATCTGGGGCTCCGCATCACCCAGGGATGCCATAGAGACCTTCCAGGGGTGCTGCGACAATCTGGTGGGGAAATGGCCGCATGTCCCCTCTTAACTACATCAGCATCCTTAGGATGCCGATGTAGTTGAGTAGAACGATGCAGCAGGAAGGCTTTAGCTTCCTACTCTATTACTCAAGTATAAGCTAGTGATGCCTGGTGAAGACCTGCTGCATCAATTTGCAGATAAGAAGCAGGAGGACCTCAGAGCTTTAGGTTTTTTATTTCTATAGCACAACTACAGTGTGGGGCCCCTGGCTGGAAGTTATTAGTAATTATCTGGGGGCCCCTGGGGAACATTATTAGTTGCCTTGGGGCTACTGGGGGGCATTATTAGTTACCTAGTGGATATTGTGGGACAATAATTGCTTGGGGGCTACTTAGGGGCACTATTACTTGCCTGGGGGCCACTGGGAAACGTTACTACTTGCTTGCGGGAAACTTGTGGACAATATTACTTGCCTGGGGGACTTTATTAGTTGTCTGGGGCTACTGGGGGACATTATTAGTTGTCTCTGGGTCACTTGGGGACATAATTGTCTAGGGGCACTGGAGGACATTATTTGCCTGGGGACAATATTACTTGCCTGGCGGCCGCTGAGGTGCATTATCAGGTGTCTGGAGGGCACTGGGAAGCATATATTGTGTATTTGGCCACTAATTGAGTTTGGTGATGGTAAAGGGTGATTTTTTTTTGTAAGTGGGGAAAGTATAGGATAGTGTAGCTTTGAGAGTGCATGCAGTTTTTGTGTGGAATTGGTGAACTTTTCTAGATTTACAAGTGTAACAAATTTATGTTCCAGCAGTAAACTCAAAAACTGTGCTAAAAAATCCTACATCAAAACGATTATTTTTTATGTCTTTTGATAAAAATAATTTGGTAGGGGTGCCCTGAGGAAAAATTTTTTTCCAGGGGTCCCCAGACTCTGAAAAGGTTGGGAAATAAACAGCCGCAATCGGTTTCTGAATACATTCAAAATGCCCGATTAAAAATATTTATGCCATTCAACTCCCTAAAAATTAATATAAAAAGTTATCAAAACAAAATACATTCCCCTAAATGGTATAAAGAAAATAAAAAAATTATAACTGGCCTCCAAAAAAGCACTTACATAGCACCATACACAGAAATGTCGCATTTTTCCCACACAGTGAAGGCCATAAAAATTCCACCCATTCTGATTTTTTTCCAGCTACCTAGTGCAGTGCACATTACATTAAATGTTATGATTTCAAGTACAATTGTCCCACAAAAAAAAAAAACCTTCATATGGCTCTTTGAATGGAAAAATAAAAAAGATGACTTTTGGAAAGAAAAAAAATGGAAATGCAGAACAAAAAAAAAATTGCTGCAGCAGGAAGGGGTTAAATATACTTACTAAGTGAATAAATAAATAAGTGCGGATATGAAGGTGAAGTGAATGGGAATGGATAAGGATATGAAGTAAGAATTAAAGTTATAGAAAAGAAGAGTGAATGGCGTAATGGGAATAAAATGAATGCATGGAATATGAAAAAAAAAAAGTGTGAATAGGCAGTGAAGAGGAGTAATATCAAAGCAGGTGAGAATATAAATATGATTCAAAACGTACGCCAGTGTATAAGTGAGAACAACAAAACATGGAAATGAATAGCTGATGAAAAAAATATATATTGAATATATGTAGGACATCTGAATTAATATAAAACTCCAAAATAAATAATGAAAATAATAAAATAGAGTATATAATTAGATAAAAAGAAAATGGATAAAAAAAAAAAAAAAAAAGCACTAGTACTGTTTTGGACAACAATATACATTACATAAAGGAAAAATAAACTAAGCAGATAAAAACAATGCACAAATATCAAATTAAATAAATGGCAAATACATATGATATGCTTTCAAACAAATCTGGTGCAATATATTAAAACCTACATAGACACAACCGTGGTGCAAACACACACTGCACTGTATGGAGGGATCCGTGAAAATGGACAAAAATGGAGCATGGCCTATATTTTGACGGTGCATTGTAATGGACCGTCAAAATATTGGTTGTGTGAATAGCCCCCATTCACAGACGGTGAAATTAACGCGGCCACATGACAGCCGTTGAAAAAAAAAAAAACACCTATCACATGGCCAATTTTCACTGTTGTGTGAATATATGGCTAGTCCTCCATAAACATAGTGATAAAAATATGACAAGTAACGATATAAGAACCTTCCAGGAGATCTATATGTGAAAACAGTGTATCACACAAGTCTAGAAGCAAAAAATAGGGATTGCTTAAAAAAAAAAAAAAAAATTATAATATATGAGTTCATTGAGGTTATACGGATTAAGTGCGTTTAGAGTCCAAATGCAGCAACTCTCACACTGTACCAAACATTTAGAAATATTACTACCTTAGATACTAGTAGGGATGCAATTGATCTCCCTAACCTCGAGGCCCTTAGGACTCAAGGAATTAAAAAGTTTGAACTATTTCAGAGTTCCCATTGAGTAATGTAAACAACATGAAGAACGGTGTCTTCCATCATGTTTGTTTACTTTTGTAATGGAGGAAAAAGCCCTGCATGCAAGACTTTTTCTGAAGTCAGAAAAGTCAAAAACCTAATGGAAGAAAGCTTCCATCTTTTTTATTTTTTTTTATTTTTAATAAACAACATGAGAGTGAATGTAGACGGACAACAAACATGTCTGCATTATGCGGTTAATGTCCTATGACGGATGAGAGCAAGAGACATTAATAATGTTGGTGTGAACCTACTCTACCATTAACCCTGTCCCAACATACACCGTAATAGTGCAGCAAATGTAGGGTATTTAAACATGGCAGCTGCTCAGGAGCTGAGCGGCCACCATAGTCACTGCATCTCCACTAGAACACATATAAAAATACATGAATGTAAAACACATACACATGTGTGCAAAAACGAAAACGTCTGGTCTACACACTTATAAAAATATTTTTTCCATGCCGTGAACACTGTAGCGGGAAAAAAAAAAAACAAAAAAAAACTGAATCACTTTTTTTTACTGTTTGGCCTCTCATAAAAATTTGAATAAAAAGCAAATCAAAACAATCGTTGATTATGTAGATAATGTGTTTTCCCTTAGTCCGAACAGCAGCACAATATGGGGTATCTCTGCCCCTGTGTGCTGGTAGGACAGGCGGAATTTTTAATTTACATAATTAATTAAATGATACTCCCCTATAAGAGGTCAAGGAGACCTCCCCTCACTGTGTTAGTTATAAAGAATAAAAGAAAAAAAAAAAAAAAAACAATCCTTCCTAAAGGCGGGGGGGGGGGGGGGGAAGCTTGTGCTGCTGTTCGGTTAAGGAAAAACAGATTACCTACATCAGGGGTGTCAAACTCATTTTCACCGGGGGGGCAATTCAGCCTCACGGGGTACCTTGAAGGGCCAAGATTATTTTACACATGTATAAAAGTAACTTCTCCTTAACAGTTAAGCGAGCTATTAAGGAGTAGTTACATTTGTACATTACTACTGTTACAATCAGCCCTTTGAGGGCAACCAGGAAGAAAATAATGTATTGTGAAAACCTAAGACATTGGCATGTTACATACTATCCTCATCCTTTTCTGAATATATAAAAAATTAAGCAAAATACAAATACCGTTTACCCCTGCAAATGGTATTATGCTCTCCATAGTGGCCCCTGCACACTGTATTATGCTCTATAGTGGCCCCTGCACACTGTATTATGCTCTATAGTGGCCCCTGTACACGGTATTATGCTCCATAGTGGCCCCTGCACATGGTATTATGTCCCATAGTGACCCCCCCACCCATGAACTATTATTATACTCTGGGGTCTTTTCAGACCCCAGAGTATAATGATCAGAGACCCAGGTGGTGACAAACAAAAACCAGTGTTACTTACCTGGGCTCCGGTGCGCTCCCTGCTTTCGGCCTTCTTCAATATCGCACAGACTGGCGTCGCGACATAATGACGTTGGCCTGGCTCGCGTGACGCCTGGGACGTCACCAAAGAAGGCCGAAGCCTGCTGGGAGTAACATCGGATCGCCGGAGAGGTGAGTAACACAGGTTTTTATGTTTATCACCTCCCCTGGGTCTCCGATTATTATACTCCGAGATCTGAAAAGACCCTGGAGTATAAGAAAAGTAGTATTTGATGTGCTTTGCCGGCTGCGGCCTCACTTACCATCCCCGCTCCTGCACACAGCCGCTTCTGCGTTCCATAGTAGAAGGGGAAGCGGGGGCGGCCACGACCAGCAGCGGGGATTGATAAGTAAATAGGCCATTACGTGTCGGGGATACTCCAGCAGGCAACGGCCTATTTATATATATAAAAAAAAACTTATCCTCACTTACCTCCAATGCCTTGATGCAGCTGCCGCCTCCTCCTCTTCTTGTCCGCGACGTCTGCGTGTCAGCGTAGGAGGCGCGATGACGTCATTGTATCGCCGCCTGCGCTGACATGCAGAGGTCTTGTAAACCAGCCCAGGACAGGTATCGCGCAGCTTTGTTTTTTTTTTTTTTTGGTTTTTTTTTAAGCGGCCTGTCCTGGGCTGGTATATATTAAATAGACAATAAAAAATGCAGCCCCCCAGACAGTGACGGACAGTGCCGTCTGAGGCGGCCGCCTCACTTTGCCTCATTAGCGGTGCACCCCTGCAGGCCAGATAAGTGCCGGGCCGGATAACAGAAGGCAGCGGGCCGAGTGTTTGACACCCGTGATCTACATAATCAACGATTCCTCTTACATCCAACAGCAGCACAACATGGGGACTTAGCAAGTAGATCCCCTAGGGAGGGTTCTCACTCACTACAGTACCGTATGAATGTCCAAAGGCAGTAGCCTCTGAACTACAGACATCTAACTGATAGTGTTTAACAAAGGTTAGTTGGTGTTGACCCAAAACGGCTGCACAAACTGCTCAAAAAGCGAGACCGATTCTCAGCCCAGGAGGCCGACACAGCCCTTTGATAAACTTGGGCGTTAACCCGAGCAAAAGAAATTTAAATTAAGAGGATTTTCCAATCTTCTGACTGACTGTGTATGCATAAGATTAATTTTGGAGACACCATACTATATCCAGAGTATGGAGTTTTCCCCCTTCCTTGGAGGAAGGAGCTGGGAAAGAAAACTGGTAAGGAGACCACCTGGTTAATATTAGCTCGAGAGAGCACCTTAGGGTTAAACCTAGGAAGAAATCTGAGCTGGACCCTAATGAAAAAAATATATGGCTCTTCAGAAAAAAAGCCTGCAACTCTTGTATTCTTTTAGCTGAGGTGATAGCTAGCAAAAAAGTGGTTTGCAAGCCAGAAACTTAAGATCCACCTTCTCAAATGGTTCCAATGTCGGGCCGCAAAGGCCAGAAAGAACTGTGGATAGATCCCAGAGTGGAACGGGAGCTGCAACCACTTACCTAAGTTTCATAGCACCCTTAAGAAATTCTGGGAATTAAGAGGTTCTGAGACAATCTTTTGCTTAAGCAGGTGGATGGGGCTGAAACCTGTACCTTCAGTGTGGCAGGGGAAAGGCCCTTATCCAAGCGGTCCTAAAGAAAATTCTGAATCATTTTTGTAGAAGGATTCGAACTATTCACTTCCTGTATGGAGAACCACTACTTGAAGACAATACCTATCCTTAGGTATCTTTTATTGGTGGATTCTGCTCTTGCGCAGAAAAAAGGTCTTCAGGATGACTTCTGACAGTCCAATAGGGACTGAGCAACCTTCAGGCTTTCAGGTTGAATCTCCTCAGATCCTGGCACTTCCGAGTTCCTTGGGAAACCAGGTTCTGGATTGGGGGAAGCCTCTAATAGATCCCTCGACTCATGAGCATGAGTTGGGAACACCAAGCTCTTTTTGGTTATCACAAAGGCTTGGTCCTGTCTGACTTTCATCAATACCCTTGGTATCATGGAAAGTGGAGGGAAGATGTACGCCAGCCTGAACCTCCAAGGGATGGACAGGGCATCCACTGCCAAGGGATAGTCCTCCTGATGCAGTGAGCAGAACGTCTCTACCTTGGCATTGAATCTGGTCACCATAAGGTCTACTTCTGGAAGACCTCACTTCAGGGTGATCTGGTGGAACACTCTTGATTGAGAGACCATTCTGCTGATACGGTAAGACCCCGACTCAACTGATTCACTACTGCGTTCAAGGAGCCCTTGATGTGAACTGCAGAGAGATGGGTCAGATCTTTCTCTGCCCAGGTGAAAATCAGACCTGCCTCCCTGAGGAGGGAGAATTATCTGATGCCTTTCTGTTTATTACAGTCACCATGTTGACGGACCGGATCTTGACAGCTCTTCCTCTGAGAAGAGGAGAAGAATGGAGGAGTGCCAGGTAAACTGCTCTGAGTTTCCTCCAGATGGATGATGTCATCCTTTCTAGCTTGCTCCAGACTCCTTGTACGGTTTTCTCATACAGATGGGCTCCTCATTCTGAAAAGGATGCATCGGTCAACAGGGACCAAAGAGGTTGGACCGTGGACATCCGACTTTCAGGTGTATCACCAATTGAGAGAAAGACAGGTTCTGGGAGAAAGTCTGATCCTCTTGTCAAGACTCAGAGGGCTATGATTTCAGACCCCTAGTACTTTCGACTGGAGGGGACGCATATGCCATAAAGTCCAAGGTACTGAATTGGCTAACGCTGACATGAGGCCAGGACTCTCATAATTGTTCTGATGAACATCCGACGCTTCTTGAGAAGATATTATTTATTATGGTAACCTGTATTCCGCAGCGCCTTCACGGACATTGACAGATATAGGGCACTGTCCCATATAGGACTTACAATCTACATTCCCTATCAGTATGTCTTAGGAGTATGGGAGGAATCCGGAGACCCCGGAGGAAACCCACGCAAACATGGGGAGAAAATACCAGTCTCCTTGCAGATGCTGTCCTTGGCAGGATACGAACCCAAGGCTGCAGTGCTAACCACTAAGCCACCATATCGGAAGTGTCCTATTATCTTTTCTCTCCTTATCGGAGTTAAAGAAATTTCTAGGCGGACAGAGTCAGACTGAACCTTCTTCCTTGTGGAAGGAATCACCTCTGACTTCTCCCGGTTATTAGCCTGGGTGCTGGAAAAAAGACACAGTTGTCTGCAGGTGCTGGATCAGGATGGTTTCTGACTAGGCTTTTATTAGCCAGTCGTCCAAATATGGCACTATGAACAGACCTTGAAGTCTGAGTGCAGTTGATACTGGATCCATCACCTAGGTAAAGTTGTGGGGAGCCGAGGAAATGCTGAAGGGCAGGGCCGCAAACTGGATATGTCACCTGTGGGCGGCAATTGAAACAGCAATTTTCAGATACCTTCTGTGAGGAGGATAACTGGAACTTGTAAGTATGACCTTTAGGTTGAGAGTGACAAGAACATTGCTTTGGACAAAGAATGTGACCAACTTCCCGGTGTCCCTTTGGATACGCTCTTCCCTATGAAGAGACTTAGATATATTAGGACTATAACATATATTGGTAGCGGGAAGTCTGGAGAGTAGACCCCAAACCTTCTTCTGAGGGAGGACCTTTCCCAAGGCCCTCCTACCCAGGTATTCCAGAATGGAATTTTCCAGTATAACCTGCTGCAGTGCAGGAAGAGAACGGGTTGCGAGAATCTGTCTTGTGGCAGGGCGAAGAATTCGTCCGCATAACCCCACTGTACTTATCTGCAAGACCAAAGTTCTTGGATCTGCTTCAGCCAGAAGGAGAGAAAAAATGGGAGAGACATCCCCCAACAGGAGTACTTGCCGCCACAGGAGGCGAAAAGTTGGCGTCAAAACCAGGCTTCTTTCTGTCCCCTTCCTTGGGGAACTTATGCCCAGCCCCTCTGGGCTGATATCTAGCACACCTCTGATATTGGAACGTAGATTGAGGCGGCTGCGCTGATAACTTCTGCCCCGGCCAGAAGGTCCTGCTTTCCCTTTAAAGGACTGCGGAAGGCAATTATCCTTTTAATCACAAGACCTTCCATGATGTCGTCCAGGCCTCTGCTAAAATGTTTACCCAGCTCAAGGGTACTTGGACGCATTGTACGCTCCCCGAGGTTTCAACCATAATGGCCTTTTAGCAGCTGTAGAGAAGTCCCTAGATTTGGCAGGCATCTTGACCTGTATAGAGACATGTATAGAGATCTAGAGATTGCCTGTCAAAGCTTTATCCAATGTCGTGTCCACTTGGAAGGCCCTTGGCCCCCTATAGGTGAACTAGAGGCTTCCCCAAGTTCAACATCACGGTCGCTGACCAGATGGGCTTCAGCAGCCTAGGCATCCTTACCAAGAGGCCTGCTGGGATTTAGCGAAGTGTCTTCATCACACGAGTGCATCACATAGAGTATGTGAAATTCCTCTTCTGATGGAACTGACTGAGGATGTCTCTCAGTACGAAGCTTCTTGATAAATCAAGTTCCGGATTTCTATCCTGCTCCTTGACCCACACAATTACGTCATGAATGGACAACTCCTCAGGTGGGGTCCCACGGCATTGGCGAAAGCGAGTGTAATCGTACCATCAGGCAGAGGGATGTTGCACTCTGTATAAGCGAAATGTTTCAGCTTAGAGGACCTTTCCCTCATTAAGTCGCCGCTGCCACCGAAAGCAGTCAGGACAGTATCAAACAAAAATGTACAGCCTATCAGAAAAACAAACTTAGGAAGAAGGTTTAAATAAGTAGGGAGAAAACCATGCTTACCCATAAAACTTATATACACAACTTTTTAAAGAGACCCTTAACAACGGTGTCTTTAATACCTCTACAGCGGTAAAGAGAATGGCCTAAACTAATCCGGCAGCGCAGTCCAGCGCTACTGGGAGAAGGCTACAGAAGTGTAACAGAAAAAAGGGTCCAGGAAACAGGACCTGCTGTAAAATAATATCTGTCCGTAAACTATAAAATAGTCTACAATTGAATGAAATCCTTACCCACGTGTTGGCCCATAAGGTAACATTATTGGAGGACTCGGCTTCATATAAAACATGGAGATTTATTGAAGTCTTCATGGAAAAAACAGATACATGGAAAACTTCCAGCATAACAGAAATATCAGTCAATGTCTTACATTTCTTAGGAGAAGTGTAGTGTTAGGATTCTTCAAGGTGGTTCTCTTGCATCATCTTGGCTCATGCTTATTCATCAATGTGTGTTGATCTTCTGCAGGACGATTATGCCATATGTTCTTCCATGGTCAGAGACAGGTCGGAAGAGGGAGACACCCAAAGTGAGAGACAGGGACAGATCCCCACAGGAGAGGGAGACCCCCACCGAGAGTGAGACCCAGACATGTGTGTCTGTCAATCATTTATATTCATGAAAGGGGGTGTTTCCCAACATCCTTCCACTTTCTACTACTGTATTTGGAGAATACCAAAATAGTCATAGTCTATCCACACCCATGCACCATAAGTTACAAGAGTTATCTCAGCAGAATACAATTAACCCTTAAAGGTCTTGAATATTGTAGAATAATACTATTTAACACCTGCAAAAAAGGTTCCGGGACCTGAAGTGACAAAATCACTTCCCCCGGATAAAAAAAAACCTTTTTCTCCCTCTTCGCTTTAATTCTACTGCTATAGGAAGTGCAGTGTGTCTTTGTGGCAGACTGGAACAGAACCATAACTGCAACAGAAAGGCAGTGTAGGGAACTTGTGTCTGAGACGCTGTCATCAGTTGAAACTGAGCACAAACACCTGAAGCATAAGCTCTGCTGAAGAGCTCATCCAGGCAGGAGATGCATAGAGGTTTATTTTAACCCTGCAATACAGCCTCCAAGTTCAGAACCAGACACATACTGAATGCCCAGCCTGCCCAGCCAACAACATCTCAGGCTGAGATCAGACAAGGGCAGGCACACCCAGCCCAGAATGGCCACAGACAGAGAGTGCAGCAGGGAGAAACAAGGAAGCCTTAGGAGTAAAAAGCTCCCAAGGAAAAGATGAACAGCTGAAAGAGGAGAAAAAAAAACTTACAAAAATGTAGTTAACCCCCAAATCCTTGGACAGGTGGAGGGAGGCTCTTTGTCCTCCCATTTTTTCCTAACACACAGGACAGAAAAAAACACACAGTGAGGGGAGGTCTCCTTATAGGGGAGTATCATTTAATTAATGTAAATTAAAAATTCCGCCTGTCCTACCAGCACACAGGGGCAGAGATACCCCATATTGTGCTGCGGTTGGACGTAAGGGGGGATAGACGTTACCCAATAAATAAAAAGTACATCTGACCCTGCATAAAAAGACACCTTACGCATCCCTGTACATAGAGATATAACAAAGTTACGGGTGTCAGAATATAAAGACTCCAAGAAATTTTTCTTTTTGCAAAGTTTAGAATTTTTTTTAAGGGGTTAAGACTTATAAACTTTTTGTTTTTTTTTAAATTTTGGTATCACCAGAATCGTAACGACCCATAGAATACAGGCGAGATGTCATTTTGGCTGCAGAGTGAACGAGTAAAAAGAAAGCCAGTAAGTAAGCCGTGCAAACGCAGTTTTTTTTCAATTCCACCCCATTCTGAAATGTTTTCCAGTACATTGTACAGAATATTAAATGGCACAATTACAAATTACAGTTTGTTCTGCAAAAATTAAGCCCTCATAGGATAGGACCCTGTGAATGAAAAAAAAGAAAAGAAAGGTCATTGCCTTTGGAAGGCGGGGAGGCCAAAACAAAAATCTAAACATGCCTACGGTGGAAAGCTCACTTCAATGTAACCTCTTTTTTCCCCATGAAAATTCATGCCTCCGATGCAGAGATAATTTATTTCACAAACTGCTATGCTCCACATTGCTCTAATGTACCGGAACAAAAACGAGACTTGGTGAGATTTCAGCATAGCTTCCTGACCCTGCCACTCAAAAAAGGAAGGAAGGAGGGTGTAATAGAGAAGCATGGGCATAGCAGTTTGGAGCAATGGAGCTGCCCTCGGTGCTCCAGAATGTTTATTTGTATATTATGAAATAAATGAATATCTTGACAATGGAAGCATACATTTTCATGGGGAAAAAGGCGTTACATTCAGGCGAGCCTGACCTGTGTTTAATATGCTTCAGCCTGGTGATGGACTTCTTTTAAGCTGCTTTTTAGTAAGGTCACAACAACAATAGGTGAGCACATTACTCATTACTATAGGATTTATTCATTCTGTGCATATGTTGTTACCCTCTGTGGGGCCAATTTATCATGACTTAGATGCCAGTTTTCAGAGAGCCTTTTAATAATTCTGGTACATTTTGCTCCAATGCACAAATGGATTAAGACAGCACACAAAGGGCTGGTCTTAATAAATTTCCCTTTGTAGGTTTTTTTCCGGCTGTAATAAGTAGGAACAATAGTGAACTCAGACAGGGAATACAATGTAAGTGCCACAACATTAGATGCAGGGTGTAATAAGGCACCAGGTCTCTCAAATACAAAACTATCATTTGTGAATGTAATACTATATAGCCTTAGAATGAAGAAAAGAAATCACGTCTGTTACAGACAATTTATTTAAAGGAGATTTTTGATATCGATGACCTATCCTTAGGAACCGGCACCCATGCCGATCAGTCGTTCCAACAGCTGCTGGAGCTGGAGCCAACACAGAAAGCTGCAAATTGAGGCTTGATTTATCAAGCAATTATAATTCAGCAAAGGAGTAAAGACCCAACAAAAATGTATTTTGCTTGATTTTATTTTTTACACTCAGGCCTTTTATGATTCCTTTAAGCTGGTCCTCAAATTTCTAATATGGCGCATTAGAAATCAACACATCTGGTGATTTTGGAGTGCTGCCATACCCATGGAGGTGGAGAAGAAGGGGAGGATATATGCTCTTCACCTTTTGGGAAAGAGACTAGGAAGGCAGTAGTGTCAGCAATGCTGTGCCCATTTCACTATATGTTATGGCAATTTATGAAGCCCCCCAACATATGTGTTAAAGGGGAGTTCCAACTCTTTATATTATTAACTGTGCTGCTGAAGGAGCTGTAAACAAAACCGAAACTTCACTCACCTCTACCCTGGCCTCAGTTTCCAGTGGCAGCTTCAGTTTTCTGTATACAAGTTTCCCATATTCAGAAGTGACTGCTGTGATGTGCCCTTTGTGAACATTTGACCACTGAGGCCTGTGATTGGCTGCAGTGGTCACCTGGCAGAAACAGCTTGGGGGCCTGCATACAGAATAAAGGATCTGCCACCACTGGAAATGGAGGCCCAGGTCGAGGCAAGTAAAGTGTTTTTATGTTTATAAAAGATAAAAAAAAAAAATGTTTTGAAACACCACTTTAAATGGAGGGCTGTAATATATAGAATTTTTACTGGACTTTACTGAAAAGAACACCCTTTCCCATACCCATTTATTTGGTCTTTTTGGAATATGTCAATATATGGTAAAGAGGCACTCTGTGAACTTCTGAAAACATGTTTAACAGGCATGTTTGAAGTTTTCCCTGTGTACATGCTAAGAATAAAAAAAAAAAAATAAATTATGACATGGGAATGGGGGCTAAGGCTGACAATTGCAGCCTTATTTAGAATGTGCTGAAACCAATTGTACCAAAACAATTTGCTTATTGCAGACAGTTGTACCGTGATACCTCACTACCTGTCAGCAAGAAAACAGAATGACAACTGAAAAAAAGTCAATCCTCAATTAAGAATAAAACATAAAAGATATACACAGGCGTAAGATATGGAAATCTATTGTGACTTTCATAACCTTCTGCTGTCACACCTGGATGGTACTGATGTAGATTTTTTTTTTTTTTTTTTTTACAAAAGTTGTTAAAATATGAACATTTTCATCAGTTTCTGAACAATTTGACAATACGGAAAGACTTGCCTATAAATTAATTGAAGACAGCTACAATTTGTAATACAGAAATGTAGTGTTTAGTGATTGTACTTTATTCAACTTCCATTATAATCACTACAAATTATAATCTATGAAGAAAGGTAATCTCTGCACCCAGTGTATTAACACTATTATTTAATAATTTAATTTACTGATGGTTTTATTGTGCTCCCTCTGGCGCACTGACCTCCTATCTGCTCCCCCGATGTACATAGTGTTTGTTGTGTGAACAGGTGGTCAAACTATGAATGTACAGTGCTGGCCAAAAGTATTGGCACCACTGCAATTCTGTCAGAAAATACTCAATTTCTTCCAGAAAATGATTGCAATCACAAATGCTTTGGTAATAATATCTTCATTTATTTTGCTTGCAATGAAAAAACACAAAAGAGAATGAAAAAAAAAGTCAAATCATTGATCATTTTACACAAAACTCCAAAAATGGGCCGGACAAAAGTATTGGCACCCTCAGCCTAATACTTGGTAGCACAACCTTTAGACAAAATAACTGCGAACAACCGCTTCCAGTAAGCATCAATTAGTTTCTTACAATGCTCTGCTGGAATTTTAGACCATTCTTCTTTGGCAAATTTCTCCAGGTCCCTGAGATTTGAAGGGTGCCTTCTCCAAACTGCCATTTTGAGATCTCTCCACAGGTGTTCTATGGGATACAGGTCTGGACTCATTGCTGGCCACTTTAGAAGTCTCCAGTGCTTTCTCTCAAACCATTTTCTAGTGCTTTTTGAAGTGTGTTTTGGGTCATTGTCCTGCTGGAAGACCCATGACCTCTGAGGGAGACCCAGCTTTCTCACACTGGGCCCTACATTATGCTG
Organism: Leptodactylus fallax; assembly: GCA_947044405.1. NCBI lineage: Eukaryota > Metazoa > Chordata > Amphibia > Anura > Leptodactylidae > Leptodactylus > Leptodactylus fallax. The sequence goes on from CAMRHE010000094.1 coordinate 3,560,910, forward strand.
CAAAATTTGTTGGTAGTCTTCAGACTTCATAATGCCATGCACACGGTCAAGCAGTCCAGTGCCAGAGGCAGCAAAGCAACCCCAAAACATCAGGGAACCTCCGCCATGTTTGACTGTAGGGACCGTGTTCTTTTCTTTGAAGGCCTCTTTTTTTTTCCTGTAAACTCTATGTTGATGCCTTTTCCCAAAAAGCTCTACTTTTGTCTCATCTGACCAGAGAACATTCTTCCAAAAAGTTTTTGGCTTCCTCAGGTAAGTTTTGGCAAACTCCAGCCTGGCTTTTTTATGTCTCTGGGTCAGAAGTGGGGTCTTCCTGGGTATCCTACCATAGAGTCCCTTTTCATTCAGACGCCGACGGATAGTACGGGTTGACACTGTTGTACCCTCGGACTGCAGGGCAGCTAGAACTTGTTTGGATGTTAGTCGAGGTTCTTTAGCCACCATCCGCACAATCTTTCGTTGAAATCTCTCGTCAATTTTTCTTTTCCGTCCACATCTAGGGAGGTTAGCCACAGTGCCATGGGCTTTAAACTTCTTGATGACACCGCGCACGGTAGACACAGGAACATTCAGGTCTTTGGAGATGGACTTGTAGCCTTGAGATTGCTCATGCTTCCTCACAATTTTGCTTCTCAAGTCCTCAGACAGTTCTTTAGTCTTCTTTCTTTTCTCCATGCTCAATGTGGTACACACAAGGACACAGGACAGGGGTTGTGTCAACTTTAATCCATTTCAACTGGCTGCAAGTGTGATTTAGTTATTGCCACCACCTGTTATGTGCCACAGGTAAGTAACAGGTGCTGTTAATTACACAAATTAGAGAAGCATCACCTGATTTTTCAAAGGGTGCCAATACTTTTGTCCACCCCCTTTTTTATGTTTGGTGTGGAATTATATCCAATTTGGCTTTTTGACAGTTCTTTTTGTGGTTTTCCATGACGACAAATTAAATGAAGATATTATTACCAAAGCATTTGTGATTGCAATCATTTTCTGGAAGAAATTGAGTATTATCTAACAGAATTGCAGGGGTGCCAATACTTTTGGCCAGCACTGTAGGTGTATGGGAATGAGACCAAGGCTCTCACAGACTTGCAATGTTTAATCTCCTATTTATATAGGAAACACAGTGTGCAACAGAGCAGCAGACAGGAGGACAGTGCACCAGTGGGAAGCACATAACTTCACAGTAAAGCTGTCTGAAAGCTATTCAGTAACATTACAGTTCATACAAAGCTCTTCAAAAATGAAATCATAGAAACTGATACGTCCCGTCCCAGAGCTCAGCAACTCCTCTTCAAATAAAGTAGCAAAGAGGGCTTTTGACAGAGTTGTTTTAAAGAAATATAAAAATAACCATTCTAAATCCAATATATAAAGTCTGAACAAAATGGTAAGTCATTGGCAGTGTCTCTTAAATTATATAATACTAATTCCTTTAATCCCACTTCTTGGTAAGAAGTGATGTGCAGTAAGCGTTGATCCTTCTGACCATAGACTGAAGCCAGTAATATTATCCGACTGACACTAGCTATTAGCTGAATGCTTCTCAGCAGGTCCTGTTCTTTCCATTTACTACATTATTTTTAAAGACAGGCATAACCATATTCAGTGTTTCACCACTGAAATGCCAGGATGAAGAGATGCCACTAAACATGTTACATATGTGATATGCTTATTTATTAGGTTTAATGTTGGTTGATGTCATGCCAGAAATATTGGGCTAAGTACAAACTGATGCTGAGATAGGAATCAATGATGTCTGTGGTAAACAGCTTGACTATCTAAATAGCAAATGGCGCCTTGTGAAACATGGATACTGGCACAGTTCCCAGCTGTCAGTAAGTTAACTGACAAGCAATGGCTCTCTCATACACATAACTGCTCAGACCGCTGGGGCACAGTTACATATGCAATGTACTACATTTTGTTACTAGATTGAATATAAATAAAAGCATTTCCAGAAGTACACTAGGCTAAAGGATGAGGCTATTTTTCTCTCACTGCATTCTGAGAGCCATAGCTTTTTTTTTTAAATTTTTGCTGATGTTGCTTTGTGAGGTTATTGCTGTAACAGGCAGATAAGCAGTATGGCATAAAAAATGCCAGCAGGTAAAGTTTTTCCCTCAGGTAAGCTGTTTTGACTTTATGACTCTCAGGTAAGTTCCTGTGACATCACAAATGTGGCTCTGTCAGGAAAGCTTCTGTGATATCATAAGTGGGTTTTATGCAGGTGAGTTATTGGAATAGAACAAGTTAATTTTCATCATCTATGCTGCAATGACATCATAACTCATCGCAATCATCATAATGGAATCATATTTGTGATGTAACAATAAGTGAACTGCTATGTCATGATAAATTAATTGTGAAGTTAGCTGTACTGCTGGTGCTATGACAATGGCAAACATTTGTACAGTAATGCGCTTTTCTCATACAAGGGATTCAAAGCACAACACCCACAAGGGTCAATTGTTTTACCAGTTTACCTATCAGTATATTTTTGGCATGTGGGAGGAAACTGGAGTGCCAGGAGGAAACTCATATCGATGAACATACAAACTCCTTTCAAATGTTGCTCTTGATCAGATTAGAACCCAGGCCCTCAGTGCTATGACATCACAAATGTATTTCCATGGGGTATGCTGCAGTGAAATCACAAGCATATTCAGTTAAGCCACTGTGACATTAGTGTGTATTCATCTGATATACTGCTGTGACATCTCAAGTGAGATTCAGTTAGGCAAGCTACAGTGATATCACAAGTAGATTTCAGTCAGTAAGCTATAGTGGCATCAAGAGTCAATTTTATTTAGGGCAGCTGCTGTGACATAACTGTACTAACGTTAAGTGAGCTACTGTGACATAACAAGTGAGTTTTTTTTAGTTAACTTCTGTTACAGCACAGCTACGACAGGTAAGCTACTGTGACATCACATGTGTGATTCAGACTGGTAAACTGCCATCACATCACTCATCACTAATATATTTCAATTGTAGATATCAGTGACCTCAAAAGTGTTTCTACCAGTTAGCTGCTAAGAAACCAGAAAGAAACTGCTAAGAAACTGGATTTTAGTGAGCTAAACAACTAAGACATTACAAATGTGATGTAATCTACATTTAAGACTGATAATATCATACCTCCCAATCATCCTGAAAGGTACCTGAGTTTGGGTGCTATCCTGCTGTCCTGGGTGGCAGGCGCCATGTCCCAGCTTAAATTGTACCTGCAGACAGAGTTGAAAACAATGCTGAAGAAGGGAGCCATCTACTCCCTGCTCTACAATTAACCCCCTTGTCGCAGCCACTTGTGCCCTGGACACAGGCAGGATTGATGCAAACCCATAGACTTGGGGAAAGGGTGACTATTTATTTTTGCATTTTACTGTTTGGGACATATGAAAGCATTATATTATGTGGGGGCCACAAGGAGGCATTATACTACAAGTGCATCTCAAATTAGATCATCATCAAAAAGTTATTTTTTTTTAGTAATTCAATTGAAAAAATTGAAACATAGATTATATTGAGTCATTACAAACAGAGTGAACTTTTTCAAGTGTTTATTTATGTTACTGTTGATTATGGTTTACAGCCAAGGAAAGCCCAAAAGTCATTATCTCAGATAATTAGAATAATTAACCCAAAACAGCTGCAAAGGCTTCCTAAGCATTTAAAAAGGTCCCTTAGTCTGGTTCAGTAGGCGACACAATCATGGGGAAGACTGCTGACTTGACAGATGTCCAGAAGGCAGTCATTGACACACTCCACAAGGAGGGTAAGCCACAAAAGGTCATTGCTAAGCTGGCTGTTCTCAGAATGCTGTATCAAAGCATATTAATGGAAAGTTGAGTGGAAGGAAAAAGTGCGGTAGAAAAAGGTGCACAAGCAACCGGGATAACTGCAGCCTTGATAGGATTGTTAAGAAATGGCCATTCAAAAATTTGGGGGAGATTCACAAGGAGTGGACTGCTGCTGGAGTCAGTGCTTCAAGAGCCACCACACACAGATGTATCCAGAACATGGACTACAAGTGTGGCATTCCATGTGTCAAGCCACTCATGACCAATAGACAACACCAGAAGCGTCTTACCTGGGCCAAGGAGAGAAAGAACTGGACTGTTGCTCATGGTCAAAAGTTGTTGTTTTCAGATGAAAGTAAATTTTGCATTTCATTTGAAAATCAAGGTCCCAGAGTCTGGAGGAATAGTGGAGAGTTACACAATCCAAGCTTCTTGAGGCCTAGTGTGGATTTTCCACAATCAGTGATGGTTTGGGGAGCCATGTCATCTGCTGGTGTAGGTCCATTGTGTTTTATCAAGACCAAAGTCAGCGCAGCCATCTACCAGGAAATTCTAGAGCACTTCATGCTTCCCTCTTCCGACAAGCTTTTTGGAAATGGTACTTTTGGCAGTGTGGACAGGTGCCAAGTCCTGTTGGAAAATGAAAATTCCAATACCTGGTTTAATAACCACAGTATCACTGTGCTTAATTGGCCAGAAAACTCGCCTGACCTTAACCCCATACAGAATCTATGGGGTATTGTCAAGAGGAAGATGAGAGACACCAGACCCAACAATGCAGACGAGCTGAAGGCTGCTATCAAAGCAACCTGGGCTTCCATAACACCTCTGCAGTGCCACAGGCTGATCGCCTCCATGCCACGCCACATTGATGCAGTCATTCATGCAAAAGGAGCCCCGACCAAGTATTGAGTGCATTTACTGTACATACTTTTCATTTGGCCAACATTTCTGTGTTAAATAATTTTTTTACAGATGGTCTTATATAATATTCTAATTTTCTGAGATAATGACTTTTGGGTTTTCCTTGGCGGTAAGCCATTATCATCAACATTAACATAAATAAACACTTGAAAAATTTCACTCTGTTTGTAATGACTCAATATAATATGTGTTTCACTTTTTCAATTGAATTACTAAAAAAAAAAAAACAAAAAAAAAACTTTTTGATGATATATGTGAGGGCCACTGGGAATGTTTTATACTGTGAGTATGCTTCCCAGATTTTTTTCTGTCCTCTAGAAGTAGGGTAATACGCTGTGACATCACACATGTATTTTCTTCTGGTAAGTTGCTGTGACCTTATAGGAGGGTTTCAGCCAAGTACGCAGCAGTGACATCACTACTCTGTCTGGTAAGTAGCTGGCGGTGGACATACCACAAATATCATCAGTTAAGAAAAATAGAAAATCAAGGAGCACACATGTTTTCCGTCACGGGAATGCTCCGCTGATAGGATTAGGAGATTAGTTCCAGATCGACACACACTGTATGATACTGGTCATAATCATTTATCCAGGCTTGGGTATGAATACCAGATTCCTTCCTTTAACCATTTCTATGAATCCATGTGAGATAACTGAAATGTTCATCTCTGTATATGAGCAGTGTTCACAATGTGATAAATATGCCAACGCTTAATTATGTAAGTCCTGGCAGAACAAGCCTCGGCTCCCAGATAGAAATAGTAATGTTTCAAAGGAATGTAGTGCGCGGTGTAAACCAGTCAGCAACAAAATGCTGGCCAAGGGCAAGAATGAAGAGTGAAGAATTCTCTGCCCTAATAATCCCCTAATAAACCGGGCACACACTACAGGTCAGATATAGAAACACAAATGAGATTGCAAATATTCCCAGTTGCTTTATGATCAAAGCTGACCCAATGTGTCCATACACCCTACCATATCACATTACATATCTGTTAAGAGGGGTGAGTCAGAGGAGACAGCAGTAAAGGCTGGGAAAAATACAGAAATATATATAAATGTTTATGTGCATATATCTATACTGTATATATACTGTATATATGTATATATTCTGTGTATATATATATATATCATATTTCACTTATTCCTTAGTACTCATCTATAATCGAATATTTCTTAGGAATACAATTATCATTGTGATATTCATTAGGGAGTAATGAACAGTTTAGCACCAGCTGCTGTTGTGTCTGTCACATCTCCACACTCCGATCACAGCAGTGTCATTTACCATTTAGTAGAATCGCTGACAAGTATTGATACAAGTCATCCGTACATAAGGATCTAGAGGCTGAAACAAGAGGACGGTAGACAGTCACCTCTCTCCGGTTCTATAAAATACAATGGTCATAACACTATATAAAACATTATCAGGAGTGGATAACTAAAGGTGCACTCAGGACTAATGAAGCAGTCAGCACTTGCATAGGTCCTAGTGATTCACACTCCGGGTATACACAGAATTATGAAAAGCAGAGAGTCCACGGTGCAGGCAAAAGTGGCTCATGGCTACAGACTGATTTAAGGGGCACTGTCCCTTGTGTCAATTGCAAAATTTTACCAAAAACAAGATCTTTTCTTAACCCTGCTGATGGTAAGACCTATGATATCTGACAGTTGATCACGTGCCAGACATCTGGCGTCATCTATATAGCCCAATGTATGTGCCCCAAGACATATGTGGAGAAAACTATACAACAATTGAGAAGGTGTATTTCACAGCATATTAGTAATAATATTAGGCAGTTGAATAAGGAGTTTACTTTTTCGGCGTTTCTTTGAGACTGATATTCCATATACAGTACCTATTCTATACTTTATTATTTATTTGTACATTTGGCATCAAAATGCATTATATTTGTCATACGCTAGTCCTTCATTAGTTCCTTGAGGTATTTAGCCTGTTTTATATCACTAAAATTGGACAGCCATATCTAATATTTCTTCTATAAATATAGCCATTCACTCCATGAGGCTGTTTAACATGATTATTGTAGTTATCACACATATGGGATATATAGGAGTCCTGTTAGTGACATTACAATAAGTTATACTGGAAAAGTTTCTATATATTATCCAGATTAACATTATCTATATATATATATATAGCCAATTCCTCACCTATTCCCTTTACTTTTTCGCCAGAAGTTATGCTTTATAACAAAGTCCGTTTTCACATGCATTACGCATGTCCATGTGGCTAATGTGTGCGCTGTTTTACATCTATTACTAACTGGAGGCTGTGTCTCCTTTGTACTTATGCGCATGCCCGGAAACTCTTCGCTAACTCTTGGTGATCATGGACTAAGTACCTTCTTTGGTATGTAAATATCGAGCATCCGCACTTGCCTTTTTCTATCTGTTGACAATCAAGTCCGAATAATATACAAGTGCGTTTGCGGTGCCTATTGATTGGTGCTTGTGTAGGTTTACACCCTCAAGTAGGATGGTTACCATGTGTGAGTCTTAGAAGTGGATATTGACTAATTCTCTTTGTTAGCTAACTTATGGCTTTAGTGATTGGCGGTTTCTTGTTACATACCCTTTGTGAGACATAACAAAAAAAATTGGGCTAATAATACTCTAACAAAAAGTGGAATCACTTTAAAACTTAACGCCCGTGCCAAAGGCAAATTCCACAGACAACAGTTTACAAAGATATAGTTTATTGAAAAACCAATATAAAAATTACATTTTACAAATACACAGGGACAAAACCACATATCCACTTCAGTTACAAACAACACATGGTGGGGATATTACATCAATAAATGCATAAATCAGGGGTAGAATATTAACTTCATGTATGAGTAATGCCAAGAAGGTAACCACATATCTTCATAGATTAGACTACAATACATAAATAAGACTCATACTAAGATTATATCAGAATAAAAGAACATACAAGAGATAGGGATACCAAACTGAATTAAATATCAATAGTATATAGCCATAATGTACCAGTACCCCAAATGCTAGCTGTTTAATATAGCATCCACCATACTATGTGTGAACGCGCCCTGATGTGAGTTTTGCCAGCAATGGCTTCGTCAGGGGGTGACAAAGCCATTGCTGGCAAAACACAAGTTGGCTCACGTTCACACGTGGTAAGGTGGACAGAGTCTATGGTTTTAGAACTAGAAATATGGAGCACCTATGGATAGAGCTTTCATTTATAGCAAAGTATTCGCTCAGGTCAGTAGTCTGTCAGTTCATGTTTAATAATTGTTGGCGAATATTGAGTGCTGTGGCACATATTATTTATACCTGATGACAAAGTTGGTTTCATTGTCAGACAACAAAGCAGGAGAGTTACATGATGGGTAATTTTACTCAGTGGTAGAACAACAAGCCCCGCTGGCATAGAGTAGACGCACAATATCCTTTATTTTTATAAACTGTTAACCTTCAGACCATTCCAGATTCCACCTGTGATTATATATGTTTTTGCCACCTTTTACTGCTAGGGGGCAGCATGTAAACACTCCATTGTTAGTAGTAGCATACAGGCCACACACAGACATGCATGTGGTGGGCTGTTGTACTGGCTCCAAGCGATTAACTCACTCAACAGTTGCATGCACATACCGCTGCAGTCATAGAATGAATAGATTTGATCAGCATGGCCAATAATACTCCTATGAATACATCAGATTTTTCTATGACATAATCGGAGAATTCAGCTGAAGTCATTTAAGAAACATGTTCTAGCATGACAAAAAACGCAACGTGAAGCAACTGGAGATTTAACTCTAGAAATGCTTCAGAGTCAGATATAATATTCAGCTAAGGCATGTTCTTTGCTGACATTTCAAGTGAAGGGCCAGTTTGCTGTATCAAATGTGCATGAATGTATTAGGGATTTGTAATAAACTTATTCCCACTAGTAACAGGATTGGCCAGGCATATGAATTAATGTGCCTTGCAGCTTCATTGCTGTCCCATAAGCAGACTATAGGATGTTTTATAGAAATTTGTAGTAAATACTCCATTTTACAATCCCCTAAAAGAGGCAACAGTGAAATTCCCTGATGGCCATGAATCTGTTCTGTTGGAGTGCTCCCACAACTAAATGGAACAATTACAAAAACAACAGTATATTTAGGAAGACCTGCCAGCTCTCCTGATATGTCTGTTATAGAAAATAATTCTGGATTATATTGTTTCAGAACTGTATGTTGTGTCAATGCTCCTAAAAATGTGTGAAGAAATTGGCATTTGAAGACCACAGAACACCCCGCTACATGCAAAAAAAAAAAAAAAAGACATCACTGCCCCTGAAGGCTGGCGTTCTGTTTGGGATCCTGGCATGTGCACCAACTGCACTTAGGGAAAATTGGGGCAGGTTCAAAGGTATTTCTTGAATGAATTCAAAAACAGAACAAAAGAGCAAATATAAGAACATTCATAAGAGCAATTCAAGAAGCAGAATAAAGTACAGTAAATACAATACAAGGAAATAACTACAAATCCAGAGTCAGCACCCCTGTAATACTGGGGCAGTTAAAAGAGACATTATTAATTTAATCACTCAGTGCCAATATTAATTTAAGTGGACAATTACTTAATGCGGCTTAGAGGGGTCATTATTATATTAAGGGGGAGCTCAGGTCATTCTGACTTTAAGGAGTCATACAGTGCTGGCCAAAAGTATTGGCACCCCTGCAATTCTGTCAGATAATACTCAATTTCTTCCAGAAAATGATTGCAATCACAAATGCTTTGGTAATAATATCTTCATTTATTTTGCTTGCAATGAAAAAACACAAAAGAGAATGAAAAAAAAAAAAGTCAAATCAGTGATCATTTTACACAAAACTCCAAAAATGGGCCGGACAAAAGTATTGGCACCCTCAGCCTAATACTTGGTAGCACAACCTTTAGACAAAATAACTGCGAACAACCGCTTCCGCTAACCATCAATGAGTTTCTTACAATGCTCTGCTGGAATTTTAGACCATTCTTCTTTGGCAAATTTCTCCAGGTCCCTGAGATTTGAAGGGTGCCTTCTCCAAACTGCCATTTTGAGATCTCTCCACAGGTGTTCTATGGGATTCAGGTCTGGACTCATTGCTGGCCACTTTAGAAGTCTCCAGTGCTTTCTCTCAAACCATTTTCTAGTGCTTTTTGAAGTGTGTTTTGGGTCATTGTCCTGCTGGAAGACCCATGACCTCTGAGGGAGACCCAGCTTTCTCACACTGGGCCCTACATTATGCTGCAAAATTTGTTGGTAGTCTTCAGACTTCATAATGCCATGCACACGGTCAAGCAATCCAGTGCCAGAGGCAGCAAAGCAACCCCAAAACATCAGGGAACCTCCGCCATGTTTGACTGTAGGGACCGTGTTCTTTTCTTTGAAGGCCTCTTTTTTTTTTCCTGTAAACTCTATGTTGATGCCTTTTCCCAAAAAGCTCTACTTTTGTCTCATTTGACCAGAGAACATTCTTCCAAAAAGTTTTTGGCTTTCTCAGGTAAGTTTTGGCAAACTCCAGCCTGGCTTTTTTATGTCTCTGGGTCAGAAGTGGGGTCTTACTGGGTATCCTACCATAGAGTCCCTTTTCATTCAGACGCCGACGGATAGTACGGGTTGACACTGTTGTACCCTCGGACTGCAGGGCAGCTAGAACTTGTTTGGATGTTAGTCGAGGTTCTTTAGCCACCATCCGCACAATCTTTCGTTGAAATCTCTCGGCAATTTTTCTTTTCTATCCACATCTAGGGAGGTTAACCACAGTGCCATGGGCTTTAAACTTCTTGATGACACTGCGCACGGTAGACACAGGAACATTCAGGTCTTTGGAGATGGACTTGTAGCCTTGAGATTGCTCATGCTTCCTCACAATTTTGCTTCTCAAGTCCTCAGACAGTTCTTTGGTCTTCTTTCTTTTCTCCATGCTCAATGTGGTACACACAAGGACACAGGACAGAGGTTGAGTCAACTTTAATCCATTTCAACTGGCTGCAAGTGTGATTTAGTTATTGCCACCACCTGTTATGTGCCGCAGGTAAGTAACAGGTGCTGTTAATTACACAAATTAGAGAAGCATCACCTGATTTTTCAAAGGGTGCCAATACTTTTGTCCATCCCCTTTTTTATGTTTGGTGTGGAATTATATCCAATTTGGCTTTTTGACAATTCTTTTTGTGGTTTTCCATTGAAGACAAATTAAAAGAAGATATTATTACCAAAGCATTTGTGATTGCAATCATTTTCTGGAAGAAATTGAGTATTATCTGACAGAATTGCAGGGGTGCCAATACTTTTGGCCAGCACTGTAATTTATCCTCTTCCTGCTCAGAGCCGTGCTATTACACTACACTCCACACTCCACTCTGTAATAGTACCGCGCTTTAATGCCGTGGGCACAGGATGCTGTGATCAATAGCAAACACAGCATCCAGGGGGTCCGGGTCAAAATCGTCCCCCCACCCCTCGGATGCCCTGTGATAAGAGCAACCTATGTGCAATGTACTGTAGTAGTATGTATGGCAGTACGTTGCACTGGGGATCAGAGATCCCAAGTTCAATTCCCCTTATGGGACAGGGAAAAAGTTATATATATAAAAAAAATAAATAAATAAATATATATATATATATATATATATATATATATATAGTAATAATAAATAAACCAAAATAATAAAAAGTTCAAAAAACCCACCTTTCCAATTAAAAACATACAAACATAGAGTGGGGAAAAAAAGTATTTAGTCACCAATCGTGCAAGTTCTCCCACTTAAAAAGATGAGAGAGACCTGTAATTGACATCATAGGTAGACCTCAACTATGAGAGACAAAATGAGAAAACATATCTAGAAAATCACATTGTCTGATTTTTAAAGAATTTATTTGCAAATTATGGTGGAAAATAAGTATTTGGTCACCTACAAACAAGAAAGATTTCACAAACCTGTAACTTCTTCTTTAAGAGGCTCCTCTGTCCTTCACTCATTATAAAAGACACCTGTCCACAACCTCAAACAGTCACACTGCAAACTCCACTATGGTGAAGACCAAAGAACTGTGGAAGTACACCAGAAACAAAATTGTAGACCTGCACCAGGCTGGGAAGACTGAATCTGCAATAGGCAAGCAGCTTGGTGTGAAGAAATCAACTGTGGGAGCAATAATTAGAAAATGGAAGACATACAAGATCACTGATAATCTCCCTCGATCAGGGGCTTCACGCAAGATCTCACCCCGTGGGGTCAAAATGATCACAAGAACGGTGAGTAAAAATCCCAGAACCACACGGGGGGACCTAGTGAATGACCTGCAGAAAGCTGGGACTAACATAACAAAGGCTACCGTCAGTAACACACTACGCCGCCAGGGACTCAGATCCTGCAGTGCCAGACGTGTCCCCCTGCTTAAGCCAGTACATATCCGGGCCCGTCTGAAGTTTGCTAGAGAGCATTTGGATGTTCCTGAAGAGTATTGGGAGAATGTCATATGGTCAGATGAAACCAAAGTAGAACTGTTTGGTAGAAACACAACTCGTCGTGTTTGGAGGAGAGTGAATGCTGAGTTGCATCCAAAGAACACCATACCTACTGTGAAGCATGGGGGTGGCAACATCATGCTTTGGGGCTGTTTTTCTGCAAAGGGACCAGGACGACTGATCCGTGTACATGAAAGAATGAATGGGGCCATGTAATGGGGGCAATGGTGAGATTTTGAGTGTAAACCTCCTTCCATTAACAAGGGCATTGAAGATGAAACATAGCTGGGTCTTTCAGCATGACAATGATCCCAAACTCATCCCCAGGGCAACGAAGGAGTGGCTTCGTAAGAAGCATTTCAAGGTCCTATAGTGGCCTAGCCAGTCTCCAGATCTCAACCCCATAGAAAACCTTTGGAGGGAGTTGAAAGTCCATGTTGCCCAGCGACAGCCCCAAAACATCACTGCTCTAGAGGAGATCTGCATGGAGGAATGGGCCAACATACCAGCAACAGTGTGTGCCAACCTTGTGAAAACTTACAGAAAACGTTTGACCTCTGTCATTGCCAACAAAGGATATGAAGTATTGAGATGAACTTTTGTTCTTGACCAAATACTTATTTTCCACCATAATTTGCAAATAAATTCTTTAAAAATCAGACAGACAATGTGATTTTCTAGATAGGTTTTCTCATTTTGTCTCTCATAGTTGAGGTCTACCTATGATGACAATTACAGGCCTCTCTCATCTTTAGAAGTGGGAGAACTTGCACATTTGGTGGCTGACTAAATACTTTTTTTTCCCCACTGTAAATACATGTTAGGTATTTCCATTTGCATATAAGCCCCCTCTAAGCAAAAATAGCATTATTTATCCTGTAAAAAATATATGCAGCAATGTGAAAAATAATGTATTTTGGTCACCCTGCTTTCCTCAAAAATAGCAATAAAAAGTGATCAAAAAGTCATACATACCAAACATTGGTACCAATAAAAAGTACAACTTGCTTTGAAAATAAAGAGCCCTTACATATCTCCATCAACTAAATAGTGAAAAAGTTATAGGTGTCAGAATAGGGTGACCTTTCATTTTCAAAAAGTGACATTTTATTTGTAAATGCGGTAAAATATAATAAAACCAAGATAAATATTAATATAATAATAACTCACATAACTTTTTATTTTTCTGTCAACATAGCTATGAATTTTGGAAGGCGGAGAAGGAAACTACCCTGCATCCTTAAGGGGTTAAGGAGAATGTACAATTTGGAGCACTGTCTGTGTCACACCATTACTTTTAAGTGTGCCATCTATCTGGGTCTTGTTTCAGGGATGTTGTCTGTATGGCATTGTTTTTGGAGATAAATATATTTATAGCTATGACAGCACTATGAGCTACCAGCCAGCAGGAATAGTAATAGGGGTCAATGGGTTCTAACAGGCACAAAATTTGGAGAAACAACAGGATAGGTAGTTTGTATAGGTTAGATGGACGTTTAGCATGCTGGAGCCATGAATGCCTGTGTTGCAAACTATACAGAGGCAAGCTACAGCTGGAAGAAGTGGTCATGGCGTATGGGCTGGGTAGCAAATATGGGAAATGTTAATACAACTTTATTGTTATGACATCAATAAGGAGTCAGGCAATTCAGAGAAGGTGAAAAAGGGGCCAATGCTGTACAGAGCTGGGGGTTTTCAGTCCACTTTGACCTTTCTCAGCATATCTATAAATAAATGTGATACATACAAATAGTTGGGTGCATAAATAACATGCCGGTTGTACAGTAGGATATACAAATCTACAAATAATATATAGCCATCATTAATGCCCAATATATACAATCAAGTGAAAGGTGATATCTACCTATGAAGCCAAATTACCAGATATGACGAGATCATACATTAATGATTAATCAATAACCAAAAATAAATGATTTTTACTTTTAACTGTGTATAGCACTGGACCCTTTTTCACCGCACAATAAAGTCATATTAATCTGCAAAGGATTGGATTTTTTGATACATTATTGTTGACCTGCATAGGCTCTCCATAATGTACCTCCCCCTCTTTCAGGAGTCACAATTCCAATTTCTGCTACTAATTTTTAACTTTACCACGTTCACTTGTCAGGTCTGCAGACTGTCTGTGTACAGTTTATGGTCACTTTATGGTGTAATATTGGAATCCTTGGTTAAAAGGGCCCACTTAAATGCATTTTTCCCATAGCTTTTTTTTTTTTTTTTTTTTTTTAAATTTGAACAACCATGTGGATAAACCATCTGCACTGTAGCTGTGACTTAACCCACCCAAATGACACCATAATGTTTTCAGCTTGCAACTACCAGAGTGGACGGTGCTTACTATGGAGCATGTGACTGCATGCTTACTAGTGAAAACTAAATTTCCCAGGTACACCTTGCTCTGCATGCTATCTAGCGATTGCACTGGCCGTTCTTCCTAACATTCATGCACTGCACATGCTCCATCTGTTAGGACAAAACATGCATGGTTATGTAGCCCTGATCTAATAAGCAGCTATAGGAAAGTCAAAGATAAACTGAGCACGCTTGTCCTGAATGACGATGGACTACAAGTCATATCCATTGACAATAGTGCTCAAACAGTGGTAGGGAAAGGGGGATTTTCCTAGTGGAAATATACTTTTGCTAATTGCATTGAATGAGTGACAATGATATTTTACAAATTACTTTTATATGAAATACGATTGTTGTGGGAATTCCCCTTTAAGCTACTAGTATACTTTATGTGCATATATAAAACAAGCAAGTTTTTTTTTTCTACTACTGTACTTTCCTACAGACTTATTAAATGTATATACGGTATGGTATGGCATCAATGACAAACATTGACAAGACAAACCTAGTTAGACTGTACCATACCTGTTCGATCCTGTTAGTGCTTTGTAGTGAAGACTTTAGCAGGTGTAAAGTGCAGGGTGTGGGTAGTGAAGTACTCCTGCTTATCTACATCATTAGCTCTTCTCTTACTTGCTAATTACTCGGTTTGGCTTTGTGTACAGAGTGCCTGTGCAGATTACAGCTGATAGAAAGAGCTGTGACAAGTAGTCTAAGAGTACTCAAGCTCCCTGTCATAGCTCCTATCATCACAGCACAGAAGCTGCTCTCTGTTTCCCATTCACAGATACTCTCCGGGTAAACTTCACAAGCTGACCTTCCAGGGATGGGCTTTGACTACAAATATAACAAGTTTATCCTTTGTTGGATGGCAGCCATGATCCTGACCACATATGACTGTTCAGTAAACAAATACATCTCTATTACTGCATGTCCTGAATGCATCATCAGTTTTTCATAGTCTGGTTTGGCCAATATCCCTAGTCATGTTTCAAGGTTCTTTCATGGGTCAGACATTGACATACAGGGTAGAGACCTAAAGGTGGCAGTAGAGAAACACTTGTCTACCTTCCTTGTAGAGGAGAGCTAATTTGCACACTTCCGCCAAAGAAAATTGCCCGTAAGACCCCGTGCCTCAGCTGGATTGCTCCAATGAGAACCAGTACCTCCCAAATCATAGGTTTTGTCATCCTGTTTATAGGACAGTCATTCTTGCAAAGATGTCAAATTTTTATCACAATGCAATAGCTGGGTTCCCTATTCTCTAAAATTGGTTACACCACTGAGAAGGAGAATGATCATCACTAATGGGACCCAAAGGCTTTAAATAACCCCTAGTTGTTCCTTTGGCAGCTATCACATCCAGCCTCTTGTTTAACAGACAGATTAGGCATGATGCATGTGAACGCTGGCCAAGGAAGAATAATGAACACCTAGATATTAAACATGTTGAGGTGAGGGAAGGTGTCGGACCCTCACAAACCCAATACTGGTGACCTGTCCAAGGAATAGGTCAAATTTAATTAAGGCCGGGGCCCCACGTTGCGAATACACAGCGTTTTGGCCAACAAATGCTGCATATTACAGTACCTGCAAAGTGGATAGGATTCTGGCTAATCCCATCCACAAAGTGCAGAAAAAAAAATCTGCAGCGGAAATACTGCAATTTCAAAAAACATTGCGTTTTTGTACATCTCAGCATGTCAATTATACATACGGAAATGCTGGTGTTTTCCATATAGGTGTAATAGAGAGAGAAAGCCCTCAGAGGAAAACTCTGCTGACTTTCTATGAAAAAAGTGGAAAAAAACGCAGTGTTTCCACCACAGTCTTTTCCGCAGTGTTTTTTGGCAGCGATTCACTCTGTGGGGCCTTAGCCTAAAGTGATTTTCTGGGACTATAACAGACAGCATTTCTGCTCAGATTACAACTGTGAGATCCCCTTACTGCCCTGTGGAGGGATAGTTGTTACATAAGTAGCTCCTCCACCACTCCAAACTGTAGGAAATATTTAATGCATATTGTAATTTTGCTCTCTTCCAAAGTCTTTAAATGGTAATTAATTTTAAGGAGTTGTCAAGTAATAGAAAATTGGGTGCCTTGTTGCCATACACCCGCTATGCCTTTTTCTAGGGACATGTATGGTATTGCAGCCTAGCCTCATTGACATGAATAGAAATTATATGCAATACCAGGGACAGCCTATGGACAAGAGTGGCACTCTTGGGGAAAAAAAATACACTATTTTTCAAATTTTGGACAACACCTTTAATCATATTCTCAGTGTTTCTGGAAAAATGCCAGATTCTATACATATGTGCTCATACATGTGCTCTACTAGAAAATGTTTTCACTCATAAATGGTGTTGCACCATCTGTGCACACAGATAAGCTGCAATTTTTTTTAAAAGTGTAAGATGTAGGCGCAAAAAAAAAAAAAAAGAAAAGGAAAAAAAAAAAACACAGCTATTTAAGTAAATATGGCACCCAGCAGCTTTATTGTTTGGAACATTTTATACTGGTGTTCGGCTATGACACATTTATATATGAAGCCCAGTATGTGTTTATTGAATTTTAGATCTGGGGTAATACAGAGCATCAAGAGAGTATACTGCTGTGCTGTGCCCTGGCAGCTGTAGACCTTGCGGGTGCTGACTTCAGTCCTGCTGTATACTTATTTACCAATATTTATGTTGACAAAATAGTGACTATGAAGTGTAGCCCCAGACTGTCCCCAAACAGCATGAAACTGCCCACTTTGGAGCAATTTTATAAGCGATGGCCCATTCTGAGCTAGGATGTGCCCAAATTTGTTGAAATTGTTACTAAAAGTTTGGGAATGTTTTGGACTGCATGGGACAGTTGGCAATTGTGGGGCAGATTTACCAATAAAACTACACCAGAATTCTCACGTAACTTGTGCCCCCAAAAAAGGCATACATTCATTGCACCACATTTATCAATCATTTTAGACACTTTTTACGAATTGTGGGTTACAAAAATGGATGTAGTCTAAGATGTGACATAAAATTTTGGCCAAAAAAAAAAAAAAGCAGCAGAAAAATATAGTCTAAATGAAGACTAGAGAGTCTAATAATGCACCTAATTTAACATCCAGCATCGCCATGGGTAGAAATCTGGTGCGGTCTTCCGTCATAGGATAACAGTAATGGCCTTTATCTGTCACAGACTGATTCTGTGTCCGCTTCCATTGACACTAATGTAAACAACATGCATGCACGACTATCTGCCATTACAAAAGTAAACAAACATGACAGAAGCTAGCTTATGCAGGTTTCAGTAAAAAACTGGCGAAAACCCCACGGATCCCATTATAGTTTATGGGTCCGCGGGTAACTGCTTTTTAAGCGGACAGGCTCTCCGACTTTTGGGTTCCCATGTGGACCCGGACAACAGATGCTAGTGTGAACCTAGAGTCAGTCTGTTGGTCTAACTTTGCACTAACACTCACACTTGCGCCTAGTATCCATCTGCTGCCAAAATGATTAAAAAAAAAAAAAAAAAAAAAATTTGGTCCAAAAAGGATTCCAAAAGGTTATAAAGTGGATCCCCGAATCAGTCCTTTTAGATGGATTAGTCAAAGGGTGTCTGTCAAAAAAAACTGACCATTTGTGTCAGTTTGTGTTCAGTTTTTGGAAAATCCGTTTTTTTTTTGTTTTTTTTTTTGGGGGGGGGGGGCGGGTTCCCCCTTTCTTCATTCTGAGCATGCAAAAAAAGATTGTAGAACGCCTCACGTAGACCTCAATGTTAAACAAAACAAACAAAAAAAACTGATTGGTTGCTGTCTGTCTGGTATCATTTTTTGGACAAAGAAAAAGTCCTGCAAGTTTTTACAACCCATTGACATCAATGGGTTTTAAAATGGACCATTCAAAATAATTTTTTTGAGGATTTTGAGATAGTTTCAAACACAGATTTCACACGGAGAGTCAAACGCAGATGTGAACCCAGCCTTACCTCTAACATCACTGAGACAAAAATACTCACAGATTTGGTTCTATTAAAACCATAACAACAATGATGTCTAAAAACCATAGCAACTGCATTGAATGTAAAATCACAGATGTACCTACAGCCATGAAATCCTCGCCTCACCTCATTCCATATACAGAACTTTCATGTGCTATGACTATATCAGGCTCTGTTCTCACATAAAAAAAAATATAAAACAGTTCTGATAGCAAATGTAAAGCAAAAGCAGATTGCTCGGGGAGGACAAAATAAAACTACAGCATTGCAGGCCACAACAACACCAATGTAACCTGAGATATGGCTGTCTATGTACAGTACCTGAACTACAGCCTATGTTTAGATATTTTGTAGTGCCAAGGGGTTTAAATAGATAAGGCTGGGTTCACATCTGTGTCACTCAGACCGACTTTTTTTTCCCTCTG
Organism: Leptodactylus fallax; assembly: GCA_947044405.1. NCBI lineage: Eukaryota > Metazoa > Chordata > Amphibia > Anura > Leptodactylidae > Leptodactylus > Leptodactylus fallax. Next base: position 3,579,932 of record CAMRHE010000094.1, read on the forward strand.
CTTTTAGTTTCAAAATGGAAGACCCCATTATAGTCAATAGGGACTGCCGGGCTATGTGTGTAACCACTGTTTTAGCAGTCAGGCTCTCAGTCATTCAGGTCCCCTGACAGACCCGAACAGTGTCGGCCTGGGATGTCTAGGGCCCACCAGTGGAATTGCTTCTAGGGGCCCACCATCAGGACCCCTGCAGATCAGCGGTACCGAGACAGGGCGGCTAAAGGTAATAACATGTTGGGAGCCATGTTGGGAGCCCGCCATACCATGTGCACCACTGTACTACCTAAACCCACTGCTACACCCTGTATGGCAAGTGAACAGCGTGGCTCCTAGAATTGTTACCTGTAGCCGCACTGTCCTGGAAAAGCTGATCTGCAGAGGTCCTGGCTGTTGTATCATCACAAATGTAATATTGCTGGCCTATCCTAAGGACAGGCCATCAATATTAGAAAGATGGATAAATCCTTTGAAGAGGTTGTCCAGGAATTGGCGCAACCTATGTCCATTGCGGGAGGTGTAAAATAAAAAATAAATAAAAAAGCATACTCGCCTGTCCCTGGCGCTCCGTTGTCCGCTGCCGGTGTCCATTCAGTCTTGTGCTGGCGACTCCTTGCTGGGAGTCCTGCACCTCATGTGACCGCTAAGACCAATTAGGTACAGGATTTCCAGAAATGAGGCACCGCCATGAGACCGAACAGACAAAGGCAGGGGACAACGGGGTGCTGGGGACAGGTGAGTATGCTTTTTTGAAATTTTTTTTATTTTTACACCTGCCCTGGCAGCCGCCACAGTGGTCGCTCTAGTTTATGGACAACCTCTTTTAAGGGGTTGTCTGGGCCAAATTTTTTTATGGCCAATTCACTGGTCCCCCCCCCATACAGTGACCTCTTCACTGGTCCCCCATACTGTATGGGGAACAGTGATGGAGCCATTATATTGTGTGGGAGCAGTGATGGGGGCTAACATCCTGTGGGTGGGGGGACATTAAACTGGTTGGGGCATATTAAAGGGGTTGTCCAGGGTTAATCTTTTTTTATGGCCTATGGTCAGGATAGGCCATAAATACCTGATCAGTATGGGGCTGACACACGGCCCTATCAGCTGTTCGGACCCACTTCCGGCGCCCGTTCTGTACACAACACAGGGCTGGAAGTAGAAAGCTCCATCCGCTGTATAGCAGCCCGGCGCCTTCACTGCAGCTCAGCTCCTACTGACTTCAATAAGTGCTGAGATGCAGTTAAGGTGCCCGGCTAATACACAGTGGACAGAGCTTTCTGCTTCTGGCCCTGTATTGTGTACAGGACGGATGCCAGAAGTGGCTCCGTACAGCTGATCGGTCTCTATGGCCTATCTTGAGGATAAACCATAACAAATTATGCCTGGACAACCCCTTTAATATAACCCCCTAATGCGCTACACTTTAAAGAGGTTGTCCAGTATAATTTTTGTCTTTTTTCTAATTAGTCCGGGAGAGGTTAATCCCCCCTCCCCCCCCAAAAAAAAACAAACAAAAAAACATACTAAACATACTCACCTATCCCCGGTCCTCCGGTGTCAGCAGGTCCCAGCACGGTCCGGTCATGTAGCTCCACTGTCTTCTTTTGCGGGAAGTTCTCACTGGCTGTGACATCCCAGGTCCCTTCCTTTAGGCCACTGATTGGCTTCAGGGGTCATGTGATGTCACGTGCAGGGGAAACTTGCGCTGGAAGAAAACAGAGCTGCAGGCCGAACCGCGCTGGGAGACACTGGGGACAGGAGAGAAAGTTTGTTTTTTTTTTGTTTTTTTTTATCTGTCCCAGTGTAATTTAAAAAAAAAAATGTTATCCTGCACAACCCCTTTAATGTCCCCCAGGCTATTGGCCTCCATCACTGCCCCCCCCATGACACCATCAATGGTCCCCATACAGTATAGGGGACCAGTATGCCCATACAGCGGCCCCTTCACTGGTCTTCCCTATAGCAGTATTGGAGTTTCTGAGACTTAGGAATTGTTATGCTGGAGCCCTAGAGCAGGCACCAGCGTAACAATACAGTGAGAAATTAGCTGGGGTGGAAGGGGGGGAATTACAACTCTCAACAGACCCAGAGCATCTGGAGTTGTTAGGGGTTGTAGTTATCAGAGTGGTCAGTGAAGTTGAAAGATTTGGGGGCAAAATAGGGGGAAAAGTTCTTTTTTTGTTTGCGTGGTTAAGTTGTACTTACCTTTCACACTGCTGGCCTGGGCTGCTATGCAGAAACCTGCCACTGCGCACAGCATCCCCCTACCCCCTCCCTAGAGCGAATTCTTGATAGTGGCGGTTACGGGTGCTGCAGCGATATCTCAGATACTTGAAAGAGATACAGCTTTAGTACCCATAACCGCAGTTATCAAGAACATGGTGAATGAGCAACGCAGCACCCGGCATGTAAACAATACTGGGCCAGTATAATATGCTCCACAGTGGCCCCCCACACAGCATTATATGCTCTGCATTGACCCCAACACAGCATTATATGCTCTGCAGTGGCACCAACACAGCATTATATGCTCCGCAATGGCCCCAAAGCAGCATTATATGCTCCGCAGTGGCCCCAACACAGCATTATATGCTCCGCAATGGCCCCAAAGCAGCATTATATGCTCCGCAGTGGCCCCAAAGCAGCATTATATGCTCCGCAGTGGCCCCAAAGCAATTATATGCTCCGCACTGGCACCCAAGCAGCATTATATGCGCCGCAGTGGCCCCAAAGCAGCATTATATGCTCCGCAGTGGCCCCCAAGCAGCATTATATGCTCCGCAGTGGCCCCAACACAGCATATGCTCCTCAGTGGCCCCCACACAGTATTATATGCCCACAGTGGCCCCCACACTGTATTATATGCCCACCGTGGCCCCCACACAGCAATATATGCCCACAGTGGCCCCCACACTGTATAATATGCCCACAGTGGCCCCCACACAGTAATATATGCCCACAGGGGCCCCCACACAGTATTATATGCCCACAGGGGCCCCCACACAGTATTATATGCCCACAGTGGCCCCCACACAGTAATATATGCCCACAGTGGCCCCCACACTGTATTATATGCCCACTGTGTTCCCCCCCCCACACAGTAGTATATGCCCACAGTGGCCCCCACACAGTAGTATATGCCCACAGTGGCCCCCACACAGTATTATATGCCCACAGTGGCCCCCACACAGTATTATATGCCCACAGTGGCCCCCACACAGTAATATATGCCCACAGTGGCCCCCACACAGTATTATATGCCCACAGTGGCCCCCACACTGTATAATATGCCCAAAGTGGCCCCCACACACTATTAGATGCTCCACAGTGCCCGCCCACCCTCAGTGCTATTATTATACTCTGGGGTTTCCTCAGACCCCAGAATATAATAAGTAGAGGCCCAAAAGAAGTGATTAAAAATAACAAACACTTATACTCACCTTGTGTTACCTCTCCGGGGCATCCTTGCTCTGTCCTGCTGTCTTTTCCATCTTCCTTGGTCCCCTGGTCTCCACGTCCTGTGCCCCAGACGTCACCGCTGGGGCCTGTGATCGCACCTCAGCGGTCACGTGGGGCGCGATGATGTCATTATGCTGGCGCGCTCCATGTCACCGCTGGGGCCTAATCACAGGCCTCTGCAGTGAGGCCGGAAAGTGCCGGAGACGATACTGAGCCCAGGACAGCCAGGTGAGTATTTTTTTTTTTTTTTTTTGTCACTTCCCCTGGGCTGGCATCTAATGGAAAGGGGCCCCGCCCCGTTCCATTAACAATAGGTATAGCGGTCGGGAAATCATGGTTTCCCCGACCACTATCATGGTAGTCCGGGGCCCCAGCCATTTCCAGCTGGCCGCGGGCCCCGCACCCCTCCGGTAGCCCTTGCGACCACTATCGTTACGCCACTGTCCACTGCTCAGGGGCCCGATCGGGATGGTCAGGAGCCGGATGGGGCCCCTGACCGTCCCGATCAGACCCTTGACCTTTGCATTGACAAAATGAGTAGTAATAGTCGGGGCTCGGGGCCCACCGGGGGATTCCCCGGTGGGCCAGTCCGACCCTGGACCCGAACAACGAAGAGCCAGCACTAGTGTGAATTTAGCGTTATAAATGCTGATGACATAAAAACAAGTACAATAAACCAACTCTTAGGCTAAGTTCACATCTGCATCGGCCTGAAATTAGAAAACAAAAGAGTCCTTGGTGATCAGATAAAATGTTGTTGATACTTGGTTGTGAAAAACAGACAGACACAGAACAGGTGCAAAGCAGTTGTTAAAAATGGACCTGTTTCACCACTGAGAAACTGACATGGTTGTGTAAATATAGCCTAAGCCTGCAGTAAAAGGGTTATTGCCATCTCAGAAAATTGCTGCTGACAGTGCTACACTGTTCCTTTAACTCCCATAGAGGAGAATAGGAGCGACGGAAACAGCATAGCCCAGCTAAGCTACACTGTTTTTGTAGCTTGACTTTATGGAAACTACGTAGAGCAGCACTGCTTGGCTAAATGTGCTTTGCTGTTTCTGTAACTCCCATTCTCCTCTGTGGGAGTTACAGGGACAGAGTAGAGCAGCTCTGTTTAGCTACTCCTGTAAGTCCCTTCTGGTGGTCAGACTAGGAAGCATTTCATCCGTGATTTGCCAAGATGGGAATAACCCTTTAAACATAGCAACAAGGAAGATTCTGCTGCCCTTTTTTCTAATCCATTTTACAAATATGAAAGCGGTCACCTAGTTGGCTGCTATGTAAAACTGTTCCACAAATAGCTAGACTCAGTCTATGCAATAACATACCACAAAATAGTATAACTATCTATTCAGATAGCATGAAGAGAATATATTTATTGAAAGAAGTGAATAGTACAATTCCCTCCTGTCAGCAGATTACCATAGGAGGATTTTTTTTTTTTTTTTTTTTGAGACACATCCACATTAAATTTGATTGATGGGTGAAAGTTGTTGAAACTGCTATAGAACACTGCAGGCGGTTTTCTCCCCATCTTCTATTATAAACATGTCATAAAGAGATACCTTCCCTATCAAGAAAATGGAGCAGTACAGGCTTAATCACCCTCACTCAGATGCCATGAAAATGAATGCTATATTTAAGATGAAGGGCCGGATGTACATAGGCAACGCAAACTTCACTCAGTTATGTATTTAATCCTAAGCAACACAATTATCTACTATAGACAAGGTGATAAGTACACTGTATAGTAGACTGCCACCAAATAATTCTCATCATATTTACTTCTTTATATATTCCACATACACTCTACAATACTGGCAGAAATAAGTAGATACCATTAATCATTAGCAACAAACCACAAACACATACAATTTGCATGAGTCAGTCACTATGAAAATATAATAGGTACAGAGTGACATACAATTGCATGGATTATCACCAAGATCCAACATCTATTTTGTTACAGGAGAAGCTGTTAAGCACTAAGATGCCATTCTTGTAGTATGATGTACGACATTGGCACAAAATATATACAATGATGCAAAATTATAGCCTGAGTATTTATAACAGAGAAAATTATTAACATGAAAAGACACTATCCAAATTTTATCTACACACTACAAATGTGCAATGTGATTTCCTTTGGTGACAGGCAGATATCTAGGTGGTAGTCCAGTGCCGTCTAGACAGGTGTCAACATATCCTTGGATATGGTACTGTTTCAGTGATGCATTGTGTCAGGTCATTCAGGTCCTGTAGTTGGGGAGGGGAGGGGGGGGGCAGATAGAGTCCTTGCAGGAAGTTAGGCCTGACAATTCTGGAGACCAATGCTGCAATGGTGAATCTTTGTTTCCAGAGTGGCAAATGCAACGTTCTGAGTTTTAATAAGGTATCGGCAAATATCCCCAAATGTAAATGTGGAGGTGCACCATTCTGCTGCTAGACTATGTTTAGAAGATCCACCTTTATCTGTGGCATAAGCCACATTCCTCTAACAGGTCAAGGTAGGGTTGGCTAGTGACAATATCCTTGGCAGAAAAGAAGGGTCCATAAGCTTTGTGGCCGCTCATTGTACAGAACACTTATTTTGGGTCCCTCATATGCTCAATAAAGGCACATAGAATTTGGGACTCAGAAAAACAAACATTGAAGCGACTGATCTTCCCACAGAGGTGAAAAAGCCACATTATCACTGAACACCAGCTGGTCAGCATATTCGTCTTCTTCCAAACGGCCCTGCAAGTTAATGCAAAAGTTGCAGCATTTTTGGACTGTTATCTGGCTTCAGTTCCTAAAGATGATGTAAGCCATCTGGCCTAAAATGCAGATGCTTTTGTAAGATACACCATTATTTGCTTGGTATGAGTAACTAAGTTAGTTTTCCTTTGATTTTCAAACACTGGCTATTTACCACTGATGTTACTTTAACATCTATTTTGAATCACCTTCTATACTGTTCATTTGCAACTTGTCATCACTAGTTAAGTAAGGTACAGCAATTGCCCTCTGCATATTCTACAAATGTAACCACCAACAATTTAAAAAAAAAAAAAAATTTTTATAAATGACTAAGTCTATAATAAAAACCACAAACATCAAACTTACAAACCCCCCCCAAAAATGAAAATAATAAATTAGACATATTTAGGACATGGGGCAATGAACTCTGGGAACGCAAGATGACCCACAATGCCATGCGTGCAGCCAATAAGCAGCCAGCCCTGTGATGTCACATCCCTTTAACCCCTTCGTGAGCGCACACGGCATGCTTGAGCGCTGCATCGAAGGTGTTAATTCTCCCAATGGGTTATGGAGCAGGGTGTATTTTTCAGATGAGAGAGAGGGAGAGAGAGTGAGAAAAAAAGAGAAAGAACAGTCCCGATTTTACACTGGTGTCCCGCTGTCCCGGATAGCTTACAGTTTGTCCCACTATGCCCCTGAAGTGTTTTGCTGCTAACAAACTTTGTTAGAGTAGGGTAAAGGCTAAATGGTAGATGCTAAATCCTAGTGAGCTAAAGGAGCTTTGATGACGTCATGACCATGTGATCAGACTCTTGGGTGGGCATAGCTATTCTGGACACTGCAGGACAGTGTTTTGTTACATAGAAAGAGGAAGCTGCTGGGAATGAACGGTTACTGAAGGTGAGGAGAGAAGAGACAGCATGTGTGAGCAAGAGGGGGGAACTGGGGGCATATGTAGGGAGCAGTTAAGCTGGTGGCAGATAAAGGGGGACATTAAATTGGTGGCAGTTGGAGGGGGACATCAAACTTGGGTCAGTTCGAGGAGTGGACATTAAACTGGGGGGACAGATGGAGGGTGACATTAAACTGGGGGCAACTGGAGGAGGACATTAAACTGGAGGGGGATATGTCTGCCTTTAATTGCCCCCAGTTTAATGTCCCCCTCCAGCTACCCCCACTGTATAATGTCCTCCTCCAGCTGCCCCAGTTTAATGTCTCCCTCTAGTTTCCGCCAGTTTAAACTGGGACATGAGGAGAAGGACTTAATATTGTTGGGCAATTGGAGGGGAACATTATAATGTGGGGGCATATAATGTTAGGTCAACTGTAGAAGCATTATACTGTGTGGAGGCACATGGAAAAATGGACGGGAATGGGTGGAGTCAACGTATAAGTGGGTGGAGCTAAATTTGCCATGGCGCACATAGCGCGCTGCACATTTTGTCCCTCTTTTTGTCCTTTGAAAGTTGGGAGGTATGCAGTGGTGTCATAGTGAGAGGTCATCCTACTGTAGATCACAAGCACTTCCCCTATTTTTTTTATTTTTTTTTATATAACTCTCTTTTTATTCATTTTCATTTGTTTTATACAGCAATATACAGTTACAATCACAAAGAGAAGTGTAACAGGTTTCCCTGTAATTCAATGAACAGTGTTCAAAAAATTTGAAACAGAACATCTGAATAACATTTAGTTAATGTCAAAAACACAAGATACTAACAGTATTAGAACTCATCTTATTTATCCTAGAATCCATTACGAATAAAATGTACAGGGGTACGTGTACTGGTAATCCAGAGACCACATAAGAGAGAGAAAAAGAAAAGAAACCAGAAAAAGGCACTATGTGGTGATAGTAGGAATATGTGAGGGGGGAGGGGTGGAGGGTTCACGTATGCATTAGGTGTTCTTAACGGACCAGCGTTTTGTCTAAGCCTTCAGACTGTCTGCAGATTATCTCTCCCAGCTGTGTACCTGAGCCTCCAGCAGGGCTCCGCCCTTACGTTAGATCATGAGCTTCTGTATCCCCTGGCTACCCTACACGAGTGTCACCAATCAGATCAGAGGCCAAATCCAGGCTACACTTCCCCTATTTTTAATATTGGAATGTATGATATGTCTTCACATTTTCTTACAAATTACATGAACCACTAGTGTATTGTGTTTTAAATTGTAGCTCTTGATACCCTAGGGTTACTGAAAATATCTTGCACAAAAAAGAAACCTTTGCTGGCTATTTATAAAACACATTTGTTTTCTGCTATGGTCCTCTGTCTTGCACAGCTGAAGAAAGGAAATTGCAACCACCAATGTATACTGAAATGTACATGTTTCCATTACACTCTGCAAGGAAGTAGCAGCGATGACACCAATTCAAATACTCAGAGCAGCGAGTTTCACTTCCTCATGGGCTGTAATAGTGGAACATACTAAAGTAAACCATGATGCTATAGTAGCAGAAAATAACATCTAATTCAAATTTTTTAGTGACACAGATATCAGTTAGGTCTAAATATAGACACTGCTTCATGACACGGTACAGTAATGTAGACAGCCATAGCTTACAGGAATTTTAAAAAGTGCACTATGAAATAATAGCTATAAAATAATAATATTACTATAGGTTAAGAAAAACTTTGGTGTCTTCTAAGACTTTGCAATGTCGTTGGTTGGTTTTAATGGTGCTTCAAAGCTATCACTGAAGTAGAGGTTAGACAAAAGCCTTAGTAATCCAGGAACATACTACATAAATGGTGGTTTGCTATAGAAAGTCACTGCAAAGCATTTGACTGTAAGTATTAATTTTAGCCATCGACAAGCTGCATCCTGAATTACAGTCTATAGGGTACGCAGAAAGGATATTATGAATGGATCACTGTGATAAGCCCCTTATTTCAACTAAAATGTACTTTTTCCAAATGACATGGTTTATTGTGAAAGGAGACACCGGTCTACAATCAGATATATCACTCCCTAAACCCTGTTCTCTTCAATAGATGATTGCATGCCAGACTCTCAACAAATGTTTCCCGCAGAAGGGTTTTTGCACCTATTATGAAGATGGAAGCAATTTCTTGACATGATCAAGATCCACTGTGAGCTCAGTGTTGTCCTTATGTCAACCATTTATTCCCTGAGGTTGTAAAATATTGTTGTTGGACAATGTGCTCATCCAATGACCATCTGAAATTTTTTTAATGAACACTAAAATACTAGAACACATGCTAGAATTCAGTGTGAACACATTTTAAAGGGGTCCAACAATGACAAAGCTCATCCCCTACACCCACAAGGGTCAGTAGTGCTAGGGGAAGCCAGTTTACCTATCAGTATATTTTTGGCATGTGGGAGGAAAGCGGAGTACCTGGAAGACACCCACGCAAACACAGGGAGGACATACAAACTACTTGCAGATGTTGCCCAAGATAGGCCATCAATGTTAGAAAATGGGTAACCCCTTTAAGGTGGCATATGAAAATAAACATAGGATACTCTGCTCTCACGGATCAATGCAGCGCATTCAGCCAGTCACTGGAAGGCCAATTCCATTGCCAATGACTGGCGAAATGAGGTATGTCCAAGTACTTCCTCTGTGTTGAGGGACACCATGAAGTACACACCAGCGGGGGCCTGGGCAATGTTAAGACTGTAGCATTGCAACAATTGGCGAGAGGCGAGTATCTTTTTTATACCACCTTGAGCCTATATAAAACCATAAAAAATTGGCTAGACATCCTATTTAAATTCTATAGTGTGTCCTTATATATGACATTTATGTACTGTAAATCTAGGAATACTGATGCTGTTGGCTAGATGAAGGCTAAATTACCGTTTCTGACAGCATCTCAGTGTTGCCTTTTCTTTTTTAAAGAGGTTAACCAAGTTTTTAAAATTGATGGCCTAGCAAATAGCTGATCAGCTAGGGCACCAGAGTACCCATATATCTTCTAATATTGGTGGCCTATCAATGGTAAAAACCCAGATAACTCTTTTAGCTGTTACAAAGTTTATCATTAGTATCAATTAATGTATAGTGACATATATTTCTACCCTCCACATAATGAATAACTAAAAGCATTCAACTGATTTGCGTAGGAATCAGGAAAAGGGCGTAAGTAGCAATACCAGGTCCCATAGCAAACTTTTGATTTAGGCACCCCCACATGGTGTAGCACACCCAACTGGTATAATGCCCCCTTTACTGACCCCCACATGATAAAATGCTCTCTTTACTGGCCCCCACACTATATAACTTCCCCTTTTCTGACCCGACATGGTATAAAGCCCACCTTACCCGCCCAACATTGTATATAGACTCCTTATTGGCTCCCATACATTTTGCTGCCTCCTCTACTGGCCCCCCACACACAGTATACTGCCCCTTAATTGGCACCATGCAGTAAGTGTCCCCTTCACAGGCTCTCATATTGTAAAGTGCTAGTGGCTTTAGATATAATTTCCCACAGTAGCCCCTCCACACAGTATAATGTCCCATAGCAGCCCTCCATATAGCATAATCTCCTATACGCTAATCTCCTACACCCACACACTAGAGTATCCCATCGTGGCCCCTCCACATAATACAATGTCCCTAATGGCACCTACAATGTTTGTTATGCATTTTGAAAAAATTTTGGGTTCAGCCGAACCCAAAATGTTGGGGGTTCGCCACCCACAAACTATTATACTCTAGGGTCTCTTCAGACCCCAGAGTATAATGAGGAATATAATTGGTTCTCAGCGCTCACACCGTCATCATGGCGAATAATGACGTCAGCATAACCCATGTGACCACTGAGGCCCAATTACAGGCCTCATTGGTCTGTGACATTATTTAAGAGGCCTGAAGACTCGAACCAGAGCCCAGGAGAGCTGAACAACACTGTTAGTTATGTTTTTTGTTTTTTTTTTCAATTCAAAGTTTATTGGTTTTCAAAAAGACATAAAATACAGTGACAACAGATAGCTGCAACGGCATCAGCAACATTTTATACTGTAGATAACAGGGAGATCTACTGTTAGTTATGTTTAACCACCTTTTCAGGGCCTCCGTTCATTATACTCTGGGTCTGAAGAGAAAATAGCACTTCCATTTCGGACATATTCAGTCCCAACAAACCCAAATATTCTAAGTTCCGCAGCCCTGCTTAACGATCCCTGACCCATGGCTGCCTCCACTTCACCTTCAGCCTCCAGGAGGTCCTGAATAGTGTCAGCAACGTGATATGGGATGCTTGGGGCCCCCTGGGGGGGGCTGAAGGGAAAGCAGAGACGGCTGTGGGCAAATAGCGGCCGTTACCTGCTAGAGTAATCCGGCAGGTAATATTATAATATAAGGAGAGACGCCACTCAATATATCTCTTATCTGCTGTGTCACTTATCTAGATCATACTGCCTTTCATAATTGTTACAAATGTTGTCAACCAGTTATTTTTCTATGGGAAACACTATAGAAGCCGATATGAAGTTATATAAATAAATATTAAAAACCAAAAAATTTCCTTCTATATTTACACAGTGTATCACAAGTGAAATTCAGATCAGAGACCCAGTGAGGGAATGGCAATGGTTTGTATAATTAGAAGAGAATTATATGTACCAAAGTATAGCTAGTCATGAGTCCATACAGGGAAGCCAAGGAAGTGTGGGAAATTTAACATTGGGAGAAGAAGAGGAGGGGTTAAATAGGCCATATTAAATAAAATGATTATAACTAATGAAATTCCACTTATAAAACACAATATTTGTCTGTCACATACAAAACAGAAAAAACAAAAAAAAACAAAAAACACACACACTACACACTAAAACCAATAAAATAAGAGGCCAAATATGACTAACTTGTATAAAGTATAATAATAAAGTGAGACTTTTTCTAAGTGAAATATTAACTGAAGCCATAGGTTTCACAGCTGGAAAAATCAATTAGCAGCATAGAAAAAACAACACTAAAATTAGACACAAAGCTCGGTAAGGCAAATTCAGCCAATCAATCCTCAGTATATAAAAGCAAACAGCAGTGCTCGATATGTATACCAGTCAGCCTACAAGTCTGCAATCTTCCAATTTTCACAGCGAGATATAAGTGAGACATGAAGCAGCACATTAGTCCGGCCTGTCACCAGTGGTACACATACCAACTACTAGGAAAGGCACAGCAATTAAAGTGCTGGAAAGGCTCCGATTAAACAAGTTCCTTAAGAATCAGACATACAATGAAATGTTTTCACAGCGTTGATGCTTCATTGGTAACTTCAGAATTCCTCTGTTTTTTGCACTGTGATATTGTTCTCAGTTGCTTTAGTCGTATCTCATTCGCTTGCAGATACTCATGGAAACTGTGATATAAGAGAAACTAAACACTTCCTCTGTCACCGCTAACCACAGTTTTAGCTAAGACCACAGCACTTGTTTTTCTCAAGTGACACAGCTTTGTGGAAATAGATCTGTCGTGGAAAAAGTACTTTTTTAAGCTTTTCTAAAAAAAGAGAAAATTTATTTATAGGAGAAGGAAATGGTGGTGTTCATACTTTCCATTGATATTAAAGCATTGAAAAAAAGATTTAAAAAATATATATTAAAACCACAGTTTTTATGTGATATTTATAGAAATAAAACCACTGAACAATAATGTGACATAGTAAACAAAATCTACAAGGCATATATCGCTCCAGTTTACCAGACTTCCTATTGTAGGTGTTTTAGATGGCCTCCTTCCAAGTAATAAAGTCTCAACATACTTTTGAGGATTTAATGCTATGTTCACACACATAGTAGTGTTATGCTACTAAGGCTGAAAAGCCTTGGTGAAGTAAACTATGCGGTTTTGGCTGCGAGGAAACATAATTTGACTGAACAGGAATGACATTGACTGATGCAACTGATGGCATGGGCCATCAGAAAAAATAAGATACAAATCCCACTGAAAATAATGGAGCCAGTCACTGTTTGTAAAAAAAAAAAAACACACACACACGTTGACCATATTGTATGTACATAGTATATCAATTTCCCAGTACAATGATGTCATTGAAATAATTTCCTTTCTGAGCAGGAATGTTTTTGATAACAGAACAACAGGGGGGCATTCTACAGTTCTTGACCAACAGTGGTAGCTAGTAAAATGGCACAGTCCTCTGAAACTGCCATAAAATAGCCATAGATGTGTTGCTTGAGGTTACCAATCTGAACATACAATTTTAGTGCTGAGAGGTCCATGAGGGATTAATAGGCTTTATCTCTTCTCATTTTCAAAATCATTCAAAAGTAAGCGTATCACTGTAGTTAGAAATGAGAAAAAAGGGGCATTCTGAGATCACACTTACATGGAAGACATGATGGTCAGCATGCAAAGGTAGGGTATTGAGAATTAGGCAAATGGAGAGAAACTTCAAACAATAAAAAAAAAAAGAAGGGACAATAAGAAATTCAGAAGACTAAAGATAGAAAAATGGGAACAGGAGAAAAGAAGTTGAGAAGCATAGGGAGGAAGGAGGTAAATGGGAAAGGGGGGGGGGGGGTAGTGATCTTTCTTCTAATTCTGGAGAGGCATACTGATTATTCTTCATTGAGTCTATGTCCAGATCTTTTCCTGTTCCGGTTGTCAGCCGACAATGTATTACGAAGCACTGTTGCATTGATATCTTCAGTGGTATAATGGTAGCGATTATATCCCATCACATGGCCTCCAGCAATCCCAGGTCAAACTGAATTGTGGTTAATTGTTACACTCATTAAATCTTCTTAATGAAATGATGCAAGGGAAACATCACAATGCACAGGTCTGTGTCTACCCAGGGCTGGGCCAAGATCTCTCCCAGTCTACTTAATGTACTAACGTGTCTAAGCATGAAGCCTTCTATTACACCTTCCAGATGATGGCTATTAAGAGATACAAGTGAAAATAGCTATTGTTTTCCCTGCCTAGTGGCGCATGACTTATATCCAAAGTATCTAAAGAAATAAAATTATGTCGGAAGAAATTAAAGCAACTGATACCTGTTTGTTTAATGGCTATAGGTAGGCCATTATTGCATCTGAGCCGTAATAATAAGACTGAAGTACTATAACCAAGAATGCAATACTAAGGTAGATGGAGTCACAATGGGCTGGTTGAGAGATGTTTTCTTATACTTCTTATGTATATTCCAGAAACTTCAGTTGTCCACAGATACATTTTTTCAGTAGATTTGACAACATTGGGCAATTTTCATGGACTCTAAAGCACGGTGCTTAACTGGCAGACAGGGCCACATGTGGCCCTAAATGTGACTAGTGTGCAGGCCCCGCAAAGGCATATTCATAGGTTGCAGATACCTTCCCTAGGATTATGATCAGCCATGAGTTTCCCTGTATGCTTTAAACAAAATGAATTTTCTTGTCTACTGGGGAAGGGACACTGTGGTAGGTTTACGTATCTTTGCCTGTGTTTGTGGTCTGTGTTCTTTTCCATATGTATTTTGATCTGTTTTAGAAAGTGATTTTTGCACAACTATATCTTGAACTAATTAAAATATATGGAGAAAATGCTGACCACACAAAAAAAGATGTATAAAAAGTTAATATATGTGCCTACACATGTACCTAACCCTGGCTGAATGTGATGTTTAACCCTTAATGGATAAGGCCACATTTGCTGCGCGATTTGAATTGCAAGGTTACTGTGATATGCACAGAAAAGACCGCACTGGAAATACATAGTTTTTTTTTTTCTGCAGCGTTTTTCACAGAAAGTCCTCAGAGTTTTCCTCTGAAGACTTTCGGCACCTATTATACCTATTCGGAAAACACCAGTTTTTTTTTTTTGGTTTTTTTTTCTCTGCTGCGGATTCGTTCTCTGCAATGTGTGGATGGGATTAGGCACCCATCCACCTTGCAGGTACTGTAAAACATACAAATTATATTTTATATATACATAAATAAACACACACACTTGATATCTATGGGTGCGATGTTACATGCTACATTGACATATCTTTTTTTTTTGTGTGTGACTGTTGTGTTGCAGTCGCAGCATGTCGCATGTGACACCATAGAAATGAATTGCTTGTTTTCTAGAGTGACAAGTGTCGCCGTGTAGCCCTAACCTAAAGGTGTGGAGGTCGCATTTGAACTCCCCACCACCATATACCATTTCGCCAGTGGTTTGAAGTGTAGCAGCCAAGTTCATATGAATAAATAATAGTAGAAAATACAGCTACCTGTGGAGATGAAACAGTAACTTGCGGGCAACACAAATGTATTCCCATTGCAGGCACTAATTCCACTACATTTGTTTATGGAGACTGCTAAATACAAACAGAAAAGCAAAAATATTAAAAACCCACAATAGAAAGATAACATTGAGACGTTTCTAAGCATTTACATGTGTATAGCCAACTTTTCAATCATAGGTGCTGTACTTGTAGACTATTAGCTAGTTGTCAATGTATATAAACACTGGGAGAGCTAAACTAACCAACAATAGTATGTTAAATAAGTGAAGATAAGCGACTGTACAGATGTAGCAATGACAATGTGCAATAGTGCAACAAACATTCGTTTTATGGCTGTTCCATTTGTAGGTCCACGTATTCACATTACACTTTAATGGAAAACAATGATGCCAGTGATAAGTTTCGGTATAATTCTTGTGAGGTAAAAATCCAATTGTGAATGTATTATGGAAGCGCCTCTGGCATGTAGAGCATGTCTCAACAGGGCTACATTGGAAAGAAACAGAACAAAGTGGAAGCTCATTCCTGCCCTTGTTATGCAAGTTTAACCTTTGCATGTTAGGCTGAAGTTGAAGACTAAGGTCACAGCTGGTAGCATGACTTATAGAAGCTGCAGCTCTGCAGGAAACAAGAGTACAAACCCAGTGGAGTTGTCAAACAACATAGACCCCCCGAGACATCCTAGCCACATCTTCAAGACCTTGTTTGTGTGGTGCCTGAATATTTGCTAATAATGGAGAAACAGACACCACCATCTGATCTGATTATGTCTGACAGAGCCCATTGCTATGGATTAGGGACTCGCTGTGCCAATCAAGTATCGCGTTACGTCTAGCAAAGCAAAATAAACAGAGTGAGCGTGCCCGCCATCTGAGCTATTATAGCGCCATCAAAGTTCTACTTTTTCCCATAGTCTAGACTGAAAAAGGAAGTGGAGATTGTAAATAGGAATGGAAGTAGAAGTCTTTTTCTTTACAACTTCTCATTTAATAGCTATAATAAAAAGCATAGGCATATGTTTTTTTTAGTTTTTTTGTGATTTTTTTAAATTTAATTTGCGTAGTTTTGTAAAAACATTTCTGAAGTTATACTTACAAGCTTAACACTATAGAGGGGGGGGGGGATTTAGGATTCCCTCATAGGGATGATATTGAGGTGCGTGTTTGGCGCAAGGCAATGTATGCCTCAAGCCCTGATCTGGACCTTGCCCACCACATTCTGCAAATGTGAGCATTGCTGGGCAGGGATCAGGGTGGGCAGAGACTGATTTACTAAAACTCATGCCAGGAAACATACATGTTAATAAACTTGCCCCTACATCTTCAACATGCTACATTTTGATAAAAATGACACTAGAGCACCACACAATAAAAAAACACAACGGGGGAATTACTACATTTTCATGGAAGTTTTCTGTTGCAAAAGTGCTGCATTTTTTTTTTTTTTTTAACACACATTAATTTGCGCCAAATAATGTGAAAGTTTGTTCATTTTACAACTTATTCCCTACTTTTTACTATTGATTTACTATAAGTTGTGCCAGAAATCTGGTGCAACCAGCATGGTGAAATGCGGTGTGATACTTAGAATACAGGTTGAACAGTGTGATGAACATATAAAAAGGTAAATTAAGAACAAAATGGTATGCTGGACCGCAAGCTCTAGTTATATGACCAATGTTACTGGCCGTGTGATGGCAGTATTTTTTAATAGCTATCACACAGCTACATTAAATTCAATACATATGAATGGGGCTATTCATGTGATCGGTTTTGTGACCATCTGTTTTAATGGACCATCAAAAAATTGGTCATATCCTATTTCTGGATGTTTTCACGGATCCCTCAATAGACTCATGTATTAGGGATCGCTGAAAACAGGTGTCCCTCAGATACAAACTGCATGAAAAATGTCCCTTTTTCACGGCCGTTTTGTCCATTGGTCGTGTGAATGTAGCTTTAAGGATTTTTTTTTTCTTTTTAAGGATATTTAAGGAAATATGAGAAGTTAACTAAGCATTGTATCTAAATGCACAAATAATACCACTGCTACGGGTAAAATACTGCTTAATAGCAGATTTCTAAAAACTAGTGCAAAAAAGGCAAAGAGCTCGTATCAACCAGTCAATTTAGCACTTTCATTTCCCAAAAGGCTTACAAGAACTTAGTGCTTATTCAGATGACAGTACTTTTTTCACAGCCAAGTTTACATCCAAGGGTAATCCGTTTTCATGGACCTCTCATAGACTTGAGTCATGAAAAAGGCCCGAGAAATGACATGTTCTATTAACTAATGTATTGGTTGCATGAAAAAAAAACAAACAAAAAAACAGACACGTTGTGTGAATAGTCCTATTTTTTATGGGGCCGCATAAAAAACATGTGAGAAATCCCTTAGGCCTCATTCACACGTTTGCAATCTGTGGATATGTGATGTCCGTGATATTCACTGAAAGCGCACACCACACACACCCCACCACCACCACAACACCCCCCTTCTTTCCCACTAATGTTGTGGTGGTGTATAAAGGATTGATCGGTTATTCATGTCTGTGAAGAACAGAAACTTCTGTTAAACAAATTTCATATACTGTTAGATATCTGTGGGCGAGGAAAAAACACGATGTTCACTGATCCACAGGCTTTAATAGAGCTCTATATTTTGCAAAATGGACCAAAATAGAGCAATGGAAGTCTGTGTGCACCCATTAAAATAAATGGGTCTTCATGCAATCTGTGATTGTCACATACATCATACGTCTGCAGATTTTGTACATGTGAATAAGGCCCTAGAGCTGGCAACTTATCTGATCTAATGGCACTTTTCCTTTGTCTCCATAATGACTTCCTCCACCCTTCCCCAATAGACTCTGTTTACACAGTGCTTTTATACTGAAGAACTGCATGCAGTTTTTATTTGTAGTAATGCTTAGCACAACATGTTCTACTCATAACTGCAATAAAAAAAAAAAAAAAAAAACCCATGCAAGCAGTTCTTCAGCCATGTAAACCCAGCCTTATGTCTACGATAGGAAATAATAATTCAGAGCTGTGTGGACACATTCCTAATTCTGGATATATTGTTCCTGTTGTGATCTATGATCATTGATTTCTGCTCTTTGACAGCAAATATGCACTGAATGGCCACTTTATTACACCTATATAGTAGGTGTAGTGATTTTTTATGGTATACACAGCTATCAGAGGACCCACAGTGTGCCAAGCAAACATTCCACCAAACACCGTTGCTCTATATCCGCCAGCCTGAAGTGTTCTTGGAGTCACACAGCTTGTGACACATTGAATGGTGCAACAGAACGTGGATTACTTTTACTGCTCAGTGATACAATTTTGCACTCTATGCCCACTGGAACTTCACCTCTCTGTTTCCCTCAGCAATGACATTTGTCTGTGTGTTGGAATATGCATGGTTTGTTCATCAGGATGACTTCATCTTGACATCCTCCTCTGACCCATTTCAATGAAGAGTTGTTTACATCCATAGGAACCAAATTGCCAATGTACAGCTCCTAAATAGTCACTAGTTTACACTTAGGCCTGAGTACTTTATACTGTATGTTAGGGTTCCTCTTTCATAGGAAGCATAGTAAATGGTGTGAGCTTTAAGAGTTATGCACACTAGCAAGTAATCTGTACTATGGAGCCTACATACAGTCATGTACTGACAAAGTCTAGCTGGTTATAGTACTGCACAGTCAGTGCAGTTTATTTATTGAAGCCTATGTCTGCTTTTACGTATTATTTTACATACAGCTTCACTTTAATTTTTCATTTTGAAAAAAATTACCACTTTCTGTCTGAAAATGAAGCTAGGGATTTAATAATATATATGGTATAGGTCCTGAAATGTAGATTTGACAAATGTTAGAAAGTAGTCCGTCACCCCTTTAAGAACAGTAATGTGCAATTATACAGGGTTTGAGAAGCAGTAGTAGAGAATATTGCATGATCTACTCTCAGGGCAATTTCAACAGCATGTAGTTTGGTAGTCAGCCAAGTATACACCATATTTAGAAAGAACTTCCTGGTGAGTACACAGTGTGTAAAAGAAGAAGTTGGGTGCAGCACAGAACAGCCGGCTGGATTGGCAGCATTGACTGTGAGGTTACAAAACAGCGTGACGTGCTGTAGAGTGTGAAAGACTAAAATAAACACAGATCTTTCCAGCTTTACTGAGAAAACCGCTAACTGCTCCATGTCTGAAAACTACAAGAGCTTTACTCTCAAGGTTGCTGGTAATATTATATACACTGGAATATTTATAGTTGGGTGAAATGGAAACCATGTGTATTATAGTAGTGCAAATGGGTTATCCTCAAAAAAGGTGCAGATAGGACTTTAGTGAATTTAGGAACAAAAAAACATTACTTTTATAATGCACTCTATAAAATAACCTGGTACCCTGCTTGTGTCTTATGTTCCGAAGTAAAATAGTCAGCAAACAGCAAAACATAAAATCTGTTGAATTCTCAAGAAATAAGTTGTCCGACTGGTTGTTGAGCATTCCATTTTACTAGTAGGACTTTCCTTTTTAAAGCGCTGGATCAGAGTCTTTGCACTATATATTACTATGTCATTTGTTTCAATCTTATTAAGAAGCCTCAATTTGGACAAGTGTCTTCAAATGGTTTAAAGGGACCATCAAGGGCATCCCCATTGATCTTGTTGCACCAAAGAGCTTATTTGTCTATTTGGGGATGGAGGCACTGATCTGGAAGAGGAAAAGAATATTGGCTTCAGGTGACCCTAAACCATTTCACTGTACTGCTGGTTTTATAGGAATGCTGCTAGTGACAGACTTCCTTTAAAATAACTATAGATGCTATGTTTACTTTTACAAAGGCCCAGTGCACCATGTCCACGTATAACTGGGTCCTAGCTTTTTTAACTGCTTCATTGATGTTCACTTTCCCTATCAATCTCTTTCCACACCACAGATATTAGTTGCTTTTGGACATCACCAGCGCAGCCTCTAGAAAATGCTTGCCACTATTACCCCTTGCAGTGCCAGTCATAGCTTCCTCCTTTGTGCCAGCTACAGATTCTTCCTAATCTGCCTGTCACATCATAGCACCGATTTCTGCTAAAGAGATGAGAATAATTGAAAGTTAGGCCAGTTTCTTTTTCTTTTTTTTTCTTTGCAGTACGGACCAAAGAAATCTTGGGATATGTATGATGTATGAAAACTTATGTCTGCAAGTGTAAGAGATTTTATAATATATTGTATACTAACATATGTCACTAAAGTAGCCCTCAAGCATTGTGTGAAAGAAGCCTTAACAAAATGCATACATTTACCAATGATGTGCCTTGCATGTAAATCAGAGAATGAAAGTGCTCTCAAATTTCCCAATTTTCCCCCGAGCTTTGCGAAATTTGCAGTCTTTGCTATCTCAGCAGCTGCTACATTTATAATTGACCTGTATTTTTTGTATATTTCTAGTGTAGATATACATGTAGTAAGGGTGATGTTGTATGTTAGTTTTGAAGTAAGTAGTTGTATCAGCCATGATTGTTTTATATGGTTATTTGATTTGGCAAAACGCTATCCCAAAGAAGTACAGTCACTGGTAGATCTAACAACCGCGATGCTGTAAAGTTCTTCTCGAGGTGCCAGAGAGATAAAAGGTAAGGTTAAATTCTAAACATGCAGCGCCCTAGGTGCCAAGACAGAATTTTCTTAAATCCAATGCAATTATATAAATTATGCACACGTGTTTGTACGGGACCACAATAGGGCTGCCATACAGGTACATGAGACTTCGTATTATCCATATGCCTCAGTTTCATACTGAGATTTATGTGTGCAGACAAAAATGCTTCATCAGACTTTATTATATACAATATTCACACCAGAAGCATTGCTTCTACAGTAGAATATCTCTGTACATGCACAGTCCAACAGAGCCTGCACAGCTCCATACTAAGGAGCCATACAACCTCCATTCTTTGCTATAGTGGAACCATGCTCGGGGCTCTGCCATGTGTATGAACCCTTATATTGTATGACTCCCAGTAATCACCAGCCTACACTAAAGACTTGTTTCATGTATTTTCTGGCTCTAAACCAACACTACAATGCATTTACTTCAAAATTTCGACCTTGTAAATATTAGGATTTAGAATAAAATGTTCATTGGGCCTATCTTGCACAAATATGTGTCCACTGGTATCCGTTAACTGGAGGTGGACACTAAAAATGTAGTTTTACTACTGCTTTCCTATAAATAGGAAATTATTTAATCTGTATGTGGGCTGTACTCTGCTATATGACTCACATATCCAGTACTATACTAATGTGTATACAGGATTATTTACTAACAAAGCCAGACTGCACTACTAACATTAGATAATTCGTGCGACAAGATAGGCTTTGTTTTACAGATTATACAGTGCACATGTCCAAAATATTTTTACCTAACCATGCATTCACACGACCAAGTTTCACCCCTGAAACTCCGTCCGTGTGTTGGGCGGATTAACTGGCGTGAACAGTACGAGGGGAGAGGGTCTACTAGCAGTACAGTTTTCTATGCTACTAGGAGTTCCTGACAGCAACTTTTGTACAAAAAAGTCAGACAAAATAGTCCTGTAAACCTGTGATTTTACAGATGTCTGTCCAATGTAGATGGCGTCATGGGATGGATCTGACTCTTACGTTGGATGTGTCTTTTCCTATAATGTGAACTTAAGCTTACAGGACAGGACACCTGAGGTTCAGGCCCATCTCAAATGGTTATTCAAGGTTTTACAAGGCGTTCAAATATTTTTGGTGTTGTGTGAATATTTGCACATTCATTTTATTGCAAGACACCTGTGTTTGTTGGTTGGATTTTAACCCTTTATAATGACTTGCCACCTAAAAGTCACCAGTAAATAATTTACCCAGTGTTTCTGGATATACTACTTCATAAAAGATACATTAAAGCTTTCTGATGTTCTCTTAAATCATTAAAGCATAGGAAAGTACCCTGCAGCAAAAGGGAAGAAGGACAGGGGAAGAGAGCAGAGACAGATTAGTGTGAAGAAGTGTCATTTTGAAGAAACCTGCGCAGTTTAACTTATTTTACATCTTGAATATGTATGTGGACATTAAGTGTTAGTGGCCTTAACATACCTACATCACACCACTACAGAGATCAAGCCTGTTAAAGGTCAAAGACCTGACCGAAACATTGCACACAATTTGATCTACATTTCTACAACCACATTATTTGTTTCCATATAACATGGCGTTGTGATGTATAAAGCTACTATTTATATCTTGGAAAAAACAACAAAATAAAAGCAAGATTGTGCGGATTACTGAAAAAAAAAACAAAGGTGTGTGCAGTGATCTCTATACATTGTATTCCAACTGGTGATATCTCTAGGAAATAATACAGAAAGAACTGCAATCTTGATGTCATTTGAAAGATGAGAATCTATTCTAGGTTATATAGTGTCCGAGATATATCTGTTTGAAGTGACCTCCTTCCAGCTACAACTTCCCTGAATTATACAGGAGCTCATCCATCTGTACATGTAATGAAAGCAACGTACAGATTTCAGCTATTAATGGAGAAATAAGGGAAGAGTAAAGAAATGCAGGATTTCACAGAAAAAAGTAAAAATTTGTTAATAAAGTATATTACAAGACATTAGTGACACAAATGCTGCCAGAAAATCTAAAGTTGTTCAAAAGTTTAATGTAAACTAAGGAGAACGCTGAGGCTATGTTCCTAAAGCCAACCATACACATCAGACAAAAATCTGCCAAAATGGCATCTGATTGATGTGCAAATACCGCTTGTATAGTTATTTGCTACGTCTGATGCAGAAGTATTTTGCCCATGTGTAGTGTTTTAAAGGGAGTCTATCATTGGATTAACACATTTTTCACTAAGGGAATGTTGGAATAGCCTTTAGAAAGACTATTCTAGTTTTACATTTCTTCTTTTCTTGTAAGCAGTTTTCGAATAAAACTTTTTTCTGATATGCTAATTCTATGCTCAAAGCACAGGGGC
This sequence comes from Leptodactylus fallax, assembly GCA_947044405.1. Taxonomy (NCBI): domain Eukaryota; kingdom Metazoa; phylum Chordata; class Amphibia; order Anura; family Leptodactylidae; genus Leptodactylus; species Leptodactylus fallax. The sequence continues at coordinate 3,603,374 of CAMRHE010000094.1, forward strand.
GTTACCCCTGTGCTCCGAGCACAGCACTGTCATCGGCAGCATTCCGCCACCTCCTGCTATCAGAGACGCCCCCTTCTTTCAAAAAGAGTCCTCCTCGCTGCGTCACCAGCAGCAAGTATCTTCTCCAGAGATCCAAATCTGAACCAGGCACAGTAAGCTCCTGTAGTGTACTCCTCCTTAGTACTCCTTACATGCGTATACTGGGCCTGCGCGGGATTTGGATCTCCGCCTAAGATACTTGCTGCTGGTGACACAGCGAAGAGAAAGAAGAGGAGGATTTGTTTTGAAGGAGGAGGCGGAATGCTGCCGATGACTGTACTGTGCTCGGAGCACAGGGGTAACACCCCCTGTGCTCAGAGCACAGGATTTACAGATCAGAAAAAAAATAGTTTTATTCAAAAACAGCTTACAAGAAAAGAAGAAAGGCAAGACTAGAATAGCCTTTCTAAAGGTTATTCCAACATATGCTTAGTGAAAAATGTGTTAATCTAATGATAGACTCCCTTTAAGCTTATATGGCGTTATTGTTTAAGAAGGTGGCGAAATAACTCTGCTCATTGGCGCTTTTGTCAGGATTGTTCACATGAAGCCGCACCGGGTCCTATGGTTGCAGGGGCCCCCTCAGCCACCCCAGATCAAGCGGGACAGTCCCACATTTCGGGAACTGTCCCGCTGTTCTGAGGGCCAAGGGGGGGATCCACCCCAAGGGGTGGGGGGCCGGAGAAAGGGGGAGAAAAAAAAAGGAGAAAAAAGAAAAAAAAACACCCCACCACAAACAACCGGCGGGCGGGGAGAGCGGGGGGGGGGAAGCGCAATGAGCACCAGCCACAGAATACAACGGAGCGTGATATCCGTAAGAACGAGGTCGGGAAAAAAAAAAAAAAAGGGGGGTGTGTCTTAGGGACACAGATAAAAAAGGGGAAAAACCCGAGGTTGAATACAATAGTGGAATAAAGAGCTATAAGCAATCCACACGCCATTATTCAGTTCTTCGGATGGAAAAACAGAAAGTCAAAAAATGGGGTGAAACCCAACAACTTTTTATAGGAAGCGCAAGTGAGCACCTAGCCACAGACATTACAACTGGAGCGTGCAGATCCGGAAGAACAGAGGTTCGGTTAGAGAAATATATATATACAGACAAACTCCAAAGAGCGCAGCACACCGCAGAGGGCACGTGCACGGCAACAATACAGCACACTTTGCACAAGGAGAAGCTGTATGGGAGAGTGAGCGAAAGAAGCCGCGTCCGAAAGAAAGACAAAAAAAAAGCCCCCCAGGATGCAAAAGCACATGGACAAGCCAGCCATTGGAAGAAGGCCTGTGGACGAGAAACAAAGAGAGGGGCAACAAAAGGCGAGGGGCGCAAAAAACACAGCATTCCAAGAAAAACACGCACCCACGAAGGGGAGGCACAGCGGGGCGGGGCCAATGCCGGACCGGGAACCGAGGGGGCACAGGAAACCGACACAGACGAAAAAGACAAGAACAGGACGAAGAAGTGCCGGGGATGGATTCAGAAGGGAATGTCCAAACACAGGTCCAAACTACTCAGGCATTATGCAGAGGACAAACAACGAACCACCCACCCCAACCAATATCATAACATCTGTGGGATAATTAAGCGGCGTCCACTGGCGACCATCAAACTTAACTGAACTGGAATTGTTTTGTAAAGAGGAATGGTCAAAAATACCTCATCCAGGTCCAGGAACTGATTAAAAGCTACAGGAAGCGACTAGAGGCTGTTATTTTTAAAGGAGGATCTACTAAATATTAATGTCACTTTTCTGTTGAGGTGCCCAAACATTTTGTACCGGTCAAATTTGGTTTAATGCATATTGCACATTTTCTGTTAGTACAATAAACCTCATTTCAATCCTAAAATATTACTGTGTCCATCAGTTATTAGATATATCAAATTGAAATGGCTGTTGCAAACACCCAAATATTTAGAACTAAAAATGATTAAGATTAATAGGGGTGCCCAAACTTTTCCATATGACTGTATAATTAACATGTCTATCGATCCTGTGAGATCCATAATTCCAAGACTTTTCCTTCTTGGCATTGCAAATTTCAATGTTGAGAAGTGTATAAAGTAAGGCTATTTACACATCTGCATCCTTTAGAAGCCTCAGTCACAGATTTCATCAAAAAGTCCTGCATGAATGACAAAGATCATAATACCTGACAAATACCATTATAGTCAAAAGGGTCCATCAAGATAAGTTTGTGTCCATGATATAAAGGATTCATCCCGGTCAGGCGGCTTTTTTTCTGTTTTTATAAATGGAACTGAAAAAAAAAATCCTTATGCTTCGTTCACACCTGCGCTTGCTGTCCGTCCGTTGCCAATCCAGTGAAAATCTCGGCGAACTGGATTGGCATCGGATACAGACCGGTCAGCGGCGCATTGGTTAAAAACCCATTCATTTGAATGGGTTTTTAAAGCAATGCGCGGGTGTGCGCTTACACCCTCTGCGCTGCCAATCCTTTTTTTTTCGTCGGACACGAAGTTCTGCGTGTCCGACTTTGTTTCCGACGAAAAAAAAAGGATTGGCAGCGCAGAGGGTGTGTAGCGCACACCCGCGCATTGCTTTAAAAACCCATTCAAATGAATGGGTTTTTAACCAATGCGCCGCTGACCGATCTGTATCCGATGCCAATCCAGTTCGCCGAGATTTTCACTGGATTGGCAACGGACAGACAGCAAGCGCAAGTGTGAACCCACCCTTAGACATGTAACTATATTCTTAGTTATGAAAGGAAGTATGTTAGTAGTAAATTGGTTATAAATAGAGATAGGCAAATCTATTTGTAACGAACCAGATTTGACTGAAATATTCCAAACTGTTCAGTTTTTAATGAAACCGAAACAATTTGGGATTTGTCTCGGAGGAACTAAAATGGCCACCAGAACATGCATTGCTGTAAATGATTATACTCTGGGTTTTCAGAGGATAAATAGGTGGAGGCCCAAGGGAGGTGACAAAAATTTAAAGACATTTATACTCACCTTCTGTAACCTCTTTTGGGCCTCCTCGAAGCGACCTTGCTCTGTCTCTTCAGTGATGTCTAGCTCTCTCCTATGACATCATGTGCCCAGAATCACCACTGAGGCCTGTGATTGGGCCCCAGAGTATAACAATTTCACTTCCAGTTCTATCTGAACAAGCTCAGACTGAAACAAACAGGAGGATCGCTTCTTCCGTACAAGAGATGAAAGGAATATTCAGAGGTTAACCCATCTCTAGTTATAAACCTAATCACAGTACATTGTTGAGATGATTTTACAGTTTCCAAATATGCTTCTGTTATTTTCTTGATATGCAAATGAGGGGGAAAGTGGCTTGCTTGCCTGGGCTTTGGTCTCAGGTCTAGATTCCTAGGCAAAGCATTTTGCTTTCATTTGCATATGAATATAACAACCACTACAAGGTACTAGGATTAGGTTTATAACTAATTTACTGCTGAAAGACTCCCTTTAAAACATATTTTCCCATATTGTTATGTATTTCATCAGGTACACCTCTTTTAATTTATAGGATATGTGAATATGAACCAGGCATAACACAAATAAGACATATCTATAAAAGGATGAGATTAGCAGCTTGGGGTTAATGTAGGAGTTGTGATGAATTCCTTCTTTGTGAAAACATTTGTTAACTGTATAGTGTATGTTACACATCTACAGTATCTCATCCCTATGTTATATATTCCAGCTGTTCTAGATACAGTAGCTAAAAGTCCAAAGAGACATTGTTGAGCTGTACATGGAAAAGCGTAGGGGTGTTTATTTTAACCCCTTACTCCAGTGACAGATTGAAACTTCAGTGATCTGCTCATATATATATATATATATATATATATATATATATTTACTCAAATGTATATTGAAACCCCTTTAACCTCACTGTTCTTTGTGATTAGAGTTCTGTATACATGTATAAATGAGTCACTTCAAGTTCCTAGGTCCTAACGCAAAATCTGTTATGGGGCACCTACCTTGCACCGGGCCCTATGGTAGCAGGGGCCCCCTTTGGACAGCGGGATAGTCCTGCATTTGTCCCGGCGACGAAGTAGGGAGCTATCCGCTCCCTGCTTCACCACCCGTCTACTGTCTTCACTCTCGGTGTCCAGGGAGCAGGAGGTGCGATGTAGTGACGTCACTTACATTGCGCCTGTTGCTCCTTGAAGACTCCGGGAACAGAGAGAGGAGTGAACGGGGAAAAGTGAGTATTAAGGTTTGGTTTTTTTTTTCTTTGATATATACAGTGGGGGACAAGAAACTGTGGGGACAACCTGTGGGGGGGGGAGGGGCAGGACACTGTGGGGGCAATCTGAGGGGGACATGATACTGTGGAGGCAACCTGGGGACATTATATTGTGGGGACAACCTGAAGGTAGGGGGACATGATACTGTGGGGGCAACCTGGGGGGGGGGGGTACATATCACTGTTGGGGCTACCTGATGGAACCATGACAGTGTGGGGTTCCTGGAAGGGGACATTATGAGGGGCATTATATTGTATAGGAACACTAGGGAGAGCCACTAAGGGGCGTTATACTATGTGGAGGCCATTGAGTGGGCATTATAAGTTGTGCAGGTCAGGTATTTCTAAGTGGTGGTGATGGGGGGGGGGGCACTAATGAAACCTTTGCACAGGGCCCACCAATGTGTTAAAAATGGCTCTGAAAAAGATATATACACTGATCAGCCAATACATTAAAACCACGGACTAGCAAATAACATTAACTCATGCGGGAAGCAGCAAAAACGGGCAAACAAATATCTGAGCAACTTTGAAAGGGTCAGAGCATCTCCAACATGGTAGGTCTTGTGACAGAAGAGCTATGGCAGAAAGGTGTCACAATACACAGTGCATTGCAACTTGCTGCAGATAGGGCTGGGTAAAGTTACAATGGCCATAATGAGCCCTGGCCAGATGAGCATCAAAACTGGACCATGTGACCTGATCTGGCAAAGGACGTTTTCGCTTACTTGAGAAAGAGATGATACCAGGATGCTCCATGGGATGAAGGCAAGCCAGCAGAGGCAGTGTGATGTCCGCTGGGAAACTTTAATATCCCAATATTCATAGGGATATTATTTTGACTCCATCAATTTAAAGTTTAACTTCATCCAATTTTTCAATAGTTGTGAGTCTGGATTTGAACCCAAGAATGGGAGTATGCAAAACTGTTACTAAGCCACAAGTTCTATTAGTGTCAATAGAGGTTTTTTTCTTATACCAAGCTTCAATAGTATTGTACTGTCCATAGAGAGAGAGATCTCTATATGGTAGTACTGTATGCATAAAAATATATAAGCATACAATTTACTGTCATATAAAGAGATTTCGCTCTATATAAGTCATACAAATACAGGGAAAGAAAACGCTTGCTGTGAGAAAAAAACCCCATCAATATCTAATATTATATTTGGTCTATATATTTGTATGTGTCCTTTTATAAAGGCCACGCCCCTTTAAAAGACCACTCCCACTTTTGAAACGACTTGCCACTTGCAAATCACCCTGTGAAGTGCTCTCCCAGGTTGATGTCTCTGTAAACACTGTTGCAGACGACCCCTTCATGGCAACAGTATTCCCTAAAAGCAGTGGCCCCTTTTAGGAGGATAATGTGCCCTGCTACTTAAAAAGGATCTTACACCTTGGTGCCAGATACCACAGGACATTTGCCTCGACAGATGAGAGGGGGGGCGCCATGCACAATATGAGTTCTAGTGTTATGACTGATCAGTGAAATTCTCTAGATCCTCATGTCTATATGCTCAGTGCAGGCAACAATGCACTGACATCACAATGTGCACGAGATAAAGCTGAAGGGAAGCTTTCCCACAGTGGTAATGATAAGCAAGGTTCACTATGGACTCTGCTCTGCCGCACTACCTGCTACAAGAAGCAGATGAGCAAGCTGCTGCCTTCATTCTCCTCCTCTGCTGCTCACAGCCGGCATGGGGAGTCCTGGCAGCATGCTACCTAGATGAAGAGTGACGGAAATAAGGAGTTTCGGGCTGGCCACGCTGCCTAAATTATGTAATGAGAGCAGCAATTCTCCCCAGACTGCGGGGGAACCACACACAGAAAGGCGGGCACAAGGATGAGGAGCAGCAGAAAGGAGGTGGCAGGGAAACACGCATGTGCACTGAGATCTCAATGCGTCTTTATGCCGAGGCTGGCTGGGATCCAAGTGAGGTGCTCCTGGCTGTTTAGTGTGATCTCCTAGAATGCAGCAGCTACGAGATGTCAGACACATACAAGCCCCTACTAATTTAACGGTGTCCTCCTACTATTAGCCTTCATTCAGCTCTAATGTGGAGCACGGTAGCATGCATTGGAAGAAAAAAACGAACAGTTTACGCTGACACCTATAATGCCAAGCTAATTTTCTTATTAGTAATAATACATGAAGCTGCAGACATTTTAGTTCTGTTGAAAGCTCCCCTCAGACACTTGAGACACCCCTCTTTCCAAAGATGGTTTGGTCATTTCCAGTGTGACTGCTTTGTTGAATCCCTGGGAATATAAATCCAGTTCAGATAGGGAGGGGGCAGCAGAGAGCTGGGACTTGGAGAGATTCCTAGCATCTTGTATCATCAGGAATTTCCCTTTCAAAGCACAATGCAGTCATTTAGACTCCTACAGTGAATGAGATGAAAGAAAACATAGGTCACAAAACACAAAGAAGTGCCAACAACACTCCTACTCACCATCATATTATTGTCCTCTGGGAGCCTTTTAAATGTTATCTTGTGATCTAAAAGAAGCTATAAATTAAGTCACTTCTTTATATGATATATATTTGTACACATGTAGAGAATAAGAAGTGTAGGCATCAGTATGTGAGAAAACATAGCAACATGTTTATGGTTTTACATTTTGCAGAAATCAACAAGCAGTGTGAATTCTGACATTTTTCAATATATTTTATTAGGCTCCATGCACATTACTGGACTAGACACCTGTGTGGTACCAATGCCCATAGCCTACTGGGAGAGGTTATTGTGCTTCTAATTTTATTTTGTATGCTCCATTGCATAGTGTATTTTGCAGATATTCTCCCCTAAAAACCCTGTAACTTGGGAAGAACATTGGGCCTCATAGAGACACCATAAAAGGACCCACACAAATAGCTAAAGGAGCTGTAGGGACTCCAAGTGCTGACATACAGTACATACGAGCATTTAGTCAACGCTACTTTGTGGAACACCCTTTTTGTTTGTTGGCTTTTAACTAGCACAATTTTGTTTCCAAGTCCACCTATTCGCTACCACCAAGAATGATCATCTCACATGGTCACACTATTACTCAAAAGTATGATCCACGGAGCTACAATTTAGGTCAGTAAGAGCTGTAAACATTAGATGAGTAACCTATTTGATTTAGAGAAATTTTTCATTTCTGATTAGCAAAAAAAAAAAAAATATATATATATACCATACACATATACACACTACCGTTCAAAAGTTTAGGGTCACTTAGAAATTTCCTTATTTTTGAAAGAAAAGCACAGTTTATTTAAATGAAGATAACATTAAATGAATCAGAAATACACTCTATACATTGTTAATGTGGTAAATGACTATTTTAGCTGCAAACGTCTGGTTTTTAATGCAATATCTACATAGGTGTATAGAGGGCCATTTCCAGCAACCATCACTCCAGTGTTCTAATGTTACATTGTGTTTGCTAACTGTGTAAGAAGGCTAATGGATGTTTAGAAGTATGTTAGCACAGCTGAAATCCGTTTTGCTGGTTAGAGAAGCTATAAAACTGACCTTCCTTTGAGCTAGTTGAGAATCTGGAGCATTACATTTGTTGGTTCGTTTAAACTCTCAAAATGGCCAGAAAAAGAGAACTTTCATGTGAAACTCGACAGTCTATTCTTGTTCTTAGAAATGAAGGCTATTCCATGCGAGAAATTGCCAAGAAACTGAAGATTTCCTACAACGGTGTGTACTACTCCCTTCAGAGGACAGCACAAACAGGCTCTAACCAGAGTAGAAAGAGAAGTGGGAGGCCCCGCTGCACAACTGAGAAACAAGACAAGTACATTAGAGTCTCTAGTTTGAGAAATCAACGCCTCACAGGTCCTCAACTGGCAGCTTCATTAAATAGTACCCGGAAAACGCCAGTGTCAATGTCTACAGTGAAGAGACGACTCAGGGATGCTGGCCTTCAGGGCAGAGTGGCCAAGAAAAAGCCATATCTGAGACTGGCTAATAAAAGGAAAAGATTAATATGGGCAAAAGAACACAGACATTGGACAGAGGAAGATTGGAAAAAAGTGTTATGGACAGACGAATCGAAGTTTGAGGTGTTTGGATCACACAGAAGAACATTTGTGAGACGCAGAACAACTGAAAAGATGCTGGAAGAGTGCCTGACGCCATCTGTCAAGCATGGTGGAGGTAATGTGATGGTCTGGGGTTGCTTTGGTGCTGGTAAAGTGGGAGATTTGTACAAGGTAAAAGGAATTTTGAATAAGGAAGGCTATCACTCTATTTTGCAACGCCATGCCATACCCTGTGGACAGCGCTTGATTGGAGCCAATTTCATCCTACAACAGGACAATGACCCAAAGCACACCTCCAAATTATGCAAGAACTATTTAGGGAAGAAGCAGGCAGCTGGTATTCTATCTGTAATGGAGTGGTCAGCGCAGTCACCAGATCTCAACCCCATTGAGCTGTTGTGGGAGCAGCTTGACCGTATGGTACGCAAAAAGTGCCCATCAAGCCAATCCAACTTGTGGGAGGGGCTTCTGGAAGCATGGGGTGAAATTTCTCCAGATTAGCTCAGCAAATTAGCAGCTAGAATGCCAAAGGTCTGCAGTGCTGTAATTGCTGCAAATGGAGCATTCTTTGACACAAGCAAAGTTTGAAGGAGAAAATTATTATTTCAAATAAAAATCATTATTTCTAACCTTGTCAATGTCTTGACTATATTTTGTATTCATTTTGCAACTCATTTGATGAATAAAAGTGTGAGTTTTCATGGAAAACACAAAATTGGGTGACCCCAAACTTTGAACGGTAGTGTATATATCTATATATATCTATATATATATATAGATATTCAGGAATCTGAACAAATTAATACATTTTTGGAGGTTTTCTGTGGTGTTCAATATTCATAAATTAGCATAAATGCTTTAACTTACAATTTGCTAAATGTTACTAGGACTGAAGTCTAGAGCAACAAATTGTCCATGGATGAGTGGTGGTTGCTTAAAGGGGTTGTCCAGTTTCAGACCAGTATTGAGAGGCAAATGTTATTGTTTTTATAATAAAAAGTTGCAGAATTTTCCAATATACTTTCTGTATCAATTCCTCACGTTTTTCTAGATCTCTGCTTGTTATCAATCATTCTGCTTACTCCCAGTGGATAAAAATCAGTCCATGGTCATGTGATGAGCATACAGGAGCACCCTGAAAGTGGCCGACCTCTTTCAGTGATGAGATAGTGACTAGGTAGGGTATGCAGTCCTGTCATTTTAACTGTTTATGCTGGATTATGTTATACATTGTTAGTGGTGCTGCAGCTTCTGACAGATGCCCTGCCAACTTAAAGTGTGCCCAAATTATCAACAAATGTTGCACAAGTCAATAATATAGTGGGTGTACATGATAAGTAACATTATTTATGGCCATTATATGATGTTTATTCTGCAGTTTTAGCAGATTTCCCCTCTGCAAATTCCTTATGTAATTTTCAGTACTCCCTGAATTTGTGGGGGAATGAGTAGGTGCTATTAAGTCTGCCATAGACAACACTCAGTGTTATGGAGCAGATTATCTTCTTATCTCTCACACTTAGACGCAGTACCAGAATCATATAGGATTATAGAGAAGTATTGTGGCCAGTATTGATGTGAATATAGCACTTGTAAAAATAAGGCATACTATTATCTGCAGCAGTCTCTGTTTCTCTCCTCTCTAACTCAACTTCTGCTCAATCCTTTGCCCAACACACCCTCTCTAAAGATCTCTATTAGAAGTGTTACTAGAACACCTCTATTACCTACCTTCCTTGTTCTAGCAAGACAGATTTCAGCAGATATTTCAGAGTGAGTGCAGTTTATAGGAGGGGGGAGCTGGAATATTTTACAAAGTTTCTTATGTTCATTTGTACTATTTATTTATGCAAATTATGTAATAAAATTAGTAACTTGAGCAAAATACTTTTTTCAAGAGGCTACCATTTATTTACTAAAGAAGGTAAGGATCTGCCATTGAGTGGCATGAGTTTTGTATCATGTCCCAAAAGAAAAGTGCATTATAATTGCAGTGGGACTGGCAAGTCAAGGGCCTCTAAGAGGTCACCCAAGGCACGAAGATTCCCACATCCACTTAGGATATGAGAGAAAACTGTAGAGAAGTGCTGAGCTGATGGTCAGCACAAAGTACTATTTGTTAGCAGTCTATGGTGATAGCTGCACCTAAGAGAGAGAACTCTGCGGATGCCATACTAAGAATACAAAGAAATTAGAAGTTATACAGAGTAGTACAGATTCTGCCGATTTCTGAGGGGCTGGCAGATCATCTAACGTGTATGGGGCTTTCCAACTCTTCTCTGACATTTGCTGCAAGATACGAATCAGGCAATGAGAATTCAAGTGATCCACTGTTTTGATCTCAGGTGTCTGGCAGTGGCTTCCTCCCTACCCCATTCAGTATGCATACACTTTTTGCATGCAGGCGTATGGAGGAAGAGCGCAAGATAACTGTCAGCCAATCAATTGCTCCGCTAACAGCTATGTTATGTGTACGGCCAACATAAATTTTCCCTTTCAATGCACTACATAATGATCTAGAGATTAAAGTCATTGATTAGTATTCTCCTAATTAACAGTTTAGTAATTAGTGCAGTCAGTCTTCAATGAGGCATCACATTACCTAGTATTACAAATGTTACTACTGTCAGAGGATTAGGATTTGCAAAGTAACATCTAGAAAGTGCATAGTCATTCTGAAACACAAGAGATGGAGGCATATGCTTGACAAGCTGCAGGTAACTGTCTTTTATCTCATTGAATTGGGACTTGAAAGTGCTGAAGCAATCGTCTCTAATTTGTAACTGGAAAATGGGTCAATGACATTGCAGAGGTTTTTCATGACTGCTATTCGATATCAAATGTCATTGCTATTAACAAGCTGTACAAAACAACTCTCCTGGGCTTGCCAAGTGCCAGTCCACCCTAAGGGTGTTGTGACTGCTGCTGGACCTTGAGTCAGATTCCAAGAAAACCAACAAATCCAGTCACTGTACTAATTGACTACATGCTTAAAACTCAGAAATCTTGTTCTTATTCCTTGTAAAAGATTATTTAGTGATTGACAATGGATCAGTTTTATAGATTTGGAAAATCTGATACATATTTAATTACTTAGCTAATTGTGCTAACTTTTTATATTTTATATTTAATTTATTTGTTTGGAAAATAACCCATACCAACATTGGTGCAAATGTGGACATCAGATTTGGTAATGCAGATGCTCAGCAATGCTAAATGGTTCAGCGACTGCCTGTCTACAGTGTGTACATGCTTGGACTTTTCTATAGAAATATCTGGATAGAGATGAGGTAAAAAGATGTAAAGATTCACAGCTTATCATGCAAATTTTAATAACCTGTAACTTCTGTAGCCCCATAGTCAAAAAAGTGTCATAAGTATCTGCTAAAAGTTAGTTTGTTATGGAAAGAAACATAGAAGTCATAATAGCTGATGTGTACCATTGCTTCTTTCTCTTTGTGGACCTTTTACTTTAAAGATCGCTGGCTGCCTATTCACTTGGCAAATGCCTTTCATTCAAGTACAGGACAAGTCCTAACTATTTCTCAGATGGAAATTGCACAGGGAGTACTGCCATATGACTTACACAATCCAATGATTGCAACTGTCCCTTATCTATCCATTACCGGACTGTAGCAGTCTGTTCCGTAAGACTTATGAGAATGAGTTATATTGGGCTTAGGAAAAAAACAAAACAAAACACACACACCCTAGAGGAAAGTCCTCTGTTCCAAAGCTACCATCTGGTTTCAGAACCTTGGCCCAATGAAAGATACCCTGGAGTACCAGCCTGACCTTACATATATCTATTTTTTGTTTTTTTTTTAATTAAAATCGAACAAATGGCAATTCGTCTCAGACAAACAAAAACAGCCTCTGCAAAGTGTTTCACCAGCAAATACAGAAGAGACACGAGTGTATGACTCATACATTGTCTATGACGTTGTAGCACCACCTGACAGCCAATAGACAGTAGTAGGTAGTAAACCTGTGATCAGCCTTTAGTTGCTGTAATGGTGGACATGCAAATTCATCTATGATCTATCCCACTCCATCATACAGAGCACAGTTCTGAAAAAGCAATAAGAATTCAAGCAATATTTAGAGGACTAACACATTGTAAGCACAATCCGCTCTAAGTATCACCGTATTGAAGTCCAAATTAGTAGAATTGGTATATGAGCCGGCTCAGAAAAACACACACACACACACACACACACACACACACACACACACCCCTAGATAGTGTGTATAATGGGTTCTGTTTAATGGAGGGAAAAAGCTAAGGTTTAAATACATTGTAGGTATGGTTATACATTATATAGACAAAGAAGGTGTTATTAGTATAATTAACATAACATGATTGGCTATAAAAGTTGCACATAGTTCTGGCACAGAAGCCTCATCCCATTATAGCTTGGGGGAGGGTGAGCTCTCTGGACAGCACACAAAAAAAGGAATGTAAGATAGCTACATGCACAACCTGGAAAGGAATGTAAGATGGAGACAGACACAGAATGAAATCCTCCACACAAAGGCAGGCAGTTCAGTGCTAGAAATAGAAAAACAGAGATAGGATAGGCTCATAGGAGTGAGGCCAAATCTCTGCTGCTTACTTAGGGCAGTTAACTCTTTCATTGCCAATAATCTATTTTGTCTGTCTGTTGTGCAATAGAGCAGTTTCATCTATACACACACATTCTTTAACCATACTTTTTAATAATAATAATAGTCCTTTAATAGTCCCACAATGGGGAAATTCAGTGTGTTACAGCAGCAAAGATAAGCAGATACAAATACAAAATGTACAGGAATGTTCCAAGGTAAGAGGCATTACTTTGATAGCCGACAGACAGATAGGAAGTAGCGGGGGGGGGGGGGGGGATTTAACAGGCAGAGAGATATTTCAGTTCTCTGTGTGTAATGATCTCCGCTTAGGTCGGTGTTGGTTGTACAGCCTAACAGCGGTGGGGAGGAAAGACTTCCGATAGCGCTCCTTCTCACACCTAGGGTGGAGCAGTCGGTCACTGACAGTACTGCTCAGCGCGATCACAGTCTCATGCATGGGATGGGACTTCTTCTTCTGCATGGAGCTCACCACGGACAGTATCCTTCTGTCACCCACCACCTGCACTGGGTCCAGTGGGCTCCCCAGGACAGAGATGGCCTTTCTAATCAGCTTGTCAAGTTTATTTCTGTCCCTGGTTGATATACTGCTCCCCCAGCAGGCCACTCCAAAGAAGATGGCTGATGCCACTACCGAGTTGAAGAAAGTTCTAAGAAGTGCCCCCCGGATTCCAAAGGCTCTCAGTTTCCTAAGCAGGTAGAGCCTGCTGTGGCCCTTCCTGTACAGGGCCTCCATATGATCTGCCCAGTCCAGCTTATTATTAAGGAGCAAACCCAGGTACTTATAGGTGTTCACAATCTCGATGCCCGTCCCCAGGATGTCCACTGGTTTAGGAGGGCTTCTGCCTTTGTGGAAGTCCACCACCATCTCCTTGGTCTTCCCCGCGTTAATCTTCAGGTGGTTCCGGTGGCACCAGTCCACAAAATCCTGGTTCAGTTCTCTGTACTCCCTGTCATCATCATCTGTGATGAGACCCACTATTGCAGAGTCGTCAGAATACTTCTGTAGGTAGCAGCTGGATGAGTTGCACCTAAAATCTGCAGTGTACAGTGTGAAGAGGAAAGGGGCGAGAACCGTACCCTGAGGTGCCCCTGTATTACAGATCACGGTACCTGACACACAGTCTTGGGCTCTCACGTATTGAGGTCGATTTGTGAGGTAGTCTAGGATCCAGTTGGAGAGGTGGTGGTCCACTCCAGCAAGGCCCAGCTTGTCCCTCAATAACCTGGGCTGTATGGTGTTAAAAGCACTGGAGAAGTCAAAGAACACTATTCTCACTGTGTTCCCTGGTTTCTCCAGGTGAGACAGAGCCCTGTGCAGAAGATGGATGATGGCATCATCTACCCCAATGCCCGGCCGATAAGCAAACTGGAGGGGGTCCATAGCGGGGCTCACTAGAGGGCGGAGATGTGTGAGAACCAATCTCTCCAAGATCTTGGTAATGCCATTCACGAAAAATGTTTAGTCAAAGACTTTTTTGGGCAAGAAGTTATTTTTTTTTTCATTAAATACATACTGCTGTTCTAACAGCAAAGCACTGATTCCACCTGCGCAAATCTGAAAAAAAAAAAAAAATTATTAACTCCCACTAATAATTCCCAATAACACTTAATATACAGTCTTGTTAAAAAACAAAACAAAAAAAAACCCACTCTTGTTATTTAATATAAGCTGCCTGACACAGTTCTAGTATAATACTGACCAGATGACCCTTTTAGTGTCAGAATTGTTGCCAAATCACTAAGTAGTGTGCAATAAAATGACTGGGAAAAAAAAAAAAAAAAAAAAAAACATAGCAGGGGAGATAGTAGTAGTACTTGCTCAATTGTTTCTAACAAAAAGAATGTTAACAGCAACACCACTTCTGGTCTTGAATGTGCAGCCAATAGCCACAGTGTTTTTGTACTTCCTGAGAATAATGAGGTTTTTGAAAGTGAACCGCAAATGTAGATCGTGTAGAAGACTCATAGGGCTCCTAGGAACTTATGTTTTATGCCAATTTAAGGTGTAGTTCGTACCAAAACTGTTTGACCCGAAACAAATCTTGGTCCCGAGCCACTCAAAACAAAACAAATCTTGGAGAAGTTTGCCCATCTCTAATCTTGACCATCATGGAAAGAAAAATGTTGCAGTATTATTCAGGTCCATGTACTTAAGGAAACAAAATATGTTTAGCTTCTGTGGTGAATGGTTTCCATATTGTTGGGGGTCTCTATACTGTACAGTACAAGCCATGTTGTGGGTAGAGATATTGTTAGGGTTATGACGTCCGCTGTGGCCCCTTTAAGTCTGCCAGGTCCACAGAAACAATTTTCCCTTTAAGAAACTGTGCTTTAATTTATGTGCCGGTCCAGGTCTTTATAATGCCCTCCATGCCAGCTATTGGTTTCAACCTGGTTTTGGCTCCCATACCTATTGCTTCCTGTTCCTGATTGCTGTTTGTGTTTCTCTGGCTCTGAACATTGGATTGTGTACCTGGACTTCTCTTTGGGATTGCGACTCTGCTGAACATACACTCTCTGGCTTTTTGACTCTGGTAACGTACCTCGACCTCTCCTTCAGTCACTCACTTCTGTACTTCGCTGCTATCTCTGCTGCTGACCCTACTCTGTCGTTTACTCTGTCTGGGGAGTTGCTTGCAATTCTGCTCTCTGGCTTCTGCTCGCGGTTAGTCAATTTGTGGCACATTCCTCTGTGTTGTCAACTCCGGTCTGGGATTGCAAGTCCATTTCCACCGCTAGGAGCTCTGGTGAAAACGTCCTTGTGATGAACCGACCCTCAGTTGTACATCTTTCTTAGAAATGTATTTTTACTTGCTCATGTCCGTCCTCCCCCTACCTATTGGAATGTTGTGTTTAACTTGGGTTTTACATTGCTGGACGATACGCTTCACTGGTTTTATGTGTGTTCATTGGAGATGGCTTGCTATAGCCAGGAACTTTTATTATCCCTGGCCAGATGGCGATGGGGGGATAGCAAGCCAGTGACCTTAACTTCATCCATCTCTCCGAGGGTTCTGCAAAGGTGGGAGAAGGGGGGCTGCCTGGGTGCAAGGGGTGGGTGGAGCACTAGCCATATGCTGTGGGCAGACCTGGATTCTGGGGTCATTCAGCAAAGAGGCAGTAAGGAGCTCTGATCTGGGAGAAGATGAGAGGGCCTGCCCTACTGAGGAATGCTTTGAGGGCCTAGTTCTGGACAGCATGTAGAAGGATTGTTTTATGCAACTTGCTTAAGCTTGCGCCCTAGGCCCAAAACTCTGCTGTGGCCTAGAGAAACGGACTATGAGTCTATGGTGTTGAGCATGGAAGAGAGACAGCTAGGACAAAGCTGTGTGCTCAGGTATTTTTTTCTAATCTTTATTTCCTTTTATTTTGGTGTATTGTATCATTGCCCTTTTGCTTGTATGTTTATGCTTGATCATATTAATATTGTATATTTCTGTATATGCTATTAATCCATACCGACCCACTTGGGTTATTAAACATATAAAATTTATATCGCTCGTTTCGTTTTTATCCTATGACCCGGTCTACTCACGGTGTGTGAGTGGGAGGTTAAGAAAGAAGTTTGATCGCAGGCGTGGCAGGCGGCTGGGCGAGGCGATATTCTTCACAGTCCTGAGGTTGGCTTTGGCTCATACTAGGTGTGTTTCACTTTGGTTATGGTTTTTCCGCTAGCGGTCATTAGGTTCAGTTCTGCTACTTCTCTCTATTCTGACTACTCTGGATCCTGTACCTGCATCTGAGCTCCTAACAGATATAACTTGAAGTTTCGACAGATTCTTTGGACAAGAAAGTACTATATATAAAACATTAGTCAATTGATGTATTTAAAAGGGATGTAGCTTATAAAGGAGATACCTTTCTACAAATATACCACTCTTATTTAACATTTATTAATATGCAATATTCACTGACATAACCAACTGATTGATCCAAGTTCCAGATGTGAAACATGAGCCAGTACCTCCACTGCTCTTCTCTAAGTGGTCTTCAATGAAATACATTCTTTAAATCCTCAGCCACACTTAGCAACCACTTGGCAACATTAAAGGAATTGTGATATAGCTTAATCTCAGAAACACACAGTACTCAATTTCACAGAGGGAAAAAATAAATAAAAGAATGTAGAGATAGCATATTTTTCCATATACATTCAATTCACGTACACTATATGGACACATTACAACTACAGGAGATTTTTGGAAATCCCATTGTAAAACCAAGCACATTATCATGGAGACGTCCCCCACCAGCTTCAGTTTATCCAGTACAGCATTTGTGAAGTCAGGTACTGGTGTTGGACGAGAGGGCCTAGTTCACAATCTCTGTACTAATTCATCTGTTCTAGATGTTGTGCAGGACAGTCAAAATCCTCTACACCAAACTCACCCAACCGTGCCTTTATTGACCATTCTTTGTGCACTGGGACACAGTCATGCTGGAACAGAAAGGGTCTTCTCTAAATTGTTCCCACAAAGTTGAAAGCATATAATTATCTAAAAGGTTTTGGTATGCTGAAGCATTAAGAATTCCCTTCACTGGGACTAATGGGTCTAGGCCAACCCCTGAAAAAACAACCTCCTCCAAACAACTTTACAATTGGCACATTGCAGTGAGACAGGTAACATTCTTCTGGAAATTGCCAAACCCAGACTGGTTCACTAGACTACAGGAAAGAAAAGCATAATGTCACTCCACAGAACAAGTTTCCATTGCTCCAGTGTCCATTTGGATTGTATTTGGTGATGTAAGACGTGTATGTAGCTTACTGACTACAAAGCTCCAGACACAGGGATTCTATGCTGATGTTAATGATAAAGTAGGTTTGGAACAGAGCATTGGTGACCTTTATAAAGTGTGTGTGTGTGTGTGTGTGTGTGTGTATGTGTATGTGTATATGTATATGTATATATGTCAGCACTCGGCAACCCCACTCTAACTTCACATTGTTTGACTTAGCTGCTGTGATTCAATAACACCAGTTGATCGTAGAAAATCTTGAAGGGAAGAAATTTTACTAATCGAATTGTTGCAATGGTGGCATCCTATTACAGTACCACACTGGAGGTCAGTGAGCTCTTTAGAATGACACATTCTTTTACAGATGTTTGTAAAGGCGGACTATATGGCTAGGTGCTGGACTTTATACATCTGTGGCAATGGAATTGAATGAAGCACCTGTATTCAATGATCAAAACCTGAGGACCAATACTTTTCCCCATATAGTCTAGTTCTAGATTTATCTTTCCCTGGCTTTGATACTGTATTTCCCCCACATTCTACAGAAACTTCTAGTGTTGCTAATGTTCACATTTTGCAAAGAATCAAATTGTATAAAACAAACATTCATACCAAATGTAAAAAAATCATGGCCAGATTGCCAAGATATGAGAAACAATTTGATAATGTCTTGTAAACCAGCAAGATCATTAAAAGGCCGGGTGAAAGATGTAGTCGCATATGGTCAGCCAATGGACTTATTATTACCTTCCAGCCAGCCTTCTTTACACTTTGCTACTGTGAATATCAGATGAATCTTACAGTAGATCATTGTATGGTTTTGCCTTTCATCAACGCAGATTCGTTAGCACACACCTTTCCACTATTCTAATAGATGAGGCCATGTCTCAATGTATACCAGATTTGTAAGCGCCTTATTCACACTTCAGTTTTTAGCATCAGTGTTAGGGAGCTGAGACAATACAGAAAGATGATATAATGGAAGGATTAGGTTATCATTCGGCTCCAGATTTTGGTTTACAAACACTGATAAATACTATGACATGAATAAGGTATAAGAGTCAATGCACCTGAATGCCAGCTATATACACACACCGGACTGCTCTACATGTTAATTGTCTTTTGGCATACATTTTTAGTTGTTTTATTTTCCAGACACACTCATTTGGAGTTATAAAATTGTAAATTCTTACATGATATCCTGTATACCAATTGTTGGTTCTATCTATGGATAATTACTGTAATTAATGTACTGAATAATGTAAATAATCTTTTGCAACAATTATGGATTTATGTCATTGTATATATTTGCTGCCACATCAATAAAAATGTATCGGTGTTAAAACAATATATACTAAATGTCCCATCTTAAAGGGGGAAATTAATTTCTTCATTGTGAGGTCAATGCACAATTTTTGGTATGAAAAATTCAGACATATTACATTATTTGGTATAGTGTATATATGGTTTCTGTGTTTCTGGGCTAATGCACATTACTTTTATACTAAACACAAACATATTTTTATATTAGTACAATCTGAATAGTAGATAAAAAGGAGCATCCTGAGGCAAAGAGACATTTACTACTTTACAGTGTGATCACATAAAGTTACTATGACAGCCCTGGAGATTGATAACTCTCAAGTTGAATGGTTGGACAGGAACTGCAATCATCACTGTAAGTCTATACACAAAAAAAATAAAAAATAAAGTGGAAATACCCCCTTCTTTTTTGTTTTAAACAAACACCAAAAAAAAAAACAACCACAAAGCAAGGCTTAAAAAACAAACCTTGTCTGATCGGCCAGGGATCCATTGGAGTGTCTGTTGGGATTCCGCACTCATACATAGGCATAAGGTAAGCGATCAGTGGCCAAGTGGCTCTGTTTGAACAGAGCACTCAGTTGCAGGCCAAACATCAGGAAGACTTAACAGACATGTCAATAGATAGGGTTTGTTAACTAAATAATTACAAAACAATACGGGGAGTAAAATTTAATATGAAACATTTTTTGCAAATTGTAAGCATTTAAAAGTAGTATTTTGGGCACCAGGCCCATTTTCTTACCAATGATCTACCCTCAGGATAGGCCATCAGTGCGGGTCAGACACCCAATCCCAGCACCATCAGCTGTTCTAGCTTCCTTTAGGCATTGGAAGCTATATGGGAGATGGTGTCAAAAGCAGAAGCCACCATTAGCAGTCATGCCAAGGTACTACACAGCATTGCCCATGCTGCTAACCCCTATACAACTACATGCAACGCTAGATATTAAGAAGTGAAATAACAACAGTTTATTGGTTTTAATTATACAAGAGTGCCAGATCTAAATTTTTGCTGTACAGGGTACTGGAGCTTTGCTTCTATTCACTTCAACAAACTCAATCCGATCAACATACTTGAGTTCTCAAAAGCAGCTAGGTTTTTGCTATCATAAGACCATAGGAAGTTTCCAAAGGATAGCTAAAAACATCTCTTCTTGCAACTTTCATGATCAGAAATGAAGTGTAGCTCAATGTATGCTCAAAGTCACATTTGCCTCCAAAAGTTAAAAAGCAAGTGCAGAAGTGGCATTCATGCCTTTTTTCTATCAATGTTTATTGGAGTTAAAATAACAGAAAAATAGTTTCCTCAACCTAACAAAAATAAAAGCCTTGAAAAACAAAGACAAACCTGACAGTGAGGCAGCGACTATTCTGTTTGCAGGGAAATGCTGCAGCGCCAGTAAAATGCTTCCTCCGTCCGAACCTTGACTGTGCAGCAGGGCCACTGGTTTGCCCGCTGCATCACTTGCAGTCACTTGTCATCTTTTAGTAGATTACAGTCATATGAAAAAGTTTGGGCACCCCTATTAATCTTAATCATTTTTAGTTCTAAATATTTGGGTGTTTGCAACAGCCATTTCAATTTGATATATCTAATAACTGATGGACACAGTAATATTTCAGGATTGAAATGAGGTTTATTGTACTAACAGAAAATGTGCAATATGCATTAAACCAAAGTTTGACCGGTGCAAAAGTATGGGCACCTCAACAGAAAAGTGACATTAATATTTAGTAGATCCTCCTTTTGAAAAAATAACAGCCTCTAGTCGCTTCCTGTAGCTTTTAATCAGTTCCTGGATGAAGGTATTTTTGACCATTCCTCTTTACAAAACAATTCCAGTTCAGTTAAGTTTGATGGTCGCCGAGCATGGACAGCCTGCTTCAAATTATCCCACAGATGTTCAATGATATTCAGGTCTGGGGACTGGGATGGCCATTCCAGAACATTGTAATTGTTCCTCTGTATGAATGTCTGAGTAGATTTGGAGCTGTGTTTTGGATAATTGTCTTGCTGAAATATCCATCCCCGGCGTAACTTCAAATTCGTCACTGATTCTTGTACATTATTCTCAAGAATCTGCTGATACTGAGTTGAATCCATGCGACCCTCAACTTTCACAAGATTCCCGGTGCCGGCATTGGCCACACAGCCCCAAAGCATGATGGAACCTCCACCAAATTTTACAGTGGGTAGCAAGTGTTTTTCTTGGAATGCTGTGTTTTTTTGACGCCATCCATAACGCCTTTTTGTATGACCAAACAACTCAATCTTTGTTTCATCAGTCCACAGGACCTTCTTCCAAAATGAAGCTGGCTTGTCCAAATGTGCTTTTGCATACCTCAGGCGACTCTGTTTGTGGCGTGCTTTCAGAAACGGCTTCTTTCGCATCACTCTCCCATACAGCTTCTCCTTGTGCAAAGTGTGCTGTATTGTTGACCGATGCACAGTGACACCATCTGCAGCAAGATGATGCTGCAGCTCTTTGGAGGTGGTCTGTGGATTTTCCTTGACTGTTCTCACCATTCTTCTTCTCTGCCTTTCTGATATTTTTCTTGGCCTGCCACTTCTGGGCTTAACCCTGTGGCTGTCCCTGTGGTCTTCCATTTCCTTACTATGTTCCTCACAGTGGAAACTGACAGGTTAAATCTCTGAGACAACTTTTTGTATCCTTCCCCTGAACAACTATGTTGAACAATCTTTGTTTTCAGATCATTTGAGAGTTGTTTTGAGGAGCCCATGATGCCACTCTTCAGAGGAGATTCAAATAGGAGAACAACTTGCAATTGGCCACCTTAAATACCTTTTCTCATGATTGGATACACCTGGCTATGAAGTTCAAAGCTCAGTGAGGTTACAAAACCAATTTTGTGCTTCAGTAAGTCAGTAAAAAGTAGTTAGGAGTATTCAAATCAATAAAATGATAAGGGTACCCAAATTTTTGCACCGGTCAAATTTTGGTTTAATGCATATTGCACATTTTCTGTTAGTACAAAAACCTCATTTCAATCCTGAAATATTACTGTGTCCATCAGTTATTAGATATATCAGATTGAAATGGCTGTTGCAAACACCCAAATATTTAGAACTAAAAATGATTAAGGGTGCCCAAACTTTTTCATATGACTGTATAAAACTTTTCCAGAGTGAATAGTACACGTAGATATAATAAAACTTTGTAATGCATATTATTAAAGAAAAAGTTTTATATCTCCATTTATCAGGCAGATTTCCTATGCCCTTCCTTAACTCAGTCTGTTATCACTAATAAAATCCGTATCTCCAGAACAGATACAAATCGGTCAGCCTCAAATATAGAAGTCTATGGAGAGGGGAGGAGGGTGCTGCTGAGTACCTGCAAAAATATTTGGTTGCCAAAGGTATAGTTCTGCACAAGTCCCATTTGCAGTGTGTGAAACTGGCTTTATACAATGTCAGAAACTGGAGATGTTCATGTACATCTGTTTTCACAAAAAAAAGATTAAATGTAGAATTTCTACATGAAAATGACAAAGAGGTTGTGAACCAAAAGAAGTACAAACCTGCAGAGCAACTTATGTGTTGACTTTTACATCACTGTATGCAAACAAGAAAAATGCAGTGTCACATCATAGTGCAACATATTCTAAGTATGGTTATGTGCTACTTTTACACTAGCAGGCATTATATATAATTGTTATACAACTACCAGGAACAAAAAGAGCAGCTGATGTTCCCCTTACATCTGTACTAGTTTTAATACATGAGGCCCCGTAGTGTATTGTCCCATGTGTGTTGATATCATATGCCACAATGGACATGAACATGTAAAAAGATGCCATCACTGAAGTTACTGATTAGAATACAGGTGTTACCTGCAGTGCCGGACTGGGATGTGAGGGCCCACCAGTGGAATTGTTTTTAGGGGCCCACCGCCAGGAGCCCTGCAGATCAGCTGTACCGAGACAGGGCGGCTAAAGGAAATATGTCAGGAGCTATGAGGCTCACCCGCCATTCGATGTGCACCTAAACTACAGCTAAACTAAACTAAGCTACACTCTGTATGGCAAGTGAACAGCGTGGCTCATAGAATTACCATAGAGTTACCATTACCTGTAGCCGCATTGTCCTGGAATAGCTGATCTGCAGAGGTCCTGACCGTCAGACCCCCACAGATGTAATATTGATGGCCTATCCTAAGGACAATCAATATTAGAAAGATGGATAAATCCTTTAAAGAGGTTGTCCAGGAATTGGAGCAACCCACGTTGCGGGCAGGAGGTGTCAAATAATAAAATAAATAAAGCAAGCATATTCACCTGTCTCTGATGCTCCGTTGTCCGCCGCCAGTGTCCATTCAGTCTCATGCCGGTGCCTTCTTGCTGGGAGTCCTGCATATCATGTGACTGCTGAGACCAATTAGGTACAGGATTTCTAGAAATGAGAAGTGGCGTACCGATCGTGGTCACAGGAAGTGCGACGGCAACCAGGCCCAGAGGGGTACGGGGCCTGTGACCAGCTGGAAATGGCCGGGGCCCCGGACCACCATGATAGTGGTCGAGGAAAGCCTTGTTCCTCGACCGCTGTACATATTGTTAATGGAAAGGGGCCCGTCCTGGGCTGAGTATCTGCTCCAGGGCTCTTCCTGCGGTAGATGCCAAATCCTAGTGGGCTAAAGGACCTTTGATGACGTCATGACCATATGATCAAACTTGTGTGGGCGGAGCTATTCTGGATTGGACAGTGTGGAGGAGAAGACTGATGGAAGGAGGAGAGAAGAAAACATGTGTGAGCAAGAGGGGGACATGGGGGTGCAGGCTGCGTGTGAGCAAGAGGGCGACGTGGGGATGCAGGCTGTGTGTGATCAAGAGGGGGGAATGTGGGGTTCAGGCTCTGGAGGGGTGGGCACTGTGAGCACATAATGCTGTGTGGGGACCACTGGTGAGCACATAATACTGTATGGGGACCACGTTGAGCATATAATTCAGTGTGGGGGCGACTATGGAGCATGTAATACTGTTTGGGGTCCACTGTGGAGCACGTAATACTGTGTGGGGTCCACTGCGAAGCATGTAAAACTATCCCAGTATTGTTTACATGCCAGGTGCTGGTTGCTCACTCACTGTATTCTTGATAACTGCAGTTGTGGGTATTAAAGCTGTACCCTTTTCAAAGTATCTGAGATATCGCTTCAGCGCCCATAACCGTCACTATCAAGAATTCACTCTTGAAAGGGGGTAGGGGGCCCTGGACAAAAGTTTGCACCTGGGCCCACAACACTATTTACGCCACTGGAAATGAGGTGCTGCCATGAGACAAAACAGAAACAGTCGGGGGACAGTGAGGTGATAGGTATTTTTAATTTTTACACCTCCCTGGGCTCCACAGTGCTCACTCCAATGTATGGACAACCTCTGGGCCAAATTTTTATTTATTTTTTAATGGCGCCCAATACAGTGGCCTCTTCACTGGTCCCCCATACTGTATGGGGGAACAGTGATGGGGCCATTATATTGTGTGGGGGCAGTGATGTGTGGGAGCTGTACGGAGCCACTTCAGGCGCACGTTCTGTACACAATACAGGGCTAGAAGCAGAAAGCTTCATCCACTGTATAGCAGCCCAGCGCCTTCACTGCAGCTCCGCTTCTACTGACTTCAATATGTGCTGAGATGCAGTGAAGGTGTCCGGCTAATACACAGTGGACAGAGGTTTCTGCTTCTGGTCTCATATTGGGTACAGGATGGGCGCCGGAAGTTGCTCTGTACTGCTGATCGGTCCGGGGGTCGGCCCCCTACAGATCAGTTATTTTTGGCCTACCCTGAGGATAAACTATAAAAAATTAAGCCTGGACAACCCCTTTAATATACCCCCCTAATGTGCCACACATTATAATGTGCCATAATTTTTTTTTAGACCGGTAGGTGAAAAAACACCCTACTCACCTGTTCCATGTGCTCCGATGTCTTCCCAGAAGGGTCCGGTCCTGCATTTCCACTGTTTTCTTTTGCTGGAAGTCCTCACAGGCACAAGTAGTCATGTTCACTGTGAAGAAAACAACAAGGTTGCAC
Source organism: Leptodactylus fallax (assembly GCA_947044405.1). Classification (NCBI taxonomy): domain Eukaryota; kingdom Metazoa; phylum Chordata; class Amphibia; order Anura; family Leptodactylidae; genus Leptodactylus; species Leptodactylus fallax. The sequence goes on from CAMRHE010000094.1 coordinate 3,628,440, forward strand.
ACTGGGCACAAAAGAGTAAGTTTTTTTTTTTTTTTCCACTTGCCCCCACAAAAAAATAAATAAAAATAAATTATATCTATTATCCTGGATAACCCCTTTAATGTCCCCCAGAATATTAGCCCCCATCACTGCCCCCCCCAATATAATGGCCCCATTAATGGTTCCCATACAGTATAGGGGACCAGTGAAAGGGCCACTGTACAATACAGTAGCTCCTTCACTGGCCCCCCCTCCATGGCAGCATTAGGTTATTACTTACCTGTCTGCTACATGGTCCTGCGCCTTTTTGCGTCGGGCAAACTGATATGACGTCATGTGCACCTGGAGCAGGAAGTAGTAGGAGGCTCCGGGGAGCTGTCAGGTCAGTATCGGAGCTTAGATTCTAGGCCTCAGGCACAATGGGGTCCGTGGTCTACAAGCCTGTGGCTTTCTGCTCTACTAGTAGCAGCTTGGTTGGTGGCGCCACTTCTCCCCAGTTTTGCAATCCAGTTATTAAAACCGTATCGCAAAACCGGGGAGAACCTAGCTGCATCACTTACCTCTCCCCACAGCCTGGGCTCTGTGCGTTGCACATCACGATGACATAATGTGCGGCGTACTGGGGGGCCCTGGCCTGAAGCGGGCAGGGGTAAGTGACCTATACCTACACTGCCTAAAAAAAAAAAAAAAAGGGGGGCTCTGACCCTGGTTACCTGCCATTGATTTCAACGTCAAATCGGCCATGTGCTTGTAAGGGTGAATTCACATACAACAGAGTTGTTGCAGAGTTTTCTGTTATTGTCCCATTCACCTGAATGGGGCTTACAGAAATCCATGTGCTTGCCACCATAACAATCACAATGGGGCTGACTTTCAAGCATAGATGTTTTGGCGACAAATTTGATGTGTAAAGTGACTATATCCTAAGGCGACATGCACACAAACATGCATGCGTGTGCATGGGCCAGATCTGTGGTAAAACGGCATGGATAGCACACGGATGATATCCGCATGCCGCCCATGCCTCCACAGGCCCATGCATAAAACAGACAGGTATAGGGCCTGTCCTGAGTTTTGTCCTGTGCTCACGGGCCTGTGATAATACACAGGTGTGTGCATGGGACCATAGAAAAGAATGGGTCAGTGTGCTAGCCGTGAAAAAGGCGGCTAGCACTCAGACCAAGCACACAAGGTCGAGCCCAAGTATGCCATCCTGGCACTTGGTTGGGATGTTGTCCAATAACTATCTTTTTCTGAAAGGTGGTATGTAAAGGTGGGCATGAACCCACTAGCTGTCAGTGGTCAGGTGCTATATGGATGACATTATACCAGTAGTACAACATGTGAATGCTGAGGCAAAAGAGGCGGCAGCAGCTAAAATGGAAAAGTGTGAGAACTCTTCTTTACAATGATGCAACTGTCATGAAGTTTTGGGACATCAATTTATACACAGCTGCCTCAAGGTCCTGCCACAGCATTTCAATCAGGTCGAGGTCTGGACTCTGACTGGGCCATTCCATGTACACTACTGTTCAAAAGTTTGGGGTCACCCAGACAATTTTGTGTTTTCCATGAAAACTCACTTTTATTTATCAAATGAGTTGCAAAATGAATAGAAAATATAGTCAAGACATTGACAAGGTTAGAAATAATGATTTTTATTTGAAATAATTTTCCCCTTCAAACTTTGCTTTCGTCAAAGAATGTTCCATTTGCATCAATTACAGCATTGCAGACCTTTGGCATTCTAGCTGTTAATTTGCTGAGGTAATCTGGAGAAATTTCACCCCATGCTTCCAGAAGCCCCTCCCACAAGTTGGATTGGCTTGATGGCCACTTTTTGCGTACCATATGGTCAAGCTGCTCCCACAACAGCTCAATGGGGTTGAGATCTGGTGACTGCGCTGGCCACTCCATTACAGATAGGGAGAAGCAGGCAGCTGGTATTCTAAGTAGTTCTTGCATCATTTGGAGGTGTGCTTTGGGTCATTGTCCTGTTGTAGGATGAAATTGGCTCCAATCAAGCGCTGTCCACAGGGTATAACATGGCGTTGCAAAATGGAGTAATAGTCTTCCTTATTCAAAATCCCTTTTACCTTGTACAAATCTCCCACTTTACCAGCACCAAAGCAACCCCAGACCATCACATTACCTCCACCATGCTTGACAGATGGCGTCAGGCACTCTTCCAGCATCTTTTCAGTTGTTCTGCATCTCACAAATGTTCTTCTGTGTGATCCAAACACATCAAACTTCGATTCGTCTGTCCATAACACTTTTTTCCAATCTTCCTCTGTCCAATGCCTGTGTTCTTTTGCCCATATTAATCTTTTCCTTTTATTAGCTAGTCTCAGATATGGCTTTTTCTTGGCCACTCTGCCCTGAAGGCCAGCATCCCTGAGTCACCTCTTCACTGTAGACGTTGACACTGGCATTTTGCGGGTACTATTTAATGAAGCTGTCAGTTGAGGACCTGTGAGGCGTCGATTTCTCAAACTAGAGACTCTAATGTATTTGTCTTGTTATTCAGTTGTGCAGCGGGCCCTGTCACTTCTCTTTCTACTCTGGTTAGAGCCTGTTTGTGCTGTCCTTTGAAGGGAGTACTACACATCGTTGTAGGAAATCTTCAGTTTATTGGCAATTTCTCACATGGAATAGCCTTAATTTCTAAGAACAAGAATAGACTGTCGAGTTTCACATGAAAGTTCTCTTTTTCTGGCCATTTTGAGAGTTTAATCGAACCAACAAATGTAATGCTCCAGATTCTCAACTAGCTCAAAGGAAGGTCAGTTTTATAGCTTTTCTAACCAGCAAAACTATTTTCAGCTGTGCTAACATACTTGCACAAGGGTTTTCTAGACATCCATTAGCCTTCTTACACAGTTAGCAAACACAATGTACCATTAGAACACTGGAGTGATGGTTGATGGAAATGAGCCTCTATACACCTATGTAAATATTGCATTAAAAACCAGACGTTTGCAGCTAGAATAGTCATTTACCACATTAACAATGTATAGAGTGTATTTCTGATTCATTTAATGTTATCTTCATTGAAAAAACTGTGCTATTCTTTCAAAAATAAGGAAATTTCTAAGTGACCCTAAACTTTTGAACGGTAGTGTAGGCCATGCTTGGGATCATTGTCCTGTTGTATGAACCAGTTTTGGCCAAACTTTAGATGTTGGATAAATGGCCTAACATTTGTCTCTAGATTATTTTGGTACAGGAGTTCATGGTTGACTCAATGACTGCAAGATGCCCAGGTCCTGTGACTGCAAAGATAGCCCAAATTCTCACCCCTTCACCATTGTACTTGACATTTGGTATGAGAGGTTTGTGCCAATATGTTGTGTTTGTTTTTTGTCAAATGGGGTGCTGTGCATTATGACCAAATATCTCCATATTGGTCAACATCGTTCTGAAGTCATGTGGTTTATTCAGATGAAACGTTGCAAACGTAACCCATGCTGCCATGTTCTTTTTAGAATGAGAAGGCTTTCTCCTGGCAACTGTGCCAAAAAAGCCATACTTATATGCTTCAATTTGAAAAAAAGCCTAAACATGAACCATATTAAAACAACACAGTTGGATGGGTCAAGCTAATCTGAATGCAGCACCTCTTTAACCCATGAAAATTCATGAATCCTTTGCAGAGATATCAATTTATTTCACAATAAGCAAAGGAGCAATCTGCAGCACAAAGGGGGTCTTCCTTTGCTCCAAAGGGTTATGCCCCACACTGCTCTAATACACGTTCCTTCCCTTCTTGGGAGCTATCCCGCAATCTCACCTGGCCCTCTGTTTTTGTGTATGGGCTCGCATATTAGAGCAGTGTGGGGCATAGCAGTTTGGAGCAACGGAGCCACTCTTGGTGCTCCAGATTGCTCATTTGGATATTGTGAAATAAATTAATATCTCAGCAACAAAAGCACAGATTTTCATAATCTATATAACTGCATTGTTAGTTTAATATGCTTCACTCTGGTGACAGACTCCTTTTTCTTGAATGGTTTCCATGTGTGAACAGTCTTTCTCACTGTAGAATGATGGACTTTAAATTGTTTGGAAATCGTCTTATAAACCTGCCCAGGCTGATGGGTAGCAACAATTGCTTCTCTAAAATTTTTGCTTTTCTTCCTTGGCATTGTGTTAACACATGCCTGAATGCTCCAGACCAGCACACTGGCAAAACGTCTGGTTTCTGGATTTTAAGCTTTTTTTTTTTTTTTTTTAAACTATGTCCTGATACATGAGACCATAGAATTCAAAGAGAAGGTACTTTGATTTTCTCATGACTGTATAACATAACACTCAAAGTTTACATCTTTGTTATTTTTGCGACATGGGAAAACATATTGATGAATATAATATGAATCTTTGGGCTGGCTCTACATTTCCATGCTACAGCCATGTGTACAGATCAGAAAGACTCTGGAGAGTTGTGAGTCCCCTATTGACATGCACAGTCCATTTGTGTTGGTAGAGCTTCTGTGCTGATTGAAGTTCGATCCAGTAAAACTGCGTGGAGCCATCCGTATAAAGAAACACAAGACTAATATGTTCCTAGGTATTTTAATAGGCGGATAGTAGTAGATCTCTGATGGAAGTCTGTGACATATCCCACTAAATAAGTATACGATGCCATACATCACCAATAAGTTTCTATTAAAAAAAGACAGACGTGCACTACTGTATATACAATCCATGACAGCATCTAGCCCAGATGTGAACACAGCCTTGCTCTTTCTATAACTGTATACAGAAAGGCTGGCACAGAGACATGTAGATACAGCCTGGGACTATGACATTGTGACATGGCTGTATGTACCTATAATATACCATTTGTACACAGAAGACTCAGACACTATGCTGAGGGCTAGCTCAATCTGCCCCTTACCGTGTATGTGTCATCACATTAGACATGGCTATGTAGAGCGCCACACACTGAATACTGGTGCCAGGGCTGCGGGAAGCGCCAGTGCTGAGCAGAGCTGGCAGACAGCGGATCTTGTGCTGGGATGCCCCTGTTGGCCGGGAGCCGTCACTGCAGCCTCCTCCGTTGTTTCCAGGCTCCGGCACCTCATCAGCACTTTTTTTTTTCCATGTGAAACAGAAAGGGAGAGGGAGCTGAGCCGGAAAGTCCTTAAATGGTGCAGGAAGGAACCCCGCCGGAACCGTGCCTTACATGGTCAGCTCCTTACATGGACTCACCGGCCGGGATTTCCGGAAGGTGGCGGGGGAGGCGGGGAGGAGGTGGTGCCCGTGTACCCGCTGCAGGGTTCCGCTACCGGCTGACCGGGAGCCCCCATGCCCGTTCCCCTATAGTCTGTTGGGTGCCCTGCGCGGGGGTCTCCCCGGGACGGGATTGCCTATAGCTGCCAGCTATTCCATAGGAATACACGGAGTTCCATCCTCAGTCTTCCCCCTTCCTAGTCGACGTCACGGGTCCTCCAGCTTCCCTCCAAATAAGGGCTTCCTGCACGCCATATATGGCCATGTACGTCACGGAGTGGGAGGGCACAGGCAGCTACGAACCCTTTATATAGGAGCGGATCCCGGGGAGCCGCGAGAGATTCCAGCAGGCAGGACTGGGGGAGCCGTGCGGGGGCAGCGACTGCAGAACCGGCGACAACCCCAGCAGCAGCCGCCAGCAACTAAGAGCACAACAACAACACTCACTATCATCAGCAGCAGCACCATAACACACAGTGTACCCAGACCACAGCCCCAGAGCCGGGGAGAGACAAGCTGTCCTCCCCCAGTGTGCATGCACAGGCAGCTTCTCTAGGGATCCCCGAGGACCTCATGGCAGCTGCAAAAGCAGAGATGCTCATCTCACCTCTGCAGATCTCTGACCCGTTCGGTTCATTCCCTCACTCTCCCACCATGGATAACTACCCTAAACTGGAAGAGATGATGCTGCTCAACTCAGGGGGATCCCAGTTCCTGGGCGCTACTGTCCCCGAGGGCAGCGGATTCAACTCCCCCGGGGAGGGGGCCGAGAATTTCGATCACCTAGCAGCAGGTAAGCATGGCATTGCATTGCATGGCCACCTGTCAGAGCACGGCACATCTGCATAGAGCTGCTGCACATCTGTATTCTGCGCACAGCCCTGGCTGCTGCTGCTGCTTCTGTGTAGTCTGTGCATGTATTATGTGTAGGGGTCGGGGGATGGATGGATTTCTTCTGTATGTGATGCTAGAGCAGTGAATGGCAGACGCCTGTGCTCCGAATACTAAGCACTGGAGCAGGGAATTCTGTTTGCGTCAGATCATGCAGAGCTTTGTGCCCAGGGCCTTCCAGGAACATTGCAGTGTGGCTGTCAGGCTTGTGCACAGTGTGAACAGCACACATGATGGCTGGTCATATCTAATCAGTGCTCTTGTTTACTTGTCTATTACAGATGCCTTCTCTGAAATGTCTCTGAACGCTGAGAAATCTGTCATCGAGACCAGCTATGCCAACCAGACCACCAGGCTGCCATCTCTGACATACACTGGTCGGTTCTCCCTGGAGCCTGCTCCTAACAGCAGTAACACCTTATGGCCAGAGCCTCTCTTCAGCCTTGTCAGTGGACTGGTGGGGATGGCCAATCCACCCACCACCTCAACACCTTCATCTTCACCGTCCTCCTCAGCATCATCTTCTTCTTCCCAGAGTCCTCCTCTCAGCTGCTCAGTACAGTCAAGTGACAGCAGCCCAATTTATTCTGCAGCACCAACATTTCCTAACTCAAGCACAGACATCTTCCCTGACCAGTCATCTCAGTCTTTTCAGAATGCTTCTACTTCTTCAATTCAGTATCCACCTCCTGCATATCCTGTCACAAAGACCAGTTTCCAGGTGCCAATGATCCCAGACTACCTGTTTCCACAGCAACAGGGAGATGTCAGCCTGGTAACTCCAGAGCAGAAACCTTTCCAAGCAATTGAAAGCAGACCCCATCAGCCGTCTCTTACGCCCCTTTCTACCATCAAGGCCTTTGCTACCCAGACTGTTTCACAAGAACTCAAGAGTATCAGTAACAACAGTACTTATCAATCTCAGCTCATCAAGCCAAGCAGAATGAGGAAATACCCCAATCGCCCCAGTAAGACCCCTCCTCACGAAAGACCTTATGCTTGCCCTGTTGAGTCTTGTGACAGAAGGTTCTCCAGATCTGATGAACTGACAAGGCACATCCGAATTCACACTGGGCAAAAGCCCTTCCAGTGTCGTATCTGCATGCGGAATTTCAGCAGAAGTGATCATTTAACAACTCATATCCGTACTCATACAGGGGAGAAGCCATTTGCCTGTGACATTTGTGGTAGGAAATTTGCAAGAAGTGATGAGAGAAAGAGGCACACTAAAATTCACTTGAGGCAAAAGGACAAAAAGACTGATAAAGCAACACCAGTATCTGTTGCTTCTCCCATTTCTTCCTACTCCCCATCCGCTTCAACTTCTTACCCATCTCCAGTGCCAACATCTTACTCATCCCCAGTGTCTTCTTCCTACCCGTCACCAGTCCACAGTTCTTTCCCATCTCCTTCTACAGCAGTTACATACCCATCTGTTACCACAACCTTCCAGGTTCAAGGTATTACTAGCTTCCCATCTTCAATAGTCACCAATTCCTTCAGTTCACCTGTGTCCTCAGCACTTTCTGATATGTCAGTAACATATTCTCCCAGGACAATTGAAATCTGTTGAGAATATGATAGGACATGTGCAAAAGATGAATAGGCACAAACTGAAGACTTCCAAAGCTTGGTCTTGGAGTGGGAAGTTATTGATGACAGACTAGTAAAAAGAAACGCCATCGTAAACCGATAAGCTTCAAATGCCTAAGAAACTGCCATTTTAATTTCCCATTGTTTTCAAAGACTTAATTTGCATGAATAATTGAAATTATTTCAACATGATCCTTTTAAAGATCAACTTTTATTTGCATAAAGGGATTTTTACTATATACATAATGTATATTGTATACGTGCAAAGTTTTTGTTTACGTTTTTTATGCTTTTGTTTTTCTTTTTTTTTGGTACTCTTGATGTGATTTTTTTTTCCCCTTTGCATATTCATGTGGTATTATTTGAAATTAATAGGGACGCCGTTTGTAAATGGTATCTTAGTGATAATGCTACCATGGCTTCAACTTATTTGAGGATCAGCACTTATGTATTCGAGCATGTGTAAAAGTAACGTTTTGTTTATCCTTTTTACGTTATTTTGTTTGGTTTTTGTAAATATCATCAGATGGTACTCTCACATATGTCAAAAAAAAGTTTTATCTAGTTTCCAGTAACTTGGTGCCTTTTTGTGAAGCCTTGCTGATGTCTTGACACGTGCATTTGCGTGTATTGATGCATTGCATCTAGCCTTAAGGTGAAAGGGAATTCTTAAAAGAATGTAAAAAAAAAAAAAAAAAAGACCTGAAAAGGTACAGAGAGGAAACTGAAGCACAGCTTCATTTATGTAGAATGTAAGCAAAAACTCAAAGTCTATTTTTGTAATTCAAATGTAAATTTATAAATATATATTCAAGAGATGGAATGTTGTAGTTACCTACTGAGTAGGCATGGATTTTGTATGTTATAAACATGCAGTTCATTATTTTGTGGTTTTTATTTTTACTTTATATTTGTGTTTGTTTAAACAAAGTGACTGTTTGGCTTAAAACACATTGAATGCGCTTTACTGCCAATGGGATATTTGGTGTACAACATATCCTCAGAAAAAATAAAATATCGAAAATATTTTATTCCTTTAGTCAATGTGTTTTATTGTATTAAGTTTTTATTCCTGGTGGATCAGGGACTCTTAATGCCTCCCAGTAACCTTTTCCCACACAAAATGATGGATCATGATATACAAGGGTTCATATAAAGTTAGCATGTGGATGATGTATGGTGTATGTATGATGTATGGTTATAACTAGCTTCCTAAGCAGAGGAATTGCACTGGTGGGTACATAGTCTGTATACTGGTAGTATAGTAAAAAGATCTGCTCATCTGAGTTCTGACGAGATAGACCAAATCCTAGGCCTTCCCATGCTCAGGAGGTAGAGGTAGACTACAAATAATGCAGCTTGTCAATTCCAAGCTGTATTCTCTTCACTGCAAACATTTACAAAATACAGGTATTGAATATGGAAGCATTTTGTAGTATTTGATATTGCCCCACTCTACTATATGACAAGTGTTTATAAAGCACTAACTTACACAACTATTACATATACCATGCAAAATGACCCATTTCACACATGTAGAAGTGCCTTCATTTTAACTCTTTCCCACTCCTTTACCATGTCCAAATAATGTTAATCCAGGTTATCATAATATAAATTAGAGCACAAAATATTGCGTATTGGATGATACTGGTCATCACAAATATATCACTACATAAAGAAATTTTATTAGCTATCTATTTATTGCAGCCTCCTAGAAGAAAGGAAAACAAGTCACCCCTTCAACAAAGAGCACCAGCAACAATTACTTTCTTACATATGTGTACGATAAGTACAACAGACGACAGTGTCCCTCAAGCCATATGCTGCCACAAGTTCACAACTGAAGATTTTCATAACTGTATCAGTTAGACCTTGCGCTATGCCACTTTATATCCAGTAATATAGTGCCGTATATTATTAACTAATCTAATAGCCCCCCACCAAAAAAAAAAAAAAAAAATCTTCTATTATCAGCCAAGTTAGTTTGCAGAGAGGGTGACTGAATTGAATGGAAATCTTTTTATCTCACTTACTTCATCTCTAGCAGTGAGAATCTCTAGAAATCTTTACATGTACATAAGCATTTTATATTGGTTCTGCAAAGATTGACTAGAGCACTGCATTGTCACTAGTCATGGCAGCCTTTTGAGAATGTACACTGTGAAGCAAATGTTGTGCAGTCATATTTTATATCATTGTGAATTCTTCTTAATGTCTCATCAGAAAGTTATAAACTAGACAATAATAATAATAATTATATATTAAATTATGTAGACACTTCCCTGTAGTGAAATAATATGGAAGTGCAATTATTCAAAAATTAGAGGAGGGCTACAGTTATTAAAAGGGAGTAAATTCATTATAAAGCTAATCTCAGTACCTTGTGGAGGGGATTCTACAGTTTCCAAATATGCCTCTGTTTTTCAGCTTTGGAGACCCATTTTCATATGCAAATGAAGGGAGAATGCTTTGGGTGTGTCCTAGTTTGCCCAGTCTTCGGTCTCTAGATTCCTGGGTAAAGCACCCCTTCATTTGCATATGAATAAAACCACAACTTACATGAAAATGGGGCTCCAACTGTAGAATCCCCTCTACAAGTTACTGTGAAGAGGCTTTGAAACATTTTACTGCTGACAAGCTCCCTTATACATAGTGTTCAGTACATCAAAAACAGAACAAAATATAAAACTTTGCAGTTGATTTTAACACCCCTGGACCACAAGCAATTTAAATTGTGAAACTATTTAAAAAGTAATATTCAATACAATGAAGACTATATGATAAGATCATACTACAACACTTCAAGTTTATCTGACTCATTCACACATATTCATGACAATATGGCAGATTTACTAAATAATACACAGCATGAACTTAGACCAGACAGTAGATGTACCAAATTTATCACAATGGCCTTGTGAGCTAGATGCATTCCCTTATTAAATATTTTATGAAACCAACTAGCCTTTCCCCTTTTGTAGACTCTACAGAAGTGCGAGGCACATCTAAAACCATTAATATATGTGGCACACATGTAATTCTCACTTAATTTAGTAAATAATGGTAAATAGTAAATCTGCTATAATATATTTTCAAGAAAAACCCCAACATGGACAAAAAAAAAAAAAAATACTGCTGACAGCTCCTTAACGTAAAATTATAATACGTAGTACTTTTCCAATGTCTTCCATGCACTGGATCATTGGGTGTCTTGCCACATAGGAATTCTAGGCATCTCCTGTGTGCAAAGAGGCACTGGACTGACACCGGGATAGGTGAGGAACACCCATTGTGAGCAGCTCTAAATATATTTTAATTCCTTAGAAAACCTCTCTTAATTCTCAACGTGTTACCATTACATAAAGTAAAAACATATTTACAGCTAAAGTTGTTTTTATGAACTGCAGCCCTACATAAAACAGATATAGAAGCAATATAAAAAAAAGAAAAAGCCAATTTTTTTCAAACAGTTGTCAATGGCTAGTGACTCCTTTACATTCTAGACACTTTACCTTTTACCCCCCCCCCCCCCCCGGTCTGGACCTCTTCTGTAGCTAAGAAAATAATGAGCAAATCACTTCTATTTTGCATCATCTGCCAGTTCGTGTGCTTTAATGTAGCATAGTCTACAGTACAATTCGGGGTAGAACGGCTCTTTAGGTAATTCATGCCATTAATGAATCAAGCACAATTTATTTCATATTATCAAGTGGTTTCATGGTTCCCGTTATACTAATAGCAATGTCATTATATATTAAAATCCTAATTAGATATCATTTTATAAGCAGTTATGCCAAGCAAATGATTTTCATACTCTATGACTCACCTGTGCTCAACACAGATGACCTTAACTCCCATCTAGATGTGTCTATACAAGGGTAAGATCACACAGTCAGGTTTTGTTGAGGCAATTTTTGAAGCCAAAACCAAGAATGGATTGAACAAAATGAAGAAGTACCATCTTTCCTTTATAGGTTCTCACCTTTATGATCCACATAATAGAGGGTAACAATACCGTTACCCTCAATCTCCCGCTCACCCTCAGTAGCCAGTAGCTGAAGCCCTGCCAACTCACAGTGGCCACACATGCTTGCAGCGTGACGTTTCCTACAACAGCATGCAGCGACTGGTCACCGCCAGTAGACAGACGCAGTGGTGGATGCCGAGATGGCCATGTCAGGTTTGCTCTGATCATTATGACTGGATGGTAGTGGACTTTTTATTAACAGAACAATTCAGATTAGTTTAAGCAAGACATCAATCCGTTTGGATGTAAATCTATAAAGCACTACAGAGAAGCTTAGATGAACTGAAGTGGATTCTGGAGTGTGTAATGTTTCTATAATGACAGTTTGTTTTAGTTAATATTTTCCATTTACTTAGGAATAAAGCGCCCATTTTAGTATTTATTTAACCAACTAAAGGACTGGATTGGTCCCAGAGGTAAGGTTTCCTACTATAACAATTGCATATAGGAACACAGACCGAATGGGATCATTTGTTTTTCCCAAATAGGCCTTTGGGACCGGGATAGGTGAGGAAAACTAATAGTGAGTAGATCTAAATATATTTTAATCACTTGGAAAACCCCTAAAATAAGACTGTGTTATTCTAAGTGTATGTTCACACAGAGGAATTTGGAGCTGATTTTGAGGCAGATTCAGTCTCAAAATTAGCTCCAAATTCTGCCTGAAATCACCCTCCCATTCATTTCAGTTATTTTTTTGAACTAGCAGAAAAAAAAAATAGCATACTGCTTAGTTCTGCCTGAAACTCCCATTGAAATGAGTAGGAGGCAGATTTTAGAGCATTTTCCAGAAACTGCATCAAAATCAGCTTCAAATTGTTGAAGCAGATGTTTTTGGCCTGACCAAATTTCTCTGTGTGAACATACCTTTAGACATCCTAAACAGAATAACACAATATTCTGTATATTGGCGATAAGCATGCAGTGACCCTTGGCCTGACTGGATAGAAGAAAGCACTGAAAATTGAGAAGTTAAAGGGAACCCATCACATTGAATTAATATGTAGTCTTTTTCGAAAATTATTCAGTAGAATTTGTTATTTAATCATGACATTTCCTTCCCTTACTATGCTTAGGAGTCCAGAGGGTGGACCTGAGAAGTGACTCGCATATTTCCCTGCATGACTGTGCACACAGTGATGGCTGTCAATCATCACCGATTAGGACTGCCCATTGGACTCCTAAGCATAGAAAGAAGCAAGACATTAAAGTTTATACTCTGATATACAGTTTTGGGGGGAAATATTTATAATTTGTTCAGCTCCTCTTACTCTATGGCATCCTGCCTGCAGCTTAGAAGTTTAATATAACAGGTTTCCTCTGAAGTTAGGCAGGGAAATCAAGGCTTGTGTTACCTCTAGTCCAATAAGCACAGATTTCTGTAGTTAGAAGTAAATGCTCAGTGTTTCTCTTTCACATGCTAGTGACTCATCTAAAATAAAAAAAAAAAAAAAAACAGATTTATGTTAACTGACAACTTTAAGAGATTATGTATTTTTAAGCATTTTAGACATCTGTTATTTTCATTAGTGATGAGTAATTTGTGTTATTTCACAAAAAGAGTAGTGGATCCAAAGCATAGTGTTCCAGTAAAAGCCAAGAGAGAATTAAAACTAATGTTTCTTTCTTAAAGGAAAACATATCCTATGTCATATCTTAACCCCTTCCCGACACCTGCCATAACAGTTACGGTAGATGTCAGGTATTTAATTATGGTGGCAGCTCAGCTCCTGCCACTGGGTCTCTGCTGTATTATACTGTCTGTGGGGTTGGGCTGATAGGTTGGGTTCTGGTGACATACTTCCTTTAAGGACAGGTTCACATGGAACAATTTGACACAGTTTAAAAAAAAAAAAAAAAAAAAAAAGAGCCCTGCTTGATCTTTCTGCGGATTCCGTGGCTAGACCATCACTGGAAAACGAAGAAGAATTCCTCATTACTTTCCTCCATGATAACCTACCCTAAGGGTAGGTTTACATGTATGCAATGGCACCATTTCTTTGCTACATAGCCAAATAGTAAAACTACACGCTTTTGACTACACTTCTACAGATGAAAAGTTTTTCAACTTCAGTCCTAACATGCTATGGCAGTCTAAGTTCTTGACAAGCTTGGGACATTTAGTGCAAAAATACAGGCTTCAGCCCACAAATAGAGAAAACAAATTATATATTTTTTTTCTGCTCAGACTGTAAGAGACAGCCAATGTTGTCCTAAGCTTCATTTGTCTGTATAAATTGTTAATGTTGAATGTATTTCTGTGATTCTGTTCCTTTAAGACAGCAGCCATTGTAATTGTGACATGATGCTGGAGTGAGACCCCCCCCTTTTATGTCAGCCTGCCTGTTCTGCAGACAGAGTGTGAGCAGAGAAGCAGGAAGTGACGAGACAGAGAGCAGCAGCCATCTTGGCAAGAGAGAAGACAGGTGTCTATGTTGTATTGAACTGGTGTGGAGATTTTTCTGTACAGCTAAGCTGTATCTTGGTCCAGAGACAAACAGAGTGTAAAGAGACAACAGGACTAGTGAGTCCACGTGAAAGGAACTGTGCTCAGTGGCTGATCAGTGAGACTGACATTGTGACTGTGTATATGGATACCACATATAGAGACTCGCAGTGCTGTTGATGTACTGGACAGTAACTGCTAAATCCCGGATTACATCCCAGCTCAGTGTATGGATTCGGCAGGACTGTCAGTGTGCTGAGTGGAATCTGCTTTTGGATTACATTGCATTCATTTGGTTTCCCTGTTAAAGAGGACTTCATTTCTCCCAAGATCCTGATAACCGTGAGGGGAGGACGCTTCACTATAAAAGAAAGGACCGACTTTGGGCCCCACCGCGCGCTTCTACGGACTGTAAGCGGTCCACCTGGACCACTGGGGAAAAGGGGGTGCACCCAAATGTGAAGTCAGGGTCAGTTAGGGATAGTTTTGAGTATATTGTTCATTCAGTGTCCATACTGCAGAAGTGGACAGAGTAAAAGTAGAAACCATTGCAGAATTTGCCTTGAAATTGTTCATGCTATATTGTATATTTTGCTTGTCTTTATCCATGTCATTTTACCTTTAACTAGTCTTTATTAACTTATAGTAAATATTTTTTTTTTTTTCTTGAACTACCGCGTGTGCGTTCATTTCTGGTTGCGGAGTCCAAACCACCTGCCTTGCTCTCGGTTCACAAGACATTCTGAAAAAATTACAGATTAAACAGATTTCATGAATGGTTGAAAAGTTGTGCCTACCATCTTTTTTATGCTGGATATAACATTTGTATCATGGTGCCACGTTGAGTCCAGCGCTAACTTTGCCATGAAGATACTGTCAGTGTTGTCCCATTATGGAGCATGCAGCTGTTTCACATTATTTTCTGTGAGCCAGATAGATGCGTCCCCCATAAAGAATGCATCTTTAGCCAATACTGTGATCTGAATCCTAAACAATATTGGCTGAACCCATCCTGGGAATCTTCTTTTAACATGTTTACAACACAAATTATATATCTTATCTCTTATTTATCCATGCAGTGGTTTTCCTGTGTTGCACTGGGGGAAACTTTTTACAGTGCCATATGTTTGTTCTTGTAACTAGATTGTGTGAAGGATTTTTTTTTCCTTTCATAAACATATTCATCAAGTAAGCATTGTTAGAACAAACCCTTTCCATGCCGTGTTATTGTATGGGGTGGATTCATCACGCTGTGTTATTATAGTCAAGTGATGAATCAGTCCCCTAGAGTAACATGCAAGCAAATCAAGGTTCTGCAAGTCAATACAAAAATAGACACATCTGCATGTCAGATTGCCCATCCAAAAATTTTTCACAATTTACATATTCCAAAAGAACAACAAAAATAGAAAAATATATACGTTAAAATCTTATAAAAAACATATAACAAACTAGTGTCCCCAAAACACCATACATAAATATGTGTAAATCTCCCAATCCCACCATACAAAGCAAGTACAATAATGTATCAACTACCATAAGATCTTAGTGTGCTGTACATTGGTAAAGTATAAGTGAATGTGAGCAAATGTGAGTTTGCCCACATGTCAACACCTGTCGAAGAAAGAAATACTAAAATCAGTGGTTAAAAACTGCACTGTGTAAGTGCACCAACTTGCACCATGCAGTTAGAAAGCCAAGTCAAAAAAAAAAAAAAAGGCAGTGTGAACATACCCTTAGGCTAGGTTCACAATTGCACAGCAAACACCGAAAATTGGTGGAGAGAAAATTCCTGCACGGAAGACTTTTCTCTCCGCTGGTTTCAACATAAAAATGTCGGAAACCCGATGGACCCCATATAGTTATAGTGGATAACCACTGTTTTAGCGGTCTGATTCTCCATTGTTCGGGTCCTCCGCCGGACCCGAGCGACAGAGAGCCCAGTGCAGGTGTGAACCTAGCCTAAGATGAACCTGATAAATGAGTTTTAGGCTAAGGCCCCACATGGCGTCCCACAGCAAAAAAAATCTCTGCGGGAGAAACTGCAGCGGGATTGCATCGGAGTTCTTCGCGCAGCACTTTAGACAGAAAGTTTGCAGAGTTTTCCTCTGCGGACTTTCTGTTTCAGTTATACCTATGGGGAAACTGCTGGCGTTTCCGTAGGTATAATTGATATGCTGCGATTTCCAAAACCGTGCTGGTTTTGGAAATCGCTGCGTGTCCACAGCGCGTTTTTTTCCGTAAAGTGGGCATGGGATTCACTAGAATCCCCTCCACTTTGCTCTGACTGGAAAATGCCGCAATTTTTTCCGCGGCGCTTCCACCGCTGGCGATTAGCCTTAGGAACTTTATCCCAATGTCTCCCTCTCCCCCACCATTACAGATTATAATACATAAGGTTCATACTACATGGAAACACAAAATGTGCGATTTATTTGTTTTGGGGTGCAAGAAGTAGCTCCTGGGATTTGCTCGATGGAAAAGAATATTAAACACTTTTGTAGCCCTTGGTGCACCGCCAGATAGAGCAGCAGGCGAATGTGGACAAAGCCCGGCCTACTCTGCGGCACCCAATGGTGCCAACGGTTAGAGAAAAGTCAGTGTGGATGTGCAATAAATTAATATACATAATGTGAACAAGCAAGTTTATGCACCTGTACCCATCCTCTAATAGTGTAATGAGGTGCTAAAATAATTTATTCACCACTCCTGTTTTTTTTTTTTTTGTTTTTTTTTAATATACATATATTCAATTACGGCATTTACATTATGTGATGCCCCAGCCTAAGGCTGCTTTCACACTGTGCTTTTTTAGTTTCCGTAAGGAGTAGCACAGCAGTGTTCCTGATACAGCATAAAAAACATGATAATTCTAAAATCAGAGCAATGGCCTATGCAATTGGCCCTAGTGAGTGGGTGAAATAGGAAAGAAAAAAAAAAAACATTGTGAGTTTTTAATACTATATCTTACCTGTATGTTGATATGTCAGAGCTTCTAATAGCATTTTAAAATCCACAGGTCTGAAAACTTTGGGACATACTTATGAAATGAGGTAGAATTTTTGACTAGTGCCATGACTAAACAGTTTCCTCCCTGTCAGGTTGGCTAAAGCAGCAATAAGTTGTTAGGTCAAACCAAACCAATGTATCTCAACTCATAGGTCTGTTGTATTTGTGATATGGTGAGGGAGAGGGATACTGGGGTTAACCACAGCCACACCCGGATTTTCAGGTTTTTAACCTGCAACCTCATTCTGATTGCACCAGAAGTGGTTAATGAGAACAAGGAATGCATCTTGCCAGGGAATCAAAGCATCCGGCTGGGTACATGTTGTTTTTACACAAAAACATTTCAGAAAGATATTTTCAAAAGCATTAGACATATGGTCTGTCTTCACACAAACCTAAGGAAAGTGAGTTAAAGGACAATATGATGCAGCGCCTAGTAGGACTGGAGCTGGGTAACCTGATAGACAGCCTTCACATTTCTTCCTTTTAGCAAATAATAGAAGAATCGTTTCACATGGTAAATGTCAGCCAATCTACTCAGTACCATGTGGAGATCCCACTCTCGGTAAGATCGTCATCAGAATCTACGCAACACATTACACTAGTTGGGAAAAATCCTCACAATAGAAATGTGATGGCTTAAGAAAACGTGTGTAAATTACTTAAAGGTTTTGTCGGCTTACCTAACACGCTTTCACATATATTTGGGAGTACAGTGTTAATAAGAAGGAGGGCAACTTCAGTCTGATATATTGGATCAGAGAGCAGCCATTCTGTCCCTGGAGGACCCAGCATGACTGTGCACTACATGGATTGACCACAGACTTTAATAGCCACTTTGTAAGGTCCTGTTCAGTCATTGGAAAATGAAGCAGAATTTGAGGCCATCAACCTCGGATTCCACTTCATTTTCTGCTGACGCAGTACTTTTTGCCGCTTATATGGCTCAGATGAATGGTTCTGAGTAGTGGGATGTCTTGAGCCACAGAATCCGCAGCAACATTGAGCGGGACACTTACTACTGTGATCTCTACCTCCAATTGAAAACAAATGAAGGCAGAATCTGCTGCTGATTTTGGGAAGGAATCCGCCGCAAAATCAGTGTCAGATTCTGCCGTGTCCACAGGGTCTTATGCTTCATTTCCACTGTGGTAGCTGAGCACTTGTTATAATAAGAATAATGCTAATTTCTGAGAGTCTGTTGTTGGGAACCCTTCTATTAAATATGATACTTTAAATATTATTTAAAGTAGAAAACCCCTTATATCCAGGGACACACATTGCATACTCACAGCAGGTTAGCCACTGCAAAATTGCTGGTGACTTACCCAATGTGAAGTACTGTAGTGGATGGGATTTAAAGAAATCCTATCCACACACTGCAGAAACAAACCCACAGCACAGGTATCAAACACGCGGAATGTCAATTATTGCTGTGTGTTCAACCATGGTTTTCAACATTTGCAATGCAAAGGTTAAAAGCTGGGGCCTGCCGCCTGGGAATCATGGCTGACCCTATGGAGCCTTAGCCACGGAGTACATAAATGTGGGATGTGTTCTCTACTGATTTTTGGTTGCAGGAAAATCAGCAGTGGATTTGCTTGAATTTTGCCACAGAAAAAAAAATGCCCAAAATGGGGTGGTTTTTGAGGTGGAATTCATTGAGTAATAACTGTGGGTATGCCACTACTTTAACCCTTTGCACTGAAAGAGGAGAAAGCTGTCGTGAAAACCTGCAGCATAAATTGACAGGCTGCGACCTGAAAACCTGTTGTGGGCAACAAAACCAATATTTCGGTCAGTTTTGAAAAACGAGAGCCTAATATAAGAAGTGAGAATTCATAGATTTCCCCTCACTACTTAAGCTAAGGCTCCACGTAGCAGGCCGCAGCAAAAAAGCGCTGCAGGAAAAACCACGGTGGTAATGCATCGCAGTTTTTCACCCAGCGCTTTTTACAGAAAGTCCACAGATGTTTCCTCTGCAGACTTTCTGCTTCCATTATACCTACAGGGAAACCCCCGGCATTTCTGTAGGTATAATTGACATGCTGTGATTTCCAAATCCGCAATGGTTTTGGAAATCGTAATGTGTCTGCTATGCCTATTTTTCCACAGTGTTTGGATGGGGTTCGCTAGAATCCCAACCACTTTGCAGTGACCATAGAATGCCACATGGAACCCTGGCCTTAAAGTGGTTGTGCAATTACACTTATCCCTTATCCACAGAAGAGGGGATATGTGTCACATTGCTGGGGGTCCGTCCACTCAGTCACCCAGGGTTCGGGAGAACAGGGGACTATAAAATCCTCCTGCATAATTTCTGTGAGTGATGCACCAGTGCACTTGTGTGACCGGCATTCTATTAACTGAGGACACACCACATCAGTCCTTCGTTTTTTGATCCTCCATGGTAAGTACTGCTTGTGTGAATAGGACCTCGAAGGGTTTATCCAGTTTCAGACCAATATTGAGAGACAAACATTATTGTTTGCTTAATAATACAAATTATACAATTTTCCAATATACTTTCTGTATCAATTCCTCACAGTTGTCTAGATCTCTGCTTGCCGTCATTCATTCAGTTTATGTTTTAAAAACAAACAGTCCATGGTCATGTGATGAACACAGGTGCACAGCTCGTTATAGTCATAGGAACTAAACAGAATGAATGACAGCAAGCAGAGATCTAGCAAAGTGTAAGGAATTGATACAGAAAGCATATTAGAAAATGCTAGAACTTTTTATTAAGAGATACATATTATTGTTTGTTTAATATTGGTCTGAAACTGGACAACCCCATTAATGCTAAGTTCACACTAGCGTTCGGGTCTCCGTCATTCAGGTCCGCATGGGGACCCGAAAGACAGAAGCCCCTTCAGCTAATAAAGGGGTTACCCGCAGACCCCATAGACTATAATGAGGTCCACCAGTTTCAATATAAAACCAGCAGAGACAAAAGTCCTCATTGCAGGATTTTTCTCTCTGGCAATTTTAGACGGAATCTGTGGCGGGGTCTAGGAGACTCCAACACAGATGTGAATCCAACCTAAGACTGTGGAAAGTAGGGAAGAGTTGCGACCAAATTGCGGCTTCTGCTTGCCCAGGGCAGTGTATACAATGGAAGACGTGATGTGATTGGTTGCTATGAGCCAATCTAATTGCAATCCATCAGATCAAGTGTTTTATTGTCTAAGCAGCTCTGGAGAGACTACAGCTGTGCTCTGATTGGGTGCTGGGAGTACCTGCACCAGAGCCTAGCACAGCACTCCTATAGCCAGTGCACACACACACAGGCACATACAGACAGGCAGACACTACTCCCGGGAGCTGTCAGCACTAGCTCTATAGATATGCTGCAGCCTGCCAGTGTAAAAATAATTACTGTCATCTGATCCCGTTCACCCAGAGCCAAGAGCTAGCGGAAATGTCACTCCCTCATTCCAGACAGGAACCGCCAGCCCCGCTCCATATAGGGCGCTTCCTGGCCGCCATGGTCGGAACTTCCGCTGCCCATACATGGTGCTCGCTTCCCGCTCACTTGGCTCGCTGTGCAGAGGTTACACACGGCGGCTCACACTCAGGACACGTCCCTGTACAGTGCTGAGCGGCAGCCAATTCCAGTCTGTACAGTGTGCAAGGGAGCCGCAGATTACATCCCGTCATAATAATAATAACAGGAGACTTCCTCACAGCCCCGAGCTCAGGAGTCTCCTACTGGACTCTGCCTATGCACTCCCTGCACGGGCTAGCTCCTATACATGCTATACATACACAAAATGTGTACAGCGTTGTGGAATATGTTATTGCTATATAAGCAAGAGAGGTAAATACATGCATATGTACACCCTCATGTGGGAACAGGCTAATAGTGCCAAGGAAATGTTCTCACACAGAAAACTTGTTGCAGAATTTTGTCTTATTTATATGAATGAGGTTTAAAGAAGCTGAAGCACATTTTCCAGAAACAACCACATTAAGGCAATGTTCACATTTGCGTTGGGAGCCTCGCACAGCTTCCGTCTTAATCAGAGGATGAAAAAGTCATGCACGCAAGACGTTATCGTCTGCCACTTTTAGTCAATAGGGTCCGTCGGGCTCTGTATGTGAGAGGGCTGCCTGTTGAGGTATGGAACACATTTTCAGCTGAAGAAAACAAAGTTGTAAAATTTGAATTTAACCCATGGATGTAGGGATGTAGCTATAGTTGGTGCAAAGGTCTCTATAAAGTAAAAAGGCATATCTCTCAACTGTCCCAGATTCTTTGGGACTGTTCTGGATTTCGGGTTCTGTCTCGCTGTCCCAGGTAGCATGCCTTGAAGTTAGCTCTGTCTCATACTTGGCAACATTTGCTTGATGGCCTATGGGCATGACTAAATCCCCTTTCATGTAAGGTGGGTACCAAATGTGCTGGCCATGCCCCCTTTATGGACCAGACCAGTGCATAAAATGTCCAAGTCACAAATAAAGTGACTGCTACCCTGGTGGGCAGGAGATTTTGGGGTTACATGTCAGAATAGTGTTTGGGATGAACACCATTTTTTCCAATGAATTTGTGCCAGAAAAAATGAAAATGCGATCGAAATATATTTTTTTATTGTCCAATCATCTCACCGCCACTTTTTGTGCCTTCACTACTATCTGTCCTCTAGCAAATAGTCCTTATCATAGTCCAATGTTCATCACATGATCCTTGAGATTATCTTGCATGGCTCATTTTTCTGTATTTCTGCTCTTCTGTTTCCCTGTTTGGCTTCGCCTGCAAAAGCAACTTGGATAGAGAATAAGACTCCATTCGCAGGAACTGTGCTTTATCAGCATGCTAGCCATACATTTACTACCCTTGTATTATCACAGGTCAGTGTAGGGGGTAAACCTCAGGACAGGTGCTATCCCTGTCCGTTTTGTGGTTCAGACTCACTATATGAAATGAATGGGTCAGTGGATGGTCTGGACAAAACATCAATGTCATCCATGTGCTGTCTGAGCCATTTTTCCACAGAGCCGAAGATTCATATGTTTGTGTGCATGTAGCCTAATTGCATAGGGGATAAGTCACAGATTGGTAGAGTTCCAATCTCTCAGACCCTCACTGATCAGGAGGATAAATTGAAAAGCAGTAACAGAGGTATGTTTTTGCTCCATTCTTTGTTTTTATTTTTTTTAGTGATAAGGTTACGTTAGGTTCATATTGCCGCCCAAATCTCTGTCATTTGGGTTAATTGGGGGACCAGAACAATGGAGAGCCAGACCACTACAACAGCAGTTACACACAGAGAACGGTGGACTCCATTGATTCCACTGGGTGTCTGCGGTTTCCAAACTGAAAGCGGTGGAGAAAAAAGTCCTCCATCGAGTTCTCTGATGTAGATGTGAATCCAGCCATGGCTGAAGTATAGTTTGGCAGTCTCTGGCAGTCCCATACCAGAGAATGAAGCAGCACACCTGTGTGAGCATTACTCCATTCAAATGGGGGTGCATGTATACCTCATTCTAATGATCAGTGGGGATCTTGCTTTTGCCAGCAAACCGCACATAATGGTTATCTAGTTTAGAAAGTCCTTTGTCATATAGTTTATTGGAGAATTTTATGTAAATAGATGAGAGCCCTTCATTCAGGGGCTGAAAAGAGCTCCTCCATGCATTACATGGATCTATGATTCCAATAATTAAAGGATTTTTTCAACACAAGCAAGATAGGGGACAACTTGCAAATCAGTCGGGGTCCGACTGCTCAGACAACACCCATAGCTTGATGAAGAGCTACTTCTGCACCTAATTTTATATAGCAACTCAGACTTATTGTTTTCTCATGCATTCTGTGAAAATTTATGACCTACTTCGTTTCTGTATTATGAAGACATTCTCCCCTATGAACCATGCAGTGGCTCAAGGAGGGACTACAGATCCATATTATGAACATGTAGGCATCTCATGTGGTGTCTTACAGGGTCTATATACATGGCATGAGCCCTTTGGTACAGAATGGTTGTGTTATTATTCTTCATGGTTTTACAACAACAGATCGAATGACAGTCCAGGCACTGCAGCATCTAGTGAAGTGCACATTATGGAAGTTCACATTTTACTCTGTATAAGGCAGGGTATAAATTTGTACCCAGAGGTTGTCAAAAACATGAATATAATGACTGTTTTCATAGACACTTGACATATTGAATAACATTTCTGACTTCACATTTTACAGCGGATAACCTCAAGCTTATTGGATTCTTTATGGCTATGGTGAAGGATGGCTGTATATGTGCAACCACCTCATATCTTTAGATGGGTTTGTATCATTCAGACCTCCACTGATCAGACATTTATGGCAGATAAACCAATACTTCCAGTAACATATCCAGAACTGCAGTTCTAGAGACCCGTGCATTGTATCAGTGGTCCCTGAGACAAGGACATGAGAGCAGTGCTTGAGGAGGAGAGCCCTGTCATCCAGGGCTGTGGAGTCGGAGTCGTGGAGTCGGAGTCGGTGCCTATTTTGGTGGAGTCGGAGTCGGTATAAAATGGACCGACTCCGACTCCCAAAATATATAATAAATTGGTACAGTTAGTAGTACAATGCAGTATGTGCTGAATATATTTTCATAAGAATTTGGGAAAATGATGAAATGTTGAAAATGATGAAATGTCCTGTAAAGGTCTGTTCTATTCCTCATATAATGATGGGACTGAGTTCTGAGTGAACCTATAAGGTTTAGCAGTGCCAGGGCTGTGGAGTTGGAGTTGGAGTCGGAGTCAGGGGAAATTGAGGAGTCGGAGTCGGGGCTTTGGCGTACCGACTCCACAGCCCTGCTGTCATCTGTTATCTTTCCTCCACTTACTGGAGTGTAGAGACACTGCTGAATGGTCAGAGGCAAAGATTGCCAAATCGTGTGTTGATAAACTGAGGGATTGGGAACTGAATTGCTCCAATACCTGTCTCATTGAGAATATGAACATGTAACCCCTTCATTTGCCACTTCACTGATCACGATTCTATGTATTTAATTGATAATGTACTACTTGTAACTTTTCTACATCGGTCGCTAATGGTCCTTATGACTTTCCAGATAAGTTGCATCCAAACTCTGTGTGGTCTCCCTCACTGAGAAGTGGGTGCCTGGATATGCCGTCAGGTCTGCCTTCAGTACATCTGTATTAGGCTGTGCAAACTATATAATACATTGCACTTCATAGTACAAGTGATCACAACATTGCAAGTTAACTTAAGTGTTATTTAAAAAAAAAAAAACCCACAAGATAAATCTTAATAAAACATTAAACCCCCATCCTTAAATATTTAGTAAATAATAATAATAAAAAAATAGAAAATATTGTTGTGTTGATAGTGTTGATACATCTGTATTGACCCAACCAATACATCTGCATGGCCAACAGTGTAAAAAAAAAAAAAAAAATCTGAAAAACTATGCCAAAATTTTCATTTTTTTTGTTTGTCTGACGGACACTAAAAAATGTTATAAAAGCAATTAGTCTGTTATGTTCCCCAATATGGCAGCAACAAAAACATCAGAACTTCCTGCAAAAAATAAGCCCTCACACAGTTCTGTTTACAAAAAAAAAATGATTAAGTTAAAGGTCTTGGAAATTGACAACGCAAAAAAATTCTTATTACTAAAAGGATTTTTAAAACCTTTGTTCTTGTTCCTTTATTAAGTATTTGACTGCAGCGACAGAGCTATTGTCCCCCTCTATGATACTCCCTGCTGCCCATCTGCTATTTCTTGTTCACCCTCCCCTCTGTTCTTCAGCATCCCTCCCCCATGTACCCTTCATTGTTGATACCTTTTTGGACTTGTTTTTTGTGATTTAATGAAATTTCAATAAAATTCTTAATGTTACAAAAAAAAGGATTTTTAAAATCAGTGAAACAAAAAAAAAAAAAAACCAAACAAATATTCCCCTTACGTCCGACAGCAGCACAATATGGGGGTATCTCTGCCCCTGTGTGTTGTTTAGGACAGGTGGAACCTTTAATTACCACCAAAAAGGTGCCTCCTACTAGCCCTATAAGAGGGCACAAGAGACCTCTCTCCACTGTGTTTTTTTCTGTCCTGTGTGGAACAGGTGGACGGAGGTCTCTTGTGACCTCCCGTTGCTAGGGGTTTTATTTACTCCTGGCTTACCTTTATGGGGTACCTCGGTCCCAAAGAAAGAACCTCCGGTCCTTCGGGCCTTCGCCCCGCAGCGCAGCGTTATTTGGCTCATCGCTCTGCAGGCAGCGCAATCCCGGAAGTAAGTGAGGAACCTCCTCGGCCGGAACTTTTCTCCGGTCCCGTGTTCCCAGGGGAAGGAAGCCTTTGCGCACCACCGCGGCCTACTTCCGGTTTTCTCGGGAAAAGTGCGGTAAGTTTGGAAATTGAAAATTTAAAGGCAAAATATAGAATTGATTTTTGCTGCTTGTATTTTGAGCCTCTGGCTTAGGCTTATGCTCCTCTATGTTCCTTTATGGCGTTTGACTTGTTTTGGTGCTGTATAAATGTTTCTTTGTTGGCTTCCTCCCCTCGCTGCTGGATTACATTCAAAAGGTCTGCAGTCCTTTATTTGTTGAGTGAGTGGTTTCTAGCTCCTATGCCTGCGGGTTGCGGTGGCTGGTTTTTTTCTGACGTTTTTTTTCTCTCTTCAAGTGACCGTTTAAAAAAAAAAAAAAGAAAAAAAGAGGTACCCCTTGGTTTTTTATGCGATGCTTGGCAATCTTCCCTTTTTCAGTGTCACGTGGCTGTTTGATGTTTCAGATGTCATCTTCTGCATCACGTAATGGCGATGGGCTTAGGAGGAAAAATTCCTCTAAACTTCAACACCTAACGTGTTTGGATTGCAATACTCCTTTACCTAACGGCTATGATTTTACCCGCTGTCACCAGTGTCGCGGACCTCCGCCGGAAGTACCTTCTATAAGAGGTTGTTACTTGGGTAAAGGACTATATGAGGAGTCTCTTAAGGAGATCCATTCTTCCATCGCCCAGATTGCCAAGAGACCGCAGATTGAGACACAATCTTCCTTACGGATCTCTGATGAAGATTATCAGATAGTGGACGAGACACTCTCATCTGACGATTCCACTGAAGATCCCAGCAGGCCGTGCTTCCCACTCGAAAAATTAAGCCGGCTGCTGAAGTCCATCCGGTCTAAGGATCGTGATGTTGACGGGGAAGCCTTCGCATCCACCTATAGAGGGCCTAGGGTCTTCCAAGTGGACCAGACATTACAAAAATTAATGTCCTCAGAGTGGAGATGTCCTGAAAAACCTCTTGTGGTTCCTAGGAGGTTTAGTGCTTTATTCCCAGTTGCTCAATGGGGTCCTCCTCCCAAGGTGGATATGGCGGTGGCTAAACTGTCCTGCCGCACTAAGGTACCATCAGATGATGGAGCAAATCTGCACGACGCCATGGCAGGCGCTTCGACAATACCTTCAAGAAGGCTTATTCAGCTGCCTCGCCCAAGACCGCTGTGGCGGTTGCGTCCTGTGAAAGTGTCAGCCATATTATGTACTGACCTGGTCCACCTCGAAAGTGACCAACTCTGGAGTCTCCAGAGACGAGCTGCTAGGGTTTCTAGGCTCAGTTTCCCTGGCAGCTGAATATTTAACGGAAGCCTCCCACCATCAATTAAGGCTGGCGGCCAAATCCTGGCACTTACCAAGAACACTGCAGCAGGAAGACCTCTATGGTTAAAACCTTGGAGAGCTGTGTTCCCCTCAAAGTATAATTTGTGCGCCTTACCCTTTGAGCCAGGTAGAGTCTTTGGCTGTGCCCTAGACAAGATCCTAGAGGGCTTGGCCGACAAGAAGAGTAAAACTTTACCCCAGGCCTTCAGAGGTAGGTCTGGCTCTGGCCGTGGTAGAGGCTATCCGCCTCGTCGTGGAAGGCAGTCCCAGAGAGGCTCTAGTTATTCCTCTAGAGGCGCCGGCCGGAGATTCCCGAAGTCTGATGATAAAAAAGTCAAGCCTAGATTTTGACATCAGAAGCAGTTTTCCTGTGGCCGAGATTCCTGTCGGAGGTCGTGTCTCCCACTTTCTCAACTGCTGGCAGGAAAAAATTCGAGACCCATGGGTCCGGTAGGTAATCCAAAGAGGTTATGCAATCAAGTTCCCCCATCCTCAGGATCGGTTTGTGTTAACTCGCAGCCTCCCTACAATGCAGCAGACTACATTGGAATGCTCCATCCAAGAGTACATTCACAAGGGAGCCCTGGAGGAAGTCCCTTCTCTAGAAGAAGGATCCGGTGACTATTCTCCCGTCTTCCTGATGCCAAAATCGGCAGACAAGTGAAGAATGATCATAGACTTAAGGTACCTCAACCGCTTCATCAAAAAGAAGCGCTTCCGTAGGGAAACCATAAAGTCTTTCACCACCTTTCTCCTCTAAGGCGATGTTTTTTGTGACTTTGGATATAAAGGACACCTATTTGCATATTTCTATTTACCTCCACACAGAAGGTTTTTTCTAAGGATTGCCGTAGTAGTTTCCGGCCACAGGAAGCACTTTCAATTCACAGCACTACCCTTCGGGATCTCCTCTGCTTCCCACACCTTTACAAAAGGTAGTGGCCCCCATAACGGCTGCCCTCAGGCTTCAGGGGATATTCTTGGTGCCTTATCTAGACGACTGGTTGATAAAGGCCCAGTCAGAGCCTGTTCTGCTCCAGTACCTACAGACAGCCTTCAGAGTCTGTGATGGCTTATAAACTGGGAGAAGTCAAAAACGATCCCTTCAACTCGAAGGAAGTTCCTCTGAAAAAACTACTTCCTAGATTCAGTCCACCTGCAAATCTCCTTGACACCAGCAAGGAAGGAGAAGCTGGTTGCGGCAGTCTGGCACCTCTTCAAAAAGCTGATAGCCTCCATCAGAACATTGATGAAGATCCTGGGCTTGATGTCTTCCTCAGTGGAGGCAGTCCCATGGGCCTTGTGGCACTTACGTCCCCTCCAGAAGGAGTTACTAGAGGCTTGGGATCGCTCCCTTCTTACATTCAAGAAGAAGATTCGACTCTCCCTCAGGACCCGTCTTTCCCTCAAGTGGTGGTTGCACCTGAAAGACGGAAGGTCCACAGTCCAACCTTCTTGGACCCTGTTGACTACAGATGCATCCCTCTCGGGATGGGGAGCCCATGGACGAAAACTCCATAAAGGGAGTCTGAAGCGCTCCTGAAAAAAAGGACCTCGTCCAACTGGAAGGAGCTCTGAGCCGTATATCGTGCCTTACTCTATTTCTCGCCTCTTCCCAAGGGAAGACCAGTCAAAATCCGGTCAGACAACATAACCACAGTGCTGTACGTGAACAGAAAAGGAGGCACCAGATCACCAACCCTCCTCAGGGAGGCAGATCTGATATTTACATGGGCAGAGAAAAATCTAACCCATTTATCCGCAGTTCATATCAAGGGCTCCCTGAACATAGTAGCGGATCGGTTGAGTCGGGGGTCATGCCGTATCAGGAGAATGGTCAATCCAGAAGTCTTTCATCAGATTACCCTGAACAGGGGTCTTCCAGAAATAGACCTCATGGCAACCCGACTCAACGCCAAGGTGGAGAAGTTCTGTTCCCTTTACCAGGAGGACAATCCCTTGGCAGTGGATGCCCTGTCCATCCCTTGGAGGTCCAGGCTGGCATACATCTTCCCTCCAATTCCAATAATACCAAAGGTATTAATGAAAATCAGACAGGACCAAGTCTCTGTGATAGCCATCATTCCACTCTGGCCAAAAAGAGCTTGGTTTTTTCCCAACTCATGGAGATGAGTCGAGGGATATATTGGAGGCTTCCCCCCATCCAGAACCTGGTTTCCCAAGGATCTCTGAAGTGCCAGGATCTCTGGAGATTCAACCTGACAGCCTGGAGGATGAGCAGTCCCTACAGCAGGATAGAGGACTGTCAGAGGCCGTCCTGAAGACCCTTTCTTCTGCAAGAGCAGAATCTACCAATAAGAACTACCAGAGGACAGCCAAGATTTTCATGGAGTGGTGCTCCAAGAAGGGTATTATTAATCTAGAACCTTCAACGGCTGATATTTTAAATTTTCTTCAGGACAGTTTGGATAAGGGCCTTGCCCCTACCACTTTGAAAGTGCAGATTGCGACCCTCTCCGCTCATTTGAACAGACGTCTGTCTCAGGATCCTCTGGTTGCAAGGTTCCTTAAAGGGGCAATGAGGCTAAAGCCCTCAGTATCATCCCCAGTGGGACCTTGCGGTAGTCATTGCAGGCCTGTGCGGTCCTCCATTTGAACCCTTGGAGACTACGGAGCTAAAATATTTAGCCTACAAAACCACTTTTTTGTTGGCCATTATATCTGCCAAAAGAGTAGGGGAACTCCAGGCCCTCTTTTCTAGAGAACCGTACATTTTGTTTTTGCAGATAGGGTGCACCTTAGGTTTGCCTAGGTTTATCGCTAAGGTCCCCTCATACTATAATAGCAATCAGCTAATTTCGTTACCTGTGTTTTTCCCCACTCCAACCTCTGAGGAGTAAGAAAAGCTCAACACCTTAGATGTGGTAAGGTGTCTGTGGATTTACCTATCCCACACTCAACCGCTTAAGAAGGCCGAAAGCCTACTAATTGATATGCAGGGTAAAAACAGAGGCCTCAAGGCTTCAAAGCCTACTCTATCCACATGGATCAAGGAGACAATTTAAGTCTTCCTTTCTTATTCAGGAGTTATTCCCGCCAGTCTTTCTACGGCCACTCGACCTGGGTTGTCGACTTCTTTGGCTGAGTATCGGTCCTTACCATTGGACCATATTTGTGCGGCTGCATCATGATCATCTCAGTTGACCTTTTGTTAAACATTATCATTGGACATCCGCAGTTTCCAGACAACTGCCTTTGGTCAGTCAGTCCTTGACGTTGTAAGGCGAGGAAACCCTCCCTAGGGTAATTACTTGCTATCTCCCCATATTGTGCTGCTGTCGGACGTAAGGGGAATTGTTGATTGTAATGTCAATCTGTATTCCCTTAGTCCTGACAGCAGCACAAGGCTTCCCTCCCTAGAAGCTTGTTTCCTGTTACTTTATAATTTACACAGTGGAGGGAGGTCTCTTGTGCCCTCTTATAGGGCTAGTAGGAGGCACCTTTTTGGTGCTAATTAAAGGTTCCACCTGTCCTAAACAACACACAGGGGCAGAGATACCCCATATTGTGCTGCTGTCAGGACTAAGGGAATACAGATTGAAATTACAATCAACGACTGTAATTGTATTAACCCAGTGAATAAATTTCAGTTTCTTTAAGCCTCATGGTGCATGTCGGAAAATTTATAGCATAAAAAGGCAATGGCAAAATTGCTGGGTTTTTTTTATATTCCTTCCCAGAAAGAGTTAATACAAGTTAATCAATGAGATACAATGGAAACGAATGTTTCAGCTCTAGTAACTGTAATAAAATAAATAAAATATATTGTCAGACAGAAATAGCTTGTCCTACTAAGACATCTGTCATCCGATTCAATCAAAAAAATTGGCATATATTTTTTATCTTTCTTGGTAATTGATACAATTACCTTTCAATCTTTGTCACTATAGCAACAGGGAGCATTGGCGCCACCTACTGTTAAGCAGAAGTAATGCAAAGATTAATGAAGACAGGCTAAAATCACATATGTAGAGCATGTAAAGCCTGCAGAGGTTATTGGTCTCTGAAATAAACACTTAATACAGAGGTCACAGACATCATAATAGGAAGTGAATGGAAAAGATTCTGTCACTGAGATCACTACACAGGCACACTGCTTTCTTCATGGTATCATAGGCATCAATGATTTTTAGCAGAAAAGTTTTACAGGCTGCATTCACCACAATGCCAATGTAACTCTCAGCACTAGGCAATGCCCGTGTAAAGAGGCTTTTATACAGGAGGGTTGTCAAAGCTTTCAGGCATTTTATTTAGCTTTATTGCTTTTGCTGGTTGGGTGTAGTTACGTCCAACCAAGTCCAGACCAAGTCCAACTCATAAGCCTGAACTGAAAATGTGTCATATTTGGCAGAATGACATTTACCTGCAGTTGTCATGTGGAGCTCTTTTGTTATAAAATTCAGCTAGAATCAGCTTGCCATTTATTTATATTACTGATCTTTTGTGATTGCGGAATTACATTTGTTTCCATGGCAACTTAACTCTAGTACTGTACATAAAGCCTTGTAGAACTGACTCCCCCACCCTGCATGGAGCAACGAAATAACTTACATGGAACGTAATGTATATAAATAGGATATAAAATACAATGTAGCGACCATGTATCAGTAAAGTCGCAGGAACGGGTTTTGTGACGCTTGGAGACAATAAAGTGCCATTGATTCCAGTACATGTACTCAGTGTCCCGCATTGTGCCACAATTCTAGCTTATTGTGCACTACAATCTGGGGCATTTTTTGCTGCAATATGTTGTACTTGGTTTTTGACATATTTCTTAACAGAACAGAACAGCAGTTTTCAAATGTGTCTAGAGAATTGGGTGCAGTTTAGTGGGATAAGGGGTGTGGTGTAAAATGGTCGAGAAATATTAGGCACAGACTAAGCCAACCTAGTAGTGTAAAGTTAGGAAAAAAAGTGTCCACCAGTGATATTTTACGTCACAAGCAACTGGGATTAATTTGGCACATCAGAGCTGATATCATGAAAGTGATGTCACCCTAACATGATGTATACCTATTGTATCCCTTCTGGGCATTTTCTGTCCTTTCTGTCTTCTGATTGGTCGTGTACCTGTGCTTTCCTTGTGTGACCAAGTAGTTTACATGTTTTACTGTCTACTTTAGTATTCCATATTACAAAAAAGGTATCCTGACGCGTACCAGCTTAAAGGAGGCCAATAGGTCTTCCATCAGCTGAATGAACCCCCTACGGATATATTTGGGTGGAGAGCTTTTCCCAGTGTATAAGCTAACCAAGGCTCTGAATGTGATATGAACAGAATAACTATGTTTTATACTGTTTGGATTTCTTGCGACCATTGTCACGCAGTAACTTGCAGAACCTATGTAGCTTTAGCTTAAAGCTCAGACATGCTCTAAATGTGTCATCTTCTCTTCAATAACTTTTGATCTCTTTTTATATAGCTATGTCTACCTTTCTAGAAGCTATGGGCAGCCTTCTAACAATGTAACTACTATACACAGTATGAACAAATACACTGTCACACAAGAGCTGGCAGATACTTATACAAACACAAATCAGGGGGAGTGAAGGCTAAATCGGGCCTCTGGATATAGTAAATGCTGAGAGGTTTCTTGGTGTATACATTAAATATGCTATGTATTGTGACAAAAAGGAAAATACGCAATGTTTTTTTTCTAATATTTTATTTCAAAATTCATAATTTAAAAAAGTATGTAAGATTTGCATAGAAAATGTTTCCCTTGCCGAATATTGAACACTTTTATTAGAAATGGAAATAAAATATTTGCATTCAGCTTTATTAAGAGCACAGGTCCATGGAGACTCTGAGAGATCATAGCCATGTTGTGTATCTATATACGCACTGAAAGCATTTCATTTAACAACATGAAGGTGTTTAACACATTGAGGGTCATGTATAAAATGTTTTACAGTCAAATTTGGAAAATTAAATAATGGCAGATATCTGTTTCATGAGACACAAGGAACATTGTGGGCTACTGACCATAAAGGGCTTTTCCCACCAATAACACTTATTCCTTCCACAAGATAAGAATAAGGCCGGTTGCAGATGACCGTGTGTATTTTGCAGACAGTGTGTCATCAGAGTTTGCGGATCCACCAAAAAAAAAACAAAACCACTGTAGACATCTAATGATGTCCCTAGCTTGTCCGCACACTGACGGAAACACTGATGAAACACGGAGTACATCAGTGTGCTGTCCTAGGTTTTTTACTCTCCCATAGGCTTCTATAGACGAGTCCGTTCCGCAAACACTGAACAGAATAGGACCTGCTCTATATTTTGCGGCACGGACTCTCGGCCTGCACACTGATCTGTGGAAATCACGGTGGTGTGCATGGACCCAAAGTAATGAATGGGTCAGTGTGCTATCCAGGAAAAACAAGGATAGCACACTGATCTCGCCCATGGTCGTTTGCAAAGGGCCTTAGTGTCTGAGCACTGGGAGTCTACTGGGGCCCCCAGCGATCACTAGAATGGGGTCTGTGAATGTCCATGTGAATGGAGTATCTAGTGTTTGCATCCATTAATATGGGACCAACAGAGATTGCATCGGTCAATAACATAGAAGTAAAAAAAAATTTTTTTTTTTCCAGATGCAGGGCCACTCTGGCACCATGGGCTGTATCTAGTATTAATTCATTAATATTCAGGTAAAGGAAGTTGCATCGCGATGCCAAATACAGCCTATACACAAAAGTGGTGCAGTTGCAGATAAATAAAAAGCCTGGGGCAGATTCAGGCTACATTCACATCTGTGTTGTTGTATCCATTCTTCCATTCAATCATAGGAACAGAAGGATGTCAATGTCAATTCCTCTAACGACAGCCACCAGCAGATCCCAAGGGACCCCATTGATTATAATGGGTCTATCGGGTATCTGTTATGTTCTCCATCAGTTTGCTAGGCATAAACATCCGGTACGCAGATCTCCTCAAATGCAGATATGAATGTAGACTTACTAGTACTGTTTAAAAGTAAGACAGTGCAAACCTAAAGTAGACTGTTGTAAACTGCACCAGACTTATCACAGTGTGTAAGGCTGAATGATAAATCTGGAGTATGTTTAGACTAGGCTAAGTTTACGCCACCTATTAGTTTGCTTAGATTTTGAAAAAAAAAAATGCTCCAAAATTTTGGCACGCTGTGTCACATTTTATTCCTTTCCAACAAGCCACTGCCACATTTTCAATAAGCCATAGCCACTTGTTGAGAAAGGTGCATAAACTTAATAAATGTGGTGAAAGCATGTATGCCAGTTTTGTGTCGCCAACTGCACCATAAATCTGGCACACTTTCAATAGCAAATCTGCCCTATTTTTTATTAATTCCAAACACCTCTTTAAACGGGCTACCATACTTTTTATAAATGACCCCCAAATCATCGTTTCATACTATCTTAGCACCAGGCATACTGCTGGAAGATTTACTTAAAGACAAACATGTCTGAAATAAGGCAAATACCTGTAATCATATAAAAAAAAATCATACAAACTGAAGATTTCCAAGTCCTCAGAGACAGTGGGAAAAATGAACATATTGATGAAGTCAGATTATTTGGTATTCAGCATGGCACCTTCCAATGTTATGCAATCATTTTCTGATTACATACAGCCCCAAACAATGGCGGCAAATCAAAGACTAAAAGCAGATTGGTCTGGCACAATTGGTGGCAGCAGTACTGCGTGTTGTGTATTCAGCCGCAAATCAATCACACAGCTCAAGTGATGTTTGCTGGAACGGAAGATGCTTATTAACACCAAGCATGTATGTATGGAAAAATAAATTCGGAACAAGTGCTATTATTATGCAGCAGCTGGAAGGGTTAATGGTTCTAAGGCCTACAAATAACTAAGGCTCTGTTCACATCTGCATTCTTCTGTTCAGTCACAGAAGTAGAACAATGAAAAAGAAATGTTACCGTCATGTTGGCCGTCATTTTACTGGACAATAAGCTCGCTAAGCTGCGCTATTTTCTTCCCTGTCCAATTTTTTACACAATCTGCAATGGAACTCGGCTGTGGACAAAGCCTAACCTCGCATTCACGCAACCGAGTTTCACCTGTGTGTATGCCAGATTTACCAGCCTAAACATCATGCCTGGAGAGGGACTCTTAGCATAAAAGTTATCTATAATGGAGTCTCTGCCTCCCAGCGACGTACTGTCCCTTAGTGACTAACGTATAGGACAGTATGTTACTGGGAGGCAGAGACTCCTAGCATTATAGATAACGATCATGTTACGAGTCCCTCTCCTACCATGATGTTCAGGCCTGTGAAACTCAGTCAACTCGGAATCTGGTGCTGATTTTAAGGTAGATTTCACCCCAAAATCAGCAGTAGATTCTGCCTGCCGCTGTTAGCAATGGGAGGCGGAGATTGGAACAGAACACTGAAAAAAATAAGCATCCTGCTTGATCTTGCTGCAGAGTCCACGGCTGATTCAGTAGAAGAGTCGCAAGACACCGCACTGATCATGATCATTCACTGAACCTAATGAGCAAGCGAATTTCCGCCACAGGGAGCCATAAAATGAAAAGAATCTGAGGCAGATATCCACCTTAAATTCCTCCTCATTTTGGCCGTGTGAACGGCCCCTAAAGCCACCAGCATTGCCTTTCACTGTAAAATTTTTTAGCTTTATTACTCTTCCCAATCAAACAAAAACACAAGTAAAAAGCAATATCTGACCCTAGCTATACACTGCAGATAACCAGCACATCCTACACTACTTTACACATGTTCTACTGGGACTTATCATTTTTGTACAGTCCAGGCAACAAATACCTTGTATAGACTGACAGTCCTAGCACTGTGGACAATATCATTCTCTTTAACAGGAAATGCCATTGGGATAATTATAGTTACAGGACATTAGAAACATTAAGAGCATTATTATATAAAGCTATCCTTTGTAGCCCTAGTCATATTCTTACCTATCCTGTACAGTAACACTGCAAACACCTTGTCAGTGATTATAATGTACCTGTCGTTGGCAGAGAAACACACAATCACAGCGCCAGATGTATGCGAGATGTCCAGAAACCAAAATGTTTGGGTTTAAACATCATATTTTAGTTCTTTCTCCATCGCTTTAGTATGTGTGCCTATATGACTTTTCCTTGCCTGCGTTCTGAGTGGGCAGGCTCTTTCTCGTATGATATTTGCCCTTACTTTGGTGTAGTTTTCTACAACTCATTCCATGATGTCTCCACTCTCTTTTTTTTTTCCTCTCAGGACACATGGTCAGATTTTATGATGCAGTTTTTGAAGCCTGTGGATCATAAAGGGTGAGAGCCTATAAAAGACATATGGGGCTTCTCAATGTTCAATCCATCCCTGATTTTGGCAACAAAGACTTCATCAAGAAAAATAAATGTGTGTCCTTACCCTGAAGGCTCTGTTTACAGCACGTTTAGAGCCTATGCTGAAGATATATGTCAGGAGGATTCTTCTAATTCACAGTGGAAGGCTGCAACATATCCCACTATATAGGCATACAGTGGGATATGCCAAAATGTCACAAAAAGACAAACATTATACCTATCTTGGCCTGATATACAGTGGGGAAAAAAGTATTTAGTCAGTCACCAATTGTGCAAGTTCTATCACTTAAAAAGATGAGAGAGGCCTGTAATTGTCATCATAGGTAGACCTCAACTATGAGAGACAAAATGAGAAAACAAATCCAGAAAAATCACATTGTCTGATTTTTTAAAGAATTTATTTGCAAATTATGGTGGAAAATAAGTATTTGGTCACCTACAAACAAGCAAGATTTCTGGCTCTCACAGACCTGTAACTTCTTCTTTAAGAGGCTCCTCTGTTCTCCACTCATTACCTGTAGTAATGGCACCTGTTTGACATTGTTATCAGTATAAAAGACACCTGTCCACAACCTCAAACAGTCACACTCCAAACTCCACTATGGTGAAGACCAAAGAGCTGTGGAAGGACACCAGAAACAAAATTATAGACCTGCATCAGGCTGGGAAGACTGAATCTGCAATAGGCAAGCAGCTTGGTGTGACGAAATCAACTGTGGGAGCAATAATTAGAAAATGGAAGACATACAAGACCACTGATAATCTCCCTCGATCAGGGGCTCCACACAAGTTCTCACCCCATGGGGTCAAAATGATCACAAGAATGGTGAGCAAAAATCCCAGAACCACAAAGGGGACCTAGTGAATGACCTGCAGAAAGCTGGGACTAACATAACAAAGGCTACCGTCAGTAACACACTACGCCACCAGGGACTCAGATCCTGCAGTGCCAGACGTGTCCCCCCTGCTTAAGCCAGTACATATCCGGGCCCGTCTGAAGCTTGCTAGAGAGCATTTGTATGTTCCAGAAGAGTATTGGGAGAATGTCATATGGTCAGATGAAACCAAAGTAGAACTGTTTGGTAGCAACACAACTCGTCTTGTTTGGAGGAGAGTGAATGCTGAGTTACATCCAAAGAACACCATACCTACTGTGAAGCATGGGGATGGCAACATCATGGCTGTTTCTCTGCAAAGGGACCAGGACGACTGATCTGTGTACATGAAAGAATGAATGGGGCCATGTATCGTGAGATTTTGAGTGCAAACCTCCTTCCATCAGCAAGGGCATTGAAGATGAAACGTGGCTGGGTCTTTCAGCATGACAATGATCCCAAGCACACCGCCAGGGCAATGAAGGAGTGGCTTCGTAAGAAGCATTTCAAGGTCCTGGAGTGGCCTAGCCAATCTCCAGATCTCAACCCCATAGAAAACCTTTGGAGGGAGTTGAAAGTCCGTGTTGCCCAGCGACAGCCCCAAAACATCACTGCTCTAGAGGAGATCTGCATGGAGGAATGGGCCAACATACCAGCAACAGTGTGTGCCAACCTTGTGAAGACTTACAGAAAACATTTGACCTCTGTCACTGCCAACAAAGGATATATAACAAAGTATTAAGATGAACTTTTGTTATTGACCAAATACTTATTTTCCACCATAATTTGCAAATAAATTCTATAAAAATCAGACCATGTGATTTTCTGGATTTGTTTTCTCATTTTGTCTCTCATAGTTGAGGTCTACCTATGATGACAATTACAGGCCTCTCATCTTTTTAAGTGGGAGAACTTGCAAAATTGGTGGTTGACTAAATACTTTTTTCCCCACTGTAATATGTCATAGGGATCAGTCATCTGTAGACAATAGCCAGATACAAAAGGATATAATACCAGTAAATCCACTATCCAAATCTGTATGATGGAACCAATTCATTCAATTGCTATTTTTTGTAAATGACGGACACATGGATATTCTTCAATATAACTTTGTAAGGAATCTGAGCACCTCACAGAATCCGGCTGTGTGCCTGATACATACTGCAGTTATACTGTAAACCTCCCCTTGTTCCTGATAATAACTACATTCTGGAATGATATTTGGTGTTATCCTCAAACTTAGCATTTAGTGCAAAAAAGGCAAAATTATATATTGCTGCAGTCTTATCCCTAGAGAATAATTCACAGTTTAAGTAATAAATGTGTATAGAAAAAAATTCACATGCAAAGAAGAGAATTAAGCAGTAAACATAGAGCAATGGCTACTTCTGAAGTTCTACACTCGGTATTGGCGCTGCTCTGCAGGCGCAGTCACTTTAAGATAACTTACAGTACAGTAGAGTGATGACAGTAGAAGGTAAAGAGTGTGATTAAAAGGCATTCACTTCAATGTTACTCTGCCCCGCCTACCGCCAAGTGGCAATTAAAAAAACACAGCGTGGCGTATTTGAGAGCGCTGCTAAGCTGAGATGTGTACAAGATCCCTGTTGGTTTGCTCTCAGTTTGCATCCTGTTCTACAAGGTAGATTATCAAAAGAGCCTAATGGAACAGCATATTTAACGCATGCAGTGTCATTGTCACTCTACCAGCTGAAGCACATACAGAATTCCAAGATTGTCAATGGTTACAAAAGTTCTAAAAGAAGAACATGGATGTATTGACTTCAAGTTTGTGCCATTTGTGTAGAAAGTCTGTTTGCAGGTTCCAGTGTCCACATCCCACCACTGTGAAAAAAAAAAGACTATAAGTGAAAGCTTTCCAGCTGCTCTGTTGATACAATAATGCCTATTAAAGCAATCCGAAGATACAATGCAACGAATATATGAGTGTTACACTGATGTCTTTGCTAGCCATCATTATCTGTAAACCTCTATGCTGTGCCAACACTTTCAAATCTACTACTCTGATCCAGATATTACATTTTTAACAATTTATGCTACTGCCTTTAACTGCACTTGGATAGAGTAATGCATCTGTATGGTGCCCTATCACAATTGAAGTAGTGGTTACAATTTTGCCCCTAAAGCATAATACCAACACAGTATGTCCCTATTACAGCCACAAAACCTGGCCTGATCAGGCTGACAGTGTAAGTTCAGGTCTTTAGGCTTGTGATAGTGCCAGGACTTCAGACTGCAATATGGGTGTACAAATGCATCTGTATTGTACGAATGTAAAACTAGCCTCACAATCTGATTTGCCAAGTAAAGAACCAGAAGAAAAATCTCCCACCCCCGGTTGTTAAAGTGGTAAGAAAGTGTGCAATGGCATTTCATATACTGGAATGAATCTACAAAGGCTCATATTAAATGACAGCCAGCAGAGATCTTGAAAAGTGAAGAAATGATACAGAATATATTAGCAAATTGTATAGCTTTTCATTATATAATGAAAAAACCATAACACCTCTTAAATGCTTGGAAGGACTCACAGTCGGGAAGTGCATATATTGCAGGTTATTTCTCAGCCCCCACAAGAGGCACTTTGGAAGGCTATTGAGAAGGCACAATTAGTCCAGAATTAATAGAACTTCTCTGATGTGCCATAGTGTAAAGCAGGATGTTCTGATGATAGATTTCCTATAAGAACTCAAGTGCTTTCTATACTAACATTTTTTCAGCTCAAAAAGAGTCCAGCAGCTACAAAAAAGCCACATTTAAAGCACTTATTTTTATGTTCCAGCATTTCCTCTCAGTTTGGTATAGGTAACTACACCCAAAGTACTGTACATAATCCCCTTTATACTTTATATTATAGTAGATTTTCTGTGCATGTCTGTACACTTATAAACAGGAAAAATGAATCAATGGGCTCCAATTTTTAACAAGCTTACTTTGACATGGGCTCCGGAGGTTACTAATAGTTTACTGTCGGGTGCAAAGTGAATATCTGTCACCCAACCATCAATTTTATTCACAGACGTCTCATGGCATTGTCTGAGAAGTTCTCCACTCTGCACATTCCAAATCTGCCACAGAAAGGAAAAAATAATTTTTAACAACACATCTGGATATAACAATACACAAA
This sequence comes from Leptodactylus fallax, assembly GCA_947044405.1. NCBI lineage: Eukaryota > Metazoa > Chordata > Amphibia > Anura > Leptodactylidae > Leptodactylus > Leptodactylus fallax. The sequence continues at coordinate 3,668,618 of CAMRHE010000094.1, forward strand.
TACAAGTAGTCCAATTCCATGCCCAGTCTCATATTCCACAATGCCATGTCTAGTAACTCATCATTAATAACACATACATAAAATATCTGGTATTTTTCAAACATTTAATTGGAGAAGGATGAAGATGTGTGGTCAGTTCTAAGTGAAAATCTGGCTTACAATATTTTAGCAGTTTGCTAGTTGTAGATACAGAATGGCTAGCAGAATAATAATTTCTCATATGCCAGCTTAACCACAAGGTCAGATTGAAATAGAGGACAGTGAGTTTAATAGCGTGAAAGAAGAAACGCAAGTCTAGTGTAATCTACAAATGGATTTACAGTCCCCAAGTCATTTTCAGGTGTCCACCCAGTCACCATTCACCCCGTTTTTTTTTGTTTTTTTTAACCCAGGTTGCCTACAGGTAGGCAGGTGTATACAGTATAATGTAACTGCCCAGTGGCCTCCATCAAAACCACAGATACCACACTAACATACCATTATTTCACCATTGTCATCACCAGTTGCTAAATAGTAGTTATCAGATGAAAAGTTGCAGCATCGCACACAGCTCCGATGACCTCTCAGCTCATGTAGAAGCGATGATCCAGCAAAACTCCAGATCTAAAGCACAAAACAACACATACATATTAACATCTATTCCTAAGAATTCTTCCTAATTTGGGCAAGATTTTTCTCCTGATACCTCTAATGCACACAGGTGGAGACAGACATGTTGCTGACTAAATACTGTGAGAATATTACCATTACTCTGCTAGAAATATACTATTTAATTGACTAAGGAAAGGTGATGTCACTATGTACTGGTAGGCAATGTATTTGAGAACATCAGCCAATTTTCTATGGCTACGATAATGTACAATTCCTACCACCACTTTTATGATGCTGAGGGTTTTCTTCCTCACAACAAATGACAAGTGTACCGACAGAATAATACACATAAGAGGCGCAATACCCATTGTTACTGGTTGCTGTAGTTGAAGTATATCCTACATGACAGCATGCTCGCTAAATCTATAGCTGTATGATAACTTGTTTTTTTGTGGGATGAGTCGTATTTTTCAGTGGCAACATTTTTAGTTACATATACAGGTGCATCTCAATATATTAAAATATATTTGAAACGTTAATTCATTTCAGTATTTTAGTAATACAATTCATAATCAGCGTCTTCCATGATTGTGTGTCCTACTGAACCAGACTGAGGGACCATTTAAAGGCTTAAGAAACCTTGGCAGGTGACACACTGAATTTACAATACTGAACTTTTTTACAATATTCTAATTTTCTTAGATTTTGGTTTTCATTACCTGTAATCCATAATCAACATTTACAGAAATAAAACACTTGCAATAGAACACTCTGTGTGTAAAGAATCTAGAAAATATAGGAGGTCACTTTTTTAATTTAATTACTGAAATAAACAAATGTTTCAAAGATATTCTAATTTATTGAGCTGCATCTGTAGTTTGTTAACTTTTATTATTTTTGGGGAGTAGGAGACTTAAAGAAATGTTTGAAAAAAGTTACTAGTAGATTTTACCATTTTTCATACAATAAGTTGCTTACAATTTGTGATCTGCTAACAGAAATTCATCAGGTTATTTTGCAATTGTTGTGTTGTGGTCACATCACATCACCTGCTGTAATGTAACCACATTCATATATCACAGTGTAACCCTCACCTAAGGTCCAAAGTAATACAGGCATTAAAGGGGTATAAATAAGGGATACCAATACAACACTAGCTTTGACATTACAGCTTCCCCTTCTTGGCTCTAGACCCATGCCTGAACACTACAAGAAAACATCTACTATTCCTATTATCTACTTTCTTTGATTCAAAGTAAAGGAACTGCAATAATCACTTTTTCCACTAGTATTATCTCTAGTAAAAACACATTCCTGAGACAACTAAAAGAACATTGTTATCCATTATTATCTCTTACATGAATAACCTCATTAAAACTGCATGGAGTGAAAACACAGCTCCATTGTAATAGTCATTGAGATGGAGAGCAGGAAGACTGTACACCAAAGTCCAGATGGACAGTCCTTGGAATGATTCAGCAATCTCTGCCTTGTTTGATGTTCCTAATGTATAGCTAGAAAAAAACAACTCCCAAAAATGATCCAAGAGGTGTAAAAGTCTATCTATTAAAGGGTTTGTCCGGGCTAAAATTTTATTAAACGTCACAGCCGTCGAGGAATTCCACTGCAAGAGGACAGCTGAGCAGTAGGGCCGGACCGGACCGCGCTGGGAGGACACCGGAGCACCGGGGACAGGTAAGTATTTTTTTTTCACCTCCCCCCAGCCTAATTAAAAAAATAAAATGTAAGCCTGGACAACCTCTTTAATAATCACAAAAATACTGTAAAAAGGCCATTTTCTTCTGTACTGTTCACTTAGTTGCCAACTTTTGAGACAATGATCATGAACTTTACCTCCATAACAGCCGCCTCAACTATAAACAGCCATAGTGTCCCTCAAATAAGTAAACACACTCACCTCCTCCTTGCACTTATGCTGACAGGAAGAGGCTATAAGCCGCTCTCAAGGAACTTCCTGTGGTAATGATCAGTTTGGTGGGGTGATCAGTTTCTCCAGAAGCTTTATACATCTATTCTATCTTTACAAGACTCATAGACAATCTGGGAGTTTAGGCACGTACTGCCCTTTGTGCCTCATTGACACTTAGCCAAGTGACAAAATTCACAGAAGCTTTGGTAAACCCTCTAGTAAACAGTTAGGGTAAGTTCACACGGAGGAATTTGGAGCTAATTCTGAGGTAGATTTCGCCACAAAATAAGTTTCAAATTCCTTTCTGAATCTGCCTCCATTGTATTCAAAGGGAGACAGGCAATGAAGTGAAAAAAGAAGAGTCCTTTTCGATCTTGCAGTGAATTCAGAATGTGAATGTGAAGGGTCCCCAGAGCAGTATTACTTGGGGACTCATGGTAGCACAGTATCCCCTTATATAGATACACATTGTAGGAGTTTTTGTTCTCCCTTCTCTTTCTCCCCATTGTTCTCCCCTACATCTCTCTTTTCCCACCTTTTTACCTCAGCTAGGTTTTCATGGTAAGGTCAGCTGTGCTCAGGTATCAGCTGGTTCCAGATGTCATCGATCAGATGATTGGGGTAATGGCGTTTGTGGCGGGAAAACTGACCCTTATATGTCTGTGAATCAACTGTTTCAGGCCAGGACCAGTCGTAGTGTTTAGTAGTTTGGGGTTGCTCTCCCAGCTAATGCTGCCTGGACTTTTTTTATTGGTTTAATGGAGGTGAATTGATTGTTTATTGGCTGTATGGACATTTAACTAGTTTTACTATTATATGTATTATATTTCCATCTCCCACCACCGCATTACACATCACATTACAGTGATACACAACATACCATTATTATGTCTCACTTTTGTAGATATGGAGGAAAAGTCATGAGGAAGTTGGTGCACTGGGGGTGGGCCTTCAGCCCTGGGAGCATTGGCCTTGCTTGCTCAAGTATGATGGGAGACAACATAGCAGTGGGAGAACTCTTATTGCATGGGGTGGCACAGGCAGGACATGGTAGGGGTCTTAGAGGCAAGAGCAGTGCTCACAGAGTTGAAGGCCTACCCTCAGTATTGAAGGCTCCTAGGCTTGTCTGGCATTAATTTGTATTACAGGCTCTATGGCCGCAGTAAAAATATTATTATTTTTTAAAAACCCTATAGGGAATTAAAAATTCAAATCACCCCCATTTCCCTAGAACACATATAAAAGTACTTAAAAACTGTGAAACACATACACATTAGGTAACCCTATGTCCAAAAACACCTGGTCTACAAACTTTTAAAAATATTTTTCCCATAAGGTAAACACCGTACTGGGAAAAAAAATCTGGAGCGGAACCGTTGTTTTTTTTCGCTGTTTCGCCTCTGATAAAAATTTGAACAAAAAGTGATCAAAGCAATAGACACTCCCCAAAATGGCATAACTGCAAAATACACCTGGCCCCGCCAAAAAGACACCTTATGCATCCTCGTACATGGAAATATAAAAAAGTTACGGGTGTCAGAATATGGTGACTTCGATGAAATTTTTTTTTTTTTTTTTGCAAAATTTTGGATTTTTATTAAAGAGTTAAAAAGTCAACAAAAACAATATAAATTTGGTATCCCCTGAATCATACCTAACCATAAAATACAAAGGACATGTCAATTGGGCTGCACAGTGAATGCTGTAAAAACGAAGCCCATAATTAAGTTGCACAAGTTTTTCTTCAATTCCACCCTATTCAGTTATCTCTGGCAGTGCCCGCAGCCCCATAGAAGTGAATGGAACATCAGTCATGGTGCTCAAATCACAAAGAGGCTTTAGGGGACTTTCAATCCCACATCCTCCTGATCACTGGAGGACCCGATGTTCAGGCCCCAGCGAGCGGACAATTATCTCCTTGCTGTAGATAGGGCATATAATAATGACACAACCCCTTTGAAATCTACATAAAATGTTAAACACCCTCATAAATACTTACATTTCTACTGTTTCTGTCACTATATATATTAATGTCATTCATATCTTAAGCCGATTCCTGTAACCAAGGAGCTGTGCATTGTGGAAGCTCACAGTCAAAACTAAGCTGTTAGATCACAGCTGACAGCAGGGAAGAGGGAAGCAACTGTCTGTTTCCAAGGAAACCAGTGGAAATTTAACAGCAGATATTCAACTTTTTATATAAATGTAAATTGTGAAATGCTGTCGAAAGTGAGATTACATGTAAAAGTATAGATCAGGTGTAATGTGTTGCCTTCCTGTGGATGACTGACAACGGCCACAGTACGTAAAATGTTAGCCTTCTGTAGTCAGGCGCAGGAGTTAAAGTTTCTTTGTGTAATCATCTTGTACTCTGATACTTGGCAATCTGAATAGTAGCTTAACTCTGTGCAGTACTAAAGTGTGTGGAATTGCCACATCCAATACTATGTACATTCCATCCCTCTGTACTGCAACCAGGCAAACAGTATTACACCCTATCCCAAGGTGTAACTTGTACATAATATGTAATGGGGCCTCCACTTAACATGTGCTATCTATAGTAGTAGTGTTGTCTCATGTTGTAGAGAGACTTCTCAGGGCACACTTACAACTACATCCCTGCCTGACCCTCAGCACTGTAATACACACACAGTCTATACTCCATACTGTACCTTTGCACTCTTATCAGCTGAAGTAGATGAAAATTTCAATAAATCAGACGAAACATCACAGGACAGAACAGCGTCATTGTGACACTGAAATTCAGTTTCTTTGTGTCCATTCTGAAGGTCCCATACCTAAAAGATTTAATAACTACATAGTTACATAAAAATCTACAGAAAAGAAAACAAAACCTGAAGGAACAAGACAGCATATGTCACTGGGCGATATAATCCTACAGCATGTGGCTATAGAAACGATCAACACATTGCTTTAATAAGGGACTTACATAATGTTCTGAAGCAGTATGATATGGAGGGGAGGCTGACAGCCCCACAGAGATGGATAAGGCTTTGTTCACATTTCTGTCAGGATTCACATTTTCTGTTCAATTATAGGAGGATCGCGATGGACATCATTGACTATAATAGGGTCCATCAAGTTTCTGTTAAGGTGTCTGCCATTTTGTTGTCAGAAAAATGCCAGAATGTGAGGCTTTTTGACAATGACTTTTGACAGAATCTGCAACTGAGACACCTAACAAAATTTTCGTGGGAACCTAGCCTACAGTGGTGCATGCTTGACCTGTCGTTCCATTCATTTGGGAGTCATGGAACCCTTTTTTCTCCTAATTGGTGGGAGTCCCAATGGTCAGTCCACCACCAATCTGACACTTATGACTGTGAATAGGTGATAAGTTGGAATCTTCCTACAACTCCATTAATAGAGGAATGAAGTGGCAATACTGTAACTATGCACTTGAGTGGCCAGGCAACTGGAAGGTGCATATTCTCTCATTATGGTGTGTGCTCTAGGGTTTACTGTATGTAAAAAAGGCTGGATGAAGATTGATGGAGACACCTGGACAAAAGATTTGGTCTGTCCCCCTCTGCCTTTCAGGTTACATAAAATAAGGTTAACTTATGCTGGATATAGACATTAGATAATTGTCAACTAATGATAATGTCAAAGGATCTAACAACATTCCCATTATCCCCTGGAATCTGCTATGGAGTGAATAAAGGTTTGATGTGTTGGACTTTAACATGCTGATTCATTCTTCTGCCAAAAGACAATCATTGACATGCATGTCTTGCAGCTCCTTTACCTCCTCTCCCTATGGCACGAAACATGCACATGTCCAAAAAAGTCCAATCGGGCCCTTTTTATTTGGACCTAATCGCTATATTAGCCAGTATGAACAAATCAGACCGACAATATAATGTAAGATTTTTTTCTATCTGATATAATGAAGCTGCAAAAAAAAAAAAAAAAAAAAAATTGAATTGCCCTTCAGCTCATATTCAATATAATAAAACATGTTTAAGACATACTGTAGGCAATACGGGTGGAGAAAAAGCCAGGAAGCGTCTGCATATTGTATCCCCTGATCATTATGAAGAGTTAAACTTTTCTTACCCTTACAGTCCCATCAAATGACCAGGAAAGGAGCTTTACATTCTCAAGAATCCTGAAGCACCTCACAGCTTCTTTGTGCCCTTGTAGTGAAAAGCTACTTCCAGACATCCATTCCCAGACCTGATATAAAGTACATTATTTGGTCATTCATAAAATGCAAAGTAAGTTCCTACATGTATATATTATTCAGCTTAGTGGGATACAACTATTCACAACCATATTACTAAGGGGTCGTTCGCACTACTGCTGGCGACCGTCTGTAGTGTCCATTGCAAGATTTTAGCAATGGACACTAGCAGAACCGTCACAAATCTATAAAAATTCCATTGATTTCAATGGGATTTTATCTGGTGACCGTTTACACGTCCATTATTTTTCGCAGACAGAGAATCCTACATGTAGGACTTTTGTGAACGTGAAAAATAACGGTTTCATGGCGGATGTCAAGCGTCTATTATTTTTTAACTTTAAAGTCTATGGGTAACGGACAGGCATCTGTTATACTGTCTGTTATTACTGTCCATTTTTTTCTGTGCATGCTCAGAAAGCAGAAAAAAAAAAAAAAAAAAAGCAAAAAAACGTACAGTATAAAAACGGATAGTAACTGATGCTAATGTGTCCATTTGTTTTTACTCCCCGAGCCATTAAATGGCCCCCCCCCCATCTGTTAAAAAACGGTTACATTAACATCAGTTAGTGTCCGTTAATGTCTGTTATGATAGGTGCCCTTTTTTTGGGGTTTTTTTTTTAACGGACACTATCATAACGGACATCCAACAGTAGCGTGAACCTACCTTTAAAGTGTAATTAAAATTTCAAACTTGTGATTTTCAGGCAGTATTTGTATAATTAATACATTTTGTAAGATTTTTTTATTAAAGCATAACTAAACATTGACAAATTTTGCTTTTCTGGCAGTATTTGTGTCATAAATACATTTTGTAATATACATTTTGGATCCTTTCTGTGAAATCCTGCATTTTTCACTCTTTCCTTTGCTTCTGTATTAAACGAACATAATCTCCTCTTTCACATGACACCAAAAGCAAGTTTTTACGTTTTATAATGTCCGAGATATAAACTGTTTGAAGTGACCCTCCCCTCATTTTCTTTACATGTTACATAGCCTCGTACTCCAAGCCTGTACTCCTGTACACAGTAAAATTCAGTGAGAGGAAGAAACAGCTCACAGTACAGAAGCAAGGGTTAAGAGTTAAAAAATGCAGGATTTCACAGAAAGGATCCAAAATTTGTTAATAAGTATACTACAAAATTTATTAATGATACAAATACTGCCAGAAAATCAAAAGTTGTTTAAAAGTTTAGTTACGCTTTAACAAATTTTGGCTCTGTTCTGTGAAATCTTGTATTTATTTTTTTCTTTCCCTTGCTTCTCTATTAAAGGGAGTCTATCACCTCCCACAGCCACTGTAAACCACTGGTACAGTAATGTACATGCTAGGAATGTAGTACTGTAGTACTACAGGGGCGTACTGTGCATGTGCAGCATTTCAGCACAGCGCTCACTGACATCAGGGCTGATGATGTGGCTCTTACACTGCCCAATGGGGGCAAACAAGAGGCCTGGATGAGCGAGTTTATTGATGACATGGCTGTGCTCGGGGACTGAAGGCAATGCCCCCTGTGCCCCCTGAATCTAATTTGCATATCAGTTAAAACTGTTTTTACAGGCAACCTTATGTACATGCTTATCAACCTTTGAAAGGTATTCATATACCAGTGGTTTATAGTGGCTGGGGGAAGTAAGACTCCCTTTAAGAGTTGTACCCTGCTTCTCACTGTGTACAGTATACAGGCTTGTGTGTAATGCAGGAAAAATAAGGGTAGAGGGGTTTATTTCAATAGTTATATCTTGGGCATTATGAATCCTAGAAACATGATTCTGGTGTCGTATGAAAGAGGAGATTCACTATGAGTACTACATGTTCGGCAAGCACTTCAGAGTCTCTACCTTTCTGTGATAAACTCTCTTGCAAGCCAAGCCCCTTTTCATAGCAGAAGTGGAGCCATGCAGCAGATGGCAGTACCAAGTGAATCAAGGAAGTGCAGTAAGGGTGTACACATGGCATAGAGGAATTTGAAGAGGTCTTCCGCCTCAGAATCCTCTCCAAAACTGGCCCACTAGAACCTCTGACAGAAAGCCAAAGCCAGGCTTCAGCTTACTGTCATAGGTTTGCATGTATGATTAACCTCATATACAATGGGGCTGATTAAGCGTGAGGCAGAAGACCACCTGATGATTTTGAGGCAGAAGACCACCTGAAATTACTCTCCAAATTCCGTTGTATGAACATACCCAAACTCCCATTAAATGACTGGGAGGCAGAAAAAAAAACCCTTAATAACACTAGAGGTTTTAGGAAACAGACCCTGTGTTCCAGGCAAAAAAACTCTTCAAAAAACTTCTTCAGAAAACCTTCAAAAACCACTTAAAAAAAAAAGCAGCAAAAGCCACAAGGGCTTGAAAAAAAACTTCCAAAATCTCCTTCAAAAACCAGAAGCAGATTTTTCCTGCCTGGCAAAAAAAAAAAAAAAAATTCTGTGTGAACATACCCTAATAAATAATTCACCTTTTAAATTTCACAACATCTCTACTCAAACAGAAAGCATTATACTTTGCACATAATTTTACCTGAAGCAAACAGATATGATCTAGGGATTACTATTTTCTGACACGATAGGGAATGTAACATGATGAAATCTGTAATGATCTGGTGCTATTACAGGCAGAGAACATACAATAATCATGCCATTTCTAATGGGTTTCTGTTCTGCCTGGAGGCAGAATAAATGGATAATAACCCATCTGTGCAATGTATAGTGTTATATAAAATGTATAGTAGTGCTATGTAAAATGAGGAATAAAGAACTCACCCTGATTGTCGAGTCATCAGAACTAGATACAAGCCATTTCCCATCGGGCGTGAACTGGCAATGCTGGACAGTTTTACTGTGACCCTTTAAGTGCTTCAGAAATGTGCCATTGACCAAATCAAAGACCTAAACCCAAAAAATAATTCTCAATGGAAAGCTTGTCTCATTAAAAAGAACTTTTCATGTCGCATAGTGCTGCAAAGTTGACAGTGCGCTGAATTCAGTGAACTATACTTTTTGTAGGTACATGCCACGTTTTCAGAGATATCAAAGCTATTATTTTTCGGAGATGACGAACACCCTGGATGGTACACTTCTATAGACTTGTATTGAAAAGTGGGGCATTCCTCACCGCTCATCGATGAGACTAAGGTGTGAGGCCAGCCCCCCCTGACAGTGCAGTGATTTAGGCAGCCGAAACTAACAGCACCGATATCTCTGGAAGCGTGGCATGTCCCTGCAAAACTTTGCAGTGGCATATAACATGCCACATCTTAGAGGACAAGACTGGTTCTGTTTAAGAATATGGTTTATAGCTAAATCCAGCCAGAATTTACACTTATTAAAAAATGCCTATATCCCTAGATATTCCAGGAATAATGTTAAAATAGCACCACTTGCTGTTAATATGTATAGCCTTTACTGTATCCAATTCAATAAATGCACCAAACATAGACATATATACTCAGTCTTGCCTCTCTGTCTGATCCTTCAGCTATGCAAGGGTGGTGGTCTGGCTGCCTCTTCCCTGCTTAGGGAAGGGAATCTCTCTCCTTGGGGAGAGCACCAGTGAAGGTATGTAGAGTTTTGAATTGCCTTTTGCCCTCTACTAAGCATCTACATATCACAAGGCATGCAGATGAGTGAAATTGGCTTGGCTAAAATCTCTTTTGCTGTCTCAAGACTCAGTGGGTCAAAAGCAAATTGAGGATCTGTTACATCCAACAGAGGGCGCATGATCTTCCCTGCTTGTCAGAGTAGATGCTGAGCAAGTGATAAGAGAGTGAGACAGCATTACTAGATTTGCTCAGCATCTCCTGTGACAAGCAGAGAAGATGCTGCAGCTTCTGAGGCAGATAGTATACTAAACCAGGATCCCTGTGTGTATTCGCTGGAGTAGAGAGAGAAGCAAGACTGAGCATGTGTGTTCAGCCTGCCACATTTAGAGAGGGTGGACACAGTACAAGCTATTTATAGAAACAGCAGGTGGCGCTATTCTAACATTTTACTGGAACACCCTAGGATATAAGGACTGGAGCTAAGGGGTGGTTTGGGACCAGTAAACCAACAGCATGCCATTATGTAGCTGGGGTTTGGAGTCCCAAATTTATCGCCTGTCCAAGGACTGTGAAGAAAATGAAGATACGGCCAGTACACCTTGCTTCACTTCACATGCCCTGCGCTGATGTTTGGGACTCTAAAGCCTATATGTGTAACGGCATGCAAGTGGTTTAGAGATCCCAAACCACCTAACAGCTTCCCTTTAACTATAAACAATATATTTTTTTTCATTTTATTTAACCCTTTAAATACTTTAGGAGAAAGTTATGCATGGGTAAAATATTGTAGAGGAATGAGTTATAAAGGTGTGAACACTCAGGCAATAAAACAACTACAATATACAGTCCAGTATTTACTCTGGGACGTATCCACTACTAGGTGCTTAGCATAGACAGTTAACTTGACCTATATAATTAATAATATGTAAAAGTAAAAGCATTCAGTGAAGTAATATGGTAATCAGAGGTTAATGAGATAAAACTGAATTAGAGGAAGGGCTTAAGAAAAAGAGTTTAATCTTCACAAGATTGTGACATTCACATTCATCTACCTTGTTTTCCTGTTTCCTAGAAATAGCTCTGCACCTATTTCAGTAACATTATCCTTTAAATACACATTCTATTATTCAAGCAGAAAGAACAAATTGGTTATTGAAAATGGAAGATTATAGCAGGAGAAATGCCCCCATGCCGAGTTATAAAACCAGGGCTTTAAAGGGAATTAAAACCACTGCAAGAAAAAGAGCGTTTATTTTCAATGCGGGGGCCTATTGTCCTGTCTCCAGTTTCCATTCCACTGACATTATTTAAATTTTACCAGATGTTTAGGAATAAAATGAAGCCGTGTGACTCTGTGACACCTGCCTGGCAGAGACAATGGATTCCAGCAGAATTGATTCTGTACAGTTCTAGAAAGTCTTTGTCTTTTAATTGGGATGAACTTAGAACTCAGCAGCGGGCAGGCAGCAGCAGACCTTTCCGCCAGCATGGCTCTGAAGTGGTGTCACCAATAAGCGTGCGCACAATTACACAAGCTTTACAGCCTACCAAGTGCTGGTCTGTAATGGTCCCGCATCAGCATATGCCAGTGCAGTTATGTAGCAATACTTAAGAGGTTATGTGTGATATAAGGACTACATACTGTACAGGAACCAAGATGTATCTTTACATCAGTGTTTTATGTAGACATATGCCTATGTGTGTCCTCAATATTTCTGTCTTTTCCACTGCTTAAAGCAGCAGCATGTGAACAAGAGCCATTCTTTAACCTGTAACTTAAGTTAAAACATTATATCCATAGTCAGCTATTTTGAAAGCTTCCGTCACCCTGTCACAGGACTACATACAAGTATACAGACACATCCCTGCTTACCTCCTCTGCATGACTCTCAATCTTGTGTACTGGTTTTCCCTTAGCAACTTCCCTGTGTTTTTGTTTTCTGCACGCCATATATGTGATAAGACCAGCAATTTGTTTCCCTTCTTGTTACTGTTCAAAAGTGCTTAGAAATGTGGGTGGGATTAAGTGTGAGGAGGCGTGGCCAGAAAAATTCCAACAAATGTATCAATTCTAAAGACAGAAAATGGCACATAATGTGGCACAATCTATGTTTGCTCATAACTGGTGTCAATTTTATTTTCTGCCTTCTGTGTAAAGATGCATCAAATTTACAAAAAGGCATGTCTTCTTAAAGGGGTTTTCTAAGCTAAATAACTGATGGCCTAATAGGCCATCAAAGATCGGCAGGGGTCCGACACCATGGTCCTTGGATAATAAACTATTTGAAGAGGCTGCAACGTTTGGGCAAGTGCTGCAGCCTCCTCAGTACTTACTAAACACAGTGCCAAACATTTGTGCGGTGTCTGTGCTTGGTATCGCAGCTCAGCCCATTCACTAGAGTTTGATTGAGCTGCAATGCCGCCATGTGACCAATGGTGACGTCACATGGCCTGTGAAGCAGAAGAGGCACATCAAACAGCCCCAAGGATCTTAAATTGATGACCCATTCTAAGTAGGTCACCAATTTAAAAGTCCTGGAAAACTCCTTTGATAGTTGTGGTGTAATTTACTCCCGACAGAATTTTGTTTAAGACTGTCAGTGTCATCTACCCTATGTAGAATGTATGAAATCTTGGGTGAAAAGTGCAGATTTTGGCCATTGGCATCCAAGTAGAACATTAGAATGATAATCTAGCCTAATCATAACTGGATGCTATGGAGATCACCACTTATATGTACTAGCTTTAGTTCACTAGGCTCAGAAAGTACATGCTTTCATCTGCTGGTGCACCATACATACTGTATACCTGGCCTCATCTCTCTACCTTATGAGATCACATTTTATTTGTAGGTTAATCTATATAGTGCAAGTCAATGATCCGTGGGTAAAAGATCTGAAGCAGTTATATAGAGGAGTCAGCGCTTGCTTATAAAGTTGACAGAAAGGACAATGTACTTATAAAACCGACCGGCCTATGTACTCAAATAGATGCTTCTGATTTCACATACTATAAATGTCTCTCGAAACCAGGCTACAGACATATTGTAAAAGTGAATCATGTACTTCAGCACACTAAGAAATGCTTCTGCTTATGGAAACTGCTCTTCCTTTCAACCATTCTACAAATAGCAGTCCTTTCATCTCTTACCTTTCTCATGAAGACTAAAATCATACCTCCTCAAGAAAACTCCATGTTAAAGAAGTGGTAGGGAAAATATTTCCCCCAAAAAACAACTGGCGGTCAATTATAAAAAAGTATATGGTTAAAAGCTTCTTATAACTAAGAAAGATCATGCCCAATCTGGTTACTATATACATCAGCTCACTTGTCATGTGCCTACTCTATACAAAGGGTTTCGCTAATACTTGCTGTATCGTACAGGAATAATTTGGAAAATAAAAAAAGGGTTTGTCATACCCCTTCATCTTTCAATGGCTGTGCTCAGCTTCACCAGGCATCAGGTTTACCCATTATCATCAATAAACTGATTTAGTGCCTCCTACGTAAAACAGTGTCACAGCTACTTTTGATGTAAATGATGGGAAAAAACAGCAAAACATAAAATGCCAATAAAAATCTGCCACTATAATGCATAGTGCAGATCTGAATACACGTACCTGGACACTTCCATCTTCTCCACCAACAGCCGCTAAGTGTTGATCAGGACGCAAGCAGCAGCATGTTAATGGAAAGTCCTGTCTGCTGCTCTGAGAAATGGTATCTCCAGTCTTTCCATTAAGAAACTGACAAAAGAAGATAAGATGTAATTAGAAAAGACTCATTACGATTGGTGACATGTTTGTTAATCCATGTGACTAGTCACTTAAACCCATAGATTTCACTGGAGAAGGATGCATGTGCTGCCACCAATCTAGTGTAAGGATGACAACCTCATTGTTCTAGAGCAGGGGTCAACAACATCAGGCATATTTACTCGGCACAGTAAATGTTCATAATGCAGCTGCTGCAGGTAGTCCCTCTATCTCATGGACCATGTAAACACAGTCGGAAGGGAGGAAGCACTAAAGGGGGACAGCATGAGGCATGGCGTCCTAGTGTCCGGGCTGTGAGCTAGCCTAGTCAGAGGGCCTTTGCATTTTGTTTTTGTACCTTGAAGCAAATGCAAAAATATAATATGGAAGTTGAACGCGCTAAAGTAGGCGTTTGTTCATTTCAGCAAGGCTGGGCAGATTTGGATGAGTTTATGCAAGAAAAATAATTGGGCTATATGAGGGACATCCTCTGCCCCCACCAAGCTGGCTTAGTGCAGATCACACTGAGTATTGTGACCAGCAAAAAGTAGTATCCACTAGGGAAGACTCAACTTTGCACAAAAAAGTCATGGACAAGGATAACAATGAAATGTTAGTTAGTTACAGTTATAGTGTGCTTTATATAACTTTCATGAATGGGTTGACATCCTTATAATTATATTGAACGGCACTCTGACAACTTCATCTTCAGCTTTTTTTTTAAAAAAATCGGCACACAACACAAAAAAGATTGCTGACCCCTGTTGAGACTGGGGTCTCAGCTACCAGAACTGATCTGATGCTTGTTATAATGGATGTTGTACTGCATGTTGGAAATGTCAAAAAATGGATGTACATTTTATGTATAAAGTATCGAAATATGGGCACCAAAGCCCTTATATCAGCACTCCTCATCCTTATGCAGGTTACAATCCACATTCAAATGACATAAGTGTTTGTATGGGGTCTATGAGAAAAGAAAAAGGAGACGTTGGCCCCGATTCTCAAGAATGCTGGGGGTCCCAACGTTTTCAACCCCAGTGATCAGAAACTTATCTTCCATCTTGTGGAAAGGAGTCACGTGTTATTAGTAGAAAAACCCAGGTTTTCATTTCTTGGGACCCCTGGAAATACAGTTGTGGCCGAAAGTTTTAAGGCTGACACAAATTTAGATTTTTATAAAGTTTGCTGCTTTAGATCTTTTAACCAGGTGCTTCCTATGGTTACTGAAGTACAATTATAAACATTTCATATTGACAAATACATCAAGTTTATGCAAAGACTCAATATTTACAGTGCAGACCCTAAGGGTATGTTCACACAACAAAATTTGTAGAAGCTGAAAAATTTTGCCTCAGGAATTCAGAAGCAGAATTTTTCCACTTTACCACATCCACCGTGGAATTTGCAAATTCTGCATCAAATTCTGCACTGACCAGGTGGTATTTTACTGTCTTCTATTCATTTGATAAGCATTCTCAGGCAGAATTCACCTGAAGATTAAGCATGATGCTTATTTTTTCCTGAGATCATTCATGTGTGCTGTTGCTTTTCATCCAAGGCAGTACACTGCAATGAATAAAGAATGGTATCTAAACATCCTCCAAGAAAAACTTCTCCCCACCATCCAGGAGCAATTTGGTGATGAACAATGCTTTTTCCAGCCTGATAGAGCACCAAGTCACAAGGCAAAAATGATAACTAAGTGGCTCGGTGAACAGAAAATTTTCGATCCGTGGCCAGGAAATTACCCAGGTCTCTTTCCAATTGAGAAGTTGTTAACAATCCTCAAAAAAGGACAAATGAATGTGTTTGGTCACCTTGCCTCCGCCAAAATTACCAAGGAATCAAAAAGTTGTGTGTATTAAAAAATGGTACCAATATAAACTACAACTTGCCCCTACACAAAAAAAAAGCCCTAACATAGTGCCATAAAAAAAAATGGATGTTATAATACAGTCATGGCCAAAAGTTTTGAGAATGACACAAATATTATATTTTCACATGATCTGCTGCCCTCTGGTTTTTATGTGTGTTTGTCAGATGTTTTTATCACATACAGAAATATAATTGCATTCATATTATGAGTAACAGAAGCTTATATTGACAGTTAGAATGAGTTAATGCAGCAAGTCAATATTTGCAGTGTTGACCCTTCTTCTTCAGGACCTCTGCAATTCTCCCTGGCATGCTCTCAATCAACTTCTGGACCAAATCCTGACTGATAGCAGTCCATTCTTGCAGAATCAATGCTTTAATTTTGTCTGAATTTGTTGGTTTTTGTTTGTCCACCTGTCTCTTGATTGACCACAAGTTCTCAATGGGATTAAGATCTGGGGAGTTTCCAGGCCATGGACCCAAAATCTCTATGTTTTGTTCCCTGAGCCATTTAGTTATCACCTTTGCTTTATGGCAAGGTGCTCCATCATGCTGGAAAAGGCATTGTTGAGCGCCAAACTGCTCTTGGACGGTTGGGAGAAGTTGCTCTTGGAGGACATTCTGGTACCATTCTTTATTCATGGCTGTGTTTTTAGGCAAGACTGTGAGAGAGCCGATTCCCTTGGCTGAGAAGCAACCCCACACATGAATGGTTTCAGGATGCTTTACAGTTGGCATGAGACAAGACTGGTGGTAGCGCTCACCTCTTCTTCTCCGAATAAGCTGTTTTCCAGATGTTCCAAACAATCGAAAAGGGGATTCATCAGAGAAAATGACTTTACCCCAGTCCTCAGCAGTCCACTCCCTGTACCTTTTGCAGAATATCAGTCTGTCCCTGATGTTTTTTCTGGAGAGAAGTGGCTTCTTTGCTGCCCTCCTTGAGACCAGGCCTTGCTCCAAGAGTCTCCGCCTCACAGTGCGTGCAGATGCACTCACACCTGTCTGCTGCCATTCCTCAGCAAGCTCTGCACTGCTGGTAGCCCGATCCCGCAGCTGAAACACTTTTAAGAGACGGTCCTGCCGCTTGCTGGTCTTTCTTGGGCGCCCTGGAGCCTTTTTGGCACCAATGGAACCTCTCTCCTTGAAGTTCTTGATGATGCGATAGATTGTTGACTGAGGTGCAATCTTTCTAGCTGCAATACTCTTCCCAGTTAGGCCATTTTTGTGCAGTGCAATGATGACTGCACGTGTTTCTTTAGAGATAACCATGGTTAACAGAAGAGAAACAATGATGGCAAGCACCAGCCTCCTTTTAAAGTGTCCAGTGGTGTCATTCTTACTTAATCATGACAGATTGATCTCCAGCCCTGTCCTCATCAACACCCACACCTGTGTTAATGGAGCAATCACTGAAACGATGTTAGGTGGTCCTTTTAAGGCAGGGCTGCAATGATGTTGAAATGTGTTTTGGGGGATAAAGTTCATTTTCTAGGCAAATATTGACTTTGCAAGTAATTGCTGTTAAGCTGATCACTCTTTATAACATTCTGGAGTATATGCAAATTGCCATTAGAAAAACTGAAGCAGTAGACTTTGTAAAAATTAATATTTGTATCATTCTCAAAACTTTTGGCCATGACTGTACAGTATCACCACACAAATAATTTATTTTCGAAAAATGGCGTTTTATTTAGTAAAAGCAGTAAAACATAATAAAACCAATATACAGTGGGTACGGAAAGTATTCAGACCCCTTTAAATTTTTCACTCTTTGTTTCATTGCAGCCATTTGCTAAAAGCAAAAAAGTTCATTTTATTTCTCATTAATGTACACTCAGCACCCCATCGTGATAGAAAAAAAACAGAAATGTAGATATGTTTGCAAATTTATTAAAAAAGAAAAACTGAAATATCACATGGTCATAAGTATTCAGACCCTTTGCTCAGTATTGAGTAGAAGCCCCCTTTTGAGCTAGTACAGCCATGAGTCTTCTTGGGAATGATGCAACAAGTTTTTCACATCTGGATTTGGGGATTCTCTGCCATTCTTCCTTGCAGATCCTCTCCAGTTCCGTCAGGTTGGATGGTGAATGCCATTTTCAGGTCTCTCCAGAGATGCACAATTGGGTTGAGGTCAGGGCTCTGGCTGGGCCAGTCAAGAATGGCCACAGAGTTGTTCCGAAGCCACTCCTTTGATATTTTAGCTGTGTGCTTAGGGTCATTGTCTTGTTTGAAGATGAACCTTCGGCCCAGTCTGAGGTCCAGAGCACTCTGGAAGAGGTTTTCTTCAAGGATATCTCTGTTCTTGGCCACATTCATCTTTCCTTCAATTGCAACCAGTCGTCCTGTCCCTGCAGCTGAAAAACACCCCCATAGCATGATGCTACCACCACCATGTTTCACTGTTGGGATTGTATTGGGCAGGTGATGAGCAGTGCCTGGTTTTCTCCACACATACCGCTTAGAATTAACGCCAAAAAGTTCAATCTTCGTCTCATCAGACCAGAGAATCTTATTTCTCATAGTCTGGGAGTCCTTCATGTGTTTTTTGGCAAACTCTATGCGGGCTTTCATATTTCTTGCACTGAGGAGAGGCTTCCTTCGGGCCACTCTGCCATAAAGCCCCGACTGGTGGAGGGCTGCAGTGATAGTTGACTTTGTGGAACTTTCTCCCATCTCCCTACTGCATCTCTGGAGCTCAGCCACAGTGATCTTTGGGTTCTTCTTTACCTCTCTCACCAAGGCTCTTCTCCTACAATTGCTCAGTTTGGCTGGAGGGCCAGGTCTAGGAAGAGTTCTGGTCGTCCCAAACTTCTTCCATTTAAGGATTATGGAGGCCACTGTGCTCTTAGGAACCTTGAGTGCTGCAGAAATTCTTTTGTAACCTTGGCCAGATCTGTGCCTTGCCACAATTCTGTCTCTGAGCTCCTTGGGCAGTTCCTTTGACCTCATGATTCTCATTTGCTCTGACATGCACTGTGAGCTGTGAGGTCTTATATAGACAGGTGTGTGCCTTTCCTAATCAAGTCCAAACAGTTTAATTAAACACAGCTGGACTCCAATGAAGGAGTAGAACCATCTCAAGGAGGATCAGAAGGAAATGGACAGCATGTGAGTTAAATATGAGTGTCACAGCAAAGGGTCTGAATACTTACAGTGGGGAAAAAAAAGTATTTAGTCAGCCACCAATTGTGCAAGTTCTCCCGCTTAAAAAGATGAGAGAGGCCTGTAATTGACATCCTAGGTAGACCTCAACTATGAGAGTCAAAATGAGAAAACAAATCCAGAATATCACATTGTCTGATTTTTAAATAATTTATTTGCAAATTATGGTGGAAAATAAGTATTTGGTTAATAACAAAAGTTCATCTCAATACTTTGTTATATATCCTTTGTTGGCAATGACAGAGGTCAAACGTTTTCTGTAAGTCTTCACAAGGTTGGCACACACTGTGGCTGGTATGTTGGCCCATTCCTCCATGCAGATCTCCAATAGAGCAGTGATGTTTTGGGGCTGTCACTGGGCAACATGGACTTTCAACTCCCTCTAAAGGTTTTCTATGGGTTTGAGATCTGGAGACTGGCTAGGCCACTCCAGGACCTTGAAATGCTTCTTACAAAGCCACTCCTTCATTGCCCTGGCGGTGTGCTTAGGATCATTGTCATGCTGAAAGATCCAGCCACATTTCATCATCAATGCCCTTGCTGATGGAAGGAGGTTTACACTCAAAATCTCACGGTACATGGCCCCATTCATTCTTTCATGTGCACGGATCAATCGTCCTGGTCCCTTTGCAGAGAAACAGCCCCAAAGCATGATGTTGCCACCACCATGCTTCACAGTATGTATGGTGTTCTTTGGATGTAACTCAGCATTCACTCTCCTCCAAACACGATTAGTTGTTTTTCTACCAAACAGTTCTATTTTGGTTTCATCTGACCATATGACATTCTCCCAATACTCTTCTGGAACATCCAAATGTTCTCTAGCAAACTTCAGACGGGCCCGGATATGTACTGGCTTAAGGGTATAATTATACCAGCCCTTCATCTGTAAGTCCCATTGAGTCCCCAACGTCTCTCAGTAGGTCCGGGTAAGACCGTTCCCTTTTTTTATCTAGAGCACGGTTTGTTTTGTGCACATTAATTGGTGATATTCTCTGACAGTCTTAAATATTTATTATTATTATTTACATTAAAGGTTAAGTTTTAGGATTTCTTGGATCCTGTGCTTGTGACAAAATCTTTAAAAAACAGCAAAATGTTTAAATACTTATATTTACAAAAATGTTTAACTTTTAATTATCTACAAATGTAAAAATGGTTATGTTCGTGGGAATACCCCTTTAAGGGGTTAAAGAAATTTAAATTATAGTTTAGCTTAATATAGTTATTTATTCTAAATCCACATATTTTTTTTTAAACTCAGTATACTGACAAAACATATACAGAACAACAAAATACAAGAAAAGTATAGATATTACAAAAGTATGCAATATCGCCATAAAGTGTAAACAGATGAATTTCACTGCATGCAGGTAGGACAACAGCCTCAGGTGGCACAAGGGTGAAATCAGTAAAATTAAGACATATCCTAAGAAAACAACAATAGTCCTGGAAGGTGTGAATATCAAATAAAGTCAAAGGAGACATACACCAGGTCCCTCATACAACTATAACAATTTCTCGGGGCACAATTCTGCATACTTGTGGAATTGAAACTACAATGGAATTCATGATACATTAAAGAACGAGTGTGAGTGTCCTAGAAATGCCCTGTAAAGGTGAACAAAGGGCCAAGAGATATTTTTCTCTGTCCCTATAAAGCCTTAGACAGCCTATACTCAGCTATAATTGATATAATTTCTGGAACCCTCAGATTAATTAAGATAATTACACAGATGTATCCTGGACCACGTACATTAATATAATTACAAGCATCCAGGGAGAAAAAAAAAATAAAAATAAATCACATTTAGAAATAAATGCTCCTTCAGTGCTGAAAATATTATACCAATAATAACAAACAAAACTACAATAATTAAAAGTAAATTATTTATTATTATATAATGAAATGATGCGCAGTTTTTTGCGTTTTAATTTCTGCCTGCTGTCAGATAATGAAAGATTAAAGGTCTGAACTTGGAATAGGTCCCTCAGGGACATTAGATCATGTGGTTAAAGGGGTTATCTGGTTTCTAACATTGATGGTCTATCCTAACATGATGGCTGTGCAGAACCACACCGCTTTCAACTAGAGGAGACCGTCCCTCTTATTGACTGATGTCATTAGGCGAGTTGATACTATAATGCTCCACGAAAAAAAATCAATGCCACCATCACTGATACCCACCCACTCTTTGATAGAGTTTGGTCACCCTGGATCAACATTCCAGGTATGCCTTACTGTCTTCAACTATAATTTGGTGTCCGAGTGTGCTTGAGTGTGATTTTATTGCCACTTCCTTAAGACAGGTCTCTATTTCCACCCACCCCCTTGTGGTTACACTATGGCTCTACTTGTTTTTCCCTCTTCCTTACTGGGTTCATTGTTGGTTTTTATGCCCTTCTAACCTTTTTTTTCACACTCTAGCGCAGGTTCCATTTCATTATATGCTTATTTTCTCCTTACCTACCTGTCGTGTTTTGTATATTTGTATTGGCATTATGATTGTCTTGATACTTGTTTTGTATTTTATTTTACCTTTGAAACTAAAAAGACAGTTTCGGGTATCCACTGTGTAGCCGTTTGAAATCTGTTTTGGACCAATCCATTTTTTTCTTTTTTTTAAATTTAGATTTTTATTGAGAGAAAATTTTTGTAATACATAACAGGGAAAGAAATAATACATAGGGATAATAAGGCATCTTCAGTATCCATATACATATTGTTGTAGTGGTAACACAATTTGGAGGGAGCAAGGGAAAAAGAGAAACAGAAATCAACATCATACCGCTCAGTAAGTTATCTAGAAAAAGGGTTTATAATATACACATCACCACACTACTAGAGCCGTGGAGCAATAGAATATCATGTATGGAAAGAGGGGTCCGGCCTTCTGCAAAGAGGGACTCCCCCACAGCCGACATAATCAGACCAAAGGGCCCACTTCAGGCGAAAGGCAGTATACCTATGGCTTCTACATGCCAACATCTTCTCTAGTGTATAGGCCAAGTTGACGTGCTGTATTAGTTCCGACAGCGTCAAACAGGGTGCATTCTTCCACTGGCGTGCTATCATAGCTCTGGCCGCTAATATAATCTGGCCCAGAACTACTGCCATATCGCCTGGAAAAGACTCAGTATCCAGGAAGCAGAGCGCCAGGCCTGGAGATAATGGGACATTCATGCCTGCCAGACCGGACATCAACTGGAAGACGACACTCCAGAAAGCGAGCACAGGGGGACAGTCCCACCACATATGTATAAGTGTACCTCTTGCACCACAACCTCTCCAACACAAATCTGAGCACAAAAGGTCTATGTGTGCTGGCTGAGTGGGGGTCCTGTACCATCGAAGAGATATCTTGCACGCCGTCTCCCAGTGGGCTGCGCCCCTCGATACACGCTTAACAAACCCGAACGCTTCATACCACTCCTGGAGAGAGATGTTTCTAGCAAGCTCAATCTCCCAGCGTATCAGACAGAGAGGTTTAACCTGCTCTGAGGGGGTGGAGAGGAGTTTATAGAAAGCTGAGGAACCACCCTTAATAGGGGCCGATGTCTGCCACATCCGGAGGGCCAGTCTAGGAAACACGGGGTCTGAGACATTGTGGGGATGAAGGAGATGTCTTATCTGCAGATATTTATAGAAATCCCGCTGTGGGATTTGAAATTCCTCCATCAATGCAGTGAACGATTTCAATTGGGCCCCCCCGAATAACTGCTCGACTCTCTGGAGGCCAGCGTCTGACCAGCGCTTCAAGCTCAGACTGGGCAGGAATGAGGCCAGGTAACGTAATGGCAGGTCTGTCAAAGGAATTAATTCTGCCACCGGGGTGAATGAGGTCAGAAAGCGCCATACCCAGACAGATGCCTTTATACTTAGTAGGGGAGTGTTGGAAGGGCAGAATGATTTGGGACGCAAGAGGGAAATCAATGGGAGGCTCATAGAGGACTCCTCAACCTCCAACCAACGGTATCCGGTGACTCCCCCCCACCAGACCCTCAACTGCTCCAAAACAGTTGCAGCATAGTATCTCTTAACATCTGGGACACCTGCTCCCCCTCTAGCCCAGGGTCTAGTCATAACCCGCATGCGTATCCTTGATCTCTTCCCCTCCCAAATGAAATCCGAAATTAGCTTTTGTAGTTTTGTCAGGTAGGAGTTGGGGAGGGGGATAACCACAGTGCGAAACAAATAAAGTATGATGGGGAGCACCATCATCTTCACTATGGCAATCCTACTAGCCCAGGACAAAATGGGTTTAGAGTAACCAGCCAGGAGGGAGGACACCTTGGACAGCAACGGTACATAGTTTAAGGAGAAGAGATTAGAGCTTGGGGTCGTCAAGGAGATTCCCAGATACGTAATGCTATCTCCTCCCCACCTGAACGGGAATTGGGCACTCAGCTCCCTTTTTAGAGACGGGGAAATACCAATTGGGAGCAACTGGGACTTGGCCGGGTTAATCTTATAATAAGAGACTTTACTAAAGGTCTCCAAGGTATCTGTAGTAGCTCGCAAGGATGACATAGGGTTGGCCAAGGAGAGGACCACATCATCAGCGTATAGGCCAATTTTGTGCTGATGTTGCCCAACTGAAATACCTGTGATATTAACGTTCAGTCTAATGGCCTCAGCCAACGGCTCCATCACTAATGCAAATATGATAGGAGAGAGAGAGCAGCCTTGGCGGGTCCCATTGCTGATCTGAAAGGGGTCAGACAAAAACCCAGAGGATAGAATCCGAGCGGACGGGCAGGAGTAAAGAGCCAGGGTGGCCTTTTTAAAGAAAGATCCCATGCCAAACTTATCCAGTATACGATCTAGGTAGCCCCAGTGGACCCTGTCAAAGGCCTTTTCTGCATCGAGAGCTAATAAAAGGGATGGTTCTCTATTACGTTCTGCGCTCTGAATTAAGTTAATAAACCTGCGGGTGCCATCCGGGGCCTGTCTACCCATAATAAATCCCACCTGGTCTGGCCCGATTAGCCGGGGCAGGATACGTACCAGACGCTCCGCCAGCACCTTCGCATACAACTTAACATCCACATTCAGTAAAGAAATAGGCCTAAAATTTGCTGGACTAGTAGGGGGCTTGCCTGGTTTGGGGAGGGTAACCACAGTTGCGGCTAACATCTCCTCTGGGAATCTCTGATCCTCCGCAGCTCTCATAAACACTCCCAATAAATGGGGCGACAAAATATCCCTGTATTTTTTATAATAGATACCAGAAAAACCATCAGGACCTGGGGATTTTAATGGCTTCAAGGATGCAACAGCCTTATAGATCTCCGATAGAGATATAGGAGCAGCCAGTAACTGGCGCTGTTCCTCCGAGAGGCGGGGAAGAGAGACAGATTCTAGAAATTTATCGATGTCCGTCAGTGAGGGTTGATGTACCTCGGTATCCTCTTTTAAATTATATAGAGATTTATAGTAGGCCCTGAACTGTTCAGCTATAAGACGGGGATCTGTAATTTTGTCCCCCTGAGCATTAAAAAGATACTCAATACGTGATCTGGGTTGGGCTTGTTTGATTTTCTTTGCCAGGAAAGCACTAGCTCTGTTGTTATGGATATAGGCCTGGCACTGAAATCTCTTAAAGGCAAGGTCCTGTTGATGAGCCATCAGACCTTGCAATTGTAATTGGTATTGTCTAATCTCGTTTGAAAGAGATGGGGTAGGGCAAAGCTTATTCGCTGCCGACAGCCCAGCTATCTTTTGAAGCAAAGCATCAATATCCTTAGAGCGTTGCTTCTTGGCCCTAGAACAAGCTTGGATAATCACCCCGCGCATAAATGCCTTATGGGCGTTCCACAGGATATAGGGGTCTGAGGCCGTAGGCGCATTGAGTTCAAAAAAATTCTTGTAGCGCATTGAGGAGCTGAGCACCATGAGAGGGATGATCAAGGATATATTCGTTTAGACGCCATTGGGAAGGCAGGGCTGTGGCAAACTGCTCGCGGAGGACCAGAGACACCGGGGCATGATCCGACCACGTAATCAGACCAATATGAGAGGATACAGTCTGTAACAGGCCCAATTTATCTGCCAAGAAGAAATCTATCCTAGAGTATGAGGAGGAAGGGGAAGAGAAAAAAACTGTAGTCTCTCTCGCTACCATGCTGGCATCTCCACACATCATATAACCCCTGATCTAATAATGAAGGGGTGAGTACAGGAGATTTCCTTTGAGGATTGGATGAGTCTAGAGAGTTATCTATAAGGCAATTGTAATCTCCCCCTACAATTAAGATACCAGTGGCAAATGCCCGAATTTTGGGCAAGAGAGATCTCCAGTACGAGGCCTGAAACCGATTGGGGAGGTACACTGTGACCAAAGTGTATCTCATACTATTAATAGTACAATTAAGACCGAGATACCGGCCCTGGGGATCCGTTAATACAGACTCCATGCTAAAGGCAACTGAGTCACGGACAGCTATAAGGACTCCCTTGCGTTTGGCCGCACAGGAGGCCTTAAAAATATGAGGAAAGGAGGGGTTCGTAAATAGAGGGCTTTTCTCAACATGAAAATGAGTCTCTTGAAGCATGAGCACGTCACATCTCAAATGGCGTGCCTCCCTCCATACCGAGCTTCTTTTGTAAGGGCTATTAAGCCCCTTAACATTTATAGAGGAAATTCGAATAACCATGGTAATGGCCAATAGAGGGATGTTAGACTACACAGATGGGGTGTGTGCCAGCATGGCAAGCGGTCCAGATCTGCACTAAAGATATAGTTAGGTGATGCGCACATATATGAGCTGTGTATGATAAAATAACCAAATTCTACTAAACACAGTAAACTATACAAGAATAAAGAACAAAAAACAAACATCATAGTGCCAAAATGCACCGAATAAGCTGTGGGGGGTGAGAAGTAAGATTCCTTCATCAATCAATTACAAATGTAAAAAACTTATAGAAAAAAGTGATAAGTAGTTCGCCAAGAAAAAGGCTATATAGATAACATCCTGTAAAGGCACCTGATCTCCCTGGGTGAGAGAGAGTGAGAGTCTCGTAGATCTTTCAGGGTTCTCCAACCATATGCCAGTCCTTGGGTACCCGTGGAGGGCGAGCGGATCCACCAGGCCAAGGTTCAGAGTTATCAGAGGTCAGACGCCATCTACGGAGGAGAGACATTCCGTCTTCTACGGAGGGTATAGAATGAGTGACTCCGTTGCGAAAGACCAGAAGTTTGGTGGGGAAGCCCCATCGGTATCGCACATCGTTCTCTCGAAGTATCTTCGTAACAGGTGTTAAATTGCGTCTCGCTTGCATAGTGGCAGCGGATAAATCCGGGTACAGAGAAATTGCTGAAAACGGTGCGGGGAGAGTGTTGCATTTACGAGCCTCAGCAAGGATAGAGTCTTTGATATGGTAGAAGTGGACCCTAACAAGGGTGTCTCTAGGGGCATCCACAGGGGCTGAACTTGCCTTAGGTATACGGTGAGCCCTGTCCAGGGTAAGATCAAGCTCTGAGAGATTTGGAAGGATCTTTTTAAACATTCGTTTGACATAGGCCGGGAGATCGATGGATACAATGTCCTCTGGGATTCCCCGGATCTTAATATTGTTGCGTCTGGAGCGGTCCTCAGAGTCTGTTGCTTTGATCTTTAGCCAGCGCACTTCTGCCTCCAGTGTATTGTGAGCATCCACCAATTCGTTGTGAGCAGTGGAGAATTCCACCATCTTCCGCTCAAGGTGATCAGTTCTCTCTCCAAGTGCGTCAATATTATGTTGTAGTTTCCCAACCAACGAGGCCACACTTTTGTTAATGCCCGATTGCAATATCACCAGCATGCCTTTCAATGTGTCACAAGTAACTGGGTCAGAGGACGCCAGAAAATCAGAGATGTCAGTGTGACCAATCAGAGAGGTATCATCGGGTGTAGGGGTCTGGGCCCGGCTATTCTTTTTACGTGCAGGACCTTCCTTGGTTGGGGATGAGGCATTGGAGACACTTGGGCCTCTTTTGTTGCCCTCCTGGACAGATTGTGAGGCAGCAAGAGAGGACATGATTGCATTTTTCGTGCCCATCGGATCCTGTGGCATAACCGTTGATTTGAGTGGGGAGGGAAGTCGTGCATGAGAGTCCATTTCAGGTGAGGGCTGACGGTCTGAGGCTTGGTGTGCGAAGAATTCAGTGAGTTTCCTGGGCGCCCCAGAGGAGGAAGCCTTCTTTCTGGTCATCTCCGCAATGTCTCTGGACATTTAGGTGAGCAGATAGAAAATGACAATGTAGAGACTGAACACAGCTGTAGCAGGATACGTATACCAGAGATAAATCTGTCGCTCCCAGGAGACAGTGGGATCCACTCAAGGCGTTACAGGAGCCCAAGGAAGTATACAGGAAAGCGGTGGGCCGCTGTAGGCGAACTTCTTGCTGATTTATTTAATCATGATGAGGAGCCACATACATGCGGTCAGAACAGCAAAGTCCAGCAACGCTAGTATTTACCCGCCAACTCGCCAAAACGGGAGAATATGTGGAATGTTTACTCACGGAAGAGCCGCTCTTTGTCGTGGTTGAGAGTCAGACAGAACACTGTCGTTGATCCAGAGCAGGGATAGAGGCCCACTCCCGGCCTACACACAGTCAGGGCGGAGCAAGGATGGAGATCAACTCGAGGCCTGTCTCCGCTGACCAGCAGCAGAGGCAGCGGTTCCCCGATCGTGTCCGCTCCGCGGACCTAACGCTCCGCGGACTGCTCACCGGGCCGAGATACAGCGGGGGCTCCTTGGTAAGATCGGCAGGGAGGGGTGGGAGACATCCACCTCTGCTTGATGGAAGAGCTCCGGCATCTCAGGAACCCACCGCGTAGGCCGCAAGATGGCGTCCTCCACTCTGAGCGAGCCCTCAATCCTCCTCTCCGCGTCGTTGCCGGCGCCGCCCCTGAGCCACCGCTATACCAGATGACCGATCCCGCAGGCTGATAACGCTGTCAGGAGCGGCAGGGTCTCCCAGGGCATGAGGTAGTGGTTCTGCGGGCCTCCAAGATGGCAGAGCGGCAGTTCAGGCACACAGGAAGGCTCCTGTCAGCAGTGTTGCAGGCAGATCTGGTGCCCAAAAGTCTGTGGGGTCACCACCTCAGGCGTCCACAGCTCTGCCGGTATGTGAAGGTGTTCTCCGTGGGTAGCTGCAGTCTGTGGCACAGGGATAACGGGTAGGCCGCGATTCCAAAATGGAGCAGGCAGCGCTGCAGGCCTCACAGCAGAACCTCCAGGATTCTCCAAACCAGAGCCTCTAAATATGTACACTGGGGTCTGGGGGAAGACCCCTGAGGCCTCTGGAGTTTGTGGCTTCAAGGATGCGTTAGATCCGCTGTGGATTCAGGTGAGATAGGCCACAGCTCTGTAAAAGCAGGTCTTGTTGCTCTGCTGGCTGGCCACACCCCCCTGGACCAATCCATTTTTTTCTTTGTTTTTGTTTTTTTAAACGGTTTGGCAGCGAACGGTTACCAGGCACAAGTGTGAATCTAGCTTAATACAAGGAACCAAACTGCCTTTGTGTGAGTTTCTAGAGAGACAGCCTGATAACCTGAGGAAATTTCTGTATGGCACAAAGGAAAACTTCAAAACGATATGTCATAATTCATGTTTTATAACAATCTGCGTACAGGAATATAGTCAGGGAACACAGGTGCTTCTCTTAGACTAAACGCCTGGACTGATAAGCTTCTCAACTACCCAAACTTACGTATCGACTGAAAGGATTGTTATTTCATCTTTATGTTTGGTATGCCTGGACTTGCGAAAATATTCTGCATCAGTTGCCAGGCATATCATTCCCAAATGAAGTGTCCATACAGAGTTATGGCATATTCCAAAAATAAGTCATATCACTGTGGATTTGTTGCATCTAACTTAGTCAGCCCTGGTCACAAGTAGGAAGTTCCAAATGGGGGATCGGTTAAGGTTCCTACAAAAACTGGTCATGGACAAGACAATATGATCAGAGTCCTATACCTGGAACAAGTAATCCATCTGAATTTTTTCTACTGATAGACAACTACACTCTCATTAAACAATTAGTAAAAAGTGTTTCTTTTTCTTATTCCCTTTTATTTTATATACTGTTTTGCTTATGTTTATATCTTTATTGTATCATTTTTCTTGCACTATACTTGCATTCTAAGTACTGTACTTTGAATTTTTAAAATCTTTAAATTTAATAAGATTGTCCTGGGCTTTAAGACATTCCCACAATCCTGAGGAGGGAAAATACTGCTTGGTACATTAGTGTCTCATCTACCGAAAGTGGCAAATGGTGGCTGCTATTTAAATGGATGTTGGGGGTGCTTCACTCCTTTGTAGCCTAGTGTGATAGGTGAATATGGAAGTGAGTATGGAAGGGAAGTCCCCCTTTTTAAGATCACATCCAGGGTTACGTGATTGTGTAGTTGGGGGTTGTTCAGATCCCTGACAATCAGGGATCTCAATGCCCAGTGTTTTGGGTTATGTAGGAAACATACATAGGGAAGGTATGGTGCATCAGACACGTTCTAAAACCTATACCATACTCAAAAGGTGATTCGTAGATTGGCTATGGGTGAATCTGGCAGAAATTTCAGAGGCTATTTTGGTGGAAAAAGATCTTTTAAAGAAGCGCCTAAAATAAATTTGAGAAACGGCAAGGATACTGCCCCAGTGTCTAGATATAACAAGTATAGTGGTAAGAAAAATATGACCAAGTTACCTGTTTTTACAAATGGTTTCTTTTGGGATTTGTACCAGAATCTAATAAAATTGTGTTGCAAATAATGAAGTTCAATATGTGTAGGGTTGGTTATGCAGAGGAAAAGGATGTTTTGTTTTTTTTCTTAGTTTTCCAAATTGTATTGTATGATACTTTGGTATCCTGGTATTGTATAATGAAAGAGGTCAGATTTAAGAAAAAGACATTGAAATCTTGCCCAGATCATGTTAATGGCTTTGTTATCGTTCACTGATAACGAAAGAGATCTTGAGAATAAAGAATGAAAGCACAAGTATATTTAAGAATTTTAAGAATATTTAGAAATATTTCATTACACTGTAAAATCCCTTTAGTTGACTATAGTTGCTAAAAAGGTATATATAGTATGTATTATTAACAATCTACTCACCAATAACCGATCTTCCTTGTCGGGTGCTAACACAGTCACTTCATCTCCAGTGAACATCACATCAAATTCACGCTTTAGGATGGTGCCTGAGGGCTTGCACACTTTGCTTGTTTCCCAAAGCTATTTTTATAAGATAAAAAATGAAATGTATTCTGGAGTATATTTCATAGACATGACCTAATTACAAGCCATTTACTTGCCAGCAGATTTTATACAAATGTATTTATTTTATTCAGAGCCTCATGAGTGCATTAAGGGCCTACAGGATTACCTTCAAGAAACTGGTAGTATTCTTATTATCGAAGACTATACAATTCCTAATCCAAGGAATCCATTGAGAGTCTTAATTTGACACAATAAAAACTATAAATCTTACCCCACAAGTAAAGCCAGTAACATAATAAGGGTATGTTTACAAGGGCCGCAATGGATGAAGGTGGAAGACCCAGGGGAAAATATGTATTACGCGAAGTTCATTAGCGTTGGTTGTCCATTGTTTTGGTCTTTTGGAGGACCAAAACAATGGACAGATGGACCTCTAAAATAGTGGTGACATACGGAGCCCAACGGACCCCAGTGGCTATAATGGGGCCTGTCAGGTATTTGTTGTTTTAAAACTGAAACTGGCGGAAGAAATGCACCATGACATATTTTATTTATTTATTTTGCTTGCTTATATAGCACCAACATATTCCACAGCACTGTACAGATATTGTCATAAATCACTGTCCCAAGGAGAGCTCACAATCTAAATTCCCTATTAGTATGTCCTTGGAGTGCAGGGGGAAGCCAGAGTACCGCAAGGAAATGCATGCAAACACACGGAGAACATACAAACGCCATGCAGACGTTGTCCTTGGCTGGATTCGAACCCAGGATTCGACCCAACAGTGCTAACCACTAAGCCACTACAGTTGTACAAGTCTTTACATTGGCTCTTCATTCACATTTATAGATGAGGGTTAGAAGTGAGGCCCTATCAATTGAGTCCATGTCCTATAATAGAGGTTGGACAGATACACTGACACTGGACAAGATATGTGGAAACAGCTTAAAATATGTTTCATTGCTTACACAAGATACTTTTGGAACATTTATATACAGCTGTTACAATAGTTGGGACATTTGTGGACAGCGCCTGTTAGCAACAGGATCTACAGTCTTATATTAGTTTTTAATACCCATATGAGCAGCAACTCTAGATGAATACAGGCAGTAGGGAGTTTGTGTTACGCTACACCACCCACATTAGCAATAGACTTACAGTTGAAACCAGAAGTTTACATACACTATATAAAAAGACACATATGCATGTTTTTCTCACTATCTGACATGAAATCAGAATAAGCCTTTCCCGTTTTAGGTCAATTAGGATTACCAAAATTATTTATATTTGCCAAACACCAGAATAATGAGAGAGAGAGAGAGAGAGAGAATTTTTAAGGCATTTTTATTACTTTCTGCAAAGTCAAAAGTTTACATACATTTCATTAGTATTTGGTATCATGCCTTTAAACTGTATGACTAGGGTCAAACATTTTGGATATCCTTCCACAAGCGTCTCACAATAGTTGGTAGGAATTTGGACCATTCCTTCTGACAGAACTGATGTAACAGAGCCATGTTTGTAGGCCGCCTTGCTCGCACCTGCCTTTTCAGATTTGCCCATAAATTTTCAATAGGATTGAGATCAGGGCTTTGTGATGGGCACTCCAAGACATTGACTTTGTTATCCTTAAGCCACTTTGTAACCACTTTGGCAGTATGCTTCGGGTCATTGTCCATTTGTAAGACCCATTTGCGTCCAAGCTCTAACTTCCTGGCTGATGTCTTGAGATGTTGCTTCAGTATTGCCACATAATGTTCTTTCCTCATGATGCCATCTATTTTGTGAAGTGCACCAGTCCCTCCTGCCGCAAAACAACCCCACAACATGATGCTGCCACCCTTGTGTTTCACAATTGGGATGGTGTTCTTAGGCTTGCAAGCTTCTCCCTTTTTTTCTCAAAACATAACAATGGTCATTATGGCCAAGCCTTAGAACACCATCCCAACTGTGAAACACGGGGGTGGCAGCATCATGTTGTGGGGTTGTTTTGCGGCAGGAGGAACTGGTGCACTTCACAAAATAGATGGCATCATGAGGAAAGAACATTATGTGGCAATACTGAAGCAACATCTCAAGACATCAGCTAGGAAGTTAAAGCTTGGGTCATCACAGGTACCAAATACTAATGAAATGTATGTAAACTTTTGACTTTGCAGAAAGTAATCAAAATGGCTTAAAAAATTCTCTCTCTCTCATTATTCTGGTATTTGGCAAATATAAATAATTTTGGTAATCCTAATTGGCCAAAAACGGGAAAGGTTTATTCTGATTTCATGTCAGATAGTGAGAAAAACATGCACATGTGTCTTTTTATATAGTGTATGTAAACTTGTGGTTTCAACTGTAGATACAGGCAATACAACCACAAACAGTTGTTAAACATCATTTTAAGACTACAGTCAATGTTTTTTCGCAGCCACTTGGTCTCCGCCTGGGACCTGTTTTCACAGATCCATCATAGACTGCAGTCTACTGAGGAATTAGTAAAAATGGGAAAAGATAGGAGTTATTCTGAAAAAAAAAAGACCGTCCAAAAAGTGACATGTGGATAGACACATGGAAATCATTTTTGACCTTTGTGTGAATATAGCGTAAAAGTAAATCACACTATGTCCTATTAGGAATAATTGAGTAATCAGATACATTTTTAGAGTAAGGACATGCCACCATGGTTCTTATGGTCCAATGGTGGCATATCTAGATGCAGTCTATAGGGAGTTCTATAGAAACAGCACTTGTCCTGACCAGCTCCAACACTACAAAAGGCTACACAATGCAAGACAGACAAAATCTTAATTTACAGGCTTTTGAGAGTAGGTAGGTATGTACGGCTGCAAAAATACAAATCCATATTTCTTGGTATTTTCATATGCATACTCAAAAATACACTACACTACCAAAGAACCAGTATTTACAGACCTGACTAAGGTTCACATAACCTCATTTGTTGTATGTTTCCAATAATGCTATAAACGACCTTGATTTACTTTATTGTGCTTTCATTACTCACTACAGTCTTTCTGCTCTTGGCCTTCGGTAGTATTGCTGAAGTGTATGTGTTACATTTCTTTCTCAGGCATACTCTCGCACCCGATCTGACTTTAGACATAGATGTATGCTGGGTGGTCGACTTATCAAGGCAACCCTATAACACCCAGTGAATATCATGTACGGGTCCTATTGGAATAGGACTCATGCACAATTCTCACTGGGCATTGCATGGTTCCATAGTCTGCTGTAAAGACCAGAGTGCAGTCTCCTAACACCTCCTACAAGAATATGAGTGGTGGGAGCACTTATTTACTTATTGTGCAAGAGAAAACATTATAGGTCCTCAGTTTATGTTATATGCATTATTGACTTGTCCTGTGTTTCCTGCAACTCTCCCTGTTTGCCAGTATTGTATACTTGTTATTATATTGTAAAGGGCTATTTACACATCTGCCTCAGATTCCTCTTCATTTTCCGGGTCACTGGCTTACCCACATGGATAGGTGATAGATGTTAGATCAGAGGGGTCCACTACAGCTGATCACAGGAGAGTAATAAAGTGTTCTAGTATCTCTCATAGAGACAGTGCTGGCCAAAAGTATTGGCACCCCTGCAATTCTGTCAGATAATACTCAATTTCTTCCAGAAAATGATTGCAATCACAAATGCTTTGGTAATAATATCTTCATTTAATTTGTCGTCAATGGAAAACCACAAAAAGAATTGTCAAAAAGCCAAATTGGATATAATTCCACACCAAACATAAAAAAGGGGGTGGACAAAAGTATTGGCACCCTTTGAAAAATCATGTGATGCTTCTCTAATTTGTGTAATTAACAGCACCTGTTACTTACCTGTGGCACATAACAGGTGGTGGCAATAACTAAATCACACTTGCAGCCAGTTGAAATGGATTAAAGTTGACTCAACCTCTGTCCTGTGTCCTTGTGTGTACCACATTGAGCATGGAGAAAAGAAAGAAGACCAAAGAACTGTCTGAGGACTTGAGAAGCAAAATTGTGAGGAAGCATGAGCAATCTCAAGGCTACAAGCCCATCTCCAAAGACCTGAATGTTCCTGTGTCTACCGTGCGCAGTGTCATCAAGAAGTTTAAAGCCCATGGCACTGTGGCTAACCTCCCTAGATGTGGACGGAAAAGAAAAATTGACGAGAGATTTCAACGAAAGATTGTGCGGATGGTGGCTAAAGAACCTCGACTAACATCCAAACAAGTTCTAGCTGCCCTGCAGTCCAAGGGTACAACAGTGTCAACCCGTACTATCCGTTGGCGTCTGAATGAAAAGGGACTCTATGGTAGGATACCCAGGAAGACCCCACTTCTGACCCAGAGACATAAAAAAGCCAGGCTGGAGTTTGCCAAAACTTACCTGAGAAAGCCAAAAACTTTTTGGAAGAATGTTCTCTGGTCAGATGAGACAAAAGTAGAGCTTTTTGGGAAAAGGCATCAACATAGAGTTTACAGGAAAAAAAAAGAGGCCTTCAAAGACAAGAACACGGTCCCTACAGTCAAACATGGCGGAGGTTCCCTGATGTTTTGGGGTTGCTTTGCTGCCTCTGGCACCGAACTGCTTGACCGTGTGCATGGCATTATGAAGTCTGAAGACTACCAACAAATTTTGCAGCATAATGTAGGGCCCAGTGTGAGAAAGCTGGGTCTCCCTCAGAGGTCATGGGTCTTCCAGCAGGACAATGACCCAAAACACACTTCAAAAAGCACTAGAAAATGGTTTGAGAGAAAGCAATGGAGACTTCTAAAGTGGCCAGCAATGAGTCCAGACCTGAATCCCATAGAACACCTGTGGAGAGATCTCAAAATGGCAGTTTGGAGAAGGCACCCTTCAAATCTCAGGGACCTGGAGAAATTTGCCAAAGAAGAATGGTCTAAAATTCCAGCAGAGCATTGTAAGAAACTCATTGATGGTTAGCGGAAGCGGTTGTTCGCAGTTATTTTGTCTAAAGGTTGTGCTACCAAGTATTAGGCTGAGGGTGCCAATACTTTTGTCCGGCCCATTTTTGGAGTTTTGTGTAAAATGATCAATGATTTGACTTTTTTTTCATTCTCTTTTGTGTTTTTTCATTGCAAGCAAAATAAATGAAGATATTATTACCAAAGCATTTGTGATTGCAATCATTTTCTGGAAGAAATTGAGTATTATCTGACAGAATTGCAGGGGTGCCAATACTTTTGGCCAGCACTGTACATAATAAAACACGTATAATAGCTTTTACCCATGGCCGTCCACAGGGAAAGTAACAAATTTCTATTGCTCACTACAGATTTCCCCAATGTATTACTCTTTTAAACATCTTTTTAAGCGTCCCAATAATACCGTATTTGTCACTAGTTTTAAAAGCGTGGAATTTAAAGGAAGCAGAATTATTATACATGTTCCAACCTCACATCTGCTTGACAGTGACTTTATAAAACAGTGGGATTTTTGTGTACTCACCGTAAAATCCTTTTCTCGTTGTATTCACTGGGGGACACAGCACCATGGGTATAGACCTGGTCACTAGGAGACAAGACACTAGGAAAAAGCAAAAGCTGTTGGCTCCGCCTCCAGGCTATACCCTGCCACAGCCACTGTGCATGAATCAGTTTGTACCGTAGCAGTAGGAGAGAGACACAAAGGAACATGGAACCAACAACCATCAACAATGCCTGAACCCAAAAAGGAACCAACACAGTTCGGGCAGGAACACTGAAAAAAACAAGGGAGGGATCTGTGTCCCCCAGTGAATACAACGAGAAAAGGATTTTACGGTGAGTACACAAAAATCCCACTTTCTCGTCTACTTCACTGGGGGACACAGCACCATGGGATGTCCTAAAGCAGTCCCAGAGGGTGGGAATAACACGGCCATGCAAACCTGTAATACTCAAACGCTTCCAGAAACTTACAACCCAAATTGGCATCAGCAGAGGCCACAGAATGGATCTGGTGAAACTTAGAGAAAAAGGATGGAGGCCCAGTGGGATACTTACAGACCTGGGAAGCAAAAGCCTGATGCCGGAGGCCCCGGGAACTCCAACAGCTCTAGAGGAGAGAGCCGTCACACGGGAGGCAGAGCCGTACTCTTAAATCGATAGGTCTCCCTAATCTCAGACCAAAGCCATCGGAAGATGGGAGCTCTGGAAGCAGGCAGGCCCTGGCAAGGGCACTCAGGGAGAATGAGCAAAGCGTCCGAACAAGAGAAAGGATACGTGAGGGACAGTATACACGCAAATTGCCCGGGCAACAACCGGGCAGGGAAGAGCAAGCACTCACATGGACGCCTGGGGACCGAGCAGAAAGAGGGCAAGACCAAGTCCTCGAAGTGGAAGCAGGAAAAACACCCTAAGAAAAAAAAGACTGTGGCAGACAGAGGAAAACCTTATCCTTGTGGAGGACCAAAAAGGGAGACTGCCGAAAAAAGGGGCAGCCAATTAGGGACCCCTGCGGATGGAGGTAATGGCCACCAGAAACTCATTCTACCAGGACGGAAGGCAAAAAAAAAAAAAAAAAAAAAAAGGATATCATAGGCTCGAAGGGGAAAACCTGAAGCACCTTAAAGATGAGGTTAAGATCCCACGGATCCAAGGGTTCCAAAGGAGCACAGAGTGGCACTCCTGTAGGAAAGTCTTTTAAAAAGAAAGAAGACTAAGACCTTGATCCAGACCAGACTGGAGAAGATCCGATGAGAATCGTTACTCTTCCAACGGTGGACGTAAGCCTTCCACGTTTGATGGCAGATCTAAGCTATCTGGAATTTCCGGGCCTTGAGTATGTTAGAATAACAAACTCCGAAAAAACCACGATGCCTCAAACCTCGGATTGAACAGCCACGCCGTGAACGCAGCTGAGTCAAGGTGGGGAGGAACAGCAGTCCTTGAGACAGCAGGTCGACCAGCAGAGGAAGAGGCCAGGAGCATCCGCCAACAGGAAAATGAGATCCACATACCAGACCCGGCAGGGCCAATCTGGTGCCACCAGGATAGCTTGAACCCCCTTGGTCTTGAGATTCTGGAGGACCCAAGGGAGAAGAGGAAGTGAAAAACCGAACTTACAAGAGCGCCAGCGGTGATGGCTCGAGGATCCAGAGACCTGGCAATTTAGCCGGGGACCTTGTGGTTTCCGGCGGAGGCTAAAAATGTCGACGTTTGTCACACCACAGCGGGAGCACAGTGGATGGAAGATCTGCAGATAAAGCGACCCTCGCCCGGAGCAATATTTTCTCGACTCAAGTAGTCTGCCACCCAGAAAAAGGTTGACCACCGAAAGAGCTGGAACAAGGCGCTCCACCCAAGGAAGAAATTGTGAAGCTTCTAGTAAGGCCGCACGGCTCCTGGTGCCACGCTGAGGGTTCAAGTAGGCGACCATGGAGGAGAGGTCAGTCTGGACTGTGACAGATGTCCTTGGAGAAGAGAGGTCCAAGGAGTAAGGGCAAATAAGATAGCCCTGGGATCCAGCAGGTTGAACCAGAGGGAGGAATCGGCCCTGGACCACAGGCCCTGAACAATCAAAGCATCGAGGACCACTCCCCAGCCGGGGAAATTGGCGGCAGTGGGAATCACTTACCAACAGAGGGGAAGGGAAGAAGGACTTCCCTTGAGAAATTCCTGGGGAGGAATATACACTAAAGAATCTCTCAGTGAACCAAGGTGGAAAGAGAACCAAGCAGATGCGGCTGTCCGGGAATTTGTCCCAGCAGGCTGTAATCTTCAAGAGGAGAGAACGACAGAGTGAATGAAAGGTACAGCCTAGATGGTTGAGGCGATCGTGCGCAGGACCCACATGCCGATTCAAAGACAGCAAGGAGAGTACCTCCAAAGGTGGGACACTCAGGATCTTGGCCTCCGGAGGGAGAATCACACCCTGGAGCGAGCAGAGGATCATGTCCCGGATTCCATGTGCTTAGAGGACACGAGACATCCTCATAGATGAGCCAGCAGAACCGGCGAAGAACATCCAAGGTGAACCACAAGCTGGTCAGATTGTCTGACCTGGAGGGGCTTCACCAGGAGGTCGTCAAAGTCTGAAAACACGGCAGCACCTCTGGCGCAGAGGATGGCCATGAGAGACGCCATCACTGAGGGAAAAAACCCCCGGTGGCAGAGGCCAGCCTGAAGGGGAGAGAGACAACTGGAAAGGTCAAGGATCCACAGCAAAAACGAAGAAACCGCTGACGGCACAGCGAGATGATGTAGATGGACGAAGAATTCGCCCATCTCCAGGGATGCCACCACAGACTGCATAGACTACAACGGAGCCTGCAGGCATGGAAGAACCTGTGGAGCCCTTTCAGGTCCATGATGGGACAAAGGAAGCCGTCCTTCTAGGCGAATGGAGAACAGGTAAGAATAGTAACCCCAGATACACTCTGCAACGGGAACAGGGACGCTGACTCCCTGCCGCTGGAGATTGGAGACAGCCTGGATTGTCCGACATAGCGAAGGCAAAGAGACTCCAGCGAAAACTGGAGTAGCCGGACGACACCGCCTCTCAGGCCCAGGCTCCAGACGTCCCGCCATTTGAGATGCCCAGAGAGGGGAAAAAACTTCATGCCGAGGAGGCTAGGAAGAGGAAGACCTGGATGACCTAGTGCAGAACCGCCAGGGAGGCCTGGACTTGAAAGAAGCTTTCTGGAGCAGGAGAACGGCTGACACATAGGACGCCTCTGAGGGAGGAAGAATCTATTCCCCCGTGGCCTCAGGGATAAGCTTCTCAACGCCCTTAACAAAAAATTTGGCCCAGGACGACCTGGAAAGGGAGAAGGGCTGCGTTCGCCTTCTTGGAGGCGGACCCAGTATTCCACAACGGATCCCAACGGTATGGCAGATAATCACTGCATTGGCGGCCGCCTTAGCAGATTTGGGAGGCATCTCCAGTTATTGGGAAGCGTTCAGGATCTCAGAGACGAGCGGCTGGAGGGAAACTGCATCAGGGAGGTTTGACTGAAGCTGTTTGGCCCAGGAAAAGAAGGCCTTGATGACCCAAGAGGCAGCGAAGGAGAGCCGCAGGGAGAAACCAGC
The DNA here is from genome assembly GCA_947044405.1 of Leptodactylus fallax. Lineage (NCBI taxonomy): Eukaryota > Metazoa > Chordata > Amphibia > Anura > Leptodactylidae > Leptodactylus > Leptodactylus fallax. Next base: position 3,707,937 of record CAMRHE010000094.1, read on the forward strand.
CACTACGAAGGCCACCCTGGTGAGGGAAGCCACCTTCTTCAGCAATGCAGTAGCCAGCATTTAGGGCAATGCAATGTATCAGTTCTGCATTGCAAACAATACAACAGATGCGATCCGATCTCAATCCGAGGGATCACTGAGGTAGGCAAAAACCGCTGAAGGCAGACTAGAAGCCTTGGAGAGCCTAGCTATCATGGGATCCACCGTGGGAGGCTCTTAGTGATAGGAAGGGACACATGGGGCGGCTCGCTGACAAAATGTCAAGACAGGCCAGCTTGCGCTCACTAGTTATTGATATCTAAGTACCGTGCGCTAACCGATTGCACCACTGGAGCAACCTGCTTCCCTTACCTCGGATGTTCATCATTGCCAGCCAGGGAGAGCTAGAGACGTGTGTCGCAGCATAGCCTGGCAGAACTGCCCGAGCTCACCTTCCACTTGGAGACACACAGGTCAAGGGAAGGGATGTCCGATTTCCTAGTCGAAGACAGAGGATGGTCCAGGGAGAAGTCACTGTGCCCTCAAGATGATATCAAACATCCAGTGGCAGAAAGAGATGTCCACTTGAGAGGATGAGTCCGGGTCCTCAGAGATCTGTAGGGTCTCTATCGCATAGATGACTCCCGCGTAGCAGCAGATATAGATCAGCCTAGCTGAAGCTCCGAGTCGGAGTCAGAGGCGTCCCCAGTTAAATAGACCGAGCAGAGGGAGGGAGGTATCCGCCTGTCGGAGTGGAGCCGTGAGCTGAGTTCCTATCTGGGGAGTACCCAGAGGAAGGGGTGGCGGACCGTGAACCGTAGGAAGACTTCCTGTTCCTTTTGAGGCTCCTGGAGCTGCGATGGGAACTATGAGGGTGTCCAGGGAGATCCCTAGAAGCAGCCGACTGAGCGGCGATCTGGGAAAGCAGCCATTCCAAGTTTCCAGCACTGACTAGTTAAGTCTGGTAAGGACACCATGGCCAAGGTTAGGGAGGCCGCCCAATCCGGGGGATGGAAAAACCGGAGAGGGGCCAGGAGGTTACTGACTGGCTGAGGCGGAAGGCAGAGAGAGCACATGGGCTCGGGCTGTCCGCATGGCAACTGTTTTTGATACAGCGGGTGCACGTATAAAAACGTGACGCAACCAGAGGGGCCGGAGGGGGAGCCCAAGAAAATTAGGGTAACCCAGGGGGTTAGCCTACCAGACTGCAAAAGATGGCCGCTCACAAACTGCTGCAGCAAGGGTTCCGCAGGTGCAATGTCTCCCAGGGAACTGGGAAGAATCCCTGCTGTCCCAGCAAGCCAAAAAATAAATAAATAAGCCAATAAATAAATAAATTGAGAATATGAGGAGAGCAAAGCTCTTCCCCTGGTAAAAACAGGCTCAGTAGCTACTGGGCAGGCTGGATGGCTTGCCAGGACAGCCCCCTGGCCAATGGAAGGCCCTAGGCGGAGTCTGGGTACCAGAAAAGCCCGGGAAAGGGACGGGCCCGTTGCGGCCTAGTTCCCGGCCAGGCCTCGGACTCACGTACAACGCGGCCGACCGCGAGGCACCGTCGGCGGCGCGGCGCGACCGCGAACTCCGGAGGTTCCGCGGAGGCCTGGGAAAAGGTACCGGGGGGCCAGGAAAGGGGGTCCCCACACGAGCGGGGGGGGGGAACCGGGTGCCCCCCCCGACGGGGGCCGCTCGGTAGGAGCGACCAGAAAGCCCAAAAACGCCCCAGAAAAAAGGGGCTTATTTACTAAGATTTAAGGCCCAGTTCAGGGGAACCCTGTGATGCCCCCCCTAAACAGGACCCATACTATTGTCCCCCTGGGAAATGGCACTAAGGGGCTGAGAGGGCCTGAAGGGGAGGTGGAGAGGGCCTGAAGGGGAGATGGAGAGGGGCTGAGGTAACTTACTCACCAGCCTTCTATTCTTCTCATACTCACCAGTCTGGCGACTTCAGGCGCCGCAGGGTCACCCCCTCGGTAGGACCTCGCACGTGGGAGTGGGGTCACCGGTACTCCGGCCACTTTCGGGGTGCGGCGAATGGTGAGTGGGGACTGGGTGACCGGCGAGGCTGCTCTTTTGCAGAGCGCTGCGCCCGCAGGAGGGTATGACTAGTGTGGCGTACACGCTGACTACCCCCTGCACCTGAAAGAAAGGTAAAAATAAAAACGATGCAAGACAGAAGACCTGGGTCAGGTCGTGTCTGCCTCCTATGACACTAGGTTTCAAACTGATTCATGCACAGTGGCTGTGGCAGGGTATAGCCTGGAGGCGGAGCCAACAGCTTTTGCTTTTTCCTAGTGTCTTGTCTCCTAGTGACCAGGTCTATACCCATGGTGCTGTGTCCCCCAGTGAAGTAGACGAGAAAATATGTTATATGACTTGAAGTAAGAAATATATATATATACACAATTAGGTCCATAAATATTTGGACAGAGACATTTTTCTCATTTTGGTTCTGTACATTACCACAATGAATTCTGAACAAAACAATTCAGATACAGCTGAAGTTCAGACTTTCAGCTTTAATTCAGTGGGTTGAACAAAATGATCACATAAAAATGTGAGGAACTAAAGCATTTCTTACACACAATCCCTTAATTTCAGGGGCTCAAAAGTAATTGGACAAATTAAATAATTGTAAATAAAATGTTAATCTGTAATACTTGGTTGAAAACCCTTTGTTGGCAATGACTGCCTGAAGTCTTGAACTCATGGACATCTCCAGATGCCGCTGTATTTCCTCCTTTTTAATGCTCTGCCAGGTCTTTACTGCAGCGGTTTTCAGTTGCTGTTTGTTTGTGGCCTTTCTATCTGAAGTTTAGTCTTTAACCAGTGAAATGCTGCTCAATTGGGTTGAGATCAGGTGACTGACTTGGCCATTCAAGAATATTCCACTTCTTTGCTTTAATAAATTCCTGGGTTGCTTTGGCTTTATGTTTTGGGTCATTGTCCATCTGTATTATTAAATGCCGACTGATCAGTTTGGCTGCATTTGAGCACACAGTATGTCTCTGAATACCTCAGAATTCATCCGGCTGCTTCTGTCCTGTATCACATCATCAATAAACACTAGTGACCCAGTGCCACTGGCAGCCATGCATGCCCAAGCCATCACTATGCCTCCGCCGTGTTTTACAGATGATTTGGTGTGCTTTAGATCATGAGCTGTACCACGTCTTCACCACACTTTTTCTTTCCATCATTCTGGTAGAGGTTGATCTTGGTTTCATCTGTCCAAAGAATGTTCTTCAAGAACTGTGCTGACTTTTTTAGATGTTTTTTTTTTTTTTTTTTTTTTTTTTAGCAAAGTCCAATCTAGCCTTCTTATTCTTGAGGCTTATGAGTGGCTTGCATCGTGCAGCGAACCCTCTGTATTTACCTTCATGCAGTCTTCTCTTTATGGTAGATTTGGATATTGATACACCTACATCCTGAAGAGTGTTGTTCACTTGGTTGGCTGTTGTGAAGGGGTGTCTCTTCACCATGGAAATTATTCTGCAATCATCCACCACTGTTGTCTTCTGTGGGTGTCCAGGTCTTTTTGCATTGATGAGTTCACCAGTGCTTTCTTTCTTTCTCATGATGTACCAAACTGTAGACTTTGCCACTCCTAATATTGTAGCAATTTCTCGGATGGGCTTTTTTTTGTTTTCGTAGCTTAAGAATGGCTTGTTTCACCTGCATGGGGAGCTCCTTTGACTGCATGTTTTCTTCACAGCAAAATCTTCCTAATGCAAGCACCACACCTCAAATCAACGCCAGGCCTTTTATCTGCTTAATTGAGAATGACATAACAAAGGAATTGCCCACACCTGCCCATGAAACAACCTTTGAGTCAATTGTCCAATTACTTTTGGTCCCTTTAAAAACAAGGTGGCACATGTTAAGAAGCTGAAACTCCTAAACCCTTCATCCAATTTTAATGTGGATACCCTCAAATGAAAGCTGAAAGTCTGGACTTTATGTCCATTATAGAACTATAACTTGAATATGTTTCAGCAAACAGGTAAAAAAGAACTAAATTTGTGTCGCTGTCCAAATATATATGGACCTAACTGTATATATATGTAAATGACCATAGAAATACACATTGGCAACCATTTCAACGAGAATATTTTTTCACCATACCTTTACTGTCTGGTCATCTGAAGACGTCAAGAATGAAGATCCCTCTGGAGAGAATTTGACACAGTGGACCCAACTTAAATGTGCATTGAAGTCCGCTATTTTTGTACTGGAGTCTATATCCCACAGCTAGAAAACAATTGACACACACAAAAAAACGTGTTTTCAGCAGTAATGGATCTCTAAGAATGACATTCAAGGATAAGATAAGTGGAATATTGTTTTGGGTTAGAAAACCTTGTAGAAGATGAACGCAGACAGTCAAAAAATCTTTTGGATGCCCATACACATTTAACAGCTGTTAGTGATAGAACAGATGCACTCCCAGAGACTCTAGTCCAGAAGTTATCCCATCAATTTCATATAAAAAATCCACAAAGTCCACAAATGGTTTTAAAGTAATTTACAGCATTTGTCACATTAAAATACCTAAATACCTTCCATAATTGTTTGAAATAAACAAAAAATAATATTGGGTAGATAGTCAACAATTATAATATCTGTCTGTCTTAAATGAAGACCATTAAAGTATAGGAATGTTATTGTATCCTTTTAAAACCTAGGCTAAGCCTGTGCATCAGTTTCTAATATGCAGGCTTTAAAGGGGGAAAAAAAAAGGCGGTGACTTCATGGGGCATAAATAGCACTATGGTCCTGAGAAAACTCTCCCCTATCACACTGTCAGAAGTTCTCTATCCAAGTGTCAAGTGTCGCTAATATTTATTTGGATAGGGAATTGGGGTGGTCTGACCACTGCTGGAGTAGAATCAGTCTCCTTCCCATCTGGCAGCTGACAGTACAGTCAGTCCCTTCTCACTTCCCCTGCAGAAGGAATCAACTACCATGTTACTGCAGAATCTCTGCTTATTCCTTGACAAGCAGTGCAGAAAGCAGTTTCTATGAGCTCCTCTGCAGTGAATAAAGGGAAGTAACCTATTCCTACTGGCTGCTTGGTAAACAAAGGATCACTTTCTGTTCAAAGGGTGACTGAGCATGTGTGTCCTCCACAACTTAGCACATTGGGTGGACATGCACATTGCTATACACCTTGAAAATCAGGTATTGCATATAAATGGCAAACGGTAAACAGATTATGGTCTATATATTAAATATGATATTTTACTCCTTTAAAGGGATTCCATCATTAGATTTAGGCAAATTTGCCAAAGATATGTTGGAATAGCCTTTAGAAAGGCTATTCTATCCCTACCTTAGCTTTTATCCAACGCCGTTTTTGAAATAAATGCTTTATTGTTATATGCTAATTCTGTGCAGGGAGCACAGGGGGCGTTCCCCCTGTGCTCTGAACACAGCACCGTCATATCTACTATTCCGCTTACTCTTGCTGCTGCACGCCCCCTTCATGTGAAGATATCCTCCTCTTCTTATTCTTCGCTGCGTAGGAAGCAGCACTTCTCACTACAGCGCATGCAAATCCAGCGCATGCACTGGATAAAAGCTAAAGAAAGGTAGGGATGGAATAGCCTTTCTAAAGGCTATTCCAACATGTCATTAGGCAAATTTGCCTAAATCTAATGATAGAATTTTTGATTGGCTTTACCTTTGATTGATGCACCTTGTATCACTGTTATTTACATGCAGTGAATATCTGTGGACAAACTACATTTCCATTGAAGCATCTGCCCTTTAATGGCTAGCTGAATAAGCTATTTCTGCAGACTGATAGTCTGATCACACAATTGAGGATCCCACTGCAGACAGAATGGCAACCTCTGTACTCTGTAAGATTTAGGCACAGTGGGCAAGATTTAAGAAGACTGGCAGACTGCCAGGCAGATTTCTGGTGTAAATGATAATAAATCTGCACCCCCTGCCATGACCCTTTTTGTGAAAGTGATGAGGGCGGTGCACAAAATAGAAAGTTGTGTACAAGGCAAAATAAATCTGCCCCAACAGACCAACAGATATATGTACAAAATGATGTCATGTTAGCACGTATGAACATTCAATGTCATCTATGAACAAAAGAGTTCTAAAGGCACATTTAATACTATGTAGAAAAATATTTGCAGAAATACTGTACATGAATGAGCAAATGAACGATGAGCTACATTACCTGGACAGCATAATGTGACAGTGCCATTGCTACAATCTGATTGGTTCTGCAGAAGTCACAATACAGTATAGTGCTCTGTTCATCTGCTTCAAGCTCAGACACAAGTTTGCTGCTTTCCATATCAAAAATCTGTGTTGAAAATACATTGGTTAATTATGTACAGTATGATACATTTTTTTTTTCTCATAAAAGCACACTGGAGGTTATTCATCATTAGTGCAATTTTTCACCTTTTTTTGACATGCGCTTTTTTATGTCTTGGTATTCCGCATGCCTACTTTACTAAAAAGGCATCAGAAATTTTGCACAAAATTCACCTCATGGAACTTATGATTCAAATGCTGTCAGGTATGTTGATTTTTTGCGCTACTCAAGTCCTGAAGTGCTGTTGTCTCTTTTTGAAAAAAGAGGCTTTTCATAAATGCAGTGTAAATGTTACTCCAGATAAACTACTTTCCCCGACAAAAAAACAAGCCTTGTGTTTTTGTGCAAAAGACTTCAAAACAGACACAAACACATAAAACAAATGATAAATCTTGCACACACAGCATAAAACTTAGAGGGAGTCTATCAGCAAAATTTTCACAAAATTCAAGCAACCATTCTGCAAACCAATTATAGATCGTGCTCATGGTACTGAGCACTATAAGGTACTATGGCTGGTTTAATGCAGATGCTCTTGCTGACAGACTCCCTTTTTAAAAAAAAAAAAAAATAAAATAAAACAATAAAACTAAAAATGAAAGGGCTGTTCTCCTTGGAAAAATCTATTTTTGTTCAAGGGGTCGCAATATCCACCAGGTTCTGCTGAAATATGTTGGAAAACCTGTTAGTGTTCAATTTCCCTGCAGCACCACCACAGGGAAACAAAAATTATATGCCTTTTGAAACTAATGGGCCAAATCATGTAATGCATGGACTTGTTGGGTCCTCAAGAGCAAGAGGCAACCTTTGTAAGCGCCCTCCATTCTGCTGAGAATGCAGAATGCACTGAGCACTGAGCAAAGGCAAAAATGAAATATTAATACATAAAAGCTGCTATAGAATCATCCACGTTAAATTGCAGGATTTTTCCAGATGCACTTTTACCATATATACAGTCATATGAAAAAGTTTGGGCACCCCTATTAATCTTAATCATTTTTAGTTCTAAATATTTGGGTGTTTGCAACAGCCATTTCAATTTGATATATCTAATAACTGATGGACACAGTAATATTTCAGGATTGAAATGAGGTTTATTGTACTAACAGAAAATGTGCAATATGCATTAAACCAAAATTTGACCGGTGCAAAAGTATGGGCACCTCAACAGAAAAGTGACATTAATATTTAGTAGATCCTCCTTTTGCAAAAATAACAGCCTCTAGTCGCTTCCTGTATCTTTTAATCAGTTCCTGGATCCTGGATGAAGGTATTTTTGACCATTCCTCTTTACAAAACAATTCCAGTTCAGTTAAGTTTGATGTTCGCCGAGCATGGACAGCCCGCTTCAAATTATCCCACAGATGTTCAATGATATTCAGGTCTGGGGACTGGGATGGCCATTCCAGAACATTGTAATTGTTCCTCTGCATGAATGCCTGAGTAGATTTGGAGCTGTGTTTTGGATCATTGTCTTGCTGAAATATCCATCCCCGGCGTAACTTCAAATTCGTCACTGATTCTTGTACATTATTCTCAAGAATCTGCTGATACTGAGTTGAATCCATGCGACCCTCAACTTTAACAAGATTCCCGGTGCCAGCATTGGCCACACAGCCCCAAAGCATGATGGAACCTCCACCAAATTTTACAGTGGGTAGCAAGTGTTTTTCTTGGAATGCTGTGTTTTTTTGACGCCATGCATAACGCCTTTTTGTATGACCAAACAACTCAATCTTTGTTTCATCAGTCCACAGGACCTTCTTCCAAAATGAAGCTGGCTTGTCCAAATGTGCTTTTGCATACCTCAGGCGACTCTGTTTGTGGCGTGCTTTCAGAAACGGCTTCTTTCGCATCACTCTCCCATACAGCTTCTCCTTGTGCAAAGTGTGCTGTATTGTTGACCGATGCACAGTGACACGATCTGCAGCAAGATGATGCTGCAGCTCTTTGGAGGTGGTCTGTGGATTGTCCTTGACTGTTCTCACCATTCTTCTTCTCTGCCTTTCTGATATTTTTCTTGGCCTGCCACTTCTGGGCTTAACAAGAACTGTCCCTGTGGTCTTCCATTTCCTTACTATGTTCCTCACAGTGGAAACTGACAGGTTAAATCTCTGAGACAACTTTTTGTATCCTTCCCCTGAACAACTATGTTGAACAATCTTTGTTTTCAGATCATTTGAGAGTTGTTTTGAGGAGCCCATGATGCCACTCTTCAGAGGAGATTCAAATAGGAGAACAACTTGCAATTGGCCACCTTAAATACCTTTTCTCATGATTGGATACACCTGGCTATGAAGTTCAAAGCTCAGTGAGGTTACAAAATCAATTTTGTGCTTCAGTAAGTCAGTAAAAAGTAGTTAGGAGTATTCAAATCAATAAAATGATAAGGGTACCCCAAATTTTTGCACCGGTCAAATTTTGGTTTAATGCATATTGCACATTTTCTGTTAGTACAATAAACCTCATTTCAATCCTGAAATATTACTGTGTCCATCAGTTATTAGATATATCAAATTGAAATGGCTGTTGCAAACACCCAAATATTTAGAACTAAAAATGATTAAGATTAATAGGGGTGCCCAAACTTTTTCATATGACTGTATTAATAGCAAAGTCTGCACTAATGTCTTCCCAGAATTAACACTTGTCACCTATTCAATCACTGGGTAGCTTAACTTGAATGGAATGGCGGCTGGGGCATACACACTGCCTCTCCATTCAAAGCCTATGGATCAAATTGTGCTAGCTGAGCTCTATTTGTCTTTCTCTATTTAGCCCATGGACATTGAATGGATATTACAGTCATGCGTCATTCCATTCAAATAGGGGGCAAAAGACCCTATTCTTTGATCGTGGGGTGCCCCACCACTAGAGCCCTACTGATCACTACTCCATTAAGATTTCAATTACCATAGTATGTGAATGAGGTATTGTAAAATATGCTTTAAAGGTCTCATAACAACTAAGTAAAATATAGACTGCTGCATGTGAATCAGGCCTCAAACAATACTGTGATCAGTGTGGATCCATATAGTAGATTGACCATGTGTCAGCGCCACTCACATAAAGGCGATTACGTGCAGTCACCATAATTCTGGAGCAGTCATTGGACCAAGAACAGCATTTCAACAGAAATTGGGACTCATCATTTTTTTGGAAGGAGACTGCAACGTCAATGGTCTTGTACTCATTAGCAGACGATACATCCCAGAGCTATAGAGGGAGAAATAACACAGTGAGGATTTGAGATATAGTTTTATCATTAATAGACAATTTTCAGCATTTCAATTGTCCTGCTGTATATCAGGTCTAAGTATTGTCTGAATTATTATCTGCTTATTTAAAGCATCCCCACCTTCTGTCTCTATCCCTCTTCCCTCATAGATTGTAAGGGCCCCTGGGGGGCAGGGCCCTCCTTCTATCCCACTGTGCCAGTTGGTCACTGTTAGTATTATCTGTTTTGTATATTTTGCAAGAGATAGCCTGAGTCCTGTACTCAGCTATCTCAGGGCTTCCATAGATAATTAATAGTGTCAGGGCACATGCTTGTCCTGTGCTCCACTAGGACAGGAGAACAGGGGCTCTGTTCTTGGAATTAGTAGGGGTGCCAGCAGTCTAACCCCCACCCAGCATAAAGTTATCCTCTATCCTATCAATAGGAGATAACTTCAAAACTTGATACGACCCCTTTAATATTGTAATTTTCTGTTTTTTTTATTACAAAATGATTCTGGCTGCACATATCTATAGTCTTTATACCTTAATACAGTAAATAACAATAGACCATCAATGGTGGTACAATGTATGTGGCTGCCATGTTGTACAAACATTGTAGTTTTTGAAGACAAAACCAGGTGTAGATCATAAATGGTGAGAACCTATAAAGGACAGATGGTAGTCCTCTTTTTAAATCCACTCCTGGAATGTCTTCAAAAATGGTATAAAAAATCTGAACTTGTGTCCATAGAGTCACAAGTTTACAGTATGTGTCTTATAGAAGTCTTGCAGTAATGAACATAACACAGACAACAGAAAAGTGATAAAGCAACAGAATAAAGAAATTACCCCAATAATCCCCCAAACAACCATGCAGAAAGTCAACTGCAGTACTAAGTAATATGACTACATTATTAACAACATATGAATGCAAAGTAAGGACCATTACACTTTCTTCATAAAACTAGCTAACACTTACCTTTAATGTGCCATCCATAGAACAGCTGGCCAAATACTTATCATCTGGTGAAAAACGGCAATGGTTGACATAGTCTTCATGACCAAAAAGAGTGTTCTTACAATGCTTCTTATCAATGTCCCACAGCTGGGTGCAGTAGGCATACAGAGGAAGTGATGTGTAAAAATGTAATAAAATTAATATAAATACTATTATATTATATGACTGTGCACCTTCAGACAGTTTTAGCCTATTACTGCTCGAGTTCATTGAGGATGGCCACCAGAAATCTGGGCATCAATCATATAGTACATATTTTTACTGTTTATAGTTGTGTTAAAGCATAACCTTCACCATATCTTATAAGGATCAAAAACCCCTAATATACAATTATATTCTGTAGATCCTCATAGGGATTTTTCAATGAAGGACTCTTAAAGTACATTAAACAGTCCACTAAGAATGGGGATTTCTGATCCCCAATAACAGTTCTGAAGTGACTGCAATAACACATTCAGGCGTTACATCTGATCGTGGTGCTGACAGCAGGCCCTCACACCCATCAGCTGTTCAGGACTACTGTCGGACCCGATCCTGTACAGTGTACACAGCCAACAGCAAACGGCTCTGTACATTGTATAGTGGCCGAGTCGTGCTATCACAGCTTAGTTCACATCTGCTTCTACATCTTCTTCCAGACCTGTATCCACATCTCCTTCCAGACCTATATACTGTAAAATACTGGGACTAAAAGCAGTCTCAAACAGCTGATCGTGTGGATGCTAGCTGTCAGCCCCCAACATTCAGATACTGGTGGCCCATCCTAAGAAAAAGTTTTTCTAGATCTCTGCTTCCTGTCATTTGTTGTTTGCTTGTAGTTGATAAAAATCAGTTCATGGTCATGTGATGAACACACAGGTGCACAGCTCGTTACAGTCACTGTACAGTAATCAGACATCTGCCTGGTAACGAGCTGTGCATCTGTGTGTCACCACCTGACCATGGACTGTCCATCACATGACCATGGACTGATATTTGTCCTCTGGTAGTAAACAATGAATGACAGAAAGCAGAGATCTAGAAAGCGTGAATAATTGATACAGAAAGTATATTGGAAAATTGTATAATCTGTCATTATATAAACAATATTTATTTGCTTAAAGTGGACAACCCCTCTAATAATCTATCCATACTACAGAGCCCTATTAAATATGCATATTTATAGAAGCTACACTAAATGCGTGTTAGACTTTGGGTGACAGTGATTCTATACATGAAAGAATAAATACCGATAACTTCATTGAAATACCATAGATAGCTTTGTGAAGATGACATTTGTAAAGTCTTAGCTCTACTGTACATTTTTGCTCTTTTCTTACAGCTTAGGAATTTCTTTTTATCAGAATATACAGTATAAGCATTCTTAACACACTGTTATTGCTTTGAATGTTCCTTTGCTTTGAATGTTGTTCCAGATTCCCAGTTTCCAGCAAATGTCCTCACTTGAACACTATTTTTTACAATCTGAATAGATCAGGCACTGAGTAATGTATATATTTATAGTGATCAGATGCATGGCTCCAAATCTGGATTATCTTTCTATGTTGTGTTTTTTCTCTGTAATTACTCCTGGATAATATATATGTATTATATAGGCATCTAAACAGGCATATGGAGATAAAGCGTTGGGTCGCCACCCTACCCCAATTCTTAAAGTGCTTGTGTGACCAGCGCTCCATTCACTGCTGTGGGGCTTCCGGGACTGCAATCTCCAGCAGTGAATATGGCATGATCACACAATCTATAGCAGTGAATGGAGCTCTGGTCACACAAGTGCAGTGGTGCTCCATTCGCAAACAGGAGGCATGGGGACTTTAGGTCCCCCATTCTGTAGTAGATCTACCATTCTGTAGCAGATCTGCACTGCAAATACATGCCAATGCCTACAAATCCAAACACAGCCTAAAGTGAATGGAGATCTGGATGCAAACAATATGGGATTTCTCAATACAGATTACCGAAAAATGAAGCAGTTTTTCTACAGTAACCAGATTCCAGCCTCCTTTTTCAGAGCGCAGTCTGAAGATGAAACAAGCAATCTGATTGGTTGCTGTGGGCTACTACCAAATTTCTTTTTTTAATGTTTGGGCTAAGTAAAAATAGCTAGAGATTTAAAAAGGAATTCTATCTTCATTATTTTATCGAATTTTCCCTTTTAGCAAGCAGGAATAATATATTTATTACTGTAATTAATTTCACTTAATATGGCCTTAATACTAGTTTAGTACTGGTTAGCATTAAAACACCTGTACACCACAAAGCTCCATTCGACTTAACAAGTGATATTTACTGCTGAAAATCCTTTGATATTTCAAGATCAAGGCGACTAATAGTAATTATTTCTGCTTTGCCTTACAGACAGCATAAGTGTATAGTAATTACTTTCTGCCCCAATGAGCTAGCATAGTAATTACTGGAAAAACAAGCGAAAATGTGCCTGTCCAAAATGGCAGTGCTATTCTTTCCGCCTGGCTAAAAATAAAAACGACAAACAAAAACTGTAGTAATAATAATTACAACGTTAAATATAACAAAACGGTTGACATACTTTGAGCAAGCAGTCATGGGAACAAGTAGCAAGAAGAGAAGGAGAGCCTCCATTGGTGAACTGGCAGCAGCTGACCAGTTCGAAATGTTCATCATAATCCCTTACCAGCGCCCCTGTTACCGCGTTCCAAACCTAAGCGGAATGAACTGAAAATCAGATACCTAAAATCCTTTTACCATACGCAAAGTAAGAGCTTCAAATTGGAGCAGTAAATAAAACACAATCCAAGACAAAAATATACTAATTTATGCTTCGTTCACTCTTGCGCCTGGTATCCATCCGCTTGCAAACCGTTTCAAAATAAAAAACGGTTTGTTACAAAAAGGATTCCAAATGGTTACACAGCGGATACCCAAATCTGTCTTTTTAGAAGGATAGTCAATGGGTGTCCATCAAAAAAACGGACCATTTGTGTCAGTTTGCTGTTAGTTTCTTTCAGTTTGTGTCCGATTTTGACCAATCCGTTTTTTTTTTTCCCTTTTCCTTCTTCATTCTGAGCATGCACAATGGGAAAACGGATTGCAAAACGGACACAAACAGATGACTATCCGTTGTAATCCGTTTATAATCCACCTTCCATAGACCTCAATGTTGAAAAAACGGTTTTGAGGCTGTCCGTTGTGTATCCTTATTTTTTGTACGGACAAAATGTCCTGCAAGTTCGACTTTGGTCTCCGTTGAAAAGAACGGATACACGGCGGAAAGGCTCAAAATGTACACCTGCGGATTGTTTTAAAAACCCCTTGAAATGAATGGGTGTTTAAACAAACCGTTTCCAAACTGTTTTTCTGATCTTAAGGCGGATTCACGCCGGACACAAGTGTGAACAAAGCATTACTGTAATATAGCATACTAGAATTTAAAGATTTTTAAAATAAAATATATTTATGACATGTAAATTAGATGAATTAAACCAAAGAGAATTTTAATTATTTTTTTCCATATATAGCTTTGATTAAAAGTAGGAGTGACCTAGAACTATAATGCATCTTCAGACTGATCTGAACAATGCTACTGCTCAGTTATCTGTATATGTCGATGAATACTTCTACATTGTGACTTAAAGGGGTTTTCCCATGAACATAACCATATTTAAATGAAATTACAAATATTTAATCAAATTTAGTTAAACATTTTTGCAAATATAAATTCTTAAAAATTAGTTTTCTTTTTTAACCATCTTAGTGGTGACAGGCTTTTCTCTTGATAGGTTGCCAATGGATATGACCAACAAATACAGGATCTTTCTATGGTCTCGGACTTGTCAGAAACCTAGCCATGATTTCCTTATTGTGGCCAGGTTATCTTCTTGTGCATGTAGTGTGCCTGCCTGATAACCTGCACACAATAAGGAAATCATGGCTGTGTTTCTGGTAAGTGCCAGTTACTGCATTCATGGCCATATCCATTGGTAAACAATCAAGACAACAGACTGTCACCACTAAGGTGGTTAGAGGAAAATCTTTAAAACTGAAAGCAAATTTTAAATTATTTTTATTTGCAGAAATGTTGAACTTTTAATTGGCTACAAAGTTAAATATGGTTGTTTGTGGGAAAACCTCTTTAGGCTAAAGCCCCACATTGCAGAAACGCAGCTTTTTTTGTAGCAGATTTTGCTGCAATCTTTTGGGCCAAAGCCAGGAGTGGATTGAGCAGAAGTGAGAAGTATAAGAGCTTCTTATATATTTCCAATTCCCTTTGTAGCCATTCTTAGCTTTGGCTCAAAAAAAATGCAGCAAAATCTGCAACAAAAAAGCTGTGTTTCTGAAGTGTGGGGCTTCAGCCTCAAAGAGGACCTTTCACCAAGTATCAAATGCTAAATTCCATACATCTTTTCAGCGTTGCTGTGCCCCTGAGGAATCTTTTATCCATCTACCAATTCAAAAGATATGGCTCTTAGTAGGTTATATATAAGTAAAAGGGATTGTCAAGGCAAAAAAATTACTTTTTAAATCGGACGGGGCAGGTGAAAAAAAAGAAAAAAAACAAAACAAGTAATACTCACCATTCCCCGCTGCTCCGGTAGCTCCCCGCCGCCTACCTGTGATGTCCCAGGGTCTCTTCCTGAGGCCGCTGATTGATCTCAGCGGTAACATGACCACTGAGGCCAATTTACAGCTTCAGTGGAAGGGATCCTCAATGTCACAGCCGGCGAAAGATTTCACTTTGAGAAGACACCAGAGCAGCAGGACCAGGCTATGCTAGGAAAACACCGGAGCACCGGGAATAGGGGAGAGTTTTTTGTTTTTTTTTTCACCTCCCCTGGCCTATGTTAAAAAATATTTTTCTGCCCGGACAACCTCTTTAACTCCTATTCTCCAAGTGGTGGATAATCTTTTGTTTTACTGTCCACTTGGAGAATAAGAACTAATATACATTCAATACGTTTTTGAATGGGTGGATAAAGTTAACTGCTTCCAAACTGCCCATAGACTTTATATGTCTAGTTGGGCCACTTTTAACTCTGCAAGGATGTTCCTGTATGCCATTGCAGAGTTAAGCACCTGCATAAGATTGTGCAACAGCAGCAGGCCGATACTGATAGCAGGCTGGCTGATACAACAGCCGGACATCCCAGAGAGAAGGCAGGGATGGTTAATTATCGTCCCTGCCTTCCCAATCGCTGTATAGACAGTGCTCAATGAGACATCATTTAAATTTATTTTTTTGTAGCATTTTATGCTACTAACAGACACATCTCACCTCCCTTTTTATTTACATTTTTTCTGAATATTAAAAAAAGAAAAAAAAACATGCACAAGTAAAAGTGATATAAAATCAAAGCCCTATGCATCACCGCAAAAACACACAAAACCTATTTGAATAAATAATAAATGAAAAAAAAAATGCAAACTGATCAGGGGCACAGCAGCAATGAAATGAGGTATGTCATTTAGCATTTTGTACTTGGTGACGGGTCCTGTTTAAGGTCCATTTATACTGCCCACGATCAAGCAAACAATCCTCCCCAATCATTGCTCTGTGTAAACATATGCCAAGGATCAGCTGACAACTGAGCGCTGTTGATACAGGCATACAAATCATCTGTTGTCGGCAGGTAAACAGGAATGTGCTGCCCACAATTATGAAACTATATGTGCAGAATAATGGCAGTAATGATTGTTTAGCCACAGACAGTACTAACGTTTGCTGCATGTAAACAAGTGCCAAGTGCTAGATCATCGATCAGCACTATTTAGTGGCAGAAAATATGCCAGTAAATCTGGAAATGCTGTCAATATACATGGACCACAATAAGTTTTTGTTTCATAGTTCTTCACAAGTTGGAGCACTGAAGACCAGGGTTGACTGCCTGGACTTAGGCCTGGTTCACATCTGCGTTTGGCCATTCCGTTCGCAATCAGTATTTGAAATCTTCAAAAACTGATTTTGTACGGTGCGGATGACAACCTATTGATTTCAATGAGTTTTCAAAGCAATCCGCATGTGCCCTTTCCATCTGGTTTCCGCTTTTTCGTGCGGAGCGAAAAGTAGAACTTGCAGTACTTTTTCTCCGTACTGAAAATAAGGATTCCATACGGAAAACAACCAATCCGTTTTATTTAACATTTAGGTCTATGGAAAACAGATTACATACTGATAGCAATCAGTTTGTGTCCGTCTGGCAATCTGTTTTTCCCTCTGTGCATGCTCAGAATGATAAGGGGGAAGGTGAAAAAAAAACCCAGATTGGTCAGAAACGGACACAAATTGATTGCTATCGGTAAGTAATCAGTTTTTGAAGATTTCAAATGGCCGAATGCAGATGTGAACCGGGCCTAAGAGAAGTCATAGCCCTCCAAACCAATAATAAAGCTTTGTAAAGGCCTGGATTTAGAAGCAGAAACATAACTTTGTAACCACAAAAAAATTATAATTATAAGTTATTATAAAATTAGAGATAATTAATTATGCAAATTCGCCTCAAGTGCCCAGGAGGCAGGTCTGAATTACCAGATTTGCCTACAAACTGACATAGACAGAGGCTAAAATTGTCATGCACAGCTAAAGGAGCAGCAATTCCAGAGGAGATCTGCAGCACTTCTGACTGATGGTCAGCAAATCTGGATTGTACTTGATGCACTTTCATTGTGAATTCTGCATTGTTTCATTGGTTTGTGGCCACAAAATATGTTTCTGCTCCTACATAGCACTATTACTATTTTGGAAGGCATTTTTGGACCTGATAGATTCCCTTTAAAGGATATTCCAGGAGTATACTATAGACAACTTATCCTTTTGATAGGTCATCAATAACAAACTGACAGGGGTCCAACTCCTGGCACCCCCAGCTGATCAGCTGTTTACAGCAGCCACCATGTACCAGAACTAAAACAGCTGTATACCCATGTAGCACCCAAGCAAGATACTGCAAGCTCATTCATTCCAATTGACTTAAGATTTCTATGGGCTGCAGCATGTAACTTCATTTCTTAGTTAGTTGATGATCCATCATCATCATCACTGCCTTACTGAAGACACATTTTGTCAATGAACTGAGAGTGAGTGACTAGTTCAGGAGGCACAGGGTGAATGTAATGATATATATAAGTGATTACAAGATTAGAGAGAAAGGAGAAGTTTATTGGGAAAATGGTACTAAACTAAAAGTAGGCTCTAGTACCCTTTTGGGCCACCACTGCAAACAAAGCAAAGGCAATAGTGGTTGGCTGTGAATGGGAAAATAAGTAGTAGATGTCGTGATGCCAAATTTCCTTCTGCTAATGGTCCACGCAGAGACAGGGTGAGTAATGAAGGTGCCATCTGTGCCTGGATGGCGAACTGTGGGAGCTGCTCATGTTTGTTGGCGGATCTGGACTGTCCGAAGCCTCTTCTCCATGTGTGCGTGCCCTTACATAACCACTGTTCCCAACAGCTCCTAACAGCTAGGTCAGAACGGCCTAGATGACAGGCAGTTTGTAGACCATCATGCTTCTCTCAGTCCAATGAAGCACCTCCACTCAAAGTCAGTCAGTCAGGCAAAATGTCTATGAGTGCGTAGTAGAAGCATGTCTAGCTGCCAACGATCTCTCACCAAGAGGTACACTGCCCATAAGTAACCTTTCTATAGGGCGGGGAAGCTATTTTACACCCTCTTTTGGCAACACTTGTGTCTACTCAGACCAACTTGTAATCATTACATATTTGCCTGAGACATAACTACATGCCAAGTTTTCAGCAATCTGTCATCTCTGTCTGGGTCTGATATTTTTTTGTCAGTATGTGTGTGTGTGTGTGTTATATATATATATATATATATATATATATATATATTGTAGCGACAACACATTTAGTGGTGTTGTACCAGGTGGTTCAATATAAGGTATAATTAAAAATACATACCAGTTCACTGATGCAAGAAAAATGTCAGCAATATAAAGAGGCCCTGCTCATGTGAGCTACTAATCTAAACAGTGTGGTAAAGTGTATGGTAAAGTGCTGGACGGGATGTATATCTCGCCTGGTTTCCTCAGCCAGACAAGGTAACGGAAATCCAGGAAGATACATGTTGCCTTAGCAGAACATAGTTTGCTAGGGATTTTCTTTAAGTTACATGGGCTGGATTTTCTGGACTGGAGGACAGGTTGGTAGTGGGAGTCTTCCAGTCCACACCCCTGGCCCACTACGGGATTTTCCCCTACTCCCAGGTGCTCTCAGCTGAGGCTTCCTGTGAATGATTACTGAGGAAGGAAGCCTGGAAAAAGGAGGGCTGACAAGTTGCAGGCTGGAAGAGAGACAGAGCACCCCGGAGTGGAGGTTTATACACTTTATACTGTGTTTGCTGTTATGTATTTGCCTGCTCTAGGCTAGTGAGGGGCATGATACTGTTTAGTTAGAGCCGGACAGGCTTAGGCTTTTGTTTTGTTTATATAATGTCGTTTTGTGCTGAAGCGCCTAAATAAAAGACCATTGGAGTTTTAAAACCCGCTGCATCTGTGAACTTGGTCATTGCCGAACCCCACCGTGTGAGCTGTTCCCTACAATAGATACACTCAGAAATGGAAAAACTGGCTGAGCTCTCCTGCTTTTTAATGGCACCAATGTGTCTGGATGTATTTCTGATTACTACTTCTGTCAGCCTATTAAAATGTATAAAAAAAAAAAATCTGATTTCAATAAAAGGGTTAACAGTTATCAGCACAATATGTTATACATATATTAGCCACCGCAGATAATAGACAATGTAGTCTGATTTTATACACTATACATCAGTGAGATGCCACCCATTACTCTGTACACAGGATGCAAAAGATATACAGTGGCAAGTAGTTTTGAAGCCTAACCATAGTAGTCAAAAAAATATAACAATTAGCTAGTGCAACCTATATAGTAAAGAAGATCTTACCTTCACTTTCTTATCGGCTGAACAGGTTGCTATATATCTGTCATCAGCAGAGAAGGCGCAGCACAGAACTTCATCATCATGAGCTTCTATACTAAGCAGATTTTCACCAGTTTCATTTTTAAAGATCTAGAAAGGAGAAGAAAACAGAAGTCTGGCTAAACTATCCTGGTTATTGTTTGCAGCCTAGATTTCTCATAAAATATGCCTTGTATATTTGCCTTGTAAATATGCCTTGGTACAGCATGCATATATAACCAGAGCATAGGTCAGCATAGTCATTTATTGCACCTGTAAGCCTAGATACACATCTGTGGCACATATTTCATAGGCTCTGACTATAATGGGGTAAGTTGAGTTCCCATTTTGGTGGCCATCATTTTACCAGATGAAAAGTGGGGTTTGCAAGACGTTTTTGTCCGGGATTTTAGAAAGAATCGGTGCCAGAGCTCCTGAAGGAACCTCGCATGCAGGTGTGAACATTATGTTATTTTTCTTTCATTAGAGTATACCTTATAAGACATTGTGCTCCAAATTACTGTGATTCTCCAAAAATAAAATAGGGTCTTATATTATTTTTTTGCTCCTAAAGATGGGATAGGGCTTATTTTTAGGGGAAGTCTTATTTTTTTCCATAAACAACAATCCACTCACCAGACTCCCTTAGACCCAAAACAATCAGAGTCTGCAAGTCCAATGGTGGATGGGCTCCAGTCAAAAGCATGTCAATGTCAGGTCCCTTGCCATTGCAGCAACGTGCCATTGCAGCAACGTTCCATTGCAGCCAAGTGTAGCAGTTGGTTCCTCCTAGTGACCAGAAGCAGCCACAACAGAGTGATGCCAGCAGGACTACCTGATCTGTCTGTGAGAGCCCGGCACTACCGGTAGTCAACCGTTATTATTGTGGATAACTATCTCACTACTGCCATCTTGTACAGATATCACCCTCACAGTCAACATCCAATTCTTTTGGGGGTGTCTGCTTTCCCTGATAAAGGATCTACTCCATTTGTACTGCTGTATTATATTTACTTTTTTACATGTATAGCTGCCTGGACACTTTTTTTTTTTAAATGAACTGTAACTAGGGCTTATTTTCAGAGTTTGGCTTATACTTCAAGCATACTCAAAAAGTCCTGAAAAATCATGCTAGAGCTTATTTTCGGGATAGGTTTTATTTTTGGAGAAACACAGTATTTAGTAATTCTATGAAAAATGCATCCATACCTTATGCAATCATGCGGAAAACATACAGCCTCCATATAAATGTTGCCCTTTGTTGCATCCACTGAGCCACAATGCTGCCCAATTTACTGTATGCACAATCACAAAAATAGGTCTGAAGAAAATATGGAAGTCTATATATATAAATAAATTTTTTGGATAGTCAAAATCTTGAGAAAGGAGAAAACGGAAAACTGAGAGTGGCAGCATTTAACCAAAAATATCTGTTCATATTTGTAAGAGTTCTGTTCCATCAGTTTTCGGAAAATTATAGCATGCTGTGCTATTTTATTGAGTGCAAGAAAAAATTGGATACCTGACAGATTCATTTTGAGTCAATGAGGGGGAAATAAAATAACCTTTATAGCGCCGTCAGATCTGCCATATCCATCATGGATCCTGTAAAAGTGGCCATGACACCAGTGTGAATAGAGAAATAAAGGTTTTTTTTTCTGGTAAGTTATCCCCTATTCATTAGATAGGGGATAAATGATAGATCACAGTGTGGGAGAAACCACTGGGATCCTCACTGATGAGATGAGCTCTTCTCCCTCTTCTAAATGGAGTGGTGGTTACACATTGATCTCTATGGGACTGCCCAAGATATGCTGCGTACAGCGCTCTACTATCTCCAGCAGTCCCACATAAATTGAATGAAGCAATTGTGCGCATGTCTGTTCTCCAATTCATTCAAACAGACCAACTCTGGATCCACGTTTTTGCAACTGCTAGTAGTCTGTCTTCTGGGTCTAGTAGTTATTGTTTATGTATAGCGCTAACATATTCCACGGAACTTTACAAATAAAACTGATCAGGAACAAACAATATCAGACATTACAATGCAACAGAAAAATTAACATATCAAACAATAGGACTAAGGGGGTTTGTTTGGTACAATGGTTCAGCCAACTTTTAATAAATAATACAAATAAAGCTGTATGACCCTATTACCAGCTGGTATCTGTAAATATACAGACAGTAAGTGCATGGAGTGTATGATAACCTTTGGATGGAGGGGTTGGGTTCTTAGAAAACGTCTATGAAAGTTTGGTATTAATTTGATAGTCCAGAGTAAAAAGATCACTGGTCAAGCTTGAGAAAAGAGGATACAAGTCTAAGGTCATTACAATTTTATATTCTGCGGTGGATGGGCAACCAGTGCAGTGACTGGCTCAAGGTAGATGCATCATTGTAATGGTTGTACAGAACGAGGAGTCTGGCGGCTGAATTCAGGACAGATTGTAGAGGAAAGTGTTTAGTAAGTGGAAAACCGATTAGCAGAGAATCACAATAGTCAAGACGAGAATGTATCAAAGCGACAATGAGGGTTTTTGATGTTTCCACAGTGAAACCGTGAAAAACAATGAAAGTTTTTCATGTTTCTAGTTTTGTAGAGGGAAACAAGAATAAGCTGCAGACAGACACCTCTGACAGGGTCCTATGTCTCACAGGAAAAAAAGATAGGAAATATTAAAATCAAACATATCCAAATCTTTATTCCCTCCAAAATTAGATTCTTCTTGTTCCTCTGACTTTTATCTCATGTCTGTGGCCATCTTTATGTTGATTTTACATATGTGATTCTTTACAATGTTTTTTTTATTTAAAAATACAGATAATGACAGATGAGACAATGGATCTCATTAATTTCTATGAGACTTCAACTGACCAAAAATGTCAATCTGCATCCATCTCTATCATGATCATTTTTCATACCTTTAGTGAGAAAAAGTTGTCATGCCCTTGCAATGTGGCATTACCTGTAAAGTTTTATCAGCTCCACAGGAGGCAATCCTCTGTCCATCACGAGAAAAGCAGGCATGGAACACTGCATCTGTGTGAGGACGCACCGCTAGGCTCGCCAGGTTCTTCATGCTTTGCTTGTTTCTACAAGTCAATTATCAATTATATTTAAAAAAAAAAAAAATCACTTTTGTTGAGGCTTTATAGAATCAAATGATAGAATCTAAGGTGGGAATTGCTAACAGCACTTCTCCACTGCATACTGCCCCCAGTGGAGGAAAGTTACACAGTTACCGGATACAGAAAGATACACACGTTGGGATACACCAGTGCTCCGGTGTCTCCCAGCGCGGTCCAGTCCTGCTGCTCCACTGTCTTGTTATGCTGGAAGTCCTCGCCGGCTGTGACATCTCGTGTCCCTTTCCTTAGGCTGCTGATTGGCCTCACTGGTTACGTGCGGCAGGGACTTCCGCCGGAAGAAAAGACGGGAGCTGCAGGACCGTGCAGGGAGACACTGGAGCACAGGGGACAGGTGAGTATATTTTTTCTTCCTTCCCTGGCCTAAAATAAAAAAAACTATATATATCCTGGACAATCCCTTTAAGTCAAGCAACGGCACAGGTCTAAACATCATGTGACTGCTACATACAGGAAACAGACTCCTAAGCTCCAAATTTATAAGTAAGGCTCTGATCACATTTCATTTTCTTGGCCACATCGAAATTATACATTTTGAAGTATATGTCAGGAGTTTTCCCACAGAACCTCATAAGCATGCCACTTTAAACAGTGGCGTATATTGACCTCTAAATGTGCCCCTAGGTACAGAAAGCAGTAGTAGACTACACCTTTCTATAGGGGAGGAAAAAAAAAGTAAGTTGAAGCAGATCATTCAGTGTATGCCAAAAAGTATACTCTTTGCATATGCCGCTTGTATGGAAACTCCAGACGCACAGGCCAAATGTGTGTGAAAAACAAGATGTGAAGTGAAGCCTTCCTGGTCAGTTTATTACTTACATCCAGTTGACGTAAAGCGCTCCTTGCTGAAGTTCTTCTTTGGCATGCTGAATAGCATGTTTATACACTGCAGATTCATTTGGCTCAGATAGTCCCAACTGGACCAGGTTTATGTGAGAATTCTGCCCTAGGAGATGACCATTCACAGACAAAAACTCTTGAAAATCTTCACGTGCTTTGTCCTAAAGTGTTCACATGAAAATATAGAGAACCAATATAATAAACCAGAGAATTTATATTTTGGTCTGTTATCCATATATTTATTACATATTGGAAAATATGAAAGGGTTTTCCAGTCTTCTTGATACTGATGACCTACCCTGTTGTAAATAAATTCTCTACTTAGATTGCATTTTGTTTTGGGTTTTTTTAAGGACTCTAAAATCCTTTGAAGACCATGTGTATAAAAATCTGTGAATTTTCAGTTCTTGTATAACACCATGTCTGATGAAGGGAGCTAGTACTCCTGAAAGCTTACTTATAAATATACTCAGCCTCTAAAAGGTATCGCCTGATTTCTTCACTCTTCCACTACTTTCAATGGCTAACATGGTACAACATTATTACTACTACCCTTATGATAGGCCATCGATATCAGATTTGCATGGGTCCTACAACTGACACCCTCACTGATCAGCTGTTCTCAGAGGCCTCCTGTCCTGGAACTACATAGTGGTATCAGGCAGCAGCAGGCAGCTCTGTACATTGTGCAATAGACGTTCCTGAATACTGTAGCTCATCTCCCATTTAAGTGAATGGGAGTTGAGCTACAGTAACCCACACTGCCGCTACACAGTGGAAGGAGCTGTCTGCTTCTGGCACTGTCCACTGAATAGTTTCAGTGCCTGCTAAGAACAGCTGAGTGTTGGGGCTGACAGGTTTCGGACCCACATCAATCTGATATTGATGGTCTATCCTGAGTGGCATTTATCTGTCCGCATTACGCTAGGTTCACATTAGAGTTGTGCTCTCTGTCGTTCGTGTCTGAACAACGGAGAGCCGCACTGCTGTTTCAGTGGTTACACATAGCGCCTGGCGGACCCCAGTGACCGTTTTAAAACTGAAACTGGCAGAGAGAAAAGTTCTCCGTGCAGGACTTTTCTCTCTGCCTATTTTCGGTGGTTTTTGCGACGGAGGCTCCCACGAAGGCTTCGGCACAGATGTGAACCCAGCCTTATAAGGATTATTATATTTATGATCTCAGGAAGGTACAGAAAGTAGGCAACCTATCCAAATTGCTAGCTGTATTCCAAAATAGTAACAAATAATTAAAAAAAAAAAAAAAAAGGGTCTCATCAAAGGAATTACCTGTTTATTCAGTATCTCCCGGTAATGCACAAACTCATGAATGAGATGCGCGGGCCCAAATAATCTTGTTTTTGATTTTAACCAATCAAACGAAAAAAGAAGAGAACAAAGTTCCTGTAGAATGATGATAAAAGTAATTATCACACAAAGAGCAAAATATACAAAAAAGAAATATCTGCTTTTTACAGTTATAAACCAAGCAATTTTATGAATTTAAAAAAATGGCTAATCTAATCTAAATCTGTATCAAAAAGGCTGAATGGGAATATGTTTGATGTTTGTTCCCCAAGATGACAACAGCTGAATTGTTGTAACATTCAATACATTCTGCTTTGTTTCAATTTGCATCTAAAAGTGGAGGATACAGCACCTACAGGTTGGCACTGAGGACCCCACAGTGGAATCAGTACACAATCTTGTGTATAAACTCTTTTGGTTATTTGGGCAGCCATGGGGGATTATATACAGTTGAACTGAAGAGCTTTTCCAGCCTTTAAATATTCATGACCTATCCTTATGATGTCATCAATATCAGATCTGTGGGGGTCTAAATGTCAAGCAAATTGGAACTGTGCAGCAGTAACCCAGCCCATCTTCACACCAGGTAATATCAGCTGATCAGTGGGGGTGCTGAGTGTCTGTTATTGATAACTTATCCTTAGAGAGGACATGCCTCTAGTCATGCCCAAGACATGTTTCTTGGGGTGGTGTCTCTGTGTGCTTTATGTCATGCAGTGCCACCGGCCACTCAAATAATAGACCCTATTTTACATAAACATTAAGAGGGCTTATAGCTTTGGAATGGCTAAACGGATTTGGATTACACAGGGTGACAGCATGTATCAGATGTGTTATGTCAAAGGGCTTTTGAGACATGGTGACAAGTCCTTTCTAAATCCATAGGTATATCTCTTTTTAAGGATAGGTCACCAATATCTTAATCTCAGAAAATCTCTCTAATATAATAAAAATCTATGAGACTTCAGTAAACCTGAAACAAAAATGTCCCCAGTATGCACACTTGTTCAGTTAATAAATTAGCTTATATAAATCTACTCACTTGGTGCATGTTGGCCTGTGCCATATGGTATGCTAGATAATGGTACCAGTATGTATAATCCTCTTGCTCCACGGTAGGTAGAAATTGTGAATAGTGCTTGTGATACTGACTGACAAGCTTAGCATGAAGAGCCTGAAATAGTAATAAGAACAGTTATACATTGTCTTAAGTGACTATATACTTTCAGATTATGCACACACTTGTGAGTTCATACAGGTAGCTGAGCACGATTCCTCTCAGTGAGAAAATCCAGCTGGAGATCATGCAGATAATACAGAAACGACTTTCCATTGCGATCACAGTACAATAGAGACTTGTTAACAAATTCCTGAAGCATGTCCTCCACATCCTCGCACTCCATGTCCCACATGATACACAGAACCTGCAAGTAAGGTATGGTAGGTTAAGGTTTGCAATTCATAATCATAGATACTGCTGGCTAACATTCCCAAGAACAAAGAAAGAAATTAAAGCAGACATAAGGGGATATTCCTAGATGAATGTAGCAAGAAGACAAATGTAACCAGATTAAATTGATATTCCCACATTATATGATGGCATATCGCTAAGACGCCCACCAGTCCCGAGAATGAAGGGGCGCAGTGCCCTTACTTTGTAAGATGGGAAAATGCCCTACGAGGTCTTGTTACAGAATTACTATGTTGTCTGGCAAATGAAAGTGACAGTCAACCCCTTACAGTGAAAAATGCAGTTATTTCTATGTTTGTGGAGTCACCTGTGTTGGCACTTTCACATCCTTTTCTATAACCGAGAAATCATTGTAGTATTCTTTTACATTGTCTTTTAGCCTATCCACACTCATGGACATGGCTTCATCCAGGGCTTCATAATCATACGATGAGGATTTTCTTATTCTTTTGAACTGTTTACTCTTCAGTTGCTTGAGGTAGAAAGCCCAGCGGCTTGGAAATTCACGTAACAGGGCGCCAATCAATGACACTACAAGAGGCGAGCCTGAAAAAAAAACACAAATACACCTATAATTCATACTTTAAATTTTCAGACAACTTAGTCTCAATTAATAGAGCTTATAATTCTGGGCTAAAATGTAATACACTTTATTTAAAAATGTTGATGTTTTCTGCCTTAACAACCTCTCTAAAGTTCCTGCCACTAGGTGTCTCCCTTCTACCTAATTTGCTGCTCACTCGATGTTACTATGGAAGGTCTGTCTTTAGAAACCAACAGATAGCTTTTTTCAAAGCTAACAGTGAGTGTAAGGAGATTCAATCTACTTCTGAATAGTCGCTTGTGTTATCAGCTTTCTTGATCAGATTTCTCTTCTTCTATTCCGATCTTTTTTTTAGCTACATCATAACCTGGATTTGCAGTCTAGTGTCCCTGATTGTCCTATATTATGTTCACTTGGGCTTTTCTCAGCTATTGGTTTGCTTGTTTCCATAGAGCACGGCTGATATCTAATAAGCAGGAGTATGATGTGAGTCACTGCTCTCTGGGGGGATCT
Organism: Leptodactylus fallax; assembly: GCA_947044405.1. Taxonomy (NCBI): domain Eukaryota; kingdom Metazoa; phylum Chordata; class Amphibia; order Anura; family Leptodactylidae; genus Leptodactylus; species Leptodactylus fallax. Next base: position 3,735,222 of record CAMRHE010000094.1, read on the forward strand.
GAGTGCTCTCATTGTTTTGTACAGCTCTGCCAGTAGGACAATCAGCTCAGCTACTTGCAGTCTGCTGATAAAGGCTGTCTGTTATCTCTCTATGTAAACACACAGATAACACTGATTCAGTTCTCTGTAGAAGCATGTTAAGTGTTTTACCTGTGTAATGTAATATACACTTACTGTGCATATTATTTTATCTGCATTTATATTAGATCTCTAGTAATCATAATAAATAATCTCTCATGGCAAAGGCAAAGTCTATATCTTTTATGATACTTTATAGTGTCCTGTTCATCAAACAGTCAAAGCCACCTTCCCCCATCTTGTTGAAGAATACAGGAAGTGAGAAGAAGAGACAGCAGGCAAACTGCTGAGACAAGGAGATGAGAAAACCCCTTTAAATCAGCAAAAGCCCTGGACCAAACAGGTTTAACCCAAGGTTCTAAAAAAAAAAAAAAACCCTCAAAGAGGACATTCTCCTCCTACTCCTAAAATCTTTTAATGCCATTTCCATCGGATTCCCCTACCCTCCACAATTGTTACAAGAACCTCAGTATTTCCGAAACCAGGGAGAGATCTAAGGGCATTCGGCAACTATAGGCCTTTTTTGTTACTCTGCGTTGATCTAAAATTTTTCCACAAAATAATAGTTTTATATCTGCAGCACGTAATATCCACCCTGATTCACAGAGAACAAGTTGGCTTTGTGCATGGCTGAGAAGCTAGGGACAACACTATCAAAATGGGGTCCGATTGCTAGAGCTTGGGCTCCAGGAGCTCCCTTTTGCCTACTCCCGATTGACGCTGAAAAAGCGTTTGATCGGGTGAGGTGGGGATTCCTAGAGGCTACCCTCAAACAACTGTTTGGGGCCCCACACACACGGCAATGAATTATGGCACTATATTGCAGCCCGACAACGAGAGTCCAGGTCAATGGTTTAGTTTCGACCCCCTTCCTCATTCTAAATGGGACCAGGCAGGGTTGCCCTCTGTCTCTCTCTCTAATCATCTTTAGTGAATGTCCTCCAGTCAAATGCCTCGACCAATGGCCTGAAAGTAAGTGCCACTGAACATAAATTATCATTCTTTGCGGATGACCTACTGTTCTAGGTGTTGTCTCCACTAACTTCCCTATTTTCTATACTCAGAGAATTACAAATGTACAGTAGATTTAGTAATGTTAAGGTAATTGCTCATAAATCAGAAATAATAAACATTACCATCCCCGCGAGAGATGTTGGTCTCCAACGGTCGGACTTTCTGTTTCTATGGCAGGAAGAATCCCTAAAGTATTTGGGGGTCCATAGTCCTTCTGATCCAGATCAGGTCTTTCAACTAAATTATGCTCCTTCACTTCAGACCATCACGGCTGACCTCCATAAGTGTGCCCAGTTGACCCTGTCCTGGTTCAGAAGGATCAACGCCCTTAAGATGGACATAATAACATGCTTGCTCTGTTTTCCAGACACACCCTCATGTCCTGCCTCGCTCCTTCTTTCTAAGACTACAGATACTAGCTCTTGTCTTTGTGTGGAATAATGCCCGTTCCCGACTAAAACGAACCACCCTTACTCAACTCAAGCACCTGGGAAGAGTGGGACTCCCTGATATTGCCCTGTATCATAGGGTATCCATATGTACCTGCATCCTAGATCATTTCCATCATCAGACGTCTAAGCTGTGAGTGGAAATGGAACTAGACCTTGAACCTGCATAAGCTCAATGCGTGTTTTGGTGGCACTCCTCTACATCATTATCTCTAACACTTTCCCCTCTCTTTCACACCCTCTGGTCTACCTGACATAAATTTGCACAGAGCTCAGGATTGGTTACCTCCCCTGGCCCATATGCAGCTACTTAATGACTTTGGCTCCCCTATCCAATCTAACTGCTCTATTCTCCCCTTTCGAAGAGCTGTGTCTAGCTTTGACCCTACCGATGCATACTATATCCTTGCCATATGGCCTGCTGTTGAGTTGGGGATGGGGGGAAAAGCCCTGCTTCACCAAAATATGGGAAAGGGCTGAAGTTTTATACCATAACTCATAAAATATCTATTTCTTGCAGACTTCAAGAACTAAACTATAAAATTTTCTCTCATTGGTAACACACTCCCACTACACTTCATAGCATGTTCCCACAGGAGTCCTCAGAAGGCAGCATTGTGTTAGAGAGGAAGGTTCCATGCTGCATATAGCAGACATGCCCTCTGGTTGCTGCTCTATGGGCAGATGTCATTGTCCCATATAACACAATGTACTGGCCTAGAGTATACACTAAAATGATACAAAAAAGCCTTTTGTGTGATTTTATTATGGCTATGTGTCAGATCATCCCCAGATTGTGGAAATCCACACTTGGCCCCTTCTGACTGATGTGGCTGGAGGCACTTAACCGCATCATGCTTCTGGAGGAGCTAGGGGCAAAGGACAAGAGTACATGAGACACCTTTCATTCCACATGGTGCCCTTGAAATGCCTTCCGCTTTTCATCGGCTGCAGGCCCCTGGATTGCCGATGCACCACACAAGTGAGAATCAGTGATGGAAGAATTAAGATTGTGTTGTGGTTTCCCCTAATGGCATCATCCCAACCATAGATTCCCCCCCAGCTCATTTCCTTCTCTTCCCCTTCCACCTACTCCCCCCTGTAATTCTCTCTTCTTTCTCCTGGCCTTTTCTCTCTTTATTTTCCAAGCTTATATTATGCACATATGCTGTAATAGTTACCAGTTTCTGATTATTGCATGCTCCAGTCATAAAACTACTGTATATTTTTTCACTGAAGCCAAAGCATGAATGGCTGTCGCATATTTGTTTTGTATATCATCTTTTTTTCAATAAAAAATGAATAAAAAAAAAACCTGACATCCATTTGTAGTAGTACGTCGGATGTTGGGAAGGGGTTAAAAGATTTAAATTTGTTTAGTCTTGAGAAGAGGTATTTAAGGGTAGATATGATAAACCTGTATAAATATATAAATGGACCATACAAGAAATATGGGAAAAAGCTGTTTCATGTAAATTCCCTTCAAAAGACAAGGGGCACTCCCATCTGTAGAAAAAAGGTTTAATCTCCAGAGGTGACAAGGCTTCTTCACTGTAAGGACTGTGAATCTGTGGAATAGCCTACCCCAGTAGTTGGTCACAGTAGCAACAGCTGACAGCTTCAAAAACGGCTTAGATGCCTTTTTAAAGCAAAATAGCATTGATGCTTATGGAAATGTATAGAACGATCATTTCCTTCACTCATCCCTTCTGTCATGCCGTTTTCCATGACATGGTTGAATTTGATGGAATTAAGTCTTTTTTCAACTATACTATGTAACTTTTGATGAAAACTCAGGAACCATTTAAAGACTATGGACACTGTTCCAACATTTTTATTGTATCTGCAGTATTATGGGATAAAAACATATTCAAATTGTTTATTACAAATTTTGCTCAGTTGCAGCCTACATTTATTTTCATATATGGACTCTGCTCAGTCCCCTTCAGGGTGACATACATCAGAGAGCACTTCAATTAAAAGGGATGTCAGCTATATGAGTGCTCTGGAGAACAGAAAGAGGGGCTACAGACAGAGCTGTCAGACAGCTTGTCTGACAGATTTCATACTGAGTAGGACTGATCAGCTTGCAATGTATGGGAATAGATGTAGGCTGCAGAAGACAAATAGAGAACATTGGTTTCCATACAGTACAAATAGAAAACCATTCCTGTCTATTACGAGCCAGGATCTGTGTCAGAAAATCATATGAGCAATGAACAATCAAAATCTACCAAGATGCCATAAACATGCCTTTTGCAATGCTGATATTGGGGCAGGAGGCATAATTTGAAACTTACATTTTGTATATAATAGGGCTATATGGGCATAAGTTAAAGTGCAGACCCAAAGTTTCAGCACAACTCCCATATGGTCAGCTGGTTTGGAAGAATGTTGTCCATTTCATAGCTTCAAGAAATTTAAACTTTCTGGCACTATACATAATGGACCATGTTTGGGAAAATCAGGAAGACGGACTACAGCAACCACTTACTCTAGGTTCACATTTGCACTCGGGTATCTGTTCTTTGGGTCCGCTTGGGGACCCGAAAACCGGCAACCCAGTCTGTTACAAAACGGTTATCCGCGGAAACCCACAGACCCCATAGACTATAATAGGGTCCGCCGGGTTTCCGCCTGAAAAATGGGGAGAAAAAAGTCCTGCTTGCAGGAAACCCTTAACGGGATTCAAACGCTGGTGTGAACCTAGCCTTAGAGTGTAGTTTTGACATTGCACTGGCACATCGATTGCCTTGCAGTTGGGCATCTTCTGCGATACTTTTGCAGATTTACCATTCACATAAAACTATACAAGACATGACTTTACCTTTTGACTCCTGTATGATATGATGAGCCTCTTCAGGCAGCTCTTTCACTTTCTGGCCAACATAAAGAGAAAGAATTTCTAGACCTTTCTGGTGCTCTAGTTCGCTGTCCACATGGACAAAGAGTTTGATCCCTTTACAAAGAAAGATAGATATTACTGTTACATTGTAGAAATAAGACAAAGGCAAAAATCTATTTTCATACCTTATAATTCATTTATCTAATGATATAATAGAGGATGTTAACCTAGAATAGTCTAATACTATTACAAAAAGCTTTTCTCTTTATGTCAGCAGACACTGGTCCTAGCTGTTTATCAGTTATGCAATGGCTTTTTTGTTGTGTACATTTTATATATAAAAATAAATGAAAGTGTATGTACTACATATAGAGAATAAACTATACTGTATATAGGTCATCAGTATGATAAATCGATTTGGTGCTAGACAACTCCTTTAAAGGGGATCTTTAGGTTATTATATTCAAGAGTTCAGTTACTATTTTATTTAGCTTACTTAGGCCTTATTCACACAATATCACACATTTTAAAAACCATATGGGTGTATTCATATGTCAGTTTTTGTTTCCACGGTTCGTCAGAAACAACTGACATGTCCTGTAACCATTCTTTTTGACTGCCACACCGACCTAATAGAAGTCAATGGGCCAGTTTTTAACACCTGTCACTCTGATGACAATTTGTTTTGATGGCTGATACATCTATTTTATTAGTAGTCAATGCAGAAATCCAGATATTTTCAAAGGGTTCACTTACTTTGTCTTGCAACTGTATTTACATGCATTTTGGAGCTGGCTTTTTAGGGCACTATTAGTGTGACTCTCTATGTACATAACTCACAGAAATGCCATCATTTCAGTTTGCTAACCAAAGACACAGAAGGAATGTAACAAATTCGGAAGCTAAAATGTCACATTTTTGTAGGAGACATGTACCTGACACTGTGTCAATCACACTTCTGTCTCTGCTTGTTATGAGAACACGGCACTGGATGTCAAAGGCCTTCAACACCCAGGAATCCCAAATGTCATCCAAAATTAGGAGACACCTAAGATAATAATTATAACACATTAAAATAACAATAATAAATTGTATAGAAACCTTTCATACAAGTTACTAAAGACAGACCAGTACAGTCTGGATGCAAGGATATCATATGTACTTATTTATGTGAAAGACTGATGTATGGCAAAGAGCAGCTGAACGCTATATAATGTAAATGGGCCACTCTGGCAATGGAGTATAACAAGGTTCTGTAGTTCCCGGCTTAGGTATTCAAATTACCCCAGTGCTAAGCAGCAGTACTCAATACCAAAGTCATTTTTATGACTCCATTTAGTCGGAGTGTTCTGGTTTACCATTTTCTGACTCAAAGAACTACAGTAGGTAGGAGAAATATATAAACCTATCCACAACATAGGTGTCTGAACACTGGCAGGGGAAGAGCATGGGTCTCCTGAGCCTTGTTTGAATGGAGTTGAGGCCATCCACACCAGATGGTGCTCCACTTTCAGTATATAGGACTGACAGAGAAAGCAGAGTACATCAGTCAGGCACTTATCTCACCTACCCAGTGGACATCCCTTTAAACTACTGGAAAGAAACACCTGACCATAGCTGTCATTCATTCTGCTTACTACACACTGTAGTGAATAAAAATCAGTCCATGGTCAAGTGATAAACGGTCAATGGTTATGTGATAGACATGCAGCTGCACAGTTTGTTATAGTCACAGAACAGTAATCCAGCATCTGTCTTGTAAGACGCTGTGCATCTGTGTGCTCATCACATGACCATGCACTGTATAAACTATAGTGGAAAACTGTCAAACTTTTTATTATACAAACAATAACATCTTGTCTCTTAATATCTGTCTGAAACTAGACAAGCCCTTCAAATTCTATGTGACTTCATGCTTTGGGTTTGCATTGTTCTCATTTTTCAGAAAGAGTAGTCTGGGCTTATAATAATAGTAATAATAATAATAACCACACCGTAATACAGGGTGCACATAATGTAATTTCTAAAGAAGCAATGGAAATTGTGGCCCAATCCACAGAACTAGATTTATAACATGTCAAAGGATGTACTACTGTGATCTTACAGCTAGCTAATAGACTTTATACCCAATTAAGGAGCTGGTATAAGACTGGATCGCATGGCTCCTCTCTTCCATTAACTGTGCCACTCTAGTATGGGGATTGTGTATGGTATTGCTGTTTCTGGAAAGGTATCATGCTTTTCTAAAACTGTACAACACCATTAACCTCTGAAATCCCACCTACAGTAATACCCCTCTGTAAGTGACATACAGATATAAAGATGATAAAAGTGTACCAAGTAAAAGGGGAAACGGAGAAGATTTTACAGACTACATATTCAGTGTTTCAAAAAACAAAACCAGTTAGTTGGCTACCTGGGATATGAATGCATTATAAGCAGACGCAGTCTATCTCTTGCTTCCTCAATGTTCAGAGGAGGTCTCTGTGAATATTTGCAGTCCTGATCCAGACGAGTGCACATATTCTGCAATTTCATCAGCAGACCTGCTTTGTCCTGCTTCCCAACAGAAAGCCAGTGCACTCCCCCAGGAAAACAATCTGAGGAGAAGAACAGCCATGAATCACTGAGAATACGGAGTAAATATTAAAGGGGTTATGCGGAGAGAGGAAAGTTGAAACATCTGCTGAATAAACGTTCTTCTATAGATGAGGGTACCTCGACATCCCAATTATTAGCTTTGTAGAACATAGCAGTGTGCTAGAAATCCAAATGTTTTGTTTCCCCTGCTGCTGGGCACATCTCAACCCAGTACACAGGTGATCAAGACTGACATAGAAAATGCCAGTCTTGCTAAATCTTTTGTTTTTAATTCTTCTCAGTACAAACTTCTGATAAGCATTCAATAGAATGTTATAATACATACAAACACAAAAGGGAAGGCAGCACCTAAAACAAAAAATAAGAAGGAAGGACTAAAACAAAGAAGCATCTCCATTCACATCAATCCCATCAAACCTTATTTGCGCCTATGACTGCTACACTTTTTGATCCCATACAACTGAAATTTCGTAAAGAGTTTTTTTTTCAAATACAAACAATTTTTTTTAGTCACAGAGAAACACTCTGAAAACATGCAAAATATGTCCTAGTTAGGAGAATTGCTAAACAGAAGATGGCAGGTGTATTATTGTCATCATTATTTTGTTTTCATTTTTTATTGGCAGAAAAGTCACCTTAGGATGTGTTCTTCTGATCCATCCCAGGGCAAGAAGAACAGATTAGATAGTAACGATGGTTCGTCTAATGACAGACAACAAAAAGTAGGACCTGCAGGACATTTTTAGATGGATTCTGCACTGGACGGACATATACTTATTGGTTTTCTGAGAATTATACATAGTATATACACACACATACTATATACCACGGCTGAAAAGTAAAAACAGTAAAAAAATATATATAAATATGTTGCACATAATAAGTGGTTAAGGAGGTAAAACTGTTGTAAGGAACCACAACATTTTGATTTCCACTACATTTTGGCTGGTGCAAGAGATGAATAAGACCTATACTGTTACCTTTAAGAATTCTGTGATCCCTGAGGGCTTCAGCAGCTAATACTGATTTTCCACAGCCTGCCATGCCATAGACTATCACCCAGCCGGACTCATTCATCAAACGGTACAAGCTGTCCTGGATGTCCTGTATCAGCTTTTTCCGAGAGACAAACACAACTGGTCTCTGTGGCACCCCACCTTCACACAAGGCAGTTTTCACTAAAATCAGATGAGATCAGATACAATGTAATTCTTCTTCTACAAAAGAAATTTTATTTTTTAAAATCTAAGGCTCCATTACTGGATTTTGTTTTTTATGCAATTTATGAAGCCAAAGTCACTCCTGGTTTTGGATCAAAAAATTGCATCCAAAAACCTGAACATGAAAATATGCTCTGGTTACATCCACTGCTGCATCTGAAGCTCCACACTCCCACAGTGACCAATGGCCAAATAAGGTTGCCGGAAAGATAGGGCTTCACCCACAACAGTGTGCAACCAATACTGATTGCAGGCAGAAGGAGCTTCAGACACAACAGTGGATATGGCCAGTGCTACATCATGTATCCACACCCTTAGAGTATCAAGTAGCAATAATCAACTGCAAGTAAATTAAATGGCTCACTTCATGAGCTGCCTTTATGCGTCACAGCTACTATATCCTGTACTGGAGACAGATGGAACAGTCTCTACTTAAACCGCCTGGTCCGCATCTGGAGACACCTATGCCACAAGCCAATTCAGAGAGTTTTGTAAATCAGCCATTGAGCACTGGGGTGAGGCAGTGAAACTAGTGGCACATGCATGTTCACCCATTAAAATTGCTGCCCAGCAAGCTCTTGTTTTAACACTTTCTTACACTGAAATAGACATGGGTAACTGGTCATGAGTTAAAACACATTAGAAGTTAAGATTGAATCAAAGTAAATCCCAGAATCTTAGCTTTCAAATGATCCAGAATCAGATCTATAGATACTATGATTGGGTCCAGCACTTATCTGAAGTCAAGAAGCAAGATGAAAAGTTTTACTTCCTGGTCCTGCCTGTAAAGGAGGAGAGAGAGGGCTGAAAGCAGCAAGTAACATCAGAAAGAAATATCACAGCCTGTTACTGTCCTCTCTCCCCCTGTATAGACAGGCCTAAGGTGACCATTCACACTGTAGGTTGAGGGTTGACATGTATGAAATCTTACTTACGCTAGGTTCACACCTGCTTTCGGGTTTCCGTTTGGGGGATCCGCTTGGGGAACCCCCCGAACGGAAACCTACTCCACTTAAAAAAGCGGTTACCTGTGGAAACCCACAGAACCCATAGACTATAATGGGGTCCGCCGGGTTTCCGCCTGAAAAGGGCGAAAAATGCAAAGAGAAAAACGCTGCTTCCAGTGCTTTTCTCTCTACATTTTTTAAGCGGGTTCGGGGATGGAAATCCCGAACGTGTACCAGGCACAGGTGTGAACCCAGCCTGAACTGTTATATTTAGGAGGTGTTTTGAGTCTCAGGCTTGGCATATAAATTGAACATAGCTGGTTTTAGATTAGAGAGAAACTAATGTTACTATTTTATATTTCTAATGTATACAAAAATCAATAAATATGTAGCAACATATTTCTGTAGTAAAGTCTATAAACACTATAAAACGCTTCTTCAGAAGCAACGATTTCTTCACCTCTAGAAACAATACACCTCAGAAAGAAAAGCAGAAATGTATACAGTATTATATACACATAAACAGTTTGGATTGACCTTTAAATTTCAACCATAAAGATCAACCAACTCACCATATGAAGTAATACCACTGGATGAAACTTTGCCACTTCCAAATAAATCAATGGAGGACACCTCTTTCAGACGAGCAGCCAAATCTTTGTAACCCTCGTGTAGTAGAGCATTGTAAAAGGATACAACAGCCCGGTTGTCTTTGCTGAGAATGATCTTGATAAGCTGATTTGCTCGGTCAACTTGAGTAGCCTTTTTATATGGAAGATGAAAACATTTAGGAAACATTTGATATACTTATAGCTTCTGACTGACGCTACATTATATCATAGCTCCAGTTATACAACAACTTTACATAAATGACTAGTACAGGTGAATGTAAGAAACTTTGTTATATATGTCATTGAAGAAGTACAGATGTAGCAGAGTTAACCCAAACTTCTCCAACTGGTTAAACTGCTGCAGCGTGACATCTTATCACAGAAGACAACAAAAACCAATGAAGTCACTGGAACATGTTTTTCCAATTGCTTAATATCACATCAGGGGAAGTCCAACACCCAGCACCCCCACTGATCAGTTGTTTGAAGCAGCAAGCAGTGCAGCCTCTCCGCTGCTTACCAAGCACACCACTGCACATTGTTTAGCAGCTGTGGCATTGCAGTTCACTTCACTTAAATGGGAGCTTCAAACAGGCCTTGTGACTGTCACTGGTCTGTGAAGTAGAAACAGTGCTGACCCTAGCACCGCTGAAGCTGATTGATGGGTGTGCAGGTGCTGGACTGCCAGTGATCTGACCTACCCTAAGGATAATTCATCAATAATTATTTTCCAAAAATCCAAGTAGGATAAAGCCTCATGTAGCAAAGTGTAGCTAAAAACTGCTGCAGAATAAGGGCCGGTTCACAACTGCGTTTGGGTTTCCGTTCGGGAAGTCTGCTTGGGTACCCCCCCCCCCCCCCGAACAGAAACCTATACACATAAAAAGCGGTTTACCTGGGAAACCACACGGACCCCAAAGACTATAATGGGGTCCGTGTGGTTTCCGCTCGGTTATCGCACAAAGCAAGCTGAGAGAAAAGTACTGCAAGCAGCACTTTCCTCTACGCATGTTTCCACATATTTCATGTGGAAACCACACGGACCCCATTCTAGTCTATGGGGTCCGTGTGGTTTTTCAGGTAAACCGTTTTTTATGCGTCCACCATAATAGTACGGCGGATGTCGGAAAGGGGTTAAAGGGGGTTTTCTCACAATTAATGTCTATTATCTATCCACTGATTATTAGCACTGAGGATCCCTTTACCTCAGTCTATGGACAGCTGTGGAAGCATGGAATTGTTCAGAGTGATGAAAGACAAAGCACACTCAACAGTCTCTCACAGACTTAGAGAGACATGAGGTGAGCTGCACTCATACTCACTCTTCAGTACATACAACTCCTCCACAAAGTGGTCATTCAAATACTGAGGAACAGAGAACAGGGTTACCTTGTTCTAGCGATTAGTGGAGGTCCAATGGTTGGAAAGACTCCAATCCTACATTTATCCCCTATGGACATTTTCCTTGCCTATTTTTGGTACAGTAAATAAAAAAAGAGCTGGAAAAACCATCAGCAGTGTGGTGTCGTACTACATCTGTATCTCTCTTGGCACTTACAAGGTAAACTCAAGCATTGTGTCAGACTTGCTGAAGAATTGTAAATGAATGGCAAATACCTTATTTTTCACTGTTTCCTCCTCATGTGGTGTAATAACCCCATCACTTATCATATGGTCCATGATGTATGTGGACCTAATATCCTTTTCTAGTGCTGATCGATTCTGAAGAAGTAAGCTTCTGGCCCTTTCATCCATCTTCTCATTTATTTTATAGTATTTCTAATAACATGCGGAAAGTTTGGAATTTGCTTCCAATCAACAGTGAACATGAGCGCAAAACCCGCCACCTGTCCAAGAAATAAATATATATAAGATAAGATAAATCAAATTGACAGCACATAGCTAAAGGCGTTTAACATGCAAACTGGGAAACCTAGGGGGCTGGGGGTTTAGGCACTGCACTTCTGGCCCAGCCAGTGCCTGCATGAGATGAAACAGGATACCCGATGCTAGAAAAGAGGAGTGGCGGGTAGGTGAGTATCTCTTCTTTATTAAAATAGATTTTAACATGCCTGGGATAAACATATCTATGCTCATATAAAATAAAAAGGAAATAATATATGGGCAGACCAAATGGACCATGTAGTCTTTTTCTGCTAACAGTCTTGTATGTCTTTGGCTAAAGAGAAACCACTGTATACATATTAAATGTATACAATTCTAATATAGTTTGTGTTTCTGACTATTTACAAGATACAAGAGTAGGTTCACACTACTGTTATTTAATATCCATTACTATTATCTGCCACAGAAAGAGAGCAACAAACATTAAATGACAGATGCAGAGGGAGTCAGTCTGCATTCACCCCAATAATAATGGTAGAATGAACATAGGCTTAGTTTGCAGGAATCCTGTACATACCTAATCCTACTCTCAGGTGAGAAGTACATCTGATGAATACATCTGTATTCAGTGTAGTAAATGCTCTTTGAACTAAATACATCAGCAGCAGCGGCACGTACCTCTCTGGTAGTTTGCCACAATGTATCTGTCTGGAGTCAGGACTGTTTAGCTCAGAGACCAAGGCGTAATACGGCTTTTAAGGGGTGTTCACACTACCGTTGTTAATGTCCGTTGCTGTCTTCCGTGCATGCTGGACTTTATCTTCCGTTACAAAGGTAAACAAACATATCTAGCTTCCATCATGTTGTTTACATTAGTGTCAATAGGAACAGACACAGAATCAGTTTGCGTCTGTTCTCTGCAACAGTTTAATGTCCCTTGCTGTCATCCTATGACAGAAGACAACAATGGATATTAACAACAGTAGTGTGTACGCCCTCTTATTTGTCCAGTGAAATAATATCTTGTGACATCAAGTACCTGTCAAAGTCAGGTGACATCACTATGGATAACACTTCGACACACCAGGAAGTAAATACCAGAAAGTATATTTCTCTGTTGAAAGGGGTTTTCCAGCATTTAGATACTGACAACTTATCTCTAGGACAGGTCATCAATATCAGATCACTAGAGGTGTGACACCCAGCCAATGGTCAGCTAATATCAGGGGTATGTGCCAATAGTTGGAAATCCACCAGTCTGATAGTGAGGACAATCCTAAGGATAGGTTATCAAGGTTTTCTGATCATGTAAAGCCTGCTTTCAGTGTTGTCGAGTGAATATCATTGTTCCCTTTTCACATACCTTTCCATGAACTTGAGTTATGTACTTAGATCTGTACGGCTGTGTCTGGCTTCTATAAATATAAGTATATAAAAGCTGCTATACCCATCTGTAGTATCAGAGATCAGAGCAGGGGGCAGGTAAGGGGTCATAGACAATTTCTCCCCTATCCTGTAGATATCTGATATATGTTTAGTGGGATATTTCCCTGACATCTACCACTCAGATCCTCTAGTCCTTCTACATCATGGTACTATTAGATGATACTCCTGTCACTTCTGGATACATATGACATGATTCCCTATTCTCTGCATTGTACAGTGACACAATAGCTGAGCCCTCAGAGTGTGACAACTCCCCACAACACACTGACAACTGATAGGAGGCTCCTGGAAACATGGCCTGTTCTGTCCTCTGTGCTTATGAGGAAATACTGCCCAGCAACACGACAGGGAACCCGCCCCAGTACCAGAATACAATGTACTAACCCGGACCCGCACACCTAGCACAGCCTCACCTGCCACTACAGCTTCTTATTCACATTCTGTCGCAACCACGAGATACGGACTACAACTCCCGGCGTGCCCCGGTATCATGACGTTGTCACTTTTCTGATAACCTCTTCATTACCGGCGGCACAGCAGAGAGCGCTACGGAAAGACTTGTTGTGGCATCTACATGGAGGGGAACGAGTTAATAATCTGCAGCGCAAGTCACTTCCTGGAGACGCGGCTTCTTCTTTACTGGCTGCAGTCAAGGAACTGAAAGCGGCGGGAATAGACGGAGGACACCGGCAGTATGAGGAGAAGTGTGGGGCCGGGCGGTCTTCCCAGTCACGTCTTGTAGTGAGAGGGTAACCGGGGTTATAGGACTTCTCCTCACGAGTCAGCACCTATGTCTGAGCCGGTGGTCACGGGTTAGGTCCTGGCACGTCTCCAGGGGTGAGGACATGGCGGGACAAGTCTGGAGCCTGTACTAATAAACAACCAGTAGTGTATAGGCAGCCTTGTGTCCTGATGTGCTCTGTGCTGCTGTGGTATACATTCATTACATGTGTATTGGTATGTATAAACGTATAGTGGGGTAGCAGAGCCTTCATGTTATATACTGCCCCCATTAACCACCTGTCTGGGACAGTAATATATAGCACCCAGTAAGATAGTCTACAGCCCAGGCCCAAAGGCTTGAGACTGACACAATTCTCACAGAAATTGCTGATTCAGGCCAAGGCCCCACTGGTGGAAACACCCTGGAAAAAACTGCTGTGTTTTACAGTCGCTGTGACTAAAATCCCATCCTCACACTGGTAAAATACGTGCTGCGGACACGTTGTGGTTTGGGAAATTGCAGCATGTCAATTATACCTATGGAAATGCCAGCGCTTTCCTTATAGGTATAATTGAAGTAGAAAGTCTGCAGAGAAAACCTCTGCAGACTTTCTGTGAAAAGTGCTGCAGGAAAAATAAGCGTTGCCGCTGCGGTTTTTCCCGCAGCACTTTTTTTTTGCTGTGGCCCGCTATGTGAGGCCTTAGCGTAATTTTTTTTTTTTTTTTGATCTTTTAGTCAGCTGTTTCTATGGTTACTGAAGTACAATTAAAAGCATTTCATACTTTTTAGCCTTTTATTGACAAATATATCAAGTTTATGCAAAGACTGAATGTTTCCAGTGTTGACCCTTGTTTATCAAGACTTCTACCCTTCTCCCTGGCATGCTGTATATCATCTTCTGGGCCAAATCCTGACTGATGACAACACATTCTTGTCTATTTAGGGCTTGGAGTTTATCATAGTTTGTGTTTTTGCTTGTCCACCTGCTTTATGAGGATTGACCACAGGTTCTCAATAGGATTGAGATCTGGGGAGTTTCCTGGCCATGGATCCATAACTCAACATTTTGTTTGCTGTGCCACTAAGTTATCACTTTTAGGCTATGTTCACACTACTGTTATTAATGTCCATTATTGTCATCGGATGACAATTAACTGTAACACACAGGTGGAGCCCCCTTTGTATGTGTCATCTCACACTGACTCTAATGTAAACATGACAATTTCTTCCTTCGTATTTGCTTGGAATTGAAGAAAGTCCTGCATGTACAACTTTTTCTTCCTTCAGAAGCGTAAAAAACATGACATAAGCTTTCTTCCTTTTTTTTTTTTTCCCGAGACGGAACCAAGACTGAGGGGACTCTGTCTGCATCTGTCATTTAATGGACGTTGCTCTCATCCTTCGATGGATGATAACAATGGACAATAAATAAGTCGTGTGAACCTACTTTTACCCTGTGACATGGTGCTCCATCATGCTGGGAAAAAAACATTGTTCAGCACCAAATTGCTCCTGGTTGGCTGGGAGAAGTTCTTCTTGGCTACCATTTCTTATTCATTATTCATGGCAGCGTTCTTATGCAAAATTGTGAGTGAGTCCACAGCCTTTGATGAAAGGTAACTCTATACATAAATGGTCTCAGGTTGCTTTATGGTTTTTCTGCCAGGGCTTTGCTATCAGCTTGGATTAAACAGCCCTTAGGCCCGGTTCACATCTGCGCATGGGTTTCCGTTCGGGGCATATAAAAAGCGGTTTCAATAGGAAACTGGCGGACCCCACAGACTATAATGGGGTCCGTGTGGTTTCCACTCGGTTTCCGCAGAAATAGGTGGAGAGAAAAGTCCTGCAAGCGGCACTTTTCTCTCCACATATTTCATGTGGAAACCACACGGAACAGGGCCTAAGTGTCACCTAGCTCCTCCCCATGAGTGACATCTCCCACAACATCCAGATACAAAGCATCATATAGATATAACATTGTACAGTCTGCAGTTTTAGGGCCGTTTTGCATGAATGATTTTTCTGTCTGAGTGCTATCTGTGAAAATAAAGGACATAAAACACTGACCCATTATATTTAATGAAGTAATTCACATGTCTATTTTTTTCACACGCTGAGAAAAACATTTACATGCATTCTATTATTTACTTTTTCTCGGTCATACAAGTGTATGGGTCAGTGAAAAAAAACGGACAGCATATGGACATCATCTGTGTGCTGCCTGTGTGTCATCTGTGTGCTGCCGTGTTTCATCTGTGTGCTGCCCGTGTTTCATCTGCTTCTCACACATTCATTTCTTGGTGATGCTGAAAAAATAAAGAGAACTGCATCCAACTTTTTTTGTGGAAGTGAAAAACATGACACACATGGGGCAGACAAAAAATGGAAATACACTAGAATGTACATTTTTTTTTTTTTGTTCCCTCAATACAGAGCTCACCTTTATTCTTTATACTACTGTATCATATCCATTTCTTGACCCGTCCCATTTGTCCTTAGCCTCTGTGGGCTATCTGTAGCAGACGTCCTGCAGAACACCCGGCCATGGCAAAAAAACAGCTGAAATCTCAAGATTATGTATCTGTAACTTTCATTTTTCCATCTACCTAGCTGTATAATGTTTTCTGCAGAGTAAGTACTTTCAATATGGACCATTTTAGGCAGGGTTCACACTACCATTGATGTCCGTTCTGATAGTGTCTGTTAAAAAAAAAAAAGGACACCTATCATAACAGACATTAACGGGCACTAACTGATGTTAATGTGTCCATTTTTTTAACTGATCCAATTAATGGATTAGTCAAAAAAAACACACATTAACATCAGTTAGTGTCCGTTAGCATCAGTTAGTGTCCGTTAGCATCAGTGTCCGTTTTTTAACACTGTCAATTTTTTTTTTTTCTTTCTTTTTCTGCTTTCTGAGCATGCGCAGAAAAAAAAATGGACATAAAATAACGGACAGTAACTGATGGCTATCAGTTACTGTCCGTTATAAGTCCGTTACCCATAGACTTCAATGTTAAAAAATTAACGGACACCCGTCAAAAATCCGTTATTTCAAACGGACAAAAAAGTCCTGCATGTAGGATGTTTTGTCCACGAAAAATTACCGGACACAATAAAAAAAAAAAACCATTGAAATGAATGGAAATTTTAACGGATTTCTGACGGTTCAGTTAGTGTCCGATGATAAAATCTTGTAACTGACAATAGCAACGGATACTACTGACGGTCACCAACGGTAGCGCGAACACCCCCTAAGCACCATATATGGTAATATTTTATATCTGTGAATTGACATTGGAGGGAATGCACATTTTTATCAACTTTTTGTTTTTTTATAAAAATCTGTTTTTTTTTTTTAATGTATTTTTTTTTCCTTATTACTTATCACGGGAAGTAAATGTTATGCCTTGTTTTTATTACCTGCCAATGCTCGGATATTGCGCATCTCTCAGATCAGAAGCCAACAGTGTTGTATAGTTATAGGAGAAGACATGTCATGAGATTTCTTGAACACAACTTGCTCATCCTTCACTCTTCTAATAACTTAGCTCTCTTGTAATGCTACAGCTTATTGCCACAAATGCCTGGGTCTCAGGTGAACTCGGGTCCTTCTGAGCCCAGGATTTGCAGCAATGGGATAGGAGATTATATTAAAAGAGATCAAGGGCTCTTGCAATGTGTCTTGGTTAGCCTTTCTTAGGTCTTATGCACACGATCATACTTTTTATCTGCAATTGCAGATAAAAGTACGGACCCATACATTTCAATGGGCCCATGCACACAGCTTTGTGTTCAGGCCGGATAAAGAGCCTCAAAATATGGAGCAGGTCCTATATCTGTCCGTACTTGCAGCTCTGACAATTCATTTTCAATGTATGGGTTGGTGAAAACCTCTGATGATCCAGGGATACCAATCCATGTGACATCCATGCTGTTTTTACTGACCCATAGACTGCGCATGGCCGTGTGCATGTAGCTTTAAAGGTTTGACTCATCATAGGCAACTCTTGTAATCTGAGACCTACCCCTGCGATCAGCAGAAAGTTACAGTCCTGTCTCCTCAGACCCTTGATAGCAGGTTACATTTTTTTGGGGGTGGATTTGCAGCCTGTTCTTCCCCCACCCCAACAGTGCTCACTGTAGAGGAAATGTAGTAATGCATGGGTCAGATTAATAGCAGTCCATGTAATAATACATGGCTAGCTTGAGTTTGCCAAGGATATCCAAATGTCCTACTATGTGAAATGTACAGAAGCATACTATAAAAATAAAGTTTTAACTCAAGGCCAACGATTTTATCACTTTGTCAGTAAACACAAGCACTTAATAAAATACTTGCAGAAGAAACCAGCATTACACAACTTCCTTCCTGCCACTACTTACCATGATTCTTAGCGTTAGTGCTAGTTAATACCTTGCCTAGCAATAATATGTGCAGAAATAAATGCCATCTCCAGCCAGAATATTTATGCCTTGTCTCTGCGTTCACAGTGCGCTTACACGACTGATGCTTCACTCACTGCTATGTGTTTACAGGACTGCAGTCTACAGCAGCCCTATAGAAGTGAGTGGCGCGCCAGTCCCACAAGCACACGGTGCTTCATTCACAGGGAGGCTGCAGACGGACTTTCAGTCTCATGTTCTCTTGATCGTGATGTCATACTTATGTGGATAGGGGATAAGAGTCTGTAATGGTACTGCCCCTTTAAACTTGCTATAAACATGTGTATGACAGCAGAACCCTCTGATTTCAGGAGCGCTGGGTGACCATCTAATGTGAATGGGAAGCTCTCGATTTTAATATGCCAGGTACTCTTATTTTAGAGGTCTGACTGGCATTCTCTCCTAACACTATTGCAAAACACATTCATGTGCAGCCAACTTGGCAGAGATAGATGTCAGCAAAGCGGGTATGTCTTATATGGCCAGCCATAGAGAAGTAAGACCTGTGAGGATCAGTGGCCCAAATTTTTATTTTAAAAGATTGATAAGAATAACAGGTCAGGAATAGAAGAAAAAACTACTGAATCTTTTTCAGAAAGGTGAGGCATGGATAGTCCTTATTGAAGGATGACTGTCCATATCCACCGGTCAGCCGACGCTCCCTCTGTTGTCCAGGATGGCTTATAAAATGAGAGCTCTGGTTGCTATGGCCACCCCTCTTTCTATAATTCTGACAAATCTCTTGCATGCCAAGCAGTGATGACTTTTCTAAATACATATACAGTAATACCTCGTACATTCGCGAGGTTAGGATCCAGAACCGGTCGCGGATCGCGAGGAATCGCGAATGTTTGGTACAAGCGCTTAGAAGCGCTTACAATGCCGATTTTTAATGTTTAACCCCTAAATATCAATAAACTTTACCCTACAGTACTGTACAGTATACTAAAGTATACTGTACAGTACTGTATATTAATACATTCATTCATTT
The DNA here is from genome assembly GCA_947044405.1 of Leptodactylus fallax. NCBI lineage: Eukaryota > Metazoa > Chordata > Amphibia > Anura > Leptodactylidae > Leptodactylus > Leptodactylus fallax. Next base: position 3,754,442 of record CAMRHE010000094.1, read on the forward strand.
TTCTTATACACTCACAGTAAAATGAAACTAATTACCGGGTACGTAACGAACAGGACGCTACTACCCAATAGCGAAGGTGTTTTTTTTTTTTTAAATTTCACAGATCTGAGAAAAAAGAGCAAAATCTATATATGTTAGTTGCGAAAAAAATATCACGAATCTGTGAATTTGCAAATTCGGAAATGCGAGTGTACGAGGTATTACTGTATTTATTTGAGTGAAGGAAATGACTGGGATCCCAGCCGACACATTGCTGCTGAGTGACATGCTTGGAGGAGCTAATAGCAAGCAGAAAAGAAACAATTAGTGTATACTTTATCCATTAACACTCTTAATGTTGGAGCTAAACCCTTAGGATTTGTCACAAATAGCAGCTGACAGGTTCAATACAACCCCCTTAACTGTTTCCATAAGAGCTATCGGTACATATGGCTTAAACCCTGCAAGACACCGTGTTACCATGACAACAGAGCAAGGAAAAACATACTGATTTTTTCTGAAGCTATTTTTAAGCCGTCAGTACTAAAATTTTACCTGTGAAATCTCCGCCATGTAATTGGCCCTTGCCCTAGAGGGACTTAGAAATGACCACAGCTACTAAAGTTAAGGAGAAACATTTATGAATGGGATATAAAATATATGAAAAAACTGAATAAGAGTTGTTTTAACAACACACTTTTTTTAACTATTTTTTTCACTTTGGGTAATATAGATCAAACTGTACCACAAAAATGGTAGACTTAGTACAGGAAGTATGGGACTGCCTACAGTCATGGCCAAAAGTTTTGAGAATGACACAAATATATTTTCACATGATCTGCTGCCCTCTGGTTTTTATGTGTGTTTGTCAGATGTTTTTATCACATACAGAAATATAATTGCATTCATATTATGAGTAACAGAAGCTTATATTGGCAGTTAGAATGAGTTAATGCAGCAAGTCAATATTTGCAGTGTTGACCCTTCTTCTTCAGGACCTCTGCAATTCTCCCTGGCATGCTCTCAATCAACTTCTGGACCAAATCCTGACTAATAGCAGTCCATTCTTGCAGAATCAATGCTTTAATTTTGTCTGAATTTGTTGGTTTTTGTTTGTCCACCCGTCTCTTGATGATTGACCACAAGTTCTCAATGGGATTAAGATCTGGGGAGTTTCCAGGCCATGGACCCAAAATCTCTATGTTTTGTTCCCTGAACCATTTAGTTATCACCTTTGCTTTATGGCAAGGTGCTCCATCATGCTGGAAAAGGCATTGTTGAGCGCCAAACTGCTCTTGGACGGTTGGGAGAAGTTGCTCTTGGAGGACATTCTGGTACCATTCTTTATTCATGGCTGTGTTTTTAGGCAAGACTGTGAGAGAGCCGATTCCCTTGGCTGAGAAGCAACCCCACACATGAATGGTTTCAGGATGCTTTACAGTTGGCATGAGACAAGACTGGTGGTAGCGCTCACCTCTTCTTCTCCGAATAAGCTGTTTTCCAGATGTTCCAAACAATCGAAAAGGGGATTCATCAGAGAAAATTACTTTACTCCAGTCCTCAGCAGTCCACTCCTTGTACCTTTTGCAGAATATCAGTCTGTCCCTGATGTTTTTTCTGGAGAGAAGTGGCTTCTTTGCTGCCCTCCTTGAGACCAGGCCTTGCTCCAAGAGTCTCTGCCTCACAGTGCGTGCAGATGCACTCACACCTGCCTGCTGCCATTCCTCAGCAAGCTCTAGACTGCTGGTAGCCCGATCCCGCAGCTGAAACACTTTTAAGAGACGGTCCTGCTGCTTGCTGGTCTTTCTTGGGCGCCCTGGAGCCTTTTTGGCACCAATGGAACCTCTCTCCTTGAAGTTCTTGATGATGCGATAGATTGTTGACTGAGGTGCAATCTTTCTAGGTGCAATACTCTTCCCAGTTAGGCCATTTTTGTGCAGTGCAATGATGACTGCACGTGTTTCTTTAGAGATAACCATGGTTAACAGAAGAGAAACAATGATGGCAAGCACCAGCCTCCTTTTAAAGTGTCCAGTGGTGTCATTCTTACTTAATCATGACAGATTGATCTCCAGCCCTGTCCTCATCAACATCCACACCTGTGTTAATGGAGCAATCACTGAAACGATGTTAGGTGGTCCTTTTAAGGCAGGGCTGCAATGATGTTGAAATGTGTTTTGGGGGATAAAGTTCATTTTCTAGGCAAATATTGACTTTGCAAGTAATTGCTGTTAAGCTGATCACTCTTTATAACATTCTGGAGTATATGCAAATTGCCATTAGAAAAACTGAAGCAGTAGACTTTGTAAAAATTAATATTTGTATCATTCTCAAAACTTTTGGCCATGACTGTATATGTAGAGAGCTTAGACCTGCTGTAAAGGCAACAGTATAATATACTGCAGATATGTGCTGTATAATCTACACTCTATTGGAAACTGCTTCCATGTTAATGGAACATGCTACATTGGCTAGTAAAGTGAAAAATACAGCTTTTAGGAGTGGGCCTGTGTCATGTCCAAATTCCCCATTGTACCACTGCCATCTACTAGAAGCTGCCACTAAACTGGGAATATCATATTTCCGGTATATAAAAACATGTGCAATAACTTCATCACATCAAATGCTTACCTAGATCATTGAGATAAATCAGATTTTTCTGCTGTGTAGAACCAAAGGACAACATTTTCTTAGGGATTTCACCCTTGTAGCTTGGGCACTATATTTGTGTAAAAATAATAATGGTCTTTTGTACACTGATTTCTCAATTTACCATTTTGGAAGGGGGGTCTGCTACATGCAGTTATATTTTTCATGACCCTGTCCACATTACGGTTGTTGCAATGGCCAGTTTTGGCTTTTTTGTTTTCTCTGTATTTTGCCCCCTGTAGTTGGTTATTTTTCAATAAAATATATCTATTCTTTGTTATTTAAAGGGCTTGTCCAGTTTCAGCAAATACATGTTTTTTTTATTTTGTATACTTAAAAGTTATGCAATTGTCCAATATACTTTCTGCATCAATTCCTCATGGCTTTCTAGATCCCTGCTTGCTGCCATTCTGTTTCCTTCCAATGGATATAAAATCAGTCCATGGTCATATGATGGACACACAGGTACACAGCTCTTTACAGTTACAGCACAGTAATCAGACATCTGCCTGGTAACGAGCTGTGCACGGTCCATCACATGACCATGGAGTGATTTTTATCCACTGGAAATAAGCAGAGATCTAGAGAACCATGAGGAATTAATACAGAAAGTATACTGGAAAATTGTACAACTTTTCAGTATGAAAAGAAAAACAAGTACTTGATGAAACTGAACAATACCTTTTAATATTCTTGCAGGAAGGACCGGTTCTGACCCACAGCCTGGGTCAGAAGGAAAGGAACCATTCCCCACCCAGGCTTAGTAAAATCCAAAAACTTTATTTTCCAACGCTACGCATTTCTGGGTGTGTACCCCTTTATCAAGTGTACAGGAAGAAAGCAGTGCTTGACATCATACACCAAATGCTGGTTTATAGTGTTTTGGTGTATGATTGTGGGTCAGAACCAGTCCTTCCTGCATATCTCCTGACACCTTAGGGTGCCTGCCGGATCCTGCTGCTTTCTTCCATCCAGAGAAGAACCCTCTGTCAGTTGGTTCTATTGTGCATCACGGTGGTTGTGGCCTGTTCACAACCTGCCAAGGTAAGAGCCTGTTTACTTACTCTGAATTAGCTGACCAAACGGTGTTACACTATGTGCTGCTCGGTGCTGTTGTTTAGTTTTATCTGAATTTTTTTAATATTCTGGGGTGTGCATATTTAGTTGCGTTTCTTTTTCTTTTGGTAATTGGGTCATAAGTACAAGTGTCTTCCAAGTATGTGTCTTCAGCTGACCTTAAGTGCTTGAGTTGTTTTGTAATATAATGTTGTATCGTCTTAGCCATAGAAAGTAGTGGAAGAGTGAAATAATCAGGTGATACCTTTTAGAGACTGAGTATATTTGATAGTAAGCTTTCGAGAGTACTTACTATCAGATATACTCAGTTAGCCTCTAAAAGGTATCTCCTGATTACTTCACTCTTCTACTACTTTCTATGGCTAACACGGTACAACATTATGCTACTAGCAACTTGGAAGATACCACAATGTACCGAACAAGAATGGAACTGAAAAACCGGCTTAAGAAACTTGCACAACTCAACAGCGACATCTTCTTAACAAAATGCAGAAAGGAGAGACTCATCCCAAGAGGCTTCAATTTATGTAACCCAACCCGGCACACCTACAACACCCGATATGCAGAACAACTATGTATTCGGACATCTGAAAGGCTGTGGAACAATATGATAAAGATTTCCTATAACAACAAAAGAAAAACATAGGAGGAGATACAGGCCCTGAAATCATCATTGGATAATGACACAGAGGAAATGAAGGCCAAACTCCACATATACTACCGGAAACTTCAGAACATGCTTATTAACAACAACAAAAAAAATCTCCATAGACTGAGACAAAAAGGCCTCATTACTATAACCGCAAATACCAGCCCAGCTCAGCAAAGCTGTGTTGTGAATCTTTCTTCCTATGAGCCAAACAAACACGAAATGTCAGTTCTCTCCAAAGGTCTCTTCTGCCCCTCAGCACACACTGACCATATCAAACTCAGCAATGATATAGAGGAGTTTTTTTAGAAAAAGAGAGAGAATATTTTTATGACAAAGACCTTCCATACAGCATCGACTCTGAGATAGAACAGCCCATAAGGAATCCTACCAAAAAATCTACCTGGACCCCACGCCCTGGAATTAATGCAGCACTGGATAAATGTATTGACTGTTTCAGAAGCAAAGTAAAATCAGAAATCCTGGAGAAACAAAAGAAACAGGTCCATAACCTAACCCTGCAGGAAGAGAAGGCTATTACTTCACTGAAAATCAGGATATAATAATAAAACCGGCTGACAAAGGGGGTGCAATAGTCATAATGAACACCTCAGGCTATATCCAGAAAGCAAACAGGCAACTGTCAAATCCCATCCATTACTCCAAACTTGGAAGTGATCCCACAGAGGCCTATATGAAACAACTAAAGAATCCCAGGCCGGGCTGCTTCTATATGCTCCCAGAGATGGCAACCCTGGGAGGCCTATCATTTCTGGCATTGGGACACTGACAGAAAACATCTCGGGTTGGGTAGAAAATCTCCTAAAACCCCTTGTCAGGGATACTCCAAACTACATCCAGGACACCACTGACCTTCTTAACAAACTGAATGCCCTGGGCCAACTACCTGAGGGTACCATTTTAGCCACCATGAATGTGGAATCCCTGTATACCAACATTCCCCACAAGGATGGAGTTGAACCATGTTGGGTACACCTGGAAAAACAAAACCTCCCAACAGAACCAGTAACACATCTCATACAATTCATCCTTAGCCACAACTATTTTACCTTTGGAGAGGATCTATATCTACAGCGAATGGGAACTTCAATGGGGACCAGATGTGCACCCCAGTATGCAAATCTCTTTATGGCAGAACTGGCAGGAGCATATTTATCAACATGCACCACCAAACCTATGATCTACCTTCGTTATATCAATGATATCCTTGTCATCTGGACTGCAGGTGAGGAGGCCCTACTTCAATTCCATAATGACTTCAATGACTTTCACCCTACCATCAACCTTAAACTTAGCTATTCAGAGAGTAAAATACACTTTCTGGACACCACAATATACATTAAAGACCACCGGCTACTCATCAATATACCACAAACCCACAGACAGAACAACCTACCTGAGAAACGACAGCTTCCACCCCAAGCACACAAGACAATCTATTACTTACAGCCAGGCTATATAATACAATCGTATTTGCTCCGACAAAGCAAACCTGAACAGGATCTGAGGACGAAATTTCACCGATTGGGATACAAACCAAAAGTGACGGACAACCAATTAAACAAAGTAGCAACCATTAACAGAGACAGTCTGCTCACATATAAAGAGACCCAGAAAAAAGCCCGAGTGCCCCTAGTTGTCACCTACAACCCACAGCTGGAGATCCTATGAAGGATTGCCAACGAGCTCCAACCCGTGCTACATAGGGACAACAGAATCAAGGACATATTTCCAGTCCCCCCTCTCCTTTCCTTTTGACAACCACCAAACCTGAGGCATATTATTGTCCAGAGTGCTCTGAAGGCCCCAACTGAAAATGGCACCTCACCTTCCCTGCAAAACAGGTGCATGACCTGCAAGAACATCCACACCGCTGATAGTGTACCTGTCCCACAGTCACAACAGGTGCACAGAATTAGGGAGACATTTTCCTGCAGGTCTTCTAATGTGTCGCATCTCATAATGTGTGTGCAATGTTTCACCACAGGCCTCTATATGGGGGAAACAGGGCAGAGACTCAGTCAGCGCATGAACTCAGATTCAACATTAATAACAGCAGAACAGATCTCCCAGTGGCCGCACATATTTCTCTGGAGAAGACCACTCTATTGAAGATTTGCGGGTTGTGGTTTTAATGGGACATTTTAAGACGCAGAGAGAGAGAGAAAAGAATGGGAATAGAAGGTAATGCAAAAATTTCAAACTCTGCAATTTAGACTTAATATTCATGCTAGTTTCATGTCACACTATGTATGAACTGTGAGGGTCACAAATCACCACCTGATTGCAAACAGATAACAGATCCCTCCATCATGCACCACAAGTTTCCAGACTGTTTATTTCCTGACCTGTTGTAAATAACTTCTCTACTTATATTGCATTTTGTTATTCCAAGATCCTTTGAAGATCCATGTCCTGTATGTGTATAAAGAGTGGGAATTTTCAGTTCTTGTATAACACCATGTCTGAAGAAGAGAGCTAGTACTCTTGAAAGCTTACTATCAAATATACTCATTTAGCCTCTAAAAGGTATCGCCTGATTACTTCACTCTTCCACTGAGTTGTTTTGTGTAACAGATAAGTTATCCTGTGGTATCATGAGGTGACTATATATAAGCTATTGCGTAATACATGTTATTGCAGTCAGGGTAAGGACAACCCTGTGTGTTTCATTCTTACATTCAGCCCTTCGTGGTGTACAACCTGGGTTGTCCAGACTGCTAAAAAGATAAAGTATTGACTTTTGTGTGCAATATACAAAAGACTTATAAAATATACCCTATTTTCAATGTGACTGTGATGGTCTGCACAAAACTCACATGACCGGATAGTGCAGCGTTTACTGTTGCAACATGATGTCCTGCCTGCTGATCATGTGTAATGCTAAGAACCAAAATGACAGCCTTGATAAAATGGCTGACAAGATGTTTCTAGAAGTCAAGTCATGTAACCTTAGTTTCAACTCTGTATGGTGTAATGTCTAGTTAAACAGAAAGCAAGATCAGAGTTCAACTCTGTCCTATGTGATGTTTACATGGACAGCTTGAAGAATCAGCTCTGTTTGACTTTGTCTACATAAGACATAAAAATCAACTCCAAAGTGCAACTCTGTTTGACTTAAGGTATACATAGACTTACAAACCAGCTTAACGATTAACCTTGTATGAAGTAAAGTGTCACAAGACATATTCTGGTGAAACCTGGCCTATTTCGCAAGAATGTGAGCTTGGAGATGAGAAAAGCCTTACAGAGGTGTATACACCTCTGTAACCCGCCCACTCTATGACACACACAAAGGGTATATAAAGACGGATGATATCCCCCAGCCATATGTTGCAATCTGGACAGCAATGATTGGGGACGCCTGGTGCTGCTTGATGACCTGTCACAAATGGCTTGATGATATTCTCCTGAAGATACCTTGATCGGAATTCATCAATGAAGCTGGGCAGTGTTGTAAGTGTTAATTATATCACACTTTGATTACGTTTGATTACCTTGCCATACCTGCTGTATAGTAAGTGTTGAATATATCATAGTTTAGTCAACTTTGATATTTGATTGTACCCTGCAATACCAGCTGTATTGCAGGCTTGGATAATATCACAGTTTAATCAACTTTGATATTTGATTGTACCCTGCAATACCGGCTGTATTCCAGGCTTGGATAATATCACAGTTTAATCAACTTTGATATTTGATTGTACCCTGCAATATCTGCTGTATTGCAGGCTTGGATAATATCACAGTTTAATCAACTCTGATATTTGATTGTACCCTGCAATACCGGCTGTATTGCAGGCTTGTATAATATCATAGTTTAATCAACTTTGATATTTGATTGTACCCTGCAATACCTGCTGTATTGCAAGGTTTTTGATTATACTGTCTAATATCTGTTATACTTTTCCTTGTTGTAAGACCTTTTGCTATACTCTTCTTAGTGAAATGTTACCTTTTGCTATCTTCTTATACTATTCTTAATAAAATGTTAAGCTATAGTTGATAGTCTAGTGTTTTATTCTATAACTTTATTCTATTACACGGAATCCAAAGAATCTGTTTTCATTTGGCAAAACATCATGTCATCTTGCTTTTGCTTTGCCCCATCTCCTTAGAGCAGGCCAGTAATCTGGACAACTGCCTGCTGGTTTCAGTGCAGGAGCACTGTGTAGCTCTGCACTGTTTCTACCACAACCTGTCGATAACCAGTGTGCCCGTTCTAAGGGGGCAGACAAGGAGGAGATCACATGTTTAGCACATCTGCACTGTCCTAATGATGGGACCATCAGGCCAAATAGTGAGTCACAGTAAAAACTAAAAATTGAGTGTTTCATGTACAGTCATGGCCAAAAGTTTTGAGAATGATACAAATATAAATTTTTACAAAGTCTACTGCTTCAGTTTTTCTAATGGCAATTTGCATATACTCCAGAATGTTATAAAGAGTGATCAGCTTAACAGCAATTACTTGCAAAGTCAATATTTGCCTAGAAAATGAACTTTATCCCCCAAAACACATTTCAACATCATTGCATCCCTGCCTTAAAAGGACCACCTAACATCGTTTCAGTGATTGCTCCATTAACACAGGTGTGGGTGTTGATGAGGACAGGGCTGGAGATCAATCTGTCATGATTAAGTAAGAATGACACCACTGGACACTTTAAAAGGAGGCTGGTGCTTGCCATCATTGTTTCTCTTCTGTTAACCATGGTTATCTCTAAAGAAACACGTGCAGTCATCATTGCACTGCACAAAAATGGCCTAACTGGGAAGAGTATTGCAGCTAGAAAGATTACACCTCAGTCAACAATCTATCGCATCATCAAGAACTTCAAGGAGAGAGGTTCCATTGGTGCCAAAAAGGCTCCAGGGCGCCCAAGAAAGACCAGCAAGCGGCAGGACCGTCTCTTAAAAGTGTTTCAGCTGCGGGATCGGGCTACCAGCAGTGCAGAGCTTGCTGAGGAATGGCAGCAGGCAGGTGTGAGTGCATCTGCACGCACTGTGAGGCAGAGACTCTTGGAGCAAGGCCTGGTCTCAAGGAGGGCAGCAAAGAAGCCACTTCTCTCCAGAAAAAACATCAGGGACAGACTGATATTCTGCAAAAGGTACAGGGAGTGGACTGCTGAGGACTGGGGTAAAGTCATTTTCTCTGATGAATCCCCTTTTCGATTGTTTGGAACATCTGGAAAACAGCTTATTCAGAGAAGAAGAGGTGAGCGCTACCACCAGTCTTGTCTCAGGCCAACTGTAAAGCATCCTGAAACCATTCATGTGTGGGGTTGCTTCTCAGCCAAGGGAATCGGCTCTCTCACAGTCTTTCCTAAAAACACAGCCATGAATAAAGAATGGTACCAGAATGTCCTCCAAGAACAACTTCTCCCAACCGTCCAAGAGCAGTTTGGCTGTCAACAATGCCTTTTCCAGCATGATGGAGCACCTTGCCATAAAGCAAAGGTGATAACTAAATGGCTCAGGGAACAAAACATAGAGATTTTGGGTCCATGGCCTGGAAACTCCCCAGATCTTAATCCCATTGAGAACTTGTGGTCAATCATCAAGAGACGGGTGGACAAACAAAAACCAACAAATTCAGACAAAATTAAAGCATTGATTCTGCAAGAATGGACTGCTATCAGTCAGGATTTGGTCCAGAAGTTGATTGAGAGCATGCCAGGGAGAATTGCAGAGGTCCTGAAGAAGAAGGGTCAACACTGCAAATATTGACTTGCTGCATTAACTCATTCTGTCAATATAAGCTTCTGTTACTCATAATATGAATGTAATTATATTTCTGTATGTGATAAAAACATCTGACAAACACACATAAAAACCAGAGGGCAGCAGATCATGTGAAAATATAATATTTGTGTCATTCTCAAAACTTTTGGCCATGACTGTACACTGCCCACAAAAACATTTCCTCATAGACTGCAAACTGAAGTGAGCAGGGTCCTTACTTATTGTTTAAGTTGATTAACCTGTTAGGTGACATTCACAGCTATGTTGGACTTCCATTTTAGGATTTTAACTTGGGACCCCAAGGATCAGCTGTATGAAGTGGAACGGTGCTCCCGCTCCCTGCTTGCATGGTCAAGTGAATGAGCTGAGCTGCAATACCAAGCACAGCTTTGACAGATGTAGTCACCGCCTGGTTGCACCAAATAGCTCATTAGCATACAGATTAAAAGTTAATTTTCACAGTGGCAAGACCCAAAAAAAAGTGTGTTCACTACTGCCCCTACAACAGCATGTAAGTGGTTTAGAAGCAATTTTGTATCCCTTAGAAAATATTCCAGGCACCATGACAATTGTTCTGTTGTGGTTTTACTCTCAGCAAGGTACTGTACACGTACACGTTTGTCTTTCACAATCGTTTATTTACACGTATGTATTTACATCAATCCCATGTATTTCTCATTAATTTGAAGGAGGATCTGTCACCACATCATATAAGCTAGCAGTATACGCTCAGAGATGCTGCTTCACTGACGACACTGGTCACTGTTTGTTTACTTGTTCAGCCATTAGGAATAGTGGCTAAAGCACTAGGGAACGGCCACTTGGCTAATTACTGCTATCAGTCTTAGAGAGGTAATGGTACCAATAATAGCTGAATGTGGGAGCCTACAAGTTGAAAGGGATGCTGGGATCAAACGAAAACCAATGCAGCATTAGTGAAGCAGCAGTTGTGAATATATTCCACTAGCTTTACTGATGTGAGGTGGTGACAGGTTCTCTATAATTTTTTACTTTCACGCACATTTGTATTAAAGGGGTTTTCCAGACTAAAAAATATCAGATCAGTGAGAGTCTCACCGCAGCACCCCTATCAAATAGCTCTCCTCAGCATCTGAATACACAGAGAATGGAGCAGGACTTAGACAGCGTTGTTCTGTCTGTGTAGTGGTGGAACTGAGGTACTGCAGCTTAGATCCCATTCAGAGATATATGGGAGCTGATCTGCAGTACCTGATCTGGCCACTACAAATAGAACAGAGCTGTCTGCTTCCTGCCCCATTCTCTTAGTATAATCTGCTGAGAATAAGAAGTGTTGAACCCCCACTAATCTGGCACTGATGATCTATCGTTAGGGTAGGTCATCAATATTTTTAGCCCGGAAAACCTCTGTACGTGTCTCAGTTAATCGCTTCAAGTTTTACTAAGCAATTTTCTTTTTGAAGATTGATTTTGCGTCGTTCTTGTTGCAGCCAATAGAGCATTTCTGTTTTGTCCCATTTCATTTTGTCAGCATATGGCCTGCCCTTTAGTACAAAAAAAAAAACCATTAAAATATGAGTGCAAAAGATATTCATAAACACAGAACCACAAGATCTTTCTCAATGGTACATGGTGACAGTGTAACTATGAAAAACGGTGACTACACTTTAAAGGAGTAGTGTCAAGTTATGAATTTCACCCCTTGCAACAGGGTAGGAATACCTTCATAATTGGTAGGGGTCCAACCGCTGGGGCCCCACTGATTCTGAAAATGTCAGTCAGGTACTGCTATCCTGATGGAGCAGCAGCCTTAACTTGCACCCTGTCGCTCCATTCAATCTCTGGGAGGACCATAGATAGCTGAGCACTGTACTAATATACATAGCACTCCCATATAGAATGAATGGAGTGGCAGTGGGCGCATGTTCAGCCTGCTCCATCAGAACAGGAAAACTAGAGCCCTGTTCTCAGGATTGGCTGGAGTCCCAATTGTCAGCCCCCCCCTGATCAAGGTGTTATGAAGTTATCCACTATCGATAGGATACGGTATAACTTTAGTACAACCCCTTTAAGTATTTCTAATAAATTAATGTACTGGTGTATCTCAAAACATAATGCGCTCTGGAAGGTGTGATGAATCTCCTAAGAAGGAATACAGGCATGCTACAGGTCAGAAATATGAAAGAAAGAAAACTTTGATAAATCCGTCCTGCTTGGGGTGACCACAAAGCAATAATCTCTTCTAAACATCACAGACTAAAATGGTTATTTATTACCTTTGCTTTTAAAGGGGTTTTCCCATTAAAGACATTAATCTCCTATCCACAGAACAGGAGATAAATGAATAATGAGAACGGGAGCCCTTAAAGTGCCCCATATGAATGGAGCGGATGTGCGCATGCTCGACTGCCACTCCAGTCATTTCTATGAGACTGATGGAGATACAGTGGGGGAAAAAATATTTAGTCATCCACCAATTGTGCAAGTTCTGCCACTTTAAAAGATGAGGCCGGCCTGTAATTGTCATCATAGGTAGACCTCAACTATGAGAGACAAAATGAGAAAACAAATCCAGAAAATCACATTGTCTGATTTTTAAAGAATTTATTTGCAAATTATGGTGGAAAATAAGTATTTGGTCAATAACAAAAGTTCATCTCAGTACTTTGTTATATATCCTTTGTTGGCAATGACAGAGGTCAAACGTTTTCTGTAAGTCTTCACAAGGTTGGCACACATTGTTGCTGGTATGTTGGCCCATTCCTCCATGCAGATCTCCTCTAGAGCAGTGATGTTTTGGGACTGTCGCTGGGCAACACGGACTTTCAACTCCCTCCAAAGGTTTTCTATGGGGTTGAGATCTGGAGACTGGCTAGGCCACTCCAGGACCTTGAAATGCTTCTTACGAAGCCACTCCTTCATTGCCCTGGCAGTGTGCTTGGGATCATTGTCATGCTGAAAGACCCAGCCACGTTTCATCTTCAATGCCCTTGCTGATGGAAGGAGGTTTGCACTCCAAATCTCACGATACATGGCCCCATTCATTCTTTCATGTACACGGAACAGTCGTCCTGGTCCCTTTGCAGAGAAACAGCCCCAAAGCATGATGTTGCCACCCCCATGCTTCACAGTAGGTATGGTGTTCTGTGGATTCATCTCAGCATTCACTCTCCTCCAAACACGACGAGTTGTGTTTCTACCAAACAGTTCTACTTTGGTTTCATCTGACCATATGACATGCTCCCAATAATCTTCTGGAACATCCAAATGCTCTCTAGCAAACTTCATACGGGCCCGGATATGTACTGGCTTAAGCAGGGGGACACGTCTGGCACCTCAGGATCTGAGTCCCTGGCGGCGTAGTGTGTTACTGACGGTAGCCTTTGTTATGTTAGTCCCAGCTTTCTGCAGGTCATTCACTAGGTCCCCCCATGTGGTTCTGGGATTTTTGCTCAACGTTCTTGTGATCATTTTGACCCCACGGGGTGAGATCTTGCGTGGAGCCCCTGATCGAGGGAGATTATCATTGGTCTTGTATATCTACCATTTTCTAATTATTGCTCCCACAGTTGATTTCTTCACACCAAGCTGCTTGCCTATTGCAGATTCAGTCTTCCCAGCCTGGTGCAGGTCAACAATTTTGTTTCTGGAGTCCTTCCACAGCTCTTTGGTCTTCACCATAGTGGAGTTTGGAGTGTGACTGTTTGAGGTTGTGGACAGGCGTCTTTTATACTGATAACAATGTCAAACAGGAGCCATTACTACAGGTAATGAGTGGAGGACAGAGGAGCCTCTTAAAGAAGAAGTTACAGGTCTGTGAGAGCCAGAAATCTTGCTTGTTTGTAGGTGACCAAATACTTATTTTCCACCATAATTTGCAAATAAATTCTTTAAAAATCATAAAATGTGATTTTCTAGATATGTTTTCTCATTTTGTCTCTCATAGTTGAGGTCTACCTATGATGACAATTACAGGCCGGCCTCATCTTTCTAAGTGGGAGAACTTGCACAATTGGTGGCTGACTAAATACTTTTTTTCCCCACTGTAGCTATCCTGAAAGTCTCATAAGTAAATGATGTGCTAAATATGAGCATGTCCACCAGTGCTCTATTTATATGGAGTTCCCCATTCTCCTATGGTAATAGCTGCAGGTCCCTTTAACATAGATTTGCTGGTATAAAACTGATTACTATTAGAACAGGCATTTTAGGAAATCAAATTGTGTCAAACACTATAATATAAGGGATAACAAGAAAACACACATATTTATTTATGCATGACCCCAGGCTTAAATGTAAGATGCTTCACTGCTTGATGTCATCCCTGATTTTTTTTATCATATTTGTATTGTCATCTTCTTTAAATATACAGAAGTTACTTAGTAAAGGCTCCATGAGGCAGGGCGGTTTAGCAGCAACTGTCATGAATGAGCACATGTACAAGTGCTCGCTCCTGACCACAGGCCTGTCTAATAATGCTGACAATCACCCAATGATCGACTGTTTGCACATTGTTCAGCTGACTTCAGCAGGATAAAAAAAAAAATCATTGTGTGCCGACAGCACATCAACCTATATAATAAGGGCTGTGCTGTCAACAGACAAGTGTAGTATATGCCGGGGGGAACGACTGCTCCTACATGTCCTCTACATTGGCCTATGTAACCATGAACAAGGGCTGATCAGCACTCATTCTAAAAAATCTGCTAGTCTATCTCCACTTTAAAGGAAGTCTATCATTCGCAAAATCAGTTTTAATGGCATGTTGGAATGGCCTTTAAAAAGGCCATTCTTCTCCTACCTTTCCTTGTTTTCTTCTCCCAGCCGTTTCTTCATATATGTAAATGAGCACCCAGGGCGTACCTTCTCTCCAGCGAGCACCCATCACTTCTTACCACCCCTTTGGCCGTTGCGGTGACTCCCCTCTTGGCCTTCTTTCTTCTTACTTCTCGCTCTCAGCCAATTTTCGCGACTGCGCATGCGCAATCGGCTCTGCCATGCTCTTGTGACAGACCACCGGAAAATGGCAGTCGCAAAAATTCGCTGAGAGTAAGAAGAAAAAAGGCCAAGAAGGGAGTCACCGCAACGGCCGAAGGGGCGGTAAGAAGTGATGACGCGATGGGTGCTCACCGGAGAGAAGGTACGCCCCGGGTGCTCCGAGGTGCTCATTTAAATATATGAAGAAACAAATTATCTCGGAATCGGCTGGGAGAAGAAAACAAGGAAAGGTAGGAGAAGAATGGCCTTTTTAAAGGCCATTCCAATGTGCCATTAGCGTAAAACTGTTTTTGCGAATGATAGATTCCCTTTAAAGGGGTATTCCCATGAACATAACCTTTTTTTAAATTAGTAGATAATTAAAAGTTATACATTTTTGCAAATATAAGTAATTTAACATTTTGCAGAGTTTTAAAGATTTTCTCTAAATATCTTGCGGTCACAAGTTGTTGTCTTGATCGGTTGCCAGTGGATACGACCATCAATGCAGCACCTTTCTAAGGTCAGAAAATCAGCCATAATTTCCTTATTGTGGCCAGGATATCTTCTGATACATGTAGTGTCCCTGCCTGATAACCCAGCTACAATAATAAAATCATGGCTGAGTTCCTGACAAGTCCCACACCATAAAAAGTTTCTGCATTTGTGGTCGTATCCATTGGCAACCGATCAAGACAACAGATGTCAGCACTAAGATGGTTAGAGAAAATCTTTAAAACTCTGAAGAATTTTTAACTACTTATATTTTCAAAAATGTTTAACTTTTAATTATCTACAGATATAGATAGGATTATGTTCATGGGAATACCCCTTTAAGGCTGAGACCCCACATTGTGGACAAGCTGCTTTTTTTGTTGTTGCAGATTTTGCAGTGGTTTTTTGAGCCTAACCCAGGAGTGGCTACAAAAGGATTGCAAAATATAAAGGAAGTTCTTATACTTCTCCCTTCTGTTCAATCCACTCCTGGCTTTGGCTCAAAAAAAAATGCAGCAAAATCTGCCACGGAAAAAGAAGGTTTTGCCTGGGAGATACAACATACATAATCCAAGCAATTTGGCTCCACATTAGATTATAGACTGTCACCA
This sequence comes from Leptodactylus fallax, assembly GCA_947044405.1. Classification (NCBI taxonomy): domain Eukaryota; kingdom Metazoa; phylum Chordata; class Amphibia; order Anura; family Leptodactylidae; genus Leptodactylus; species Leptodactylus fallax. The sequence continues at coordinate 3,770,624 of CAMRHE010000094.1, forward strand.
TAGAACCTTAAAGATTACTGTACATGCATAGTCTCTAACCATGGAGGCACATGGCTCTAAATCACAGAGAGATAAAATGCAAGTCATTACTAAAACTTCTGGTTGCTTGTACACTTTTTCTTCTGCAGTGAATTCTACATCTTGCCTTTTATCTGCTTTCTTCCTACTTGTTTTTCCATTTTAGTTGGATGAATATGTTTTCTTCAGTGTAATATTATCTGTTTTGGGCACGTGGTTTAGATTTTTGGCTAAATTTGAAACCTTAAATCATTTACTCAAGGAATGGATATTTGCCTGTTTAAAGGGAGTCTATCATTAGAAAATCACCTTTTGAACTAATGGCAAGTTGGAATAGCTTTTAAAATGGCCATTCTACTCCTACCTTCCATTCTCTTCTTCTTTTCCCCGCCGTTTATGTAAAAATCCGTTTATTGCGATATGCAAATTATGCTAACGGAGCACACTGGGCGTTCCCCCTCGGCTCCGAGCACCCCTCGCGTCATAACCTGTCTCCACTCCTTAGTGCTGTTCACACCCCTCTTCATGTTCTTTTGATCTTCTGCCTTGTGTAAGGCATCTGATGCAGAGATATACGCCGACTGCGTGTGCTCGGCGCCATTTTGCAGTGGTCTGTTACACGGTTATATTCCAACGTGCTTTTAGTTCAAAAGGTGATTTTCTAATGATAGACTCCCTTTAAGGCTAAGGCCCCACCTTGTGGAAATGCAGCTGTTTTGGCTACTGCAGAATTGCAGGTGAAAAAAACACTGCAGTTTACAGTACCAGAAAAGTGAATGAGATTTTGTATGAAAAAAAAGCCATGGAAAAGCTGCATTTTTGAAAAATGTAGCACGTTCATTTTAGCTTCACAATCGCAATAATTTTTCCTATATATTTAACAGGTGAAGAAAAACACAGCAAAAATTTAATGAAAAGCGCTGCAGAAAATAAAAGCGTTTTTGGTGCATTTAGCATGAAGGAAGTCTTTAACCAGTGCATTGTAGGGAACATTATGCTGAGTGTCATCCTATTCTTATATAGTCCAATAGACACCCCATTGCTCTAGTGCAATGGGCTGTGCCAGAGCCTCAAACTTAACTACACAGCCATTGAAGGATCTGGTACAACGCACTGCACTTGAACCACATTTGCATATTTATAGAAATATTTTTTTTCCAAGGAAATTGTGACTCTATTGGACGATCTAAACGCATGATGGTGCTCAGCATAACGTCTCCTGCAATGCACTGTGGCTGGTTTGATATGGAGTTTCCTGGTAACTGGCGTGAGTTAACATTTTCCATATTTTTGTTACGATCATTAAATTGGTTGTCCAACACACAAAAACTGCTTGGCAAAAACTTTAACATGTTGTAAAATAACAAAGCTGAGTTCACATTAGTGGTAAGTGGTTTTTTATTATTGTGATCCATCACTGGATCAAGAAATCCCAAAAAAAATTTAGTTAATTTGATTGATTTCAATGGGCTTTTAATGCCAGTAGTTCAAATGTTTGGTTTCCATTCTAGGGTACTTTCCATAATTTTATTTAACATTAAAGCCAATGAAAGATAGATATAAATGAAAAGTATTAATTTATAATCACTATTTGTTTTTGTTTTTTTAATTTTCTGACGGATCAGAACAATTGAAAACTTTAGCACAGAAATAAACTTAGCCTAAGTAATACCTTCCAGACTGCCAACACTACTCAGCTTCCACTTCCCAAATCTTCCACTTGTCTCTCTATCCTGCCTATGACATTTTCACATGGTCAAGGAAGGTCAGAGCTGTGGTGGGAGATTTGGGAACTGGCGACATGGGAGTATTTAACAGGTGAGTGTGACTTTGTTATATTACAAAACAGATTATTACAAATAGCAAAAAGCAGACCAGAATATATCAGTACTACATAGGCAATGGGGAATACATACATAAAGCACAGTGTTTATATTCTCTTTTGGTAATGGGCAAAACATTTCTCAGCCAGTTACAGGAAGGATTTGTTGACTACTTTGCTTGGTCAGATGCCAACCACTGACATCAGATACCCCTCTCTACTGTAAAAGTAGCAACACCCATGGATGGAACAACAGGATTCTCTCGAGTTTGATTGCTAAACGCCGCTTGATGGTTAACACCCATAAAAGACTGTTAGTATGGTTTAGAAATACTTGTTTAGACTCACCTTATAGCTGACTGTGTCATTAAATTTCTTCTTTATAATATGTACCACTTTATATATTTCAGGTTCTATTTCTGCCATTTGTTTGTGCAACTTTTGCCTTTTTCTAGACTCTTCCATCCTTGCCATTGACGTTCCTTCATACCCTAAACAGGTAACAATACTGTTTTGCAGATATATTCATAATACTGTTTAAAGGGTTATGCAGAACAAAATAAAGCTTACCAGTGCATCCCCTGCCCTGGATAAATTTTATTACTAATATATATGCAGGTCCAAAGGAGCCCCAATGGTTACCTTCGCAGAATACAGCAGTCTTATTTTTCTGCCTCACCTGCTCCAACTGTAGGTCATATGACCAACTCTGCTCTAAACTATGGACTTGCAGAAGGAGTCCTAATTCATTCCCCGCCAGGCGCACAACTTGCTAGAGTTACCGAGAGACTCCAGCCTCTTAGTAATTCTAGTGCACGTAGATGGGCTGGTATAGATTTATGGCATAACTCAAGTCACTTTTCTATAATATAGTAAACCTGGTGGACTGGGTTATCCCCAGGCCACCCCGATTCATGCCCCTCTCCGTCGACTGTCTAAAATAGTGGCAAGCAGGGTGCAGAGAAGGGATGCAACACAGTGTGCCAGAGATGCGCCAACACATGGAAACCCAATAGTAAATGGGGGCAATAATATAAAAAGGGGTTTCCAAAATTGACAATCCTGTCAAAATAGATTAGTTAGCAATGTGTAACTAAGATAATGAAAATGGAATTTGCTCTTCTACCAGTGCTGGAAGGAACAGTATGCTTTCCTGACATCTTTTGTTCCTGGCTTACTGAGGCTCTGCTCACGCACCACCATCGTGAGCCTCCATGAGGGTTTCTGTCAGGTTAAGTCAGTTATGAGGGCAAGAATAGCGCAGTATGCATTGCCATTTTTGCCTGTCAAAACATCAGAAACCTTGTCAGAACTCCTGCAGACCCCATTATACAGTAAATCATGAACAGGTTATGAACAATAGTTATGACGCCAATGTGAACGCAGCCTAACAACACATACATACTATATTATTATATATTTGGTTAACAGTAACCATACATTGCAAATTCTTCTAAAACTGTTAAGAAAAAGAACACTTTGGGATGGTAGGCTTACTAAACATGAATATAATAGAAAACATCATAGAAACATTTTTTACACAACACGAAGCTTACCTCTGTGGAAGAATCTGTTAGGATCAGATGCTGCCCTCTCGAACATCTCCAGCTCAGCTAAGAGCTTCTCTCTTCTTTTAATAAGTGTGGCTGCTTTTTCCCACATCTTTATAGCCTGTATAATAGTGGAAGTGTTTACATTTATGTTCATTTGTAAGGATTACAGTAAAAAATTAGTATTTATGGAACCCCCCAATTTCCAATTAACCTAATATATATAGTATTTCCTATAGAATGCCATAAATGTCTAATATCCAAATACCCCTTTAAATCAATGGATAGTTAATCATGTTTCACTGTCCCTTTAGTATGTAATAAGATTTCCTCAGCTTTCACAGCTGATCTTGGGCTCTTAGCGGTAGAATTCTTTGTTATATGATTCCCTCCTATGGATATATGCAGGTTGTAAAATGACAACCCTTAGGGATCTAATTTCAGTATTGTGTTATTGCATGTGACACTAAGCTGCACCCCTGTGTTATTATGTTGTAAGTTTACAATATGTACACATCACCTCTTTTAGTAGGTCTTGGTATTCATTGGAACTATATTTAATTGCCATATCTAGTCTCTGGCTTTCAGGAATATGAAGTACAGTCCATATGGCATTTATCTTTTTCTGTATATCTTCAGCGCAAGGTGTTGGCTCTGCCTGTACATATAACACATACAAATAAAAGGAAATTAATGTAAGGCTAAAGCCCTACATGGCATCCCGCAGCAAAAAAGCGCTGCGGGAAAAATCTCGGCAGCAACGCATCACGGTTCTTCCCACTGCACTTTCCACAGAAAGTTCGCAGAGGTTTCACTTATTCACTTATATTTGAAAACATTTTTTACTTTTAATAATTTAAATAAAGTTATGTTCATGGGAAAATCCCTTTAAAATTGTAGTTAGACTTGTTAATACGTATAAACATTTTATTACACAAATTATTCTGCCTTATATTATTATATGACCTTTCTTAAAACCATATAATTGCAGTATGGTATTCATAGGACATTAAAAAGCAACACAATTTATACTTAAAGTGAACCTGTCAGGTCATTTCTGACACTCTGTCTGAGAACAGCATATCCTAGAAGAAGAGAAGCTGAGTTCTGTGATATGTAGGTTCATATGATTTGGAGCAGGAATAAAAAAAAATAAATCCTGACAGGACTCCTATGAGAGACCATGAGAGTCCTGCTTACACACAGTGATGGACAGTTTTCTGTGTACAAACAGGGACAACTGTCTATCACTGTGTGTAAGCGGAGTAAGCAGGCCTGTTAGGATTTACTGCAAAAATGAGAAAACGTCAATTTTTTTCAATGTTTTGTACTCATGAGCACATTAGTATTACCTCATTTGAAATATCTATTGGTTCCTTAATTTCACATTCCACATCTGCAAAAAAAAAAAGACACTTTGAATATTGAAATTAATAACATGACCGTCTAATATACATGTTAGAAAAGAATAGTACATCTAGTTAATTAATAGAAGAAATTATACAAAAAAAATCAATCTGTACATGACTAGTCCAGGATCTGCAAACCACACATGTCCCTAATCCTGCAATGTCTCCAATTACAAATGTACATACAGGAATGCTAATGGTCGCTTATCAGTGTTGACACTGTTCATGCGCACTGTTCATGTGAGTTCATGCGCTCACACAGATTCAACATAAATGACAGCAGAACAGAACTCCCAGCGGCCGCACATTTCTCCAGAGAAGACCACTCTATTGAAGATTTGCGGGTTGTGGTTTCAATGGGACATTTTAAGACGTAGAATGAGAGGAAAGAATGGGAATACAAGTTAATGCAAAAATTTCAAACTCTGCAATTTGGACTTAATATTCATGCCAGTTTCATGTCACACTATGTATGACCTGTGAGGGTCACAAATCAGCACCTGATTACAGATAGATAACAGATCCCGCTGTCACACACCACAAATTTTAGACTGTTTATTTCCTGACCTGTTGTAAATAACTTCTCTACGTATATTGCAGTTTGTGATTCCAAGATCCTTTTGAAGATCCATGTCTTGTGTATGTATAAATAGTGTGAATTTTCAGTTTTCCATGTCTGAAGAAGAGAGCTAGCACTCTCTAAAGCTTACTTATCAAATATACTCAGCCTCTAAAAGGTATCGCCTGATTTATTCACTCTTCCACTACAGTTCTCATAGAAATCAATAAGCTCCCCTTGTAATGCTTAGGATGCTGGGTCCTCCAGAGCAAGAGACAATCTCTGTAGTGATACTGGCGTATCAAGGGACTAACCATGGAATCCTCCTCAATCGTAGGGGTTTCCCACTTACAGTATATCCTAACCAGAGATTAGGAAATACATGTCTGATGAATGTTGGTCCATCTGCTGGGACCCCCAGCAATCATAAGAACTGGGATCTCCAAGTTCCCAATGTAAAAGGAGTTGTGACAACTACTCCTCTCCACTTACAGGACTTATAGAAAACAACATGTATAGCAGGGACTTGAGTATCCCGATTCTTGTGATCCTGTTGATAGTTTTGTGTCATTAGTAGGAAAATCCCTTTAACATAGAATTCCCTGATAGAGTATACAGTCATGGCCAAAAGTTTTGAGAATGATACAAATATTAATTTTTACAAAGTCTACTGCTTCAGTTTTTCTAATGGCAATTTGCATATACTCCAGAATGTTATAAAGAGTGATCAGCTTAACAGCAATTACTTGCAAAGTCAATATTTGCCTAGAAAATGAACTTTATCCCCCAAAACACATTTCAACATCATTACAGCCCTGCCTTAAAAGGACCACCTAACATCGTTTCAGTGATTGCTCCATTAACACAGGTGTGGGTGTTGATGAGGACAGGGATGGAGATCAATCTGTCATGATTAAGTAAGAATGACACCACTGGACACTTTAAAAGGAGGCTGGTGCTTGCCATCATTGTTTCTCTTCTGTTAACCATGGTTATCTCTAAAGAAACACGTGCAGTCATCATTGCACTGCACAAAAATGGCCTAACTGGGAAGAGTATTGCACCTAGAAAGATTGCACCTCAGTCAACAATCTATCGCATCATCAAGAACTTCAAGGAGAGAGGTTCCATTGGTGCCAAAAAGGCTCCAGGGCGCCCAAGAAAGACCAGCAAGCGGCAGGACCGTCTCTTAAAAGTGTTTCAGCTGCGGGATCGGGCTACCAGCAGTGCAGAGCTTGCTGAGGAATGGCAGCAGGCAGGTGTGAGTGCATCTGCACGCACTGTGAGGCGGAGACTCTTGGAGCAAGGCCTGGTCTCAAGGAGGGCAGCAAAGAAGCCACTTCTCTCCAGAAAAAACATCAGGGACAGACTGATATTCTGCAAAAGGTACAGGGAATGGACTGCTGAGGACTGGGGTAAAGTCATTTTCTCTGATGAATCCCCTTTTCGATTGTTTGGAACATCTGGAAAACAGCTTATTCGGAGAAGAAGAGGTGAGCGCTACCACCAGTCTTGTCTCATGCCAACTGTAAAGCATCCTGAAACCATTCATGTGTGGGGTTGCTTCTCAGCCAAGGGAATCGGCTCTCTCACAGTCTTGCCTAAAAACACAGCCATGAATAAAGAATGGTACCAGAATGTCCTCCAAGAGCAACTTCTCCCAACCGTCCAAGAGCAGTTTGGCGCTCAACAATGCCTTTTCCAGCAGGATGGAGCACCTTGCCATAAAGCAAAGGTGATAACTAAATGGCTCAGGGAACAAAACATAGAGATTTTGGGTCCATGGCCTGGAAACTCCCCAGATCTTAATCCCATTGAGAACTTGTGGTCAATCATCAAGAGACGGGTGGACAAACAAAAACCAACAAATTCAGACAAAATTAAAGCATTGATTCTGCAAGAATGGACTGCTATCAGTCAGGATTTGGTCCAGAAGTTGATTGAGAGCATGCCAGGGAGAATTGCAGAGGTCCTGAAGAAGAAGGGTCAACACTGCAAATATTGACTTGCTGCATTAACTCATTCTAACTGTCAATATAAGCTTCTGTTACTCATAATATGAATGCAATTATATTTCTGAATGTGATAAAAACATCTGACAAACACACATAAAAACCAGAGGGCAGTAGATCATGTGAAAATATAATATTTGTGTCATTCTCAAAACTTTTGGCCATGACTGTAGGTTTTCAGAACCAGACAATGCCTGTATATAAGTAATATAATAAAAAGGTAGACTGTGATTACAAGAAGTGGTTACCCTGTAAAGGTGGTTCTGATCCGAGACCCCCAAGCATGACGCTGTTAACATTCCACATGCCAGGAATGTAGCATCGCTTCTGTTCTCTGAGATCAGCAATCATTTTGTCCCGTCGCCTGTATAAAATACATTAAATATGTTATTAGCACCAAGCACACAATGATTTTACTATGAATAAAATAAATGCAGCCCTGTTATGAACCCCCACCGTATCTGGCAAATTAATTTGGCAAAGGCAATGCAGCAGAGAAAACAATGAGAACGCTACAATCTAAAAGCTTTCCTACGTTCCACAGGGGTTTTTAATTAACACAAAGTACAAATGTTCTGAACAATCTCAGCCCCGTGGATGTATTAAAAAATAAAAACCTTTCAGCCGCTGCTGATAAAGTGTTCCCATCTGATTAGTAAAGACACGGTGGGATAAATAATATTACTCCAGCAGGATAAATCAATCTGCCTTTCACAGCTAAGCATTACAAATCACAATCCCAGTAGTCAACAATCAGCGACATGACTAGAGTCTGTAAAAGACAAGGTATGAGAGAGAATATTATCCATAGTCCATTCATATAGATATTTCTGTATTCCCCTCAGAGACAGAAAATCCGAAGGTGAGTTGTGACAATAATCCTATAATGCGGATGCCACTTCAATCCACCAGATACTGACACTTATTCCTTTTTTTTATCTGTTTCTATTTTCTGATTATAGATTTTCTATTCTATGTACATGATTATTGAAGTGGCCATCTTGCCCAAGCTGCTAGCCTGCTTAATAAACAGTCAATGTACAGCAGACACATGGATCACATGGACTGTAGGTTACTGACAGGCTACATCAAATATCCTTTAGGCTAAGGCCCCATGTAGTGAAACGCAGCAAAAAACGCTGCGGAAAAAAATGCGGCAGAAACGCATGCATTTTTTCCACAGCGGTTTTCATTGCATTTTTGCAGAGTTTTTTGTCTGCGGACTTTCTGTCACTTCATACCTATAAGGAAAACGTCAGCGTTATACCTGTTTGGCGTTTTTGAAAATGCACCTTTTCTGCTTAAGATTTTTTTTTCTGCAATGTGTGAATGGGACTAGCCAGAATCCCATCCACGTTGCAGGTACTGTAAAACACATTTTTTGCAGCTGCATTTCTGCCGCTACAAAAACTGCGTTTTCACAACATGAGGCCCTGACCTCAAAGAGAGTCTTTCACCAGGAAGAAGCATATTAAACCAGCCACACAGATGAATGTAACATCTTTTTACCCATCAAAATTCATGCCCTCATTGCCAAAATATTCATTTATTTCACAATATGCTAATTATCAGTCTGGAGCACTGAGGGCGGCTCCATTGCTTTAAACTGCTATGCCCCACATTGTTCTCATAACACAGGGCAAGGTGAGTTTTCATCTTAGCTCCATGGCTCTATCACTCATACAAGGGAGGAGGGAAGGAGGGCATATTAGAAAAGTGTGGGGCATAGGGGTAAATTAATATCTCAGCAATGGAGGTATGAATTTTCAAGGGGAAAAAGGTGTTATATTCAGGTAGACCTGACCTAACTGTGTTGCTGGTTTATTATGCTTCACCCTGGTGATAGACTCCCTTTAAGGGCTAATCCAGTCAATGTGATTTCACGATATGTGAAAATATCACTCACAATGAAGTAGTTCTGGATCATCTTGCTTTCAATCCTCACCATCACTGGGAGAGTTCTCAGTAAGTATCGTTGATTATGATGTTAATCTGTTTTCCCTTAGTCCTAACAGCAGCACAATATGGGGTATTCCTGCCCCTGTGTGCTGGTAGGACAGGCGGAACTTTTAATTAACATAAAATATGCATGACTACACTACCCTATAAGAGGGCAAAGGGACCTCCCCCCCTTGTGTAAGTTATAAAGTAAAAATTTCTAAGTTTAGGGAGGGAATCTTGTGCTGCTGTTAGGACTAAGGGAAAACAGATTAACATCATAATCAGCGATTCCCTTACGTCCTACAGCAGCACAATATGGGGATATAGCAAGTAATTCCCTTAAGGAGGGTTTCCCTGCTCTACAACACCTAGGACTGACTGACCAAAGGCAGTCGCCACAGAACTCCGGACATCTAGTCGATAATGTTTTACAAAGGTTAGGTGAGATGACCAAGAAGCAGCTGCACAGATCTGATCCAGCGGTAAGGCCCGGTTCTCAGCCCAAGAGGTTGATACAGCTCTGGCTGAATGGGCTGTACAAAATTCGGGTGGAGCTAACCCCTGAGTAAAAAAAAGAGACTTTGATTGCCTCCTTGATCCACCTAGACAAGGTAGGCTTGGAAGCCCTGAGACCTTTGTCTCTACCATACATGTTGACAAGGAGATTCTCGGCTCTCCTAAAGGAACGTGTACGTAAGAGATAAATCTGGAGACATCTCACAACATCTAGTGTGTGTAGTTTTTTTTTCCTCTTCAGAGGAAGGGGAAGGAAAAAACACAGGTAAAGAGACTAATTGGTTAATATTGGCACGAGAAGGCACCTTAGGGTTAAACTCAGGAAGAAATCTAAGTTGGACCCTATCCGCAACAAATGATATATAAGGTTCCTTGGAAGAAAAAGCCTGGAGCTCACTCACCCTTTTGGCTGAAGTGATGGCTAATAGAAAGGTGGTTTTAAAGGCAAGAAATTTAAGATCTACGTCCTCCAAAGGCTCAAAAGTAGGACCACAAAGATCTGAAAGAACAGTCGAAAGATCCCACTGGGGATCCGGAGCTGAGACCACCGGTCTAAGTCTTTCCAGACAATAAGGGAATCTTGGGACAAACGTCTGCCTAAACAGGCAGATAAGGCTGAAACCTGTATCCTCAGTGTAGCAGGAGAAAGGCCTGTATCCAAACCGCTTTGAAGAAAATTCAGAATTTCTGCCGTAGTAGGGTTTGAAATATCAGCTTCTCTTCTGGAGCACCACTGCTTGAAGATGTTACCTATACTATGGTAGCTTTTCTTGGTAGACTCTGCTCTGGCACAGGAAAGAGTGTTCAAGACGGCTTCTGACAGTCCACTAAATCTCCATAGGGACTGGTCAACCTCCAGGCTGTCAGGTTGAATCTCCTCAGATCCTGGTGTTTCTGAGTTTCTTGGGAAACCAGTTTCTGGGTGAGGGGGAAGCCTCCAATATGTCCCTCAACTCATGTACATGAGCTGGGCAAACCAAGTCCTTTTTGGCCAGAATGGTATGATGGCTATCACAGAGACTTGGTCCTGTCTGACTTTCATCAATACCTTTGGTATCATGGAAAGTGGAGGGAAGATGTATGCCAGCCTGAATCTCCAAGGGATGGATAGGGCATCCACTGCCAAGGGATAGTCCTCCTGATACAGTGAGCAGAACGTCTCTACCTTTGCATTGAGTCTGGTCGCCATGAGGTCTACTTCTGGGAGACCCCACTTCAGGGTAATCTGATGGAATACATCTGGATTGAGAGACCATTATCCTGATACGACAAGACCCCCGACTCAACTGATCCGTTACTATGTTCAGGAAACCTTTGATGTGAACTACGGATAAGTGGGTCAGATTTTTTTTCTGCCCAGGTAAAAATCAGATCTGTCTCTCTGAGGAGAGATAATGATCTGGTGCCTCGCTGTCTGTTCAGGTACATTACGGTCGTCATGCTGTCTGACTGAACCTTGACCGCTCTCCCTCTGAGGAGAGGAGAATAATGAAGTTGTGCCAGGTACACGGCTCTGAGCTCCTTCCAATTGGAAGATGTCTTTTCTTTTAGACTGCTCCAAACTCTTTGTCCGGTCTTCTCATACAGGCGGGCTCCCCATTCCAAGAGGGATGCATCGGTAGTCAACAGGGTCCAACGAGGTTGGACCGTGGACATTCCGTCTTTCAGGTGTATCCACCATCTGAGGGAAAGACGGGTACTGGGAGATAGCTTGATCTTCTTGTCGAGACCGAGAGGAGTATGGTTCCAGGCTTTTAGTACTTCCATCTGGAGAAGACAATGCCATAAAGCCCAAGGGACTGCAATGGCTGAGGATGACATCAGGCCTAGGACTCTCATGGATATTCTGATGGATACCAGACGTGTCCTGAAGAGAAACTGGACCGCTTTGATCAATCTTTCCTTCCTTGCAGGTGTTAAAGAAACCTCCATGCGGTCTGAGTCCAGCAGATACCCCAGGAACTTCCTGCGGATAGAGGGATCTACTTCTGACTTCTCCCAATTCATTAGCCAACCCAAGTTTTGGAGAAGGGATACGGCTATCAGTAAGTGCTGGAGCAGAACAGACTATGACTGAGCTTTTATTAGCCAGTCGTCCAGGTATGGCACTACAAAAAGGCCCTGAATCCTGAGAGAGGCGGCTATAGGAGCCACAACCTTGGTGAAGGTATGAGGAGCTGAAGTGATACCAAAGGGCAGGGCTGCGAACTGAAGATGCTTCTTGTGGCCGGAAACTGAAACAGCGCTTCTGAGAAACCTTCTGTGTGGAGGATATATTGGGACATGCAGATAGGCATCCTTTAGATCTAAGGTGACGAAAACTTCTCCCTGTTGAAGAAAGGATGTAACTGATTTTACGGTCTCCATACAAAAATGTTTTTTCTTTATGAAGTGCTTCAGATATCTTAAGTCTATAATCATTCTCCAGCTGCCTGATGGTTTTGGCACCAGAAAAACTGGGGAGTAAACAACGAATCCTTCTTCCAAGGCCACCTTGCGGATGTAATCGTGAATGGAGCACTCCAATATATCCTGCTGAGCCGCAGGAAGGGAGCAGGTTAAGACGAATCGATCTTGAGGCAGATGAAGAAACTCGATCGCATAACCTCGCTGAACAACCTGCAAGACCCAAGGGTTTTGAATTTTTTTCCTGCCAGACGGTGTAGAACTGGGAAAGTCGACCTCCAACAGGAGTCTTGGCCACAGGAAGAAGGCAGCTGATGTCAAAAGCTAGGCTTATTTTTGTCCTCATCCTTGGGGGAACCTTCGTCCCGAACCCTTAGGCTGATACCTAGGACGTCTCTAGAACTGAGGTCTAGGTTGAGGCTGATAACCTCTACCCTGGCCGGAAGGTCTTGACCTGTAAAGGTCTGAGGCAGCCTTAACTGATGTTGGGAGGCTTCAGCTAAGTAATCTGCCGACAAGGAAACAGAGCTCAAAAAAGCTAGGAGATCATCTCTGGAGAATCCAGAGTCGATGTCTCTTGCAAGCTGGGCTAAATCAGCACGTAGCTTGCTTGATACTTCCTGAGAGTACTCTCTATGTGTCTATCCATGGGGTCCTGGAGGTTAGATCATCCACCGGGACCACTGTACGACGGGACAACTTGGCCACTGCCGTATCAACTTTAGGTGGGAGACCCCACCGATCCCGCTGAGACTCCGCAATAGGGAACAGGGTTCTAAATCTCCTGGAATATATGGGAGCTTTTTCCGGATGTTTCCATTCTGCAAGCATGAGTTTTTCCAGTGACTCGTCCACTTGGAAGGCCCTAGGCCCCTAGAGGTGGAACAGGAGGCTTCCCCGTCAACATCACGGTCCCTTGACAGGATGGACTTCAGCAGACTATTTATCTTCTGAAGAGGAAAGAGAGGTCTGCTGGAATCTTCCAAGGTATCATCAGATGAAAGCGTTTCGTAAATCACCTGGAAATCTTCAATAGGAACGAGACGGAGTCCTGGATTTCCTGCAAGGAGTCCTGCATATATTCCTTCACCCACACGACAATATCACGTACAGACGGCTCATTAGAGGGGGGTCCACGGCACTGACGGCAGCGGGAAAACTCATACCCATCCGGCAAGGGAGTATTACAGTCTAAACAACACAGATGCTTGCGTTTGGAGGACCTTTTCCTTCTACAGTTGTCACCATCAGCTCCGGAGGTTGAGGAGGACATCTATAAGGAAACATGAAGTCACCAGACAGTAAAACACAGCTAAAATAATAGCAAGAAAATACCTTTGGAGAATCAAACGAATCAGACAAACACGGAAGCGCGTTGCAGCAGGCAAATAATCCCAAGGGATAAGGAGCCGGACTCAAAGAGAGACAAGCCCAACACTGCAAAGAACTATGGGGCTTTATAGAGGGAAAAAGGGGAGGAGCAATGGAAAGCCTCACAAAAAACCCTCCCCTTCAAATTTCTGCAGCAAAGATACTTCCAGCAATAATAAAGTAGCTAACAATAGAAAAAACAGCAACAAGAACGCAATAAAATCCATATAAAAAATACACATTTTCAAATTTTCGCGGTACCGGAAGTAGGCTGCAGCATAGGTACGGCCAAAAATTGCGTCCCCGGAAAACAGTCACGAAAGAAAGGTTCCGGGAAGAAAAAAGACCGACGTCACTTCCGGTCGCGGCAGAGTGCGATAAAGCCCGCCAACCAATAGAACTCTGGGAGTGTGGAACAACAAGGCAGCAAGGACCGAAGCTGCCAAGAAGACATTCCCTTCAGCAGAGGGAAAAGAAAGAAAAGTGGCAGTAAGTAATGAAAAGAAAAAAAAACGAACTCTATGGGAGGCCAAAGAGACTTCCCTCCACCTGTCCCACCACACAGGACAGAAAAAAAAAACACAAGGGGGGGGAGGTCTCTTTGCCTTCTTATAGGGTAGCGTAGTCATGCATATTTTATGTTAATTAAAAGTTCTGCCTGTCCTACCAGCAAACGGGCAGGAATCCCCCATATTGTGCTGCTGTAGGACGTAAGGGAACAGCTGATAAGACAGGAGAACCTTAAATTCACCAGAATCTTGCTTAGACCACACAGAAAACACTGAAGTGTGTTCCTCTGCAACGCGCAGTGGCAAAATCACCTGAAAGTGGTGTTTGCTGCAAGTCACTAGCAGGTTTCTCTGCAGCAATTACACCCCCCACCCCCTGGGGGCTTTGCATTTGTTGTATAGGTTGAAAGCTGCTGGTAAAGCCCACAGCAATAATAATAATAATAATAATCCTTTAATAGTCCCACCATGAGGAAATTAAGTGTGTTACAGCAGCAAGGATATGCAATGCAAGATAAGCAATACAAATACACATACAATATATACAAAACGATCCAAGCTAGAGGCAAGAAGCAATGTTGCAGGTTTAAAACATGCAGCACAGTTCACCCTACACTGTGGGTTTTAGTTGCAGCAGTGGATTAGATCTGCTAGATCCATAGTGCTGCTACAGTAGATTGCAGCGCGTTAGGTGTTGGCGTTTGCAGTAAGGTTTTGGAATGGCCAAATTTTTCCTACTAACATATTGGTCTATTTTTCAGTAAGGATAATAGGGTTTTTTTCACTGCCAGTTCTAACAAATGACACTTAAACATTTCACACCTTTTCTGTTCTTCCCTCTTTAGTTTTGCAGCAATATTTGCCTGTTCTTCATCCTCAGAATCACTATTGTAGAGATGGTATATTACCTTCAGGTAATCCAGATCCTGAAAAAGGAACACAAACGTTCATTCATACAGTACATGAGCAGATCATCTATCCACAAGGCAGTGTTTTTCTGACAGTGGACATTCCTTTAAATGTGAATTTCAGTTTTGTACATGTTTATAGCATTCCACAGTTTAAGGGCTCATGCATGCTGATATATTCCGCTCTATAATAGGGACTCTATAGCGTTGCATGAGCCTTCCACTTTACCTCTATTTCATGCAGGGGAAATTTATTGTGAAGGAAATTTTGGGGGCAGTTTTGCTGGAATCTGCATTGCTGTAATTTGTGCCAAATGTATCAAACACTGCACAATGTTTAATAAATTTGGCACCATTTTAAGACCAACACTTCTGTACTGAGTTGTTACTTCCTGTGCTACCCCAGCTACTGGAGTGAGAATGCAACCATTTTTAAAAAGTCACATTTGATAAATCTGGCTTGTGCGAGAAACCAACATAAATCATTCCTCAGATCTATGCAAGCTAATGACTGTCATAGATTTTGTTGTGTGACACATGGAGGCCAGGGATGCAACTAATTTATTAAGAGGCATGTGCCTTATCACAAATTAGGCACATCTTACTCCAGCAAACAGAGGATCAAGACTGGCACATAGAAACACTAGTCTTGATTAATCTCGCCCACAAATTATAAAGGCGCTTGTATGTACAACGCTATACGCAGCCATAAAACTCACATTTTGCATTTAATTATATGATGTTTTGTTCTCTATTCACACAGAATGTTAATATTCAAAACTCTCCTGAATATCTGTTACTAGACAGCAATGCATTGTGGGGGCTCAGAAGACAGCAGAGTCTTGTGTATATACCGAGAAATGATCTGAACTATTATTAATATATGAACCAATGAAGTCCAAACCGTAGTTTGAACATTTTGTATGTTAACATTGCGAATAGGCTGCAGATTTTCAGTCTGGATTTGCAGCTGGAATACTGAAATGTATTATAGTAGCAGTAAAGTAAATGAGATTTTTCAAAATCTCATCTACATGCTGTGAAAAATAAAAATCTGTGCAGATAATGACAAGCAGTGTGGATTTTACATGACAATTCTTTGCGTGGATTTTATTGCATAGGGTGATTTCAATGGATAGGATGAAATCTATAGCAAATCGGTGCTGAAATCCACATGTAAGGTATATTCACAACAAAATCATGCTGTTTTTCACTCAAGCTTGCACAAATTGCAGCAAAACCAATAACAATACTAGTCTACTTCCTTAAAACCTTTCACTGTACCTGGGTGGATATATATTTCATGTAGTCATCTGTGTTAACAATAGACTTCCACCAAACAAGCCAGGAATTGCAAATTCTGGAAGCATCTTTGTCAGTTGGTATATGCTGGATCACACTTAGTATCAAAAGAGAAGGAAAAATATTAGACAAAACTGCTACTCACATCATTCTTTGAATTAAAGGAGTTCTTCAAGTGTTTCAATACTTATTTCCCCTGGGATTCTATCGTGGATGAAGCACAAGTTTCCTTGCTGGTTCTGACCCTGGGTCACGTGATCAGAACCAGCTTCTAACTCCAATTTGCTCCACTTCCTCCATTCTCACCAGTGTTCATTGCTAGCCCTCATAGTACAGGTAACTATCAGTGAATATGGGAGAGGAGGGAAGAGGCGAAGTGGCTTGGGGGTTGGATGCCAGTTCCAATCACATGACCCAGCGTTGGAACCCAATCAGAAAACCGTGGTTCATGTGCTATAAAGTCTGGGGGAAATAGGGTACTGAAGCCCTCTCTTGAGAACCCCTTTAAGATTGAGCACAGACCACATATTTAATGCAAAGATTCATCTCTGCTCAATATACAGTCACATATATTGTTGAGAAAATAATTTGAGCTGCAGGTCGTATCCTATTAATATCCACAGCTGAATTCACTAATGCAGAGTGCTGCGCTCAACTCTCAGCAGACTCTGCTTGTTCATTAAGGCCTCCTTCACAGGACCGCGTTCAGTGAACGGGATTGGCATCCGTGTATCATCTGTGCTTTTCACTTACCCATACATATGGGTTGTCTGAAACATAGACATGATACTACAATCTGGTGTATAGAAGAATACATATCTCACAATGCAGTGCTCCTCAGCTGCTAGAATTGAGTTGTGCTGACAATCTGTCATTTGGTCCCAGTGGTGACCATCAGAAATATGAAGGCATATAGTACATTCTATACCTCAGAATCAGTAGAAGGTAAGTAATGCAATATTACTTATCCTCAGGTAACAGTAATAAAGGCTGCACCAGATGTCCCACCGCATTATGTTTTACAAAGCAAATTGGATAAAGATTGTAAAAGGAACCTGTCATATTAACCATGCAGTCCAATATTCCAGTATTATGTTAAGGATAAACTGAGCAGATTGATATATAGTTTTTTGGTAAAAGGTTAGGTAGAATTAGTCATTTATTGATTGAATTTTCTTCTACTTCCATGCTTTGGAGTCCAGTGGGCGGTCCTAATGACTGCTTGAAAGCTATGCATGATGGTACAGCGGAGGCTGCCAACCATGAGACCGCTCACTGGACACCCAGGCATTAAAAAAGCAGGGAGTTCAGGCAATAAGAACAAGTTTTACTAAATCTTTCCCCAATAACCTATATATCTGCTCATCTCGTCCTGCTCTATACCATGCTGCCTGCAGATTATACTGCATTTTTTAAGTAACAGGTTCTCACTAGCTTATGTCTTATAAATATACTAAGATAAAGGCATTGTATAGACATTATAGAAATATATTCTGCTTTCTGAATATCAAAAGAAAGCTCACAAGCAAGATTTTACCTGTCACACATATCACTGGAACCAAAGCAGTCCAGTTCCTTGTTAATAACACGCTCACCCGTCTTCTTTGTCAGTGTTGAGGAAGCTGCACATAAGGAGATATCCACTTTTGTTGCAAATGGTTCAAAGTCTAAATCCTTAAATGTGAAATATAGAACATGTCAAGCTGGCATGGCGCTAAGACAGCAAACTAGAGGTGGAAGGAGGCAGATTTGGCAATTCCTCTCAAAAGATGGTTATTAACCTTGTTAGAGAAATGACATTAAATGTTGATATCTAAACCATGGGAAAGAAAGCCATTTTAGTTAGTTGTGTGCACCCAGCCTTGAATTAAATATAACAGTAAAACTTCTTTAAAAGACCACCTCTTTGAGAAGGGGAATGGTCATGCTGTTCAGAAGTGGGCATAGCAAGGGCACATATTAAAATGTCTCTCTATTTTAGATTTAAATGTTAAGAGTTTGGGAGAAATGAGATTTATCATGTTTCTGCAGTCACAGTGAGTGGTAAGAGAATAAAATACCTGATCAAATCTCAAGTGATCTGCCGACATATTCTTAGTGAGCTCTGTATAAACTTCTTCAAGTTCTTTTCCAACATAGAGATTTCTGTCCAACTTCTCCACAGTTGAGGCCTCAATCTGTAATAGAAACCCTTAGTTTTGACCCTTTACAAATAGTCTATGGCAGGGGTTCCCAATCACCAGTCCGCGGACCGGGACCGGGCCGTTGGGGGTCTTTTGCCGATCTGTGGGGCAGCGGGCTGGCCTCGGTAAAGGTGGCTCCCGGCAGATTAGGTGGGGCAGGTCGGCGATCTGGCCACAGTGTTGTGGCTCCTAGCATAGCTAATGGCGTGGGACCTCTGTGTACAGAGCTGTAGACCAGGTTGCCGGCATTAGGTATGCTAGGAGCCACAACACTGTGGCCAGGTCGCCAACCCATCTCGTCTAAAGCGCTGTTTAGTGTATAACCCCGCCCCCATATGACCAAAGCCCCGTCCTTAAATCAACCACCCTGCTGGGCCGTGGGGAAAAAAAGGTTGGGGACCGCTGGTCTATGGGGTCCGCAGGTAACCGCTTTTTAAGCAGATTAGGTTTCCGTTCTTCGGGTCCCCAAGCGGACCTGATGAATGGAAATCCAGGCGCAGGTGTGAACCTAGTGTAAGGAAAGTCACTACTTAGATGACCAGCCTGGGCAATTTGGCAATTTCATCTTTCTTACCAGTTGTCGCCCACAATATACTAATACACACATGGACAAAATTGTTGGTACCCCTCGTTTAATGAAAGAAAAACCCACAATGGTCACAGAAATAACTTGAATCTGACAAAAGTAATTTGCCAAACCTACATGTTGACAAGCCACAAAGCTTCTGGGAGAATGTCCTATGGACAGATGAGACAAAAATCAAAATTTTTGGCAAGGCAAATCAGCTCTATGTTCACAGATGGAAAAATGAAGCATATCTTGAAAAGAACACTGTCCCCACTGTGAAACATGGAGGAGGCTCTGTTATGTTCTGGGGCTGCTTTGCTGCATCTGGCACAGGGTGTCTTGAATCTGTGCAGGGTACAATGAAATCTCAAGATTATCAAGATTATTAGAGAGAAATGTGCTAACCAGTGTCAGAAAGCTTGGTCTCAGTCGCATGTCATGGGTCTTGCAAAAGGATAATGACCCAAAACACACAGCTAAAAACACCCAAGAATGGCTAAGAGGAAAACATTGGACTATTCTGAAGTGGACTTCTATGAGCCCTGACCTAAATCCTATTGAGCATCTTTGGAAGGAGCTGAAACATGCCGTCTGGAAAAGGCACCCTTCAAACCCGAGACAACTGGAGCAGTTTGCTCATGAGGAGTGGCCAAAATACCCGTTGAGAGGTGCAGAAGTCTCATTGACAGTTACAGGAATCGTTTGATTGCAGTGATTGCCTCAAAAGGTTGTGCAACAAAATATTAAGCTAAGGGAACCATCATTTCTGTCCAGGCCTGTTTCATGAGTTTTCTTTTTTTTTTAAATTCTGTTGTAGCATGGTTGAAAAGCAAGGTCTGACTTTCATTTGTTCATTTTTCATAGAATTTTTATATATTATTACTTTTGTCAGATTCAAGTTATTTCTGTGACCATTGTGGGTTTTTCTTTCATTAAACGAGGGGTACCAACAATTTTGTCCACGTGTGTATATCCCACACAGGTAAGAAAGATGGGACTGTATGCCCACGGTACTGTGATCTTCCACTGACTTATTATTATTTGCAGTTCACAGTTTGCATTCATCTTGGACCATCATTTTACAGTTTACAGAAAACTGGCATGAGTTATAATAAATATGTCAGGCCGGGGACACGCTACCCACTCTGCCCACATTCTCAAAAATGTGGCAAGCCAGGTGCAGAATGGGGGTTGTAGCAGGTTTGGGGCAAGAATGGGCCTTTGCGCTAAATGTGCATCACCATATCATCTCTCTATGCCAGAAAACTGGTGTAGAGGGATTGATAAATTCCCCTCATTGAGTGAATTTTCAGTGCATTTTTGAGGCTCAATCACATTGAAAAGAAACTGTGACAAGTAGAGAAAATTGACCATGACTGGCCATAAGATATTACAGGCAGCAATTCAGATACAGTACCAGACAAGTAATACAATTCTTATATACAGTTACTTAACTTTTCAATATACAGTTGTGCTAAAAAGTTTACATACCCAGGAAGATTTTTTGGTTTTTTTGGCCTTTTTCCAGAGAATATGAATGATAACAGAAAAACTTTTTCTCCACTCATGGTTAGTGGTTGGTTGAAGCCATTTATTGTCAAACTTCTGTGTTTTCTCTTTTTAAATCATAATGACAACCAAAAACATCAAAATGACCCTGTTCAAAAGTTCACATACCCTGGTGATTTTGGCCTGATAACATGCCCAGAAGTTGACACAAAGGGGTTTGAATGGCTACTAAAGGTAACATCCTCACCTGTGACCAGTTTGCTTGTAATCAGTGCATCAATGCATCTTTCCTCCAGCCACTGACGTTTCTGGATTGTGAGTCATGGGGAAAGCAAAAGAATTGTCCACGGATCTACGGGAAAAGGTAGTTGAACTGTATAAAACAGGAAAGGGATACAAAAAGGTATCCAAGTAATTGATAATGCCAGTCAGCAGTGTTCAAACTATGATTAACAAATGGAAACTCAGGGGCTCTGTAAAAACCAAACCACGGTCAGGTAGACCAACCAAAATTTCAGCCACAACTGCCCGGAAAATTGTTCAGGATGCAAAGAAAAACCCACACATAACATCAGTTGAAATACAGGACTCTCTGAAAACTGGGCTGCATGGTCGAGTTGCCAGAAGAAAGCCATTACTGTGCAAATGCCACAAAGAATCTCGCCTTTAATACGCCAAACAGCACAGAGACAAGCCTCAAAACTTCTGGAAAAAGGTACTTTGGAGTGATGAGACAAAAATCGAACGTTTTGGCCACAACCATAAACGTTACATTTGGAGAGGTGTCAACAAGACCTATGATGAAAGGAACACCATTCCTACTGTAAAGCACGGAGGTGAATCACTGATGATGTGGGGATGTGTGAGCTTCAAAGGCACAGGAAACTTGATCAAAGTTGAAGGAAAGATGAATGCAGCACGTTATCAGCAAATACTGGAGGCAAATTTGCACTCATCAGCCAGGAAGTTGCGCATGGGACGTACTGGGACGTTCCAACATGACAACGATTCAAAATACAAGGCCAAGTCAGCCTGCCATTGGCTACAGCAGAAGAAAGTGAAGGTTCTGGAGTGGCCATCTCAGTCTACTGACATGAATATCATTGAGCCACTCTGGGGAGATCTCAAGCGTGCAGTACATGCAAGACAGCCCAGGAATTTACAGGAACTGGAGACTTTTTGCCAAGAAGAATGGGCAGTTTTACCATCTGAGAAAATAAAGAGCCTCGTCCACAACTACCACAAAAGACTTCAAACTGTCATTGATGTTAGAGGGGGCAATACACGGTATTAAGAACTGGGGTATGTGAACTTTTGAACAGGGTCATTTTGATGTTTTTGGTTGTCATTATGATTTAAAAAGAGAAAACACAGAAGTTTGACAATAAATGGCTTCAACCAACCACTAACCATGAGTGGAGAAAAGGTTTTTGTGTTATCATTCATATTCTCTGCAAAAAGGCCAAAAAAACAAAAAATCTGCTGGCGTATGTAAACTTTTTATCACAACTGTAGCTTATATCTATATATGTCATAAAATGCTGTTCTAACTCCACAGAAAATGTAAATAGATTATTAGAAGTACAATGTATCAAAAATTACTTATGAGTAACCTACCACTCCTTCCCCAAAAAAGAAGAGAGTCAGGAAGCAGTTAGATAATAGTGCTAGCCCAGTTATGATATTGGTTATAGGTACTGGATAATTCCTAACAGGCTACAATCTTTGCTGACAATTGATATAGATAGATCTACACAGGAGCTCTAGACACAAAACTGAAGGAGGTTTTGTGGCCACAGGCAGATGATCTGTTAAAAAAAAAAAAAACACCAGCAGGAAGCAGTGGAGACACCAGAAACACTAGAGCGGGGGGGTATTCGGAAAAGGTAAGTAACTCTCAGTTTGTCTTTGCTAGCACATTCCCTGCCCGTGGCCACTTTCTTCCTATCATACTATATCATACTATTTCTACCCTTTCATACTATTTTGCTTCATTTTATGATTTAGATGCACAATGGTTACAATGGCATACTTAGCATTTAGGGAAATCTGTTTCTTGTGATATAGCTAGAGACATTGATATACAATGAAACCTCTCCAAAAGGCCACCTTTTTGAGGAGACCACCCTCAGACCACATTTTTAGTTTCCCATATCAACCAACTCCTTTGAGAACTCCCCTGAGGACCACCTTTTATGCAATTCTGGGCGGTTGTCTCAAAGAGGTTTCACTGTAGATGCTGATAAGATTTTGCATACTGCTGTCTAAGAAATTAAAACTAGCATCTTACTTGCTCTTATAGTCAACATTAGTTCTCATAGTTCCTAATCTAAGATCGGCAGTTTTTTCACTCTAAATATTGTTAGTGTCTTACTACTGCCACCTACAGGTACATGTTAGAACTGCAAATGTGAATATTCTAATACAAATCTACTTAGAAAGTGATTTACAATAAATAACTAAAAATAGAATTCTTAAAACATAAGGATCTATAGTGGTATACCATTTGGCGAGGCTGAATACTGCACCACTATAGCAAACAAAATATAACAAATACCCACAAGCCACAGCACTTTTCATAATTCACAATGTTTTATCCACTGGAAGTAAACAGAATGAATGACAGCAAGCAGAGATCTAGGAAGCTGTGAGGAATTGATACAGAAAGTTTATTGGAAAACTGTTGAACTTTTCATTATGCAAACATTAAGTTATCTTAAATTATATTATATATCTTATATTAAATATATTATATTAAAATAATTGATGTTTTATATTAAATATTTTAATATTGGTCTGAAACTGGAAAACCCATTTAAATGTAGTTAATGTATATACATTTTTATGATTTTAGATCCAGAGACTTAGACTAGCAGGTGTCTACTCATTTTTCACATAACATGCTACCTGCTATAGATTTATTCTTAAGAACAAGAGTACTTACCTCTGATGTAAAGTCATTGTATAATGGGGGATATTTTGGAATTTCGGTGAAATCTATATATACTCTATCAGAGGCCTGCACATCTGCTTTTCTAACAAGTGGCCTGTTAGGTATCTGCACATCAATTGTGAAAGGCTGAGGATGGACATACTTTTCTGTCTTTATCTCTTTATGTTCTTCTGGAACTTTGTCTAAATCCTAGTGTGAAGACAAAAACAGATTTTAATCCAGAAATAAATACATTATTTACAGTATTCTGACTGAGGTCCTCTGCATGTGGCCACATTACAACTGTATATTTAGAGAGGAACTTAATCTGAAAAGGCTTCTTGATCCCATAGGACTTGACCATGCAAGGAGATATAAGGATAATGCCACTCATGGTATTTTTGTGCTTTAGATTTTGCCATTGTTAAGTGAACTGTGCAGTAAAATTTGCAATGAATCAAAATGCACAATTCTGCCACATCTGCACTCGCACTAATATGGCCATGTACATTAGTCCTTACAGGGTGTGTCAGGCCAGTATATTTCCTCAGGATAGGTCATCAATAGCAGACTGCTGGGGGCCCATTCCCGGCACCCACACCAATCAGTTCACTGAAGGGCTATAGTGCTCAGGTAATCACTACAGCCTCTGCTTTGTGACTGTGACGTCTTGTCCACCAGCCACATGGTTCCTCTGCAGCTCAGCAATACCAAACATAACAGCTATAAAATGTATGGAATACAGTGTAGCCTAGTACACAGGGAACAAGCAAGCGCTGCAGCCCAATCATTCAGCCAATAGGCAAGGGGGAGGGCTCCTGAGGACATTCATAAATATTAAATATTGCATAAATCCCCTTTTATCTCAGTTATACTTCAAGTTTCATGTATTTTCTATTGTTACTCTGCTTGTGCTCCGTCTATGCTGACCACATGCCAGTTTGTAGGCTCCTCTACTGCTGATCCTTTTGTTTCTTGTTATCTTAACTTCCTGTAAGGATTCCTAGTAATAAACAGCATTTTTTTAAACTGTGAGCCACATTGCCATAGACACATGCAGTGCCATGCCAGCTGTACAGAGGGGTCCCACAACACTACACACTGCAGGTAGTGGTGAAATACAGAAGGACATCATTTATTGTCTTTACTGTATGTTTTACAACGGTGAACTAGGCTGTACTTTCTTTTGCAGAAAAGTTAAAGGGTTTGGTTTTTGCTCAAATAATTTAAAATTGAATTGCTTTTTATATATGAGCTTCTTTAAGAAAATGGGAACGAAAATGTATAAATCCACCTGTAATAAAGCTTCAATTTTCTGCCGTTTAGCAGCATTTGTGTTTCCTGGAGCTGTAGCTCTTATTAAGGGAGGAATCTCCTCTTCCGTATATGGGCTTTCTCCTTGGTAAGATGTCTGCAACACGCAGTCGTTTATTAGCCTTTAAGACATGAATATCAGCAGTATTATTAGAATTCTTCACCATTAAGGCAGTCATGAAATAGACACAGTAGCACAGATTTACTACTGTGATTACAACTAGACACTGGAGTAAATGTGGCACATCTATTTTGGACAAAAAATTTTCAACTTGCTAGACATGTAGGTATAGATCCTCAGAGAAAGGGGTGTGGCTTAAATGCACCACAATGTGCCAACAATGTGTGCTCAAAGTAAGCCAATTAAAAGGTAGTATAAACGTAGACTAGACAGACTACAGATACACCAGATTTATCATCCAGCATCACCCACTGTGTGATAAACCTGGCATATTTTCAACCTGTCTAAGGCTAGGTTCATCATAGTGTTGGTCTTACTGTCGTTTAAGTTTGCAGGGGGACCCGAACGACGGAGAGCTCGTCCGCTAAAAAAGCGGTTACCTACGGGCACCTGCAGACCACATAGACTATAATGGGGTCCACGGGGTGTCTGTCAGGTTTCCGCAGGTTTTATACCTCCTATGGAGAGTCCAACGCAAATGTGAACCAAGCCTAAGTTTAGGCTATCTAATTTAGTATATCTGGGCCATTAGATTCTGGACGGCCATCATATGGATGATGAGATTGTTTGTACAAACAACCCCACCATCAACATTAACAACTAAACTTCCCCCCAAAAAAGCAAAACTGGCTGACTATCGACCATAGCACCTAGCATAACTGACTTATTTTGGCAGCTGTTTGTGGTATATTCACAGCTGATAGATGGCCAAAATCAGCCATTTTGGTAAACGAAAATTTGAAGTGTATTATCAGCTTTAGACATTTATGGCATATCTAGCGGATATCTAAAATGGAAATACCCCTTCAAGGTAGATCAATACCGTTCTGTCACTATATGCTGTGTTTTTCCTTCTTTTGCAAACTATGGTAATCCAAGATCAGTTCAGTGAAGCTGTGGTGTCCAAGTGTCCACAATATGAATACAAAAATGAGACCCTATTATGGACATCTAAAACCAACCTTAGGCCAAGGCCACACATTGCAGAAAGCTCATTTTTTTTCAAATGTATACGCCTGGCATTTCATATGCCATTTTTTTTAGCTACTGATAGGCACATGAGTCTTAATAAATTATGCACATGTTTGGTCTTCTGTGTGTCAGAAAGTCAAATCTACACCATTTTTGGGCTTTCAGTTACACAAGTTTCTGCCATAAATTATAGTAAATTTGCCAGACCACATGCCTCCCAATAAGTCACACTCACTATTTTATAAAGTGCTTTTGAAAATAGCATAGAATAGTAAAACATGAGAAATGTATCCTTATTAACACAAAAAATAATACCCCTCATGGATCATCACTAATGCAAAAAATAATACCTTCTGAGATCATCTTGTATTGGATTGCCATTGACTTCTACTGCTTTTGCTGTAACAATCTCTGGACATTCGGCTGCACGTGGTTTGAAGGTTATCCTCAATTCATCAGCCAGGAGGTCACCAGTCCTCAGATTAGGGCAGGACACTGACTTCTATAATGATACAGTTTTACAATGTAACATTTGCATTTAACTGTGAAAGAAAATGCTTTTGCAACCATACTGAGCAGTCTCCAAGTTTAGACCCATAATATAACAGACATCAAAGTCAAGTCTATGGGGCCTACTGTATCTCCATATCCCACTGATTTCATATGGAGACATGTAAGGTATGCTTGCCTAGACACATGTGCCATGCATTGATACATGGATTGACCTTGTGCTTCTGTATAGGCTCTATGTACAAGTGTTGACTTGTGTATAAAGCCTTAAAGGGTTACTCTCATCTCAGCAAATCGCTTTTGAAACTGGCATAACTGCTCCCAAGTCCTGACCCTAGCTTGGGACTAATGGGAGCAGCCTA
Organism: Leptodactylus fallax; assembly: GCA_947044405.1. NCBI lineage: Eukaryota > Metazoa > Chordata > Amphibia > Anura > Leptodactylidae > Leptodactylus > Leptodactylus fallax. The sequence goes on from CAMRHE010000094.1 coordinate 3,797,478, forward strand.
GAAATGCTGCTCTATGCTGTTCTTGTTAGGGCCGGTTCACATCTGCGTTCAGTTTCTGTTCGGGGAGTCCGCTTGGGGATACCCAGAACGGAAACCCATATGCATAGAAAAGCGGTTTACCTAAGGAAACCTGCAGACCCCATAGACTATAATGGGGTTTGTGTGGTTTCCGCTCGGTTTCCGCACGAAGCAAGCAGCACTTTCCTCTCCTCATGCTTCTGTAAGTTTCGTGCGGAAACCGAGTGGAAACCACACGGAACGAAAACTGAACGCAGATGTGAACTGTCCCTTACTCCCATAAAGGAGAATGTGAGCTATGGAAACAGTGTAGCACAGCTCAGCTACACAGTTACAAAAACAGTGTAGCTAAATGTGCTACACTGTTTCCACAGTTTCCATTCATCTGTATGGGAGTTGCAGGAACAGAGTACAGCAGCACTGCTTGGCTGTTCCTGCAAGTCCCGCCTTATGGGTTGGGACTTCAGTGAAGTTATTCTTATCTCGGCAGCGATTTCAGATGGGAATAAACCATTAATCCAAAAATACAACAATCTGTGACATATCCAGAGCATCTTCAAAAGCTGGCTTGGCTCAAAAGCATCTCACACACATATGATGTACAACACAGGGGACCAAACCAGACAAAAGAGTAGAACAACCTTCAAACGTGTGTGTCTTGTATCACTGTTGCTGTGTTTTTTACCGTGGTCTACTTCATGTAGGAATGGACAAGGGGTGGTCACTGCTTCACCTATGTGGATATAAGCAGACATGGCATTGTTATTTACCACAATGCACATTTTCTTTTCCTGTACAATGAAGTTTCATCAGCTGATACTGGACACAGCTCCAGTAAGGTTATAATAGAATTTATTTATTTAGCTTACTTGTATAGCACCATTATATTCCGCAGTGCTTTTACATATAATGTCAGTCACTATCCCATATAGCGCTCACAATCTACATTCCCTATCAATATGTCTTTGGAGTGGGAAGAAACCCATGCAAACACAGGAAGAACATACAAACTATTTGCATAAGTTGTCCTTGGCAGGATTCAAACCCAGGACTCCAGCCCTGCAAGGCTGCAGTGCTAACCACTGAGCCACCGTGCTGCCCACCCATAAAAAGAATAATTATGTATGGCCATCTTATTTAGCGGATGAAGGTCAGACTAAAGAAATAAAAGGGAATCTGTTGAACATTGAATATTAATAGTACTCACACTGGATATTTTTAATAAAAGGGTAGTCTTCTTGTCTGGGAATCAGCATATGGACCTGTTCTAAGTCCAGTCGTTTTATGTTTGTAAGCTGCAAGGATTGAAACATATTTGTACTTTTCAATGTAACTGGAAATTTCCAAAATGTTATATTGTTTTTATATATATAAATCAGAAGTTAGAAATGCAGCCGTCATTTAGGGATTAGAACTGATTTACTCACAGACATTGAAGCATTTTTCTATTTTGTTGCAACAGCCAGATTCCCTATATTGACAACATGAGTGCCGCCATATTGGTTTGTTGCTTTTGAATCAGTTACTTAGGCAGTTTACCATCAATTTCTGGGAAGCCAATTCAGAGGTCACAACCAATGTGACTGCACTTCCTATCACTTATTAAAGAGGACCTTTCACGTCCTCATGTATATGCGGGTTTACATACCGCTAGAAAGCCGACAGTGCGCTGAATTCAGCGTACTGTCGGCTTTCCTGTTATGTGTCCTGGGGGTGGTCTTAGTTTCACTGTCCACCGTCAAAAGGGCGTTCCTGACAGTCTAACTGGGCTGTGAGGAACGCCCTCCCTAACTGTACTCGTCCATAGCCCTGTATTGTCAGAGGGGGCGTCCTTTACAGCTCAGCGATGACGCTGAGCTGTGAGGAAAGCCCCCCCCAGTACAAGTCTATGGACGAGTCAGGGAGGGAGTTCATCACAGCCCAGCTAGATTGTCAGGAACGCCCTTTTGACGGTGCACAGTGAAACTAAGACCACCGATAGCTCCAGCCCCAGGACACATAACGGGAAAGCCGACAGTACGCTGAATTCAGCGCACTGTCGGCTTTCTAGCGGTATGTAAAACCGCATATACATGAGGACATGAAAGGTCCTCTTTAAAAAAGGGCCTCTCTACAACATATGGATACACCAGTATTATAGATGGTAAGTACATGGTATATACTGTATAAGTGGGGACCCTGTTATAGATTTGCACTGGGGTCCAGGAGATTCAAGTTACGCCTCTAATGGACAGCACATGGCTGTGGAATTGTGTGTGAATGAACCCTTAGTCACGCAAAGGTTTTTTGTTTTGTTTTTTAAATTACTATAAAAATACTGATTAAATATCATTATCATCTGGCATTAAGACACCATTATTGATCAAGCCTTTTATGACAAAAGTTCATCTGCAATGTAATACACAGAAAAAAAAACTGAAAACATTGAACGTATATATTTGAGAGACAGATAGGTAGACATATAGATACAGTAGGTATATGGATAGACAGATACCTCTTTATACATGTGTTACCTGCATCAGGTCTGTTTCTCTTTTCTCTGTATGCACTGTAGTCTCAGGTCTGCCCAGTCTTATAAAATATTCCATAGTAAAATTCCATCTGCACTTTTTATATTGATCTTTCCTCTTATTTGCATATTCAGAAACAAAGAAAGCCTCATTGGTGTCAGCATCCAATAACTGTTTCTCTTCTAGTTCCTTTATCTCAGGAATTAGGTGATGTTTCACTGAAAACACATTCATACTAAAAAATAAAATTAAAAACCTGTGTAAAAATGTTATTGGGCACTTAAAAGCAACTACTAAACTATTAACCTTAGCAGTCCATAGATGGCGCTGTACTACTGAGCAAGTCTGATCACAACAACATCACTTATTAGTTAGGTGCAGTGTCAATATCGATACATGAGTGTGCATATGTATGGAAATTAATGTATGTGGTTATCTATCTCTAAACCTGGTCAGTACAGAAATGCTATCATCAGAACGTGGCTTTTCTGTCGACGTGGGAAACGTACACTGGCATTTTCTCCACATAGATGGGCAGATGCCAAATCATGAATGGAACAGATGAAGTGAGGATCCAAGATGCTGAAAAAAATTCTCCAAAAAATGTAGATGTATTTATTTATAATTTTAATTTATTAATATCATTATGCAGTGTGATTTTTCTCTCGGCTGAAGGGAAGAGCTGAAATGCTGCACTATACAAAGTTGGGTACATCAGTTCTATATTTTTAGGAGGGGCAATTTATAATCCTTACTTTTTCATATCCAATAATTTTACTACAAATAGGAAAGAGAATCTTAAGCTGCTCATATACGTTAGATTAATGTCAGACAAGCTCCCCAATTTCAGTGACCATGTATCATGTATGAGGTTCTCCTGACTCTCCCCAGATGCAGATGTTGGGAGAATTATTCTCACCATTAATTCGGTTTCCATGAGTCCACAATAAAGGCTATGGAGAGTGTCTTCCTTGACCTCCATAGGGACAGGAAACAAAGAGAGCTTAAAAAGACTCCCCCCGCCCCACCACCACCACCAGTGGCCTCCAAATAACTACATTACATGTATTTCTTCAAACCAAACACAAAAAAATTTGAAATAATGCAACAAAGGGATGGCTATATAAGGACTGTCATGGTGGAATCTTGGAAATTGAAATAATGGTGGGAATAATCCTCCATGAATGCCACATCTGGAGAATTCTCAGATTAGAATCTTAGGGAGTAACCACTGCCTGCAACACCTTGTGTCCAAAGGCATGATCGCTAGCAGACTGCAAATCCACCCTATAGTGTCCCAACATATCTGGTCCAAAGAAGGCCCCCTCTTTCTGCTCATGATGAAGCTGTAGCACTAGTAGAGTTAGTTCTCAATTTATCTGGAACTTGGAGACATTACTGTTATCCTATGTAGTTATTTGGAAGCCACTGGTGGGTGGTAATGTTGAGGGGCTTTTCAAGTGCTTTCTGTTTCCTGTCCCTAAAGAAGTCATGGGAGAAAACCTCCAGGTGTGGCTGTCATGGAAAAAAGGGTTGGACATGCTGAATTTCAGCATTCCAGATCCTTTTCTTCTCAGCGGAAATAAGCTACTGCCAAAGTTGAATAATAGCAGCTTACTCCACTTTACCCATTGAGAACACATGCACACTTACCTGTGTTATACTTTTTTTTTTTTCACTGGCCGCCTATATAGGCATTTTCCTATATAGCAAAAAAAAGAATACCAATGCACCAAGGAGGCCCAGAGGACAATCTTTTGTCCTCAGTCTGGTGAATGGAGCCCTATGAATACTTTTAATGTATACGATGGGAGCCTTAGCTTACAGTCTCTGAACCATCAATATACATAGCTAGTTATATATACTGAACTCTTTAGATACATGATTCATTGATATTCTTATAATTTTACAATGGCATATAGCGTACTAGTGGGACGTACAATTTAGAACAGTCGAGTAATAGTTGTGCTTTAAACCGTGTAAGATTGGAGTCTTCAGAGAACATAGAATGTGATTTGTTCTGCTCCATTTTGTGCAAATAGTACAAGAACAGCTGCTCAGAGACAATCATGATATGGGTGATAAGACGCTTGTGAAGTCGACGCTTCTCGTCTTGTGTTAAGAATCCGATGCACAGAACATCTGGTATGTTGGTCCAGGCAACTTTTACCTCATTCAGAATGACATCCACCTATACACAAGGAGAAAAGTGCAGATAGTTAATACTGTACACAGAAATACACAATAAAATACAGGCTGATTTAGTGTGTTAAGAAATAAAGCTGTATTTATCTACATTATACCAATCTCAAAAGAACTAGTATTTAACCTTGTAGTATATTAAAACAGCCAAAAATATCTCTCACACACAGATGTTAAAGGGGTTGTCCAGGACTTACAATACTAGGGCAGCAGGCAAAGGAAGGTGACACATAAAGAAAAAAAATCATACTCGCCTGTCACCAGTGCTCCAGTGTCCTCACCGCCCGTGACCACCGAGACCAATCAGTGGCCTCTGCAGTCACAAGCAGCGAGAACTTCCTCCGGCACTAGCCCTGGTGTGTGCTGGGCCGGACAGTAGTGGGGGACACTGGAGCTTTGGGGACAAGTGAACCTTTTTTCTTCACCTTCCCTGGTCTCCTATAATTCATGGACAACCCCTTTAAGGTTTCTGGACTAACTAAACCAAAGGTATGTAAACTATGGGGCAGCTGGAGGGTAACATTAAACTTGAGGCAGCTGGAGGGGGGACAGCTACGCCCAGAGTTTAATGTCCACCTCCAGCTGCCCCCAGTTTAATGTCCCCCTCTAGTTCCCCCCATTTTAATGTCCCCCTCCAGTTGCCCTAGTTTAATGTTACCCTCCAGCTGTCCCCATGGTTTAATGTCACCCTCCAGCTACCCCCAGAGTTTAATGTCCCCCTCTAGTTGCCCCCAGTTTAACATCCCCCTCCAGCTGCCCTAGTTTAATGTCACCCTCCAGCTGCTCCCGCGGTTTAATGTCACTCTCCAGCTGCCCCCATTTTAATGTCACCCTCCAGCTGCCCCCAGTTTAATGTCACCCTCCAGTTTCCCCCATGGTTTAATGTCCCCCTCCAGCTGACCCCAGTTTAATGTCCCCCTCCAGCTGCCCCCAGTTTAATGTCCCCCTCCAGATGCCCCCAGTTTAATGCCACCCTCCAGCCAGGGCTGTGGAGTCAGAGTCGGAGTCGTGGAGTCGGTGCCTATTTTGGTGGAGTCGGAGTCAGTATAAAATGGACCGACTCCGACTCCCAAAATATATAATAAATTGGTACAGTTAGTAGTACAATGCAGTATGTGCTGAATATATTTTCATAAGAATTTGGGAAAATGATGAAATGTTGAAAATGATGAAATGTCCTGTAAAGGTCTGTTCTATTCCTCATATAATGATGGGACTGAGTTCTGAGTGAACCTATAAGGTTTAGCAGTGCCAGGGCTGTGGAGTCGGAGTCGTGGAGTCGGAGTCGGTGCCTATTTTGGTGGAGTCGGAGTCGGAGTTGGAGTCGGAGTCAGGGTAAATTGAGGAGTCGGAGTCGGGGCTTTGGCGTACCGACTCCACAGCCCTGCCTCCAGCTACCCCCACGGTTTAACATCCCCCCTCCAGATGCCCCTAGTTTAATGTCACCCTTTAAATGCCGCATAGTTTAATGTCCCCCCTCTAGTTTTCCCCAGTTTAAATTGGGGCACCAGGAGAGGGACTTTATATTGTGGGGATGTTAGGGCAACTATAGGAGCATTATAGTGTGTGGGGACACAAAGAGAAATGAATGGGAATGGGCTAAATTTGCCGCGGCATGCTAAGCGTGCCGCACATTCTGTCCCTCTATCTATCCTTTGAAAGGTGGGAGGTGTGTCTTAGATGTTGGGCCCCATAGCAGCTGTTATGTCTGCAAACCTGGTAGTTACACCCATGTCCTTGAGCCAACCCTATGTACATAGGCACTCAGTTTGACCAAGTGCACAATAACTAGCAACACCTTTAAAAGATATAACATTCAATACTTTTAGCACCTTAAAAACTAGTATCCAGATATAATCCTACCAGACACATGTTAAATTGATACAAATAGAATCCTATAGGTACTGTACAGTATATATCTGGACAAAGTCCAATTGTCAAAAATATAACATTATAAAATGAGAAGACAATGGGCAGATTTATGAAGACGGGCATTTTCAATAGCAGTCTTCATATCCTCTGCACCAGCAATGCTGGCTTATTTATAGCTGGTGTAGATTTCAGTGATCACTTATGACGGTAAATTGATCATAAATATGGTGGGACTGGTGCCCCCTCCACAGTACACCCCTCAACATGCTCCTGTCCAGGAAGGTGGCGAGGGCAACACAAAAGGTAAAAAAGGTAGAAATTTATGTGCAAAACATTGATTTTTTTTCATTAGAAATCGCCCCAATGGGTATACTTGCTGGTAATTTCAATTTTTTGGGGATCTGAATAATTTTCACATATACAAAACTAGTGCAGCATGCAATACACAACTCATAAAATCTTTCTTCGGAAACATACAGTAGTACAAGACTATACATACAAAAATCTGCTGAACGTCTGTGGCAACAACATTCGATGCTGAGATCTGATGTAGTCGCCTTCTAATAATTTCACACAGAATGTCTGCAGAAACAGTACATACGTCCTTCATGAATGGAGCAACTGAAGGTCTGTATATCTCATCTGCAAAAAAAAGGCATTAGTTTGTTAAATATATGACAGCATTTAGACAGTTAAAGAGGTGTGTATGTTATTGTTTGTATAGTGGAAAGTTGTACAATTTTGCAATAGAAATTAATGTGCAGGACTGGTATCTGGAGGATTAATGCACTGGACTGGTATCCAGTGGTTTCATGTTCAGGACTTGTATCCAGTGGTTTAAAGTACAGGACTGGTATCTGGAGGATTAATGTACAGGACTGGAAGAGTGAAGAAATCAGGCGATACCTTTTAGAGGCTTACTGAGTATATTTATAAGTAAGCTTTCAGAAGTGCTAGCTTCCTTCATCAGACATGAAGGAAGCTAGCACTTCTGAAAGCTTACTTATAAATACTCAGTTAGCCTCTAAAAGGTATCGCCTGATTTCTTCACTCTTCCACTACTTTCAATGGCTAACACGGTACAACATTATACTACTAATGTACAGGACTGGTATCCAGTGGTTTAATGTACAGGACTGGTATTCATCCACTAGATTTATATATGGTACAGGTATCCAGTGATTTATTGTACGGTAATGGTAACCAGTGATTTAATGTACATTACTGATATCCAATGGTTATATATACTTCTGTCCAATGGTTTAATGTACAGTACCAGTATCCCCAGGTTTAATTACAGTACTGGTGTATTTTATTATTATTTTATTTATATATTTAGCAAGATGTATTACAAAGTTTCTTATATTCACCTGTACCAGTCCTTTATATAAAATTGTTTATACAGTCATATGAAAAAGTTTGGGCACCCCTATTAATCTTAATCATTTTTAGTTCTAAATATTTGGGTGTTTGCAACAGCCATTTCAATTTGATATATCTAATAACTGATGGACACAGTAATATTTCAGGATTGAAATGAGGTTTATTGTACTAACAGAAACTGTGCAATATGCATTAAACCAAAATTTGACCGGTGCAAAAATTTGGGTACCCTTATCATTTTATTGATTTGAATACTCCTAACTACTTTTTACTGACTTACTGAAGCACAAAATTGGTTTTGTAACCTCACTGAGCTTTGAACTTCATAGCCAGGTGTATCCAATCATGAGAAAAGGTATTTAAGGTGGCCAATTGCAAGTTGTTCTCCTATTTGAATCTCCTCTGAAGAGTGGCATCATGGGCTCCTCAAAACAACTCTCAAATGATCTGAAAACAAAGATTGTTCAACATAGTTGTTCAGGGGAAGGATACAAAAAGTTGTCTCAGAGATTTAACCTGTCAGTTTCCACTGTGAGGAACATAGTAAGGAAATGGAAGACCACAGGGACAGTTCTTGTTAAGCCCAGAAGGTGCAGGCCAAGAAAAATATCAGAAAGGCAGAGAAGAAGAATGGTGAGAACAGTCAAGGACAATCCACAGACCACATCCAAAGAGCTGCAGCATCATCTTGCTGCAGATGGTGTCACTGTGCATCGGTCAACAATACAGCACACTTTGCACAAGGAGAAGCTGTATGGGAGAGTGATGCGAAAGAAGCCGTTTCTGAAAGCACGCCACAAACAGAGTCGCCTGAGGTATGCAAAAGCACATTTGGACAAGCCAGCTTCATTTTGGAAGAAGGTCCTGTGGACTGATGAAACAAAGATTGAGTTGTTTGGTCATACAAAAAGGCGTTATGCATGGCGTCAAAAAAACACAGCATTCCAAGAAAAACACTTGCTACCCACTGTAAAATTTGGTGGAGGTTCCATCATGCTTTGGGGCTGTGTGGCCAATGCCGACACCGGAAATCTTGTTAAAGTTGAGGGTCGCATGGATTCAACTCAGTATCAGCAGATTCTTGAGAATAATGTACAAGAATCAGTGACGAATTTGAAGTTACGCCGGGGATGGATATTTCAGCAAGACAATGATCCAAAACACAGCTCCAAATCTACTCAGGCATTCATGCAGAGGAACAATTACAATGTTCTGGAATGGCCATCCCAGTCCCCAGACCTGAATATCATTGAACATCTGTGGGATAATTTGAAGCGGGCTGTCCATGCTCGGCGACCATCAAACTTAACTGAACTGGAATTGTTTTGTAAAGAGGAATGGTCAAAAATACCTTCATCCAGGATCCAGGAACTGATTAAAAGCTACAGGAAGCGACTAGAGGCTGTTATTTTTGCAAAAGGAGGATCTATTAAATATTAATGTCACTTTTCTGTTGAGGTGCCCATACTTTTGCACCGGTCAAATTTTGGTTTAATGCATATTGCACATTTTCTGTTAGTACAATAAACCTCATTTCAATCCTGAAATATTACTGTGTCCATCAGTTATTAGATATATCAAATTGAAATGGCTGTTGCAAACACCCAAATATTTAGAACTAAAAATGATTAAGATTAATAGGGGTGCCCAAACTTTTTCATATGACTGGTAACTGGAGATACGCTTTAAATGTACAGTACTGGCATCCATACATTGATTAATGTCCAGTGCTGGCCAAAAGTATTGGCACCCCTGCAGTTCTGTCAGATAATACTCAATTTCTTCCAGAAAATGATTGCAATCACAAATGCTTTGGCAATAATATCTTCATTTAATTTGTCTTCAATGGAAAACCACAAAAAGAATTGTCAAAAAGCCAAATTGGATATAATTCCACACCAAACATAAAAAAGGGGGTGGACAAAAGTATTGGCACCCTTTGAAAAATCATGTGATGCTTCTCTAATGTGTGTAATTAACAGCACCTGTTACTTACCTGTGGCACATAACAGGTGGTGGCAATAACTAAATCACACTTGCAGCCAGTTGAAATGGATTAAAGTTGACTCAACCTCTGTCCTGTGTCCTTGTGTGTACCACATTGAGCATGGAGAAAAGAAAGAAGACCAAAGAACTGTCTGAGGACTTGAGAAGCAAAATTCTGAGGAAGCATGAGCAATCTCAAGGCTACAAGTCCATCTCCAAAGACCTGAATGTTCCTGTGTCTACCGTGCGCAGTGTCATCAAGAAGTTTAAAGCCCATGGCACTGTGGCTAACCTCCCTAGATGTGGACGGAAAAGAAAAATTGACGAGAGACTTCAATGAAAGATTGTGCGGATGGTGGCTAAAGAACCTCGACTAACATCCCAACAAGTTCTAGCTGCCCTGCAGTCCGAGGGTACAACAGTGTCAACCCGTACTATCCATCGGCGTCTGACTCTATGGTAGGATACCCAGGAAGACCCCACTTCTGACCCAGAGACATAAAAAAACCAGGCTGGAGTTAGCCAAAACTTACCTGAGAAAGCCAAAAACTTTTTGGAAGAATGTTCTCTGGTCAGATGAGACAAAAGTAGAGCTTTTTGGGAAAAGGCATCAACATAGAGTTTACAGGAAAAAAAAAGAGGCCTTCAAAGTAAAGAAAACGGTCCCTACAGTCAAACATGGCGGAGATTCCCTGATGTTTTGGGGTTGCTTTGCTGCCTCTGGCACTGGACTGCTTGACCGTGTGCATGGCATTATGAAGTCTGAAGACTACCAACAAATTTTGCAGCATAATGTAGGGCCCAGTGTGAGAAAGCTGGGTCTCCCTCAGAGGTCATGGGTCTTCCAGCAGGACAATGACCCAAAACACACTTCAAAAAGCACTAGAAAATGGTTTGAGAGAAAGCACTGGAGACTTCTAAAGTGGCCAGCAATGAGTCCAGACCTGAATCTCATAGAACACCTGTGGAGAGATCTCAAAATGGCAGTTTGGAGAAGGCACCCTTCAAATCTCAGGGACCTGGAGAAATTTGCCAAAGAAGAATGGTCTAAAATTCCAGCAGAGCAATGATGGGACAGTTGTTAAAGACATACCAGAAAATGTAGTTCAGCGTGATCTATTATGTGAGGGTGTACGGTATGGCCCTCGTGCAAAAGGAGAAGATATTGCAGTACAGAGCTTGTGTTTTTCAAACAAAGAGGAGAGCAAGCAGCCTATGTCTCCTAAACTTCTAAGCCTTGATGGTGATGGCAAAGTTTGCTTTGAAATGAAGGTTATGGAAAAAGTACCTGTGAAACAGTTATACTCTAAAGACATTGATGTGCATGAAGTACATGTTAGTTGGTCTCTGAGCTCCTGTGGATTCATGATAGGTAAAGATGAAGATTCTTACGGCTATTTACTAAAGGGATCAAGGTCATGCAATGGGATGGCTGAAGAGTACGGCGAGAAATGTGATGAAAATGATGTGATCCCTTGTATGGCGAATTTTGAAGGTGATGAAGGAGAACTTGCCCTTGTACAGAATGGCCAGGATCTTGGCGTAGCATGTAAAGTGCTGAAAAAACGGAAAATTCGACTGAGCGGAATTTGGAAGAAGAGACCGCCAGATTGGGACTTTAAAGTGATGAGAAAACGGAGAATGCAACGGAGCAGTATTTGGAAGAAAAGACCGCCAGACTGGGACTTCTGGAGAGACACTGAACAGGCATACTTGGTTGAAGAGGGACTTCGTCATAGGATGTCTCGTCCCATTGTAGCTCACCCCATGGGTAGTGAGCTGAGGGGGAGGGTATGTGAGTATGTGAACCAGAGGGCGCTGTTGAGTGACCCAGGCCCAGCCCTGAAAAGGCTCTCAGCCACACCTTTGGGTGGGGGGCATGTATCTCCAGAAGGCTGGAGAAACCTGCTTGAAGCAGGAAATGGTGGACCAGCCTAGGACAGAGAGGCAGTCTGTCCCAGAGGGCTTGGATCCAGAGAGGACTTACAAAGACTAAGTCAGGCTCTTATTGCCCCAGAGGCTAGTTAGGAACTCAAGGAGTGAGTTAGGCCCTAACTGTGGCATAGGTTTTTTTTGTTGTTTTGTTATGTTGCAGTTAAGCTGAATAAAGCCACGTTTATTTTACACTTGGACCGTCTGAAAGCTATCTTTCCGGCGCCCAGTACCATGAACCACCGCTGTCCGGACCAGGAAAAGCCGCCATTTTGAGTTTAATTCCCCCAAGTTGTCACAATGGTTACCGGAAGCGGTTGTTCGCAGTTATTTTGTCTAAAGGTTGTGCTACCAAGTATTAGGCTGAGGGTGCCAATACTTTTGTCTGGCCCATTTTTGGAGTTTTGTGTAAAATGATCAATGATTTGACTTTTTTTTTCATTCTCTTTTGTGTTTTTTCATTGCAAGCAAAATAAATGAAGATATTATTACCAAAGCATTTGTGATTGCAATCATTTTCTGGAAGAAACTGAGTATTATCTGACAGAATTGCAGGGGTGCCAATACTTTTGGCCAGCACTGTATGTGCTGGTATCCAGTTGTTTATTGTCCAATACTGGTAACCAGTGATTTTTAATGTATAGTACTGATATCCAGTGATTTTTTTATTGTCCAGTAATGATAACCAGCGGTTTAATGTATAGTACCGGTATCCAATGGCTTAATGAAAAGTACTGGTATACCCTGGTTTAAAGTATGGTACTGGTAACCAGTGATTTAATGTACATTACTGGTATTCAGTGATTTAATATACATTACTGGTATCCATTGATTTAGTGTACAGGACTGGTAGTCATCTGGTGCATTTTTATATGGTACGGGTATCCAGTGGATTAATGTACAGTAATTGTGTACACTGGTTTAATGTGGAGTACTCGTATACACTGTTTTAATGTTCAGTTCTGGAATACATTGGCTTAATATGCAGTACTGGTATCCACAGGTTTATTGTACAGTAATTGTATACACTGGTTTAATGGTATTTATTATTTATTTACTGATGTGATATCTACAGTAGGGAAAAAAAAGTATTTAGTCAGCCACCAATTGTGCAAGTTCTCCCACTTAAAAAGATGAGGTCGGCCTGTAATTGACATCATAGGTAGACCTCAACTATGAGAGACAAAATGAGAAAACAAATCCAGAAAATCACATGGCCTGATTTTTAAAGAATTTATTTGCAAATTATGGTGGAAAATAAGTATTTGGTCAATAACAAAAGTTCATCTCAATACTTTGTTATATATCCTTTGTTGGCAATGACAGAGGTCAAACGTTTTCTGTAAGTCTTCACAAGGTTGGCACACACTGTTGCTGGTATGTTGGCCCATTCCTCCATGCAGATCTCCTCTAGAGCAGTGATGTTTTGGGGCTGTCGCTGGGCTACACGGACTTTCAACTCCCTCCAAAGGTTTTCTATGGGGTTGAGATCTGGAGACTGGCTAGGCCACTCCAGAACCTTGAAATGCTTCTTACAAAGCCACTCCTTTGTTGCCCTGGCAGTGTGCTTGGGATCATTGTCATGCTGAAAGATCCAGCCACGTTTCATCTTCAATGCCCTTGCTGATGGAAGGAGGTTTGCACTCAAAATCTCACGATACATGGCCCCATTCATTCTTTCATGTACACAGATCAGTCGTCCTGATCCCTTTGCAGAGAAACAGCCCCAAAGCATGATGTTGCCACCCCCATGCTTCACAGTAGGTATGGTGTTCTTTGGATGCAACTCAGCATTCACTCTCCTCCTAACACGACGAGTTGTGTTTCTACCAAACAGTTCTACTTTGGTTTCATCTGACCATATGACATTCTCCCAATACTTTTCTGGAACATCTAAATGCTCTCCAGCAAACTTCAGACGGGCCCGGATATGTACTGGCTTAAGCAGGGGCACACATCTGGCACTGCAGGATCTGAGTCCCTGGCGGCGTAGTGTGTTACTGACGGTAGCCTTTGTTATGTTAGTCCCAGCTTTCTGCAGGTCATTCACTAGGTCCCCCCGTGTGGTTCTGGGATTTTTGCTCACCGTTCTTGTGATCATTTTGACCCCACGGGGTGAGATCTTGCATGGAGCCCCTGATCGAGGGAGATTATCAGTGGTCTTGTGTGTCTTCCATTTTCTAATTATTGCTCCCAAAGTTGATTTCTTCACACCAAGCTGCTTGCCTATTGCAGATTCAGTCTTCCCAGCCTGATGCAGGTCTACAATTTTGTTTCTGGTGTCCTTCCACAGCTCTTTGGTCTTCACCACAGTGGAGTTTGGAGTGTGACTATTTGAGGTTGTGGACAGGTGTCTTTTATAATGAGTGAAGGGCAGAGGAGCCTCTTGAAGTTACAGGTCTGTGAGAGCCAGAAATCTTATTTGTTTGTAAGTGACCAAATACTTATTTTCCACCATAATTTGCAAATAAATTCTTTAAAAATCAGACAATGTGATTTTCTGGATTTGTTTTCTCATTTTGTCTCTCATAGTTGAGGTCTACCTATGATGACAATTACAGGACTCTCTCGTCTTTTTAAGTGGGAGAACTTGCACAATTGGTGGCTGACTAAATACTTTTTTCCCCACTGTATATGAAACTTACCATTAATAACTTTATGTGCAACATTCTCCTTCAGGTTAATTTTCTGTTCTATTAGTTGCTTCTGCTCCTGACTGGTATCTGTAATAGGAATAGCCAAATATTTTATTTAATTGATATAACCAATTATACAAAATTACACGTATAAGTATAACATAGTTCATAGCTATTATAGTATCCAAATGCATACATGTACTTACATAGTAATTCTGAAATAATTTCCTGACTATTATGACAGCTTGATTTGTATTATATCAAAATATCAATTTGGTCTGTGCATGACAATCTCAGCAACCATGCCAGTGGATCTACAGTGATCTGATAGATGGGGACTGTGTATATAGGGATCTACACACTGTATATTGAGACCAATAGATCTTTTGAAATCAGCACAAAGATTACATAGTCTGAACATGCTGTATGTTCTGAGGATTAACCAATTCTACTCTACTTACACAGCACCTCATTAACCTACAGAAAGGAAAAAGCACTGAGTCTCCTAGCTAAAAACGAAAAATTTAGGCAAAATCCAGGTTCTTGACAATCAAGATCAGAAATGATCATTTGCTTCCCACCAGCCTAATGTATCCTAGACCAATAGAAAAAGGATTGTGCAATTTTGGTATCCCGGATTTTTGCCAAATATTTTCATTTAGTAGTGATTGATTTGAACATGGCTCTAGGTACTAGATTGCTTCTCCTGCTTCCAGACATAGGCAAAGGGTTTCCAGCAGCATCAACTAGGGAGAGCTCACTGCACAGAGACTATAGAGCTCCTATTAATTTCTATAGCAGCTATATAAATTCATATGCACTGAGCTCCCCCTAGTGGTGACTGCATGCACATAGAATTTTATAATTTACGGCATAGGTGTCAAACTCTTGAAACAAGTTGGCGCGTCAATCAGGACCCACAAGCGCTCCCTCTTCTGTTGACATTCATTAGCGACCGCATGCTAGCTGTCACATCGGGCCACCGCTCCCAAAAATGATCAAAAAAAAAAGTGGAAAACAGAAGCTTTCTATAAAAGTGGGAAGCAGAATATGTGTTCTCAAATGTAAAATACAGACCTGTTTGTCTTTACGCAGATCTCTACTGACATGTTCCCAAAGGCACAGTTTGCACAAAAACCCACAGTACTTAGCGCCAAGTTCACATGTTGATTTGCTGACTTTGATGCCCAGAAATGAGGTTTGAACTGCTTAGTAATCCGTTTGCAGTTGATATGGAAAGTGCACCAACTAACCCCCAAATGGAGGATTGAACTCCAGTGTAATGACACGCTGAAGTCAAAGTATGATGCTGTCGGTGCTGCACAGTTTCCACGTTACATCCCTGACACAATACCCCAGATCCGTACTCAAGCTGCTCCTATACTCTTTATGTTAGCCAGAACATATCTGTGTGCGTCTCACTGATGAACACTTTCACTCAATCCTGAGGATTTCCTCAGCTCAGAGCCTGATCCCAAACATTAATGAACTAGTATCCAAGAAGAGATGCTTGGTATCTGGCTTGGACCTGTGTGCATCAGAGAAGATCATAGTGTAGCAAACTGTATTAAGCTTTGCTTGTTCCAGATTCTCTGTTTAAACAAAACTTAAGTTTGTTTCCATATGAAAAGGTTCAACCTTATATCTAATGAGAAGGAAATTATAGACATTGTCCAAGTTTTTAATTTTGGCCTACTGTGTGTTTGAGTTTGACATCCTTGATTTACGGGAAGAAGCAATCTTGGACCTTACTGGGGTGATTTATTAGTGTATTTATGTCATTTTTCTGGCAGATACATTAAAAATGGTGCAGCTATGTCCTACAGAATGTTAACAATCTCTGTCACTATTAGAAAAGTGATAGACCTTGCAGACAGGTTCACCATCTTCACAGAGGATGGCAACATATAATGCAAGAATAACAAGAATAATGCAGTGACCACTTGGACTCCAAATCTAAATCACATTGTCGACTACTGCTGTGTGATCTTGGACTAACACACTGGTACAGTATATCCTCAACCATTGTTAAAGTAGCTTTCTGCAACATTGTACATTATCTTTCTGTAATGTCAGCAGTCCTAGACCCCCAGCATGCCGCCTCTCTTGGTGGATACCTGTGAGCCTTGTTGTGCAATCCTTGCTCCTCCACACTGCTGTGTAAGGTCCTTCCTGCTGCTGGTTTGACAACCCACAATGCATGTACAAGCCTCTTTGCTGTTTTCTTAAAGAGGACTTGTCACCATATATGAAAATCCCAATAACATACATCATCTGATAGGTGCTGTCACTCTGAGCATTTTGGTGTTATCCAAATCAGTTCAGCCCCACCAAATATATAAGCACTTTTAGTGTTGATACAATGGTCGGTACCACTGTATGACATGCAACACACAGAGACCTTGCCCCCACAGTGTTACCATCCACTTGGCTAGTATACCCTAATTTGCAACGATAATAAAAGGGATTATATCTGTGGAACGGCTGAAGGGATTTGGATAACCAAAACATGAACATTTTCAGATTGATATTACCTATGTAATAGGGATATATCAGATGATATACAGTGGGGAAAAAAAAAGTATTTAGTCAGCCACCAATTGTGCAAGTTCTCCCACTTAAAAAGATGACGCCGGCCTGTAATTGACATCATAGGTAGACCTCAACTATGAGAGACAAAATGAGAAAACAAATCCAGAAAATCACATTGTCTGATTTTTTAAGAATTTATTTGCAAATTATGGTGGAAAATAAGTATTTGGTCACCTACAAACAAGCAAGATTTCTGGCCCTCACAGACCTGTAACTTCTTTAAGAGGCTCCTCTGTCCTCCACTCATTACCTGTTGTAATGGCTCCTGTTTGACATTGTTATCAGTATAAAAGACGCCTGTCCACAACCTCAAACAGTCACACTCCAAACTCCACTATGGTGAAGACCAAAGAGCTGTGGATGGACACCAGAAACAAAATTATAGACCTGCACCAGGCTGGGAAGACTGAATCTGCAATAGGCAAGCAGCTTGGTGTGAAGAAATCAACTGTGGGAGCAATAATTAGAAAATGGAAGACATACAAGACCACTGATAATCTCCCTCCATCAGGGGCTCCAAGCAAGATCTCACCCCGTGGGGTCAAAATGATCACAAGAACGGTGAGAAAAATCCCAGAACCACACAGGGGGACCTAGTGAATGACCTGCAGAAAGCTGGGACTAACATAACAAAGGCTAACATCAGTAACACACTACGCCGTCAGGGACTCAGATCCTGCAGAGCCAGATGTGTCCCCCTGCTTAAGCCAGTACATATCCGGGCCCGTCTGAAGTTTGCTAGAGAGCATTTGGATGTTCCAGAAGAGTAATGGGAGAATGTCATATGGTCAGATGAAACCAAAGTAGAACTGTTTGGTAGAAACACAACTCGTCGTTTTTGGAGGAGAGTGAATGCTGAGTTGCATCCAAAGAACACCATACCTACTGTGAAGCATGGGGGTGGCAACATCATGCTTTGGGGCTGTTTCTCTGCAAAGGGACCAGGACGACTGATCTGTGTACATGAAAGAATGAATGGGGCCATGTATCGTGAGATTTTGGGTGCAAACCTCCTTCCATCAGCAAGGGCAATGAAGATGAAACGTGGCTGGGTCTTTCAGCATGACAATGATCCCAAGCACACCGCCAGGGCAACGAAGGTGCGGCTTCATAAGAAGCATTTCAAGGTCCTGGAGTAGCCTAGCCAGTCTCCAGATCTCAACCCCATAGAAAACCTTTGGAGGGAGTTGAAAGTCCGTGTTGCCCAGCGACAGCCCCAAAACATCACTGCTCTAGAGGAGATCTGCATGGAGGAATGGGCCAACATACCAGCAACAGTGTGTGCCAACCTTGTGAAGACTTACAGAAAACGTTTGACCTCTGTCATTGCCAACAAAGGATATATAACAAAGTATTGAGATGAACTTTTGTTATTGACCAAATACTTATTTTCCACCATAATTTGCAAATACATTTTTTAAAAATCAGACAATGTGATTTTCTGGATTTGTTTTCTCATTTTGTGTCTCATAGTTGAGGTCTACCTATGATGACAATTACAGGCCTCTCATCTTTTTAAGTGGGAGAACTTGCACAATTGGTGGCTGACTAAATACTTTTTTTCCCCACTGTTTACAGTGAAGGAAATAAGTATTTGATCCCTTGCTGATTTTGTAAGTTTGCGCACTAACAAAGACATGAACAGTCTATAATTTTAAGGGTAGGTTAATTTTAACAGTGAGAGATAGAATATCAAAAATAAAATCCAGAAAATCACATTGTATAAATTTTATAAATTTATTTGCATTTTGCAGAGAGAAATAAGTATTTGATCCCCTACCAACCATTAAGAGTTCTGACTCCTACAGACCAGTTAGACGCTCCTAATCATCTTGTTACCTGCATTAAAGAGACAGCTCTCTTGTATTGTCACATGTATGAAAGACTCCTGTCCACAGACTCAATCAGTCAGACTCTAACCTCTACAACATGGGCAAGACCAAAGAGCTTTCTAAGGATGTCAGAGACAAGATCATAGACCTGCATAAGGCTGGAATGGGCTACAAAACCATAAGTAAGACACTGGGTGAGAAGGACACAACAGTTGGTGCAATAGTAAGAAAAGGGAAGAAAAACAAAATGACTGTCAATAGACATCGATCTGGGGCTCCATGCAAAATTTCACCTCGTGGGGTATCCTTGATCATGAGGAAGGTGAGAGATCAGCCTAAAACTACACAGGGGGAGCTTGTTAATGATCTTAAGGCAGCTGGGACCACAGTCACCAAGACAACCATTGGTAACACATTACGCCGTAATGAATTAAAAACCTGCAGTGCCCGCAAGGTCCTCCTGCTCAAGAAGGCCCATGTGCAGGCCCGTCTGAAGTTTGCCAATGAACACCTGGATGATTCTGCGAGTGAATGGGAGAAGGTGCTGTGGTCAGATGAGACAAAAATTGAGCTCTTTGGCATTAACTCAACTCACCGTGTTTGGAGGAAGAGAAATGCTGTCTATGACCCAAAGAACACCGTCCCCACTGTCAAGCATGGACGTGGAAACATTATGTTTTGGGCGTGTTACTCTGCTAAGGGCACAGGACTACTTCACCGCATCAATGGGAGAATGGATGGAGCCATGTACCATAAAATCCTGAGTGACAACCTCCTTCCCTCCGCCAGGACATTAAAAATGAGTCGTAGCTAGGTCTTCCAGCAAGACAATGACCCAAAACATACAGCCAAGGCAACCAAGGAGTGGCTCAAAAAGAAGCACATTAAGGTCATGGAATGGCCTAGCCAGTCTCCAGACCTAAATCCCATAGAAAACTCATGGAGGGAGCTGAAGCTCCGAGTTGCCAAGCGACAACCTCAAAATCTTAATGATTTAGAGATGATCTGCAAAATCTGGACAAAAATTCCTCCTGACATGTGCGCAAACCTCATCATCAACTACAAAAAACATCTGACTGCTGTGCTTACCAACAAGGGTTTTGCCAGCAAGTATTAAGTCTTGTTTGCCAGAGGGATCAAATACTTATTTCTCTCTGCAAAATGCAAATAAATTTATAAAATTTATACAATGTGATTTTCTGGATTTTATTTTTGATATTCTATCTCTCACAGTTAAAATTAACCTACCCTTAAAATTATAGACTGTTCATGTCTTTGTCAGTGGGCAAACTTACAAAATCATCACGGGATCAAATACTTATTTCCTTCACTGTACCTATTACCCTCACCTTCTGTCTCTATCCCTCTTCCCTCATAGATTGTAAGCCCTTGCGGGCAGGGCCCTCTATCCCACTGTGCCAGTTGGTCACTGTTAGTATTATATTTATTTTGCATATTTTGTGTACCGTATGTAAACCCTCAAATGTAAAGCACCATGGAATTAAGGGTGCTATATAAATAAACTATAATAATAATAATAATATATGTTGTTATGCTTTTTAGACCTGGTGACAGGTCCTCTTTAAGGGCCAGGGCATCCCTTTGGTGCTTTGTACCAATGTCTCTGACCTGCCTGGTCAGATGTCAGCTATACCAGGGCTACTCCTAGAGGTAGAGACTTGGTGGTTGCCTGTAGCAAAGTGTAGATGGTTAAAGGGTGAAAACTAGGGACCCACATAGACTCCCTCGGGAGTAGCCCTAAGTCAAACTGGTTAGGTGGCACAGTGGGACCACTCCTGCTGGTTGTTGCACACTCTTGATTTCCATGTATACATTTAGTCTCGCAGAAATTAACTTATATAACGGGTTTTAAGACTTAGGACAATACGAACCTTTCCTCTTAGATACGGTCTGACTGGAGAATAGGCTGAGAGGCCGTAGGACATCATTGTATAGCTGATACAGTTTCTTGGAGTCCAGTGTGTCATTTGTTTTTGAGCTGTGTTTTTGCTTTGTCCATAGAGATCTGACATTTCCAGCATCTTTAACCATGTTATAGATCTAGTAGAACACAAGATCATTCTAAATAAAACAAATGCTAAGAAATCTCTGTGCAATATCATTGACAGATTTACAAACTATACACATATTTGTAATATATCATACTTAAAGGGGATAAGTGTTGTTAGTGAGAAAACAAAAACCTTTAACGCTAGGTTCACACTAGCGTTCGGGGACTCCATCCCCCATTCCACAGGACTTTTCTCTCCATTGATTTCAGTATAAAATAGGTCTATTATAGTCTATGGGTTTCACGGGTTTCCACGGGTAACCGCTTTTTAAGCAGATAGGGTTTCCGTTTTTTAGATCCCCAAGCAGACCCAAAGAATGGAAACCCATGCACTAGTGCAAACCTAGCGTTAGTCAGAGGACTCTATATACATCAGATGGTCAGCCGATTCTGAAGAAATTGACACTCTTGGCCTACATATATGTAATCTGTATGATCAACTTAGACCACCCAAACACCTCTGGTGATATCTCCTGAGGGAACATGGAACTGAGCATGATAAAATGCAACATACCTGATCTTTAAATGTTGGAGGAGAAATGAGTGGCCCCCATGCACATATGATAATGATGAGTGAGTCCTGCTCAAACTGCTAAGGTTTGGCAACTTTTGTCTTATGCATATGTCCTTGGTAATAAATCCTGTTGAAATCATCAGTCATATTGTAGATCCAGTTGGAAAAATCCTGGGACTGAGGCAGCAAATAAAAGGGGTTATCCGGGATCCACAAATGATGGCTTATACTTAGGATAGACCATTGATCAATTTTAGATCTTCGGAGATTCAGCACTTGGGACCCCTGCAGATCAGTCTGTACAAACAGACAGCACGGCTCCCGGTATCATTTACATTCCAGGATCTGTGATGCTCACTCATACTACAAACTGTAGTGTGAGTCCTATATCATGCCAACAGTAAAGCATCCTGAGAACATTTATGTGTAGGGTTACCTTTCATCCAAGGGAGTGGGTCACTCACTGCCATGAATAAAGAAATCACAAGCTTCAAGAAGGCCCTGAAGACTCACCTATTCAGGAAGGCCTACAACCTCCAATAACACTACTGTCACCACACCCCCATCTGTACAGCCTCTCCCCTCTCCTTCTGTCTCTATCCCTCTTCCCTCATAGATTGTAAGCCCTTGCGGGCAGGGCCTCTATCCCACTATGCCAGTTGGTCACTGTTAGTATTATCTGTTTTGTACATCTTGTGTACCGTATGTAAATCCGCAAATGTAAAGCACCATGGAATTAATGGTGCGATATAAATAAACAATAATAATTATTATTATTATTATTATTATCATTATTATTATTATTATTAAGAAAGGTATCTAAGCATCCTCCAAGAAAAACTTCTCCCAAACATTGAGCAATTTGGTGATGACCAATGCTTTTTCCAGTATGATGTTGCACCAAGTCACAAAGCAAAAGTGATAACTAAATGGCCTGGTGAACAAAACATTGACATTTTTGGTCCATGGGCAGGAACCACGTCCCCTTTTTGAGAAAGTGGCAAAGGCGCCGCATGGTTTTGTGCAAAAAATTGTGACTTTTTATGCCTTGTACACCAGAAAACTGGTGTATAGAACATAATAAATCTGGGCCATTGAGCCTTTGCATACACTTGATGTACTTGTCAATAAAAGTGTAAGAACCTATGAAATTCTTATAACTGTACTTCAGAAACCATAATAGATATTTTCTATGCACTGAAGCAGCAAATTTTGCGAAAACCAAAACTTTGTGTCAGTCTTAGAAGTTATGCTGCCAAATCTGCAACCCAAAAATACAGCTTTTCCACAATGTGTGGCTTGAGCCTTAAAAATATTGCCCCTGCTTTTTAACACCTGCTGTGCTGTCGCTTTCTCATAGACCTTCAGGAATAAATGCTACAAATTCTATTGCAAACTTTTCTATAAAAGATTCATTTGTTTTGGGTAAAAAAAGTAAACTTGCAAAAATTAACAGATCCTCTGAAGGGTGTGAACAGTGCCTTAGCCACTTTTCCTGTCCAATGACAACATTTATCTAAGCTGTCACTGACATTTGTGAAAAACCACTTAGAAATTTTGACACATAATGGTGTTTTTTTTTAATTTTTTCATGTTTACTTGATTCCTCCCATCTGAGCTTCAGGTGACAGTAAAATGCTCTTGTTGCGGGGACTGTGGTGCTTCATATACCATCACTGGCCCATAAAGGCTGTCACTGGCACTTTATCGGAGCGCTCTGTAATGTAAACAATGTGCCACTTTGCCTACAGATATTTTTCAGACCTCTGGGGTGTCTTCTGCCAGAATGTGCAGATCCAGTGCCCACCTTTGATGTCAGACATCTTTATTGGTGCCCATCCCAGGGTTACCAAACAGCAGCTTTGCCAAAGGGGTGCAAACCTCATTACAAAATCAGAATTTACCACAACAGTTCCACAACAGAGATATTTCTGGGCAAGGAGAGAAACGGATTTGGCAAAAAGAAGGGACTGCCCCTAATATTGATATATTTAGGAAAGATGGAGGCAGACGTATCAGCATTGGAGATGCCGGTTGCCTGTTCCGTGTAGCCCCATAAGTGTTCAGTCACTCGGTGACCCTCCCGGTGCAGAGCAATACATACACATACCTGCTGTATTGTGCGGGAAGCCCCGTCTACGCTGCCAGGATGGGAGGCAGAGTTGTGGTCACTGCACAGCAAGACCTGACGAGACTTGTTGCTAGGTGACGCCTAACACAGCGCAGTGAGAGGGCGAGTCCTCAGTGCGGGCAGAAGCGCAGGGTGGCTGTGTCTGAACTGACTCCATAGTGCTACATTGTAGCCGGAAACCGCACTGTGCCGGGGTGTATAAGGGAAAGGGCTCATGGGACACGCCGGGACAATTCACCAGCAATGACTACATAACCCAGTCACAGTCTTGTCGCCAGTGTAAACGTCTGTAAACTGCAGACATTCTTTACATCAGGGGAAATGGTGTAATATGTGGAGAAATCCCGCCCAAATATGTGGACTCTGTTAGCGGTGTATTTACATATTATAGATACATCGTATACAGTATATCTTCTGAAGACTACTGAGGCCGCTTTTCTGAGTCCAGCGTTTGCTGCTGGGAGCTTTCCTGGCACATTTGCTGACCATATAGGGCAGACTTGGACTAGGTTCACATTTGTGTTGGAGTCTCTGCAGAAATCGCCAAAAATCGTCCAAAAGAAAAGTCCTACTCATAGGACTTTTCTCTATGCCAGTTTTGGTATAAAATAGCGGAAACTGGTCTATGGGTGCTGTTTTAGCAGATGGGCTCTCCATCCCGTCCACTAAAAGAGCCCAGCGCCAAGTGTGAAAGTAGCCTCAGGCTAAGGTCCCACATTGCAGAAAAGCAGCTTTTTTTGTTGCAGAATTTGCTGCGGTTTTTAGAGCCAAGGCCAAGAATGGCCACAAAAGGAATGGGAAATATATAAGAAGTTCTTATACTTCTACCTTCTACTCTATCCACTCCTGGCTTTGGCTCAAAAAAACACAGCAAAATCTGCAACAAAAAAAGCTGCTTTTCTGCTCAAAAAAATACAGTGTTTCTGGCTGCTGCGGAAAAAAATGCTGCATTTTACAGTACCAGGATAGTGAATCAGATTCTGGCCAATCCCATCCACACATTGCATTAAAAAACTGCTGCAGAAAAGCTGCATTATCCCTATAGAGTTAACAAGGGAAGAAAGAAAATGCTGCAGAAAAATGCAACACATTTTTGCTGTGTTTTTCTGCATTGTTCTTTAGCTGAGGTTTGCTACGTGGGGCCTTAGCCTAATAGTTAGCTAGTGTAAACTTAGACAAGGGAGTCTTAGGCTACGTTCACATTTGCGCCAGAGACTGTCACAATGTCTACCTGAAATTGGTGGATGAAAAAGTCCCCCACACACAGCCTTTTTTGTCAACTGCTTTCAGTTTTAAAAAGATGGACACCCGACAGAGCCCATTATAGTCAACAGGGTCCATCAGGCTCCATATGTAGCTACTATTTTAGGGAGCGTTCACACTACCGTTGGTGTCCGTCAGTAGTGTCCGTTGCTATTGTCCGTTACAAGATTTTAGCAACGGACACTAGTTGAACCGTCAGAAATCCGTTAAAATTTCTATTCATTTCAATGGGTTTTTATATTGTGTCCGCTTGTGTCCGTTTACACCAAATCCGTCAGAAGTCCGTTATTTTTTCACGGACAAAAAATCCTACATGCAGGACTTTTTGTCCGTTTGAAAAAAACGGATTCTTGACGGACAGCAAGTGTCCGTTATTTTTTTTAACATTGAGGTCTATGGGTAACGGACTTATAACGGACAGTAACTGAAAGCCATCAGTTACTGTCCGTTATTTTATGTCCGTTTACTTTCCCTGCGCATGCTCAGAAAGGAGAAACAAACAAAAAAAAAAAAAAAAACTAGCAGTGTTAGAGGACATTTCGTGTCCTCAGGCACATGCGGTTTTACATACCGCTAGAAAGCAGACAGCGCGCTGAATTCAGCGCACTGCCGGCTTTCCCGGTATGTGCCCCGGGGCTGGAGATATCGGCGGTGTAATGTTTTACTGTTAGAAGGGCGCTGCGAGGAACTCCCTCCCCGACACTTCTCTTTGTTCAGAGAGTTGTACTGAGGGGGCGTTCCTCACAGCTTGAGCATCATCGCTCGTCTATAGCTGGGTACTGTCAGAGGAACTCCCTCCCTGACACTTCTTGTTCGTTCATAGCGCTGTACTGAGGGGACGTTCCTCACAGCTGAGCGTCATCGCTGGGCAGTAAGGAACGCCCCCTCTCTCTGTTCTCGTCTATAGCCGGGTACTGTCAGAGGAACTCCCATCCTGACACTTCTGTTCGTTCATAGCGCTGTATGAGGGGGCGTTCCTCACAGCTCAGCGCCATCGCTGGGCTGTAAGGAACGCCCCCTCTCTCTGTACTGGTCTATAGCCCTGTACTGTCAGAGGGGGCGTTCCTTACTGCCCGGCGATGACGCTGAGCTGTGAGGAACACGCCCTCAGTACAGCGCTATGGACGAACGAGAAGTGTCAGGAGGGAGTTCCTCACAGCACCCTTCAAACAGTAAGTAAAGTAAAACATGTAACTTACACCGCCGATATCTCCAGCCCCGGGGCACATACCAGGAAAGCTGGCAGTGCGCTGAATTCAGCGCACTGTCGGATTTCTAGCGGTATGTGACATTAAAAAACGGACACTACCTGATGCTCATCAGTTAGGGTCCGTTATGATAGGTGTCCGTTTATTTTTTTTTTAACAGACACCTTCATAACGGACTCCAACGGTAGTGTGAACCCTGCCTTAGCGGTCCACCTATCTGATGTTTTGGTTCTCCGACAGGTCAGAACAACAGAGACCCATCACTAATGTGAACTTAGCGTCAGATTTATCACAGTGGCTGATGCTGGATGATAAATTGGGTGTTGTAAATTTTCTGTCAAAAATGAGAGTGTTTGGCAAGATCAGCCACTTTTACACTATTAGTTCTTAGTTTTTGAAGAGAAACAAAAAGTGCTAAAATTTTGGCACATTTTTTGGCTCACAGTATAACATCTTAAGCCCTGCCCCTTCCAGAAAAGACACCCAATTTCCAATAAAACTAAGCCCCTTGAAAAGAAAGCTGCAGACTGGTGCTGATTTATTAAAGGGGTTGTCCAGGCTAAAATTTTATTTTTTTTTAATTCGGCCGGGGGAGGTGAAAAAAATGAGAAAAAAAAAAATCAAACATATTCACCTGTCCCCGATGCTCCAGTGCCTCCCAAAAAGGCCCAGTCCTGTCGGTCCGTTGTTGTGGTATTTCCTGCCGCACGTGACCGGAGCACTTGGGATAGGTGTGTATGTTTGATTTTTTTTCACTTCCCCCGGCCTAATTAAGAAATAAAATTTGAGCCTGGACAAGCCTTTTAAGAATGCTTTTTTTGGGAACTGGTCTTAACCCCTTCCCAACATCCGCCGTAATAGTACGGCGGATGTCGGGTATTTAAATATGGCTGCCGGAGCTGAGCGGCCACCATAGCCGCTGGGTTTCTGCTGTATTATATAGCAGCGACCAGGCTAATACCCGCACTGAGTGCGGGCACTGATTGCGGGCATTAACCCCTCTGGCGCCTCGGTCAAAGCTGACTGAGGCGCCATTTTGCCGGTGTCCCTTTGGCATGACAGCCGGGAGCATTTTGAAGGCTCCCAGGCTTGTCTGCCATTTACTTCTATTGCAGCCTACAATAGAAGTGTCGATAATTTGCAATGCATTAGCATTGTAATGCATTCCATTAGTGATCAGACCCCCTGGGGTTCAAGACCCCCTAGGGCCGTGATGGCGAACCTATGGCACGCAGAGCCCTCTCAGTTGGCACACGCGCCGTCGCCATGATCGCTGACTAACGGGGAATCCGTTACAGGAATTCCGGTTAGTGAGCGATCGCTTCTTTCAGCTGTATGTGCAAATGTACATGCAGATGAAAGCGGTCACTGTAGGCCGCGGTCCACGGAACCGCGGCCTACACTGACTGCAGAGTGTGACCTCTGCCCCGACGCAGGCGCGATGACGTCATTCATCAGCGCCTGCGAACAGAAGGAGGAGGACGCTCTTCGTGGGACTTGGTAAGTAACATAAACTATGTGGGGGGCCTACTGTGAAGCATCTAATACTGTGTGGGGGACACTGAAGCATCTAATACTGTGTGGGGGACGCTGAAGCATCTAATACTGTGTGGGGGACACTGAAGCATCTACTACTGTGTGGGGGACACTGAAGCATCTAATACTGTGTGGGGGACACTGAAGCATCTAATACTGTGTGGGGGGGGACACTGTGAAGCATCTAATACTGTGTGGGGGGGACACTGTGAAGCATCTAATACTGTGTGGGGGGGACACTGTGAAGCATCTAATACTGTGTGGGGGACACTGTGAAGCATCTAATACTGTATGGGGGACACTGTGAAGCATCTAATACTGTATGGGGGACACTGTGAAGCATCTAATACTGTATGGGGGGCACTGTGAAGCATCTAATACTGTATGGGGGACACTGAAACATCTAATACTGTGTGGGGGACACTGTGAAGCATCTAATACTGTGTGGGGGACACTGTGAAGCATCTAATACTGTGTGGGGGACACTGAAGCATCTTATACTATGTGGGGGACACTGAAGCATCTAATACTGTGTGGGGGACGCTGAAGCATCTAATACTGTGTGGGGGGACACTGAAGCATCTAATACTGTGTGGGGGACACTGAAGCATCTAATACTACTGTATGGGGGGACACTGAAGCATCTACTACTGTGTGGGGGACACTGAAGCATCTAATACTGTGTGGGGGGGGACACTGAAGCATCTAATACTGTGTGGGGGACACTGTGAAGCATCTAATACTGTATGGGGGACACTGTGAAGCATCTAATACTGTATGGGGGACACTGTGAAGCATCTAATACTGTATGGGGGGCACTGAAACATCTAATACTATATGGGGGACACTGAAGCATCTAATACTGTGTGGGGAACACTGTGAAGCATCTAATACTGTGTGGGGGACACTGAAGCATCTAATACTGTATGGGGGACACTGAAGCATCTAATACTGTGTGGGGGGGACACAAGCATCTAATACTGTATGGGGGGACACTGAAACATCTAATACTATATGGGAGACACTGAAGCATCTAATACTGTGTGGGGGGCACTGAAGCATCTAATACTGTGTGGGGGGCACTGAAGCATCTAATACTGTATGGGGGACACTGTGGAGCGCATTGTACTGTCTGGGGGCCACTGTGGAGCGCATTGTACTGTCTGGGGGCCCTTCACTATTTATATCACACAGTATCTGTTTTATAGCAGACATGTCATATTATTACAGGCTGTAATAACATTGCACGGTCAATATAAAACAGATCCTGGTTAATTTAAGGTTAAATTGCCGTGTTGGCACTTTGCGATAATTTAGTGGGTTTTGGGTTGCAGTTTGGGCACTCGGTCTCTAAAAGGTTCGCCATCACTGCCCTAGGGGGTCTAAGAAATGCAAAAAAATATAAAAAAAAAAAAATTCAAATCACCTCCCTTTCCCTAGAACACATATAAAAGTACTTAAATACTGTGAAACACATACACATTAGGTATCCCTGTGTCTGAAAATGCCCGGTCTACAAATCTATAAAAATATTTTTCCCATCCGTACACGGAAGTATAAAAACTACAGTTTTAGATTTTTGTTAAGTGGTTAAAATGTAAATAAAACCATATAAATTTGCTATCCCCGGAATCGTACCCAAACATAGAATACAGGTGACATGTCATTTTTGCTGCAGAGTGAACGCCGTAAAAACGAAGCCCGTAAGAAAGTCATACAAAAGCACTTTTTCTTCAAATCCACTCCATTCCAAATTGTTTTCAAGCTTCCTGGTACATTGTACAGAATAATAAATGGTAGCATCATGAAGAAAAATTTGTCCCGCAAACACTAAGCCCTCATATGGCTCTGAGAACAGAAAAATAAAAAAAAAATTTATGGGGTTTGAAAGGGGGGGGGGGGGGGGGGGGGGAGGAGTCAAAAAAACGAAAATCGAAAAATTCCTCCGGTGGGAAGGGGTTAATCCATTCCTCTGCTATGCCCCTGAATTATTATGAGGCTGCAGTATCGTAGAGGGCCTAAATCTACACCAGGGACTGCTTTAGATAACACCTATAACTTGTGCCAGTGTTCTCACCACTGAAACTACTTACTATTGGGAAAACAGCCTGTGAGCGCCACATCACAGGCCATGTGACATCATATTCAGTCACATGGCAGGACTGCAGTTCAAACTTATCCAAGTGAATGTACTGAACTGTGATACCCAGCACAGTCAATGTACAAATGTAAAGCACTGTGCGCAATAAGTACTGAAGAGAGTGAGAGCTACAGCCCCCTCAAACCACTTATCAGCAGGGGGGCCTGGGTGTCAGACCCGGCTTATCTTTAAATAATGACCTATCATAAGAACAGGTTATTAAATATATAACTTGGAAAACTCTTTACTGTAAATATGCAATAGTTTTAAATGCCATTACTTCTTTTTTTTCCTTCAAGTTATCGGTGTCTCACCCATTTTTTGGGCTGAATGTGGCTTAAGAGGTAGTAACTTCTGCAATAAAAGGTTATTCTCACCTTAAAGGGGTATTCCCATGTACATAACCATTTTTAAATTTGTAGGCAATTAAAAGTTAAACATTTTTGCCAATATAAGTAATTAAACATGTTGCTGAGTTTTAAAGATTTTCTCTAAATATCTTGTGGTCACAAGTTGTTGTCTTGATCGGTTGCCAGTGGATACGACCATGAATGCAGGAACTTTCTAAGCTCAGAAAATCAGCCATGATTTCCTTATTGTGGCCGGGATATCTTCTGATACATGTAGTGTCCCTGCCTGATAACCCAGGTACAATAAGAAAATCATGGCTGGGTTTTTGACAAGTCCCAGACCATAGAAAGTTTCTGCATTCCTGGTCGTATCCATTGGCAACCGATCAAAACAACAGGTGTCACTACTAAGATGGTTAGGGAAATCTTTAAAATTCTGCAGAATTTTTAACTACTTATATTTGCAAAAATGTTTAACTTTTAATTAATCTTCAAATATAGATATGATAATGTTCATGGGAATACCTCTTTAAGCATGCCACACGTCTGATAAGCGCATATCCCACCTCTGGGATTTTGTGACCTTTTCCTGATGCTGCAACTCCCATAGAATTTAGTGGAGTGGTGGCGGTGTTTGCATTCAATCCACTCTATTGAAGTCTGTGGAGGTTACAGAAGAAGTACAGTTGTACACACTTTTTTCCTTTTGTTTTGCAGCATTGACACTATTAGTGAAATTTGTTAATACGACTAAAAATCCAAATGTTGCTGAACAAATATTTGTCACTGTACACAGTCCAAAAAAAAAAATGTCAATCCCATATAAAAGTCAGTAAGTAACATTTTATTACATCGTTATTTCTAAATACACAATCACTGTATAAAATGTGGTAACAATACATGAACAAAAAGAAGGAAAACAGATTTCATTCTTTCGTTGAATCAAAAGCACCATAAGATTTTCAGATTTTGACTTCAATATAAATCATGTACATAATGTTCATTTCCAGTCTTGTTTTAACCTGAAGAACATAGAAATGTGTCAAAGCTGGTTACCAGGTTTACTGTATTAAAATTAATGTTACAAATTATTAAAAAGGAGTCTGTCACCAGGAGCCTCAACATCAAGCCAGCCACAGTGCATTGTAGAGGACATTATAAGCACCATCATACCTTTACATAGAGAGGCCCTGGCTCTGGACTATCTCAAACCTGAATACCGGGCCCTTGGAGGTCCTGGCACTTCCCATTACACTTGAGCCTCATTTGCAGGTTTATAAAATCAGCTTTTTCAGCATAATGTCCCTCACAATGTACGGAGGCTGCTGGTATGATATCAAGTTTCCTGGTGACTGACTCTTTAGGCTTGGATATTATTTGGCAAAGTAGTAACCATTTTCAAAACCCACAGTAATCTACTCGTATTAAAGGGGATTCTTGGTTTTCTGTAAATAATGACTTTGTAAGGCTATGTTCACATCTGTTCCCTACTGCAAAAACAGCAGACAAACTGAGCCCGATGCACCCAATTGACTATAATGGGGTCTACCAGCTGTCCTTTTTTTTGAAAAAAATTTTTAACTGAAATTGCTGAAAAATTGTGTTTGCGGCACTTTCTCGTCCAGCAATTTATGATGGATCTGCAACGGATGGACACTGAGGTGCAGATGTGAATCTATCCTTAAAAAAAAGCTTGTATATCTGTCTAATATACTTGGATTTTACTTCCTCACCATTGCAATCATAATATTTACAACCAGAAACTGAAAGCCAGTACAGATCTAGCCTTGCTTTCCACTGATAATTGGATATAATTGTATTCAGTCTGGACTGAGCTTTGTGAGCCAAATACATCAGCAACACAAATGTCTCTAAATTTGCTACAATGTATCATTGTTGATGAAATGTATCTCCCTACAGTACACTATGTTAAGATTATAGAGATTTCCAAGATTAGATACAATTGTATCCAGCTCTTAGCTTCAAAACACAACTAGGTTAGTATATAGATAAATGGGAACAATAATGATGTAATCTACTGACAGCAAATAGATCTCGAAATTGGTGCAAAACTGAGCCATAGTATGAGGGTCCCTATAGGTCTGTATAACTCTGTATAAAACCAGAGGCGCCCAAAAAAGGATAGTATGGGCATCGTAATACAACCATGTAACTTTATTTTATTTGCCAGTGGCTAACAATGTATCTTCATCTGTGTTGTTTAATGTGTTCTTGTCGTTGTAGGAATAGAAGAACAGATTAAACAATAAAGACGGGACAATGATGGACGGTCTAATGATGGACAACAGATCACCGGGGACCAGTTTTCTCACTGACATCGCCAGATGAAAAAGTTAGCCTTGCAAGACTTTTCCACTATTTCTGATGGACTCTGTACCGGATAGACTTTGATGCAGATGTGATCTTAGTCTAACCTATATACAGAAAATCCTTTTTAAGCAACCTGTTTAACTGTTCACAATAAATGCATAATACATAGTTAAAAGGTGCAGTTCCACCAATTCCAAGCCTCCTTTTTATTTCTGTAAAATGACAGCTTCTCAGACCACTCAATGCATATAGCATCAGATTCATCAAGCCCCTGTACCACTTTTGTGGCATTAAAAAAACGACTTTTAAACTGCACTTTTTTTTGTTTTTTTACACCTCCCTTACCAAAAAGGGTCTTGTGTGGCCCTGCCAGATTCATTATCATTTATGGAAGATTTCTAGCATAAACGAGGTCTGAAATCTACACCAGCAACAAGCAAGAACAGACTGCAGTGTAGATGCACAGACCTCTGGAGGATATGCCTCATTTATGATGACAAAGTCTGCTACTTGTCAGGTAAATCCTCCACCATTGCAGGGATCATTCAGGTTTGACAAATCCCTTGGTTCATCTAAGGCTGGGGGAAGTGTCTCAGACTACCAAAGCACAGTGTGTATAAAGTAGTCTGAGAAGCTTGTGGCCATTTTACAGAACTGAGATGGGGACTGGAAATCTGATGAACTGCAGCAGAAAGATTAAAAAGGGTATTTTAACTATGCATTATTCATTTATTGTGACATTTTTCCTGGATACCTGAGGGTTGCTTTAGGCTGATCATACACAGGGAGAAGCTTAATCAGCACCTATTATTGGTTAGAAACAACTGTGGTCAGTGAATTATGCCAAGGAGACCGTTCAAGCATTATATTCATATGACAGTTGTAAAACAATGGGCGTGAAGAACAGATGAAATGGTCAGTTTTTTTATGGCTATTTTGCATCCATGGGGCATTCGTTTTACACAGATCCCTCACATACTTCAGTCTATGAGTGATCCGTGAAAAACAGACAGAAATAGGGAATGTTCTATCTTTTAATGAACCATTCACACAGTGCATGTATCTAGTTGAAATCTATGCCAGCTCATGCCTGGTGTAGATTTCAGGCATCTTTTACTCCAGAAAACTGGTATGATGATGATTCTAGCATGGCCAATGGCCGTGTCCACAGCAAATCCTTGCCTACCCTATTTTTGGAAAGTGGCAAGGTCAGTTTTGTCTCAAGTGCCACTAAAAAAGTTGCAAACCCAAGGTTTGCTATTTTTTTTTTTTTTTTTTTTCCGTCAGGGGCGTAGAGACTTAGTAACTTTGCCCCACTGTGTATGGCCAGTGAAAACTAAAAGAACATCACTAGATGGTACAGTCCTGTCATTCTGGTTTATGTATACTGTAGGTAAGGAGTATGAACATAAAACAATGTGATATGAAGATTTTTTTTTTTTTTTTTATAAGATTACATTACTAGTTGTTATCCAAGCCCTGCTAATTTTCACATCAACCATTATAGTTGTTGAATGGATAGTATATTGTATGTTCCCACAATAGTATATAAAATAGCAAAACCAAACCAAGCCAAATGATAAAGACACATGCATTAAAAAACGGTGCATAAACTCACATGCATGCTACTCTATGCAGTCAGTGTCTAAACTTTTCAGATTACACATGAAGCCATATATAGTTGTTCAAGACCAACATTGTTTAAATGTAAGTGTCTGAGATACCTGGTAGAGGGAAAATGCGGGGAAAAACGAGCAGTACTACACAAAGGGGTAAAGGAAAACCAAGTGAATGACTTTAAAACCATTACAGCAGGCACAGCTTCACTACATGGTCACAGCAAAAATGGTTTAAGTCACCTCTATATTGTACAATGAAAGTTCACTACCCGGGCAGAGGAAAGCGATGGCAGCTATTCTAGCAAGATTAATATGAATTGTATATCAGATATATATATAAACCAAATCACCCACATCACTAATGTATAAATGAAAATGAAGTGTCGCGGCAGTGCTCTAGGGATGTGGGAATATATGTGTTTACTATAGGTCATCAAGGTAAATGTTTGCTAGCTGAAAATTAAATGAGCAAATATAGCTATAAAAGAAGAAACAAAAACAGTTATACTTTGTATATATATATACTGAGATCAGAAATCTGCAGAAGTGACAATGCCAGCTAATCTATGTAGTGGACCATTACTTGGAGGTCGCATTATAGTGGAAGAGGAAACAACATTTTTTTGCATGTTTATATGCCAAAAAGCATGAAGTGTCACTTATATATTTTAACTGGATTGCAAAAACAGATTAAAATTGAAAACAAAAAAAAAAAAAAACACTTCTGACAGAGTGAACTTAGCTGTTGGTAAATTCATTTATTTAAAATACTGCTGTTCACTATGTTTCTGTGCTGGACAGGTCAAAGTCATGCCCGCTGAAGGTGCCTCTCCGCACTATAACACAGTAATCATTCCCCATGCCAGATATGCCTTTATCTACATCCAAGCTCACTCTGTCTGCAGCACTTCTAGGTCTTTTATTTTACTATTTTAATGACTTGTAAATTTGAAATATACTATGTGTAGGATGCCAGTAAACTGAATATAAAAGAAAAATCATTAAATTATAGATTTCAACTCATTTTTTATAAAAGCCAAGGTAGGACATGTGACACACATAAAAGTGTGTGCTGAGTACATGAATGACAGGCCACATATAGTTTGCCCTTTTTGCCTACAAAGGTTCCAGTCATTAGAAGCTCATCAATATACATAAGTATCTGCACAAGGCCGGTGCCCAGGTCTAAAGTAAAGCCATGAAGAACCAAGACATTTACAATAACCATTTCCTTCCTTATATAACTTCATGTCATTCTAGAATGTCTTTTTTTTCTCATCTATCTTCAATCATATTTTTTTTACTTGTCTAAAAATACTGGCATTGATTTTCTTAAAAACATAAAACTTTAGTTTTCAGTAGTTTCTACTGAATAATTCATGGTAAAATTCTTTAAGCATCTTTCATCTTCATTGCAAACACTTTCTATTAAAGAGACCATTATTTACATAGGGGAAGTGCAATGATTTATTGGCATCCTGCCTAAGTTTGTGCCTCTGCTTTATCTCCTTGTGGTTCACTGAATAGCAACTTGCGGAAGATATTGGCATAGTAAGGTCCATAAACCTGCTTGTTGAAATTGACAATGCTTGAATAGTGAAATCCAATGAACTCCATCTCCTTACGGACAGGTGTAAGGCCTCCAGGAATAATAGGAACATGTTTGTATGGGTAAGGAAGACAAAGGAATGTGGTCAAGTACTCTTGGACCCGTTTTTCTAGAAAATAAAATAGAAAAAATGTAATTTTAAGACTCAATTGAATTAATAATGAAACAAGTATTATACCACTGCTTATAGGCAGAATGTTCTTCTCAAATGCACCAAGGGATATTCAGTGATTAGGAAAGATATCAATCATGTCAAGGTGTTGAATGGGATTAGAAAAACATGGCTGCTTTCTTTAAAATAAAAACAAAACAAAAAAAACAGTGCCGCCTCTACTCATGGTAGTGCTACATTCATGTCAATATAGCTAAATTACAATGCCACACAAAACTTGTGCTATTTCTGAAAGATAGCTGTCATGTTTTTCTAATCCCTTTAAGACTACAAAATTAAAATGGCCTTTTGGTTTTAACAAACATTTGACATGTCATGGACATCTTATTACTAGCATATATGGGATACTATTAGTAGCTTTAAAGGGTTACCCTGTTTCCGGTTTCTAACATTGATGGCCTAACCTTAGGATAGGCCATCAATATTAGATCTGCGGGGGTCCAATACCTGGTAGAGAGACAGCATGGTTTGCGGTATTGATTACATACCGCAGAGCTGCGCTGCATAGATTTCAATGTGAGCAATACCCTGACCCGCGCTGTCTCAGTATCGGTAACATGCAGGGGTCCCAGGAATCGAACCCCCGCAGATCTAATATTAATGGCCTTTCCTAAGGATAGGCCATCAATGTTAGAAACCGGATAACCCCTTTAATTCCCCTCATTTGCCACAGCTGCTTTATACTGCATGTCATTAACTTTCTAAACATGTCCATATATGTATTACTTGCTGCACTATGAAAAAGAAGAGCTTTGATCACCATGTTATGTGTGTACAGTATGTAAACTAAGTGGTGCCACTTTGCTGAAAAGTCACAGTATCCAGTCTCACTCATTCTGGCTAGATTCATGACCTCAGAGGCTCAGATTTGTCGTCATCATAAACCAGCTCTGACAGCATCTGGCACATGCAAAGATGAAGCCTGGGCCAGTACAACTCACAGGATTGTGCCATAGCTGACTTGTGATGACTTATCTTAGTCAAGCAAGAATGGGTCAACTG
This sequence comes from Leptodactylus fallax, assembly GCA_947044405.1. Classification (NCBI taxonomy): domain Eukaryota; kingdom Metazoa; phylum Chordata; class Amphibia; order Anura; family Leptodactylidae; genus Leptodactylus; species Leptodactylus fallax. The sequence continues at coordinate 3,834,387 of CAMRHE010000094.1, forward strand.
GCACCACCTCCATCCATTATTCCAACTAGGATTCGTTGAGGTGATGTAGTGAAAAATCAATTGCTCTTTCATATAATGCTGCAACTAATATATATAGGGACATGTTTAGAAAGCCAATTACTCACACAGCAGACCTTTGTGGGGCATTTTAAGATGATATATTTTTATTTTTGCTTGATTTCTACTGATAAATTAGCTCCAGTTATAGGAGGAATACAGCCTCTTAACATAAACTGCAGAGCCACATTATGATGGCTTCCATAGCTGTATACACAATGTTTACTGAGCACTGGGATGCCTCGCTGTTAAGAACAACCAGCTTCCTGCTCGGGTAAGTTCTTGCAGAGGTAGCTGCCACCTAGACGTATATAGTCAACTGGCGGCTGGTTAATCTGTGCAGAATTTTGATCCTATTTAGATTAAAAGAACACTATGGTATGCTTTGGTGGACATTTACATAAAGGCATCGTTGTTTAGTTCAAAACTTGTGACCTGGACCATTTATTTTGCTGCTCTGCTCAGAATTCTGTGTATTGGCAGGAATGGTGTAGGTTAACGGGACTGTGGTTGCTCTCAGAAAGTCACATTAATTGCTCTAAAAGTAACAGCAATGTATTAAAGGGGTTGTCTAGTGGAATAATCATATTTTTCAAATGATAGCTTTTTGCAACATAAAACTTTTCTAACATACCATTTATGAAAAATGACTTTTTAGTCCCTTCTTGGTTGACCAGAAAGCTTCTCTCTTAATACAGGAGCAAATGATCGCGCTCTCCCTTTTGTGTTGATAGGTTATCACCTTCCAGAACTCTCAAAAGACAATTTTTATAACATGTATTTGTTGGGTCTCGAACCCAGGACCTCTGGTATGCAAAGCAAAATCATGATCAGGTGACCCATATGCTCATCACTTACTAAAGGATGGATTTTCTCTGTCTGAAAGCCTCAGTAACAATATTCTACTTTATAGGAACAAACTGAGCTATATCTTTACATGCTTTGTGCTCAGAAGGAGCACATTCTCTCCTGTATTGAGAAAGAAAATATCTGTCAAAAAAGAAAGGGCAAAAATATCTTTTAAAATGCTGAAATTTTTAGTGACCATATATCAGAAGAGTGATTAGATTAAAAACAAGTCATGTGGAAACAACTCTTTTCCACAGGACAACCCCTTTAACTGTGAGCATCGCTGTCAATAAGACCTGTATAAAATGATTCAGAAAATAATGCTGGTATACAAATCTAAAGATGGCTGAGCTTTCAGATATGTAACACTGTGCTATACATACCAATTAGCTTGTAGATAGGGTGACTTTTCCGAGTCAGGCTGCAGATCTGTCTTTCCAGGATACTTTTAACCTCAGTACTAAGTGCAGGTAATCCTCTTTCTGTCAGTGATTTGCTCATCTCAAAGGATATTTTGGTACTCAAGTTTGTGAGAGCCTCCTTTAAATTGAATGTTCTGAAAACAATGGGAAAATGGTAAATTTATAACATTTGCATGAAGCAGTTAAATGCATAGAAATAAGTAAATCAGTATAATAGCCTTTGACAGCATTAAAATATTACTTACTTGTTTAGGCCTTGAAGAAGAATGGCTGCAATTTCTTTGATATATTCAGTAAATCCAGTAGGGATTACAGGGCCCAAGGCATTCTGGGTAATAAGACATACGCATGCTACAAGTTTAACCTGCAGCAGTTTGTTCTTTAAGTCTACAATACGCAGGTCATCTGTGAAGAGAGTCTGGAAAGGAGAAAGCAACATGCAAACACTAATCAGTATTTTTGTACACACACAGCAGGACTATACAAATCAGCCTGTGGTGTTTCAAGCAGGATCTGCTTACCTCCGGCACAACACTACTATAGTCCATATCCAGAAGTTTTACAAAACCACTGTTTAGCACCAGTGTAGGGCTAAGGTTGTCCACAGATACTCCATTTGCACCAGATGTGCTCTCTTGAGATTTTGCCTCAACTGCATCTTTAAGAGACTGCTCAATCCATTTGGTTGTTTGATTCAGTGCATCTACATTAAGATAAAACACAAGAAGCTTAAGGTGTGGGAGACCTTCCCCAACAGATGTCTATTAAAGGGAATCTGTCAGGGCAATTTGGGACACTAAACCACCCACACGTCCATATGGACCTGGGGTTTAATGTCCCAAATCACCCTGTTATAACGCAATCCATGGCTGCATTAAAAATAAAAAAAGCTTTATACTCACCCGACCGCTGTACTCCCTGCACCTGCGCAGTTCTTCAATGAAGCCAGAGGAGTACACCTTGCCTTCAAGTAGTGAAGCTAGGGTGTCCATCTTTGGCTTCACTGAAGAGCAGCGCAGGCGCCGGGAGGCGTGCCTCATGAATAAGCCGGACTGTTCTCACAAAAGAGCGTCGATCAGACCCTATTCTAGGTAAGTATAAAGGTTTTTTATTTTTAATGTGCCGGTGGATTGCATTACAACAGGGCGATCTGGGACACTAAACCCCAGGTCTATAAGGACCTGTGGGTGGTTTAGTGTCCCAAACTGACCTGACAGATTCCCTTTAAGCTTTTACATTTGCTTCATGCAAATCAAATCAAATCCAGTACATACTATGATTCCCAGATCAAAACTGGGTCCTTTCTCCTCCTTCTGGTGTCACTGCTGCACAGTCAAACAATGACAAGATTTAGTCTGTATTGGCACCAAGAAGTGGAGAATACAGGAGTAAGTGGCATAATTAAAGGGGACCTTTCACCACATACAGTTTTTAGAATCTGTTAATGACACTGCTCCGCTGATTCTGGCGCTGCTGGAATTTTTTAGCTCTAGCTCCCACTGTTCCTGAGCAGTTAACAGAGTTACAGTGGGGAAAAAAAAGTATTTAGTCAGCCACCAATTGTGCAAGTTTTCCCACTTATAAAGATGATAGAGGCCTGTAATTGACATCATAGGTAGACCTTAACTATGAGAGACAAAATGAGAAAACAAATCCAGAAAATCACATTGTCTGATTTTTTAAGAATTTATTTGCAAATTATGGTGGAAAATAAGTATTTGGTCACCTAAAAACAAGCAAGATTTCTGGCTCTCACAGACCTGTAACTTCTTCTTTAAGAGGCACCTCTGTCCTCCACTCATTACCTGTAGTAATGGCATCAGTATAAAAGACACCTGTCCACAACCTCAAACAGTCACACTCCAAACTCCACTATGGTAAAGACCAAAGAGCTGTGAAAGGACACCAGAAACAAAATTGTAGACTTGCACCAGGCTGGGAAGACTGAATCTGCAATAGGCAAGCAGCTTGGTGTGAAGAAATCAACTGTGGGAGCAATAATTAGAAAATGGAAGACATACAAGACCACTGATAATCTCCCTCGATCAGGGGCTCCACGCAAGATCTCACCCCCTGGGGTCAAAATGATCACAAGAACGGTGAGCAAAAATCCCAGAACCACATGCGGGGACCTAGTGAATGACCTACAGAAAGCTGGGACTAACGTAACAAAGGCTACCGTCAGTAACACACTACGCCGCCAGGGACTCAGATCCTGCCGTGCCAGATGTGTCCCCCTGCTTAAGCCAGTACATATCCAGGCCCGTCTGAAGTTTGCTAGAGAGCATTTGGATGTTCCAGAAGAGTATTGGGAGAATGTTATATGGTCAGATGAGACCAAAATAGAACGGTTTGGTAGAAACACAACTCGTCGTGTTTGGAGGAGAGTGAATGCAGAGTTGCATCCAAAGAACACCATACCTACTGTGAAGCATGGAGGTGGCAACATCATGCTTTGGGGCTGTTTCTCTGCAAAGAAACCAGGACGACTGATCCGTGTACATGAAAGAATGAATGGAGCCATGTATTGTGAGATTTTGAGTGCAAATCTCCTTCCATCAGCAAGGGCATTGAAGATGAAACGTGGCTGGGTCTTTCAGCATGACAATGATCCCAAGCACACCGCCAGGGCAATGAAGGAGTGGCTTCATAAGAAGCATTTCAAGGTCCTGGAGTGGCCTAGCCAGTCTCCAAATCTCAACCCCATAGAAAACCTTTGGAGGGAGTTCAAAGTCCGTGTTGCCCAGCGACAGCCCCAAAACATCACTGCTCTAGAGGAGATCTGCATGGAGGAATGGGCCAACATACCAGGAACAGTGTGTGCCAACCTTGTGAAGACTTACAGAAAACATTTGACCTCTGTCATTGCCAACAAAGGATATATAGCAAAGTATTGAGATGAACTTTTGTTATTGACCAAATACTTATTTTCCACCATAATTTGCAAATAAATTCTTAAAAAATCAGACAATGTGATTTTCTAGATATGTTTTCTTATTTTGTCTCTCATAGCTGAGGTCTACCTATGATGACAATTACAGGCCAGCCTCATCTTTTTAAGTGGGAGAACTTGCACAATTGGTGGCTGACTAAATACTTTTTTTCCCCACTGTAGTCTTGGTAGCTGGTATGCAACTTAGGCCCTGTACTGCCAGGTGGCTGGTTTTTGACAGGAACAGGCAGGGTTGTGTGATTCAGTGCTCCAATTAGAGGTGAATAGTATCAGAGATCAGCATCACACCCCTTGTCAGCGCCTGCCTGACAGAACAGAGCCTAAATAGCACATCAAGCACCAAAACTAACAGCATTACTTGCTCAGGAATGGTGGGGGCTAGAGAAAAAATTTCAACTGTGCCAGAATTATTGGAGCAGCACCTATTAAATGACAGCTGGACAGAGGTGGTGAAAGGTCCTCTTTAAATACCACATTTTGGTCTGAAGCCTTTCTTTGGGGGGGGGGGGTTACGGTGCAGAAATTATTTAACAGGTATGAACTAAAATCTAATTTACTTAGGGAATTGAGCAATAAGCAAACCAATGTTGGGCCATAAAATTAAAATAGAGATCATACATACCAGGTGATTTTTCAAGTATTTCCTGGAACTTTACTCTCTCATATTCTGCTAACTGTCGTTGAAGCTGTGGTCGAATGTTATGGATAGTGTAATTCACCATATCCATCTTCATGAGGTCCAGAACATGGAAGACATCTCTGATAAAGGGTGAAAGAGGGTATGAAATTCAATAAGTATATAAAGCAAAGACAATAAGTGCAACCATAAGGGACTAGGCCTGATCTTGGCTGTGCATGATTTCATTACTAGTATGGAAAGCCATGTATGCTCCATACTGCCATCTACCACAAAGATTATAACCCCACAAAAGATGCATTTGATTGATAAATTTGATGCTTAGTAAATCCAGTATCCCTCTGCTTATATTTAATTCTAAATGCTTTAGCAAAAGCCTATAAAGCATTCAGTCTTTGGATAGTCTGTACCAATGTTTTCTGAACCTTCAGTTCACAGTATGACGACATCTACAGTTTGTACCTGCTGCTTTGTTTCTTACAACTTGTCAGGATTGAAATGCTCAGGACCGCAGTGGAAAACAGCACAATATGCCATGCCCCCATTATTTTCTATAGAGAGTGGACATGTTTTTGGCCCGGAAAAAAGAATTAGGTTCCCTAATTTTCAGTAGCTGTGGGGGATAAGAGAAGTCTGGGTCCTAGTTATCATAATTTATAGCGGGGAGTCACTTTCTAAATAGATTTCCCAAACTGCTAGCTGGGTCACTGTGATGAACCGACCCTCAGTTTTATATCTTTCTTGGAAGTGTGTTTTATTTGCTCATGTCAGTCCTTCCCCCACTTGTTGGAATGTGGTGCTTAAGTTGAGTCTACGCTGCTGGACGCTATGCCTCACTGGTTTTTATCCCTGGCCAGATGGCGATGGGGGATAGTGGTCCGGTGACCTTAACTTCACCCACTCCTCCCCGCACCTAGGAAGATACCCAGCTCTCCGAGGACTCTGCAAAGGAGGGAGAAGGGGGGCTGGCTGGGGGAGGTGAAGGGTGGGGCTGAAGAGGATCTCACACTGAGGTAGAGGGAGGTCTTTTGTCTTTGTGTGGAGCCTGAAAGAGACACAGCTAAGAGACTTAGCTCAGGTATTCCTCCATACTTTATTCCCATTTTTGTTTATGTGCTGTATCATCGCTCTTTTGCTGGTATGTTTATGCTTCATCATATTAATATTGTATATTTCTGTATATGCTATTAATTAGTACCAACCCACTTGGGTTATTAAATATATAAAATTTATACAGCTCGTTTCATTCTATCCTACGAACTCTGTCCGCTCACGGGTGGTGAGTGGAAGGTTAGAAGGGTGGTCGCAGGTACGCCAAGAGGCTTGGCAAGGCGATATTCTTCACAGTCACAATAAGCTGGACAGTTGCTCATGGTCCTTCCATGGTCCAGAGTTCATAGGAAGCCAGATGGGGATGGTCCCTTGATATTACCAGCTGCATTTTCTTCACAGGTGTTGGGACTGTTTAGCTAGTGTTCAGTGCTTGTAGCTGGGGACTATCCAAAAGTACTTTTGGATAATCTATTGTTTTGTATGACCTAATAGGTCTTGGATTTGGCTTGTAGCTGGGGACAGCAGAGAAAGTGGTCACCTCCATCTTGCTTCCTTTAGATGCTGGGTCAAGGGCTCTGCACTGTTATATACCTTACAGACGGGAATCCAGGAACCTTTAACCAACCCGGTATATGAGCATCTAGACTGTATTCTATTTATAGATATTGCTGCTGCATGATCACAGACCATATCTAAGCCTGTACTAATATATCAGAAAACAGGGAGTATAAAAATGTATTATTCATGGCTACCTTTGTATCTTTTCAAACAAAGGCATGCATTTTGCTGCTGTTCTCACATGACAAAGTATATTGGATTTCATTCTCACTGCTACTCTACATATAAGAACAACTCTACTCAAAATGGAAGAGTATTAAAGAATTGATGCCTGTGCTACAAACTCAGATAGAATTATAGCAGTAAACAACACCTATCTTCATGCCTTTAATTTGTGTGGATTGGAAAAGATAAATGTTTCTAACACTAGTCAAATATAGAGAGAGAAACATGGACACTGAACTTGCTTCACATAGGACAGAAATACACTTTCAGCCCTTCTGGCGCTCCTTTTATAAACTGATGAGTGCAACACTATTAATAACCATGCACTTAGGCGTCCAGATGCGACCTTCAGGCTGTTGGAAAGTCCAGCTTGTACACTTATGGGTCACTATTCTAACCCACAAGCAAACTGACTTAACCTGTACTAGTATAGCAATGGAAATCACTGGGGAACACAACAGATACTTTGTTTCCAACCCATATTGTAAATCATATTGTATTTATCATAACATTCTGCATCAGGATTCTATAATAACACATTTAATTCACCAAAATACATTTCAAAGAGATAGGAGTGTTGCCTAGGCAATTTCTAACACTAGCTACGTGATATGCATACGTGATCATTGCTGCAGTTTTTACTCTCTCAAGACTTTGCGGTTTTGTTGTCATTTTTATCATTAAAACTACAACCACAAAAGCCACACAGACATCATTACTACACCCCTAAGACAGTTTCTAGTACTTGTCAACACAAACTACAGCTACAAATCAGTAGTGGTCCAAACAGTATAAGAACTGTGTAAAGCACAACTACTTGTTTGGTTGCTGTCTTGTGCATGTGAGCTGCTCCAACTACACAACTTCTTCTCTGAAGTGAAGACAAGATCACAACAAGACTGACAGATAAAGCTCTTGGCAATCAACTGCTATTATCGAGGGAAGCTGCAGACAGATTTGTGGTGTTACATGATACACATTCACATGAAGTCCAGATAACATAATAGAGCATATAGAGTAGGAAAATGTTGTCCTAATAAGACAAATCACTTGACTTGATAATAGCATGGACTAAAAAAGTGCCCAGTCTACTAAGTTATATTTATTAAAGGGGCTTTCCAGGATTTTTTTTTTTTATGACCCATCATTAAAGATGGTCCATCTATATCTGATCATTGGGGGGGACAACACCTAGCCCCAGCACAATTAGCTGTTCGGGACTACTCCTGGGACCTGTACTATACAGTGTACAGAGCTCGAAATAGATGACTCTGAGCACTGTATAGTGGTCGTGTAGCATACCTGCAATTTTGCTTCAACTGAAGTGAATGGAACAGAGTTGTAATAGAATGGCTCAGCCACTGTACAATGTAAGTAGCCATCTCCTTCTGGCTCCAGAGACTGTATAGTACCAGGCCCTACAGCAGTCCTGAACAGCTAAATTGGTGTATTGATGGCCTATCCTAACAGTTGGGCATAAAAAACCCAAAAAATAATGGAAAACCCCTTTAGGTTAAGGCCCACGTTGTGGAAAAGCAGCTTTTTTTGTTGCAGATTTTGCTGCAGTTTTTTGAGCCACAGCCAAGAATGGCTAATGGGAAATATATAGGAAGTACTTGTACTTTTACCTTCTGTTTAATGCACTCCTGGCTTTGGCTCAAAAGCCCGCAGAAAAATATGCAACAAAAAAAAGCTGCGTTTCCGCAACTTGGCGCCTTAGCCTTATTGTGTATAGTGCAAGAGCAAACTGGAGCACTTCTCTATAACAATCCACCAGATATGAACCTTATAAAGAATTAAATCAGAGGGGCGATTCACCATTACAGACAACACCATGTATGCCATATAGACAGTAGTCAGCTCTGTAGCTTAGGCTGAAAAATTTACTATTTTCAATTTTCTGAAATGTAAAAGTAGAAATGTGCACTGACCGCAGCATCTGTACAATGTCTCCGCTGGCTTTGAGCTTCTTAACATCATCATCTCTAACAGGAGCACATAACTTTGACATTATATTGATGATATAACTGGCAAGCTTTGGAAGATCAACTGCATTATGTTCAGCCTGTTGTCTTATTAGGTCCACGTCTAGAACTTCACAGATTTGGGTCCGAAGTCGGTTTGTACCAGGAGTTAAGAAGGAAAGTAGAATCTGCAATACATGATGTGAAAAGAAAACTGCATTTAATATAAAGTGTTATAGTGATATTATATATATTCATACACACAAATCTAAGACCAGACCCAAAAAACAAAGACGATCAGCTTAAAGCGCTGCGGAATATGATGGCGACATATAAGTAAGCATAATAAATAAATAAATACATATATTTACCTCTTTTATCTCATCAAACAGCTTGATGGCATGTTCATACTCTGGAGGATCCTCCTTAAGATCGGATTCCAAACGATCCCAGAACGCTTTGTGGACAATTTGCTTTACTTGTCCTTCCAAACTGTGAAGTATAATATGAACATTGCTGATCAGAGGGGGGTGCCAATTCAACCCAACCTATTTCATACTGATGGCCTATCCTAAGGATAGGTGATTGACGCTGTGACACTGAGGCCATACATTGTGGAAACATCGAGTATTTGTTGCTGATTTTGTGGTATTTTTTGAGCAAAAGCCCGGAGTGGATTAGCAGAAGGGAGAAGTATAAGTGCTTCTTATGTTTTTCATTCCTTTCGAAGCCACTCTTTGCTTTGGCCCAAAGAACTGCAGCAAAATATAAAATAAAAAACACTGTTTTTGCTCAACGTGTGTTTTTTTTGCATAACTGTGTACTGAAAAGTTGCAAATTTCCATGCTTCTTTTTTTTTTCCGAGATCTCTTAAATTACTACAGGCCGGCATGCTGTGAGGAACTAACATACAAAGAATATTAGAACTACAATGCTCTATTAAACTTCACATGCTTCAACCCACTTTTAGGTCAATAAGCAGGGTAGACTCTATCTTTCATTATACTGGTATATGCACATTTATCCGAACATGTCATCTATAAAGCATGCTATAGAAGCTGTCCCCATAAATGGGAAGACTGGCATCTTTACTAACAGAGGAACAAAGGTCCATCACTCATCAGCAGAGCTAATAATACATAGTTTTGGATAGATAAATAATCTATTCAAAATGACAAAACTTGTTTGACTTGCTAGGAAAGGCAGAAAAAAATAAATACTATTTACATTGCCAGGGAAACATCAGGCAGAGTAAGGGGTTACATAGATGACTGTGAATAGCCCCACTATAAATCTACCCGATCCAGATTTGAGAGACTATATACTGTGTCTTGCATTTGATGAAAGGGACATTTAAGAGAGGTGCTGACTGTAAGTTTGGCTGTTCTCAGGCAGTTATCACTGCCAGGGGAGTAGCTAGCAGCTGAAAAACAGGGCTTTTAGTTTCCAATATTGAAAACTCTGGTTCTGAAAAATGTATAGTGGAGTTCTTAGCACCTAATAGGTTAAATCATTATGGAAACAGAAATATGGAAACTGTATACACTATATACTATATATATGTACTAGGTCTGGCACCCAGGTAAGCAGGTCATCTGGAAATGGTAGTGTGAGCTTGTAATGCAAAAAACCAAAATGGCTGCCCTTGATAAAATGGCTGCCAATGACAAGATGTCTATAAAAGCCATCTCATAGTAACCTTAATTTCAACTCTGTATGAGATAATGTCTAGATAGACATAAAGCCAGATCAAAGTTCAACTTTGTTTGAGGTAATGTTTACATGGATAGAAAACCAGCTTAAAGTTTAACGCTGTATGAGGTGCACGTGTCCCATGAAACATTCCAGTGGAAATTGGCCCCTTTCACAGGAATGTGAGCTTGGAGACGAGTAAAGCCTTACAGAGGTGTATACACTTCTGTAACCGCCCACTCCTATGACGCACACAAAGGGTATATAAGATAGGTTAATATCCCCCAGCCGTAGTTGCAACCTTGACTGCAGATTATTGGGGACGCCTGATGCTGCATGATGAGTCCTGGTCCTGTCACAACGGCTTGGTGATATTTCCTGAAGCTACCCTTATCGGAATTCATCAATGAAGCTTGACAGTGTTGTAAGTGTTGATTTGATTACCTTTTGATTAACTTTGATTACCCTGTGATTAACTTTGATATACAGTGGGGAAAAAAAGTATTTAGTCAGCCACCAATTGTGCAAATTCTCCCACTTAAAAAGATGAGAGAGGCCTGTAATTGTCATCATAGGTAGACCTCAACTATGAGAGACAAAATGAGAAAACAAATCTAGAAAATCACATTGTCTGATTTTTTAAGAATTTATTTGCAGATTATAGTGGAAAATAAGTATTTGGTCAATAACAAAAGTTCATCTCAATACTTTGTTATATATCCTTTGTTTGCAATGACAAAGGTCAAACGTTTTCTGTAAGTCTTCACAAGGTTGGCACACACTGTTGCTGGTATGTTGGCCCATTCCTCCATGCAGATCTCCTCTAGAGCAGGGATGTTTTGGGGCTGTTGCTGGGCAACATGGACTTTCAAATTCCCTCCAAAGGTTTTCTATGGGGTTGAGATCTGGAGACTGGCTAGGCCACTCCAGGACCTTGAAATGCTTCTTATGAAGCCACTCCTTCGCTGCCATGGCGGTGTGCTTGGGATCATTGTCATGCTGAAAGACCCAGCCACGTTTCATCTTCATTGCCCTTGCTGATGGAAGGAGGTTTGCACTCAAAATCTCATGATACATGGCCCCATTCATTCTTTCATGTACACGGATCAGTCTTCCTGGTCCCTTTGCAGAGAAACAGCCCCAAAGCATGTTGTTGCCACCCCCATGCTTCACAGTAGGTATGGTGTTCTTTGGATACAACTCAGCATTCACTCTCCTCCAAACACGACGAGTTGTGTTTCTACCAGTTCTACTTTGGTTTCAACAGGACCATATGACATTCTCCCAATACTCTTATGGAACATCCAAATGCTCTCTAGCAAACTTCAGATGGGCCCAGATATGTACTGGCTTAAGCATGGGGACCCGTCTGGCACTGCAGCATCTGAGTCCCTGGTGGCGTAGTGTGTTACTGACGGTAGCCTTTGTTACGTTAGTCCCAGCTTTCTGCAGGTCAATCACTAGGTCCCCCCGTGTGGTTCTGGGATTTTTGCTCACTGTTCTTGTGATCATTTTGACCCCACGGGGTGAGATCTTGCGTGGAGCCCCTGATCGAAGGAGATTATCAGTAGTCTTGTATGTCTTCCATTTTCTAATTATTGTTACCACAGTTGATTTCTTCACACCAAGCTGCTTGCCTATTGCAGATTCAGTCTTCCCAGCCTGGTGCAGGTCTACAATTTTGTTTCTGGTGTCCTTCCACAGCTCTTTGGTCTTCACCATAGTGGAGTTTGGAATGTGACTGTTTGAGGTTGTGGACAGGTGTCTTTTATACTGATAACAATGTCAAACAGGATCCATTACTACAGGTAATGAGTGGAGGACAGAGCAGCCTCTTAAAGAAGAAGTTACAGGTCTGTGAGCCAGAAATCTTGCTTGTTTGTAGGTGACCAAATACTTATTTTCCACCATAATTTGCAAATAAATTCTTAAAAAAAAAAAAATCAGACAATGTGATTTTCTAGATATGTTTTCTCATTTTGTCTCTCATAGTTGAGGTCTACCTATGATGTCAATTACAGGCCGGCCTCATCTTTTTAAGTGGGAGAACTTGCACAATTGGTGGCTTACTAAATACTTTTTTCCCCACTGTACCTTTTGATATACTTTTAAGTATTGTAAGTGTTGATTTGATATACTTTTTTTAAGTGTTGGAAGTGTTGATTTAATTACATTCTAATATCTTTTATACTTTTCCTTGTTGTAAGACCTTTTGATATCTTTTTATACGCTTCTTAATAAAATGTTAAGCTATTGTTGATAGTCTAGTGTTTTATTCTATAACTTTATTCTATTACACGGAATCCAAAGAATCTTTTTCCCTTGGCATAACAGAGCTGCGGTCTTTCACTCAGTCAATGACAATGCCTGAGGGGACTCAGCAATTTTTATAGTGCCTCCTCTTATGCAGGTAAGCAATGGACATGGATATGGTTTTTACTTTTAGTCTAGGACATGACAAAGTGAAATACATAACAAACTAGGATTAGTTTAACAAGTCATTTAAAAGGCCTATCCGAGAGTTTAAGAAATTAAATAAACTGCAGAAAATGTTATGAATAAACAACATTACTCACCTGTTACATCGACTGCCACTCCAGCACAGTTGCTCCAATGGGCCTGCCAATATTTTTTTTTCTGGATCAATGATGTGTTATACCAGTACAATTGCTGTGGCCAATCACTGGCCTCAGTAGTCATGTGCTGTACATGTTAGCCTTACTACTAAGGCCAGTGATTGGTTGTAGTGGACATGTGGTCATCTCACTCTAGAAAAATAGACAAAGACTAGCAGGGACCACCCAAGCATCAGCACTAGAGTGATGGTCAAGGATTTAATAGGCAAGTAATATTTTATAATATTTCCTGCACCTAGTTAATTTCTTAAAACTCTTGGACATGCCCTTTAAGTCAAAGCTATAACCTCCACACAAAACATACAATAAAACCAACAAGAAATACCTACCTGTTTTTGGGGGGATCTATTGTATTGAGATGAAAGTTTTCATTGGCAACAATTTCATGGGCTAAATATAAATTGGACAAGTTCCTTGTGGTTGACATAAGTTCATCCAAGGTTGTTGTTCTTGGTGGACTTGCTAGTAAAAAATATAAAGCAAATAATTTAAATAATAAGGTGCAGTCTTTACATGTCCAAGATAGATAATGGTAGCCATATCTGCATATCTGGAGGGTCATCAAATACCACTGAATTGTTTAAAGTTAGTTTGTGTTTTCTTGCATGAGAGGACTTAAGAATGACCAGGCATAAAGTTTCCATAGTTTCTGCCCTCTATCCACACCTTATTATTTGAAAACAACTAGAAGAACCTTCTTGATGGTGATATTGCCCTTAACTTCTATACAATATGGGAAAGGAATTCTTCATGATGATTGTCGAGGCTGTTACTGTCCCACATACACACAGGGTCATAACTATAAGGGGAGTGGCAATAGCAGTCGCTACTGGACCCTGGAACTGAGAGGGCCCCAAAGGTCTGTCTGCCACATAAAATATATCATTATTCTAAATAACACAAGTGGGGGGGGACTCAATGACAGATTTTGCATTCGGGCCTATGAGCTTCCAGTTATGCCTCTGCATACACATAAGGAAAATGTTGACCAAGCCACCATTTTAGCAGAATCAGCAAACTATCTGATGTGTATGTGAGCATCCTGACTCTCTCCTGACTGATGATATTGGAGGAAGGATCATGCATGTGGAATTTCAACACCCAACTCTTTGGTTCTCAAGGCAGATTAGCCACCACCAGCGGTGTTTTATAGCTGCTTACTCTCCTCTTCCCATTGACAAAACATGCATGCCCAGTCATGCCCAGCATGTATTTTTATGGGGGAGTAAGAAGATATTGAAGGCATATGGACACTTAGATGAAGCACTATAGCAAAATAGTTGTTTGTTCCCTCCATTTGAAAATGAGCCTGTGTGTAATATAATGTTTCTGAACAACTTTGACAGTTTTATTGTGAAGTTATATGCTCCCCCTGGAGTACTGACTTCCTCTTTGCGCCTCTGATTGCACACAGTGGGGGAACTTGCTTCTTTTCAAACACCGGTTGCAACAAAAATTTTCTCAAGTGAAGTTTCACGTTGGCCCCGCCAGATTTATAATCAATTATGCCATTTTTCTGGTGCAAATAGTGCCTCAAATGTATACCATCTATGAACTGCCATGGATTTCTGTGCATTCACATGGCCTGCTGTAGGATGCGTCTGATTTATGAGAAGGCGTGCACTTCATCATAAATCTGGAGAATCCTCCAGCAGCGCAGGGATAAATCAAGACTGTACAAAACACTTGTTTTTAGAAACCTCCCAGCAATGTTTTCTATATGAACAGGATGTCAGACTCACAATACAAGCCTCAGCCTGGCTCCCATAGAACTATATTTTGTGTTTATTCTTCAGTTCATACAGGAAACACTGTGTGCATGAGCAAGTTATTCAATAACATTACACTACACACATGCTTTTTTTTTTCAAACAAACAGAGGTGACAAAAATTATTTTACTGCAGTGCTTCTTTAGGCTCAGGCCCCACATTGCGGAAACGGAGCTTTTTTTTGTTACAGATTTTTTTGTTTTTCTGTTTTTTGAGCCAAAGCCAAGAATGGCTACAACAGGAATGTGAAATATAAAGGAAGTACTTATATTTCTACCTTCTGCTCAATCCACTCCTGGCTTTGGCTCAAAAAAACACAGCAAAACCTGCAACAAAAAAAGCTGCGTTTCCGTAAGATGGGGCGTTAGCCTTAAAGGAGTTTTCCTGGATTTTTTTTTGCTGGTCTATCCTCAGGATAGACAAATAAAGGGATTGTCCAGTTCTTTTTTATTGATGACCTATCCTCAGAATAGGTCATGAATGAAAGATAATTGGGATATTCACACACGAGATCCTTGCAAATCAGCTGTTGCATTGCACGTTGTTTGCTTCATAAGTGGCTGTGTGATGCAATTACAGGCTCCCCTAGAAGTGAATGGGACAAAGCTGTAATTACATTACATTAGACGGCCACTTTGAAACAAACAATGGGCAATGAAACAGTAAAGGGGTTACAGAGCTCGCACGAGCACCGCGGCCCCTTCAAACAGCTAATCAATGGGGGTTCCGATTGTCGAATCTCCACTGATATTTTATTGATGACCTATCCTGAGGATAGGTCATCAATAAAAAATAGAACTGTACAACCCCTTTAATAGCTGGTTGGTGCAGGGGCTGAGTGTTGTCCCCCCTCCCCCCCAATCAGCTGTTCAGGACTGCTGCCAGACAAGGTACTATGCAGTGCACTAAGCCAGAAGCAGGGCTCTGTACATTGTATAGAATAGGCCATCAAAAAAGGCTATGAAAAAAAAAACCTGGAAAAACACTTTAAGTCATCTTATGGGCAAGTCTTCAGGTCTGCTCCCAAATATTTGTCGGATCTGTTCTATAATGTGAACACTGTTCACTGGTAAGTGACTTTAGATAAATATGCTCTCCTGGACAAGTCCAGTCAGCTATGTACTGCTATATAATTGTGAGCACACGACTGCCACATGTTTAAACACTAGGACAACATGTGCACATTCCTTTCAGGAAGCCTCTATGCTTACCAATAGCTGTATACAAAAATAAGATAGAACCACAGTTTACAAATATAATCTTATATGTTATGTGAGTTCATCATCATCATCATCTTCTATGACCGACTTACACACAGGAGAAGCATGTTTGCTGGACGAATCGCTGGTAAAACTTTCCCGAGGAGACTCACTGTCACTGGATGAACAAGCCATACTTTCCGACAGCCGTGATCCATCAGAATCGCTAAGCTGGTCGTCATTTCCAAAGGGTTTATCATCACTGAATGGCATTTTAGTATCTACAGACAGTATATATACCTGTGACAATAATCACACAACGTTAACAGGTTTGTCTGATGAATAAAGTGCCAAGAATGTATTACGACTCAAGTGTGATAATCCATGATGCTGTAACTTCTTCAGTCCTGTGGCTAGAGAAGTTAACAACTGTTATAAGTGGTAAATAATATATACCTGGCACTCAAAAAAACACTAAAAATCCCAATAATCACAGATATTTATTATAAGGGACATCGACAGTCTGTGAATTTGAGGACCTGCTGCAATGCAAATTGCAACTCTGCAGCAGAAATTCAAGCCTCAGCTTTGAATTTCGATGTAGTTACCATGTAACCCTAACCTAAGGGGGTATGAAAGGTTTAGCTATCAAAGGCATGTGATGAACTACAGCCTAAGATCACCTCAAATAAAGGAAGCATTGTGTGAACATACCCTCTTTGTACACTAAAATATATATAAAAGGTGTCTGAATAATCTGTAGTGGGCAAATAAGCTGCTGGTATATTATGGCAACAGTTCATCGCACTCAGAAGAAGGAAGAGGCCACCCTTCTGTGGTAACATAAGAAGTTCTGTCTGTGTACTCAGGAAGGGTGGTGTCAAAAAAAGCTCACAGTGTCCTGGCTTAGCATCATTTACAGCAAAATGAGTAACTATACCCCTCAATCAAGTCTAACTCCACTAACACCTTAAGATTTGAGAACATGAAAGCACAGACCCTCAATAAAATGTAAAGTTCATATATAGTGTAGACCCATAGTGCTATATGTGAGGTTTCTACCTTGGAGAGTGATCATTCAGCACCATAAAGCCTATGTTCACATATGTTGGATCTGCCATAGACAAATCTGCCCTTTATTCTTTATAAAATCTGCAACACAAATCCAAAACTAACTATCAAATTTTTACTACAGATGTGCGAGTAGATCAGAACATGAACTAGCCCCTTTGTAATTAAATCGGGCTAATCTACAGCTTTTTCTGATGCATGTGAATGGGGCTGAGGAATGTTGATAGATTTAGAAGAACAGCTATTGGCAAAAATAAATATTAATATCCCTTTCATGAATGACAAATGGTAACAGTTTTAGCAGAGTTTCCTTTAACAATATATTCATTAGCATTGCAATAATAATAAAGGGAGACTTCATTTTAGGGATAGTTACTCATCTGCTAGTGAGAAAACTTTCCAAACATATCTCCTCTAACCACTGGTTAAAATAATACAAAGCTTTTACACAGTTAAACTTGCCCATAAACATAAGGTAATTTCACTGATAGTACCAGCTATCCTACTTTGGCATCAATCTATATATTAATGGACAATACTAATTGTACAGAAATATATTAAGAAACGACTGCTAGGCGTCCTGGCCACAGAACCTAAGATGGATTTCCACCAGTTGTTTATGAGTAAACATGAGAAAAGTCACCCAAAGCCTCTGATTTTGGCTGGACTGGTTGCCTCTCTAATGTGTATGAGGGCCTTCCGACTATCTTAAGACATCAGGAGAGAAAGAAGGGTTTGCCATGTTGAATTTCAACATCGAACACTTCTGCTCTCCCTGGATATAAGACACCATCGGCGGCAGCAGATTACTGCACTCTCTCCAGTGAAAACACGTACCTGCTTGGTTCACATTAATGTCTATGTGTATAGAGGAGCTTGGGGAAATAGCAACAGCTACTGAAGGAATACAGGCACCTTAACCACATCAGGACAAAGCCATTTTCCCTGGTTCAGAACAAGACACATTTTTGTTTTGTTTTTTAAGTACATGCGCTTTTGAGGACCATAACATTTTTTCGTTCAGATTATTCAAATAATTTTTGTATCTTTTTTTGATGATACAAGGGTTTTATTTTTAATTTTGAATGTTTTTTTTTTTTTATATCTGAGAAAAAACAGTCTGTTTTCAAATTTTCCATGTTACAAAAAAAAAAAAAATAAAAGTAATTTTTCTCAGCTATGGTAATTTATATGTAGGTGACACATTACTTTACACAATACTTTATTTTTTTGTCTTTTTATTTATTTATACATCAGATATTGTAGTTCCCAATTCCAGTGGATCGCATGACCACTGGCCCAGAAGAGGAGCCTTATCATGGCAGCTACCATAGCTGTGTATACAGCGATGCGGAAGACAAGTATGGTAAAATATGTCTGGTAAGTCTGTAACAGCTGGATCCTTTCTTATGCAGCTGGTGATCTCTTCAAGGATGTACAGGTACAGCCGTGCATAGATATCAATTGCCTGGACATATATAGTGAATGGGAGGTTGGCATTTGCTAAAGGGTTTGTACTTGGTTAAGAAAAACATACCTGCTTTCTCAAAGAAACAGCACGACAACTATCTATAGGTTGTGTCTGGCTCAGGCTGGGTTCACATCAATGCTTGAACTCCGTTGTGGGATTCCGTTCCCCATTTCGCTTGCAAAATGCGGAGAGGAAAGCGCAAGAAGCAGTGCTTTTCTCTCCGCATTTTTCACCCTTTCCGGGTGAAAACCAAGCGGAAACCTGGCAGACCCAATTATAGTCTATGGGGTCCGCGGGTTTTTGCAGGTAACCGCTTTTTTAAGCGGATTAGGTTTCCGTTCGGGGGGTCCCCAAGCGGAACCCCTGAAAGGAAACCTGAATGCAGCTGTGAACCTAGCGTACGCTACATTCAGTAGAGCTGAGCGGCACAACCCATAGACCCAACAACCCAAGCAGACATATTTTTATTAACCTGGTATGAACCCTTTCAAGAAGACTTTTCGTCACCTCCACTTTCTTGCATCCTTCAATAGATGCTGCTATACTGATTTTGGTACAGTTGTAACTATTCTCTAGCTCCCACCATTCCTGAGCAATCAGTGCTGTTCCTTTCAGTTCCCAATATGTTAATAACAATCTCTACTGTCAAGTGGGTGTTCCTGGGCTGGAGAAGACAGATGGTAACCACTTGGTGGGGGACGGGACCATACCGAGTGCTGAAAATATCCCTTTTGCTTTCTCAAGACTCAGTGGGTCAAAAGCAAATTGAGGATTTGTTATATCCAACAGAGGGCGCTTGAGCTTCTCAGCTCCTTTTCCCATAATGCCTTGTGATATGCTGAAAATAACAGCACCGATTTCTGGGGTAAGTTGGGGGCTAAAGAAGAGAGTTGGTGGGGGTGATAAAAGGTCCTCTTTAAGAGAAGCTTTATACTGGCCAGATGGATAAGTTTATGTAGCAAACGCTGCTGATTTTCAAGGGATCCCTGGAAATCTTATCTGATGCCTAGTCTTTGGAGGTGGCTAGATAATGTAGTAGTAATGTGTCTTGCTGACAGGTTGGATGTAGACCCCTGGAGATAGGCAGAAGTGTCTGCAGACTCTTATCTCTCTACTTTGAGTTTCACCCAATTTACTTCTCTAATCTCTAGGGCAAGATCTAGACAATGCATTAGAAACAATGAATTCCAGAATAGCTACAAGCCACAAAGCTGGAATCCTACACTGGGTTTATTGTGACCATTCACCTTGGATGAAAAGTGATAGGAAGCAGCTGGCAGGCAGGAATACTGCCCCCTGGGAAGATGATCGTATGCAAGGCTGACCTTACAAGGCAAAGCACTCCAAGTTGTGGTCAGCTGGCATGTAGAGACAAGACTAGAAGTCAGGAGATGGTTAATACACGTCAGCTGGGATTTGTAGTCTCCTCGGTGTCCACCTACCTGTCACTTTGCAGAGCAGAGCTGATAGAACACAGTGTTATAGCAGAGGCCAGTGGGTTGTTGCTGCTGCTCCTCAGGCGCTGGGCATGGTGTAGTGACTGATCAGATGAGCTCAGTGCTGCAGGTCCCAGCTGTCTGCTGCGATGGTCAGCTCGTGGACATATGTGGAGTGCCAGAAGTGAGTGCAGAGTCTCTCCCTTAGTGTAGCGCCCCCCGCGGTGAGTGTTAGGCTCGCACTTACTGTATCCCCAGGTAGTGAGCACTCGCCCTGACCGCAGCAGTAATATACAGGTTGGCGTCAAGCAGCTCCGATGTTTTTGTTCAGCTTCAGCTCACAGCTGATCGTTGGGGGAGGTGTGGAACGTACCAAACAAAGCACATGGGTGACTGTCAATGTGTAACGGCTTCTTATTGTACTCACTGATCAGCGTCACACATAAAAACGTATCTCTCCATATTTACAGGCAGCCATAGATGGATGTGTTACTGTTTAAACACGTGATCTAGCTGATAAGTCATCTAAAAGTGAAAGAATGCATAATGGTACGGTCTGGCGATGACGTCACCTATTTACGGAAGTATTCAGCCACTGACGACACGGCCCTCCCCCTCTGAGCTGTTGCTAGGGCAATGTTTTGCTGTTCTTTAAACTTAGACACGCCCCCTTTAGCGTTAACCCTATACGGTTGCAGAGCCCTGCGGTTATTACAAGCTGCACACGGGGGGGGCGGGGATTGTGGCTAAGCCGTTGTACAGTGATAATAGAGGCCATGACCTGGGGCAGAGAGGGGTACACTGCGCGCACTAAATACCCGCCAGTGCCCGCCTTTCCGCAGCCGAGAGATACATAAAGGTATACATAGACCTCCATAGTGTGAGGCTGAATAGGAGACGACTCTTATGTAAACAAGCAGTGAGACTGAAGATAAGAAGCAGGAGAAGAGCATAGTAGAGAAGGAAACAAATCTTATAGACTGAGTTGTCCTCAGTTGGAGACTCCACTGCAGAAGCCGTGGAAAATCGGCAGAGAGAAAAGCCCTACACAGAGGGCCCCATTATAGTCTATGGGTCCTGGGGGTAACCACTGTTTTAGCAGTCTGGGTCTCCGCTGTTTGGGTGCCCCAGCAGACCCGAAGGATGGAAACCCACGCATATATGTGAACCTAGACTTAATAACGCTAGATTCACACTAGTGTTAGGGTTTCTATTCTTCGGGTCTGCTTGGGGACCCGTAAAATGGAAACCCTATGCACTTAAAAAGCGGTTACCAGCAGAAACCCACGGACCCATAGACTATAATGGGGTCTGCCTGGTTTCCTCCAATTTAATACTGAAATCGGCGGAGAGAAAGGTCAGGACTTTTCTCTCCACCTATTTCAAGCAGAATTGGGGACGGAATCCCCCCAAACGCTAGTGTGAACAAACCTTAAGCTATATTTTGCTGTTTCCAAGTGTAGCTTCTAAGTGTATAGATCAGAATTAGGCCAGAATGTAATAGACTATCATCTAGCATCATTAATTCTCATCTGACCCTGTCTTCATCTTCCATGCTCAGGTATGCCATCCCCATTTGGACTCAGATATTGATACACTACTGCCTCATTCACATCAACACTTCTGCTTGCTGTCATTTTTATTGGTATGATGTTATGCACTCGGTTTTAACTATATGAGCTTTGAAGCCACTGTCTTCATTCCCTGCTGGTTCCTCCCTCCCCCTTTTTTTCTCACCTGAGCCTTCCTTAGCTGTCACTGATTCTATCTCCATATTCCCACACCTGATACTAATGAAACAAATGTATTGCTAGCTAGTATAAATGTAAGTATATTGGTCATTTTGCCGCTTCCAAGTGTATAGACCAGAATGTGACTAGAAGGTAACTACAACCCACTAAATGAAAACCAAACAATTAGCCACAAAATGCTTCTCACTATAATCACTGTTGTTCTTCCCATACTTGTAAAAACCACTCTACCACCCCAAACCAGCCATATCACTAAGAATATCTTTATCTATCCTACCCCACCATCTGACCTTCTCTGCACAGCTACTCATAAATCTGCAAGCTTTCCGCCCCAGACACACACAACCTCCCCACACTCTCTCCTATTTACACCTGCTACTCCTCACTTCTGGCGACATATCTCCCAATCCTGAACCACCCCAACACTCCTGCTGTCGGATCTTTCCACACAACCAGCAACAGCACACAAAACCCCCTAAATCTTACACCTATCTTATCTGCCCCTTCCCACACCCTCCCTGGTGCAACAAACTTGACTACATCCACGACCTCTTCATTTCTCATAAATTTTCACTTCTCGGTATCACAGAAACGTGGCTAAGTCCCTCAGACACCACCTCCCCTGCTGCCCTCTCCTATGGAGGTCTGCAATTGTTGCACACTCCCCGCCCCAACAATAAACCTGGTGGAGGCGTAGGCGTACTCCTGGCTGACAATTGCGCCTTTACCCCAATCCAACCGCTACCTGCTCTCACCTTCCCCTCCTTTGAAGTGCACTCTATTCGCATTTACTTGCCCTCCAACTGGCCGTCATATATCTATACCTGGCTAATGCACTTTCTATCCACTGACACCCCCACCATTATCATGGGTGACTTCAACATCCCCATTAACACAAACCACCACTCCGTTTCCAGTCTCCTGTCCCTCGCTGCCTCCTTTGGTCTCTCAATGCTCCTCCTCTGCCACCCACACAAAGGGACGCACGCTCGACCTCATAGTCACCCGCCTCTGCTCTCTAGTCAACCTCTCTAATTCTCTGACCACAACCTGCTGTCATTCTCTGCCCTCTCCTCTGTAATAGACCCTCCAGCCCCTAAACCAACACGCCCCCGCAGAAACCTTAATCGCCTTGACATCCGCACGCTCTGACTCTCTCCTACCACTTGCTGACATAACCTCACTCCAAGATGTAGATACCGCCACTGACTTCTACAATACCACCATTACTTCAGCTCTTGACTCTTTAGCCCCCTTCACTAACACCAGAGCCCGACTGATCAATAGGCAACCCTGGCACAGTGACCTGACTAAAAACTGAGACGTGCCTCACGGGTTGCAGAGCACCTCTGGAAGAAAAGCCACTCCCAGGAGGACTTCCTAGGTACAAAGAGACAGTACTCACATTCAAGAATGCACTCACCTCTGCAAAGCAGGTATACTTCTCCATACTAATAACTGCCCTATCCCGCAACCCCAAACAGCTATTCACTACCTTCAACTCCCTTCTCCGTCCTCCTGCGCACCCTCCGACATCACTTATCACAGCTGATAACTTTGCCTCTTATTTCAAAAGCAAAATTGACACCATCAGAGACAGTCTCACCCTACACCCCCAAGAACCACTCTACCCAACTGTCCTGTGCTCTTCATCTTTAACCTGTTTCTCCACCGTCACTGATGAAAAGCTCTCCACCCTAATATCTAAATCCCACCTCACCTCCTGCACGCTTGACCCCATCCAGTCACACCTCATCCCCAAACTCTCTGAAGTCATTACTCCTGCCCTAACCCATCTCTTCAACCTATTCCTAACCAATGGATCCTTCCCTTCCGCCTTCAAACATGCTACCGTCACACCTATACTTAAGAAACCCTCCCTCGACCCGTCCTCTCCAACCAACTATCGCCCCATCTCACTGCTCCCGTACGCCTCTAATCTGCTGGAGCAACGCGTCCACTCCGAACTATCCTCCTATCTCTTGTCAAATGTGCTCTTTGACAGACTACAGTCAGGCTTCAGACCCCATTACTCCACAGAAACTGCCCTAACCAAGGTCACTAATGACCTTTTAACTGCCAAAGCCAAACGTCACTACTCTATCCTCCTCGACCTCTCCTCTGCCTTTGACACAGTCGACCATTCCCTCCTGTTACATACTCTCTCAGACCTGGCCCTTTCCTGGATCTCCTCATACCTCACCAACCGCACATTCATCGTCTCCCACTCGCACACCACCTCCTCGCCACACCCTCTTTCTGTAGGTGTCCCCCAAGGCTCCATCCTAGGATCCCTCCTGTTTTCCATCTACACCCTAGGCCTTGGCCAACCCATAGAATGGTAATGGTTTCCATTACCATTGCTATGCTGTCGACATCCAAATATATCTCTCTGGACCAGACATTACCTCCCTGTTGTCCAGAGTCCCAGAATGTCTAGCAGCCGTAGCTTCCTTTCTCTCCTCCCGCTTTCTCAAACTCAACATGGAGAAAACAGAGTTCATAATCTTCACCCCTCCACGCATGACCCCCCCCCCCTACCTGACCCATCTATCAAAATTAATGGAACCACTCTCACCCCAGTCCCACAGGCCCGCTGCCTTGGGATAACCTTAGACTCTGACCTATCCTTCTAGCCGCATATTCAAACCCTCAATACCTCCTGCCGCCTCCAACTCAAGATCATCCACCGAATCCGCTCCTTCCTCACCCCTGAAACTACAAAGATGCTAGTCCACGCCCTCATAATCTCCCGCTTAGACTACTGTAACACCCTTCTCCTTGGCCTCCCAGCAAACACTCTCGCCCCCCTCCAGTCCACCTTAAATTGTGCTGTTCACTTAATACACTTCTCCCCCCGTTCCTCTTTGGCCACTCCCCTCTGCCAATCCCTTCACTGGCTACCCATCGCCCAGCGAATAGAGTTCAAACTACTAACGCTGACATACAAAGCCATCCACAACCTGTCCCCTCCATATATCTCCGACCTAATCTCCTGCTACCTGCCAACATGTAACCTCCGATCCTCCAAAGATCTCCTACTCCGCTCTTCACACAAACGTCTCCAAGACTTCTCCCGTGCATCCCCCATACTGTGGAACTCACTACCAAGACACATCAGACTGTCCCCCACAGTTACAAGCTTCAAGAAGGACCTGAAGATGCACCTATTCAGGAAGGCCTACAACCTCCAATAACGCAACTGTCACCACACCACCACCTGTACAGCCTCTACCCCCACCTTCTATCTCTATCCCTCTTCCCTCATAGATTGTAAGCCCTTGCGGGCAGGGCCCTCTATCCCACTGTGCCAGTTGGTCACTGTTAGTATTATCTGTTTTGTATATCTTGTGTACCGTATGTAAATCCGCAAATGTAAAGCACCATGGAATTAATGATGCTATATAAATAAACAATAATAATATTACAAAGTTTCTTACATTGAAATGCACTATTCGTTTATGAAGAGTTGTTTGTAGCTAGAGGTTCACTTTAATTGTTTCCAACCAGGGGTCGTGTTTCCCACCACACAACACATGCAATTGTGTGTGGGCTCCAGAGATCAGAGAGGCCTCCATACCTGCTAAATGTAACTGCAGTGTCCCGATTTTTGAAAGACGGCCACAGGGTTATTGTTCAGGGTACTGTCCTGGCAAAACTCGGTGGTATGTTTTTATTCTGTAATCGGCCACTACCTATAGGATTGTTCCATTAGGTAGCGGCTGATATTATACTCTCCATTTCTCAAAAGGCCTGTCTCTCATTCATAACATGCAGCTCCAAGCAACATTGCACATTATGTGTGGACGTCACGTCCTGACATTGATCAGCCTCCAAATATAATATGAGGTGCTAGGTTGGAGCTGAATAGGAGGTGAGTATAATATTAGCCGTTACCTACTGGAATAATCCAATAAGTAGTGGCTGAGTGTTGCTCTGTTGAAGCCAGTAAAAGGGCGCTTAACTGTGTGGGGCAACTAGGGAGGCAATATACTATGTTGGGGCCATGAGAGGCATTGTAAACTATATTTTTGTATAAAAAAAAAGTGTTTGATTTGCGGTCCCTTACATAACTTTACTTGGTGCCCCAGAAATTCTACATAAACCCATGTTCCCTCCTAGTCTTCCCCTTGGTTGATCACTAAACACAAAACAGCAAACCATTTTATGTGTATGAGAGCCTCCCAACTTTACTTTCTACTCCCTTAACTGGTGTCAGGGGAAAGAAATATCTTATGCCTAATCCTTTGGATCTTATTCCTATCTCATTAATAAGAACAGATACATCCTCGGCGGAAATATCAAACGTGGCAAGTCACCTGGATGGAATCACATGGTTTTCAGCCTCCCTCACCCGGTGTTAAATATTGTACACTCATTAACCAAAAAAAATAACACACCAAGGATTTATTGGAATCGCATGAAACTTTCTATGTGTGAGTGTAATGATGATATATGTAAATTATTTCAATATTAGAGAGAAAGGAAAAGTTTATTGGGGAAAACTGTACAATTGAGAGTAGGCTCTAGTACCCTGTTGTGCCGTTTTTAGGCTAGGTTCACACTTGTGCCGGGGTCTCCGTTGTTCGGGTCCCCCTAAAACAGCGATTACCCATGGATCCTATAGACTATGGACAGAGAACCTAGCCTTAACCTGAATACAAGATGAGCATGGCATGGACATATACAGGTTCTGTAAGGTATCCTGCAACATATTTGCCCACAGATGTTGCATCTGGTCCTGTAGATCCTGCACACTCATAGGTTTCTGAATCTGGTGTCCCAGCTGATCCCATAAATACTCAATTGGTGATAACTCTGTAGACCAGACAGATCAAGAAAGTGTTGCAATCAGTGGAGAAAGTACTGCTGTAGCGGCTGCAACAGGGCCCAGGACCTTAGGGGGCCTGGCGGGTCCCTGCTGCTTTTTTTTTTTTTTTTTTGAATAGGCCGTTACCTGCTGGAGTAACCCCAGCGGATAATGGGCCCTATTTACTTACCAATCCCTGTTCCTTCTCACGCCTGGCTCCACTTCCCCATCCGTCCTTCAGGGGGCCCCATGCGCCTCATATTACATCGCTGGGGCCCCCTGAAGGGAAGAAGGGAAAGCGAAGATGGCCATGAGCAGGATCAAGGATTGGTAAGTAAGGTAGCGGCACACGGCAAGGTTATTTATTGGCCAAATTCCAACAGATACTGCTATCATAATACACTGGGCTCTCTTCAGACCCCAGAGTATAATGATCGGAGGCCCAGGGCAGGCAAGCGATCATAAAAACCATTGTTACTCACCTCTCCATTGTGACTCCATGCAGTCTTCAGCCTCTGTACACAGATGTCAAATGGGTCAGGCCGGCATTGCAACTCATAATGACGCCAGTGTAACTCACGTCATTGAAGAGGACCGCAGAGGAGTCCAAGAGAGGTAAGTACCACTGGTTTTTATGTTTGTCACCTCCCTTGGGCCTCCGATCATTATACTCTGGGGTCTGAAAATTTTTGCAACGAATACCGTTGGGGCCACGATGGGACATAATACTGTGTGGAGGGGCCACTATGGGACATTATACTGTGTGCAGGGGCCACTATGGGACATTATACTGTGTGCAGGGGCCGTTATGGGACATAATACTGTGTGCAGGTCCGGTATGGGACATTATACTGTGAGAAGGGGCCACTTTGGGACGTTATAGTGTGTGTAAATGGGGCGTTATACTGTGTGGGGGCCAAGAGAGGGGGCGTTATGCTGTAGGGGAAGGACCCCTACAGCAAAGTTTGCTATGGGGCTCTGTCTTTGCTAGTTACGCCCCTGGGCAGAGACACTCCTGGAAAAACCATTGCCTTGTATGAGCAAGCATTAGTCTGTCATATGCAATGGTCCCCTAGATCATCACACCAGTAGTTGAGGCAATGTGTTGCTCCACAGAAAAGGCAGGATTGAAACGTTCACCATGAGGCCCCAACTGTCGTAGGATCCCAAACATAACCTAGATTTGTTGATATCCAATCCGTAATTGGACAAATAGTGGATATTGTGACACAAAATTTCCTTCAGCTAAGCGCCTGGAAATTGTTTGGGCTGAGACAAGGGTGTGTAATGAAGGTGCCACTTGTGTCTGGATAGTGGACAAGGAAACTGTAGGAGCTGCTTGTGCTTGGCAGCGGCTCAAGCGATCCTCCCAACTGGTGGTGTGTCTAGGCCATCTGTATGTCCGGTCATGTAACCACTGCTCCAAACACCTCTTAAGGTTAAGGCCCACGCAGATTTTGCTGCAGTTTTTTGAGCTAATGTCAGAAGTGGATTTAGCAGAAGGGAGAAGAATAGTCCTAGCTATATACATATAATTTTATTTTTTTTTTTCAATTCAAATATTTTATTGAATTTTCACAAATAAATATAAAACAGACCAGAAATACAAACAATGCGGACTGGAGCCACCAAAGGGGACCCCAAGACGGCCACAGTCAGCAAGGCAACATAAACATTTATTAATAGAAGATGAAAAAGAGTGGAGAGGGGAGGGAAGGAGAGCAGAGAGAGAAAGAGGAAGAGGAGGAGAAAAAAAAAAAAAAGGAGAGGGGTATTAGTCAGACAGGGAGGGTAATGGGGGAGTAACCAGGGTAAGATACCATGTGTGGGCCTGGAGGACAACACGTGTCAGGGTCACAGTAGACGGACCTGAAGTTCACTATGTAAGGTCAGATGTAGAAACAAATACAATGGTACGACAAATGCTAATGGTGGGAGAGTATGCTCAGAGCTCAGAGTCCAGCGTTCAAGCCCGAGAGGGGGGCCCAGAACCCAGAAGTGTCTGATACTCTGCAGTACATTGGAACTCCAACCAGTAAAACCAAGTTTTGTTAAAGGCTTCACCTGTATCATGCAGGAAGGAAGTGAGGTTTTCCATGCGCATAATCTCATTGACCTTCAGAATCCAGAGGGAGAGAGGTGGAGGTTCCACTCGCTTCCAGAATTGCGGAATGCAAGCTCGGGCCGCGAGGATCGAAAAACGGAGTAGCGAGCACCTGTATACACGCACCGGAGACTCACAGTGGTGAAGTAGAAACAAAGCAGGGTCCAACTGATGAGAAGTCTCAGTAATTTGCAAAATGATCTGCTTAACACCATCCCAAAACGAGGAAAGAGCTGAACAGGACCAGAAGATATGAAGCATGTCGCCCTCCTCCTGCCCACACCTCCAGCACATTGGGGAGACCTGCGGGAAAAGCGTATGTAGCTTTGCGGGGACCCTATATCATCGGGACAAGATCTTAAAACTGGCCTCCTAGTAGCGGGAGCTGACAGAAGCCCCATGCGTGAGTTGGAAAATACGTTCTCTTTGTTCCTAGAAGAGAGAGAGAGACAGATCCGCTTCCCATTTCAACATAAAGGGGGGAACAGACCCATGAGGGGGATCAATCAGAAGCTTGTAGATGACTGAGAGGGAATGGCACAGGAGACTGTCACCCACACAGATGCTCTCCAAAAATGTAGGTTCTGACCTAAATTCAGTCGGGGCCAGAAGTGAGTTCATAAAGTGACGAAGCTGCATATCGCACCAGGTGTCAAGAGGGGGTAAGTCAGTTGAGGCCGGGGTAGCCGGCATCGTCCGCCAACTGGAGTCACTTTGGAGGTGACATATACGAAAGATCCCATGGCAATGCCAGTTGCAGAATACCCTGTCAGAGATTCCCGGAGGAAACCTGGGATTCCCCAAGATGGGGTAAAATGACGAATCCAGAGGGAGGAAGTGGGAGCGGGTCAGACGTCTGGAGTGTCCTAGCTATATATTTCCCATTCCTGTTAAAGCCACTCTTGGCTTTGGCTCAGAAAAACACAGCAAAATCTGCAAGAAAAAAGTTGCTTTTCTGCAACGAGGGGCCTCAGCCTTACAGCTATGGGAGCATTCACACTACCGTTGGTGTCCGTCAGTAGTGTCCGTGGCTATTGTCCGTTACAAGATTGTAGCTACGGACACTAGTTGAACCGTCAGAAATCCGTTAAAATTTCCATTCATTTCAATGGGTTTTTATATTGTGTCCGTTTACACCAAATCCGTCAGAAGTCCGTTATTTTTTCACGGACAAAAAATCCTACATGCAGGACTTTTTGTCTGTTTGAAAAAAACGGATTCTTGACGGACAGCAAGTGTCCGTTACTTTTTTAACATTGAAGTCTATGGGTAACGGACATATAACGGACAGTAACTGAAAGCCATCAGTTACTGTCCATTATTTTATGTCCGTTTACTTTCCCTGCGCATGCTCAGAAAGGAGAAAAAAAAAAAAAAAAAAAAACTAGCAGTGTTAGAGGACATTTCGTGTCCTCAGGCACATGCGGTTTTACATACCGCTAGAAAGCCGACAGTGCGCTGAATTCAGCGCACTGCCGGCTTTCCCGGTATGTGCCCCGGGGGCTGGAGATATCGGCGGTGTAATGTTTTACTGTTAGAAGGGCGCTGCAAGGAACTCCCTGACACTTCTCTTTGTTCAGAGACTTGTACTGAGGGGGCTTTCCTCACAGCTTGAGCGTCATCGCTGGGCTCTGTGAGGAACGCCCCCTCTCTCTGTTCTCGTCTATAGCCGGATACTGTCAGAGGAACTCTCTCCCTGACACTTCTGTTCATTCATAGCGCTGTATGAGGGGGCGTTCCTCACAGCTGAGCGTCATCACTGGGCTGTAAGGAACGCCCCCCTCTCTCTGTACTGGTCTATAGCCCTGTACTGTCAGAGGAACGCCCCCTCAGTACAGCGCTATGGACCAACGAGAAGTGGCAGGGAGGGAGTTCCTCGCAGCGCCCTTCAAACAGTAAGTAAAGTAAAACATGTAACTCCACACCGCCTATATCTCCAGCCCCGGGGCACATACCGGGAAAGCCGGCAGTGCGCTGAATTCAGCGCGCTGTCGGCTTTCTAGCGGTATGTGACATTAAAAAACGGACACTACCTGATGCTCATCAGTTAGGGTCCGTTATGATAGGTGTCCGTTTATTTTTTTTTTAACGGACACCTTCATAGCGGACTCCAAAGGTAGTGTGAACCCTGCTTTAGTCAGAGCGGCCTAGATAGCAGTCAATTCATTGAAACATTGTTTCTCTCAACCCAATGATGCACTCCCTCGAAAAAGTCTGTTAGCTGGGCAAAATTGTGCAAAAGTGCATCATAGAGGCATGTATAGTAGTCAACAATCTCAAAGAGGTAGTCTCTGAGAGCCCTTTATATAGGGCAGCGGGGGAAGCATTTTTAAGGATTTTACAGGGTATGAGGACATTCATGTGTAGTCATGTTACATACCTGTCACTTAAACAATCAGTCACAATGCTGCATGACCTCATGTAATGTCCTTGTACCACCCTTTTTTTATGATGTTATCTGGTGCCATCACGGTTTAGATGGTACCAGTATACACTCAGTGGTCTAATAGTGCTTGCTGGAGTACCTCATTAACAGTGTCATGTTGCCCTCATAATAGAGAGATCCAATAATGGGTTTGGCTGTAACGCAATTCACACTATCTCATGGGGGCCCTGCAGCAATGGGTTGCGTTATGGTATTTTTTTTAACATGCTACCTACTGGATTACTCCAACAGGTAGCAGCCAATATTTTACTCACACATCCCAGCTCCTCTCAAGGCCCGCTTCTGCTTCAGCCACCATAAGTTCTGCTGCTAAAGAACCTCAGAAAGTGACATCCAGATGTTCATCAACATCGGGACAATATGTGCAGCGCACCACTGTGACTAGACTACACCAACCACAGACTAGAGTAGATATCTGGTCTAACTCAAGACAGTTTTCTGGTCTGGGTTGTAGTAAATTTGTTGGGCCAAGGTGTCTGCACCCTGGCCTGCCATGATATTCGCCCTCCTATACCCAATTTTGGTGAGTAGTGTGCAGAAACAACAATGTAGCATACTTTGGAGCAAAAAGGTCTGTGTGCCACAGATGCCTCACATGTACACCAGAACACTGGTGTAGCTGGGATCATAACTTCCTGCCATAGTGTTTTTTTTTGTTCATTTTCTTTCAAAGGGAGGAAACATCAATCTTCTGTTTGGATCCACTTCTGCTCCCTTGTGGTTCAAGTGCTAAATTGACATTTCCCATTACCACACAACAGGAGAAATCTTTTCAAATCCGTAGAATGCCCGGTATGTTACAGATTCAATACTTCCTGTGGATATATCATCACTATGAAAAGTCTATTTGGGTCCAGAAAATTCTTTAGGCTGAGGTCCCACGTTGCGGAAAAGCTGCTTTTTTTAGTTGCAAATTTTGCAGCGTTTTTTTTTTAGCCAAATCTTGGAGTGGTTACAAAAGGAATGGGAAAAATAAAGGAAGCTTTTATACTTCTCCTTTCTGCCCAATCCATTTCTGGCTTTGGCTCAAAAAACCGCAGCAAAATCTGCAACAAAAAAAGCTGCGTTTCCACAATGTGGGGCCTTAGCCTTAAGGGCAAGTTCTGACGCAGCAGAAAAATTTGGCCATATGCCACAAGTCTGTGGCAAACTCACAATGCAGAATGAACATACTGTGCATGTGAAAATCTTTTCTTTGTGGACTTTTCCCAAAGTGTGTAGATGCATGCAAAGCTGAAGCTGTGCCTACACAAGTTAACATGGAATTTGAAGCCTGAAATGTGGCAAAAGGTTGAAAAGTTCAAGGGGGCCGAATACTTTCGCAAGGCACTGTACATACTTTTGCAGAGCCTGTTACATACTGCATATACTTTGATTGTGTAATCTTATTGCCAAGAGCTTTGATTCCATATGCAGATGAGCTGTTATGAACCCATCTCGGGTGCACCTATCTACTGGGACACCCATTTTTTTTTTTTTGTGGTCGCCAGTCTTCTCTATAGGAGGTGACACTGGCCAGCAATGTGCAACCATAGACAATTATCGGTGCACCAGCAGGTATCGCTCTTGTGCTCATTTGCAAATGGAATCTTTAACAAGAGAAAGGTATATTCATTATGTTATTAACTGCCCCTATCACTTCTGGGGCATCTTTTCTTAAAACCTTGTACTGTTTCTGTGTTTTTACCTCCTAGAAACGTATGAATAAAATGACAGTAGAGCCTTACTAGATGGGTATGACTCTCTAATATTGTCCAAGCAGTACTGACTTGATCAGATTGGGTGGGAACACACCCCTATGAAAAGAGCAACAGTAGCACCCTATCTATACATTTCCAAGCGGAATAATATAGAAATGTCTCCCTACAGAGTCCCAAGAACAGATACTCTAAAGATGTTATTTCATGGGAATGAAGGTATTCACTCTAATAGCCATGTCAGGAGAGGTGTCAGTTTCTATGTACAGTCTCTCTATCTTACAGTAGTGCTGATCCAGGCATTGCAGAAAAAAGGCTACATGTTACCCCTAAGGCCCTGTTCAGACATCATTATTGTCTGTTCATTTGGGGGCAGAATCTGCCCCAAAATCAGTGTCAGATTCTGCCTTCATTCTGCATCCCATTGTTTTCAATGGGAGGTAGAGAATGCAGCAGGACACTGAAAAAGTAGGCGTCCTGCTCAATCTCGCTGCGGAGTTTATGACTCCCATTTCATCTGGGCCTAATTAGCGGCTGAAAGCTGATTCTCTGCATTGGCATTCCTCCTCAGGGAGCCAGAAAATGAAGAGGAATTCAAGACGGATGTCCGCCTCTGTGATGAACCGACCCTCAGTTGTACATCTTTCTTAGAAATGTATTTTTAGTTGCTCATGTCAGTCCTCCCCCTACTTGTTGGAATGTTGTGTTTAAGTTGGGTTTACATTGCTGGACGATACGCTTCACTGGTTTTATGTGTGTTCATGGGAGATGTCTTGCTATAGCCAGGCACTTTTATTATCCCTGGCAAGATGGCAATGGGGGATAGCAAGCCAGTGACCTTAACTTCACCCATCCCTCCCAGCACCTAGGAAGGTACCCATCTCTCCCGAGGGCTCTGCAAAGGAAGGAGAAGGAGGGCTGCCTGGGTGGAAGGGGTGGGTGGGGCACTAGCCATATGCTGTGGGGAGACCTGGATTCTTTGGTCATTCAGCAAAGAGGCAGTAAGGAGCTCTGATCTGGGAGAAGATGAGAGAGCTTGCCCTACTGAGGAATGCATTGAGGGCCTAGCATTTAGGCCTGAAGCCTTTCCCTTTGTTCTGGACAACATGTAGAAGGATTGTTTTATGCAACTTGCTTAAGCTTGCGCCCTAGGCTCAAAACTCTGCTGTGGCCTAGAGAAACGGACTACGAGCCTATGCCGGTATTTTCTCTATCTTTTATTTCCCTTTTTATTTTGTGTGCTGTATCATTGCTCTTTTGCTCGTATGTTTATGCTTGATCATATTAATATTGTATATTTCTGTATATGCTATTAATTAGTACCGACCCACTTGGGTTATTAAATATATAAAATTTATACAGTTCGTTTCATTCTATCCTACGAACTCAGTCCGCTCACGGGTTGTGAGTGGAAGGTTAAGAAGGGTGATCGCAGGTAGGCCAAGATGCTTGGCAAGGCGATATTCTTCACAGCCTCAAATTACTCTTCATTTTTCAACATATGAACAGGGCCTTAGACTTATTTGGGCTGATAAAAAAAAAATACAGCAAAACATGCAGCTAAATATCCACAGTGGAAAATGGAAAAATGCAATGAAAAACACAAGCACAAGGTGCCTTCAGTGTATTGTGTTTTCACTGAAGTCTGAGGACTTTCACATCCCCTGCGCTAGCAGACGATGCACCTCATTTATGACAAGACACACACACCTCCTCATAAATGTGAGGCACACTATCACCAGGCCTGGTGCCCGGAGTGAAATCAATTTCCATAACCACTTACACTAGTTTTTTGGGATATATAATAATAAATCTGGTGGGCCGATGGGCATTTATGGGAAAGTGGAGTGGGCAGCACAAAAACACCAGTCACAATTTATGTCGCACCTGGTGTTCACAAAGTTGCAACCCTGAGGTTAGCGATTTTTGTACGCCAGAAAACTAGCGTAAACCAATAATACATGTATGCAGCAAGCTTCCCCTTCTATGCTATGCTGCCCTCTGAGGGTAGAGACATGGCACTGCAGATTATACAGGGACAAGACCCTATGAATGAAATAATGTCTTCGGTCCATCGTACTCCGTTAGGAGGCGCTTGAGGTTTTTAGAACAGACCCTGTAAAGTTCTGCAAAGGAACTACTGTAAGTAAGTTCAGAAGGTGTACACAGAATGAGTGCTCTATGTTAGGACGAGGACACATAACCCTATGTTAGCCTCTTCCGTTGTAGCCGCACTCAATGATTTTGTTAGTCACTCCCATTTTGTGTGTTGTCGCCCGATGCTTTACGGCACACTCGCACAGTGAAACAAGCTTCCAGACTATCTATACGCCAGGAGGTGAACACAGTCCTCCCAGTTCCCACAATGCAGCGGGGAGAGCGGCGCAAGGCTCGTACGGCTCACGTCACACAATTCCCGGATGATCCCTATACTGTATGCGGGGTTTCAAGACCCGGGATGACCACCTTGGTGTTAGATAACGGGGCCTACACCGCAAAGATCGGATACAGCAACGGGGAAGTGAGGTGCGCTCTGAATGGAGATAAGGCGCCGGCGGGCTGCTTACCATAGAGTCCATATAGAGGGGCAGGCTCTAGTACTCTCTATCCTGCTAGTCATCTCACTGACCGAGGCTTGGAGGACTAGCTGTGCACTAGTGTCTGTGTGATGTATAGAGCAGGGATAGCTGTGCACTAGTGTATATATGATGTATAGAGATGGACCATCTGTGCACTAGTGTCTGTATGATGTATAGAGATGGACCATCTGTGCACTAGTGTCTGTATGATGTATAGACCAGGGCTAACTGTGCACTAGTGTCTGTATGATGTATAGAGCAGGGATAGATGTGCACTAGTGCATATATGATGTATAGAGATGGACCATCTGTGCACTAGTGTCTGTATGATGTATAGTGCAGGGCTAGCTGTGCACTAGTGTCTGTATGATGTATAAAGCAGGGATAGCTGTGCACTAGTGTCTGTATGATGTATAGAGCAGGGATAGATGTGCACTAGTGCATATATGATGTATAGAGATGGACCATCTGTGCACTAGTGTCTGTGATGTATAGAGCAGGGCTAGCTGTGCACTAGTGTCTGTATGATGTATAGAGCAGGGCTAGCTGTGCACTAGTGTCTGTATGATGTATAAAGCAGGGATAGCTGTGCACTAGTGTATATATGATGTATAGAGATGGACCATCTATGCACTAGTGTCTGTATGATGTATAAAGCAGGGATAGCTGTGCACTAGTGTCTGTATGATGTATAGAGCAGGGATAGCTGTGCTCTAGTGTCTGTAAGATGTATAGAGATGGACCATCTGTGCACTAGTGTCTGTGATGTATAGAGCAGGGCTAGCTGTGCACTAGTGTCTGTATGATGTATAGACCAGGGCTAGCTGTGCACTAGTGTCTGTATGATGTATAAAGCAGGGATAGCTGTGCACTAGTGTATATATGATGTATAGAGATAGACCATCTGTGCACTAGTGTCTGTGATGTATAGAGCAGGGCTAGCTGTGCACTAGTGTCTGAATGATGTATAGACCAGGGCTAGCTGCGCACTAGTGTCTGTATGATGTATAAAGCAGGGATAGCTGTGCACTAGTGTCTGTATGATGTATAGAGCAGGGATAGCTGTGCTCTAGTGTCTGTAAGATGTATAGAGATGGACCATCTGTGCACTAGTGTCTGTGATGTATAGAGCAGGGCTAGCTGTGCACTAGTGTCTGAATGATGTATAGACCAGGGCTAGCTGCGCACTAGTGTCTGTATGATGTATAAAGCAGGGATAGCTGTGCACTAGTGTATATATGATGTATAGAGATGGACCATCTATGCACTAGTGTCTGTATGATGTATAAAGCAGGGATAGCTGTGCACTAGTGTCTGTATGATGTATAGAGCAGGGATAGCTGTGCTCTAGTGTCTGTAAGATGTATAGAGATGGACCATCTGTGCACTAGTGTCTGTGATGTATAGAGCAGGGCTAGCTGTGCACTAGTGTCTGTATGATGTATAAAGCAGGGATAGCTGTGCACTAGTGTCTGTATGATGTATAGAGCAGGGATAGCTGTGCTCTAGTGTCTGTAAGATGTATAGAGCAGGGATAGCTGTGCACTAGTGTATATATGATGTATAGAGATGGACCATCTGTGCACTAGTGTCTGTATGATGTATAGAGATGGACCATCTGTGCACTAGTGTCTGTATGATGTATAGAGATGGACCATCTGTGCACTAGTGTCTGTATGATGTATAGAGCAGGGCTAGCTGTGCACTAGTGTCTGTATGATGTATAGAGCAGGGATAGATGTGCACTAGTGCATATATGATGTATAGAGATGGACCATCTGTGCACTAGTGTCTGTATGATGTATAGTGCAGGGCTAGCTGTGCACTAGTGTCTGTATGATGTATAAAGCAGGGATAGCTGTGCACTAGTGTCTGTATGATGTATAGAGCAGGGATAGATGTGCACTAGTGCATATATGATGTATAGAGATGGACCATCTGTGCACTAGTGTCTGTGATGTATAGAGCAGGGCTAGCTGTGCACTAGTGTCTGTATGATGTATAGAGCAGGGCTAGCTGTGCACTAGTGTCTGTATGATGTATAAAGCAGGGATAGCTGTGCACTAGTGTATATATGATGTATAGAGATGGACCATCTATGCACTAGTGTCTGTATGATGTATAAAGCAGGGATAGCTGTGCACTAGTGTCTGTAAGATGTATAGAGCAGGGATAGCTGTGCACTAGTGTATATATGATGTATAGAGATAGACCATCTGTGCACTAGTGTCTGTGATGTATAGAGCAGGGCTAGCTGTGCACTAGTGTCTGAATGATGTATAGACCAGGGCTAGCTGCGCACTAGTGTCTGTATGATGTATAAAGCAGGGATAGCTGTGCACTAGTGTATATATGATGTATAGAGATGGACCATCTATGCACTAGTGTCTGTATGATGTATAAAGCAGGGATAGCTGTGCACTAGTGTCTGTATGATGTATAGAGCAGGGATAGCTGTGCTCTAGTGTCTGTAAGATGTATAGAGATGGACCATCTGTGCACTAGTGTCTGTGATGTATAGAGCAGGGCTAGCTGTGCACTAGTGTCTGTATGATGTATAGACCAGGGCTAGCTGCGCACTAGTGCATGTATGATGTATAGAGATGAGCCATCCGTGCACTATTGTCTGTATGATGTATAAAGCAGGGACAGCTGTGCACTAGTGTCTGTAAGATGTATAGAGCAGGGATAGCTGTGCACTAGTGTATATATGATGTATAGAGATGGACCATCTGTGCACTAGTGTCTGTGATGTATAGAGCAGGGCTAGCTGTGCACTAGTGTCTGTATGATGTATAGACCAGGGCTAGCTGCGCACTAGTGCATGTATGATGTATAGAGATGAGCCATCCGTGCACTATTGTCTGTATGATGTATAAAGCAGGGACAGCTGTGCACTAGTGTATATATGATGTATAGAGATGGACCATCTATGCACTAGTGTCTGTATGATGTATAAAGCAGGGATAGCTGTGCACTAGTGTCTGTATGATGTATAGAGCAGGGATAGCTGTGCTCTAGTGTCTGTAAGATGTATAGAGCAGGGATAGCTGTGCACTAGTGTATATATGATGTATAGAGATGGACCATCTATGCACTAGTGTCTGTATGATGTATAAAGCAGGGATAGCTGTGCACTAGTGTCTGTATGATGTATAGAGCAGGGATAGCTGTGCTCTAGTGTCTGTAAGATGTATAGAGCAGGGATAGCTGTGCACTAGTGTATATATGATGTATAGAGATGGACCATCTGTGCACTAGTGTCTGTGATGTATAGAGCAGGGCTAGCTGTGCACTAGTGTCTGTATGATGTATAGACCAGGGCTAGCTGCGCACTAGTGCATGTATGATGTATAGAGATGAGCCATCCGTGAGCCATCTGCGTGATGTATAGAGATGGTCCATCTGTGCACTAGTGTCTGCGTGATGTATAGAGATGGTCCATCTGTGCACTAGTGTCTGCGTGATGTATAGAGATGGTCCATCTGTGCACTAGTGTCTGCGTGATGTATAGAGATGGTCCATCTGTGCACTAGTGTCTGCGTGATGTATAGAGATGGTCCATCTGTGCACTAGTGTCTGCGTGATGTATAGAGCAGGACTAGCTGTGCTGAATTTTCGTCAACGAATTTCATCAGCAAAAACTACCTGAAATCGGGTATATTTGTTGGAGTTCACCTACAGGTCTACTATAGCCTTCAACTTTTGCAGTGCAAATAAACACATTTATTAATGTACATTAAGGTTTATTATTGTATTTCCTGTTGCTGTTTTGTAAAAATAGTCATTACCATTATGGCAGATACCTTTTGTGTATGAGATCTAGCGTAGATGGGTGTAATTGTGGCACTTCACCCTTTCTTGCGCCAAAGATAATAATAATCATCCTGTAATAGTCCCACCATGGGGAAATTCAGTGTGTTACAGCAGCAAAGATAAACAATACAAATACAGATACAAACATATACAAGAATGTTCCAAGGTAGAGGCATTTCATTGATAGTAGACAGACAGATAAGAAGTAGGGGGGATATCCCAGACAGAAAGATATTTCAGTTCTCTGTACGGACTGATCTCTGCTTAGGTTGGAGTTGGTTGTACAGCCTAACCGCGGTGGGGAGGAAAGACTTCCGATAACGCTCCTTCTCACACTTAGCGTGGAGCAGTCGGTCACTGACAGTACTGCCCAGCGCTATCACAGTCTCATGCATGGGATGGGACTTCTTCTTCTGCATGGAGCTCACCACGGACAGTATCCTTCTGTCACCCACCACCTGCACTGGGTCCAGTGGGCTCCCCAGGACAGAGCTGGCCCTCCTAATCAGCTTGTTGAGTTTATTTGTATCCCTGGATTATATACTGCTCCCCCAGCAGGCCACTCCAAAGAAGATGGCTGATGAAGATGTGCCACATCTCTCATACTGCGCCTCGCTCGCCACATTCTGTGAAAGTGGATGAGGCAGAGGGCATGGCATTGGGCTCCTTGACCCGACAAATTTTGTTAGAACTCAAGCCAGAAAACTGGTGGCAGTTATATGTGAGATCTATGGCGGTTCCTGACTGGTGGAGACTTCCATTCTGGCGTATGGCAGTGCACCTAATTTACTAAAAGACCAGAGCCTCTAGGCCCAATTTGCACCAATCAAGGCCTTTATTATGACTGGCGTAGGAAATTCCAGTCTTAATAAATTGCCTCCATTGTGAAACAGTAGTATTAACAGAGCACTCATTTTTCTTAAGTTACTATTGCTGTACTGAAATGAATACTGTGTTTTTTTCAGCGTCATTCCAAACTGTCAATTCAGGTCAAAGACTGCTCGCCTAAAGACATTTACAGCAAATCAGATTGATGAAGTAAAAGATCCGTCTGGGCTTTTTTATATACTTCCATTTCAGAAGGTAACTATTGTTATAAAATGCATGTTTCAATAAGTAATAAAGTCCTTACAATCTTTTCTTATCTATATCTGACAAAACTGAATGACAAGGAAGTTGACCACCATGATATCTTCCTCTGGGGTTGCCCCTCAGCATTTTCAGTCCTCACTGATAAACCTGTCTAGTTATCCATTGATACATCCCTGGTGTCAATGTCATTAAATAACCATATGGATGTGATGTTCAGTAGTAGGGAAGGCTAGGAGGCAAACGAGTAAAATTGCTGGCCTATTGGTAAGCTAACTTTCCAGGAACAGGTGTAGCTAAGTAAAGGCTGAATAACATTTTAAAGACAGTGTAAGGACAGCGTAGTCCTAGACTAAATCATTTGTATGAGTGTTTGCAAGTAATAGACACTGACCATTTTGTAAAGATTCTGTCTCAATCCATCTTTGTCTGAGAGATTTTTCGGCATCATAATGCTAGCTGGTAAAGAGGCAAGCACGATTGTTTTAAATGTTGGAAATTATTGTGCCCAGGGTTGTAAATGTCAGTCATGTCAATTTTTTTTTACCTTGCCTGATTCAGCACTACAGTCACAAGATCTTTACCTTACTCTGTTCCACAAATCTGCAAGCTCTATAATACTCAACTAAAGGATTATTAAAGGGGTTTTAGACCTTTTGCAAAATCCCAAGTATAGCATACTTACAGCTAAAACTTGCAGAGTTGGCTTTTAGATTCATCTTCCCTCTTGTGTTGATAGTTCTAGATTGAGGTACATTTATTATTTGAATTCTCTTTATATTAACTAGTGTATTCTTCTTCTATTAACAGGGTTACTTAGTCAACTGGGATGTCCAAAGACAAGTATGGGATTACCTTTTTGGCAAGGAAATGTTTCAGGTAATGTTCTGCTAGTAACAGTAATACAGAGTTCTGTTTGCATTATGTTATGACCAGATGTGACAGACAATGCGATTATTTTCGATACAAATTTGCAACAAAACTGTAAATTTTAGTGGAATTGCAGTCCAGAACCTACACTGTAATATATGATTAACAAAGTGATGAAATACAACAGGTGTGACCTAGTATTATTTTCAGTCGGGGTCATATTCCTTAATATGATGGGTACTCTGCTATGTTTATTTCACAGCGAAAAGTCATGATTTAGCATGTTTTCTGTCTTTGTTGTACTATCAGGCAGACTGGTTTATTGTGTCCCTTGTCATAGCTGGAAGGGATTATAACATGTATATCAGCAGGTTTCTGCAGACTGATATATAACTGCAGGACCATGCCTTAGTAGTAACCGTGCTCTGAGCAATATAATAATGTTATCCTAGGAATAGCTCACTTATACATGGGAATGATTCTGACAAGCTCAAAGGGCTTCAACCCCTTGCCTGGCTAAGCAGGGGTTATCAGTAGGACACGTATTGCTTGTATTTTATGAATGGAGCTCTTACAAAACTCTTAAGAATTAACACAATCTGTTCGTTCTGACCACTTGATGTAAAATCTGCTTCATTAAATTGCATGAAAATTGTGACTTAATTTGCATTTCTTTGCTTTTTAAGGTGGACTTTATGGAATCCAACATAATAATCACAGAGCCTTATTTTAACTTCAGCTCAATTCAAGAGTCCATGAATGAGATCCTGTTTGAAGAATATCAGTTCCAAGCAGCACTACGAGTGAACCGTATGTATTTATTGCAGTCATTTTTGGGTTAACATCCTAAGTGATGTAGAAATGTTGTACAACTTAAATTAATATTGTATTTTATCTTCTTTTGGAAGCTGGGGCTCTGAGCGCACACAGATACTTTCATGACAACCCTTCAGAGCTGTGCTGCATCATTGTAGACACAGGCTATTCCTTCACACACATTGTGCCCTATTGTCGAAGTAAGAAGAAGCAAGAAGGAATAATAAGGTAAGGGCTTTCCCGAGGTAACTGGCCTGATTATTGGAGCTCAGAGGTTGGCCGCTTGCTACTCTCTGGCTTTTCTTGGAACTTATAAGAGTCAGTCTCCTGTTAGTCCTGAATATTTAATTGCACTTTTATTCTTTCAGAATTAATGTTGGGGGGAAGTTGTTAACCAATCATCTCAAAGAGATCATATCATACAGGTAAGCAAGCAAACCGTGTGTGGCTAAACTAGTCGTCCTCATGCACAGACAAACAGGGTTGGCTCTCAGGTACAAAGTCAGCTCTGAAAATGTTAGTCACTCGGGGATAAAATCTGATAATTTTATTATGGACACATAGATTAAAATTCGAGTTGACTGCATGTTTTGAGCATGTATTTTGCTGTTAGTCAGGCATGCTTCTTAGTTTAGTGTTCTATCTTGCAGCTAGATTTGTTTTCTATATTAATATGTTATTGTCCATTCTGTAGCTTAATGGTATATGTGCACCAAACATTAATATCTGCACAGTGTACAGAACTGGAAGCTGGCTACTCTGTACACTGTGTAGTGGCCATGCCACACTATTGCAGCTCAGCTCCCATTCATCTTTTGTCTTTTTCCAGCTCCGTACATATAAGCTGATCAATGGGGGTGTCGAACCCCTAAAAGTCTTGTCAGTTCTTTTTAATGTGATGTGAACAGAGCCATATTTAGATTATATCTCTGTAAAAGAAACAAAGCAGTTGTCTAAGATCTGGTCTCTGGTATTAAAGCTAACCCCTTTTCAATTAAATAGAGTCAAGATGCAATAGCAAACCCAGTCCATAAATAAGTGTGGCACTATTTATTGGAGGGGAAAAAAAAGCATTTTTTTTATTTTTTACATTTCTTTATTT
The DNA here is from genome assembly GCA_947044405.1 of Leptodactylus fallax. Lineage (NCBI taxonomy): Eukaryota > Metazoa > Chordata > Amphibia > Anura > Leptodactylidae > Leptodactylus > Leptodactylus fallax. The sequence continues at coordinate 3,877,460 of CAMRHE010000094.1, forward strand.
ACAATTTTTTAAATTTTTTTTTTATTTCTCATATCCCTTTAAGTTGATACCTTATACAAAGTTTTAATTGATTGATTGAGATAATGTTCTGACCTCTTATGTCACATATGTGGGAATGGCGTCAATCTTTTCCCCGAAATATTACCCTTTATGGCCATCAAATATTTGAAAAATATGAAATATGTCTTGAAACGTATTTCCTCAGAGGCAAGTAGGGATAGTTTTATCTAGTTTTCCTTTGGCAAAAGACAATCTTCCTTTTGGTATGAAATTTATGGCAAGTGAATGAATCCTGAAATAAGCATCATTACACTTCATTGAAAACACAATTGCGCAGATTTACTTAACCTGTCTAATAAATGTCAAAAACTTAGACTAGGCAGACTAAAGATGCACCAGAGTTTTCACAGTGGCTCATGCTGATTGATAAATTTATCATTTTATACTATATCTATTTGGTTGGCTTTCTTTTAGTTTTGTCATATGTTATCACATCTTAAGGTAGAATCCCACAAAAAATACATTCTCTGGCCTTCTAGAAATGTACATGATTTAAATTGGGGGTAATCCTCTTACTGTTGTATGACATAATTCTGGTTCATTTACCTTAGTAAATCTCTTTCAGTATTTGTGGTAACCATTTTCATGTATCTTGGGACTACATGAATTGCTTTTCAAAAAGGGAAAAAAAGGGGTTTCAAGCACAGTTTAATTTTCTGGTTCAAGAAGTTTTTTTATTTTTCACATATACTATGTACAGAATAAATAAGGGGCCCCTCAAATAGTATCTTGTGACCATATAAACAAGCACAGGCTCATACATCGTAATGGAATGGAAATAGCTGTGATGACATTCTGGAGGTAATGGGAAGTAACTCTCCTGGCAATGCTACCTGGAAGCCAACACAAAATTTACTTACAATGACAGTGTACCATTTGCAAGTCAGGTCGTCGAGGCCAGAAAGTCTCTACAGTGCATCTATGGTAGTCAACCATGCGTTTTAACATACTCCTATTTGTATTTTCCCTCCAGGCAATTACACGTTATGGATGAGACTCACGTAATCAATCAAGTAAAAGAAGATGTGTGCTATGTAGCTACAGATTTCTATAAAGACGTAGAAGTGGCCAAGTACGTATTCTGAAATAGCAGTTATATTTACAATGAAAATCCATGTTACAATGCTAACAAGTATTTCCTTTAGATTAAAAGGGGAGGACAACTCTCTGATGGTTGACTATGTTCTGCCAGACTTTAGCACTATCAAGAAAGGTTTTGTTAAGGTATGTTTTACTTTGGAACATCAAATGTAACGGTGACAATAAAATATGTTTTTGTGCAAAAGTCCAGTATGGTGCTCTTGTGTAGTTTTGCTAGAATTTGACCTAGCCTTCCCACAGTCCCTTGGCCAATGCTGGTGAAGGAGCAGAAAGGTAAGGCTGGATTTACACCAGCGCTCGCTCTACGTTCAGGGCTTCTGTCCCCGAATATGCTTGAAAAATGTGGAGAGAAAAGTCCTGCAAGCAGGTCTTTTCTCTCCGCATTTTTCAGGTGGAAACCCAGCAGACCCGGAATATGGAAACCCAAGCTCTAGTGTGAACCTAGAGTAAGATTGATATAATGTGTATATATATCTACATTTTAATCTTATGGATCTTTAAAGTTGCAGACCGGTTCCTGTGCGACGAGATCACAGGAGCCGACCTGTTCCTGTGACAGCCGGGAGCCTTATGAAGGCTCCCAGGCTTGTCATAGTAATATTACTATTGCGGCTGGTCTATGAGAATACAGTTGTATTGCAGTCTTTGGAGCTTGCAATCAAATTATTGCAGGTTCAAGCCCCCTATGGGGGGGGCTAATAAAAAAAAAAAAAAAAAAAAAAAAAGTTTAAAAAAAAAATTAAACTAAAATTCTAAATCACCCCCTTTCCCTAGAATACATATAAAAGTAGAAAATTACTGTGAAACACATTAGGTATACCTATGTCCGAAAATGCCCGGTCTATAAACTTATAAAAATATTTTTTCTGTACAGTGAATGTTGTAGCGGGGGAAAAAAAAAATCAAAAGTGCCGAACTGCTGTTTTTTTACACTGCTTCGCCTCTGATTTGAATAAAAAGTGATCTAAGCAATAGACATTACCCAAAATGGTATAACTAAAAAGAACATCTGGCCCCGCAAAAAAAGACACCCTATGCAGCTGTTGCAAAACTACAACTCCCATATATTAAATATTTTACCATGTTTTGCTTCAAAAATTTTTTCCCTATTTTCCTCCTCTAAAACCTAGGTGCATCTTATAGTCCGAAAAATACGGTAATATGCTTCATCTGGTTTAGATTAGTTAAATATCAGTAAAATTTTTCCTTTAAGAAATATACTCTGTAATGCTCTGTGCTTCTAGACATTTGATACTCCAGTATTTGCCATCAATATACACAAGTGACCAACATCCTATAGGATATTGGTCATTTGCATTTCTTTGCTTGCACACATTCCTTTGACCAGAACCTTTATCAGATTTCGTAAATGTTGGGGGAAAGTCCAGTGGTTCATTTATCTAAACCCTAGCTACAGCCAGTCTGAGTCCTTATTACTAAAAATATCCTTTATTAAATTACACTGCCTTAAAAGAAGCCTGTTATGTTTATTTAGGACACTAAGACACCAGCATGTCCTTATGGACCGGAGGTTTAATGTCCCAAATAATCCTTATAGTAAGTCTATCTGTTTTTCCCTGCCCTTTTTTAATGAGTGCTATTCTCTTCTTGCATATAGTATAGGTATATGAGGGACATTAAACCACAGGTGTATGAGGACATGCTGGTGGTTTAGTGTCCCAGTCCCCTTAAAGGTTCCCTTTAAAACTACTATAAATATATATAGTTAAATTAAAGCCTTAGAGTAAATGCTAACACTTTAAGAACTGATACAGTAGTTTTGGAGTTTTTTGTGAAATGTTTTGTGTTGGGTGTATAAATCCCCGAACATCTATTGACTGTAGTTATCAAGAATAATTTTGGTACTACATTAGTTCTGTCATTTGTTTGCAATTTCCAACAGCCAAGAGAAGAGATGGTGTTTAGTGGAAAGACGACCGCTGGCGAACAGATTCTTCGACTAACTAATGAACGGTTTGCAGTCCCTGAAATACTGTTCCATCCTTCAGACATAGGAATTCAAGAAATGGGTATTCCAGAAGCTATAGTACATTCCATTAATAATCTCCCTGAAGGTAAGCAAGCCAAGAATTTCTGCCTTTTTTTATAAATGGATCTGAACATGGATTGGAAGGAAAGAAAATGTTTCTAATGTTCTTTTATGAATGATATGCAGTACACTATCTATAAATTATAAAATGATGAGTCTAATGCAGTGGTTTAGTTTAGGGGAAATTAGCGTGTTATTGCTCCACCTTTTCATGTATGTTGCTGGGGTGGAGCGTAACCCCTTATCTTGTGGCCTTATAGCTATTCAACTGGTTTGGAGTATTTATGATTTCAAAACATGTCGTCTTCAATGTATGTCATGCAGTGTTACCGCACACATGGCTAGTATACCCTCATTTATAACTTTAAAATAGCTGAATGTATTTGGATAAACAAAATATCACAATTATCAAGGTGACATTGTGACAAAATGCTCAGATAAACTATTGAGTTTTTCAGACTTGGAAATGGTTAGTACTGTTGCTTTGCAGCGCTGGAGTCCTGGGTTCAAATCCGACCATGGGCAACATCTGCATAGAGTTTGTACGTTCTCCCAATGTTTGCCAAAAAAAAAAAAAAAATAATATAAATATATATACTGATAGGTAAAATTTCCTTCGTGTAAAACATCTGTCCTTGGTGGGTGCTGAGAAAGAGCGCCTATATGGCAGCCACTAACTCTCCTACTCCCCAATGCTGCCTGCACTTTGAGTCCCCGTGAGAAAAGTACATTACAAATGTTTGTCTTTGCCATTGACTTTTCTCCTCTTATTCTTTTAGAAATGCAACCTCATTTCTTCAAGAACATCATTCTTACTGGAGGAAATGCGCTATTTCCAGGATTCAAAGAGCGTGTTTATTCTGAGGTGCGGAAACTCACTCCAACAGATTATGATGTGTCTGTCATATTGCCTCAAAAGTAAGTTTACTGAACTGCAATTGACCAACATATGATGTTCCAAATATTTGTTATACATAAATATTCCCATAATCCATCATGCCTGGGACCATGAAGGTGCTGAATTCAGACATTCCACTGCCTGCTAAGGTATGCAGACTAATGCACACTATTGCACAGACACCTGTATACCAATTCTATAGTCTGAAGGTCAGTACAATGGTATTGGTATACAGATGTTGCCATCTTAATTCCTAGGCTTTCGGCAGTGCTACAACATGGGGTTTTGGGTCCTACACAATCACCTCTAGCTATTAGTGCTGGACTACAATTTCCTTCTAATCCAACATGGGATTATTATTGCAGCATGCTTGGTTACCCGGTGTTTGCCTTTGGGTTATTCTCCCAGTGTGAAGAAATTACTGACAAGCAAACAAGCACTCCGCTGATAACTATCAATTGTGTATGGTTGGCTTTAGATTATACTGTACAATATAGGTGGCTGAAATTTTACTTACCTTTTATATAGACCACAGGCTGAGCATTTTTTTTTTTTTTTTTTTCAGCCCAATTACATACTCTTGGGAAGGTGGAAAGTTAATATCAGAAAATGATGATTTTGAAGACATGGTGGTGACCAGAGAGGAATATGAAGAAAATGGTCATATAATTTGTGAAGAGAAATTTGATATTTAGTTTGTTTATGCTGCTTTGTAAATATATTTTACCATTTTTTTTAGTTATATAAATGTACAAACTTGTCATAAATATTTATTAGATACATGTGTTTTCTGTCATTATTTCCCCACTGATCTCTTATTGACCTATCTAAAATAGGATATCAATATGTAGTTTTGGACAACCACAGTAAGTATAGACCTTTGGTGTCATGAAATTATGTTCATTTCTTTTACCAGAAAAATACCCATCTAGGTGTTCAAGGGTATATTGTATTTACTCTATGTTCATATCTACTGGGTGTCTGTTCTTGTCCTATACGAGTCCAGAGGAATGGACAAATGCACTGCAAAAATAGTGAATATCAACAGAGCCTGAGGGACCCATTGACCCACTGTCAAATGTACATTCATGTCAGTCCTTTTAACTGAAGTGTACATAAAGAGTTTAGTCAGGACTTCACAACAATGTAATATACGTATACATACACACATTATATAGAGAGAGAGATAGAGATCTATCTCTATTATATACAGTGCCTTGCGAAAGTATTCGGCCCCCTTGAACTTTTCAACCTTTTGCCACATTTCAGGCTTCAAACATAAGGATATAAAATTGTAATTTTTTTTGGTGAAGAATCAACAAGTGGGACACAATCGTGAAGTGGAATGAAATTTATTGGATATTTTAAACTTTTGTAAAAAATAAAAAACTGAAAAGTGGGGCATGCCAAATTATTCGGCCCTGTGAAAGATCCTCAGTGCGCCAACACCGCTTTGGCTCACACCTGAGTCGTCTTTCATATAAAACCACACTCACCGCCAGTGAGTGTTGGGTTCACAAGATAAATACAAGACAAGCTTTCTAAATTTTATATATTTATTAACCCCTAAATGGGTCGGTATTAACATCTAACACATACAGTTCAGAACAGATATGCAGATATATGCAAGCATTAACAGTTACTAGTTACAAGATACAGTGCAATAAAATAAAAGGGCATAAAAAGTGAAATAATTACTTTACCACGCATCTCTTTGATGTGGCTCTATAGTCCACTACTCACACATGACATGTGTGAGTCACCAGTGGAGGCTTCTCAGCATTAACTCCTAGCATGTGGCATCAATACAATAATCCAGCCTGCATGCTCTTCACAGTGGTCTATCTGTAATCTCCTGTAGTCTGTCTGTAAAAACTCCTCATAGTGTTCCCTTGTAGTCCCAGCACAAAATCTCCTCCCACTGACCTCTTACCTCATCTTATATACCCTTTATGCCACCTCCCAGAATGAGGTCACCGGCGACAGCAAGTCTGATTGACTAACGCACTCAAGTCCAGATTTTGTACTGAGCTGAGACCAAGTGAAAGGATACATTGTTATCAGCCATATCTGATCTACCAGTGCAGACTGATCAATGCATGTTCCTTTGAACAAGCAGGGCTGTGTATGAATTCAATGGAGCCCTGCTGGCATGGATACAAAGCCCCATTGTTACAAGGTTGCTTCTACTGCCAATATACACCTAGGCTTATAGCTGCGCACATTATGAATAAATGCAGGTAAGAAGGGAGATACTATACCCAGAGATCAAAATACATCTCTGAGTTATAGCCATATTTAAGCAGAATCATCACAGGCCCCCTTAAGTTAATACTTTGTAGCGCCACCTTTTGCTGTGATTACAGCTGCAAGTCGCTTGGAGTATGTCTCTATCAGTTTCGCACATTGAGAGACTGAAATTATTGCCCATTCTTCCTTGGAAAACAGCTGGAGTGAGAGCGTTTGTGAACAGCAGTTTTCAGCTCTTTCCACAGATTCTCGATTGGATTCAGGTCTGGACTTTGACTTGGCCATTCTAACACCTGGATACGTTTATTTGTGAACCATTCCATTGTAGATTTTGCTTTATGTTTGGGATCATTGTCTTGTTGGAAGATAAATCTCCGTCCCAGTCTCAGGTCTTTTGCAGACTCCAACAGGTTTTCTTCCAGAATGGTCCTGAATTTGGCTCCATCCATCTTCCCATCAATTTTAACCATCTTCCTTGTCCCTGCTGAAGAAAAGCAGGTCCAAACCATGATACTGCCACCACCATGTCTGACAGTGGGGATGGTGTGTTCAGGGTGATGAACTGTGTTGCTTTTACGCCAAACATATCGTTTTGCATTGTGGCCAAAAAGTTTGATTTTGGTTTCATCTGACCAGAGTACCTTCTTCCACATGTTTGGTGTGTCTCCCAGGTGGCTTGTGGCAAACTTTAAACGAGACTTTTTATGGATATCTGTGAGAAATAGCTTTCTTCTTGCCACTCTTCCATAAAGGCCAGATTTGTGCAGTGTACGACTGATTGTTGTCCTATGGACAGACTCTCCCACCTCAGCTGTAGATCTCTGCAGTTCATCCAGAGTGATCATGGGCCTCTTGGCTACATCTCTGATCAGTCTTCTCCTTTTTTGAGATGAAAGTTTAGAGGGACGGCCGGGTCTTGGTAGATTTGCAGTGGTCTGATACTCGTTTCCATTTCAATATGATCGATTGCACAGTGCTCCTTGGGATGTTTAAAGTTTGGGAAATCTTTTTGTATCCAAATCCGGCTTTAAACTTCTCCACAACAGTATCACGGACGTGCCTGGTGTGTTCCTTGGTCTTCATGATGCTCTCTACGCTTTAAACAGAACCCTGAGACTATCACAGAGCAGGTGCATTTATACGGAGACTTGATTACACACAGGTGGATTATATTTATCATCATCAGTCATTTAGGACAACATTGGATCATTCAGAGATTCTCACTGAACTTCTGGAGTGAGTTTGCTGCACTGAAAGTAAAGGGGCCGAATAATATTGCACGCCCCACTTTTCAGTTTTTTATTTTTTACAAAAGTTTAAAATAACCAATAAATTTCGTTCCACTTCACAATTGTGTCCCACTTGTTGTTGATTCTTCACCAAAAAATTAAAATTTTATATCTTTATGTTTGAAGCCTGAAATATGGCAAAAGGTTGAAAAGTTCAAGGGGGCCGAATACTTTCGCAAGGCACTTTATAGTACTGTGAGCCAGACCCCTGGCAGCTTATGTCAGACAGAGTAGAGCAACAGTTTTTCACTTGTGAACTTTTCTTCCATATGCACTGGGTGGCAGCCACAAAAGATCCAGTGCACCAAACAGCTAATTTGTATATGGGATAAAAATTTTAATTTCTCAGCACTTGAAAGGTATGTGCACTATGGCAAAACCGGCCCTACGACAGTATGTAAGTGGTTTAGAAATTATTTTGGTGGTGGTAGACTCCCTTTAACTATTCACTCTGTCTGATCTTGCTGATGGAATTTGAGAAGATGGAACTATTAGGAAACTGATCTACCGTGTTTCTCCAAAAATAAGACAGGGTCTTATATTATTTTTTTGTTTCAATAATTTTTATTTGGGTTTCACAATAAATGTAAGACACAGTATTGACATACATTGCAATATAGATTCTGATATACATTTGTCCAGGGTATGTTTTTTGAATTGTACATCAATGAGACAAAAGATAACGATTGTATATGCGTTAAACAATAACAATAACATGTGGGCACATTCCTAGGGTTAGCGTGAGACACCTCAGAGACGATCTGTCATATGTTCTACCCCACTTCCGTTCCCAACACCGCCATGTCCACTGCGATGTATAAGAGCAGATGCCATATAACTCCGTGCCTTCCATTATGCAACAAATCGAGAATTAATCCACGCGTCCCATACCTTTTCAAAGTTATGATATGTGTCATTTCCCAATGCAAGTACCCTCTCGTAGGTATAGGTATTGTTAATAGCTAGCAACAATGTGGAGTCAGACGGAGGGGTCACTGATCTCCAACTCTGTACCAACATTAATTTGGCTATAGTCAAGATTTTACATAGGAGTTTTTTATGCTTGTTCCATTCCTCGGGAATTCCAATTAATAGGATGGCCAAAGGTGAGGTGTAGGGGAGGTGGAAATTAAATATTTCTGATAGCATGTCAAAAATCCTATTCCAATATCCACAAATTATGGGGCATTGTCCCAAAATATGGAGAAGGGTTCCTCTCCCTCCTCACCCTCTCCAGCAATTCCCAGACATGGAAGGGTATATCATTTGTAAAGTGGATGGGGTTCGGTACCACCTTAAAGTAATTTTCATAGCTGTTTCTATGTGGGTACTACATTTTAAGGATGAGTGACTTAGTTTGATTGCTTGTTCCCACTCGTCCGAAGTAATGACTCTTCCCAAATCTCTCTGGTGTAGATCTAGTAAAAGTCGCCACTCCATCCATTTTGTCATATAGAAACCGTAATCCCCTCATCTTAGTCGACAGCCAGGTGAATATCTTGCTACTGTGGGGTACTTTCGATATCGGGTTTTTAGATATAAAGTGCCATATTTGAGAGTATTTAAGGAAGTCACCACTATGAATTCCAAATTTCTGTGTTAGATCTGTAAGTGATAAAAATTGCTTGGTATCGGACTGTAAGTGGGAGACCTGTGTAATCCCCCTTCGCTTCCCATTCTGAAGTTACCAGGTCCTCTATCGCCCAGGCCAGAAGTGACAAAGGCATCTCTGATGCATAAAAATGACTTGTAGGATTCGCTTTCCCATGAAGCAGCTTCCATGCGGTCACTGCTGCTTGCATGACTGGGGATGAGGACTCAGGCATAGGAATGCTCCAAAAGGGCGCCCACAGGGCATCCGCCAATTTTAAGGGATATATAAACGATTGCTCTATGTGCATCCATGGAACCGAGGTATCAGCTGATCGCCATCTAGCACATTGTGTAACTAAGGACACTATGTAATAATTCCTTACCACTGGTACTCCCAAACCTCCCGCATCTTTTTGTTTAAATAGGAAGCTTTTATTAACTCTGGGTCTCTTTCCATTCCATATGTATTTTGAGATCATCCTTTGCATGGTTTCGAAAAATGAAACCGGGACGGATATCGGCAGTGTACGAAACAGGTACAGGAGTCTAGGCAATAACAACATTTTAAAGGCTGCGACACGTCCCATCCAAGACACGTCTATTTTGGACATTCGCTCCATCTCATCCTGCAGTATTTTCAACATGGGTGTATAATTATTTCTAAATAGGGCCCCTGTGGAGGGTGTCACCTGTATCCCCAGATACTGAACGCCATCTTTCCTCCAGTCAAAGTCATATTGCGATTGTAAGGGTTGAAGTAAAGAGGGAGGAATATACAAAGGTAGGGCTTGTGACTTGGCCATATTTAATTTATAGAATGATAAGTGTCCAAAATTGGCAATAATCTCCATAAGTCGGGGAATAGATTCTTGTGGTTTGGACAAAGTAAGAATGATATCGTCTGCATAAAGTGATATCAGATGAGTTTTGTCCCGTATAGCAATGCCACCTATCTCTGGGTCCAGTCTAAGTGTCTGGGCCAGTGGTTCCATCGAGAGAACAAATATCAACGGCGAGAGGGGGCACCCCTGTCTAGTCCCGTTCGTTATTAAAAAGGGATCCGACACTACCCCATTAGTAAATACTCTTGCAGATGGCGCAGAGTACAACGCCTCAATTGCTCTTAAGATAGCTCCAGCGAACCCCATGCTCCTAAGAACCAAGAAGGCATACGACCAGCAAATGCGGTCAAACGCCTTCTCGGCATCTAATGCGAGAATCACTGCCTCCATCTTTTTAGAATTAATATGGTGTATAATATTCAAAATGCGTCTAGTATTGTCATATGATTGCCTCCCCTTCACGAATCCCACTTGATCGTGATTTATTAGGCTCGGAAGACAAGCTGCCACTCTATTCGCTATAATTTTGGCGTAAATTTTTAAATCTGAGTTTAATAGGGATATTGGTCGAAAATTTTGGGGGCTGATGGCAGGCTTGCCCGGTTTAGGCAACGTCACCACCAGGGCCTCCTGATTTTCCCTCGGAATAGTGCCAGAGTCCACCACAGCTGTCAAAAAGGACAGCAGCGGGTTTAGCAGGATCGGAGAAAACTTTTTGTAATATTCGTTAGTAAGGCCATCTGGGCCCGGGGATTTCCGAGGTGGCAGCGACTTGACCACTGACAGCAATTCTGCTGGTGAGATGGGCTCGTTTAAAGAGTCCAGCTGTATATCTGTGAGTGTGGGTAATTGAGTGTTTGCAAGAAAATTGGCAATGTCTTGTTTCGTTGGAGGTGTCACAGAGGAGTCCTCTCTAATATTGTATAAACCTTCATAAAAAGCTTTAAAGGCATTGGCGATGCCACTAGGATCATAGATTTTGTGAGTGCCATCTTTACTCTGAAGAAACGGGATTTTAGACCTTGCATGTTTTTGTTTAAGTTTGGACGCTAGAAGCCTACCCGCCTTGTTAGATTGAGAATAATAAATCGCTTTTGCCCTTTTCAAGTTTTTCTCATATGTATGTAGTAGACAGGCTGTCAGTTGATGGCGTAGTGTCACCAACTTTGCTGCATTGGAGGGGGAAGGAGATTTTTTGTTACTGTTCTCTATAGATTTTATTTGGTGTAATAGTCAATCAATTTCTGCTAACCTAGTTTTCTTTTCTATGTGTCCCAGGCGAATAAACGTTCCTCTGATAAAAGCTTTATGGGAATTCCACAATATGTCATGGCTAGGGGCAGAGGGGGCATTGGTCCGAAAGAATTCCTTCAAATCATTTTCCAAAATTGCTTTATATTTTGGCTGTGACATTAAGAATTCATTACACCTCCATATGTACGCTCTAGGACATTCATATTTTTCTCTGAGAGTCAAGGTTATTGCTGCATGGTCAGACCATGTTATTTGTGAAATATCCGACTTTGCGGCAAGGGGAATACTAACTTGTTCCATTAAAAATAGATCTATTCGTGAATAGCTATTGTGTGCAGTTGAAAAGTAGGTGTAATCTTTTTCGGTATTATGCAGGATACGCCATATATCAAATAAGTTATGGCGCCATATAGCCTGCGAAAATGAAGGATGACGTGTCGCTATGCCAGAAGTAGTGTCCGCCACTGGGTCCGGAGCCATGTTAAAGTCTCCCATTAAGACTAGGCATCCCTGCTTTCTTCGCTCCACTGCTCTCATGAGTCTCCCCAAGAAAGACACCTGTCTTCTGTTTGGGGCGTAAACCGAAACTAATGTGTATGTGACATTGTTAATGATACACACCAATATGACAAATCCCCCTCCAGGGTCGGCATAAAGGGACACCTGTTGAAATGCCACTGAATCTCTGATTCCAATTAGTGTTCCTCTGCGCTTGGAGGAGCAATGAGCGTGAAATATATGTGGGTATGATGAATGCCTGATGCGAGTGGCATCTACCTCCAAAAGATGTGTTTCCTGAACAGCAAGAATGTCACAGCCTTGAGCTCGGGCCTCCCGCCACAAATTGGCTCTCTTTTGAGGGGAGTTCAAGCCTCTGACATTCATTGACATAATTTTAAGTACCATACTTTACTGTTAATAATGCTTCAAAGATCTTACCACAACCACCCACATCAGAAGTTACCAGTAGCAGTCGGAAGCAGATTCGTCTCCGCCTTGTGTAGTCACGCCGCCCCATGTGCCAAAACCGAGGAGAAAACAAACTATGGAAACAATGAAACCAGTGGGTAAGCCACCTAAACAAAACAAAGAAAAGAAATCTGGTACAGCGGACCAGCGGCTGTTGTAATCCTGGGGGGATAAGTTCAGCAGTAGTGGACATACGAAATGCATTGTAAGGTGAGTCTCTAGCTGTGCAGCCCTTTTGGTGGACGCCTTGGGGTTTTCGTTTGATGCCATCCAGCAGACACTTGGCCAGGTGGTAATTTGGGTGTCGGGTCTAGGATCGGAATGTCCCATTTATTTAGCAACTTCTTGCCATCTTCCGGAGAATTGATAACATGAGTAAGGTTGTCCCGGTATACGATCACTCGGACCGGGAATCCCCACTTATATAGGATGTTATGTTGGCGTAGAGCTGTAGTAATAGGGATGAATTGCCGTCTTAATTGTAGCGTTGCGGCCGAAAGATCGGAATAGATGGATATTTTATGGTATGGGTCAGGTAGACGGCCAATTTTCTGTGAGGTCAGCAGCACCAGCTCTTTAGTACGGTAAAAATGGATCTTTGCTAGGACATCTCTGGGTACGGCTTCATCCAGGTGTGAAGGCCTTGGGACTCTATGCGCAATGGTTAAGTCCATTGTCGTGAGATTTGGTATTAGCGTGCGTATCAGGTTTTGGAGGAAAACTGTTAGATTACTCGCAGGTACTGACTCTGGAATCCCTCTAAACTTCAAATTGTTGCGCCGCGAGTAATAGGTCTGCTATTTTAGCTTTTAGAAACGACACATCTTTTTCCACCTCATAGTGAGCGTCTATAAGAACATTGTGCGATGCAGCAAATTCCGCCATTTTAGATTCCACATGCACCGTGCGTTGTTGCAATTCCTGGAGGTCTCTATGTAGCGGTTTAACCATTAAGGACATGTCTGTTGTCAGTGATTTACAGTGAGCAAACTTTCTGTTGCTGGAATATCTGCAAAAAAGTCAGTGGATGGCGGTACATACTGTGTGGTATTGCTCACCTCCCCTTCTGGAGACTCGGTATGCTGGAGCCTGGGCTTCTGTTTGACCGGGCTGGCGGTGGGCGAGTGGGGTGTCTCGGCGTTATTTAGGCCTGTAGGCCTCGGTGCATCCGCAGGAGAAGGCCCCGGAGCCGCGCTCGCCCTGGCCCGCCGGGGAGAAGGCCCCGACCCCTCCGGACCCCCGCACTCCATCAGCTGCGGTATCGACGGCGCTGAAAACGTTCTCCGCTGAGCGGAGAGGGTGAGCGAGCTCCTCCGGAGGGTCCCGAGATGGAGTTGAGGCCCCGGAAACGGCGCTGGAGCGCGAACCGCCACCATTGTGATCTTCCCCTCCGCCATGGGGGAAGTAGAAATCTGAGATTTTCTGCGGTTTTACCGCAGATTTTCTCTTTCTCGGCATCCCTGACGGTATGAAGCTTTCCCGTTGTTGTTTGGGTAGGTGTAATCCACGGGCAAGTCGCTATTTCTGTCGCTGTATGAGACTCAGGCCTGGAGCTTTACAACTATGCGGTCATTTCGCTCCACAGTAGGCACCGCCCCCCCCTTATATTATTTTTTGCTCCGAAAAAAGGGTTAGGGCTTATTTTCAGGGTAGGTCTTAATTTTTTCCATGAACAACAATCACACATTTGATCGCTTATTTCAACTTTTATCAGAGGTGAAATAGCAAAAAAAACAGCAGTTCGGCACTTTTGATTTTTTTTTTTTTTTTTTCCGCTACAGCATTCACCATAGAGGTAAAATATTTTTAGAAAAGTTTGTAGAGTGGGTGTTTTAGGACTTCGGGAGGGATTCACACTTAGCAATGCCTGAGGTCTGACTCCATTCTGATCGCGGGTATTAACTACGGGTTGTGCTACTTTGCTGGGAAGGAGGGGGGGGGGGGGTCACACTGAACAATGCCCGTGATCAGGGTAGAAACTGATTGCGGGCATTAACTCCCGGGACAGCAGCTATGTTAGCCGCTCTGCAGCAATCATCGGGTGCCATCTTTAAGGACCCAGTTTCCGCTGTAATCGCACGGCCGATGTCAGGAAGGGGTTAAATTAGCTAGGGCTTATTTTTGGAGTAGGGCTTATATTTCAAGCCTACTCCAAAAAACCTGGAAAATCTAGCTAGGGCTTATTTTTGGAGAAACACAGTAGTTTGACATACCCATAGCAGTTTATGGGGGGGGGGAGTTGTTAAGGGACAGTGATATCAGACCTATTGTTTGTCGCCAGAACAGTCCCTATTGAGCTACAAGCACAGTCAGAAAGAAGGCGTTCTCGTGAATAAAATTATTTTCCTGCATCTTGATTAGTTTCTCTGTTGCTGAGATATTAGTTTTTTTTTTTTCTTGCTATGTGAATGAGCTGTTTGGTGCAACTACTGTGTCACTGTACATGGGGGGAGCACATTAGGCTTTTAGAGGGGAAAATCATTTTCGGGTCTAAATGTTGGGGATGAGTGCCTGAACGGCAGTCGCTAACTCCCGTACTTCACAATGGTGAATGTGCTTTTAGTCACTTGTGTAAGAAAAGCACATTACAAATGTACAAATTGTCTTTACCATGGAGTCTTTGTATTCCAATATCCCAGGCCAGGATGGATTAAAGGACTGTCTGTTCTTCATGGAAAAGAAAGGAGTTAAAGGGGTTGTGCCGCTGTGGACAGGGAATAAGTTTCCCGATCGCCGGGTCCGGCAGTGATCAGGTGGACAGGGGACCAAAAGTCCCCCTAAGTCCTCCATGTGAACAGAGTGCCAGTGAGCTTGCATGACCTGTACTCCATTCACTTCTATGCGGCTGCATGTGCATTAGTGGCGGCAGCCCCATAGAAGCGAATGCAGTGCTGGTCACTCTGGCACTCCATTCACAAGGAGGCCCTAAGGGGTCTTAGGTCCAATCGCCAGGTCCTCCAGTCATAAGTGTCCATTCTCGCCCATGATTACAAAAGGATGGCAGTTTAAAATCAATGTTTCCAAACCCCCTTTCCTGTGTTCTCGGCAGCCCTCTAATCTGAGGAACAGTTCCCTGCAACAAGAAAAAAAAAATAAAAAATAAAACCTGACCATATGTAATGACCATCCATAATATAACTCAAGTAAGGATTAAAAAAAAAATCCCAGGCAACTTCACCACACCAGATGTCCTGTTGGGGGTTTTTATGTTGATGAAACAGGGCAGAAAATAAGAAACAGGGTGACCTCTCATTGTCATACAATAAATGAGACCAGGACAGATCTACCTGTGCCAAAACATTTTTGTTCTTCTGAGTACTGAACATGACAACCTTTGACATGCTAAGAAAAAAAATGAATCTGTTGCTCGGATTTAGGTCATTCCACTTTCTCTAACTTGACTAATTTACCACATTATTAGGGAAGGTTCACACTACTGTTATTTAATTAACTATTTAGTTGCTCTCTCATCCGTCACACCCTCTCCCTGGGTGTCCATCTGCATTCATCCCCATGTGAAAAACATGATGCAAGCTTTCAAAAGTAAACATGGAAGTATCCATCTTGTTTTTTACATTATAGCCAATGGGAACAGATGCATACGGTAATATCTGTAGTGTGACCATACCCTTACTATGTTCTTTTTATAAATAGGTGACTTCATATAGTGTTGTACCATGCATTTTGAAGAGACCCAAGTAACCTTAAAAGCTTGCTATTGGTCATCTTTTTAGATAACTAAAAGCTTCAGTTTTGATGAGACTTTGTAAACAGTCTAGTAAAGAAGCATTTTTCTTTAAATATATTACTAAGTTTTACATTCACATGTACTATTCATTTATGGAAAGTTGTTTTATAATTGGAGGTACACTTTATACAGAGAAAAAGGAATATTACCAGTGCATTTTCTGCACTCGATAAGCTTCTCTGTCTCAGTGATGTCATGGACAGACAAGCAGCGCAAACTCTGCTCTACACCTTACTTAATATACATACACACACACATTTTTTGGGGGGACATTGTATAAAATGTAAATAAAAATAGAATACGATGATCTGCAAATCCTTTTCAACCTATATTCAATTGAATACACTACAAAGACAAGATATTTAATGTTTAAACAGATAAACTTTGTTTGAATTCACTCACTTTGAATTTGATGCCTGCAACACATTCCAAAAAAGCTGGGACAGGGGCATGTCTTTAGTCACATCTATACTGCTTAAACATGCTGGAAAACTGCTAGATATTACAAGGCAGTAATATTAATACTGCTTTATCAAAGGTTCAGCCCACATATATTTGTCTATACCTTTAAAATGGTCTTTCATTTAGTTTAGTAGCCAGTTCTTTTTATTGATGCAGAATGTGTGTACACTACTAAATAAACAGGGTGACAATGATATCAAAGCCTGTTTATTTAGAGTGAAAGGCTGTTAAATAATGGAAAAATGAACATAACCAAAACACTGCATTTTCAGGATCTTTTATTCTCAAGTCTAAATATGGGATCATTTTGTAAATAACATTACGGCATACCATTCTGGTTCCCCCCCCCCCCAATTACAGCTCTTTAAAATTGAATTTGGCTTTTTTTTTTTTTTGGTGGATGCTGAACATGTAGAAAAACATTCCACAATTTACCTTTGATCATCCATTCAATGGATGAAAACGGATGGCTCTTTGTTTATATAGAATCAATGTATTTAAACAAAAAAAAAAATAAAATCAGTTTTTATTTAGCACTGATTATGTAAAACAATGGCCATCCATTTTTTGCACACATAAAAGAATGATCAAAACATGATGTGAACAGCCCCTTAATACAGTTGTAGTTATTGCCATGATCCTGATATTTAATAAACTCAAATCACATGTGTACTTTTTAGGATGTTTCAATTCAGTCTGATTATTACAGATATTCTAATAAGAACATACAAAACCAAGGTAAGTTTATGGCTACCGTTATCCAGATTTTTATAGTGTTTCTGCTAGAAACCTGCAGCAGAAAAAAAAGCACCATATAGAATTTCTGCAGATTAAACCTTGCTGGAAATCTGCAGCATTTATTATGCAAGGTTAAACGTACACGAACATGTGCAATTACAGGTTCGTGGAAAAACGATGGAACAGGGATGATATACAGTATATGACCCACTGATTTCCTGCAGTGAGCCCAGGCTGCAAAACTGATAGGAATAGGACCTGTCCTGAGTTTTGCCCTGAACTCACAGCCCCCTAATAATACACAGGCTTGACATGCTGCAGATTTCAGGTCAGCTTCTGCACAGATTCTGCCAATTGTTCTTTTTCCCTTCACAAATTTGTCTCTGTATTATTCCATTTTTTTTAAAGTATGTGTATTGCAAATGTTAGCATGGGAATGAGATTTTAAGAAATCTCAACAATTTTGCTGCATGAAATTGCTTTCAGCCACTGCATACTGGTAATACCTGACAGAACAGTTGACATGCTATGTGTTTTTTATGCAACACATGGATGGGATTTGTTTAAATTCCATTCACTAGGCTGCAACTGTAAGTCACTACAGGTTAATGATTTCACCCAGTGAGCGGGCTAAGGCCCCACATAGCAAAAAAAACCACAGCGGAAACGCATCAGTGTTTTTCATTGCATTTTTGCAAAATTTTTCTCCCGACTTTCTGCCCCTATTATACCTATATGGAAAACACCATAGTTTCTGGAGGTATAATTGACATGCTGCGATTTTCAAAAACTTTTTTTTTTAAAATGCAGCTTTTCCACAGCAGATTTTTTTCTACAATGTGTGGATGGGTTTAGCCAGAATCCCAATCCTTTTGCAGGTACTGTAAAACGCAGCATTTTTTGCCGCATCTTTTCCATGGCTGCAAAAACGCTGCGTTTTCGCAACGTGGAGCTTCAGCCTTAAAGGGGTTGTCCGGGATAAAATGGAATTCCTACACTAATCTAAACACCCTCCCCCCGCCTACTTTCTAAATGACATACCTTAGCAAAAATGTATATTTACCCATAGCCCTGGGGCGGTCATGAGACTACCCCAGACACATTTTCTGATTAACCAGTGACGTTCCGCTTCTCTTCTGGGATGGCTCCTCCTCTTCTCTGACTCTGCAGGCTCGTGCACAGGGCCGGAGGTGCCTCCAACACCTGCGCAGTAAAGGTGGCACCTCTGCTGGCATGTGCACAGGCCGGAGGTGCGCAGTAGATCATGCACTCCATCTCTACTGCGCAGGCATCGGCGCACCTCCGGCCTGCGCACGAGCCCGCAGAATCAAAGAAGTGGAGAGCGATCCCGCAGAAGGAAGCCTGGAAGGAAGACAGGCAAGTATGATGGGGTGTGGGGTGGGCTGAGTTTGTTGGGAAGGGCTAGTAGCAGGCGGGATAGCTAGGGAGACAGGGAGGGGGGGAGTGAGAGGGAGTTAGTGTGAGTCAGCCTTCAACTACCATTGTATTAGCTAAGACAACAGGAATCTATCCATGTAAACAAATACAGAAGATGCCAGGAGCTCCCAGAGACACCCAGAAATCACTCAAAATACTTCTAAAGGTATTTGGGTGCACTTATTAACCCATTAACAGCACTAACAGCTGCAACAAAAACAGCTGCTTTTCCGCAATGTGGGGCCTTAGCCTAAAAGAGATTTGTTCAGCTCCTAAAACCCCAGGCAACATGAGCAGCTAATTTTGTCACTGAAGGCTTCAATCAGCTGCTGTTTCTGATACATGGACAGACTCCATTCACCAGAGATAGAACCACCAATTGTTAGTTCTCTGCTCTGGCTCTGATAAGGATACTCTCCCCCATTAAATCCATAGTCCATTTCAGTATCACACAATATTATGCTTTACACCACATCTCTCCATAATGTATCATATTACATTAAAAAGGACATTTATACAGTTACATTACATTTCCTATTATAAACATCTTACTACAAGTCAGCAGTACAAGCAACTACAAGAAACTTTTGTAATAAACCTTATTAGAGAAAAAGGCATTTTTCTGTAATAACATATATTACACTTGTACTATTGATGTATAGAAAATGGTTTATATTTGACGGTACATTGTACATTACTATACACATAGAATTAATTGCACGTATCCCATTAAAATTAATTGCTACATACGATTATTAGCTAAAATAAATTACAATATTGTTAAAGTGTCATTCCAGCTATGAATATACGATAAATGCTGAGAAATTGGTAAGCATCAGAATAGTCAACACAGAGCACCACTGTGTAAATGGTAAATGGATGTACAGAGTAAAAAAAAAAAAAAATGGCATCCTTTATCCAAAATCAGCACCATGCCTGCCCCCACAGGTGCTATTTCAGTTTAACCCCATTTACGTAAATTGTGGTGAGCTATAATAAAAGGTCACAACAGGTGTAGCACAGTTTCTAGAAGAAGTTAGGCTAGATTCAGATCTGCTTTGGAGAATCCACCACAGAAACTGCAGAAATCGGTAAAGAGAAAAGTCCTGCACCGAGGAATTTTCTCTCCACTGGTTTTAGAATAAAAACGGCAGACACCGGAGGTTTTGACCATCCGGTGGGGGACCCGTAAGACAGACCCATGCGAAGATGTGAACCTAGCCGTAGACATGTTGTTCTAATCTTAGATAACTGCTTTTTTTCTGCATTTACAATATACACTGAAGATACAGTATGGAGTCATATACCCCCTTACCCAAAGTGAAGGCAGCCTGTAGACTTATCACATCAGCCTATTAACTGTTGACAATAATAAGGTCAAAGTATTCAGTGAGGTCTCTGATTTGTAGTAAATAGATAAGCTGCATTTTGTAAGACTTTGTGTACACTGCCTTTGGTCAATGTACCCATACGGCCTGTTCACCCAATAACAGCTAAAAGGAGTGGCCTTCTGGGGTGCATTTTCTAGCATACTGTTATTTACTGTATAGGAAAGCACAGCAGTGTAAATTTAGCCTAAAACTGCCTCCACTGTACAGTGTCCATATTAGGACATCCTCAGATATCAGTGTCAAACGTCAGATTAATAGCAGTTTACAACAGTGACACCTGACTTTGACTCTGACTTTGATTCTGACTTTGATTCAGAATCAAAGTCAAAGTCAGAATCAAAGTCTAAGTCAGAGTCAAAGTCAAAGTCAGAGTCAAAGTCAGAATCAAAGTCAGAATCAAAGTCATCAGAATCAAAGTCAGTCAGAATCAAAGTCAGAATCAGAATCAAAGTCAGAATCAGAATCAAAGTCAAAGTCAGAATCAAAGTCAAAGTCAGGATCAAAGTCAGAATCAGAATCAAAGTCAGAATCATAGTCAAAGTCAGAATCAAAGTCAGAATCAGAATCAAAGTCAGAATCATAGTCAAAGTCAGAATCGAAGTCAGAATCAAAGTCGGAGTCAAAGTCGAGTCAGAATCAAAGTCAGAATCAAAGTCAGAATCAAAGTCAGAATCAAAGTCAGAATCAAAGTAAGAATCAAAGTCAGAATCAAAGTCAGAATCAAAGTCAGGTGTCACTGTTGTAAACTGCTATTAATCTGATGTTTGACACTGATATCTGAGGATGTCCTAATATGGACACTGTACAGTAGGACCTTTCTCATGCACCATGTTCAACCTGAGCGCAGCATGGCTGAATGTGGGTGAGACTGGTGACGGTTGGCGCTCCCATTTACTTTAATGTGAGCACTGTAGACAACAGGAGTGCATCTCTCGGCTTTCTCCGGGGCGCTCACATTGAAGCGTGGAGCGCAAGAAAGGTTCTGCTCACTTTACTTTGTGGGACAACACCTTTATCCCATTTTTGCTTTAGAATTTCCACAAGACTGCTTTGTTCCACAAACTGTCAGACAAATCTGCAGACTGCCGCTCGGTTCACACTAGCATTTGAGTCTCACTATGAGACTTCGTTCCCCTTTCCGCTTAAAATCGGAAGTCTATGGGGTCCATGGGTTTCCACATGTAACCGCTTTTTAAGCAAATAGTTTTTCCGTTTTTCGGGTCCCGAAGTGGACCCAAAGTACGGAAACCCAAACAGTAGTGTGAACCTAGTGTGACAAAACAGTGGGGGCAAGGTCTTCTGTTTAGGAAGCACTCCCTCTATTTTTTAATCTTTCTGCTGGCTAGCAATGGGCATCCTGTAGTGTAGTACTGTTACTTTGCTCACACAGCCTCCATTCAGAACCCCTGTGAAGTGATATCAGTCTGGCTTGCCAATTCACACATGCTCTTTGGAGAGGTGGAAAGTCAGTCTATGTATGCAAGTTGATAGTATGAGCGACTTCCTGTCTGCCTAAAAAGCATGCATGAATCGGCAAGTTAATCTGACAATCACATGACTGAACAGGGTTCCCAAGAGAGTCTGTACAAGTGCTCTGTGAGTAAAGTAACAGTACTACAGTGCCCATTACTAACAAGCAGAAGATACAGAAAAAAGTAGGAGGGTTTACTTTACTTCTTTCAGTCATTCCTAGGTTTAGTGTTCATTTACAAATCAGTAGTTACACACAATACAAAGTGACAAAACATCTCAAAGTTCTCTCTATACAAATACATAAAAAGTGGTACTTACAATATTACAGCCACTCCAAGTAAATGAAAAATACGCACTTGTTCTAGTCCAAGTAGGACACAAGAATGCATTATCATCTAAAAACAATAGTAATTCCTGGCACAGTGCCCATATTAAATGGTAAATGCATTTGTCATGCAATAATTCAGAAGTGCCCTGCATTAAACAAACATACAAAACATGGCAAACAGGCCCGAATACAACTTAACCACTTAATATTTTTGTGCAGTCGGGGGAAAGCCTAACCAGACAAGTGGACACATACCCAGCTACTAGTAGTGCAAATGGCTATTTCATCTAAGCAGATAGGTTGAAACTTAGATGCTGGAGGCTGAAGGGTGATACTTCTGAAATTCTTTCATTAATTTCTTCTTTTTCTTCTCAGGAATAATAAAACTCTCACCCACCATCTTTATTAACTCCTGCATTTCCCTTCTTGTGTAATTATACCTCTGGGTTTCATATTCTTCAATGGTTAACCGCTGACAAAACGTAAACCCTGTCAGAAGTACAATAAGAGACATTTTAGTATATCCATACAAAAAAAAATAAAAAATCACAATCACTCCGTAGACAGCTGTACAGTGCACCTAGCATCTGCATGCCGGGATCTTCAGCAAATGTAACATCTTTCAATGAGATGTTTGCCTTTCCTTAAGAACTATGTTCAAATCTGTATTGAGGGCTTTGTCAGGGGTCTTCACTGCATATTTGACAAGAAAGAAAGAATAAGGCAGCATATAGTTCTATTGTTCCTGTCAAAAAGAAGGACCCCACCATGGTACCCAGCCCACTCTATCATAAGTCTTTAAGATCCATCAGGCTCTGTTGGAGTACATCATGTGATGGATTTGGCACAGATTTTGTACCTACTAACTGTATAGTTATGGTCTGTTAGCTTATTTAGGAGAATCTAGAGTGGTGGATTATTGGTGGTAGACAGTTCTGGCTTTAGCTGTCCATATAATTCTGTACTGAGGTATCATGGGACTGAAAGCACAGCTTTAAAGATGCCAGGGAGAATTGCTTCATTAATAAAGTCATGTTATCCTTTAATTCCTCTGCAAGTAGCTAATGAACAAATACCTGAAAGGTCATCTGGGTCTTCTCCGTTCTGCAGACTCCTTAACTTTGTACTAACCAGGTCGAGTAGCTCCATGGGCGTCTGTGTAATAACAAACCACATATTTTCACTGGTATGAAATTGAAATTCTGCACAATATGTTTCTTTTAAGCGTCCTACCAGAAGATATGCTTATGTTCACTAAGACATATAATTGCTTGAAGCTACACGCCCAAAGCCAGAAAAGAGATTCTGATGGCAACTTTTCTTGTTCCAGTTTTGGTCAGGTGCAGATGTCATTAAGGCCTTATATCGATTCATATCACCAAATATTCTTGCATACAGACATATATGCTACTTATTTTGCCAGGTAGGGTGTTTTTGGAGATTAGGATCCACTCAAAGTCTCTACGATAAGGCTGTATGTTTTCAGATGAGAACAACAAGACCTCAAACTAGGCCCGTATGCTTAATGCCAAAAACTGGATCTGATATTGTTAGGATACAGCATTGAGCCTTTTCCAAATTATATCAATATCAAAAAGTGGAATTTCGATTACGAGCATTTATAAGATGACCATTAAAAACAGGAATAATGTGTCCTGCAGTCCTAATGAGAACTATATGCAGAGGGTGCTTCACTAGGAAAACCCTGTTAGTAGAGTCCTTCATTTATTGCTGCCATATGAATTCTATCACCCACATTTACTAATAGTTAGACAGACAATCTGAAAATGCACCACACTCATCACAGTGGCTGAAGATGGATTATAAATCTGGTGTAATTGTCACTGTTTAGCCTACAGTCGCACCACCTAGTAGTTGACTTACTTTAGAATTTTATGACAAGTTTTGTTGTATTTAAGCCACACCCAGGTATCAAGCTAGTCAAAAAATTTAATCTCAAACTAGATGTGCCAAGAAGCTTCACATTTTACACTAGGGTTGACTTGTAAAGTAAATCAGCTCCATGTCTTAATATAAACACACTTCTGTATAAACCACACAATCCAGAACTCCCTACATTCAGACTTACCTTGAAGAGGTCATATGAATGATCCAATAAAAACATAGTAAATTGTTCACTTTGTCCTCTTGATACTGTGGGGTTGTGAACGATGACTTTTGTGAATGTTTTTAACACAATCACTTTGTTATCAAACTGGAAAAAAAAAAGACCCACAGTGACTGCACTGAAAGTAAAGATAATAACATTTTTATCACCTGCTTGGCAAAGAAGAAAGGTTTGGCATTCCAATATAAAAGAAAGTGCTAATTTTACCCCGAGGCAATGCATCCACCCCACCCCCAAAGTCATGCTAAGGGTATATTCACACAACCATGTCCATATACACACGTGGACAAAATTGTTGGTACCCCTCGTTTAATGAAAGAAAAACCCACAATGGTCACAGAAATAACTTGAATCTGACAGACTGGAATTTGCCAAACTACATGTTGACAAGCCACAATGATTCTGAGAGAATGTCCTATGGACAGATGAGACAAAAATCGAAATTTTTGGCAAGGCACATCAGCTCTATGTTCACAGATGGAAAAATGAAGCGTATCTTGAAAAGAACACTGTCCCTACTGTGAAACATGGAGGAGGCTCTGTTATGTTCTGGGGCTGCTTTGCTGCATCTGGCACATTGTGTCTTGACTCTGTGCAGGGTACAATGAAATCTCAAGACTATCAAGGAATTCTAGAGAGAAATGTGCTGCCCAGTGTCAGAAAGCTTGGTCTCAGTCGCAGATCATGGGTCTTGCAACAGGATAATGACCCAAAACACACAGCTAAAACACCCAAGAATGGCTAAGAGGAAAACATTGGACTATTCTGAAGTGGCCTTCTATGAGCCCTGACCTAAATCCTATTGAGCATCTTTGGAAGGAGCTGAAACATGCCGTCTGGAAAAGACACCCTTCAAACCCGAGACAGCTGGAGCAGTTTGCTCATGAGGAGTGGCCAAAATAGCTGTTGAGAGGTGCAGAAGTCACATTGACAGTTACAGGAATCGTTTGATTGCAGTGATTGCCTCAAAAGGTTGTGCAACAAAATATTAAGTTAAGGGAACCATCATTTCTGTCCAGGCCTGTTTCATGAGTTTTCTTTTTTTTTTTAAATTCTGTTGAAGCATGATTGAAAAGCAATGTCTGACTTTCATTTGTTCAATTTCATAGAATTTTTATATATTACTACTTTTGTCAGATTCAAGTTATTTCTGTGACCATTGTGGGTTTTTCTTTCATTAATTGAGGGGTACCAACAATTTTGTCCACATGTGTACCACGGACGCATCAGTCTTTCACTGCTTGATTTGCATTAATGTGGCATCCGTTTTTCACTGATCCCATACATGACTCTATGAATGGTCGGTGAAAAACAGATTTATCATTATAGGTCAGCTTTTTGGCGTACAAGGCAAGAAATAGTTGCAATTTTTGCATAACATGGGATATTGTGCAAAAAGCCTAACTTTTTTCTTTTTTACACCACCCATCGCACTTTCCTGATATGAGACATCATGTGGGTGGTGTTTACAGGTGTAAGTGATTTTCTGCACATTTACACTTTTCTACATACTAGCTTATTTACTTGACAATTTGCTGAATCATACACATTGTTTTATGAATGATCAGCAATGTGTACTTTAAGATTATAGTGACAAAAATTCTAAATATTTATTATAGTATGAAGACATGTCAGATGCTTTCATTGGTTGCGGTAAATCTGAGTGCTTTACTATTTTGGCTCGGAATGACATTTGGAGGAGCCAAAAATAGCAGAGTGGCTTAGTGTCTGTATGTAAAACAATAACAATGAGAAAGTTATCAGAAAGGCTCAGATGTTCTCCATACCTGTTTCTGCAGCCTATAGGCATCAGTTTCAGAAGCTGTCGCCATGAAAATTATTAATCGACGAAACTCCTCTCTTGCCTGTGGCATGAGCAATCTCAAGAAAAGCTGGACAGATTCCAGAGCTTGGCTTTGCTTTCCATTTTCTTTAACAAAAACACTTAATTAGCTCCTAATAAAGGACTGACAGCAGTTACAGTAAATAGAGAGGCAATTCCACTTGTTAGGATCATGATGAGATATTATTACCTAACACACTGACTTCCAATTTTGAGCTTTAATATATCATGTCAGCGTTGGTACCAGTTCCACTTTTAATACATTCCATGCTACCAAAATGAACAATTGATGATCCTTACCCAAAAGTTCAACAATTCCCAATAGAATGTGAACCATTCGGCAATCCAAAAAGGGATCTCTTTCCTGGGAGTAATATTTAGTAATAACATCAAAAAGCATTTTCTTGTACAAGTCCAGATTTTCACCATTTCCATTAGTCTGTGATAACTGCTGGCTCAGCGTAACAATCTGTTCATCAGGAAAATACTCCAAACACTCAACCGCAGCAGCAAGCCACCCGTCCAGTCTGAAAATAGAAACCTTATTGCTAAATACAGTACTGTTATTCTGACAGCCTGCTGCTCTGCGGGCAGGGTACAGCCTGTTATAAGCTGCACTTTGTATACTGCTTACAAATTGCAGAGCAATGGCAGGGAATCGGAACTCGCTAATGTCATGACATTCTATTATTGCATTGCTAAAGCTGGTAAAGTGCACCCATTATATAGGCTATTGCCATAAATCAAAATTCTCTATCCATAGGAGAGGGAATTAGTAACATATTAATAGGGGTCTGACAACAGGGACCCAGCCTCATTACATGAATGTAGGTCCTGAGTCCCACATTTGTGTTTACACTGCTGCTTCCTTCAATTCTATGGAACTGCAGGAGATAGCTGTACGCTGTACTCAGCTTCTTTTTGGCAGTTCTATAGAGGTGAATGGAGCGGAAACTAGCATGTATGATCTGCACTCCAGCAGATCTACTAAATGTGAAGGTAAAACACAATTGGATATTTTAAACTACTTACTTGGGTAAATTTAGAGTCTGTAGAATTTCTCTGTCCAGAAATGTGTTTGAAACAATTAAATCAGCAAAATGCTTCTTGTACTCTGTCTTAACTGGGGAGTCCAAGACACCTTCCAACACAGGAATGTGAACTAGTTGAAGAAGTCGAACCATCACCTGCTGTTTCCACACATTTTCAACATCTTCAGGGACAGAAACAAAAAGGCACTTGTTTGTGCAGAGATAGGAAAATGCACATGTCACATGCCAGCAAGAAGCATTATCAAACACTTTACCTTTAGCAGAGGGGGATCTGGGTGGTTTACTGAGGTCTTGGTTTAGATGTGCAGTAGGAATGTCAGAAAAACAGTGAAGTAGTTGGTTTAATTTCTCATTTGCAGTGTCTAGAGCTGATGGATTACAGATTGTAACAACGTGTCCAGTCCTATTTTAGTAACATAAAAAACAAAGTGCAATATATCGAATACACCGAGCCATTCAATCCACAAGCATGCAAATTAAAGAGTGACCCTAAGTTAAAGAATATGTTAAATGAGATAACAGATTTTGTATAAATTAATAGTACAGGATATGATAAGAAACTCTCTGAATTTCTCAGATTTCCCACTCTGCAGGCTAGATCTCTAATTTTCAGTTTTCCCTGAGCTGGTCTCCCATACAATGCACACAGAAAGAGTAGAATGTGAATAAAGGACTTGGGATGAGATAGAAACTTCCAATTTGGTTCCGGAAACCTCTGTCTATGTCTCTTCTTTCTTGGCTCCTGCTTACTCCTCCCATCCCTTTAGATTTTAATATAGTTTTAATCTGATACCTCTGTGAGCTGCAGTCCATTTTGCTCTAGCAAGACTGATTCAGCAATAGATTTCAGGGTGCATGTCGATTTAGGAAGGGGGGAGGAAAAAAGCCAGATAAGTGGAGAAATAAGCAATACTGTTTTTGACAACCTGTAGGTCTATAATTGGTGTTTGTTACACAAAGGAACACAAGGCATTAGAGGAAAATTTGATATTACCTCAATAACCACACTTTATTTTCACTAGATTCTATTATAAAAGGATATAGAAGTTGGCGCTTATGAAATCTAAAGTAATTCTTACATAAAGGAACTACTTAAAGGGGAGGCGGGGTGTCTCATGATAATTAAATTTCTCTGCAATCATGCAAAAATTACAGCAACATCTACATCTACAGCAACAATGTTAAATACTTTCAATGTCGCTTCCCGATGTTCTTTTGATTCCATTTCAGAATGTCCACCTCCAGTGCTGGTGGTCACACAATGCTCATTACTCAGGCCAACATGGCCAGATCCTCTTGTACGCAGTTGGTGGAAGGATTTCTCCCATTATGAAGCCCAGGCAATAAGATTTAAAGGGGTTGTTTAGTATTAAAAAACTATGGCTGCTTTCTTCTAAAAAACAGTTCACATCTGTGTCTTATTATAGCCCATTCACTTCAACATAGTTGCACTGCAATACTAGATACAACCCATAGATAAATTATTGTATCGTTTTTGGAAGAAAGTCATGTTTTGTAAGCATGCACAACCCCTTTAAGGATAAGGCGCAACACAGCAAAACAAGCTGTTTTTTTCCCCACAGTGAGTTTATTGAGTTTTTCTTTATGTTTTTACTTCCCCTAAAAAATCTTTAGGAAAAACACTCACGACTCCGCAGCTAAAATGAACATGGTATGTTTTTCAAAAACTCAGGCATTTTAAGAAATGCAGCTTTTCCTGGAATGTGTGGATGAGATTAACGAAATCTTATTCACTTTCATGGTACTGTAAAACGTAGCATTTTTTGGAGCTGTGTTTTCGCAGCAGCTAAAAACATTGGATTCCTGCAAAGTGTGGCCTTAGGCTAGGTTCACATCTGTGCACGGGTCTCCGTCGTTCTGGTCCGCTGGGGAACCTGAATGACAGAGAGCGGGACTGCTAAAACAGCGGTTACCCGAGGAACCCAGCAGTTCCCATAGACTATAATGGGGTCCATCAGGTGTTTTTATGCTGAAACCTCTGCACAGGACTTTTTTCTCCACCAGTTTCTGCATTAGAGTCTCCGGAGCAGATATGAACTTAGCCTAAGCCCAAAGGGGTTTTCCGGGCAAATTATATTGATGACCTATACTTAGAAGAGGTCATCAACATTAGATCAGGTACGATACCCCCCCTGCCAGTCAGCTGTTCTCAACAGCTGCTATATAGAGAACAGAGCCCTTTTCTCTATGTAGTGTTTGTGTTGAGATACTGCAGCTCAGCTCCTGTTCACTTGTATAGGAGCTGAGCTGCAGTAACTCAACTCAATAAGTACACAGAGTGCAGCACTCTCTCCTTCCTTTTACATATAGTAGTCGCTAACAGCTGATGGGGAGGCGTTCTGGGTGTTGGACCCCAACCTACCTGATGTTGATGATCTATCCTAATGATAAGTCACCAACATCATTTGCCCAGATAACTTTAAGGTACTATAGGCAGCTAAGACATTAGGGGGTGAAGAATCAATATAACAATATAACAATGTGCAAATATTAAAACAACAGCTCTAATAGAAAATATTAAAAGCAGTTAGAAATAAATGCTAACCTTGAGCGTCGCTTCTCTTTACCAAAACTCTTCTCACTTGGGGAACATTCAGCAGCACCTCTGGATTGTAAAAACCTATAGAATTGACTATTACTATCTTCAAAGGCAAGCTCAGTTTCTGTCTTAAAAAGTTTTGCACCAACTGGTTCAAAGACTTTGTGGTCCATGAGGGCCTGGCACAGCTGCACTCCTTTAGTACGTGAGATATCATAGCTGCTTAAATACATATTTTGCATCAGGTGGCAGAGGACAACATCTACAGCATCTGAGCCTGTAAAGCAGCTGGGATAAGTTCGTAGGTGCTGCCGTCTGTTCTTCACCTCTACTTGAGTTTTCAGTGCCTGGATAATACTGTTCCACAAGTGTGTTGCCTGGAAGGGCTTGTAACCTGCAATATGATAATAGGAGAAGAAAGAATAAAATAATGCAAAAAGTATATCAGCTGTCATAATAAGTTACCACACTAACACATTTACATCTTATATAATAATACAGTCTCACAAACTGAGAAACTAAAAATATCACCCTGTCATAAACATCAGTCTCTAATATGGCACTGTTTATTATCAACCAAGGCACATAAACATAGCTTACACTTCCAGCTCCAGTACTGCCTATACACCTTAAATTGTAAGCTCATATGGGCAGGGGTCTCACTATGGCTGCTATTAAAAGTACGGTGAGTATGCACTACAGCTTGTGCCAGCATGGGGAAGCTTATCCGCAGGGGTCCTGGCAGTCAGACTTCAGCTGATCTAAAATTTATGATTTCCTGATTGTGGACAGGTTATCTGGTACTAGATCATAGAAAGTTCCTGTATTCATGGTTATATCGATTGGCAGCCTATCAAGACAACAGACTGTCACAGACTGCCATCCTTGGCTTTGACTATATATACTAATAAAAACACAGCATATCTGCAAAAAAAACAATCAGCTTTTCCGCAATGTATTTCCCCTCGGTATGTGACTGCTGTGATATGCGGATTGTGAAGAGGTCATAGCTAAGGCCTGCGATATGCTGCAGTGGTCACCTGGTACAAACAGCCTGCAGACCTGTATACAGACCATTGGCGCTACTGGTGCTGGAAACCAAGGCCCAGAGAGCGGTGAGTAATGGTCTGTCATGTTTAAGGGCTCCTCAGCAGCATTCAGTAATAAAATCCATTTTACCCAGTGTTATAAATCCAGTAAAACAGAATGTCATACAAATGATACACGCATAGCCTAGGAAATGTTTTCTTTGTTGTGCCTGATATAACGCACAGCACTACATATAATAAGGAGGTGAGCTGAGGTGCCGGTACACTGTGCACTGCCTCCTTCATTACCTCTCCTACGAGGTCTGAGCTCTCCCATACTGCGGATCCTGCGGAACCTGGGAGTCAAATCTGCCGCCATGCCACCTGCTGAGGTCACCTGCCGCCAGGTCCTATCACGTGACGCAGGCTGGCCAAGCAGAGTCCTCGATGGGGCGTGGCATGGGTTAACGTGACGTAGACCTAAGCTGTTCCACCGCAGCCATCTTTAGTTCTGGCACGGAGCACATAAATTGGCTCCAGTCGCCAAACTGTCAAGCTTTGCACTTTCTAACGAAGTATTGTTTGCTTCTTCATCGATTACCAGGCTGATAAGTTGTACTATGAATTGTTTTTTCGGAAATATGGAACGCTTTAATAAGTGCAGTTGTGCTGACAACGACCGTCAACATTCTCCACATTAGGGCAGAGGAGAGTAACAACAGCTATAATTCTATATTATCAGACTGACACATTAATCCTCGTCATACGTCATTGTCGTGAGAACGGCTTGTTTGTTCTCCGGACACCTTTCAGTTTTACTAGAGCACAACGTGTATTAAGTGACGGCTCGTAGTGTGGTAGACATGTTGTTGTAGCCTCTGGGATGGAGAGTTAGCTTTATGATATTCAGGAAGATGGCGGCACGGTCAGGTACAGTTGTGGACACTTGCGTTGAGCTCTAGTGACTGGAGCAAGGTGGTCAGCTGACGGCAGATGTGGAGCCACCTGAACGAGGAAAGAAGTGGAGCGGCCTGACGGGAGGAGCGCGTAGCCGTATGTCCTGATCACAGCCCACCGCCTCCTGGGGACAGGTATGGGGGCCACATCCATGTCACTGTACGGAGATGAGAGGGGCAGGGGTGCTCAGAAGAGCCATGGTGTCATAATATTGTCTGTACAGGGGGTGTTCACACTGACATCTATGGAGTCAGCTCATAAGAAGGTTGTGCCTGGACCTGTGTGAGGTGTAGCTGAAAGTCATCAGGTGGTTGTCAGATGTGTCCCCGAAGGGGTTCAAAGAAATCAAGCTAAATTTGGGAGTAAGACAGTCTGTGCAAGTGCTAGTGGACATACAAATCGTCCAGCACAACTGTCACCCACAACACCTTCTCTCATTGTATTACCCATTGTTGCCTCCACACTCACTGCTGCCGGGTCCTCTATGTGCCCCCACACTCCTCGTCTATTGCCCCCCACTGTGATGGTCCTCCTTCACTTCCTGGCCTCTTCTCCAGGGCTCAGGATTCAGTATATCTTCTGATGGGTTCTCAGGCTTAGGACATATTATTTGTCAACCAATATTGAACAATGTCTTAGGCTTCAAGTGGAGGTTTCACCTTCATATTATATGTAGCCATATAGTTCTCCGCCCCCTTGACCAACTGTAATAGATTTGACTGTTCTGCTAATCTGTAGGATGATATAATGTGATAGAGCTGTAATGGATGATAGACAAAAGGACATTGTGGTAGATTCCATGCTGTAATAGCACTTATATACTGTATACATGGATGTGTGCAGAACCTCTGAAATAGAAGACACTTTATTAAAAGGAACCTGTCACACGAAAATGCTGTCCAATCTCGGGAGATTATAGTGAGTTATAAGCAAAAGGAGCTGAGTAGATGGATAAATAGGTTTATAGGAAAAGATTCAGTATAACTTGTCACTTATCTATTACAACCTCTACATTTTCCTGTTGAGAAATTATGTAGGCGGTCTCATTATTGATTGACAGCTATTTCTGTATCTGTCAGTCATTGATAGGACCGCCTCCTTGACTTCTCAACTTAGAGCAGAAATTTCATTGGATAAATGACACGGTATAGTGATTTTTTTCCCCCACAAAATTATAGCTTTCTCATTTTCTCCTGCTCTGTAACATGTTTCCTATAGATTGAATG
The DNA here is from genome assembly GCA_947044405.1 of Leptodactylus fallax. NCBI lineage: Eukaryota > Metazoa > Chordata > Amphibia > Anura > Leptodactylidae > Leptodactylus > Leptodactylus fallax. The sequence continues at coordinate 3,910,137 of CAMRHE010000094.1, forward strand.
TTATATTTCATGTGACGGGTTCCCTTTAAGGGTGGGTTTACAGAAATGAGACATTAAAGGGGTTGTCTGGACTTAAGCTTTATATGCTCTATCCTCACGATTGGCCATAAAATACCTGATCGGTGGAGAGTTGGCAGCCGGCCCCCTGATCGGTCAACTGTACAGAGCCGCTTATGATGCCTGTCCTATACATTGTTCAGGGCTGGAAATAGAAAGTACCATTCCCTATATAGCGTCCGGGAGGCATCACTGTGGCTCACCTCCCACTGACTTCAGTAGGAGCAGTGATGGCACCTGGCCTGCTATACAGAGAATGGAGCTTTCTGTTTCCTGCCCTATATAGGACAGACACCGGAAGTGGTTTCATGCATCTGTCGCCCCCACCAATCAGATATTTATGGCTTATCCTGAGGATAGGCCATATGAAGCTTAAAGGGGTATTCCCATGAACATAAACATTTTTAAATTTGTAGATAATGAAAAGTTAAACATTTTTGCAAATATAAGTAATTAGACATTTTGTAGAATTTTAAAGATTTTTTCCTAAATATCTTGTGGTCACAGTCTTGTTGTCTTGATTGGTTGCCAATGGATATGACCATGAATGCAGGAACTTTCTAAGGTCAGAAAATCAGCAATGATATCCTTATTGTGGCTGGGATATCTTCTCATACATGTAGTGTCCCTGGCTGATAACCCAGCTACAATAAGAAAATCATGGCTGGGTTTTTGTCCCAGATCATAGAAATTTTCTGCATTTGTGGTTGTATCCATTGGCAACAGATCAAAATAATTAGAGAAAATCTTTAAAACGCTGCAGAATTTTTAACTACTTATATTTGCAAACATGTTTAACTTTTAATTACCTACAAATATAGATATGATTGTGTTCATGGGAATACCCCTTTAAGACTGGACAACCCTTTTTAAAAAGAGCTGTCAGCTCGTATTATTATTATTATTATTATTATTTATACTTGCTTGTATAGCACCATCATATTCTGCAGCGCTTTACAGACATTGTCAGTCACTATAGGGCTCACAATCTACATTTCCCTATCAGTAGCTCTTTAGTTTAGATGTGCCTGTCTTAGTAAAGTCTTGTATTATCCTTAGAAGAGCAATTCTGGAGCTTCTCTGATAATTCTGTGTAGTTTGGTTCCTCTGTTATTCCTACTAGAAATGTATGTGTAAATTGACATCAGGGTGTTACCAGTTGGGAGTGTCCTTGCTCATTCTGACCTTGTCCAGTCAGTGTTGCCACTGCTAGAATGTGGGCGGGCACATACCTTTGACAAATGAAGTTTTATTTATACATTTCCAGGACCAATAACAGAGGAACTGAACAACACAACTTTATATGCTACAAGTTATTTCATGACTTCATGGAGAACACAATTATATAGTAAAACAGACATGTCAGGGGCAGTGACGGGTATTCTTAAACTCCTTATAGTGGTATAAACATTAGGATCAGTCATGCTGCTGCTGGGAATGTGAAGGGAGGGCTCCTCTGAGCCGCTCTATATGAGCATCTTTCAGGATAGAGCACCTTTCATAGCAAGCAATGTAAGGTGGATTACAATGGTTGTCTTGATAAGACATTCTCAAGTAGATCTTAGGCAGGGTTCACACTACCGTTGGAGTACGTTATGAAGGTGTCCGTTAAAAAAAACAAAAACGGACACCTGTCATAACAGACATTAACGGACACTAACTGATGTTAATGTGTCAGTTTTTTTAACTGATCCAATTAATGGTTCAGTTAAAAAAACGGACACATTAGCATCAGTTAGTGTCCGTTTTTTTTTTAACACTGTATTTGTTTGTTTTTTTTTGTTTGTTTCTGCTTTCTGAGCATGTGCAAGAAAAAAAACGGTCATAAAATACCGGACAGTAACTGATGGCTATCAGTTACTGTCCGTTATAAGTCCGTTACCCATAGACTTCAATGTTAAAAAAATAACGGACACTTGCTGTCCATCAAGAATCAGTTTTTTTCAAACGGACAAGAAAGTCCTGCATGTAGGATTTTTTGTCCGCGAAAAAAAAAAAAAGACTTTTGACGGATTTGGTGTAAACGGACACAATATAAAAACCCATTGAAATGAATGGAAATTTTAACGGATTTCTGACGGTTCAGCTAGTGTCCGATGCTAAAATCTTGTAACGGAGAATAGCAGCGGACACTACTGACGGTCACCAACGGTAGTGTGAACGCCCCCTTACGGACATCACAGGTAAAGGGCAGCTCTTTCTCATGCCCTTGCTGTGTAGTCTGAGTTGGGACCAGTTTTGGGTGGCGTCAGAAAAAAAGTTGCTGACTCTTGGCTTCAAAATAAAATGATTAATTATTTGAAATATTATACAATTATTGATATTGTATAATGAATTAAATGCATAGCTTGTTGCATATTTACTTTCATACGTGTTAATAAGGCCACCAAGTGGTATGAGGCTCTGGCCTCTTAATAAATAAGACTCACTCCTGTGCGACAGAATGAAACTGATCTGAGTTATAATAAATATGGAGGATTGAGCTGTCCCTGGCCTGCCCCACTCTGGCCATATGTGCAGAAAGTGGAGATCATGATGCAGAATGGGGATGTGACGCATCTTTGGAGCAAGAAGGGGCCATGCACCGAAAATGTGTCCCACTATTATTTATTTTATTTACTTATATAGTGTCATCATATTCCGCAGCGCTTTACAGACATTGACAGTCACTGTCCCCATATAGGGCTCACAATCTATATTCCCTATCAGTATGTCTTTGGAGTGTGGGAGGAAACCGGAGTACCCGGAGGAAACCCACGCAAACACGGGGAGAACATACAAACTCCTTGCAGATGTTGTCTTTGGCAGGATTTGAACCCAGGACTCCAGCACTGACCACTGAGCCACCGTGTGGTCCATATCATTCATCTACACCAAAAAACTGATAAATCCCCCTCAATGGCTTTGTGCTATATGCAGTCCTATATCCTCCAAGATTTGAGTTTGTTCCAAAGCGTATCTTATAAGTATTTGACTTTCTTGCTCTGCAAGTGTCCTATAAATATTTGATGGTGTTGAGGTCAGATGACTGAAGGGAAGCCTGTGATAGGAAGTACATGTCTTTCCTTTAATTCTACTTGGATGCTTAAGGGTCGTTCACACTACCGTTGGTGACGGTCAGTAGTGTCCTTTGCTATTGTCCGTAACAAGATTTTAGAATCAGACACTAGCTGAACAGTGAGAAATCCGTTAAAATTTCCATTCATTTCAATGGGTTTTTATATTGTGTCCGTTTACACCCAATCCGTTAGAAGTCTGTTTTTTTTTAACCTCGGACAAACAATCCTACATGCAGGACTTTTTTTGTCCGTTTGGAAAAACGGATTCTTGACGAACAGTAAATGTCCGTTATTTTTTTTTTTTAACATTGAAGTCTATGGGTAACGGACTTATAACGGACCGTAACTGATAGCCATCAGTTACGGTCCGTTATTTTATGTTGTTTTATTTTTCTGCGCGTGCTCAGAAACAAAACAAAAAAAAAAGACCGTGTTAAAAAACCGACACTAACTGATGCTAATTTGTCCGTTTTTTTAACTGATCCATTATTTGGATCAGTTAAAAAAAACGGACACATTAACATCAGTTAGTGTCCGTTAATGTCTGTTATGATAGGTGTCCGTTTTTTTTTTTTTTTTTTTTAACGGACACCTTCATAACGGAATCCAACGGTAGTGTGAACCCTACTTTAGAAGTACAGTGCTCGATGCCCCATAGAGACTAAGGACTTGTTTGTGGCCACCACTCCATTCTATCTTGGGTACAAAGGAGCCCTGTTCTCATGTTTGTTAGGTGTCCCAGCGGTCGGACTCCCATTGATCAGATGCTTGTTTTGTGATGTTATCCTGTTGAATGAAGCTATCTCCATAATAGGCAAGTTCACATGTAGCAGATTTGTGGCAGATATTTTAGTAATTGAAAAATTTTGTTCATCTAAATAGGTTTGTTTTGGTGGAAAGCGAATGTCAACAAATTGTATGCAGATAAATGGAATAGTTACAGAAATTTTTGCAGCAAACTGCCTTTTGTGAATCCACCCTAAGCCTGTGGCCACTTCTTGTAGAAAAAGCAGCGTTTTTTTTGTTTGTTTTTTTTTGCCAATTTTGCTGCATTTTTTTTTTAACCAGAGTCAACAAAAAACACAGCTTTTCTGCAACATGTGGCCTTAGTCTAAGGCCGGGGCCCCAAAAACCGCAGAGCTTTACAGTCCCTGCAAAGTGGATGGGATTCTGGCAAATCCCATCCACACATTGTAGAAAAATATAGCGGAAAAGCATGTCATTTATACCTACAGAAATGACGGAGGTTTCCCTATAGGTATAATTGAAGCAGAAAGTCAGCAGACTTTCTGTGAAGAGCGCTGCGGTACAAACCGCGATGCGTTTCCACCTCGGTTTTTACTGCAGCGCTTTTTCGCTGCTACCTGGGGCCTTAGCCTCTAGGAGTAGTACTTTCTTTCATGGTATTGTTGTTCTCCAGAACCTAGGTTCACAAATTCTGGCCTATCTCTTATCCAGTCTCAGTGGATAAAGGTGGTAGTTGGAGTCATTTATGAAATTTTTTTTTTTATGGTGCACGTCTTAATAAACTTATCAAATTTGGATCTATCTAACAGTCAAAAAAAAAAAATCAAATCTACTTTTGCAATGAGCCAGCTTTCTTTTCAGGCCTTCTTAATAAATTTAAGTAAAACTACATCTCTTTGGATGCAACACCCACTCTTAAAAAAAAAAAAAATAGCTTAAACTGCTTAGTAAATGTGGGCCATAGTATTATTGTTTCTTTTGTTCATCTTCTTACATAGGCTGTTATTGCCAGACATCTCATTCTCGGATTTACAAGGAAATCACACTTTTTTGGTGATCAGCGGTGAAACGCTGTTATACTGTTGTGAGAAGTGGTTTACAGCTCTGCTTCTAAAATTGCTAGGTGCTCCCATTCTTATGTAGAGCATAGCTGGTAAGGCAGGATCATGTGGGTGCTGAAGCCCAGGCATCACCATGTTTTGGTGAAATTCTGCCGGAAGACAACAATGGACCGGCAGGACCGGACCACGCGGGAAAGGTGAGGATGATTTTTGTTTTTTTCACCTCCCCCACCCTATTTAAAAAATAACATTTTTGCACGGACAACCCCTTTAAGGACCACTGTCTCGGTCTCCTCAGAAATAGGTGAACCATGTTTTCTTACTCGCTTTGATAAGGTTGGGTTCACACAACAGAATATGGAAAGGAATTTGAGACAGTCTTCTGCCTTAGATTCGTCTCCAAATTCCGACACTGTGGATCCTGTGGCATAATACCAAAGCAGAGCTCCAGCTTTGCTAGCTGATTAACCCCGGACACAATGGGGCTAACAGTCATGAGACACGTGCAGTAGATTCCCCAGCTGTATCAGCTGTGGGATTATTGAACAGTGCGGCTTTTTTTTTTTTTTTTTAGTCTGCATCCCATTGAAAACAATGGCCAGAAAGTGCAGATCTCAAAATCACCTGCAAATTCCATTGTGTGAACATAGCCTAAGAATGACTATTTGATTAAGTTATGATGCAATTCCTAGTGTTACAGTACTGTTTAAGGTGGCCATACACATTAGGCTAATGTCAGAAGAACCCAATGATTTTGGTGGCATGGGTCAACCATCTAACGCTAGGTTCACACTAGCCTTTGGGTTTCTGTCCCTCAGGTCCGCATGGGGACCTGAAAGATGGAAGCACTGTCCACTTAAACAGCGGTTATACGTGGAAACCCGCGGACCCCATACACTATAATGGAATCTGCCAGGTTTCTGATGATTCCTTGCAGGACTTTTCTCTCCGCTAATTTTATGCAGGTTCAGCGGCATAGTGCTCGAACACTAGTGTGAACTTAGCATAATATGTATGGGAATATCCTGGCTTTTTCAAAAACAGCAGATGTCAAGGAAGAGAAGGTTTGGGCGGTTGGATTGAAACAGTTGTCCAGGGAGTTTAAATTGACTTGATGATCCGGCCTTGTCACGACCCCCGGGTCACGCGATTGGAAGTAGCGCTTTCCCCCCCTCATGACGTGGCCAGAACCCCTGGGTTTATCACTACAATCTGCAAGACCAGTTCAAGTTCAAGTTAAACTTTTTGTACAACCCCTTTAAACATGCTGAATCCTTATATTTTACGGGAAGATAAGTCTCCACCAGATATGTCTGGCAGCAGCTTTCTCCCTTATCCTCATTCAGAGCGCGTGCACAGTTGGCTGAGTTAAGCATGCATTTGTATGGTGGTTGGAAGGAATAACCGTTGCCCAAACGCCTCAGGTATATGGCTAGTTGTAGCACAAAGTGTATTGCTCAATAGCTGAAGCACTTTACAACATTTATGATACAGTATGTAAACGGTGTGCACAAGCCTCTCTGTAACCAGGGATTTTAGGCAGCCTTTACACATGTCAGCGGAGCCGTGGTTGCTGCATACAGATTACTATTCATTGTCATGCTACACCTGTACTTGTAACATGCACACCAAGTACAACAAGTACAGTTGCTGCATGGTAGTAGGCACATGGTTATCATGGCTTGGCCACAACATGTGTGAGCATCCTTAAACAAACCTCTGATGAGTAAGGAAAGTACACCTTAGGCTGAGGCCCCGCGTTTCAGATTTTGCTGCGGTTTTTTGAGCCGAAGCCAGGAGTGGATTGAGCAGAAGCTATTCCTTTCATGTGCTTCATATATATTTACTATTCCTTTTGTAGCCTTTCTTGGCCTTGGCTCAAAAAAACGCAGCAAAATCTGCAACAAAAAAAGCTGCGTTTCCGCAACGTGGGGCTCTCAGACTTATAGTCTTCTGAAAGTGCTTAAGACCGAGGACACACATTGTGGAAATACCGCAGGAAGCATGCTGTGTTATACGATCCCAGCAAAGTGAATGAGGTTTCATTTAATGTCATCTACAAATGAAGAACAAAATGCTGCAGAAAATGCATCATTTTAAAAAAATCAGCGTGTTACTTTTATCTGTGAAATACTGTGATTTCCCCATAGACTTATATGGTGGGAGGCAAAAAATGCAAAATGCAGCAGAAAAGCAATGAAAAATGCAAGTGTTTTGGGGATTACCTTTTCTGCTGTGCTTTTTCACAGTGTTTTTAGATGCATTTTGTGTGACCTTAGTCTAAGTGGATGAAATAAGATGCTATAACCCTCTATGCTGGCTTTCAGGATTCGCTATGGGTATGTAGTATGGATTCATAGGTAGATGACAATATATCCTTGAGGTCTTCTTCTCACAAATATGTTTGATGGTAAATTCTGTCCAAAATACATAAGTGTAAATTTCTATTGAGCATACTACATATTTTATTTGTAGGGGTTTAAAATATGTAGTAGTCGTAGATGGCCCTAATATGGATGTATGATAGCTTCTGTATTATATTAGCAACATTTATGTAATTCTCACCATTCACCTGAATCCAATGTAGATCTCTCTAGAATCCTGTGAAAATGTAAATTTAGCTTAGGCATGGAAGGTTACAAACAGACTATATACTGCAACCAAAATCTGTGAACAGGCGGCTGCTACAAGAACAGTTCTCCATAGGCTTCTTTATAGCACCTCAAATGCACCAGAAAAAAAAGTGTAAACAAAAAAGCTGTAAAAGGTGTGTTTTAGGGAGCTGTAAAGTAGATTTCAAACCCCTCTCTACCAACCCCTTCAAGTTAAGTACCCCTAGTGAGAAAAGGTCCCAACCGTGTACCCCCAAAGTAGCAGATAGATAAATCACTTATAACAGTTATGTAATGCCCCCCCACAGTGTAACATAATGGCCCTTGTAGTGCCCCCACATATAACATAATGGCCCCATAGTACCCACAAAGTAGTGAGTAGATAAATGACTTTTAACAGTTATGTGATGGCCCCATGTATAGCATAATGGCCCCCCCACAGTGCCCCTATGTATAACATATTAGCTGTCTCAGTGCCCCCAAGTGTAACATAATGACCCCCATAGGGTCCCTGCTACATCTAGCGATGTCTATATTACATGCTGCAATACATTCAGGTCCCCCCTTCCAGGACAGACACCTGCACATGGCTGCGAATGCCATCCTTGCTTTATGCAATAAGTACTGATGGACGCACTCATTGCAGTTATTGGAGGCCTGGGAGCGAGTGGTGAGCTGCCTTTATCACTTTCCTTTCTGCTCCAGGATCTGCTGTGACATCAGTAACAGGGCTTAGTAACTGCAATGAACGGTTACATCAGTTCTGATGGAAGTGCTCCTTGTGCTTCTCAAGTAAGGTGGCGCTCACAGCCATGCTTGGGCATCAATCCTGGGCAGGGGGGACCTGCATGCAGTACATCATGTAATATAGACCAGTGGTTCCTAGCCCGTCGCACATAGCCCCCAGGGACTGCAGGTCCTACCCCCTTGGGTACACATACAAAAGGTTGAGAACAGACTATTCTACAAATAAAACATACACCATAAGCAGTCTAGCAATTTACTGCTGGGAATTTGACAAGTGGTTTACAGAATCTGGTCAGTCCTGCTGCCAAAGGAAGCTGCTACAGTTCATTTACATGTTGCAGTTTTTGCAGTGTTTTAACAACATGTTGCATTTTATGTGTTCAGGTTTATTGTGTTTTTTAACTGGATCATAACAGGGATGACTAATAAAAATGCAGCACAAGCAATAGCATTTAGTGGCAATAGTGTATCCTTTACTGGACATATCAACATTGTCTTGTAATCTCTACTTTAAAGGATAAGGTAAAAATATTCCAGCATCTTCCTCTTGGTCTGTGCAGTTGGCGTCAGGATCACTTTTGGCCGGAGTCAGAAAAAGTTTACCAGCTCTGGCTTCAAATAAAAAGATTAATTATCTTTAATTATGTTCTAGAATTATCAACGCTTTAGTGACTGGCTTGTTTTAGACCTTAATGACCAAGACATCTTTTCAGTTTTTTCGTCATCGTATAACTTTTTCATTATTCTGTCAAGGCAATTGTATGAGGGCTTGTTTTTTGCGTGACAAGTTGTAATGTTTAATGGCACCATTGGCACATATATCTTATTGACTAACTTTTATTAACTCTTCGAGGGAATGGAAAAAGACAGCAATTCCTCCACTATCATGTTACCTTGGAATTTTTTATTTTTTTTTTTTTTTTGCGCCATTCACTGTGCAGCTTAAATTACCTGATAAAACAGAAAATTGTTGTGTCCTCAAGAGGTTAAAGTCTGTGGGAGTGGCATTAATTTTCATCACCAAGAAAAATTGTATTTTTCATTTGTCTTGCAGAAAATTACATGCAACATATGTTATGCCATTATACATTTCTTTTATTGTTTTACATGCATGCGGAAGTTTTGTCTGAGATGTTTACTTGAAAAATACATAGTTTTAGACAAATGAAATTTTCTTTCCATGTGTTTTGACATGTATTTTTATTTTCCGTCCTTACTTTGACTTACAAAGCTTGCAAGTTCCTTGTTTGCACTTTGTAATATATTCATTGTTAACTAAAAACATGTTAGAAACCGACAGCCTTGTACACATACTTGAGAAAATAATTTATTTCCATTCTTATCTAATATCCTCCTTACATTGTAATGCACTGAAATGCTACTTTTTTCATTTTCTAATATGTACAAGGTCAAGCAAGAAAACCAAAATGGAGTCCATGTTAAACAAGCTAAAAAGTACAGTCACAAAGGTGACCGCAGATGTTACAAGTGCTGTAATGGGAAACCCAGTCACAAGGGAATTTGATGTAGGAAAACATATAGCCAGTGGCGGCAATGGACTTGCCTGGAAAATCTTCAATGGGACAAAAAAATCTACTAAGCAGGTAGGTACTTGGTATTTATTAATAGCCAATGCTTGACAAGTCCCTGGAGCCAGGTATCCAGTGTCTCTGATGTCCACCTCCACATGTATCTTAAATGTCCGATGCAGTGGCTGCCACCCAAGGTACCTGTAACTATCCCACAAATTTTTAATCCTCCTTTAATTGTAAAATTAATGACTGTCTTTATTATTATTATTCATTCCTAAATGTCATGTTTTCAGCAGCACTCCCATTACAAGAGAATATAATAATCCTTTTAACCCTAATTACATATTCCCATTATTAGCCCATAGACACCTTCAGTACAATAAGGGAATCCTGCTAGGCAGCATCACTTAAAGGGGTTATCCAGTTTCTGTAGGATAGGCCATCAATCGGCGCTGCTCATTTGCTGTAGCAGTGATCGTAGGTACTGCATTGCTGTCCCATTGAAGTCTGTAGAACAGCATTGCAGTACCTACACTTGTTGCTACTATTTGGCGAGTGAGCAGCACAACACGCGGTATATACAAACACTATATATCACTAGGCCAGCAATATGACGCTTACTCTTATTAATGCATCTAAGTACATAGTTCACGTTTACTGTTCTCTTAACCCTCTGAAGAAGCCCTCTGCAGGCTTATATACACTGAGTGGTCTCGGAATTTTGGCTTAAGTTTCTTGGAAATGCTGCAGATTTGATGGAAGTATTGACGTGCGTTGAACAGCCGTTCTTTCTACGTAGTCCTAGTGATGTTCTATAGAATTATAATATGGGGATTGTGAAAGCCGGGGAAGCAATAGAAACTTGCTGTCATGTTCTTGTGACCAATCTATGATGTTTGTGATATGATGCGTTGTCTTGCTGAAGGTGCCCTTCTGTGTTAGGTTATACAACTGCCATGAGGGGGATGAACTTGGTGGGCTGCAGTGCTTAGGGAAGCCCTACCTCCCAATTATCCATCCACAGGTATCAGAAAACCCCAGTTGTGCCAAGAGAACATTTCTTACACCATTACTCCACCAGCCTGAATTGTTGACACCCGGCAGGAAGGGTCTATCAATCGATACTGCTTGTGCCAAATTCTGGCCCTCCCATTAGCAAAGTGCAGCAGAAATCTGAATTCATCTGACCAGCCTGTGGTTTTCCACTAGAATTTTTCCTTTATATTAGACTACATTAGTACTCAAACTGGTCATCTGCTGTTTATGGTGTGTCCCTTCCATGCTGAGGACTGATAAGTAATTTTTTGGTCATATTTCTTGGACTATCAGAGTTGTGTTGGTCTGCACTTTGCTTGAATGTATGCTTGTATTCTTGACGTTCTCCTCTGACCTCTTTCTTAGATTAGTTCTTTATGTTCACAGATTCCCTTTCGCTGGATGTTTTTCTCCAATCACACAGTTGTTAGTATAGGCTTGACACTACTGTACAAAAAAAAACCTACAAACTTGACCGTTTTTGAAATACTTGCCCCTGGCTAGTCTAGCACCAGTGACCAGACCACATTTGAAATTGCTCAGATAGAGCTAGTTTCCCATTGCACTGAAATTGAGTCACAGAAAACTTGTCACTTGTCTAATCTCTATGCAGGGAAGCTTCAGTCGTGAAGGGGCAGGTGTCTCTATTAAGGCAGCCATTCATTGTATATAAGTATTTCTGGTTTAAAGCGAATCCTTGGAAGAACCTGCTGCCACTGAGAACAGGGGCCAGTTTCTGGAGCAGTTTTAGGTTCTGAACATTTTTGGCTATGACAATGACCACCTTTTGGAAGTGTACATTCATGATTGGCACTGCGCATACACAAAGTAGCATCAGTGTTTAGTGCTCTTTTGTGTGCAATGGCGCATGTATATTGGTGCTCTTATTTCTAGACAGTCATTGACTAAGGAATGTTCTAATGACTGATGTTTTTCATTTTGTAACAGGAAGTTGCTGTTTTTGTATTTGATAAAAAGTTGATTGACAAATATCAGAAGTATGAGAAGGATCAAATTATAGATTCCCTGAAGCGGGGCGTTCAGCAGTTAACAAGGCTCCGACATCCCCGGTTACTTACTGTACAGCATCCACTTGAAGAGTCCAGGTAAGGCAGCCTGTTAAAGATTCACAGTATGCATAATGAAGTGTAAAGGATGGATCTGGCAGTGGGCATGGCTTGTATTATAACTGGCTTGAGGGAATGGCCACACACTCTGGCAACACTCTGTGGTTTTATACACTGCATGACTTTACCTACCTGAGGCATTACTCCTGCTGCCATTGGCTGGGATACCGCTGCAAGGGGTGGCCGGAGTATGTCCCCGTACCCTAATACATTTATTAAACTATGCAGTGCAATATAAAGAATATAATGTATTGTCGAAGCTGAGTACCAATGAGATGCTTAGAATTGCAGATGATGATACAGAAAATAACAGATGAGTTGATGCAGAAAGTACAGTAAATTTTTTATGCTTTTGCTTCATATAGGGATTGTCTTGCCTTTTGCACAGAACCGGTCTTTGCCAGCTTAGCTAATGTTCTAGGAAGTTGGGACAATCTCCCATCTCCGCTCCCTGCAGATATTAAGGATCATAAATTGTATGATGTAGAGACAAAATATGGCCTTCTTCAGGTAAGAAATGCTTTTGATCTGTGATTATAAAACTACTTCATTATTAGCTAAAGTTTTCACATTTTTGATAGTGAAAGTAAGAGAAACAGAGATAAGCTCAGTTCACAGTAAATCTGTCACGTATCAAGTCATATAGTGCCGTTCCTGCTTTCGGTTCAATCTCTGCCTCCACAGTGACACATTGGGGCAGATTTATGCTACCCGAGTTTGGCACATTTCAGTTTCAAAATGATCTAGTTTGAGGCGATTGTTTTCTTGGCTGTCTTGGGAGTGGATTAAAATGAAAGAGAATAGGGTTTACAATGCGAGATATGGTGCCAAAATTACACTAGAGATTGTGACATAAATTTTTAGTACAAAATATACTATCCGATAGGTGGTGTAAACTTTTACACACCCAGTCAATGCAGCAGATTTATCATACAACCTGATTTATTATACAGCCTGAACCCCTGTTTCTCTGTCACTGTCTATTTCCTGACTACAAGTAAATGTGGGCTAGTGTCTGTATTAGTGAGTTCTGTAGGACAAATGCTCAAGTGTTTAGTTGTACTATTGGGAAGATTTATGAAGACTGGCATTGTCAACACCAGAACACCAGTCTTCATAGCTCCTGCTCCGGTGGAGGGTGCACCTTATTATAAATCGGCGTACGCCCTGCTAGATTGTGTACCTGCATTGAAAACTATTCCAGCTTGTATCTGGTATAAGATTTTAGGGTTCACTTATGAAAGTAAATGATGTAAATGATTATAAATAAGGTAGGGTGTTTGCCACACATCCCTCCAGGAAAGTGGCAAGGGCAGCACAAAAGTGAGAAAAGTTACAAATTTTTACACAAACAAAACCCCCAGTTTGCACAAAATTTGTGACCTTTTCATGGCTTGTATCCCAGAAAGGCATGATAAATCTCCACCAATGTAATTTGTATAATTATGGCATAAATCTGGTTAATGATGGCCTAGGACATGTTGGACATGTGCATTGAGAAAATTTTCCTGCGTGTTGACACCAGATGTTGACACCAACATGTTTATGTCTGAGTCTATCTTTTATATGACTGTCTTGGGCTTCTTACCTGTAATATTGTCACTAACCACTTATCGTGTTTTGTCTTTTAGTATGCTAAGGAAAGGATTACTTGACATTGTAACCACTAGCTTGATGATAGCAATTTGTATCTCTTTGTAGGTTTCTGAAGGTTTGTCATTTTTACATAGCAGCGTCAAGATGATTCATTCAAACCTCACACCAGAAAATATTATATTAAACAAAAGTGGCGCTTGGAAAATTATGGGTTTTGACTTCTGCAATCCATCAGTAAATCCATCAGAACAGGAGGTAACTTGTGAATAGGGTAGCATTTTGTGTCTTTCTATTTGTATTCTTTTTGTCTTAAATGACACTTCTAATGAATACTGTCTTCTTTCTTACAATACACACAATCTGTATTTTTGCTTCACCTGTTTTTAAAGGGATTTTACCTTTATTCCCTATCCACAGGATATGAGGTAAAGGTCTGATTGCTGGGGGTCTGACCACTGGGCCCTCAATAATTATAAGAATGGGTGTTCAAAAGTGCCCCATATAAGGAGAGCAAAGCAAGGCTTGGATTAAAGGGATTTTCCAGGCAAAATATCATTTTTTTTTTTTTTTAAAGGTCTGTTAGTGCTAGTAATGGGTTAATAAGTACACCCATATACCTTTAGCAGTGTTTTGAGTGATTTCTGGGTTTCTGTGGGAGCTCCTGGAATCCTCTGCATTTGTTTACATGTTGTAGCTTCTTGTGCCCCCTCCCTGTCTCCCTAGCTAAGCTATCCCTCCCACTACTAGCCCCACCCCCATCGCATCATACTTACCTATCTTCCTCTCTGGGAGACAGCTCCTCCTTTCTCCTTCACTGTGCACAGGCTGGAGACGCTCCTAGCCCGAACTACAACGCTGCCTCCACCAGCTTGTGTTCTTCCAACAGTGGTTGCAGGGTGTCTGTTCCCTGATGTTTCTTGTCTGACACACCAATGTCCATCCGTTCAATGGGTCAGAATATCTGACTCATTGGAGAAGGTAACCCTTTGCCAATCAGCGGTGGTCCAATTCCTATACTGTGCATTTTTCTGTGAAAATTGAAGCCTTTTTTTTTTTTTCGGATGAACCTTTGTTAGCATAGTTGCCCTCGTACTGACCATCTGTCTGCTTTGGAAACCCATACACAGATTTTTGGTCAGCCCTTGCGCACCTTCGTAGTTGACATTCAGTCCATGATCCATGGTCATGTGATGAGCACACAGGTGTACAGCTCGTTATAGTCACAGTACAGTAATCAGACATCTACCTTGTAACGAGCTGTACACCTGTGTTTTCATCACATGACCATGGACTGCTTATTATCCATTGGAAGTAAGCAGAATGAATGACAGCAAGAAGAGATCTAGAAAACCAAGAGGAATTGATACAGAAAGTATATTGGAAAATTGTACAACCTTTTATTTTACAAACAATAATATTTGTCTCTCAATATTGGTCTGAAAGTGACCAGTCCCTTTAACCCCACCTAAAGTTTTGGATGAACAGGACTCGGGGCTTGAGCTAAGTGCATTACTGTTCATCCCGAATACAGCTCGTTCAGAGACACTGTAACTTTAAACTGCTCTAACTCCAAAGCCACAGGGGCTAGAGCCATGATCTTGATCTCATTTTAAAGCCAAGAATCATGTCTGTAGCCCCTATAGGCAGAGATATCACTGGTAAAAGCGGAGGTCCATATACTTGTACTTTCACTTTAATCAGTGTATAGGAGAACACAAGCAGTTGACAGGAGAAAATGATTTTATTTTCCTGTCCCTGGCACTTCACATAACCCCAGGGGTGGGGGTACCATGGACTTTTGTTCAGGATATCACCCCCCCCCCCCTTTATCAGTCAGAAGCATACTTGCTGTTTAACCCCTTACGTGCTGTGGTCAATGCTGACTGCAACACCAAAGTCATTTTACAGAAAAAAAAAGTAAGAATAGACTCGTTTACTTGTTTCCCCCTTGTTGAAAGCTGAAATGCAGAGAGTGATAAAATGTTACTGGTGTAAGTATGTGAGCCAGAGGGCGCTGTTGAGCGACCCAGGCCAGGCCAGAAAAGGCCCTCAGCCACGCCTTTGGGTGGTGGCACGTAACTCCAGAGGGGCTGGAGCATCCTGCAGGAAGCAGGAAATGGTAGTGGACCAGCGAGGACAGAGAGAGAGGCTCTGTCCCACAGGGCTGGCGACCACAGGAGTGGACCAGCGAGGACAGAGAGAGCGGCTCTGTCCCACAGGGCTGGCGTCCACAGGAGTGGACCAGCAAGGACGGAGAGATAGGCTCTGTCCCACAGGGCTGGCATCCACAGAGGACTGTTGCTAGAGCTGAGTAACAGTCAGGACAGTTAGGGGCTCAAGGAGTGAGTTAGGACCCTAACTGTGGCCTAGGTTTTTTGTTGTTTTGCTGTGTTGCAGTTAAGCTGAATAAAGCCACTTTTATTTACACTTGGACCGTCTGAAAGCTATCTTTCCGGCGACCAGTACCATGAACCACCGCTGTCTGGACCAGGAAAAGCCGCCATTTTGAGTCTAATTCCCCCAAATTATCACACTGGTTTAAGGCTAAATGTGTGAGATGGCTAAAGGTTTAAAATACACATAAGGCACAGTAATATTTCAGCCATAAATTCAAAATCTGCAATAAAAAAAGTGAAAATTTCAGGAAGGTTTTTGCAATTTTAATGTTACTGTTAGGGGGTTAAATGAAATGAAAGCTAAAAGAACATAAAAAATATACTAGTCCTCCATGTTTGTCAGTCTGTAGCACATTCCGCATGATCCTGACACAAACAGTCTTACACAAATCCTATAGATGACAAAGGCATTAACCTCCTGCTGTGTTGCTCCATTTCCGGCCAGGGGAGCGGCCTTGTTCAGTAACAACCCTTTTGTCCTAGAGCACAGCAGGGAGGCTCCTGTAGGACCAGGTTGTATTATAGACTGAGAGTAGGAGCGGGAGACATGGCTGAGCTCCAGGGACACACAGAGATTTCTTTATTTCTCAGTTTTAACTGTAACATTGTTTGTTTATTTTATTTTACTTATATAGCTCCTTGATATCCTTCAGTTCTTTACCGATTATTATCATGAGACAAAAAAGGAGAGAATTAATGGAGGAAAGGCTTAGAGATTATATTTTTCTGTGCATTTTCTGGGTTCTAACTAGCTGGGTTCACTTAAAGGGGTTTTCCGGGCAAAAATAATTTTTTTAAAAAAAGGTCTCTTAGTGCTATTAATGGGTTATTAAGTGCACCCAAATACCTTTAGCAATGTTTTGAGTGATTTCAGGGTTTCTCTGGGAGAGCCTAGCATCTTCATTTGTTTACATGGTGTAGCTTCCTGCTGCCTTAGCTGATGCAATGCATTCTGGTAGATGTAGGCTGTCACACTATCTCTCTCACTCCTCCCCCCTCCCTCTCTAACACCCCCTCCCTGTCTCCCTAGCTATTCCTCCCACTGTTAGCCCTTGCCAACTCCGCACTGTGCTGTAGCCTTCAATACCTCTCTATTGCGCAGGCTCCCAGCTTGCGCAATAGAGATGTAGTTTCGGCTTCAGCGCTAAGCCAGGACTATGGCTCTGTTGCGCATGCGCGTGCTGATGTAAAGGAAGGAGAAGGAACTGTTCTCTGCAGAAGGAAACCTAGAGTAAGTATGATGGAGTGGATGGGGGGTGAGTAGTAGTGACGATCCGTTTCTGGAAATGGGGAAACGGATCATCACCAGATAATCAGAAAATGCCCCTGGGCATGACCGCCCCAGGGATATGGGTAAATATACATTTTAGATTTAATTATGTAATTTAGAAAGTAGGAGGGTGTATAGATTAGTGTAGGGTTTTATAGTTATCCCGGACAACCCCTTTAATTTAATAAAATCCTGGGTGGTACTGGCAGGACTTAAAGGGGTTGTCCAGGCAAAAATGGACAACTCTTTTAACGTTTAAATCAGCTGGGGGCAGTGAAGCAAATAAAATAAAAAATAAAAAAAAAAAAAAGAAAGAAAATGCATGCTCCCCTTTCCACGGTGCTCCAGTGTCCTCCTGCGTGTCCCGGTTATTCTGCTCTGGTGGCGTCTCCCGGGTCTCTAACAGCGTTCCGCTAAAGCCGCTGATTGGCCTCGGCGGTCACGTGATCGCCGAGGCCATTCAGCGGCCTCAGCAAGAAGACCCGTTATGTCAAGAATTGCCAATGGTGTTCTTGGTATAGGATTTTCAACACATAACCTATTGATGGTTTCTTGAAGAATGGGGTTTATAAACACTGCTGTAGACCACTGTTACTATCATGACCTACCAATGAAAAGAGAAGATAAGGAAATGGTTTAAACAATATGTCATATTCTGATTAAACAAGTTGTTTTTTTATTCCAAGCATTATTAGCTTTTAAATCTTATCTAATTTTATTTTTTTTTTTTAAATTGTAAATTTTATTGTATTTTCACAAGAAGTTAAAAGTACAAACAGAGAGGCAGTGCAAACCAGGCACAACAACTTTGAGAATAATCAACTTGCAAAGTACACGACCAAAGAAATAATATAAACGAGGACTTACAGAACACAGACACCTCGTACACAGAACAAGAAACGAGGAAGGGAGGGGGATCAGAGACCATGGAGTGTGCAATATACGTCCCATGGAGACCAGACAGATTGGAAGGCATCTGTTAATCTTATCTATTTTTACAGTTAAAAATAAAAAAAGTGAACTTTTCACACAGGACTCTATTGCAGAAACACTAGGCTGATGTTTTCAGAAGTTCACTTGTCAACTTTGCTGTGTAGACTAGGACAGAATGAACAAAATTACCTCATTATAGATATACATCTGGCATGATTTCTTGCTCTGCTAGAGACCTAGATAAGGCAGGAAAATAACACTATACACAAACCCAGATAAGGCTATATATGTTGCTTCTCTGACTTATCTAATGAAAGTGAACCTGTCACGGTGATTATGCTGTTTATCTGAGAGCAGGTTGTGATTAAGGGCTAAGGCTTTGTAATATACAGGTTTATATGAGTAAATGCTGACTGGACTACTCTCTCTTGTAGTCCGGTTTAACTTGCTCACACATAGGGATTGCCAGCTTTCTCTGTGATACTGGGAGAACTGTGGATCGCTGTGTGTGGGTGGGGTGTGTGGGACTGTTTTACTGGGAATTATATGATTTGGAGCAGATTATATGATTTTTCTGCCTCTTTAATTCCTGTTCTCAGATGTGTCACAGGTTCTCCTTGCTGAAACTAAAATGGCATACATAAGATTCCCTTTAAATTGGCCAACATAATATTACGTTTTATCTAGGACCCTCCTCTACATTGTCTGCACTGTTAACAGACACTGATAACATCTTGTCTTCTTTCTGCAGATTAAATATGTATGTAAAGAATGGGATCCTAATTTACCATCACTATGTCTGCCTAATCCAGAATACCTGGCACCAGAATATATATTGTCAGTAAGCTGTGACCCTGTCAGTGACATGTACTCGCTTGGTGTTCTCGTACATGCAGTGTATAATAAAGGAAAGACCATCTTTGAAGTCAACAAACAGGACATTTACAAAAGCTTTAGCAGGCAGCTGGACCAGGTATGTTCTGCTATCTTTTAATATCAAGAGTGTGCTATCTCTTTTCGTGCTGAAATAATGGGAGGGATCAGGATGGCTACCATTTGGGATAGAAGACTGTACATGTATTAACAGTAAATCCACTAAGCATCCTTCCATGTTCCATATTCTATGTTCTGTTCTCTATAAGAGCTCTACAAGGAAAATCCAGCATTTGCATATTGCAATGGAAAGTCAACCTGCATTGTACGAAGTGTTTGCCATTTAAAGAACTGACCGTCTCGAACTACTATGTATAGTTAAATGATATGGGAGCTCAGTGTCAGGATACACCGTGCTACTCCTGCCAAATACAGTACTACAAATTCAAAATATGAGACTTTTCTATTTAAAGATGGTCTAGAAGATGATTATTGCTGCCCGAACAACAAGGACCCCACATTACAAACCGCTACATGGTACACATTGTTTAGTATTTAAGCCAAGAAGGGGGGGTAGTGGTAAGCTTCCACTGTCAAGCTCACCTTGATTTGTAGATTTCTCTTTTTTTTTTTTTTTTTTTTTTTTTGTAATGGAATATTTCTTCTAGTCCTGCATACATGGTATCTATCTTCTGTTCTCTTAGTTCTGTTTTCCACCTTTTGCAGCTAAGTCGTTTAAATCCGAGTATCCTTGTAAACATGCCTGAAGAAGTCCGAGAACACGTGAAATTACTTCTTAATGTTACTCCCGCGGTCAGACCAGACGCAGATCAAATAACAAAGGTAGGCGTAGCTTGTGTAAACTGTGTGTATACTTATGTCATATACCTGTCTACTATAGTTAAAGACTGGTTAACAGTATCAGGCATATTTAATCCCTCTTATCCCTAAAATGTACCTTCTTGCCTCTAGTGTCTCTAAGGTAATAATCCTTTTAGGTCTAGTTAAGAAAAAACATTTTTCAATGCAGTGTACATCCATGAACCATTACTGGTTTTACATAGGATGTTTCACAATAATAAAATCATTGATATTGTTCCAACCTATTCAGAAGCATATCAGCATCAAACAGTGAGACCAAAGTAGAGGGGAGTCTGCCTTTATAGGCTTGCAGGTTACAGGCGATAATAGGGGTTACTTACAAAGTACTTATTGTATTGAGAAGAACAGAGAATTGTATTGACAGTGGAGAGGATGAAAATTAGGCTACATGAGGCAGGCATTCAGCTGGCTGTTAAATGTTATAAAGGCAACAAGTTAAAGTGGTTTTCCCATGGATATAACCATATTTACATTTGTGGACAATTAAGTTAAGCATTTTTGCAAATATAAATAATTAAAAATTTTGAAGATTTTTAAAGATTTTCTCTAACCATTTTAGTGGTGACAGACTTTTTTGTCTTGATTGTTGCCAATGGATATGATGATGAAACTTTCTGTGGTCTGAGACTTGTCAGAAACCCAGCCTTGTTGTCCACAATAAGGAAATTGTGGCTGGATATCTGATAAGTCCCAGACCATATACAGTTTCTGCATTCATGGACATATCTATTGGCAACCGATTTTGTGGCTATTTATACATTTTTGTCAAAATGTTTAGAGTTTTAAAGATTTTCTCAAACCATCTTAGTGTGTGTGCGTGTGTGCATGTATGTATGTATGTATATATATATATATATATATATATATATATATATATATATATGGCAAAGTTCTCTACTAGAAGCTCAGAAATCATGTCTTGTTCCTTATTTTGCAGATACCATTTTTTGATGATGTTGGGGCAGTAACACTGCAATATTTTGATTCTCTTTTTCAACGAGACAATCTCCAGAAATCCCAGTTTTTCAAAGGTTTACCGAAAGTTCTTCCTAAACTGCCAAAGGTTTGTAACCTAGACTCCTGAGGGACTCAACCTATATTCACTTTTATGTAACTGGGGATGTAAGTGAACAGTTAGTTTTTAAGAAGATATTTATACTTTAGATGACCATTGCTCTATGGATCAGTGAAATATATATGAATGGGGGGTAAACTTATTCAATACATGGAAACACTCTGTAGTACTAGAACAGGGATTGGTAATCCCTGGCAGGTTGCTTTTCTGTTTAAAGTATGCAGGAAGAGGCTACAGTCCTGAGTAAAGTATGGAGGAACAAGCAACAGTCCTGTGGAAGGGGGAAAAAAGGGGGTTATGACTCCTGGCTGCAGCAACCTTGTGTAAAATATATTTTACAGAGGATCGTTGCCATCCCTTCTTTCCATACACAGGACGCTGCATCCTTCACCTCTTCATTTTTCACAAAAAACTGCTGCACCCCTTTCATTCAATACACATATAAGGGATAAAGAGTGGTACAGTAGTCCTGTATAAGGTGCATCAGCATTTTACCACACAAATATATGCTGCATGGTGCACAGTTTTGTCATGTGTGTGTGTATATATATATATACTGTATATATATATAATTTTATTTTAATTTTTTTTTTATACCAATAATGGATGCCTTTAACAGAGCATCCAGTGAACATATAAACACAATATTTTGCCAGGATCACAGATGTAACACTGACATTTTGTACACTATGTATTAAAGCTGTAAGTCCCGTTTTATATAACTTTCATTTAGGCGTTCAGAGTTCATTTATTGTACAGCACGCAGAGTACCTCATCTTTTTTTATTATATATTCTCTACTCAGTACAACAAAGGTTACCTACCTCTATGCTAGAACAACACACTGCAAAGTACAATGATCAATGTTTAGACTGGATAGAAAAAAAGAGTTGCAGCTGTACTGAACAGATTTTAGTTCAGTAAACCATCCATGGCATGTCAGTAAAATTGTGGTTTTATTTTATTTTTACAGCGTGTTGTTATACAACGTATATTACCAGCACTGACTTCAGAATTTGTTAATCCTGACATGGTGCCATTTGTATTACCCAATGTTTTGCTGATCGCAGAAGAGTGCACCAAGGAGGAGTATACAAAACTCATCCTGCCAGATCTCGGGCCTGTTTTTCGGCAACAGGAACCTATTCAGGTTTGTTGTTATGGTTTTGCTTAGATTAGTTTGTTTTATTAATATGCATTTCATTGTTTTTGGAATGAGATTAGTGTGTGTTGTGTATAGGGCTCCTTCTTCTAATATACAGATACCAACCAATTGGTACATTAGCAGTATTTACAGTACCAAAGGTTGGAATTAGGAGAGTGTACAGTGTTCCAGTATATGCCTGAATCTCCCTGTGTGCTAAGAGAGGAATAGGGTGGTGCTGATTAAGAACATCACCAGAATGTCCTGTAAGTGGTCTGCTGTGTGCAGAAAAGCTGGTTTTATAGGTGTTTATGTCCAAGAAGTATTCCCATGCAGGTTGTTCATGAAATGTTCTCACGCAGCTTCCTCTATCCCATCTGCAAGATCCATTCATTTTCAGCTCCCCTTCTTTCTTTACAGAGGAATGTCCTTTAGGCTGATATCTTGCGGCAGAAAGCTTGAACAATGTACAGTACAATGCTAGTGACTGAGGTTTAACAAGAAAATAGCCCTTAAAGGGGCTCTTAGGACCTTTTTTATGATGAATGGGAGCTGAGCTGTAATATCATGGCTCTGCCACTACACAGTGTTTGTATAGTACCTGGCCTGGCACAAACAGCTGATCAGTGCTTGGTTTGGTGTTCGCCCCTCTCCGCAGTTCAGATATTAACTGCCTATTCTGAAGAGTCTGCAATCCTGGAAAACCCCTTTAATTTATGGCACACTGTTACAATACTAGTGCAGTGTTAATAATGAAACCTGTAACATATGTACATGATACGCACAGAGATGTCCACTGCATATGAACAAGTTATAGACATGCCTATTTTTGGTAACTAACCATTGATAAAGCATACACTGTATAACATCTTATGGTTGAGTCGTAAACACACTAGATGACAAGGAAATGAATCTGGCAATGATGATATTGATATCTTTTATTGTAATTTAACTTTTATTTCTGATACTTATTCCAATTGTCTTCCATTTTTCATGCCATCAGGCTAGCAACATGGTGAGTGGCAGTGTTTAGTTATACCAGTCTTTCTTAAAGCTTTTTTTCTAAGCTTTCTAAGCAACAGTGAATCTGACTAATGATTTTTCTTTTTCTTAACTTGTAGATACTTTTAATATTTCTGCAAAAAATGGATCTTCTTCTAACTAAGACCCCACCAGATGAAATAAAGAACAGTGTATTACCCATGGTGTACAGGGCGCTGGAGGCACCATCTATTCAGATTCAGGTAGCTGTTCTGTTTTATTGCTTTCGTGTGATTAAATCCCTTAGTCATATGTATAACCAGTTAAATTATTGTTTTGGCAACAGTAAGAATTTACATTGCCTGGAGGAAATTTAGCTTTATGTCTTTCTTAGGGTTTCTGGTTAGCGATTGATATGTTTTTAGCAAAGGCTATGTCCTTTCAGTGAGATGAAATCCTAGATGTTTTACTGTATTTAAAGGGGTTGTCTTATTTCTATGAAAGGCTTTGAATATTAGATCTGCAAGGGTCCAACATCAGCTTTGTAGTACTTAAAGCTGCTGCTACAGTTTGCGCTGCCAGTGAGCCGTTTAGTATTCCCAATCCTAAGGATAGGCCCTCAGTATTAGAAAGTGGTTAACCCATTTAAATGTTATTGATAAAGTGAATTTCATGCCAGAAATGCAAGCTATGTTGTATTGTTGTTAAATGTGTACCCTGATTGCATACAAAAAGGGCAGTAGTGATCCCTAGTGGCCAGAGGGAATATTACACATAGAAATCTTACCAGAGCTGGTATTCTTCACACATGGGTATGGATGTTGCTTAGTTATTATCACATTGTGGCAGTAACTTTTGTATAACTTCCATCATGTGGGCTGGTAGTGACCTTAGCAAAACAGCATATGTTTTAATGTGAATTGCCTTGATTTTTGAGTGAATACATTTTACAGGTGAAGCCTGCCTTGGGCACACTACCAGCCCATGCTCTAACCATATCCAGCCTTTTTCAGCCATTTGATCTAATTCTATCAACGTGTGATGCATTATGTTAAACAGGTTGTATATTTGATTATATATATTCTTTATTGTTATATATTTACATTTTTCTTCCTCTATAGGAGCTGTGCTTAAATATAATCCCTACATTTGCAAACCTAATAGATTACCCATCCATGAAAAATTCTTTGATACCAAGAATTAAATCCGTTTGTTTACAGACATCATCACTTGCTGTGAGTATACAGAATAGTTGTTCTCTATATCCTATTCTTTTCTGTTTTCTTCTCACTTGGGATACATTCTACATAAGGAACAAAATGCACTTTCATAGGACTTATCTCATGGAGTTTTGATCAGGGCTCCATATTGACTGGAGTCATTGTCAAATTGTGGCAGTGCTGTGACTCCTTTCTTTTATATTCCCAGTAGGGAAACATTGAAGTTGTGCATGAGTCACAGTAATGCTGTGACTTTACTAAGATTTGTGTAACCAATTGTCGCCTTAGTGTCTCAGCTTTACAGCTGGATTGCAGCCGTTAAAGTGAAGAAGCATTTCTAGCATTTATTCCACATGGAAGAATAATACACTAGTAATAAGACATTGGACCTCTATCCCACCTTGTGAAATATTCATTCACATTGTTGGTGGATATTAGTGGCAACTTGTACAAGTTAAAATAAACTGAAATCACATTTTTGTTTTGTATAGGTAAGGGTTAATTCCTTGGTGTGCCTAGGAAAAATTCTGGAATACTTGGATAAGTGGTATGTTCTGGATGAAATCCTCCCTTTTTTACAACAAATTCCATCCAGAGAGCCGGCAGTTCTTATGGGGATTTTAGGTAATGACATTTCTCTCATACACACATTTTTAATATGTTTGTATGTTTTAGTATGAGTTACATACATATATATATATATATTCATATAATATTTTGCTTATACAGGCATATACAAATGTACATTTACACACAAGAAGCTTGGTGTCACCAAAGAGCAGCTGGCTGGAAAAGTGTTACCTCATTTAATTCCTCTTAGCATTGACAATAACCTAAATCTCAACCAGGTAAGGGTCCTGTAGCGTCGAATTGTAAATACTTTATGTAAAATATGGAAAGCTGGATTTGTAAACCTCTTTTGAACTGTGAAATGCTATTGCTAAAACTTAAATGATGGAATAAGTAGAAAAAAACACCTCAAACTGCTGTAAATCTTTTCGTCCCATAGAGAATGAATGGAGTGGCAGCTTACATATATGACCATTGTTTCATTCAAACAAAGGTAACCTCTGCTGTCGTGGTTCTTGGTGTTCTTAGCGATCAAATGCTTATCACCTTATCCACAACTCCTTTAAAGCACCACTCCAGAGACTATTTTTAATGTTCAACACTTTAGTACAAGGCTCATTGATGTGTAATTAATGGTGAGTTCACTTACCTAAGGTATGCTTCACTGTATCCAGCTGCCAAATGTGTCCCCTGGCTAGTCATGTGATCATCAGAGTCGTCTTACAGCATTTCTTGTGCAAAACTTACATAGAACACATGGACAACTGCTGTGTGAATTGACAAGTAAGTGTGCCAGTCATGTGACCAGCCAGAGGACCTATTCAGCATCTGGATACAGTGAGAAATCTGTCAGATGAGTGAACTCACGATTACTTACATATCAATACACTCTGTATTAAAGGTGCTGATCTTTAAAAATATTCTTTAGAGTGATCCTTTAAAGAGGACCTTTCACCTCCTCCACTATCTCCAGTTCTTAGCATTTGCTAATAGGAGCCACTCCACTGATTTCAGTGCAGATGGATTTTTTTTTCTCTAGCCCCCACCATTCCTAAGAAATCAGAGCAGTTTGTTTTGGTGCCTGATATGTTAAATAGGCTCTGTACTGTCAGATAGATAAGGTCAGGCAGGAACAAACAAAGGGGTGTGATTCAGATCTCCAAACAGTGGTGAACAGAATCACACCCCTTGCCTGCTCCTGCCTGACACCGCCCTCCTGACAGTACAGAGACTAAATAGCATATCAGGCAGCTAAACTAATAGTATTTCTTCCATGGGAATGGTGTGGCTAGAGAAAAAATTCCAATTGTGCCGGAATCAGTGGGGCAGCACCTATTAAATGGTGCAAAGAATTGGACTTGAGGGAGGTGGTGTAAGGTCCTCTTTGAGCATGTCCCTTTTGTTTGCCCTAGTAGGATTTGTTGATGGCGGTAGTGGAAAAGGGGAAGGTTCCCTTTTCACTTTGGTGAACCCAGGTCATCCATGTATTACGTGGTCATCCATTGATTTGAATAACCTTTCAACCTGAACCACTCCAAAAAGTTTTGTCTTTTATTAGGCACTGTGTGGATTTGACCAACCTATTCCCCTAAACTCCCTGTAAGTGTGACTCTGAGGGATGTGGAGCATTGACAACACTAGGGTTCTTTGGGGTCATGATCTCCATCTTGTGTGCTGTAAGGTTTGACAGGGCTACGTTTTCCTTTTTTCATTTAGTTTAATTCATTCATGGCCGTGATTAAAGAAATGCTGAACAAGTTAGAGGCAGAACATAAAACAAAGCTTGAACAGCTGCATAGTATGCAAGAGCAGCAGAGGTAAGTGAGCTTTACCTGGTATATGCTATGCACAGTGTAAAAAAAAAAATGTCATATTGTGAAAACACTGAAATACAACACAGTGAAAAATGCAATGTCACTACTTTCTCCTTGAATGGAGCTCAAAAAAATTAACAGAATAATCTTTTATGTGTACAGTAGATTAATATGTTCACCCTTTGCAGAAATGAGACCCTCTTACCCACTTTTTTTTTAGGTCATTGGATATAACAAATCAGCTGAACATATCTGCAGACCAACAAGCTGGTAAAGCAAACAATCAGGTAAGACAACATTACATGTAAAAGGCTGTAGCTTTATTTTGATATTATCATTTAAACTTTGTACCTCTGCTTAGTTATGTAATAGCTTTGATGGGTTTGGTAAAAAATAAGGATTTTAAAAACGTTTGGAAAAGAGTTAAAGGGGTGTCCAGTTCTTTTTCATCAATAAGAGATCAGTGGCGGTCCGACACCCGGGACCCATAACATTCTGTTTGAAGGGGCCCTGGCATGACACTGATAAGCTTTATTACTTCCCAGATAACCCCTTTTAAGCTTTTATGAAGGTCTCGCCCAGAAGAAACAGTACCCCGTCGATGCCCACAATTGTCACCCCCCAATCCAGACCAGTTCTGTACTTGGTTACTCTGTACTGATGAAGGATCACCCTGAACAAGCGGTGTACAGAGTGTGTTTGGTGTGACTCACATGTTAGTCGTGTCCTTAGGTCTGGTTAAGGGGGTCATGCTTTGAATTATTGACTTATACGATAGCTGCTTTCCAACAGGTGGCGCTAGCAGCACAGCTTTTTTTTCATTTTTTTTTTTTTTTTTAAAGAGTTTATTTGCGCAATCATGAGCATATTGTTGTTTCATGGAAAATTGTGTTGTTAATTTCACCTTTTTTTTTTTTTTTTTTTTTCTCTGCAGACAGATAAAGTATTTGACCAAGATTTTCTGACTGGTTCAATTGAGAAACAAGAAAATGGACATGTGCCAAAGCCACAAGGCAAGGTGAGATGTCTAAGTTTATTTAAGTTTATAGGTCATATAGTTTCAAGGCACATCAGAGTACAGGTCAATTCATTCTTACTAAGATGAACTCTGGATATGTTTCTGAAATGTAACGCTTGAAACATTTGATACTTATCTTTCCAATGAATTCAAGGATTTTCCTCACAATTGCTAGGAAATGCCTTAACTTACTGATCACTGTATTCTAACCTCTGAGGTGCTTGCAGTTCACTAGAACACCAAAAATAAAATGGAACATGTCAGGGTACTTTGACTGATACATGCCTAAATACCCTTGGTAAGCTGTAGTAGCTTCTTATGCCTATAGGGGTATGACTGTAGTAAATAGTATAGCCGCCAACACAGCCCTGTGTGAGAAAACCCTCTGAGAATGAAATTGTTCCCCTAGAGAGTACATGGTTGGGAGCATTGCTATAGCGTTATTGGTGGTGTTGCAGTGGTGGAATGGTCACCATTAAAAGGGTTGTCCTGTTGTGGACACTTATCCCCTATCCACAGGACAGAGGATAAGTATCTGATCGTTGAGGGAGTTGGACCACTGGGTTCCCCAGTGATCAGGAGGATTCGGGACTGAAAGTACCTCTAAGGCCTCCTTGTAAATTGAGTGCCAGTGCACTTGCATGATCGAAGTGAATGGAGTGCGGTTACGCAAGTGCAATGGCACTCAATTCACAAGGAGGCCTTAGGCATGCAGAGTACTTGCAAAGTTTACTAAACAGTAGTATGGTAGTACAGTGGGGTGGTTGTACATTTTTATAACTTTCCTAGGTAGCTGGCATGAGTGTCACTGACTGTGCTGTCAGTAATGCCAGTTTGATGGAGCAAACTCAAAAAGAATACACTTTATTTACTGACCTGGACATGGTCTGCCCTTTGAGGAAGACCGGTCAACACTCCTGACATGTCTATTTTAGCAAGTACTTGTATTTTCCATTAAAAATAATTTATGAGGACTAACAGAAGCTCAATATAACCCAGAGTCCATTTCATGGAGAATACTAGTATTTACTAATTATTTATAGGCGTATTTGGGGGAGGTGACCGATCCTCTTTAAAGCCAAACAGGCAACTGACAAACGCTAACATGCTTAGAATCTACTGATATCTTTTTGCATGTTGTAGATGCCAAGCAAGTTACTTTGGTTCTTGTTCAAAGATGTTTTTGTCTCTTGGGATATTACGGGTGGTTAATAGTATACTACAAATCTGCTGATGCATTGGTGTTCATTGGTACATTTGGTGATATTGCTATGGAAGTCAAAAGTGTGCCTGTGTGTTTTTGTATATATTCAGTTGTGTATTGTCCTATTGTGATATACAGTAGGAAGTCATAAGTGTACCTGTGTGTTTTGTATGTGTTCACTTGTGTATTGTCTTATGATATTCTATACAGTAGGAAGTCATAAGTGTACCTGTGTGTTTTTGTATTTGTTCACTTGTGTATTTTCCTGTTTTTATATATTTACTTTTCATTATTTTGTTTGTTTCTTCAAAAGATGTCACTAACACTTGAAGAAAAGCAAAGACTTGCAAAAGAACAGGAACAAGTACAAAAGATGAAAAGTCAGCAGCCGCTAAAACCTAGCACAATGACACCTTCAGGACCTGTGAAACAGGTAAGGGCTTGTATATAACTTTCTGGCATCTTCCCTGAGAGGTAAGAAAACCTAGTAGGATTCTATGATAGAATAATAAGTATGCACAGATTATTAACTAAAATTTATATGGCCCCTGAGTTTATTATATCTTTTCTCAAATATCATGGTGTGATGTGTATCAATGTAGTATGCAGCAAGATTGACAACATTATACAGTAAAGTATATGACTTGGCATTTTTATCTACATGAATTATTTGTAGTAAGTTTGTTATAGAACTTAACTTTGTTTTTTGCAAAGGCTACTGGTATTGATTTAGTCGTCTTGCATTTCCAGCCTGGCTTAGGGGTCCAGTGTGTGATCCTACTCAGTCAGCGACCGTCGTCTTCATATCAGTGTGCATACAGAAATAGCTGACAGTCACTGAGTAGGGCTGCCATCTAGACTCCTTATCTAGATATTTATGTCAATATATTACAGGTTATATTGAATGGATTTTTTTTCCCATAAAACTGCATATCAAACTGTAGATCTGCATTTTCTATGTGATATGTTCCATGCAACACCATTATACTCATTTGTCAAGGATTGAATGTATAAGTACAAGTATATCATGTGTCTTTCTTTATTCTTGCAGACAAAGGATCTGACAATGACACTCATGGAAAATATGTCATCTCTGAACAGTTTCTCAAATGTTGGTCCCAAACCAGCAGTGGCAGGGTTTTCTCCAGTCACAAGCATGCCAGGAAGCATTGGATTCCCAGCATCAGTTGACAACATGGCTTTAAACAGAAACCTACAAAATGGGCTTAACTCAAATACAGGGTTCCAACCTTCTAGCTTCAATATGGGACCAATGAATCCCAACCACAATTTCTTTAGTGGAACAGCCCCCATGGGAATGAACCAAATGCCACCATTGTCATCTCCTGCTGCCATGCAGAACTTCAATACTCTAAGTAGCCCTCCTGGAATGCTACAGCAGAACTCCTTCAGCAAGCCCGCCTCAGATATGACCTCTTTAGACAATTTGTTTGGTCCACAGAAACCCAAAGTGAGTATGAACCAAATGTCTCAGCAGAAACAAAATCCTTGGCTCAACCAGTTTGCAACGCCACAAGCTTCTCAGACCATGAGTGGCAACATAACTCAAACAGGCATGGCAGGACAGTCCGTCTTTGGAGTTCAGTCCAACCCATTTTTCAATCCACCAAACCTCACACAGCCTGCAAACACAATGAAGAATAGCAGTTCTGCAAGCAATGACTTAAAAGACCTTTTTGGCTAAGAGCGCTTTTCTTAAAGATTGTTTTCTATTCATGCTTAGCCTGCTTTGATCTCTTAGTTCTGTGCTGCCATTCTGATATTACAAGGTTTCTGAAGAGTATGTTCTGTTCTGTTGCTCTTTGCTTCCCTCCACTTTGTGACGATCGTGTGGTTCTATGTGATGAGTTGGTTTCTCTGATCAGCATACGTCCCATTCATTATGGTGTCCATCAGTTATTGCATAGATTTATAATGAAGATAAGCAAACATTGATCATTGTGTGACCTTAAAGCTCACCTCATCCATGACCATGTACAATGGATTTTGCTGTTCCATTGAAAATATATAGATTTTTTTTTTTTTTTGAGATTTCAGATTATTGCAATGTGATATTTTAAGGGTATGTTCGTATCTGTGTTGGAGTCCATCTAAAATGTCAACTGGAGAAAAAAAAAATTCATGCATGCAAAATGATGGGTATCTTAACAGATACCCAACAGATCCCATTCTAGTCAGTGAAATCTGTTCGGCTCCGTTGGTGCCCATCATTAGACAGGTAAGTCTTAACGTTTTTGTTTTCGTTATTCTGTTTCTATAAGAGTATGACACAGATGTGAACTTGCCCTTAACTAAGTAAAGTGTGTGGATATTGAATTACTGGTAAATCTTACTTTGGTCACTATTTCTTTGCTCCTTCCTCAGGGTATATACATTTTATTCTATTTTCACTTTAAATTTGAACTACTGAAAACTATACAGATAAAATAAACTGTTACCTAGCACTTTGTCCAGCCTTAAGCCAGTCCATTAATAAAGGGCTTCACCAAATAGAATAACTAGTAAGTAATACATTCCTATTTTTTGTGTGCACCCCCCCCCCCCTCACAACATAAGAAAGTGGATGAGATTTTATATTTTAATGACCTCACTTGATATGTGATAAACATTTGCATATATTGAGCAATTTTTTCTTTATTTTTAATTTATGTAAAAATATTATGATTTTCAGTTGAATGTATACATTTTAGTTTTATTTTATTTTGCATTTGGCACTTTTACCTAAATGCTTTAAGAAATAGGATTTCACAAGCGATAAGATAGACAATGTAAGCAAACGTAATCTTGATAGATACAATAAAAATTAAATCTGTAGAAAAAAAAAAAACAAGCAGTATACATCATGAGGTTAAAGTGTAACTCCCATTTTTTTGCTATTGCGTTAGGGGGTGGGTTTTGGTGAAAATTTTGCTAATATACTTTATTATGCTAGCTAACTTCTTTTCTTATAGAAAACGGGCTATAACATTCTCTTTAGCAACCCACTAACTGAGCTGTTACTAGGGAATGTCCGTACACAGTTGTATTGTGAATATGCAGAGCTGAAGCATTTACCAAAGGGGGGATGGCCACTATATCTTGGGTTTTTTAACACCTGGAAAAATGGTTCTGGTATCACATGAAATCTGGTTCTCAGCGTTCATATGCTGCCAAGATTGAAGTACTAGCTGTAAAAAAAATTAGAGATATCACTAGTTAAAAACACAGAGTGAGCATGAACTTCAAATGAGGCTCAAATTCCCAACTGTTTATAACTGGTGCTATCTCAGGTTCTGTTATAGCTTGTGAAAGCTGAGAATCTCAGTTTTTCTGTGATACCATTTTTCTAGATGGTATAAAACCAGAGATCGAGCCATTTGAAGTGACCATCCTCCCCCCTTAGGTAATTGTTTCAGCTCTTTGTACTACATTGAGTACATGTGTACAGACAGTCTCCTGGCATTGCTTAGTTAGAGCATTGCCAATGGGAACTTTACAACCTGTTTTCTATTAAAAGGAAGTTTGATAGGTTAATAAAGTATATTACAAAAATGTTCAATCCCCCCAACACAATAGCAATAACATAAAATAAAATGAGTTACACTTTAAACATATGTGTTTTTTTTGTTTTTTTTTTTTTACTTGTGGCTTAATCACGCAGTTTGATTGATGACATATCCATGTCAGTTGACAAAGACATGGCAATTTCATATAGAGACTTTGTCACCTCTTCTGACCTGTCAGTTTCAGTAACTCATTGTAATCCCTATATTATTGCACCATCTTCTCTTAGAACTGTGTGCTATTCCCCTGTTATTCCTATACAAAAATTGACAGCTGAGTGTTACCTTGTCCCTGCTCACACTGACATTGTCCATTCAGTATCAGATTGTGCAGGGACATATGACTTTGACACAGGGAATAGTAACGCCCGGATGTCTATTTATTTATACATTTCTGGGAGGAATAACAATGGAAGAGCACAATTCAGAACAGTTGCTCAAAAATTGTTTTTGTTGGGAGCGAAAGACTTTACTAAAACAAACTTGTAATGAGAGCTAACAGGTCCTCTTTTTTATTTTTCAATTTCTGTTTCCATGGATTTGCTGCCTGCATCCACCAGGAGAAATCTGCTTTGTACAGTTGTCTTTGAGTTCAGCCATATACATAAAAGAGGACCTTTCACCACCTCCACCAACGCCAGCTCTTTGCATCATTTAATAGTCGGTGCCCCACTAATTCTGGTACAGTTGTAGTTTTTTCTCTGAGCAGTAGGTGCTGTTAGTTAGGGTGCCTGATGTGTTCTTGCAGAGCCTAAGTAGAATATGAAGCTCCAAAACTAACAGCACTGATTGCTCAGGAACGGTGTGGTCTGGAGGAAAAATTCCAACTGCACCAGAATCAGTGGGGCAGTGACTATTAAATGATGTAGAGCTGGACTTGTTTGAGGTGGTGAAAGGTCCTCTTTAAGCTCCACCTAGTGGTGGCTATAGGCAGCTAGAATGTTATTGTTTTATTGGCTGTGTGATCTAAAGCAGGGATATGGAGCTATGTAACAGGATGGAGCTCTGAGCACAATAAGGATATATTGGAAAAATAATAAGAAACTGAATTTTGTACCTGATTAGATAAAAACAAAACAGCATTGCTGCTATGAAGGAAATCTTACCCGAGACGGATTTACAAATTTCCTGCTTCAACCATTATGGATCTTCCGAAAGGAGTTGTCGTCTTTTTTTTTTTTTTTTTCCATTAATGACCTATTGTGAGGATAGGTCATCAATAAAAGATCAGTGGGGGTCCAACACCCAGGAGTTCATCAATAAGATATCAATGTGGGTCCAACACCCAGGACCCCTGTTGAGCAACTGTTTGACGGGGCTGCGTTGCTTGCTTGAGCACACTGAACCCTTCACTATTTACATTGCGTGCTGTCTGTTTCATAGCCGGCTGTGCAATGTAATTACAGCCTCATCCCATAGAAGTGAATGGCCACTATGAACCGGACAGTGTGCAATGTAAGCAGAGAAGGTGTCACGGCGCTCACACGGATGCTTTGATGATAGGTCATCAATTAAAAAAAAAAAAAAAGTGGACAACCCTTTTAGGCTTCATTCAGAGTTCAGTATTTAATCGGTATGTTTCATTGGTTGTATTTATAACTGGTAAGATCAGTTTGTTTTACAGTCTCTGTATCCAAACCAATTTACAATACTAAGTTAACCGACAGCACCTGCATATCTGAATATACTGTACATTTTGGTAAAATCCTGAGTGTTGTTATCCAAATGGACCTTGAGATATAGTATTCCTAACTACATTTTCATTTGTACATTATTTTCATGCGTAATCTGCAATAAATCCTTATCTTGCATATATTCTGTAGGTTTCATATTTTCTCTCTATATACATTGTAGCTAGGTATGTTTAGCTCCTTTCCCTCAAAAATGCAGCATATCATACGGTATACATTTATTACATATCCATACTGAAGCTTTCTGTATTTTTTTGAAGTGTCCAGTAAATAAAGTTCTCATATATTGTTCACATGCTGTATGTCAGTCTTCTGCTGTAAAGGGATTAGATATATCAGCACCAGGAAAGATTGGTGCAAGCAGAAGAGTCTTTCAACATGAGGATGATGCTTTGAATTGTCACTTTCTGTAACCGAATCATTGGATATTTATGTTGATTTATCTGCCCGAACTTCATAGTGTTTGGAGAAAGGGGCAAGAGCCATGGATGCAGCTCTCTGTGTGAGGACTACATGAGTCCAAAATCTGTGGCTATAGACGGCAGATCAAATAAAATCCTAGTTCACCACCTGCTAGTATGGCAGCTTCAAAAGAGTCCCTTTTAAGGGTGCATTTCAGGTCAAAGATGCCTGAGAGGGGTTCAAATTGTTCCCAGCAATCTGGAGAATCCATAACCCAAAGCATTTAGATGTTTATCCCTGGACATGGCAAATACCGATCAGATTGACATAATTGTGACTTTCCTAAATTGTACCTGTCAGTCGCTTGCTTAGTTTCCATGGACTATGCTCATCCTATTGATTTTGAAGACCACGGGGCCTTATGGTGTAAATGGATTTGTTACATAAGAATATTGAAAGACTTGAACATGTACCTTAATTTGTATAGAACTGTGAATCATTGTTTAATATGCTCTTGAAGGGTTGTGCGTCTTGTTATACTTCCTGTTGAACCTGTGTTGTTGGTATTTACATTTTGAATAAATTGTTTGTAAGGAAACCATTAATAAATGAAGCTTGGGTAAGATAATACACTGGGAAGGAGAATTGTGTTTCCCTTTATTAAGAATGCATGCGGTTTCTTTCAGGAGTTTGCAGATTTTATAATTGCACGGAAGACATTGATATCGATTGATTTAAGCCAAGGAAGGTTGTATTCTCTTTACCTGCAGAATTGGCATTTGAGTTTTGCTCATGGCACCTATGAAGTCCCAGTGATCAAATATTGGGTCAGTCAGTGTAAGCAGAGCACACTGGGGAGAATTTATTAAAACTGGCATTTTCTACACCAATCTTAATTCATTTCCCAGCTTTCGCAAGATGTGTCACAATTATTAAAAGGAGTCTGTCAGGGCAATTTGGGACACTAAACCACCTTATAGACCAGGGGTTTAGTGTCACAAATCACCCTAAAGCAGTCTGCAGCCGCATTAAAAGTAAAAACAAGCTCTATACTTGCCTATCGGACGTGCAGGCAAGGAGTACACCTCTGCTTCAGTGCGCATGCATGAAATCTATGACACCTGCGCAGTGAAGCCGGAGTGTAAGTCTCCTGCTTCACAGGAACACCAGAAATGAGTCCAATGAGATTCTTCAGACTCATCTCTAGATAATTATAAAGCTTTAAGAACAGGGTGATTTGGGACTCTAAACCCCAAGTCTATAAGGACATGTGGGTGGTTTAGTATCCGAAAATGCCCTGACAGGTCCCTGCAAGAGACTGGAGCATCTATTGCATCTCAGCAGGTCTTATGCACCAGAATTGAAATGTGCGACAGTCAGATACTGTTGTACCTTTCAGGTCTAACTCACTCCAGGTCTCTGGCATTGGGTATAACCAATTGATAGGCCCAGTGCAAAGGTTTCATAAGTTGCTCCCATCACCACGTTTAGAGGATACAAAGAGCGACAATTTTTTTTTTTTTTCCGGGGAGATTTTAGACCGGGTCTCAGCTCTCTAGGACGTACCGTTCCTGAGATACCGTATTCCCAAAAAACGACCTGCATTAGCCAATCCAAGCCTGCAAATCTTCACTCCTATTCCAACTGCCATACACACGGTCACATGTCCCTTATCAGCCAATAGAAGCTCGCAGGCGCTTAGTCTCCACAGGCACACAGCTTTACACCAGGTTTCTATAGCAACCAAGCTATTTATGACCTGTATTAGTCAACAGCAGTTCGCATGTCCTTAACCCTTTCCCGACATCCGCCGTAATAGTACGGCGGATGCCGGGTGTTTAAAGATGGCAGCCACTCGGGAGTCGTGCGGCCACCATAGCCGTCGGGTCTTTGCTGTTTTATACAGCAAAGACCTGGCACTAATGTCCATGATCGGTGCCCGCATTGATCGTGGGCATTAACCCCTCTGGTGCCTTGGTCAAAACTGACCAAGGCGCCATTTTACCAGAGGTGCGCGGGCGCCGCCATTTTCCCAGGGATCGCCGGCACCCGGAGCAAGTTCTGGGGCCAGCGTCCCATTGCTATGACAGCCAGGAGCCTTATGAAGGCTCCCAGGCCCGTCTTTCATTAACTTCTGTAGGCAATACTGTAGAAGCGCCGTTTTTTTTGCAATTCATTAGCATTGTCATGCATTGCATTAGTGATCAGACCCCCTGGGGTTCAGGACCCCTAGGGGGTCTAATAAATGCAAAATAAAAAAAAAGTAGAAAATATTAAAAGTTCAAATCACCCCCTTTCCCTAGAACACATACAAAAGTAGTTAAATACTGTAAA
Organism: Leptodactylus fallax; assembly: GCA_947044405.1. Taxonomy (NCBI): domain Eukaryota; kingdom Metazoa; phylum Chordata; class Amphibia; order Anura; family Leptodactylidae; genus Leptodactylus; species Leptodactylus fallax. Next base: position 3,947,079 of record CAMRHE010000094.1, read on the forward strand.
ACACATACACATTAGGTATCCCTGTGTCTAAAAACGCCCGGTCTACAAATCTATAGAAATATTTTTCCCACACCGTAGCGGGGGGAAAAAAAAAATCAAAAGTGCCAAACCACCGTTTTTTCACTGTTTTGCCTCTGATAAAAATTTGAATAAAAAGTGATGAAAGCAATAGCAATTCCCCAAAATGGTATAACTAAAAAGTATACCTGGCCCTGCAAAAAAAGGCGCCCTATGCATCCCCGTATATGGAAGTATAAAAAAAAGTTACGGGTGTCAGAATATGGCCATTTTAGCACAGTTTTGGATTTTTGTTAAGGGGTTAAAATGTCAATAAAACCATATAAATTTGGTTTCCCTGGAATCGTACCTAAACATAGAATACAGGTGACATGTCATTTTGGCTGTAGAGTGAACGCCGTAAAAACGAGGCCTGTAAGAAAGTCGCACAAATGCACTTTTTCTTCAAATCCACCCCATTCTGAATTTTTTTCCAGCTTCCCAGTACAATGGACATAATAAATGCTAGCATCATGAAAAAAAATTTGTCCCGTAAACATTAAGACCTCATATGGCTCTGAGAACGGAAAAATAAAAAAGTTATTGGGTTTGGAAAATCGAAAAATGCCACCGGCGGGAAGGGGATAAATATTCATATCACGTGTAATTTACCAGGTTTCCATAACAACACAGCCATAAATAGACTGTACCTATACTGGACTGCCATACTGGATGTCAGCATTCTTATAATTTGAAACGTATTTAAACTACACACAAAAGGCATACAAAATAGACCAGTGACAATTTTTATGGGGCCACTACACAAACAAAAAATTAAATATACCCGTATGAAGCCGAGTCCTTCTGCTAGTATATATATATATATATATATATATACACAGTACAGACCAAAAGTTTGGACACACCATCTCATTCCAAGAGTTTTCTGTATTTTCATGACTATAAAAATTGTAGATTCACACTGAAGGCATCAAAACTATGAATTAACACATGTGGAATTATATATTTAACAAAAAAGTGTGAAACAACTGAAAATATGTCTTATATTCTAGGTTCTTCAAAGTAGCCACCTTTTGCTTTGATTACTGCTTTGCACACTCTTGGCATTCTCTTGATGAGCTTCAAGAGGTAGTCACCTGAAATGGTTTTCACTTCACAGGTGTGCCCTGTCAGGTTTAATAAGTGGGATTTCTTGCCTTATAAATGGGGTTGGGACCATCAGTTGTGTTGTTCAGAAGTCAGGTGGATACACAGCTGATAGTCCTACTGAATGGAGTGTTAGAATTTGTATTATGGCAAGAAAAAAGCAGCTAAGTAAAGAAAAACGAGTGGCCATCATTACTTTAAGAAATGAAGGTCAGTCAGTCCGAAAAATTGGGAAAACTTTGAAAGTGTCCCCAAGTGCAGTGGCCAAAACCACAAAGCGCTACAAAGAAACTGGCTCACATGAGGACTGCCCCAGGAAAGGAAGACCAAGAGTCACCTCTGCTGCGGAGGATAAGTTCATCCGAGTCACCAGCCTTAGAAATCGCAGGTTAACAGCAGTTCAGATTAGAGACCAGGTCAATGCCACACAGAGTTCTAGCAGCAGACACATCTCTACAACTACTGTTAAGAGGAGACTGTGTGCAGCAGGCCTTCATGGTAAAATAGCTGCTAGGAAACCACTTCTAAGGACAGGCAACAAGCAGAAGAGACTTGTTTGGGCTAAAGAACACAAGGAATGGACATTAGACCTGTGGAAATCTGTGCTTTGGTCTGATGAGTCCAAATTTGAGATCTTTGGTTCCAACCACCGTGTCTTTGTGCGACGCAGAAAAGGTGAATGAATGGACTCTACATGCCTGGTTCCCACCGTGAAGCATGGAGGAGGAGGTGTGATGGTGTGGGGGTGCTTTTCTGGTGACACTGTTGGGGATTTATTCAAAATTGAAGAAATACTGAACCAGCATGGTTACCACAGCATCTTGCAGCGGCATGCTATTCCATCCGGTTTGCGTTTAGTTGGACCATCATTTATTTTTCAACAGGACAATGACCCCAAACACACCTCCAGACTGTGTAAGGGCTATTTGACCAAGAAGGAGAGTGATGAGGTGCTACACCAGATGACCTGGCCTCCACAGTCACCAGACCTGAACCCAATCGAGATGGTTTGGGGTGAGCTGGTCCGCAGAGTGAAGGCAAAAGGGCCAACAAGTGCTAAGCATCTCTGGGAACTCCTTCAAGATTGTTGGAAGACCATTTCAGGTGACTACCTCTTGAAGCTCATCAAGAGAATGCCAAGAGTGTGCAAAGCAGTAATCAAAGCAAAAGGTGGCTACTTTGAAGAACCTAGAATATAAGACATATTTTCAGTTGTTTCACACTTTTTTATTAAGTATATAATTCCACATGTGTTAATTCATAGTTTTGATGCCTTCAGTGTGAATCTACAGTTTTTATAGTCATGAAAATACAGAAAACTCTTGGAATGAGAAGGTGTGTCCAAACTTTTGGTCTGTACTGTATATATATATGAGTGTTTTGTGACTTTAGGGCATGTTTGAAACTACTGTTCATGAAATGTCTTAGAGATGGGAGTGGGGAATTCAGATAACAGACTAAAGTCATTGGCAGAATGTAGAGGACGGTTAGGGTGGTAGACAGTGATGAGGGAGATGTAGGGAGATGCAGCGCTATGGATGGATTTATGGGTGAGTGTGATAATTTTATATTGTATTCTGTGATGGATGGGCAACCAGTGCAGTGACTGGCACATGGTAGGTGCATCTGTGTACCGGTTTGACAGAAAGATGAGTCTGGCGTCTGCATTCAGAACAGAATGTAGAGGGGAGAGTTTAGTAAGAGGAAGCCCAATTAGAAGAGAATTACAGTAGTGAAGGCGAGAGAGAATCAGAGTGATGATGAGGGGTTTTGATGTTTCCACAGTGAGAAAAGGGTGGATTCTGTCTGAATATGTGGGGTTATGGTGAGATCTGAGTCAAATACAACCCTCAGACAGTGGGCATGCCGCCTGGGAACCCCAACAGCAAGGGGAAGATTCATAGATTGTAAGCCCTTGCGGGCAGGGCCCTCTAACCCACTGTGCCAGTTGGTCACTGTTAGTATTATATTTGTTTTGTATATTTTGTGTACCGTATGTAAACCCTCAAATGTAAAGCACCATGGAATTAATGGTGCTATATAAATAAATAATAATAATAACAGCACCAGCGAATGATACACTAAAAGAGCGGTCAGAGAGCTAGGAATAAAACCAAGAGAGAGCTATGTCCCTGAGGCCAATAGAATAGAGCATAGTGAGGAGGAGTTGGTAGTCTACAGTGTCAAATGCTGCTGAGAGATCCAGAAGAATAAGTAGTGAATAGTTCCCTTTAGATTTAGCCGTCAGGAGATAGTTGGAGACTTTGGTGAGGGCTGTTTCTGTAGAGTGTAATGCACGAAAAACACATTGGAAGGGGTCTAGAAGAGTTAGCAGAGAGATAGCGGATTAGGCGGGAATATACCAGGTATTCCAGGGGTTTAGAGATGAAGGCGAGGATAGAGATTGATAGAGGTTGATAGTTAGCAGCACAGGATGGGTCGAGGGAGGGTTTTTTCAGTAGTGGGGTTATGACAGCACGTTTAAAGGAACAGGGAATAGATTCCAGAAGAGGGAGAGAGGTTAAAAATTTTACTAAGGTGAGTTGTAATAGCAGGGGACAGATAACGGAGGAGGTGTGAGGGATAGGATCACTTGTGCAAGTACTATGGGGCGAAAAGAAGAAAGGAGCTGGGAGATTTCTTCTTCTGTAACTGGGTCATAGAATGAGAGACTGATGCTGCTTAGAGTTTTAATCTAAATAAAACTTTAGCTACAGAACATATATAAGGAAATTATTATACGTCTGATGATGTTTTATATTACATGTTGATATATTAAATTAGAAAGTAATGTTCTCACTTTACTGAGCTGACTGAGCTATTCTGTGTGGTCCTGTGTGGCGTTAACAGATGACAACTGATATCACTGGCCATAGGAAAAATCTTACCGAAATGAGAGGAGACATTAATGGAAATGTTTCTTAATGGTTCTATAAATGATGGAGCAGAATAATGTACAGAGGAGCTCATGTGAACAGAGACTAATACTGGACATTTATTAACAGTAGTCCTCCCTCCGCCCTGTAATATGTTCGGTCTAGTGTTTGGTCATATCTCCAGATTCTCAGTATTATGATCAGATCTCTTACCAAAGACGTCACCATAAATTTATGAGCACTACAGAGCCCAGAAGGCAGACGTCCATCATCACTGACTAGTAACTGATGGCAGACTCCTGGTTTCTCAAATTCAGATCCAGCAATCCTATTGGTTGTAAGTGGCTGCAGTTAACATGGTAACACATGCAGCTGAGGATTTAACCGCTTAGGTACCAATACTGTTTTGGCATTAAGGCCTTTTTAGACATTGCTGTATGAGGGCCTGTTTATTGCAGGATGAGGTACATAGTACTGACTGATTCACTTTTCTTAACTCTTGTGCAACATGTCAACATTACATTAGTTTGCCAATACACACTGAAGGGAATCCATTATACAGGTGCATCTCAATAAATTTGAATATTTTTGAAACGTTCATTCATTTCAGTAAGGGGGCGTTCATACTACCGTTGGTGACCGTCAGTAGTGTCCGTTGCTATTGTCCGTTACAAGATTTTAGCATCGGACACTAGCTGAACCTGAACGTCAGAAATCTGTTAAAATTTCCATTCATTTCAATGGGTTTTTATATTGTGTCCGTTAGTGTCTGTTTGTGTCCGTTTACACCCAATCTGTCAGAAGTCCGTTTTTTTTTCGCGGACAAAAAATCCTACATGCAGGACTTTTTTGTCCGTTTGAAATAACAGATTCTTGACGGACAGCAAGTGTCCGTTATTTTTTTTAACATTGAAGTCTATGGGTAACTGAGTAACTGATGACTTTTTTAATTTAATTACTGAAATAAATAAATGTTTCAAAGATATTCTAATTTATTGAGATGCACCTGTAGTGACTGTGCCTGCATTCTGGGGTCAAATAGGTTCATTTTAGGCACATCTACTACAAGATGCACTTGATGCACTTTCACTTCAGTGGAACAGTATGGCTGACAGCCATCTGTGACGTGAGTTCCTTATGACAGGAAGCAGCAGCTCAGCCTCAGTGACATCTTCTTTTACTGAGTGACAGCTTTGTCAGACTCAGAAAAGGAGGGGTTTTATACCTCCTGTTCCCTGACAATCCATGTCCCATTATGCAATCCGCTTCTTGGTAGCACAAAAGTCAGTAAGGAGGAGTCAGAGAAGTGCAATAAGTATGTATTGCATACGCGCAAACTATCGGAGATTTCAGGTACTACCCTGCTGTACCAGGTGACATGTCCCACTGGGGATGCAGATAAAACTGAAATTGGTACATTTCGCCCAGGACAATAATGCATCTGGGGTGGCTGACTGGGCCCCCACTGCTGTAGGGCCCGGTGCAAGTGCCCCAATTGCCCTATGATTAAAGCAGCCTTGGTTATAGCAAATCTGATAGGCTGAGGCGTACCTGGCTTTCTTAAAAGGGTGATGAGCAGGGTGCTGAGCAGAGTGCTGAAGGAACAACATAGCACATCTTTCACTTAGTTTTCTGGCTTGGATAAATTAATAAATTCCACCCCGTTCACTTATATACGATAATTTAGGATGCTTTAGGGCAGGGGTGTCAAACTCATTTTCACCGGGGGCCACTTCAGCCTCACGGGGTACCTTGAAGGGCCAAGATTATTTTACACATGTATAAAAGTAACTTCTCCTTAACAGTTAAGCGAGCTATTAAGGAGTAGTTACATTTGTACATTACTACTGTTACAATCAGCCCTTTGAGGGCAACCAGGAAGAACATAATGTATTGTTAAAACCTAAGACATTGGCATGTTACATACTATCCTCATCCTTTTCTGAATATATCAAAAATTAAGCAATATACAAATACCGTTTACCCCTGCAAACGGTATTATGCTCCAGAGTGGCCCCTGCACACTGTATTATGCTCTATAGTGGCCCCTGAACATGGTATTATGTCCCATAGTGACCCCCCACCCATGAACTATTATTATACTCTGGGGTCTTTTCAGACCCCAGAGTATAATGATTGGAGACCCAGGTGGTGACAAACATAAAACCAGTGTTACTTACCTGGGCTCCAGTGCTCTCCCTGCGTTCGGCCTTCTTCAATGTCGCACAGACTGGCGTCGCGACATAATGACGTTGGCCCGGCTCACGTGATGCCTGCGACGTCACCAAAGAAGGCCGAAGCCTGCTGGGAGTAACATCGGATCGCCGGAGAGGTGAGTAACTCTGGTTTTTATGTTTATCACCTCCCCTGGGTCTCCGATTATTATACTCCGGGGTCTGAAAAGACCCCGGAGTATAATAATAGTAGTATTTGATGGTGTTCGCCGGCCGCGGCCTCACTTACCATCCCCGCTCCTGCACACAGCCGCTTCTGCATCCCATAGCAGAAGAGGAAGCAGGGGCGGCCACGATCAGCAGCGGGAATCAATAAGTAAATAGACCGTTACGTGCCGTGGATGCTCCTGCAGGCAACGGCCTATTTATATATATATAAAAAACTTATTTCACCTACCTCCGATGCCTTGATGCAGCCGCCGCCTCCTCCTCTTCTTGTCCGCAACGTCTGCGTGTCAGCGTAGGAGGTGCGATGACGTCATTGTATCGCCGCCTGCGCTGACATGCAGAGGTCTCGTAAACCAGCCCAGGACAGGTATCGCGCAGCTTTGTTTTTTTTTTTTGTTTTTTTTAAGCGGCCTGTCCTGGGCTGGTTTACATTACATAGACAATAAAAAATGCCGCAGTCCTGTGGGCCAGATAAGTGCCGGGCCGGATAACAGAAGGCAGCGGGCCGGATTCGGCCCGCGGGCCTTGTGTTTGACACCTGTGCTTTAGGGCCTTAAAGGGAAACACAAGACACTGGGTGTATGAGACCTAAAGTTGGTCTCTCTCCCCGATTGACAGCCTTTCCTGTATTCAAGCTCATACAGAGATGTCTGTCAATCATGGAAAGAGACACCTCCATCCCCCCACTTTTACAGATGTAATATATACTATTTTCTGATCAATGCAACCATCACAAGGATTAGAGTAAAACTAATCTAAACTAAAGATTTCCATAGTTGAGGGTCATTGCTGAATACAGAGACAGGATTTAAGAGAAATATTGTTTTTGGTATAATAGTGCCACCCTTGTGAATTTCTAAATTCATAAATGTTAAGCAGTTTTTACCTTGGGTCTTATTTACTAATGTATGTGTGCCTAAAGCTTTGGCGTAAATGCAGCAAAATTTTGCATATTTCTAGTACTATTTCAAGTATCTAGTTTTGTACACATTGATAAAGCAAAAGCACGAAAGAGAATAATCCGCTTCTCTTACCCATTAGCTCAACAAGGGGTTGTGGCTTAACCACTTCCGGACAGCCCATTGGGTTTTTACGTCCGGAGAGTGGTTGTCTAGATCTGCAAGGACGTACCGGTATATCCAAGCACTTTTCAGCATCTGCACGAAATCGGAGCTCCCATATTACCTTCCCTGCCTTCCCAATCGCTGTGTACACCTCGCTCAATGAGTGCTGTATACACAGCTATGGGCACCGCCATGATGCGGCTGCCTTCTGACCCAGCGGTCACGTGATCCGCCGGAATCAGAGCCTGTTAGAGCTCCTGGGTCCTACAGGACCCAGATCAGATCTAAAGTTATAGGCAGGAGGCTGTATTCCTCCTGTAACTGGGGCTAAATGTACCAGCCCGTTACAGGGGAAATTAAAAAAAATAAAAAAATTAAATAAAACAACAAAAATAAATAAAATAATATATCAATAACACGCCCTTATTACAGTTTCTAGCCCCAACCACAAAAAAAAAAATTTTCCGTATCGGAGAGGAAAAACTAAGTTTTTTAGTAGCACTTTGTGTTACTAAATTAAAAAAAAAAAAAACCTGAAAAGTGAAAAACAGAAACGTTTTCCCTCGTCTTTTGTTTATATTTTCCTGGATATAAAAAAAAAAAAAATTATTAACACATGCAAAAATAAAAACATAAAAACATAAAAATAAAGCCCTATGAGTCACCAAAAAAAGACGCAGAAATTAGTTGAATAACCCAAATGATAAAAATGTCATAGCCCTCAAAACGTAACATACAAAAAACCCGAAAATGTGTCTGGTCCTGAACCAAAAATTGGCCCAGTACGGAAGTGGTTAAAATGCATAGAATTGCTTCAAAACTGTGCCAGACATGTTATTGCATTGAAAGCCAAATAACAGGCGAGTCTAGAATTTCACCAGATTTATTGTCCAGCATCGGCCTCTGTGATAAATCTGGCGTGGTTTATGAGGTTCTAGTTTAACTTTAAGTCGCCTATTAGACAATGTGTTGTGGACAAAGCCTCAGGTAAGTCCTGTTTTTGCATTTTCTGGGTAAATACTGCCCAAATATATATCTGTTTGTCACAAGATTTTTACCCACCACATTTGCAGTCAGAAATTTAAACTGTGCTGTGTATGTATGTAAAAAAATGTTCTGATCACCTGCAGTTCTGGCAGTGTTTGGCCCGTGACATGCTGTAAGTATGACCATGTTAATAATAACTGAGCAAGGTTGTGCAGCTACTGGGAGTCTGAATTTCCATATCCGAAATTGAGCCAGTATTTTCTGCCATATGAATGCAGCTAATCCAGGTCGAGCGCGGCACAATGGGCTGTGGGATAATTAGGCTCTTCTTGTTGACATATGATTGTATTCTCCTCTAGCGCTGCTTTCATCCTACTTTGCCTTTAACCCTAACATAATAGAACAGATGTTTCCTCTGCCAATTATTATGAGGTATTCAGTATATTCTACTAATATTAACTGTTTCTCTGGTCTTATTGTCCCTACAACCAATATGGTACCAAGAAAACCTGAGTACAAACAGCTTACCATTCCATTCCTTTTCCTTTCCACTTCATTGTCACTATAATATGTGCACAAGATATCTTTCTGATGTAACCACACTGGAATTCATAGTAAATCCTTATCATGCATAGCACATACAGTATAGTATTATACTGTGCTACATGTGGATATACTGTATATCTATTTTAGAACATGATTGCTTTCAGAAACCAAAATTAAAGGTCAGGATCAACCCTTCTACTGGCATATGTTTGGGCCCAATATTAATGTTAGTACAGATGTTTTTTCCATAGTCAAATTTAATATCATCCAAACAAGAATTATTCTCTTTCCATCTTGGCATTTACAGCTATATCCCGGGACATGACATTAATGCCTGATCGATGCAGTCCTACTTCTGGAACCTGCATCGATCTTCAGAACAAGGTTCTGTTTGTGGTAATAGTGAAGAGATATGCATGTGTGGGTCTTTACATTCACTTGTATGGGACTTCCAAAAATGGCAAGTAAATGGAGAGACCCGCACATTGCACAGCCTTTGCTCCATTCACTGTGGCCAAGAACAGAGCCCCCTTGTCGAGATAGATGCAGGTCCCAGACATTTTTAGGTTAACCCCTGGATATAGTTATAAATACCAAGATGGAAATGCGCCTTTAAAGCTGCTAAATGTAAAGTGCCCACATACAAAAGGGAATACCTTCTTCTAATCTATATAATGTACTGTTCTCTAGGATTGTAGTTCCCTTGTGCACCCTTTGCTTGACTTTATTTTACTTACTGCTCCTTATATCACTGTTATTTACATGCAATGAATTTGTGGAAAAACTGCATTTCCCATGATTCATCTTCCTGGTCTCAGTCTCTGTTTGCTGCTCACAGTGTGGGGGGAGTGAGCTTGTAAACGAAACATCACAGCAGCATGTGACCTCAGATGTGGGAGTGATTTATTACCTGTGATTTCATTGCAGGGGAGAGTGTAGAAGGGAGGGGTACTCAGAGAGTGAGAACAGGCAGATGTACCATGGAAAATGTAGTTTGTCCACAAACTGCATGTAAATAACAGTGATACAAGGAGAAGCAAGTAAAATAATGCCAAGCAAAGAGTGCACAAGGGAACTGTGAGTACTTAGCACTCCTGTGGATGTATTTTAAGATAATTTTTGCAAGCTGGATAATCCCTTTAAATACTTAGTGGGCAATCCAGGTATCTCATGACATCTCTTTCGCTTGTGGCTTTGGTTAGGGCTTAGAGACTACATAGAAGGGTTGCCCTGCATATCTTAAAAGAAATCCATTTGTATCTGTACAATGTTATATGTCATTTACTGTACAGCATAAGTTATGATGGAAATCTTTGCAGCTTGGTCTTGTATTTGTCAGCAGTCCTGTTTTGTAACTAGACAGTCCCTTGGAAAGTGGTATTTTTTAAGAAAATGTTGCAATAAGATGGCAGCGTTAGAGGGAAGAATAGGGTTGGATTTAAGTATCCGCAAAAAAATCTGAAGATGTTACATGTGGATTTATCACATGATTTGATGCAGTTTTGCCAAAAGATTGACCCCATAAATGCCAAAACGTGAAATTCACTGTCAAAATCTAGCATCAGAGTCCACACCACAGGTTAATATTCTTTGTAGATCTTTTTATGGTGTGTGAATGAGATTTAATCCACTTTATAATACTGTAATATGCTGCAGGTTTTCTGCCCTGCAGAAAATCTGATTGTTATTAGAGATGAGCGAAGTTTTCAAAAATTCGATTAGGCAACTTTGCCGAATTTTCCGATGAGATTCTATTCGATCCGAATTAAATTGCGGCGAATAAACAGCTATTTCCTGTTTGCAGAGAGCCGGGGTGGCAAAATGGCGGAACCCCTTGGATGCCGCGGCCATGTTTGACCATGGCATCCGAGGTGTTAAAACCCCCAATCGGTTATGGAGCAGGGTGTTAGCTGTCAGTTACAGCTAACTGTCTTTACATGTACAGCAGCCATTTTGAACAAAATGCGATTCGTTACCACGAAGCGTGAGGAAATCCGGATTTGATGCAAATTGAATATTTCCTGAAATTCGGATCAAATTGCACTTTGTCAGCTTCGATTAGCTCATCTCTAATTGGTATACATGTCTGGACATGCCCAATCAGTAAAATTACCTTTGCTGCATAGTGGCCAATCAGAGCTCAGCTAAGAAGAAAGTCACATTCTCATCAACTGTGAGCTCATGGTATGATGTCATAATGCCACAACTTGTATTACATACACACAGTGCACGCACTGCAGTCTTGTCTTGTCGGCAGAAAGATGTGCACCTGTCAGCTGCAGCTCCTGTGAACCATTATAATTTACCATCCAATGGTAGCCTAGATGTTTTTTGATATACCAAGGAAAGCAAGGTAAATAGACTCAAGAATATGAAATAGGTCAAAGATTTGTTGTGGGGTGTAGCTAAGAGGGCATGGCAGTTCATATGCCCAGAGTAGTGGGTAAAAGTAGGCATTAGGGGCAAAAAAACAGTCCATTGGTCACAATATTTAGATATAAATTTAAGGATGTGGAAGTAATCTTTAGTCCAGGTGAAGGAAACTGTATATACAGCTCTGCAAAAACTTCCAACCAGTTATCTGTTGAACCCTACAGACCTGAGCACTGGTCATTCACATGGGGCACATGGATAGTGGTTGTCCCGATTAATCATTATTACTGGACTCATTAGAAAGTCAGTTTGGAATCCAGAGAAGTCTTGCTGACTCTACAGTATATCCATGTTTATGGCTTCAAATTTAACAGCTCCAACTGGTTTGTAAAAAGTGTAAAAAAAAAATGTTGTAAGAAACTGTGCCTGTATTACAGAAACCAATCCGAATCCAGCTTTACTTTTTCAGGACAGGTTTTAAATAAAGCAATGGTCTGACAACTATGGAACACTTTGTTGCAGCAGTGTGACATAATCGATACACCTGGTTCCAAATATAAATAACCAGTATAGTAGATATACAGTCATGGCCAAAAGTTTTGAGAATGACACAAATATTATATTTTCACATGATCTGCTGCCCTATGGTTTTTATGTGTGTTTGTCAGATGTTTTTATCACATACAGAAATATAATTGCATTCATATTATGAGTAACAGAAGCTTATATTGACAGTTAGAATGAGTTAATGCAGCAAGTCAATATTTGCAGTGTTGACCCTTCTTCTTCAGGACCTCTGCAATTCTCCCTGGCATGCTCTCAATCAACTTCTGGACCAAATCCTGACTGATAGCAGTCCATTCTTGCAGAATCAATGCTTTAATTTTGTCTGAATTTGTTGGTTTTTGTTTGTCCACCCGTCTCTTGATGATTGACCACAAGTTCTCAATGGGATTAAGATCTGGGGAGTTTCCAGGCCATGGACCCAAAATCTCTATGTTTTGTTCCCTGAGCCATTTAGTTATCACCTTTGCTTTATGGCAAGGTGCTCCATCATGCTGGAAAAGGCATTGTTGAGCGCCAAACTGCTCTTGGACGGTTGGGAGAAGTTGCTCTTGGAGGACATTCTGGTACCATTCTTTATTCATGGCTGTGTTTTTAGGCAAGACTGTGAGAGAGCCGATTCCCTTGGCTAAGAAGCAACCCCACACATGAATGGTTTCAGGATGCTTTACAGTTGGCATGAGACAAGACTGGTGGTAGCGCTCACCTCTTCTTCTCCGAATAAGCTGTTTTCCAGATGTTCCAAACAATCGAAAAGGGGATTCATCAGAGAAAATGACTTTCCCCCAGTCCTCAGCAGTCCACTCCCTGTACCTTTTGCAGAATATCAGTCTGTCCCTGATGTTTTTTCTGGAGAGAAGTGGCTTCTTTGCTGCCCTCCTTGAGACCAGGCCTTGCTCCAAGAGTCTCCGCCTCACAGTGCGTGTAGATGCACTCACACCTGCCTGCTGCCATTCCTCAGCAAGCTCTGCACTGCTGGTAGCCCGATCCCGCAGCTGAAACACTTTTAAGAGACGGTCCTGCCGCTTGCTGGTCTTTCTTGGGCGCCCTGGAGCCTTTTTGGCACCAATGGAACCTCTCTCCTTGAAGTTCTTGATGATGCGATAGATTGTTGACTGAGGTGCAATCTTTCTAGCTGCAATACTCTTCCCAGTTAGGCCATTTTTGTGCAGTGCAATTATGACTGCACGTGTTTCTTTAGAGATAACCATGGTTAACAGAAGAGAAACAATGATGGCAAGCACCAGCCTCCTTTTAAAGTGTCCAGTGGTGTCATTCTTACTTAATCATGACAGATTGATCTCCAGCCCTGTCCTCATCAACACCCACACCTGTGTTAATGGAGCAATCACTGAAACGATGTTAGGTGGTCCTTTTAAGGCAGGGCTGCAATGATGTTGAAATGTGTTTTGGGGGCATAAAGTTCATTTTCTAGGCAAATATTGACTTTGCAAGTAATTGCTGTTAAGCTGATCACTCTTTATAACATTCTGGAGTATATGCAAATTGCCATTAGAAAAACTGAAGCAGTAGACTTTGTAAAAATTAATATTTGTATCATTCTCAAAACTTTTGGCCATGACTGTACACACCACAGGTATATAAACACTCTTGCATAGCTTAACATATAAAATTATAGCGTGACTTTAAAAAATTGTAACCTATTATTACTGTATGTCTTTCAGATAATCTTGTGGATCTGGTGCAAAAAGGACAATAAGGTCACCAGGAGGACAAAATACACAAGTAGACAAGAAACCAGAGAAGAGTCATTGGGGGGGGGGCCGTAGTAAGTGCCTATAGTAAAGACTCTTTTGGACTGTGACTACTTAGACCTTGGGAAGACTGTCTTTTGACAGTCACTACATAGACTTGGGAAGACTATCTAGGACAGGTGAAGGCTGTCTTGTACAGTAACTACATAGATGTTTGTTAAGACCGTCTTGGACAGTCATGACAAAGACATATGAAAGCTGTCTTGGACAGTCACCCTATACACATTTGAGAAGGCAGTATTAGACAGTAACTGAAAAGACTTGGGAAGTCACTATATACACTCTATGAAGGCTGTTGTGGAAATCAATATATAGACCTGGGAAGGCTGTCATGGGCAGTCACTACACAGACATTTGTTTACGCTGTCTTAGACAGTCAATACATACACATTTTTGAAGATTGTTGTTGAAAGACTGTCTTGGACAGTCAATAAATATATATTTCTGAAGCTGCCTTGGACAGTCAGTACAGACACATTTGTGAAGGGTGTCTTGGACAGTAACTCCATAGACTTGGGAAGGCTGTCTTGAACAGTCACTACTAGAGATGAGCAAATCGATTCTGCAGAAGTGGAATTCGATCCGAATTTCAGGAAATCTTCGATTCGCCATGATTCCGGATTTCCGCATCGAATCACATTTTTAGAAAAAAAATTTTTTAAATGGCCGCCGCACATGTTAGGACAAGGGGGAAGGGACTCTGGGAGCGCGGGATCACCCACAATGCCAAGCGTGCAGCTAATCAGCAGCCAGCAGGACCTGTGATGTCACAGCCCTATAAAAACCCTCGACCATTTTAGGTACAATCATTCCACATCGCTCTTACTGTAGGGAGAGATGTCGGCAGGAGCTAGGGAAAGACTTAGAAAACATATAGAAGTTCAGGGAAAGAGTCTGAGCCTTAGAACTGTAGGGAAAGCATAGGGAGGAATTGAGAAAAGAATTTTGGGTGGTTGAAGGCTCATTTACAGCAAGAATTTGCAGAATAATTCACATTGCAGCACTCACTGCCATTATACTGCTGCTCATTACTCATACCACAAGGCATTATGGGAAAGGAGCTGGGAGCTCATGCGCCCTCTGTTGGATGTAACAGATCCTCAATTTGCTTTTGACCCACCGAGTCTTGAGACAGCAAAAGGGATTTTAGCCAAGCCAATTTCATCTGTCCATTACTCATACAGTGGGGAAAAAAAGGATTTAGTCAGTCACCAATTGTGTAAGTTCTCCTACTTAAAGAGATGAGAGAGGCCTGTAATTGTCATCATAGGTAGACCTCAACTATGAGAGACAAAATTAGAAAACATATCTAGAAAATCACATTGTCTGATTTTTTAAGAATTTATTTGCAAATTATGGTGGAATATAAGTATTTGGTCACCTACAAACAAGCAAGATTTCTGGCTCTCACAGACCTGTAACTTCTTCTTTAAGGGGCTCCTCTGTCCTCCACTCATTACCTGTAGTAATGGCTCCTGTTTGAAATTGTTATCAGTATAAAAGACACCTGTCCACAACCTCAAACAGTCACACTCCAAACTCCACTATGGTGAAGACCAAAGAGCTGTGGAAGGACACCAGAAACAAAATTGTAGACCTGCACCAGGCTGGGAAGACTGAATCTGCAATAGGCAAGCAGCTTGGTGTGAAGAAATCAAGTGTGGGAGCAATAATTAGAAAATGGAAGACATACAAGACCAGTGATAATCTCCCTCGATCAGGGGCTCCACGCAAGTTCTCACCCCGTGGGATCAAAATGATCACAACAACGGTGAGCAAAAATCCCAGAACCACACGGGGGACCTAGTGAATGACCTGCAGAAAGCTGGGACTAACGTAACAAAGGCTACCGTCAGTAACACACTACGCCGCCAGGAACTCAGATCCTGCAGTGCCAGACATGTCCCCTGCTTTAGCTAGTACATATCCAGGCCCGTCTGAAATTTGCTAGAGAGCATTTGGATGTTCCAGAAGAGTATTGGGAGAATGTCATATGGTCAGATGAGACCAAAGTAGAACTTTTTAGTAGAAACACAACTCGTCGTGTTTGGAGGAGAGTGAATGCTGAGTTGCATCCAAAGAACACCATACCTACTGTGAAGCATGGGGGTGGCAACATCATGCTTTGGGCCTATTTCTCTGCAAAGGGACCAGGATGACTGATCTGTGTACATGAAAAAATGAATGGGGCCATGTATTGTGAGATTTTGAGTGCAAACCTCCTTTCATCAGCAACGGCATTGAAGATGAAACGTGGCTGGGTCTTTCAGCATGACAGTGATCCCAAGCACACTGCCAGGGCAACAAAGGAGTGGCTTCGTAAGAAGCATTTCAAAGATCCTGGAGTGGCCTAGCCAGTCTCCAGATCTCAACCCCATAGAAAACCTTTGGACGGAGTTGAAAATCCGTGTTGCCCAGGGACAGCCCCAAAACATCACTGCTCTAGAGGAGATCTGCATGGAGAAATGGGCCAACATACCAGCAACAGTGTGTGCCAACCTTGTGAAGACTTACAGAAAACGTTTGACCTCTGTCATTGCCAACAAAGGACATATAACAAAGTATTGAGATGAACTTTTGTTATTGACCAAATACTTATTTTACACCATAATTTGCAAATAAATTCTTTCAAAATCAGACAATGTGATTTCCTGGATTTGTTTTCTCATTTTGTCTCTCACAGTTGAGGTCTACCTATGATGTCAATTACAGGCCACTCTCATCTTTTTAAGTGGGAGAACTTGCACAATTGGTGGCTGACTAAATACTTTTTCCCCCCACTGTATCTGTGTCATCAAGGTGGAACACAACAAGCCTTTTGCAGTGCAGTACAGCAAAAAAACATTGAAATATCATGCACTAATATCTGCACATATCTGTAAAAGAAGCCTTTTTAAAGGCCTTTATTATAAAGGGGCTTATTCACTGTTCTTACAAGGCATAACATTATTCAGTACTATTGTACCAAAGAAAACTGAATTATCATCCAATAATATCTGCACTTATCTGTAATAAAGGCCTTTAACGTGGGGAAAGACATAGCGACCATATTCGCCATTTTGTTACCAGTATAAAGTTGCAGGCAATATTTAAAAACAGTATTGCCATTAAAAATTCAATAATTCTTAGCGGTTAACACTTATTTAAAGGTCTTTATTAGTGTCAAAACACATAAAAAGGACCATATTCGCCATTTTGTTACCAGTATAAAGTTGCTGGCCATTTATAAATAGTATAGTCAATAATTCAATAATTCTGAGCCACAAATCTCTGCCTTTATCACGCTTTTTTTTTTTTTATTGGTGTTCATTAGTGGGTGAAGAAATAAGGGGCATATTTGCCGTTCTCTTCAAAGTAGAAAATAACAGGCCTTTTTTCCCATTACAATTAAGGTTTTTCATCGAACAGTATGTCAGACAGAGAAGCGAGAGGCCATGCACAGGGGAGGGCCACAGGCCTAAATGTTTCTGGAGTAAGCACAGGTCGCAGCAGAGTAAGGGGGCATGGCAGCAGGGGTCAGTTACAGAGGCCTGAGCTCCCAGTGTCAAGTAGTGGTCGTGTCTTGACCAGCAACCCAACAGTTGTAGACTGTTGACTGGTCATCCAATTCATCCCAAGTCACATCAGACACCCCCAGCCAAGTGTCGGTGGGTTCGTCAGACATAACCCTTAGTTGGCATGGCCCGGCAGCAGGCCCTGTGCCCTCACCTGTCCTTAACATGCCTCTGTCCTTTTCTGTTCCCTCAGCTAGAGAACTACTCTATGCTGTGGGCTCAGATCCACTGTACAGTGAGGAGGAGGTACTAGAGGACAGTCAGCAGCTACTGCTCAGCCAAGATGTGGAAGAAACATCTGCCGCTTCCTGCGGTAGGCGGGCAAGTAGTGATGAGGAGAGTGGCATGAGAGCTGGTGTTGAGGAGGACATCAGTGACCTGCAGACAGTAGTGGATGACGATGTAGTCGATCGTAATTGGGAGCCGGGTGACGAAGGGGCCTCATCGTCATCAGGAGAAGAGGGTTGCAGCTTGCACATGAAGCAGTGGGGGAGTCAGCAGGGTGGCCGCAGTGTGAGGTCAGGAGCTAAACATGTCCGGGGTAGACCACCCGCTTCGGCAGCCTACCTGCCCAGAAAGCAGTGGTGCAGAGGTTCACAGAGGCAGTGGCGGTAGCAGTCAGTTATTGCGGAGTGTTGGGGGTAAATATCACCTACTCGGCGGTGTGGCAGTGTTTTGTAAAGCCGCCAGGGGAAGCGAACATAGCCATAGGTTCAATCTGTGGGCAGAAGGTGAAGCGCGGCCAGGGTGCCAATGTTGGCACCACAGCCCTGCGCCAACATATGCAGCGTTACCATAAAGTGGCCTGGGAGAGCCATGGCTCCAATGTGGTGGTCCAGCCTGTCGCACCAGCCGCTGCACCACCCAGACAGTCAAGGCTCCACCACCTCAGCTGAAGAAAGCTGTGTGTCCTTCCCATCATCCGCTGGTCGTGATGCTCCTGCTCCTCGTCAGTCATTGCGTCAGCAATCGATCACAGAATCTATATCTAAGAGAGAACAGTATGCGTGCACTCATCCAACAGTGCAGAAGCTGAATGTGCTCCTGGCCAAGTTGCTGGTGCTGCAGTCACTCCCTTTCCACTTGGTGGACTCTGAACCTTTCAGAGAACTGATGGCTTGCACTGAGCCGAGGTGGAGAGTCCCAAGCCGTCATTTCTTTGCCAAGAAGGCAGTACCAGCCCTGCACAAATATGTAGAAGAAAAGGTGGGCCAGTCCTTGAGCCTGTCGGTGTCTGCCAAAGTGCACTGGAGCGCTGACGTGTGGAGCTGTAATTACGGTCAAGGACAATATATGTCATTTACGGCCCACTGGGTTAATGGGGTGCCTGACCAGACACACCAGCAACTTGGACAGGTAACGCAGCTTCTGCCTCCACGTTCTCACGCCATTGGTCCTGCAACAATGTCCGCTTCATCCTCCACTGTATCCTCAGCCTCCACTGCAGGAACAATTCCCAGTGCTCTTCCAGCATAGCACATGTGCAGGGCACAGCGGTGTCACGCTGTTCTACACCTCGTTTGCCTGGGCGAACGAAGTCACACAGGGGAGGAACTAATCCGTGTCCTCAATCAAGAAATCGAATCCTGGCTTTCTCCAAGAGAACTTAAAATCGGAACAATAGTGACCGACAACGGGAAGAACATGGTGTCGGCTCTGCATCAAGGAGGGCTGAGCCATGCGCCCTGCATGGCGCACGTGTTCAATCTAGTTGTCAAACGTTTCCTTAAGTGTTCCACCCATCTGCAAGACATCCTAAAAATGTCAAGGAAACTTTGCATGCACTTCAGCCACTTCAGTACACCGCCAAGCACACCCTCCTTGAGCTGCAGCGGCAGAACGGCCTCCCACAACATAGGCTGATATGCGATGTTTCCACCCGTTGGAATTCACCCTCCATATGTTGGTTCAACTATATGAACAGAGAAAAGCCATAAATGGTTTCTTGATGATCCAAGCGGACAGAGGTATTTCTCTGTGTAAGTTTAATGAATGTTAGCCAGTGGCAGCTCATGCGTGACACCTGCCGTTTGTTAGTTTCCTTTGAGGAGGCACCTTAGTCAGTTGCCAGAACTACGGGATGAACAACGTCATTCCACTGATTCACATCCTGGAAAAGATGCTTATCAATCTGGCTAGTCAGGGGACTGGAGATGTGGGGTCTACATCTCATAGCCACATGAGCCCTGTGAGGGCTGAACTGAAAGAGGAGGAGGAGGATGAGGAGGACATTGGAGCACAAACAATGTGTAGCCAAATGGGTGGAGAGAGGAGCAGGAGCAACCAGAACAGCCAGAGGGAGATGAGGAGGATGAGGCAGATGACCCAGACACACCATGGCAGTATGCAGTGGAGATGGATGCAGGGAGTCCCTCGGAGTCACTTGCACAAATGGCCCGATGCATGCTGACTTCCTTGCGCAGTGACAGCCGAATTGTCACCATTCGGCAGAGGGATGACTACTGGCTCTCCACCATGTTAAACCCTTGCTTTTTTTTTTTTTTTTTTTTTTTTTTACACCCTCTGAGAGGCAGGACGAACTGAACTACTATAGAGACATGCTATGTAGCAAGTTAGCCGCTGCCTACCTGCGCCATCGTCCATCCTCTCGCATGTCTGACCGGGAGGGCCCTGAGCACTCAACTTGCACTGGCATGGCAGCTGTGGGAGGGAGTGGGGGTGGCAGGAGCAGTATTGGCTGATGAGCAGCTTTCTTCAGCTGCATAGTGAAGAAGCTGCTCATCAGCAGCTAGACTCAGAGCAGAAGTTGAACCAGCAGGTTGTGGCATACTTAGAGGGCACCCTGCCACCCATCATCGAAGATCCGCTGGACTACTGGGCAGCCAAACTGGATTTGTGGCCGCAACTGGCTGAGTTTGCCCTGGAAAAGCTGTCCTGCCCGGCCAGTAGTGTGGCATCAGAGCGGGTGTTTAGTGCGGCGGGGGCCATAGTTACCCCAAGGAGAACTCGCCTGTCCATCCAAAATTTGGAGAGACTGACCTTTGTGAAGATGAATCAGGCATGGATCAGCCAGGACTTCCACCCACCAATGCCTGATGCAGCAGAATAAATGATCCATGCTGCCTCACTGTATTGCCAAATGAAAAAGATTCTTTGGATTCCGTGTAATAGAATAAAGTTAGAGTAAAAACACTGGACTATCCCCAATAGCTTAACATTTTATTAAGAATAGTATAAGAAGATAGCAAAGGGTCTTACAACAAAAAAAAATATAACAGATATTAGAAGGTATAATCAAACCTTGCAATACAGCAGGTATAGCAAGGTACAATCAAATATCAAAGTCAATCAAATTGTGATATAATCAAATACTTACAACACTTAAAAGTATCAGAAAGTATATTAAATCAACCCTTATAATAAAGCAAGGTATAATCAAATATCAAAGTCAATCAAACTATGATATAATCAAATACTTACAACACTTAAAAGTATCAGAAAGTATATCAAATCAACCCTTGCAATAAAGCAAGGTATAATCAAATCTCAAAGTCAATCAAACTATGATATATTCAACACTTACAATACAGCAGGTATAGCACGGTAATCAAATCAAATACTTACAACTCTGCTAAGCTTCATAGAGGAGTTCTGATAAGGGTATCTGTAGGAAGCATCACTCAGCCATGTGCCAGCATGCAGCATCAACAGGCATCCCCAATGATCTGCCCTCAAGAAAATGCAACATAATGCTGGGGGAAGTTTCCCATCATATACCCTTTGTGTATGTCATACAGTGGGCGGTTACAGAAGTGATACACCTCTGTAAGGCCTTTACTCTTCTCCAAGCTCATATTCATGTGGAAGGGGCCAATTTCCATTTGAATATGTCTCGTGACATATACACTTTAAACAGAGTCTTTTGATCTAATTAGCATGTACATATAGATATCACCTTAAACAGAGTCCTGTGATCTAATTAGCATGTACATATAGATGTCACCTTAAACAGCGTCCTGTGATCTAATTAGCATGTACATATAGATATCACCTTAAACAGCGTCCTGCGATCTAATTAGTATGTACATATAGATATCACTTTAAACAGCGTCCTGTGATCTAATTAGTATAGGTATGTGAATATCACTTCAGGCCAACTTGATAGAGTGTGTAGACATTACTTTATACTGGGTTCAAATTAATGTTACTATGGCCTGGCTATCATAAAAATTTTGTCATAAGCAGCCATTTTATCAAGGGCAGCTATTTTGCAATACATTCCACCCTAGACAGGTCAAGTAACCTTATTTGCACCATAAGCTACTTTTGATTGTTTGGTGCCTAGTGGGTTTTAACATAGTGTATAAGGATGGAATACATTGCAGACAGCAACAGCTCATAATTAAAAGAGTTATTATACAAAGGATGACTCCGACAATTTGTCGAAGATATCCGAAATCGGGTAGGAAGGCTAATAGCCAATCCCACCACCCTTGATTTACATCTTGTTTAAATGTGAGTAATCATTTCCTGCAGTTGCTGCAACCTGTCATGAACATCTTCTGAATGATCGGACAGATTGAAGCAACACATTCCTGCAAAACTGTTACATCCATAACCATGCTTAAGTAATAAGTAATCTATAGCAGCTCTATTTTGTAATATTGCTTTCTTATGTGATTGTAAATCTAACAAAACATCCTTTATAATGGCACTAGTAATATTCATATTCTTTACCATAAAGCAAGCCATACGTGATATAGTTTTATGATTATATACTGCTAAGCCTGGTATTCCTACCAGTGATACAGCCATACTTATATATTCTGCCTGTGACAAGAGTGCTACATCATAATCACAATCCTCAGGAAGTAGGATAGTACTCCTTTTTTGCAATGCATGTTCAGATGATTTACGTAAATCATGCTCAGATAGTTTAGGGATCATAGTTAATGTCAATCTGGACAAAGCACATAGGCCTCCAGTCACGTTGGCAGGTATATAAGTGTAGCTAGTGTTACCACAAGCTAAAACCCAACCTGGTGGCAAAGGTACATGTAAATCCAATGACGGGACAGTCATTATTCTGTTACATCGCATTCGCCGTCCCTCTCTTAGAACTTGACAATTACTGTCAGTTCTGTCACAGATTTTTGGCAACTTTGCCTGTACCCTTTACCTGCGGTTTGGTTGGTACACCTGTTAGCCCATCGGCTTGTACATTTGTTTGTGCGTGTGTGTGTTCAAATTTTTCATTACAAGCAGGAATATACGTGTTTTTACATGTAAATTCAAAGCATAATTCTGCTTCTGTTACTGCCCCAGTTGATATTTTGATCATATTTTCCTCTAGATCTGTATAAGTAGGGCAGTTCATACAAGCATAATAAGGACTTATCCAATCCGCATGGAAAAGTAGATCGGCTTCCTGTAAGTCAGTATCATTTAACTGAAGTCGCAACAGTTTAGTCCATACTGCAACAGGAGTTGGTACAGCGACCAAACAAGTTTCCAGGACATTGCTGGAATATGCATTTTTCAGGCAAAATTCTGTCATATTCAGTACTCGAGCTAGGTACAGCCACATATTTTCTTTTGTTCTCCATATTTGTCTCTCTAACTCCCTCACTCCCCGATTTGGATTGTCCTCTGACCCTCGGTGATCTTGATAATGCTCGTGCCAAATCCATACTACCAGAAGGCATCCACTGAGGGCTAACAAAATCCAAACCTGAGAGGGAACACAAAATTACTCACGTAAATACACATTATTGGCTGGAGTGTACTGATATTGAGTTGTACCAGGAGTCATAGTAACTAGCACATTGTCAGTACCCTTAGCAATCACTTCAACTGGTGTGGGAGGACCTTGTGGCTGTTTTACCCACAGTTTGGCCCCATCTGAGTGTCCAAAGCCACCAGGGCCTTGTACAGTCAGCTGTGTAGGAGCCTCTCCTTTGACTAATGTGATTAGTGGATATGACAGGACTAACAATTGTGCTAGTTTTTCTCCCTCCCGTATTCCCAATGCTTCTGCTCCAGCATTGTGTAAAATCATTTTAATCTCCCCTTGGTAATCAGGGTTAATTACCTCATTAGTTACCTGTACACCAAGTAAACCCAAACTCGGTTGCCCTAGAATAAACCCAAAATGTGCTGGAGGGAAGATTATTCCCAATCCAGTACCTAAGATTTTAATTTCTCCGGGCATAATAGTCTCAGCCTGGGTACAACACAGATCTAACCCTACTGATTGTGGTGTAACCTGCAAAGGAGATTTGGCGGTGTGATGATTCTGCTTAAATATGGCTATAACGCAAAGCTGTATTTTGGTCTCTAGTTAGCGTACCTGCATTTATTCATAAGGTGCGCAGCTATAAGCCTAGGTGTATATTGGCAGTAGTAGCAAAGTTGTAACAATGGGGCTTTGTATCCATCCCAGCAGGGCTCCATTGTATTCCTACACAGCCCGGAATGATCAAAGAAACATGCATTGTCCAGTCTGCACTGTAGATCAGATATGGCTGATAACATTGTATCATTCCACTTGGTCTCAGCTCTTTGCAAAGAATCTGGACTTGAGTGCATTATTCAATCAGACTTGCTGCCGCCGGTGACCTCATTCTGGGAGGTGGCATAAAAGGGTATAAAAGATGAGGTAAGAGGTCTGTGGGAGGAGATTATGCTATGGAGATTGGGCTGAGACCATCACAGACTACAGAGTTTTTACAGACAGACCACTGTGAAGAGCATGCAGGCTGGATTATTGTATTAATGCCACATGCTAACAAGCCTCCACTGGTTACTCACACATACCAGAGCATGTGTGAGTGTTGGACTACAGAACCACATCAAGGAGATGTGTGGTAAAGTAATTATTTCAATGTTATTCCCTTTTTATTTTTATTGTACTGTATATTGTAACTAGTAACTGTTAATGCTTGTATATATCTACATATCTGTTCTGAACTGTATGTGTTAGATGTTAATACCGACCCATTTAGGGGTTAATAAATATATAAAATTTAGAAAGCTTGTCTTGTATTTATCTTGTGGACCCGGCACTCACTGGCGGTGAGTGTGGTTTTATATGAAAGAAGACTCAGGTGTGGCCACAGCGGTGTTGGCGCACTGAGGATCTTTCACAGGCGGTATCAGTAATTCTCCAATATGTCACTGTCTGTTGATTCAGACCTGCTTTTAGGGGCATTACCTGCAGGTTTGGGGTAATCATTCGCATCAGCGGAATCTCTTGCTCAGCTATTGGTCTATTATTCAATATGGTGACAGCTTCATTTAACACTTTCCTCCAATTTCCCCATGCCCCATCAATTAGTTTTTGCAATTGTTGTTTTAACATCCCATTCATTCGCTCAATTAAGCCTGCAGCTTGGGGGTAATAGGGGATATGAAATATCCACTCTATGTTGTGTTCTTGGGCAAATTGCTGTACTCTGTTGTTTTTAAAATGGCTACCATTATCTGATTGCATTTGCAAAGGTATGCCATAATACAGCACTATATTTTCTAGCAGGCGGATGGTAGAATTAGCATTGGCAAACTTACAGGGGTGTACCATCAGTACACCTGAGTATGTATCCACTGCTGTGCAGGCATATTTACATCCTTGGGACTCAGTTAAGGGTCCAATGAAGTCTATCTGCCAAATCTGGCCAGGCAATGTGCCTTGCAAGATATGTCCCTTTACCACCCTGGGCACTACCTTGTGTTGTGAATGTTGACACACAGGACACTGTTGTATTATTGTTTTTATAACCTCTAACCTGAGGGGAACACCTCTGGTCTGTCCCCACTGGAAGGTGGCTTTTTCCCCCAGGTGTCCGCATTTTTGGTGAGCCCATTTGGCCAACCCCAGTTCCTGGGAGTACTCAAGCTCTTCCTCACTGAGCTGGGCCGTGGCAATCTTTGATTGTTCATCAGCTATGCTGTTGTAAAGTCTGTCAAGAGAGTTGATATTAGTATGAGCATCCACATGAAAAACGGTCACATTCTTTTTATGACATATTTCCCATATTTCTTTCCACAATTCACCTCCCCATACTTCCTTGGTCCCTATTTTCCAATCATGAGAATGCCAGGTGGGCATCCAGTTTACCAACCCGTTTGCCACAAACCATGAATCAGTGTAAATTTGGGCCTCTGCCCCTCCTTGTGTCCTGAGAATTTGGTAGACAGCATATAGTTCAGCATACTGGCTACTTCTCCCTTCTCCTTCTGTCACACTCCATTTTTCATGATGTGGGTTATAACCTACAGCTTTCCAGGCTCTGAGATTACCTTTGTACCGGGCTGAGCCATCTGTAAACCATGCATGTGATTTTTGCTCTTCAGTCAATTCTGCATAGGGAATGCCCCATTTTACTGGAGATTTCTCAGATATGGGCCTATCAGGAATAGTTACCCCACAACTAGGGGCCTTAGCCACTTTTTCATGTAGCACTGCTACCCCTTTTGGACCTATCTTGGCCCCATCCTGAATGTACCATTTCCACTTTATCTGCAGAGGGAGGAGCTGTGTCCTGATCATGCTGTCCCTTGCGTGATTCCCTAGTACTAGCTTTGGACACATTCTTTCCTATTTTTTCCTTATACATTTTCCATAACTCAGAAGTTGGAACCCCGTCAATATCTTTGGCAGGCACTCCAGCTTTCAGCAAAGCTTTAAACATCTCAGTTCGGGACACCTTCTCATCTCTGCCTTGATCTCCTGTCTTTTTCTCTTTCCTTCTGTCATTAGAGGTCTCTTTCTTTACAGCTGTTGTAATCTCTTTACCCCACTCTCCAAAATCTCCTAACTCTCTGATAGCCTGAACTACCTCATCACAGGGATGCCCTACTTGGTTAATCAATAGAGTCATCATCACAGTCTTGTATGCCGGGGGAGCAAGCTTAAGTATCTTATTTCGCAGACTAGTAGTAAATATCTCACTGAGGTATTCATCTGCCATCTGGGTGGGGATGGATAGTTTCATAGCTTCTTCCATCACCCTTTGTGCACATTCCTTAAGGAAATGCCACATGTTGCTATTTTCAGGCCAATCAGTTGCAGTAGGATACTTATACAAGACTCCCCGACTCAAAACTTGCAATAAAGTGGCATCCTGATTCTGTCCAGCAAATACTCTCATAAAAGATTGTATAGCTGGTTCATGAGTTATGGATATGAATTTCATCACATCCACATTATCCACTCTAGTGGTAGATATCCCTTCATTAACAATGCGAACAAACCAGGCTATCAATTTTTCTCCAGGTTTTTGAGAATATCTGGTTAGGATATCCCCAATTTCCTGAGTGGAATAATCATTGCATATCAATTTGGTGCTTGGGGCATGATTTGGGTGAGCCGTCTGCTCCCCTCTAATAATGGGTTTAGCATTCACTTTGGGAGGATCTATGATTGGGTCAGAGGAATCTTCCCAATCATTATCCCCCTCAGAGTCACCTGGGGAGTCCTCATCGGTGGAGGAGAACACCGAGGCATCAATCTGTGACGGGTCCCAATTAACCCCTGCACATGAGACTGCCAGAGCAACCCGTTTCTTATTAATTTTCCCTCTCCTCTTCCGATATTTATATTGAGCAACCCTAACTGTTGCTCGCTCAGCCACATTCTTATACTGTACAACGTTATCAGCTAAAATCTGCTTTTGACATTTATTCATAGTTTCCTGAGACTGAAGGGTTAACAATTGCTGTTCTAAATCCTTGACACGATTCAGTAACAACATTTGTTCCTCATTTTGCTGTCTGTATACTGATAGCAAAATCCAGCCCCGCCTACACACAGCAACATATTCATTCCCCTTGTTCACAGGCACCTTTTCTAGACATATCACTATGTCTGCCGGGCTGCCAGTTCCCAATTGATCTTTCCAATTCTCCCCCAGCCCCGTGAATTTAGCCCATTCCTGAGCTAGAATCGAGTAAGGAGCCTGCTCCCAACCCGGAATAACATCAGGAAATACTTTAGAACTGACTCGTGTTTTACGCTTAAACATTTTATTCTATAAAATGGAATCCTGCCGACTACGCCAAAAATGTATTGCCAAATGAAAAAGATTCTTTGGATTCCGTGTAATAGAATAAAGTAATAGAGTAAAAACACTGGACTATCCCCAATAGCTTAACATTTTATTAAGAATAGTATAAGAAGATACCAAAAGGTCTTACAACAAAGAAAAATATAACAGATATTAGAAGGTATAATCAAATCTTGCAATACAGCGGGTATAGCAAGGTACAATCAAATATCAAAGTCAATCAAACTGTGATATAATCAAATACTTACAACACTTAAAAGTATCAGAAAGTATATTAAAATCAACCCTTACAATAAAGCAAGGTATAATCAAATAACCAAAAACACTCAAAGTCAATCAAACTATGATATATTCAACACTTACAATACAGCAGGTATAGCACGGTAATCAAATCAAATACTTACAACTCTGCTAAGCTTCATAGAGGAGTTCTGATAAGGGTATCTGTAGGAAGCATCACTCAGCCATGTGCCAGCATGCAGCATCAACAGGCATCCCCAATGATCTGCCCTCAAGAAAATGCAACATAATGCTGGGGGAAGTTTCCCATCATATACCCTTTGTGTATGTCATACAGTGGGCGGTTACAGAAGTGATACACCTCTGTAAGGCCTTTACTCTTCTCCAAGCTCATATTCATGTGGAAGGGGCCAATTTCCATTTGAATATGTCTCGTGACATATACGCTTTAAACAGAGTCTTTTGATCTAATTAGCATGTACATATAGATATCACCTTAAACAGAGTCCTGTGATCTAATTAGCATGTACATATAGATATCACCTTAAACAGCATCCTGTGATCTAATTAGTATGTACATATAGATATCACTTTAAACAGTGTCCTGTGATCTAATTAGTATAGGTATGTGAATATCACTTCAGGCCAACTTGATAGAGTGTGTAGACATTACTTTATACTGGGTTCAAATTAATGTTACTATGGCCTGGCTATCATAAACATTTTGTCATAAGCAGCCATTTTATCAAGGGCAGCTATTTTGCAATACATTCACACTCTACACTGGTTCACTATATGGCCTCCTAAGGCTGTTGCTACCTACACATTATATCACCTTGCCACTCTGTGGCCTGCCACGGGTCAATGTATGCCCTCCTCATGCTGCTGCCACCGGGTCACTGTATGCCCTCCTCATGCTGCTGCCACCGGGTCACTGTATGACCTCCTCATGCCGCAGCCACCGGGTCACTGTATGCCCTCCTCATGCCGCTGCCACTTGGTCACTGTATGCCTTCCTCATGTTGCTGCCACTGGGTCACTGTATGGCCTCCTCATACCGCTGCCACTGAGTCACTGTATGCTCTCCTCATGCCGCAGCCACTGGGTCACTGTATGCCCTCCTAAGGCTACTACTACCTCCACCTCTGCCACTGGGTCACTGTATGCCCTCCTCATGCCACAGTCACTGCTGGGTCACTGTATGTCCTCCTAATGCCGCTACCACTAGGTCACTTTATGGCCTCCTCATGCTGCTGCCACCTCCACATTATGTCGCCTTGCCACTCTGTAGACATATATGTGGAATCGACAGATGACGGTGTAAAAGGAGTGTGCTCTTTCACTCTATAGTAGGATGTTGGTTCTCTGCACGGTTCTACCTACCTAGCACTAACATGGACCTGTAAGGTTGGGTTCAGATTTGAGTTATATGGTCAGTTTTGGCCCCGTAACTCTCCAAATAAGTGAAGTGTGCATCAATTCTAAGAGCGACGCCTGTCATGTGCGTGTCATTCGGACTCACAGTATTGTTTGACTACCACAGTAGGCTCCCTATGCGTGTTACTGCACACAGTGTTCTACTCCACTATACAGGCTCTCTGAAGCTAGGAAATAGGTGTTTTTTAGCGATATTCGCCGCAAAGTAATTTGGATCAAAACAAATTTTTTGGAACTTCGAATAGAAGTGCCGAATCGAACTTTTGAAAAATTCGCTCATCTCTAGTCACTACATAGACTTGGGAAGGCTGTCTTGGACAGTCACTTCATAGACTTGAGAAGGCTGTCTTGGACAGTCACTAAACAGATATTTGTGAAAGCTGTTTTGGACAGTCAAAAATAGACATTTGTGATGTTGTCTTGGTCAGTCACTACATAGATGTTCGTCTTGGAGAGTCACTATATTGACTTTGCACAGTCACTATATAGACTTGGGAAGACTGTCTTGAACAGTCAGTACATATACATTTGTAACAGTTGTCTTGGACAATCACTACATAGACTTGGGAAGGCTGTCGTGCAGTCACTACATACACTTTGTGATGGTTGTTGTGGGCAATCATTATGTAGATTTGGGTAGGCTGGTGTGGCCAGTCACTACACAGACATTTGTGAAGGCTGTTGTAACGATGTTAGTTATCAGATCTGGAGTCCAATTGGTGAGGCTAACAGTACAGTACTTAAATAGTAGGAGATGCAGAAATAGTACCTCAGGAGTAGAAGTAACCATGGTCAGACGTCTGCAGATTTCGGTACACAGGAGCAGTAGATCAACCGTAGTCAGACGTTTGCAGAGTTCAGTACACGGGAGCAGTAGCGTAATGGTGAGGATCAGGGCAAACAGGAAGTAGATAGCCAGAATAATCAGGCACAGGATGGCGTAAGCTGTGGGTTTATATAGGGATAGCTGCCCTGTGATTGGCCACAGAGCAGGTGAGATCCATAAACTAATCACTTCAATAGAAAGGACCAGGCTCAGCAAAGCAAAGAACAAACAGGCTTCTACAATAGCATAATGGTCAAGGCTGCAGAAGATGACGGGGAAGTCAAGGGTTCAAGACCCAGCAAGCTCAGTTCCTGACATTACTCCACCTTCTCCAGGAGCATCTTCTGGATGGTACTTGACGTGGTTACGCTGATGAAATTCTCTTACCAGTTGTGGAGCATGAATGTTGTGTACTGGATCCCATGAGTTATCTTCAGGACCATATCCTTGCCACTTTATCAAGTACTGTAACTGATTTCAAGAAATTCTAGAATCCACAATATTTTTGACAACATATTCCTCTTCTCCTTCAACAATAACTGGGTCAGGTGGAGGCAAGTTACGTCCTGGAAATGGATTTTCCACAAAAGGCTTGAGAAGGGAGGAATGAAAATCAGACATAGAGTCTGAAAGTTTTAAACAAATGCTACAGGATTAATTTGAGCCACAACTTCAAATTATCCAATAAATTTCTGACCTAGCTTGGTTGAAGGTATCTTGAGCTTCAAGTTTTTTGTAGAGAGCCATACCTTTTCTCCTATACCAAGGGAAGGAAAAGACTTGCGATGTCTATCAGCAGTTTTCTTATAGTGATCCTGAGCTTCATGTAGAGTGTTTGTCAATTATTCTTGAACTTGCTTCAAGGTAGACAGTCTGTCGGTGACAGCAGGAACTGAAGAAGAAATTGGGAGATTTTGAATAAATGCAGGATGGAAACCCATATTGGCAAAAAATGGACTCTGAGACGTAGATGAATGCTGGGAGTTGTTATAAGCAAATTCTGCTGTAGGAAGAAAATTAACCTAATCGTCTTGGAGATAACTTGTATAACACCGCAAATACTGTTCATGGGTTTGGTTAGTACGCTCAGTTTGGCCATTAGACTGTGGATGATAAGTAGAAGATAAGTTTACTTAAATTCCTAGAATGGCACAAAAACTCTTCCAAAACTTTGAGGAAACGTACCCCACGGTGAGAAACAACATTGTCAGGTATACCATGTAGATGGAAAACATCAAGAATAACTAATTCTGAACTCTTTTCCGCAGAGGGTACCCCCTTTGTCGGTATAAAATGAGCCATTTTGGTAAGACGGTCTAGTAGTGCACTACTAGAATTGTATTCATATTTTTTGAAGATGGTAGATCAACAATAAAGTCCATAGAAACAGAACCCCAAGGACGAGAGGGAACAGGAAGGGGCTAAAGTAATCCCACTGGTGAGGAACGAGGGGTCTTATTCCTAGCACAGGTTTGACAGGAAGAAACATACTTCTTGACATCCATCTGGTATTTAGGCTACCAAAATGAGCGGGAAAAAAGTTCTTTGGTCTTTTTGACTCCCATGTGACCTGCGGGTCTAGAGTCGTGAACAAAGCGCATAATTTCAAATCGAGTAGTCTCAGGAGCATAAACACACTGATCAAGAGTCCAAACCCCGTCTTTGAACGCTAAATCTATACCTGTGGGGGGATGATTAAGAAAAGGATCTCCTTTATAACCTTCTTTAATCCTGAAGTATACCCTTGGACGTGGTTGCCCCCACAAAATTCTTAGCAGACAAGATGGTGGTTTCGGGTGTGTCATATTGTGTCATCTCGGAAAACATCCGGGATAAGGCGTCTGCTTTTCCATTGCGGGATATCGGTCTGTAGGAAATAATGAAATTAAATCTTGCAAAAAATAGAGAACATCTAGCCTGTCTACCAGAAAGTCTCTTGGCTGATCTAATAAATTCAAGATTTCGGTGATCTGTAAGAACCTGCACCACATGAGATGCTCCTTCAAGAAGATGCCTCCATTCCGTGAATGCTTTTTTAATTGCCAGTAATTCTTTATTCCCAATGTCATAGTTTCTATCAGGAGGTGACATCAGGCAGGAGAAAAAAGCGCAAGAATGAAGCAACTGTTTATCCCCAACTCTTTGGGACAATAATGCTGCTACTGACGAATCTGAAGCATCCACTTCAACTATAAATGGGAGGTCCGGATTAGGACAAATTAAGATAGGAGCAGAAGTAAAAAGTGTCTTTAATTGGGTAAATGCTTCGTCTGCACTTGAAGACCATTTAAAAGGAATTCCTTTCTGAGTTAGTTGTGTTATTGGACTAATAACTTCTGAGAAATTCCTAATGAATTTGCGGTAGAAATTTGCAAAGCCAACAAGTCTTTGGACCTCCTTGACATTCTTGGGAGAAGGCCAGTCTAAAATAGCTTGGATCTTACTGGGGTCCATGCGCAATCCTTCTGTAGAAATGAATTACCCCAAAAACGGAATCTCTGTCTTTTCAAATTCACATTTTTCCAGTTTAACATATAGTTGGCTTTCTCTTAAATGGCTCAAAACCATGGTAACCTGCTTACGATGTTCTTCAAGATTTTCAGAGTATATTAGTATGTCATCCAAAAATGCCACCACAAATTGATCCAGCAGATCTCGGAAAACATAATTGATAAAATGTTGAAATGTCGCAGGGGCATTGCAAAGTCCAAATGGCATAACAAGGGATTCAAAATGCCCGTAGCGTATTCGAAATGCTGTCTTCCACTTGTCCCCAGGTCGTATACAGACAAGATTGTATGCCCCTCGTAGATCCAACTTGGTAAAGATCTTTGCTGACCGTAATCTCTCGAGTAACTCTGGAATAAGCGGAAGAGGGTAACAATTTTTCACGGTTATTTGGTTTAGTTCCCTATAGTCAATACAAGGACATAATGTGCCATCTTTCTTTGGTACAAAGAATATAGGTGCTCCTGCTGGAGAGGTGGAATGCTGTAAAAATCCTTTGGCCAGATTTTCCTTGACATATTCATCCAGGACCTTCAGTTCCATCTCTGCAAGTGGATAAATGCATCCGTAAGGTATGGATGCACCTGGTAAAAGTTCAATAGGACAATCATAAGTGTGATGATGAGGTAGCTGGTCAGCATTCCTTTTGTCACACACATCTTTAAATTCCTCATACGGTTCAGGTAATTCTACAGAGTTAGCAATAGGTTTTTCAGTAGCTCCAACTTGGGAAGGAATTGACTGCTTCAGTTGACAATATTCAGAAGTGAAATTTACATTTCCTGACTTCCAGTCTACTCAAGGATTATGAACGCTGAACAATGGTATGCCCAAAATTACTGGAAATTTTGATGAAGAAATTAACTGGAAACAAATCCTCTCCTGATGACCAGGATCAATCAATACTTCCAGTTTGGTAGTATCATGAGTAACAGGACCAGAATTTAAAGGTGACCCATCAACAGTCACTAATTCAACTGGTGAAGATCTTGGACTGTGATCAATATGATTATCAAATGCAAATTTAATGTCCATAAAATTTCCAGCTGCACCAGAATCCAACATTGCCGTAGTGGACAACTTGTAAGAACCATAAGAAAGCCGAACTGGTAAGGTGAAATGAGGTCAGTCAGAAGTCATATTGTCAGGACATGGTGTGGTGGAAAACAGAGGCTGTCTCACCAGACTAAGCAAAGCACAGTGGGGACAAGACTCTGAATTTAGTCTAAATTCAGTTGCAACAACTGCCCGTTGAGGTTTATTAGTGCAGTCAAGAACATAATGTCCAGTTTGTCCACAATATTAGGCATAGTTTTTCAGCAAGGCGACGACGTTTTTCAGCAGTTGAAATTGGTCCCAGGATGGCATCCACTTACATAGGTTCTGGAGCAGAACTTGTTTGAGAAGGTATCTGCATCTTTGGGAGAAAACGACCCTCTGGTAAATGGGAGAAGGTCCCTGGATCGTAATAACCCCGTCTTTCTCGCTTCCTTTCCAGGAGTCTTTGGTCAATACGGACACATATCTGTATATACTCCTCAAAGTCATCTGGAAGTTCTATTTTAACAAGTTCATCTTTAACTGATTCAGAAAGTCCTCCATAGCACCGACATTTTAGTGCAGAGGTGTTCCAGGAAACATCAGAAGCCCAGCACCGAAACTCTGCAGCGTATTCTGCAACAGAGCATCTTCCCTGGCGAAGATCATGCAAAGCCCCCTCAGCAGTGGCACAACGGTTGGGGTCATCAAATACTAGGTTCATTGCTGCAAGAAAGTCCTTCAAATCATCCAAAATGGCATTATCCTGTTCTAAATAGGGTGATGCCCATGCTTGTGCATCATCTATTAGCAGGGCAATGATGAACACAGCCTTGGACCTATCAGTAGGGATCTGAGAGGAAAGAGTAGAAAAAATCATCCGGCAATGATTAAGAAATCCTAGGTACAAATGTCTCTTTGCACCAAATTTTTCAGGTGGTGGAATCCGGTAAACTTGAGAAGTGGCACTGACAACAGCAGAATTTGCACGCAGTTCATGTACTTGTCCTTCTAATTCAGTGACTTGACTTTTCCCTGTATTTAATTGTCCTTGAAGGTTGTACACAAGGTTATGTAATTCTGAGATCTGGAATGCATGCTGTGACAAGGCAGACTCCGCCCCTCCGGCCTTCATGTTGGGCCTGATTATTATGTAACAATGCTAGTTATCAGATCTGGAGTCCAATTGGTGAGGCTAACAATACAGTACTTAAATAGTAGAAGATGCAGAAATAGTACCTCAGGAGTAGAAGTAACCGTGGTCAGACGTTTGCAGAGTTCGGTACACAGGAGCAGTAAAGTAATGGTGAGGATCAGGGCAAACAGGAAGTAGATAGGCAGAATAATCAGGCATAAAATGGAGTAAGCTGCGGGTTTATATAGGGATAGCTGCCCTGTGATTGGCCACAGAACAGGTGAGATCCATAAGCTAATGACTTCAATAGAAAGAACCAGGCTCAGCAAAGCAAAGAAGAAACAGGCTTCTACAATGGCATAATGGTCAAGGCTGCAGACACCACGGCCGGGAAGTCAAAGGTTCAAGACCCAGCGAGCTCAGTTCCTGACAGCTGTCCTGGACAGTCATTTACTACATAGACTTGGGAAGGCTGTCTTGGACAGTCACATAAGATAAGATAATCCTTTAATAGTCCCACCATGGGGAAATTCAGTTTGTTACAGCAGCAAAGATATGCAATACAAATACAATACAATACAAAAATACAAAACGCTCCAAGGTAGAGGCATTACAGTGACAGTAGGTACAGATAGAGAGGTACAGGTTTAAAAAAAAGTAGCAGAGGGGATATCACAACTTAAAGATCTTTCAGTCCCCTGTATGGGGTGATCTCTGCTTAGGTCGGTATTGGTTGTACAGCCTAACTGCAGCGGGGAGGAAAGACTTCCGATAGCGCTCCTTCTCACACTTTGGGAGAAGTAATCGGTCACTGACAGTACTGCCCAGCACTATCACGGTCTCATGCATGGGATGGGAGTTATTCTCCCGCATGGAGCTCAACATGGACAGTATCCTTCTGTCACCCACTACCTGCACAGGGTCCAGGAGACTCCCCAGGACAGAGCTGGCCCTTCTAATCAGCTTGTTGAGTCTATTCCTATCCCTGGTTGCTATGCTGCTCCCATAGCAGGCCACTCCGAAGAAGATGGCTGATGCCACTACTGAGTTGAAAAAGGCCCTAAGAAGTGCCTACTACATAGACTTGGGAAGGCTGTCTTAGACAATCAATACATAGACATTTGTGAGGCTGTCTTGGACAGTCACTATATAGATGCTTGTCTCGGAGAGTCACTACATTGACTTTACACAGTCTTACACATTTACTATAAAGACTTGGGAAGACTCTCTTGGACAGTCAGCGCATATACATTTGTGAAGGCTGTGTTGGACAGTCTCTACATAGACTTGGAAAGGCTGTCTTGGACAGTCACTTACTACATAGACTTGGGAAGGCTGTCTTGGACAGTCACTTACTACATAGACTTGGGAAGGCTGTCTTAGACATTCAGTACATAGACATTTGTGAGGCTGTCTTGGACAGTCACTACATAGATGTTTGTAAAGGCTGTCCTGGACAGTCATTACATAGATGCTTGTCTTGGAGAGTCACTACATTGACTTTGCACAGTTTTGCACATTTACTATATAGACTTGGGAATACTCTCTTGGACAGTCAGGACATATATATTTGTGAAGGCTGTGTTGGACAGTCTCTACATAGACTTGGAAAGGCTGTCTTGGACAGTCACTTACTACATAAACTTGTGAAGGCTGTCTTGAACAATCAATATATCTTAGTCATAAAATTTAACCTGATCACCCAACAAACAAGTGTTTACTTTTTTTGTTGGATGGTTGGTGCCCTAGTTGGGAATGAGGCTGCTTTTGCTGATTTGCCCACTCATTGACCCCTGTAAAAGGGTTTTAGATATTGAGATCATATAAGTTTATGCTCAATAATCTTTGTTAAAAGCAACATTACCTGCAATAAGACCATTATTATTTGTTTTCTACAGCCTTTTAATGCCCAGAGGGAAGGGAAGTCCATCTGCCATGGCTCCCCAGAGGTTTCCTTCACAGGGGGTTTTCCTCTCCTGAGTGCTGGTTCATGACTCTTCCTGAGTCAGAGGTTGGGATATTACTGGTCCTTTTAAGACTTATTAAAATAATTGGCTTTACAATTACAATTATTACAAATAAATATTTTTTATAAAAAAAAAAATGTACCAGCTTTATCAATATAATTTCTAAGTCTTATACGCTTTTGAAACACCATTAACATCAATACCACCATAGAAAACCTTCAGCGATGAGAAGATCGCTGGTTCAGTAATATACACTGCAATACACAATTTTTAAGCTGATTTATGACCAGGTCAAAATTGAACTTTGATCTGGTCATACAGCAGCCTAAAATGTGTTCAGAAAGTCTAGAGAAGGAGTCATAGGACAGTCAGACTGATGGATTACATAAGAAATGGCCTTCTGCAGCTTGTATTGTAGTGCTTATATACATAGTTGTAGAAGCCAAAGGTAAGCAAAATGTTTAGTCAAGGCCAATTACAAAAAATATATATTTACCCCAAAATATATTCAATTCAATAAAAAAAATTCTGCAGTGGGATACATAGCCTTTACTATTTCTAATCACCTTTGGGGAACAACAACTCTTTGAGCCCTTCAGTGTCTAGGTCCCAGGAGCAACTGCAACCTATGACCCTCCCCCTGTGGTCTAGGGCTGTTGGATAGAAATGGAATGGAGGCAAATAACTTGCCAAATTCCATATGATGTTATATTAGCACTATGATATTGTATAGCACCATCCTAATTAGAATATGCCCCCACTATATGTAATTAACATGTTTTCATTAACTAATTACATTAATGAGAGACTCACAGAAAATTATGTTTGACCAGTATTTTTAAATCTATTTTTATGAATTTTTATATCATTTATTTAATTATTAGTTGTAGTTGACTGTGACTTATTACTTATTACATTTTTAATGGAAGACTCTCTAGAATATCCACATTTCCGTCAGCCATCGTATTTTAGTAAAGGCTAGGAACAATTTTATGTGCTGGCCTTTTTGGCTCTTACACTGGCTATCAGTTGATCACGCATAGAAATACAGCTGACTTAATGAGAGTTGTGGCTCATGAGAAAGAAGAAAAGCCTCAGTAATAATATATGTGAATTTCAGTCCATGACCACCTGCCTGCGTCATGGAGACGGGAGGAAACCCTTAAATGTTTAATAAACTTGTTCTTTGTCTCCCTTTTGTAAGGGATGCTATTAATAACTAAACTGGTAGGACCATATCGTTTCCGTTTCTATAGCATCGACCAGTGTAGCATCTCTCCCCTATCAGGAACTCATGACAGCCTAGGAGGATCATTATCACTTCTCAGAATCCTGGAACCCTGCCTGGACACAATATTAGACGTGGATTTTCTCCCTTTATTTTTTTCCAACATAATGCATGGCTTATTTTGATCCTTGGAGTTTCCCAAAGTCTGGTCCATAGTTTAGCTTCTTCGAACACCACTGCTCACTACTCCTTATGGAAACAGGTTGAATGACTTTGCCTCTGTGCTATGCAGCTGTCAGCTTCCCCTCCAGATAGAAGATCATTGATGTGAGCTTCAGTAACAACTTGGATAATTATACTTGTCAAATCCTAGTTCAGCATCAGATTTGGATTCTGTAGAGAATACTCCATTTTTAATTCTATAAGTGGAAATAAAGGTCTAGTTGGCAATGGAGTTAACCCTTGCAAAGATGTCTTGTTGACTATTTAGAATGGGTAGTTATATATGAAACATAAGAGCAAAAATGAGTTGTTTGCTGTAGAGTTGTGAAGATAACTCCATCCTGTACAATGCCATTTCAAGCACTCAGTTCATTCAAAGAGAAGATCTTCAACCCAGGGAAAGAAGAGGCAAAGAACACCATAGGGGATTCCCTGGGTCATCTTCAAAGGTAAGAATTTATTTTTTTCTGTGAATATTTTTTCTTTTATTTTCTAAACTTGATTTCATGTTTTCTTAAGTTAGTTAAGTGTTTCTAACCTTTCCTTATATTGGGCTTGCACTAAAAAGTACAAATTCATCAATAGTTCTACATTTTGTGGCTTACATCTCATTATATATGTATATTTTGTTCTTAGAAGGGTTTTTATCATTTTTGTCAGCTGTCCGGTTTATTTAATATGATTTCATTTAGAATATTTTTTCTTTGTCAACTATAGCTGAAATTGCTTTACACATATAAAATTTGTATTATTTGTATTAATAAAATATTACACCTTAACTCTTTAGTCTTATGTTATAAAATAACATTTAAAAAATGTACACAAATGTAAAAATATTTGACTTATTTGACAACATTTGAAAACCTAATAAATTAAACCTAGTCTTTTTAAAGGTTTATATGAATGCTATATAAACTATTCACAAAAACGACATAGATGTATAACATAGATGTATAGTGGTATCAGTTTTACCTTGGTTTTATTTTATTGTGATAATAGGATAAATTTTATGCATCTGTTGGTAACAATGTTAACTATAACACCTTTTGGCGCAAAATTTTGGCCAACTGTATTTGTTATTTGTATTATCGTAGTTGTATTTATGATACAGTATTGCTATTACAGTATTACTACTTTTCAGTTTAGTTGCAAGTCACATAATAAATACAAAACCCTTTTTAGTCTAGATGGGTTTACAGTAACACTGGTAATTATAATACACATTTTCTGTTGCTTTTGTATAAAAAGGGGCAAATAGGAAGCTTTGATCCATTTTCAACCCTTAATTTTATAATGAAACAATTATAGTATGGAAAGATATAATGTACTGGATGTCACATTTATTGTAACTTTAATGTAGCAATCTTATACAAAGTACACAATATCATAAATTCATCATTTCATTAAATTACAAATATAGACACTTTAGGAAACAGCTTTTACACTTCTGTTATGTGGTATGAAACATGACAGTATATATTTAGGTGGTTTTTTTTGTATGTTATTTGTATGCTTTTTAGTTTTTTATATCGGCATATCAGTGTCACAGCATGCGTAATAAAGTGTAATAAGGTCATTCACATTTAGATCTTTAATGAAAAAGTATATGAAACATTTACTATCAAAAGTTGTTAATGGAATGCAATTTATACTATGTAATATAGGTCAGTCTATGAAAATGTCATTACCAATGGCAACATTGTATAGACATCGATGGTCAAAGCTTATGGTATGGCCTAAGACATTCATATACATTATTATAATTTATATTATGTAACATAGGTCAGTCTATGAAAATTTCATTGCCAGTGGCAAATTTGTATAGACATCTCTGGTCAAAGCTTATGCTATGGTCTAATACAGTCAGATACATTATCTGTCCATGGTTTTAAATGATGAGCCTTATAATACCAATCGCATCTATATACTTCTGAGCTATTGTGTTACCCCTATCCAAACTGTATGCTGTGGTTAATGCTATAAATGTCTGGTCTGAAAAGCCCTGAGAAGTAACTTTGAATAGTACCTCACACATTGAGAATACTTATTACATACATTTATAATTGTAACAAGTTCCACAGTCAACATGTATACACATTACGGTAAATAAAAAAAACATACATAAGGGGCAATAACCCACATAATGCATGTTCTCTTTCTTCAAGGAAAATTGATGGAAGAAATATTGAGGAGGACAACATAGAACTGAATGAAGATGGACAACCAGTACATGTGCCCACCCACTCACCACCCAGATTTGACTGCTACTGCTGTGGGCTGCCTAAACGTTACATCATTGCCATTATGAGTGGACTGGGATTTTGTATTTCCTTTGGAATTAGATGTAACCTTGGTGTGGCCATTGTGGAAATGGTGAATAACAGTACTGTTTATATTGATGGAAAACCAGAGATTCAGGTGAGATTCATTCTAGCCATTGTAGTCTATGTCAAAC
Organism: Leptodactylus fallax; assembly: GCA_947044405.1. Lineage (NCBI taxonomy): Eukaryota > Metazoa > Chordata > Amphibia > Anura > Leptodactylidae > Leptodactylus > Leptodactylus fallax. Next base: position 3,987,465 of record CAMRHE010000094.1, read on the forward strand.
AATTCCTTCTCCAAAGATTATTCCTGTCAATCCACTAAGATGGTTCCTTTCTGTAGTAAAATAAAAACGTGGACATAATATTTATCATTGCAATGCTAAAAATGTTTATGTGAAATAAGGACCTTATGCTCTTTCTGCAGTAAAATGGACTAAACATTCTTGCATTTTTCTCAATATTTGAGAGCAAACCCTATGGTGGATGTATTGTTTTATAAAAGTGCCTAATACAAGTCATTCATAGCACACTATCTACAATGTCTTCTACTTTTTGGTAACACCTCTTTACAGGAAGCTCAATTTAATTGGGATCCAGAAACTGTCGGCTTGATCCATGGATCGTTTTTTTGGGGATATATTGTGACCCAGATACCAGGAGGATTCATTGCAAACAAGCTTGCTGCCAATAGGTAATGACATTGTATGCTTGAAGGTGATAGTCTGTCAGGGGAACTACCTTCTAAAAGGTGGCACTAGAGCAAGTTTTCCTATGTATGTTCTGCCAGTGATGACATCCTCCTGGGCCTCAATGCAAAATATGTAAAATTATTCTCTATCATTTTTGTAATTGGATTTCATTAAAAATTTGAAAGCACTCAAAAGCACTACAATGAAAGTGAAGGAAGGCCAAATAATATGTCATGCTAACTGCCAGACTGCTCGTTCTACAGCCCTTATGACCTCTCCTGAAATATCTTTTAGGGTAAGGTCTCATGTAGCATGCCACAGCTGAAAAACACTGCGGAAAAGACTTTGGTGGAAACGCAATGCATTTTTTTCCGTAGCATTTTTCACTTAAAATTCACAGAGGAAAACTTTCTGCTTCTATTATACCTATACAGAATATGGCAGCATTTCTGTAGGTATAATGGACATGCTGTGATTTACAAAAATGCAACCGTTTTTGAAATTGCAGCATTTCTGCTGTCGATATTTTTCTGCAATGTGTGGATGGGATTAGCCATGGTTTTTGCCAAATTGTGGCGTTTTCACAATGTGTGCCCCAGCCTTAAACTGATTTATGACCAGGTCAAAATTGAGCTTTGAACTGGTCATACATCAGCCTAAAAGTTTGTTCAAAAGAATAGAAAGGATTGGAGAATTAGCCATAGGACAGTCAGTCTGATGGATTACATAAGAAATAGCCTTCTGCAGCTTGTATTGTAGTGCTTATATATATGTAGCTGTAGAAGCCAAAAGGAAGCAAACATTTTAATCAAGCTCAATTATATGTATATTATACTCCAAATATAAAATTATATTTACCCCAAAATACATACAATTTAATAATAAAAAAAAATAGCTGTAATGGTGTACATAGCCTTTAATACTTCTAGTCTCCTATGGGGAACAACTCTTTGGGCCCATCAGAGTCCGGGGTCCAGGTGCCACTGCAACCTATGAACTCTCTATAGTTACACCCCTGTTTTCTAGGGCTGTTGGATAGAAATGGAACTGAGACAAGTAATTTGGCAAAATGCCCCGTAATGTTATATTAGCAACATGATAGTGTGTAGTTCTATCCTAACTAGAATATGCCCCCGCTATATGTAATTAATATGTTTTCATTAACTAATTACATTAATGAGAGACTCAGAGAAAAATAAGTATTTTCCCCCACTGTATATATTTTTATCTATCTTTCTATGAGAAAGGTGTGCTATATTACAATTTATGTTTGTTGATTCAGTGAATCCTGACCTTTAGGCTGAGGCCCCACGTTGCAGAAATGCAGAATTTTTTTGTTGCAGATTTTGCTGCAGTTTCTTGTACCCAAGAATGGCTACAACAGGAATGGGATATATTTATAATTCTACCTTCTGCTCAATATACTCCTGGCTTTGGCTAAAAAAACACAGCAAAATCTGGAACAAAAAAACTGCATTTCCGCAACGTGGGGCCTCAGCCTTAAATGGATTTTTTGATTTATAGAGGATGACAAGAACAACAGAGGGCCCTTTGTGTAAGAACAATTTATAGGCCCCTAGCTCTGTAAAGGCCACCCCATATTTCTCCAGTAATTATGAGCTATGGAATTCAGTAGCTCAGCCTATTCCTTACAATCTAGAGGATAGCAGAAAGCTGCTTCTAAGGTAACAAGCGGCTCCCTTGTCTACTGAGCATGTGTGCAATTTATTTCCTCTACTTTGTCATTGGAAATTGAGCACTTACCGCCAGGTTACTGCTGAGCCCTGGAGGTCTCAGGAGTAGGATACCAACATATTGTCAGGGGAACCCTTCTGGCAAAAAGATTGTTCGAAGCAGAAAACCTATATGAAAAGGCTTCCAGGATTAAAAAATAACATAAATCTTTTTGGCACAAAAAGTGCTGACAGGTAGGCTAGGGTTACTCAACACCTTTTTGTGCAACAACACTTGCAGTTAAGTTGTGCAACTGAAACTAGATGATACAACTGTTGCACAACTTATGTCATATAATTTATACTGCCCAATAGGAGCAAGTTGTACAAGAGTTGTGTGACAATTGTTTTCTCATTCACTCCTAGTAGGTGCAACAATTGCAAGGTGGCCATACACATTAGACAGAATTAGGCTGATGGCTGAACAGCCTTTAATATACTGTTGTCTGGTGAACTATCATCGCAATGACACAGCGTCATTCTAGTCTTTATTGGTTGCTACAGTTGTTCAGACTGACAATGTCCAATAACACTGAAAAATGTTCTTTCACTGGGAACATTCTTTCACAGAAGATCAAACACACCATACAGGCTAGACAACATTTTTAATAATTTTTGAAGGCTATTTATTTATTTATTTTCAACTGTTTATTTTAAAGGTTTTTGTCATACAGAGAGAATAATAATATACAAGAAAAATAAGATAACTGAAGGTAGCAAACATAGGACAGACGGGGATTACTCAGCATTCTCAATAAATTACAAGGCTTTAAACAAACTGGCCAGAAATGGCCCCAAAAAGGCCAAGGAATCCGACAACAAACAGGGGTAGACAAGACAGGAGGACAGAAGGGTGACAGAAGGACATCCAGGAAGTAAGGGGCCACACAACAGCCGGATCAGAGAGGCCGGGCTGGCCAAAACTCATCCTACGGTTTCCAGATCAGGCAGACCCTCTCCTCCTCATTAAGAAGGGCCGTCAGGTACTCCAGGGAGCGCGCATCTTTTATCCTAGCGTATAACTCCTCCAGGGCCGGGGGGGCAGGATGCCGCCAGTGTTTAGCAACCAGATATCTAGCGGAAGTAAGGAGTAGCAACAGGAGCTGGAGAGCGGGCCTGCGCAAAATATCAGGGGGGGGGGGGGGTTGAGAAGGTAAGTCCTAGGGGACAGGGGAAGGCTAACATCCAGGACCCCTTCCAGGAGACCCCGGACCTGGCGCCAATAAGGCTGGAGCAGGGGGCAGTTCCAAAAGAGATGGAAAATGTGTGCGGGACGGGTGCCACACCACCAGCAGCAGTCCGGGACATTCTTGTCAAAAGAGTGAAGTGCAGCTGGGGTATGATACCGATGCATCAACATCTTAAAAATATTTTCTTTTTTTGTAACACATCTAGAAGTCCTGGGTGCTCTACTCCATATGAGGGACCAATCGTTACTCGATATGGATGTCCCCAAATAGTTCTTCCACCGTGACATATAGGTATGTTGGGGCAAAGCATCTGGGGTAGGATTCGAAAGAAGGCGGTATAGATCAGAAATAAGCCCTGTTGTCCCAACACCCGTTTTACAAAGTTTCTCAAAAAGCATAGGGATGGGTGCCGTGGGGCCTTGAAAAATAGAGGAGGCCAGATGGGAGACCTGGATATACGTGAACTCACTGGACTGGGGCAGGCCAAATCCGAACTGGAGATCGGCAAATGGTAAAAGAGCCCAGGTCCTATAATCAAAGATGTCAGCGTACCGAAAAAGGCCCGCTCTCAGCCAAGGACCCGCTACCGGCCCAGTGAGTCCAGGCGGGTAATTAGGGTGAAGAAGGAAAGCGGTCATGGAGGAACACGAGGAGGAGGGGGAAAATGGGATACACATGTGCGCCAAATATCTCTCGTGAGTGCCATAGGGCCTAACAAGGCACTCCCGGGGGGGGGAATGAGGACCAGTCCAAAGCAGGGAATTAGGATGTTGTGGAGCAAGCCACAGCTTCTCGATCTCCATCCACTTAGGAAGGCTATTTATATTGTTGTTATGATATGCCTATACAATATCATTCATCACATCCAGTAGCGGTATCTGTTAGATAATGTTCCCGATGTATATCTGTGACTGAAAGCAAAAAAAGTGAACAAAGCTTAATCAATATGTTACATATTTTTATGTCACCCATTGACTTGTATTGGTCTGTCTTTCCTGAAAATGGACAAAAATAGAACATATGCTATGTTTTAAAATGATCCATTAAAAAAAACAGACAAGTGTATGTCACCATTGGCTCCCATTGTTTTATAAACGGATGAGTAACAAACATTAAGAAGACGTCCATTACACATCTGTTTTACACGTCCGTGGGCATGGGGCCTAATTCAAATACATTCACTAATCCTTTAAAAATGGTATGACTGAGTGACATGGCAAACATCCCCTATTTCAAGGGGTTTAAAACAATTTGAACTTGATGGGCCGCATTCCTTCCAGTGTCCCTGTACAGTTTTATGTCCCCTAGCAGTGGCCCCATACAGTTCAGTGTCCCCTAGCAGTGGCCCCATACAGTTTAATGTCCCCCAACAGGGGCCCTGTACAGTTTAATGTCCCCACCAGTTATATAATAAGTAAACCTACATGTTCATTTTTATACTCATAATTTATTTTGCTAAAATGTTATCATCTGTTTTATATTTGGGATTGTAGCTGGGGATAGTATGCTAACATACTATCAGTAGCTCTGTGGAAGACTCCACTGGCAGGTTAGCCAAATCTGTAATGGCTGATAAGGGCAATGTGCAGCACTCATGTTAATATCTTGCAGCCAAATTCTACTGAAATATTAATGAACTCCTGTATTCTCTTCCGTGAATGATAAAGGTATCTTGTGATTTACGTTACAGGTACTGATAATAGCAAAGGTTCTGGAAGGAGTCACCAAGTATTTGCTTTGTACTGAGAAGTGTTAGGTAAAAGCTAACCTAAACTTTTTTTTTATCACGACCAATTGATTTTAACTATTGAGCTACACTACAGCTGCAGTCCAAAGCAATACATTAAGTTGTATGCAATACATTGAGCTGTATGTCATCTTGTGGATGCAGCTATCACTCAATAGTCAATAGTGTTACAAAAAGTGTAGCTGTAGCCCTGGCCTAAGGGTAAGATTTTATAGATGCACTTTTTGAAGTGAAAACCAGGTGTGGATCATAAAGAGGGAGAAACAATATAAGAAAGTCTTTTTTTCAATCCACTCCTGGTTTTGGCTTTAAAAAAATAAAATTACGTTACTTTTAGCTTTTGAAAGAAACTGAAATTAGTTAAATAATTAAACAATTTAACTTACAAAGGTTGAGAGGGTTAAGTTAACATGTCCACGTAACTGCCATAATATTAAGTTCTGCAATAATAACCTTTATTTCTATAGTGCCAACATATAGTACTTTATAATTCATAGGGTACAGTCACAAACAAAACTGGATATTACAGAGACCTCGCAGAGTGTTCAAAAGACCTTACAATCTATAAGGAAATGACACAAAAGATAAAAGTACTTGTACAATGGTACACCCGTCTTAAAGATGAGGTAAAGTAGATAAAGTTTCATGATCTAGTTACAAACCAATATGTGTGTGTATATATACAGTATATATATAGATGCACAGATGTGAAGAGTCAAAAAAGCCAAAGAATGTTATATACACTATTCCTTAGAGAGTTAGGCCTCATTCACATGTGTGAGGTCCGTGCTATTCACAAATAGCACCCCACCATGCTCAATTGCAGGTGGTGTTGCTTTATTTGTTTAATTTTCTATATTTTAAATGTCTCTGAGTCCGTCATGGACCCTCAGACTTTCATTGATGTAATGTATTCGTGATGCATTGGCATCACTGAAAAAAAAGGATATGCTTCTGTTGTTATTTAGGAACCTGTGGTCATGTTTGAAGAAACACATTGAAATGAAGGCAAACATATGGTGTCCAAGAAAAATGCGGATGCCACACATACATAATATGCAGATGTGTGAATAAGGCCTTTATATGTATGATGCCCCACAGTGTTATATACAATGTGCCCGAGTGTTATATATAGCATACTCTACCCAAGATATATATATATATATATATGCTTGTATTTATACATATTACTTACACATACTTTCCACAGGTATAAACTTTACTCACACATATAGACATGCCTTATGTATGCATGTTACTTGCACATATACACTTAGCACATGTATACGTATTTCACACAGCTGTACCAAGCACCAGCTAAAATATTTACAGGAAATGTAAGTAGAAGTGTGTATAATAACTTCATATAGATAGATAGATAGATAAAGTTATTACATGCACTTTTACACTAGGTTCACCCTAGCGTTTGAGTCTCTGTACAAGACTCCATCTCACATTCGGCTTAAAATTGGCACAGAAAAAAGTCCTGCAAGTAGGACTTTTCTCTCCACTGTTTTAAGCAGAAACCAGGCGGAAACCCAGCGGACCCCATTATAGTCTATGGGGTCCATGGGTTTCCGTATGTAACTGCTTTTTAAGCGGATTTTCATCTTTCGGGTCCTCAAGTGGAACCCAAGGACGGAAATCTGAACGCTAGTGTGAACCTAGAGTTACTTACATTTCCTGTAGATCTTGTAGCTGATGCTTGGACAGTGCTGGAGTAAGCCATACTAAACTACAGTAGGAGCTGAAGAGTTGGGTAGAAATAGAAGGGGACAAGAGAGAGTAGCTGGGGCAATAAAGTAAAGGCCATAACAGAGCCGCTATGGGGGCAGAACACAGGAGAGAGCAGATCAGGGAGCATAAGGGTGGGGGGAGAGGCAGATTTCAGGAGCGAGCAGAAGGTGTTTGGGGGAGACAGTGTACAAGAGACTCCTCTTCTTTCATCTTCTTCCTGTACTGTGCTCATGTTCTCCTTCCTGTGTCATGCCCCAGTCTCCCTTCCCCCTCCTGCCATTCCCAACTAATAGCAGTCTTTACACTTTGTGCAGGAGAGGGGAGGAAGAAAGCATCTGTAGAGGGAGGGCTGCAGCACATACATAGTGCTCGGGCAGTTTTGAAATATAGCCTGCTTTTCCGCAGAATGTCCCTGCTGATTTTGGGGCTTAGTCTTCTGAGCCTCTCCAGCATTGTACCAAGTGCAGAGGGGTGAGCCTGCCGTAGAATTCTCTGGTCCTGTGGTAGGACAGTCCGATGCTGGTTAAGAGACTGCTAACAGTCACAGGTGTTTTGTAGAGCTACAGGGGTGATGTTACAGGAAAAGATATATAAGTAGTATCAGCATGTAAATGGCACTGAAACCAAAATTTGCTGTTTGTTTGTCAGATTGGGGCAAGAGAGGAAAAATGGCAAGGACCTAGGACTGAACCCTGTCAAAGATTTCAATGTCAAATGCAGGAGAAAATGTCTTAACTGTGAACAGATCTTTTTTTTTTTATATGATCATGTTTACTTGTACCGCGTAAGTGGCAGTGAGAATCCTTTTAGTTATTATGAGCTTGTTACAACAGAAGCTGCTCTTGAATACTTAATTCAGGTTTTTAGCTTAAATTACCATGGCAGAACATTGCTGAGCTATCAGTGACAGATGACTGGCTTCATGTATCTTGGAGTACTGAAAGTGCAGTGTCTACCACCTACATAGACGTGGTGAGATAGAGAATCTACTGGATGATCTTTTGATTTCATGACCCATCAGATAAATGTGATCTTGGAGAAGCAATTTCTGTGGTTCAGGACCTGACACATTTTCGTGTTTTTTGTATATGCGGTTTGAGGACTATAAAATTTATTTCATTTGGGTCATTCACCTAATTTTTGCATCTTTTTTTTCGGTGACACATAGGACTTTATTTTTATGTTATTTTTATTTTTGTATGTTATTTATTTTTTAAATACAGTAAAATATAAACAAAAGAGGAGGGAAAATGTGTCTGTTTTTCACATATTTCACGTTGGTTTTTTTTTATAGAACAAAGTGCTACTAAAAAACTTTTTAAGACTAAGGCCCCACATAGCGGGCCGCAGCAAAAAAAGCGCTGCAGTGCTTTACACAGAAGGTTTCCTCTGTGGACTTTATGCTTCCATTATACCTACAGTATAATTGACATGCTGCAATTTCCAAAAGTGAAATTCTGTGTTAATGTAGTGAATAATATTTAAAGGGGTTGTCCAGTTTCAACCCGATATTGAGAGACAAATGGAATTGTATAATGAAAAGGTTATACAGGTGCACAGCTCGTTACCAGGCAGATGTCTGATTACTGTGCTGTAACAAGCTGTGCACCTGTGTGTCCATCACATGACCATGGACTGATTTTTATCCACTGGGTGTAAGCAGAATGAATGACAGCAAGCAGAGATCTAGAAAACCAAGAGGAATTCATATAGAAAGTTGTATAACTCTTCATAACACAAACAATAACATTTGTCTCTCAATATTGGTCTGAAACTGGACAACGTCTTTAAGTATAGTTGCATTTTTTAAGTATAGATAACAGTTGGTCTTTATTATTATTTTATTGTTTTTGGACATATTTGGTATTCTAATCCTATAATGGATAAGAAGAATGGACTAAAGAACGGCAGTGTGAACGTAGCCTTACTTAATATTTTAGAAACATTGGGGATTGCTATTATAAATGGTTCTTAAGTTTTTAAAATATCCCTCTTTATTTATCTTGCAGGGTATTTGGTGCTGCTATTTTTTTAACCTCTATATTAAATATGTTGATACCATCAGCAGCAAACGTCCATTATGGATGTGTTATATCTGTCCGTGTACTACAAGGCCTTGTTGAGGTAAGTGGTAAAGATGTGATCACAGTTACATTTATATAGTTTTGAGGTTCCTTTTAAACTTTGGGAGGTAAAGTAATTTTGTATATATACATACTTTCAGGGTGTGACGTATCCAGCATGCCATGGGATGTGGAGCAAATGGGCACCTCCCTTGGAGAGAAGTAGACTAGCAACCACTTCCTTTTGTGGTAATACAACCTTTCCTTTCAATCATTTGTTAGTTAAGCTTGCCTTTATTTATTTTCTCACACCTCCCCATATTTTTATTTCATGGGGATAGGGTAAAAAGCTGCTGCCAGAGGACTCTACAATAGAACATTCGACCACTGGGGGGTTCTGCCAACTTTAATCTCATATGTACAACCAGCTCTATATATACTGTATATTTATCTGTATGTGTTTGAGAGTATTTCATAGGATTTCATTGCAAGAAAACAACAAAACCTACTTGTAAATTTTGGACACACATATAAAGGGAACAAGGCTTATTAAACCAATGCCTTCTTTCAGAGTGCTTATAAATACTTTTCTAGACCTGCACTTACTGAAAATGCTTGTTTTACTAGGAAGGCAAAGAAAAAGTTATAAAAATGCCACTCACCACTAGTCACGTTGCTTTTGCTCTTAGCATGTCTATTTTAACTTGACTGACATCTCACTCAATGTGTGAATTCATCACTAGTTGTGCCAAGCAAGACATCAGTCAAGGAAAAATGGCATTCTAAGGCCCCTTGCAGACGACCATGGTGTGGTTCAGTGTGCTATCCAGGTTTTTCCCGGATAGCACACTGACCCATTCATTACACGGTCACGTGTGCGGGCTGACATTCCGGTCTGTAAAACTCAGGACAGGTCCTATTCCTGTCGGAATAGGTGCCATTCAATTACAGCTAGCGGCTAGTACACAGTCATGTGCAACCGGCCTAACAACCAGAGGCTGGTGTCACACACAGACTTTTTGTGTAAGTTTTTGCTGCAGTTTGTTGTACCAAATTTAGAACTGGATTAAAAAGTAATAGGACATATGAAAGAAGAACTTGCACTTCTTCCTGCTGGATCCACTTCTGACTTTGGTACAAAAAACTGCCACACTGTGTGCGACACCGGCCTTATAAATTCCTTTGCTCCCCCCCAATAAATGAACAATTGCAACAGGGGCATGGAAAGGTGGAAAGGTATTTAGAAGTAATTACCAAACTTTTACTGATAGGTTCCTCTTATTATATATATATATATATATATATACAGGCACAAGTGACAGGCGCCATTATATTTAATTGTCAAAGAATTAAATAATGTTATATAGGAGATGTGTTCACATAGTTTTATTTGCTTGTAAAAGTAAGTGGAAAAAAACATGATAAAGACACAGCGTGTGAGAACAGCACTTACCTCTCCTGGAGATACCTGATACAAATATTGTGGATGGAGATATTGTTCTATGTGGCACAGACAACATACAGCCTGAAATCTCAAACCCTTGACCTGGGCACATTAATGGTCAGTAAAGTGGTTCCCAAATGACTGTCCAACACTAAACAACTAAAGGACAATTGAACTAATATGGTGAATTGCTTAGCTTCTGGGGACATCACTTAAACATCTGCTGATTCACACTAAATACTATTTCATCTGTCTTACATTACAGGATCATATGCTGGTGCAGTAATTGCAATGCCATTGGCTGGGATACTTGTACAATACATTGGTTGGTCTTCTGTATTTTACATTTATGGTAAGGCTTTTTGCAAATCCTAAAAAAAGAAAAAAAAATACTATGGATTTTTGTTAATTATTTAAAAAACAACATGTTGCCTATTGCCTTCCCTTAAAGAGGACCTTTCACCACCTCCACCAACTCCGAACATCAATAGTTATATTCTCCTGTAGCACCACTACAAGGTCACTAAAATATTGCACAGTTCCCTTTGAAACCAATGGGCCATATGCTCAATGCACTCAGGCTAATAGAAAAGTGTTCCCAATGGGTGGCCCCTCTCTATTATCTCTATACTTCCACAATACAGCATTTCTAAACTGATTTTGTAAACCGGAAAACTCTAATGTAGAAACCATTTTCTATAGATTTATGCATTTTGGTAATTTTAGCATACTTTAAGCTAAATTTTCTAGATACTAATGCATAAATTACCTCTATACAGGAATGTTTGGAATGATTTGGTATGTGTTCTGGTTACTACATGCCACAGAAAGTCCAGCCGCACATCCTACTATTACTGCTGAAGAGAAATCATACATTGAGACCAGCATTGGAGAAGGCTGTAGTTTAGTTACAACTAGTGTAAGTATAATGTTATGTTATTATATATAGGAAAGGAATTCATTTATTTCATTGTAACAGCAATTATCTTCCTTGACAACAATTAAAGGGGGTTTTCTGTCCTAAGTAGAGATCATGGATATTTGATCAGTGGTGGGGGCAACACTAGGTCTGCGCACTGATTAACTATACATTGTGTACTAGCCAAGTGATGTTACTGCAACTCAGCTCCTATTCAGTGGGCTATGAGAAACTAGGATATGGTAACTTCACATGGCTACAATATACAGAGCCCTCTTCTAACGTCTCTGTACACTGTATAGTACAGGGCCTGGCAGCAGTTCCAAACAGCTGACCCACAATATACAGAGTCAGCTGCTTCTGTCTCTGTACGTTGTATAGTACTGGGCCTAGCCGTGGTCCCAAACAGCTGATTGGTGGCCAGCCACCCACCAATTCATTTTGACCAGTTGAAGTTGTCTAGTTTTTTAAAGCTATAAATCTTCTGCTTAGTTGTTCTAAATGATCTAACTTTAACTATATTATTTATGGTAATTTTCAACTGATTAATAGATAACCCTATTATGTGATAAATTGAGATATTCTGCATATTAGTGATAGAAAACCTTTAAATTAAAGAAGTACTATAGTTTCTAAAAATAAAATATTGAATAATGAAGTATTTTTCCATTTTCTAATATGCTGTGCACATTTCTGCTTGAAGTCACTGAATGTGAACCTTCATTGTAGATATAAATCTGTCCTGGTCATGTGATGGACAGATGAATTTTCAGCAGCACGTTTTTGAAGTTCTGTCTTTTTAAGAGCTGTACACCTATGTGTCTATCATGTGGCAAGACAGATTTGTATGCCCTGGACAGAAATATTGATGGTTTCAATTAAATGGCTGGCAGCAAAATTCTTGAAATCATAAAAATGTATATGCAAGTTATTAAATTTTTTTTTTCACAAGCTGTAGTTTGCAGAATACATGGTTTATACCTTTCCTCTCATTCAATATCTTCTGCTTACAATTCCAGAAATTTAAGACACCCTGGAAGAAGTTCTTTACCTCAATGCCAGTGTATGCAATCATTGTTGCAAATTTCTGCCGCAGCTGGACATTTTATTTACTGCTGATCAGCCAGCCTGCTTACTTCGAAGAAGTGTTTGGCTTCCCAATAAGTAAGGTACATGTCTTAATTGTAAACGTATGCGATGTTCTAAACTGAGAAGAATACAGTCAGCCAACAGTCCAAGTCCATGAACAAAGAAACAATAAGTATCCCCCCCACCCATACATATCCCCCATTGTTGCATATTAGAGAGACCTGCAGTTATCTAGATGTGACCTAATTTATCTTTCAAGCATTTCTGGCTGGTCACCTACTCTTATGATGTTTACTACTTTTCCAAATCTTCTTATTACATTGGTTATACTGTTAGATAAATTTGTTCCTCAAATAATTATAATTCAAGAACTATGTTTTATGTCTTTGTGCTGGTTATCTTTGCCTAATATTACACTTTTTAATTAGTAATAATATTTTTCTGTGTGAAAAATATAAAATAATAGGTATACTAGCTACATTTTTAATGGCTAGCACACTGACCCATTGTTTTCTATGGTCCTATTCACATGCCTGTTTCTTATCACAGGCCCGTGTAGGGGGCCGTAAGCCCAGGGCAAAATTCAGGACAGGACCTATCAATGGGTCAGTGGAGGCACGGAGAGCACATGGATATCACTTGTGTGCCGTATGTGCCGTTTTCCCATGGACCCCTTGCTACATGCATTTGCTACAGTGCTTTTGGCCTAACTCAGGGCTGTTCATCTGAGGCATTACTCTGTTAGTGTATAGTCCTGGTAAGCAGTGCTCTACACCAATGACTTTACAAACTATAACTAAATGCTAATATTGTCCTGTGCTTCCTAGGTCGGTCTACTCTCTGCAGTTCCACATATGGTAATGACAATCATTGTACCCATTGGAGGACAACTGGCAGATTTCTTAAGAAGTCGACAGATATTGAGCACCACAACTGTAAGAAAAATCATGAACTGCGGAGGTATTATATTATTATATTATGTTCTTCTATTTATACTTTTTGTATATTTATTAATAACTGAAATATCAGGCGAGCGTGCAAGTAAATGACTCAGAATTGAATACATTAAGTGACTTACAAATATTGATCGTTTTACCATATTTTTGTGCAGGGTTTGGCATGGAGGCCACTCTTCTGCTGGTGGTTGGCTACTCTCATACTAAGGTCATTGCAATTTCCTTTCTCATCCTTGCAGTAGGATTCAGTGGGTTTGCTATATCAGGTGAGAATTGCTAGTCTATATTGAGTTCATTTTCTACTGTATTAATATATTATAGTATAATATAATATAGTATAATATTAATATTGGTATGTCTTTAGTGTAAAATTCCACAATCCTTGTTGTTTAATTTAAGGTAAATCTCAGTAGGGTTTAGCGCCTATAGGCTGAAGTCACACACAGTTATTTTATGGCAGTTTTTTCACCAAAACCAGGAGTGGATCAGCAGAAGAAGTATAACAAAAAGACTGTGTGTGACACCAGCCTGACAGCTAGTTTACAAGGTGATGTGTGCTCGCATATAGTCCTCCTAGGAGTATTGTCATGTAGGAAGAAAAGCTTAGTCCTAGGTTAATCACCGCTATCTGAAGCTTTTTATTGATATTTTATGATGTTATTAGATATTACTACCTTGTTATGTACATGCCATTTTAGTTGTTTTAGTTGAGTTCTCTTTAAATGTTGTTTTCAACTCATTGTCTGAATGCATCCATTCTGAACAGTCACCATCCCCCACATTGCATCCATTTTAATGATTCTATATGGCTGATGCTGTAAATGATAATTTACCACAATTAGTTCTAATTAAATGTCCATCAGTTTTGTCTCCTGTATTAATTTCTCCAAACAAAGACACAAATATCCAGCATTGTTAGAATTAATGAATGTTGTGCTTGATAACATCTGGGGAAGCAGCCGCTTGGAGAATCTGATTCCGGAGTGTAAATAACATTGGCTTTACTGTGTTGTTTTCTTGCCAGGCCTATAATGTAATGCTGATTAGTAAATCACAGAGCAAAGACGCCAGGGGCTGACTTTATACATGAATAATCTTCCTGATTCTCATTATGGCTCCTCAACACAGCACATTTGCTAATATCTGTGAAAAGATCATGTACAAACTAATGATGATATATGAAATATATATATCTTCTGTAAGATAATATATGATATCACGATGCAGTGGTTAACCAATTGTAGAAGTTTAACTTTGCTTTAACTTTGATATCCCTGTATATATAATATTCTTTGTTTTACTCATTTTTATGGAGCTAACATAGTCTGCAGAAATTGTCATTGATTACATCATGTCGTACCACATTTTAATCTAAATTAACCTATCAGTATGTTCTTGGAGTGTGGGAGGAAACCGAAGTACCCATAGGAAATCCACATAGAAAGAATGGGTTGAAACTAGGATCCCAGCCCTTCCAGGCAACAGTACCAACCTCTGAGCCACTATGCTGCCCATGTAGATGTAAGACGTAGTGACCTCTACATGTAGTGTAGGGCTTGTTCACTGTTATTCACTCTTCTCATTGGAGGAAAGAAGGGCGGTGTGATCCTCAGTTCACTAGGTTAATACAAAGTACATGCCATGCAAAAATAATTTCTTCTTTCTTACAAACATGAGACACAGTGTGAATTTATTAAGATGTTTATTTTTATGCCATTCTTAATCCACTGCTGTGACAGAATAACTAAGGTTGGGTTCACATCTGTGCTTGCATTATGTTCGGGGATTCCGTTCCCCTCTCCGCATGAAAAATGCAGAGAGAAAAGTGCTGCAAGCAGGACTTTTCTCTCCACATTTTTACACCCTTTTCAGGCGGAAACCGAGCAGAAACCACACAGACCCCATTATAGTCTATGGGGTCCGCGGGTTTCCTAAGGTAAGCGCTTTTTTATGCGGATTAGATTTCCATTTGGAAAATCCCCAAGCGGACCCCCCAAAAGGAAACCCGAACACAAATGTGAACCTAGCCTCAGAGGTCCTCGTGCTGGCCCAGCTTAACCTCTGCTCCTCTTCATCTACTTTTTTTTCAAAATAATAAAGTGGCAAATTTGCTAAGAAAGGGGTCACTTTTACATAAGTCGTTGTACTCAGCTCAGTTTAATAAGTGATATATATACAGTATATAGTATATCAGTATATATATATATATTTATAGTAAGAATAGTACATAGTGATTTATAGATAACCGTGTATTTTTTGTAGGTTTTAATGTCAACCATCTGGACATTGCACCAAGATATGCCAGCATTCTCATGGGGATATCTAATGGTGTTGGAACATTATCTGGAATGGTGTGCCCGCTTATAGTTGGTGCTATGACAAAGCATAAGGTAAAACTTCAGTACAATGTCATTGTAGTTGAATGATATGGTGATGTTGAAGCAGATGTGATTGCATAGCAGCAGTATCAGACACTCGAATATGACACCATTTTACTGCATATGGTGTATACATAAATCTATATATATAGATAGTACTATAATTGTTTAATCTGTAAGGATATTAAAAATGACTTGCCACTTTCTCATTATTCAGTCAGTTTGTTTAAGGTATTTATCGAATGCTGAAAGTGAAGCTTGACTTATACCTAATATGTTTTTTAGCATTGATGTAGTTGTATGTTTTGCTTTCATGTTTGTTTTACCCTTTATACCATGTAATTCATACGACCAATATTCTGATACAGAGCTCCAAGTCTCCTACAAAGATATAGTTAAATGGATTTATATGAACAAATCCATATTAAAATTTATAGACATTTAAAAATTACATTTTTTGCAAATAGAAACATTTTTAAGTGCCCCCCCCATAAGGTTATAATATAACTTTGGGGGGCATTTTGACATCACTTTTTTTTTTTTGCTTATTTCCCCTGTAAACTGGGGCTGACACTTTAGCCTCAGTTACAGGAGGAATATAGCCTCCTAGTGTACAGTACAGGACCCAGCAGCTCCTGTAGTTCCCAGTCCCTGGTGGATCACATGACCCGTGGGCCGAAAGGGCAGCTGCATCATGGCGGCTCCTATAGCTATATACAGTACACAGTGCTTATTGAGTAGACACTGCCATGAGGTTTTTCAATCTACAGGGGAAGGGTGAGGGTAGAATATATTTATATGGTAGTTTAGTGCCATTGGTTGGAGACTTTTTTGAAGAGGTGACTTTTCAGGTTGCTTTTAAAGGTTTCAATGGTGGCTGACAGTCTGATGTGTGGAAGTAGCAAATTCCACAGTATGGAGGATGCAGGGGAGAAATATTGGAGACACTGGTAGAAGGAGCAGAGAGGAAGGATTTATTAGGTTTGGAGATTATGTGTGGGATGGCATTGGGAGATTAGGTCATAGATGAGATAGGTTGTATCATATTTATTAGCATTTTGAAATGAATTCGATAGACATTGAGTAGCCAGAGAAAGGATTGTCAGAAAGTAAAGGCAATGAAAGAGCAAAGTTGAGTGGTAGATTAACTGGTCAATGGATTTTTACGGTGGATTGGAGTAGTATAAAGGTCCCCATTCACATTAAAGCTAAGGCCCCACATTGTGAAAACGCGTTTTATAATGCAGATTTTACTGTAGTTTTTTGAGCCAAAGTCAGGAGTGGATTAAGCAGAAGGGAAATGTCTAAGAGCTTCCTTTTATATTTTCCATTCCTTTTCAAGCCACTCATGACTTTGGCTCAAAAAAATACAGAAAAATCTGCAACAAAAATGCAGCGTTTCCACAATGTGGGGCCTTAGTCTTAAAGAGGACCTTTCATATCCTCATATATATGCGGTTTTGCATGCTGCTAGAAAGCTGACAGCACACTGTATTCAGCGCACTGCCGGCCTTCCCATTATGTGCCCTGGGGCTGGAGATATTGGGGGTCTAAATTTCACCGTTCACTGTCAGAAGGGCATTCCTGACAGTCTAGCTGCGCTGTGAGGAACACCCTCCCTGACCGTGCTCGTCCATAGACTTGTACTGGGGGGGCATTCCTCACAGCTCAGCGTCATCACAGGAACGCCCCCTCTGACAGTACAGCGCTATGGATGAGTACAGAGAGGGGGCGTTCCTTACCGCCCAGTGATGGCGCTGAGCTGTGAGGAACGCCCCCTCAGTTCAGTGCTATGGAGGAATACTGTCAGGGAGGGTGTTCCTCACAGCGCAGCTAGACTGTCAGGAACGCCCTTCTGACAGTGAACGGTGAAAGTTAGACCCTCGATATCTCCAGCCCCGGGGTATATAACGAGAAAGCCGACAGTGCGCTGAATTCAGCGCGCTGTCAGCTTTCTAGCGGTATGTAAAACCGCATATACATGAGGACGTGAAAGGTCCTCTTTAAGTGGTATTCTGGTAACAAGTTTCCCCCATTCAAACGAGAAAGGATTGGACATGTTGAATTTCAACTCTTGTACATTTTGTTCCCCTGTAGTCTAGATGGGAGATGATGGGGGCATTTACAAGTATTTTTGTTGACTCACAGTTGAAGAAAGAGCTGATGTGTATACTGTATGATGGAAGTCTAGTTGCTATCAGTATTATTAAGATATATATTATTTTATAATTATTGCCCTAATTTTTCATGATATTGCTTTTATTTTTCTTTCTAGACTCGTGAAGAATGGCAAAACGTATTTCTTATTGCTGCCATAGTCCACTACAGTGGTGTTATATTTTATGGCATTTTTGCTTCTGGAGATAAACAGGACTGGGCAGACCCAGAGAGTCTTAGTGAGGATAAATGTGGTATTATAGACAATGATGAACTAGCAGAAGAAACTGAACTGAATAATGAATCATTCTCCAGTCCAAGTAAAAAGAGCAGTTATGGTGCTACCATTCAAAGCAATGAAGTCCGAAAGGCTGGCTGGAGAAAACAGAAAGGCATGACCCAGGACTTTGATGAACAAACATCCTACCAGTATGAGAATGGAAATTTTCAGGACTCCTAATTCTGCAAGCACAGTAGTTATGTTCAAGTGAAGTATTGTTAACAAGATCTCCATTAAGTATTATGAAACTAGTTTGATTGGTTGGTTGTTTCTAAATATTAATGAGGTGAAGAATGTTGCTGTTTACCCACTGAACATATTCATTTCCTATACCATCCCATGGTATAGTGCACTTTGATAGTAGTCTGACTTCTCATGCTATGCAACATTGATCTGCATGACTGTGATAATAGTTCCTATGTCTCTTTTAACAATTTTTATGTCTAAAGTCTATAAAAACCTTTGGGGACATTTTTTTTTTACTGAATTTTCAAGCATTTGTCTTCCACAGCCCGCATGTATTCTCAAACATGGCAGGCTACTCTGTCCTGTTTAGTCTAAAATTTGTCATGTAAGTTCTCTGATGGCTCAGTCTGCAGCCTCTGTCTTTGCTGTCCTGAGCCGATCATATAGCTGGCATCTTTTAACACCTTTTAATTTTGGTTTATTTGGCTGTAAAAATGTCAGTTAAAATTTCAGGAGATCAGAGAGAGGCCACAGACTGCCCATCAGAGAACTCAGCGAATGGGTTTCATGCTGACTGAGTGGTCTCCAATTTCTCCTACATATGTAGACTGCAGAATGCAAATTGTTGAAAATTTGTAATAAGGCCCAGTTACAAAATGACTTGTGGCCAAAAAATAAACACACTTAAAAAAAAATGCCCCTAAAGGTGTCAATAGCCTTTAAGAATGAGGTTCCTTTAAGAGTTCTTTCTCTCTCTCTCTTAATTTGACATTCAGCCCCAGCTCCTAGATGTGTGGATGTTTTATTTTAATATTTAAAGATACAGTACATAAACAATTTTGCGCTTATTTCCATAATAATAGAGTAACATCTACAAATAGATGAAGCTGCCTATATGTCTTTATGTATTAAGGGCAACTTTGTGTCCATATATGACAGATTCCTATTTTTGTATGTAATATAAAATAGGTATTACTTAAGGCAACTCATTAAACATGTCCTGTTTCAGCATTTTTTGTTTCACTGTATGTTATTTCTATATGACTTATACTGCACATGAGCATTTGCTATTCTGTGTGCCCAGGGCCGGTTTTAGATAAAGTGTGGCCCTGGGTAAAATTAAAAGCAAGGCCCCAAATGCTGACATATCAACAACACCATCATATTCTGTCACTTCAGAAACAGTGCTGCACTTCCAGCGGCATTGATATAGTCTTAAAAGATCAGGAAAAGAAAAAAAAAATTTGTAAAAATATATATATAGTTGTGAAACTGCTATGTGTGTACCGCTGCGTGTGTACCACTATGTGTGTACTGCTTATGTGTGTGTGTACCACTATGTGTGTACTGCTATGTGTGTGTGTACCACTATGTGTGTACCGCTATGTGTGTGTGTACCGCTATGTGTGTGTGTACCACTATGTGTGTACCGCTAGTGTGTGTGTGTACCGCTATGTGTGCACCCCTGTATGTGTACCCCTGTGTGTATGCCGCTGTGTGTGTACCGCTATACTGGGGAGAATTATTACCACTATACAGACAATTACCAAACAAAACACATCACATATAGACCAAAAATACCTCTATACAAAGCCCAGGTAGTACACGACCTCCACACTGCAACTACCTACATTACACTAGATAGTGATGCAAAGACAATATTCGTGCACTACACAGAATTCTATCCTAACAAACATCAGATCAATTAAAGGGGTTTTCTGGCCCCAAATAGATTTTTTATACTGATAGCTTATCCACAGGACAGCTCATCAGTTTGTGATCTGTCAGGATTCAACACCCGAACCCCACACATTTCATCTGTTCTAGCAGCTTCTGGGTGCCAGACACTGCTAGTGGACAGGATGCAGCACCTCTCCTATTCAAGTAATAGAAGTGGCGCTGCAATTACCCAGAACCGCCACTATACAGTGGATGTCCACTAGTAGCTATCAGCCCCCGCAGGCTGCTAAAACAATAGGATCACATACTGATGTCCTATCCTGTGAACAGGTCATCAGCATCAAAAATCAGTATGCGGCTGGAAAACCCCTTTAAAATAGTGATTTAATAATACCCTTTTCTGCCCATGGTAATAATAACCCCCTTTTTGCCCACATGGGCACCTTTGTATCGCCTTATGAGTTATTATAGTGCCCCCTTATAAATAATAGTCTCTGCTTGTGAATAATAGTTCCCCCTTACTAATAATAGTTCCTTCTTAGAAATAAAACTCCCCCCTTATCAGTAATCATATCCCCTTATAAGAAATATCCCCCCTTATAAATAATAGTTTCCCTATAATCATTAATAATAGTCCCTCCTTATTAACAATAGCTACCCCACAGGCCTTATTATTAATAGCCCCCCTCATACATATAATAGTTACTCTGACTTATTAATAATAATACCAACTTAAGGAATAAGTAGTTTCACAGGAGTTCAGGGATTCTGTTCCCCATTCCGCTTGAAAAATGCATTTTTCAGGCAGAAACCCAGCAAACGCCATTATAGTTTTTTAAGCATATTGGGTTTCTGTTTTCAGGTCCCCAAGCAGACCCAAAGAACGGAAACCCAAGCGCAGATGTGAACCTAGAGTCACTATTAATAAGTCTGGGGGAACTATTATATATAAAGGGGGGCGAATTTATAAGGAGGAAATATTAATAATAAGGCAAATAGCCCCCCCTTAAATAATATTTACCCTGAACTTAAACTTAGTCCCTGCTCATAAATATGTGCCCCTTTTGTCAGTAATTTTGCCTTTTTATTTTTCAGAAAATTGTAAAGCTTTTACACACCTTGCCACACACCACTAAAGAGTCCTCATGTTGAACTATCTCCTTGATATTGAGCAGGGTCCGGCACAGGGGGCGCGATGCAGTGACGTCTTCACACCCTGTCTTCTATGCAGTCATTTAAGTCAGAGCAGGGACTTGACAGCTCCCTGCTCTGGCATAATTTTCCATGTTATGGGCGTGCATAGGACGCCAACACACTTGTACGTAAGGCTGCCCCGATCCGGGTCATGAGACATGGATCGGAGGAAGCTGGGTCCAGGTCATCAGACTAAACGTCTGATGGATCCCAGGGCCCCTTTGGAGACAGGGGCCCTGGGCATTTGCCGAGTTTGCCCCCCCTAACGCCGGCCCTGTTTGTGCCTTTTTGGCAGCAAATGACCCATTTATCTTATTTTATATTAGGGACAGGTAAGTTGTATGTGCAACTTGAAGTTATATGTAAAAGGAAAAATTACGAGTATTATGAAACAAATACTTTATCAAAGTGTACTAAAAGTTGTGCTCTTTAATGAACTATTTGAGAGCAAGGAGGCCATATGCTACTCTTGTGAAATATGGTGATTCAAATAAATTTTTTTATTCTTCAAAATTTACAATTTTTGTAAAGTTATTAAAACATGAAAAAAACTTGATCATACTGACATGGAGAATAAAGCTAACATCGTATTTTTATCGCACAGTGAAAGCCGTAAAAACAAAACTCGTATGAAAATGGCGGTACTACATTTTTTCACTTCCACATCATTCTGAATGTTTTTCCTGCTTCCCAGTACATTGTACAGAATAATAAATGGTACCATTTTGAAGTACAACTTGTCATGCAAAAATCAAGCAAATTTATAGCTTTTGGAATGCAGGGAGTAAACAACGAAAAACAAAAATGAAAAATGTCTGCATCATGTAAGGGTTAAAGTGGATGTTAGCAAGGGGTTAAAGAAAGGTATTGAAAGTAAGGCCTTTGTGATGAACCGACCCTCAGTTGTATATCTTTCTTAGAAATGTATTTTTACTTGCTAATATCAGTCCTCCCCCTACTTGTAGGAAAGTTGTTCTTATGTTGGGTTTACACTGCTGGACGATACGCTTCAATGGTTTTATGTGTGTACCATGGGAGATGGCCTGCGCTAGCCAGCCAGTTTTATTATCCCTGGACAGATGTCCATGGGGGAGAGAAGGCCTGTGACCTTAAGTTCACCCATAGACACACATCTCTCCCAGCACCTAGGAAGGTACCCATCTCTCCAAGGGCTCTGAAAAGGACTGAGAAGGGGGGCTGCCTGGGGAAGAGATGTTGGTGGGGCACTAGCCATATGCTGAATGGAGACCTAGGTTCTTGGGCACTCAGCAAAGAAGCAGCGAACAGCTCTGATCTGGGAGAAAATGAGAGAGCTTGTCCTACTGTGGAATGCAGCGTTACAGCTCAGACAACAGCAAAGGTTTTGTTTGTCCTGGTTAGTTATTTATTTACTTATAAAAAGGTAGAGGATACGAATGAAGCAAGAACTAGTAAATGAATAAACCCCAGGCAGAACTGTATCACTACTCTAGTTATTTAGCACATAGCACATTTATTAAGCTACCTGTGCTTTTTTTTGGCATAAATGGTGTCTTTTTTTTTAAAAACATTATACCTTTATTGAAAATTTTTTCATACATTAAGTGAAGAAAACTTTAAAATATGGTCATACAAATCCAAGTAGGTACAGTCATGACGCAACAGAAAACCATTACTGAAACATACATGAATTGAGAAGGACGGTATATACAGAGGAATAAAGTTAAAAAAAACCCAGAATGTAGGGAGGTATACAACAGGTTGGGTATATGTAGGGTAGGTGTGGGTGGAGGGGGGTTTAGTCGCTTATTGGCGATAACTATTCTACAGGGGGGAGGATGAAGTTAGGGAACTGTCGGAAGCGATTGAAGGCTTCAATAAAGCAATAAAGGCTGGGGAGTATAGTTGCCAAATCTGGTGTGAGTGGGAGGATTCTGGTCTGAGTTCAGACATCATGAGTTCCATGTGACAAATGTAAAAGGACTCCTGGATCCAGTCACGTACTGTAGGGGTGGAGGTGCTCTTACATAGTCTGGGGATAAGTGTGCTTGCAGAAATCAGTAGGAAGCTGATGAGGGATCGGAGGCGCCTATTGATTTTGCGGGGGAAGATAGAGAGGAGTAGGGTGTCAGGGTTGTCAAACAGTTTGACACCTGTGACTTGATGAATGGTCTCCATGACCTTAGACCAGAATGGGCAGAGAGTTGAGCATCCCCACCAAATATGGGTCACTGTGCCCTTCAGTTGGCCACATCTCCAGTAGAGGTCAGAGGTGTTTGGGGACATGAGATGGAGGGTTTCAGGAACCCTGTACCATCTGGCGAGTAGTTTGTAATTTGTTTCCTGTGCGCAACAGGAAAAGGAAAACCTGTAACATGACTTAAAAGCTGCGTGCCACTGGTCTGTGGAGTAAGATAGCCCCAGTTCCTCTTGTCATTTTCTAGTAAAGGGCGGCAGTGAGAGTGATTGTGGGTTGGAAAGTAATGAATATATGGTGGATATTGTCCTAGTTGGAGAGCTGTCAGAGGTGCAGAGCAGTTCAAAAGGGAATAGCAGTCTACGTAGGTGGGATTTGTAGAAGTGAGTTATTTGAAGGTATTGCCCCTTAGTAGGAGCAGAATTGTTTGCAGGCGAGATTAGTTCGTCATACAATTTGAGGGAAAACTGAGAATGGTGGGTGTCTGGTCCATACGCTGGGATAGGAATAGTGGAGCTTGGGATGGAGGGAAATCTGGGTTGTATGAGATCGGTGTGAGTGGGCCATCTGAAGTAAAGAGGTTTGCGTTTTTTAGGTAGGTTTTACAAGCCCCTAATGTCTGTTGGATGATGTAGGGTAGAGCAGAGAGGAAGAGGCTTGTCCTATGGTGGTCGGGTAGCCATGGGAGGGTATCGAGAGGGCTTTAGGATAGGTGGGATACTAGCATTACCTCTAGTTTAAAGAGTTTGGAGTGATGCTAGTCTAAAATGCGAGTGGAGACAGTGGCTTAATCGTAGTGGAGGCCACTCGGGGTTGCTAGACCTCTATGGCTTTAGCTCTGAAATTGGGTGGTTTTGGCAATCCTGGGTGGTTTGGAGGCCTATACGAATTTAGTGAACATGCCCTGGAGTGTCTTGAAGAAGGACATGGGAAAGTGAGTGGGAATGGTCTGAAATAGATATAGGAGCCTAGGTAGGATGTTAATTTTTAGGATATTTATAAGGCCCAGCCATGAGAATCCCTTAGAGTCCCACTGGCCAAGGTCAGTTCTAATATTGTTGAGTAGGGGAAGAAAGTTAAGGGTGTAAGTGTCAGAGAGGTTTGCCAAGAGGTGGATCCCGAGATATTTTATAGATTTGGGAGACCAAAGGAGAAGGAGGGAGGATTAGATGGATCGATGTTAGTACCTATAGTGATGTTCCAAGCAACACTTTTGGAGAGATCAATTTTGTAGTTGCTAAAATAGCTATATGTTGCGATGTCAGACAGAAGGGAGGGCCAGGAGGTGAGAGGTTGTGTGATGTAGAGGAGCACGTCATCGCAAGTCGGAGAGTTTGAGGTGAAGGTTACCTAATCGAAAGCCGTGAATGTTGGGGTTATGACCTAGCACTCCAGTACCTGGGCAGAGTAAAAAAAGCCTGTGAATTTATTAAGGCTACTTTCACACTGCCATCTTTCTGTCTGTTGTTCTGATCTGTCATAGGATCAGAACAGCAGATTGAAAAACTAACAGAACGAAGGATGCAGACGAAGCACCTTCCATTTGCTTCTGTCGGCATTTACGTAAATGCTAAAACAAAGATGGAGGCTTTCTTCCAGTGTTTGTTTAGCTTTCAAAGTCCAAAGTCCTGTTCCCAGAATTTTATCTTTTGTTGGAAATAATAACAAACAAGAAGAAATAAAGCTTCCCCCTTTGTTTTAACATTACAGTGAATGGTGACAGATGCAAATACAAGGTGCTCCTTCTGCATCCTATGATGGATCAGAACAACAGACAAAATGACAAAAAAGTGAAACTGGCCTAAAAGTGAAAAGTGTGAACAATTACAAAATATATAGTGCCAGTATGGCATAAAGTGATATACTCCTCCCAATGGATTCCCAATGTAATCTGACCTCCCAAGGTTAGATTTTCAGCATGCATCAAGCTTAAAATTTCACCAGCGACTATATTTTTTAATATAGAAGAGGCCTTTTTTTCGGCCCTTTGTTATAGCTTTACATTGACGAGCCTAAACAAATCCAAAGTACACGACGGTGCCAGCTAGTATCTTATTTTATCTGATATCTTTACTTGTTGATAGAAAATTCTTCTACGCAGTATATGTGACAGTGATAGAGGAATGGCTGAAATTAATGCATAGAGTTTTGAATTAAGGCCAATAGTATCACCAATCTCTATGATTTATCTAACAGAGATAACCAGCTAATCCCAGAAGATAAGATCTTGGTTTTGCAATCAGATTAAATATATCAATTTAGTACAGATAATGCAGGGTGTGTAATCATTGATATGGACTTTGATCACCTTTAGAATTTTACATTTACGATGCAATTAAAATTAATTCATAATTGAAGCATATTTCATTGAAGAATCTATTTAACCCTTAGGCTAGGGCCCCACATAGCGAAATGCAGCAAAAAAGGCTACCGAAAAAACGCATCACGTTTTTCATTGCATTTTTGCAGAGCTTTCCTCTGCAGACTTTCTGTCCCTATTATACCTATATGGAGTGTTTCCACAGGTATAATTGACATGCTGCGATTTTCAAAAATGTGGCTGTTTTTGAATACGCAGCTTTTCCACTGCAGATTTTTTCTGCAATGTGTGGATGGGATTAGCCAGAATTCTATCCACTTTGCAGGTTAAGTATAACGCTGCATTTTCGCAACATGGGGCTTCAGCCTTAAGGATGTTTAAAGAATATGTCCAAAAAGACTTCCTTTAACGTGTCATAACAGGCAGATCTGTAGAGCTCTGCTTGGACCCAAGTGATTTGGTATATTGGTCAGTCTCATTGACCAGACCTTTAAATGCACACCAGTAGTCATGGACCCCATATCATCCACCATAGTTATGATGCACATTATAGTCTGTATTTAAGATTTCTGGAGTTTTTGGTGTATGTTTTTAAAGATATAACTCCTAATGTAAACCCTTCTGTAGTTAGATTCCCTAAAACGTACCCTCCTCTGTTTATGCTCCAACATTACCTCACAGGATATGATGCCGTATCAGACTAACTGTATATATCCAGGCACCATCTGCACGTTAAAGGACACGACTGGTGACGGCTCATACAGCTTATATAAGTGTAATGACATTAACCTCTATTACAAAATTGTCTCTGCAGCTGGTACTGGAAAACTCGAATGATTCCCGAAACACCACCCAAGGCCACCAAAGGGCGTCAAATTTAGAGGGATCGGAAGAATCCTCCGCCACCAGGGCCTCCATTCTCCATATTAGGAGAAGCTCCTGTAGGAATTCAACCAGGGAAGTCGCAGTAGTACTTCGCCAGCGCCTGGGAATGACAGTTCTGGCGGCCGTGAGAAAGTGTCGCAGGAGATCCTTCTTCACTGCGGAAATCCTGCCAGGGATAACTGAAAGAAGGGACAGTTGGGGGAGTGGCTGCGACGGTGCGATCACACACCTTAGTATACAGGTCAAACACAGCGTCCCAGAAGGGCCTAAGAACGTCACACTCCCACCAGATGTGATATAGGGTACCTTTCTCAGTGCCACAGCGCCAACACCGGTCAGTCACAGCAGGATATATTCTGTGGAGGAAGTCAGGACACCTGTACCATCGAGACAGAATCTTGAAATTCCTTTCTTGCGCACTGCAAGGTAATGGAAGCTTATGGGCAAACAGAAAAGACCTAACCCAGTCAGCGGAGGGCAGACCTGCTCGGAGGTCCGACTCCCAGGGGCCTGTATATGAGGGGGACCCGGGAGTAGCGTCTCGGGGAAGAATGCTTTAAAGAGTCGAGAGTGCGCATAGGGAAGAGTCCACGTGGGAAAGGGCGGACTCCAGGTCAGTCATAGTCGAGAAAAGCAGGGGAGGCAAGGAGAATTTCCACAAGAAGGCTGCAAGTTGGCTGTACTCCAGCCACGACAAGTGGAGGTCCAAATGAGAAGCACGCGGCTGGGCCAACGGAGGAAGAGGTGGGTCCCCTGCGACCTGCCTAAGTCTTACGTCATCACTGCTGCGCCAACAAAGGAATCTGTCTACAGAACGGCCTGGGGGGAACATAGGATTACGAAAAGAGGACTAAGGGGGCCCGGAACTCTAGCCACTTTCTCACCGGAGCACACCGAATCCCAGGTCTTAAGGAAGTGTGAAGAGAGGAATGAGTGCCCAGCAGATCCCGGACGGAAATGAGCCGGTATCCATGGCAACAAGGGAAGGGGAACCGAGAGCAGGTCAGCCTCGATAGAGACCCATTGCGTATCCATGCTACAGTAACGCCAGTCGAAAAGACGGAGCAAAACCGCAGAGCGGTAATAAAGTCTGGGATCTGGCAGGCCCGCGCCCCCCCTGTCCTTGCGGTGGGTCAATGTTTGATATTTTATTCTACTCCGTGCCGAACCCCAGACGAATCTCCCAAACAGGGACTGAACTCTAGTGAAAAAGGTACGCTGGAGAGGAATAGGAAGCGCCTGGAACAGATACAAGAGCCGAGGGACCACGTCCATTTTGAGGGCGTGGATACGGCCAAACCATGTAAGGGCATATGTGCCATATTTCCTTAGGTCTGACGTGAGTGCTATAATTGAGGTGATACAGGTGGGATGGGTCAGGGGGAATATGAATTCCGAGGTATTTGAGAGAGGTGCTTTGCCACCTAAACGGAAAGGTGTCTGCGACGTGAGCTACCTCTGCATGGGGTAGCGTGACATTGAGGGCCTCACTTTTAGAAAGATTTACCTTAAAGTTACTTAGGTGACCAAAGTGGCTGAACTCGCGTAGAATAGATGGAAAGGACACCCCTGGCTCGGAAACGTAAAGAAGGAGGTCGTCCGCATATAGTGCCACCTTAACCTGGCGGGTGCCCATCTGAAGGCCGTGAATGTCCGGACACAGCCGTATTGCCACCGCCAGATGCTCCATAACCAGGGCATACAGCAGCGGCGATAGAGGACAGCCCTGCCGCGTGCCGTTCCGCACCGGAAAGGAGTCCGAGAGGATCCTGTTGGCTTGAACCCGTGCCGACGTATTGCCATAAAGGGAAAACACCTTGCTCAGAAAAACCGGACCTACCCCCACCTGCTGAAGTGTAGCACATAGAAAGCCCCAGTGTACCCGGTCAAATGCTTTTTCAGCGTCTACAGAGAGCAGGCACATAGAAGAGTTGTTGGAGCGAGCCAGTGAGATTGCCAACAGGGTTTTACATACGTTATCACGGGCCTCGTGACCGCGGATGAAGCCGACCTGATCAGTGTGGATCAGGCCTGGCATTAGGGGGGACAAGCAATTGGCCAATAATTTGGAAAGCAATTTGACGTCGATATTAATGAGGGAGATTGGGCGATAACTGGCACAGCTAGTCAGGTCTTTGCCTGGCTTGAGGAGGATCATAATCAGGGCTGAAAGGGACTGCGCCGCGAAAGGGGAAGAGTCGTCAATACTGTTAAATAAAGCACTTATAAAAACGGGCAGTGAACCCGTCCGGGCCAGGGGACTTACCCGACAGGGAGGACTGAATGGCGAGTGAGACCTCCTCCTCGGAAAAAGGGGCATCGCGGAGAGACGTATCAGTGTCCGCAAGGGTGGGAAAGGGCATATCAGCTACATACTCCTGGATCTTATCACGGAGAGCGTCTGGGGCGAGATCGGAGTACTGCCCACGAATGTTAGAGAGGTCACTGTAGAACGAGCGGAACGCTGCAGCTATATCAATGGGCCTATGGACCGTGCGACCAGACCCATCCTGCAGCCGGGGTATATACGTGAGATAACCGCGCGGGTGAAGGCGACGAGCGAGGGAGGGCTGCACTTATCCGCGAATTCATAGTAATATTTCCTGACGCAGTCTCTAGAGTGCAGATACATTTCATCGAGATATGAATGCAGTTTCTCCCTAGCATTAAGGAGTTTAGTTAAGGCCTCCTGGGAACGGGTCCGTTTATGAGTCATCTCAAGAAAATGAATGTGCGTGTGGTGCGCAGTGACCCAAGCGGCGCGTTCTTTTTTAAGGCGCACACCATGTATGATCAGTACTCCGCGAATCACACACTTCAGCGCCTCCCACTGTAGTAGGAGAGGAGTGGAGTCATGAGCATGGATGGGGCCGAAGTCATTGCCGCACTGATGTCTACCTTACAAGAAGCGTCCTTCAAAAGGCTGTCATTCAATCTCAGTGTGAAAGGGCGATGCACTACGCCCGGAACCTCGAGGGACAAGAAAACAGGAGCGTGGTCAGACTAAAGGGCCGAATCAATACGGGTAGTAGGAGACCAGGTGAGGGCATGATGGCTGACCAAGAAGAAGTCTATACGGCTATAAGAGCTATGTGCTGGGGAGTGAAAAGTATAGTCCCGGTCCTGGGGGTGCAGAATTCGCCATACATCGACTAGTTGAGAGTTGTGAAGAGTATTTACCAACCGTCGCAGGTGCGACTGAGCATGGGGGGGCATGGAGGGGAAGAGTCAAGGGATGGATCTAAAACAAAATTAAAGTCGCCCCCCAAGTATCACTACCCCCTCGCTAAAGTCTGCCAGTCTGCCAACTAAGGTCTTTCAATACAGTAGCTGCCCCTGGTTCGGGAGATAACAGTCAGCTACAGTGAACACAGTGCCCGCAGTGTGCAATTTAAAAAACACAAATCTGCCCTCGGGGTCAATCAGGGTGTCCATTACCTTGTGTTGTAGAGATCAATGAAGAGCGACAGAAACTGCCTTTGACTTGGCGACCGGGTTAACGCTGTGGAACCAGACCGGGTAGTGATGGTTGTGAATGTCCAGAACGTGGTCCTTCTTAAAGTGAGTCTTCTGTAAGATAAGAACATGAGAGTGTTTCTTATGAAGTTGATAGAGAATTTGGTTACGCTTTTAAGCAATGTCGGACTGGGATGTCTAGGGCCCACCAGTGGAATTGCTTCTAGGGGCCCACCATCAAGCCCCTGCAGATCAGTGTTACCGAGACAGGGCAGCTAAAGGTAATAACATGCCGGGAGCCATGCTGCTCATCTGCCATAACATGTGCACCACTGCACTACCTAAACCTACTGCTACGCCCTGTATGGCAAGTGAACAGCGTGGCTCCTAGAATTGTTACTATTACCTGTAGATCATCATTACATTGCAGATATAATATTGCTGGCCTATCCTAAGCACAGGCCATCAATATTAGAAAGATGGATAAATACTTTGAAGAGGATGTCCAGGAATTGGCGCAACCCAAGTCCCGGGCAGGAGATGTAAAATAAAAAATAAATAAAAAAGCATACTCACCTGTCCCCGGCACTCCGTTGTCCACTGCCAGTGTCCATTCAGTTTCGTGCCGGCGCCTTCCTGCTGGGAGTTCTGCACCTCATGTAATTGCTAAGACCAATTAGGTACAGGATTTCCAGAAAAGAGGCATCACCAGAAAAGAGACCGAACAGACACAGGCAGGGGACAACTGGGTGCAGGGGACAGGTGAGTATACTTTTTTGAAATTTTCTTATCTTTACACCTCCCTGGTGGCCGCCACAGTGGTTGCTCCAGTTAATAGATAACCTCTTTTAAGGGGTTGTCTGGGCCAAATTTTTTTTATGGCCACTTCACTTGTTCCCCCCATACAGTGGCCTCTTCACTGGTCCCCCATACTGTATGGGGAACAGTGATGGGGCCATTATGTTGTGTGGGTGAAGTGATGGGGGCTAACATTCTGTGGAGGGGGGGACATTAAACTGTGTGATGCATATTAAAGGGATTGTCCAGGGTTAATCTTTTTTATGGCCTATACTCAGGATAGGCCATAAATACCTGATCAGTAGGGGGCTGACACACGGCACCATCAGCTGTACAGCATCACTTCCGGCGCCTGTTCAGTACACAACACAGGGCCAGAAGCAGAAAGCTCCATCCGCTGTATAGTTGCCCGGTGCCGTGACTGCAGCTCAGCTCCCGCTGACTTCAATAAGCGCTGAGATGCAGTGAAGGTGCCCGGCTAATACACAGTGGACAGAGCTTTCTGCTTCTAGCCCCATATTGTGTACAGGATGGACACCAGAAGTGGCTCCGTACAGCTGATCGGTCCGGGGTTGGCCCCCAACAGATCAGGTATCTATGGCCTATCCTGAGGATAAACCATAACAAATTATGCCTGGACAACCCCTTTAATATACCCCCCTAATGCACCACACCTTAAAGAGGTTGTCCAGTATAATTTTTTTCTTTTTTATAATTAGTCTGGGTTAGGTGAGCCCCTCCCCCCAAAAAACAAAAACATACTAAACATACTCACCTACCCCCGGTCCTCCAGTGTCAGCAGGTCACAGCAGGGTCCGGTCCTACAGCTCCATTGTCTTCTTTTGCCAGAAGTCCTCAATGGCTGGGACCTCGCAGGTCCCTTCCTTTAGGCCGCTGATTGGCCTCAGGGGTCACGTGAGGTCACAGGTAGTCACGTGCAGGGCGTACTTGCGCTGGAAGAAAACAGGCTAAACCACGTCGGGAGACACTGGGGACAGAGATAAAGGTTTTTGGTTTTTTTTTTTCACCTGTGTAATTAAAAAAAAAAAAAAGTTATCCTGCACAACCCCTTCCCCAGGCTATTGGCCTCCATTAGTTATCATTTTGCCAATGCAAATGCATTGGCAGAGGCATAACTAAGGTCTTGTGGGCCAGATGCAAACTTTTGTCCGGGGCCCCCTACCCCCTCCCTAGAGAGAATTCTTGATAGTGGCGGGTTACGGGTGCTGCAGCAATATCTCAAATACTTGAAAGGGATACAGCTTTAGTACCCACAACTGCAGTTATCAAGAATACGGTGAGTGAGCAGTGCAGCGCCGACATGTAAACAATACTGGGACAGTATAATATGCTCCACAGTGGCCCCCACACAGCATTATATGCTCCGCAGTGGCCCCCACACAGCATTATATGCTCCGCAGTGGCCCCCACACAGCATTATATGCTCCGCAGTGGCCCTCACACACTATTATATGCTCCGCAGTGGCCCCCACACAGCATTATATGCTCCGCAGTGGCCCCCACACAGCATTATATGCTCCGCAGTGGCCCCCACACAGTATTATTTGCCCAAGTGGCCCACACAGTATTATATGCCCACAATGGCCCCCACACAGTATTATGTGCCCAAGTGGTCCACACAGTATTATATGCCAACAGTGGCCCCCACACAATATTATATGCCCACAGTGGCCCCCACACAGTATTATATGCTCACAGTGGCCCCACACAGTATTATATGCCCACAGTCCCCCCCCCCCAGAGCCGGTGCTATTATTATACTTTGGGGTTTCCCCAGACCCCAGAATATAATAAGTACAGGCCCAGGAGAAGTGATTAAAATAACAAACACTTATACTCACCTTGTCTTACCTCTCCGGAGCATCCTCACTCCGTCCCATCTTCCTTGGTCTCCACGTCCCGTGCCCCAGACATCACCGCTGGGGCCTTTGATTGGACGTCTGCGGTCACATCGGGCGTGATGACTTCATTATGCTGGTGCACCCATGTCACTGCTGGGGCCTAGCCACAGGCCCCTGCAGTGAGGCCGGAAAAAGTGCCAGAGACGACGCTAAGCCCAGGACAGCCAGGTGAGTATTTTTTTTTATTTTTTGTCCCTTTCCCTGGGCTGGCATATACTTTCCATTAACAATAGGTATAGTGGTTGGGGAACCAGGCTTTCCCCGACCACTATCGTGGTAGTCTGGGGCCTTGGCTACTTCCAGCTGGCCGCGGGCCCCGTACCCCCTCCGGCCCCGTACCCCTCTGCGACCACGATCCTTACGCCACTGTCCATTGGTCAGGGGCCTGACCCCTGACTTTTGCATTGGCAAAATGAGGACTAAATATAGTCAGGGCTCGGGGCCCACCGAGGGATTCACCGGTTCCCCGGTGGCCAGTCCGACCCTGCTTTTGGAGGGACATTAAGCCCCCGAGCGTTGAGAGTACAGAAGTTAAGGGAGGTCATAATCAAGAGGAGGGAAGGGGGGGGGGGGGCGACACAAGAGGAACAAACAATAGGAAGAAGAGGAAAGGCAAGTACAGGGAAACTAAAACAAAGTGTATTCTAGTTTATGCTAAAATTTTTCAACTTGTTAGACATGTTGATGTGGATTCTCATACAAGGGATGTGGTTTCGATGCGCCACGATGTGCCAAAATTGTGTCAAAGAATTCTGTCTCAAAGTAAGCCAACAAAAAAGGTGATATAAACTTAGACTAGTCAGTCTAATGATACATGATATTTAACATCCAGCATTAGCTACCTTGATACATCTGAAGAATTTGCAGACTACCTGTCTAAGTTTATAAATCTGGGCAAATATGTACACGATAAGGGTGAAACACAAAAAGATCCAGTGTTGTTCTAAAGTGGTCATTAGGAGGCATATAATATCATATAATATAATAATAATATAAAATATAATATATTAATAATATAATAATATCATATAGTAGAGCAATCCAAAAGCAGATGAAGAAGGACTAAAGGCAGGCAAGCATATAGAGTGATTATTAACATAAAATCTCTCTAAAAGGAATAAGGAAAATATGATAAAAGTGAAGCAGAGTAACAATCTCTGGTTTCTAAAGATTCCGGCCTATTACACCAACCAAAAATGTCAGGCTGATTAAATATTGTATTAAATCTGGTAAAATGCTTTCAAATGTATCTAAGAATCTAAATGATGACATGCATATTCATGAGATAAGAGACAGGCAGGGTATTATTGTCAAATGTTATTCTGTGGCTTATTAACAGGAAAATGTCAATATTAAAATACATGATATATATCTTGTTGAATTTGACATTCCTAGCTTGACAGATGATCATTGTGATGATTCCTACACTCCAGAAATAAGGCATCTGACTCTGATGGGTATGTAAATAGATTTTTTTAAATTATACAGGACGATATTATTTCAGATTTGATGGAGTTAAATGAAAATATCAATTACTGCCAGGGTTCTATAGACCTATTTCTTTTATCAATCGGGACATTAAATACATGATTTCTGAAGATCAAAACGGATTTGTAAGGGGTAGGATTTTAGCAAAAAGTGTAAGAAACATCCTGGCAGTGATTAGTTGTTAAGAAGAGTTCAGATGAGGTTGATGATCCTGCATATTTTATGGTTAATGCTGAGAAAGAATTTGACCATGTTCGATTGTCCTGGTTGTCTGCTGTATTGTACAAGATTTGCTTTGATGGTTGGTTGTTGAATTTTTTGATAGTCTTATATAGGCAACTGAGGACCCTAGTGGTTACTGAGGGACAAGTTTCAGAGGCAAATAATCTCTTCAGAGGAACAAGACAGGGCTCTTTAATTTATCAATAGAGACCCTTTCTTAATTTACAGCTAGACTCAACAAGTAAGAAGTATTAGTATCAATGCACAAGAACTCAAGACTAGCTTATTTGCTGATGATTTATTATTTTTTTATCGGGTCCCGATTGTTCAATAACATCAATAGTAGATATTTTAGAAGAATTTGGAGCCCATTCAAGTTATAAGAGAAATAGAGCTAAAAGTGAGATTTTTTTAAGAGGTGCATGAGGTAGAATTTCTGTGAGTAATTTAGAAATAGGAGTTAAAGACCATAAATTTAAATATTTCAGGATTATTATAGCTCATACTAATAGGGAAATATATGATCATAATATCTGGGAGGTTAGAGAGAAAATTAAAAAAAGAGTAGTTTAAATGGAAAGACCTACCTATTTTCCCTTTGGGAGAATATATGTTATTAAAATAGTCACTTTTACATGTTTGCTATTTCCATTACAGACGCTATGGGAACACGGTATCGGTTTTGGATATTTGGGACAGGATACAAAAAGGCAGTAGATCGTAAAAGAAACTACTGTATTTGAGAAATGGCGGAAAATGCATTACTATATAGTAAACTAACTATATTATGATTTTAATGTTCTCTTTCAAGAATATTTATAAGAATATAAAAGACAATGTCCTAAATGTGGGGAGAGCAGATCATCACTTTATTGCGGATCTTTAAAGCAATCCAGCCCTTCTTATAAGAGGTAGAGGAGATAATTCCGCTTGTCTTAGGATGTAGTATGTACTATTAATGACTGGTTGTTTTTGATTCATTTTTATGAGTCAAGGCTTCTGAGGAGTAATGGCTATGGTTCATTTGGTGATGTTGGCTGTTAAAAAAGCAATCTTAATTAATTGGGTTAATTCACAGATTCCATCTAGGCAGATGTTGGAAAAATTGTGGAAGATTATGATGTCGGAATTGGCAGCTGACAGGACCATTTGGAAGCACATTTTCTTTAAAAGATAACTGGGGACTATTTTTGAAGAATTATTATGGAATAAGTTTCCTTCATGTACGTATTAGGTGGAGACTTTATTGTCGAAGAGAATAATAGATATATTAGTAGATAAGAATTGAGAGTATGAAAGATAAAAGGGTGAGTGGTTGGATTTGGATAAGGTGGGGAGGGGTGTTGGTTGTCCCATGGTGTAGAAAATAAATCAGATTTATACATTGTCAAATTTGTTATTTTATATGTGAATCTGTTCCTGTAATGTGTTTTTTAAATAAGGAATTGACAAGTAAAAGGGAAAACAAGAAGTTCTGTAGTTCTACTGGGCACCAAATGGCATTGAAACTTTAGATTGTGAATACGGGATTTAATCCTTAATATTTAGACAGCTTAAAACTTAAAATTAGACCAGGCAGTCTAAAGAAGTGCCAAATATATTAAGTGGTTCATGCTGTATGATAAATTTGGTGCACCTTTAAGCAATTTTGACCTGCTTTACACAACCAATTGCTTGGCTTACTCTGTACAAAAATAGTATATTTTCAGAGCATATTGTCACACTTTAAGCCACTCTAATTACTTACTCCTACTTGTTGAGTGAGGCTCAAAAAATTCAACACATAATAAATGTGCATGCGTGCACACACACATGGCTGACCAAGATGAGTAACTGAGCTCCTGACACAGGCCCAGTGGTGAGCTGAAGCCAGGTACGTAGAACTAGCTCCAGTGCTGAGCTTCACTTCCATGGAATAGGTGTAGGATTTCATTGAGCTGCTACAATAACATCACAGGTGTATGGGAGGTTCATTGCAGCAGAGGAGAGCAGATGGGACGTGGAGAGCTTGAATTTATACATTATCTCTCCACCCCCTTGACTTTAAACCCTAATTTACATATTGAATAAAAGTGATTTTGCTAAGGATGGAAGCAGTCCTCAGACATTATAAAGATAGCATACATAAATAGACAAAAAAACTATGTGTCATCTACATGAAAATTACTGCAATGGAGAGGGGAAACTATTTACATTTCATTTTATTAGCACACTTTGTTCTAAAAAAAAAAAAAAAATTAAAAATGTGAAAAACAGACATTTCTGCTATTTTGTTTATGTTTCTGGATATTAAAAAGCATGTAAAAACTAAAAAAGGCAGAAAATAAAGCCCTATGTATCACCTAAAAAAAGATGCAAAAATTATTTAGATAAACCAATGCCTAAAATGTTATAGCCCTCAAAACCATGTACCAAAAAAGTGTAGAATTTCGAAATGTTGTTCACTTACAGTGGGGAAAAAAAGTATTTAGTTAGCCACCAATTGTGCAAGTACTCCCACTTAAAAAGATGAGAGAGGCCTGTAAATGACATCATAAGTAGACCTCAACTATGAGAGACAAAATGAGAAAACAAATCCAGAAAATCACATTGTCTGATTTTTTAAGAATTTATTTGCAAATTATGGTGGAAAATAAGTATTTGGTCACCTACAAACAAGCAAGATTTCTGGCTCTCACAGACCTGTAACTTCTTCTTTAAGAGGCTCCTCTGTCCTCCACTCATTACCTGTAGTAATGGCACCTGTTTGACATTGTTATCAGTATAAAAGACACTTGTCCACAACCTCAAACATTCACACTCCAAACTCCACTATGGTGAAGACCAAAGAGCTGTGGAAGGTCACCAGAAACAAAATTGTAGACCTGCACCAGGCTGGGAAGACTGAATCTGCAATAGGCAAGTAGCTTGGTGTGAAGAAATCAACTGTGGGAGCAATAATTAGAAAATGGAAGACATAAAAGGCCACTGATAATCTCCCTCGATCAGGGACTCCACGCAAGATCTCACCCTGAGGGGTCAAAAGAACCACACGGGGGGACCTAGTGAATGACCTGCAGAAAGCTGGGACTAACGTAACAAAGGCTACCGTCAGTAACACACTACGCCGTCAGGGACTCAGATCCTGCAGTGCCAGACGTGTCCCCCTACTTAAGCCAGTACATATCCGGGCCCGTCTGAAGTTTGCTAGAGAACATTTGGATGTTCCAGAAGAGTATTGGGAGAATGTCATATGGTAAGATAAAACCAAAGTAGAACTGTTTGGTAGAAACACAACTCATCGTGTTTGGAGGAGAGTGAATGCTGAGTTGCATCCAAAGAACACAAACCTACTGTGAAGCCTGGGGGTGGCAACATCATGCTTTGGGGCTGTTTCTCTACAAAGGGACCAGGATGACTGATCCGTGTACATGAACGAATGAATGGGGCCATGTATCGTGAGATTTTGAGTGCAAACCTCCTCCCATCAACAAGGGCATTGAAGATGAAACGTGGCTGGGTCTTTCAGCATGACAATGATCCCAAGCAAACCGCCAGGGCAACGGAGTGGCTTTGTAAGAAGCATTTCAAGGTCCTGGAGTGGCCTAACCAGTCTCCAGATCTCAACCCCATAGAAAACCATTGGAGGGAGTTGAAAGTCCGTGTTGCCCAGCGACAGCCCCAAAACATCACTGCTCTAGAGGAGATCTGTATGGAGGAATGGGCCATCATACTAGCAACAGTGTGTGCCAACCTTTTGAAGACTTACAGAAAACGTTTGACCTCTGTCATTGCCAACAAAGGATATATAACAAAGTACTGAGATGAACTTTTGTTATTGACTAAATACTTATTTTCCACCGTAATTTGCAAATAAATTCTTTAAAAATCATACAATGTGATTTTCTGGATTTGTTTTCTCATTTTGTCTCTCATAGTTGAGGTCTACCTGTGATGTCAATTACAGGCCGGCCTCATCTTTTTAAGTGGGAGAACTTGCACAATTGGTGGCTGACTAAATACTTTTTTTTTCCCACTATATCTTTTCTTCACCATTTGGTCCTGACAATTTTTCCACAAGACTGCAGAATTTACTGTTCAGACATATTTTGCCACATAAGAAGACACCATTATTATAAATGGTACATTGGTATATGGGGGGCCCTGTTACAGTTTTTGCATGGAGGCTCATAAGATTCAGGTTTAATGTCCAAAATAGTATACTATCAAAAGGAAAGTTTCTGTGGACACAGATACTGAAGCATGGCTACAAAATTATGTTCCCAAAAGTAAAGTTAACTTTTAGAAAGCACAGAATGGAACAGGGAAGGCATCAAACCCAAGACCAGACCCCCATGTTGGTACCGCATTTTTTTCAATTCCACCTCATTCTGAATTTTTTTTTCTGTTTCCCAGTACATTGCACAAAATAATAAATGGTACCATTTTGAAGTACATCTTGTCATGCAAAAATCAATCCCTCATATGACTACATAAATGGAAAAATGAGAAAGTTATGGCTTTTGGAATGCAGGGAGTAAAACAATGTCAAACAGGTGCCATTACTACAGGTAGTGCCAGGAGAAGGAGGGGACAGGTTAGCAATGTGGCAATAATGCCACTGCCAGCTATACTCACCGCTACTGGGGCTCCTATACCAATGAAGGCTTCCATCAGTAATCTACTAAAGGAAACACTCTTTGGTTATCATAAGCAATGCT
This sequence comes from Leptodactylus fallax, assembly GCA_947044405.1. Lineage (NCBI taxonomy): Eukaryota > Metazoa > Chordata > Amphibia > Anura > Leptodactylidae > Leptodactylus > Leptodactylus fallax. The sequence goes on from CAMRHE010000094.1 coordinate 4,026,590, forward strand.
GCAAGATTTTATTTATTTATTTAGCCATGGTAAAGTGGCACCGTAAGTGGTCACCTACCCCTTGCCCTGGCCTGCTCATGTTGTTATAATATCAATAATGTATGTTGATGAGCTGACAGGAATGCGTCTGGAATATCCTTATTCCTGATATCTTCTGTGCACCATTACAGAATTTCTCCAGCATATATAGATTATACATATTACAGAACTGTTAGTTATACAGTTCCCCAGGATATAAGTAAATAGCCCCTAAGAATGTCACAGGTTCCTGTTAAGAGCATCAGAATGGTTCCAGCTTTATCTGAAAATAATGGGCAGTGTAAAACACATTTGATAAGATTGCATGAAATCTGCAATAAAATATTGAGATATGCAGAAAGTGATAATGCTGCCTCTATTGTTGAAGATCTTTTATCTCTACTGATTAGATGCTGCTTCCCAGAAATTCTACCATACTTTGTAATAACTGTGAACTCCTTTTTCACAGCTCCTACCAATGTCATCAGGGTGTCTATTGCCCCCATTAGCTTACTAATGTACAGTATACTATGTACCCCAGTAATGTCTTTATTATAGAAGAATGGTTTAACTCTTACATAATACTGTTCAAGTCAAAAATAATAATTTTTTTTTTAACAATGTCTAGTTAGAGAACACATATAAACACTATATGAGGGGTTATCCAGAGTTGGTAGTGATGACCTCTATGCATTGTATATGGGCCCTGCTGGGGTACAGTCCCTCAATTCTGTTAAACTTTTAAGTTTTGGAAGTCCCATCCCTAGATCATTTCTCAGTACTTCACCATAATGGGAGGGCCATCTATAAACTATTTGGGGCTGCCAATTTTTGGTTAGAATTTTTTAAGCCATGAACCCTTTCCAGCTTGGGATATTTTTAAATTTATTAGGACTGTTTCCAAAAAATTGGGACTATGAGAGAGCTCTGAAATGATAGGAGCACCATATCCATTTGAGACCTAATTTGGTCATTTACACTACATTGGTAGACAACTGAAGAGGCTCTGAAGTGAAATAAAAAAAATAACCCTGAGATATGACCCCATCTTAGAAACTACACCCTTTAAGGAATTTCTCAATGGGTATAGTGATCATTTTGACCCCAGGAGTGCTTCCCAAATGTTTTAAGAAGTATGCAGTTTCACGCACTTCTAAAAGTGGGTTATTCCAGGAACAACAACGTTGTATATGTGGGCATAAACTGCTGTTTTGGGTACATAGCAGGATGTAGAAGGGAAGGAACACTATTAACTTTTGGAGCACATATTTAAACTGTTTAGTTTTTAGATGCCATTCTGCTTTTGCAGAGACCCTGAAGTGCAAGTAAAGTAGAATCCCCTAACAAGTGACCCCATTGTGAAAACTACACTCCTCATGGAATTTATCAATAGGTGTAGTGAGCATTTTCACCCTTCGAGTTTTACATTCATTTATTTTCCAAGAATAAAAGCACAGCAGATGCTGAAAAGTGAAATTTGCTATTTTTCCAGAAAAACGCCATTTCAGTGCCCAATATGTTTTGCCCAGCTTGTGTCAACAGAAACAGGCACTCCAAAAACTATACAACAGTTTTTGGAGTGTGCGTCTCTGTTGACACAACACATCGCATAACTTTTTTATTTTTCTGTTAACAGAGCTGGTTAAGGGCTGGTTCCACTGACCTCAAGCCACTATTCTCAAAGTCTATCATTGTTCACAGCAAGACACCAATGGAGCCTGAAATGGAGGTCTGTCCTCTTCAGTGATGAGTCCTGATTTTGTTTCAGTTGCAATGATAGCCAGAGATTGGCCTTGAGACCCTGTGGGCAACACTATGAAGAGGTCTTTAAAAGGTAATGTGAGACAGGGATTATGTTTTTGGGAGGTGTAATGTATAGTAGCTGGACCCCTCTAGTCTTCATTTAAGGTGACTAACAGCTCAGCATTACATTGATTTGGTCATTGAACCAGTGGTATAACCATTTCTCCAAAGTGTCCCAGGAGTTGTTTTCAACAGGACAAAGCCAGGCCACATGTTGCTTATGCTGTTGTGAGCAGCCTGTATTGTCTAAATGTGATATTATGTGAAGTGTCTCCAGACTTTCTCCCATCAAGGCCATCTTGGACATCATTGGTCAGCAATTGCAAAGAGAACTGCCAATCTTGATGATTTGCATGCTAATATGCATACTGTGTGACATAACATTTCTCAGACAACCATTAATAATCTCACTGTTAGCATGCCAAGTGTAAGTGCATGTATTCTGCACATGGCGCTCATATGCGATACAGAATAAATCAAGATCTTTTGAATATTTTATTTCTGTTTTTCTCATTTACATATCATTAATTGTCTATTGATACTGTGGTTTCCATAATTTCAAGACTTTTCCTTCCTGATGTTGCAATCTCAATGTTGAGGAGTGTAGAATTTGTTCATTAAGGGTTAAATTAGTGGATAGAAAGTTTGTACACAAATAATTTATACTACTTTTCCTACTCATTGCTACTCATTATTACCACTCAATATTTTTTTCTAATGATGCAACTTTAGGTGAATTTATACTAATCTTCAGGCTCTTGGCAAACCAGCATTGTTGTTAGGCTGCCCATGCACATTAACTGTCAACCAAATGCTTGTTCAGCTGATAGATATCCCTCCCAATATGCCCATAAACATGCATGCTCAGTCAAAAACACATGTATTCTCATTAGGGTGTGGGGAGTAAGCACCTTATCTTGCCCACACCAAAAGAATCAGTCATGTTGAAATCCACCTGCTCAATTCTTTTCTACTTTGGCATCTTATATTATGGGACAGTTAGGGGCGCCCTTACATATTAGCCAGTTAATGTGGATAGCCAGTGGATACCTGGAGATGGGCACTGACTACCTCATTATTCCAATGCTTGATTGACAAAATGTAGTGAGTCGGTGGCAGCAGTATGCTACTGCCCACAGAGCACATTAGGGTACTGTTTAATGGGCTCTCTTAGTGCCCACTGGTTTATTGATTTCCCATAGATCCTCAGAAATTTAAAAATTGATATTGAATAATATGTACACCATTAAATCAATAAAAATCCAGTTACAACCAATTTGGTTAAGATAACTATATCAATCTTTGGATGAAAACATAAATGTGATTTGGATAAAATAAGAAAAGGAATAAGTGCAAGTTTATCATAAGGAGGAAGATGGAGGTAAAGCCTTTCAGGCTTGAAGTGGTTAGAAGACAACTTTTAATTTTAAAGTACCTACTTGGAATAATTGAAGGAATATTCAGTATACAGATTTAGTCTCTTCTATCTTCACATTGGCTTCCAGCCCTGTACTATATTCATTCGGAGAATTCCAAATCTGTTTATACAAGAAAAGTCACCAGTTAATGAGTAATCCATGTATCTGCTGGACACAGTCGTGTGAGGCCGCCAGAGACAGTCTCACTTCTACACGTAGATTTCTGAACTTCAGAGGCAAAAAGTATTTATGACAACGACCAAGTTATACTCCCGTGTTACAAAAGCATTTTAGGTAAGTAAAGTTGATTTTTTTTGGATTCAGTGTTTCATGATGTAGTAGATTTTGATATTTTTGTTGTATAAGTTAACAATACGTTTATTAAAATATTAACACATTGTAGATATAGATCAGTATTAGCGTTTTTTTTTTTCTTATTTCTCATTTAGTAGTAAAATAATAGAAACAATATTACCTAACACTAACCAATCCTTAACCCATTTTTACATATTTCTGGTTTTCAATTTTTAACATAATTGACATTTATTGGCTTTGCTTTTACTGCCTAATTTTAAGGCAATGCGGCACATTAACAGTGTACAAAAAGTGTTGGTTTTTTTTTGTTTTTTCTTTACTTTTTATAATGATAGTTGCTAGTTTGGCCACCACTACTACTGTTGATATACAAGTGTCACTTTAGCATAATAACTATCTTCTTAAGTTAATTCTAATGAATTATTTCATATCATACTATTGGCATTAATAGATATTTCTTCCAAATTACTGTCATTAAAGCCAATTCAATTACCAATTAAACCAATCATATTCCTGGCCATTATTACCTCTCATTACATTCTCATTTCTGATGCCAAAGTTGTATTTGTAATCAGACATTACTGCTAGTGGCATATTATTTACCATCACCATGCAATGGCACCGAATCATACACTAGTTACGTTGCGTTGTGACTAGTAATAACATACAGTATTATTGCATTTAAAGACAACCTACTTGTTCTTTCGTGTTTTCCCATTCATGAAATGGCAAAGTTTTTTTTATGACTGTTAAAGTTAGAAGTAATACTGTTAGTGTTATTGTATCTTATATGACATTGAGCGTTATATTTCATCTAATTACAAATTATATACTAGATTTTTGGAGACGCGAAGTTGATCCAGGGATTTATTCCTATCGCCATATTTGGAGTCGGGAAGGAATTTTTCCCCTAATGGTGTCAGCCTCATAGGAGTTTTGCCTTCCTCTGGATCAACTGTGAAAGATTATAGTTTAAACCTGATGAATCTTTATTCAATCTTATTATGTAACAGCAATTCCTTATCCATTCGATATACATAAACATTTCAATTCTATTGTATCCAGTACTGTTTGGGTTTATCTTTCTGTTTCTGTACCATGTAAAATCAGCTGAGGATTAGTTTCCATTTGCATTGACTGAAGCTGAGAAATCTAAGGGCACAGTTGTTGCACTGTATTGGTGTGTGTACATGACAACAAGTAGAATGCTGACCTTGAACTCTACCTTATAATTCTATGCTTGCACTGTATCTATATGCTAGGGCTGGGTCATATGAGAAGATTCTTAGCACCTTCAAATATATAGTGAATCTCAATGCTATCCTTCTAGTAAAGAAACAATACAATCTATGATCTATTATACTATTATTAAGCTATACATCATTATGATTTTTATACTTGGTCTAGAGCAGAGAGGTCTTCCTTTAGTCTGATACAATTCTTCCTAAAACTGAAGATAAGCAGGCAGCAGTTGCATGCAATGATACTTTTCAACCAGATGGGTAAAATCATTTTTCCCTGAGGAAGAAATGTGAAAAGGTACAACTGATGTCAATATTACTAGTGCCATAAAATGAATTGCCCTTTTCAGAAGATTCTCACTTTCAATAACACATGAGAAAAGGTAATGCTGGCTGATATTCTCTGGCACTGATCCCAGCATTGCAGTCTGATAACAATGGGCAGGTAATAGAAAAATACTGATATCTAATATCATTCTACATGTTGACAGCCTGTTTACATACATGCAGATGAGGACGTGTGCATGTGCATGAGATACTGTAGGTTAAATGCACCATGTCCTTTAAGAACTCAAAGCCACAAATTCCACATGTCAGTCCTTGTGCAATCAATTGATTTTTCTTGTCACCATTTTCCTCCCACACATGTTCAATATATTTTCCTGCCAAGATAAGAAGCTTTGTATCTATATACTGTATTTCTTCATGGTTTGTTTCTTCATACTGTGATTCAAGATGTAAGATTTCTTACGTCTGAGTTCAACACAGTTCAACAGTTCAGCACAGTAAGGCTAGGTTCACATCTGCGTTGGAGTGTCTGCAGGGGCGTAACTACTGGGGTAGCAGCGGTAGCAGCTGCCACAGGGCCCGGGACATTACGGGGCCCTGCGGGCCCCCGATTTTGTTTTTTTTTTTTTTTTTAATAGGCCGTTACCTGCTGGAGTAACCCCAACAGGTAACGGGCCCTATATACTTACCGATCCCAGGGGTCCCGCTCACGGCCGCCTGCGCTTCCGATTCTGCAATTTGGGCAGCGGTTGGGGGGGGGGGAGCCCCATGTCAAATGTTCGCCTTGGGGCCCAGCCATTCCTAGTTACGCCACTGAGTGTCCATACACATATTGGTGACACTATTTATTAGAGGGTTATGTTAATAGAGAGGTTCTATTGCTAAGTGAGGTTACCTCAGATAATGCCATTCCATCTACTGTTTCTAATTTTCTATTTTTTTCCAGTTGATTTCTTTAAATTGACTTGCAGATCCCAACTAGTAACTGTATACAGTGCTAGAAGCCATTTGCAGTCCTCCATACTCAAGTATCCACTGATATGTGCACTTATGTATGATATATTTGTTATCTTTTAGAAACAGTATAAAGAAAAATGCCATGCTCTAAATGTAGAAGACAGCATTAACATTACTGTTTATCAGAGCTTCCTAACCACCTGGCAATGGGTGCACAAATGAGACTTTATTTCAAAGGTATGAGCTTAATGAAAATAGTGATGCTTGCCCACTGCCAGCAATGCCAACATAATACTAATGATTCCTTAATAATAAGTTATAAGTTATAACATATGTTAATTGCTAGTTTATTAAAGGGATCATCTCATAAAGACAATATGAACATTATAGATAGGGGTCCCCCAATTGGCACCAATTGTATGAGCCTGAAAGGAAAACTCCTTTAACTCTTATGCAAGCCACCAATTAACAATGACATCTGTTGAAGAAATGGGATATATACAGTCACTTCTTGAATATGATGTGCTGAAATCAGCAAAAATTGGTAAGCATAAGTATCTGAGCAATTGTTACAAGGACCAAATTATGAACACAGAACAGCTAATGTAGCACAAATTGTTTAAAAAAAAAAGTCAATTCTAGTTAAGACTGAAAGGTGTCAAAGCACACTGGAGGGAATACATCATTCATCACCAGTTTTCTGGTGTAGAGGGATGATATTGAGGCACCGAACATGTGCCACAAGGCCTGATCCAAGAGCCAGAATGGAAATGAGTGGTGTTAGTTATAATAGAAATCTACACCAGTTCCATGCCACAGCCACTTCAGAAATTTCTGGTTCCCTGCGCCTGTCGAGCCATTGATTACGACTGGTGTACAGTACGCCAGACTTAATAAATTTGGCCCATAGTGTATGGCAGCTTTCAGCATATGGGGCACATGAGGATACAGTATGGAATAATAAGCAGGTGATTTTAATTGTATGACCTATAGGTGTACATCAGTTGTAAAGACAAAAACTGTACTTTTTTTAAAAATAATTGTTAAAGTGAGTCTATCAGGTCCATCTGATCAAACCACTAATAATGCTGTGTAGAGTCCTTTAATAGGAGCAAAAACATAACTTTTGCGGCCACAAACTGATGAAGCAATGCAGAAATATTCATCTTTATATGGATATGCAAATTAGCCTGGAAGTGCATTAGAGGTGGGGCCTAATTTGCCTACAGATAGCTGTGATGTAGGCAGAGACTGAAATAGCCATTCACTGATAAAGGGGACTTGTAGCTATCTCATCAAAGCAGGTCTTCAGGCTGATTTGTATATCCATAAAAAGATGAGTATCTTGGGAGGCTCATTTTAACTTACCATAAATGCTCCAACAGATGTATTTCTATCTGAACATGCATACTTTAAGGGGTTTATTAGATTAGAAAAAATATGGCTGCTTTCTTTCAGGCACAGCATCCCTTTTGTCATTTGGCTCTGTCTGATGTCTCAAGTCAGCTCTATTCATTTTAATTTATTGTCAGCCCATGGACAAAAATGGCACTGTTTCTGGAAGAAAGCAACTATCTTTCTCTAATTTCCAACAAAGAGGGCCTGACTATTTTTCTAATGTTTGGTTTTTTTTTTTGGTTTTTTTTAAATACTTATTTTCTCCAAGACATAACAATTCTGGAGCATCTATTCTTAGACTTCTGTATTGTAATGTTCTTCTGATATTTCATTTTATTACATGTTAACATTCCTCTTGTCAAAGAATCTTTATCATAACACTCTACCAGTGTCCTATCAGGGTTGAAAGTTTCACACTATAAAGTGACACAAGCCCCTATATACTGACACATGCCCCATTGACAAGGGAAATGGTAACTGCCAGCTGTCAACTTAGCAGACCTCTAAGAAAAGTTGCTCCACAAGTGTTATAACATGTAGACTACTTGTATTTTACTAGGTATTTACTAAAATAGACATATCAGAACTGACAGGTCATCTTAAATGTCATTTGCTTAATGGTCTTATTACATTTTCTCCATTGCTTGATGGCTGGTAAAACAAAGGGCTTAAACAGTCTCTGTTGTTTCATCTAACTTGTGCTAAAATGAAGGCAATGCGATCGCTATCAAAAGTTCAAATCAATTTATTTACCTACAATTATGTTTTTGTGCTTAAAAACTGCCTCAAAATGCTGACCACTAGGAATCTCCCTTTAACATGCTCTCTATTGCTTGTTGTTAAGTGAAGTCCATCTCTAACAGCAGAGACACTGAGATGGACTAAGGAGGGACAACGCTCCTCCAAATGTTTTCACAGTCACAAGCACTGCTTTCCTGTTCTGTGTGAGCCTTTCCTCTTCAATATTGCATCTAATGTTAACCCTATCCTGTTTCCCACTCAAAGCTAGCATTTTGTCACTATCTGCATCCACAACTATCCTGTGTGTCCCAGATATGCAGGGCACATTGTACAGGTAATACTATCACTATTACAGTGCTGGCCAAAAGTATTGGCACCCCTGCAATTCTGTCAGATAATACTCAATTTCTTCCAGAAAATGATTGCAATCACAAATGCTTTGGTAATAATATCTTCATTTATTTTGCTTGCAATGAAAAAACACAAAAGAGAATGAAAAAAAAGTCAAATCATTGATCATTTTACACAAAACTCCAAAAATGGGCCAGACAAAAGTATTGGCACCCTCAGCCTAATACTTGGTAGCACAACCTTTAGACAAAATAACTGCGAACAACCGCTTCCGGTAACCATCAGTGAGTTTCTTACAATGCTCTGCTGGAATTTTAGACCATTCTTCTTTGGCAAATTTCTCCAGGTCCCTGAGATTTGAAGGGTGCCTTCTCCAAACTGCCATTTTGAGATCTCTCCACAGGTGTTCTATGGGATTCAGGTCTGGACTCATTGCTGGCCACTTTAGAAGTCTCCAGTGCTTTCTCTCAAACCATTTTCTAGTGCTTTTTGAAGTGTGTTTTGGGTCATTGTCCTGCTGGAAGACCCATGACCTCTGAGGGAGACCCAGCTTTCTCACACTGGGCCCTACATTATGCTGCAAAATTTGTTGGTAGTCTTCAGACTTCATAATGCCATGCACATTGCATGACAGAATTGCAGGGGTGCCAATACTTTTGGCCAGCACTGTACTCCCTGGTGGGAAAAACATGAGTCGTAGAGGAATTAAAGAATGTATTAGAATGGTTCACATATTTACATGTTCAACGCAGAGTTTTTGTATTTTTCACTTGTTCGTGTGCTAGATGAAGTTTTCTTTGTAGATTTGTCTTTGGACGGTGGGATTGAGCGCTGGTCACGTACACCGGAATCTGGTAGTGCGGCATCTCAGCTGGTCGTTTCTCTTTATTCTTTATTTAACACTGGCATTTTCTGTTTAGGTATAATAGGGGCAGAAAGTCCACAGAGGAAAACTCTGTGAAATTGCAATGAAAAAAACTGTGGAAAAAAAACACAATGTGTTTCCTCTGCGTTTTTTTCTGTAGCGTTTTTTTGCAGCACTTCGCAACGTGAGGCCTTAGCCTAAAGGGGTTTTTTTTTTTCGCAATAGATAAAAAATGTGCTGACATGAATCGTTCTAATTGAGACCAAAGAAAAATGTCCTACTCTTTTGCAGAAATGTCTGACCAACCGAGTCTCTGTTACAATCACTTCCTTACTGGTACTGATCATGTGCCATTCATTGTGCACATGACTTCAGTTGTCGTCACACCCACCATAGCCTGATGTCATCCCTGATGAAAAAACATTTGTCTAAACTTTATTGACTGCCAAAGCAGCCAGGGGGAGGTGGAGGTTCGCCCTTATCACTAGACAAGCAGGCACCTGGTTCTCATAGCTAGTTGTTCACAGCAGTGATTTACAGGCAGTTTCAGCAAGGTAGACAAACACATTTTGTAATTCCGAGCACTCAGTCCTCCCAAAGAGCAGTGAGTCACGTCATCTGACCTGATATTGGATAAAGGCTGGGTACCTTGACAACAATGTGTAAACAATGGGAGGAATAATTTCACATAGCAGGCAAGCGAAGCAGCATTTCTAAAGCAATATATTTAGGAAAACTATTGAATTTTCATAAACTAGCAGTATGGATAGGATCCTTAAGATGGGAATACTCTTTTAATGTGTTCCATTTTACTATACATCGGCTAGACCACAGTGGTGATGGGCATACAAAAAAATTAAAAGAGCCACCCTACAGCACCTTATTCTGGGGGACCATGGCATTCCCTGCTAGCATTATAATCAATAATTCTAAGAGTAGGAAAACCTTATGTTTTGCTCTAGTATGTTATAAAACGAAATATGTGCTTAGATGAAACATGGGGCAAACAGGCACCTCACTGTGACTTTTGCCATGCTAGATAACAAATCTCCATTTGTTTATGTAGTTTTATTAACAACTAAATACATACTTTTTGTAACATGCATTTTTATAGAAAATGAAGCCAAGTGCTAACTTGGCAGGACTTATTGCTTAGTAAATTCTGTTCTCTCCCAGCTCATTACAGGAATAATGATACTACAGAATGCTTTCACTGTACGACTGGATTCAGGGTTTGAAGTTAATGGGAAAATAAACAATGGATAATAAAAGTTGTAAATGTTATCAAGTTTTTGCTGGATTTAAGAAAAAATGTATGGGGTAGAAAAAGCAATGATAGAAAGTATGACATGCAACCTCCTCAGCTGGTTAAGAACAGGATATTATAATTGAGATTATGTAAACATATATCTTAGAAATGTGCAACTTTTAACATTCTTAGTGAAAGTTTGTAAATTAGGAATTCAATACTAGTGCTATAATAACTTACTGTAGTAAGGCAAGATCCAAAACTACTGATGGGAGCCACAAGTTCCCTTTCCCCTACTGTCGAAATACAAGTCTAATTCCTGGTAGTTTGTAATCAAGCCCTTATGCAGACTACAGTTATGCAAGGCTCACACTAGCGTTCAGGTCCCAAAAGACAGAGACCCTGTCCGCTTAAAAAGACGTTACCATAGACTATAAATGGGTCAGTGGGGTTTCCGCCCGGTTTCCGCTAGTTTCAGTATAATCCTTGCAGGACTTTTCACTCCCCTGGAGTGTACGGCGGAGTCTTCTTCTGACAGTCCCCACCACCAGGTCACTCTGCCTTTAACGTCCACTTAGCATTACAGCATTCTGTGCCCCAGAGCCGGCGTTAGGGGAGGCAAGCTGGGCAATTGCCCAGGGCCCCGTCCCCAAAGGGGCCCCTGGGATCCGGAGTCAGACCCGGCCATATCAATAACAGAAAGGGACCCAGCATCATGTGCCGCAGGGCCCTTTCCGAGGTGAGTAAAAATAACAAACATTTTTACTCACCTATCCTTGGCGTCCAACGTCATCTTCTGGAGTTTCGGACATCGTGCTGACAGCGTGCCTCATGCAACCGCTATGGCCCAATCACAGGCCACAATGTGTAACGTCAGCCGCAGAGAAGAGGAAGCTGGCGCCGGCGGGAATAGCGGAGCAGCACAAGGAGGCCCAGGAGAAGTAAGGCAAGGTAAGTATAACTGTTTGTTATTTTCCCTTACCTCCCCCGGGCCTTATTGTACACTGGAGTCTGAAGTATAATATAATAATAGCACTGACGAAATCTGTAGGGCCACTGTGGAGCATTATACTGGGGGGGGCCCTCTGGATAGCATATTATACTGTGTGGGGCTAATGTGGAGCATTATACGGGGGGGCCCCTCTGGAGAGCATATTATACTGTGTGGGGCCACCGTGGAGCATTATACTGGTGAGGCCTCTGGAGAGCACATTATACTGTTTTGGAGGAACCTCTCTGGGTAGTATATTATACTGTGTGGAGGCCATTCTGTAGCTTGTTATACTGTGTAGGGTTACTGTGGAGCATTATTCTGGCGGGGCCATTTGCAGAGCATATTATATTGCGTGGCGCCACTGTGGGGCATTATTCGCGGGGGGAACTAAGGAGCATTATACTAGGGCGCTCCTCTGGGGAGCATATTATACAGCATGGGGCCTATTGTGGAGCATTATAGTGGGGAACGCTCTGGGGAGCATAATATATTGTGTGGGGCCACTGTGGAGCATTATACTAGCGGTGGCCCTCTGGGGAGCATATTATACTATGGTCCACTGTGGAGATGTATACTGGGGGGGAATGGGCAGTGTGGGGAGCCTGCTATACTGTGTGGAGGCCACTGTGGAGCATTATACTGGGGGGCACTGTGGGGTGCATATTATAGTGTATGGAGAATATGATACTCTGTGGGGCCATTGTAGAGAATTATACTGGGGGAGCCCCTCTGGGGAATATATTATACTGTGTGGAGGCCACTGTGGAGCATTATATTGGGGGGGCACTGTGGGGTGCATATTATATTGTGCGGGGCTGCTGGGGAGCATATTATACTGTCTGGGGCCACTAAGTGGTAGTATACTGTGTGGGCCTCTGTGGAGTATTATACTGTGTGGAGCCTTATATACCATGTGGGGCCACTATTGGGGGGCTTAGGGGAGCATTTTATACTGTGTGGAGCCACTGTAGAGCATTATATACCATGTGGGGAAACTGTGGAGGGCTCAGGGGAGCATTTTATACTGTGGAGCATTACACTGTGGTGGGGAGGGGCTCAAAATTCCTGATGGCAGCCCTGTGTGTTATGTCTGCACCACAGCTCCCTCACTATAATATTGAACACATGTGAAGTGCTCCATGGCCATGTCATTTCCCCATACAGTACTGTGCCATGGAGTTATTGGGGCCTGCACAGTAATATAGGGGCTGACTATACTGGGAACATACTCATTAACACCAGATAGTCAGCACATATGTAAGACTTCAGTAAAGGAGCCGTGGTGTAGGCTATTAGCAGGAAGCTGTTGGGTGGGGCCTTAGAACAAGTTCCTCTGGTAGACCTAAAGCTCTTCAGTCCGACACTGTATAATGGAGAACTATTATATATAAGGGGGCTCTTATTTATAAGGGAGGAGCTATTATATATAAGGGTGGGTTACTATATATACAGTGGGGAAAAAAAGTATTTAGTCAGCCCCCAATTGTGCACGTTCTCCCACTTAAAAAACTGAGAGAGGCCTGTAATTGACATCATAGGTAGACCTCAACTATGAGAGATAAAATGAGAAAACAAATCCAGAAAATCACATTGTCTGATTTTTTAAGAATTTTTTTTGCAAATTATGGTGGAAAATAAGTATTTGGTCACCTACAACCAAGCAAGATTTCTGGCTCTCACAGACCCGTAACTTCTTCTTTCAGCTTCTCTGTCCTCCACTCATTACCTGTAGTAATGGCACCTGTTTGACATTGTTATCAGTATAAAAGACACCTGTCCACAACCTCAAACAGTCATACTCAAAACTCCACTATGGTGAAGACCAAAGAGCTGTGGAAGGACACCAGAAACAAAATTGTAGACCTGCACCAGACTGGGAAGATTGAATCTGCAATAGGCAAGCAGCTTGGTGTGAAGAAATCAACTGTGGGAGCAATAATTAGAAAATGGAAGACATACAAGACCACTGATAATCTCCCTTGATCAGGGGATCCACGCAAGATCTCACCCTGTGGTGTCAAAATGATCACAAGAACGGTGAGCAAAAATCCCAGAACCACACGGGGGGACCTAGTGAATGACCTGCAGAAAGCTGGGACTAACATAACAAAGGCTACCGTCAGTAATACACTACGCCACCAGGGACTCAGATCCTGCAGTGCCAGACGTGTTCCCCTGCTTAAGCCAGTACATATCTGGGCCCATTTGAAGTTTGCTAGAGAGCATTTGGATGTTCCAGAAGAGTATTGGGAGAATGTCATATGGTCAGATGAAACCAAATAGAACTGTTTGGTAGAAACACAACTCATCGTGTTTGGAGGAGTGTGAATGCTGAGTTGCATCCAAAGAACACCATACCTACTGTGAAGCATGGGGATGGCAACATCATGGCTGTTTCTCTGCAAAGGGACCAGGACGACTGATCTGTGTACATGAAAGAATGAATGGGGCCATGTATCGTGAGATTTTGAGTGCAAACCTCCTTCCATCAGCAAGGGCATTGAAGATGAAACATGGCTGGGTCTTTCAGCATGACAATGATCCCAAGCACACCACCAGGGCAACGAAGGAGTGGCTTCGTAAGAAGCATTTCAAAGTCCTGGAGTGGCCTAGCCAGTCTCCAGATCTAAACCATATAGAAAATCTTTGGAGGGAGTTGAAAGTCCGTGTTGCCCAGCGACAGCCCCAAAACATCACTGCTCTAGAGGAGATCTGCATGGAGGAATGGGCCAACATACCAGCAACAGTTTGTGCCAACCTTCTGAAGACTTACAGAAAACGTTTGACCTCTGTCATTGCCAACAAAGGATATATAACAAAGTATTGAGATGAACTTTTGTTATTGACCAAATACTTATTTTCCACCATAATTTGCAAATAAATTCTTTAAAAATCAGACAATGTGATTTTCTGGATTTGTTTTCTCGTTTTGTCTCTCATAGTTGAGGTCTATGATGTCAATTACAGGCCTCTCTCATCTTTTTTTTTTTTTTTTTTTTTTTTTCAACTGTCTATTTTAAAAAGTTTTTGTCATACAGAGAGAATAACAATATACGAGAGACATAAGATAACTGAAGGTAACTGAAACATAGGACAGACGGGGATTACTCAGCATTCTCAATAAATTACAAGGCTTTAAACAAACTGGCAAGAAATGGCCCCAAAAAAGCCAAGGAATCCGACAACAAACATGGGCACACAAGACAGGAGGACAGAAGGGTGACAGAAGGACATCCAGGAAGTAAGGGGCCACACAGCAGCCGGATCAGAGAGGCCGGACCGCCCAAAACTCATCCCACGGTTTCCAGATCAGGTAGAACCTCTCCTCTCTTATCTTTTTAAGTGGGAGAACTTGCACAATTGCTGGCTGACCAAATACTTATTTCCCCACTGTAATTGAGAAACTTAAATATGAGGGGGCTATTATAAGGGGGAACTATTATTTATAAGATGGGCTATTATTTATAAGGAGGGAACTATTATATACAGTATATGGCATCCATTATATTATAAGTGGGAGCTATTATTTATACGAGGGGAACTGTTTATAAGGGGGTTATAATTGCTTATTTATAAAGGGGGCTGTATTATTTTTATGACTGTTAATGATAAGGGGTAATATTACTGATACAGGGCACTATTTATCATTTATAAGGGCGCTATTACTGATAAAGTTGTATTATTTATAAGCAGGGACTATTATTTATAAGGAGGCACAATAATAACTGATGACTGGGTGCAAAAATCTATTAGGCGTTACAAAGATGCTCATTTGAATTGCGTGTGGGAAAATGGGGCTTGTTATTACTTTTTTGTTTGCAGAAAGGAGGCGTTATTATAGGGGTTGCCACTGGAAGACGATGGTGTTGTTTGCATATCAGCATTTGGGGTCATGCTTTGTCTAAAACTGGCCCTGCTGTGCCCACTGGCATAATGTACCTAGGTGCCCCTACTCTCCGCCCAAGCCCTTTTCCTTTTGCTCTTTCTTCCAACTCTGTCCCTAGTTCACAGAGTAGACATTCAAAATCTTTCCCAACTACTCCCTGTTCTCCAGAACATATTTAAGCTTGCTCCATGGTGAACTTAATGCCAGAGCAATATAGGTTCTTAGCTTGCTAATTCCTACAAAGGTGTTCTGCTACTGTGTTCCGTTTGTCTCTCTGTATTTTTACCTTGGCTTTTTTTCTGACTCTGTGTTTGATTCTGGCCTAGTTCTGCTGATCTACTTTGTCTGACACAAGCTTACCTCTGAGCACTGAACCCGAACAGCCTGCCTTGATCATCTGCCTATCTATGACTCTGAAAGAATTTTGTCGGCCCTTGACCATGGCCCATGTTTGACTGCTCTCTTGCCTGATCCTTGGTGCTTCACAATTTCATTTCTCTGGCTCTTGCCCAGCTGCCACATACAATGGGACCACTTTGAGGAGGTGATCTGGTAGTCTCCCCGCAGCAAAGTCCAGGTCCCTGTACGGAGGTTAAAGAGCGAATACCAAGGAGGCTGCTTAGACAATGCCCTTGGGAGTGGGTCAAAGTCGAATCAGTTAGATGGCATGATGGGTTCACAACCCACTGTCCATTGCACATATACTATTTTACTTACTATACGTTTTTGTTGCTTTACTACCTTATTTCTAAAACATTTGTCAATCTTCCTCTAAAGTTGTCCATATACATTAAAAAGCTGATTCGGCAGAATTGATTGACTATTATTTTGTGTAGCAGATGCTGGGGTAAAGAAGGATCAGCCTGATCCTGTGTTCTTGATGAAACTGGTCTGGTAGAATTTTATTCTCCTTTCCCCATTGAAAAAAAGCAGAACTCAAAGGACCAATATTATTATTTCACCTGAAATGAGGGACTGTATTCAATAGCAAATGAATTGAATCATCGTACGTGGAAAACCCCATAAACAAAATATTTGGATGTGTGCTAAAATCCACCCAAACCAGTAATATTTGGACCTATGACCTTGACTTAAACCTTGATTTTTCTCTTCTATAACAACAGCAACAAAATTGGGGATCTTTCTAATTCTACATACAATTGAGCAGGTTTACTAAGCCCATACGCCATTTTCCAGCATAAAAATGTTGCAAACCTTGTCGTAAGTGGTGAAAATTTGCAAACCTTATAAAATTTATTGCAAGTGGAATATTTATGCCATCTTTGCCATTATACAAAAAAGGGTGAGATGAAAGCGTGCTGAGGGCAGCCATCGGCCCAGCCAGATTTATCATCATTTATGACTGTTTTCTAGCATAGCTACAATATGGTGTAGATTTCAGTATCAGAGGAGGGACTGCTGTAGGATATGCTAACCTGTGATGAGGTATGGGGCTTATCATAAATTAGGCATTTTCTCTGCTGGCAGAAGAGGTTATCAAGACTGACATGGGAAATGCTAGTCTTGATAAATTCCACATAATTGGGGAGATTTATTAAGCAAAATGCTCAAGAAATATGGCTTAATTTCCACAAAAAAAACTGCCTAATGTACATTATGCCACATTTATCAAGTGTCTTAGGCACTTTTGAGACACTTTTCCAACTTGTGTAGAAATTGGATGGCACTTGTGGGGAAAGGGGTGTGGCCTAAGGTGCCACACTGTGCAGTAAGAACTTTTAAGCCAATAGAAGGTGTAAACTTAGACTAGATAGTCTAAGAACATGAAAGATTTATCAATAAATAATAATAATAAGTAAATCTGCCCTAACATGTTAATTTTTTTTTCTTTCTCAGAACCAAATTATTAAAAATCTAATCTTTTAAAAAATAATTTATATAAAATACTACAGAAAGTATGAAAGTATTAATCTGACTGGTTGGTATAGACAACTGCTCCATGTACCTTCCCATGTAGAATTATGTAGGAAAGTGCACAACCTGCTAATGGCAGATACAAACAAAAAAATTTAAATCGGCAAATCCTGAAGGCTTTTTCAGATGAAGACCCATTTTACGCTGGTGTAATACAGGCCATGTTTACAGCAATAAATCCTATGGTGTGATGACCTGAAGTAACTGTATCCTCTGGATACAATTCTCTGATAACGACTGATAACAGAGAACAACAATGAGTAAGAATACCACCCAAGTGTCTCGCTTTTGGAGGGACAGTCCCTACTTTTGAGCCAAGTCCCTCTTTCCCCCTTTGCTCCTTGAGGCTGAAACCCCACGTGGCGGAAATGCTGTGGCAAAAAATGCTGTGTTTTACAGTACCTGCAAAGTGAATGAGATTCTGGCTAACCCATCCACACATTGCGGCGAAAAGCAGGCTGGGGTTTTCTCTATAGGTATAATAAGGGCAGAAAGTTCACAGAGAAAAACTCAGCTAAAACACAATGAAAAACCCTGCGGAAAAAACAAGTTAATGATGTGCATTAATAAACTTGACTATATTGTTTTAGAAATGACTTAGTCCCTAACTGTATATTAGACCCCAACTTATATAATGTGTCAGAATTTGATGCCTTTTAGATCTTCAAATGTCTATAATCAGGTATTGTTTGTGCTAATATTTTACTAAAAGCCAAGTTTATAGATATGCAAAAAAATTTTATATTACTGTATATAGTATATATAATCCTTTGATAATATCTGATAACAGAGAACAACAGTGAATAATTGCTCTATATATGTATATGTACAATCCTGTGATAATGACTGATAACAGAGAACAACAGTGAGTGAGTACTGCAATCCTGTGATAATGGTGTATGGTAGATGCTAGAATGGAGTGGGTAAAATAAGGTGCTGCCAGGTATGCTGTGGATCCAGTAGGTAGCAGTTCCTCCTGTGACTGTTAGTAGGAGGCACCACCTGACATGTGTCCATGTCAAACCAGGTGGGTTAGGGTCGCATATAGGTAAGGTATAGTTGGCCTCTGCTTCAACCATGCAACACTCGAAAATGCAGAGGCTCCAGATCACACAGCTAACACTCCTAGAGCTAAGGCAGCATCACCTACTAGATCCATGACATAACTTATTTAAAGCACTGCATTGTAGACTCAACCAATGGTGTATGTCAGTGAGGCAGAATGAAGGATCTGCAAGCTTCTATTGGCTAATACAGGTCATGTGATGTGATATGGAGTAAGGCCCTTGATGTGGAAGCCAGTGGTGCTACATATGATTTTGTGAATACATTGAAAACAGTAGGTCCTAGAGAGCTGAATCCAGGTCTAAAATCTTTGGAAGTGCCTGATTTATCTATGTGCCAAATGACTGGTTTAGTCATTTGATCATGCATAAAGAATAGACATCAGACATCAAAAATTCATTTTTATATATATAAAATGATAAATTAGAATGTAGAAGGGAAAAAATAAAGGCTAACTAAAAAAATAGTGCCATTTTAATATACTTGTGAAATAAAATGATTGAACCTTTTAACATTGGATGTTTTATCTTTAATCTTTAGCTTTACATATTTAGAACTGTATTAGAAATATTTCTGAAGAGAAGAAAAAAGAGAATAAAAATACTTCTGGATGGAATCAGAAATTGATATTGCGGGGTACTGCCATCATCCAGTGGACACGGGAATTTCTTTCTTAGACAGCCAGCAATTTGTTGGTAAGTCCATATACATATCAATAACAGAAGAATTTTTAGTAATGGCTAGGGACTATTGTGTGAGTTACTGGGTGTTACTTCTACTGGGCCAATGCAGATTGTAGGGGTGGCATTATTCCGTAACAGAACCACAGTAAAAGAACGCCAGCAATCGGACAACCAATATTTTGAGCTGACCGCTAATGGAGTACAGCAAAATGCAACATTACTACAAGCTTCTATACTGCGTACACCTACACAAAGCAAAAATAAGGAACATTTAGATTTTTCTTATTTACTCCAATAACTTAGTTTTACTTATTGATGCTTGCAATCAAAAGGCGTTCTCTGGCACTATGACAATAATGGCCTTTCCTTAGGATTGGCCAAAGTGGGGGGTCCATCATTTATTAACTTGGCCAATTAGCTCAAGTGATACTTACTATATGCACATAACTGATGACTGATGGTGGTAGGTCTGCCTTTTATGAATGGCTGAACCTAGCTTCTATTCTACAAAATTTTCACCAATATATTATATATGGTATCTATTACATTACTAAATGTCAAAGTATTACAACACAGGTAAGCAATAGGAAATGACACCTGGAAATGTCACAAACTCAAATATGTGCAAATCATTACATCTTAGTTTTTCATTCACAAATGAACCATGAGTCACAATCTCCATCAGTCATATAACAAACACTGCTACCGACAGTCAGAGAGTACATGCCAGGGAGTCAAGGAGTCCACAAGTCAGAGAGTCCATGTGTGCTACCTTTATCTTACTTACCCGAAGAAAAGTTCCTGTCACCCAAGTGTAAGAAAAAGTTCAGCCTCATGTCATGGAAGTTGATGTTTATGACAGACACATACTGTAGACACTCCATGTTCTGCTGTATGAAGCTCCTGCAATGCTTCTAAGGTAGAATAACTACACCGAGTGTTAAACTTCCACTGTTTTTCTAATGAATTCCTTATGAATCTATGGGGCTATTGGTGCTTTATCAAGGATCCATACAACACAGACAAATCTGCACTATGTGACAAGTAGGTGTCAATTTTACAGTATTTCAGTCAGTGATAACTGATTGGGATTGATAAGTCTTAAGATTCTTATGGGCTCCCAGTATGTGGCTTCCAGACTGTTGGCAGTTGTAGATCCTATTGAATAGCCATGATACCAGGAAGCATAAGAACCATGGGGGGAATTTAAGGCATTTATGCCAATTTTATGGCATAAATAAGATGCAATTTTAGTGAACATGGGTTTGCTCTAAAAATTGTAAGGCCCCACTTTGCAGAAACGCTGCATTATACAGTACTAGCAAAGTGAATGAGAATTTGGTTACTCTTATGCATACATTGCAGAAAAAAAGTGCTGCAGAAACGTGAGCATTTTCCCTATAGATTTAAAGAGGTTTTCCAAGCAAAAAAAAAAAATAAAAAATCAATTTTCAAAAAAAGGTCTGTTAGTGCTTTAGTTTAGTTGGGAAATGGAACGTCACTGGAAAATAGGAAAATGTGCCTGGGGCGGTCATGTCACCATCCCGACAATCTAGTTAAATATAGATTTTTGGTAACCTAAGTCAGGGTTCCCCAACCACCGATCCGCGGACCGGTACGTTGGGGGTCTTTTGCCGGTCCGCGGGGCGGCGGGCTGACCTCGGTAAACTCGGCTCCCGACACATTATGTGGGGCGATCTGGCCACAGTGTTGTGGCTCCTAGCATAGCTAATGGCGGGGACCTGGTCTACAGCGCTGTACACTGAGGTCCCGCCAGCACGCCACAATCTACAGCGCTGTTTAGTGTATAACCCCGCCCGCCATATGATCAAAGCCCTGCTAAACCAGTAGATCAGTTTCTGGCACACAGGATGGCCCAAAATGTTCCACAATTATTAAGAGGAGTATATCTCTTCTAGGTCATAACTGGTGTCTGAAATGCCAGTCTCAATAAACCCCCCCCCCCCCAAACAAAAAAAAAAAAAAAAAATCAGTATGACTTGTCCTAGACTTATACAATTGGCTCTTAGCACTGCTGGAATACAGAAACATTTTTATCTTTGACATTTTCTGTTTATTGTCTCCTATATCAACAAAATGAAGCTAATATAAGAAATCACTTTGATCAATTAAAGTGATCACAGCTAAATCTTTAAGGACATTTGGTTTTGCAGGTCAAAAGGAAGATATTCCTAGCAATATATACGCTTTACTTGTATTTAACAGTTATACAACTGATATGATGGTAACTTGTCAATGCAGTGGTATATGAGCATCAGCTGTAATGTTAGAACCATCTACCTTTTTGCTCTTTTAAAACCAACATCTAGAATTGTATTATATATAATCAGGTATATATATATATATATCAACCTGATCTCAGTTCTTGACAACTTATCAAAAATAATGGAATGCGAACAATTTTGTCGATACTAAATTAAACCTGGATATCCAGTAATGGTATTTGGATGTGATTATCACTATATACACCAACTCTGTGATTAATAAAGAAATTTGGCTACAGCACTTCTGAGTGTGAAGTCTCTTATATACTGTTATCCGCTTAATACTTACTAGCAAACCAGTTCCAGCTACTGCTGTGCCTCAACACTTCTAACATGTTCTGTAACAGGGTAAAATTGTATATATTTCATGTAGGAATCTAGTTAAAACAACAGAAATAAAGTCCTGAACATTCTGTTTCTTTCTATCTGTAGACATAAGCATTTATGATTTTCTGGAGTTCAGGTGGGTTAATAAGTAATCACCATTTAACCTCTGTTCTGTCACACCTTAGCATGTGAGCTACAGAAGGAAACTCTCATTTTCAGTGTAATATAGAATGCAAGGGCACCGATCTCTATATTTAGAGGCCCTGTTCTGTAAACAATAAGAGATTTCAAGAACATTAGTTTTCTGAGTCTACGATGGAAACGCTAAGGATAAGCAAAAGAAAAGGTAGGTCTAGTTTATAGGCATTTGTGTATGCCTTGTTGGTTATAGTAGTATAATGTTGTATCGCCTGATTTCTTCACTCTTCCACTTGTTGGTTATAATACAACTTAGGACACAATGTACAGGGACATCAGTAAGAAACAGCGAGAGGCGGATACAGTATATACTACTTATGTTCTGCAATCTGTATGTGGAAAAAGTCTTGGATAGCATAGTAAGATATTGATACTCAGTACATTTCTTCTACATGATGCTAAATATATAATCGGGTTACATAGTAGTCTAATATACATTGTAGGGAAACTTTGTGTTATGTAGAAATATTTTCTTAAACAAAGAATCAATGTATAACTGATCCTTTGTGTGGGCAACATGCAAACTAAGGACACAAAGACTTCTCAAAGTTGTCTCCCTCACTTGTCATGACCTGAGTATATGAAGTCTCCAGTTTTTGTTACTCTTCATATTGACCTTATCTTAACCTATAGAGCGTGTGGCATTTACACAATCCATATAATGGGTTATTATGTCATTGGTGATATAGTATATGAATTTTGTGTACAGTATATGTCCCCAGGTCCAACAGTATGTGTAAATTTAAAATAACTACTGTCTGCTCAGAATAAAAAGAGGCAGGAAAGGTGTCTCAAGCTTGGGTGCTATAGGATCGGGACTGCTCTTTACATTTCAAGACCCTGACACATTATAATCCTAAGGGTTACCTGATAGAGGACATGTTGCCCACTTTACCTGCCTTGTACAGAATTTTTGTTTATATGTATGACAAGATACTGTATATTACTATTACATATTTATTCACATTTATAAAGATAGTTAGCACTCCAATGGTTCTAACTTATGTTAATATTGTATTTTGACATTACATCTATTTTTAGACAATACCATAGTGGTCTCCCATGAATACAAGTCCCAGCATGCCCTGTCAGACAGAGGTTGTTGGCTATCAGGGCATGATGGGAGTTGTAGTTTTGTAATAGCTGGAGAGCCACAGATTGGAGACTGTTGCCCTACCATATATCATGAAAAATTAAAGTATTACCAAGTTAATGGAAAACAAAATGCATATGGAATAATATATACTATAATATACAGTTTGGTACTATTAATTGACCCTAATAGTAAATTTACACATCAATCGTTCCATCCTATGTACTATAATGTCAATATTCTATCAAGTCACAACTGTGTATCTTTGTTGCCTGTTTTTGTTTCTTATTTTTCACTATGTGGTGGTAAGCATTATGGTAATCATTCTCATTGGATTTATTTTGGGCAGTTCTGCTTATTTCAACGGGACCGCCCCACCATTGAGCACTGCCCTACTCTTGCATGACAAATGATGTTGGTTAAAAGAAGGATTGAGCTTGTTAATAGAGGTGTCTGACAGCAACTTATTCCTCTCACTCCATTGCAAACACGTGCATGTTTAGCTCACCAGGTGTGCATGTGTATGGAAGGGTTTGCGCAGCAGATAGCTACTGAGAATGTGTTGTATTTAGGCCGATAAATAAAATGAGCAGACTGGATGTTATTTAGAACAAGTTAGTCTGTTATCTGGATACATATGACACGTACTTGGCAAGTGTTGATAAAAGGGGTTGTGCAGGTCTTCTAAAACATGGCTGCTTTCTTCTCAGGAAGTGGCATCATCTCTGTTGGTCACAAGGCTATGCTGCAGCTCAGTCCCATTCATTTTAATGTAGTGGAGATGTGGCATTGCCATTTGACCAATAGACATGATGTCTCTTCCTGAGAAGAAGAAAACAGCCATATTTTAGAAGTCCTGCACAGCCCCCTTAACTACCATGGTGAACTCATTCATCACATCCCATTTTGCCTCAAACATGTCTCAAATAATTACAATTCAAGTAATGAATCGGACAAGCATATATTTTATTCTAGCGCATTACTAATATTTTGTGTACTGTAGTACTTAATTTGCTATATCTTTTTATTCTGCTAGGCCTACATTCAGTGCATACTCGTTCACCAGACCATGACTCACAAGGACCTTCATATACTACTTCCTACAACCACATGCAATTTCCTTCAGTTCATCATCCACTTACATCTTCCCCATACCATGTTAATTCTGGATATTACCCACAACAAGCTGAAGACTGGTGCCCCAATGGAATGTATGAGTTAAAACGGATTCCTTCTGAGAGCCTTTTTTCTATAGACACTGAAATTGTGGATTTGCCTCCAACTAAGAAGACCAGGGTTAGTCCTTATGGTTGTAGAGTAAAAGGCGATGAATTGTGTGTTGTTTGTGGGGACAAAGCCTCTGGCTATCATTACAATGCCCTAACCTGTGAAGGATGCAAAGGTAAGAAGGACCAAGTCTATATTATATACAGTAAAATAAAAGGCTTTTGGATGAGACTAATAAACCAGAGGACCACAGATCCTATGTTATCCAAAGCATTGTGAAACATGTTATATGTTTATGCTATCATTTGTATTAAATATTGACCCTAATCCTATGATTAGGGGGCACATTAAACTGTATGGGGCCACTGCTGAGGGACATTAAACTGTACGGGGTCACTGCTGGGGTTATTTAACAATAAATTTGTATAACATTTGAAAGGAATGTGGCCCATCAACTTCAAATCTTTTCTTTGTTGGCCAAGTTTGAGACCCCTTGTCTGTATGGACACAAATATAGTACTTTCCAACAATATTACTGAATTATAAAAAAATATATTCAACGGTATAAGTAACCTTGCATGCTGTTCTCTCATTGGCATGTAGGGTGGTGTTGTTATTTCAGAGTTATTTCCCAGAAAGCCACCATAATATTTTGTGTAGTTTATACATGTACCCCTTCCCCTAGGTCAAAACAACTATTGCTCTCCTGCGGGATGGTTGAGAAGGATACCTGTTTTTGGGGCCCTGAAGATAGCTACAGTGAGTTCTGCTTGCTATGCAGGTCTGAAATGTGGTCTGGTAGTACAGTCATAACAGTAGACAAACATTTTTATAGAGAATGTGTATTTTAGCTTCATGGTCTATATATATTTGTACTTTAACAAAAATAGTGACCTTCAGAATTATTTCTGGACTGGGGACTGTTTTTGATACTGATTCTCAGGATTAGGTCATAAGTATCAGATCAGTGGGGGTACAACACCCAGAAAGGCATTTCAGGTGAATGGAAGCAGAGCTGCAGAACTCCAGCATGGCAGCTACACAATGGATAGAGCATTCTGTTTCCAACTCTGTCCCCTGTACAGGTCCCAGCTCCAGAAGCCACTTGAAACTGTGGTTTGGTGCTGGGTTTGGGTGTTGGATCGTCACCTATCCCTTTAATGATCACCTATCATGAGGTTTCTTTAGACACCAGAGTATAATAACTGTGGGGCTAAGGCCCCACGTAGCGTCCCGCAGCAAAAAAGTGCTGCGGGAAAACCGCGGCAGCAACACATCGTGGCTTTTCCTGCAGTGCTTTTCACAGAAAGTTTGCAGAGGTTTCCTCTGCAGACTTTCTGCTTCAATTATACCTATGGGGAAACCGCCAGCGTTTCCGTAGGTATAATTGACAAGCATATACTATTGCTTTATGAAAAAAATAAACAGTAGTTACTCTTGAAGTGTTAAATGAACAATATATCTAATTTTAGTTTTCATGATCTATACTGTGTTTTCTTACATTAGTAAATACTGAAATAGTTTCTTTGTATGTTTGCTTAGTTCTGTGTGCAAAATGTTCCTGTACAGCAGATAAGAATGCTTGGTTACATCCAAGAAAGAGAAGTAGAACAGCACAGCGGATTTGAGTTTGTTTCTGAATTCGGGTTTTATTGTGAACTTGTCTCACACCGCATGGATATAAATTCTTAGTGCAAGTTACAGTGGGGAAAAAAAAGTATTTAGTCAGCCACCAATTGTGCAAGTTCTCCCACTTAAAAAGATGAGGCCTGTAATTGTCATCATAGGTAGACCTCAACTATGAGAGACAAAATGAGAAAACAAATCCAGAAAATCACATTGTCTGATTTTTAAAGAATTTATTTGCAAATTATGGTGGAAAATAAGTATTTGGTCAATAACAAAAGTTCATCTCAATACTTTGTTATATACCCTTTGTTGGCAATGACAGAGGTCAAACGTTTTCTGTAAGTCTTCACAAGGTTGGCACACACTGTTGCTGGTATGTTGGACCACTCCTTCGTTGTCCTGGCGGTGTGCTTGGGATCATTGTCATGCTGAAAGACCCAGTCACGTTTCATCTTCAATACCCTTGCTGATCTAAGGATGTTTGCACTCAAAATCTCACGATACATGGCCCCATTCATTCTTTCATGTACACAGATCAGTCATCCTGGTCCCTTTGCAGAGAAACAGCCCGAAAGCATGATGTTGCCACCTCCATGCTTCACAGTAGGTATGGTGTTCTTTGGATACAACTCAGCATTCACTCTCCTCCAAACACGACGAGTTGTGTTTCTACCAACAGTTCTACTTTGGTTTCATCTGACCATATGACATTCTCCCAATACTCTTCTGGAACATCCAAATGCTCTCTAGCAAACTTCAGACTGGACCGGATATGTACTGGCTTAAGCAGGGGAACACGTCTGGCACTGCAGGATCTGAGTCCCTGGTGGCGTAGTGTATTACTGACGGTAGCCTTTGTTACGTTAGTCCCAGCTTTAGGCAGGTCATTCACTAGGTCCCCCCGTGTGGTTCTGTGATTTTTGCTCACCA
Organism: Leptodactylus fallax; assembly: GCA_947044405.1. NCBI lineage: Eukaryota > Metazoa > Chordata > Amphibia > Anura > Leptodactylidae > Leptodactylus > Leptodactylus fallax. Next base: position 4,053,486 of record CAMRHE010000094.1, read on the forward strand.
TTCTTGTGATCATTTTGCCCCCACGGGGGTGAGATCTTGCGTGGAGCCCCTCATCGAGGGAGATTATCAGTGGTCTTGTATGTCTTCTTTTTTCTAAGTATTGCTCCCACAGTTGATTTCTTCACACCAAGCTGCTTGCCTGTTACAGATTCAGTCTTCCCAGCCTGGTGCAGGTCTACAATTTTGTTTCTGGTGTCCTTCCACAGCTCTTTGGTCTTCACCATAGTGGAGTTGTGAGTGTGACTGTTTGAGGTTGTGGACAGGTGTCTTTTATACTGATAACAATGTCAAACAGGAGCCATTACTACAGGTAATGAGTGGAGGACAGAGGAGCCTCTTAAAGGGATTTTCCCATGACCATAATCATATCTATATTTGTAGATAATTAAAAGTTAAAAAATTTTGCAAATATAAGTAGGTAAAAATTCTTCAGAGTTTTAAATATTTTCTCTAACTATCTTCGTGGTGACAGTCTGTTGTCTTGATCGGTTGCCAATGGATACGACCACAAATGCAGAAACTTTCTATGGTCTGGGACTTTTCAGGAACCCAGAAATGATTTTCTTCTTGTAGCTGGGTTATCAGGCAGGGACACTACATGTATCAGAAGATATCCCGATCACAATAAGAACATCATGACTGATTTTCTGATCTTAGGAAGGTCCTGTATTCATGGTCGTATCTACTGGCAACCGACCAAGACAACAACTTGTGACTACAAGATATGTTTAATTATGTTAAAAATGTTTAATTACTTATATTTGCAAAAATGTTTAACTTTTAATTATCTACAAATTAAAAAATGGTTACATTTGTGGGAATACCCCTTTAAAGAAGAAGTTACAGGTCTGTGAGAGCCAGAAATCTTGCTTGTTTGTAGGTGACCAAATACTTATTTTCCACCATAATTTGCAAATAAATTCTTAAAAAATCAGACAATGTGATTTTCTGGATTTGTTTTCTCATTTTGTCTCTCATAGTTGAGATCTACCTATGATGACAATTACAGGCCTCTCTCATCTTTTTAAGTGCGAGAACTTGCACAATTGGTGGCTGACTACTTTTTTTCCCCACTGTATGTACAATATCAGGTGTCAAATTCAGGTGTCCCACTTGGATCTATAACTGATGCCTGATGAAGGGTCTGTACCTGAAATGTTGCATTGATATCTGACACCTGAATTTGATACAACTGAAATGTAAAACCAAATTAACTAAGAATGTCAGATACATTTTACAGATGGCAACAAAGATTTTAAATGGACTAACTGATTATTTACACACAAAATTCACATTGATATTCTTGTGATTGTTTAGAACATGGTGAGAAATTTGAGTATATAGATGATAGCCAATGAGGTACAGATTGCTGGAGAACTATATGATTTTGCATTGGTACCTGTCACCTGCCAATGGGGAGTGGCCCTACATAGTTTGAAACTGTGAGCATTGGTAAAATTCTGTCAGAGTGTAGGGACATGCTCTAAAGACAAGAAAAATGGTATCACCCATTTCTCAATTTATTCATATATTTCCAGGAGGAATAACAGTGGCATTGTACAATGCATATTAAAGGGGTAGGATAGGACATAACTTCATGAACAGTGGGGTCCAACTGCTGTGACCACACTGATCCAAAGAATGAGGCTCTGGGATCCCGTACTCATGGAGTGGCAGGCTGTGCATGTGCCCTACCATTTCATTTTCTTTGGGAGCACCAGAAATAGCTGAGTACAGCACAGAAATACAAAAAATACATCATAACTTGGTAAACCCCTTTAGACTAAGGCCCTACGTAGCGAAACGCAGCAAAAAAAAGCTGCAGAAGAAAACACGGTAGAAACGCATTATGTTTTTTTCCCACAGCGTTTTGTATTGCATTTTCGCAAAGTCTTCCTCTGCAGACTTTCTGCCCCTATTATACCTATACGGAAAACACCAGCATTTCCTTATAACTAAAAACACAGCTTTTCTGTTGTGTATTTTTTCTGCAATGTGTGTCTGGGATTAGCCAGAAACCCATCCACTTTGCAGGTACTGTATAACGCAGCGTTTTTTTGCTGCAGTGTTTCTGCCGTGGCAGTTTGCAATGTGGGGCTTCAGCCTTAAGGCAAGTTATCTCATTAGGAATAGATATATTTATAAAAACAGGCATTGTAGCAGAACTGACAGGTTATCTAGCTACCAAAAGAAAACCTATTTCTAAATTCTGGAAATCTTATTGATTAGTTATTAATTAGAGACAAACGTTATGGTTGTGGAGTTTGCTTTGTTACTGGCTGAGAAGAGTACATGTGATGTAATGAAAACAGATGATGTACACCATTATATGAACAATTTTCTGTGGGAAGTATCTATAACACTAACAAAGATAAACTAAGGCTAAGATCACATCTGTGTTGGATGCTCCGCTATTAAAAACTGTGGATGAAAATGTCCTGCATGTATTTTGTTTATCAAAATGACGCTCAGTGGAATGGAAGACCAACGGACCCCATTATAGACAATTGGATCTTTTAGTTTCTATTAGTGTACATCATATTAAAAAATGCATTATTTCCATAGTTCGACAGAAGCTAGCATTGATGTGAACAGCGCCTAACAAATCAACTCAATAGAAAAAACACCATGGTCCCCCCTCAGTATTCTCAGGAATCAGAAAACCAATTATTTTTATAACAATGGTAGTTAATGTTAGATCATTTTTATCAATAAATTGAAGGGGTAAGTTTATGTTTCATTTCTTTTATTGGGTTTTGTTTATTTATAGTTATGAAAACTTTGTATAACTACGATCACATTTAGGCTAAGTTCACAGCTGCGCAGGGCTCTTCGTTGGAGAAACTGCGGTTACCTGCAGACACCATAGACTAAAAGGGGGTCTGCTGGGTATGCATTTGGTTTCCAGTGTTTTTACACTGAGACTGGCGGAGAGAAAAGTCCTCCGTGCAGAACTTTTCTTTCCATTGATTTTCTGTGGTTTCTGCGGCAGAGTCTCCAACAGAGACTCCAGTGCAGATGTGAACCTAGCCTAATGCAAAAGTTAAAAAAGGGCTGCATTCAGTGCTATGTTTTAAATCTGCAGGATTTTTCAGAAGAAGTATTACTAAAAATGCTATTTACAAATGCAAAAATGGAGGCAACTGTGAAATGGATATGTATATGAGAAGGAAATGCCAGGAATGCCGCCTTCGGAAATGTAAAGAGAAAGGCATGCTTGCTGAATGTAAGTAAATTAGTAAACTGCGTGTTATTGTATCTATTATCCTTTATAATTATTGTCACCTCTGTGTGACATTGACATCTGTGTGACATGATTACAGCATATAGCTTACTATGTGTGTCACAAGTGTAGTAATGGCTAATTATTAGAAGGTTTATTAAAAGGGACTGACAGAAAAAACAAACAAAACAAAACTGAAAAAAAGGTACCAAACAAACTAAAATAAATTTAAAAAAGGTACTCCCCACTTTTCTCAATACCACACTCTCACCAATCCAGCATAGATGACATGACCACTGCAGTCATTGGCCACATAGGTATTACTGTTACTGCCTGGTATGCATGCTCCGTTATTTCCGTAACTCTCATAGTAATGAATGTGGTGGCTTGCTCAAAGGTGCAGGTCCCAAAATTGGCATATCCTGTGAATATATCATAAGTATATAAGGTAAGAATACCCCTTTAAGCTTTGCCCATAGTATTCCTTTTTGTTATAGACAGGAAAAATACAGAACACCTTCTTACAGTATATAGCTGAACAATGTTCTAATCAACATCATAGGTTTACTGACAGAGATACAATGCAAGTCAAAGAGGCTACGAAAAAATGTTAAACATCCGTCTGAAAACTCCTTTGGTGAAGATAATGATGGAATTGAGATAAAGCAAGTGACATCTACCACAAAGACAACTCAGGTATGCACATTCTATCTATTACTACTATCTATCTATCTATCTATCTATCTATCTATCTATCTATCTATCTATCTATCCCTACATTTATCATGAGACCTTAGGTCTGTTTAGTACTTACACAAAGCCAGATTAAACAATAAGGTCAAAGACATTGCAAAGATATGGAATAACAATTACTTTTTTGTGAGTGGAGAAAATTAGTGTCAGTAACAGTTTTTTTCCTGTGGGTATTCCCATCTGACACAATTATGGCATACCCAGAGGAGGTTTCATGACCCCTTTCTCTCAGAATGGAGACCAGATGTAATACTCCATGGCTGCATATGTATATCCCAGATTCCTGCCCATCTCCAAACTGCAGTCACAAAGCACAATCCACTGAAGGCTGTGATCATAACATAATGCTATAGGCTGGCAGGGGAAACTTCCATTTATCATATATTGTTCAGGTTTTACATAAATAAAACTATAATTAAACAAAATACATTCTGCAGTAGATACAAGAGTGAATACAATAGAAATATTTTCCTTTATAAATTTCCTTTTTTGGATCCACAAGTGGCTTTGGCTCAAAAAACAGCAACAAAAACCACCTGTGCAAATGTACCTTGTTGTGTAGACTATAGGCCCTATCATTGAATTTAGAATTCTACTGACCAGCCCTGTTATAAAGCCTGATGGCCAACCCATTTGGTGTTTAGGAGTATTCCCCTTAATGCAGATATAAACTAATATGTAATTTCTATTATTCACCAATATCCAATTAATCCTAATAGGCTATTTGTTGATATGTCTTGTGTGTGCAAGGAGTGCATATTTTTGTGTATGGAGTAGACACCGGCAGCTGAAGGCACTTATGCAAGAATGACAAATAGAATCCCAACGGTTACATTGTTGAAAGTTCAGGACTTGTCATAAAGCAATGGCAGTGGAATATTTTGTTTGAAGGGTCCCTATGTATAGCTTGTAGATCCAAGGTTTCCGTATCCAAGTCTGAGTTAATACATAATTCAATAACTACATATGAACTTATGCATAGATAGATAATAAAATAACATTATATAAGTACATACCAATCTCTTAATGAGAGTTTTACTGATAATGGTTCAAGCCTTCAATCTTTGAGCAAAAATAAGGGTCAAACTTTCCATGTTCCCTTCAGAACTAATATTTGCCTTTTGTCTACTTTCCTTCCAGCAAGTTAAAGTACATATGTTATAATCTGGCTTACAGAATGCTGATTGATCAAAACTATATGTTAATACATTGCCCTTGCAGCATATTGAATGTTACCAATAACGAAAGTTAAAAACAGACATATGAAAAAGTTTGGGCACCCCTATTAATCTTAATCATTTTTAGTTCTAAATATGTGGGTGTATGCAACAGCCATTTCAATTTGATATATTTAATAACTGATGGACACAGTAATATTTCAGGATTGAAATGAGGTTTATTGTACTAACAGAAAATGTGCAATATGCATTAAACCAAAATTTGACCGGTGCAAAAATTTGGGTACCCTTATCATTTTATTGATTTGAATACTCCTAACTACTTTTTACTGACTTACTGAAGCACAAAATTGGTTTTGTAACCTCACTGAGCTTTGAACTTCATAGCCAGGTGTATCCAATCATGAGAAAAGGTATTTAAGGTGGCCAATTGCAAGTTGTTCTCCTATTTGAATCTCCTCTGAAGAGTGGCATCATGGGCTCCTCAAAACAACTCTCAAATGATCTGAAAACAAAGATTGTTCAATATAGTTGTTCAGGGGAAGGATACAAAAAGTTGTCTCAGAGATTTAACCTGTCAGTTTCCACTGTGAGGAACATAGTAAGGAAATGGAAGACCACAGGGACAGTTCTTGTTAAGCCCTGAAGTGGCAGGCCAAGAAAAATATCAGAAAGGCAGAGAAGAAGAATGGTGAGAACAGTCAAGGACAATCCACAGACCACCTCCAAAGAGCTGCAGCATCATCTTGCTGCAGATGGTGTCACTGTGCATCGGTCAACAATACAGCACACTTTGCACAAGGAGAAGCTGTATGAGAGAGTGATGCGAAAGAAGCTGTTTCTGAAAGCACGCCACAAACAGAGTCGCCTGAGGTATGCAAAAGCACATTTGGACAAGCCAGCTTCATTTTGGAAGAAGGTCCTGTGGACTGATGAAACAAAGATTGAGTTGTTTGGTCATACAAAAAGGCGTTATGCATGGCGTCAAAAAAACACAGCATTCCAAGAAAAACACTTGCTACCCACTGTAAAATTTGGTGGAGGTTCCATCATGCTTTGGGGCTGTGTGGCCAATGCCGGCACCGGGAATCTTGTTAAAGTTGAGGGTCGCATGGATTCAACTCAGTATCAGCAGATTCTTGAGAATAATGTACAAGAATCAGTGACGAATTTGAAGTTACGCCGGGGATGGATATTTCAGCAAGACAATGATCCAAAACACAGCTCCAAATCTACTCAGGCATTCATGCAGAGGAACAATTACAATGTTCTGGAATGGCCATCCCAGTCCCCAGACCTGAATATCATTGAACATCTGTGGGATAATTTGAAGCGGGCTGTCCATGCTCGGCGACCATCAAACTTAACTGAACTGGAATTGTTTTGTAAAGAGGAATGGTCAAAAATACCTTCATCCAGGATCCAGGAACTGATTAAAAGCTACAGGAAGCGACTAGAGGCTGTTATTTTTGCAAAAGGAGGATCTACTAAATATTAATGTCACTTTTCTGTTGAGGTGCCCATACTTTTGCACCGGTCAAATTTTGGTTTAATGCATATTGCACATTTTCTGTTAGTACAATAAACCTCATTTCAATCCTGAAATATTACTGTGTCCATCAGTTATTAGATATATCAAATTGAAATGGCTGTTGCAAAAACCCAAATATTTAGAACTAAAAATGATTAAGATTAATAGGGGTGCCCAAACATTTTCATATGACTGTAGATAATGCTCTGTGCTGTAACCATGCCTGAAACAAATCAATTCTTAGATTTGCCATAACTTAAAGTCAAGATAAATTCCAAAGGATGTCTTCACAAGTGGGAGATTGATGTCAGAAATTTTTGAGGTAAGATGAGAAAAAATCATTACTTCTGTCATTTTTTTTTTATTTTTTGACGATGTTCAACATGCGGGTTAACTAGTGGTTTAGTTTTATTGTACGGTTTGTTATGGACGTGGTGGTACCAAATGTGTGCTGTTTTATACTGTGCTTTGTATTTCAATATTATATATGAAAAAGGGGCATTTTATGGGGGCTTATTTAATTTTTTTTTTTTTTTTTAAATACTTGTGATTTTTTTTACTGGTACTAGTCATGGTACCAGTTGTAAGGGCCGCCCCTTAGATGCCATGGTCATGATTGATTGCGGCATCTAAGTGGTTAACCCCCACGATCGGAGCTAAGCTCCGGCCATAGATGTTACATGTGGGTGTCAGCTGTTTTTACATCTGAGCGAATGACAATGCCATGACATAACAGTATGCCATGGTGTGAGAAGTTAGCCCTTTCCATGATGTACTTGCGAGGACCTTTCACTAGTTCTGAAATGCCCAATGGTATACATGATCCTATAGGCACTGTCATCCTGAGCATTTTGGTGTTTTGTTTATCTAAATCTGTTCAGCTAATCCAAAGATATGAGCTCTTTTTAGTGTTGATGTAAATTTGGATATACAGTGCCTTGCGAAAGTATTCGATCCCCTTGAACTTTTCAACCTTTTGCCACATTTCAGGCTTCAAACATAAAGATATAAAATTTTAATTTTTTGGTGAAGAATCAACAACAAGTGGGACACAATTGTGAAGTGGAACAAAATTTATTGGTTATTTTAAACTTTTGTAAAAAATAAAAAACTGAAAAGTGCTTTCAGTGCAGCAAACTCACTCCAGAAGTTCAGTGAGGATCTCTGAATGATCCAATGTTGTCCTAAATGACTGATGATGATAAATATAATCCACCTGTGTGTAATCAAGTCTCCGTATAAATGCACCTACTCTGTGATAGTCTCAGGGTTCTGTTTAAAGCGCAGAGAGCATCATGAAGACCAAGGAACACACCAGGCAGGTCCGTGATACTGTTGTGGAGAAGTTTAAAGCCGGATTTGGATACAAAAAGATTTTCCAAACTTTAAACATCCCAAGGAGCACTGTGCAAGCGATCATATGGAAATGGAAGGAGTATCAGACCACTGCAAATCTACCAAGACCCGGCCGTCCCTCTAAACTTTCATCTCAAACAAGGAAAAGACTGATCAGAGATGCAGCCAAGAGGCCCATGATCACTCTGGATGAACTGCAGAGATCTACAGCTGAGGTGGGAGAGTTTGTCCATAGGACAGCAATCAATCGTACACTGCACAAATCTGGCCTTTATGGAAGAGTGGCAAGAAGAAAGCCATTTCTCAAAGATATCCATAAAAAGTCTCGTTTAAAGTTTGCCACAAGCCACCTGGGAGACACACAAAACATGTGGAAGAAGGTGCTCTGGTCAGATGAAACCAAAATCGAACTTTTTGGCCACAATGAAAAATGATATGTTTGGCGTAAAAGCAACACAGCTCATCACCCTGAACACACCATCCCCACTGTCAAACATGGTGGTGGCAGCATCATAGTTTGGGCCTGCTTTTCTTCAGCAGGGACAGGGAAGATGGTTAAAATTGATGGGAAGATGGATGGCGCCAAATACAGGACCATTCTGGAAGAAAAGCTGTTGGAGTCTGCAAAAGACCTGAGACTGGGACGGAGATTTATCTTCCAACAAGACAATGATCCCAAACATAAAGCAAAATCTACAATGGAATGGTTCACAAATAAAAGTATCCAGGTGTTAGAATGGCCAAGTCAAAGTCCAGAACTGAATCCTATCGAGAATCTGTGGAAAGAGCTGAAAACTGCTGTTCAGAAAAGCTCTCCATCCAACCTCACTGAGCTTGAGCTGTTTTCCAAGGAAGAATTTCAGTCTCTCGATGTGCAAAACTGATAGAGACATACCCCAAGCGACTTGCAGCTGTAATCGCAGCAAAAGGTGGCGCTACAAAGTATTAACTTAAGGGGGCCGAATAATTTGGCACGCCCCACTTTTCAGTTTTTTATTTTTCATAAAAGTTTAAAATAACCAATAAATTTCATTCCACTTCACAATTGTGTCCCACTTGTTGATTCTTCACCAAAAAATTTAAATTTTATATCTTTATGTTTGAAGCCTGAAATGTGGCAAAAGGTTGAAAAGTTCAAGGGGGCCGAATGCTTTCGCAAGGCACTGTATTAGCTAAGTGGATGGTAACTCTGTGGTTTCTTTGGGAGCAGAGTCTACATGATGTATGTCATGCAGAGTTACCACCCAATTGGCTAATATACCCTAATTTGCATCAACGCTAAAAGGGCTTATATCTTTGGAGTGGCTGAACAGATTTGAATAAACAAAACACCCAAATGCTCAGAGTAACCCCTTCCAGAACCAGTACGTCATGGAAAGAGCTAACTTCTTGCACCATGACATACTATTACATCTCCAGGGGAAGCCATGATCCTTATTCTGCAACCTGGGGCTTGTTCCGTGGCCCAGGTTCTGTGATAGCCTCCCTCATGCCTCTGGCAGGATCGATTAGTTAGGCCTGCCAGCTTATACACATTCATAGGCTGACGGCCATTATACACTTCAATAGTTCTGGTTCATGTCCCCTATTGGGACAAAAAAAATTATAATATCGAAACACAAAACACGTTATGTAACAGTACACATTTGGTATAACCACGTCCGTAACAAACTGTACAATAAAGCAAAACCATTAGTTAACCTGCACGGTGAATGTCTTAAAAAAATGGAATAAAACACTAGAAGTAACTATTTTTTGCCATCTTGCCAAAAAAAAGTCAATATGTTATGGACACCCAATAGTAGCGCACATAACAATGTCATATGTGGGTATAAACTGCTGTTTGGGACACATCTAGTACAGAAAGGAAGGAGCACTATTTGGTTTTTGGAGCACAAATTTAGACAGTTTGGTTTTTGGATGCCATGGCACTTTTGTAGAGCCCCAGAAATTTCATTAAAATAAAATTCTCTGACACTTGACCCCATTTTAGAAACTTCACCCCTCAAGGAATTTAACAAGGGGTGCAATGAGCATTTTTAACCCCCTCAGTGTTGCATTAATTTATTTTCCAGAAATGAACACGCAGCTGCTAGTGATAGGAGAAAATGGCAATTTTTCCAAAAAAATTTCCCATTTATGACATTGTAAAGTATGTTATACTGGGTACACCAGTGTCATACATGCGGGCATAAACTGTTGCTTGGGCACATAGCAGGGCGCAGATGTGAAGGGGAGAGCACAGAAGGGGAGCTATGTGACTTTTGGAGCACAGATTTAAATTATCTATTGCCAGTCCTCTGCTATGTTAACCAGCAGAGACCCAGCAGTTATGGCATCTGCTCAGCTGCTGAGTGGGCTCCATCTTTAAAGAACCCACTTTCTCCATATTTTTATGGAAGATGTCAGGAAAGAGTTAACATAGAATTCCCTGATATTACATATTAAAGAAGAAGACCTTCTATTGTCAAGTTATGTTGTTACTCTAAAATATAGTGATTGCCAAATGATTAGCAATGCAATTATTTCTCCATAGACTAATGTAATCCAAGCCACAACACTAAGGTTAGGTGACGTCTGTGTCGGAGGTTATATTAGCATCCTTCATCACAAATTCAGCATGCACTATTTTTTTATGCAGCAAAATAATGGACGCCACACCCACACACACGATGGACCCCATTTATAGTCAATGGGGTCCAGCAGTATCCATTCTTGTCTTATAGTGAAACAGAAAAATGGAAATCTTGACGGAAATGTGAATGCAGGTTTACTCTATGAGACAAAATATATTAAGGTTGTCAGCAATTTAAATAAATATTCTTGGGAAAACATAAAGGAACATTTCAGATATGCTGCATTGTATGACCTGAAAGGGTAGTGCAGGACCTTCTTAGGTTTGGGGCCCTACGTTGTGTTAATGACACGGCAAAAACTGCAGTGTTTTACTGTCCCTGCAAAGTAGCAAATCCCATCCACAAATTGCGGAAAAATACACGCAGAGGACATGCTGCAATTTCCAAAACCGCTGCGGCATGCAACTGTTTGAGCCTTTATTAAGACAGGCATACTTAATAAATCTGCACCAATGTGCATATATTTCCTTATTTCTTTATTGTGTTAATAAATACATTTTCTTACCGCCTAATTCATGGTAAAACAGGTCAAAATAGAACTCACACAAGATCAGATGCAACTGCTCCAGTATGTGATGGATGCTTATAACAAGCACAGACTGCCTCAAGACCTGGCTACAAAAATGATAGTAAGTATAGTTATGTGATATAACTCATTGGCATAATCTTTTTCTATTGGTCTTTCCAATTGAATGAAGTATATTAATATTTACTGAATAGCGTATGTGTGAATGTGTTATAATGACTGTAGCAGGTTTATAGTTACACTGTTGCACTTAAAAAATAATAATTATTATTATTAATAAATTGATTTGTTTATTCCACTATAATATTCTTACTTTCAACACAATTAGTCAAAGCTCAGCTTAGCTTTAGCCTTTTAGAAGGGAGGTACCATGATACCAGGGTGCATATCAAAGAAGTAGTTTCATATAGAATGCATGCACACTACACAAACACTCATTCATTCTAGAAAGGTCTATGCCCATCCTAGTTTTCTGCCCATCTAGTGCATAAGAATACATCAAGGAGTTAGGAGGATATATAAAGTTCTGTGTACTTTATAAAAGTAAACTTATCTGACTTAGACATCTACTGGGTTCACAACTACCATTCAATTGCTTTGATATTTTGGGCATTGGCAATGTATGAGTTTCTCATGGGAGGAACCAAAGCTAAGTGAGTACTTGTATTCTATGCTTGGTTAGCATATATAGTTCAGCACTGATCACACTATGTCATTTGATTGCTTTTTTTGCTGTACTTGCATAATATCTAGCAAAATCACTGGGGAGATTTATCAAGACCAGCGTTGTCCATGGTGGTCTTGATATCCCCTCCAGTGCCAGAGAATGCACTTAATTTATGACAAGGTACACTCCTCATCATAAATTAATGGGAACGTGTTGCCATAAAATGACCTATTTTTTTGAACAAAATTTTATTTTAAATATATTTTTACTGAATTTTAGGTGACTTTTTAAAACTGTTCTATGTCATTATCTATATTTTACAAAATTCTCATAAATCCTGCCAATCTGACTCTGGCCACTAAGCCAAACAATATGCTGAGACCTGTGTTCTGTAGGAGAATATTTTGCAGTAGTTGCCTCACTTATCAGCATACTATAAATCACAGCTATCATGTATATATGTAAATAAGACAAGGAATCCCCCAGACGATTTCACAATTTATGTACCCCCCTCAACACAATGACCTCTGCAGAAGTCACAGAGCTTGCCTAGAAAACTCTCCCATAGAAAACAATAGGATCTGCTCCAGACCATTGTGTCTATGGCCCACACTATTTCAGGCTTTATGACAAGAGTTGGAATGGCAAGCTTTTTAGAATTTCCTTAAATATAGGTAGAAAAATTAAAAACAACATCACAGAAAATCATCAAAAAAGATGTTTAATATAAATGTGATTTAAGCAATAGGTCATTTCCTAGCAACACTTTGCCTTGAAGTACGTCCTTCAGCAGTCCATGTGCCTAGAAGGAAATCTATGCTACCTTGTTCCTAGCGTAGATTTTAGTTATCATTTATGTAAAAATTGTAAATGAATATAATTCTATTGTGGCTAAAGATCCTGCCCACTCCATGCCCACTTTATGGAAAGTGGTGAGAAGGATGTACAGTATAAGCAGCAATTGTGCACTTGGTTTTTAACATACCGTAAAGCAACAGTAGTTAATATGGGTAGGCATCACTGAGCAGCTGAGTTGATAATATTGTAGAAGATATAATAACCTCTTCCCTTCAAAAATGAAATAAATCAGATAAAGCTAGGTTCACATCTGCGTTCAAGCAGGACTTTTCTCTCCACATTTTTTGGGTGAAAACCAAGAGGAAACTGGGCAGACCCAATTATAGTCTACGGGGTCTGTGGGTTTCCGCGAGTAACCACTTTTTAAGCGGATTGGGTTTCCGTTTTTCGGGTCCCCAAGCGGACTTGAAGAACGGAAACCCCAACGCAAATGTGAACCTAGCGTCATATGTAATCTATCCAGTCAGAAAACTGTCAAGAGTCCCCATAAATTTAAAGCAACTAATACATTAGAGAGCTAAATCTACTTACATATGGTTTACCTATAGGAATCTTGATGAGAAGGCTTAACAACTGGCTGAAAACTTTTATGATGTTCAACCCTTGGATGCACTTTCTGTAGTACATACAGATTTTCCAACATGCTAACTGCTGCCTTCCAGAGAAAAAGCAGATTCTTTTCTGAGTTAGAAAACACAGACTTCAAGTATCAGATGCTGGTGACATGTCTGCTCAGTTTTGGCCAGGTTACCAGATTTCACAAATGTGCACACCGTCACCTGAACACCTGTCTCTTGTGCAAGCCCATGCCAGACAAAGAAATAGACCTGACAGTAGAATTACAACAAGAGGTATCATGTTATCTCCTCTAACATGTCTTAGTCACTCATCTTTGTAGATGTCTATATGAATGGGAAATCTCCATAGAAATAAATAACCTCCTATTGTATTGGAACAAGGAAGCAACTATGTGCACACATTGCTTTGTCTGAATAGATGTCAACAACTATTTAATAGTATGAATGTTTGCCTATGAAATTATAATATTAGCCCATACAATATACTGACTCGTCAAAAGGTTAGGTTTACAGTTTCCAAAAAAAGATAGATATGGGTAATATATGACATTATAGAGAGAGAGAGAGACCTATCTATATGACATTTATGAAAGCAAACACCTATTACCTTTATGACACTGCACCAATTTCCATGAAGACGAAACTCTATTGCATGTTAACCATTTCTATTAAACCATTGCTTTTAAATCATGTTATTTTAATCTTGTAAATTATCATAAAAATATTTGAGAGATTAAAACAACCAATAAAGAACGAGAATGATATAATAAAATAATAATCTAGTGCTCAGATTCCAGCAATAACTGTTATTTCGTTCCTTGAGGTTTCAGCGACTTTAATAATCCTGACTCAAGTATAAAGTCTTATCTTATAGCTATATCTGCTGAGTTAGTGTATCTGATTTGGTTTTAGTTCCTATCATATTATTTTCATATAAACCATTGGATAGGCTACACTCACACACTGCATAACGGACTACATTAATTTTTGTGTGGACAACACAGTAACCACAAAAGTGGTGAGGTGCTTCTCCAACAACAAACCATGGATTAACTCTGATATAAAAACACTACTTAAGGAGAAAAAGATGGCATTCAGGACAAGAGATAAGGAGGGGTTGAGGGAAGTACAAAAGGAGCTGAGGCATCTAATCAGGCAAGGAAAATCCAGTTATAAGGAAAAAATGTAAAAGCAAATGGAAAGAAAAGACATAAGGGGGGTCTGGGAGGGGCTTAAGTCAATTTCGGGTCATAAACAGTCGGTCTGCCAGATTGAGGCAGATGTTAACTGGCTTAATGAACTAAACCTATTCCTCAACAGATTTGATCACACACCAGCTCCTCCCACCCCAGCATGTCCTTCAGCTCCCCTCACCACAATGACTTCACCCCATTCACCCCATGTGGCTACTTCCCAACAGACCAGTAAATCCAGAAATCTGTCTTTATCTGACCACAGTCTGACCTTCACACGGGCCCAGGTGAGGAAGGAGATGAAAAAGATCAAGGCGAGGAAAGCCGCAGGGCCAGATGACATCAGTGCAAGGCTAATTAAGACTTGTGGGGACCAGCTGTGTGGTATAATTACATATATGTATAATATGAGCCTGAGGCAGGAAATAGTCCCTGAATTATGGAAATCTTCTTGTGTGGTACCAGTTCCAAAGAAACCTCACCCTATGGACCTCAACGACTACAGACCTGTAGCACTGACATCCCACTTGATGAAGATCTTAGAGAGATTGGTTCTCACACATCTTCGCCCTCTAGTGAGCCCCGCTATGGACCCTCTCCAGTTTGCTTATCGACCGGGCATTGGGGTAGATGATGCCATCATCCACCTTCTGCACAGGGCTCTGTCTCACCTGGAAAAACCAGGGAACACGGTGAGAATAATGTTCTTTGATTTCTCCAGTGCTTTTAACACCATACAGCCCAGGTTACTGAGAGACAAGCTGGGCCTTGCTGGAGTGGACCACCACCTCTCCAACTGGATCCTAGACTACCTCACAAATCGACCTCAATACGTGAGAGCCCAAGACTGTGTGTCAGGTACCTTGATCTGTAATACGGGGGCACCTCAGGGTACGGTTCTCGCCCCTTTCCTCTTCACACTGTACACTGCTGATTTTAGGTGCAACTCATCCAGCTGCTACCTACAGAAGTATTCTGACGACTCTGCAATAGTAGGCCTCATCACAGACGATGATGACAGGGAGTACAGAGAACTGAACCGTTTTTTTGTGGACTGGTGCCACCAGAACCACCTGAAGATTAACGCGGGGAAGACCAAGGAGATGGTGGTGGACTTCCGTAAAGGCAGATGCCCTCCAAAACCAGTGGACATCCTGGGGACGGGCATCGAGATTGTGAACACCTATAAGTACCTGGGTCTGCTCCTTAATAATAAGCTGGACTGGGCAGATCATATGGAGGCCCTGTACAGGAAGGACCACAGCAGGCTCTACCTGCTTAGGAAGCTGAGAGCCTTTGGAATCCGGGGGGCACTTCTTAGGACTTTCTTCAACTCGGTAGTGGCATCAGCCATCTTCTTTGGAGTGGCCTGCTGGGGGAGCAGTATATCAACCAGGGACAGAAATAAACTTGACAAGCTGATTAGAAGGGCCAGCTCTGTCCTGGGGAGCCCACTGAACCCAGTGCAGGTGGTGGGTGACAGAAGGATACTGTCCGTGGTGAGCTCCATGCGGGAGAATAACTCCCATCCCATGCATGAGACTGTGATTGCGCTGGGCAGTACTGTCAGTGACCGACTGCTCCACCCTAGGTGTGAGAAGGAGCGCTATCGGAAGTCTTTCCTCCCCACCGCGGTTAGGCTGTACAACCAACACCGACCTAAGCGGAGATCATTACATACAGAGAACTGAAATATCTCTCTGCCTGTTAAATCCCCCCCCCCCTGCTACGTCCTATCTGTCTATCTGCTATTAATGTAATGCCTCTCACCTTGGAACATTCCTGTACATGTTGTATTTGTATCTGCTTATCTTATCTTTGCTGCTGTAACACACTGAATTTCCCCACTGTGGGACTATTAAAGGACTATTATTATTATTATTATTGTCCAGTCCATGGAGTGAATAAGATGAACGACAACATCTATAGGTCAGTATTTAGATCACCAAAATCACATAACCATGAGTCTTTAAAGGGTTGTACAGAAATAGAATATTGTAATACTTTCTTCCAAATACAGCGTCACACCTATCCACAGCAGTGTGTGGTATTGCAGATCAGTTACTTTTACTTCAAAGGAGCACAGCTGCAATAGCACGTAGAAGCCATGGACAGGTAGGGTGCTGTGTTTGGAAGAAAGCAGTCATGTTTTTTAAATCCTATACAACCACCAGACCTCATAGATTGTAAGCTCTTGGGAGCAGGGCCCTCACTCCTAGTGTCTGATATGTTAATATTATATTAATATTTTATATCTTTACAACCAATGTTTATCTTCCAACTTCTCACATATAAAGAAGAGAATCCCCAGCACAACTTGCTTCTACCATGCCGCCATGATCCAATTCACTCCGTGACTACCATGACATAGCAAAGTAAAATCCACGGCACCAGTGTTAAAAAAAAAAAAAAAAAAAAAAAAAAAAAAGGAATGTTTATTTCCTTATCATTAAAGGTACAGTGCTGGCCAAAAGTATCGGCACCCCTGCAATTCTATCAGATAATACTCAATTTCTTCCAGAAAATGATTGCAATCACAAATGCTTTGGTAATAATATCTTCATTTATTTTGCTTGCAATGAAAAAACACAAAAGAGAATGAAAAAAAAAGTCAAATCATTGATCATTTTACACAAAACTCCAAAAATGGGCCGGACAAAAGTATTGGCACCCTCAGCCTAATACTTGGTAGCACAACCTTTAGACAAAATAACTGCGAACAACCGCTTCCGGTAACCATCAATGAGTTTCTTACAATGCTCTGCTGGAATTTTAGACCATTCTTCTTTGGCAAATTTCTCCAGGTCCCTGAGATTTGAAGGGTGCCTTCTCCAAACTGCCATTTTCAGATCTCTCCACAGGTGTTCTATGGGATTCAGGTCTGGACTCATTGCTGGCCACTTTAGAAGTCTCCAGTGCTTTCTCTCAAACCATTTTCTAGTGCTTTTTGAAGTTTGTTTTGGGTCATTGTCCTGCTGGAAGACCCATGACCTCTGAGGGAGACCCAGCTTTCTCACACTGGGCCCTACATTATGCTGCAAAATTTGTTGGTAGTCTTCAGACTTCATAATGCCATGCACACGGTCAAGCAGTCCAGTGCCAGAGGCAGCAAAGCAACCCCAAAACATCAGGGAACCTCCGCCATGTTTGACTGTAGGGACAGTGTTCTTTTCTTTGAAGGCCTCTTTTTTTTCCCTGTAAACTCTATGTTGATGCCTTTTCCCCAAAAGCTCTACTTTTGTCTCATCTGACCAGAGAACATTCTTCCAAAAAGTTTTTGGCTTTCTCAGGTAAGTTTTGGCAAACTCCAGCCTGGCTTTTTTATGTCTCTGGGTCAGAAGTGGGGTCTTCCTGGGTATCCTACCATAGAGTCCCTTTTCATTCAGACGCCGACGGATAGTACGGGCTGACACTGTGGTACCCTCGGACTGCAGGGCAGCTAGAACTTGTTTGGATGTTAGTCGAGGTTCTTTAGCCACCATCCGCACAATCTTTCGTTGAAATCTCTCGTCAATTTTTCTTTTCCGTCCACATCTAGGGAGGTTAGCCACAGTGCCATGGGCTTTAAACTTCTTGATGACACTGCGCACGGTAGACACAGGAACATTCAGGTCTTTGGAGATGGACTTGTAGCCTTGAGATTGCTCATGCTTCCTCACAATTTTGCTTCTCAAGTCCTCAGACAGTTCTTTGGTCTTCTTTCTTTTCTCCATGCTCAATGTGGTACACACAAGGACACAGGACAGAGGTTGAGTCAACTTTAATCCATTTCAACTGGCTCCAAGTGTGATTTAGTTATTGCCACCACCTGTTATGTGCCACAGGTAAGTAACAGGTGCTGTTAATTACACAAATTACAGAAGCATCACCTGATTTTTCAAAGGGTGCCAATACTTTTGTCCACCCCCTTTTTTTATGTTTGGTGTGGAATTATATCCAATTTGGCTTTTGACAATTCTTTTTGTGGTTTTCCATTGAAGACAAATTAAATGAAGATATTATTACCAAAGCATTTGTGATTGCAATCATTTTCTGGAAGAAATTGAGTATTATCTGACAGAATTGCAGGGGTGCCAATACTTTTGGCCAGCACTGTAACTACCATTTTGTTCTTAAAGGGAGTCTGTCACCAGAACCCAGTCATGCAGATAGATAGGTTAGGGTATCTTGAATCAAACAATGTATTCCCCTTGTGACTCAGGTGTCCATTGCTGAGATATTGCTGTTTTTTGCAATATACAAATTAACTCTGTGGATCAATGAGGGTGTTGCCGTTGCTCTAAAGAGGTAAGTGAGTAGCAACGCCATCATTGCTCCAGAGCGCTCATTTGCATATTGATATAAACTGCGATATCTTGACAACGGAGACACTGATTCACAAGGGAAAAACACCATTTGATTAAAGGGAATTGGTAATTTACTTACCTGTCCCGGGTTATTGCAGATGTTGGACTCAGGGGTTCTGGCCACGTCACAACCCCCAGGTCATGTGATCCGAAGTGACGTTCAGCCTCCTTGGTCGCTGTGCTCCCTGGGTTGCTCCACCCCCTCCTCGACCAATCTTACAGGTATTTAAATGGGTTATTCAGGAATTACAGTTTTCTGCAAGGAGTTTGTGGAAAGTGAAAAAAAAAAACAAATGTCCCCAGTGCTGTGGTGTCTCCCACCGCGTCTAGTGGCGCCCCGGGCTTGTTCTGGCAGAAGTCCTCTCCTCACGTGACCTCTAGTTGGTTACTTTACAGTTTCATGTACTTATATGTAATTTGTAATTTTTATATATATATATATATATATATATATATATATATATATATATGTGTGTGTGTGTGTGTAATGCATCTCCTTTAAATTCCACATACCATACTTTTTAAGATGTGTTGCAACATTTCATGAAGGTCACAAAGATAATGATCAAAGATCTCCATAAACTAGATGCATATCAGACATAGTGCACTTAGGGAAGGGACACAGTAAATGTGTCACTTAGACATAAATGTCAGGCTGTGATAAGATCTGCTATCACAGTGAGATCTACAGATAACTTGTATTTAAAGGAATCCCATTTCAAGGTTTTCAAAGCTTTCAAAAAATCATTGCAACCAAATTTAGACATATTGGCAGATATTTCTCAGTTCAAGATAATATGGGCTGTAATTCACTAAATGAATGCTTTGTTCTCTCATAGGAAAACGTTAGCACTGATGACAACTTTGTCTTCCTGACAACTATGGCTACAAGTCATGTCCAGATCTTGGTAGAGTTTACAAAAAAGATACCAGGTATTAACGTTTAGAATTAACTTAAATTAATTTAGTATTACTGTATATAGTAGCATTTTTGTTAGAGTGTCTGTCATTAGTAAAATCGGTATCAACCTGTCAGTACCCTGTAGGAATGCTTCTATACTTTCCAAAGATGCCTTTATTATTCTGCATTGCAGCTCCATTTTTATAAAAATCTGAATTTTATTCATATGCAAATTAGCTGAAATGAGCTTTAGGGGTGTTTCTTCTCCTGCTGGGGCTTCGCTGTCTGCTCTAGATAACCACTCCCTAACTGCAGACAAAGTGAGAGATGTTATTCAAGCAATGGGGGCGGGGCTGTACGGCATTTAGACCCCATGCACATGACCGAGTGTGCATCCGATGTGGGGCAGAGTTTAGAGTGGAATGCACTCGGATGACATTTGGAGTTACATCCGAGTACATTCTCTTATGCATTTACATCTATGAGGTCTTCCGATTCATTTTATTCTGCTCTCTAATCATGCCTGTAATCAGAATGGGTTGGATTGGAAGCCCCAGTAGATGCGAATGCCTAATGGCATGCACTCGGATAACATTCAGATGTCACACTGAGTGTCATCTGAGTGCATTCCGCTGCAAACTCGATCGTGTGCATGGGGCTTTACAGGTGATTATGCAGAGCAGAGAGTGAAGGCCAGTAGAATAAGAAATGTCCCGAAAGTCCTTTTCAGCTAATTTGCATAAGAATAGAACACAGATTTTCATGAAAATGGAACTTTAATGCAGAATAAGAAAGTAATTTTTGGAAAGTGTAGAAGCAGCCCTACAAGGTACTGTCATTAGTTTGATACTGATTTTCCTACTGATAGACTCCCTTTAAAGAGGTTATGCATTTTTGATGATCATTTCTTTTTAAAGGGGATTCTGGTGATAAGCATATCAGAGGGCATCTCACTGCCCCCACAGGCAGAAGCCTCCACAAATGTACTCTTTGTAGTTGCTCCATCTAATCTTAAGAAAATACAATGGCATTGTCCCTTCTACTGAAACAAGTATGAGACCCACTCTGTTTATACAATATGGTACTAAGAAGTTATTTCCCAATCTTCTAGTCTCCTCGCTGAGTGAACTAGCTTTATATTGTCCCCCAGAGTTCCAATAAACTCTTAAGGACTTGTTCACACTTTTTTATGCTACAGTCATATCTTTGTTAAATGCTCTGTTAGAACCCCCATTACAGATTTAGTAAAAAATGCTAAGCAAAATAGTGCAGCCTCAGTAAAATGCTATACACCATGAAAGAAATGGTACAGAACAACATAAATAACACAAGTGATGTAAAATTGACCATGATCGATTACTCGATGGATCCCATCTATTATTTGGGGTAAAACTGATTTAGATGTTCATCAGTATGTATCAGCCTTCATAAGTATTGTTAATGGACATACTTTGCAAGGCTAGGTTCACACTTGTGCCGGGGGACCCGAAAAATGGAGAGCCCGTCTGCTAAAACAGCGGTTACCTGCGGACCCCATATACTATAATGGAGATTTTCAGCAGTTTCTACGGCGGAGTCTCCAATGGAGACTCCAATGCAGATGTTAACCTAGCCTAAGACAGGATGACAAATTGTAAAATGTATGACAAATTGAAAAATCTGAAGCAAAATGCAGCAAACCAATCTGAATTTAACATTAGTTTTTCAACCATTTTTGATCAGTAGAAGAGAAAAAATATATTGCAAAAAATAAAAAAACACCTTGTTTTAATATAAGTTATCAGGACCTGGCATGTCTCTATAGAACTGCGTATATTTATAAGTAAGCTTTCAGGAGTGCTCGCTCCCTTCATCAGACATGGTGTGATACAAGAACTGAAAATTAACAGATTTTTATACACATGGTTTTCAAAGCATTTTAGAGTCCTTAAAAAAATTGCAATCTAAGTAGAGAAGTTATTTACAACAGGTCAAAAAAAACAGTCTGGAAACTTGTGGTGCGTGACGGAGGGATCAGTAATTCTTGCTGTTATCTGTTTGCTATCAGGAGGTGATTTGTGTCCCTCACAGGTCACACATAGTTTGATTTGAAGCTGGCATGAATATTGAGTTCAGTTCATGGTTCAAACATAGTGTGACATGAAGCTGGCATGAATATTAAGTCCAAATTGCAGAGTTTGAAATTTTTGCATAAATTTGTACTCCATTTCTTTCCTTTTCTCCTGTGTCTTAAAATGTCCCATTAAAACCACAACCCACAAATCTTTAATAGAGTGGTTTTCTCCGGAGAAATGTGCGGCCACTGGGAGATCGGTTCTGCTGTTATTAATGGTGGATCTGTGTGAGTTCATTCGTTGACTGAGTCTCTGCCCTGTTTCCCCCACATAGAGGCCTGTGGTGGGACATTGCGTACACATTATGAGGTACACCACATTGGAAGACCTGCAGGAGAATGTCCCCCTAATTCTGTGCACCTGTTGTGACTGTGGGATAGGTACACTGTCAGCGGTGTGGATGTGCTTGCAGGTCATGCACCTTTTATGTAGGCAAGGTGAGGTGCCATTTTCAGTTGGGGCCTTCAGGGCACTCCGGACGATAATGCGCCTCAGGTTTGGTGGTTGTCGAAAGGAGAGGAGAGGGGGGACTGGAAATATGTCCTTGAGTCTGTTGTCCCTATGTAGCACAGGTTGGAGCCCCTTGGCGGACATTCTCCTGCAGGTCTTCCAATGTGGTGTACCTCATAATGTGTGTGCAATGTCCCACCACAGGCCTCTATGTGGGGGAAACAGGGCAGAGACTCAGTCAACGAATGAACTCACACAGATCCACCATTAATAACAGCAGAACCGATCTCCCAGTGGCCGCACATTTCTCCGGAGAAAACCACTCTATTGAAGATTTGCGGGTTGTGGTTTTAATGGGACATTTTAAGACACAGGAGAAAAGGAAAGAAATGGAGTACAAATTTATACAAAAATTTCAAACTCTGCAATTTGGACTTAATATTCATGCCAGCTTCATGTCACACTATGTTTGAACCATGAACTGAACTCAATATTCATGCCAGCTTCAAATCAAACTATGTGTGACCTGTGAGGGACACAAATCACCTCCTGATAGCAAACAGATAACAGCAAGAATTACTGATCCCTCCGTCACGCACCACAAGTTTCAAAGACTGTTTTTTTTGACCTGTTGTAAATAACTTCTCTACTTAGATTGCAATTTTTTTAAGGACTCTAAAATGCTTTGAAAACCATGTGTATAAAAATCTGTTAATTTTCTGTTCTTGTATCACACCATGTCTGATGAAGGGAGCGAGCACTCCTGAAAGCTTACTTATAAATATACTCAGTTAGCCTCTAAAAGGTATCGCCTGATTTCTTCACTCTTCCACTACTTTCAATGGCTAACACGGTACAACATCATACTTCTATAGAACTGCAACTGGCTGCATATCTTTGCAGCCGCAGCTACACTAACTCTTGAGATATTCTGACTAAAAGCTACTTGTGATTTTAAAGCAGCTACTATGAAACAGTTGTGATGTCACTGTAGTTCACCTGATTGAAACACACTTGTGATGTCACATCAGCTTACATAGTACAAACTCACTTATGTTGTCACAACAGTTTACATGAGTGAAACCAACTTGTGATTTCACAGCAACGTACCTGATGATAACATACTGTGATGTCATAGCAGTTTAACTAACAGAAACCCACTTGTGATGTCACAGCAATTCACCTGACTGAAATTAGTTTATTATGTCACAGCACTTACCTGACTACAATCCCCTTGTGACATCACAGAAACCATAATAGGATATAAGGCAAGTGTTTGTCTAGATCCCTATAAGGCTCGAAACAGCCAGAGAAGAAACAATGACTTATTAATGTCTCACTTTTGTAGGTTTTCAAACATTAGATCATGAAGATCAGATTGCTCTGCTGAAAGGCTCTGCAGTTGAAGCAATGTTTCTCCGTTCAGCTGAGCTTTTCAACAAGAAGCTCCTTGATGGACACACGGACATCCTTGAAGAGAAAATTCGAAATAGTGGTAAGTTTATCTAAGAAGAAACATCTCTGTTCATGGACAGTTCACAATGTTCTGCTCCAGTCGCCAGAGTTGTCCTTTAGTTTACATTGATACAGTGGATTGTTCTGATAATGAATCAATGAAGCAATGGGTTCTATTTTCCAGCCGTCTATCTGGAACTGATATTATTGTGTTTGTTGCTATATCCTGTTTAGGTTCCTGTTTGTGAAACATACATTGTGTTATTTGCATAATAATATCCTGGAATTTGTGCTTCAGATCTTTTTCCAATTTTGATGCTTTCATATATTTGCTAATTAATCTAATTATAGTTTAAAGGATGTTGAATGAAAATGAATTCAGTTTGGATAATTGTTTATGTAGAAAGAAGCAGAATTATTTAACACTTTAGTTACATTTCTGGGAATCCATTCCCTGGAAATGACCTATTGCCCAAATCAGGTATTTATGTTAAGAAAGTTGACCAGAAGCAGGATATAAAGTAATGACCAATACTGTTAAACCCACTGCTTTAGTGGACCCCATTGGTCCTGCACGGATGACGCTGATGTGTATCATTTACTTTACAGCCAATCACTGGCCTCAGTGGTGATGCTTACATGTATAGTGCCTGACCAGTGATGCCAGTAAGGGCTTATTCACACAACAGTGAAACACTGCTGTTTTTAAAATCATGAATGTCTATGGGTCTATTCACATGTCCGTTTTTTGACAGACCATTTTTCATAGCCATCAAAAAAACTGACATGCTCTACCTTTGACCTTTTCAATGGACATAGACATAGTCATGTGAATAGATCCATAGACATTCATGAGTTTTAAAATGGCCATGTGATGACTGTTCAAAAAACAGCCATCACACGGCGGTTATTTATTGTCATGTGAATAAGTCCCTTCAGCATGCTTCAATGAACCAACATGGCCATTTCTCATGGATGTTAGGTCCGTGATAAATGGCACTATCATGTAAATAAGACCTTGCTGACGCAGCAGTCACATCAAAGATATACATGATGTCATCAGTGCAGTAATGGAAAGAACTGCCAAAGTAATGGCGTTTGAGCAGTAGGGATTTAAAAGAGTTATGCAGTGAACTAAAAGGCTTACTAGTGCATTCTTTGTCAACTTACTAATATGCTATATATGCCGGACCCCCCCACCCACCCCATTTTTAGGGTTGAAGCACGCAGCAGGGGCCGAAGTCTTGTTTCTCTGTATCTCTCCTAATGATCTGCCTCTCAGGCACCTGACTGACATTGCTGTACTCTATGTACAAGCAACAGGATTATAGTGGAATCTCTGACATAACAGAGACTACCGAAAGAAAAAACTAGACACAGAATCTTCTGGCACCCCGCTATGCTCTGCAAACCAAGAATTGGGGATGATGGTGGACTTGCATACTGTGGGTACGGAAAGTATTCAGACCCCTTTAAATTTTTCACTATTTGTTTTGTTGCAGCCATTTGCTAAAAGCAAAAAAGTTCATTTTATTATTAATGTACACTCAGCACCCCATCTTGACAGAAAAAAAAACAGACAAGTAGATATTTTTGCAAATTTATTAAAAAAGAAAAACTGAAATATATTCTTCCTATTGCTTTGGGATTGTTTGAAAACCCCTTTTTATATGTCCCATTAGGACATAAGGACATCATGAAGAGGCCTCTCTCATTTACACTCAATCTCTGTGAGCCAAAACTGAGAGCTGCTCTGTACGAGCAGATCTCTATTTGGTGGACTAGACCTGTCTTTGTATTACATGAACAACATACATTTGTCCTTTAAATGGCTGCTTGGTGAAAATGTCTTCCTGCAGCAAAATCACCTGTTTGTGGAAGGTTCTGGGAAAGGGATGAGACAAATCCTGTAAGTTTCATATAAGTGATTTGCAAATTACTTTTTAATAGCAAGCTAAGAAAAAAGTCCTCATTGTCTTCAGTATACACATGTTCGATTCCCTGTAGCTAATGCAGTTTTAGACAAAGTAGCTCTGGGAATTAATCAAAACAGCTGAAATGGGATATGATGGGGTGAATACATTGATCAATCTGCCATCGAAATATTGATCATTCTACCACACTGTATTTTACCTTCTTGTTCTATACCTTAAAAGTAAATAATTTGTTAGCGCAAACTCCAACAGCATCATTTGACTATAGTAAAGTAGACCTGAGGTCAGGTTGGAACTCACTATAATGCATTTCATTCATTTCAGGGTGGGTTCACACCTGCGCTTCAGTCCGTCCGTTGCCAATCCGAGTGAAAATCTCGGGGAACGGGATTGGCATCGGACAGCAACAGAACAATGAATGGGTTTTTAACCAATGCGTCGCTAACCTGTCGCTATCCGAGGCCAATCCCGTTCCCCGAGATTTTCACTCGGATTGGCAACGGACGGACTGAAGCGCAGGTGTGAACCCACCCTTAGCGACGCATTGGTTAAAAACCCATTCATTTGAATGGGGTTTTAAAGCAATGCGCGGGTGTGCGTTTACACTCTCTGCGCATCCTTTTTTTTCATCGGAAACAAAGTCGGACATGCAGGACTTCGTGTCCGACGAAAAAAAAACGCTTTGCAGCGCAGAGGGTGCATTCGGACACCCGTGCATTGCTTTAAAAACCCATTCAAATGAATGGGTTTTTAACCAATGCGTCGCTAACCTGTCGCTATCCGACGCCAATCCCGTTCCCCGAGATTTTCACTCGGATTGGCAACGGACGGACTGAAGCGCAGGTGTGAACCCACCCTAAACTGAGCCAAAAGCAGTCCAGGAAATACCCCCGCTACTTAGACAGTGTTTCATAAACCAAACATAGCTGTCTAAATGGTTTATGAGTCTTTGGTACCACAACACTATAACAGTCAATCGAATCAATTGCAATTCCATATTCTACTCCGATCACAAGCGGCGATTATCCAATAAAGCCTGTGAACCTATCTACAGACTACTGGCTGCTGAAGCTAGCTCAATAGTCTCTATGGACAGAATATAGTTTGCTATACATTTTAGTATGTTAGTCTATATTCTGCTGACAGACTGACATGGTGATTATTGATTACTTACAATTCCCTCTTACCTACATATTTATCAGAGGCGTAGCTGGGAGGGGATGCAGAGGGGCTGCAACACAAGTTACACATTAACTGCATTGGCGTCTGCATGACACTGATGCAGTGAACGTGCATAGTAGAGGAGGAAGCCTCGTGCTGTCTTCTCTACTACCGTGTTTCTCCGAAAATAAGACAGGGTCTTATATTATTTTTTGCTCTGAAAAAAGTGCTAGGGCTTATTTTCGGAGTAGGTCTTAATTTTTTCCATGAACAACAATCACACATTTGATCGCTTTTTATTTCAACTTTTATCAGAGGTGAAACAGCGAAAAAACAGCAGTTCTGCACTTTCATTTTTTTGTTTTGCTACGGCATTCACTGTAGAGGTAAAATAATTTTATAAGTTTGTAGACTGGGCGTTTTCGGACACAGGGATACCTAATGTGTATGTGTTTCACAGTAATATTTTATTTTTATATGTATTCTAGTGAAAGTGGGAGGGGGCTTGAATTTTTATTTTGTTGTTCTTTTTTAAATATTTTTATTAACTTTTTTTCTTTTTTTTTTACTATTAACCCCTCCTAGGGGGCTTGAACCTGCAATCATCCCATAGACTGCAATACAACCTATTGCAGTCTATGGGAGATTATCTATATTACTAATGAGGCTGGCCTCAATAGTAATATTCCTATGACAGGCCTGGGAGCCTTCATAACGCTCCCGGCTGTCAAAGGAACAGGTTGGCTCCTGCGATCTCACCCGCGGGAGCCGGCCTGCAACGTAAAGGTACGGGGCCGGTGGGGACCGGCCCCGGGGATAGTTATTCTGCTTTGGGGGATCGAGGGGAGGGGGGTCACGGACTGACAGACCTAACAATGCCAGCGATCAGTGGATTCTGATCGCGGGCATTAACTGCGGGTCTCCGGTGTACAAGGAGACCCGGTATAGCAGCTATAGAGGGTGGGGATGGGGGGGGAAGCGCGGAGGTCACACTAAGCAATGCCCGCGGTCAGAGTCCATTCTGATCGCGGGCATTAACTCCGGGTTTTGCTACTTTGGTGGGAGGGAAGGGAAAGGGAAGCCACGCTGAACAATGCCCGCGATCAGGGTAGACACTGATCGCGGACATTAACTCCAGGTCTCCGCAGAGACTCGGTACGGCCGGCCGCTCTGCAGCAGAGCGGCCGCCATCTTTAAGGACCCGGCATCCGCTGTAATCGCGCGGCGGATGTCGGGAAGGGGTTAAATTAGCTAGGGCTTATTTTTGGAGTAGGGCTTATATTTCAAGCCTACTCCAAAAAACCTGGAAAATGTAGCTAGGGCTTATTTTCGGGGTAGGTCTTATTTTTGGAGAAACACGGTAGTAAGTAGCTCATAAGCCACAAGCCACTACAGGTCTGTACCCTGTAGTGCCCTGTACAGGTGTGATGACATCATTGTCCTGCACTAGAACGCATAGGTCCTGGTGCTCTCCAGTGAGCAGCAGCTGTGGCAGCGACAGAGGCTCCTCCTCGGGGATCAGAGGTAGGCGAGTATCATTTATTTATTTATCATGCTTTTTAATTTAATTTTTACATACTTGGGGCATTTATATAGAGGGTGGGATAATACATATAAGAGTGGAACTGGGGGCTTTATATTTAAGAAAGGACCTTTGGGTATTAGGGGGCCTTAATAAAAGGGTGCATCATTTATAAAGCAGGTTAGTGGGGGCAGTATGAATATAAGGGGGCATTGGGGCAGGAACTAAAATTTACTAGTAAGCACTGTTAAGCTTTAATATTCCCTGGATAACCCCCTTAAAGGGATTCTATCATTGGGAAACCCTATTTTCACTAACAGCAGGTCGGAATAGCCTTTAGAAAGGCTATTCTTCTCCTACCTTTATTTTTCTGCTCCGCGCCAGTGTTTTGGAGAATTTTCTTCTTTATGCAAATTAAGTCTTCAGAAAGCACAGGGGGTGTTTTCCCTGTGCACACAGCACAGCCTCCAGCGTGGCCTCTCTCTTCTGCTCTTGATGCGTCTCCTCCTCTTCACTCCTCTTCTTACCACTGCAAAATGGCTGACGGAACAGCCGACTGTGCATGTCCTATCGCCATTTTGTGGTGGTCTCGTGTAAGAAGAGGAGGAGATGCGTCAGGAGCAGAAGAGAGAGGCGGCGCTGGATCTTCAGTAGAGCCTGTGATGTGAGCACAGGGGGAACGCCCCCTGTGCTTTCTGAAGAATAATTTGCATAAAGAAGAAAGAAGTAAATTCTCCAAAATGGAGGCAAAGACCTGAAAAATAAAGGTAAGAGAAGAATAGCCTTTCTGTTAGTGAAAATAGGGTTTTCCAATGATAGAATCCCTTTAAAGGACAAATTGCAAAGGAGGCCGGGAATGGTGAAACAAACAATCAAACAAAAAAAATATATTCAACTGTCCCTAGCACTCCGATGTCTGCTGCTTGTGTCAAACGCGTGCTGTGCCTTCCCCATCGTAAGTCCTGCAGGTGATCTCAGCGGTGGCAGGAAAGGACTTGGCGCAGGACTTACAGCGGGAAAGGCATGGCACACGCTAAAATGGCCAGCAGTGGCGGAAACCAGAGCACAGGGGATAGGTGAGTATGATATATATAATATATATATTTTATGTTTCACCTACCCCAGCCTCCTCTGTGGTTTGTCTAATTCCTAGATAACGCCTTTAATACAAAGAGTTTATTAATAGGCATTATTAATACAAGGGGGGCATTATCAGGGGCATAAGTTATACAAGGAGATGTAAGAGGGTATAATTAATAATAGGGGAATTGGTCAAAATTAAAGGATTTTCCGCGATAACCCTTTTTTTAATATGAGGCTGGGGAAGGTGAAAAGAAAAAAACATATTCACCTGTCTCCGGTACTCCGATCCTGCTGCTCCAGTGTTTTCTTCTGGTGGAAGTCCCCACCACACTGTGATGTCCCGTGTCCCTTTCCTTAAGCTGCTGAGGCCGCTGATTGACCTCAGTGGTCACGTGCGGCAGGGACTTTCGTCGAAAGAAAACACCAGAGCAGCAGGACCGGACCATGTTGGGAGACATCAGAGTACTGGGGACAGGTATGTTTTTTTTGTTTTTTTCTTCACCTTCCCAAGCCTCATATTAAAAAAAAAAATCACGGACAACCCCTTTAATTTTAGGTGGCACTCAGGCATTAATGATTTAAGGGAGTACACAGGGCATTATTAATTAACGTCGTTATTCATTGAGGGGCACTATTATTTAAAGGGGGCACATGGGGGTATTATTCATTTCCAGGGGATCTTTATATTACATTTTTTATAATTGGGGGTAGCGAGATTGGGACTTTGTGTAGGTGAGGACAATGTGGGTCAGGTGCCTAGAAAATTGAGGAGCCAAAGATGTCTGTGCTGCAAACTTTACAGAGACAAGTCACAGCTGTAAGAAGTGGTCATGGCGGTCCAGATGGGACAGACGAGAAATGTGAACAATCACAGTGAGTGACGTCACCTGTAAGTCGCTACATTGTTCTTGTACTGTATTTACCTAAATGGTCATTACAGACCTGTGTAGAGCCGGTATATACCACTTTATGGTCATTGTATAATAATAATAACGGTATACCTTAGACTTGTTTGCCCTCTATGTGCTGAACCCCTAGCTATGCCTCTGATATTTATCATCAGAACAGTCTTACTTGTGAAGGTAGCATAGTTATACTATCTATTGTGAGATCCCCACCAATCTAGGGAACAATAATAAAATTACTATAAACAATGAAAATAAAAACTGTACATATAGTAAAGTATGTATTACATACCAGGTTGCAGCCAGTGTTAAGTACTGAAACTTATCCACCCACTTGCCGTTAATATATATTTCCCTATCCATTCCACTGTGTATATTATATCATACAAAGTACTAGTAGTAAGGTGACTGTGCATATAGTGCCACCTAGTGGAGCATCATGACATTACTAGATTGTGAAATACTACTAAGCAATTGAAGTAATTTAGATAGTAAACAGTTTAACATATTGTGTATAGTATAGTATATATAGTATATATAAATAGCATATATAATAGTAGTATATATATTAATAGTATATATTATGTAATAATATATACTATTTATTATAATATCGTATAGTGGAAAATATAGTATATAAGTAAAAGTATATCAATAGAAAATACTGCACACTAAATTAGCAATAGACTATAGTATAATAGTATAAGCACAATATTACACGTACTAGAATTTTTTTTGCTAAAAAATATTGTTTAGCCCATGTTTGCTTTATTTTATTAGTCCAAACTAAGGCTACATTCACATGACATGTGACGTTCATTTTTTTTTTTTTTTAACGAACATCATGTGGCTGCATTAATTTCACTGTCAGTGAATGGGGGCTATTCTCATACATTTGAGTGTATAGAGGGATCTGTGAAAACTGACAAAAATTGACCATGACCTATATTTTAATATACCATCAAAATATCAAGTGACCAGCCCCCATTCACATTAATGAATTTTAATGCAGCCGCGTGATGGCTGTTAAAAATATGGTTGTCATGCGGCCGAATATGATGTCCGTGTGAATATAGGGTAATGCTAGAAATCCACTGTATCGCTACTAAGGCATAAACCAAAATCAAACAATTATAACATGTAACATGCCTGTATTCATTCAAGACTGCGATTAGTGATCATTTTTAAAGAAAATAGCAATTTGTTGTAATTTTTAGATTTTTAACGTAAATTATAAACATATGAGAAAGGTAATTGAATAAGCAATAGGTAAATAGTTTTCTCATGTCTGATTGGGACTGTGCTCATTTCTAGGTATATCCCCTGAATACATTATACCAATGTTTAATTTTTATAAAAGTCTTGGAGAACTGAAAATGGTTGAGGAAGAATATGCTCTTTTGGCGGCAATAGTTATTCTTACACCAGGTATGTTGTTTGCATATAGAAAAAACCCATACTAGTACTAGTGATCATAATGTATTAGGAATACTGTATAAATAGAAATTGTAGATTATATTGTAATTTTTAGGGTATTTTCACTGAGGGAACAAATGTCAGATAAAACATCAATCCTGACTGTTCAGCCTATGTTAGGGAAATAAATTTTGGACATTTTGGATTGGACATGTTGAATTTTAACATGTCAATGCTTTGTTCTCAAAAGAGAGAAGCTGCCACTGGAGATGCCTGGACGCAGTTTACTCCCCTCTCCTCATTCAGAACACATGCGCACTTTGTATGTTTGGATAAAAAATGCTCCGTTTTTGTAACAGAGATATAAATCAGCCATTGAAAACATTAAAAGCACTAGAAGGTGAAATGAATAACATTGCTCATCATGTTGCACTGGCACCTGTCAAGGGGTATTAGGCAGCAAGTTTTCAGAAGCAATAAAAAGCAGAAAACGTACAGATCATACATACATCCCTGCATGGCAAAGGTATTCCCTAATGGCAATGGTTTGTATGCAATTGCATACAAATATCCCAATCCCGGCTGTGTTTTCAACTAGTGATATCTCTGGAAATCATATAAGTAGAACTGCATCATATGAAAGATGGATTCTTCTTTTTCATATGGCACCAAAAGCAAGTTTCTGCGATTTATAATGCCTGAGATATAGCCATTTGAAGTGACTCTGCTCTAAGTTCATTTTTTCTTCACTTCACACAAGCCCCACTCTGTACACAAGGAGAAAAAAGAGAAGGATTTCACTAAAAGGAGCTACAATTTGGTAATACTAAAAAATATACAGTATATTTAAAAATGTATTAATGGCATAAATGCTGCCAGAAAATCAGAAGTTGTCCGAAAGTTTATGAAATTTATGTTGACAACATTTTAGGAATTTGCAAACGAGTTTAAGGTAATATTTGCGTCTAGAGGGCCCCAGCATGAATTTTACAGGTGGGCCCTAAGCACCCCCATCCAATACTGCACAACCCTATCCATCTGTGTATCCTGCTCCATCTGCTCTACAACATGATGCTAACACATTGGACAGCATTTTTCATGCGATAGGTTCCCTTTAGCTGTCCATTACGGTTCTTGTATTTTTGACATCGAGAACAGTGCGGAAGACATTTGCTTATTCTCACATTCACAAAGGCTCAGAAGAAGGATGAGTGATAAACTTTTCTACACGTTTCTAACATTTCAGCTGGCTGTGTGGTGACATTTACGGTTTTATGTTTTCACCATTCATTGCAGATCGACAATACATTAAAGACAAGGAATCTGTTGAAAAACTTCAAGAGAACTTCCTGCATATTCTAGAGAAACTGTGCAAGCAACATCACCCTAACAACCCTCAACAGTTTGCTCGACTTTTGGGACGACTTACTGAGTTACGGACATTTAGCCACCACCATACAGACATGGTAATGTCATGGAGAGTCAGAGATCACAAGTTTACACCCCTCCTGTGTGAAATCTGGGATGTTCAATAATGGAGACTATTCTATCCAAAAACTGCAATGTCACCTGGATTTTTTTATGCCATGTGTCACCTATAAACTAGACTTGATCATCATTCTAATAGGATATTAATATATTTATGTACATAAGAATAATTACCATTTATGTTGTATGTATTTGTATATATAATGTTTTTGTCTTTCTACAATGTTTTTTTTTTGTCAAAACAATATTTGAAATGATGAAATAGAATATAAGGACATATTCACCCCCGTGATATAATTTACATTATGAATAATTATACTTTTTTCTTGGAAATGTACAAGTTATGAGATCCGTCTACAAGGACTATTCCAGCAGTATACAAGAAGTTGGTGCCTATAAACTGGGGTTGTACTTCTGTTTGGTATCAAGATTTCTCTATGTGAGCAAAAATGTATACTATATCTGGTTCAACCTTATAGTTATTATGTTTTATGCATTATGTTACATCATGGCTGCCATACATGTACACCAATGTTTTGCAGAGACCCTTTTGTAAAACTGTTGAGGTAGGTACAAAAAAAAATAATAAATTTGCCTCACACCATATTTTCAATGTATTAGGTTTTAGTTTGTAATATCATTATGATTGTACAAGTGATGACCAATTTAAAGGGGTTGCCCTGTTGGGATAGCACCTTTTCATTCATCATATTAGGGGTCATGGATGTTGTAGAGGGAAGCTTCCTTCTTGAGATTCCCTCTATAGGCTAAATTAGATAGTCACAGACTTGAAGAGATTACGGTATGTATGGATGTTATGTGTGGCTATCCATAAACTGTGTGACAGATTCAGTCACAATTTATAAGTTATAGAAAAATATTCTAAAACTGGTTGGATGCAGAAAATGGCATAAAATAACAAAAGAAGCTATACTCATTTGTTTGATCCTCTGCCCACGATGGCATGCCCGTATACCCAAGTAACCATTGTGGCCAATCACAATCCTCAGTAGTATATGTATATGTGTTATCACCCCCCAGTAGTATAGTATATGTGTTATCACAGCAGCCAAGGAAACAAAAGCTGGTACAGTGGAGCATTGGGGGATCGAGTGCTCCCGCTTCACAGGCCATGTGATATTATGTTCCTGATTGCAGCTCAGGATGGAAATGGAAATAACTCCAAGAAAAGTAAAATGTAATGATAATGTGTACAGGAAAATATTCAACATATGGAGTTATGTCTAGTACTGTATTGTGTGAATTTATTGTCTTACCTGTTGTGGTGGGTGATAGTCTGTGGATAACACACATGATAAGTCAGTGTGTAGAGATAACAGAAGGGTTGGTTTGTGGTGAGCAGTCAGGAACATATGAGCCTTGTATGTTACAACATACTGATAACAAATGTCAATTTGTAGTTACTCCTTCTAGTCTGTTCTTAATGTTTGTAGAGATAGGGCCACAACATGTATGCATAGTGGCCAATAGTGACACTACCTTAACCCCTGCCCGCCGGAGGAATTTTTCAATTTTTGACTTCCCGCCTTCCAAACCCCATAACTTGTTTTATTTTTCAATTCACTTCACAGACCAATATGAGGGCTTAATGTTTCTGGGACAAACTGTTCTTCATAATGGTACCATTTATTATTCTGTACCATGTAATGGGAAGCTAGAAAAAAATTCAGAATGGGGAGGAATTGGAGAAAAAATGTATTGGCGAGACTTTCTTATGGTCTTCGTTTTTACGGCATTCATTCTGCAGCAAATATGACATTTCACCTGTATTCTATGTTTCGGTATAATTCTGGGGATACCAAATTTATATAGTTTTATTTACATTTTAACCCCTCAACAAAAATCTAATACTTTGCAAAAAAAAAATTTTTTTCTAAAAGTCGCCATATTCTGACACCTGTAACTTTTTAATATTTCTGTGTATGGGGATGCATAGGGCGTCTTTTTTTGCGAGACCAGGTTTACTTTTTAGTTATACCATTTTGGGGAATGTCTATTGCTTTGATAACTTTTTTTTTCAAGATTTACCCTATGGATAAGTTTCCGATTGCTGGGACAATGGGACAACCTCTTTAAAGGGACTGTGTAGCTATCTAAAAGTTTTGAAAAAAAAGGTACCTGAGTTTTCGTCAAAAGTTGAAATATCTGCACAATCTTGCTGTGTAGGCGGTCCTCTGGCTGTATAAGCCTTCTCTGTGGTATCTTATCAGTTTTCAGCTGATAATAGCACCATTATGGTTACAGCACCTTTTGCGTTTCTGCGTGACGCTAGGTTCACACCTGCGCCTGGGTTTCTGTTCGTCGGGTCCACTTGGGGACCCGAAGAATGGAAACCTAACCTGTTTAAAAAGCCACGGGCCCCATAGACTATAATGGGGTTCGCTGGAAAAATGCGTAGAGAAAAGTCATGCTTGCAGGGAGCACTCGATCACCCAATGCTTGCAGGACTTTTCTCTCCACATTTTTTAAGCGGGTTCAGGTACGGAAACCCTGAATGGAATATAGACGCAAGTGTGAACCTAGCCTTAGACAGGAGGCATGTGCAATAGCAGAGCAGTCTGCCCCCTCCCCCATCTATTATTACTACTGGTTTCTGCACAAAGCATTTATTGATTGTGGCTTTGTGGCTAATTTTTTAGACTCTTGGATTGTTAAGCAGTCAGGGATCTCTAAGTTATCACTGGTGACTCCTGTCTATCTTACCACAATGGACAGAACCCCACTGTCTCAAGGCACGGTTACATATGCCACTTCACCAGTCACACTGGAAATAGACTCTGTGCATTCTGAAGCGATTTCTTTCTTAATTCTAGATAATTTACCTTCTGAAGTTGTGTTGAGGCTTCCTTGGCTACGCTACCATAATCCAGTACTTGACTGGGAAAAAGGGGAGCTGGTTTAATGTAGCTTTAAATGTAATGCTTCTTGTTTTCCCTTGCTGGTCTCTTCTATATCATGTGATGCCTTGTCTTTATCTAAAGATGTTCAGGATTCTGTACATAATTCTGCTGAGATGCGTACTAACTCTCTGCTACTGGGTCTTATAATAAGGCCAATGGCTCTGTTGATGTTACTTGCACTAATACTCCTAGTTGTGACTCTCCACCTACACAGAAAAAAATTCTGAGGTGGAGATGGAGTCTAAAATATTGTATACAGTCTGGGATCAGGACCAGTCACACCTGAGAAAATCCCAATCTGTTTATATAAGGAAAATTAATTCTATGGGTAAAACCTACTATTAAAAAAAATTCTAAGATCTGGTTTGAGAACTAAGGGTCTGGTGGTCCCTCATAAAGGGGAAGGGGGGTACTGTATGGATTCTCAATTCAGTTTCTATACTTTTAAGGTTACAGTGTCAACCTGGGAAGCTTCTGCAGCATCAGAAGTTCCCTGGGCTTGTCCAATTAGCAGCTGAGGAGGCATATATAAGGTTGCCTGCTAATTTAGTTCTCTAGTTTGACTCAAGACCTGATCGTTTGTATATTGGATTGCTTCATTCTTACCCTCGGCTTGTTTTCTTGTTATTTGTTGGCCTGCTGATTCTGCCATAGATGTACCCGTTAGGATTTGAACCTTGGTTTTCTGTTGGATAATGGTTTTGTCTCCTGATTCTGTCCCTGATGACTTGTTTCTGATCTGCCCTGTAAGTAATTGTGGGTTCTGGTTTGGTTTCAGTTAGTAGACCAGTTATTTCTTGTAGTCTCTGGGATAATTCGAACGCCCAAATTCAGAGAAGTCCAACTGGCAGTGCTGTGCTGATTTTAAATAGCTTGTTCTTCTGCTCTCTGTTATCAGCCAGATTCTGCTTTTGCTGTTATTTGCCCTTGCATCTCAACCATAACAGAATGGAGTGCCAGTGCACTTGTATGACCTACACTCCATTTTGGGCTGCAGGAGATTACAGTCCCAGCAAATCCATAGAAAAAGGGTGTACAGAATGTATAGAATGCACATAGGCTTGAAAAAGGCAGTGGTCCATTGCTGAAACGTGTTGCCTTAATTTTTATTGTTTTTTAATAAATTATAGTTTTTATATTACGGTAGCACTTGTTTATAGTCGTTTTTTTTTTTTTTTTTAAATAGCAAACCCATAGAAGTGAATGGAGTGCAAGTCATGCAAGTGCACTGGAGCTCCATTCACAAGGATTCCTTAGGGATTTAAGGTACCCCATCCTCCTGATCACTGGGGGACCCGGTGGTCACATCCCCAGCAATTGGAAACCTATCCTCTGTCCAGTGGACAACCTCTTTATAGGGACTGTGTTGCTACCTTAAAGTTTTGAAAAAGAAAAAAAGGGTACCCGAGTTTTCATCAAAAGTTGAAATATCTGCACGATCTTGCTGTGCAGTCTATCCTCTGACTGTATAAGCCTTCACTGTGTGTATCCTTTCAGTTTTCTGCTGATAATAGCCTTGTTATGGCTGCAGCACCTTTTGTGTTTCTGTGTGAGACAGGGGTCATGTACATTAGCAAAGCAGTCTGCCCCCTCCCCCATCTATTACTACACATGTAATTCTATGTTGTACCAGGAGAAACTGTACAATAGAAACAAATAGCTGAGAAAAGTGCCAACTAAAGTAAATGCGTTACTGAATGCCCCCCGTTTTTGTATTATGCTATGGTATAGCAGCCCTGAATCTCACAGCGTTCTCATATCATTACGCCATGGCTAAGGACATGTAAGGCATCCAAAACATGTAGGAAGTATTGCCAACTAGTTTCCCTGTGGCTCTTTTAATATTGGATCAAGACTGACTATTTCACTCACCTGACTGCTGGATGGATTTCCTTGTTTCTGCATCTTTTAACTGTCATAATGACAGTCATCAAAATCTTAATTCTTTGGAACACTGTGGGTGACTCTATAGGGATGAAGCAAGCATTGCTAATAAACACCTGCAGTAACTATGGCAAATGTGCTGATGTCATAAAATACATAAGCCTATGACATAGAGAAGCCATCAAAAAAGATTTCATTACATAAGGGTGTACAGCCATATGCAATGCCACACTTGTTGTGTCTGGAGACCTGGAGAATCACCATGCAACAATTTGTAAGGGAAAAATTGGAGAACCTACCAAGCCAAATCTGTCTAGCCAACTAGCAGCCCTAACCAGCCACATCATCTAAATAGTAATCAAATGTTGCAGCTAGATCTTCCTCACATACAGTATTAGCTGTGTTACCTTAACTTGTAAGGCCTTGATAGTTGGCATTTGGCCATCTTCATCTGGTGCTTGCACAGGGTTCATTCTTTGCCCTGACATTGTTTAATACCGTATAACTATTTACTAATCTAAGGCAGGGTTCACACTACCGTTGATGTCCGTTATGAAGGTGTCCGTTAAAAAAAACCCAAAAAACCAAAAAACGGACACCTATCATAACAGACATTAACAGACACTAACTGATGTTAATGTGACACACTAGCATCAGTTAGTGTCCGTTTTTTAACACTGTCCATTTTTTTTTTCTGCTTTCTGAGCATGCGTAGAAAAAAACGGACATAAAATAACGGACAATAAAGTCCGTTACCCATAGACTTCAATGTTAAAAAAATAACGGACACTTGCTGTCCATCAAGAATCCGTTATTTCAAACGGACAAAAAAGTCCTGCATGTAGGATTTTTTGTCCGCGAAAAAAAACTGACTTCTGATGGATTGGGTGTAAACAGACAAAAATGGACACTAACTGACACAATATAAAAACCCATTGAAATGAATGGAAATTTTAACGGATTTCTGACGGTTCAGCTAGTGTCCGATGCTAAAATCTTGTAACGGACAATAGCAACGGACACTACTGACGGTCACCAACGGTAGTGTGAACACCCCCTAATAGTTTTATTGTTAAATCTGTATGACTGTTTTATGTCTCTTCTATCATGTCTATAGTGGAGTTTTATTATGTCTCTGTAAATATGGTAAAATCCTGATAAAATATGCTGCTACATGTTGGTATTAACCCTCCAAGTCCAAGGGAAGGGCAATCCTTCAGCCATGGTTCCCTAGAGGTTTCCTTATGGGGATTTGAAATATATAGGCTTTTAAAAGCCCTAAAAATTGAATTGGTCCCTAAAAAACAGGTTTTTGGAAATATACTTGAAAATTGCCATTCAATTCGTAAGCCTATCTTAAAATAATTAAAGGACATCCAAAAATTGATGTGAACATAAAGCAGAGATATGGTAGATATTAGTTAATATTTATTAACTAATTTGGGTGATATGACTATCTGAAAATCAGAGAATTTAAATGTTACCAAATTTTCAATAAATGTATTTTTTATTTATAAATAAATGCAAAAAAAATTGAAAGTATACCACTAACATGAAGTACAATGTATCACATAAAAAAATCAATCTTAAAATCAATCTCTTAAATCAGTTACACATTTGCGTGCCTGAATGGAGATCTATGCCAATTAGGAACTGCCACACAGGGTCGGACTGGCCCACCAGGGAACCGGTGAATCCCCCAGTGGGCCCCGAGCCCCGACTTTATTTAGTCCTCATTTTGCTAATGCAAAGGTCAGGGGTCTGATCGGGCCCCTGACCAATGGACAGTGGCGTAAGGATCGTGGTCGGAGGAGGTGCGACCGGAGGGGTATGGGGCCCGCGGCCAGCTGGAAGTAGCCGGGGCCCCGGAATACCATGATAGTGGTCGGGGAAAGCCTGGTTCCCCGACCGCTACACCTATTGTTAATGGAAAGGGTATGCCAGCCCAAGGAAAGTGACAAAAAATAAAAAAAAATACTCACCTGTCCTGGGCTCAGCATCGTCTCCAGCTCTTTTATGGCCTCACTGCAGGGGCCTGTGGTTAGGCCCCAGCGGTGACATGGGCGCGCCGGCGTAATGACGTCATCACGCCCGACGTGACCGGAGAGGTCCAATCAAAGGCCCCAGTGGTGACGACTAGGGCACGGAACGTGGGGACCAAGGAAGATGGGAAAGACAGCAGGACGGAGTGAGGAGAGGTAAGACAAGGTGAGTAGAAGTGTTTGTTATTTTTAATCACTTCTCTTGGGCCTCTACTTATTATATTCTGGGGTCTAAGGAGACCCCAGAGTATAAAAATAGCACCGGCTCTGGGGAGGAGGGGGGGGCACTGTGGGCATATAATACTGTGTGGGCCACTGTGGTCATATAATACTGTGTGGGGGCCACTGTGAGCATATAATACTGTGTGGGGGCCACTGTGAGCGTATAATACTCTGTGGGGGCCACTGTGAGCATATAATACTGTGTGGGGCCACTGTGAGCATATAATACTGTGTGGGGGCCACTGTGAGCATATAATACTGTGTGGGGGCCACTGTGAGCTTATAATACTGTGTGGGGCCACTGTGAGCATATAATATTGTGTGGGGGCCACTGTGAGCATATAATACTGTGTGGGGGCCACTGTGAGCATATAATACTGTGTGGGGGCCACTGTGAGCTTATAATACTGTGTGGGGCCACTGTGAGCATATAATACTGTGTGGGGGGCCACTGTGAGCATATAATACTGTGTGGGGGCCACTGTGAGCATATAATACTGTGTGGGGCCACTGTGGGCATATAATACTATATGGGGGCCACTGAGGAGCATATAATGCTGTGTGGGAGCCACTGAGGAGCATATAATGCTGTGTGGGGGCCACTGTTGGCATATAATGCTGTGTGGGGGTCACTGCGGAGCATATAATGCTGTGTGGGGGCCACTGCGGAGCATATAATGCTGTGTGGGGGCCACTGTGGAGCATATTATACTGTCCCAGTATTGCTTACATATTGCGCGCTGCTCACTCACCGTATTCTTGATAACCGCAGTTGTGAGTACTAAAGCTGTATCCCTTTTCAAGTATCTGAGATATCGCTGCAGCACTCGTAACCGTCACTATCAAGAATTCTCTCTAGGGAGGGGGTAGGGGGCCCCGGACAAAAGTTTGCATCGGGCCCACAAGACCTTAGTTACGCCTCTGCCAATGCATTTTCATTGGCAAAATGATAACTAATGGAGGCCAATAGCCTGGGGGACATTAGAGGGGTTGTGCAGGATAACTTTTTTTTTTTTTTTTTTTATTACACAGGTGAAAAAAAAAACAAACAAACCTTTCTCTCCTGTCCCCAGTGTCTCCCAGTGTGGTTTAGCTTGCAGTTCTGTTTTCTTCCAGCGCAAGTGCCCCATGCACGTGACTACCTGTGACGTCACGTGACCCCTGAGGCCAATCAGTGGCCTAAAGGAAGGGACCTGGGACGTCACAGCCAGTGAGGACTTCCGGCAAAAGAAGACAGTGGAGTTGCAGGACCAGACCGTGCTGTGACCTGCTGGCACCGGAGGACCGGAGATAGGTGAGTATGTTTTTGTTTTTTTTGGGGAGGGGTTCATCTCCCCCAGACTAACTATAAAAAAGAAAAAAATTATACTGGACAACCTCTTTAAAGTATGGCGCATTAGGGGGGTATATTAAAGGGGTTGTCCAGGCATAATTTGTTATGGTTTATCCTCAGGATAGGCCATAGATACCTGATCTGTTGGGGGCCGACCCTGGACCGATCAGCTGTACGGAGCCACTTCCAGCGCCCGTCCTGTACACAATATGGGGCCAGAAGCAGAAAGCTCTGTCCACTATATATTAGCCGGGCACCTTCACTGCATCTCAGCACTTATTGAAGTCAGTGGGAGCTAACCTGCATTGACGGCAACTATACAGCGGATGGAGCTTTCTGCCTTCAGCCCTGTGATGTGTACAGAACGGGCGCTGGAAGTGACGCTGTATAGCTGATGGTGCCATGTGTCAGCCCCCTACCGATCAGGGATTTATGGCCTATCCATAGGCCAGAAAAAAGATTAACCATGGACAATCCCTTTAATATGCATCACACAGGATGTTAGCCCCCATTACTTCTCCCACACAATATAATGGCCCCATCACTGTTCCCCATACAGTATGGGGGACCAGTGAAGAGGTCACTGTATGGCAGGACCAGTGAAGTGGCCATAAAAAAATTTGGCCCAGACAACCCCTTAAAAGAGGTTGTCTATTAACTGGAGCAACCACTGTAAAAATAAAGGTGTAAAAATAAAAAATTTCAAAAAAAGTATATTCACCTGTCCCCAGCACCCCGTTGTCCCCTGTCTGTGTCTGTTCGGTCTCATGGTGGTGCCTCATTTCTGGAAATCCTGTACCTAATTGGTCTTAGCGGTCACATGAGGTGCAGGACTCCCAGCAGGAAGGCGCCGACACGGGACTTAATGGACACTGGCAGCAAACAACGGATCGCCGGGGACAGGTGATTAAGCTTTTTTATTTATTTTTATTTTACACCTCCCGCCTGGGACTTGGGCTGCGCCAATTCCTGGACATCCTCTTCAAAGTATTTATCAATTTTTCTAATATTGATGGCCTGTGCTTAGGATAGGCAAGCAATATTACATCTGCGATGTAATGATGATCTACAGGTAATGGTAACAATTCTAGGAGCCACGCTGTTCACTTGCCATACAGGGCGTAGCAGTAGGTTTAGGTAGTGCAGTGGTGCACATGTTATGGCAGGTGAGCAGCATGGTTCCCGACATGTTATTACCTTTAGCCGCCCTGTCTCGGTACCGCTGATCTGCAGGGGTCCTGATGGTGGGCCCCTAGAAGCAATTCCACTGGTGGGTCCTAGACATCCCAGTCCGACACTGCTGCCACATATTATCATTATAACTCTCTCAAGAAAACTGGCGTGAGATATAAGAAATATAGCTCAGAATGTGGCGAAAGAGGCATAGACTGTGGGTTGTGGCTCATCTTTGCCACAAGAAATGTGCATCGCAATATCATCTTTCTATGCTAAAAAAACTGGCATAGAGGGGCTGATAAATTTCCCCAATTGTTTCTGTTACTCTCAAAGAATGAGCATGAGAGGAAATGAGCATGAGCTGAAAGGAACAAGATGTGGGAGATATTGTCCTTTCATATGGGGCAGGTCATCTGTGTGCTATCTTAACACTGTTTAGTCACCATATTAAAGGGGCTGTCTGGGCTCAATTAAAATCTCCCTGGGGGCCAGGGGTTGGGTAAAATAAAAAAAAAGAAATTATACACACCTAATAATGCCCACTTTGCGTTCCCTCTGGTCCACAGACTGCCAAGACTGGATGTGCAAAGTGTCAGGTGGACTCAGTGGTGGGTACCAGTGACATCACTGCTAATACATCACCGGTACCTAGCATGTGATTACTGGGACCAGTGATTGCCTGCAACAGTCACCTGACCCTCTGCACTTCCGGCCCCAGCAGTTCATGGTCTGGAGTAATTGAAAGACGAACCTCCCTAACTGAGAACCAGGGGTAGGTGAGTATCATTTCTTTTTTCATTTAAAAAACCCCTGGAGATTTTAATTTAGTCCGGTAAAATCTTTAATCCCTTCAAATCTCTGTATAATGGTAATATTTAAAGGGGCAGCCCTGTTTATATTTTTATGATTTAATAGCACTATTATTGGGGATATAAACATAAACTAGTACTCACTTCTCCCTGTGTCTCCATTTTCAGCATCAGTAGCTTTGTTGGTTTGTATACAGGTCTTGTGCTGTGTGAGGGGACTGTTGCAGCCAATCACAGGCCTCAGCAGTCATGTGGTGGAACGTCACTGATGACATCAGCAAGGAAATTGTATACAAATGGAGCAGCCGCCGCTAGAAACGGAGGCACAGGAAGAGCAGAGTACTGGCTTGTTATGTTTATATCCCCAATAATAGCGCAGTTAAATCCTAAAAATATGAACCCCTTTAATGTAACTATAGTGGTAATATTGGTCCTTGTATTCTGTTTGTTTGATTAAGCAACAGTATGGGTGATCGTAATATTTAGTTATTTTATCTAAGTAGTATTAAGATACTGTATAATTGTATTAATTTTGAATGGTATGGCAATATTATTTACTTACGGTAGAAGAAGCACATCTTTGGTAATTTTCTACAATTTCTGTACCTGAAAGTAGGCAGGGTGGGGATCAAAGCGGGCTGCTGCATAATGCCTTGGCCTGTTAAACTATAACTGGGGACAGAAAACTGACATGTATTATACTTAAAATTAACAACAGTCCCTGGCACAGAGGTCCTCTCAATATGCACCAATTCTGACACACGAGATCTCCAAATATCCATCAGAATTATTAAGAAGCTGGAGCATTAATACAGAGGATGTCCTTGGTTAAATGTGAACCTAGAACCCCCACACTGCAAGGCAACAGTGTCCACCACTGTGCCACCATATTGGAA
Organism: Leptodactylus fallax; assembly: GCA_947044405.1. Classification (NCBI taxonomy): domain Eukaryota; kingdom Metazoa; phylum Chordata; class Amphibia; order Anura; family Leptodactylidae; genus Leptodactylus; species Leptodactylus fallax. The sequence goes on from CAMRHE010000094.1 coordinate 4,098,043, forward strand.
AAGGTGGAGTGTTTCCCAGTATGCAACCCATACAGTTACGTGGAGTCCCAGGGATCAGAGGGCCCCCCTCCCCCCATGACCACAATACTCTCTGCATCTTGTAGTTGCAGCCACCATGTATCCCTCCACTGTATTTACTGGTGTGGAAGAGTTATATCTGTCCAGGAGTATCCACAATTGTGAGAGTCCCAATGAGACCAGTCACATCATTCACACTCACACACAGCATATCAGCAAGCGCTCACAGGCCTAACTTACACATTGAGCTTATCTCTCCTCCAAATGCATTGCATTGTGTGCCAACCAGAGTGTATTAAGAATATACAGATTGTACAAGATGGGTAAATATTGTATTTTGCTGTTAAAAAAAATAAAAAAAAGTCAAATCTACCTGTTTGGATGTAACAAAGGATTGTGACTGCTCCTATTATCTAGAGCAGTGAGCTAAAAGATATTTGCAAGTTTTATCCCACAATATCCTCTACTTGTATAAAAATGCGTATTTGTCTTGGAATATCAAACTTGCAAAAAACAAAACAAAACAGGTTTTATCTAAATATACCCAAAGAGAACTGTGGCCTCACAGACTTCAGCGCTACATATATATATATATATATATATACAGTCAATGAAAAAGTTTGGGCACCCCTATTAATCTTAATCATTTTTAGTTCTAAATATTTGGGTGTTTGCAACAGCCATTTCAATTTGATATATTTAATAACTGATGAACACAGTAATATTTCAGGATTGAAATGAGGTTTATTGTACTAACAGAAAATGTGCAATATGCATTAAACCAAAATTTGACCGGTGCAAAAATTTGGGTACCCTTATCATTTTATTGATTTGAATACTCCTAACTTCTTTTTACTGACTTACTGAAGCACAAAATTGGTTTTGTAACCTCACTGAGCTTTGAACTTCATAGCCAGGTGTATCCAATCATGAGAAAAGGTATTTAAGGTGGCCAATTGCAAGTTGTTCTCCTATTTGAATCTCCTCTGAAGAGTGGCATCATGGGCTCCTCAAAACAACTCTCAAATGATCTGAAAACAAAGATTGTTCAACATAGTTGTTCAGGGGAAGGATACAAAAGTTGTCTCAGAGATTTAACCTGTCAGTTTCCACTGTGAGGAACATAGTAAGGAAATGGAAGACCACAGGGACAGTTCTTGTTAAGCCCAGAAGTGGCAGGCCAAGAAAAATATCAGAAAGGCAGAGAAGAAGAATGGTGAGAACAGTCAAGGACAATCCACAGACCACCTCCAAAGAGCTGCAGCATCATCTTGCTGCAGATGGTGTCACTGTGCATCGGTCAACAATACAGCACACTTTGCACAAGGAGAAGCTGTATGGGAGAGTGATGCGAAAAAGCCGTTTCTGAAAGCACGCCACAAACAGAGTCGCCTGAGGTATGCAAAAGCACATTTGGACAAGCCAGCTTCATTTTGGAAGAAGGTCCTGTGGACTGATGAAACAAAGATTGAGTTGTTTGGTCATACAAAAAGGCGTTATGCATGGCATCAAAAAAACACAGCATTCCAAGAAAAACACTTGCTACCCACTGTAAAATTTGGTGGAGGTCCATCATGCTTTGGGGCTGTGTGGCCAATGCCGGCACCGGGAATCTTGTTAAAGTTGAGGGTCGCATGGATTCAACTCAGTATCAGCAGATTCTTGAGAATAATGTACAAGAATCAGTGACAAATTTGAAGTTACGCTGGGGATGGATATTTCAGCAAGACAATGATCCAAAACACAGATCCAAATCTACTCAGGCATTCATGCAGAGGAACAATTACAATGTTCTGGAATGGCCATCCCAGTCCCCAGACCTGAATATCATTGAACATCTGTGGGATAATTTGAAGCGGGCTGTCCATGCTCGGCGACCATCAAACTTAACTGAACTGGAATTGTTTTGTAAAGAGGAATGGTCAAAAATACCTTCATCCAGGATCCAGGAACTGATTAAAAGCTACAGGAAGCGACTAGAGGCTGTTATTTTTGCAAAAGGAGGATCTACTAAATATTAATGTCACTTTCTGTTGAGGTGCCCATACTTTGCACCGGCAAATTTTGGTTTAATGCATATTGCACATTTCTCTTAGTACAATAAACCTCATTTCAATCCTGAAATATTACTGTGTCCATCAGTTATTAGATATATCAAATTGAAATGGCTGTTGCAAACACCCAAATATTTAGAACTAAAAATGATTAAGATTAATAGGGGTGCCCAAACTTTATATATATATATATATATATATATATATATATATATATAACTCCCAACTGTCCTGGATTCAGCAGGACAGTCCCAGATTCCGGGTGCTGCCCTAGGTGGTGGGAGGTATGTCCCAGAGAATGAGTACATGTGTGAAGCAGGGGCTTTACCATTCAGCTCCTGGCAGTTTGAAAGCAGGCAGGGGCGATGCAGTGACATCACTACATGAAGTCTGCTGCTCCTGAGGTTCTGGCAGCAGAAATAGGAGTGAAATCCAGTGTGATATGAGTATTAGTTTTATTTTTTTTTCTTTGTGCATTATAGCATGGTATCACCAGGAGGGTACAATATATAAAGTGGGTACCATATTAAGGGGGCCATTATACTGTGGGGTTCACATTAAGAGGGTCATTATACTGTGGGACAATGATATTGTGGGGCCATACTAATGGGGACTTTATAATGTGTGGGGACTACAAAGAGTGTGATACCATGTTGGGGCCACAAAAGGGGCATTATACTGTTTGGGGGCGCAAAGGGATATGGTCTAGAAAGGGTGGAGCCAAAGTAGGAATGACGAGGCTGGAGGCTTGGCTTAGAATTAAGACTTTGTCCCTCTTCCAGTCTGTTGGAAGTCTGGAGTTATGTCTCTAGAACAGGGGTTGGTAACCCCCGGCACGAATGCCAAGACTGGCATGTGAGGCTTATTTCCCTGGCATGACGCCGACGTGACCCCTGAGGCCCTATCAGCGGTCTCTTATATCAGGCAAAAGCGCCGAAGAGAATGGAGCGGCTCTGGAGCGCAGGGAAGGTAACATTATTTTTTATGTTTGTCTCTTAGCCCTCCACTTACTATACTCTGGGGTCTGAAGAGACCCCAGAGTATAATAATAGCTCGTGAGTGGCACAAATTGGAATATTGTTAAAGTTGGAATATTATACTGTGTGGAGGGGCCACTATAGGACATAATACCATGTACTGGGGAAGCTATGGGACATATACCGTGTGCAGGGGCCCTATGGGACATAATACCGTGTACAGGGGTGGCTACGAGACATAATACCGTGTACAGGGGTGGCTACGAGACATAATACCGTGTACAGGGAAAGTAAAAGTTCCAGTGGCCTAAGAATATAGTTGCATTCAGATACATAGTGTGTTTCCACCATAAGGATACTGCCATACGGTGCTCCTGGATGTGTACATTTACCACTAATTGGGGGCTGTACATGTACTTTCATTGCTTCTAATGGAAAAGTACAGATGCGTCCCCAGAAATAGCAGTAAGCGCATGTGTCCTGAAGCATCTTGTGGCAGCATTTCTGTGTTATGGTTTGTGGTATATGACTTTTGTATAGGGGTCGTCAGCCTTACAATTATTGACCGGCACTCCGAGTACCTCATCTTTGATTTTTTTCATTTAAAGGGAGTCTATCATTTAAAAAAAAAACAAACAAAAAAAAACACTTATAAGCTAACGGCATGTTGGAATGGCCTTTAAAAAGGCCATTCTTCTCCTACCTTTCATTGTTGTCTTCTCCCAGCTGTTTCTGTAAAAATCCGTTTCTTCAATTATAGAAATGATCCTCACAGAGCATGCAGGGCGTTCCTCCGTGGCAGCGAGCACCCATCGCGTCATTGCTTGTCACTGCCCATTAGTCTGTTGTGGTGACTCCCATCTTGGTTTTCTCTTCTACTTCCTCTGACGCAGCGCTGGATGGCAGAGACTGCGCATAACGGGCCGCTATTTTCCAGTGGTCTGTACTGCACCCCTTGTGAAAGACCACCGGAAAATGGAGGCGGTCCAGCGCAGCGTCAGAGGAAGTAGAAGAAAGAAGATACAGAGAAGACCAAGATGGGAGTCACCACAACAGACTAATGGGCGGTGACAAGCGATGGGTGCTCGCTGCCACAGAGGAACGCCCCGGGTGCTCCGTGAGGATCATTTCCATAATTAAAGAAATGGATTTTTACAGAAACGACTGGGAGAAGACAACAATGAAAGGTAGGAGATTGAATGGCCTTTTTAAAGATCCCCCTTATCTACTTCTCCTGTCCATTGCCACCTGCTGTGCCAGACCCCATCAAAATACAGTAGATTAACCACTGCTGTGCCGGGAACATCTCACCCCATTTGTATCAAACTCTCCTCCCAACAGCACAATACCCCCCTTGTGAATAAGACATATGAATTATTAATATTAACCCTTCATGCATCACATTACTGCACCCTGCAGCACCTGCTCACAAGGTCCCCCTCCCCACATTCCATTCCCCAGCACAGGCAGCCTGCCAGCTGTAAGTGCTGATACTCGTCCTCCCACCCTATACAGGCAGCCAGCAGAACATTACTGTGTGAACCTCCATCCTCCAGTTGCTGCTTCAGGACAGCACGCAGGCCGCCCCCTCCTCTTCCCCTCACACCTCTGCCCGGGGCCGGCCACGGGGACTATAGTAACACCCATAGCCTCATAGGACAGTTCGAAGCAGGGCAAAGAGAAGGCGCCAATGACGGCGAGCAATGAGGAGAGAGGCGGGGCGGGCGGTTTGTCTGAACTGGAGAGCCTGTGGGAGCTGCGCAGTGTACGGAGGGAGCAGAGAGCAGTGTCCTGGGGATACTGTGCACAATCCCGCACACTACACGGACATACCGCAGTGCTGCGTGATACGGTCAGTATGATAACACCGTACATACAATGCGGCAGGCGCACATATTAGCGGAGCTGTGCATGTAGCGCTTCTGAAGGAGCTGTGATTTATAAAGTAGTGGACCAGCAGGGGGCGCAGTGACAGGCTGTGCTCATTGCTGTCTTCAGCTGTCACTTCACTTGCCTGGTGGGATCTTCATTTTCTATGCATTTGCTTTATGTGTAGCCTGCAGATGCCAGGCCTTGTGTGTTATGTCATGTCATTATGTGAACCAGTCTTTACTATGGTTCTGCTAGTGAACCTTCCCCCTGGAGGACCATGACAGACGGCACTTTACACCAGGGACGGGTTAGTTGTATGTGGATACGGTTTTTGTCAGGGTGTTCTCTCGATGGTATTATAATCGTGTTAGGCACTGTTCTCATTGTAGTTTCAGTTATAAAGGGAAACTGTGCCGCAGTGCCAGATCTGCTAAGTCTTGACATTTATCCTTTGAAATCTCTGCCCTTTCTATGTAGAGAAGAAAAGGAGTTGGTCCTATTGGAGATGCCTGTACATACATCCGTTCACACTTCATTGTTATTGGGGAGATACCTTGGATACAAGCCTCTAACATATTCACTGTACAGGCATAGGGTGGCATACTTCATCCATAGGCTACTATGGTAAAAGAAAGTGTACCCTGCTGTATAATTCTCACCCCTCCACTTCTTATGGAATGCCAGTGTCTAAACTAGTGCAGCCGACTATGCTATTCCATACAGTTAATAAAAAGGTATGCTTGGGCATACTGGCACTGCATATGTCATAGTCTTTTGGCATCTGTTTGGTGAATTGTGCCCGTGGATTTGACCAGCACTTGGTGAATTGACTCTGATACATTTTGCAAGTTGTGGCCTGGCTGTCAGTAACCGCAGAGCTGTCAATAGCTGCTCAGCAGTGTGCAGGCTCCTATAACAGTATTTAGACTAAGGTTTGGTGGGAACCTGAAAATTGCTATGTTAGACTCTGTTCACACTAGAGGAAACTTTTTTTGTTAAAGGGGTTATGCCACAATCAATATCTATCCTCTATCTAGGGTGGTGGATAAGTTGTTGATCGGTGTGGGTGGGTAGTGATTGACAGCCATCTTTGTATGCACAATGATTTGGGGTTGGCTGCCAGTCACTGAGTAAGTCCGCCCTCTGGACTCCTAAGCATATATTAATGTAAATTTAGACTGTAGCATTTCCAACAGAATCTATATATCAATCCACTCAGCTCCTGCCCTGTAAGACACTGGCCATACATTGCACAGCATTGGTAAGGGAGTGTATTACTAGTATTTATTTATTATTCCATACTGATCATTATTGAATACAGCCCCTTTACTGGATTCAGCAGGAGCAGTACAAGTCCTTCCATTATATTTCCCATCCCACATGAATCCACTTCTGGCTTTGGCTTTTAATTAAAAAAAACAAAAAAAAAAAAAAAACAGCTTTATTTGTTGTAGATTTTGCTGCGTTTTTTTTGAGCCAAAGCCAGGAGTGGCTTGAGCAGAAAGGAGAAGTATAAGAAGCTTACTTTATATTTCCCTTTCCTCTTGAAGCCATTCTTGGTTTTGGCTCAAAAAACTACAGCAAAATCTCCAACAAAAAAAACTGTGTTTCCGCAACGTGGGGCCTCAGCCTAAAAAAGCGACAAACTCAAGGTGTGTCTTCAGCCTTAGAGTCAGTGGCGTGTATTAGGAAACCATATGCTTTCCAGTGACCCATTAAAATGCTGGTAAAACTATTATATGTCAACAAATCTATGGTGTACTTCTGTAGTAACATCTAATATAATAGATTTTTTTATGGTTTCCTGTGTTGAGCTCCCTCTTTCCTTACTCTTCATCCAGTTTGAGAATCACAGATGTGACTGGTTATTGTCTTGAAAAATAGAATCGGTGCTTGTGATCTCACCCCTAACATCCTAAGGTTGTAGCTATTTACAGCGTCATTGTGTGATATTTCTACCTTGAGCTGATGTGGATTATATGTTACAAGAACAATACCCATAAAAATGCCCCACTGGTGTGTTTCTGTGTGAGTACTATTACACTCATGAGAACCTGTGACAGCTTCTTACTATTTACTTCAAGTCACTTTTGTTTGAGAAGCTCCTTATAGCCGAGGATCCTCTCTATGACTTCTATATGCTATAATAGGGATGATGGAAAGGGATTGATGAGTTGACCCCTTTAACGAATCTCTTGACCTCTCCCATCTCACTCTTACTCTCTCCAGTCACAGGTGTTGTATCAAACTATATAGTGGATACTCCCCTTTGACAATATGAATGGTAATGCCAGTTGGCAATTTATTCCCACATCAAAATCAGCAGAAGATCCCACCATGTGAATGGGCCCCAATTGTTTAAATGCCACAGGTCTATAAATTAGAGTGGAGTCGGTCATGTGACCGAGAGTTGGAGCATTAGCTGGGGTGGCAGAAGATTGAGAGTTCTGGCCTCCTTCACACAGGTAATGACTGGGGCCTATATTAGTAATAAAGCTTATCCAGTGCAGGGAATTTTTCTTAAACAGACATGTAAAAAGGATGTCCTATGAATGGCAAACACAGCACACAGACAGAAAACTGATAAAAATGGACACAGGTGAAAAATGATAGTACTGCGAATATTATTATGCTTACTTATATAGCGCCATAATATTCCATAGCGCTTTACAGACATTGACAGTCACTGTCCCATATAGGGCTCACAATCTACATTTCCCTATCAGTATATCTTTGGAGTGTGGGAGGAAACCGGAATACCCGGAGGAAACCCACACAAACACTGGGAGAACATACAAACTCCTTGCAGATGTTCTTGGCAGGATTCGAACCCAGGACTCCAGCGCTGCAGTGCTAACCACTGAGCCCCTGTGTTGCCCCATTATCGGCCTAAGTTATCGGGTTCTGGACCTAGTCACCCCAGCTACTGAATGTTTTATAGCCTAAAAGGTCCCTTTAGGTTATCAATAGGAAAAAGTCTTTAGGGTCTTTCTATCTTACTTACTATTCATTTTAGAATAGTGAGAGTTAAGAAAAACCTTCCACTAGGCAGAGAATTTCTCAGCACTGCTCTTTGTGCCTTTCTGCATCAATGACATCAATTCCCAGGTAAGTTTTAGGCTAGGGCTACACAATGATTTTTTGCTGTGACTCCTTTTGCTCATCCACAGATTGCCAGGTGGATCTGCGACTCCTTCACTAATGTTACTGCTGTGACTGCGCCTTTAAGGCTAAGGCCCCACTTGGCGTCCCGCAGCAAAAAAAAAACGCTGCAGGAGAAACCACGGCGGGATCACATTGTGGTTCTTTCCGCAGCGCTTTAGACAGAAAGTTTGCAGAGTTTTCCTCTGTGGACTCTATGTTTAAATTATACCTATGGGGAAACTGCCGGTGTTTCCGTAGGTATAATTGACATGCTGCATATTTCCAAAACCGGCACGGTTTTGGAAATCGCCGCGTGTCCGCAGCGCATTTTTTTTTTTTTTTTCCCGCAAAGTGGGCATGGGATTTACTAGAATCCCATCCACTTTGTTCTGACTGTAAAACGCCGCAATTTTTTCCGCAGCGCTTCTGCCACGGGCGAATCGCAGCATTTACGCCACGTGGGGCATTAGTCTAAGTCACAAAACAGTCAAGCAATGTTCTACTTGAAGTTGCAGTTACAATGTGACTCCATTCACTAACATTAGTGAAGGAGTTGTAGAGTGACCTGGTGATCTTTGGTCACACAATAAGATTCGTGGCCTAAATCACTGTGTAGCCTTAGCCTTAGACTGACTGACTTTATAATGTCTGGCAGGCTAAGTGGTGAAGATTCTCTGACTGATAATGGAGGCCTGTACTTCTGACTACTCTCTAGAAGTTGGTCCCTAATTTGTCCATCTTCAGGGCTTCATATTGTGACTGTATGAGATTCTGTCCCTATTTTACTTTCAGATTAGTTTTATAGTCAGGTGGAGGAATTTCTGGCACTTGTAGTGCATCTGGTTGTGATTTGATTTGGCATTAACTACTAGTGGATTGGAATTTTTTTTTATAATTTTATCAGATGATTTGCGCTGGGTTAGAAGGTGTTAACATATCTATGCTCATGTATTGTTGTTCCTACCAATCATTCATATTCCACACCGTAGACGTTATTCATTATATATGTCCTATAACCCATAATACAGCACTGCAGGATTTTCTACTTTTGCTATCTTTGTAGTGTGAATCCTCAGGTGAATGGACAGTTACATATTCATGATGGGGAGTTGTATAAATTGTGCGACCAGGTAGTTAATGTTCCTATTGCCTGACCCTAAAATGTATGCACTGTGTATTAGGTTAAGATAAAAAAATAAAATTATGCCTGTTGACTGGTGAAAACATAGTCTTTAAAGGGGAAATTCCTGGATTAATAAACTGTCCCACATCTGCTACACTTGTGGGTTCCTGACCGCTGGGATCCCAAATGATCTTGAGAACAGATGTCCTGAGTCCTTTGGAATTGGAAGCATTAGACTGGAATGGCAGCTTGCATGTATGACCACCGCTCCTTTCAACGAGGGGTTCTCAGGACCACTATTCTTGTTACCGGATAAGGGTCTGATCACTAGGACCCCCACCAGTCTAGCGGTTATCCCCTATATATTGCTCCTGCTACCTATATTTGTATAGGTCCCAATAGCCATAACCTACAAATATATTTTCAGCACTTTATTACAGTTCTGATGCTTCTCTTTTCCACACAGAGTTACTGAGCGATGTTGGCATTTCCCAATTGTGACAAAGAGAACTCTGTTGTAAAATGTCATAGCAGAGATTTCTGGTGCAGGCATTTGCTGTGCTGGTAGTGGTATTCGGAATGTAAATTCCTACATTCATTGGTAGTGCCCATGTGGGCAGCAGCACTGAATGTTCAATCTTATTGCCTGAGGGTCTGGCTTTATACATAGCCCTATGCCTACATTTCTAAACCCAATATCTGACATTGTTTGATCACTATCATTATCTCTATTGATGGCCAGTTAGTTATTGATTTTCATTATATTCCAGCATAGGCTTATGTTCACATCTGCATTGGGACACATATGGAGACCGACAGACCTCATTATAGTGTCCATATAGTGTCCGCATGATGAAAACGCTGTGCGTACGATACTTTTTCGTGTAATGATTTAGATGGACACTAAGACGGATTCTTCAAGCGGAGATGTGAATGTAGCCATACTTGTCTTTGATGTACAGTTGCCCAGTGGGGTTCAGCTCGTGCTTTTGGATCATGGAATTCATTGAGAACATACAACTCCATGAAGATGGTGCACTTCTAGAGACGATCGCTGCAAGGCAACCACGCCAATAGCACTGATTAAACCTCCTTATGTTACATTAGGCTATTTTTATAGGGTTGTCCGGCCTATTGATATTGATGACCTATCCTGCCAACACCTGGCACCTCCTCTCATTGGCTGCGTACTGCTCTGTCCATTGTGGAGCAACTTTACCAGGTTACTGCACAATACAAGGTAGGTCATCAGTGTGAAAAGGCGGGACAATCCCTTCAATAACATGTATGTACAGCTTTAACATAATCTTACTGTTTAGCTAGGTTCCCATCAAGTTTTTACCATATAGTGCATGCTTCTGTTTTTATAAAAGGCAAAATAAGTAAATACGTTTGTAAACCTTGACTTTAATGTTATAAAGAATTTCTTCCCTTTTTTTATTTCGCAGTACAAAAAAAAGCTTTTCTGTCCTGCAAATGAAAATGGACAGAGGGATATGTTTTATTTTATTTATTTTAATATTGAAATCTATGTAAAACAGATGCGCTTTCCGTGACATCCGTTTCCATTGTGGTGTTTTTTTGAAGACTGAGGCATGAACTGTATAGTAAAGATGTAAACCTAGCCTTACATAGACAGTATCCCTCACATTACAATAGTTTCACTTACAATATTTTCAACAAACGGTTTTCTTTCCTTGGCTATTGCAGCTTGAAACCACTTTTGACATATTGTACCATGGTACAGATATTATTGCCCTGCAATACACGCCTATAAGCTTGGGCATTTCTCTGTTATATCACCTATATTTCTATATTGCAAGCACTGATTGGCTGCCTAGTAGCGTCTCTACAATCTAGTACAGTACTACATATACAGTATTTTATTGCTCTTTACCTGACTTTAGTGGGCTGCTCCTTTGGATCAGAGGTGAGGACGGCTCCATATTGTTTTCTAGTACACTGTGTGTATGCTGAAGAAACTCCTGTCTGCAAAATAGAAAGCAATTTACATTTTTCAGCAGCTTTTCCTAAAATATATTATTTAAATAAATACATAAAAACATCTTCTTTTCTTCCCCCCCGGCAATCCAGCGCTGACGCTTCCTTAGGCCCCATGCACACAGCCATGTGCAGTATAAGAGTCAGTAAAAACGGTATGGATAACACATGGATTGGTATCAGTGTGTCGGCCATGGTTTTTACTGACCCATATGTTGAAATGAATGGGCCAAGCTGCAAGTATGAACAGTTATAGGACCTGCTCCATATTTTTTGGTTCTTCACTACGGCCTCGACACACAGCCTCAAAAACTACAGCTGTGTGTATGGGGCAATAGAAGTGAATGTGTCCATACTTTGATCCGCAATTGTGGATCGAATGTATGGTCATGTGCAAAGTCCTCCCAGCCTTTGTTTACAGGTAGCAAGCATGTGACCATTGCAGCCAATGAGAGGCCACAGCAGTTACATGCCGTACTACTTCTATCATGCTGCAGCACTAAGCAGAGATGTCAGGCGTGTGACTGCTGCAGCCACTGTTTAGCTGTAGTATTCACAAAGTCTGGGACATTTTTTAGGCAACTTTGCAGATGATTTGCACTACTCATGAGTCACAGTATGTAATATATAGTATATTTTCAATTCCCATCCACCTTTGTGGATCGCCTCATACGCCTGCCTGCTCTGATTCTTACAATAATTTAGCATTATTTATACCAGCCAGTATATAGTAATGTTGGAGGGGTGTTCCTATGTGCCATAACAACGGTGAATGCGGTGCTGAGCTATAGTACAGTAATACAGTAACCCACAAATGGGCATTTTATGTATTTACAGAATTCCCTACTGATAGTATATATGATATCTGATAGTATATACAGTATGATATCTGTATACACAGGGTTGTTGTTTTTTTAATATGTCTCTACCCTTTAAGTTTTTGACTGCCGCTACTGTTTATTATCCCATCTATAAATCAGTTTTATGTGAATTCATACACCATGTTTTCAGCTTGTCATTCTTTTGTAGTGAAATGATGTAGCATGTGCATATAGGCATGGAAATTGTGCTGCCAGAACAGATGTGGTATTATCTTCTGTGCTCCATTCCTGAATATCTGACCCTGCGTTTCTCTGATTTCATCTGCTGGGCTTGCTTGAGTGGGTGTAGTGACACGCATGTTTCCAGTCCAGCATGGGGCTGGGAAAGGGTACACACTTTTTTTACACAAGGATTTCTAGTGTTTACTACCAGATGCATGAATGGTGGGATTGTTTCAAAGAAAAAAAAAAAAAAAAAACCTCTGGAAAAATATGAAAAGCTCCCAAATGGAACATAATTGTCCAATGTAGATGAGAAAATACCGCCTCAGTCAGCTTTATGTACTGTAGTGGCCCAACCACATGTGTCACGAGTGCAGACGGAAGAGGATCAGAGACGTGACTCTTGAAGAGCACCTCCTCCCCTTGTTCTAATGATCAGTGGTGGTCTCGGTGTCATTCGAGGGTCTCTGACATGTTATACAATGGTATGCTTTGCACACTTCATTGGTCCAAAACATTGATAGGCAGCATGTTTATAGAGAAGGAAGAGGAGTACAGATTGATATATTGTTTTGTGGGAAAAGAAATCTGTATATCTTGTCACTTATCCAATGAAATATCTGCTCTTTGTATGCTAAGATGTCAGAGGCGAACAATTTCAGGTTGACAGCTATCTCTGTATATACAGTCATAGAGGGGATGCTGTCAATAACTGATAGGACCTTGTCTTTGACTTCTCAACACAGATTTCAGTGCATAAATGATAACTTATACTGAATATTTTCTCATAAAACTATATATCAGTATGTGCAGACTGGACAGCGTTTTCCTTTTGACAGGCTCTCTTTTAAAGGGGTTTTATGAGACATATTGAAGGCCTGTTCTTAGGTATAGGTCATCAATATCAGATTGGTGGGTACCTCCATCGATCATCTGATTGAAGGCCTTTTCATTGTATACCAGGCAGGGTGCCATACATTGCCTAGCAGCTGTGCCTATATAGCAGTTCAGTCCTATTTACTTGGATTGGTTATACTATCATTCATTAAAAATCTCAGAAAAGCCCTTTAGAGTGTACTTCCAGTTATATAGAAAATGTATTATAGGTCAGGACTTTATAAAGCTATTCTTTTCATTACGACTTGTGTGGACACTAGCGACAGAGAATTTGGTTACAAAGGTGCACTTAATGTCACTGAAAGAAAGAGGTGAAGGGGTAAAGCAAGATACAGTTCCCAGCAAGATACTGATCATCTACAAAGTTATAGGGGTGCCAAGCACAGGTGCACAATACTGGTGAACAGCCAAGGCTTCTGTAATGTGCCAATGGCAGCATATTGGTCACACCCATAGTGTTAGGTCTGGCAGGCTGCCTGTCAACTTCAGATAGAGTAGTACATGAGAGTCACATTATCAGGGCAACAATATGGTAAAGTTTGTACTCTGTATCTTAGAGGTAGGGCTGTACAATTCAACTAATTCTATTAATTCGCACTTTAAAAAACTTGTTCTGATTTTCGCCAGAATCGTGAAATCGTTAATGGCCCTGCCATGGTGTCTGATATATTCCAGGCTTTGTCTTCTCTGCTGCATACTGTCTCTTCACTGTAGTCAGTAGTTGGATGGTAGGATGAGAAAGCCTGCATCGGATATATCTGATGACTTCTCCCAGAGAAGATCATTGAACTTTTTTAAATTTCTTTAAGCAAAAACAAAAAAAATTAAGATTAAAATCGAGAATCACCCATAACCTTAAAAATAAATTGAGATTTTATTATTAGGAAAAACCCAGCCCTACTTAGAGGAACTGTGCAGAGATTCAGACATGGATGTGGACCTTGGCGTCCTGTAGTAATTTGTCTCCCCACCGCTTACGCTAATGTTGTATAATGGAGCTGGATGCTAATGTGTGGTCGCACATCACCTCTCAGATTTCTCTCTTGTGTAATGGTGAATTGACCTTAGGCAGTGACCTCCTCAGAGTATAGATTTAGGCAGTATTGTGTATCTGTATTTTCAAGTGTGCATGTTTCTATATCAATGCTTCTGATTTTAGGTCTCATCCTTAATTTCAGCTTTCTAATATGGGTGCAAAATACTGGTCAAGTTTGCACTGTGTGAAAGTGTCCCTATCCCAGTGCTGGCTTGTTAAAGCAATTTTTCTTCTATTAATTGACTAGTGCTTAGAGGGTTCATGAGGAATACCTTTGTATGCTGGATGTATAGTTAAAGGGGTTTTCGGGCTAAAAATATTGATTACCTGTTCTAAAGATTGGTCACTGATATCAGACCTGAGGGGGAGGTCTTACATCTGTCACTTTCAACGATTAGCATTTCTCAGCGACTGATCCACAGAGAATGGAGCAGGAAGTACACAGCTCTGTTCTCTTTGTAGTGGCTAAACTAAGTCATGGGAGCTAAGCCGCAGTAACCTGGTCTGGCCACTATACAGAGCTGTCTTTTTCCTGCTCCATTCACTGTGTATCAGCCACTGAGAATAGCTGATCAGTGGGGGCGCCGATCTGATAATGATGACCTATCTTTAGGATAGGTGATCAAAGTTTTGTATTGTGTGTTGTATATATGTGTGTACTGAATCTGCATAATTTTTTGCTCTGAAGGGCATGGCAGCCACTGTACAACTGTAACACAGCCCATGTTGGAAGATTCCTGAAGAGCAGGTGGGTTTTCACAACTAATCTTAGCTATTTGAAAGTTAAAGGGGTATTCTAGACTGATGTTCAAATGCTAGAGAGATGATAAATGTTGGATTGGTGGACATCTGCCCTCACTGATCTGTAGCACTTGATGTTTTCCCTTAAATCAAAGTTGTGGTCTTGTGGCTGGAGGCAACAGAGGACCAGGGTTCCACATGTTAGTGATCAGTGGGGTTCCCAGCGGACATCCCCCACTGATCTAGCATTTATCACCAATCCTGTAGGTAGATGATAAATGCTTATACCTAGGATACCCCTGTTTTAGAAGAGACAGGACACACTGATCTGCACATGTTATAAATAGTTTTGACATGACTCTACCACACCTACCCTTTTTCAGTAATATAGATGCTTAGAAGGTAAAATCTTTTCAGTTTTATAAATGTAAATAACAACTCTCAGCCATTTACAACATGGTGACAAAAGATTATACTTTCTTGATAAGTGCAAATATGCGTGTTTCTTATGGGCACATTTAAAGGGGTTTTCCAGATATAAACACCAATGGCATTTTCTTAGGATAAGTGTTTGATGTTTGCCGATCAGCAGAATAAGGGGTCTCTTCATTGTTTACACTAGCACAGCCCCATATATCCAAATGTGACACTGTCTGGTAGAGCAGCTCAGTCTTTCCCTAAAATGAGACTAAACAGCAGTACCAATCACAGACACCGTATGGAGTCACTGTGCCCCTAGTCCATTAAACACTGATGACCTATTCTAAAGCAAGGATAACAGGAGATTTCAGAGATCCCAGAAATGACAGTAGGAAAAAGTACTTCTTTTATAAAATATTCTAGAAAGCAAAATGGTTTGCAAACTTAAACATATGTCATATGTATTTGAAATTCTCTCATGCTTAGGGTGGGTTCACACCTGCGCTTCAGTCCGTTCGTTGCCAATCCGAGTGAAAATCTCGGCGAACGGGATTGGCATCGGATATAGACAGGTTTGAGACGCATTGGTTAAAAACCCATTCATTTGAATGGGTTTTTAAAGCAATGTGCGGGTGTGCGTTTACCCTCTCTGCGCTGCACATCCTTTTTTTTCGTCGGAAACAAAGTTGGACAAGCAGGACTTTGTGTCCGACGAAAAAAAATCGGCTTCGCAGCGCAGTGGGTGTAAGCACACACCGCGCGCTTGCTTTAAAAACCCATTCAAATGAATGGGTTTTTAACCAATGCGTCTCAAACCTGTCTGTATCCGATGCCAATCCCGTTCGCCGAGATTTTCACTTGGATTGGCAACGGACAGACTGAAGCGCAGGTGTGAACCCACACTTACTCCTTCTAAATAGGGGCTTAGCTATATGGAGCACAGTGCTGTCACTACTGGGACCTGGACCCGGAGAGAACACCAAAGGTCCCTCTGCCACATAAAAATAGCACTATTTTAAATTGCCCTTCATAGGTAGGGGCCCCATTACAGATTTTGCATTGGGGCCCAGGAGCTTCAATTTACACCTCTGCTTATAAATGTAATACACATATATATTTTTCACTCCAAGTGACCACCATCTTCCAGCCCCAAAGGAATACATATTTAGTCTCAAAGGGTGCAGAGACTTCTAGTATTCTCTCTCTCTCTGCCCCCTGTACATGCCTATTATGTGCTGTTAAAGCACCAAGAAGTCTATCAAAGGAAGTGTTGGATATCTGGATTCATTTAGATTGGCAGGTAATTGTGTATTTTTGTATCCTTTTTTATTTATTTATTTATTTTAGATACTGGGCATTATCTTCAGGAAAATATGAATCCTGCAGTCCAGGTAAATATCGCCATGCTATCCTGTTACCTCCCCATATACATCATAGACACATCTGTCATAGACCCCTCTATTCCACTGCATTATATTAGGAAGACTCAGTTAACCTTGACCTGTTTTTGTCATTTTTCCACTGCAAAAAAGAATTAGAACCTTGTAATGGATAATGATTTAGTACCAAACAAACCAAATCAGCACTAGAAGGTCACATGTCCAAACACTGCTCAGTGTTTTCTGCAGTGGAAAACAAACTACCTGCACAGGGTTGTATCGAATTGAGCTGGTAACATGCATTGGAGAAGCGGCTATAGTGTACCAATGTACAAGTTCCCTGTATTCACACATTGATGCCCTCCTTGTAACAAATTTTGTATGTATTCAAATTAAATGGCTTCCAATTTCAAATTTGGTAACAACCCCCATCCTCATACTTTATTATAGTGGTTTCCAACCTATGACTTTCTCACTGTCCCAAAACTACAATTACAAGCATGTCCTGACAGCTATAAGATCACTGATCCCTGGATTATCAGGTCAACAACCTGTTAACCTAATATTTACCTTTAGCCCTCTGCATTCTCATTGTTGGCCTAAGTAGCAATGGAAATTATTTTGTGCTGGACTCCTGAAAAGTATGATGATGATGATGATTATCCCATATAGTTTTGGACCAGGGTGTCTATGGCCCACTAGTAAAATTAATTCTGGGGGCCCACTATACAGCTACATGTGAATATTACCTGACACTTGTTTCACTTCCCCAAAATGTTGCCCACATACCGTAATTTATTATTTTTTTTTTATCTGTAACTTGCTGCCTAGCCCTTGCCTCTGATAGGTTTTTGTCCTGAGGTCCTGTTAGTAGTCTGTTCCTCTTGCTTTGGACTAGGACCATTTTAGCTCTGTGAACTGGGCATATGTGCCCACACAGCAGCAGGCATAAGCAAGGTGCTCTAAGATAATTGGTGACTGGGGTCCCTGCCATGTGATTGGGAAGATGGGGCCCAAGGAGAAAGTATACCGGTTGGACTGACTGTGTGTGTCTACAGTATATAAAAGTAAACAGTAGTAGTTTCTTAAATAATCTACCTAGTATATTATACCTGTACATAGCCCGATAGAGATGCTGTACAATGAGTATCTGTAAAATGAGTGCACTGTGCTATGCCTGGGTTCGCTAGGGACCCACCTGGGGATTCGTCTGATCCCATAGTTATTTCTACTGAAACATTTAACATATACTAATACTTTATTTTTTATTTTATTTTTTTACTGTCTAGGTTTGGTTTGGAGACGAACTTCCATTAAGCCCAAGAAGCCCTCTGACCCCAAGACATGGCCCTGGTCTGTCTGATGTTTCTCAGTATGATCAGTGGTTGGCTGTTCGGCATGAAGCCTCCCTGATTCCTATGCAAGAAGATCTGGCGATATGGTTAAGTAGCTTATTAAGTAAGTATTAATTAATATATGCTACTAATGGACACTATGGTGCAGAAGTTTTAGGCACATGTGGAAAAAATGCTACAAAGTAAGAATGCTTGTACACAGTTTTTGAAGGAACTTGGCAGGGAGGTTGTTTCAATCATCTTGCAGCACTAAGCATGGATCTTCTGTGGATGTAGGCTTGCTCATATCCTTCTGTCTCTTCATGTAATCCCAGACATGATGTTGAGATCTGTGGAGGCCACATCATAACTTCCAGGACTCCTCCAAAAGGAGGTTACACCAAATATTGCTGTGATTTAGATTTAGATTTCTATTTTGTTCATTCACTTCATTTTGTTAATTGATAAAATAAACTATTAACATTTTTTTCTGTTTTTGAAAACATTCTTGCCTTACAGATTTTTTTCCACACCTGCCTAATAGTACAGCAACTGATCAGTGTGACTATCTGCAATTGTAACTAAAATTAGTCTAAGGCCTCACGTAGCGGGCTGCAGACAAAAACCGCTACAGAAAAATCAGTGGCAGAAACGCATCACAGTTTTTTCAGCAGCATTTTTCATAGAAAGTATCCAGAGTTTTCCTCTGCAGACTTTCTGCTTTTATTATACATATAGGGAAAATGCCAGCATTTCCATAGGTATAATTGACATGCTGCGATTTACAAAAATGCTTGTGTTTTTTAAATTGCAGCATTTCCGCTGCAGATTTTTTTTCTGCAATGTGTGGATGGGATTGGCCAGAATATCATCCACTTTACAGGTACTGTAAAACGCTGCATTTTTTGCCGCGGCATTTCTGCCACGGCCAAATCGCAGCTTTTAAGCTACATGGGGCCCTGGCCTCAAAGTGGTTATGGGCTTCTTTTTTTTTTTTTTTTTTTTAATTTACTTCGCATGCCATGGTCACGCTGCAATTTTGCAAAAATCTTAGCATAAGTTTAACATCTGAATAAACCCTCACATGGTGACACTTATATATCCAAAGTGATTGTGTTTTCACAGGTGCAGAAGTTAGAGGGGAACGATTTATGGATGATCTTGACAATGGAGTCCATCTCTGCCAGCTGATTCATGTTGTGCAACACACTATGAGACAATGCTGTACTGCTGAAGAGCTAGCAGTAAGTGTATTACTCTTCTAGTTTACCTATCATTCCGGGTGAATAAGCCATTGTGTGAGTACTGGTATAAAAACTGTCCTTTTTATTATTTTCTGCACTTTTACCCCCTTATATTTTGCAGATAACTAGGTAGAATGGGTAAGGGGCATCTGATTTAATTGGTAGCAAATCAAGTGCTAATAGTTTTTATTATCTCCTGTTAATTTTTTACTTTAAATAATGCCCTTTCCCTGTCCTCTATACAGTGGGGAAAAAAGTATTTAGTCAGCCACCAATTGTGCAAGTTCTCCCACTAAAAAAGATGAGAGAGGCCTGTAACTGACATCATAGGTAGACCTCAACTATGAGAGACAAAATGAGAAAACAAATCCAGAAAATCACATTGTCTGATTTTTAAAGAATTTATTTGCAAATTATGGTGGAAAATAAGTATTTGGTCAATAACAAAAGTTCATCTCAATACTTATATATCCTTTGTTGGCAATGACAGAGGTCAAACGTTTTCTGTAAGTCTTCACAAGGTTGGCACACACTGTTGCTGGTATGTTGGCCCATTCCTCCATGCAGATCTCTTCTAGATCAGTGATGTTTTGGGGCTGTCGCTGGGTAACACGGACTTTCAACTCCTTCCAAAGGTTTTCTATGGGGTTGAGATCTGGAGACTGGCTAGGCCACTCCAGGACCTTGAAATGCTTCTTACGAAGCCACTCCTTCGTTGCCCTGGCGATGTGCTTGGGATCATTGTTATGCTGAAAAACCCAGCCAGGTTTCATCTTCAATGCCCTTGCTGATGGAAGGAGGTTTGCACTCAAAATCTCACGATACATGGCCCCATTCATTCTGTCATGTACACGGAACAGTCGTCCTGGTCCCTTTGCAGAGAAATAGCCCCAAAGCATGATGTTGCCAACCCCATGCTACACAGTAGGTATGGTGTTCTTTGGATGTAACTCAGCATTCACTCTCCTCCAAACACAAGTTGTGTTTCTACCAAACAGTTCTACTTTGATTTCATCTGACCATATGACATTCTTCCAATACTCTTCTGGAACATCCAGATGCTCTTTAGCAAACTTCAGAGGGGCCCAGATATGTACTGGCTTAAGCTGGGGGACACGTATGGCACTGCAGGATCTGAGTCCCTGGCGGCATAGTGTGTTACTGATGGTAGCCTTTGTTACGTTAGTCCCAGCTTTCTGCAGGTCATTCACTAGGTTCCCCCGTGTGGTTCTTGGATTTTTGCTCACCGCTCTTGTGATCACTTAGACCCCACGGGGTGAGATCTTGCGTGGAGCCCCTGATCGAGGGAGATTATCAGTGGTCTTGTATATCTTCCATTTTCTAATTATTGCTCCCACGGTTGATTTCTTCACACCAAGCTGCTTGCCTATTGCAGATTCAGTCTTCCCAGCCTGGTGCAGGTCTACAATTTTGTTTCTGGTGTACTTCCACAGCTCTTTGGTCTTCACCATAGTGGAGTTTGGAGTGTGACTGTTTGAGGTTGTGGACAGGTGTCTTTTATACTGATAACAATGTCAAACAGGAGCCATTACTACAGGTAATGAGTGAAGGACAGAAGAGCCTCTTAAAGAAGTTGTTACAGGTCTGTGAGAGCCAGAAATCTTGCTTGTTTGTACGTGACCAAATACTTATTTTCTACCATAATTTGCAAATAAATTCTTAAAAAATCAGACAATGTGATTTTCTAGATTTGTTTTCTCATTTTGTCTCTCATAGTTGAGGTCTACCTATGATGACAATTACAGGTCTCTCTCATCTTTATAAGTGGGAGAACTTGCACAATTAGTGGCTGACTAAATACTTTTTTTCCCCACTGTATATGAAGCTTTTTAACATACATGTTTCCTATAGCTGTTGTTAAATTTATGACATTTAAACTTTTGTTGGAAGGTATGAATAGAGACATAACAGGATGTTTAGAAGAGATTTAGCATGGAAGATTTTAAGATGTTCAGATCTGCTATTTTACCCGTCAAAATTTTGCTTTGGAAGGGCACAACATGCGTTTTGTATATTCATTCTAAAGCCCTTCTCTGTACTTTCCAGGGTGTGCCCATGAGGAGAGTCCCATGCAGAAAAGATGCACCGTCTGGCTCATTCTTCGCTCGAGATAACACAGCCAACTTCCTTCGGTGGTGTAAGAGTATTGGGGTGGATGATACCTATCTTTTTGAATCTGAAGGTCTTGGTAAGTTTTTTGGTTTTTATGTTTTTATTTATATATTTCAATAAAGCATTTTATAAAATAAGGCTACTAAGAACCCTGCTAAACCAACAAAACAGCCAAGAAATATATATGGAGGAAAAAAAAAGGGTATGGTATGAAGCCTGTGGACCCAAATATAAAGAATTGGAGAGAGTACCCGGCATTACCCGTGTATAGAGTATGGGTGCAAAGGATCCCACTGAAGTCAGGAAGATCACCTGGCAGGTGCAGCTTCTCTTGAAGAGTTATGACTGAAAAGTTTAATATGTGCTGAAAAAGCATAAAATATAATGGAGGATGATTTATTTAAAGTGCTGGAAAAGTAAAATGAGGCAGTTGCCCATAGCAACCAATCTGGTGTCAGCTGTCATCTGTCCAAGGCCCCCTTGCAAATGACAGTACTAGTCTGATTGGTTGGTATAGAAACCACTCCACTGCACCTTCCTATGTAGCATTGTGTAGTAAAGTGTACTACCTGCTACTGGGAGATAAGAAGGTAAAAAGTGAAAACTGACAAATCCTGGAAAATGAGCCACATGAAGGCTGATTTGTATAATACAGGCCATGTTTGTTGCAATATTGTGGCTACAAATCCCATGGTGTAATGGCTGGAAGTTTACCATCCATCCCTCCCTCCGATAACAGAGGGTGAGTGTATACGGTTTATGTGAGTTCTGTCCTCTGATAATGGGTCGTAGCAGAGAACAATAGAGACTCCTTATTGGCACTATAAATCGGTGGTTATTGAGAGAAACACATGGACACAGTCTGCCAAGGCACCTGGACAACCCAGTCTGACCTGCATCCTGCAACCAGATGTGTATAAATTGATTTCCAGCTAAATATTGTAGGTTTATAGGTTGGACTTGTGTTTTTATCCGGCCTTATCAACTATGTTACAGTATAATTTCTAGCATTTTAACTATTTGACAGCACACTGTGTTCCCCAACGTTGTCAACCACTACGACAAATATGACATGTTATATTGAGCAACACAAGGCAAAAATAAAACATGGTTCATACCACACTTATTAACCTCTAATGGTACGGCTCTGACACTGGCACACAACATCAATAATACTATCACATCTACAGTCGGGAGCCCAGTATGTTTCTTTTGTCTGGAACCAGAGCTTCTTAGCTAGCATGTGACAGATGGCCTCCGTTTGTAAATGTTTCTTTAAATAATTGTGTGCACATTTGTTGGTTGACCCAGTTCTAATCATTAATGATGGCTTTGTTGTAATTTCTTATGATGAGAATCCAAAAATAACTTCCAACAAAAGATTCCATTGAGAGAGTCTATTTTGAATCCGCTATCCTCTTAAAATAGTAAACCTTGTGATTATTCACACATACGTGATACCTGAGCACTGTCAGGAGGAGCGAGATCCTTCACTAAAGCTTTATATACTTAATGCTGGCTTCACATTGTGTTATAAAATCTGCCTGTAAGGAACAGGCTGGGCTTTGGACAAACAGCTGCTGTGTAGCATTTGTCCGACAGTATTTGACGGCTCATTATGAGTGTAAATGTATCTTCTATTGCAATTAAATTTGCATGCCTCAATAGTCCCTTTCATGGCTTTATTCTCTTCTTAAGCTATTATGTTTCAGTTGGTGCATAACTGTTGTTTGCAAAACCTGCTTCAAGAAGACCTCCAGTGGAAACTCTGCTTTCCATTCCCACAGCCCCAACTGGTTGCACTTTTTTATACATACAAGCTCCTGGCTACTTCTAAATAGACACCATCTTGATCTATAAGGTTTCTCCTGCCTTTTGCTTTTTCTATGCTTTCGGTTCCTTGATGTTTCATCTAACAACATCACATGGGCAGCTAGAGCCAGTGCCATCTCAGCCTGCTAGAAGGACACTGTGATTATCCTTCTCTATCTCTTAAATACGTTACCAGACCATAGGAATGTTGTCGGGAATCAGCACTGTGATCTTAATTCATTATAAATGTGTGACAGAAGCTGTTCAATCATTAGCTGTGATAGGAGTTGGTATCCTCCCCTGTGGACAGCCTGTGTGGTACAGTCCATGCAATGTAATCATACAGGGTGTTCTGGTGCCTGTAGTGGGTGACACATAATCTCCATAGAGATTTGTAAGAAAGAGTGATACCAGAGCCTGATTAACATGGCTGATAGTCTGATATAGTGATCGAAACAGCAAGAAAAATAATAGGCTTGAGACTGGCACATGGGAAAGTTTTAGTTTTGGGAAGAGTGACCCTTTCAAATACTGGTGTTTTATGTCTAAGTTTCACAGAAACAATGACTCTTAGAGGCTCCAATTGTAGGGCAGCATGTTGGCGTGGGTTTCCTCCGGGTACTCTGGTTTTCTTTCCACAGTCCGAAGACATACTGATAAGGGAATGTAGATTGTGAGCCCTATATGGGACAGTGATTGACTATGTCTGTAAAGCGCTGCGGAATATGATGGTGCTATACAAGTAAGCAAAATAATAATTTATCAAATTTGTTTAAATGTCTTCCAGTTCTCCATAAAGACCCCCGACAAGTTTGTCTCTGCCTCCTTGATGTTGGCCGAATTGTATCTAGGTATGTCATTTAGTTTTGAAATCTACACATTATGCTACCAATGGAACTCAGACTGCTTTTTTTAAAGGGTTATTCCACTGTATTCCACCACAATATCAAGAATGGAGGTCCCATGTACTGCTGTATGAATGAAGGGGCTTTTATAGTCACTTTTGTGGGACTGCTGGAGATAAGAGTAAACTGTTTAGGTGTGGCAGCCCTGTAGAGAATGAAAAGAGCAGCCCTGTGCACATGCTTATCTTAGCACTTCATTCAGACGGAGGAACAGGATCGCCATTCTTGTGATCAGTGGGGGTTCCAGTGGTTGAACCCCCAATGGTGAGACAGTTAACCCCTTTCCAGAGGATAGAGTAGCACGGGGCAGCACGGTGGCTCAGAGGTTAGCACTGCAGTCTTTCAGAGGTTAGCACTGCAGTCTTGCAGTGCTGGAGTCGTGGGTTCGTATCCTGCCAAGGACAACGTCTGCAAGGAGTTTGTATGTTCTCCCCATGTTTGCATGGGTTTCCTCCAGGTACTCCGGTTTCCTCCCACACTCCAAAGACATACTGATAGGGCTCACAATCTATATTCCGTATATGGGACAGTGACTGACAATGTCTGTAAAGCGCTGCGGAATATGATGGCGCTATACAAGGAAGCATAATAAATAGATAATAATAATAGAGTATAACTTTAATTTACCAAAAGACCACTTTAATATCTTGTTTTATGTATGACTTTTTTTTTTTTATTCCCTGTCATACAATAGATATGGAGTGGAACCCCCAGTCCTTGTAAAGCTTGAAAAGGAGATTGAACTTGAAGAAACATTATTAATGGAATCTGGACCACTGGCCCCCACCACTGTTGAGAAATCTTGCTGTCACCATGAACTGCACGAGGCTGTAAGATACTGTCACAGACTATCATATTCTGTCTTGGTTTAACTAGAAAGTTAAAGGGTTTAGCCAAGAATTTTTTTCTTTATGGCCTATCCTTAAGATAGGCCAAAAACATCTGATCATTGGGGAGCTGACAGCTTGCGCCAACATAGATCAGCTGTTAGGGGCAACTTGAGGTGCATGTACTATGCACAGCTTGGAGCCAAAAGTAATTGGTCTTGTGCCCTGTATAATAGGCGGATGCCGTTACTGCAACTCAACTCCCATTGGCTTCAAGTACGGGTGTCTGGAGTGACCCCACACACCTGATCCATGCAGGGGCTGGCTTATAACAATGTCAAGAAGAAGTGGGAATTGTTAGAGAATTATTTATAATGTTACATAAGCAAAACAATGTAAATTCATTATATTAAAAAATGCCTTTTGCTTTTCCCTTGTATATACACTGCACATCATTAAACATTTGGCCAATAGTAGTCAAATCTAAACAGATCTGAAAAGTGTTATTTTTATCACTTAGTTATAATCGTGCATATTTATTAAATGCGTTCTCTTTGCAGGTGACTCACATTGCTCAAGATCCTCCCTGCAATTGCTCTCACAGATTCTCTATTGAGTACTTATCAGAGGGCCGCTATCGGTTAGGGGATAAGATTCTATTCATAAGGGTAAGTGTAATGGATTTAAAATGTGATAATAGAAATCGTAACGTTACTATTAAAATGTGTTTTCTACAATTCCCTTTCACAGCCATTACACGTTTTTATGCCTGTCATATGGATCAAAGCCTGGGCCTTTGCATTAATTATGAGATTCCCATTATAAGGTCATAAAGTACAAGAATCATTGAGAGAATTTCCAAAATGCTAACACACATTTGGAATTACAGCCTAGGAGTAGATAACTATATGGCGGCCACAAGGCACAATATGGTACTTTGTGGAAATCAGTTCTATAGGCAGTGCTGGTTTATTTATACTGTAAGAAGATATTCCTGAGGTATCAACTGGTATTTTAGTGTGTGCAGTCAAGAAAAGACCGTCTAAATAAAGTCATGATATAATTGACACTTCTTCAGCCTTTGTTTGTTTCCTTTGGATGAATTGTCGGAGCACTGAACAGCAGTTTCCTGGAGGAAGCATCTGTATCTGTAGTCCAATATAGTAGTGAAAGGAAATTGAAATGAATAGAGTGTTAAATGTTTATAAGAAGGAAGTAATGCCTGGAGTGCTCCAGGTTTCCGTACTACACTCATGTCTGTGCCTCAACATTTTTCCCAATTTACTTTTTGTGCTGTGTAGGTTTTTTTCAGCTGTTGCGTTTTAAGTGGTTATGCTTAAAGGGCTTGTCCAGGAATTTGCCAAATCACAGAGGAGGCGGGGGGAAGTTATAACAACATTAAATAAATAAATATGGGAATAATAATAAGGGAATAATCATTCATGTGAAAGGCACCTAACAGATCATCTGTTAAATATACGATTAACCTTGGAGAAGTAGAGAAGCCATCAGCAAAATAAAGTGACATTTATACATTTATACTAATATTAGGCCATCTGAAAACTAGTGACCTAAAATAGAAGTAAAATGTTATGTTTGTGTAACACCTTAAAAGAACTCTTTTAGTTCCCTTGTGATGGCAAAATCACATTAGAATAAAACACACACACATTGCTCTGACCTCATTCTGTCCTGCTACAGGCGCTAATGGAGACATAGATGCATTCTGACTGCTATCATTTTGGTTCTGTATCCATGTTTGCAAAGAAAAAAATTATAACCGTCACTGTATAAATAAAAGAAATATAAAAAATAAAAAGATATTTGTCGGTCAAACATTTAATTATTTTTTTTTGACCTGACAAATTTGGAAACTTTATTTGGTAATACAAAGAATAAATATCCTTCTGGCTTAATTTATGAAAGGGTTATTTGCATCTTATAAAGTGACAGAATGATGTATGGTAAGCAAGTATGCCATCACTTTCTGAATGGTGAGGGACAGACCCCTTGGACTGTCAGTCCTGGGCAGGTTTTGCATCCCTGTCAGGGTTTTTTTTTTTTTTCCTGCAGAGTAGCCTCCCATCTGCCTAGGGGGCGCTAGAATTGGTGGGGGTACTAGAAGTTGGGCCCCTACTGCTCATGGAGATATCATATCCTAGAAAAATGTTATCATTATATAAGATGAGAATACCATGAATGTAGTTCAATGATGTTGCATGCAAAATAATGAATATTTATTGTATTTTTTCCCAGATGCTACATGGAAAGCATGTCATGGTTAGAGTCGGAGGAGGATGGGACACTCTTCAAGGTTTCTTGTTGAAATTTGACCCGTGCAGAGTGCTGCAGTTTACAACTTTGGAACAAAAGATTTTACAGTTCCAGAAAGGGGTACAAAGTGACAGTGTGTCAACACAAGCAAGCAAGTCCCTACAGCCTCCTGTAATGAACCCCTTATCTGCAATCAGTACTTCCAAAAAAATAGCATCTACCCCACCCTCATCTGTAATTCCATCTGGTGTTAACCTCAAAAGTCAAAACTCTCCTATTTCAACTATTCCAAGGGGAGCTAAGAACACACCAGTTACATCAGTACGCCCCAAAATCCAAGTCATGCCAAGAAAAGCGTCTCCATTACTTCCTGAGCCACAGAAAAAGGTAGCAAAGAAATCCAATTCTCCACCACATACTACTACAACTACTAGGACTAGACCTGAAATCAAAGGTACACAGAAAAACCTTAATTCACCTACTAGTGTTGCAAAAAACAACAATTTACATTCTGCTAGAGGAGCTCAGAATGCTAAAAGCATTATGCCGTGTGGGGGAACAAACCAGAAGATACAGACTCCTAGAAGTTCTCCTACATCTTTGGCCCATCATGTAACCAAAGGTGCATCTAAGGGTGCACCTGACCTCCAGGCAAAGCCAGGACCATTAAAAACAACAAGTTCTTACAAACCAACTAGTACAACCTCAGCTAAGGCTGAATTATCTAAGAGGACTGCGGTTACCAAGCCAGACTGCAAAAGCACTGCCAGTCAGAAATCTGCCCCAGCCACACTTTCCTCCAGGGATGTAAAAATAAGTAAAAAAGCAGACATGCCAAAGAACCATCTACAAGAGAGGAAGCCCTTTGTGGTATCATCACGTGTGCCTGACAAAATTCCCATGTTCCCATACCTTTCCCAACCTTTATCTAAACAGCCAACTGTAGTTGTTGCCCAGTCAAATGCTATCAGCAGGAACACTACTAAACCTGTCCAATCTGCTAGGAGTGGCACTACTAAGACTGCATCTGACAAAACTACAACTTCTGGACGCACCCCTCTCTCTGTAGTTAAACTTCCACAATCTGCACCCAAAACACAGCCCGTGCCAAAGATTAAATCCTCTACAAAAACTCAGCCCATGAGTGACACCATGAAGAAAGATAAAGTGCCAACTGTGTCTGAACAGGGTTCAAAGGTAAAACTGTCCCGTCGTGCTGCCCCTGATACCATGAAAGATAAATTGGTAAAGAAAAAGGAAGACCACCTTACTGTGTCAAAGAACAAATGAAAAAATGCCTCTCAGTGACAGTAATGTAACATTCATTTTCCTTTAATATATGTAAGAATCCATTGATTTTACTGTGGCCATAATTTACATGCTCCAGTTTTTATTGTCTTTTTAAAGCACAACTGTTGTTTCACTTTTTTTGAGTATTTGTAAAACATTTTTGCAATATACTTTATTAACTTATTTTATTTATTTGTAGTAGAAAAAAGGCTCTGTTTCATGGATCCCTCATGCATTTGAGTGTATTGCGGGATCTACAGAAATAGGACATGACCTATTTTTTGACAGTCCACTAAAACGCACCATTAAAAAACTTGGTCATGTGAATAGTCAAACAATGAATGTAACACAGCCAGGTTTATTATTACTAGGGAAATGATGTGTATAGTGCAGGGCCAGTAAGGGCAGGCTATGGATTTATGCCTCTGCAATACATACTAGCCATCCACATGTATAGTATAAATTATATACATTATGTACGGAATGATCTCTCCTTGGTAACACTTAGAGTGTTGCTAGGGAGAGACTTTAGACTTTTATTTTCTACTAAAAGAAAATAAGTTAGTGAAGTATATGACAAAAATGTCCCCCAAACACCCCCTACATAATAAAAAAAAAAAAAAAGTGAAACTGTAGTTGCACTTTAAATCCATACATAAAGCCAAGTACAATCATAAAGTTCTATGTATAACACTATGCAATATGTACATCCACAGGGTGTATTACAGGATCATATACTATTAGCCTGGAAGATGTGTACACGCCATCTGTGCTCTGTATTGATATTCCTGCTGGCGGGAAGCCATACAGTTTTTAAAGACTTTTATACCAAATGATGCCTTACTTTTGGACATGGTAATGTTACTGTTCCTTGCCAAATAGGTTTTTAAAGAAATCTATAGATGGATAAATCCCAAATGGAATTTGTGATTGAGGAACACTTTCAATTGCTTTTATTATGACTGGAGTTATGGAGGGGTTAATAAAACTGTAAGTCAAGACGGCCATTTTTCTGCTCTGTGGATGAGTGGTATGGCATATGTACATGGGGAAAGTCCAGGAAATTAATTCCCATATCAAAAGGCAAACAAATAAGGGTTAAAGCAAGGTAAGGGTTAAACGCAGCCACTAAATACAGTTTGCCCTAAAGCAATTAATACCCTACTTTCACACCCCAAAAATAAACGTAATAACTTTTTATTGGAGATCTATTAATAGGTAATGTGCATTTACAATTTATAAATTGGAACCTGTGTATAGCTAGGTAGATATTCAATCTTTCATTTTAATAGCTCTCTTTCCTGCCCAGGGTTTAATTCTAGCCGCCCCTGTGCATATCTGCAGGTGCATGGAGGCGGCTTCTACTATATACTGGATGTGAATGATCAATTATTAATAGATCTACAATAAAAGTTATACTTTACTTGATTTTGTAGTGTTGAAGTAGGGTATTAATTGCCTTTGAGCACATTGTATTTAGTGTATATGTACATAGATTTAGGATTTTTCAGAAATGCGCAGAGACCTTGCTCATGCAATATGAATTATTGCTTATGCAACATGAACATGGAAAACTGAATATGCAACATGAATTGTTAATGCAACACAAATATACAAAATGAAACTTGTGTTCTTTGTGCGCACATGATGCTGTCACATATTTGTCTATGTGATGTCAAGTATAGGAATCTATACAAAAACTACATCTATTTGTAGCAACCCAGTGGAGCAGTGAGGAAAGGATGGGAGTAGTAGTCTGTCACAGTGGCTAAGGTGATCTCTACCAAAGCCTTTGCATTCTGCAGGGCTGGTGCAGTGAAGAGGGGGGCCAGCAGTGTGGCTTTTGGTGATAGTTTTCTATCGGAGCACTCTCTGTGGTAATGTCTGGTGGTTGGATTGCCGTTGATAGTGATGTGCAGGATTAAAGGAGCCAAGAGACAGTGGATAAAGTTACAAATGACTAAGTTCTTTTCTGTAAAAATGTCTAAAACAGTGGGCAAACAGTCATCGATGAGATGAAGATACATGATTAAAATGGTGTAAAAGCAAACAAGTCTTTAGTTGCCCATAGCAACCAATCACTTTTCAGGAGCATAATACATAATGGAGGTTGCTATGGGCAACTAAGACAGTTTTGCTTTTAGGCCGAGTTTTCTTTCTTCAGTTCTACAAATCACCTACAGAGAACAGGCTGTGGGGTTTAGGTCCAAAAGAGGCTGTTAGGTTGAACCAGAAGCTTAATAGGCCTAGTCATGGCTA
The DNA here is from genome assembly GCA_947044405.1 of Leptodactylus fallax. Lineage (NCBI taxonomy): Eukaryota > Metazoa > Chordata > Amphibia > Anura > Leptodactylidae > Leptodactylus > Leptodactylus fallax. The sequence goes on from CAMRHE010000094.1 coordinate 4,128,826, forward strand.
TGAGACCCAGCAAAAATTGTCCTCTCAGGCTTATGTACAGGTGTGTCTCAATAAATTAGAATATCTTTGAAACGTTCATTCATTTCAGTAATTCGGTAATACAATCCATAATCAGTGTCTTCCATGATTGTGTGTCCTACTGAACCAGACTGAGGGACCATTTAAAGGCTTAGGAAACCTTGGCAGGTGACATACTGAACTTTTCACAATATTCGAATTTTCTTAGATTTGGGTTTTCATTACCTGTAATCGTTACTCAACATTTACAGAAATAAAACACTTGAAATAGAACACTCTGTGTGTAAAGAATCTAGAAAATATAGGAGGTCACTTTTTTAATTTTAATTACTGAAAGAAATAAACTTTTCAAAGATATTCTAATTTATTGAGATGCGCCTGTATATAAACAATAGAAACAGAGTTTGGTTCAAGTTCCCCTCCAATTTCTAAATTTCAAATGACTAAAGGAACTAAACTGACATAAAGCGGCCTGAATTTTGCAACCAACTTCACACTCCAGCTTCCTAACTCCTCTTCTGGGCCAGGAGTGAGGAAAGACTCACGCCACCTCCTGCTGCCATATTCTTAAGTCAAAGGGAGGACCCATGTGCTTCGCTTCAGCCACTATGATACAGGCCATATTTAACATAATTAACTCTTCAATGGTGCCCTACTGGGACACTACATATTTTAGCACATAAATGATCAGTGCTTGTCTTTACAAATTTATTTTCCCATGTCAAAGGACACTTAAAATATTTTTTTAAAGGAACTTTTCCATTATTTGTGACATATTTATGAAAATATTGCACTATATTTATATTTTGTTGCATCTTAAACCTTTCACCAACTCCATTCTTTTATAGGTGCTACTGTAATGATGTCAGGAAATTTATTTGGTGCCTAATATGATAATTAGGGTCTATACTGTCATGTGGGTAGTGTCAGGCAGGAACAGGCAAGGGAATGCTGTCTAATGGGAGGCAAACAGTTTCACGCCCCATTGTCTGCTCTGGGGAGAGACCACTCACTTGACAATAATGAGCCTAATTATCATGTTCAGTACCAATTAACTGCACCAATTGCTCAAGAACGGTGGGGGCTATAGAAAAACATTATAACTGCACCAGAATGGGTAGATCTGTGCTTATTAAAGAATATGAAGAACTAGTTGGAGGAGGTGAAAGGTCCTCTAAGTATGTCTACAGATGTTTCTCCAAGTTTTATATCTCCTACTGACAAAAAATTTGAAATATATTAAAAAGATAAAATTCATAAATATGACTTGTACCTTCTTGCCTAGTTAACCACTTCCGTTTGTACTGCCAAAACCTTAAACTGACAAGCATGGGGCAGATAAGAGGAAAAATATGCATATCATAACAGGTAAATTTGGCAAACCCCAGAGTAAACATTAAATGTAATATATCTCATCTCCACTTACTAGCTCATTACTTGTCTGGACTCAGCTGGAAGACTAGTCCTATTGACCCAGTTTACTTTTAACATAGCAGTGCTATAAAACTCATTAATATAGCAGTGAGTGTACTTTGTAGGATGCTTACATGTCATTGCCCTACTATAAAGTGACTACTTTCTTTTATAGTTACCCCAGTTCTGTCTACATTTAAGCTTGGGTTCATGCTGGGAAAGAAAAACTTCCATTGCTTTCATTGTTAGTAATCTATCCTTCCTTGTGTACACTGACAAGCTTTTTGGGACCAGAGCCCATTAGGGGGGATATATCCACAACAACACTATTAAAGTGTAAGAGACACTTATGAGCAGTTAGTGTTACTATACAGTGTGATCAATGGCAAAGTGCAGCAGCCATATGGAATCCGTCTCTTGTCACTATAAATCATTACAGACAGATGCTAATGTGGGATTTTATTGTAGGTCTCAGGTGTCTAGTGGCTCTGAAATACTGGAGGTAATTTGTTACACAATGTAGATGGTCCTTTGGTTACTCATTAATGGAATAACACAAATTGGCTTCTAGTACTAAAAGCATTAATCTGAGTACATGCACAAGTCCAGTATGTTGACTTATATGCTATAGGTCTGTACTGATGAGTTTTGTAGTAAAAACCTGATCACAATGTGGGAAATTTACTAAGCAAAATGTACATACAGTCCACAAACTGCAGCAAAATAATGGAGTATATTGTGTATGGCAAATAGTTGGTTAGACCCGTTTTATGTCTGCCGCAAGAGGTTTGAAAAGTGTCAAGAAAATGAGTAATTGGCCATAATGTATTTTAATGCTTTAATTTTTGATGTAAGCGTATGCCAGCCAAGAGGTGGCAGAAGGAATAGGGATGTGTACAACCACATATATATCCATATAATGAAGTGGACTAAATGGATTCACTTAGTGAGATGTTCACGACTTCACCCATATAAGCATCTTATGATCTTCTCCATGTAAGTCTGAGTATAAAGCTGGCTATATACAAGAATACAATAATAAGGGTAAATTAACACTTGGCAGATTTATTGTAGAAATTTCTGACTGTCCCATTCTTCTAAATGGAGTTTGCAGGAAACCACGCTCTTGTGAATGGATTGTTTCTGCAACATGTATAGAATAAGTGTCCAGTTTCAAGAAACTGCAGCGTATTAGTATATGACTTTTGGAAATGGCAATGTTTTCTATTGTGAAGATTTCTGCTACAGCTTTCACCATCAGTACATAGGGACATCACCCAAGCTCTTGCCTTATCTGTTTGAGTCTCTGCAGTTGCTGTTATTTTTCTCCCATTCAAAGCCTTAAACGCATATACAACAAATCTTGTCTTTTCACAAAGTGGCAAACTGGCTATAGATATTACATTACATTCTTTCCAGCAAGTTCTGCCATCTTTCTCCTTACAAGTTACTGTATTTAGTCACTGGAACACCTTTATTGGCCATTTGTTGTGGGAGAGTCACCAGGAAATCTCATGAGCTTTCATGTTACTTATGTGGGCTGATTAACTAACTCAAAATTGTTTATAAATCATTTACACTGTATATCTGATGTTTTTACTTGACTCACAATTTAGGTTGTGTCCACATCTGCGTTAGCATGTTGCACTATTTTGTCCAGTAAAATGTTGGACCCTATGGCATAAACCAGATGGAGCCCACTACAGTCAATGGGATTCATTGGGTGCAGTTAGTATCTGTCATGACAGATATCTAGCACTGCAAAGCAAAAGAAATAACCAACTCAAATGTGAACAGAGCCTAATTGGACAAGTCTTCTGAAATTAATATTTAATATATTCTTGTAAACGCATGCCTGCGACGATTGTAGATTAGTTAAGTGAATGACAATCAATATTCTGCTGTTCGGATCATTTACTGTGTTATATGTGAAATAATCCACAACATTTAATAGGTTCTACATGACTTTTCACGGCACTTTTTAAAAGTTATGTTTGAAATCAGTGGGGTGCAATGCGCGAGAAGGGGGGGGGGTTAATATTTGGGGCCTGGCATATTTCTGTAATTTATGCTACTTACCAGAAACCCTTAATGTAGGTTCACACTAGTGTCAGCTCTCCTCTGACGGACCAGAACAATGGACAGGAGGGCTGCTATAATAGCATTACATACAGAGCCCAATGGACGCAATTGAGTATAATGGGGTTTGTTAGGTGTCCATTGTTTTTAAACTGAAAGCAGCAGATGAGAAATCTGTGTGTGCAGGACTTTTTCCTTCGCTGATTTCAGATGGACATTGAGACTTTTACCGCAAATGTGAATGTAGCCTGAGTATATTGCTTAGCAAGAATCTTTCATTTAGAAAGTGCCTTTTCAAGGATTGTGATGGCAGAATGAAATAAATGTAAATTACCTACCTTTTTGTTACTTCCACAGTCTGGTTTGGTTACAGAAATATTATGTTTTTTTGGGATGTTACATATTTCCTATATATACGTGCCTGCTGTTTCTTCTGCTGACAGATGCCTGTCTATGGCCTAGGTGAAGGGGAGCACTATCATTCTTCAGCTAGGGTCATGGTGTATAGCATAACACACATCCGCATGTTTTGACAGCTGTAAATTCTTGTTTGTTTCCACAAGCCTACTAACACTGTATCTGTATCCAATTGGTAAAACAACTCTCCTGGGCTGAACCCTATGATGCTGCCATCTTGTCATTATGCAAACTACAATAAATTCCAGGATTATCCAATCCTCTCTACACATGGTTTTGCTATTTGTATGTACCAACACCCCTGCTGATGCCTTTTATGTTTACTTCAATGTTCTAGTAGGACAAAAGACAAATTTTCAGATAAACTGAGGTAACTTTTTAAAATTTGCTTGAAATGCAACCAGTGGGGAGGGCTATGTTCTAGCTGGTGAGGCCTCAGTAGAAAAGCATTGAGAAGCTGCACATTAGACCTTTTTTAATATGATATTCCCCCCTTATCTACTGTTAGTAAGACAACAATCTACTCAGAGTAGTGTGTGTGTGTATATATGTTTTATTTATCTCTATACATTGCTGTATCAAATATCTAAAAGAACACTAAACCTAGAAATATATGAGATATGTAAGCAAGTGATATAATCTTACATTCACAGTGTGCAGGATTTTTTTTTAATTTTAAGATGTTCGTGAAACTAACAGCCTTGTAAGAACACTGCAGAAAACACAGGGTTACTGTCCAGGTCAATTTTTTTCCCCCCATTTCCATTTGGGGGGGTTGATGGAGGATACTAGAGCCTCCTTCCAATTGTACGGGTTTCCCCCATAAACTTCTTTCGCTCTAATATGGTATTCATTTACATATGTCATCATTACATTCACATAGTTTCATTCAATATACAGTGGGGAAAAAAAGTATTTAGTCAGCCACCAATTGTGCAAGTTCTCCCACTTAAAAAGATGAGGCCGGCCTGTAATTGTCATCATAGGTAGACCTCAACTAATGTGAGACAAAATGAGAAAACAAATCCAGAAAATCACAATGTCTGATTTTTAAAGAATTTATTTGCAAATTATGGTGGAAAATAAGTATTTGGTCAATAACAAAAGTTCATCTCAGTACTTTGTTATATATCCTTTGTTGGCAATGACAGAGGTCAAACGTTTTCTGTAAGTCTTCACAAGGTTGGCACACACTGTTGCTGGTATGTTGGCCCATTCCTCCATGCAGATCTCCTCTAGGGCAGTGATGTTTTGGGGCTGTCGCTGGGCAACACGGATTTTCAACTCCCTCCAAAGGTTTTCTATGGGGTTGAGATCTGGAGACTGGCTAGGCCACTCCAGTACCTTGAAATGCTTCTTATGAAGCCACTCCTTCGTTGCCCTGGCGGTGTTCTTGGGATCATTGTCATGCTGAAAGACCCAGCCAGGTTTCATCTTCAATGCCCTTGCTGATGGAAGGAGGTTTGCACTCAAAATCTCACGATACATGGCCCCATTCATTCTTTCATGTACACGGATCAGTCGTCCTGGTTCCTTTGCAGAGAAACAGCCCCAAAGCATGATGTTGCCACCCCCATGCTTCACAGTAGGTATGGTGTTCTTTGGATGGAACTCAGCATTTACTCTCCTCCAAACACGACGAGTTGTGTTTCTACCAAACAGTTCTACTTTGGTTTCATCTGACCATATGACATTCTCCCAATACTCTTCTGGAACATCCAAATGCTCTCTAGCAAACTTCAGACGGGTCCGGATATGTACTGGCTTAAGCAGGGGGACACGTCTTGCACTGCAGGATCTGAGTCCCTGGCGGTGTAGTGTGTTACTGACGGTAGCCTTTGTTACGTTAGTCCCAGCTTTCTGCAGGTCATTCACTAGGTCCCCCTTGTGGTTCTGGGATTTTTGCTCACCATTCTTGTGATCATTTTGACCCCATGGGGTGAGATCTTGTGTGGAGCCCCTGATCGAGGGAGATTATCAGTGGTCTTGTATGTCTTCCATTTTCTAATTATTGCTCCCACAGTTGATTTCTTCACACCAAGCTGCTTGCCTATTGCAGATTCAGTCTTCCCAGCCTGATGCAGGTCTACAATTTTGTTTCTGGTGTCCTTCCACAGCTCTTTGGTCTTCACCATAGTGGAGTTTGGAGTGTGACTGTTTGAGGTTGTGGACAGGTGTCTTTTATACTGATAACATTGTCAAACAGGTGCCATTACTACAGGTAATGAGTGGAGGACAGAGGAGCCTCTTAAAGAAGAAGTTACAGGTCTGTGAGAGCCAGAAATCTTGCTTGTTTGTAGGTGACCAAATACTTATTTTCCACCATAATTTGCAAATAAATTCTTTAAAAATCAGACAATGTGATTTTCTAGATTTGTTTTCTCATTTTGTCTCTCATAGTTGAGGTCTACCTATGATGTCAATTACAGGCCTCATATCTTTTTAAGTGGGAGAACTTGCACAATTGATGGCTGACTAAATACTTTTTTCCCCACTGTACAATCCCAACAACTCCTTTTTTGTTGCATAAGTGCATGAGACAAAATAAAAGCATAGAAAATGAGAAGATAAAGGAATTGCTAGGATTTATTTTTCTTTAATGTTTAAAGCATCTTCTATGCTTCGTGTTCCTTTAAACACTACTATTTCTTGTCATGTATCTCTTCAGCCATGAGTGTTTAAATATTTTTACTGTATTTAAAATATGTTCCTTGTCCTGTAAAATAAATGTAATATGAATGTTTGCTTCAATGTTTGGGATCTAGAAAACTGCACTTTAATAAACACGGTTTGGGGAAATAAAAGAGAACATGTTCATAAATTCTGAGTAAGAATGACTAATAAATTCAATGATGGTTGCTATACAGGGATGATGTAATATTTACTTATTTTAACACTACTGTAACAGGAAATCCATGTGTCCTCTGTACTGACTCACAATCAGTCATAGGACATGGTGGGGTGAGTAATATACTTGCGTTGCTTACATGGTTTTTTTCCTGGTATAAAACTGTAGGAAAGGAATGTAGTGAAAGTTTCCATCCTGCTGGAGATCAAATGCTTGGCACAAGATGTCAAATTCACTTGGACCAACATTGATTGGTAGTGTCAGAAAGATGGAACAGATTTCTGAGAATGAAACTTGGCCTGTGCCACTTGGGTCTCTGCTTCTCAATACTGACTTCATTTCTTTCCAGTACTTGATAATATCTGTGGTGATTCTGGTCTGGATGGTTTCCACTGGACTCTCTCTTTTGACTCCTACACAATTACAAGAGAAACAAAAAGAAAAAAAAAAAAAAAAAAAAAAAAAAAAAAGGAGAACACCTATGGGTCACATTTCATGGTACTTACAAAGTGAAAAGAAATGAGATGAAATAAGAGTTGATATGACTTGTCTTAGTTTTAGATAGTTACGAGAAAATGCAATAATTTGGAATTCTCATATAATCGTATTTTATTCATAATAGAATATATCAGAAGTTAATTTTTTTTAATATGAAAACTTTTCAACTAATTTGGAAATTGATAGCCACACATCTCAGTTGTGGCACGGTTAACAAAAGGCTGGAAAAACAACTGGAGTGTCAATTTTCAACAAAGTCACATGACTGTGCATAAAAAGTACATTTCTCTCGGGAACAAAGACAGTCAAAGGTTCACCAATCTGTGAAAAACTGTCTAATTTTTGTGGAAAAATTTCAGAAAAATATTCCTCAACATAAAATTGCAATGCCTTTTTTTAAATATGCCATCATTTACAATACATAGTAAAAGATACAGAGAATCTGGAGAAATCAAGTGCAAAAGGAACAAGGCCGACAGTCAATATTGCATGCTTGTGATCTATGGGCCCTCAGGTGGCACTGCATTAAAAACAGCCATGAATTGGTAACACAAATCACTGCACTGGCTCAGGAATACTTACAGAAGTCATTGTCTGTGAACACAGCTTGCTGTGCAATCCACAAATGCTAGTCAAAGCTATATCATGCAAAGAAGAAGCCATGTATCAACACAATCCAGAAACGTTGCCATTTCTCTGGGCCAAAAACTGTTTAGAAGAACATGTTTCCATTCAGATAGTGAGGCAGATTTACGAATACTGTCTAAAAGCAAGACTTACACTAGACAGCCAAATTGCACCAGATTTATCTATGTCTCTGATGCTGTTGGATAAATCTGGCGTATTCTTAAACTGTCTAGTCTAACTTTACACCTCCCTATTAGGTGGTTTAAAAGTTCTTGGTACACAGAGGCCACGCAACCTAGGATACACCCTTTCTCGTGAATCCACAATCTTTTCCAGCAAGGTCAAGTTGTAAAAGTTTCTACAACACTTAAAGGGAATCTGTCAGGTCAATCTGGGACACTAAACCACCCACAGGTCCTTATAGACCTGGGGTTTAGTGTCCCAGATCGCCCTGTTGTAATGCAATCCGCAGGCGCATTAAAAATAAAAAACCTTTATACTTACCTAGATAAGGGTCCAATCAACGCTGTTTGGTGAGATCGGTCCAGCTTATTCATGATGCACGCCTCCCAGCGCCTGCGCTGTTCTTCAGTGAAGCCAAAGATGGACACCCCGGCTTCACTGCGTAATTGTGGGGCATGTGCACTGAAGCCGAGGTGTACTCCTCTGGCTTCATTGAAGAACTGCGCAGGCGCGGTGAGCACAGTGGCAGGGTGCGTATAAAGCTTATTTATTTTTAATGCGGCCATGGACTGCGTCTATAACAGGGTGATTTGGGACAATAAACCCCAGGTCCATATGGACGTGTGGGTGGTTTAGTGTCCCAAATTGCCCTGACAGATTCCCTTTAATAAATGTGGCATATGGCATGTTGGACAGTTTTTTTTGGTGCAAATTACACCATAATGCTGCATAATGCTGGCACATTTTGCTTGAATTTCCCCAGTGTCTCTTTCAGGTATATTTTAGTAAGACAATACTGAAGCGCATACTGCAGCCATCACGACTGCATGGTTTCACAGAACAAGAGTCTGGGTGGTGAACTGTCCTAGCTGGAGTCCAGGCCTTTCACCAATGGAAAACATTTGGCACATTATGAAACAAAAAGCCCGTCAAAGACGACCCAGGACTGATGAACAACTAGAATTCTACATCACACAAGAACGGGATAACATTCCTCTCCCAAAACTCAAGCAATTGGTCTCCTCACTTCCCAGACATTTACAGACTGTTGCACAATGTTAATTTTATGTTCTATTGTGAATACAATATGGTTGAGATCTCCAAATAATCGCATTCTTGCTTTCTTTACATTTTAGTGTCCCAACTTTTTTGGAATTGGGGTTGTATATCCCTAAACACTATTATATTCCAAGTCATGCTAGATTTCTACAACCTGCACAAGCATATTTAAAAATGTGTACACTATTTAAAAGAAAAACAGATCAACTTTGCAGTTAACATATGTCTAAATCAAGGCTGTTTAGTGTCAGATCCTATTTAGACAAAGGCCCCATGCACACAACCATAATTTTATCCACAATTGCAGGTGCAGACCCATACATTTCTATGGGCCCATACACACATCCACAATTTTTGCAGCTGTGTGTGCAGGCCATATTATGAAGCAAATTATGAAGCATTTCCTATTTGTCCGCATTTGTGGTACAGACCACTGAAGTGAATCATACAAGGTCTGTGAGTGCGGATGACATGCTGATGCAATTCGGACATGTATATGTGCGGCTTGCTGATCAGTATTTGCGGACAGTAAAACCACTATAGTCGTGTGCATGTAGCCTTATGTGTTTACCATTGGTAAATTGCCATTTAATTTTGTCAATAATGACATCTTACCACAATCCTTTGGTCGTTTCACATTCACAAAATAAGAAAGGAATTTCCTCAATGAAATTGATTCAACAGGGTAAGTTATTGGTAAACTGTACCACAAGGCTTCCAGTTCTTCAGGTAGCAGAACACAGTTCATTCTGCAAAATGCAATGCAAAAAACTCTAAGGCAACAGTGACCCCTAGTGGTTAAAAACTGCACTTGTAACAGTCATTATTTCCATTTTCTTCTCAGCCTGTTTAGTGACTACTATATTGTTTTCTTGAAGTCTTCAAAACTTTCAGGTCATATATTGACACCATGTTTGTGCCACATGATCTGGAACTAAAGAGGTCCAAGAGCGGATTACTGATGTCCTATCCTTGGAGGAGGGTGGAGGAGGCGGATATCATTCTGAGTTACTGTCACTCACTCTCATTCACCTGAATCAAAATCTGATGCCAGCAGCTAATCGGTGGGTGTGTCAGGTTTAGGATGCCTATCCATCTGGTATTGATGAGCTATCCTAAGGATAAACCATCAATATCAAGTCTTGCACAACATCTTTAAGGCTGGGGCCCCACCTAGCATAAACGCCGTGGTTTGGCTGCAGCGGAAATGCAGCATTTTACAGTCACTGCAAGGTGGATGGAATTCTAGAGAATCCCATCCACACCTTGCAGAAAAATATGCAGCATGTCAATTATACCTACGGAAACATTGTCAGTTTCCCTATAGGTATAATGGAAGCAGAAAGTCCGCAGAGAAAAGTGAATTGAAAAGCGCTATGGGAAAAATTGCAATGCGTTTCTGTCGCGTTTTTTCCCACAGTGCTTTTTTTGCTGTGGCCTGTTACATGGGGCCTTAGCCTAACATTCATTTTTTACTCACCACCTTCCAAAAGCCATAATGTTTATATTTTTTCTGTTCACAGAGCTGTATAAGGGCTTCATTTTTGTGAGATAAATTGTACTTTGTAAATGTACCATTTAATATTCCATACAATGTACTAGGAAGCTGGAAAAAATTGTGAATTGGGTGGAATTAGAGAAAAACATTTCTTATGGGTTTTATTTTTAGGGTGTTCACCGTGCAGCCAAAATGACGTTACCTATATTCTGTGGGTGGTTATGATTATGGCAATGTCAAATATATAGTTTTTGTTAATAAATTAACAAAAAAACTAATGTTTTGAAAAAGAATTTTCTTAAAATCACCATATTCTAAAACGTATAACTTTTTTATATTTCGATATAAGGGGCTGCATAGGGCACCTTTTTTGTGGAGCCAGATGTACTTTTTATTTAAATTTTTTTGGAAGGAAAAAAATACGTCAGTTTGGCCATTTTTCTGTTCAAACCCCTCCCCCCCTGAACTGTGGCACTTTTTTTTTAAATTCACAGTGTGTCCATTCCTTTGGGTTTCACAATGCCTAGGGTGAAATTTGCTACCAATGTGCAACAAAATGCATAAGTATCATATTTTGGCATGGAATTGCAGTGGAATTCACACGGAAAATATGCATAAAATTATTATCACATGCATATAGTCTTAAAATGACAGTACTTGAAGCTACTGTGTTATGAGAGCCTCTGATAGTGTCACGGACCCCTGGTGGAGAAACATTGTCATAACCTTACCGAATGAATACAGCATCAAGTTTCTCCTTGTCTGCACTACATTCATCGTTTCTACATTCATTGATGAAAGATCTGCAGAACTGCCAGAATTTATGCTGGAGAAGATCCCAAACAATCAAATATATCTACATTAAGGAGAAAAATATTCCACATTAACAAAGTGTTTTCCTATGTGACTCAATTACTTTGCATCACTATGAAATATTTATGGGAGAAGTGCGGAAGGCTGGAATTGTTATTTGCCTAACAGTATGCACATAAGCAGGTGATACAGTCAATAGATTTATAGGGGATGCCAATGACCTAGACTTAAAGTCATTTTTCATAGTTTTCCAATAGCAAGTAGGCGTCTGTGAAATAAATGGCTGTGCTTTACTCTCAGGAGTGACCTACACTTTCTATAAAATACAGTACATACAGTTTCTGTCTATAGCTCAGTCTAAATGAGGAGCTTCTTGGAGCTGTATAATATTTCCGCTAGCGCTGCTCCCAGATTTCATGTACAGAACCTGTTACTGTCTACATGTATTGGTATGCTTTTAGTTTCTCCTAGCCCTGAATAATACAGAGCTCTGAAGACAGATCACAACCTTTTATGAAGATTTCATGATACAACCCAAAGCATGGCGCGTGAGATGCTGCAATAGCCAGTAACAAGTATACTACAGAAAGGAATAACTCTAAGTACTATATAACATATTTCTGTGTAAATGGAGGGCAAAACAAAAAAAATGCAGGACTGACATATACAGTACTTACCTCAGGCAACTTTCTTGGGGTTTGTGCATGTGTGTATCTTGACAAATCCATTTCAAAATTTTTCCGATAGCGAATCTTGTCCATTCGGTAATGGACCTTAATCTGGGTTGAAAGTCGCTCCACTTCTTCTGTCAGCTCAAATGTTGAAGGCCTTATATAACAAAATGATAATAATATAATATTGGAAAAAATTATTTCAACTGAATATGACTTTTCTATAATTTTTGAGCTAAGAATATTTATTTATAGATGGGTTTACCTAGATGCTTACCTTCACAAGTGTTTGTGTGCGTGTGTGTATATATACGTATATGCAGGCATGTCAAACATGCGTCCCGCGGGCCGCATGCGGCCCTTTACAGGCATATCTGCGGCCCGCACAAAAGTCTCAAACTTTGTCTCTAAAACTTTGTCTCTAAAGTTTAGAGACAAAGTTTGAGACTTTTGTGCAGGCCGCAGATGTACAAAACGCACGATCAGCACTTCCGGCTCTTCATTCATTGGCCCATATCCCTGCATATGACCTGCTTACGTGATCAATGAATGACGACCCGGAAGTGCTGATCGTGAGTTTTGTACATCTGCGGCTCGCGTGGCTGCTGATCACCTAAGTCAGTTTTGTTGTGAGCGGAGGAAGAGTCGTGGCTGAGAGTGACTGGGATACTGTGACCGTGCTGAGGAAGAAGGGACCCACTGCCGCACAGGCAAAGTCCAAGCAAGTGAGTGGCCCTCTTGTATGTAACCATTAAAAACTAAAGAGAGGGGTGAGCACTCAGATTATAAATAATTGTGATGCAAAAAACAGTGGTGCTGATTGGATGAAAAATGCAATCGAACACAAAGGAGAAACAGCATCCAATATAAAGCACACACAAAATTTCTTTATTAAATAACACAGCAAACAAGGAAAAATTAAAAGCAATTAAAATACATGTGCACCCTTGGAGGCAAATACCAGGGGTGAACACCAAAAAGAACAAATCCTACAGACGCCCATTAAATAAATATAAAGTAAATAAATACATATTGAAAATTCATAATAATAATATAAATAATAATATAATAATATAATATAATGAATAGGCCTATTAGCACAAAGCACAAAGAGGTGTCAAGCCTCAGGACAAAACACTAAAAATGATTGAAAAAAATGATAGCAAATAAATGTTTAGTTTTTAATTGCTGTATTTTTGTTAAATATATTAGTTGCTGTTGCGCACTGCAAATATATGTTGCTGTTACATACAGTATTACTACTTCATATCTTGCTTTCATGACTGCTGTTAAAATACGTGTGTGACATTAGCTGCTGTGTGCGGCCCTCGCAACAACCTCTTGTTACTCATGTGGCCCTCGGGGTACCCTGAGTTTGACATGCCTGCGTATATGTATATATATATATATATATATATATATATATATATATATATAATGTATAGTTATATCTAATGATACATGGATGTTACACAAATGTAACTAGTGCCAAAAAAGAGAATATTTTTTAGTACTTATAAAATGTAAATGCATAAAAAAAATCTTATATGTAATTTTACTGAAATACACACACCAGCTTTTACCTGGGCAGTGCACCACAATTTCTGCATAAAGGTATAGGTCATAGAAGAGTCCTATTCAGAACCATGGATGTAACACAGCACTGAGTTATCTAACAAAATGGAAAATAGTAGTGTAGAGCCACATGATATAGGGTCATGTGGCGCGACTTCATGCTTAAACACTGCAAAACAGGGATGCTACCCACATAAAAGAAAGCATATTATACTTTTTATATACTGCAGTTACATTAAAACCTATAGCAAAGGAAAAAGGGGGGGCAGTATCCATGTAAATAATACTTGTTGAGTTTTCACAATCCTGGAAGTTCAGAAAAGCTTCATAATTGAAAGACATTCATTTTTTTAAATTAGATATACTGTTGAAAATAGCACCGCATTTCTGCAATTGTCAATTGGTTACCAAATAGGATTCAGATACCTGTCTTGAATAAGAGCAATAAACTTCAGAAAAGGCAAAAAAGTGGAGCCCTCTTCTCCAAGAAGAACAGCAAATCTTTTGACTTGTTCCGTCGTGAGTGGCATTTGAGTTGTTTCCTCAATGATTTCTTTAAAGTCGTCTTGATAAATGCAGCCATTTCCAAGAGTATCAGCTTGGCTAAAATGCAAATACATGTCAATAAAAAAAAAAGCATTTACCAACACTGGATTAATATATATTACAATAAAAGGCTTGTTCATGCTCATTGACCAAAAGAGATAGGAAAAAGTTTGTACCAAAAACATGAATAAAGAAAATAGAAACTAGAAGGAAATATAGCTGCAGATAGAACCTAGTAAATAATATTAGAGTAACAATATTAGTCTAAATGTCTTGAAAACTGGGTGCATTGGACTCAAGTGGTTATGGTAAACAACAAAAATATGTAGTATGAAATCCCACAATCCACTTGTCTTTACTGTACAAGCTTTGTAGAGTTTTCAACTAAGGTTCTTCATGGGATGTAATTCCTCTAATACCTTGGTATGGGTAATAGTTCACATTGTTGATGTACTTGTTTTCTGAGCTTTTATTTCACTCCACCATTAGGTCCCATGTGCAGGAATAAAAAAAGTTTTTTTCAAGTTTTTATCATACTCACAAAAGTATAGGCAAGAACTTCATATCAAAAAACAACCCAAGACCAAGAAACTCCTGTCCAAGTCAAGTTGTTCCAGTTCTGGCTCCTTCTGGTGCTCTTTTTTTGAGAAGCCAAAACTTCAGTTGGGTATCTTGTCATATCTAGGGCAGCACGGTGGCTCAGTGGTTAGCACTGTAGCCTTGCAGTGCTGGAGTCTTAGGTTCACATCCAACCAAGGGCAACATCTACAAGGAGTTTGTATGTTCTCCCCGTGTTTGCGTGGGTTTCCTCCAGGTACTCCAGTTTCCTCCCACACTCCAAAGACATACTGATAAGGAAATGTAGATTGTGAGCCCTATATGTGACTGACAAGGTCTGTCTGTAAAAATTTTGCAAAATATGTTGGAGCTATATAAGTAAGTAATATAAATAAATAAATCTCGTGATTGTTTAGCAATTTGTGCCTGTGTCTTACGCTAGGTTCACACTAGCGTTCGGCTTTCCGTTCTTTGGGTCAGCTTGGGGATCTGAAAAACGGAAAACTAATCCGCTTAAAAAGCAGTTATACATGGACCCCATAGACTATAATGGGGTCCATCGGGCTTCCGATCAGTTTCCTACTGAAAAATGCAGAGAGAAAAGTCTTGCTTGGAGGACATTTTTCAAGTAGATTCAGGGATGGAAACCCAGAATGGAGTTCGAAGGTTAGTGTACCTAACCTTAGTGAGTATAACTTGAAGAAAGTGTAACTGCAGAAAACATTGTAGCTCTGAGTTTTTTATGCCCTCAGATTAAACTGATCAGAAGAATGAAAACTCAGAAAACAATTAAATCTACACAAGCTTCAAAGTTAGTCATTGCCCTTACCAACTGGGAGTGGAATTACATCCAGATGAAAATTTTACTAAAAAGGCTCTGTTCACATCTGCATTAAGTGCATGATCTGTTGCATGACTGACACCAATGTACATATAATGTACAATGCACATATATGTAATATACAGTACTGTGTAAAAGTGAAACCTTATATAGACAAGTTGTGGCCTTCCAACTCATGTCCAATCAACTGAATACCATAGATGGACTCCGATCAAGGTGTAGAAACATCTCATAGATCATCAATATAAATGAGAGGCCATCAGAGCTAAATTTCAAGTGTCATAGCAAAGGGTCTGAATACTTATTTTAGTTTTTCCTTTTTAATAAAAATGCAAAAATTTGCCACAATACAACAAATGACCACTGCGACCCCTTCAAACAGTTGATAAGTGGGGTTCCTGGGTATCAGACCTCCACTGATCTTTTATTGATGACCTAATCTAAAGAAAAGTCATCAATAAAACAGAACTGGACAACCCTTTTAAGTAACAGCTCTAACTGATTATGGGTGTGCTGAAAAAAAAAAGTTTTCACTGCATCCCATTGAAAAAAAAAAATGGGAGACCGATTCTGGATGGTATTTGAAGTTAATTTTGATGCAGAATCCACCTCAAAATGAGCTCCAAATTATTCTGTGTGAACCAGTCCTAAGAATGCTTTAAGTGTTAAGAAGTTAAGAAGTGTTAAGTTTATTTTTGTCAATTGACAAAATGCTAAGTGAATAAACAAAAGAAAAATCTAAATCAGACCAATATTTGGTGTGACCACCCTTTGCCTTTAAAACCGCATCAGTTCTTCCAGGAGAACCAACCACAGATCTTCTGTGGATGTAGGCTTGCTCAAATCCTTCTGCATCTTAATGTAATCCCAGACAGACTTGATAATGTTGAGATCAGGGCGTGTGGGGGCCATTTCATCACTTCCAGGACTCCTCCTCCAAAGGGCGGTCACACCAAATATTGATTTCATTTAGATTTCTCTTTTGTTCATTCATTTAACAAAAATAAACACCTCTATTTTTGCAGCATTTTCTCTCACCTTCCTAATACATTTGCATATTTACATATATATATATATATAGTATATTACAGTGTCAACAGGGATCATTATCATTATTTTACCATATGCTGCACTATTTTCTCCGACACAGATATGAACATAGCTAAAAACCTTAATAAGCTTCTACTTCTCCAGTAATTATAGCTG
Source organism: Leptodactylus fallax (assembly GCA_947044405.1). Lineage (NCBI taxonomy): Eukaryota > Metazoa > Chordata > Amphibia > Anura > Leptodactylidae > Leptodactylus > Leptodactylus fallax. The sequence goes on from CAMRHE010000094.1 coordinate 4,145,676, forward strand.
TGGATATTATTTACTCACCGAAACCGGACTAGTAATTGAATAAAGGGGCCTTGGCATAACTGGAAAAGTAGCCATTCAGCTTCTTCTGCTGATACGCCTTGTCTGGTACCATTGGAAGACCCACTGATATTACTGTCTTGTCTGAAACGGTCAGAAAGATAATATTGCAATAAAATAATGTATTTTACATATAAATCTACATTACAAGTATTTTGACATATGACATTCCAACATGTATAATAAGTTTATCTGGTGGGTATTTTGGTGTTGGTTTAAACTGGATTGAGAGCTCTCCTTATATAGAAACTCATCCAGGAAAAGCTGTCAACCATGTTGTGTCCTTAATATATTACTTGTCACAGTTGCTGCTAGGTGCAGTCAGAAAACACTGATGCTTCCAGTAGGTCACTCATGTAACTTTGCTGTACAGACTGGGATAAATTAAGCAGGATCATCTCATTATATTTAGAGAGTTGGTAAGTTAGTGATAATTCTATTGTAATGCCTAGATATGACAAGATGGCAGCAATATACACACAGATGTGAGACCCGTGATGGGTTGCAACGGCCATGTGCTGTAGATGTGGTGTCACTGCTTCAGGCCTGTCAGCAAACAAAAGAGAGGGATAGCGGAGACCTATTCAAAAGGTAAGTACTCCTTGATTTGTTATTAAAAGCCATGCCTTGCCTTTAAGCTATTTTTTCATAAAATAGGCAATCCCTTTAATTTATTCTCTACAGTTTATGATGCAATATTTCAGACATTTTTCTATAAGTAACATGTAACTAGCTTAGCAGGATTTATCTTTTCTGCAACAATTTGTAAGTAATAAAATAAATTGTGGATATGCTGACATGTAAATGAAAAGGTTTATGATTTGTACACATAACCTGACCTTTGTTCTGCTTGTTCCACCATTTTTTTCATGAAGCTGAGCTTGGATCTGCTCTTCAGTTTATTCACAAAAACCAGGAAGTCCACAAGACCATCTTTTCTTCTCATATTAAATCTAATGGCAGAATTATGTATTAAATACAACTAATCAATATGCACAATATAAACTATAGAGTATGGGAGGAATTTATTAAGACTGGTATTCTCTTAATAATTCTGGTGTGCCCCAATGCACGAGAACTGAAATCTATATCAGTCAGGAACTGGTGTGCATTTCAGGTATGACTGAGTTATAGTAAATTTGTCAGCTCAAGGTAAATTTGTCTCCACCACTATTCCCCCTTGGTCTCCATCCCACTCTGTTCACTTTTGTTAAAAATGGCGAGTGGGGTGCAAAAAGAACAATGTGGCACATCTCTGATGCAAGAAAAGGCCAAAGAGGCACCACATTCACACCCATATAGGCCAGAAAACTGGTGTACATGGGTTAGTAAATGTCTCCCTATGTTTTGTTTATTAGTTAAAGGGGTTGTCCGTGTTTTTTTTGTTTTTTTTTATATGACCCATCCTTAGGATAGGCCATAAATATCTGACAGGTGGGGGCCAACAGCTGCCCTTACACAGATTGGCTGTTTGGATTGCTTCTGATGCCTATACTATATACTGCACAGAGCTAGAAGCAGATAGGCCACAAAAAATCTTGGGCAAGCAGAAATCTATGATTTATCATCTGAAAACTTATCATCTGTTGTCTTGACCACTGTTTTATAAGTGTAACTCAGGAAAAGCTAAATGTTACACATTGTGGTGCTGAATATTTTCCCCAATGTTCTACTTAAAGGGATGTACGGGCTCTGTCACATTTTTGATACTTATAATCTATCCACAGGATGGGTCATCACTATCAAATCGGTAGGTATCCAACTCTGAACAGCTGTACTGTGCGTTGTGATCCTACCTCTGGAACCCGCATCTATCTTGAGAACAGGGCCCCCATTCACTTGTACAGGATTTACGAAAATAGCCAAGCAGGAAATCTCAAATATTTTCAGAACTCCAATACAAGGTAATTGAGAGACTTGTGCATACAAGCAGGGCCCCATTCTCGAGTTACATATGGGACATGCATCAATCAGAAATTCATTGTGGTCCCTATGCTAGGGGCTGTGGACCAACAAATTCATCATAATTTACACCACAAATCTAAACCAACTAGTAACTGATGTAGATTTAACTTAATGGCGCATGGAGGGCCAGAGATGTTAATGCCTCCTAAAGAGGATCCTTCATGTCCTCTGACATTGGTGGTATTATATACCGCTAGAAATAATGTATATTATATATGTATATAATACTGCGGATGTCATGATAGGTCCTCTCTAATGAAATAGGCACAAATCACTCCAGCGGGCAGTTTATCAAGACTGGTGTATGTAACAGCAGTGTCAAATAGTTTTCAATTGTACTGTGTGAATGGAATTTTTTGAAAACCATATCTTGCTTCTGCAGTAAAATACCTCGGAAGTCATAACACAAAGCAAAGCTACATGTGAAAGTGTTTACCTTCTGGAACTGGTCTTTTAATCTCTAGCAGGAATTTATCACAAGCACTAGTTATATCAACATCAGAGTGAGCTATTCTAGTATTTTCCTTCCCCTGTGCGCCCTCTCTCACTAAACAAAGGCACTTCAGCAGCTGCAGTGAGCATTATACTGTGTCCCAGCTGCTCCAGAACAACATAGCACATCTCAAATGCTGAAGACCTTCTTTTTCAAATGCATGAAAGTGTTTCCTATCAATCGATAGTTAACAGGAATCTTCTCCAGACTCTTCAAAAAGAGGTTCTACTGCAGCTAAGGTGTGTATTAGAAGGAATATTGAACTCCTCGCTATAAATTATTGAAGAACATCAGTCACCTTTGCAGTACCATGTGTGTCTTGTGCTGTTATGTGGTCACGGAGTTGCTTGGTCGCTGCTAATATTCTTATAAGTTATAGTAGGGGGTTCTTTATCCCATATATAAACTGTAATACTATACAAACTTATTATTTTATTTTTAATTCTGCAGTCTATCCCGTTCATTGAAAAACTGAACGGATGAAAATTCAACTTAAATGAGTGTTTATGAGCACACAGTAGAATAGAGAGAGAGGGACGGCTCATCTAATGGGATTTTACAATGAATGAGATTGAGCAACCTGCAATTTATGAAAACACATACAAACAGCAGAATAAAAACATTAAAAATATTAATAAAACCTACTAGAAAAAAATTATTTCCCCCAAAATACACAGTCAGTATGTTACAATGTAATAGAAAAGTCCCCAAAGGTGACCATTAAGTTGCATAAAGCTCTTAACGGTAATAAAGTACATATGGTTCTAGAAATGAACACTAACCCTTGATCTACTAGAAGAGAGATATATTATGGACTGTGAAAACCGCCAGACAACACCAACTAATACTAGCTAGTGCACTTATTATGCATATGGCTTTAAATTCCCCTCAAACCTTGACAGATGATAACCTAGAACAGGGATACTCAACTGGCAGACTATGATCTGAATCTGGACCGCAGCCGCCAGCTGTCCAGACCCATTCCTCCCGGCATTATGACAGCAAGCAGGAGAAACCTTCATCTCTCGCCCGATGTCAAGGCTCGATCCCTTGCACTAGCAACCACTTAGTGTAAGGGATCAGGGGTTGGGGACATCGGGCAGGAGATGAACGATCCTCCCATCCGCTTCTAATGTTAATGTTGGGGCAATAATGGGGAATTATACTGTGATGGGGGTACTAAGGAGCTTACCGTGAGGAAGCACAATACAGGCACAGTATAATGCTCCTTAATGCCTCCCACCTATTGTTTAATGCCCCCCACCGTATAATGTTCCTTAGTGCCCCCACCCACATATACTGCTGCTTGGTGCCCCTCACACACCATGTAATGCTCCACTCCTTAGTGCCCCCACCCAACGTATAATACTCCCTAGTGCCCCCATGCACTGTATAATGCTCTGTAGTGCCCCCCCCCACACAGTATAAAACTCCTTAGTGCCCCACCCACTGTATAATGCTCCTTAGTGTCCCCACGCATAGTATAAAGCTCCGTAATGCCACCATCCAAAGTATAATGCTCCTTAGTGCCCCACCTACAGTATAATGCTCCTTAGTGCCCCCACGCACAGTTTAAAGCACCTTAGTGTCTCTATCCACAGTATAATGCTCCTTAGTGTCCCCACGCATAGTATAAAGCTCCTTAATGCCACCATCCACAGTATAATGCTCCTTAGTGCCCCACCTACAGTATAATGCTCCTTAGTGCCCCCATCCACAGTATAATACTTAGTGCCCCCACCCACAGTATAATGCTCCTTAGTGCCCCCACCCACAGTATAAAGCTCCTTAGTGAACCCACCCACCATATAATGCTTCTTAGTGCCATAACCAACCATATAATGCTCCTTAGTGCCCCCACCCATAGTATAATGTTCCTTAGTGACACCACTCACAGTATAATGCTCCTTAGTGCCCCCCACGCAGTATAATGCCACATTAGGAAATATTATTCTCTTATATATTATTTCTTATGTGTCTTATAGCCAGATGCATCTTTTTTTCCAAAAAAATACCGTAAATACTGGATGTGTTCAGCTGCTGTTTAGCTCAGACCTTTACTTGATGGCGGACCCCAGTCAATGGACCTTTAGTAAAAGTAGTTGAGTACCCCTGACCTAGAAGAACTGATAACAAACCTATAGTTGTTTATTCATCATTAGAGATGGGTGAACCGTCGCGATTTGTCTCAGATGAAATAAAATGCCCGCAGTCACACACATTGCACAGTGAAAATACAGAAAAGACACGTGTGTTTAACGTCCTGGTGTCACCTGACCGCCTCTCAGCCTATGGTCAATGGTACGTGGACACCTTACAGTGCTGATGTCACATACAGTATATAAGATGCTGTGAGAACGAACACAAGGCATTTCAGTGATAGTGAAACTAGGGGATGGATGTGTTTATTCATTACTGCATAATTTAAAGCAGTTACTCCATTTTCTTCTGCAATACACAGCAGCAAAACTTGTCAGATTTACTCAATTACAAGCAGATTGTGATAGAAATCATAGTAATGATGGAGAATATCTGCACTGTGAACTAAAACAAAAACCATGGGCGAGCGCCTTTCCCAAAAAAAAGGGTAATTTTTGGAGCATTTTCAATGTTAAAATGCGTAAAAGTGAGTGGCATTGCAGTGTATGGTTAAACTCAGGAGTTGTATCCATTGCTTAACATCCACTTTTCGACAAACATACATGTCACTTTTGCGATGACAGAACTAGAAATTAGATACATTGGTTCCTAGGAGCAAAGACAGTGTCATACAGTGTCATACTATGTTTTAGGCCAGGGCTCCACGTTGCGCTAACACAGCATTTTGACAGAAAAAATCTGCAACAGAAAAGCTGCGTTTTTAAAGATGCTTGCGTTTTTGAAAATCGCAGCATGTCAATTATACCTACGAAAACACTGGCATTTTACGTTTAGGTACAATAGTGGCAGAAAGTCTGCAGAGGAAAACTCTGCGAACTTGCAAAGAAAACTGCTCTGGAAAAAAACAAGGTTTTTTCCACAGTGCTTTTTGCTGTGAATTGCTATGTGGGGCCTTAGCCTTAAGCCAACTTAAAGTGTGGTTTTTTAACAAACTTGTTTGACCCAAACGATTCTTGTGACAGAACCACACAAAACGAATCTTGAGAGGTTCGCCCATCTCCATTCATCACATGCTGAAAATTTCCTATTCAGACAATGCAATACTTTTTTTTTTCCAATTTTCAAAAAGACATAAAATACCGAATAAAGAAAATACGGTGAAAACATATAACTGCAACAACAGCAGTAACATTCTATACTGTTAATAGCGGGGAGATCCTCGAGTAGAGGCCAAAGGACAAGAAGAGGGGGGGAAGAGAAAAAAAAAGAGGGAGGGGGGGGCGAGGCAACAAAAACAGACACAGAATGAGAGGGAAGAGAAGAGGAAAAGAAAAGAGAAAAAAAAAATGACAATGCAATACTTGCACATAGACTCATGCAACACAATTGAATATTCTATATTACATTATTGGCACAGTATTAGACAGCATTATGACATGAAATTATAAGACTTACCTTGCTAGCAAATGTTCTAAATCTACAGCTGTCATAGGAATGTTAAATTTTTGCAATACAAGCCGAAGATCAGACCTGCTGATCTGAAATAAAAACAGGGAATATGTACACTGTACTTTATTTTTATGTTTTTGAAAACCTTTCAAAGTTTGTCAGTTTCAATTTGCATCTGGAGTCATGCCGATTGCTGGAAACTCTATTGCTTGGAAAACCTGCAAACGTCTGGTTATCGGGTGGGGGAAGGCAATCAGTTTATTACAAGGGGTCCATTAAAGTCAAGTGAATTATAAGGGGATTCCCTATGATATATTTTATAACCTTTTATTATTTTTACCTGAGCCTTAGTGACCAGAGTATAATTTTATTTTAGCTATGCCACATTGATTAACTCTTTGTATTTCTAAATCTACCAATTTTTTTTTTCTTTTTTGGAGGGGAAATTGGTAGGGGCTTTTTTTTTTTTTAATCAAACTGTTCCAATAACTTTATATTTTGTATGTCTGTTGTAGACTAAAATATAATTTTTCTTGACTGTCTTACTTTTGCACTTCTACAAAGTATTGTAAAATTTATCCCAAAAGTCTACAATCCCAATTCCAATGAAGTCGGGACTTTGTGTAAAACATAAATAAAAACAGAAAAAGATGATTTGCAAATCCTTTTTAATCTATATTCAATTGAATACACTACAAAGACAAGATATTTAATGTTCAAACGGATAAACTTTATTTGTTTTTTGCAAATATTCACTCATTTTGAATTTGATGCCTGCAACACGTTCCAAAAAAGCTGGGATAGGGGCAACAAAAGACTGAGCCCGGGGCATGTTTACCATTGTGTTACATCACCTTTCCTTTTAACAACACTCAATAAGCATTTGGGAACTGAGGACACGAATTGTTGAAGCTTTGTAGGTGGAATTCTTTCCCATTCTTGCTTGATGTACAACTTCAGTTGTTCAACAGTCTAGGGTCTTTGTTGTTGTATTTGTGCTTCATAATGCACCACACATTTTCAATGAGAGACAGGTCTGGACTGCAGGCAGGCCAGTGTAGTAGCCACACTCTTTTACTATGAAGCCACGCTGCTGTAACACGCACAGGATGTGGCTTGGCATTGTCTTGCTGAAATAAGCAGAGACATCTCTGAAAAAGACGTCACTTTGATGGCAGTATATGTTGCCTTCACAGATGTGCAATTTACCCATGCCATGGGCACTAACACACCTCCATACCATTAGAGACACAGGCTTTTGAACTTTGCACTGATAACAATCCAGACAGTCTTTTCCTCTTTGACCCGGAGGACACGACGTCCATGATTTCCAAAAACAATGTGAAATGTGGACTGGTCAGACCACAGGACACTTTTCCACTTTGTGTCAGTCCATCTCAGATGAGCTCGGACCCAGAGAAGATTTCGGCGTTTCTGGTTGTTGTTGATATATGGCTTTCGCTTTGTATGGTAGAGTTTTAATTTGCACGTGTAGATGTAGCGACGAACTGTGTACACTGACAATGGTTTTCTGAAGTGTTCCTGAGCCCATGTGGTAATATCCGTTACAGAATGATGTCAGTTTTTAATGCATTGCCGCCTGAGGGATCAAAGGTCACGGGCATTCAATGTTGGTTTTCAGCCTTGCCGCTTACTTGTAGAGATTTGTCCAGATTCTCTGAATCTTTTGATGATATTATGGACTGTAGATGATGAAATCTCTAAATTTCTTGCAATTGTACGTTGAGAAACGTTGTTCTTAAACTGTTGGACTATATGCTCACGCAGTTGTTCACAAAGTGGTGAACCTCGCCCCATCCTTGCTTGTGAGCAACTGAGCTTTTCGGGCATGCTCCCTTTATACCCAATCATGACACTCACCTGTTTCCAATTAACCTGTTCACCTCTGGAATGCTCCAAACAGGTGTTTTTTGAGTATTCCTCAACTTTCCCAGTCTTTTGTTGGCCCTATCCCAGCTTTTTTGGAGCATGCTGCAGGTATCAAATTCAAAATGAGTGAATATTTGCAAAAAAACTATAAAGTTTATCTGTTTGAACATTAAATATCTTGTCTTTGTAGTGTATTCAATTGAATATAGGTTGAAAAGGATTTGCAAATCATCTTATTCTGTTTTTATTTATGTTCTACACAATGTCCCAACTTCATTGGAATTGGGGTTGTACTTCTCCCATGCATAATAATGCAAAATATATAGTACTGGACGCACTTACTCATAGAAGAAGCTTAATGAAATTTGACTTTTTTACATGTTACAATAATAGTAACTGGTAACACCCATTTGTAAATTCAGTCATAAATTTCTTGAAGGTATAACAGAGGAATGGCAAAATGTACAGATTAAGTAAAAATGCACCAGATATATTATTTTGTGAAGAAATATTTGCTAAAATAGATATGACAGAAGAGATAACAGATTCTTTCACAGGATAGGGGAAAATTATTAAGACTGGCACATCAAGCAGACTTTAGAGAAATTTATTTTACCAAGCACATGTCCCAGAATTATTAAGAGGCTCCAACCTCCTAGTAATTCTGACATACTGCGGGAGGTCCTGTGCACCAAAGTTGAAATCTATGCCACTCAGGGACTGACGTAGATTCAGGTATAACTCATGGCAGTAGAGTAGTAAATCTGTCAGGCTGAGGTTTCCACAGTCCACCTTGAACCCCACCCACTTTTTTCCATTGGAGAGTGAGTTAAAAAATGTCAGAAGTGGCGCATTTTTTGAACAAATGGCTGTGTGCCAAAAATGTGCCACTTCTTCCCCCCGAAAAACGGCAAGAAAACTGAATTAAATAGAATGAACAAAAAAGGTAATCAAATTCAAAACTATGTGATATTTTAGATTACAGATATTACTGCTACATTCTTCACACATATTCAGCTCCTGCCCCTGTGGTGCCATGCTGAATAATAGAGAAGGTGGGAGGATTCAGAGGAAGCACAGGCTTAATGATAACTGCGAGAGGGGTGATTTATCTAAAAGATACTTTCTTTGTTCCCCGTAGAAGCCAATCACAAAACATTTTCAGTTCTGTGCTATGATTGGTTAATACCCCAACTGGAAACACCCATTTGTCAATTTAGTCATTAGTTTCTAGGAGGTATAACAGAGAAATATCAAAGAATAAGTAAAAATGCTCCTGAATTATTATTTTAGGAAGAAATATTTACTAAACTAGATATGACAGGAAAGATTCCAGATGCTTTCACAGGCTAGCAAACTCTGAATTCTCTCAACTGACTTCATGAGGCAGACACCAGGGATTATTTTCCATGTTTGATGAGAACTTATTGGATGCTTTTTCTAGACTCTTGCCTGACTCATCAGAAACCATATGTATTGGGTTTAGCTTAAGTGACTGTGGAGGTCAAGTCATCTGACCAGCACTGTCATCAATCCATCTACCATCCTTCACATCAGTTTGCGTAATGTAGCTCCTGTACAGCATAGAAGTGTGTTTTATCTCACTGTCCTAAAACAAATAATGGTCCAACTAAGCTCAAACCAGATGCAATGGCAGGTCGACTCCAGGGTTGCAGGTGAAAACAGTTTACTAAAGGTGATGCAACAGCAACCAAACAGCTTCCAGTAGAGGATGGAGGTAGCTTTGCTGGCAGTTCCCCTGAGGATGACAGCTGAGCTTGGTGATGGTTCTTCCAGCAAAATATACAGTTGCATCTCAATAAATTAAAATATCTTTGAAACTTTCATTCATTTCAGTAATTCAGTAATACAATTCATAATCAGCGTCTTCCATGATTGTGTGTCCTACTGAACCAGACTGAGGAACCATTTAAAGGCTTAGGAAACCTTGGCAGATGACACACTGAATTTACAATACTGAACTTTTTTACGATATTCTAATTTTCAAGATTTGGGTTTTCGTTACCTGTAATCCATAATCAACATTTACAGAAATAAAACACTTGAAATAGAACACTCTGTGTGTAAAGAATCTAGAAAATATAGGAGGTCACTTTTTTAATTTACAGTGCCTTGCGAAAGTATTCGGCCCCCTTGAACTTTTCAACCTTTTGCCACATTTCAGGCTTCAAACATAAGGATATAAAATTTAAATTTTTTGGTGAAGAATCAACAACAAGTGGGACACAATTGTGAAGTGGAATGAAATTTATTGGTTATTTTAAACTTTTGTAAAAAATAAAAAACTGAAAAGTGGGGCGTGCAATATTATTCGTCCCCTTTACTTTCAGTGCAGCAAACTCACTCCAGAAGTTCAGTGAGGATCTCTGAATGATCCAATGTTGTCCTAAATGACTGATGATGATAAATATAATCCACCTGTGTGTAATCAAGTCTCCGTATAAATGCACCTGCTCTGTGATAGTCTCAGGGTTCTGTTTAAAGCGCAGAGAGCATCATGAAGACCAAGGAACACACCAGGCAAGTCTGTGATACTGTTGTGGAGAAGTTTAAAGCCAGATTTGGATACAAAAAGATTTTCCAAACTTTAAACATCCCAAGGAGCACTGTGCAAGCGATCATATTGAAATGGAAGGAGTATCAGACCACTGCAAATCTACCAAGACCTGGCCGTCCCTCTAAACTTTCATCTCAAACAAGGAGAAGACTAATCAGAGATGCAGCCAAGAGGCCCATGATCACTCTGGATGAACTGCAGAGATCTACAGCTGAGGTGGGAGAGTCTGTCCATAGGACAACAATCAGTCGTACACTAAACAAATCTGGCCTTTATGGAAGAGTGGCAAGAAGAAAGCCATTTCTCAAAGATATCCATAAAAAGTCTCGTTTAAAGTTTGCCACAAGCCACCTGGGAGACACACAAAACATGTGGAAGAAGGTGCTCTGGTCAGATGAAACCAAAATCGAACTTTTTGGCCACAACGCAAAACGATATGTTTGGCGTAAAAGCAACACAGCTCATCCCCACTGTCAAACATGGTGGCGGCAGCATCATGGTTTTGGGCCTGCTTTTCTTTAGCAGGGACAGGGAAGATGGTTAAAATTGATGGGAAGATGGATGGAGCCAAATACAGGACCATTCTGGAAGAAAACCTGTTGGAGTCTGCAAAAGACCTGAGACTGGGACGGAGATTTATCTTCCAACAAGACAATGATCCTAAACATAAAGCAAAATCTACAATGGAATGGTTCACAAATAAACGTATCCAGGTGTTAGAATGGCCAAGTCAAAGTCCAGACTTTAATCCAATCGAGAATCTGTGGAAAGAGAAGAAAACTGCTGTTCACAAACGCTCTCCATCCAACCTCACTGAGCTCGTGCTGTTTTCCAAGGCAGAATGGGCAAGAATTTCAGTCTCTCGATGTGCAAAACTGATAGAGACATACCCCAAGCGACTTGCAGCTGTAATCGCAGCAAAAGGTGGTGCTATAAAGTATTAACTTAAAGGGGCCGAATAATTTGGCACGCCCCACTTTTCAGTTTTTTATTTTTTTACAAAAGTTTAAAATATCCAATAAATTTTGTTCCACTTCATGATTGTGTCCCACTTGTTGATTCTTCACCAAAAAAATGAAAATTTTATATCCTTATGTTTGAAGCCTGAAATGTGGCAAAAGGTACAAAAGTTCAAGGGGGCCGAATACTTTCGCAAGGCACTGTAATTACTGAAATAAACATTTCAAAGATATTCTAATTTATTGCGATGCACCTGTATGCCTGAACCAATACTCTATTGTGCCAATAACTCTGCTTCCTGTTTCTCTCCGTCTAATTTTTCTGTATACTCCCAGGATGGCCCTGATAGCCCTATGGTGCAACAGGGTATCTTTCCAAAGGCCATGGACAACCTCAGACTCTCTCCCAAAAATGGAACTGAATACTCAAAACTCATGTACAGTGGGGAAAAAAAGTATTTAGTCAGCCACCAATTGTGCACGTTCTCCCACTTAAAAAGATGGGAGAGGCCTGTAATTGACATCATAGGCAGACCTCAACTATGAGAGACAAAATGAGAAAACATATCTAGAAAATCACATTGTCTGATTTTTTAAGAATTTATTTGCAAATTATGGTGGAAAATAAGTATTTGGTCACCTACAAACAAGCAAGATTTCTGGCTCTCACAGACCTGTAACTTCTTCTTTAAGAGGCTCTTCTGTCCTCCACTCATTACCTGTAGTAATGGCACTTGTTTGAAATTGTTATCAGTATAAAAGATACCTGTCCACAACCTCAAACAGTCACACTCCAAACTCCACTATGGTGAAGACCAAAGAGCTGTGGAATGACACTAGAAACAAAATTGTAGACCTGCACCAGGCTGGGAAGACTGAATCTGCAATAGGCAAGCAGCTTGGTGTGAAGAAATCAACTGTGGGAGCAATAATTAGAAAATGGAAGACATACAAGACCACTGATAATCTCCCTCGATCAGGGGCCCCACGCAAGATCTCACCCCGTGGGATCAAAATGATCACAAGAACAGTGAGGAAAAATCCCAGAACCACACGGGGGGACCTAGTGAATGACCTGCAGAAAGCTGGGACTAACGTAACAAAGGCTACTGTCAGTAACACACTACGCCGCCAGGGACTCAGATCCTGCAGTGCCAGACGGGTCCCCCTGCTTAAGCCAGTACATATCCGGACCCGTCTGAAGTTTGCTAGAGAGCATTTGGATGTTACAGAAGAGTATTGGGAGAATGTCATATGGTCAGGTGAAACCAAAGTAGAAGTGTTTGGTAAAAACACAACTTGTCGTGTTTGGAGGAGAGTGAATGCTGATTTGCACCCAAAGAACACCATACCTACTGTGAAGCATGGGGGTGGCAACATCATGCTTTGGGTTGTTTCTCTGCAAAGGAACCAGGACGACTGATCCGTGTACATGAAAGAATGAATGGAGACATGTATCGTGAGATTTTGAGTGCAAACCTCCTTCCATCAGCAAGGGCATTGAAGATGAAACGTGGCTGGGTCTTTCAGCATGACAATGATTCCAAGCACACCGCCAGGGCAACGAAGGAGTGGCTTCGTAAGTAGCATTTCAAGGTCCTGGAGTAGCCTAGCCAGTCTCCAGATCTCAACCCCATAGAAAACCTTTGGAGGGAGTTGAAAGTCCGTGTTGCCCAGCAACAGCCCCAAAACATCACTGCTCTAGAGGAAATCTGCATGGAGGAATGGGTTAACATACAGTGTGTGCCAACCTTGTGAAGACTTACAGAAAACATTCCATGGTGCTTTACATTTACGGATTTATATACGGTACACAAGATATACAAAACAGATAATACAAACAGTGACCAACTGGCACAGTGGGATAGAGGGCCCTACCCACAAGGGCTTACAGTCTATGAGGGAAGAGGGATAGAGACAGAAGGTGAGGGGAGAGACTGTACAGGTGGTGGTGTGGTGACAGTAGTGTTATTGGAAGTTGTAGGCCTTCCTGAATAGGTGAGTCTTCAGAGCCTTCTTGAAGCTCGTGATTGTGGGGGTCAGTCTTATGTGTCTTGGTAATGAGTTCCAGAGTATGGGGGATGCACGGGAGAAGTCTTGGAGACATTTGTGTGAAGAGCGGATAAGAGCATAACGGAGTAGTAGGTCTTTGGAGGATCGGAGGTTATGTGCGGGCAGGTAGTGGGAGACTAGGTCGGAGATATATGGATGGGACAGGTTGTGGATGGCTTTGTATGTCAGCGTTAGTAGTTTGAACTCTATTCACTGGGAGATGGGTAGCCAGTGAAGGGATTGGCAGAGGGGAGCAGCTGATGAAGAATGGGGGGAGAGGTGTATTAAGCGAGCAGCACAGTTTAAGGTGGACTGGAGGGGGGTGAGAGTGTTTGCTGGGAGGCCATGGAGAAGAGTGTTACAGTAGTCTAAGCAGGAGATTATGAGGGCGTGAACTATCATCTTTGTAGTTTCAGGGGTGAGGAAGGAGCGGATTCGGTGTATGTTCTTGAGTTGGAGGCGGCAGGAGGTGTTGAGGGTTTGAATATGAGGCTTGAAGGATAGGTCAGAGTCTAAGATTATCCCAAGGCAGCGGGCCTGTGGGACTGGGGTGAGAGTGGTTCCATTAATTTTGATAGATGGGTCAGGTAAGGGGGTCGTGCGTGGAGGGGTGAAGATTATGAACTCCATTTTCTCCATGTTGAGTTTGAGAAAGCAGGAGGAGAGAAAGTAGGCTACGGCTGCTAGACATTCTGGGACTCTGGACAACAGGGAGGTAATGTCTGGTCCAGAGAGATATATTTGGGTGTCGTCAGCATAGCATTGGTAATGAAAACCATGGGATTCTATGAGTTGACCAAGGCCTAGCGTGTAGATGGAGAACAGGAGGGGTTCTAGGACGGAGCCTTGGGGGACACCTACAGAAAGAGGGCGTGGCGGGGAGGTGGTGTGCAAGTGGGAGACGCTTAATGTGCGGTTGGTGAGGTATGAGGAGATCCCGGAAAGGGCCAGGTCAGAGATGCCAAGGGATGAAAGCGTTTCTAACAGGAGGGAATAGTCGACTGTGTCAAAGGCAGAGGAGAGGTCGAGGAGGAGGAGGACAGAATAGTGACGTTTGGCTTTGGCAGTTAGAAGGTCATTAGTGACCTTGGTTAGGGCAGTATCTGTGGAGTGGTGGGGTCTGAAACCTGACTGTAGTCTGTCAAAGAGCACATTGGACGAGAGATAAGAGGACAGTTCGGAGTGGACGTGTTGCTCCAGCAGTTTAGAGGCGTACGGGAGCAGTGAGATGGGGCGATAGTTGGCTGGAGAGGACGGGTCGAGGGAGGGTTTCTTAAGTATAGGGGTGACAGTAGCATGTTTGAAGGCGGAAGGGAAGGATCCATTGGTTAGGGATAGGTTGAAGAGATGGGTTAGGGCAGGAGTAATGACTTCAGAGAGTTTGGGGATGAGGTGTGACTGGATGGGGTCAAGCGCGCAGGAGGTGAGGTGGGATTTAGATATTAGAGTGGAGAGCTTTTCATCAGTGACGGTGGAGAAACAGGTTAAAGATGGTGTCGATTTTGCTTTTGAAATAAGAGGCAAAGTCATCAGCTGTGATAAGTGATGTCGGAGGGGGCGCAGGAGGACGGAGAAGGGAGTTGAATAGCTGTTTGCGGTTGCGGGATAGAGCAGATATTAGTGTGGAGAAGTAGACCTGCTTTGCAGAGGTGAGTGCATTCTTGAATGAGAGTACTGTCTCTTTGTACCTAAGGAAGTCCTCCTGGGATTTGTTTTCTCATTTTGTTTCTCATAGTTGAGGTCTACCTAGGATGTCAATTACAGGCCTCTCTCATCTTTTTAAGTGGGAGAACTTGCACAATTGGTGGCTGACTAAATACTTTTTTTCCCCACTGTAGAAGGCTGTCAATAATATTCTCTCCTTATCTCAGGGCTGCAGCTTTCAATTCTCGGGTTTTACACTCCCTCTCTCTGCATATTCTTACTAGTAGAGCAGAAACATTTCCTTCCTCTTTGGAAGAAGGATGAAGACTAAGTCTCCTCCCACCCCCAGCCATGAGCACGTTGAGCTAAACCATCAGTTCCAAAGTGCTCCTCCTTCCCCAGTTGAACAGCTCCAAAAGGGGTAGTTACAGTTATGCATATAAAACTTTATAAACGATGTATGTGTGAAGTGGCACTATAAGGGTAAGTTCACACGGAGGAATTTGCCACGGATTTGGGGGCAGATTCTACCCCCGAATCAACGGCAGATTCTGCCTCCCATTGTTTTCAATGGGAGGCAGACATCGCAGCAAGAAAGTGAAAAAATAAGCGTCCTGCTTAATCTTGCCGTGGTTGTGTATGATTTCCACGGCTCAAGACTTACTTCTGATTAGGCCCATTTATCTGGGCCTAATCAGCAGCAGATAGCCACTACTGATTGCCAATGCCCTGCATCGGCATCCTGTCGCGGGTAGACCTGCTAGGAGCCGTTGACATGGAGGAAAATAAAGAGGAATTTGAGGCGGAGATCTGTGGTGGAAAATGCTCTCAACAGATATTGTTAAGTGTAGTAAAATGCAACACCTAAAATCTGTCTTTATGCTGATTCCTAGGGATGTGTGCCTGTAATTTGGGGGCCCAGGGGTGGTACAGAGCACACAAATTTACTGCACTCTGCTCATATCACACTAACGGTCACAGAATAAAGCTTAGTGACCGTTAGTGTCCGTTTACATCAAATCCGTCACATGTCTGTTATTTTTCGCAAGACACAAAAATCCGGGGTGCAGGACTTTTGTGTCCGCGAAAAATAACGGACGTCAAGCGTCCATTATTTTTTAACATTAATGTCTAGGGGTAACGGATGGATACATTAACATCAGTTAGTGTCCGTTATGATAGGTGTCTTTTATTTATTTATTTATTTATTTTAACGGACACTATCAGAACAGACATCCAACGGTAGTGTGAATCCACCCTTACAAAACTGTACCCTGTACAGTTTTGGATTATAGACAACTCAAACCACTCTATATTGCTCTGCTCTCTTGTGGGCATGTATTGTGGGTTATCTAGTGTATCAAATGTTAATTGCGATAACTTTTTTAATAATAACTTTTTAGGGAGCTAACTCTTGTCTTTATGTAGTCATGCTCACATTCTGTAGGGAGCAGACTCGTCAGCTGACTTTATGTAGCAAAGCTGGCAGGATAGCAGTACAACTGAGCCCTCACTTTTCACACACTTAATATATTTTATGTAAAGTGACATGTCTGAAATAAAATTTTTTCTTCTTTGTTAATAAGCCAAATACAGGAATAGTGTCTGTGCAATGCATTTGGAATTATTTATGTGCAGTTCTCAAGCTGCTGAATTTTAATTCTTATTTAGATTCCAAGAAGACACAAAATGTTGAGATAAATGCATTTTGGGAGGCCCTTAATATCCCCTCAGTGGACATGATATTTATTAAGTGCCCAGAAAAGGCTTTTTAAGTCTGGCAAGGGAGTAGCATTAACTCAGCTGAACCCTCTCCCTGTTTGGGGAGGTGAAAATCGTTCACAATTATCAAATCAAAAACTACTAAAGAGCTGAATCACTTAAGTGAATGTACGCTGTAATGAATCAAGTGTCCTTATTTTACACTGATTTTCTCTTCCATTTTGAGCATACAGTTATAGAAACCTAAACAGATTTTAAGAAGATGTTACTTTTGATAGCACAGTGTGGGAGAACAGTGTTTGTGTATTATACTTTTGTTACTATATTTATGCAATTCTGTAATTTTTAAGACTTTGAAAAGGCATAAAAATATAAGTGAAACAAGGCTGAAGACAGAAATTGCCACATACTTAGTACTATGGTTATGACTAGACACTGGCATAAACATGGCACATCTTTGGTGTAGTGTGGCACATCTAATTTGGCCAAAAATTTTTCAATATGGTAGACATGTGGGTGAGAATTCTCAGAAAAAGGGGGTGTGGTTTAAATGTGCCACGTAACACAGATGCGCCAAAATAGTGTCGAAAAATTCTGCTTCAGAGTAATCCAACTAAGGCTAAGGCCCCACATTGTGGAAAAGCTGCTTTTTTTGTTGCAGATTTTGCTGCTGTTTTTTGAGTCATTCAGCATTCACCACTTACCTGTGTTATTCCCCACCTTATATCATTTGGGCCTGTCTGCATCCTGCAGAAAACCATGGCTTCATCTGTATCAGGTAAATTTTTTTTTGGTGATACATGCTCAGGCATGGATTCAAAAAGAATTAGAAATATAAAGTAAGCACTTATACTACTTCTTCCTGCTGGCTTTGGATCAAAAGAACACAGCAAAATCTGCACTAAAAAAACAACAAAAACTCAAAGGCACAAAATTACTGATACTTAGTGCAAAGTTAGACAGGCAGTCTGAAAATATGCTAAATTTATCACAGTGACTAATGCTGGATGATAAATCTGGCATATCAATAAACTATCTAGTCTATGTTTATACCATCTTTTAGTTGGCTTACTTTGAGACAGAATTTTTTTTACATTATTTTGGCGCATTTTATCATATTGTGGTGCATTAAACCATGCCCCCTTTTTCTAAGAATCCACACCCACATGTTTAACATGTCCAAATTTTAGCCCAAACTAGATGATCCAAGATGCACCATGTTTATGCCAATGTCTAATCGTAACCACAATAGTAAATCTGAGCCAATGTGTGTCTCCACTCATGACACTGGTGGAGAGTCAGCCACTGGGATCACCAATGAGCCTAGGAACATAAGAGGCTGCAGTGCTAGGTAAAGTGCATTACACATTTTTGGTTTATCCCTTAAAGCACTCCCAATGAGATGCTGAGTGGGAATTGCAAAACGCCCCTCATCAGTAGAAAGTCCTTGATAGACATGTTGTCATAGTCAAGACCCAACTTTAAAGGAGCCTTGACCCACTTGCTCCAGCCACGTATATTTTATTTATTAAGAATGAAAAATCATTCTCCATAATAGAATGTTTAAAACCACTAAGATGGTATTAAAATATATTATGGAACTGCTGATAATTGAGTTTCCTTCCTCTATTTAAAACACTACTGAACTCTATTGGTTGCAGTTATGATCATGGTCTCATCATTAACTCCATTCCTAGAATAGCCTTTTAGGCTGAGGTCCCACGTTGCAGAAAAGCAGCTTTTTATTGCAGATTTTGCTGCAGTTTTTTGATCCAAAGCCAGGAGTGGATTAAGAAGAAGGTAGAAGTATAAGAGCGTCCTATATATTTTCCATTCCTATAAAAACGCAGCAAAATCTGCAACAAAAAAAGCTGTGTTTCCGCAACATGGGGCCTCAGCCTTAAACAAGTTTCCAGTTGAACCACAGGAAAAAGTATGAATATTTGTAGTTTTGCTACTACTTGGATGCCGTGACAAGTGTGCAGCTCTCCAAAAAAGTGTGGAAGTATCTTAACAAGGTGTATAAAAGACAACACTAAATAGATAATGGACATGCAGGTTGACCGCTAAGGCACACCCCTATAATCTGTGTTCCTTGCCGGTACACAGAAAAGGGGTTATCCAGCTTCCAAAAGTTATCTGCAAATATATCTACAGCAGTTTTAGTTTCAATAATTTTTATTGGTTTTCAAAATAAATGTGAGACACATTATTGACATACAGTGTGATATACATTCTTACATACTTTGTTCAAGGCATATTTTTTGAATTGTACATCAATAGACAGAAAAAAAAAAAAGAAATTGAGTAAGCGATAACAGTAACAATAACACTAACATTTGGGCACATTCTCAGGGGTAGCGTAATATATCTCAAAGACGAACCTCTTATATATTCCATTCCACTTCCGCCTCTTAAACCTCCCTGTTTCCTGACTCCCGTTATGCAGCGAATCGAGAATTAACCCATGCGTCCCATACGTTTGCAAATCTATGATAGGAGTCATTTCCCAGTGCAATTACCCTCTCGTAGGTATATGTATTGTTAATAGCCAACAATAATGCGGAGTCTGACGGAGGGGTTACTGATCTCCATCTTTGCACCAGCATTAATTTAGCTATTGTTAAGATTTTACAAAGGAGTTTTGTATTTTTGTTCAATTCTTCGGGAATTCCAATGGATAGGATGGCCAAAGGTGAAGTGTAGGGGAGGCGGAAGTTAAATATTTCTGATAACATGTCAAAGACCCTATTCCAATATCCACAAATTATGGGGCAGTGTCCCAAAATATGGAGAAGGGTTCCTTTCCCTCCACATCCTCTCCAGCACTCCTCAGAAACTGAAGGGTATGCCCTATGTAAAGTGGATGGGGTTCTGTACCACCTTAAGGTCACTTTCATAGCCGTTTCTATGTGAGTGCTGCATTTCAAAGATGTATGACTAAGTTTGATAGCTTGTTCCCACTCATCCGAGGTAATGTTTCTTCCCAAATCCCTCTCCCAACACCGGAATGGTGTAGATCTAGTAAAGGTTGCTACTCCATCCATTCTATCGTATAGAAACCTTAAACCCCTCATCTTAGTCGACATCCAGGTGAATATCATATCGGTATGGGGCACTGTCGATATCGGGTTCTTTGATATAAAATGCCTTATTTGGGAGTATTTAAGGAAGTCACCTCTATGAACTCCATATTTCTGTGTTAGATCTGTAAATGATAAAAATTGCTTGGTATCGGATTGTAAGTGGGAGACCTGTGTAATCCCTTTCGCTTCCCACTCCGAAATTACTAGGTCTTCTATCGCCCATGCCATAAGTGACAGAGGCATTTCTGAGGCATAAAAGTGACTCGTAGGATTTGCTTTCTCGTGAAGCAGCTTCCATGCGGTCACTGCTGCTTGCATAATCGGGGACATGGACTCAGGCATAGGAATGTTCCAGAAGGGCGCCCATAAGGTATTCCTCAGTTTCAAAGGATATATAAACGCTTGCTCTATGTGGATCCATGGTACCGAGGTATCAGCCAATCTCCATCTAGCGCACTGTGTGACTAGGGATGCTAAGTAATAATTCCTTACCACTGGTACTCCCAGTCCTCCAGCTTCTTTTTGTTTAAATAGGAAGCTTTTGTTAACTCTGGGTCTCCTTCCATTCCATATGTATTTTGAGATCATCCTTTGCATAGTTTCGAAAAACGAAACTGGGACTGCTATCGGGAGTGTGCGAAACAGATATAGGAGTCTGGGCAATAACAACATCTTAAAAGCTGCGACACGTCCCATCCAGGACACATCCATCGGGGACATTCTCTCCATCTCCTCCTGCAATATCTTCAACATGGGTGTGTAATTATTTCTATATAAGGCCCCCGTATTGGGTGTCACCTGTATCCCCAAGTATTGAACATCCTCCTTCCTCCAATCAAAGTCATATTTCGACTGTAGGGGCTGTAACAAAGAGGGAGGGATATGCAAAGGTAAAGCTTGTGACTTGGCCATATTTAATTTATAATATGATAAGTGACCGAAATTAGCTATAATCTCCATAAGTCGGGGAATAGACTCTAGTGGCTTGGACAAAGTAAGAATGATGTCATCTGCATATAATGATATAAGATGAGTTTTGCCCCATATATCAATGCCACCCATCTCTGGATCTAATCTAAGTGCTTGGGCCAGCGGTTCCATCGAGAGAAGAAATATCAGCGGCGAGAGGGGGCACCCCTGTCTAGTCCCATTCGTTATTAAAAAGGGATCTGACACTACCCCATTAGTGAATACTCTTGCAGATGGTGCAGAATACAACGCCTCAATTGCCCTCAGAATAGCTCCGGTAAACCCCATACTCCTAATCACCAAGAAGGCATACGACCAGCAAATGCGGTCAAATGCCTTCTCGGCATCCAATGCGAGAACCACTGCTTCCATTCTTTTAGAGTTAATGTGATGTATAATATTCAAAATGCGTCTGGTATTGTCATATGATTGCCTCCCCTTCACAAATCCCACTTGGTCGTAGTTTATTAGGCTCGGAAGACAAGCTGCTACTCTATTTGCTATAATTTTGGCGTAAATTTTTAAATCTGAGTTTAATAGGGAAATTGGTCGAAAGTTTTGGGGGCTGGTGGCAGGCCTGCCCGGTTTAGGCAATGTCACCACCAGGGCCTCCTGATTTTCCCCCGGAATAGTGCCAGAGTCCACCACCGCCGTCAAGAAGGACAACAGCGGGCTAAGCAGAACTGAAGAAAATTTTTTGTAATATTCACCAGTGAGGCCATCTGGGCCCGGGGACTTTCCGGGTGGTAGCGACTTAATTACTGACAGCAACTCTGATGATGTGATGGGCTCGTTCAAAGAATCCAGTTGTGTTTCTGTGAGTGTGGGCAGTTGGGCGCCTGCAAGAAACTTTGCAATGTCTTGTCTCGCCGGAGGTATCACAGAAGAGTCCTCTCTAATATTATATAAGCCTTCATAGAAAGCTTTAAAGGCGTTGGCGATGCCACTAGGGTCATAGATTTTGTGTGCACCTTCCTTACTCTGGAGAAATGGGATTTTAGACCTGGCGTGTTTTTGTTTAAGTTTGGACGCTAACAGTTTGCCTGCTTTGTTAGATTGAGAGTAATAAGTAGCTTTCACCCTTTTCAGGTTCTTCTCATATTTATGCAGTAGACAGGCTGTCAATTGGTGACGTAGTGTCACCAATTTTGCAGCGTTGGAGGGGGAAAGAGATTTTTTGTTTTCACTATCTATAGATTTTATCTGGTGCAGTAGTCGGTCAATTTCTGCTAACCTAGTTTTCTTTTCTATGTGTCCCAATCGAATAAATGTTCCTCTGATAAAGGCTTTATGGGAATTCCACACCATATCAGGGCTAGATACCGAGGGAGCATTGATCTGAAAGAATTCCTTCAGGTCATTTTCCAAAATTGCTTTATATTTTGGCTGCGACATTAAGAAGTCATTGCACCTCCATATATACGCTCTAGGACTATCATATTTTTCCATTAGGGTCAGGGTTATTGCTGCATGGTCTGACCATGTTATTTGTGAGATTTCCGACTGCACGGCAAGGGAAATACTAGCTTGTTCTATTTAGAATAAATCTATTCTTGAATAGCTATTGTGTACAGTTGAATAGTAAGTATAATCTTTTTCAGTATTATGAAGGATACGCCAAATATCAAATAAGTCGTGGCGCCATATAGCCTGCGAAAAGGAAGGATGACGTGTCGCTACATTAGAGGTAGTGTCTACCTCTGGATCTGGAGCCATGTTAAAATCTCCCATTAATATTAAGCATCCTTGTTTTCTTCGCTCCACTGCTTTCATGAGTTTCCCCAGGAATGATACTTGTCTTTTGTTTGGGGCATAGACCGAGACCAACGTGTACGTGACATTATTAAGGATACAAACTAATATGACAAATCGCCCTCTAGGGTCAGCATAGTGGGACACCATCTGAAATGCTACTGAGTTTTTGATCCCAATTAGTGTACCCCTGCGCTTGGAGGAGCAATGAGCGTGAAATATATGTGGGTAAGAGGCATGTTTGATGCGAGTGGCGTCCACCTCCAAAAGATGTGTTTCCTGAACTGCAAGAATGTCACAGCCTTGAGCTCGGGCCTCTCGCCACAAATTGGCTCTCTTTTGAGGGGAGTTCAAGCCTTTGACATTCATAGACATAATTTTAAGTACCATAATTCACATTTAGTAATTTTTCACAGATCTTACCACAACCACCCACTTCTGAAGTTACCAGTAGCGGTAGAGAACAGAATCGTCTCCACCTTGTGTAGTCATGACTCCCCATGTGCCAGAACCGAAGAACAAACAAACTGTAGAGACATAGAAACCAGTGGGTAAACATCCTAAATAAAACAAAGATAAGAAATGTGGTACAGCGGACCAGCGGCTGTTGTAATCTCGGGGGGATAAGTTCAGCAATAGTGGACATACGAAATCCTTTGTAGAGTGAGTCTCTAACTGTGCAGCCCTTTTGGTGGACGCCTTGGGGTTTTCGGTTGGTGCCATCCATCCGACACAGGGCCAGGTGGTGGTTTGGATGTCGGATCACTGGTTGTAATGTTCCATTTATTTAGCAACTTTTTGCCTTCTTCCGGAGATTTGATAACATAAGTAAGGTTGTCCCGGGATATGATCACTCGGACCAGGAATCCCCATTTGTATAGGATGTTATGTTGACGTAACGCTGTAGTAATAGGGATAAATTGCCTTCTTAGTTGTGGTGTTGCAGCCGAAAGATCAGAGTAGATAGATATTTTCTGATATGGATCAGATAAACGGCCAATTTTCCGCGAGGTCAGCAGCACCATCTCTTTAGTGCGGTAAAAATGGATCTTTGCTAGGACATCTCTGGGTACGGTTTCATCCAGATGTGAAGGTTTTGGGACTCTATGCTCTCTATCAATGGTTAATTCCATTTCCGTGAGATTTGGTATTAGCGTGCGCATCAGGTCTTGAAGGAAAACTGTGAGATTACTCGCAGGTACGGACTCTGGAATCCCTCTAAATTTCAGATTATTGCGCCGCGAGCGATCCTCCAGGTCTGCTATTTTAGATTTAAGAAACGACACATCTTTTTCCACTGCATTATGAGCATCTATGAGAAGATTGTGTGAGGCGGCAAATTCCGCCATTTTAGATTCCACATGAACAGTGCGTTTCTGCAATTCCTGAAGGTCTCTATCTAGCGGTTTAACCATTAAGGACATGTCAGTTGTCAATGATTTACAGAAGGCCATAAGCATGTTTTTCATGGAGGCCTCAGTGAGTAAACTCTCTGTTGCTGGGATATCTGCAAAAAAATCGGTGGATGGCAGTACATATTGTGTAGTAGTAGTAGTATTGCTCACCTCCTCTTCTTGGGGCTCCTCGGTCTGGATCCTGGGCTTCTGTTTGGCCGGGCTAGCAGTAGGCGAGGTGGGTGTCTCCGCATTACTTAGGCCTACAGGCCTCGGTGCGTCGGCCCGAGAAGGCCCCGGAGCCGCGCTCTCCCCGGCCCGCCGGGGAGGCGGCCCCGACGCCTCCGGACCCCCCCGCCCTCCATCAGCTGTTGAAGCGACGGCGCTGACAGCGTTCTCCGCTGCGCCGATAATGTGAGCTTCTCCTCCGGAGGGTCCCGAGTTGGAGTCGAGGCCCCGGAGACCGCGCTGGAGTGTGAGCCGCCGCCATTTTGAGCTTCCTCACCGCCGTGGGGGAAGTAAAAATCTGAAATTTTCTGCGGCTTCACTGCAGATTTCCATCTTCTTGGCATCCCTAGAGGTAAGGAAGCTATCCCAGTGACTTTTGGATTAAAATGGTCCACGGGCACGTCGCTAATTTGTCGCTATGTGAGACTCAAGCCTGGAGCTTTTCAGCTATGCGACCATTCCCTTCCACAGTCAGGCTCCGCCCCCCCTCTACAGCAGTTTTAAATACTCACTGTTCCCTTGTGCACTCTTTGCTTAGCTTTATTTTACTTGCTGCTCCTTGTATCACTGTTATTTACAAGCAGTGAATCTGTGAACAAACTACATTTCCTATGATTCTGCTTTCACTCTCTGTGTACCCCTCCCTTCTCCACTCTCCCCTGCAATGAAATCAATGTTAATAAATCACTGAAACATCTGAGGTCACATGCTGCTCTGATGTTTCATTTGCAAGCTCACTCCCCCACCCCCTACGAGGAGCAGACACAGAGAGTGAGAGCAGGCATATGAATCATGGGAAATGTAGTTTGTCCACCCCTTTAATTTTAACAAAAGTCAAATGTCACAGATTATAATGTAGTGGCAACATAATGCTGTAGGAAAGTTTTGCCATGGATGGGTTGGTAATTTAGCATCATTAAATACAAGTACATTTAGTAGCACATATAGGAATACATGGAAAGTCTGGCAATGGCGAGATTTGTCAATACAATGTTACTGGGGTATTCTGCCTTTTTTGAAAAACACAGCAAGTCAGTTTTACCTGCTGAAACTCTCACATTTTCCTTATAGATTTAATAAGGAAAGAAAAACTGCAGAGAAAAAAGCAGCAAAAACGCAATGAAAAATGCTGCGGAAAAAAACGCGCAGCATGGGGGCTTTAGTCTTAATGTTCTGATGTACCCATTTGTCAGATTTGGACAGCAAGAATAGTGCAACAGGCTGCCCTATTCTTGCTGTCTAGTGGAAGGACACCATGAGGAAAACCTGATCATTTGGCGCCATTTCCCACATGAGAGAGCATAAAAGACTGATGCACATATGGAAAGAAAGGAGCAAATAGCACTCTTAACCGCAAACTTGTCAACTATATGGTTCAAATTTTCTATACACTATATCTACGCTGATATATATAATTAATTATAATTTGGTTACACAAAGTCCGTACAGAAACTTACCAGGACAGATCGTGAGCTGTTCATTTTACTGAATTCTTTCACCAATGACAAACATGCTTCATTTAACTACAAAACAAGTCAGCGGTTATTGTATACGGAATTACTAATGGCTCTTGACCTTCAAAAACAAGTACCTACAATAATGAGATCTTCTGCTTTTTAATAGCTTTTATTCAACCTTGAAAATTCCTGATAGACTACTGGGTAAACACAGCAAAAATAGAAACATTATTAATATAGGGAGAGCATTAATGTAATTTGTTTTTTTCAAGATATTGAATAAATCTTAGCACACAAGGGGCTACTTGTGGAAAACTTGAGTACCTAAAAAAATTACAGAGCAATAGAAAACACAGCAGATCACAACACTGATTTTCTAAGATGTAGTGCAAAAAATATAAAGTGTATGCACTGCTATCAGCTCTCATAGTATATTGTTGTATAAAACATGAATCATAACATTTTTGCGATCAGCCAGTAGTATATTTCTTGTAATACCAGTTCTAAATTACAAATATGCATTGTAGAAAAAGAAATAATAAAAGACTAAATAAAACAGTGGAGATTTGCAAATGCACTACTCTTTCTCTTTCCCAGGCAATTATGGCAAAACTTATGGATATAGCCATGAATGCCGAGATGGGACGATTTCTTTAGGCTAAGGCCCCACGTAGTGAGTAACGGTAAAAAAAAGGGATGCAGAAAAGACCATGGTGGAAACGCATTAGGTTTTTTTTCCGAAACGCTTTTCACAGGAAGTCTGCAGAGGTTTCCTCTGCAGATTTTCTGTCCCTATTATACCTATACGGAAAACGCCAGCGTTTCCGTAGGTATAATTGACATGCTGCGATTTATAAAAACGGAGCAGCAGCATTTCCGCTGTGGATATTTTTTGCAATGTGGATGGCCCTGGCCTTAGATACATTCTTCTGATATATAAGAGGATTAGAACATTAAATTTTGCTAGGTAGACAGATACAAACAGAGCACTTTCCATTTGCATCCATCTACATTAAATGCACTTTTATAAAAAAAGATAGAAGGCCCTTTGCAACAGCTTTCCATGTTCATAGAAAAAAGTTGAACATGTTGTGTTTTTTAATTCTAAAAAAACAAAAATCCAACAGAAGAAACTTACTGAATCTTTAAGGCCTCGGGCACACAACCATAGTCTTTATCTGCATTTGCAGATCAGCAATTACGGATAAAAGTATGGACCCATTCATTTCTATGGGCCTATACACACGGCCATAGTTTTTTGAGGCCATGTGTCTGTGCCGTATACAAGGACACAAATTATGAAGCATGTCCTATTTTTGCCCGCATTTACAGCACAGACAAGTGTATTTGCAGACATTAAAAGCCACTATAGTCATGTGCAGAAGGCATGCATTCAAGTATTTTGTTTGTATTCCTCTTTCTGATGGATCAGAATGAACATAACAGTGATATTGTGGAACTACACTTAGGCCCCATCCAGACGACCGTAGCGTGGATCTGTGTGCTATCTGAGTTTTTCCCGGATAACACACTGACCTGTTCATTTCTGTTGGCCCACGAACATGACCGTGAATTACACGGTCCTGTGTGCAGGCCGACAGTCCGGGTCGCAAAACCCAGGACAGGTCCTACTTTTGTCCACTTTTGCGACCGTGCTTCCGTGGCTCCTATTCATTGAATGAACGGGGCCGGGGAAGCAAGGCCAGTGCACAGGCGGCATACTGATTACATTTGTGTGCAGCCTGCATGCCGGCCGTGCCGTTCAATCACGGCTGGTGGCTAGCATACGGTCGTGTGCAACTGGCCTTAGGCTGAGGGTTGCGGAATTGCAGAGTCTTTGGCCACTGTGGAAATGCAGCAAGAAAAAAACGTGTCAAAAAATGTGGAAAGTGTAGAATTAAAAAAAACACAGTATGTTAAGCTTACCTGCAGAGATGACATGTTTTCGACTTATATGGGGGGAGGAAATGCAAAGTGGAAAAAAAAAGCGGAAAGGCAGTGAAAAAAGCAAGTGTTTTTGGGATTGCGGTTTACGCTATTTTTTTCAGCTGCTTTCCAATACATGTGTCCTTAGCTGTGTAGGGTTTTTTTTTTTTGCTTTGCTGTGGATCAAAACTGTAGGATTAAAGATTCAACTCAATGCACATGTGACTTTTTAACCCTACCATTCTGTAATGATGAGGCTTTGTGCACACTCTCTGAACCTTTCACTCCTCTGCACAGTATTTGAATATGGCTGGAATATGGCTATAAAATAGACTATAAAAGTTAATGGCTGGAGTTACATTGAAAATAATCTCTTATGTATGTACCCATATGATACGCAGGATGTCTACTTGAATATCATTAAAAAAAATGTTTTATTGTATGACTTTATGCTATTAGAAGTTTCACAGCTATACAAATCAACTGGAATGAATATTAATAAATAAAACTCGTTACCATTATTATTTGTAGGACGAAGAGAATATATTACTTTCAAAGGTTAGAAAACATCCACAAAGTATTTACATGTCGATGCATGTATGCCATTCCTTATGATGGGCAAATACAAATCCTGCTTCATTATTTTTCTGCAGATGAATGGCTACCACTTGAGCATTTATGGTCAACCTCCATAAAAATCTTGTCTTTTCACCAGTTGTCTTCCACTGCTCAGAAAATAACAGAGCAAACCTTCAGTACAGATGTAGGAAAATGAAGAGGAATTTGAGAAAGACATTTGCCTCGGATTTCTCTTCATTTTCCAGTCCCCGGTCTAGCAGTTGAATGGGCCAAATCAGTGGGGAGACTCGTGCCGTGGACTCTGTGGCTTAATCAGCTGTAGAACAATGGGAGGCAGAATCAGGGTGGCATCTGCTGCTGATTTGGGGGTGTAAACTGCCGCAAAATTGGCCTAAGGGTCCTTTTACTCAGATCCATAATGAGCGCTGGTCAACAAGTCGATTGGCGGTAATTCAAAGGGCCTTAACTCTGCCAATGTTGTAAATTGTATAACAGACAAGTGATTTATTTGATCACTTGTACCCCCAACAAACAAGTGTGTGCTAGTTTATCAGTTCAATGGTGCTCTGTTTACATAAGCCAATTGTAAGGAATGAGCAGTCATGCCAATGCTTATTCGGCCAATCATTGTCCTGAGTAACAAAGCCATAACTGCACAAAGTCTAGAAACAATAGTCATATTACCAAGCTAATGAAAAAAATGCAGAATGGAACAGAAAATTTTGTTGAAGTCAAAGTGACAAATAAACCAAAAGGGAATCTGTTACGGTGCCAGAACCAGTTAACCTAATTTTATCCTTCATTTGTCACTTAAGTGCTGTGGTTGCACTGTGGCATCGACTGAGAAAGCCAAGTCATTTACATACAAGGCACTTCTCGTAGAAGCACCAGATGGGGCTTGTGTTCCTTAGGGTATCTAATGTTTATTCACATATCAGCTGAGTTGTTGGATGCATGAGCCATCACTGAACTAGATGCTGAGCCATTACACAAAATTACGATATTTGTTATTACATTACCTTTCCTTTTATAGTGCAGATGACTTCCTCAATGCTTTTATTCATTTTGTCATTACAAATACTACCATCTTTATTATTTCCTGAAAAATAAACTGTGTTAAAATAAACTTGGACCTTTAAAATAAAACAATTATTGCAATTTAACACAATAGTGCATAGAGACGCTTGTATCTTTACATCTCACCATTTTAAACAATTCATAAGCCTATGTGCCCTCCAACTCATAAATTTACTTTGTATTTACCTTTGTATTTACGTAATATTTCTTTGCTATACAGTCATGGCCAAAAGTTTTGAGAATGATACAAATATTAATTTTTACAAAGTCTACTGCTTCAGTTTTTCTAATGGCAATTTGCATATACTCCAGAATGTTATAAAGAGTGATCAGCTTAACAGCAATTACTTGCAAATTCAATATTTGCCTAGAAAATGAACTTTATCCCCCAAAACACATTTCAACATCATTGCAGCCCTGCCTTAAAAGGACCACCTAACATCGTTTCAGTGATTGCTCCATTAACACAGGTGTGGGTGTTGATGAGAACAGGGCTGGAGATCAATCTGTCATGATTAAGTAAGAATGACACCACTGGACACTTTTAAAGGAGGCTGGTGCTTGCCATCATTGTTTCTCTTCTGTTAACCATGGTTATCTCTAAAGAAACACGTGCAGTCATCATTGCACTGCACAAAAATGGCCTAACTGGGAAGAGTATTGCAGCTAGAAAGATTGCACCTCAGTCAACAATCTATCGCATCATCAAGAACTTCAAGGAGAGAGGTTCCATTGGTGCCAAAAAGGCTCCAAGGCGCCCAAGAAAGACCAGCAAGTGGCAGGACCGTCTCTTAAAAGTGTTTCAGCTGCGGGATCGGGCTACCAGCAGTGCAGAGCTTGCTGAGGAATGGCAGCAGGCAGGTGTGAGTGCATCTGCACGCACTGTGAGGCGGAGACTCTTGGAGCAAGGCCTGGTCTCAAGGAGGGCAGCAAAGAAGCCACTTCTCTCCAGAAAAAACATCAGGGACAGACTGATATTCTGCAAAAGGTACAGGGAGTGGACTGCTGAGGACTGGGGTAAAGTCATTTTCTCTGATGAATCCCCTTTTCGATTGTTTGGAACATCTGGAAAACAGCTTATTCGGAGAAGAAGAGGTGAGCGCTACCACCAGTCTTGTCTCATGCCAACTGTAAAGCATCCTGAAACCATTCATGTGTGGGGTTGCTTCTCAGCCAAGGGAATCGGCTCTCTCACAGTCTTGCCTAAAAACACAGCCATGAATAAAGAATGGTACCAGAATGTCCTCCAAGAGCAACTTCTCCCAACCGTCCAAGAGCAGTTTGGCGCTCAACAATGCCTTTTCCAGCATGATGGAGCACCTTGCCATAAAGCAAAGGTGATAACTAAATGGCTCAGGGAACAAAACATAGAGATTTTGGGTCCATGGCCTGGAAACTCCCCAGATCTTAATCCCATTGAGAACTTGTGGTCAATCATCAAGAGACGGGTGGACAAACAAAAACCAACAAATTCAGACAAAATTAAAGCATTGATTCTGCAAGAATGGACTGCTATCAGTCAGGATTTGGTCCAGAAGTTGATTGAGAGCATGCCAGGGAGAATTGCAGAGGTCCTGAAGAAGAAGGGTCAACACTGCAAATATTGACTTGCTGCATTAACTCATTCTAACTGTCAATATAAGCTTCTGTTACTCATAATATAAATGCAATTATATTTCTGTATGTGATAAAAACATCTGACAAACACACATAAAAACCAGAGGGCAGCAGATCATGTGAAAATATAATATTTGTGTCATTCTCAAAACTTTTGGCCATGACTGTACACTTAAGAAAGGCAGAACACCACTAGCACATTGTTACTATACACTACGACTGGTGGGTGACATTATTGGTCTTGTACTGTAGTGTTCCCGTGTGCTGTCTTGACTACTACAGTGGTTGCCACAGTGCATTGGCCAAAACATTACTACGTGATGCTGCATTCATGATTGTCATGACATCAGACAATGTGACAGTGTCCTAATAGGCCTAGGGCTGCACAACTGTAGTGGCAATCTGTTTGTTGCTGGGGGGAGAGTGAGATGGAGTAGAGAAGGTACTGTCTGCAGCTCATCAGATAAATATAGAAATAGCTAAAATAAAAGAAGTTAGGATTAAATTTACTATTTTAATCTCTATATTAATTTAGTAAAAAATACTTGTTACACATCAACACTTTATTGTTAGCAGCCAATAGCTGGTTCTGTCTTGATTTGTTCTTAACTCCTTTCCCCACAGGCACTTTTCGTCTTTGACTCTCTGCCTTCCAAGAGCCATAACATTTATTTTTCCATTCAGATAGCCATATAAGTACTTAATTTTTGTAGGACAAATTGTACTTCATACTGGTACCATATTCAATATAATGTACTGGGAAGCTGTAAAAAAATTCAGTATGGACTGGGAGAAAACTGTGTTTGTACAACACAGTTTTTTGGTTCAAAAAAACCGCAACAAAATCTGCAACAACAAAAAAGTTGCATTTCCGCAATGTGGGGCCTCAGCCTTATATAGTCTTCTTTTTTAGACCCAAAATTACATGTCACCTCTATTCTATAGGTCAGTATGGGATACTTTATATAGTTTTTTTTTTTACATTTTAACCCCTTAGAGTCACCATATTCTGACAACTGTAACTTTTTAAAATTTCCGTTCTGTGTATGGTGATGAATAGGGCATCTTTTTTTTTTGAAGGCCCTGATGTACTTTTTAGATATACCATGTAGGGGAATATCTGTTGCTTTAATCGCTATTTATTAAATTGTTTTATGGGAGGTGAAAAAAATGTCAGTTTGGCCATTTAGATTTTTTTCCCCACTTTGTAGATCAGGGTTTTTGGACGTCAGCATGTATAGTTTGTTTATTTTGCTTATCTTTATTTCAAATCTAGGGAAATCAGGGTGATTTGAATTTTAACTTTTAAAAAAAGTATAAATCGCTATATGTCTAATGAGGTCTGCCACAGGCAAGCCTCAATAGGCGTATAGTTAAGACAAGCCTGGGAGCCTTCATAAAGGTCTGTTCTGGAGGAGCAATGGAAGGAGGCAGCGGAGGCAACTGAGAGAGGCCCTGTTTTTCAGTTTGGGAGCCATAATTAAAGCGTTAATATCCGTGATGGGAGCAGACTCCAATCAGGGGTATTACTGCCGTGTCTCTGCCATAATTAAAGACCCGACTTCTGCCTTATTAGTACAGTGGATGTTGGGAAACAGTTAATGAAGTTAGTAGAATCACATAATTTCTAAGTGAATTCATAACTGTGCAGTTTAGAGTTGAAATCACCCAGAAATCTATGCTGCATCAATGTCTGCATAAATCTGGTGATTTGCAGTATATAAAGTGAATACTTTAAGGCTAAGGTCGCATGTTGCAAAACCGCAGCAGAAATAAAAATGCAGTGTTTTACAGTGCCAGCAAAGTGAATAAGATTTAATTAATCTCATCAGACAATCAGCAGAGAAAAACTCAGCAAAAATGCGATGAAAAACGCTGCGAAAAAAAAGTGACTAGTTCCCGATGCGTTTTTTACACAGCGTTTTTTTTAGTAGAAAAGTAGTATTTTTTGTTGCGTTTTTTTTAGCCAAAGTCAGGAGTGGCTACATAAGAATGGAAAATATGAAGGAAGCACAGCTGACTTTGGATCAAATAAACACTGCAAAATCTGAAACAAAAAAATCTGCATTTCCGCAACATGGGGCCTCAAACTTAAACCAAACCCTGTACAATACTATGACCTAGAAGAAGTATTCAACTTTTCATGTAGTTCATAACTATACATAAACTGTAGCATTCTGCTTAATGGTGAACATATGCTTTGTGCACTAGGTATTTAATTGACTGCACTTTTTGCCTTTTTCTTGAAGTCTATACTCTGCAGTACATGGTAATGGCTTTATAAATGAATACATACAATAAATGCTTAATTTAAATTATACCTGGGAACTTTAATCCCAACTTTGTGAAAAGAAGAACAGCAGGCATAGTAGTCCGTGTTACATTTTCAGTCCTGCAAACAAAACAAACCAGAGACTGAACTAGTAAATGGACACTTTATTAGGATTTGCAGCTGTGGTACTAGTTGTCAGCGCTGTAGTCATTTTCCTTGTGTGAGCTCCATTATCCTAACAGCTGCCTACCTACTGTGTACACTTCTTACCTTTTTTTAGTTTTCAATTTAGCTGTCATAATTACAGGGTTACAGTCAGGCTGCCCAGCACTCACATAATTCTTCCATATTTAACTTCTAACCCACACTGGCAGGAGGTCTTTGAAAAGACTTCAACTTTCTTTCTTAGAATTTCTTTTCCTTACAGGATTATATTATATAAAGCATTTTCTAAACAACAATACACTATTCAGCTTTTATCTTGATTTTTATTTTATTACATTCTTTTTTGCTGCTTGCTCTATTATTTTGTTTTTCGCAGTCAATCTCCATAGTCATTTCATTGTTGTAAAGCAAACAGTTTAGTCGGGTTATC
Source organism: Leptodactylus fallax (assembly GCA_947044405.1). Classification (NCBI taxonomy): domain Eukaryota; kingdom Metazoa; phylum Chordata; class Amphibia; order Anura; family Leptodactylidae; genus Leptodactylus; species Leptodactylus fallax. Next base: position 4,179,537 of record CAMRHE010000094.1, read on the forward strand.
TGTGTTGTTCTGTGAGTACTTCATACGAGAGAAAATGTATAAAACAAATTAATAGTAATTTTCTTGCCTACAAATCCATCGGTGGCCAGGAAAACAGGGTCACCCTAGGTAAAGGCAGTTATACCGACTTCTCCTAGGTGTGCAGTACGCATCACGCAGACAAGTTGGGACTGCTAAGCAGCACAATTACATTCCATAGCAAATCGGAGTCTGAAATTCTGATGCATGGAGATCCTGGCTCTGCTGCCTGCTGTATTAGGACTTATTTTATACACAAATGTATTGCTCATGTTAATCACAGACTGCACATAAACCCATTGATTTAATGGGTGCACATAAACATTCTTTTTCATGGGCCTTTGGTCTGTGAACAGAGAACAGAAACATGTTCTATTTTGGTCCGTTTTGCCATCTGTGTGAAAATTGTAGCAAATTAAGAAAGCTTAATTGAAAAACAGATCAACCATGGACTGCGCACAATCGAAAAATGAGTAGGATCGTCTGTTGTCCATTATTAAAAGTGTGAATAAGGCCTTACAAGTAATAATGCCCTCATTGTGCTTAGTACAAACCATCTTGCTGGATTTGTAAGCAACTGTCCAGCAGTCGCAGTGGCTGGTACAAATATGGAAAATGTCCCTGTCTGGCTCTGCCTAGCCTAATGCCCCCTTCTCCCTACTTGCCCAGAAATTTCCTGTATAAGATAAAAGGTAAGAGGACATCATGTGTATGCTTCAGTGAACACATGTATACAAAATGGCTGGTACTCCAGTAGTAGAGTGCATAGGTTTATGTTTTCATATGAAGTGTTTGGATTTTTTATAGTATACAGTGTGTAGTGTTTGTGTTATGGTAGAGTCCCTAGAGCAAATATCCGAAAATAGCAGAATCTGGCTGATAACAGAGAGCAATAGAAATAGCTATTTAAAATACTATACACCGCAAAAAAACGCAGCATTTTACAGTCACAGCAAAGTGGATAGGATTCTAGTGAATCCCATCCCCACTTTGCAGAAAAATCGTTTTGGAAATCACAGCATGTCAATTATACCTACGGAAACACCGGCGGTTTCCCTAAAGGTGTAATTGAAGAAGAAAGTCCACAGAGGAAACCTCTGCAAACCTTCTGTGAAAAGCGATGCGGGAAAAACCGTGATGCATTGCCGCCACGGTTTATCCTGCAGTGCTTTTTTTTACTGCGGGACACTACGTGGGGCCTTAGCCTAAGAAGAATGTTCCACATTATTATACAGGCCACAGGTTTCAATTGCTATAGGAGAGAAAAAGGATCTATCTGCTGGCGAAAAGTGTCAGATACCTTGGATAAGGCATGAAAACTTTAGCTATTTCACGAAAACTTAAGCGTGATCATGATACTGTGAAGAGATTTGTGGCTGATTCAGAGCACAGATGGGTTTGTGCAGATAAAGGCATAATGAGGAAAGTTTCTGCCAGACAAATTCATTGGATTAAGAGAGCAACTGCTAAAATACCATTACAAAACTGCAAACAGGTATTTGAAACTGTTTGTGCCTCTGGAGTCCCTCAAAGTGTAGGATCCTCCAGAGGCTTGCAGTTGTGCATAAACCTACTATTTGGTTACCCCTAAACAGTTCTAACAAGCAGAATCAGTTGCAGTTGGCCCAGACAGACTAATTTTGAAAGAGTCTTGTTTTCTAATGAGTGCCGTGCAACCCTGGATGGTCCAGATGAATGGAGTAGTGGATGGTTGGTGAATGGCCATCATGTCCCAACAAGGCTGCAATTTCAGCAAGGAGGTACAAAAAGAAAAACCGTGCCTTCCATAGTAAAATCATCTTCATGCATAACAATGCATCATCTTATGCAGCAAAAAATATCTCTGACTCGTTGACTGCTATGGACATAAAAGGAGATATACTCATGGTGCGGCCAACATCCTCCACTGACCTCAACCCTATTGAGAATCTTTGGAGTATCCTCAAGCAAAATATCTATTAGGGTGTGAGGCAGTTCACATCAAAACAGCAACTCTGGGAAGCTTTTCTGACATCCTGCAAAGAAATTCAATCAAAAACTATCCAAAAACTCACAAGTTCAATGGATGCAAGAATTGTGGAGGTGATATCAAAGAAGGGGTCCTATGTTAACATGTAACTTGGCCTGTTAAGATGTTTTGATTAAAATAGCTTTTGATTTCAGTAAATGTGACTTTTCAATGCTGCAAAGTTCTTTACAACCTATAAAATGTTTAGAAGCTCTGTTATGCATAATAATTTGGAACAATGGATTTTGATTTTTAAATTTGTGGAAAAAATGTTATCATTGGGAGGTTTGTCCAATAAAATTTGATTTATATGGTTGGGGTTGAAGCTTTGAACATTATACTGACTGTCATCTGCATCGACCTTTTAGGAAAATCAGAGAGTTATATCACTTCACCAGTGCCAGTCACAAAGCCAGATGGACTTTGCTGAATTTGTGGTCCAAGTTATGACCACAGAAACCATACGAGAAATAAACGCTCCACTATCAGAAATCAAACCAGTACCCACGATTAACTTATAAGGCTGATCAGCATAAGGAGGAAAAAACAGGAGAGAGAAAGTCCAGGCCAGTAGTCAATTCAGGAATTAATGTGTTGGCCAGAGTTAGGAGACAAGCAGTTTTCCGGTATAAAGCCAAGGGTCTGTTCCTAGACGCAGGGCCGGTTTTAGACAAAGTGGGGCACTGGGCAAAATTAAAAGCGGGGCCCCAAATGCTGATACGCAAACAACACCATCGTTTTGCAGTGGCAACCCCTATAATAACGTCTCCTTTCTGCCAACAAAAAAGTAATAACAAACCTCATTTTGCCACACACAATTCAGATGAGCACCTTTGTACCGCCTAATAGATTTTTGCACCCAGTCATCAGTTATTATAGCGCCTTTTTATAAGTAATAGTCTCTGCTTATAAATAATATTATACCTTTATCAGTAATAGCTCCCGTATAAATGATAAATAGTGCTCTGTATCAGTAATAATCCCCCTTATCAGTAACAGTCACCCCGTAAAAATTATACTGCTCCCTTATTAATAATAGACCCCTCATAAATAATAGTTACCCTTATAAATAATAGTCCCCATTATCACTAATAGCCCCCTTTATAAATAAGCCCACTTAATTATACCCACCTTATAAATAGTTTCCCTCTTATAAATAATAGCTCCCCCTTATAATGGATGCCTTATATATAATAGTTCCCCCCTTATAAATAATAGCCCGTCTTATAAATAATAGTTCCCCCTTATAATAGCCCCCTCATATTTAAGTTTACCAATTATATATAGTAACCCACCCTTATATATAATAGTTCTTCGTTATACAGTGTCGTACTGAAGGGCCTTAGGCCCACTAGAGGAACTTTTTCTGGGGCCCCACCCAACAGCTTCCTAATAGCCTACACCACGGCTCCTTCACTGAAGTCTTACATATGTGCTGACTACCTGGTGTTACTGAGTATGTTCCCAGTATAGTCAGCCCCTATAGTACTATGCATGCCCCAATAACTCCATGGCCAGTTCATGCACAGTACTGTATGGGGAATGACATGGCCATGGAGCATTACACGTATGTGCAAGATTATAGTGAGGGAGCTGTGATGCAGACATAGCACAGAGGGCTGCCAGCAGGAATTTTGAGCCCCCCCCCCCCCACAGTATAATGCTCCACATGGTATATAATGCTCCACGGTATAAAATGCTCCCCTGAGCTCTCCACAGTTTTCCCACATGGTATATAATTCTCCAAAGTGGACCCACACAGTATAAAATGCTCCCCTGAGCCTCCCATAGTGGCCCCACATGGTATATAAGGCTCCACACAGTATACTACCTCTTAGTGGCCCCAGACAGTACAATATGCTCCCCAGCAGCCCCACACAATATAATATGCACAGTATAATATGCATCCTACAGTGCCCCCCCAGTATAATGCTCCACAGTGGCCTAACACAGTATAACATGCTCCACAATGGCCTCCACACAGTATAATATGCTGCCCAGAGGGGTTCCCCCAGTATAATGCTCCACAGTGGTTTCCCACAGTATAATGCTTGACAATGGCCCCACAGAGTATAATATGCTCCCGAGAAGCCCCACGCAATATAATAAACTCCACAGTGGCCCCACAAAGTATAACAGGCTTCCCACACTGCCCCTTCCCCCAGTACAAAACTCCACAGTGGCCCATAGTATAATATGCTCCCCAGAGGGCCCCCGCTAGTATAATGCTCCACAGTGCCCCCCCCAGTATTTTGCTCCACAGTGGCCCCACACAATATATTATGCTCCCCAGAGTGTCCCCCCAGGATAATGCTCCACAGCAGGCCCCACGCAGTATAATATACACCCCAGAGGGCCCCCTGGTATAATGATCCTTAGTTCCCCCCCGAATAATGCCCCACAGTGGTGACACGCAATATAATATGATCCAGAATGGCCACTACACAGTATAATATACTGCCCAGAGAGGTTCCCCCAGTATAATGCTCCACAGTGGCCCAAAACAGTATAATATGCTCTCCAGAGGGCCCCCACACAGTATAATGCTCCACGGTGGCCCCACACAGTACAATATGCTCTCCAGAGGGCCCCCTCCCCAGTATAATGCTCCACAGGGGCCCCACACAGTATAATATGCTATCCAGAAGGACCCTCCCAGTATAATGCTCCACACAGTATAATATGCTCTCCAGAGGGCCTCCTTCCCAGTATAATGCTCCACAGGGGGCCCAGACAGTATAATATGGTATCCAGAGGGGGCCCCCCATTATAATGCTCCACAGTTGCCCTACACAGTATAATATGCTCTCCAGAGGGCCCCCTTCCCAGTATAATGCTCCACAGGGGCCCCACACAATATAATATGCTATCCAGAGGGGGCCCCCCAATATAATGCTTCACAGTGGCCCTACAGACTCCCTTAGTGCTAGTATTATATTATACTCTGGGGTCTCTTCAGACAAGCTCGGTGAGACGAGCAAGCATTAAGATACAGTGAAAGTTTGATACAGTGCTGTTCCCCTCCCTTACTCTTTGTATTCTATCCTATCTTTTATTTGGCAAATACCAGTGGATGGCTAGTGGGCTCAGAAGCAGAGCTCAAGAACTGCAGAACCAGGCTTTTGGAGATCCTGAGCATATGGCTGAAATGGAGGCAGCCACAGCCATGCAGGGAATCGAGCAGAGTCCTGATTTTGGGGCTAGGCCAGGAAGTGCGGCAAGCAGCCCGGTCCCAAGGATTACTTCACCAGGAGGGACCAGTAGCCCCAGCCTTGTGGGGGGAATGGCTTCATACTGGCAAATGGCCCTGCAGCAAATAGGCACCAGTGACCCTAACACATACCTGCAGGTGTTATGCCGTTTTCAGGAAGCTGTACAACAAAAACGGCAGGCCGATCGTGAAGCTGCAGAACAAGAACGGCAGGCCGCAGAACGGCAGGCTGATCGTGAGGCAGCAGAACGGCAGGCAGATCGTGAGGCAGCAGAACGAGAATGGCAGGCTGAGCGGCAGTATCAGCTTGAGCTCAAAAGGATGGAGCTCTCCCAGCAGGCACAAACCGCCCCTGCGCAAACTCCAACAACCCTGCAGAGACCCTCAAGTTGGAAGGAGAAGCCAGGCCGGAGTTCACCACAGCCGTCTGTCGTCAGGTCGGGTGAGACAAACTATGCCCCGGGTGGTCCCTCCCCTGTCCCAAGAATTCTGGGCGCCCGGGTGACCTTCCCCCAAACCCCAAGGGGAGGTGCGGCGGGGCCATGCCTGCAACCAGACAGGACATTTCAAGGAGGAGTGCCCCAACCGCCCTGAGAACTTCCCTGCTTCCCAAGCCACAGCAGGTGGCCCTTCTGTGTATCTGGACTGGGGTGCAGGAAAAGGAATGCGGACTGTGGGACTAATAACTGATTTTCCTGCTAATGTACTGTTGGGAACTGATTTAGGACCTATGATGTCCCAATATGGGGTGGGGAACACCCCAATTTACTGTGATAAACTGTCTATGATTAATGTTGATAATGTGTTTGTCATATCTGCAGAGAGGACCCGTAACCCCCCCTCTGAGATACTTCCCATGGCAGTAAGTGTAAATGCTAATGAGTTGCCTTCAGCTGAGAGCCGGGAAGATGCAAATGAGCTTCCTGCAGCCCAGCTCAGCAAAAATGTTATTGATGCTTTGTTCACCCCCATGCTAGGAGCCAGTGAGACCTTGTCTGTAGACACACCCACATCTGCGGGGGCGTCTCCCTCCCAGCTTGTTAATATGTCTACCACAGATCTCATTGAGGCCCGGTGTGAATTAACAATTGCTAATGAAGGTACTGTCAATGTAATTGCCAAGGCTTGTTGTGAAAGTGTACAGGGTAGCTCTTCTGAGTCACTGGAAGCGACTTCTACTATTTCGCCCAGTGCATTCGATAAGCACCCAACTGCTGACCGTGTGCCAGGTGGTCAGGTAGGCTATGGGGATCTCATGGCCAATCCAGGTGAGGGACGGACTGCTGGTAGTGCGGTGCTAGCCCACAGCCAGAGTGCTACAAGGGTGGAGGGCGTTCCGACCCTTGAACCGTTGCCTACACCACCTGGAGTCAGTGCTGAGACCGCCATGACTAGCCTCACCCCCTTGAAGCCGGAGGAGTCCGGCCGGTATGAGACATACACGTCTCTTCTGTCCAGTTCTATTCCAGGAGTGCCCATGGCCCAAGTACAGATGGCATGGGGTACTGGAGGTGTGATCCAAGAAGGGGGTATGTCAACTGTATTACCTGTCAATGTATTGTGGGGGGGATGGTTTGGGGAAGCATGATCTCAGTCATTTGCCCAAGGTATCACCATCACCCACCCAAGTACAGGAGGAACAGGGTGTAGGCCCAAAGGGGCAAGGCGTCTGGGAGGGAGGACAGGGTCCAAACATACCTGTGCCAGAACCAGAGGTGCCCCTACGTTTGGAAGCAAAGGGGGAGGTGCAGAATCCCCTAGAACTCTCCCACCTAGCGGCTAGTGTGAGAGAGACCCTGAGAGACCGCCGGGATGGGGTCTCCGAACTGGTATCCCAAAGTCCTGGGGTTATGAGTGTGGCTCCACAGGATGCCAGCACTCAGAAAACGGACCCAGAACAGGCAGGAGGTAGCCAAGTGTACGTGGCTCAGGGCCTGAGCCTTAGAAATGACCCTAGTCTGGACATATTGAAGGCGTGTGCTGCTCAACCACCCTCGGAGTCCGACAAGGCCCGAGTCTGCTGGGACCCCGGGGGGAGGTAGGGGAGCCTTGGGGCCAGAGCCTGAGAAGCTGAAGCGGCAGAGGTGCTCTCAGAAGAGGGGCACAGACCCCTACTTCCTACGAGCCCCATCTAAAAGGGGGAGGTATGATGATTCCACTTAAAATGGCTATAACTCAAAGATGTATTTTGATCTCTGAGTGTCGTATCTCCCTCTTAGTTCTATTTACTCATAATGTGCGCAGCTATAATCCTAGATGTATGTTGTCAGTAGGGCAACCTTGTAACAATAGGGCTTTGTATCCATCCCAGAATAGCTCCATTGAATTCCTACATAGGCCTGAGTGATCAAATAAACATGCATTGTTCAGCCTGGGCTGTTGATCAGACATGGTTGATAACATTGTATCATTTCACTTGGTCCCATCTCCTTACAAAGAATCTGGACTTGAGTGCATTAATCAATCGACTGCCCGCCGGGGGCCTCTTCGGGGGGGGGGGAGGGGGGGAAAAAGAGGGGGGGGGGGGGGGGGGGGGGGGGGGGGGGGGGGGGCCAAAAAAAAGGGGGGGATAATGAGGGGGCACAAGAGGAAGCGGGGGGGGCGGGGGGGGGGGGGGGGGGGGGGGGGGGGGGGTGGGGGCGGCCCCCCCGGTGGGCCCCCCCGCCCTGGGGGGGGGGTGGGTCGGGGGCCCCCCCCCGGGTGTGGGGGAAAATAATTATTTCCCTTTTCCCTTTTTTTTTTTTTTTTTTATTCCCTTCTTTCTCCCCCCCCCATTGGGAAAAAAAAAAAAAAAAAATTTTTGCCCCCCCCCCCCCGGGGGGGGGGGGGTTTGGGGGGGGGGGGGGGGGGGGGGGGGGGGGGGGGGGGGGGGGGGCCGGCGGGGGGGGGGGGGGGGGGGGGGGGCGCGCCCCCCCCCCCCGCGCCGCCCCCCCCGGGGGGGGGGGGGGGGGGGGGGGGGGGGTCTGTCGGGGGGGGGGGGGGGCCGCCCGCCTTGTTGGAAGGCGCAAGCGGCCTCTATATTTGCTGGATTGACTGCAGTTCACATTTATGACACTAGATGTAGCTGTTACTACAGTGCCTTGCGAAAGTAGTGGGCCCCCCTTTAAACTTTTCAACTTTTTTCCACATTTCAGGCTTCAAACATAAAGATATAAAATTTTAATTTTTTGGTGAAGAATCAACAACAAGTGGGACACAATTGTGAAGTGGAATGAAATTTATTGGTTATTTTAAACTTTTGTAAAAAATAAAAAACTGAAAAGTGGGGCGTGCAATATTATTCGGCCCCTTTACTTTCAGTGCAGCAAACTCACTCCAGAAGTTCAGTGAGGATCTCTGAATGATCCAAAGTTGTCCTAAATGACTGATGATGACAAATATAATCCACCTGTGTGTAATCAAGTCTCCGTGTAAATGCACCTGCTCTGTGATAGTCTCAGGGTTCTATTTAAAGCGCAGAGAGCATCATGAAGACCAAGGAACACACCAGGCAGGTCCGTGATACTGTTGTGGAGAAGTTTAAAGCCGGATTTGGATACAAAAAGATTTCCCAAACTTTAAACATCCCAAGGAGCACTGTGCAAGCGATCATATTGAAATGGAAGGAGTATCAGACCACTGCAAATCTACCAAGACCCGGCCGTCCCTCTAAACTTTCATCTCAAACAAGGAGAAGACTGATCAGAGATGCAGCCAAGAGGCCCATGATCACTCTGGATGAACTGCAGAGATCTACAGCTGAGGTGGGAGAGTCTGTCCATAGGACAACAATCAGTCGTACACTGCACAAATCTGGCCTTTATGGAAGAGTGGCAAGAAGAAAGCCATTTCTCAAAGATATCCATAAAAAGTCTCGTTTAAAGTTTGCCACAAGCCACCTGGGAGACACACCAAACATGTGGAAGAAGGTGCTCTGGTCAGATGAAACCAAAATCGAACTTTTTGGCCACAATGCAAAACGATATGTTTGGCATAAAAGCAACACAGCTCATCACCCTGAACACACCATCCCCACTGTCAAACATGGTGGTGGCAGCATCATGGTTTGGGTTGTGCTTTTCTTCAGCAGGGACAGGGAAGATGGTTAAAATTGATGGGAAGATGGATGGAGCCAAATACAGGACCATTCTGGAAGAAAACCTGTTGGAGTCTGCAAAAGACCTGAGACTGGGACGGAGATTTATCTTCCAACAAGACAATGATCCCAAACATAAAGCAAAATCTACAATGGAATGGTTCACAAATAAACATATCCAGGTGTTAGAATGGCCAAGTCAAAGTCCAGACCTGAATCCAATCGAGAATCTGTGGAAAGAGCTGAAAACTGCTGTTCACAAATGCTCTCCATCCAACCTCACTGAACTCGAGCTGTTTTCCAAGGAAGAATGGGCAAGAATTTCAGTCTCTCGATGTGCAAAACTGATAGAGACATACCCCAAGCGACTTGCAGCTGTAATCGCAGCAAAAGGTGGCGCTACAAAGTATTAACTTAAGGGGGGCCGAATAATTTGGCACGCCCCACTTTTCAGTTTTTTATTTTTTACAAAAGTTTAAAATATCCAATAAATTTCGTTCCACTTCACGATTGTGTCCCACTGGTTGTTGAATCTTCACCCAAAAAAAAATCAAAATTTTATATCCTTATGTTTGAAGCCTGAAATGTGGCAAAAGGTTGAAAAGTTCAAGGGGGCCGAATACTTTCGCAAGGCACTGTAAATGTTTATCTGTAGACACTCTGTACTTTTGTTTTTTTGATGCTGGTTGATATACACATCCTATTTTGTTAGAGTGTGTGCTGAACTGGATCTGTTATTCACCAAATGAGGGGATCTTATCTTACTGCACTCATATTTCACTAAAAGTTTGTTCCTGTTATATACAACTGTCTATCTGGTTTTGACTCTGCCACATCCAGCAATCGCACTCTGCAACAGGTTATGGGCCCAGTGATCAAATGAATCCCCAGTTATCAAATGAAGCCTCAGTAACTGGATAAACTCCAGTAAACAGAAGTGGCCCAGGCAGAGTGTAGTCCAGAACGGAAGACAGTGTGGCAGATGCAGAGATCGACATAAGGAAGCTTCCACAGAGACATCTCCTGTACAGAAGTAAGACTGTTCCTATATATATATAAAGGAGGGAGAATGGCCTGTAGTTCAGAACCTAAACTATCAGTGGCCAAGCTGAACAATGACAATTATCAGCTATGGAAATTTAAAGTGGAAATGCTATTATCCAGGGATGACTTGTGGGAAGTTATCACTACAGAGAGACCACAAGATGATTATCAGGACTGGGACAGGAAAAATAGATGGGCACGGGCCACTATAAGCTTACTAGTAGAAGATGATCAGCTTATTCACATACGTAGTGAGAATACAGCGAAAGGAATGTGGGATGTACTGAAAAGACTGAATGAAAGATCCAGTTTAAACAGCAAGTTGTTTCTGCTGAGGAAACGTACAAAATGAGGCTTAGCAGAGAGCAGGACATGCAAGAGCATATAAATGCCATGCTGGAAGTGATCACACAACTCAGATCAGTCGGTGAGAGTATAACAGACAGTCATGCTGCAGCCATTTTATTATGCAGTTTACCTGATTCATACAATGCACTGATCAATGCACTGGAGACATGGCCTGAGACAGATCTGACACTAACATTCGTAAAGACCAGGCTTATAGATGAGTATCAGTGAAGAAAGGAGTTTACACATGATTATACAGAAACTCACTCCAAGACAGCTCTTAAAGCTACAGAAACAAGGTCACACAAGAAGGAAACCAGAGTGTGCTTTAGATGCCACAGACAAGGACACATAAAGAAAGACTGCACTATATGGAAAGCAGAGCAGATGAGACAGCATCCCTCTTATATTAAGCAGAAAGTCAAAGCCACAATTTCTGATTCAAGTGAAGGGAAGTGGAATGCCACATTTAAAGTGACAGGCAACCATAAATTGCAAGGCTGGTGCATTGACTCTGGAGCAACCAGTCACATGACAAGTGATAGAAGTTTTTTCACAGAACTTGATCTGAATAACAAAGAGACTATTTACCTCGCAGATGGGAGTAAAATATGTGCAGAAGGATATGGGCATGGAACCCTTGTATGCCCCAATGATGCGGGACAAAATTTAGCAATACCAGTAAAAGATGTACTTTATGTTCCTGATCTAGAAGGAGGACTCTTATCTGTGAAGCGTCTGACAAGCAAAGGACTCACTGTAAAATTCCAAGGTGACAAGTGTTCTATCCTAGACGGCAAGCAGATGATAGCAAGTGCCAAGTTGGATGATTATCTATATCACCTCAACACAGTGAAGGAGCAGGTGAGACTATGCACAAAAAAAAAAAATGGGGGTATACCCGGGGGGGCGGGGGTTTTGGGGCCCAACACCCCAAAAATGAAAAGGGGAAAAAAAAAAGGGGGAGGGGAAAAAGGGTAAAAGATTCCCTGTGTGAGGGAAAAAATATAATTTATTTTATATAAAAAACAAAAAAGAGGAGGGGGGGGGGTGTTTTGGGGAAGAGAGTGGGTAGGTAGAGGGGGGGGGGGGGGGGGGGGGGGGAGATGTGTTGTTCTGTGGTGTTGTGGGGGGGGGGTGGGTGTGGGGGGGAGGGGGAAAAGAAAAAGAGAAAGAGGTGGGGGGGGGGGTGGGTGTATAAAAAAAATTTTGATTGGAGAGGGGAGAAGAAAAAATATATATTAATATTATTTTATTGTTTTTTATTTTTTTGTTTTTTTTAAAAAATTGTAAAGAAATAGGGAATAAAGTAGAAACGGTTCATACACGATACCTGTGTACGTCTTGTTTCCCGAGCGCTCGAAACTGGTTATTTATTTAATTAGGATTACGGTGACATCCATCCCGGGGGAACTTAACCCCCAACAGAAATTGGCGACCAATGACGTGGGGCCTCGAGATCGTCTGATGTGCAGCCGATAGAGTGCCGACCCACTCACCGATCGACTTGAGGACGGGACCAGAGGACCTCAGATAGATAAAAACAGTACTGTGAAGGTAAGCCTTTGATCTTGCCAATTAGTATATCTGAGGTTCCTGTGTGTCTATTCTCTGTATCGATGAGTGAGGTAAGCTGCTGCATGCTTATATGACATCTCGATGCCAATTGTATAGTACGGAAGAACCTGAAAGGGACATGTCACCTGTAAATGATATGGAAATTGTTTTCTTTGCTTTTTGTCTTACCTGTTTACCTGTCTACTGATGTTTGCATGTTACCTGTGTTATAAGATATAAGGCTGCAAAGAATGGGGAAAAGTTCTCTATTCTTAACCCCTAGAGTTTAGAGTTGCGGACAAGGTTCCGAACTGAGAAGCACTGAGTGATTGAAAAGTCCTTGTTTTGGAAAACTAGCCTCCAGCCGTGTCTGGACGGTCAAGGTCGAATGGGACCTGAGTAGTAGCACGAAGGACTTAGTAGAATCCGCGCGAAGAAGTGCGTGTAGTGATTTGGGAGTGTTTTGGTAAGGGGACACAGGCAGAAAGTTGAGCCTGTGGAAGCCATTAGGCATTGCCCTGAGCACTACTCCTGAACTTACACAAGTAGAGTAGTTCATAGAAGACAGAAGAGTCTGTCTGGGAGTTCTCACTAAGTAGTCATGTGACCCTCTATTGTCTCAAGGTTGCCCTAGAGGAGTGAGAGACTCATCGGCTGATTAGCTACCAGCCAAGATGGGGAAGGGACCATCTAAGATATGGTACACCCCATGTGAACTAATAGAGATAGGGGAAGGGAAAGAAGTAGCCGCACAGGTAAAGAAAATCCTAAAAAGAGCAGGAATACACAAAACTGGGTTGGTAGACAGTAGATTTTGGGATCAGTGGAGATTAGATCATGCGGGATTGATTCAGGACAGTAAATTGCAAAGAGGCATATATGGAAGAAAGGAAGCAATAGAATAGGATAAGGGGATGATAGTTCAGGAAATAATGAATCACCCCCACCTCACTCCGAGAATCAGGCTTGAAGGGAGACATCCCCCTTCTCATTATTATTGTTTAATATAACCCATCTTATCTCCCAGTTCTGTATGAAATATTACCTACTTTAACAAAATACTCAGAGAATCTGATATAGTGCAAAGAGAAAAACTGTCCACCATCGGTATGATGTTTATTGGATTATGTATTATATATATATATATATATATATATATATATATATATATGTCAACCTGTATTTGTAATATTCATTCTGTTTATATCAATGCCAGGATTTAACTTTTATGCTTTTTGTAAAATTAAATCCGCTTTCAGGAAATGTCCCCTAAAAAGAAGAAACTAGGATATTGTGATGTTCCACAGGGGTTCAACTTTTGGTTGGAATCCAGTGAAGAAAATTCTAAAGTCTGTGGGGTTTGGGAAATATTTGAAAATTGTACAAAAATAGTAATATGTAATTTTGGTGTCAGTATTAACTGCTATCTGTTTGAATTGTATTCCTGTATTCTGTTGTAGCGCTCTGCAGATGTTCTGCAGGGAATAACCAAAACATTAATTGACTGCCAAGTAGCTCCAAGGACGTTGTATCTGATATGATGCGCACGCAGAAAATCACAAGCTGAACATGATGCTGTTACCCAGTAATGTTACATGTCAATTATTACAAAGTGAAACTTGGCTTTGGGCCTCCGGGGTCCGCAGCCTGTGTATGATGACTATTTATGCCCAAAGGGAAAATATTTTGATAAAAGTGTTAGCCTAAGGTTAAATGGAAAGTAAGGTACAATGACAATATATATGTGTAAAATATTCAAGAACATACTCAAACATATGAAATTATGTCTTGTACTATGTTATGTGAATTTATTGTCTTGCCTGTTATCACCTGAAGTAAGGTATCTGTTAAAAGAGAGAAAGGTGAATCAGTGGAAGTTTATGGAAGACTTCTCACTAAAACGGTGGATGCTTTAGATCAAACTGATCCTGTAGAAACCTCATTTCAGGGTTGCAGGATACTCACTAGGTATTTAGTCTCAGACACATCAGATAACATTCTTGGTACAGATGTGATGGGAGTATTAGGTTGTAACATCATGTTGCATTCATCAGGAGAAGCATATGTAAAAGTCACACATACTAACCATGAGATTTTATGCTTGTTATCTGCCGAGTTAAGTACACCAAATTGTATTTTTGTCCTCACTGAAGAAGAAAATGTACTGTTATCCCAAGTGCCAACAGCATTATGGGCAACTGGGAAAACAGACTTAGGTAAATTGGATGTACCCCCTGTTATGGTAACCCTGAAACCTGGTGCTCAGCCACCCAGGATTAAACAATATCCTCTGACCCATGCCCAAGAGGATGCCATAGCAGTAACAATAGTGGAATTAGTGAAAGTAGAAGCATTGAAGGAATGCACTTCTGTAGCAAACACTCCTCTTTTCCCAGTGAAGAAAAAGGGCAAAAAGGGAGAACCAGACACCTACCGTATGGTTCATGATCTTAGGGAATTGAATAAAGTAACACTACTTGAAACCCCAGTGGTACCTAACCCACACACCTTGCTGTCAGCTGTCCCCACAGGTACCACCTGGTACAGTTATATAGATCTTTCCAATGCATATTTTTCTGTGCCTTTACACCCCGTTTGCCAGTATTTGTTTGCATTTACATTCAGGGGTAAACAGTACACCTGGACAGTACTACCACAAGGGGCGCAAAACAGTCCTAACCAATTCACAAGGTGTCTTACACTTATTATGAGTACTTGGCATTTTCCACATGATGATGTTGTTCTGTTACAATATGTTGATGATCTTCTTCTTTGTGCTCCAGAAAAACCAACCTGTGAAGCGGCAACCATCAGCCTGTTGTGTTTCCTCTACCAGAACGGCTGCAAGGCCAACAAGGACAAGTTGCAATTTTGCAAGCAAAAAGTGGTGTTCCTGGGACACTGTCTCGGCCAGGGTACCAAGCACCTGTCAGATGAGAGGACCAAGGTGGTGAGAGACATGCAGGTGCCGACCTCTCATGCTCAGCTACGTACCTTCTTGGGATTGGTATCCTACTGTAGGCCATGGATCAGATCTGCATCTCTGACCATGCAACCTCTGTACGATAGCCTCTCCTCAAAACCATTCAGCCTCACATCTGAGGCCATGGATGCGTTTTACCAGCTGAAGTTGCAGATAGTCAGTGCTCCGGCCCTAGGCCTACCTGACTATCAGAAACCTTTTCAGCTCTACGTGACTGAGATGATGGGGCACGCAACTGCAGTTCTCACACAACAACACATTACAGCTCAAGGTTAGATGCTGTAGCCAGGGGGACCCCCTCCTGTGTGCGTGTTGTCCTCTCAGTACAAGCGTTGCTTGAGAAAAGCTCAGACATTGTCCTAGATCATATACTGGTTGTGTATACACCTCATGACATCCATGCTATCCTCACACAGGTAGACAGACGTCACCTTTCTTTGGCACGGCAGTGCAAAATGGAATTTGCTCTGCAGTCCTCCTCAAACATCTCTTTTCAACGCTGTTTAACTTTGAATCCTGTAACTCTTCTTCCTGTAGGAGTTCATGATTCAAAAGGGGGAGTGGAAGATGAGTTTATTTTTAAACTCCCTCTCTGAAGAAGAACTGTTTGACAGCCAGCATCAACATGATTGTGTGGCTCTTATGTCACAGGAAACAGTGGGATTTGACCATGTCACGGATGTGCCGTTACAAAATCCTGATTATGAGATGTTTGTGGACGGCTCAAGGTATCTGACAGATGAAGGCAAATTTGTTACAGGGTATGCTGTAGTCACTGAACATGACATCATAGTCCAGGAAGCTCTTCCACCACACATGTCAGCCCAAGAAGCTGAGCTCAAAGCCCTTATGGAGGCTTGTAAGATAGCCAAAGGTAGAACAGCTAACATATACACTGACTCCAGGTATGCTTTTGGCATTGCACATGATTATGGTCCAATATGGAGGGCAAGGAACTTCCTAACGGCCCAGGGCAAGCCAATTAAGAATGGAGATGTGGTAAGTCGACTGATGGAGGCCATACTGCTCCCAAAGCAGCTGGCAATTGTGAAAGTCAGAGCTCACGCAAAAGGAAGGGACCCTGAAAGCTGTGGAAATGAGAGAGCTGACATAGCAGCCAAGGCTGCAGCACTACTGGTCAGAAGGGGTCCCAACCAGGTGAGCAAAATGGACATTGACCTAGCAGACCCAAAAGGACTGTACTCAAAGGTTACCAGTGTGGAAACTGAAAGATGGAAGAAAGCAGGTGCTACAGAAGGTGATGGTATGTGGAAAATGGGGGATCGATTATGTCTGCCCGCAGCAGTCTACCCCCAGATGGCTGGCTTGGCCCACGGTAAGGTGCATGCCTCTCGAAATGCCATGGAGTCATTAGTGGGTAAATTATGGTTTGCCCCAGGTTTTGGAAGAGCTGCTAGTAACCACGTAAAAGCATGTCACATATGTGCTCTACACAACCCAGGACAGGTAGTTAAAACACCCACCAAGTGTACACCAAAATCCCTGTACCCATTTCAGAGAGTACAGATAGATTACATACAGTTGCCTAAGTCTGGAACATACGAGTATGTATTGGTCTGTGTGGATCTGTTTTCAGGATGGCCTGAGGCCTACCCTGTGAGCAAAGCAACCGCACAAGCAACTGCCAAGAAACTGATGTCTGAGCTTGTGTGTAGGTTTGGAGTGCCCGAGGTGATAGAGTCTGACAGAGGTACGCATTTCACAGGTGAGATAATGAAAGAAATAATGTCTGCACTAGGGATTGAGCAAGCTTTCCACACACCCTACCATCCTCAGAGTTCAGGCAAAGTGGAAAGGTTGAGTGGTACACTTAAGTTGAAGATTCAGAAAGCCATGGCAGAGACAGTAAAGCCTTGGCCTGAATGCCTGTCTCTAGCCTTATATTCAGTAAGAACCACCCCTAACAGGAGGACAGGGTTGTCACCATTTGAAATATTGTTTGGAAGTGCGCCCAAAACAGGATTGTACTTTCCTCAGACATTACAGCTTAACTATGACAGTATTTCTAGCTATGTGCAGAGTTTGTGCCAGAGATTGAGAGAAACACATAAACAAGTGTTCTCTTCTATTCCAGACCCTTCTGATTTTACAGGAACACATAGCCTGCAGCCTGGTGATTGGGTGGTCGTGAAAAGACACACTAGGAAGTCTCTTGAACTTTACAGGAGAAAAGACAGCCCAAATCGGGGAGTAAGGGAGCTGGAGGAACACATATGGAGAACAAAAGAGAATATGTGGTTATATTTGGCCCGAGTATTAAACATGACAGAATTTTGTTTGAGAAATGCATATTCCAGTATTGTGTTAGAAACTTGTTTGATTGCAGTGCCGACTTCTGTTGCAGTATGGAAGCTGATCTCCATGTGCATGCAGACTGGATAAGTCCTTATTATGTTGTATTAGATTTGCGATCACATAAAAAAGCAATATTGCAGAATAGAGCGGCTATAGATTATTTACTGCTTAAACATGGTTATGGGTGCAACACTTTTGCGGGAATGTGCTGTTTTAATTTGTCTGACCATTCAGAAGATGTGCATGATAAGTTGAAACAGTTGCAGGAAATGGTAACACATATTAAACAAGATGTCATCCAAGGATGGTGGGACTGGCTGTTAGCTTTCCTACCTGACTTGGGATACCTTCGACAAATCGTAGGTATAATCCTTTGTGTAATCATTTTTATGATATTAGGATGTTGTTGTATCCAATGTATTCCTTCGCTATGCAATCTCATGAGGGACAATACTCAGTATGTAAGGTAGGATCATTATTTTTAACATTTTCAATGGAGAATCCATCACAGATGGCACACAGATAGTGTGAATGTATTCATTGAATATTGATTGAAAATAAGGTCCTAAAATGGGGGAATTGTAAGGGTTAAAACATAACTTGCACTATATTCTATACAGAAAGCACAAGAGGGTGGAATGTTCTGCAAACAAGACTGCATAGTAGATAAGGACAGACTTGGAGTCTGGGGGAGATATCAACAGTTCTGCTGATTTCAGCAGAACTGGTATTCTTGGGAGGACATTCAGATAAGGTAAAAAGGAAAACATCTGGGGTGATGGGTAACTGAACAAATTTGTCTGATAACGGAACTGGAAAGACCATATATGTATATTGATCACATGACTGTTATGTAACTGAGCTTGCTTTTAAAACTGTATTGAACTACGTAATAAAGTAGAAACGGTTCATACACGATACCTGTGTACGTCTTGTTTCCCGAGCGCTCGAAACTGGTTATTTATTTAATTAGGATTACGGTGACATCCATCCCGGGGGAACTTAACCCCCAACAATCCCCTTGTTCAGTTATTGTTAAATGTGAATGTTGCATCAAATCCAAAGCTACAAGAGCAACACTTCCTAAAGTAAGTCACAACAGAGCTTCAAGACCTCTTGACCTAGTTCACAGTGATGTATATGGTCCCCTAAACCCACCTACACCTGGAGGCAACAGGTACATAGTGATTTTCATAGATGACTATTCAAGATAGAGTCACTTACCTAATGCAACACAAGAGTGAAGTTTTTGACAAATTACAGGACTATGTAGTAAGGACAAGTAACAAGTTTCAGAGAAAACCTCTCATACTTCGGAGTGACAATGGAAGTAAATTCACAGGACATAATATACAAGAGTACTTAAAGCAGAATGGAATAGAGCATCAAAAGACAGTCCCCTACACCAGAGCAAAACGGGGTAGCTGAAAGAAAGAACAGAACTCTGACTGAAATGATCAGATGCATTCTGACGGACTCTGGATTACCACAAAAATATTGGGGTGAAGTAGCGATGACAGCCACTTATTTGCAAAATAGACTCTTCTCTAGAACAATGGAGAAAACTCAATATGAACTGTGGCACAATGAGAAGCCAAGTGTAAAACATCTAAGAGTTTTTGGATGCAAGGCGTTCATCTACATTCCAGAAGAAAAACTCACCAAACTTCAAAACAGAGTATTTTGAAGGCGTTTTTGTTGGATACAGTGACAATGTTAAGGGTTACAGAATCCTAAAATCCCAAAATTGACAAGGTTACCATTAGCAACAGCATAACTTTTGTTGAAGATCTGAGAGACAATGTAATGACAACGGAGGAAGTAAGAATGGAAAAGAACACTGACACTGATCAGCCAACTTCCGAACAAACAGTTGAAGTTAGCACAGAATCCATCAGTAATGGAGAACAGACACAACCAAGCTCACACACAGAACCAAGACGCTCAATGAGAGAGAATAAAGGTAAACCACCTGTACGTCTCTCATACAAGGCAAGCACTGCCAGTTCTAATGAACCTGCAACTTGGGAAGACATATCTCAGCTTTCAGAAGGGGAAACCAGTAAATGGATAAAGGCTGCAAAGGAAGAGATAAAATCCATGCATGACACTACCTGTAGAACATGGACACTTACAGAACTACCACCTGGAAGGAAATCCATAGGTTGTAAATGGACTTTCAAAGTAAAATACAATGCAGATGGCACAGTGGAGCGATACAAAGCAAGACTTGTAGCCAAGGGATATTCTCAAAAATATGGAGAGGACTATGATGAGACATTTGCGCCAGTAGTCAAACAGGCTACAATAAGAACTTTGCTGACAGTAGCTGCAATAAGGAAAATGCAAGTAAGACACTTTGATGTAAAAACAGCATTTCTACATAACGAGTTAGCAGAAGACAGCTACATGGAACAACCACCAGGATTCAAAGAAGAGCAAAGGCCAGACCTAGTATGCAAACTACAGAGGAGTATATATGGTCTAAAGCAAGCCACCAGAGCATGGAATATGAGAATAAATGAAGTGCTTACACATGAGGACTTTCAGAGGAGTAAAGCAGACCCCTGTTTATACACAAAGAAATTGGTAGACAGGTGGATCTATGTACTCATTTATGTGGACGATATTCTGATTTGTTTCAAGCAAGAAGGGGATGAAGGAGCAATACTCCAAACCCTAAATCAGCACTTTGAGACCAAAGATCTCGGCAACGTAAATAATTATCTTGGCATTCAGATTGAGAGAGAGGAAGATGGCAGCTTCCTTCTGAACCAAAAGCACAAAATACAAGAAATAATTGAGACATTTGGAATGGAAGATGCAAAAACTAGTAAAATCTCCCAAGGAAACCAACTACCTGAAGAAGATAGACAGCCAAGATTCGCCACTCTCAACTAACACTCAGTACAGGAAAGCAATAGGGAAATTGCTGTAAATTAGCACTGCTACAAGGCCTGACATTGAAGCAGCAGTTGGAATCCTATGCAGAAAGACTTCAACACCAAGTCAGATGGACTGGAATGCTGTGAAGCGAGTCATTCGCTATCTTAAAGGGACTTTACACTACAAGCTAAAGTTACAAGCAAGTGACGAAAGCACCCTGACAGGATATGTGGATGCCGATTGGGCCGGAGATACCAGTGACAGAAAATCTACAAGTGGGTACCTGTTTCTTCTATCAGGAGGTACTATCTGTTGGACTAGTAGAAAGCAACTTTCTGTTACACTATCATCTACTGAAGCAGAGTATGTTGCAGCAGCACAGGCAAGTCAAGAAGTCATATGGTTGAGACAACTATTAAAAGACTTGGGTCAACCACAGATGAAACCAACGAGAATCTTTGAGGACAATCAAGGATGTCTTGCACTTGCGCAGATGGAAAGAGTTAGCTCGAGAATCAAGCATATTGATGTGAAGTTCCACTTTCTGAGGGATCTTCAAGAGCAAGGACTTCTTGAGTTACTTTATTGCCCGACTGAGGATATCACAGCAGATATCCTTATTAAGCCCCTGACCGCTGAAAGACACTCGAGGCTTACAAAGAAGATGGGCCTAACAGACTAAGCCTTAGCTGTTGAGAAGGGGTGTTGGAGATATGCAACAGCCAGCTTCGTCTCTATATTCGCTGGATTGACTGCAGTTCACATTTATGACGCTAGATGTAGCTGTTACTAAATGTTTATCTGTAGACACTCTGTACTTTGTTGTTTTTTGATGCTATTGATATACACTTCCTGTATTTTTAGTGTGTGTGCTGTACTAGATCTGTTATTCACCATGTGAGGTGGATTTTCTCTTACTGCATTCATGTTCCACTTAAGTCTGTTCCTGTTATATATATGTAACGTCTCTGCCGTTTCGGGTCTCGGCGCCGCCCTCCATTCGCACGCTGTGGCGAAGGAGGCGTCTTCAGTTTGGTTCTTTGTTTAAGTTTCTTGATGCTCAGTCTGAACATGGTCCTAGTTCCCTTGCTGTGTAAAGCCACACCCGTGTAATTAGGAACATTTCTCTCTGGACTGCATAGAGTTAATCTCTTCCTGGCCTGTGTGATTGACAGCCTGTGTACCTATCAGATCTGTGGCTGGGCCCAGACTTTCTATATACAGGATGTAATTTCTCAGCAGGTTGCCGGTTATTACACTTGTGTTTTGCCTGCTCTCTTTCTATACTCCTTGATACTTTGTTACTTGATTCTCTGACCCTTTGGCTTGCCTTTTGACTATTCTTTTGGATTTTGACTTTGTACTGCTTTGCTCGTTTGTTACTGACCCCTTGGCTTGCTCACTCTGCTACTGTGTTGTTTTTGTCTTGTCCTGTTCTCTGTGTCACTTACCCAGTATAGGGCTTGTCTTCAGGTTGTCCTTTTACCATTTAGGGTAACTGTGGCAATAGGAAGGGACAGTGGCTGGGGTGAGATTAGGGCTCACTTGTCTCTGTCCTTCCTCCCAGTCCCCTGCAGTAGTGTCAGGGTATTGCTTCGTTTGGTAAGACCCTTACAGAATAACCGGTCCATACATTCTGCCATTGCTTCCCATAGGGTCAGCATGGATCCTATTCAGGGCCTTGCAGCCAAGTTGGAAGGTTTGGCAGGCCTGGTAGCTGATCTCGCTAAACAGGTTCAGACCCTTACTGAGGCTGCTGCAGCATCCCCGCTTGTTTCTTCCCCTTTTAAGGTGAAGATGTTACTCCCGGATCGTTTTTCAGGGGATCCTGAAAAATTTGAGACTTTCCGGGAGTCCTGTTGCCTGTATTTTCGGATTAATCCACATGCATCCCAGGCCCAAATGGTTGGAGTAGATATATCCCTCCTACAGGGGGATCTACAGGCTTGGGCCCTTAAACTCCCTCCTGGGGCTGAGGAGTGGATTGACCTTGAAAAATTTTTTTTGTCTTTGGGGTCTAGATATGCTGAGCCAGATGTTAAAGAGAGAATAGGGTCTGCTTCTTCCAAGTTTTCTGTCTCTCTCTCACTCTCTCCTGAAAACCCTGTTATTTCTCCCATGACTCCTGGTGAGGAACCTATGCAACTGTGAGTTATGGACGCCAAGATGCGACGAGAGCATCGTCTCAGGAACAACCTCTGCCTGTACTGTGGTGTTTCCGGTCATTTCATCCGTGACTGCTCCATCAGACCCCGCACACCAGGGGAAAAACTTCAGTGCCTGAGTGGTAATCAGAAGAACCACTCAGGCAACCAGGTATTTGCCAGTAATAAACAATAAGATGTTGTTATCTGTGTCTCTGTCCTCTGGAGACAGATCTGTTTCTGGCCAGGCCTTAGTTGACTCTGGGTCTGCGGCAAACTTTGTCACATTCTCGTTTGTCTCAGCTTTAAGCATTGAGCTTTTGCCACTTGACACTCCTCTGGCGGTTACTGGAGCGGATTTTGCCCCACTGGCCAGGGGTAAGGTCCGATTCAAGACCCCCTTAATAACGTTGCAAGTTGGTTCTGCTCATTCAGAGGTCATGAGCTTTTTTGTTATGGAGCATCTGTCTTCCGATATTATTTTGGGGCTCCCCTGGTTGAACCTCCATAACCCTATTTTTGATTGGGGTAAAAGGGAGTTGGTAAAATGGGGAGATCAGTGCTCATCCCACTGTATTGTTTTGCACACCTTAAATTGTGTTACTGAGGAGACTATCTCGGCTGCAAAAGGTGGGAAATGCCAGGTGAATAAAAAATGTTTGCCTGGCCTACCAGTGTCTGTGGTTGTGCAAAAAGACCCTGAATTGAAGGCAGAGAAAATACTGGGTCCTACTAAAACTGGTTTATCTGGTGAGGGTCCGGTGGACCCTCATAAAGGGGGGGGGATACTGTAACGTCTCTGCCGTTTCGGGTCTCGGCGCCGCCCTCCGCTCGCACGCTGTGGCGAAGGAGGCGTCTTCAGTTTGGTTCTTTGTTTAAGTTTCTTGATGCTCAGTCTGAACATGGTCCTAGTTCCCTTGCTGTGTAAAGCCACACCCGTGTAATTAGGAACATTTCTCTCTGGACTGCATAGAGTTAATCTCTTCCTGGCCTGTGTGATTGACAGTCTGTGTACCTATCAGATCTGTGGCTGGGCCCAGACTTTCTATATACAGGATGTAATTTCTCAGCAGGTTGCCGGTTATTACACTTGTGTTTTGCCTGCTCTCTTTCTATACTCCTTGATACTTTGTTACTTGATTCTCTGACCCTTTGGCTTGCCTTTTGACTATTCTTTTGGATTTTGACTTTGTACTGCTTTGCTCGTTTGTTACTGACCCCTTGGCTTGCTCACTCTGCTTCTGTGTTGTTTTTGTCTTGTCCTGTTCTCTGTGTCACTTACCCAGTATAGGGCTTGTCTTCAGGTTGTCCTTTTACCATTTAGGGTAACTGTGGCAATAGGAAGGGACAGTGGCTGGGGTGAGATTAGGGCTCACTTGTCTCTGTCCTTCCTCCCAGTCCCCTGCAGTGGTGTCAGGGTATTGCTTCGTTTGGTAAGACCCTTACAATACAAATGTCTATCTGGTTTTGACTCTGCCACATCCAGCAATCACACTCTGCAACATTTAGAGCTTCCATCTGAAGAGGACGCATATACCATAAAGTCCAAAGGACTGCCATGGCTGAGGATGACATTAGGCCTAGGACTCTCATAGTTGTCCTGATAGACACTAGGCTTGTTCTGAGAAGATACTGGACCTTTCCTTCCTTGCAGGAGTTAAGGAAATTTTCATGCGGTCTGAGTCCAGGAGAAACTCCAGGAACTTTGTCTGAGTAGAGGGAATCACCTTTGACTTTTCCCAATTTATTAGCCAACCTAGGTGTTGAAGAAAGGACATGGCTATCTGCAAATGTTGGAGCAGGATGGATTTTGACTGAGCTTTTATTAGTCAGTCGTCCAAGTATGGCACTATAAATAGACCATTTGAAGTCTGAGTGTGGCTGCTACTGGAGCCACCACCTTGGTGAAGGTGTGGGGAGCTAAGGGGATGCCGAAAGGTAGAGCCGCAAACTGAAGATGCTTCCTGTGGCTGGAAACTGAGACAGCGATTCTGAAATACCTTCTGTGCGGAGAGTAAACTGGAATGTGTAGATAGGCATCCTTTAGGTCTAGGGTGACAAGGACCTTGCCCTGCTGTAGAAAGGATGTGATCACGATCTCCATTTGAAAAAAGCTTTATCCTTATGAAGAGATTCAGAGATCTATAATCATCCTCCAGTCGCCTGATGATTTTAGCACCAGAAAACTGGGGAGTAAACACTGAATGCTTCTTCTGAGGGGGAAACCTCTTCCAAGGCCCTCTTGTAGTTATAATTGCCAATGGAACTTACCAGTATAACCTGCCGAGTCGCAGGAAGGGAGCGGGTCATAATGAATCGGTCTTGAGCAGATGAAGAAAATCGATCGGATATCCCTGCTGTACTACTTGCAAGACCCAAGGGTCTTGAATCTTCTCCTGCCAGAAGGTGAAAAATTGGGAGAGTCATCCCCAAAAAGAGTCTCTGCCACAGGAAGAAAACAGCTAGCATTAAAAGTTAGGCTTCTTTTTGTTCCCTTCTTTGGGGAACTTCCGTCCAGAACCCCTAGACTGATATCTAGGACACCTCTGGAACTGAGGTCTAGACTGAGGCTGATAACCTCTGCCCCGGCCAGGAGGTATTGATCTACCTCTAAAAGATTGAGGTAGACTCTTACCCTTCTTGTCGGCTAGACCCTCCATGATTTCATCCAGGCCTCTGCCGAAAAGTTTACCCGGCTCAAAAGGTGGGGAACACAAGTTATACTTGGAGGCATTATCAACTCTCCAGGGTTTTAACCATAATGGCCTTCTAGCTGCCATGGAGAGGGCCATAGATTTTTTGGCCAGCTTAAACTGATGTTAGGGAGGCCTCGGATAGCAATCTGAAGACAAGGAGACTGACCTCAAGAATGATAAGAGGCCATCTCTGGAGACTCCAAAGTTGATGTCCCTCTCTAGTTGGGCTAGATCAGAGAGGCAATGGCCACCGAGGTCTGAGCAGAGGCCGCAGAATAAGCCTTTCTGAGGGTGCCCTCCATGCGCCTATCCATAGGGTCCTGGTGGATGAAGCCATCATGGATGAAGCCATCATCCACCGGGACCACCGCAGGGCGGGAAAATTTGACTACTGCCATATCGACTTTAGGTGGGGGACCCATCGGTCATTCTGGGATTCTACAATAGGAAATAAGGCCTTAAACCTCCTGGATAAAATAGTGGCTCTTTCAGGATGTTTCTACCCCAATAGCATGAGCTTATCAGTTTCTTGTCCACTTGGAAGGCCCTAGGCCCCCTATTGGTGGAACTGGAGACTTCCCCATCAACATCTCCGTCCCTTGAAAGGACGGACTTCAGCAGCCTATTTATCTTCTCTAGAGGAAAGAGGTCTGCTGGAATTCTCCAAGGTATCTTCATCTGATGACAATCTCATTACTCACCTGGAAGTCCTCATAGAGACTAGTGAAAGAGTATGTTTCTCAGATTGGGACTTTTTTGAAATCTGAGAAATGGAGTCCTAGCTCTCCTTCATGTACTCTTTGACCCATACAACAACATCTCATATAGACAGTTCTTCAAAGGGGGGTCTGCGCACTGATGGCAGCAAGTAATTTCATCCCCACAGTGTGTTATAGTCCACACAAACTAAGCTTTTTTTTTTTTTTTTTAAACTCCTTGCAGGATTTGAACCCAGGACTCTAGTGCTGCAAGGCTGTAGTGCTAACCACTGAGCCACCATGCTGCCCAGAGCAAAAACAATAATACAAGTGGAGTACTGAGGCCTTCCTCACTAAGAGACAAGCCATCTCCTGCAGTGAGATGAAGGCTTCTATAGGAAGGGAGGAGGAATGAGCAAGTAGTGCACCACAAAAAATCCTCTCCCCCGCAAAGTTTGCAAACCTTAATTCCTTGCACACAGAACTAAGGTAAAACCTAAAAATATACAGCTCGATGCCAGAAAAGAGGCTCAGCAAATAAACCTTGCAAAAGGAGGAAAAACTAAGCCGCAAAAAGTCCGTCCAAGAATTCAATCCCCGGAAAACCGGAACACAAAACAAAGGTTCCAGAGGAATTAAGTGACCAATGCCACTTCTGGCGGCCGCGGAGGCTGTAAGGTAAGTGAAATGGCAATGCTCCACATCAAGGCCGCACAAGTGGCCTGCACTACAGGTCTTTGAACATGCAGCATGCAACTACCGCTACTACTGAAATCAACCTTTTCAGAGCGAAGGTTGAAAGCTTGCTTAGGCACAAGAAACTGCCTAAGTAAAACCCCCCTTCTTTTCCACAGAAGCGTCCAGTGGAAGAAATAAGAGAGGTGTAAAGATGACTCCCCAAAGGTAAGTTAACAAACTTTAGGGGAAAGAAAAAAATATGGGAGGACAAAAAAGACCTCCCTCCATCTGTCCCACCACACAAGACAGAAAAAAACACAGGGGGGGAGGTCTCTTTTGCCTTCTTATAGGGTACCATAGTCATACATAAATTATGTTAATTAAAAATTCTGCCTGTCCTATCAACACATGGGGGCAGAAATACCCCTTATTGTGCTGCTGTAGGATGTAAGGGAATATACTGTTACGAACAGACATGGTAGATCCTAACTGCATAGGTTATGGGTGTGTCTCAGGAGTAGGGTTGAGTGGAGGCAGAGGAGTAGAGACTAACATACGTTCTTTCTTGCATTCTCATAAACGTTGGTTAAGACAAATAGCCCGGGTCATAGTCTCATTCAGAGAAGAGGGTTGCGGATAGTTGACCAATAAGTCCTTAATACCTTTAGACAAGACTTGACAGAACTGGCAACAGAGGGCTGAATCATTCCACTGGGCGTGAACCTACTACCTTCTTTTTTAGTTGTAATTTTTATTAAGGTTTTTAACAAATACAAAATCATACAAAAAGTGCATGAGAAAGTGCAAAACATTTAAATAATATGCAATTTGAACAAAAGCATGGAGATAAGAACAAAAGTTGTAACGGCCGAAGCACAAATCATTTGTGAACAAGGTGGATTCACAAGACATGAAACATGAGAAGGGGTAAGGAATAAGTTACCAATTATCTCCTCCAATGTGGAGGGACTCAAAGAGAGCGTATACCTGACCACCTTCTAAATGAGCATTAATCCTCAGCCAGATGGCGGCCTTGGCGAAGGGAAAGTAGATTGGTTTCCGCCATAGTTGTAAGATCAGGTTCATCATAAAGCAATCCCAAGGCTGCAAAAAATCTGTCTGCAGAATAAAGTTCTGGAGAATGTGGTTTTAACTAGAATGCCCAAGCTTGAGGGTCTCCTTATAGGAGAGAAATGATGATGCCAACCTGTTGCTGTTCAGTTCCAGAAGAGTGGGGTCACAGATGAAAAAACAACTTGCAGCTTTCTTGGAAGATGGCAAAAGATCTTCTATCCCCAGATAATCTGTCAGGTAGATTTATTTTTGGTTCTATGGGGACAGTGGAAACTTGAGATTGAGAAGTCTCCTGCTGTTGAACCCTCTCAGCCATATCCTGAACCAGCTGGACAATTCCTTGCATCTGATCCACAAGTGTCTGAATATGTTCCATAATGAAAAATAGTTATTATAGGCTTTCAATTCTGTTATGGTAGCGTCCCTGGAGAAAATATCAGAAAAGAGCAGGATCTGGCTAATAACAGAGAGTATTAGTACTAGCCGTTTAAATCCTATACAGCACTGAGTAATAAGTTCCAAACGCCTTCACCAGCGCTAGCTGCAAGGCCAGATGGACTTTGCTGAATTTGGGGTTCAAGTTATCATAACAGAAACCATACAAGAAATTAACACTCAATTATCAGGAATAAAACCAGAACTCACAATTAATTTACAAGGCCTATCAGGATCAGGAGGACAAATCAGGAGAGTGAATGTCCAGGCCTGTAGTTAATTCAGGAATTAAACTTCTCCACAGCAGTATCAGGGCCCTGCCTGGTGTGTTCCTTGGTCTTCATGATGCTCTCTGCGCTTTAAACAGAACCATGAGACTATCACAGAGCAGGTGCATTTATACGGAGACTTGATTACACACAGGTGGATTATATTTATCATCATCAGTCATTTAGGACAACATTGGATCATTCAGAGATCCTCACTGAACTTCTGGAGTGAGTTTCCTGCACTGAAAGTAAAGGGGCCGAATAATATTGCACGCCCCACTTTTCAGTTTTTTATTTTTTATAAAAGTTTAAAATAACCAATAAATTTCATTCCACTTCACAATTGTGTCCCACTTGTTGTTGATTCTTCACCAAAAAATTTAAATCTATAAATTTAAAATTTATATCCTTATGTTTGAATCCTGAAATGTGGCAAAAGGTTGAAAAGTTCAAGGGGGCCGAATACTTTCGCAAGGCACTGTAAGAAAGCCAAACAAGGTAAAAACAATTGCAGGCTCCTGGCTGAGGAGGAAGTGAGTTTAAATAGGCCTCCTCACCTGTTAACTGGATAGTACCAGAGAACTCTGACATTGCAGAAGCTTCCCAGCTTGGCACAGCAACCTTAAAGCATTAGTAGCTGACCTAAGATTGCTGACAGTATGTATAGCGTATATACAATTGACTTTATGCTCTTCCTGTTTGTCTAAAATGAAATATTACTGTAATTGTATTTCCCAAGCAAACAACATTCAGATCATTATGGTTGTGATTAGACAATTTTACTTGTGAGCTAGGTATGCGTCTAGGGTACAATACAGAAAAGACTATAAATTAATTGCATTTATTTTACCTTCTGCTTCATGGGAAGTAAAAGCATAAAGTACGAGCTCCTAATTTAGCTGTGCCTTTACTTATACATATGCCAAGAGCTCCACATGTTGCCTTGCACTTTACCAACCTCCAGTCAGTATGAACAGAAAAAAGTAATTAAATCTGAAAATAATTTATCAAATATTTTGACCAAATTAATAAAATATGGGCACAATGAAAGAGCACAGCAGGATGCAGATTTGTAAAATGAGTTACATAAAAATAGGAGCAACTGGCTGTCCCTGCAGACAAATTAGGGGACAACTGTGCAAAGTAGGACATCCGAAAAAAAGGCTGTAAGGACTGATTTATGTACAAGCTGCAGATTCAGTACATCCTGTTTCTAAATTGCTGTATTAAAAAACATCCAGTCATCACAAATGAAAAACAATGCACGTTCGGCAGCGGATTCAGCAAGGATAAATACTATACATGAATCGATAGGCAGTAGGCATTAAGGGGGCAATGGATTCATTCCAGATATAATTTATAGCAACACTGCAGTGTGAACAAAGGCTGTGATAGGATTTACAAAGCCCAAATCAAAGAGCACTATCTCTGTGGAATTGGCGCACCACATCTACAAACAGTATATAACCATGCAATAATATCTAGAATTGTATGCTATAAATCTGCCTTTATTTTGTTATATTTGGCAAAAGCTCCACATTTACAAGAAGTAGGGTACAGTAGGAATGGTAGTATGCAGGAAGAGAATATGCAGAGTTTATTTCTACTCTGTACCCATGGAGATATGCTATACAAAGAAAAGTATTGGGATGAGCTCTTGATCATTGAATTCAGGTATTTCATTCACAGATATCTCAAATCCAGCACCTAACCATGCAGTCTGCCTGTGAAACAGTGGGGGAGTTTACTATTCCCTCTACGCCAGGAAATCCAGCTGATGTATTCAGACTAGATTTTCGGGAATTGTATTCCCCTGAGTACAGGAGGCCTAAAGAGCTCACTGAATTCCAGCGTTGTTCTGTAATATGGTGCCACTGTTGTGAAAAGCACTGCATCTCGCTATGTGGTACCTTAGGCTAAAGGAGGTTCCCCATCTCATAAAAAGAAGGCATATTGCTAGGAAATCACTATTGGATTTGTAAGATATACTGTAGCTATAGTCTATCTGTATTGGAAATGGAAAATAAAAGCAGTTCCAGCATCCAGAAGTTTAGATAAAATGTAACTTTTAATTCATGATGGATTAAAAAAGTAGTAACAGCAGTTACATGGGAAAAAGATCCACAAAAAAGTGTATTTTTTTCCCATGTAACTGCTGTTACTACTTTTTTAATCCATCATGAATTAAAAGTTACATTTTATCTAAACTTCTGGATGCTGGAACTGCTTTTATTTTCCATTTCCAATACAATTTGCTCTGAAAAAGTCCGGAGAGCGTTCCCTGCATTCTGTGAGGTTTTTTACGAATTTCATCTGCATGTGGATATGGTGAGCTGAAGATTCAACTCTTTCTTGTTTATACTCTATCTGTATAACTGTGAGATAGGTATTCCGCTACTACCTGAACATAATCCCATAGGAGTAAAAATATAGCTTTTATTTTTACATGGTTACATAGTAGATGAGGTTGGATGAAGACTTCAGTCCATCAAGTCCAACCTATACCCCTACAGTATCCTACAGTGTTGATCCAGAGGAAGGCAAAAAATTCCATGAGGCTTATGCCAATTGCCCCATTTCAGAGGAGAAAATTCCTTCCTGACTGCAATCTGGCAATCAGTATAAAACCCTGGATCAGCTTGTCCTTAACAAAATTTAGAACCCATAACCCATAATTTTGCCCAACCAATACAGTGGGGAGTCACTTATCTGTTATTGATGATCTATTCTGAGGATAGATCATCAATTAAAAATGAGCTGGAAAACTCCTTAAGGCCGAGGCCCCATTTGGTGTACTGCAGCAAAAAAGCCCTGTTCTTCCCGCAGCGCTTTGCACAGAAAGTTCGCAAAGGTTTCCTCTGCGGACTTTCTGCTTCAATTATATATATAGGGAAACCGCCAGCGTTTCCATAGGTATGCTGCGATTTCCAAAACCATGACTGTTATGGAAATCGCAGCGTATCCGCTGTGCGTATTTTACCACAGTGGGGATGGGATGGGGCCCCACGTGGCGAAAACGCCACAGGAAAAAAAAAACGGTATTTTACAGTTCCTGCAAAGTAGATGGGATTCTAGCAAATCCCATCCACACATTGCGGAAAAATGTGTGCAGCGGACACGCTGCGATTTCCAAAACAGTTGCGGTTTTGGAAATTGCAGCATGTCAATTATACCTACGGAAACGCTGGCGGTTTTCCTATAGGTATAATGGAAGCAGAAATTCCGCAGAAGAAACCTCTGTGGACCTTCTGTGAAAGCACTGCGGGAAAAACCACAATGCGTTACTGCCGTGGTTTTTCCTGCAGTGCTTTTTTGCTGCAGCCCAGTACCTGGGGCTTTAGTCTTAATAAAGCCCAAGTGTCACCTTAATTAAATTAATTGCCCCCTCATATAATGCCCCTGATTCCCCCTAACATAAATACTGCACCTATAATGACCCCTTATATCAGTGACCACCCCCTTATGTTGATAATGCCTCCTAATATAAATGATGCCCCCTAATGGCCCCTTATATAAATAACCTCCCCCTTGTATTCATAATACCCCCTATTAACCCTTATATAAATGACCCCCCTTATGTTCATAATGCCCCCTCCCTTATAGTTACGATCCCCTCTCGTAACAACCCCCTTATACTATTAAAATACCCACAATTAAGCTAAAACAAAACAAATATAAGTTATTCTCACCTACCTGCGATCGTGACGAATGGAGCCGCCGCTTTCTCTTTTGACCCGCGCCCTGTGCGCTGCGTCCACTCACAGGAAGTCTGCGTCTCAGCGCAGGAGGCGCGATGTTGTGACATCATCGCGCCGCCTGTGCTGGGAACCAGACCCCTGACTGTGTTCTCTTTGTCATGTAAACCGCAGGCCTCAGGTGGCTTGCGGTTTACAAGACAGCCAAGTTGTAGGAAGCGTTTTAACTAGATCTGTGTCTGCAGACACCGATTTAGTTAAAAGTAAAAGTTGTATTAATGGTGGCCCTGGGGTGGGCCCTACAATGTCAGTGGGCCTGTAGCCACCCCCTCTGCCCCCCCGCTAGCTACACCTCTGATGTGCCATCACCTTTTGTTGAGTAGGATGCAACGGTTGAGACTACCACTTACTCATAGTAACATTATCTCTGTACCGCAACATCACCCACAGCTGTTCACAGAACTGCAATATGGCCCTGTTCACAATGAATGCAGCCCCTTCACTCATTGGATCAAAAATAACAATATGTCATCAAATGAGGAAACCCCTTTAATAAATCATATTTTCAAGCTTGCTCCATCAAGTCTTCAAAATTGATTTGGCTAGCAAGCTACAGACAAAGTGGGGTAAAGAGAGGTTGCAGTTTAATATACTAAATACAAATAATATTCATAATTTACAAAATAAGAATATTTTTCTATAAAACTTAACCTTAAAGCATACTTTCAATTATAAAAACATTTTTCATAAATGAATAGTATAGATAAATATAACATTTTGTAATACATCTTATTTAAGAAGTTTCCTTCTCAACTTATCAAGCAGACTTACTCTATAAAACACATTAGTCTACAGAGAGTAGAGGGGAGTAGGAGGCTGCTGATAACGTAATACTAATAATACTAACTAACTAGTAATAATACTAACAGCTGTTACACTCTGCTATTCTGTGAGTGAGGGAACCTTTCTAACACTGCTATTTTTCAAGATATGCATTCTACCACTGCACATGAGGCAATTAATCAATTAACAGCTGCCTCTTCCCCTCCCCATAGAGTTCTATGTGTGGTGCTGGATACAGAGACAGACTCTATGTAAACAAACAGTCTGAGAGAAGATACGGAGGAGAAGAGTCGCCTAATAATATATATTAAAAAGTCTCCTATATCCACCTGTACTATTCATTTATGAAAGGTGATTTTATAATTGAGGTACCCTTTAACAATCTGCATGTGAGGGGTAGATGCAACGCACAACAAATGCTTAATGAGTGTGTAAATCCACAGCATTGTACAGGGCTATGGATATATTTATATACCTATTGAAGTGTTTAGCCATAGTCATCCTTAGACATTATATTCAAGAATATCCTGAAGTAATTTCAGTGATCTATTACAGACTATGAGTATTACATCTACATTTTGTCATTGTTTTAAAATGGTACTTTACCTTGTCCACATATTCTGGAGCTCCTCATCATTAAATGATATTCTCATACACGTCAGAGTAGCAGTAAACTGCTCCAATGTGATCAGTCCTGAAGCACAAAGGCAACATGGAGGGAGGAATTTTTCAAGAGATCCGCTGGTAGGTTACATAGGACAAAAGTTACAATCCAATTAGATAAGATGAAAATGGGATATGATACACGTAAGGTCAATGGTCCTAAAATTAATGTTACTATTTCACATATGAAATCAATTAAATTGGTAATTTTACCAATAATCCAGGTGCACATTTGTGAGATTGTGAATTACCTCTTGCTTATTTCTTCTCCCAGTATTCTCCATGCTCTGTCATTGTCACTACTTGAGCAGTCCTTACTTGCCACTGTACATTTTTGTTTTCCCATATTTTTCTGTAGATGTTTAGCTATACTGGGCTTTATCCATTCTGTGTTATGGACCTAGATAAAACAGAATCACTAGTGGGAGATCTCAACAACTCTCATTAAAGGGTTTTTCAAAAAACAGCATTTATTCCCTGTCTGACAGCCGGAACCTCTGTGGTCACAACATCAGGACCTCTGAGTCCTCTGTGTATGAATAGGTAGTGTCCATGCATGACAACTGTTCTGCTCACTTGTATGAGACAACTATCCATCAGTCTCATAGAAGGGGCATGAGGGAATGGAGCAGTGAGCAATGACCAAGTTTTGGACCCCTGCAGATCAAATATTTGTGGTCTATCCTAGGGATAAGGCCATCAATGTTAGAAATTGGATAACTCCTCTAATCTCAGTATTCTTCTCTCCCCCTTCTGAAACTCACAAGAATGTGATATATAAATCAAAATAAATATTAAAAATTGTATAGCCAATGACGGCTATATTCCATTCTTTGCAGCTTAGGCTCTAAATACTATGGGCAGCTAAGGTCAATGTTCTAATGGGAGATTTTGTAGGAGTATTCCAGGACTATGATATCAATTGCTGTGGCCTCTTCACTACTTATCAAGCAAAGTGCTGTACATTGTATAGTGGCTGTGCTTGGTCTTGTAGCTCAACTTCCTTTCATATGGATTGGTCTGAGCTGAAGAATGGCATTGTGATCAATATACATGATGCCATTGACCTGGGAACAGGAAGTGAAACTCAAAAATCATTGTCCCTAATACCCCTTTACAGTTAACAACAGCATTTATACATAGTAGTTTGTAAGAAAATAAGTAAAATGCCATCTAACAGCCCAAAGTATATGGACAATGCTTAGTAGAGTGTGTACTGCATTGGTCAGGGTCTAAAGAGGGGCTCCCTATTGTGCTCTGGTTTAAGCACACTGTGAGAAAATGCATTCTGCTATGTTTGGTTGTGCACTACATGGCAGTATTAACCATTGTGGGCAGCTGCAGCTTCTGTAGGTCCAAGTCTGCCAATTACAGAATAACTCATGTGATGGATGAAGGAAAAATAATTTTTCACTACTGATTTTTCATTCTCAGTTAACAAACCAGTTACACAATTCATTCAGCAATAAAGCGATATGCTGTCCTTACCTTATTGTCGAAACAATTGCTGAAGTCATCAAAGGAAATGCTAGATTTCCCAGATAAATGTAATCTGTAAAAACAACACAATACACTGAAATGTACATAGAGCGTCTCCACTCTTATCCAGCTCACCAGAAGCTGTAGTAACCATCTGGGTGAAAGGAAGAGTCGGCAGCACATGAGGCAACATCAACAGGAGGAGAGTCCAACACTCCTTTGATCCAATAAAAACTGTGTATTTATTTGAGGCAATTAAAACCATGTACACACAAGAACACTGACATGTTTCGGGCAGACACTACCCTTAGTCATAGCATGTTAGATTTCCCACATAAATGTAATCTGTAAAATAACCAATACAGTACAAAAAACTGCATACAATGAGTACAGATGTACCTGAGTTGAATTTGTGGTCACTACGTAGAAGCAACTTGTTCTATGGGCTTCAATAGAATGGTGGCTGCACTGTGTGGCTGTCTACTGCAGCCTCCATACAACTCCCAATAGCAATAGTCCAGGGCATGATAGCAGATGTAGCAGCTGCTATAGGGCCCAATAACTAAGGAAGCCCAACTCCACTGACACCTGAGAACTTGAGATGGGATCTCCCGTTCTAATTGGTGAGGACTCCAAGTCTCAACTGCACTTATATAATATAAAATATTAATACTGTGAAAACCTTTTAAAGCAAATGTGCCACATTATTTTTCTTGCGCTATATGACAACAGGATACAATAAAATGAGAGAAGCTGAGTTCTGTGATATGTAGGTTTATATGATTTGGAGCAAGATTTCTCAGTAAAAAGCAGAATAAATCCTGACAGGACTCCCAATAGATACAGCAAGAGTCCTGCTTACCGTACCCACACAGAGTGATTGACAGGCTTCTGGGTGCACACACCGATACAGGGAAATTTGACAATCACTGTGTATGGGTGGGATAAGTAGGACTCCCTTTGTCTGTCCTAGGAGTCCTATCAGTATATGTATATATGTTGAATCTAATATATTATTGACAGCAAAGGTCTTTTATCATTTATTTAATGGAGGTGCCTGAGTTTTTCACATATTGATACTGATGATCTATACACAGGATAGGTTATTGGTATCGGATCAGTGGCGGTCTGACATTAGTCCCCACTTCAAGCTGAGGGACACATGGTCAATACTTTCAGTGGGTTGCAGAAATAGCAAAGTAGAAGAGATTTCTACATACATTATGCATCTACATGCTGCAACTGAAACCTGCAGCAAAGTGACCTGCGCTGTGGGGGTTAACTTCCCAGCATGTAATTTCTGGCTACGAGTTTTCACCCTTAGCTTTCAACCTTTGCAATGCAAAGGGTAAAAGCTGTGAGAGACCTGCAGTAATTCCTGCAAGTGAGACACAAAAACCACCCCATTACAGGAACTTTGTTCTGTGGTGGCTGTCAGAGAAGCACATCCCATGTGGCTCCAACCAAATACAGGTATTTACTAGTGTAACATAGTCTATGCTTTAACATAAATTGAAAAATAATGACAACAGTTAAGTGAGGTTCAACAAATAGCTATACTAATAAACGTACAGTGGCTTTCAAAAGTATTGAACTTTTTCACATTTTATCATCTTACAACCACAAACTTAAATGTATTTTATTGAGATTTTAAGTGACCAACACAAAGTAGCACATAATTGTGAAGTGGAACGAAAATGATACATGGTTTTAAAAATTTTAATCACATAAAAATCTGAAAAGTGTGATGTGCAAAAGTATTCAGCCCCCTGTACTCTGATACCCCTAAATAAAATCCAGTGCAATCAATTGCCTTCAGAAGTCACTTAATTAGTTAATAGAGTCCAGTTGTGTATAATTTAGCTTCAGTATAAATGCACCTGTTCTGTGAAGGCCTTAGTGATTTGTTAGAGAACACTAGTGAATAAACAGCATCATGAAGACCAAGGGAATCACCAGACAGGTCAGAGATAAAGTTGTGGAGAAGTTTAAAGCAGGGTTAGGTTATAAAAACATATCCCAAGCATTGAGCATCCCAAGGAGCACTGTTCAATCCATCATCCGAAAATGGAAAAGTATTCTACAACTACAAACCTACCAAGACATGGCCGTTCACCTAAACTAACAGATCGAGCAAGGAGAGCAATGCTCAGAGAAGCAGCCAAGAGGCCCATGGTCATTCTGGAGGAGCTGCAGAAATCCATAGCTCAGGTGGGAGAATCTGTCCACAGGACAACTATACGTCGTGCACTCCATAAATCTGGCCTTTATAGAAGAGTGGCAAGAAGAAAACCATAGTTGAAAGAAATACATAAGTGCCATTTGCAGTTTGCCGCAAGCCATATAGGGGACACGGCAAACATGTGGAAGAAGGTGCTCTGGTTAGATGAGACCAAAGTTGAACTTTTTGGCCTAAATGCAAAGCGCTATGTGTGGCGGAAAAGTAACACTGCTCATCCCCCTGAACACACCATCCCCACTGTGAAACATGGTGGTGGCAGCATCATGCTGTGGGGAAGCTTTTCTTCACCAGGGACAGGGAAGCTGGTCAGAGTTGATGGGAAGATGGATGGAGCTAAATACAGGGCAATCCTGGAAGAAAACCTGTTGGAGGCTGCAAAAGATTTGAGACTGTGAAGGAGATTCACCTTCCAGCAAGATAATGACACTAAGCATACAGCCAGAGCTACAGTGGAATGGTTTAGATCAAAGAATATTCAGGTGTTAGAATGGCCCAGTCAAAGTCCAGACCTAAATCCCATTGACCATCTGTGGCAAGACATAAAAATTTCTGTTCACAGACGCTCTCCATCCAATCTGGCTGAGCTTGGACTAAAAAATCTCAGTCTGTAAATGGGCAAAGCTGGTAGAGACATACCCCAAAAGACTTGCAGCTGTAATTGCAGCAAAAGGTGGCTCTACAATGTATTGATATAGGGGGGCTGAATACTTTTGCATGTCAGATTTTTCAGATTTTTATTTTATTAAAATTTTGAAAACCATGAATACACGTCACAATTATATGCTACTTTGTGTTGGTCTATCACTTAAAATCTCAATAAAATACATTTAAGTTAGTGGTTGTAAGGTGACAAATTGTGAAAAAGTTCCAGGGGTATGAATACTTTTGTAAGCCACTGTATACCTATCCATAAAGCACCAGTTAAATGATCTTGCAAAAACCAAATCCCAGATGGGGCATCCAGCTCTGCATATGTCTAATACAAAACAGCCATACAGACTTCACCCACATAGCACTGCTAAGTCATTTTTTGTAGTGTGAGTAAGAGCTATTAGTGACTATGAATGGTGGCATACTATCCCAGTAGTGATAAGGCAGATCACCATTACTGTGATTATGTTTTCCTCTGCAATTTTCACTGCCATGAAAGACAGTGAGGATATGTGGCACGTATGTTTTTAAAGACGGGAATGTTCAGTTTTTTAAAATTCTATCCTTCAACAGTTGTTTGGTTGGCAAAATGACTAAGCAACAAAAACTCAACACACCTTCACATGTAAACAGAGCCTGCAGCCTGTCTTTTAGTGAAGGGGGTAGGTTACCTGTAAAAGCAGAAACTATGGGGGAGGGTTGCACACAGATGGAGGGTGCAGGTGCACAATCAGATCAAGATGTACTATCCACAACTGGATAAGAAGAATTTGCCTTGTAACATATTAGGCAGTTGCACAGCTAAAAAGCAGGTGCTCAGCATTATGTATATAATAAAACGTACATCTGATTATAGAAATGCAGGCGATCTCATAAATATCCTTTAAAGTGATATGTTAGGCAGTTGCACAGGTAAAAAATAGGTGCGTAACACTAAAATGTGCAATCTTATAAACACCCTCGACATTGA
This sequence comes from Leptodactylus fallax, assembly GCA_947044405.1. Taxonomy (NCBI): domain Eukaryota; kingdom Metazoa; phylum Chordata; class Amphibia; order Anura; family Leptodactylidae; genus Leptodactylus; species Leptodactylus fallax. The sequence continues at coordinate 4,218,520 of CAMRHE010000094.1, forward strand.
CAGCTCCAATTCCAGTTCCCATATTGCTTGTTCTAAAGTGAATCTCATCCACATGTGACCAAAAGCACTCAGCTTAAACTAACCTGTGTGTTTTACCACAAAACAAGTCAATTTATGCTGTGGGTTTACTGCATTGGTCATGTGACCAACTCTGATCTACTCCTGCTGCTTGTACATAGAGTAGAGCAGGGTCGGTCATGTGATCTGAGTGCTTCTGTGGCTGGCACTATGGATGCTTATGGTCAGAGTGCTTCTGTGGCTGGCAATATAAATGCTTATGGTCAGAGTGCATCTCTAGCTGGCAGTATGGATGCTTATGGTCAAAATGTTTCTGTGGCTGGCACTATGGATGCTTATGGTCAGAGTGTATTTCTGGCAGGCACTATAGATGCTTATGGTCAGAGTGCTTCTCTGGCTGGCACTATGAATGCTTATGGTCAGAGTGCTTCTCTGGATGGCACTATGGATGTTTATGGTCAGAGTGCATTCCTGGCTAGCACTATAGATGCTTATGGTCAGAGTGTTTCTGTGGCTGGCACTATGGATGCTTATGGTCAGAGTGTATTTCTGGCTGGCACTATGGATGCTTATGGTCAGAGTGCATCTCTGGATGGCACTATAGATGCTTATGGTCAGAGTGTTTCTGTGGCTGTCACTATGGATGCTTATGGTCAGAGTGCATTCCTGGCTGGCAATATAGATGCTGTATGGTCAGAGTGCATCTCTGGCTGGCACTATGGATGCTTATGGTCAGAGTGTATTTCTGGCTGGCACTATAGATGCTTATGTTCAGAGTGCTTCTCTGGCTGGCAATATAGATGCTGTATAGTCAGAGTGCATCTCTGGCTGGCACTATGGATGCTTATGGTCAGAGTGTATTTCTGGCTGGCACTATAGATGCTTATGTTCAGAGTGCTTCTCTGGCTGGCAATATAGATGCTGTATGGTCAGAGTGCATCTCTGACTGGCACTATGGATGCTTATGGTCAGTGTGCTTCTCTAGCTGGCACTATAGATGCTTATGGTCAGAGTGCATCTCTGGCTGGCACTATGGATGCTTATGGTCAGAGTGTATTTCTGGTTGGCACTATAGATGCTTATGTTCAGAGTGCTTCTCTGGCTGGCAATATAGATGCTGTATGGTCAGAGTGCATCTCTGACTGGCACTATGGATGCTTATGGTCAGTGTGGTTCTCTAGCTGGCAATATAGATGCTGTATGGTCAGAGTGCATCTCTGACTGGCACTATGGATGCTTATGGTCAGTGTGCTTCTCTAGCTGGCACTATAGATGCTTATGGTCAGTGTGGTTCTCTAGCTGGCAATATAGATGCTGTATGGTCAGAGTGCATCTCTGGCTGGCACTGGATGCTTATGGTCAGAGTGTATTTATGGCTGGCACTATAGATGCTTATGTTCAGAGTGCTTCTGTGGCTGGCAATATAGATGTTGTATGGTCCGAGTGCTTCTCTGGCTGGCAATATAGATGCTGTATGGTCAGAGTGCATCTCTGGCTGGCACTATGGATGCTTATGGTCAGTGTGCTTCTCTAGCTGGCACTATAGATGCTGTATGGTCAGAGTGCATCTCTGGCTGGCACTATGGATGCTTATGGTCAGAGTGTATTTCTGGCTGGCACTATAGATGCTTATGTTCAGAGTGCTTCTCTGGCTGGCAATATAGATGCTGTATGGTCAGAGTGCATCTCTGACTGGCACTATGGATGCTTATGGTCAGTGTGCTTCTCTAGCTGGCAATATAGATGCTGTATGGCCAGAGTGCATCTCTGGCTGGCACTATAGATGCTTATGGTCAGAGTGCTTCTCTGGCTGGCAATATAGATGCTGTATGGTCAGAGTGCATCTCTGACTGGCACTATGGATGCTTATGGTCAGTGTGCTTCTCTAGCTGGCAATATAGATGCTGTATGGCCAGAGTACATCTCTGGCTGGCACTATGGATGCTTATGGTCAGAGTGTATTTCTGTCTGGCACTATAGATGCTTATGGTCAGAGTGCTTCTGTGGCTGGCAATATAGATGTTGTATGGTCTGAGTGTTTCTTTGGCTGGCACTATAGATGCTTATGGTCAGGGTGCTTCTCTGGTTGGCAATATAGATGCTTATGGTCAGGGTGCTTCTCTGGTTGGCACTATAGATGCTTATGGCCAAAGTGCTTCTGTGGCTGGCAATATAGATGTTGTATGGTCCGAGTGCTTCTGTGGCTGTCACTATAGATGCTTATGGTCAGAGTGCTTCTCTGGCTGGCACTATAGATACTTATGGTCCGAGTGCTTCTGTGGCTGGCACTATGGATGCTTATGGTCAGAGTGCTTCTCTGGCTGACACTATAGATGCTTATGGTCAGAGTGCATTTCTGGCTTGCACTATGGCTGCTTATGGTCCGAGTGCTTCTGTGGCTGGCACTATGGATACTTATGGTCAGAGTGCATTTCTGGCTGGCACTATAGATGCTTATGGTCAGGGTACTTCTCTGGCTGGCACTATAGATGCTTATGGTCAGGGTACTTCTCTGGCTGGCACTATAGATGCTTATGGCCAAAATGTTTCTGTGGCTGACAATATAGATGCTTATGCTCTTAGCCCTTAGCACGGCAGTTATGGCCCCCGCTGTCATGGTTTGCCCTGTCAGGTGATGGCTGTCATGGCCCCCGCTGTTAGAACTGTTTATAAAGTTTAATTGAATGGAATGAAATTATTTCCCCGCCCCCTCGCTGCAGCTGATCCGTGTCCTTGTAGTTGTGGCCGTTTCCGCCTCCCGCGCTCGCTGCAGTAACGCTCGGCACCCGCTCTCCTACAGGAGGCCGTAGGTAAGAACCGTTACTCGACATGTTTATGCACCGTCCGCAGCAGAAGATGGCCTCCGAGGACTGCAAACCTAACGTGACCTCCCTGTATATAGCAAACCTGCACCCAGATGTCTCCGAGCTTATGTTATATGAGAAGTTCCGCCTGGCCGGCCCCATCATGTCCATCAGAGTGTGCAGAGACCCGATGACCCGGCGATCTTTCGGGTATGCTTACGTCAATTTCCAGTGTGCACTGGATGCTCAGCATGTAGTGGATACAATGAACTATGACGTCATCTGTGGCAGACCTGTGCGCATTATGTGGTCATTACATGACCCATCCCTCTACAAGAGTGGGGTGTTCATCAAGAACCTGCCTAGCTCCATTGATAATAATGACTTGCTTGAGATATTTTCTCCATTTGGTGCTATACTGTCTGCCAAGGTCATGGATAATGAGAAAGGGTCTGCACTTGTTCATTTTGAGAGCCAGGAGGCTTCAGAGAGGGCTATAGAGATGTTGAATGGTTTACTGTTAGATGGCTGCAAGATATCAGTGGGGCGCTTCAAGTCTCGCAGTAAACGTGAAGTGGAGTTTAGTGCCAGGGCTACCAAGGAGTTCACTAACATTTACATCAAGAACTTTGGAGAAGAAGTCAATGACGGACAGCTAAAGGATATGTTTTACCACTATGGACATATGGTCAGTGTTAAAGTCATGACCGATGAAGTCGGAAAGTCAAAAGGATTTGGATTTGTCAACTTTGAGCGACATGAAGATGCCCAAAAAGCTGTGGAAGAAATGAATGGCAGGTACATGAATGGGACAGTCATTTATGTAGGCCGAGCTCAGAGGAAGACAGAGAGACAATTTGAGCTTAAGAGGAAGTACGAACAAATAAAGCGAGACAGAATCACCAGATGCCAGGATGCCAATCTCTATGTGAAAAATCTTGACCACAGTATTAATGATGAGAGACTGCAAAAAGAGTTTTCCCCATTTGGTACCATCACCAGTGCGAAGGTAATGATGGAAGGTGGACGCAGCAAAGGATTCGGTTTTGTGTGTTTTTCATCTTCACATGAGGCAAAAAAAGCACTCAAAGAAATGAATGGTAGAATTCTTGCTAAGAAAGTACTTTATGTTTCCCTGGCACAGCGCAAGGATGTGCGCCAAGCTCAGCTAACAGACCAATATATGGAGAAACTGGCCAGTGGTAGAGTTGTACCAAACCCAGGCAGCTCATATAAATTACCTTTCTTCAGCTCCATGCCATCTCTTCCACCATCTCAGATCCATGCTGCATATTATCAAAATAGGCAGATCGCTCAAGTTAGGCCAAGTCCCCCTTGGAAACTACAGAATGATAACCTTTACCCATTCCACAATATGCCAGGGGGCATCCAATCTCTCGTTCCAAGAGTACCAACTGTTAACACAGTCAGACCAACTCAGGGTTTGGCAAAAACTTTAATGCAGACAATGGGACCACAACCTATAGGCTCCAATGCACTAACAGGTCACTCAGTCCATCAGTATAATTATAATGCTGGTGCTCAAAATCTTCATAGTCTTCTGGGGCATCTCAATAATACACCTCAGGTTTCTGTGGTCCCTGTGCCAGGACAAGGGTCCCTAATTGCTACTATGCTGTCCTCAGCTACTCCAGAGGAGCAGAAGGAATTTCTGGGGGAGCATCTCTTCCCTCTGGTTCAGTCCAGACAACCCACAATGGCACGTAAAATAACAGGGATGTTACTTGAGCTTGATAATTCTGAATTGCTCCACCTGCTGGAGTCTCCTGAATCCCTCCACTCCATGGTTGAAGAAGCTGTTGAAGTACTACAAGTCCATCAGACTAAGGAGATGTCACATAAAACTGGCAATGAAACAAAAGTTGTTTAATGCGTGCGAGAGAGGAAACTACATAGAAGAAAAACACTAAAATATGGTTTTATTTCTGAAAACTTCATTTGCATACGAATAGTCTTTAATAAAAATTGTCATGGTAATTCTGGAGTATCTGGTATATGGAGTGGTCATATAGTACAGTTTTGGGAAAGGCCCCAAACAAATATGAAAAAAGTCATCCAAACCTGATGATTTTGGTGAGACACATTCTGTGTATGGGACCACCCTACTCATCCCTGACAGAATATGCCAGAAATATAGAAGGTTCAAGCATGTTGACTCCAATTGTACAAAAAGAAACAATGGGATCTATTTTTACAGTGGACAGGAAATATTATACTAACCGTTCAAGAAAATAGTTTTTTCAGACTTCTGGCCTGCAGTTACAGTTACAGAAAGACTCCAGTTACAGCGATTTTCATTAAAGGGGTTTTCTGAGAATTACATATTGATAGGGTATCAGTATCAAATCAGTGGGGGTCCAACACCTGGGCACACCCACAGATCAGCTATTTAAAGAGGATGCAACATTTAGGTGAGTGCTGTGGCATCTTCACTGTATACTAAGCTCAGTGCAGTACATTGTATTGGGGCTGTGCTTGGTATTGCAGCTGGTCCCCATTCCCTTATATGGACTGATCTGCAAACCGGGAACTTGACAAATGAACGAGACATCACTAGCCTGCAAAGCAGAAGCAGCACTCACCTGCGAGCCATTGCTGCTTCAAACAGCTGATATTTGGTGGTCTCTGTTGTTGGACCTCCACAAAGGGATTTTGATCAGATAGATAACAATATGTAACTCCAGGGGTATCTTGCTGAACAGAGGGGTCCAACCATTGGGATCTCCACTGATCATGACAATGGGTGTGTTTTGCAACCCAGTTTGAATGAAGTGGTAGTTGGAAATGTGCGCCCTACCCCGTTAATTTCAGTGCGACTGTCAAAGATAGTTGAGTGCTATACTTCAATTATTTCTTGTATTCCCATTGAAATAAATGGAATAGGGGAAACTTTTCTGACCTGGAGTGCAATATACCCCTGTTGTGTTGATGGGTAGGGATCCCAGAGGATCGGATCCCCACTGAGCAGAAAAGTTACCCATTATCCTTGTCTAGAGTAAATTCTTATCTGTATACCCCTTTAAATTTACATTATAAAAATTGCTTTAACGTACAATATCACACAATTTTTTTGACAAGTTCGTGTGGGCAGAGGTTACACCTAAACAGTATTTAAAATTGCTGTGTAAGTAATCTATACATTAGTCAGATTCCAGAAGGGTAAGTTGTAAAGAGAGTCTGAGGCAGGGGCCCCACTTTGTAAAAACGCTGTGTTTTACATTACCTGCAAAGTGAATGGAATTATGATTAATCCCATCCACACATTGCATAAAAATATCCACAGTTGAAAAGCTGCGTTTTTGAAAATCGTAGCATCTCAATTATACTTACGGAAAAGCTGTCGTTTTTTGTTTAGGTATAATAGAGGCAGGAAGTCCGCATAGGAAAACTCTGCGGACCTTCTGTGAAAAAAACTCTGTGGAAAAAAAAAAAGCGATATGTTTCTGCCGCAGTCTTTTCCGCAGTGTTTTTTGCTGCTGCTTGCTACATGGGGCCTTAGCATTTAGGAGTCTTTGAGAGTTTGACAGTAAAGTTGGCAATTATACAGTAGTCTTTATCAACTATCAACAGTAAAATTGTTGATCGGTTGACCAAAAGTCTGGTTGGAAAATTTAAAGTTAGTAGGTTCAGTACAGTTTAGAGGCAAGGACATGTTTGAGGAGATAAATCCCATGAGGAATGGCAGAGAAGGCAAGGACTGGTAGAGCAAGTAATGAGATCTATGTCTTTGTAATAGTCTAAGTAGTTTATCAATTACGTGCATAAAACATAACCATGAGAAAGTAGATCAAAGAAAGAGGATGGGGTGGTGATGGAACCCCTCATTGATCAGCCAGTACACCCATGTAACAATACAGGTAAGTAGACATGCCAGTGCACCAGCACTCCAATATAACATATTTAACCCCTTAAGGACCTGGCCATTTTTCGTTTTTGCATTTTCGTTTTTCCCTCCCCACATTTCAAGAGCCATAATGTTTTCATTTCTCAGTTCACAGTCACATGATGGCTTATTGTTTGCAAAACAAATTGTACACTTTAGTGGTACCATTCAATATGCTGTGCAATGTACTAGGAAGCTGGAAAAAAATTCAGAATGAGGTGCAATTGGAGAAAAACTGCATTTATGCCAATTTATGGGTCTAATTTTTACAGCGTTCACTGTGTGGTAAAAATGACAAGATACCTGTATTCTGCAGGTCAGTACGAACACGGCGATACCAAATTTATATACAGTAGTATTTGTAATGTTTTGATACCTTTTAAAAAATTAAAAACTTTGCAAAATAGAAATAAAAATTTGTGTCGCCATATTGTGACACCTGTAACTTTTTCATATTTACATGTATGGAGCTGGGTATGGTGTCTTTTTATGCGGGACAACATGACGTTTTTATTGATACCATTTGGAGAAAGATATGATGGTTTGATCACTTTTTATTCAATTTTTTTTTTTATAGGAGGCAAAGGGTTGAAAAAAAATGCTATTTGGCCATTTTGATTTTTTTTTTCGCCGCTACGCCCTTCACCGTATGGGATAAATATTTTAATAGTTCGGGCATTTTGGAGCGTGGGGACACCTAATGTGTTTATGTTTACTTTTGTTTATTTACTTTTATATCTGATCTAGGGAAAGGGGAGTGATTTGAACTTTTTTTTTTTTTTTTTTTTTTTTATACTTTTTAAAAACTTTTTTCCTCCTCTTTTACTTTTATGATCAGACCCCCTAGGGATCTTGAAAATTGGGGGGGGGGTGATCGCTCATACCGTGTTTTCTTTTATCAGAGGTGAAACAGCGAAAAAACAGCAGTTTGGCACTTCTGTTTTTTTTTTTTTTGTTTTTTTTTTTGTTTTTTTCGCTACAGCATTCACTATAGAGGTAAAATATTTTTATAAGTTTGTAGAGTGGGCGTTTTCGGACACAGGGATAACATGTATGTGTTTCACAGTAATATTTTATTTTTATATGTATTCTAGTGAAAGTGGGAGGGAGCTTGAACTTTTATTTTGTTATATTTTTTAACTTTTTTTTTTTTTTTTTATTTATTAACCCCTGCTAGGGGACTTGAACCTGCAATCATCCCATAGACTGCAATACAACATATTGCAGTCTATGGGAGATTATCTATATTACTAATGAGGCTGGTTATAGCCTCAATAGTAATATTCCTATGACAGGCCTGGGAGCTGCACGGGAGCCGACCTGCAACGTGAAAGGTGCGGGGCTGGTGGGGACCGGCCCCGGGGATAGTTTCTCTGCTTTGGGGGGTCAATTTGGAGAAGGGGTTCACGGACTCGCACACTCAACAATGCCCGCGATCAGAGTGGACTCTGATTGCGGGCATTAACTGCGGGTCTCTGCTGTACAAGGAGACCCGGTATAGTAGCTATAGGGGGTGGGGACTGGCCCTATGGATTGCGGGGGGAGAAGTGCGGAGGTCACATTTAGCAATGCCCGCGGTCAGAGTCCATTCGGGCATTAACTCCGGCGGTTCTGCTACTTTGGTGGAAAGGAGGCACGCTCAACAATGCCCGCGATCAGGGTAGACAGTGATCGCGGGCATTAACTCTAGGTCTCCACGGAGACCCCGTACGGCAGCTATGGTAGCCGCTCTGCAGCAGAGCGGCCGCCATCTTTAAGGACCCGGCATCTGCTGTAATTGCACGGCAGATGTCGGGAAGGGGTTAAATTAGCTAGGGCTTATTTTTGGAGTAGGGCTTATATTTCAAGCCTACTCCAAAAAACCTGAAAAATGTAGCTAGGGCTTATTTTCGGGGTAGATCTTATTTTTGGAGAAACACTGTACTATTCACTGCACTACTACTGTAGTGCAGTGAATAACAAAATGCCTTCACTTTTATTAGACGATGCCTCTGGCATCGTGTAGTAGCTCTAATGTAATGACAAGCTTGGGAGCCTTCAATAGGCTCCTGGCTGTCATGGCAATCGATCGCTGTCCTCCGATGACATTCTGCAGGGCGGCGATCGGGGAAAAATGGCAGCGTCCATGGAGCCTGCGCAATTTAGACGCCACGGTCCTGTTTGACTGCGACATCTAAAGGGTTAACATTCGCGATCGGTGCAGGCACCGGGTGCTGGCTGTATTATACAGCCGGCATCTGCCCTGTATGGAGAGAGCTCAGCTCCTGAGCGCTCTCCATACTTCCTCATGCGACGCAGGACGTACCATTACGCCCTGGGTCGCTAAGGGGTTAAAGGGATTGTACAATTTAAAAGATAAAATGAATTAAGGTAGGTAAAATATAACCTTCCTTTTAAAAGTTCATCTTCCCACAACTGACAGACTATTCACCAACATTTTAATCCATACAGGGGGTCGCATGGTTGGTCTTCTTGGTTACTTTGGTAATCTACAATAATCATCATGAAACAAAAAAGGGTCAGCCTCCTTTCCTAGTTGTGGAAGTCTTCTTCAGTCTAGGAATCCCTTCACCACCATGACCCAGACCCAGTTCTACATCCTCCTCCAGTTCCTCTTGCGCCACCCCAGGGTGGTGACAGTGACCAAATGGTGGAATCCGTTTTCTTTCACCACTTGTTGTGAATGTGTTTCCAGGTAAGATATATATTAAAGGGATGACTTCACTGATGCTGCTGTTGTCCCTGGTGATACATTTGGTGGATTTCTTAAAGAGCATGTCCAGGCTAAACAATATTTTCTAATTAGGCCGGGGGAGGTGTAAACAAAAAAAAAAAATACCATACTCACCTGTCCCCGATGCTCCGATGTCCTCCCAGGGTGGTCCGCTCCTGCAGCTCGGCTGCCTTCTTGCAGTTGAATTTCTCACCAGCTGTGACGTCTCGGTTCCTTTCTGCTGAGGCTGCTGATTGGCCTCAGCTGTCACGTTCGACGGGAACTTCCGCTGGAAGATGCAGGACCGGACTGTGCAGGGAGGCGCTGGAACACCAGGGACAGGTGTGTATGGTTTTATTTTTTTCACCTCCCCCTACCTAATTTATAATTAAAATTTTAGCCTGGACAACCCCTTTAAAATGATTCAAGAGGCAACACACTTCCCTCATGAGCCCCCAAAAGCGAATTTCAAAATAACAAATTATCCCTGTGATTTGCAGCAAAAAAGCTGCGGGACGCCACGTGGGGCCTTAGCCTTAAAGGGATTTTCCAGCATGTCAAAATAAAATTCAATAGGGCTACAAGTGGTGTCATTAACATAACAAAAGGTTACTTACCTTCCACTGTTTTTTGGTGTCTCCCAACACAGGAAATGCTTGCTTCAGTCAATCACTGGTTGAAGTGTTGACCCACCTGAGCCAGTGATTGGCTGAGAGAGAATCTCTAAAAATTCCAATGGCGATAAAGGAACCATTTGGCCTGGGACAGCAGAGAGAAGTGAGTAACTTTATATTAAGTTAATGCCTTCATATGTAGCCCTTTAATTCTGATACACTGGAAAAACCCTTTACTCTCCACCTTCTAAAAGCCATAACTTCATTTTTCTGTTCACAGAGCCGTTCGGGCTTACGTTTTGTGGGAAAAATTGTACTTAATAATGGTACCATTTAATATTTCAGTGTACTGGGAAGCTGGAAAGAAATTGAGAATGGGGTGGAATTAGAGAAAAACTGTGTTTGCAGCCAAATGACATGTTACCTGAATTCTGTGGGTAGGCACAATTATGATGATACAAAATTTATATAGGCTTTTTTATGTTTTAAACCTTTAAATCCAAAGTCCTTGGAGTCGCCATATTCTGACACCTGTAACTTTATTTTTATATACACACGGTAACAAAATTGTTGGTACCCTCGTACCAAAAACCCACAATGGTCACAGAAATAACTTGAAAATGACAAAAGTAATAATATATAAAAATTCTATGAAAATGAACAGAGGAAAGTCAGACATTCCTTATCAACCATGATTCAACCGAATTTTTTAAAAAAGAAAACTCATGAAACAGGCCTGGACAGAAATGATGGTTCCCTTAACTTAATATTTTGTTGCACAACCTTTTGAGGAAATCACTGCAATCAAAGGATTCCTGTAACTGTCAATGAGACTTCTGCACCTCTCAACAGGTATTTTGGCACACTCCTCATGAGCAAACTGCTCCAGTTGTCTCGGGTTTGAAGGGTGCCTTTTCCAGACGGCATGTTTCAGCTCAATAGGATTTAGGTCAGGGCTCATAGAAGGCCACTTCAGAATAGTCCAATGTTTTCCTCTTAGCCATTCTTGGGTGTTTATAGCTGTGTGTTTTGGGTCATTATCCTGTTGCAAGACCCATGACCTGCGACTGAGACCAAGCTTTCTGACACTGGGCAGCACATTTCTCTCTAGAATCCCTTGATAGTCTTGAGATTTAATTGTACCCTGCACAGATTCAAGACACCCTGTGCCAGATGCAGCAAAGCAGCCCCAGAACATAACATTCTCCCAGAAGCTTTGTGGCTTGTCAACATGTAGTTTGGCAAATTCCAGTTTTGTCAGATTCAAGTTATTTCTGTGACCATTGTGGGTTTTTCTTGCATTAAACGAGGGGTACCAACAATTTTGTGCATGTGTGTATGGGGCTGCATAAGGTGTCTTTTTTATGTTCTTTTTATTTATATCATTTTGGGGAATGTCTGTTGATTTGATTGCTTTTTATTCCAATTTTTATGGGAGGGAAAACGGCAAAAAAAAAAAACTGCTCTTTTGATGTTTTTTTGTCTTGCTACAACATTGACCATATGGGAAAAATATTTTGATAATGTGTAGGTTGGGCATTTTTGTATGCAGTGATACCTAATATGTATGTGTTTTACATTGTTACATTGGTATTTATTTTTATATCTGATTTTAACTTTTAGTATGGTGTTTTTTTGTTTTGTTTTGTTTTTTGTTTTTTTTTTCTCTCTTTTTTGAGGTTGGGGCCCCACGTGGTTTAAACATGGTTTAACAGTCACATCAAAGTGGATTCTATTCTATTGAATCCCATTCCCACTTTGCATTAAAATATGCGCTGCAGACACGTGGCAATTTCCAAAACCTTTGCGGTTTTGGAAATTGCAGCATGTCAAATATACCTACGGTAATGCTGGCGGTTTCCCTATAGGTATAATTGAAGCAGAAAGTCCGCAGCGGAAAACTCTGCGAACCTTCTGTCAAAAGCGCTGTGAGACGAACCACGATGCATTGCTGCTGCAGTTTTTCCCGCAGTGCTTTTTTGCTGCAGGACGCCAATTGTTATTTTTAGACCTCTAGGGGTCTGATAACTAATTCAATACACTGCAATGCTAATACTGTATATTACAATGTATTGAGAAATCCCTATAGTTCTATTACAGGCTGCCTAGCACAACAGAGGCCCCTCAGTAATGTCAGCAACACAGGACCTAAGTAACAGAGCCAGATGCATGCTGTCAGTACAGAACTGATACAGAACACCTTATGTGAAGTACTGCATCCAAAAACTGCACATTACATGTGTGTTTTTGTTGCCCTTTTTCACATAATTAGGAAAAACACACCAGGAACATTTCCTAAATATCACAATATCCCAGTTTTTAAAAAAACCTGCATTCAAGTCCCCCTCTGATCAATGAAGAATACATTTCTGTTCATTGTTTACACAAGCACAATTGCTCCCCTGGGTGTCTGTGCCTGTTACTGCAGCTCAGTCCTATTCACTTGATTGGTTCTCTTTAAAAAGCATAGATTCTGAGCTGTCAGCGACTAAGATTACTGCAACTGGCTTATGACTATCACGGTGACAGTAGGTTCCAGTGGTGTGACTATTAGGCTTTTTCCTTGACATAGGGGTTCATTATACCATTGTGGAATATAAGGAATGTCCTGACATGTCAGTTTTATAGTTTACTTTTCCATGGGAACATTTGTTTGCACCCAATTTGTTCAGGTGGCTTTTGTTAAGAAACAACAATGGAATAGTTAACATTACCTGTTGAGTAGATTATTGATTTGTTGTGTAGTTAAGAAACCACATAAATTCCATAGGACTCTTGTCAGCGCTTCCCTGAGGAGCAAATGGATACGTAATGTCACAAAGCTATATAAATGTATATAAACCTTTTAAAGTGTTTAACCCCTTCCATTTTTCGATTCTCATTTTTGACTCCCCACTTTCCAAAACCCATAACTTTTTTATTCCGTTCACAGAGCCATATGAGGGCTTAACGTTTGCGGGCCAAATTGTTCTTCATGATGCTACCATTTATTATTCTGTACAATGTACTGGGAAGCTGGAAAGAAATTCAGAATGGGCTGGATCTGAACAAAAAGTGCATTTGTGCGACTTTCTTACGGGCTTCGTTTTTTAGGGCGTTCACTCTGCAGCCAAAATGACATGTCATATGTCTAATAAATTGTAATACTTTGCAAAAAAAAAATTTTTTTCTTAAAGTCGCCATATTCTGACACCTGTAACTTTTTTTTATATTTCTGTTTATGGGGATGCAGGTGTCTTGGAAGGGTGTCTTTATTTGCGGGTCCAACTGTACTTCTTAGTTATACAATTTTGGGGAATGTCTATCGCTTTGATCACTTTTTATTCTAATTTTTATCAGTGGTCAAACAGCGAATAAATGGCGGTTCGGCACTTTTGATTTTTTTTTTCTCCCACTACAGAGTTCACCATATGGAAAATATTATTTTTGTAAGTTTGTATATTGGGGGTTTTCGGATACAGGGATACCTAATGTGTATTTTTCACAATTTTTTTTGTTTTATATGTATTCTAGGGAAAGGGGGGTGATTTGAACTTTTAGTTTTTTTTGTTTTTTTAAACTTTATTAGCCCCTATAGGGGGCTTGAACCTGCAATACTTTGATTGCAAGTCCCACAGACTGCAATACAACTGTAATGTAGTCTATGGGACTTTTGGTATGTTACTATTGTGGCTGATCATAGACCAGCTGCAATAGTAATCTCTCTATTCCAGGCCATAAAGCCTTCAGAAGGTACGGAAAAAGTACAGGAGTGGTGGGGACCGGCCCCACGGGTGATTTTTTTACTTTGGGGAGGGGGGATCCTGGCCTCCAATGCTCCGGAGACCCGATAGCTATGGCAGCCTCTCTGCAGCAGAGCGGCTGCAATCTTTAAAGACCTGGAATCCTCCGTACTATCACGGCAGATGTCAGGAACAGGTTAAAGGGAATGTGTTGCCAGAAAATTACCTTTTAGTTTTAAGTTTTTATTTTTTAAGAATTTTTGATTGTTTTTATAACATTTTCCAAGTCCCTTTATTAAAAAAACTAAATCCTGCACATTTAACTCTAAACCTAATAGGCTGGCTCTTGCCAATACTTTGGGACTTCTCCTTGCTGTAGTCACCTCATTTACATCATAGGCTAAACAGCCAATCATTACAATGGAAGATATCACCTCTATAGATACCACCGCATAACATCCATCATTGCATCTGATAATAGGTGATGTCACACTTTATGTAACTGTCTAGGTCTGGTTTGGAGTCTGGTGGTCGATGCACAAGATGGACATCAGTATTAGAGGAAAAGGCAATGCTGTAGTCAGAAGGAAGCCAGGGATTGATGCACAAGATGAACGTCAGTTTTCGAGGAGAAGCCAAAACCATAGTCAGGAGGAAGCCAGGGGTCGATGAACAAGATGAATGTCAGTTTTAGCAGCAGAGTAGGAGAGACTAGCTAGATTACAGTCTAAGAGCACAATAATCTCACAAAGTAGGAAGTGCAAGGCTGGGTTTAAATAGGAAGTTCAATAAAGGAACAGGGTAGAGCAAACCAGAGAGGTGGAAACTGAAACTAGAGGCACTGGGAACTAGGCTTTAGATCAGCACAGGCGTTGTCCAGGAGGCTGAATAGCTCAGTTGGAAGAGCTACAGCCTGGGACACTGGAGTCTCTGGGTTCAAGTCCTGACAGCTTATTTACTACTTTCTCTGTACAGAGCATGTCTAGAAAAATACCTCTATAGACTACAGTGAGTCATCTCCAGTTTACTACTACCTATGGCCATGAGACTGCTGTAAAGCATATAACTAAATACTATTAACAGAGCAGAAGTGAAGCCCAGGCAAGGTGGCAGCCACCATAATTATGTGCATAAAATATAATATCTACAATCAAAAAATAAAAAAGCCACAGATAGACACACTTTTTGGTTTCAATAAGCAAATATTAAATTGATGACACATTCCATTTAGCTTAACAACTAGCCTGCAGCTGGGGTGCCATGAAGACCCCCAGGAGTGCCGCGACAATCCACTGGGTAAATGGCCGCACGTCCCCTTTTAACTACATTGGCATTATTAGGATACCAATGTAGTTGAACAGAATGATGCAGCAGTAAGGCTTTAGCTTCTGCTCTATTACTCAGTCATCAGCTAGTGATTCCTGCTGAAGACCTGCTGTATCGATCTGCAGGGGAGGAGAATCTCAGAGGTCTGGGGGCCCATGTATGGGTAAATGTTTTTTTTATTTATATAACACAACTACAGTGTGGGGCCACTGGGGGACATTATTAGTTGTCAGGGTGCCACTGGGGGGACATTATTACTTCTCTGGGGGCCACTTGGGAGCATTACTAGGTTCTGGGTGCCACTTGGGAACATTACTTGTCTTTTGGGGCACTGGGGGACATTATTACTTGTCTAGGGGCCACTGGGGGACATTTTCACTTGTCTGGGGGATATTATTACAGTCATGGCCAAAAGTTTTGAGAATGACACAAATATTATATTTTCCCATGATCTGCTGCCCTCTGGTTTTTATGTGTGTTTGTCAGATGTTTTTATCACATACAGAAATATAATTGCATTCATATTATGAGTAACAGAAGCTTATATTGACAGTTAGAATGAGTTAATGCAGCAAGTCAATATTTGCAGTGTTGATCCTTCTTCTTCAGGACCTCTGCAATTCTCCCTGGCATGCTCTCAATCAACTTCTGGACCAATATCCATGGACTGATAGTAGTCCATTCTTGCAGAATCAATGCTTTAATTTTGTCTGAATTTGTTGGTTTTTGTTTGTCCACCCGTCTCTTGATGATTGACCACAAGTTCTCAATGGAATTAAGATCTGGGGAGTTTCCAGGCCATGGACCCAAAATCTCTATGTTTTGTTCCCTGAGCCATTTAGTTATCACCTTTGCTTTATGGCAAGGTGCTCCATCATGCTGGAAAAGGCATTGTTGAGCGCCAAACTGCTCTTGGACGGTTGGGAGAAGTTGCTCTTGGAGGACATTCTGGTACCATTCTTTATTCATGGCTGTGTTTTTAGGCAAGACTGTGAGAGAGCCGATTCCCTTGGCTGAGAAGCAACCCCACACATGAATGGTTTCAGGATGCTTTACAGTTGGCATGAGACAAGACTGGTGGTAGCGCTCACCTCTTCTTCTCCGAATAAGCTGTTTTCCAGATTTTCCAAACAATCGAAAAGGGGATTCATCAGAGAAAATGACTTTACCCCAGTCCTCAGCAGTCCACTCCCTGTACCTTTTGCAGAATATCAGTCTGTCCCTGATGTTTTTTCTTTGCTGCCCTCCTTGAGACCAGGCCTTGCTCCAAGAGTCTCCGCCTCACAGTGCATGCAGATGCACTCACACCTGCCTGCTGCCATTCCTCAGCAAGCTCTGCACTGCTGGTAGCCCGATCCCGCAGCTGAAACACTTTTAAGAGACGGTCCTGCCGCTTGCTGGTCTTTCTTGGGCGCCCTGGAGCCTTTTTGGCACCAATGGAACCTCTCTCCTTGAAGTTCTTGATGATGCGATAGATTGTTGACTGAGGTGCAATCTTTCTAGCTGCAATACTCTTCCCAGTTAGGCCATTTTTGTGCAGTGCAATGATGACTGCACGTGTTTCTTTAGAGATAACCATGGTTAACAGAAGAGAAACAATGATGGCAAGCACCAGCCTCCTTTTAAAGTGTCCAGTGGTGTCATTCTTACTTAATCATGACAGATTGATCTCCAGCCCTGTCCTCATCAACACCCACACCTGTGTTAATGGAGCAATCACTGAAACGATGTTAGGTGGTCCTTTTAAGGCAGGGCTGCAATGATGTTGAAATGTGTTTTGGGGGATAAAGTTCATTTTCTAGGCAAATATTGACTTTGCAAGTAATTGCTGTTAAGTTGATCACTCTTTATAACATTCTGGAGTATATGCAAATTGCCATTAGAAAAACTGAAGCAGTAAACTTTGTAAAAATTAATATTTGTATCATTCTCAAAACTTTTGGCCATGACTGTAGTTGTCAGGGGGCCACTGGGGACATTATTAGTTGTCAGGGACCACTATTACTTGTCTGTGGACCACTTGGGGACATTATTATTTGTTTGGGGGCCACTAGCGACATTATTCCTTGTCTGGGGACCACTGGGGGACATTATTAGTTGGCAGAGGGCCACTTGGGGACATTGTTAGTTGTCTGGGGGCCACTGGGGGACATTATTAGTTGTCAGTTGGCCACTATTACTTGTCTGTGGGCCACTTGGAGAAATTATTACTTGTTGTGGGGCTACTGGGGATATTATCGCTTGTCTGTGGGCCAATGGGAGACTTTATTACTTGTCTGGGGGACATTACTATTTGGGTGCCAGTGGGGGACATTATTGCTTGCCTGGGGGACATTATTACTTGTCTTCTGCCTACTTGTCTACTGTAGAACATTACTAATTTCCTGGGGGCCACTAGGCAGTATTACTACTTACCTTGGGGCCACTGGGGGGAGCATTAATAGGTGTCTGGGGACCACTAGGCAGTATTACTACTTACCTGGGGGCCACTTGGGAGCATTATTAGTTGCCTGGAGGCCACTGGAGGGCTTTATTAGGTGTCTGGGGGGCCACTGGGGAGCATTATTAGGTTCTGGGGACCACTAGGGGACATTATTATTTGCCTGGGGGCCGGTGGGTACATTATTACTTGCCTGGGGGCCATTGAGGATATTATTACTTGTCTGAGGGTCACAGGGGACATTACTTGTCTGGGAGCTAGTGGAGAACATTACTACTTGCCTGGGGGCCAGTGGGGAGCATTATTAGGTGTGAGGAGCATTATTTGTTGTTTAGGGGCTACTGGAAGCATTATTATGTGTCTGAGGGCCACTAGGGAGCATGTATTGTGTGTTGGGCCACTGGGGAGCATAATACTATGTAGGGCTCACTAAAGAAGCTTGGTGATGGTAAAAGGTGAATTTTTGTATGTGCGGAGTGGAAAGTATAGGATGGAGTAACTTTGAGGGTGCATTCACATGGTGCAGTTGTGATGCAGTTACAATTGCATCAAAATTGCAACAGAAAAATGCATGCAGTTTTGTTGTGGTTTCAGCTGTAATTTCAAAAACTGCGCTAAACAAACATATCAAAACTGTAGTTTTTTTATCTTTTGGTAAAAATTATTTTCCAGGGGTGCTCCAAGTCTGAAAAGGTTGGAAAACACTGCTCTAGAGAGCTCATTTACATATTGTCAAAAAGTGTGATAACTCTATAATGGAGGCAGCAATTCACAAGGGATTCAGGTGACCCTAACCTATCTATCTGCAGGAGTGGGTTCTGGTGACAGACTTCCTTTAATTTGTTTCCTATCAAAATTAGTCTTAATGTGTCTGAGACAGCAGGATTACAATGTAGATCTCATTGGGGAGAGAGACCAAAGGTGACCATTGTTGTGCTGCTGAATGTTATACAGACCAAGAGAATAAATAGGTAAAATGTAAGGACATAGGTAAAATGTGAAGAAAATACAACTGTCAGTGTAGTCAATGTACACTCATGTATTTTTACATATGTTGCAATTATGTATGTTGTGAAAATGTTTTCTCTTACCTGGAAATTGTCCCTTGTCCTTTGGGATCATTGTTGCAAAACATTTGGTGAATATACTTATGAGAGTTACTTAGTTTTTCCTTTATTATGACAATTAGCTAAAAGGTAAAGAAAAATTAATGTTGTCATTTAAAATTAGAATAGTAAGTATTTTATTTCAGTAAATGCTGGAAATCTGAAGGTAGTCAGATTGTCATCACTTGTCATGCCAGTGAAATTGGTTGCTGATCTTAAACACTCAGTAATAGTGTAATATTACCCAAATAATCTTGATTCTTGAATTTATTATTTGAAAATAGCATTTTAAAGAGGTCCTTTCATGTCCTCAGGCACATGCGGTTTTATATACCGCTATAAAGCTGACAGTGTGCTGAATTCAGAGCACTGTCGGCTTTCCTGTTATGTGCCCCGGGGCTGGAGATATCGGTGCCGTTAGTTTTCTGCCCATCGTCAGAAGGGCGTTCCTGACAGTCTAGCGTTCCTCACAGCTCAGCGTCATCGCTGGGGGTTAAGGAATTTCCCCTCTGACAGTACAGGACTATGGAGGATTACTGTCGGGGGGGGGCATTTCTCACAGCTCAGCTAGACTGTCAGGAGCGCCCTTCTGACGATGGGCAGAAAACTAACGGCACCGATATCTCCAGCCCCGGGGCCCATAACAGGAAAGCCAACAGTGCACTGAATTCAGCGCTTTGTTGGCTTTCTAGCGGTATATAAAACCGCATGTGCCTCAGGACATGAAAGGTCCTCTTTAAGATGTCTGTCATTTGAATTTTGCAGCATAATAAAGAGAATCCCTCAGCAGGTTTCACCCTTCGAAAATGCTGACAGCAGTATATGGAGGATGAGAACAGCAGGGTAAACATAACTAGAGTGACCCGGAACCACAGTCACAGGTGCCCAGGAGGTGCAGTACCCCAGACTCTCTGCATCACCTGACTGAATACTAGAACTGTCGCTCAGAGCAGATTGGAGAGACTGGGGAACATTCAGTGCAGAAAGCCCAAGGTACTGAACTTCAAGGGACAGTTTTCTCGGCACTTGTGGTCTCCACACAAAGTTTATTAAAATGTGAATGTTTCAGACGAACAACTTACTTCCAGGTATTACCCTGTCCCTTTTGTCTATAATAGTGCTGTCAGCAGTTTTAAGTGAACAAAACTGATGATAGACGCCCTTTAACCATTTAAGGACACAGGGTAGTTTGTACGTTAATGCTCGGCGAGAGTTTTTTCATATTTTCCCAAACCGTATTCCAAAATTCTTAACTTTTTTTTTCTGTCCAGATAGGTATGTAAGGACAATCTTTGCGTGACAAGTTGTACTTTCATTTGCCACCACTTTGCAGTACATACAATGTTTTAATTAGGCTTTTACGTTTTTTGGCGGTCCATGTGAAATAACACATAATTCTATCATAATTTTTTGCAGTTTTTTACGGCGTTCACTATGCATTAAAGATGACATGGCAGAGTCGTCCGGCGTGTCATTATGATTACAGCAATACCATATTTATATTGTTTTTTATTACGTTTTACCACTTTTACAAATAAAACGTCGCTTTTTAAAAATTAGCGATTTTCCTGGGGTCACCGTATTCTGATGTCTACAGGATACCGTACAGGAACGCTATTTTTGGATAATGGGGACTTCTACACGTGGGGATACCTAACATATTTATTTTTGTTTACATTATATATTTTTTAAATATAAAGGTGTTTTTTTTTTTTTTTACTTTTTATTATGTTTATTTTTATGTGTTTGTGTGTTTTTTCACTTTTTGCATGTCCCACAAGGGGAGTTGAAGCTGAGATCTGAGATTCCCTGTGCCATACATAGTATTGCAGAACATCGCACAGTAGTTCCTATTGGAACTATGCATAGGCAGTCAGGAGGCTTTGGTCCGGCCTTCTGGCTGCCATGGCAACCCCTCAGAACCCGCAATCTTATCGGGAGGGGGTTTGAGGGACGACGACAGGGGGGAAGGTGATCTTGCCCCTGGATGCCGTGGTTGCTATTGATTACGGCATCAGGGTCTTAATCCGCTGGAGGCAAGTATCTTCCAACTCCGGCAGCTGGTCCTGGCTCTCGGCTGTGTAACATATTACACAGCGGTTAAAGAGAAACTGTCATGTGCATTTGAGGCACTAAACTACCAACAGGTATTTATGGACCGGTGGTACAGTGTCCTAAATATTGCTATATTAAGCTCATTTATATGGGGAATTTAAAATAGAAGGTCACCTTGAGATGACTGCTCCCAGCGCAAGTGCAGTTGTGAAATTAAGTTGGCGGTGTGCTCCTGACTCCATATGAGCAGTGAAACTGAGGTATACTTCCCTGCAGATTGTAAGCTCTCACGAGCAGGGCCCTAACGCTTATTTTTTGGTATGTTAATTCTTTGTCACATTGCAATGTTGTCTGTTCATGTGTCCTCTGATTTGTAAAGTGCTGTTGTTGTTGTTGTTGTTGTTATTATATATATATATTAAATTACTGGTATTATTAATAGTAGACCTGGGCATGCATTGGGTGCAAAAGAAATGAGTCCAATATTACTCATTGGAGTATGGTCCAGCATGACCCAAGTCAAAGTAACTAAATATGCCTCTCCTGAATGGAACCTTAACCCGCCTAGTTTGACACAGACACTGTGGAGTTTTAGAGACTGTAGTCGAGACAGCGCCACATACTGGACTGATGGCAAGCCAGGGAGAAACTACTTTTTACCACTCCATTCTAGTATCTAGATCAGGGGTAGGCAACCTTTGGCACTCCAGCTGTTGTAAAACTACAACTCCCAGAATGCATACTTGCTCTGCTGTTCTTGGAACTCCCATGGAAGTGAATGAAGCATGTTGGGAGTTGTAGTTTCACAGCAGCTGGAGTGCTGCAGGTTGCTGACCCCTGATCTAGATGCTAGCCATTACCAGAGTGAGATCACATGACCCTATGAAGGAAGACCTAATGAATTTTCATATAGAAAGAGATAACTAAATAAAGTAATACTGGCTGAATTATATATTATATATTGTGGAAATAGGTACATAATGATATTCACAGGAGTGCTTCTCTACCAGTAGCATTTAATTCTAGAGCCGACCAGTTGAAGTATGTTTGAGGATCTTTTAATAATAGTAGAATTATAGATGGATAGTATTACAGTGGAGTAGCTGAACCATGGATACTGTAAACTTTGTTTCCATTGTTTGGAGAGTATTCAAGACCTTTAGGGCGTGTTCATACAACCATTAGTAGTGTCCGTTGTTAGCATCTGTTACTAAATATTAAGAACGGAAACTAATAGAACCGTCATAGCTCCATTAAAAATCCCATTGATTTCAATGAGATTTTATCTTTTGTCCATTAAGTGTCCATTAGTGTCCGTTTACACCAAATCCGTCACATGTCCTTTTTTATTCGTCAATGTAAAAACCTGGGGTGCAGGACTTTTGTGTCCGTTCAAAGTAACGGATTTATGACGGACGGCAAGCCTCCGTTATTTTTAAACGTTAATGTCCATGAGTGTCCATTATTACTGTTCTTTTTTTTTTTCTGTCTGCCTGTAGAAACAAAAAACAAAACAAAACGGACACTAATTGATGCTAATGTGACCGTTTTTTTTAACTGAATTAAATGGATCAGTTGAAAAAAAACAGACACACTAACATCAGTTAGTGTCCGTTATGACAGGTGTCCGTTTTTTCTCGAATGGACACTGTCAGAACGCCCCTTAGGGGGCATTTACAATACCGTTGGTGACCGGCAGTAGTTTCCGTTGCTATTGTCTGTTACAAGATTTTAGCAATGGACACTAGCAGAACCGTCACAACTTCGTTAAAATTTCCATTCATTTCAATGGGATTTTATCTGGTGACCGTTAGTGTCCGTTATACACCCAATGCGTCACATGTCCGTTTTTTTCGCAGACAAAAAAATCCTACATGCAGGACTTTTGTGTCCGTAAAAAAAAAAAAAAAAAAAAAAGGGTTTCATGATGGACATCAAGCGTCCGTTATTTTTTTAATATTAAAATCTATGGGTAATGGACAGTAACGGACGGGTGTTTGTTACTGTCTGTTATACTGTTCGTTATTATTGTACGTTTTTTCCATGCATGCTCAGAAAGCAGAAACAAAATACAGATGGATCAGTTAAAAAATGGACACATTAACATCAGTTAGTGTCCATTAATGTCTTATTGATAGGGGTCCGTTTTTTTTTTTTTTTTTTTTTTTTTTTTTTAACGGACACTATCATAACGGATATACAACGGTAGTGTGAACCCTCCCTTAGGGTCCATTCACACAGAGGAATTTGCAGCTGATTTTAAGGATTCCAAATAGTTTTCAATTGGAGACAGTGATGGACAGTTCGCTTTTACAGGATACTGAAAAAAGAAGTATTCTGCTCGATCTTCCAATGGATTCCACAAGTGATTCAGCCACAGAATCATTTGTATCTGAGGCTGATCAGCTAGCAAACCATCATGGGTTACATTCGGCCAGAATTTTGAAAGAAATCCAAAGTGGAAGACCATCTCAAATTCCTCTCCAAATTCTGTCATGTGAATATACCCTTACTGTGACAGGAAATTTTTCTATAGGAGGTCCTGCTTCTACTGTATATTTTGATTGGAAATATGTGCCTGACAAGCTCAAAGATGAAAAAATATTCAGGAATCTCTTCTATTACAACAAAATTTTAAAAGATCAAATATGTTTATGCATAGTAAAGCTATTGAAAATGCTAAAATTAGTCAAGCAGGATAATACTCAGATTTCCTAGGTATCTCACTTCTGTAACCTATACTTTCCACGTCTCTCAGAATGTTTGGGAGGCTCCCAAAAACTGGATAAACTCCCAGACTTCCTTTTGAGTAGGCCCTGGCATTTCATGTATGACTCATGTCCGAAAATGGGGCATGACCAGCATATTTCATGCCCGTGTCAAAGGGGGGTGGAAACACCCTTAGAGGCATGGTATCGGCCACACATTGCTATGGTGCTGTGCATTCCTTTCTCCCAGAAGCAACTTCTCAAATGTTGGTATGTATGCTGTAATCACCAGTGATAAACTATCATCTGCAAGGGAACCTGACAGCAAGTGTTCCATTCTTCTGCAGTGCCACCACAGGAGGAAAGAAGCATTGTATCGTGTCCCGTGAAATCAGTATACAGTGGGGAAAAAAGTATTTAGTCAGTCACCAATTGTGCAAGTTCTCCCACTTAAAAAGATGAGAGAGGCCTGTAATTGACATCATAGGTAGACCTCAAAATGAGAAAACATATCTAGAAAATCATATTGTCTGATTTTTTTTTTTTTTTTTTTTAAGAATTTATTTGCAAATTATGGTGGAAAATAAGTATTTAGTTACATACAAACAAGCAAGATTTCTGGCTCTCACAGAGCTGTAACTTCTTCTTTAAGAGGCTCATCTGTCCTCCACTCATTACCTGTAGTAATGGCACCTGTTTGACATTGTTATCAGTATAAAAGACACCTGTCCACAACCTCAAACAGTCACACTCCAAACTCCACTATGGTGAAGACCAAAGAGCTGTGGAAGGACACCAAAAACAAAATTGTAGACTTGCACCAGGCTGGGAAGACTGAATCTGCAATAGGCAAGCAGCTTGGTGTGAAGAAATCAACTGTGGGAGCAATAATTAGAAAATGGACATAAAAGGCCACTGATAATCTCCATCGATCAGGGCCTCCACGCAAGATCTCACCCCGTGGGGTCAAAATGATCACAAGAACAGTGAGCAAAAATCCCAGAACCACATGCGGGGACCTAGTGAATGGACCTGCAGAAAGCTGGGACTAATGTAACAAAGGCTACCGTCAGTAACACACTACGCCACCAGGGACTCAGATCCTGCAGTGCCAGACGTGTCCCCCTGCTTAAGCCAGTACATATCTGAGCCCGTCTGAAGTTTGCTATAGAGCATTTGGATGTTTCAGAAGAGTATTGAGAGAAGGTCATATGGTCAGATGAAACCAAAGTAGAACTGTTTGGTAGAAACACAACTCGTCGTGTTTGGAGGAGAGTGAATGCTGAGATGCATCCAAAGAACACCATACCTACTGTGAAGCATGGGGGTGGCAACATCATGCTTTGGGGCAGATCCTCGGCAAAGGGACCAGGACAACTGATCCATGTACACGAAAGAATGAATTAGGCCATGTATCGTGAGATTTTGAGTGCAAACCTCCTTCCATCAGCAAGGGCATTGAAAATGAAACATGGCTGGGTCTTTCAACATGACAATAATCCCAAGCACACCGCCAGAGCAACGAAGGAGTGGCTTTGTAAGAAGCATTTCAAGGTCCTGGAGTGGCCTAGCCAGTCTCCAGATCTCAACCCCATAGAAAACCTTTGGAGGGAGTTGAAAGTTCGTGTTGCCCAGCGACAGCCCCAAAACATCACTGCTCTAGAGGAGATCTGCATGGAGGAATGGGCCAACATACCAGCAATAGTGTGTGCCAACCTTGTGAAGACTTACAGAAAACATTTGACCTCTGTCATTGCCAACAAAGGATATATAAAAAAGTATTGAGATGAACTTTTGTTATTGACCAAATACTTATTTTCCACCATAATTTGCAAATAAATTCTTTAAAAATCAGACACTGTGATTTTCTGGATTTGTTTTCTCATTTTATCTCTTATAGTTGAGGTCTACCTATGATGTCAATTACAGGCCTCTCATCTTTTTAAGTGGGAGAACTTGCACAATTGGTGGCTGACTAAATATTTTTTTTCCCCATTGTACTTCCTATAATATGCATAGAGATTGATACTCTATGTAGATGTTCTGTTTTTTGTTATTGTGCAGGTTTAGTATGATAATACGCAGGAATAGTGACAATAAATAATACATTTCTTACCTCATCAACATTGTATCCTTGTGTTACTGACATCTCTAATGATAGGCGTCCCTTTGAAGTTTTTGCTCTTACACTGTTCCAATTCATATTCTTCTCTTCTATGGAATATAATAATTTATTTATATTGTTGAAAGAAATAATATAATTGCTAATGAGTTTTATCTTTTTACATAATTAATATACTGCTTAGATATATACAGCATTTAATAATAATAATAATAATAATATAGTAATTCGATAGTGTCTGAGAATTTGCTACAATATGCATTTCTATCTTAAATATATGCCAACTGGCTTTCAAAACACATAGGGGCCGATTGATCAAGAATGGCATTTTCCGTGCCAGTCTTGATAATCCCTGCCCTGCTGGAGCTTGCACCTAATTTAGGACAAGGTGCATGCCTCATCAGAAATTAGGCGCATCCTCTGGGATCTGTGTGCCTAAATAGAAATCTACGCCAACTCCTTGCTGTCGTAGATTTCCAGCATCATTTACACTACCACTTTACATTTACCACTGCCACGACACCTTAAAATTCTCACTTGTGCAGAAAATTTGCAACTTTTTCATGGCTTTTATGCCAGTTTTCTGGTAAATCAGCCACATACTGAACATCCCTTTACACAAGGTAAGTAACCCTAACGTATAATGGGATCGGTTTTACTGTTAAGTGTTTATAAACTGTTCTAATTTAATTAAAAAATAACTGAAAAGACTTTTCTGGAAATGCATTGGAGTACAGTGGGGGAAAAAAGTATTTAGTCAGCCACCAATTGTGCAAGTTCTCCCACTTAAAAAGATGAGAGAGGCCTGTAATTGACATCATACGTAGACCCAGGGCTGGCGTTAGGGGGGGCAATTGCCCAGGGCCCCGTCCCCAAAGGGGCCCCCGGGATCCGGAACCTGATGACTCCGGATCCTGGAGTCAGGCCCGGCCAAATCAATAACAGAAAGGGACCGCAGGGCCCCTTTCCGAGGTGAGTAAAAATAACAAACATTTTTACTCACCTGTCCTTGGCGTTCGACGTCATCTTCTAGCATTCCGGACATCACCGCTGAGGCCTGGCCACAGCGGTCACGTGGGGTGTTCTGACAGCGTTCCTCACGTAATCGCTGAGGCCCAATCACAGGCCTCAGAGGTGACGTCCACAACGCGTGACGTCAGCCGCAGAGAAGAAGAAGCCAGCACCGGCGGGGATAGCGGAGCAGCGCGAGGAGGCCCAGCAGAGGTAAGAACAAGGTGCGTATAACTGTTTGTTATTTTACCTTACTTACCCGGGCCTTCACTTATTATACTCTGGGGTCTGAAGAGACCCCAGTGTGATGATTCCACTTAAATATGGCTATATGTATTTTGATCTCTGGGTATCGTATCTCCCTCTTACTTCCATTTACTCATAATGTGCGTAGCTCTAATCCTAGGTGTATGTTGTCAGCAGTGGCAACAATGTAACAATAGGGCTCTGTACTCATCCCAGAATGGCTCCATTGAATTCCTACATAGCCCTGGGTGATCAAATACACATGTATTGTTTGGCCTGGGCTGTTGATCAGACATGGTTGATAACATATAGAAGGCATTGTGTCATTCCACTTGGTCCCATCTCCTTACAAAGAATCTTGACTTGAGTGCATTACTCAATCAGACTTGCCGTCGCCGGTGATCTCATTCTGGGTGGTGTAATCAAGGGTATAAAAGATGAGGTAAGAGGTCAGTGAGGGAGGATACTATGATGAGACTACAAGAGACTACTAAGAGACTACTGGGATACTGTGATGAGCATGCAGGCTGGAATGCTGTGATGCTGCTGCTAGAAGCCTCCACTGGTTATTCACACATACCAGAGCATGTGTGAGTGTTGGACTACAGAGCCACATCAAGGATATGTGTGGTAAAGTAATTATTACACTTTTATTCCCTTTTTATTTTATGCGCTGTATCTGGTAACTAGTAACTGTTAATGCTTGCATACATCTGCATATCTGTTCTGAACTGCATGTGTTAGATGTTAATACCGACCCATCTAGGAGTTAATAAATATACAAAATTTAGAAAGCTTGTCTTGTATTTATCTTGTGAACCCAGCACTCACTGGCGGTGGGTGTGGTTTTTTTTATGAAAGAAGTCTCAGGTGTGGGCCAAAGCGGTGTTGGCGCACTGAGGATCTTTCACACCCAGAATATAATGTAATAATAGCACTGTAGGGCCCCTGTGGAGCATTATACCGGGGGCCCCCTCTGGATAGCATATTATACTGTGTGGAGCATTATACTGGGGAAGGGGCCCTCTGGATAGCATGTTATATTCTGTGGGGCCTCTGTGGAAAATTATAATGTGTGTGTGTGTGTGGGGGGAGGGGGCTCTGGAGATAATGTTATATTCTGTGGGGCCACTTTGGAGCATTATGCTCTCCAGAGGTGCTCCCCAGTATAATGCTCCAAAGTGACCCCACAGAATATAACATGCTCTCCAGCGCCCCTCCACTTTATAATACTCCATAGAGGCCCCGCAGAATATAACATGTTCTCCAGAGGGCCCCCCTCCCCAGTATAATGCTCCACAGTGGCCCCACACAGTATAATATGCTCTCCAGAGGGCCCCTTCCCCAGTATAATGCTCCACAGTGGCCCCACACAGTATAATATGCTCTCCAGAGCCCCCCCCAGTATAATGCTCAACGGTAGCCCCACACAGTATAATATGCTCTCCAGAGGGGCCCCCCAGTATATTATACTGTTTTGGGCCACTGTGGAGCATTATACTGGGAGGGGGGCTCTGGAGAGCATATACTGTTTTGGGCCACTGTGGAGTATTATACTGGGGAAACTTCTCTGGGCAGTATATTATACTGTGTGGAGGCCATTCTGGAGGATGTTATATGGAGTGGGGTCACTGTGGAGCATTATTCTGGGGGGGCCATCAGCAGAGCATATTATATTGCGTGGCGCCACTGTGGGGCATTATTCGGGGGGGGACTAATGAGCATTATACTAGGGGCCCTCTGGGGAGCATATTATACTGCGTGGGGCCTACTGTGGAACATTATACTGGGGGGACGCTCTGGGGAGCATAATATATTGCGTGGGGACACTGTGGAGCAAAATACTGGAGGGGGCACTGTGGAGCATTATACTAGCGGGGGCCCTCTGGGGAGCATATTATACTATGGGCCACTGTGGAGCTTTATACTGGGGGAATGGACAGTGTGGGGAGCCTGTTATACTGTGTGGGGCCACTGGAGTGTATTATATTGTGGGGGGCTTTTTGGGAGCATATTATACTCTGTGGGGCCATTGTAGAGCATTATACTGGGGGGGACCACTGTGGATCATTATACTGGGGGAACCCCTCTGGGGAGTATATTATACTATGTGGCGGTCATTATAGAGCATGTTATACTGTGTTAGGCCACTGTGGAGCATTATACTGGGGGGGCATTGTGGGGTGCATATTATACTGTGTGGGGCTGCTGGGGAGCATATTGTACTGCCTGGGGCCACTAAGGGGTAGTATACTGTGTGGGCCACTGTGTGGAGCCTTACATACCATGTGGGACCACAATGGGGGGCTCAGGGGAGCATTTTATACTGTGTGGGGGTCACTGTGGAGCATTATATACCATGTAGGGAAACTGGAGGGCTCAGGAGAGCATTTTATGCTGTGGAGCATTATATACCATGTGGAGCATTATACTGTGGGGGGGGGGGTGCTCACAATTCCTGCTGGCAGCCCTGTGTGCTATGTCTGCATCACAGCTCCCTCACTATTATCTTGCACATACATGTAGTGCTCCATGGCCATGTCATTCCCCATACAGTACTGTGCATGAGCTGGCCATGGAGTTATTGGGGCCTGCACAGTACTATAGGGGCTGAAAATACTGGCAACATACTCAGTAACGTCAGATAGTCAGCACATATGTAAGACTTCTGTGAAGGAGCCGCGGTGTAGGCTATTAGCAGGAAGCTGTTGGGTGGGCCCCCAGAACAAGTTCCTCTGGTGGGCCTAAGCCCTTCAGTCCGACACTGTATAACGGAGAACTATTATATGTAAGGGTGGGTTACTATATATAATTGGGAAACTTAAGTATGAGGGGGCTTTTATAAGGGGGGAACTATTATATATAAGGCATCCATTATAAGGGGAAGCTATTATTTATAAGAGAGGAACTATTTATAAGGGGGTATAATTAAGTGGGATTATTTAT
Organism: Leptodactylus fallax; assembly: GCA_947044405.1. Taxonomy (NCBI): domain Eukaryota; kingdom Metazoa; phylum Chordata; class Amphibia; order Anura; family Leptodactylidae; genus Leptodactylus; species Leptodactylus fallax. Next base: position 4,248,255 of record CAMRHE010000094.1, read on the forward strand.
AAAGGGGGCTAATAGTGATTATGGGGACTATTATTTATAAGGGTAACTATTATTTATGTGGGGGCTATTATTAATAAGGGAGCAGTATTATTTTTACGTGGTGACTGTTACTGATAAAGGGGGATATTACTAATACAGGGCACTAATTATCATTTATAAGGGAGCTATTACTGATAAAGGTGTAATATTATTTATAAGCAGGGACTATTATTTATAAGGAGGTGCTATAATAACTGATGACTGGGTGCAAAAATCTAATAGGTGGTACAAAGGTGCTCATTTGAATTGTGTGTGGGAAAATGGGGCTCGTTATTACTTTTTTGTTGGCAGAAAGGCGGCGTTATTATAGGGGCTGCCACTGGAAGACAATGGTGTTGTTTGCATATCAGCATTTGGGGCCCCGCTTTTAATTTATGCCTAGGGCCCCACTTTGTCTAAAACCGGCCCTGGGTAGACCTCAACTATGAGAGACAAAATGAGAAAACAATTCCAGAAAATCACATTGTCTGATTTTTAAAGAATTTATTTGCAAATTATGGTGGAAAATAAGTATTTGGTCACCTACAAACAAGTAAGATTTCTGGCTCTCACAGACCTGTAACTCCTTTAAGAGGCTCCTCTGTCCTCCACTCATTACCTGTAGTAATGGCACCTGTTTGAAATTGTTATCAGTATAAAAGTCACCTGTCCACAACCTCAAACAGTCACACTCCAAACTCCACTATGGTGAAGACCAAAGAGCTGTGGAAGGACACCAGAAACAAAATTGTAGACCTACACCAGGCTGGGAAGACTGAATCTGCAATAGGCAAGCAGCTTAGTGTGAAGAAATCAACACTGGGAGCAATAAATAGAAAATGAAAGACATACAAGACCACTGATAATCTCCCTCGATCAGGGGCTCCATGCAAGATCTCACCCCGTGGGGTCAAAATGATCACAAGAACGGTGAGCAAAAATCCCAGAACCATATGTGGGAAACCTAGTGAATGATCTGCAGAAAGCTGGGACTAACGTAACAAAGGCTACCGTCAGTAACACACTACGCCGCCAGGAACTCAGATCCTGCAGTGCCAGACGTGCCCCCCTGCTTAAGCCAGTACATATCCGGGCCCGTCTGAAGTTTGCTAGAGAGCATTTGGATGTTCCAGAAGAGTATTGCGAGAATGTCATATGCTCAGATGAAACCAAAGTAGAACTGTTTGGTAGAAAAACAACTCGTCGTGTTTGGAGGAGAGTGAATGCTGAGTTGCATCCAAAGAACACCATACCTACTGTGAAGCATGGAGGTGGCAACATCATGCTTTGGGGCTGTTTCTCTGCAAAGGGACCAGGACGACTGATCCGTGTACATAAAGGAATAAATGGGGCCATGTATCGTGAGATTTTGAGTACAAACCTCCTTCCATCAGCAAGGGCATTGAAGATGAAACGTGGCTGGGTCTTTCAGCATGACAATGACCCCAAGAACACCACCAGGGCAACGAAGGAGTGGCTTCGTAAGAAGCATTTCAAGGTCCTGGAGTGGCCTAGCCAGTCTCCAGATCTCAACCCCATAGAAAACCTTTGGAGGGAGTTGAAAGTCCGTGTTGCCCAGCGACAGCCCCAAAACATCACTGCTCTAGAGGAGATCTGCACGAAGGAATGGGCCAACAAACCAGCAACAGTGTGTGCCAGCCTTGTGAAGACTTCCAGAAAACGTTTGACCCCTGTCATTGCCAACAAAGGATATACAACAAAGTATTGAGATTTAACTTTTGTTATTGAGCAAATACTTATTTTCCACCATAATTTTCAAATAAATTCTTTAAAAATCAGACAATGTGATTTTCTGGATTTGTTTTCTCATTTTGTGTCTCATAGTTGAGGTCTACCTATGATGTCAATTACAGGCCTCTCTCATCTTTTTAAGTGGGAGAATTTGGGCAATTGGTGGCTGACTAAATACTTTTTTCCCCACTGTATCAATGCATGTAGCAAGGTAGAGTTCTAAAATAAAAACACACTTACCTGAATCCTCCCCTCCTACACTGGGCCGGCCATCACCTTCATTGCTCTATTTGTATACAGAGTGGCTGCAGTAGTGACATCAAGTTGATGGAACTGCTGCAGCCAATCACTGTTCTCCACCATACAACAGTATACAGTGTTTGGCTGCTGTGGTCCAACTGATGTGATGTCACTGTTGAAGCTTCTTTGTATACAAATAAAGGTGACAGTTGACCCAGCGCATGTACAAAGGGGAGGATACGTTATAAAATTTGTGATCTGAGACCAACCCTTTAAATTAATAGTTCCCATCAATTAATAATACACCTTGCATCCCCCCAATTAATTTCCCTGTATGCCCCCTTAAATCAGTCATGCCCGCCTTAAATTAATACAGCCCGATACCCCAGAGGTTTATAAAGTCTGTTGCAGATAACCGTAAGTTTTCTGTCTCACTGTAAGTGCTATATTCACTGGTCAGTACTACTCTATAGTGTCCTAAATGGTGCTGCTGTTGCTTTTGAGTGAGTGTTTTTCCATGTTTTGCCGATGGAAGACATCATAGCAGCTGGCCAGACATATTCTTATCATAGTGTTGGCCAGACATAGTGTTGTTCCTTGTGTACAATCTGCCCAGATTTCATCCACATAAGCAGTAGTACTCTATAAGTGCTCTCCAGTACTACTGATTTACCACTGATCACTATTATGTTTTATTTTCCATGCAGCACCCTAGAAACAGGAGAAGGATCTTTGGGGTTTCCGGTGGTTGCCTAGGTTAGACATAAAGTCCATGAAGATGAGTATATACTAATTTTACTATGAAGAGTTTGTAATGCAGGTTTTATTGGTTCTAATAACAGAACGTCTGTTGCTCAAAATTCTCCATAAGATTTAATTAATATAGCTGAAGAGGCATGTGTGAGCCTGCCTGCATCTAAAAATCACCTAGTGGTTCTTTTTTCTAAAAGTGGGATTTCATTTCTACATTGTTGACAAATATTCACTTTGTCGCTTAGCAGCCTTGCATATGGGAATGTAATATGACTTTACTAGGAGGATTAGCCTCTTACGCTCAGCACAAGTGCCCATTACAATGACACAAACAATAATCAGACCTCAAAGTGTTTGAGACATTCAATGCAATACTTGGCTGGCCTTTCATCCAAGACAATAGTTTTAATGTAATATGATCAAACAATTAATAAGTAAAAGTAACAGCCTAGGTCACAATGGGGATGAAGTTAATAATACTTTGTATCACAACTAGGAATAATGTACTGTATCCGTAAAGGCCAATGATTTATAACAAATTAATATTATGTCTTAATATAATTCAGCCCAATGTATTCTCTGCATATTTAATACAAGTAGTATAAAGTGAAGAGGTCCCCTTGGATGAAGTTAGCAGTAGATATACAGTGCCTTGCCAAAGTATTCGGCCTCCTTGAACTTTTCAACCTTTTGCCACATTTCAGGCTTCAAACATAAGGATATAAAATTTTAATTTTTGGTGAAGAATCAACAAGTGGGACAGAATTGTGATGTGGAACGAAATTTATTGGTTATTTTAAACTTTTGTAAAAAATAAAAAACTGAAAAGTGGGGCGTGCAATATTATTCGGCCCCTTTACTTTCAGTGCAGCAAACTCACTCCAGAAGTTCAGTGAGGATCTCTGAATGATCCAATGTTGTCCTAAATGACTGAAGATGATAACTATAATCCTCCTGTGTGTAATCAAGTCTCCGTATAAATGCACCTGTTCTGTGATAGTCTCAGGGTTTTGTTTAAAGCGCAGACAGCATCATGAAGACCAAGGAACACACCAGGCAGGTCCGTGATATTGTTGTGGAGAAGTTTAAAGCCGGATTTGGATACAAAAAGATTTCCCAAACTTTAAACATCCCAGGGAGCACTGTGCAAGCGATCATATTGAAATGGAAGAAGTATCAGACCACTGCAAATCTACCAAGAACCAGCCGTCCCTCTAAACTTTCATCTGAAACAAGGAGAAGACTGTTCAGAGATGCAGCCAAGAGGCCCGTGGTCACTCTGGATGAACTGCAGAGATCTACAGCTGAGGTGGGAGAGTCTGTCCATAGGACAACAATCAGTCGTACACTGCACAAATCTGGCCATTTCTTAAAGTCTCGTTTAAAGTTTGCCACAAGCCACCTGGGAGACGCACCAAACATGTGGAAGAAGGTGCTCTGGTCAGATGAAACCAAAATCGAACTTTTTGGCCACAATGCAAAACAATATGTTTGGCTTAAAAGTAACACAGCTCAATCACCCTGAACACACCATCCCCACTGTCAAACATGGTGGTGGCAGAATCATGTTTTGGACCTGCTTTTATTCAGCAGGGACAGGGAAGATGGTTCAAATTGATGGGAAGATGGAAGGAGTCAAATACAGGACCATTCTGGAAGAAAACCTGTTGGAGTCTGCAAAAGACCTCAGACTGGGACGGAGATTTATCTTCCAACAAGACAATGATCCCAAACATAAAGCAAAATCTACAATGGAATGGTTCACAAATAAACGTATCCAGGTGTTAGAATGGCCAAGTCAAAGTCCAGACCTGAATCCAATCGAGAATCTGTGGAAAGAGCTGAAAACTGCTGTTCACAAACGCTCTCCATCCAACCTCACTGAGCTCGAACTGTTTTCCAAGGAAGAATGGGCAAGAATTTCAGTCTCTCGATGTGCAAAACTGATAGAGACATACCCCAAGCGACTTGCAGCTGTAATCGCAGCAAAAGGTGGCGCTACAAAGTATTAACTTAAGGGGGCCACCGCACTTTTCAGTTTTTTTTTATTTTTTACAAAAGTTTAAAATAACCAATAAATTTCGTTCCACTTCACGATTGTGTCCCACTTGTTGTTGATTCTTCCCCAAAAAATTAAAATTTTATATCCTTATGTTTGAAGCCTGGAATACGTTCGCAAGGCACTGTAAATATTGTTTAGAAATATATCACTATATCATATCCTTTTCAATATAATGGTAATGTGATTGCAGAAGGGAAAGCAGGAACTTGCGGTCTGTATGGTCTATAAAGAATAGAGATAGTCAGTGGTGTAACATTATTATATTATTATTATTATTATTATTATTATTATTATTATTATTATTATTATTATTGTTTATATAGTACCATTAATTCCATGGTGCTTTACAGTTGAGGGTTTACATACGGTACACAAAATATACAAAACAGATAATACTAACAGTGACCAACTGGCACAGTGGGATAGGGGGCCCTGCCCACAAGGGCTTACAATCTATGAACTAGGAATGGCTGGGCCCCAAGGCGAACATTTGACATGGGCCCCCCCCTGAGCCGCCACTCCCAACCCCCGGATCGCCCCCTCCAACTCCCCACACACAAACTGCATTCCTGCGCACACTATTATGAACCATAATGGTCTCTACACACACTATTATGCTCCATAGTGGCCCCTTCACACAGTATTATGCAGCATAGTGGCCCCTGCACACAGTATTGCGCCTGTAACTGTGGACCACCCATGAACAATTATTATACTCTGTATTATACTCTGGGGTCTTTTCAGACAACATTACTTACCTCTTCCTGGCTCCGTTGCGCTACTTTGGCCATCTTCAATGTTGGATCAGATCTCGCGCGAGCCAGGCCGGCGTCGCGATGCATAATGACGTCGGCTGACGTCTGGGGCGTCACCAAACAGGCCTTTAGCCTTAAGCCTGCTGGAGTGCAGGAGAGGTAAGTAACATTTTTTTTTTATATTCCCTCACCTCCCCGGGTCTCCGATCGTTATACCCAGGGGTCTGAAAAGACCACAGAGTATAATGATAGCAGTGTTTGTAGGGTTCACTGTAGTGGCTCCCGCAGGACCTTCATGGAATGGACCTGACTTCCTTCATCCTTTTCTCCATTCTTCCTGGCAGGGATGGCCTTTTGGTTTGTGAAGACAGTATCTCATAGTAGGATTGCTTTGCCAAATTTAACTAGAAATCTGTTTTAGGCTGAAGTCCCAGCTGTGTTTTTTTTTTTTTTTTTTGAGTCAGGAGTGGATTGAGCAGAAGTGAGCAAAAGCTTCCTTTGTATTTTCCATTTATTTTGTAGTCACTCCTGGCTTTGGCTGAAAAAAAAATGCCGCAAAATCTGACAAAAAAAAGCAGCTTTTTTTGGAACGTGGGGCCTTAGCCTCAGATGGTTTACCATGAGAGCTGATTTGTGAAAAGAAGAGTCTATTCTTGGGCTCTCTGTTTCCACAGACATTGAACAGATTGATCTTTGTAACTTTTGTACCTGGGAAACCTGGTGACTGTTTTATGGATGTGTTTTGGGAACACCTTCTTATGGTACTACATGTAGGAGAAAATGTTCATCTAGAAATGCTGGAGGTTAATCTGCAGCCTGCTCAGAGAGTATTCTAACAGTGTATTGTCCATGAAGAAAAGGATTAAAACCTAACCTCCTTCCCATTTCCTGTTCCTCTTCAAATCCTGAGAAAGGAATATGCAAATAAGTGGTGCTAGAGCAAGTTCCTCTTTTTCCATCAAGAAAGACTTATATGCATATTCCTTTCCCAGAATTCTTAACAGAGAGTGTATAATCCATTAAGTCCCTGTACACTGCAAAGTGGCCTTTTTGAGGCAACATCTCCTTAAATGACACACAGTACCCCTTCTCACTAATGACAACTATACTCTTGCTTACTGAATGATCTTTTGACTCTTGTGTGTGCAGTGAGTATATACTGAATCCTCCTTCCCTGTTTGCTACTCTTTTGTGCCTCTGGTGCTCTGAGGTACCAGAATGGAAGATACAGAAGAGAAGGATTCAGGATACACAGCCTGCACACACTGCAAAGTGAGAACAGGTATTGTTAGGAAATGTAGGAGATATCATTACTTGTGTAGGGCACAAAGTTGACATATTTCAGGTAGACAAAAGGGGATTATTACAATGAGTAGGGGGCACAATGTGAATGCTGTTACTATGCAGGAGTACAGAGAAGGGCACTATTACTGTAGAGCACTAGGGTGGCATTATTACTTTGAGGACACAAAGGGGTAGCTATCACATTGTGAGGGCACCATCAGGGCATTATTACTGTGTGGAGTCACAAAAGAGGCATTATTATTTTGTGGTAGGCACAATGGGGAATTATTAGTAAACGGGGGTGCTATTACTTTCTTAGGCACAAAAGTGCACTCTATTACTTTGTGGGGAACAATGGGGAAACTATTGCTGTGTGGGGGCACTGTGCAGGGCTGTAAGAAGTCTTCAGGGAGGTCTGGGTCAGATGGGAAGAAGAGTGAAAGTAGAAGATGTAACCTGTGAGTGTCTGGATTTAGCTGTACTGGTCAATTTTCAATGCCTCGGACTGCCATCTGTCCATTATTTGGTGGTGCATTATTTAGAGATATAGCATGATATATAACATGATAGAATTCAGTGACGCACTGCAAATGATTTTCCTGAAAGAAACAATTTAAGTCATTGCTTTTGCTGGTACTAAACCATGGTGATTCTTGACATTGCTTGCTTGTATTTGGAATACTAATAAAGTATTGCTAAAGTATGTAGGATGTAAAAATCATAATATTCTTGATTGGTCATATGCTAACTTGTAAAGTGGAGTCAAGTATCCATGTCTCTTAGTATTTTATTAGTGACATGCACATTTTGAGATCACAGTTCTCTTGGAAAAGAATGCAAATCTGACAATACCATGAATTCAACGCATAAAAAGTACATCGGTTCCTCTTCGGTTTTTCTAGCTTAGGTCATCCTGACATGGAATTCATATTTACTGTTAAAGGTTTAAGACTTAAAAGTGAGAATGAACCAAAATAGGATTAGTAAGGCTTAGCACTGAGTACAAGACTAATGCTTCAGAACTTTGAGAACTGTAGTCTTAATGTTTAAAAACAATAGTTAATAGTATTTACTAAGCAGAACATACTTAAAGTGAATGTGCACATTTTAGTGATTCTTATAGGTCTAAAATTCCGTGCTACTTAATTTCTCCATATATCATTACAGGAATTGGAGATCCATTTTTTCTGATACAGAGCTCCAAATACTCAGCACAGAAACTTCATTAAATGATAAAGTTTTGTCTGGCTGCTTACTGAAAAGGAAAACAGTAAAGCCCTACTACTACATGAGTATATCAGAACTGGACTACTACCTACAGAGGGGGTCTTCTCATCTCTCCCCCCCCCCTCCCTCACTCTTCTCTCACCTTCCCAATAGAAGCACAGACACAATAGTGTAGGCTTTGTAGCACTGGGCCCTGACTCCATTCTCTTAGTGACTCATAGCCCACCTTCTCAACCACAGATCATTATGGCGCTGACCCATGGACTCTAGAAGTTCCCCACACTCACCAACTTTACATAGTACAGAGATGTGATATATGGCACTAATCACATCACAGCGCTGTTCACGTATAATGTATGTTGGGGCGCTATGACATTGTCTGAATACTGTATACCATATCTAAATGTTGTATCTGTCCCCTTTATCAGATATTTACCTGATACTGAGGGGCATTTGGGGCAAATGATGTTTGGTTGCCATACATTTGGATTTAAAACAAAGGCGAAAAGAAGAATTTATAATCAAAGTTATCTTGGATCCAATTGAGTCCATTAAGAAGGTGGGGGGATATGTTTATCTCAATAGATTTAAGGATAAGCACCAGTAGACATTTTTCTGGCTCCCTGGTTTCTAGGATATTCAGCTACTTTGAGCAAGAACATATGTTATTAGTAGATATTATGTATGTATGTATTATGTATTACTACTGATTAAAAAGTACATGTACAATATGGGGAACACATTAGGATACATTTGTGTAGACTGATAATAAGACTCTAGCTTCATTTGTAGATAAACCTTTATGACTAATTTGGACATCCTTAATGATGACAATCTATAGTTCAAGGAACTGTCTGGGAGGACTTGCCGTTTTAGCTTTCATTCTGATAATGAATAATCCTAATAATGTGCACATATCTGAAAATACATTGCTAAATAAAATAGAAGCTAAATATTTAATGTAAGAATTGATAACATGAATAATTTAAAGAACAGAGAGAGCTGTTTCAACAATTTCACAGAGTCCAGTGAGCTACAGATGAAGGATCTGCACTTTCAAATCAATGCTGCCCAGTCATCTTCATTCCAGTAAATGTAAGCAAGTTATGCGTTTTACTAAATATTGTCATCAATACCAAAAAGCCATTATCGCTGTCTTCACATAATTGTATTGTGTGCTGGGGAATCTGCTCAAAATTTACCATAAAGTTAGGCACAGCTAGGTCTCCATCACAGAATGGGATAGATTTATATGTCTTTTTAGCCTGTTATTTTTATTAATAAAAACTGTATAAACATGTGCAAAGTAAATCCACATCCACTTAGCATTTACGCAGGCAGAAGAAGTCCCCAAGGTTCTGTGCCTTATGGTGTGGCAGCTCCTCACAGAAGGCCTCTGAAATACGGTACATTGTTGAACATGTCATTGTTGACTGGTATACATACCATGACATTTCTTTCTATAGAAATTTGGGAGAAAGAGTCCACGCACTACACCCCGTTCGAAATTATTATGCAAATTATATTTTTCTCAGATTTTCTAAATGGTTGATGCAAATTACAGTCAGTATAATGTTCAATTCTTCAACCATTAGAATATAAATTTAATTTTATTGGACAAACCTACCAATGAGATTTTTTTCTTACAAATTAAAAACATCAAAATCTGCTGTTCCAAATTATTATACACAACAGAGTTTGGAAACATTTTATAGGTTATAAAGAACTGAAATTGGTCATTTGTTGAATATGCAGCATTTAGTGAAATCAAAAGCTATTTCAATCAAAAACATCTTAACAGGCCAAGTTACATGTTAGCATAGGAGCCCTTCTTTGATATCACCTTTACAATTTTTGCATCCATTGAACCTGCTGTTTTGATGTGAACTGCCTACTACCCTCATAGATGTTTTGCTTGAGGATAATCCAAAGGTTCCCAGTAGGGTTGAGGTCAGGGGAGGATGGTGGCCACACCATGAGTTTTTCTCCTTTTATGCCCATAGCAGCCAATGACAATGAGGTATTCTTTGCTTCATGGGATGGTGCATTGTAATGCAGGATTACGCTCTTTCATGAAATATCTAATGTTTTCATACCTTGTCCATGGCATTGCATTTGATGCTTTTCGGCAGCACAGAGATATCCTTTTTCCTTCCCATATTGCTTGAAATCTGTGGCCTACTTAATAATGTGGAATGTCTTTCTTAGGCTAAGGCCCCATGTAATGAGCCTCAGCCAAAAAATGTTGCAGAAAAAAACGTGTTTTTTTCCGCAGAATTTTTTCACAGAAAGTTTTCCCCTGCGGACTCTCTGCTTCTATTATGCCTACATAGAAAATGCCAGCATTTCTGTAGGTATAATTGACATGCTCGCTTCGGATTTTTTTTCTGCAGTGTGTGGATGGCATTAGCCAGAATCTCATCCACGTTGCAGGTACTGTAAAATGCTGCATTTTTCAAAGTGGGACCCGGCCTTAAGTAGGCTTTCTTTAATTCGGCTCACCTGGCAAACCATTATCATAGGTGTTTGAGATTGATTTTCAGTGATAAAGAGCCCTGAGACACAGAACCAGCCATGAGTTTTATTGCAAAACAAAAAGTTAAATCTTTATGACACTTAAATCCGATTTGCATAATAATTTGGAATGCGGTGTATATGAAGTTGGAGACACATGGAGCTACAGTATTGGTCTATAGATTTCTGTTGGTATTGTATTACAGATCCTTAACCACTTCCGGACTGCCCATTGGGTTTTTATGTCCGGAGAGTGATTGTCTAGTTCTGCAAGGACGTACCGGTACGTCCAAGAAGTTTTCAGCAGCTGCACAAAATCGTGCAGCTGCTGAAACAGGGAGACAGCTGTAACTTCAGCCGGAGCTCCCAGAGAGAAGGCAGGGAAGGTTTATTACTTTCCCTTTCTTCCCGATCACTGTATACACAGCGCTCAATGAGCGCTGTATACACAGCTATGGGCGCCACCATAATGCGGCTGCCCTCTGACCCGGCAGTCGCATGATCCACTGGGAACAAGGTCTGTAAGAGCTGCTGGGTCCTACAGGACCCAGATCAGCTCTATAAGCTTTATAGTTATGCGCAGGAGACTGTATTCCTCCTGCAACTGGGACTAAATGTACCAGCCCCAGTTACAGGGTAAATCAGCCTCCCCCACAAAAAAAAAAAAACCCTGTGATTAGATGTCCCCAAAGGTCTATTATGACCTTATGGGGACGCAATGCAAAAAAAAATAAAAATAAAATGAATAGAAAAGTAAAAAATAAATAAATAAATAATAAAAATTTTAATAAAATAATTTAAAAAATAAATGAAATGCGTCAAAAACACACCCTTATTAAAAAAAAAAAAAAACACACATTTTCCCTCTTTTGTTTATATTTTCACAGATATAAAAAAAATAAAAAACATGCAAAAATAGAAACAGCATAAAAATAAAGCCCTATGTGTCACCGAAAAAAGACACAGAAATTAGTTAAATAACCCAAATGACAAAAATGTTACAGCCCTCAAAACCGCACATACAAAAAACCTGAAAATGTGTCTGATCCTGGACCAGAAATTGGCCTGGTTTTCTGGGCAAAAAAAAGCTTTTTTTTTTTTTTTTTTTTTTTAAAGTCTATTAGTGCTATTAATGGGTTAATAAGTGCACCCAAATACCTTTAGCAGTGTTTTGAGTGATTTCTGGGATCTCCTGGCATCCTCTGCATTTGTTTACCTGGTGTAGATTCCTGTTCTTTTATCCTACAACTACCATGATGCATTGCTCTTCACTCAGAACTGACTCACACTACCTCCCCTCTCACTCCCTCCCCCTCCCTCTCACTCTCTCACACCCCCTCCCTGTTTCCCTAGCTAGCCTGCCCACTACTAGCTCTTCCCAACTAACTAACTCAGCCCACCCCATCATACTTACCTGTCCTGTCCAGATCTTCTGGGCACGGGAGATCACGTCCTTCTGCAGGGCCGACTCCTCCTCCTCTTGAAGTCTGCCTGCACCTGAGCAATAGAGCCGGCACGCTAGCACTCCGGTTCTATTGCGCAGGTGTGGGAGGCTACACAGATGTCAAAACAGATGTCAAAAAGAGGAGGAGCCAGCCCCCCAGAAGGAAGTGATGTGCCTGTGCCTAGAAGATCCGGACAGGAAGACAGGGAAGTATGATGGGGTAGGGGTGGGGTTAGTACTGGTGACATTCCGTTTCCAGAAACGAGGAAACGGAACGTCACCGGAAAATCTGAAAATGTGCCTGGGGCAGTCACATGACTGCCCCGGCGATCTGGGTAAATATGCATTTAGTGACACTGTGTTAGGATTGTCATATGTAAGGAGATCACTACAGTCATCAGAAATGTAAAATATTATATTCACAGACACATTACAAATGGCTGATTTTTATTTTCCAAAGAATCTGTTAAAAACATGAAACTTGGTTTCTCGCTACAGCTGCCAGAGTGAGAGTTCAAGCTTTTTCCTCCTGTCTTTGCTCCATTGACAGGTTTTTCCCTATTGGTGTATAAACGAGAAATCTGTCAATCAAACTAACCCAGGCAGGGAGGAGCTGGAGAAGAATTGCCTCCTTGTTGACTGGCATTTATTAAAACCGTGGGAGAGATTTATTATGCCTCTATGCTGTAAAACTGGCGTAAAAAGTCACAAACTCTAGGTTTGCAACTTTTTAAGCATCATTTGCGCAATATTTTTCCACAAATGGTGTTTTTACGCCATCCTTGCCACTTTTTGGAAAGGAATATGAGGGGGCTGGGGTGTGGATGTGGGTATAGGCCCCAGCAGATTTACGATCATTTATGCCAGTCTTTTTACGCCAGTTTTCTTGCATGAATGATGACTGAAATGTATGCTAGCTACGAGCTAAAAGTGTATCTGGATGTATGTTCTGGGGTGGCTGAGCACTGCAGCAAGATCTTCCTCTAACTAAATACCCCTCCCAGCAACACTGATGTAATCGGAGCTTTCTCCCGCCTCTTCCAGAGCAAGAGGAAGATCTTGCTGTGATACACAGCCGCTCCAGAACAAGTCCAGATGCATTCTTAGCAAAAAGCAGCTTTTCTGCAAAATTAAGCGGTCATTCAACAAGCAAATTATAGCTCTGAACACTATAAGGCACTGTGGCTGGTTTCATTATGTTTTTGGTGCTGACGGACTCCCTTTAACTCATGACCCATCCTCCATGGGCACTGGGGATATGAAGACTAGCACACAAAGCATCAGTCTTGATGAAGTTCCCCATAAGTTTTCTCTGAAATGTCATAGTGCTTCAGTGTAAAACATAGCTCAGTGTAGTTATGGCACGATGATTTTGTCTGTCTAATATGTGTGGTGCATTGGCAAAATGATCAGCTACTCGGTGATGATGTCATCGGCCTGAGAGTCTGGTAGTCCACTTTACACAAGTCAGTTCTTGTGGCCTACAGTATTTATTCAGGCAAAATACTGTATCAGTAGCCATTCTTGACCGCTGCTTCTGGCCTGCAATTGATTTCTTCAGATTATCTGTGTTTGACCTAGTTATTCGTGTGTGGATGCCTCACTCCTTTGATATGCGACCTTTTATTTCTCTGACTTTAATCTTGAATTTCTAAATCTGCCTCTGCTTTCTTCTCTGGATTTGTCATCTCTTTTTGATCACTTGGTTCTGAACCACTGTTGCCCTATAGCTATGTTCCAGTCCCTCGTACCTGAAGTACGAGGGACGGGAACCTGGTGATCCGACAGGTTCTGTCCAAACTTTCTTGCTAGGGTCCATGAATAATGGGCAGATTCATTATACTCTGTACCTTATTTTACTAAGCCATAATCTGTTTCCAGTGCTAAGGTTCCATTTTAAAGGTACACCTACCCAACAGCCAGTGTGACTGAAAACAGCAGCAGTGCCCCCAGCTACTGACTTATTGTCTTGACTTTGTTTTGCTGAGGGATATTCTGCTAGCATAGCTCCTTTAATATTTTAAGACTTTGTTTCCAAGTAACTATATAACCACTGAGAAAGTATTCATGACATGATTCGGAATTTTGCTGTAATTATATAGTTAAGTGTTCTTATTTATATACCACAATTTGAGTCTGTCATTCCTATCAGTGTATTTTTCCACCAAACAATCATGTAAGTTACCCAGGCATGACGGTAGAATAGTTTCTGTAGGACGGAAGGTAAGTCCTTTCACTGTCTGCATCCCACACAGTCTGCTGTAATAAAGCTTAGACAAGCTCAAGGGATAAAGAATGTCTTGTTGCTAAAAAATTATTTTACATTCTGAAACATCTAATATAAAGGCAAACAATAAATTCCTTGAAGCCAAAAGATTTAGGCATAAAAAAAAAGTTACCATGATGAGAAATGTTAACTCCTCAAAAGGGTTTTCTAGGACTTTGATATTAATGGCCTGTCCTTACAATGGTGGGGATGTAACTCCCAGCACACGCACAATGAGCTGATTGAAGGGGCCAAGAGCTGTCTCCCCATTATTTACACGGCACAGCAAGTACAATGTGTACGCTATGCCCTGTAAATAATGTACTTTAGCTCAGTCCATTTCACTTCATTAGGACTAAACAGCTATTAGCTGCAATTCTGGGCACAGCCACGATGAAATGTATGATGTTGCGTCTGATAACACAGAGAGGGCTCACGGCTGGCAACTTCTTTTTATTTTAAATTAAGTTAGAGAGGTATCTGAGTCTGCCTTCTGGATCTTGCAAGTACAATAAGTAGAGAATGATGATGCCTGATCCCAATGCCACCTAAAGAAGCTAGTGGAAATAGCCATGCATATGTATTGTTAGGCTGGATTCACACTACCGTTGTTAATGTCTGTTGCTGTCTTCCGTCATAGGATGACAGCAATGGACATTAATTGTTGCAGAGAACACAGACTCAGTCTGTGTCCATTCCATTCCTATCTTCCATCATGTTTGTTTACTTTTGTAATGGAAGAAAAAGTCATGTGTCCGCCATGTTGTTTACATTTGTGTCAATGGGAATGGATATAGACTCAGTCTATGTCCATTCTCTGCAACAGTTAATGTCCGTTGCTGTATTCCGTCATATGTTCAAAGCCCAAAGTCAATTTAAGAAAGATTTACAACTGTGCACAGGCTTGGCATTTTACTGAAGGCTTGGCCACTGTCCACGTCCGATTTCAACACCTGGCTCCTGAGGGGACCCACTCAGCTGCCTGTCTCACTTTGTCTTCCCTCCTTTTCCCGGAGTCTTGTAATGGAAGGGATAATTAATTACATTGGACTGTGACACCGGTAGACCAGTGTAATCGATCCATGACACTGCCCCAGGTATGTGCTGAGTCTTGTGTGTGTGTGTGTGTGTATACATATTCTGTCTTGTGTGTGTGTGTGTGTGTGTATATGTGCGCATATATATATATATATGTTATATATACACACACACACACACACACACACGTACATTAATACAAGAAAGGATACAAGAAAGCGTTCATTGCACTGTTAACAGTATCAGGCCCCATTCACACGGCAGAATCTGGCACTGATTTTGTGTCGGATTTAGCCCTAAAATCATCAGCAGATTCTGCCCTCGTTCTGCCTCCCATTGTTTTCTGCA
The DNA here is from genome assembly GCA_947044405.1 of Leptodactylus fallax. Classification (NCBI taxonomy): domain Eukaryota; kingdom Metazoa; phylum Chordata; class Amphibia; order Anura; family Leptodactylidae; genus Leptodactylus; species Leptodactylus fallax. Next base: position 4,263,956 of record CAMRHE010000094.1, read on the forward strand.
GTTGATTCAGCCACGGAGGCGTCAACTTGAGACTCCCAATGATCAGGCCCATTCATTTGGACCTAATCAGCGGTGAAAAACCATAACGAATTCCACCATTATGAGCCAGGGAGCAGAAAATAAAGAGGAATCCGAGGCAGATGTCCGCTTCAAATTCCTCTTTACTTTACGATGTCTGAACAGGTTCTATCTACTTGTATGGAATGGACTGTATTACAGTCCACTCTAGTAGTTCTGCCTCAGCAAAAACACTCTCTGTCGGGGCACATACAGACCTGGAGCCAGCCCTGCCATTGTCTACTTTTTGCCCATCTACTAGACAGACTGTATGGACTTACCATGTCTATGATGAATGATGTCTGAGAGTGTAAGCCTAAACAGTAGTTATATTTGATGGATAAAAGTGGCAGAGGCGTAGCTAGCGGGGGGGGGCAGAGGGGGTGGCTGTCCCAGGCCCACTGACTCTTTGGGGCCCACCCCAGGGCCACCATTAATACATCCTTTATTTCTAACTAGATCGGTGTCTGCAGACACCGATCTAGTTAATACACTTCCTACATCTTAACAGTATTGTAAACCGCAAGTTTACAAGACGCTGAGACCACAGAGCGATGTCTGCTTCTCAGCACGGATGGTGCGATGACGTCACAACATAGCGCCGCCTGCACTCAGACACAGACATCCTGTGCATGGACCAGGAGGAGGCGGTGGCTCCATTCATCAGGATCGCAGGTAGGGGAGTATAACTTTTTTTTTGTGGGTATATTAATAGCATAGCTCCCAGTGGGGGAGTCCTGATTTTACACTGCTGTCCCGCATAGCTTACAGTTTGTCCCGCTATGCCCCTGAAGTGTTTTGCTGTTAACAAACTTTATTAGGGTAGTGTAAAGGGTGGATGCTAAATCCTAGTGGGTAAAGGACCTTTGATGACGTCATGACCATGTGATCAGACTCTTGTGTGGGCGGAGCTATTCTGGATACTGCCGGACAGACTGTGATGTTACACAGAAAGCTGGGAACAGAGAGTGATCGAATAGTGGCCAGTTAAACTGAAGGCAGATGAAGGGGGTAATTAAACTGCTGGCAGATAAAGGGGGACATTAAGCTGGTGGTAGATGGAGGGGGCAATTAAACTGTGGGCAGATGAAGGGGGAAATTAAATTGGTGGCAGATAAAGGGGGACATTAAACTGAGGGCTGATGAAGGGGGCATTAAGCCGGTGACAGATAAAGGGGGACTTTAATCTGGGGGAGCAGATGGAGGGTGACAAACTGGGGGCAACTGGAGTAGGACATTAAACCGTGGGGGGTAGCTGGAGGGAGACATGTCTGCCTCTAGTTTCTCCCAGTTTAATGTCCCCCTCCAACTACCCCTACTGTTTAATGTCACCCTCCAACTGCCCCATAGTATAATGTCTCCCCCCAGCTGCCCCAGTTTAATGTCCCCCTCTAGTTTCCGCCAGTTTAAACTGGGGCATGATTAGAGGGACTTAATACTGTGGGGCAATTGGAGGAGAACATTATAATGTGGGGGCATTATACCTATACAGAAACTGCCAGCGTTTCCATAGGTATAATTGACATGCTGTAATTTCCAAAACCGCAACGGTTTTGGAAATTGCAGTGCATCTGCTGCACAGATTTTTCCGCAATGTGTGGATGGGATTTGCTAGAATGCCACGTTTTTTTCTGTGGGTTTTTGCCACTCCATCCCATCCCCACTTTGCAGTAAAATATGCACAGCGGATACGCTGTGATTTCCAAAACAGTCGCAGCATGTCAGTTACACCTACGGAAACGTCAGCGGTTTCCCTATAGATATAATTGAATCAGAAAGTCCGCAGAGGAAACCTCTGCAAACTTTCTGTGCAAAGTGCAGCAGGAAAAACCACGATCAATAAGAGGAGCTAAAGATGTCTGTGTTGCAAACTTTACAGAGACTGGAAGAAGTGGTCATGGCCGTCCAGATGAAAGAGATGGGGAATGTGACCGATTAGTCAGAGACGTCACCTGTAAGTCACTAAATGTTACTGCCCTGTATTCACCTAAATCGTCTGCAGAGCCCTGTGTAGAGCCGCTATATACCACTATACGCTCACCGTATACTGATAGTATCGGTATACGAACATGTCCAAGTTGGGGGCCCACTTGGAAATGTTCCCCCCCCCCCCCCGTGCTGAACCCCTAGCTACGCCTCTGGGCATAGGATATGATATGATCACAGGCTATGGTTTTGTTACTCTATACCTCTAGACACCTAATAATATTGTAGTTCCAATACTAATAATGATGTTCACCTACAGCTCACATAGGGCGACCACGCTTACCCACAGCTGGTCTATGATCACACACTGTGGTGGATAAAATTCGTAACAACCACAGCATTGTACAGTAATTGGGTTGGCGTGGGTGGAGTTTCGGCAACATTTGGTTACCTGAAAGCAGCTGCTGTGTTTGCCATCATCCTTACTATGTTAGTGTCAGACGGTTATAACAATGATATTTAGTCATATAAAATGGCTTTGAAAATGAGGTGTCATGATATTTCTTGTTAATTTATCTTTCCCGTACTTAATAATGCAGGAACGCCAAACTATTTTGGTTACCATGTAAAAGCCTTTCATTGGTAAATGTGCTGAAGACTTTTTTTAATGAAATTATTATCTTTAATTGCAGAGAAATATATTACATTTGAGAAATATTTCTGCAAATATAACTTACACTACAAAATCCTTAGTAGACTTAGGAGAAAGTTTAAATAAATCTTAATAAAATCATTTGTGTTGAACCACATGGCCATAGCTGTATGATGTATATATCTGCAATAAAAATTCACGACATACTCATGCGGATTTGGACGCAGGTGAAACCTCCTTATTTCTGCCTTATTTCCTAAAAGAACATAGCATGCCTCAGATTTTAGAATCTGCATTCAACCTTAAATCCTGTGCAGATTTTTTTTCTGCATGGTATTTTTGAAATCCCGGCATTCACCTGCATTGCACTATAGTCTGCTGCAGATTGTGTCAATTTATTCTTACTGTTACATTTAGGAATATTGGTAACATTAATCTATATTTCTATTTATATGAGTGCCACCAACCTGATGCCCCTAGCCTTGTACGGGCAGTATATGATCTTGCTGTCACAGATCTCATCCTCCTCTCTCTTGGTAAAAGATTCTGTCTTCCACTTTCCTGAGACTGTGTGCAGTTTGTGTGGTTCCTAAGTAGATGCTGGTTCTTTCCCTCTATTGTAAGGTATGTGTCATCCATGTTCCCTCTGGAAAAGATTATTCTGGGCAATAATAAACATGTTTCAGCCATTTTCAGATAAAGCAATAGTAGAGTTACGTGGCTGACTAACGAACAAGTGAGAGCAGCAGAGAACGCTAAACCATAATTAAGTAGATCTGTCAGCCTGCATGTACAGTAGGTGTGTGGGAGTTGCAGTGGTAACCTAGTAGCATTGTTTAACAGGATGCTAACCCCTAAAGAACCCTTTAGGATATGAATTGTTGTTACAGTGCAATAGTAAGCTATGGTTATTTGTTAAATCTGATTTAAAAATCATAGAGAACCTTTTAAGATGGTGACACTTCCGACATTCACCTTTATAAGATGTGAAGCATTGTTGTGTATCTACTTACAGGAAGTCTACCACCTCCCCCAAGCATATTTATCTGTCACAGTCATGTTACAGAGCACCTTACACTGGAAGGGTGATGTCAAGACAGTGGGAGGATCAACTCCTACAGCAAAGGTAGTGTAGGAAAGAGATGTATGGTCTGAGCACCAAGAGCAGTGCTCCAGGGAGCTGAAGCTCCACCCCTAGTGCATCAACTGTCTCATTCGCATATCACTTCAGTTGTTTTTCTCCAAATATACATTAATGACAACGCAACAAATATATGTTGTTTATCACTGTAATGTGTTCTGTAACACGGTGGTAGACTCTATGCTTGGGAGAGGTGGTAGACTTCCTTAATCTCACACATACATTTCATAGTTTAACTAATGTATAAGCTAAATTTATAATGTAAACATCTCCACGATTTTCTTAAATGTTTCATAGAGAGATAAGAGAGTCCTCTGCAAAATTCAAGATAGAACTACTCATCTTGTCATTGTAGGATGTGCAGCTTGTTCACCTCTCTTCTATAGTATCTTGTAGTGGGAAGCAATGACATGGTTCTGAAAGTACCATGAGCAAGACTTATTCCCTATCCATATATGCCTGAATAGGACCCCAATCGATAACAAGAACAAGGGGTTTAGAGTCCCCTCATTTGTAAACATGGGTGATTTTTGTATTAAGCACAAACGGCTTTGTATCAGGTGAGAAGATGGCTACCTGTTGCTCTGCATCATTTCATGTACAGTAGCTCTTTGTCCTTCTGACTCCTAAAAGCTTGAACTCTTTGTCATGTTCCTTGACTCATCCTGAGCAATTCTTTCAGTGTGGCAGGGCACATTATATTGCTGACAAAGACAACTGCCATCAGAAATGACAGTCACCATAATGGTCTGTAGTTAGTAAGCAGCAAAGTTTAGATAGTTGCTATGTGTCAAAGTCATATCCAAATGAATGCCATATTCAATGGCATTCAACGGAACTCTGATAGATTAGCCCCAGTTACAGGAGGTACAGTGCAGAACTAGTCTGGGTCGTCTAAGACCCAGCAGATCATGCATAAGACTTCAAAGTTGGTTTTCTCCAAATCTACAAAAGTGACATACATAATAAAGGTATGTTATTTATCACTGTTATTGCTCTGCAAGGATGTGTTCACACGGTGGAATCTTCCTCTAACAGTAGCAGATTTCGCCCTGGTTCTGCCTCCCATTGTATTCAATGGAAAGCAGAGATCGAAGCAGGATTCAGCCACAGAGTCTGCAAGCCCATTCATTTGAGCCTAATCAATGGTTGAAAGTTATGGCAGAATCCCAATGCTCTGATTCGGCATTCCTCCACGGGAAACAGGGAGTGGAAAATGAAGAGGAATCTGAGGCGGATGTCTGCAGTGTGAACTTACCTTTTACAATGGTGACAATTGAATATGTTTGGGTTGGTGGTAGGTGGTAGAGAAGCCCCAAAAAGATTCAGTAGGGAAAGGAATAAGCCGGGACTAAAGTATGGGTGACTCCTTGACTAAATAATAGCATCATCATTCTCAAAAATATCTGTTATAATGTTGCTTCTTCCTTGACTGTGCTGCAAATAAAATGAGATCAGCAGTAACTGACTGACACAGTAGTAAAAGAAGGCACACAGCAATAGAACAAGAAGAGTTCTCAGCAGTTTTTATTCTTGAGATTTCTCAGATCTCTGATTTTTCCTTTTCCAATAAAATAGTATCAAGTTATTGACTGCAGCTCAGTTAGAAACAGTACTGTTATAATGCGTTTCATGATTGTTGAGACCAGTTTATTGTTATTGTGTTTATGAAGCACACAGGGAAGTTTTTTATGTATTTTATTGATCTAGCTATCTCTGATGTGTGCAAGAGAGAAACTGTAGCATAAAAAAGTAGAGCTGGGTTCACAATAGTATTTATGCTTAACTGACCCAAATTGATAGGACAAATGATGCATAAAATGATATCCTCTTCAATTAGTAACTTACACCTGCCTGATTTCTTGCATCACACACTAGTATTTTTGCTTGTGTTCGTGTTACATGCTTTGGTATCTTGAGAGAGCACTTCATGTACACCATTCACTGGTGCATCCCCATTGTCCTACAACTTCTTCTTCTCTTTTCTGTTTCTTTACCTGCATGTAACACTAATTCTTACTGTTCAAAACAGATCTATATTGGTTGTCTTCTGGTCTTTCATAGCTTTATAAGTGGGGTATGTTCCCCTCGCAGAGGCCTTTTGGGTACCCTTTTTTGTTGATGCCAAACCTGAGTTTGTAAGATTTCCTACTTCAGTGAACTGTAGACCATTCATGGGACTTTATTTCCAACCGTTTGTGTATTCTGTGTGTTCTTTGTTTATATTCTTTATCCCGGAAACCTCAATAATAGCTGATCGAACATAAAACTCAAAGAATTAAATGAGATCTATTAAAGAACCCTTTTTAACCAATCTACACACTTGGGAAGATACATTGGGTATTCAACATGGATAGATTACAAGCTACAGTGAATACTCACAGACTAAGGCTGGATTCACACCGCTGCAGAATCTGCTTAAATCGGCAGATAAAATTGCAGAGACTTTTCTCTCCCCCATTTCAGTATAAAACCTGCGGAAACCTGGCGGACTCCATTATAGACTATGGGGTCCGTGGGTTTCCACTGGTGACCGCTTTTAAGTGGACAGGGTCTCCCGTCTTTTGCGTTCCCATGCGGACCTGAATGACGGAGACCCGAATGCTAGTGTGAACCTAGTGTCAGAGATTCTTTTTAACCTGGTGAACTTTTAGTAACACAATTCCATTGGCTATATTAGCATAACATGAAACCTTCAGATTTACTGAGTGGTACCTTAAACAACAGTTTTTAGGAAATGTGGTGCTTGACATCTCTGGAGAGACGCAGACAAATACTCTTGAGATAGATGGGCTTGTCCACGCACCATGCTGGTGACAAAAGGATAACACTCGAAATTCTGCAATGTTATTTGTTAACTTTGGTAGCTTACAGCCTAGAAGACACTGTTTTTTCTAGTTCCTATGTGAGTCATGCACAGGATTCTTTTATGATACTACAGAATTGTTTTGTCAAGCCATACACCACTGTAATTGTTGTTTGTGGTAATCGGGACTAAAGATTCTTATATAACCAGTGGTGTACATACGATTACGCATCTGTGTATGCTCACAAGTGTATGTAATTTCTGTTATATATTGAATTGATTCTGAAAAGAAAAAAAAAAAAGAAAACCCTATTTACATCATAGGATTAGGATCAAGAGTTCCCCTAAGGCCTCCTTGTCATGCACTTGCATGACCAGCGCTCCATTCGCTTCTGTGGGCAGCCCCATAGAAGTTAATGGAGCATTGATCACGCAAGTGCACTGGCGCTCCATTTAGCAGGAGGCCTTAGGGGACTCTCAATCCCCCATCCTCCTGATCACTGCAAGAGCCAGCAATTGGGCCACCAGCAGTCAGACACTTATCTCCTGTCCTATGGATAGGGCATAAGTGTCCATAACGGGACAACTCTTTAAGAAAAAACAAGGACAAACTTCTGAACTAGGTACCCTTCCAGTCTCCCATCCTCCTGATTACTGGGGGGACCCAGTGATTGGGACCCAACGATCAACCACATATCCCCTGTCCTATGGATAGGGGATAAGTGTCCAAAACAAAGGGATATTTAGTTACCGATCGCTGCTCCTGCTCACGGCAGCCTATGCGGAGGTGGCTGTGAGCAGGCGCGGGGATCGGTAAGTAAGGATGAGGGCCGCGAACCCCACAAACACTGCTATCATTATACTCTGGGGTCTTTTCAGACCCCAGAGTATAATGATCAAAGGCCCAGGGGAGGGAACATAAAAAACACTGTTACTTACCTCTCCTGTGCTTCAGCAGGCTTGGGGCCTCCTTGGTGATGTGCCAGGCGTCACTGTAGCTCAGGCTGACGTCATTATGCATCGCGACACATGCCTGGCTCACGTGACATCTGGTCCAACATTGAAGAAGGCGGGGAGTGTGCCGGAGCCAGGGAGAGGTAAATAACATTGTTTTTTATGTTTGTATCCTCCCCTGGGTCTCCAATCATTATACTCTGGGGTCTGAAATCTGACATTATTACTGTGTACTGCCTACCATTGTTCCAGTGCAGTAAAGAGGGGCTGGTTATGCAAAGATATGTTATGCTATATTTCCTCATTGTGGGACTATTAAAGGACTATTATTATTATTATATTATGCCATTGTGTGTTGTAACCACTTTTCCTTCCTTTTAGCAGTTCACTTGTCTACTTTTATAGATGAGCATATGGGTCACACTGTTTACTGGAGATGGTTGTGGACAGTAGAGTGTGGCTGTGCACAGGCTCCATTGAGAGCAGCGTCAGACACTATATATGGGTTGCTTTACGTACCGTATGTAAGTTGTGATGTACTTAGCAGTGAAGAGTACAGCTAGTATTAGGTGCAACTGTGACAGGCTACACAGACTGAGAAGTACAGTATCAACCAGCCTGATCTGTTGTTACTGGCAAGCTTTGTGCCTTTGAGACTCTAAATGCAAATCTAACAAAGAAACAATCTACTAGACGTTGTACCCTAATGGTGCCTGTAACTACAAGCATTGTGCCGTCTATTGTAACCATTAAGTCTTGTGTTTCCTGTTGGAGTAAAGTTCAAGCCTAAGTTTTAGTAGTATGTCTGGAATGGGCCCCTGTAATAAAGGTCAAGGAACTGACCCCTTTATAGACTGACTTTTCTATCAGGCCACCCATCTAAGGGTAATGTTTCGGTATAATATTACGGATACTTTGTAAGGTTGTATAGGGTACCAAAAATGGTTAGAACTGTGGATAGACAACACAAGACAGACATATGTCTACATGATCATTGCTACAGTGGCAATCTTTATATATAGCCTATTGACTATGTAATAACGATTTATAGAATCAAATAATGTGGATCTACTTTTCTTTTTAATCTCTAGTAATTGCATGAAAGCTAAACCCTTTCCAAACAGTGTTAGCATAGAACACCTCAGCCACGTGAAATAAACACCACCCTTTTCTGCACTTCCCACCCAGGACTGTGTGCACCAGCTGGAGAGAATGAGAACTGATGTAGTGTTCTCTAGTTATTGCTCAGCATCAGGAACCTGGATCAAACAAGAAACTCTTCATTTAACAAAGATTTTTGCAGTCAAGGAATCAACAATTCTTCAAAAGGACATTTTGGATGCCAAGGGGATTCTCATTGTGGAATTTGGATTGTGAATTTCATAGGAGACACTAAACTGTACGAAGGCAGTAAGTAAACGAAATGTGATCCAGTACAAAGGGCTTATATCCTGGCAGCGTGTCCTGGCACAAGACAGACAATATTAGACGAGTGAGGAAGAATAACAGTGTAGTGTTCTGAGGACTGGAGGAGCATTTCTGATAACGAAGCCCCGGGCCGCAGGGGACTTGTCCTGGTAGAGTGTCACTAGGTCAGGCAGCATGTGGCAGTCATGCAGAGCTCGCATAGAAGAAAGCTGAGAGCTAAATGCAGCCCGCTGCATGAGTTCGGTGGAGGGGCTTTAGAGCTCAGACACTACAAGTCCATCGATACAAAGAATGCATTAGGTGATGCCGGGGATATTAACTCCAACTCCTCCTGTCCAGAGACAGCTGTGTCTATGCCAGCCAGCCCAGCGAGGACCTACAGCAGAGGCAGGGGGTCCCCCCTCACTGGATATGGTAAATGTCATTTCATTCCACTGCTTATGACAGAGCGATGATCTCATTACATATTCTGTAACTCCTTCATTTCTGCAGCAGAAGGTTTTTAGGTCATTTTAAACAGATTGTTATTAGCGACTTGTCTAGGGAAATCTCCTCGGGGTAGACCACTGTTCTAAGCAATCTGTATAACATTCCTTGTTTTTGTGTGTGTTATAATCCAATAGTAAAGCAATGCAAATACAACAATGTAATAATAATGCTGTAACAAACAAAAGCTTGACAAAGTTTTCACAGTTTTTAGACAAGGCTACTGTAGTTTGAATTAAGAACCCATTTCCGGTACAGTATGTGCAGATTAAGCATTGACCTCTGGCCATGTCTATATTTTTGGCTGTTGAGTGGATTAAAGGCAGATTAAACGCACAGTTTATCTATTTTCTGTGAAATTTAATTTGGTTAAGAGTCTCCTGTATAGAGTTATTTCTGTTCTGTTCTTGAATTGAGTGATGACAGGAAGAGTAGCAACGTTTACCTATAGAGTGTCTTCACTGTGTTTATGGATAATGTATACATTTTTTATTTGATTTAGTCATTTATTTTGTATAATTTATAGAGACAAAGTTTCCAAATAAATGTATGTTTTACTTTTGGATACTGGGCATATATTTAGATTAGATTTCTTATAAATACAGCATACTCAAAATTAATAAACATATAGTATGTGTTCTATATGATTCAAGATTATATTGGTATAGAAGTGAAATGTTTATACAGTTTTGTGTATTACATTGTAGATCACCATATGTAATGTAGCTTATAAAATGATTGAGTCTAACTTGTGGCAATAGCTGTCCCTGCTTTCCTGGGACTTCTGAAGTTTTTTATTGCAGTATGTTCCATGTAGCATTTTATCTACACGGTTGATAGTAGCATCGGTAATCCTTGTCACCTTAAAAAAACTAAATCATCATCTACTAACCTGTAGTCGCTTTGTAAGACGTTCATTGTTTATCTGCACTCAGGTATCTAGCTGGAATGGAGACTACATGTTCTTCCTTCATTTCCATAGGTCTTCTATGAGCACTCTAGTTCTTTCCACAATCTGAAAGTTTTATTTTTTTCCTATCATATTATTGACTTGCAGTACATGTGTTTGTGTATAGTTTTCATGTACAGAGGAGAATGTGATAGACAGAGCTTATTTTAGTGTACAGATTTGCAATACCTACTTCCACTATATACTTAATGAATATATCTAGGTTCTGTATATAACGTCTTGTTTTTTGGCAAACTACTGTCATTTGTTGTTAGCTGGTATAGTTTGCAGTACTCCCTACTGTGTCTATTGTTTTGCTTAACCTCTTGCTATGTGTATGACAAAAAAGCTTCCGCTATGAGTTGAATGATGGCTTAAAGGAACACTCCACTTATACACAACATATGTAATTAAATCCTAGCAACACAAGGTAAGTATAATAGGTGCACACCTCCACCAAGATCGGATCCAGCCTCCCCCTATAGGCAAAATAACATGTTTACAGGATGTTTACAGCATTTCTGAGCTTAAGAGGTTTTTGTACAGCAAAGAATAGTATGGTACCATACAAATGCTAAAAACTTTTGTGACAAAACAGTATTATAGATGTGATACCTTTATTGGCTAAGCAAAAAAGTGAAACTTTTATCTTTTTAACAAAGTAAGTATTTAATATCACATAGGCATAAAATTAAAAACTAAGAAACTTTGTAATACACTTATGTTACCCTTTAGATCTTACCCTTGATCAACAGTCTCATGCGATTATGCCATTACTGTGGTCCCTCCATGTACACTGGGGTGACGTCCATAGTGACAAAAAGTTAGGTTCTATGGTGGCCAACTGCTAGTCAAAGCAGTGATGTTCTGACAATGGTGACGTCATTGCTGGGCTAATGCCTGACTGCTGTGGTCACCTGACATTTCCTTACTATAAACATTGTGTTGAGGGGCAAAAGGATTGGCAAGGGATGCACAAGAGCAACAGCAGGGAACTGAAGTAGAATTGCTAAGGTAAGCATATTGGAAAGTTTATTTTTTATTTTGGTCATAATTTAATAGATAAATATCTGTGATGTGCCAATAATCTGTATACAGATGCAAGCTGCAGTCCACAGATATATTAAATTACATTTGAATGTAATGATGCCAAAATCACATAGTTTAAAATCAGTACCATATACCGTATATGCAGGCACTTGTAATCCAAGAGCAGATAAGTAAGACTAAGTGCACATCTTTACTATCGTTTTTGTGCTGCATGTGCTTTCATTACCACAAGCATTTACATTTTGGCAGCAGTTTCAAGACGTCTGTTCTGATCAATTGCTTTTACTGAAACATACTGCATAAAAAAAAAATAGTGTAACCCTGGCTATTAAATTCAATGGGCTGTCCATGTAGACACAATCGTGCTGGGTCCTCCAGAGAGAAGGAAATATGCCTAGAATTCTCCTTTCTTAAAGGGAGTTTGTTAGCAGTAAATTGTTTTTAAACAGTAATCATGGTATCTTGTAGAGGTCTTTCTACAGTTTACAAATATGCCTCTGTCATCCAGTGTTGGAGTCCCATTTTCATGTAAATCGACATTTTATTCATATGCAAATGAGGAGAAAGTGATTTGCCTGGGATTCTAGAACGAAGACCAAAGTCAACTGCATCAGAATAAGTCAATATGCCGGTCACTAATGGGTTAATTACCTTAGTAGCCCTCCTTTGCACCTTCTCTAGTTCAGCTATGTGCTTTATAAAGGTATACAAAATTATGCACAGAATTCTACATGTGGCACAGAATTCTACATGACCCCTGTGGCACCTCACTGGTGACTGTGACCCAATCCGAGTATGTACCATTCATATCCACCATCTGTTTTTGTACCAATCTTTTATGTGGTACAGTATCAAACCCCTTTGAAATGTCCAGATAACCTACATCCACAGCCTTCCCCATACCCAGTCTGAAACTTACCTCTTCATAAAAGCTGATCAGAGTAGCCTAACAGGAACTATTCCTCATAAACCTAAGCTATTCTAAGATAGTATATCTTAGAAACCCTTCAAGTAATTTGTCTACAGCAGAGGTAAAATACCTATAATTTCCAGGCTTTTTTGACCCCTTTTTGAATATTGGCACCACATTTTCCATGTACCAATCCCGTGGAACATATATTCAGTCAATACTGAATCCTTAAATATTAGATATAAAGGGCTGTCTATTACCATGTATAATTCTTTCAGAACTCAGGGGCGTATGCTGCATGGACCTGGTGATTTTAGTATTTTGAAGGCTTGAAGGCATAGTCGCGCTTCCTCCTGGATTAAACAAGTGAGATTTAATGGGAAATTTACAATACACCTAATCATGTCATTGTTCATTGAATTTTCCTATGTAAATACAGTAGAGAAGGCATTTAATAGATCTGCTTTTTCCTCATCCTCCTCCACCATTACACCCAGATTATTTTTGAGATGGCCAGTCAGCTTTTATTTTCCTATTATCAATGTAAAATAATTTTGGATTATTTTAGTTTTCTTGACAATTATTTTCTCTGCCTCGGTCTTTACTGCCTTTATTTGTCTTTTGCACAATTTATTTTTCTCTTATTTTTTTTTAATACATTGAATAAGCCAGGGTAATAGGCCAATGCAAATAAGAACTGATTGACAAGTTAATTGTTGGTCATGCTCACAATGCTGTTGCACAGTGTTTAGTGGCTCAAAATTATACTACTGGATTTTAAGTCTGTGCCTATTGGAGCTATACATGTAAGATAAATAAATAAATTATATTACATTCATAGTAGCACAATTTGTAAGGCTGAAAAAAGTGCATCCAATTCAGCCCATCATCTTGTAATATTATTAGATATAGCTTATTGACTTGTGGACAAAATAGGTAGGAGCTACATATACATTTAGCATACAGTCTGATCACAGTATTTCATGTGAGCCAAACAGTGAAATTCCAGAACTGATTGAATTAACTTGTTGTTATCTGTCTTTATTATGGGGTCTCAATTTAGCTGCTGTTTCTGTAGTGTCAGTGACAATTGTGCCCTTGGTGCTTGACAACATCCTTGCTGACAAGCACTTATTGAAGAATGGCATGGCCTTTACTCTCCATTTTTTGTATGTTATTTATCAGATTCTTCCCACTGTGCTATACTTTCCTGGACTGTTAGGAGCAAGTAATGTGCAGAGTTTGCTCTAATTCTCTCTAAAGCCTGATCCGTGTGGATACAGTTACAGATAAGCAAGTAATTGGATCATTTGGGACACCTCTAAATGCCAATTCTTTATAGAAAGCTTAAGCAGCTAATGGAGAGTTAGCTAGTGATATTCTGCAGTATAAATATTTCATTTGTCAGGTATGTCTACTGCTGGTACACTTTCAGCTGAAATAGCGTTTATATATACTACTCATAGTATAGCACATGCAGCATTAAAATTGTATAAATATAGTCACAATGGAGCTGCATAAAATCATCATTGCTGGTTATATATAATTTGATATGTGGCTGGAACAAACAGGCAGCAATAGAGAAGCTGAACTGAAACGCATTTATCTGTATTTGGAGAGTACGTATATTGCTGTAGTCAATACTGCAGTGCTGATAGCGGGTGCTTTGATTATTCACAGTGGACTGAAGACATAGGCATAGATGTGTGCATTACAGACCTCAGACCACAGCAATCCATTACTGTTCTAAGATGTGTCTGTACAGACCAAGTACAGGATCAGCAAATGCACTATTCAGCAGAGGCCTATTACAACCTCCAGCAATCTATACGTTAACACATAGAAGTGTGCATGTATACATTTATCTTTCATAAATAATATTTGCTAGATATAGTAAATACAATATAATAGTGGCAATGTACACTGCATGCTGTAAAGCGAGCAAGAATAAAGAAGACTACCACTCCTAAAATGTCTAAGTAAATACTTGTATTCCCTATGAAATAACATTTCTGGAGCAGTTTTTCTACTTTACTCAAAAAGAAGTAGATCTGCTGGATAAGCAGAGTCCTTGTAGTTACCCTAACATCCTACCTGGAAACGATAAGCCACCATTTACAGTGGTCTATATTTGACTGTTAATTGTATTGTACAAAGGGGCACAAGGCATAAAAAGTCGCACATGTTTTGCACAAATTTTTTTGCACAAAAAATTGTGACTTTTTTCTTTTTGCTCCGCTATCTTGACTTTCCCAAAAATGCCAGCCTACATAAATCTCAACCATAGAATATATCGCAGAACCATTATCTTATGATGCGCTTAGATTTATTAAACAAAAAGATTTTGTACACTATGTAGATGATAAATGCGACTGTAGTTTTTTGCCATTTCAACCTGGTATAGGCCTTAATCAGAGTTCCATAAAGCCAGAGCGCATATATAAATGTATAAAGTGGTGGTGAAAATTGCAAGCCTTCCATGTGGATGCAGTGCGCACTGCTTCTCTATCTCTCTTTTGCTTTCTGCAATTCTGATAAAGTTCTATGCCAGACCTAAATGTCAAAAAATTGCAGATGCATCAGCTACACAGTGTACAAAACCTTTTTGTTTAATAAATTCACTTAAGAACATCACAAGATAACATGGCTGTGGTATATTCTATGACTGAAGTTTGGGTAGCAACAAGATGACGAGCACCTGGCTATTCTATGATAGCTATGAGTGCTATATCATATGTTACTATAATTGTGGAATACAGTCTGTTGATGGTCTAGTTAGTATAACCGCTAGCTATGGTATGGTATAATTTCCATACCACAGAAAAAAAAGTGTATTTTCTAATGTAATGTTAAATGTAAATGTTTTCCTTTTATCCGTTGAGGCCTGTCACATACCTAGAACACAGACTATGTGTGTGTGGTACAGTCACAATTGGAAATCCTCCAAATACCCACATTGCAAATCCTCACATGAATTTATTTGGTTTCATAAACAGATTTTTTTTTTCAAATTGTAATAACTTGAACGTATCGTATTCAGCAAAGTGATGCTGTTCTTACAGCCTTTGGGTAGACAGCCATTTATTACAATTTGTATACGGTTGTTGTTATCTTTTTAGGCTTCATCTTTGTAAGATATGGAGTAGGGCTTATAGGGTTTAATGCATAATATTAAAGTATATAACAGCACATATTTCATCTGATTAAATAATGTCATCTATACTCGAAACTATGGAAAACAAGATTAAAGGCGCTAAATGTGCAAGGTCAGGGATTATTGCTAAAATATTAATATTAGCATACGGGTCCTTTCAGGCCTGCTGAAAAACCTGTTAGAGCTCTAGGTTCACACCTGCGCCCGGTTTCCGTTCTTCGGGTCTGCTTGGGGACCCTAAAAATGGAAACCGAATCTGCTTAAAAAGTGGTTACCTGCAGAAACTATAGACTGTAATGGGGTCTGTTGGGTTTCCGCTCAAAAAATGCGGAGAGAAAAGTCCTGCATTTTTCAAGCGGATTCGAGGACGGAATACGTGAACGTAGAGCAAGTGCTGGTGACAATCCAGCTTGATTCAGATCTACTTTCCTGGATCAGAAAAGGACTTTCAGTTTGCAGTTTGAGATTTCCTTGGACTGCACATTGAAGTTTCTCATCCCTGCATCATTTTTTTTTTTCTATCTTCCCGTGCTTCCCTAAGGATAACAACAATGGGCGTCTGAATGGCCCTGTGTACTATAAGGAACCCCATTAATATCCACTGGGAAATCAATTTTATTTCACATAAATGATTTCTTTTGTTCTATGATGAGTGTTTATTTCTATTCCAACAGAAAAGCACTACTGACCTGCCAGTTTGTTAGTCATGCCGGCTAGACATGTACTGCAGGTGAGATTTATGGCTGTTATGACTTCTGATGGTTTATTGTAGAGCAAATGACTCTCTGGAGATGGCAATATCGCAAGATCGTTTTACTAGTTTTATCTTTCAGTTTCTCATGATATTTTTCATATTTTACAGAGACAGATCCTAATAGTGGCAGCTACAATAATCTGTCCAGTGGGACGAGCTACTACAGCTGTGTCAGTCAGATCACTATAGGTAAGATGCAAAGCACTATCACCAAAAGCACAAGAAGACAAAAAGATCAGCACTTTTTAAAACCAGAATATACTGCTAAAGAATTACAAAAAATATTTTACAGTACTATACAGTATGTACTTATGTAAGAAGCTGGGATACTTGAGACTGACCATACACACTCCTCTAGCACTGTCACTAGTGTGTAACTAGTAAGATCCCATATTGTATGTACAGTATATTCCACACATCCATCTAAGCACTTCCGAGAGCATGACAAGTGAAGAAATGTTGCATGCAATTCATTCCATGGTATATTGATAGGTTTTAGCTAGGGAATAGTGTTTTTTCTCATTTTCCCACTGCAGTTGCTACATGCAGGGATATACTTTGGAAACCACTAGTTTTGGAAGTATAATTGGCCACATTTATTCTGCTTCTACCTTCACATTTTATTCACAAACTAGCAGCTCTGACTCCATTACCAGGACTATATTCACTAGTAGGTGAGCAGCTGAGCCTAAACATGCACAAGCTTATACACAATTTCCTCATTTCAGACATGTCCTACAGATGTCAGGAGATAATACTAATACGACTGAGGCATCCCAAAGTCATTGGTGCAAAGATGCTGTACTGCTCTAATATGTACAATGCCTATATGCAGAAGAATAGCTTGACCCAATGCAACAGTCCCCAATGCAAAATCTGTAATACAGCCCACATCTACCATTATAATGGTGTATTAGGGTAAGACCCCATGTATTAAAACACAGCTAAAAAAAATGCTGTAAAAAAAACCACAGTGAAAACAAGTTGCATTTTGTGTTTTTCATTGACTTTTTTCTGTGTGTGGTTGAGATTAAACCACATTTTCTTCACAGTGCTGGTGCTGTAAAACCAAAAAGCTTTTGTTTTTCCCTGTATTTCCACAACATGAGGATTTATCCTAAGGCTAAGGCCCCACGATGTCGAAAAGCAGCTTTTTTATTGCAGATTTTGCTGAGTTTTTTTGAGCCAAAACTAGGATTGGATTGAGCAGAAGTGGGAAGTATAAGAGCTTCCTATATATTTCACATTCCTTTTGTAGCTATTTTACGCTTTGGCTCAAAAAAACGCAAAAAAATCTGGAACAAAAAAGCCAAGAATGGCTACAAAAGAAGTGAAAAATATACTTCTTCCTTCTGCTTAATCTAGACCTGGCTTTGGCTCAAAAAAATTTAGCCAAATCTGTGAAAAAAAAAGCTACTTTTCCACAATGCGGGGCTTAGTTTAAGGTTAAGGCCCAACATAGCGAAATGCAGTAACAAAACACTGCGGAAATGCATCACGTCTTTTCCATAGTGTTTTTCATTGCATTTTGGCAGAGTTTTCCTTTGCAGACTTTCTGCCTCTATTATCTAACAGAAAACACAACTTTTCAGATTTTTTTCTGCAATGTGTGCATGGGATTAGCCAGAATCTCATATACTTTGCAGGCACTGTAAAATGCATCGTTTTCACAAAGTGGGGCTTCAGCCTAATGCTGAAATGCCACAGTTTGGTTCTAGAGAATCCTATCCACACATTGCAGTAAAATACCCACAGCGGAAATGCTGTGATTTTCCAAAATCGTCACGTTTTTGGAAATTGCAGCATGTCAGTTATACTTACTGGGGGGCGTTCCTCACAGCTCAGTGTCATCACTGGGCGGTATGGAACGCCCTCTCTGACAGTACAGGGCTATGGACGAGCGCATAACGGGAAAGTCGACAGTGCTCTGAATTCAGCACACTGTCGGCTTTCTAGCGGTATATAAAACCGCATGTGCCTGAGGACATGAAAGGTCCTCTTTAAATACTAGTTCTACACAAATGTAATCTGTAGGGAACCATCAAACTACAGACTTGACAAGTAAAAATAATACAGCTCAGATGCAGAATAAACAACTAAATCCAACTACTAAATCCAAGCAAACACTGTTGGCCGAAAGCTTGTTTAGCCAACAACTATCTAGCCCAACCCCTCATAAAAATGCATGCTTAGCTTAGCTAGTAAAAGGGGAGAGCCGCTGCCGTGCTGCACTTGCAGTTTATCTCCTCAAGAACAAAAGGATTGGACAGTTGAATTCCAACATCTGCCAAACTGGTTAAAATCGGCAAGTTTGGCCTTTCACGTCTAACGTATATGGCCAGCTTAACAATCTACATTCTCTCCAATTGTAATCACATTCCCTGTATCTGCATTCAAATCTTGTCATGATCTCATAACTTCTATGTAAGTCTGTTTATTTTTAGTTGGACCAAGCCCATGGAGAGGCATGCACCACCTGTATCTTAACCTACAGTGCGGTACATACAAATTGAATCTCTTTTTCTCTCTCTATCCTGATTGTTCAGAACACTTCTACCTAATATTCTCCTCTCCCTTCCAGTTATCTTTGGCTCCTCACATTTTCAGTTCATCTCCAGTTGTCAATCTTTGCATCATACTGTCCCATTAATAATGACACCCTCCTGCTAATACACTGCCCTAAATACAGCACTTAATGCTGCCACAATATTGTTACTGCCGCTTCTACCAGTACAGCACCTGCTGTTTCCTTAATACTTTGTTTGCAGCTACACTGAAAACTGTCCTAATCCCCGATATCCTGCTTATTATTGCTCTCAATACAGTTTCCTAGGTATCCCAATATGCTAATTGATATGCCACGGCAGTTACCCCCAAAACCATGGTGCTTAGTGTGCCACTACTGTGCTTGTCGTGCTGCCCCCTAATACTGCTTCTCCCTCCATTATTTTGATTGCTGTGGTGCCAAAATCTAGTCACATGTCAATTCCTTCTTTTATGGAAGTTTGCAATGTTATGCTGTAAAGTATGCATTTATACATTGATACAATTCAATGTTGCAAGGGCATCTGGCTTCTCACTTTCTTGCTTCTTAGCACATGAGCGTTATAGCAGTCACATGGTTCGCTCTGATTCTCTCTCATCTTCACTATTGCAATTCTCTACTAATTGGGCTTCCATTATTGCCTCCATTGGTGGTATGCCGCTGTTTTATAAATAAATGTACATTGATGCCATACAGTATGTGTAGGTCTCGGAGGTCAAATCCCCACCAATCACAATAGTGAAGGGACTGCCACACTTGCTGTGATATACCATCAGTGTTTTATGTTGAAAAGTTCATTTAAGTCTGGAACGCTGCATTGGAGATGGCCCCACTGAATATAGTGTAGAGAGAATTACAATTAATAATACAGTGTTGAGTCTGGCAATTCAGACAGATAGCTGACCCTTCATTGTCACTTATATTTATTGCTAATGCTGACAAAATTGTGTCTCTTAGAACAGAGTTCACACATCAATATTGCTGGATTCTGAACTTTGGCACTCACATAACCATACCTTCTCCAATCTATGTAGAAGCAAGAAAATGTTAAAATGGATAAAACTATACTGACAAGTTAAAGGGTTTTTCCCATGAATATAATATATTTGAATCTGTGGACAATTTAAAAGTTAAATATTTTTACAAATATAAGTAATTAAAAATTTTGCAGAATTTTAAAGATTTTCTCTAAACATCTCAGTGGTGACAGTCTGTTGTCTTGATCAGTTGCCAATGGATACGACCATGAATGCAGGAACTTTCTATGGTCAGAAACCCAACCATGATTTCCTTATTGTGGCTGGGTTATCTTCTCGTACATTTAGCGTCTATGCCTGATATCCTGCCCACAATAAAGTAACCATGACTGGGTTTCTAAAATGTCCATGGCCATAGAAAGTTTCTGCATTCCTGGTCGTATCTGTTGGCAACCAATCAAGACAACAGGCTGTTAGGATAGTTAGAGAAAATCTTTAAAATTATGTAAGATTTTTAATTATTCTTATTTGCAGGAATGTTTAACTTTTAATAGTCTGCAAATTTAAATATAGTTATAGTCATGGGAACACCCCTTTAAGTATAGCAAAGAGCAATAAACCAAAGAATTAAGCTATAAAAAACTACACATTGCTCACTGGCCCATCAAAAAGGCCAGATCAAAACTATGGTAAAGGAAAGGTTTAGTGGTGTTCAAGTCATGTCCTTGAAAACCTCAGTTTATAGCCGAGATTTGATTTAAAAAAATACAATACATAAGAGATGTTCAAGCTGAGTAGAACTATAATTGTGTGTCTTCTGTGGATCAGTATATATATACTCCTGGGAATTCACAAACTGAGAAAATAACACAAGTATAGGGATAACATGATTTTCATCAGCCTAGAGAGAAGCTCTCGAGTATAATAAACCCAGCAACTTCCCTCATGCTATGTCCCAGTATGCTGGTTAACCTGACTGTAGACTGGGAACTTCAGACTGTAGAAATTGTCCTATATTGAACATAAAATCATCAAAAAATGCTACTTACTAAATGTCAAAAATACTATAACCACAAAATTTGTGGAATATTTCTACAATAGCAATAGTACTATTGGATCCAATAATAAATACTAGCCAATGATTGTTTCCTAAGGGACATAAATACATTTATGAATGACCGATAGATCTCAACTATGCATGCCATAATTCAACTATTTTAATAATATAGTTCCTATATTCTAGGTTTTGAAGTAAATGGACCTGTTGCGATAGGAATATCACATTGGAAGCCTCCATATGTTCACAATGAAACATACCATCCATATGAACAATCCCAGAACAAACCTGAAGTCCCAGCAGCTCCAGTGTCTTGCTCCTTCCTTACACAGATGGATGTATCAGCATCTTTATCTTGTCCAACCTCTCTGTCTATCATTCCTGCAGTCTCCCGCAGCAGCAGTCAAGATACCTTGAGTCAAGACTCTGAGGCTAACCAGGGTAAGTCTTTCTATTGCTCCTCAGACCTGTGTATATATATATAGTGGTGGCTAATCCTATATGAAATAATTACTATAGAGAAAAATGGAGGGGTTGCCCGAGAAGTAGTTTCCATCCTATAACTTAATTAATTTTAAAGGAATGTACTTACATGTCATCTCATTGGCTTCATGCTGCATTATGGGCCTTGTATGGATCTGTAATATAGCGCCTACAAAATGTATTTCTTCTGTTTCACCCAGGTTTTTTTATCATGGATTTTTATGGAACCAGTATATAAAATTATGGCCATGTTTTATCACATGATGTGGAAAATAAATCATGTTTAACTGATGCAAGCAATACAAACTAAAGCCTTTAGTTTGCACCCTTCATACCATTAAGCCGGGACCCCATGTGACATAAAAGTCGCAGTTTGTTGTGACAAAAAACGCCTACGTTTTTTAAATTGCAGCATTTACGCAGAAGGTTTTTTTTCGGCAATGTGTGGATAGCATTAAACAAAATCCCATCCACTTTGCAGGTAATGTAAAATGCAGCATTTTTTGCAGCAGCGTTTCTGTCACGGCCAAAACGCTGCATTTTTGCAATATGAGGTCCTGGCCTAAGATGTGTGGAACCTGACAATTTCTATGGGACTGACCAACCATGTAATGCTTATTTGATGTTCGGCATGCGTTCATTAGGCAAATGTTATGGCAAAATAGGATTAAGCATGTTCAATTTCATGTTGAAATTGTTCTCAAGAGAGTTAAGCTGACACTAGAGGTTTCGGCAGATGCTTAATCCCATATCTCCCCATTGAGAACACATGCATGCATAGCCAAACCAAGCGTGCATGTGTACACCTGAAAGCTATTGAAGATGTATGACCACCCTGAGACTCTATCCAGATAAATGATATTCAAATTGGCCCTGAAAACCAAAAGTTCTTCACATCTGATTTTCATCTGTGTCAGACTGATATACACGGATCCCTCGTAGACTTGAGTCTATTGAGGAATCTATGGTAACAATCAAAAATAGGACATGTCCTATTTTTCAATGGACTGGCCACACAGTCCAGTAAAAAACGGACATGTGAATAACCTCATAGAAAACCAGTGATTTTAATATAGCCAATAAACAAGATGAGATTCACATTTGTGTGAATAGAGCCTATTTATTGATACTGATTCCTTGATAGTCAACTACACAACTCATTCAGTTGGTAGCCAAAAACGGTGTACAGCCTGAGCTGTATAATATGCCTATTTCTTTAGGTGTTTCTGTTCTATAAAGCCCATATTATGTACTTTATATAATGTTTCCTACCACAATACATGAGTCTAGTACACTTGTCTGCAAGTGTTTAATGCGTTGGTTGAGATGTTTGATTCAATCATTGTATGATTTAATTCTGCCATCATTGAGTTACTGTACTGTGATGAGAGGGAAAGTAATTCAATACCTGGCTGTACAGGTCACACGTGCATTGTTTCTATGCCTGGTATCAGATGTACTTTCCTTCCGCTGTTGTCTCTCTCTCTCTGCTCAGCAATTAACAGCCTATTTAAGAGCTATACATAAACTAAAGCGGACATTTCAATAAGCAGACATGACTTGTGACTCAGTTGACCTTCTCATTTTCCTTCTTCATAGTATAGAGTTTAGTCTATTAGTTCCGTTGGAGGGAGGTTTGCTGGTCTCCAGTTAATGTAGTTGACACGTATGACATCACTTGACAATACTTGTTGCTAGGAGAACTTTAGAAATGAGTGATTTTATAGTCTCAATTTAAAAAGTCTATTATTTTGTGCCTATAGCTCCTATATAACGAAGACCTTTGTAATCTGATCCTGTAGTAAATAAGATTGGATAAAAACACAACTCTATCAAGTCTAACCTATAAACCTACCAAGTTGATCCAGTTGAGTCCCTGGATCCTATCCCAAAAATTTCTAGCTTCAATAACCTTTGATATTCTTAATTTCAAGAAAGGCATCCAGGCCCCTCTTGACTTTTACAATCCCTTCCATCTGCCCCCTACTTATTGCTTACATTCATACCAGCATTTAACAAGAAGAAATGGACAGATGGAACTGAGTATGACTGCAGGATCAGGCTATACACAGGGCTTGTTGGCAGTCTGTCACCATGGAAACTCAAAGGTCTGCAGAAACAATTTGCAGTTAACATGTAATAAAAACATTGAAAAGGTGTACATATCATTTAGGAATAGCAGTAATATAAGAAAATGATCCAAAATATAACTTGATTGGAAATATGTATATTGTAGTGCAAAAATATGCTACACTCATGATGCCCATTTAAATATCACGATTGTGGCCTTGCAGTTGAGTATTACATTTATTTTCCAAGACCAAAATGATATTTAAGTTTATACAACAAAACAATACAAATGTTGTGCAGTTGCAAACATTCACTATTCACCAACATTGTAAAAAAAAAAGTAATGAATATTGCGATGAAAACCTTACTTGTTTATGCTATCAGGGAATTAAATTGTTTATATGTGTCCATACACACGTGGACAAAATTGTTGGTACCCCTCGTTTAATGAAAGAAAAACCCACAATGGTCACAGAAATAACTTGAATCTGACAAAAGTAATAATATATAAAAATTCTATGAAAACGAACAAATGAAAGTCAGACATTGCTTTTCAACCATGCTTCAACAGAATTGTTTAAAAAAGAAAACTCATGAAACAGGCCTGGACATAAATAATGGTTCTGTTTTTTCTTCTTTTTTAGTTTGAAAACTGTTTTGTTTGTGTATGTCACCTTTGTTTGTCTCTTTTTTACCCCTTCCCACCGGTGACATTTTTCGATTTTCGTTTTTGACTCCTCCCCCCCTTCCAAACCCAATAACTTTTTTTTATTTTTCCATTCTCAGAGCCATATGAGGTCTTAATGTTTGCGGGACAATTTTTTTTTTTCATGATGCTACCATTTATTATTCTTTACAATGTACTGGGAAGCTGGAAAAAAATTCAGAATGGGGTGGATTTGAGCGACAAAAGTGCATTTGTGCGACATTCTTACGGGCTTCATTTTTACGGTGTTCGCTCTACAGCCAAAATGATATGTCATCTGTATTCTATGTTTCGGTACAATTCCGGGGATACCAAATTTATATGGTTTTATTTACATTTTAAACCCTTAACAAAAATCCAAAACTGTGCAAAAATATATTTTTTTAAAAGTTGCCATATTCTGATACCCGTAACTTTTTTATACTTCCATGTATGGGGATGCATAGGGCGTCTTTTTTTGCGGTACCAGGTTTACTTTTTAGTTATACCATTTTGGGGAATTACTATTGCTTTGATCACTTTTTATTCAAATTTTTATCAGAGGCAAAACAGTGAAAAAAACTGCGGTTTGGCACTTTTTATTTTTTTCCCGCTACGGCACTTACCGTACGGGAAAAATATTTTTATAGATTTGTAGACCGAGCGTTTTCAGACACAGGGATACCTAATGTGTATGTGTTTCACAGTATTTAAGTACTTTTATATGTGTTCTAGGGGTGATTTGAACTTTTAATATTTTTTTATATATATATATATATATATATATATATATATATATATATATATATATATATTTTTTTTTTTTTTTTTTTGCATTTATTAGACCCCCTAGAGATCTTGAACCCCAGGGGGTCTGATCACTAATGCAATGCATTACAATGCTAATGCATTGCAAAAAAATGGCGCTTCTCTATGTAGCCTGCAATAGAAATTAATGAAAGACAGGCCTGGGAGCCTTCACAAGGCTTCATAAGCTCTGGATGCCACCGATCCCGCGGCAAAATGGCGCCTCGGTCAGCTTTGAGGCGTTAATGCCCGCGATCATTGCGGGCACTGATCGTGGGCATTAGCGCCGGGTGTCTACTGTATAATACAGCAGAAACCCGGCAACTATGGCGGCTGCTCGGGTCCTGAGCGGCCGCCATATTTAAGCACTCGGCATCCGCCGTACTATTACGGCGGATGTTGGGAAAGGGTTAATATAATCTCTTAACCTTTTAGTATTAAAGTATTCAATTTAATGGTGGTGCTGGAATGCTCTACGGATCCATTGCCTTTTAAAGTGTGTTGCTGTCTGTTGGAGATGTGTGCATATGTGAGTGGGGTTCCTATTATCTCAAATCAGTAGGTGGTGGCAGCATGTGTCTGGGGTGCATAGACTGTGTTGGGGTGTGATTTACGACAATTTGCAGCCTGATAGAAGGGTGAGCGCAAGATTGACTGAGTGGAGTGAATTAACCCCTAACAGCAACACCCATGTCACTTGCTAGGACGGTCTGTATTTTACAAATATCATAGCAGCTTATTTTATGCTAGTGCTGAAATCACTCGTAACACAATGAGAAAAAAATCGTGATGCGTTTCCGCAGCATTTTTTTTCCAGATCATTTTTGGCTGCATTTCGCTACATGGGGCCTTAGCCTAGAACAGAAAAAAAAATATAAAGATGTATTTACAAAGCCTGAATAGAATAGAATATTGCCATAAATCAAGTATAACAGAGCCTTAGGCTGGGTTTCCAACTGCAATGGTCAATGGCTGCACAATCTTGTGGGTATACTAAGGTGTCAACTTTAAAATCATGTGGTCAGGGTCGCCATTTTGGCAATACTGCCATCAGGGGCCCCTTGTGGTCAGGTTGATGGATATTTGCCTGTGTGTGGTTGCCATAGCCTGTAAACCCTGCCTTATAGTCACAGTTGCTTTAACTTATGCACGACAAGCAGTGACAGAAGGACAAATACAATAAGAGTATAATAGAGCCAAAATGAAAGCATATTTCACAAACTGCAAGTTTAACAAAGTGGCTTTGCTGGCAGGTGACCATTGAATGCCATATGTATCTCATTGCTATAATTGCTAGAAATATTTTTCTCTGTACACAATTTTGGGAATCGTTACTGTCTGCAACTGTTACTGTGTCAGTGGTTTTCTATTACAGTCAGCATATAGGGATGTTTTTTTATTACTGTCAGCAGATGATATTGTTTGCAGTCATGAATTCTTTTCCTGCGTCAGATAGTGATGCCATTTTATGCCTAGTCCTAGTGCCAGTCTATCTCCAGTCATCAGTTATGAATACTGCACTCGTGTCAGTTTTATGAAAACCCCTTTCCAAAAAATATTGAAATAAGAAATATTTAGAGAGAAAATTCATAATACAATAGTTTTTTGTTTTTTTTATCTCCATGAAATATACATCCCTAACCCTTGAATGACAACATCAAATTTCTACAAAGACATTATGTGATCCATCAGCAGAGGGTTACGTTACCTAGCAGTGATTTGAGCAGTGTTGGTAAAGAACACTTAAGGCTAAGGGAAAAACCACGGCGGTAACGCATCACTCTTTTTCTCGCAGCGCTTTTCACAGAAAGTACGCAGAGTTTTCCTCTGCTGACTTTCTGTGTCAATTATACCTTTATGGAAGCATTTCCGTAGGTATAATTGACATGCTGCAATTTTCAAAATTGCAACGGATTTGGAAATCGCAACCTTAGCGCTGCAAGTATTTTTCTGCAATGTGTGGATGGCATTCACTAGAATCCCATTCACTTTGCAGGGACTGTAAAACATGTTTACACCATGTGGGGCTTCAGCCTAAAACAAATTTTCCCTTTGAAAGCAAGTTATCCGCTATCCAATGGATATGGTATAACTTGCTAATCAATGGGGATTCAACCACTCAGACCCCCACTGAACAGAAGTACAGAAGACTTTCGTCCCCAATTCTGAATGGACCATTGGTTGGGTAGCGCGCACAACACTCTATTCATTTCAATGGGAGCACCGCAGATAGATGAGCTCTGTACTTCAGCTATCTCTGGCACTCCCATTAAAATGAATGGAGCAGTGTGCATGCTGCTTGATCACTGTTCCATTCAGAATGAGGAATGAATGTTCCCCTGTGAAGGATCTCGCCTTGCCAAGCCGCTTGGCACACTTGCGACCAACCTTCTTTACCTCCCACTCACACACCGTGAGCGGACCGAGTCATAGGATAATATGAAACGAGTTTTTTTAAATTTTATAAATTTATTAACCTAAGTGGGTCAGTACTAAGCATTAACGTATACAGCAATATATATCAATTACCAAGCATAATACGGATGAAATAAAAATACAGCACATCAAATGAAAAGAGAAATAACAGACAGAAAAATACCGGCACAGGTTTGTAGTCAGTTTCTCTGAGCCCATGTGGTAGGCCTCAGGGTCCTTTCTTCAGCAAGTTACAAAAGCATGTCTCTCCTACATGCTAGCCAGACTCCAAAGACAAAAGGCTTCAGGCCTCAATGCTAGGCCCATGCACAGTCCACAGCAGGACAAGCTCTCACATCTTCTCCAAGATAAGACCTTCTTGCTGCCTCTTTGCTGAGTGACAAAGAATCTAGGTCTCCTTTCAGCATATGACTAGTGCCCCACCCATACCTCCTCTCCAGGCAGCCCCCTTCTCCCTCCTTTGCAGACCCCTCGGAGAGATGGATGCCTTCCTAGGTGCTGGGAGAGCTGTGTGTCTGTGGGTGAACATAAGGTCACCAGCCTTCCCTCCCCCATGGCATCTGCTGTCGAGGAGGTAATAAAGCTGGCCCCCATGGTATGCACATAACACCACTGACGCAAAGTGACCAACAATGTAAACACAACTTAAACATGGCATTCCTAAGAGTAGGTAGGAGTGATATGAGCAAGTAAAAATACATTTCCAAGAAAGACATATAACTGAGGGTCGGTTCATCACACCCCCTTTCTCTAGATCAGAGGGAGTTTGAGCAAATGGGGATAACTTGCTTTTGTAGGAAATCCCCTTTAATTTATGAAGTCTCCCTTAAAGCCAGTCTCCAACTTTTAATTATCATGTTTTTTCTGCACCTAGAGTTAAAACATGCTAGCTGCCACCACTAGAGGGAGCACGGGAGCTTTCCGCCTGCAATGTTATTGCTGATCAATGTATTTAACAAAAAGTTCTGCAGCTCCCTGTGGTGCCTGCAGGTGGTAAGTGTGTTGTCTTTAAAATCATTGCTTATGGATGGGATTTGGAGCTTTGCATCAGAAAACCTGAGCTTTGACTGCTCTAAAATTTTGACTTATTTAACTATGAAAAAGAAAATATTATTGAAGGGAAGACATTTTGCAGTTTTTAAAGGGGTATGCTCATTATAAATGTTCACCTGAGTCCCACACTCCTCTCTCACAGCTGCAGTGACAGGAGAGTACATTGTGCTTGCTCTGTCCTTTCAGCTGTACCGAACTTTTGAGAATAACCAAGTAGATAGTAAGGAACAGGCATATGATTGTTCTATAAACTTCCTTCCCTGAAGTACACCTCCTCAAAACACAGTATCCCTATTATCACTACATCAAATATCCTGGACAGAGACTAAATACACAAGCCCTTGTGTCAAGCAGGAGCTGGCTTCTGGTTTGCTAACAGAAAAGATGGATTTCTATTTCCCTGTATGTGGTAAAGATGACTAAATAAGAACACAGTAAAAGTACGGGCTTTCTTTATGTCCTTTGTTCAGGGTACAAAAATATTCACCAAACTGGACCTTTGTAGGGTCTACAACTCGAACCTTATCTACAATGGCAATGATGTCTAAGAATGTTGGGTCATCTTCAGCTAGGGAATGTTAGGGTCACCAGGGGACTCAGAAAGACTTGGCCCCCCTGTGATTATGGGTGTGGGTTGGAGTGACTTGTGTACAGTACCATAGCTGTTTTTGTGACAGATATGACAGATTCTGTGTAATATGCTGATGTCCTACCTGGTTCTCAGTATTAAACTGAAGCATAAAACACATGATATTTGTGTCTTTCATCATTATTGGCGTTTTTTATGGTTGTACATGCTTGCTGACTCGATTAGACACTTTAACCTGCATTCTGTTTGCTTTTTTATTTGAAAGGACCATCTCTATAAAAGACAATTTTTATATGCAAATCTGGGTGGTCGGCTCAAAGAGTTTTCACTGTATAATGGATATAAATATGATATTGCCATAATCATAATGACTCTTTCAACAAAGTTGCCATGTCATTTTTAAAGTAGAGTGAACACTGTAAAAACAAAATGCAAAAATAATGATAGAATTGTACATTTTTCATAGACTGATACCCCAAAAATGTTAATAAAAGCTAATCAAAATATTATATGTATCCCAATATGGTGCCAAATGAAAGTACAACTCATCACACAAAGAATATGCTCTCATATGGCCATGTCAACAGAAAGACAACAAAGTACTGTTTATATGACCTGTATCCCATAGCGGTTATAGCAGCGACAGGTTTTATTTCTCTATTTTTTACCTGTTCTTGCTGAGAGAATCCACTAGAGGGAACTATTGTCTAACTGAAAGGATTCAGCTGAAGTTTAGCTGGTGTATTTCGGAATAGGGCAGCGACTTACAATTTCTAATAAATATAATATTCTGCAAACATATAAAATAGGAACCTTTTTTCATTCCTATTCATTCAATAAGGATTGATTGATGTTCTGCTTGGCACGTCACATGTCAACTGGGATGTCAGTCAAGGAAGGTATCCATGATAACAGCCCCACCCCGAATACTGGTGGGGAACAGTTTGCAGTGGCGCTATAACTTCATTTTCTTCCTCCTAATAAAACTGTCACATTCCACATTGGTATGTCTCAAAAGGTTTTACAAGCCCTGTAACATCACGGCATTAGTTTATTAATCAGATTTATTTATCAGATTCCCTTTAAATGTAGTTCTTATATATAACATCCTTCATAAGTTTCAATGCAGGCACATTGTCACAATCACAAATACTCTAGTGGTGTATATATAGCTACTTACTGTGCCTAAATAGAAAATAAAGGGGTGCTCAAATGCAGATGAGCCCAAATGAATTGCCCTTCCTTTTCTAAACATTCAGCAATACAATCGAGCTGTCATAAAATTATATCTCTAGGATATGACATCACTCTATAATCAGTATGGTCCAACTTCTGGGACCCCCACAGAACTTGAGAATAAAGAGAGCTGAGAATAAATGGAGCTGCATATAATTCGGTATACGTTGTTGTTGTCCTGCTTTGTCCTTTAGCAATACAGTAGAGCCGTCATTAATGGTGAATTTACTTCACATAAAGTGAATTCTATGATCAGTAGAGTCCGACTTCTGGAACCCCCAACAAACCTGAGAGTAAAGGGTACTGAGAATGAATAGAGCTGTTTCGGGGAGCTGAAGAATAGCTGCAGTCTAGTAAATGGGTCCATCTGAAGTTCCCTGCACAGCTGGATGAGCAGGAGTGCATCGGCCGATGAAATATCTGAATCAGTACTGTGGCCACTTCATTATCAGGCTTGAAGGGGTTCCCCATCAAGTGATATGCCCTGACATAACATAGGAAAATCCCTTTAAGGCTAAGGCCCCACATTGTGGAAACGCAGCTTTTTTTGTTGCAGATTTTGCTGTGTTTTTCTGCGCCAAAGGCATGAATGGCCGCAAAAGGAATGGGAAATATATAGGAAGTACTTATATGTCTCCCTTCTGCTCAATCCACTTCTGGTTTTGGCTCAAAAAAACGCAGAAAAACCTGCAACAAAAAAGCTGTGTTTCTGCAACGTGGGGCCTCAGCTTAAGGCAGGGTTTACAGCTTATGGCAACCACAAACACTCAAATTCCCATCAACCTGACCACACAATTTCTTTTTACATATAATGCTTACTTACCATCAATATTTTAGCTCTGTAATTTGTCTCCTCCTTGTTCCATACTTTATACACCAACTCTATACATATTGTCTCATCCATTCATACTTAACCCATTCATTATGGGCTGCAGGGGCATGTGATCACCAGTATGGGCTTGTTCACATCTGCATTCGGTTTCCGTTCGGGGAGTCCACTTGGGGACCCCCGAATGGAAACGTATACGCATAGAAAAGCAGTTGACCTAAGGAAACCTGCGGACCCCATAGACTATAATGGGGTCCGTGTGGTTTCCGCACGAAACATGCGAAAACATGCGGAGAGGAAAGTGCTGCTTTCCTCCCCTGAGCATTTGCAATTTTATAGAAGTTTCCAACTTTTCTAAAAACTTGCAGAAGAGCAGACAGCTGTATAAAAAAATACAAAGACTTAACTCACCTCCTACAGGTCCATTTGTTCCATCGCTGCAAGTCTGGTTCCTGGGGCTTCCGATTTCTGCCAGACTGTAAATGATGATGTCATGACCATTGTTCATAACTACATAGCCAATCACTGTTGGTTACATGTGCACAAATGGCATGTGACTGCTGAAGGCAATGACAGGCTGAGATGTCACTTAAATAATGGATGTGAGGTCTCTTATGATCTAACTGAGAAGTGAACCCACTAGAATGGAAAGTTAGTTGTTTTTTTTTGTTATACTGCTGTGTCTACAAATTTTTTTAAATGTTGAAAAATCCCTTAAATTTTCTTCTGGAAGCTCTCAGACCCCTCTCAGCTGCACTCTCCTTGTTCCTCTGTATGGCTCTCCAGTGCTAAAAAACATATAATTTATGCTCTATTTAAAGGACTAGAAATGCAGTGATAATAGTAGGTAAGCCCTTACAATGACTAGCTGCAGTTATAAACCCCCCTTTTTTTTTTTTTTTTTGAAGGTCCAAGATTGTGCCATTGTGCCAAAAAAGTGGGGGCATGCCAAACTAAAAAAAACTGCACAAGGATGCATCTATAGCAAGACCTGTCTGAAAAAGAGAAGGACCCCGAACAAACCCCAACCCTCCAAGCCAAAAGGCACCAGAAGAGTCAGGGCACCAATGGTTTCCCTGCTGAAGCAAGGGAGACCTCTTGCTCCTGGCCTCCACATGGGCTCTCACCCCAGTGTACTACCAGGAACCAACAACTTACCTCCACAGAAGCAGAGGTGGTCCGGGTAGCAGGGGAGGAGGGAACCTAAAGGCCACACAACTCCCCTGACTCATATAAATTAACTACAGTATCTGTTTGTACTGTGTGCAGAATCTCCAGTGTATTCTATGAGATGCAGTTTTTACACTGCTCACACAGCTGACAGAGAGAAACCTATTACTTATGTTATGAGATATGACTCAGAGCAGAATAAATGCAGTGTGATAAGACTTTGCATGCCTGAGTCATCACAGGAGTTGTAGGCTGCATTAGGGGAACCATATCAGGTATACATAAGGCATTCACATTATATTATCTCCAGTTTCATAAGAAAAATGCTTATACCACAGGACTTTGCATTTATAATAATTTTTCTAAATAATTGTGTTAAGGGATTTATCAGTTAAAATTTGGTTCAGAAGCTGGTGTTATAAAAGATGGTAGCCTAACAGCCAGTGCATGTTGCTTAGTTAAGCACAGCTCACAGCACAGCAATCCCTGCAGCGCTTTAAATGCTAAATCCCCTAGTACAATCATTTGCACAAATAATTAAAATGCATAACGCTGTACTATACACATTTTGCTTAGGAAGCTGGAGGTACAACCTACGCTTCTTTAAAGGATAATGAGCAGTCTCTGCTCATCTTATCCCAGTCTATACAGCAAATTTGACATGTAAGCTGCAGAAAAAACTTTTTGAATATTTCAAAATATTTTATGCAGATAGTCACTTAAAAATACGTAAAGCAAACTTGCTTTAAATAATGTGTAATTTTCTGATTAATATATTCCCTTAAAAGCATTGATTTACATTTATGCATTAAACAGTTCCAAGCCAAGGGCTCTGTTCAGGAAGACACTGGGTTTTTTCATGTACATTTTTATAATATAGCCACAATGTTCCAAGCTATAGAAAAATCCTTAATCAATGCAGCATCTGGAAATAGTTGTGTGTGCTAGTAATATAAAGTTATTGAAAGAATGCTACAAATGTCTTTATACTGCAACATTATGGTAACATATGAAATGAGTGTATTGTATAATTTATAATATATATATTTATATATATATATATATATATATATATATATATATATATATATTTAGTAGTTAATGCCTTGTATAAAAAGTGATCTGGAAAAAAAACATTTGTATGTTTCACTAGTTATATTTTTTTTATTAGCGTATATTAGTACATGCTGTGGCCTTAAAGGGATTTTCCAAGATATTTTTTAAAGATATACTGTACAAAAAATGTGGTGAAGTGATTTTTTTCTAATTGAGACCAAATAAATATTTCATACCCTTTTGAAGAAATGTGTGACCACCACTTCCTTACTGGTCCTGGTCATGTGCTGTTCATTGTGCACATGACTTCAGGTGTTAGCCACACCCACCTTGAGCTTGATGTCATCACTAATGAAAGCAGCATTTGTCTTTATTGACTGCCAGAGCAGCCAGGAGGAGGTGGGGGCTGGGCCTGATCACCAGACAATGCAGCACCTAGTTCACAGCAGTGATTAGAGGAAGCAGCAAGGTAAACCAGCACTTTTTTATTTTTATTTATTTTTATCTATTCTAGTCTCTCCTATGTCTTCATCAGACAGACATTCTTCGATGAGTGGTCAAAGGGTTTTATGGGCACTGACAGGCTGGCAGCATGGTAGATGTATAGGGAGACTAAAGAAGACGAGCAACTTTTGCAAAATATGTGAATGCTTTATCATTACCTTTGTGCTTTAAAAAGCATGTGTGGGTTTCAAAAATCACATGCATTTTTTTCAAAAATGCATTTGGTTTTCTGATAAAAACACATGCGTTTTTTTAAACACAACTGCATCGGGAAGTAACAGCCTTACAGGGAAGTGTTGTATCATGGGACCAGATTGTGTGGTTGTGTTTTACAGATATTCTCCGTCAATATATATACAGATACAGATGCTGGGAAGGGCTGCCTGGGAAAGCTCTGACACTCCCACAACCAGAAACTAGAAACCAGGAAATATTGCATGAGCCTGAAAATATGAGGAATAGTACAAATGGTCCAAACACATATAAAGGTACTCAGTTTTGTTTATTCATTGAAATGACAAGCATTTCCTACCTTTAGTCATGTTTTCTTAGTCCTGGAAAACCCCTTTAAAGAAAACCTTTCATCATCTCTGCCAGGTCCAGCTCTATACATCATTTAATAGCTGCTGCTCTACTGATTCTGATACAGTTGGAATTTTTTCTCTAGCCCCCACCATTTCCAAGCAATAAGTGCTGTTAGTTTTGGTGCCTGACATGCTATTTAGGCTCTCTACTGTTAGACGGACAATGTCAGGCAGAATTAGGCATGGGGTGTGATTCTGAGCTTTGACACTAGATGCCTCTAATTGGAGCTTTGACTCACGCCCCCTTGCCTGCTCCTGCCTGACATTGCCCACCTGACAGTAGATAGTCTAAGTGGCATATAAGGCACCAAAACTAACTGGACAGATTGCTCGGGAACTGCTGGAGCTAGAGAATCAGTGGAGCAGTACCTATTTATTAACTGATGAACTGGAGATGGTGGAAATGCTGAAAGGTCCTCTTTAAAAGGTTATTCCAATCTTGGCAAAGCACTGCTGAGATAGGAATAACTGCTAATAAGTCTCCACAACCAGGAAGGGATTCACATGCTGCAGTAACTTTTCAATGTCAAGTTAAACTTTTCTATATTTGTATCATCTGCCTCTGATGTGGTCAGAACTCCAGTTCTGCCACCTAGTGTCCAGCCAGTGTTGTTACACAGGAAAGGGGGAATGGAGGTGAGAACAGAAGTGATAGGACACATGTAGTGGGTGCTTTCACATTTAAAAGACTGTCATCAGTCACTCGTAGAAGCAATATAATTGTGGTAGAGTTGGGGAGTTTGCAAAGTTGTGTTCAAGAGACCAAGTAATGCATTGTGGCTTGAAGCTTGTTTCATATAAGAGGGTAATATGTTCATGTTTACAGGGATCATCAAGTTTCCAACATTGATGGCCTATCCTTAGCATTGGCCCCCTTGAAGTCTGAAGGGGCAAAGCTGAGGTACCAAAACCCACCACTACATATCATACGGTGAGTGACCAGTGGGAGCAGTTCTGTCCCCTCTGAGAGGTCTCAGCTGTTGAACCCTCACAGATCTAATATTGAGCTATCCTAAGGATAGGCCATCAATATCAGTAACTGCATAACCTCTTTAAAGGATTCCTTAGTACCAAGCTGTTTTGTTGTTGAGTTACTCCTTTTGTTGTGTCTTCCACTCTGTTAGTATACATGTGATTTTGTGGAAAGAGACTCACAGTTGGGAGATTAGGAACAAGACCTTTTTTAATATCAATTTGTCTGCTGAAATAACAAATAGCATTTTGTCCCCTAAAAGGAAATAAGATATCTGTTGAGTGAAAACTTTTTTTGGCCGGCAGCTGTTTCTCCTGACTCCAATATACAATAAGCACATTTGGCCATTCATGCATGTTTATATCAATGTGGAGAAGGGAAGAAACTGCTGCAGACAAACAAGCTTGATTTTTTTTTTTTTCCACTTTCATCTGCCAACAGGCAGGAATGTGGGATAGAAGAAGAATCCAGAGACCCCAATAGATATGAGTTCATGGGCAGATCCCACTATTACCTTATGTGTATAAGCAGTTTTAGTGTTGATATCAGTTATTCCAAGTGAATTGTTTACTGCACCTGAGTTAATATTTATATAATGACCTAGATTCTCTGCTTTTGGAATATTCAGCAGCGGTACATTTTGTTCTTGAAGTATTCAGGTGAATTATCAGAGCAGAAAAATGTTATGTACCTGTTTCAGAAGTGAGACAGGATCTGAGCATCTTTCAGGCTGTCATGTGTGACCTCTGTCCACACATGTTACTGTACCTTATAGACTGAGGCATTGCAGTCTCTGCAGCCTTCAGTGTGGCGTAGAACAAGGGTTAAGCATCTCTGACCCATGCACTCATCCTACACTCAGATGCATGTATTGGCTGGGTGGTACGATAGCTCCAGCCAGAGACTTGTGATGACAATGCAGGAGCTGATGACATTGATGTAGTGCCAGGAAGGCTGTGCACAGGGAAGAAGCCTGTGTTCCTATTGAGGCAGTGCAAGGTAAAGCAGCTTTGATGCTCTGCAGTCACTGGGTTTTTTTCTGGTCCAGCGTCATGCTGACACTGCTCACTTCTTCTTGATTGGATGTTTCCAGGGACTGACTAAGAATACTGATGGTATCTTACAGAGTAGCTCAGCCACATGGATGAGGATTCCTCAATCCCATTCTTGCTCATTCTATATAATGATCCCTTATTATAGCTCCTTCTGCTCCATGCTGTAGCTGGAGGCTCTGGTATCAGCAAAGTATTGCAGGTGGTCACTTCAGTAAAGATTTCCAGCCTGTGTGTGCCAAGTCACCCTGGATGCTTCTGACATGACTGCAGATGCGATTTGTCCAGGAGAACTAGAGGAGAGATGTCCTGTGTGCCTGTATGTAGATCCTCTGCTCCTATGGTGAGTGCTGCTATGCTAGGATATGAGCTTAGCTTTGCTGCAGTACATTATTTCTCTCCCCTCCTTGTTTCTTTGACCTTCATTCATTAGCTCTGGAGGGAAATGTATTGTCATGTAGGTTTGGAAGCTCAGGAAAAAGATTTTTCTCAAATGTGTAGAGAATTCCTTATATGATGCCCATCATAGATCACAGATTTAGCTCTGTGTATTTATTGTAACATAGCCTTAATAAAGGGCATCATAGTGTAGTTAATAAAGTACTCCATGTGGGTTTATTAAGGAATATGTCATTGATCTGTGCGTCAAATGTCTATCTAGCCTTCATATGCCTTTATGTTATAAATGTATATTTATTACGCGTGTGAGCATATGTGTGCTGTGTGTTTACAGTAATGTATCACTTCTGTGAGTTTATATTTAGTATAGTAACAATTTGTAATAATATTAACCATTGACTATCATTTCCAGTGTCACTGAGTATCCAGTTATTCAGTGATGTAATGTAACAGTGCTGCAGTAAATGTGCTATAATATTATAGTAAATCACACTCATGAGAAGAATTCAGCAGCCAGGTGACCTGTATACACCCAGGTCTATTGGGCTTTTTCATGGCATTACTCAGTAGTCGGTTACACACATGGAATTGTTTTCATCTGACGCAGACCTAGCAGATTACATCATTGCAGTTTACTGGAGACATGAGGGAAGTTAGACTAGTATCAATGTCCTCCTGTTTGTTCATTCTATGTGTATTCAATGTACTAGAGTTTGGTTTAAAGAAAAAAAAAAATTTAAAAATTCTTACATTTTCTATGCTTATTTCAGAAAAACACAGTAAGTGTGAAATGAAGGTTTCCATCATTAATGGATATCACTGAGCTAAAAAAAAAAAACATCCCTGACTGGCAGTTTGCTTAAGTATATGAGCACATCTCAATCCCCAAAATTGCTGTAAAGGTAGATAGATTTATCATTTAGGACTCGGAGTAAGGGAAAGTTCATTGACAACCCCTATAGGAGTTGTAAAAGATCCCATTAGTAGATATAATTTTTTGGAAAACTGAGCGGTAAGAGAAGTATTTAAAGAGATCCTATCAGGTCTATGTGGGACACTAAACCACTCACAGGTCCTTATGGACTGGTGGTTTAGTGTTCCAAATATCCTTATCCTGACATTGTCCAAGGCCACAATTGAAAAAAAAAACCTTTAAAGAGAACCTGCCAGGTCTATTTGGTACATTAAACCACTCACATGTCCTTATGGATTGTTTAGTGCCCCAAATAGCCCTATCTTAACGCTGTCCATGGCCATAATGATTAAAAACTTTTATGCTTACCCAAACCATAGTAGTCCCAGTACCTACACAGTTGTTCACTGAAGCTGAAGTAGTACACAATGGCATTAGTGCACTTGCTCCAGACCTCAGGGGCATGCATTGTGAAGTGGAAATATATATACTTCCTTCAGTGAACAACCGCACAGGCATTGGGAGAACCAGAAATGAATATGATGAGACTCATTGGACTCATCTTTAGGCAAATATAAAGGGATTTTCCCACTAATAATACTTATCCCCTTTCCATAGGATAGAGGATAAGTGTCTGATTAGTGAGGATCCCTTTCATGACAGTAGGGTTCCTCGCGTGAATGGAGTAATGGTTTGCACGTTCAGCCACCCATCCATTCAATTCTTTCAAACTGATAGAGATCACCACTCCATTCATATGAGGCAGTTTGGGATACCCATAATCGTCAGACCCTGACCCGCCTCCCCCAGGGATCAGAGAGTCACTGAGGATAGGGGATAAGTGTTATAAATGGAAAAATACCCTTAGAAAAACAATTGACTATTGACTTTTTGGATACAATTTTAATATTAGTAGTGGTTATTTGTAAAATTCTTTGTTTAGGTGAAATTAGGATTATGGAAGCATTTCGCTCTGCATAAAATAGTTTTATGTAGTTATTAGAAATTATCTATATTACTAATTAAATACTGAATCAGTTTGCATAGGTTCAAGTCTATCCAATATATGGAAAACAGTCAAGTAGGTTCACTTCATTGTTTCCTTATCTCTTACAGTCTTTGGCTATGCTTTATTATGCATACTTGGGTACTTGTCTGCTGGCAATAGGAACCCCTGTTGTTGGGATAG
This sequence comes from Leptodactylus fallax, assembly GCA_947044405.1. Lineage (NCBI taxonomy): Eukaryota > Metazoa > Chordata > Amphibia > Anura > Leptodactylidae > Leptodactylus > Leptodactylus fallax. The sequence continues at coordinate 4,302,830 of CAMRHE010000094.1, forward strand.
CTGGAGATTCCCCCAGTCATTTATGTCATAACCAATGGATAACTCTGTCATGGAAAAACCCCTTTGATGATAGGTGTTGTCTTTTTTTGAGACGCCATCAATTTCAATAAAAATTATTGCGTGCATGGCTAGGTTTTAAAGGGAGTCTATCACTTCCCACAAGCATATTCAGCTGTCATCACCATGTTACAAAGCACATTACAGTGATAAACAACACACCTCTGTTATATACATCACTTTTGTAGATTAGGAGAAAAATAAGTTTGAAGTGTTATGCAAATAAGGCAATAGGTGCACTGAGGGCGGGCCTTCAGCTCCCCGGAGCACTGCTCTTAGTATTCAGTCCTGTATCATCTTCTGTTCACCATCCTGTGTAGTGGGAATTGAGTCTCTCACTGCTATTAAAATATCTATCCTTCTTGAGCAGGAAGAGCAATACTCCAGGCTCACTCCCAGTGCACTACCTTCCTCATTTTCATATCACTTCAAAGTTGTTATTCTCCAAATCTACCAAAGTTACATACAGAGGTATGTTGTTTTTCATTGTAATGGGCTCTGTAATGTGGTTATAGCAGCTAAATATGCTTGGAAGGGGTGGTATGCTCCTTTTAACCCTTTCCTGACATCTATCATAATAGTAGAGTGGAGCCTGGTCTTTAAAGATGGCGGACGCTTTGCTTCAGAGCCACTGCTTATCCACTGTATTACGCCCTCTATGTTGACTCTGATCGTGGGCATTGCTCTATTATATAGCCCCCAGGAGCCCCTAAATTGCCTCCCCTCTGCACCCATACCCTTGTTGTTGTGGGAGCCAGTTGTATTGCAGTTTATCAGACAAGCAATCTAAAGAGAGCAGATTCAGGCCCCCTGGAGGGGGGAGGGGGTAACAAATCAGTTTAAAAAAAAAAGTATTAAAAAATATTTAAAAAAAACTAAGAAAACCTAAAAGTTCAAATCACCCCCCTTCCCTAGATTTTAAATAAAAATAAATACACAAAAAAAACATAAACAAATTATGTATTTGAAACTGCCCAAGCTACAAATATATACAAATATTTTCCCATACAGTGAATGCGGTAGCAAAAAAATAAAAAAAACTGACCCACAGTTTTTTCGCGGTTTAACCTCCTATAAAAATTTGAATAAAAAGCGATCAAAACATCAGACATTCCGAAAAACAGTATAAATAAAAAGTACATCTGGGCTTGCAAAAGAAAAAAAAAATGCAGCCTCATACACGGAAATATAAAAAAGTTACGAGTGTCAGAATATGGCAACTCCAAGAAATTTCTTTTTTTTCAAAGTATTGGATTTTTTTAAGCGGTTAAAATGTAAAAAACTATATAATTGGGTATTCTCATAATCATAGCAGCCCATAGATTGCAGGTGAATTGTAATTTTGGCTGCCCAGTGAACCCCGTGAAAATCAATGTTGTGCAAACGCAATTTTCCTCTGATTCCACCTCCTTCTGATTTTTTTTCCAGCTTCCCAGTACATTGAACGAAATATTAAATGATACCATTATAAAGTACAATTTGTCCCGCAAAAGTTAAGCCCTTATACATCTCTGTGAATGGAAAAGTAAAAAAGTTATGGCTTTTGGTAGGAGGGGAGTAAAAAACTAAAATTGAAAAAAGGCTGGGGCTGGAAGGGGTTAAAAACAAGCTGATACTATATGGGTAATGATTTCTTGTGCTCATCTGATCTTTTGAAGGACAAGCCGCCTCGACATAAACCTTTCTATGACCGTTCAACAAGGTTTGTTTAGATGATTTTTAGCTTTAAACAACAAATGGACATATTGCATCGGGCTAGCAGAACCTGAATCACATTTCACACAATACTGGTTTCCAGTGAAAACTATATTACAGCAACAGCTGGAGTGTGAAGGAGTGCTGTGAAGAGTGCTGCCTCTGATATGACTTTATTACTATATCAGCATAGAGCTACATGACCAGGGTGAGGCTCTGAGGAAGCTTCACTGAAATGTTTCTTTTTCATTTTTTACTTGTTACTATTGGCTTTTGCAATTGCCTATTTCGGGTGGTTCCACACAATGTTTTATTTTTGTAAATAATTTAGCTTTTTTTTTTTCTTCAAGTCAAAGCCAGAAGTAGATCCAACAAGAGCAGTACATGTGCTTCTTCTTCAATTATATGTATAGGGAAACCGCTGGCGTTTCCGTAGGTATAATTGACATGCTGCGATTTCCAAAACCGCAACGGTTGTGGAAATCGCTGCATGTCCACTGTGCATAATTTACCACACTGTGGGGATGGGATTTGCTAGAATTCCATCCACTACACAGTGACTGTAAAACGCTGCGTTTTTTTCTGCTGCGTTTCCTCTGTGGGCAAATCACAGTGTTTACGCCACATGGGACCCCGGTCAAAGGTAGTGATTAGAATTAGTGATATTTTTTATTTTGTTGTGCAATTGTGAGAGCCTGGTAACAGGTGAACCTCAACTTTCTGCCAACATTTTTTTTTTACTTTGAGATATCAAAAGGAAGGTATTGTAGCTTTTACCAGTATCTTATATATTTTTAAAGTTTAAGGCTAAGGCCCCACGTGGCATCCCGTAGCAAAAAGGTGCTGCGGGAAAAACCGCGGCGAGAACGCATCGCAGTTCTTCCCGCAGCGCTTTCTGTTTCAATTATACCTATGGGGAAACCGCCGGCTTTTCCATAGGTATAATTGACATGCTACGATTTCCAAAACTGCCGCGTGTTGCAAGTCCCATGCAAAGTGGGCATGGGATTTGCTAGAACCTATCCACTTTGCTCTGACTGTAAAATGCCGTGATTTTTTCTGCAGTGCTTCCACTGTGTGCGAATCGCGGCGTTTACGCCACGTGGGGCCCCGGCCTAAAGGCATTTTCCAGGTTATAATTATGGATGACCTATCCTGCATTAATACTGGTTTGACTTTGCTGAGAATGTGTCACACGTGGGGGGGGGAGGGCTATTAAGACTAGTGTTTACATGGCATCATGGAAATTCTGGTCTCTCATCTTGCCCTGTACATATTATATGGATCTTCATCTCGTCGAATGTGCCACGACAGGTATAAATTTATTGGACCACCATGTCCCCATGTGCCCACAACTCGCCTACTGTTTAAAAAAGAAAAGGGGGGAAAGTCAGCACCAAAAAGTGTTCCTATTGCACCCCATAAAACTGTTTTGCTGTGTTTTACTTGCGGTGATGAAATTTTCCGGCTTTTCTTATTATTTTCCTATCTGTTTCAATTCAGAAAAACGGAATTATGAAACAATAACTGTGATCATGGTAGGTGTGTCACAATTATTCATATTAGTAGTTTTTAGATTCTTATCTTGGACTAGCTTTTCAAAGCTTTTTTTTTTTTTTTTTTTGGTTTTGTAAAATTAAAGGCCTGCCCTTAATTCCTATCCGTTATTCCATTAATAAGTATAATAAAAGAGGATCTGTCACCAAATACAAAATACTAAATACCATACATCAATTTATTCTCGCTGTGACCCTGATTCATTTTGTGTCTCTTTCTTTTTTAAATCTGTCTTCCCGTTCAAAAGATCTGATCCTGGAAGGTTATAGCCCTGATTCTCCAAGTGGAGAAAATCAAAGGTTCCTACCCACATTGAGAATCAGAGCCAGCTTACACATAACTTCCAGGGGCCATAGCTTTTGAATATGTGGATGGATTGTACAAAGAAAAACATCACATTGTTCAGGGAACGGCAAGAATCAAATACTGTATGTTATTTAGTATTTTCTACTTGGTGACAGGACCTCTTTAAGAAATTGTAGTTCATGAAGTTCCTTAAATTAATGTAGTTAGCCAAACCAAAAGAATACAAAATAGTTAAAGGGGCTGCGGCATTATGGACACTTATGCTCTATACATAGGAGAGGGGATAAGTGTTGAGATTGCTGGGGGCGCAAATGCTGGGTCCCCCAGTGATCAGGAAGACAGGGGACTGAATGCTCCATTCACTTTTATGAGAACGACTGCAGCTGGAGATTACAGTCCCAATAGCCTCATAGAAGTAAACAGAGTGTCGGTCACACAAACGCACCGGAGCTCTATTCACAAGGAGACCTTAACAAATGAAACGCCAAAATCATAAAATTAATTTGGCTTAAGGGGTTAATAGTTGGAGGCAAGCTTTAAAGTTGCAGCTTGTTTAAGCCTTTGGGATGCTGGAGTTTTTTTCATTTTCCATTGTTGTATTCCGAAAGTTATAACTTTTGTATTTTTCATTTAATGTAACTGTGTAACTGAGTGTTAAGTTTTAAAATGTAAAATATCATTTTATGGAACCTTTAACGTAGTGGCTAAATTTTATTACCTTTCTCTGGGGTAGGTATTGAAAAAAAACACCAATTCTAGCAGAGCATTTTTATTTAAAAATTTTTTTTGCCATTCATTATACAGTATACACACGTGGACAAAATTATTGGTACCCCTCGTTTAATGAAAGAAAAACCCACAATGGTCACAGAAATAACTTGAATCTGACAAAAGTAATTTGCCAAACAACATGTTGACAAGCCACAAAGCTTCTGGGAGAATGTCCTATGGACAGATGAGACAAAAATCGAAATTTTTGGCAAGGCACATCAGCTATATGTTCACAGATGGAAAAATGAAGCATATCTGGAAAAGAACACAGTCCCTACTGTGAAACTTGGAGGAGGCTCTGTTATGTTCTATGGCTGCTTTACTGCATCTGGCACAGAGTGTCTTGAATCTGTACAGGGTACAATGAAATCTCAAGACTACCAAGGGATTCTAGAGAGAAATGTGCTGCCCAGTGTCAGAAAGCTTGGTCTCAGTCGCAGGTCATGGGTCTTGCAACGGGATAATGACCCAAAACACACAGCTAAAAACACCCAAGAATGGCTAAGAGGAAAACATTGGATTATTCTGAAGTGGCTTTCTGTGAGCCCTGACTTAAATCCTATTGAGCATCTTTGGAAGGAGCTGAAACATGCCGTCTGGAAAAGGCACCCTTCAAACCCGAGACAACTGGAGCAGTTTGCTTATGAGGAGTGGCCAAAATACCTGTTGAGAGGTGCAGAAGTCTCATTGACAGTTACAGGAATTGTTTGATTGCAGTGATTGCCTCAAAAGGTTGTGCAACAAAATATTAAGTTAAGGGAACCATCATTTCTGTCCAGGCCTGTTTCATGAGTTTTCTTTTTTTAAAATTCTGTTGAAGCATGGTTGAAAAGCAATGTCTGACTTTCATTTGTTCATTTTCATAGAATTTTTATATATTATTACTTTTGTCAGATTCAAGTTATTTCTGTGACCATTGTAGGTTTTTCTTTCATTAAACGAGGGGTACCAGCAATTGTGTCCATGTGTGTAAATAACGTTACCTTTATTCTGCATGCCAGTAGGACTGTGCGGTTCCCTAATTGATATAGTTTGCTTATTCTTTGCTAATTTTGTATAATACAAATACTTTTTTTTGAAAAAAAATAAAATAAATTTTGCTTAGTCATCTTCTAAAAAGCCATAATTTTTTTTCCAATGATCCAACGCTATTTGAGGACTTGTTATTTGCTGGGTGAGCTGTGCCTTTCATTGCTACACTTCCAGGTGCAAATACAATTATTTGATAATGTTTATTAAATTTTTTAAGACAAAGTGTTCAAAAACAGCATTTATGTTCAAAAACAGCATTAATATATTATTCTATGGGTCAGTAAGTTTATGACGAGACCCATTTATAAACTTTTTTCAATATATATGTTTTGCAAATATTATAGAATATAAGGAATTTTTGGAAAATATTTGTTTTCGCATTGCCAACTTTTTTAAAAGTCACAAGTTTTTATATATTTCTAATGATGGAGCTAGTTGTGGGCTTGTTTTTGTAGGATGGGCTATACTTTTTCTTGGCACCTTCACCTTTTTAATCACTTTCTATGGAGCGGAGGTGATCAGTAACAACATTTGTCATTGTTTTTTCAGTGTTCACTTTGTGGAAAAAATAATGTATTCATTTTCTAGTACAGGTTGTTATGGTCATGGTAAAGGTATGTTTTTTGTGTTTTTTTATTTTTTTAACACTAATGCATTTTTTTTAAAGGGAAAAGGAGAATGTGTTTAATTTTAAACATTTTCTTCATGCTTTTTAAAAGCTTTTTAAACTAATGGATAAAACGCCTGGGCACACTCCAGCTAAAACCAAACGCTGTGTTAATGCCTGACAAAAGGCCTGAGGAGGTGGTGCATGACTTCTGTATTTGTTGTTCTTTAGATCTTTGAGCAGCGTCAGAATGAGGTTCCTTGGGCTCAGCAATAAAATTATTGGAGGGGCCCACCTTTGGGTGTCTCCTGCTGGACTGTTATTGTGTCAGAGGCTGGGCCCACCAGAGAATCCTCAGGTATTTTGATAAACCAGCACAATGGTGTCTTTCATCATCTGCTCAAGCCATAATACAAAGTAGTTGTTTTTACATGAAACGTTTACTTATTACTAGTGCAGCCCAGAATTATTCTTTACCTTTTTGTCAGGAAGGAGCTAAAATCGGAACTGTGAAAAAGTGAGGAGGCGTTCACGCTACCGCTGGTGACCGTCAGTAGTGTCCATTGCTATTGTCCATTACAAGATTTTAGCAATGGACACTAGCTGAACCGTCAGAAATCCGTTAAAATTTCCATTCATTTTAATGGGATTTTATCTTGTGTCTGTTAGTGACCATTTTACACCAAGTCCGTCACATGTCCGTTATTTTTCACGGACAAAAAATCCTACTTTCAGGACTTTTGTCTCCGTTAAAAAAAAAAAAAACTGTTTCATGACGGACGTCAAGCGTCAGTTATTTTTTAACATTAAGGTCTACGGGTGTCCGTTATACTGTCCGTTATTACTGTCCGTTTTTTTTTCTGCACATGCTCAGAAAGAAACATAAAAAAAGCAAAAAAATAAACATTATAAAAATGGACAAATGGATAAGTTAAAAAAATGGACACCCTAACATCGCTTAGTGTCCGTTATTGTCTGTTATGATAGGTGTCCGTTTTTGGGTTTTTTTACGGACACCTATCATAACGGATATCCAATGGTACTTGTTATTACACTTTTGTTTTCAGAAAAAAATGGGACATTATAACAACTGTACGCATCACTTTCTAACATTTATGTGAGCATTTTACTAGGTAAATTGTACAAGTATCACTTGAAATGTATTCACTCAGATCTTTTGTTTGATTAAGTGGCACAATTAGAATTTGTATGAGCATTTCACTTCTCTACATACAGTATGTCATTACAGACAAATCATTCTTCCTACATGCTTTCCTGTGTAATACGCTGCCACAGCTGTCACTTTTTCCTTTTTCATCATTAAAATAACTATTACCTAACTATTTAGTTTTAGATGTTCAGAACTGATCCAATAATCTTGTTCAACGTTTTATTACTTCAAAACTAGAAGTACTGTATGGGAAAAACATATTATTAATGCAATTTTGACAAATAACTGAGTTTTCCATTGTGATTATTCATGAAGGTGTCAGACTGCACCACTGTGACTTACTGGTGTAGAGCAAAGGAGCACTGCTGTGCTTACTGAGGAAGCCATGGCTGCAGTTATTGGCACAGGGTTAATGTCTTGAAAACGGGGAAATAGGGAAAAATACCGCTATGTTTTCTGTGGAAATGGACATGAAAGCCCAAACGTGCCTACTTTGGTAAAGGGTAAAGGCACCGAAGTGAGCCTGACATTATTGGGGGACAGGGTGCACTGCTATTAATATAGAGGGAGGGGTGACACTGTTGGCACATGGCAGGCAGTACTTTATGTGCTGTTGGTGGGGTAACTCAAGTGGGTAACTATAAGAGGTTCAAAAGTTGCAGTTACAATTAGGTCTTTCTGTCTGATAGGAGTATACCATTGCCAGACAAAAAAAAACATGATATTTCAGGGCCTTGTTACAGATTTTGTATGGGAGCTCAGGGGCTTCAGATTATCCATTTGAGGGCAGTACATTGGATATTAATTTTGATTTTTTCATTTTGATTTTTTTTTTTATGTGATTGCTTTTTCCCAATATACAATTTGTGTGTAAATGTGTTATGTAGTAAATTGACGGATAAATGCTGTAGGGAGAAGCCATCATCTAGATGCCAGTGATATGATCATCCACAGTGTGTCATGTACTATAGCTGTAGCCGGTTTACAACAAATGTTCTATCTACTACTTTAGTAGTTTGTGAGCAGAATATTTAACCATTATTGATTGAATATGGTGGAATGTATTCTGTCAGTTCTGCATGACTGGCACAAGGACATGGTTTGTTTTTAAAGCCAGTAATATTGATGAGCCATGAACTGGTACTGCACATCTATAGTCAACAGGAAAAGGGTCATCTAGATGTAACTTTTAGGCAGTAGCTATCAGGATGCTTCATCTACAAGGGAAATTTCATGATGTCAGAAACACAATAACCCAATGGGGGAGATTAATGAAGACTGGCGATACTCATACTAGTCTTCATATCCCCAGACCCAACATAGGGTGCACCTCATATATGATAAGATGCAATCCTCCTAAATGAGGTGCACCCTCTGCCGGGCTGTGTTCCTGTGGAAAAATGTATGCCAACTTGTAGCTGGCAGACATTTTCCCCATCAATTACACCAGATTTCTGGCATAAATAATGATAAATATTGTGGGGGCAAAGGCCCCACATCCTTCTCCATGCCCCCTTTTTGGGAAAGTATCAAAGGTGGTGTAGATTTTAAAAAGTTGTGATTATTCTGCGCAACACCACATTGCAAATTGCACATTTTTATGCCTTGTACATCAGAAAACTGAGACAAATATGAGCCATTGTGCTTATGTTAAAAGCTGCTGACTGATCAATATGTGCAGGATTCATACATTGTCGGGAAACATATATTCAGCTGATTTTATTTGTCACCTTGCTCTTAATTCATCATTTATTGTCTTTCAACATGCGGTATACATTAATTCTATGGCAGCTGTGTGGTCTGCAAATGTAAGCGACTTGCTGATTATACTGTCTACTGATCAATAGCACTGACTATATTGTACATTGGAGAGCAAGGAGCTCAGCTAGACAGTCCAGTATGTGCATCATCAGTATTTATGTGATGTCCTGTATGTTTCCCTTGTAATCCAGTTGTGGTTGTACGCCTGCACTGCAGTGAATGGAATCTGATATGGAAAGAGATCTGTAGTATCAGATACCACAGTGAATTAACAGTAATAGCCATAATCAGTAAGAAATTACTAAATAATTAAAGTAGCACTCCAGCATTTTTTGCGTATATACTGCAGCATACCTATTATTAAATAATAACATAGATGCCCTAGTGTATGTTTTATGCATACCTATTTTTATTTGATGTGCTGTTTATGGTTTGTCTGCTATCTTGAATCCAGTTTTTCCCCTGATGTGGTTCTCCTAATGGAACCTTCATTTCCATGATGACTATGGCTATTTAGAGTCAGAGAGGGTGGTGTAGTTTCTTGGCTCTGAATCCTTTCTAAAGCTGCAATTGTTAGATCAGTGAAGAGAATACTCATACTCTAAGGCTATTCATATCTGCACCAGAGTTGCAATGTCCGCCTAAAATCTGTGGCCAAAAAAGTACTGCATGAAGAACTTTTTCTCTGCCGATTTCAGTTTTAAAACAATGGACACCCGACAGACCCCACTATAGTCAATGGGGTCCACTGGGCTCCATGTAAAACTGCTATTACAGCAGTACTCTGACAGACCAGAACAATGGATAGATAGACGCTAGTGTGAACCTAGCTTGACTAACACTGTAGAGTCTCAGTGTATTCCTAAGTGATGCAGCCTCAGCTTGTCTCCCCTGCCTCCCGCTTGTGATAGCTTTCTCCCTATCAGCTCTTACAAGCAGCAGAAAGGAAACAGCAGTGTAAAGCTAAGGACCCACGTTGCAGAAACACAGCTTTTTCTCTTGTAGACTTTGCTGTGGTTTTTTGAGCCAAAGCAAGGAGTGGATTGAGTAGAAGGTAGAAGTATAAGAACTTCCTTTATATTTTCCATTCCTTCTGTAGTCATTCTTGGCTTTGGCTCAAAAAACCACAGCAAAATCTGCAACAAAAAAAACTGCATTTCCGCAACGTGGGGCCTCAGCCTAAAGCTGCATTTCAGGATACACTGTAGATTCGGCTCAGAGCACAGCTTATTATAGGAACTTACTACATCATTGTCCCTTAGGTCAGCCTAATTCAGCTAAAATTCACATCTGTGTTAGAGGTTCCATTAGGAGTTGAAGATTCTGTTAAAAATCATGGGTAGCACAGGGGTAGACTGGTATCCTGTCTACACTGGGGAGCAAGCTCTGGACTGCTGGTCACACTGAGATGACATAATACAGCTGGACATAGTCAAAGCACTTAAAATCTTAATGGATGCAACTCATCTGAGATGAAACAGATTACCCTGCGAGAATATTGCAGGTGAGTTAGCACAATATGTAAGAAGAAATCCTGAAGTAAATTTCTAATTATTATACAGATATAATGTAAGTATTACTTCTTAATATGTAGGTTGTCTCACTACACCAGGGATCAGCAACCTTCAACACTCCTGCTGTTGTGAAGCCACAACTCCCAGCATGCACACTTGCTCAGCGATTCATGGAGTTCCCACAGAAGTGAAGGGAACATGCTGAGAGTTGTAGTTTCACAGCAGTTGGAATGCCAAAGGTCACAGACTCCAGCACTGCACAGAAATCAATGTTATATTGCCAGTTTATATCATCAGTGTGTAATCTGTGATCTCTCTATTGTGACACCTTTCTATCATAGCCAGTCTTAACTTTTTTTCAGATACTTGTTCTACAACAGTTCTTCTGTGGGATCAGAACATATGGGCAAGCTTTCGCTATGTGCTTTACATATTGGACACATATGAGATGCTTATGCTTGACAATTGTTCCCGTTTCCAACGCACCAACTTCAATAATTTATTATTCACTTTTTTGTTAATGTATTTTAATTTCTTTAATGTTATGGATGAGTGGTGCATACAAGCATTACACCATATGTGCAAAGGTTTACAAAATAGTTACATTGATACATACAGTATGTACAATTCCTAATGTTATTATATATGAGCACTATTAATAATAATATTTTTACTTGTATAAATATTGTGACAGTCATTTAAGCTCTCAGGATTGCCATCTCTTGGTCAAGATGGTTGGCACACCAGGAAAATCCAATAAATTCCCAGTTCAACAGAATAGATTCAGTTCAAAACAGGTCACAGCCATCTTTAAAGGAAATGCCGCAGAAAAAAACGTGGCGTTTTACAGTACCAGCAAAGTGGATGGTCTAGTGAATCCAATCCCCACTTTGTGGTAAAATAAGCACAGCGGGCACACTGCGATTTCCAAAACTGTTGTGGTTTTGGAAATCACAGCACTTCAATTATACCTACGGAAATGCTGGTGATTTCCCTTTAGGTATAATGGAAGCAGAAAGTCCGCAGAGGAAACCTCATGTGAACTTTCTATGCAAAGTGCTGGGGGAAAAAACGCAATACGTTTTTTTTGCTGTGGGAAAACACGTGGACACGCCTTAGCCTTATTCATCTCTTTTCACAGAACAAAAAAAAAAATCCTCAGCCGTCTGGCTACTAAGTAGACATTCAAATCCAAATGACACAGCCAACTTTCCCAGACTCTTCTCTTCCACCTTGCTTTCCTAAGGTGAAATGCACATTTTTTTATAACTCTCGTGGTATAAACTTGCCACTCCAGCAGTCACACTGACACAACATATAGCAAATCATGTACTATAATGTCCATGAATAGTACACAATGAAGTATTACATTTATATACCTTTACAGGACATATAAGCAATCTCTGAAACATATCACCCTCTCTAGAATATAGGCTTTCTCAGTAGGATATGGCTAGGGTCACATTACATTTTAGCATCTTGATAAAACAAACTGTTGTTTATCATGTAAAAGCATCCAGCAGGATGAGTACTGTGAAGGCGTTGCTTAATAGGTAGCAATTATATCATCTGACAGAAAAAGCATTAGGCAATGTGTCCTGGGTATGGCTCTATTGGGTACTGAATAGAATGGGCCGAATAGTGAATTCTGAGGGTGGCAGGAACTCCATCTGTTCACTTTGTGTTGAGAAGAGGGCCAAGACACGGTTGTCTGCTCTCGCCGCTGCTTTGTAATCTGGCCATAGAACCTTTTAATTTGAGCCTGTAGGAAAATAAAAAGATAGAAAGGATCAAATGTTGAGAGATATAAATGCCATTATTTGCAGATGATCTGTTAATGTATGCAAACAATCTAGAAGAAATAAGAAAGAAATAATTAACATTTTAGGCAAATTCAGAGATACCAGTATATAGTAACATAGCTGAAAAAAAGACATATGTCCATCAAGTTCAACCAGGAGATAGGAAAGGGCATGACTGAAGAGACGAGTGAAGGAAATAAGTATTCTATATATCCATAACCATGAATGCTATTTTGCTATTGTGAAGAGGTAAAATGTTTTGTTTTATGTTTATAATTGATTTCCTGTTTTGTAACCTTAGTTGTGGTACATGAGTTGCCAGGTCTGGTAAATCCTCTGTGTGAATGTTCTATTACTGCTTCTTATTTCTTTCTTTCCTCATTAGGCTGGCCACCTAATGCTCTATTTTTCTACTCTTTCTGGTCTTGCCATCTGGAAACAATGTACCAAAACTAAGGAAATACTCACAATTTGTGTTTCATAAGGAAGTGTTTTCATTTATTTACCTGCAGTAGTGGAGCTGTAGTAGGGTGTCTCTGCCCTGGCCTTATAAGAGGCAAGTCTGCATCAACTCCAGTGTTTTATAGAGAAAACTGCATAGGATTATGGGAAATGTCTGATATAAAAGGATTCCATTACCCAGCAAGCTCAGTTGTTGTTGGTGGAGTTGACATAGTGGGAAACCTGTGAGACTACAGCAGCCTGAAAGGTCTGATTGTTTTTTGGAAAATCCCATGCTTCACAGCTATAAAAAGGCACCTAAGCGGTTTTTGAAGCTGTCAGCTGTGACTGCTGTGACCAGCTCCTGGGATAGGCTATTCCACAGATTCACAGTCCTTACAGTGAAGAAGCCTTGTCACCTCTGGAGATTAAGCCTTCTTTTCTCTAGAAGGAGGGAGTGCTACCTTGTCTTTTGAGGGGATTTTATAAGGAACAGTTTTTCCCAATATTTCTTGCATGGGCCATTTATATATTAATACAGGTTTATCATATCTCCCCTTTAACACCTCCTCCCCAGACTACAGATTTAACTCCTTTAATCTTTCCTCATAACTGAGGAACTCTGTGCCCCTTATCAATTTTGTAGCCCTCTGTTGAAACTTTTCCATCTCAAGAACATCCTTTCTATGACCTGTTGCCCAGAACTGAACTGCATATGTACTACATAGCTTGGTGTCATCTGCAAAAATAGAGACAGTGGTATTAATCCCATCTTCTATATCATTAATAAATAAGAGAACCAGCCTGAGCTGCAGTCATTGACCACAACTCTCTGGATATGATCTTTTAACCATTTTTCAATTCAGTTATACACTTTATTTTCCAAGACAATGGACCTGATTTTACCTATTAAACGTCTATGAGGGACAGTGTCAAGTTAACCAAGCAAAATCAAAGGTTGTAATGTTAACAAAGAATGTAAATGGAATGAAAACTTAAAGGGGTTGTCTGGGATAACTGGAAATCCCTACACTAATCTAAACACCCTCACCCCTCCTACTTTCTAAATAACATAATGAATCAAAATTGTATATTTACCCATATCCCTGGGGCAGTCATGTGTCTGCGCCAGGGACATTTTCTGATTATCCAGTGACAATCCATTTCCCCATTTACGGAAACAAATCATCACTATTACTTCTCCCCCCATCCACCCCATTATACTTACCCTCCACGCTTCTTCCTGCGAGACGGCTCCTCCCTCTTCTCCAAGTGCTGCTCTGCGCACTGCTGCTGATAATCGATCTCTACTGTGCAGCTTCCACGCATGCGCAGTAAAGGTGGATCATCACTGCAGAGAACAGAGCAGCGTTGGAAAAGAGCGCGCACCTGCAGAATCAGTAAAGAAGGAGGGGAAGAAGTGTGGAAGGTAAGTATATAATGGGGTAGGGGGTTGGGCTGAGTAGGTAGGGAAGGGTGGGATAGCTAGAGAAACAGGGAGGGGGTGTATGGGGGAGGGAGAGAGAGAGGAGGGGGTGAGGAAGGGGGGAGTGAGGTGAGGGGGGGTGAGTGTGGAAGTTACATAGCAGGAAGCTGAACCATGTAAACAAATGCAGGAGATACCAGGAGCTTCCATAGACACCCAGAAATCACTCAAAACATGGCTAAAGGTATATGCGTGCATTTATTAACCCATTAAGAGCAATAACAGAAATTTAAAAAAAAAACATTTTTTGCCTGGAAAACCCCATTAATCTACAAGTAGCAAAATATGACATAAAATATCTAGGTATAAAAATTAATAGAGATGTACAGTATATAACATTTATCCATAACCCTATTTTCAGTAAAATAAAACAGGAATTGAAAAAAAATGGAAGTTGCTGCCCTTATCTATTGTAGGAGTCGCATTGCAGATGCTTTTGCTTTTTAATAACAGAGCAAAGATTTTTGAGATTTATTTGGAAATATGGGAAGATAAGTATGCCGATAGGCAGTCTTTATGAAAATAAATCTATTGGAGGGATCTCCCTCCCAGATACAGTATATGTCGCTATAATTTGGTATGCCTAGTAAGGTACATTAAATGGAATCTGTCATGGCAATTTGGGACACTAAACCACCTACAGGTCCATATGGACCTGGGGTTTAGTGTCCCAAATCACCCTGTTATAACGCAATCCATGGCTGCATTAAAAATAAAAAAAGCTTTATACTCACCCTGCCGCTGTGCTCCCCACGCTTGCGCAGTTCTTTCATGAAGCCAGAGGAGTACACCTCGGCTTCAGTGCGCATGCCCCGCAATTGCGCAGTGAAGCCGGGGTGTCCATTTCCGGGTTTATTGAAGAACAGCACAGGCGCTGGGAGCACCAAAGATGGGTCCAATGAGACTCATCGGACCCATCTGTAGGTAAGTATAAAGGTTTTTTATTTTTAATGCGCCTGCAGATTGCATTAAAACAGGGCGATTTGGGACACTAAACCCCAAGTCTATAAGGACCTGTGGGTCGTTTAGTGTCCCAAATTGACCTGACAGGTTCCCTTTAAAGAGTGGAGGGCAGATGAATCCTACATAGTTGAAGGGGTTTTCTGGGCAAAAAAATATTGATGACCAATCCTAAAGATGGGTCATTATTAAAAGATTAGTGGGGGTTCAACACCTTATACCTGCATTGATCAGCTGTTCTCGGCAGCTGATACATAGAGAATGGAAATCTCTTTTCTCTGTGCAGTGTTCAGGCTGGGTTACATCAAATCATCTTACATTCACTTGAATGAGATTTAATCTGCAGTAACCTGCTCACTACACAGAGAACAATGCTGTCTGCTTCCTTCTCCATTCTCTGTGTATCAGCTGCTGAGAACAGATAACTGGTGAATGTCGGACCTCCACCAGTTTGATACTGATAATCTATCCTTAGTATAATCCGTAAATAGTGTTAGCCCAGAAAACCCCTTTGACAATAGAGTTGGGGATTTCTGGCATATCCCATCCCACTACAAGGAGTGGTATACACCAGGGACAGTTACAGGTGCATCTCAATAAATTAGAATATCTTTGAAACGTTCATTCATTTCAGTAATTCAGTAATACAATTCATAATCAGCGTCTTCCATGATTGTGTGTCCTACTGAACCAGACTGAGGGACCATTTAAAGGCTTAGGAAACCTTGGCAGGTGACACACTGAATTTACCATACTGAACTTTTTTACAATATTCTAATTTTCTTAGAGTTGGGTTTTCATTACCTGTAATCCATAATCAACATTTACAGAAATAAAACACTTGAAATAGAACACTCTAAAGAATCTAGAAAATATAGGAGGTCACTTTTTTAATGTAATTACTGAAAGAAATAAACGTTTCAAAGATATTCTAATTTATTGAGATGCACCTGTACATGATCAGAGAAGATCGTTATGGTTTAGGGACACTCTTGAGATAGTGGGGATGCACAATGTATCAGTTTGTTATTGGACCTCTGGAAGAAGGGAAAACATGGTTTATGGTGCAGAAAAAATGGATTAAAGAATATAATTAACAGTTAATGAAAACGTATTTAACCTTTTGTCTAGTTACAACAAGAAAGTGGTTTATAAGATAACCATTTTTGTGCATTATCTGAAGATAAGGGACAGATTAAAGGAGCCCCTGGTGAAAATATGATATCCATGTAATAGAGTTAATGCAGAATTTAATGACTTTATGACATGGTCCAAGAATAAAAGAAAGAACTATGTTTAAGCCTCCCTTAGGGGGAAGGTGAAAAAAAAAAATACCTGTCACCAGATGCTCCGGTGCCTTCCAGCATGGTCTGGTCCTGCTGCTTTGTTGTCTTCTTTTGCCAGAAGTCCTTAGACCACAGATTGGCCTCAGTAGCCACGTATGGACCACACCACACTGGGAAGCATCGGAGCGCTGGATACAGGTGAGTATGTGTTTTGGTTTTTTTTTGGGTTTTTTTTTTTTTACACCTTCCCTGGCCTAAAATAAAAAAAAAAAAATATCCTGGACAAACCCTTTTAACAAACCACTACAGAATCAAATACAGGGGTATGAACCAAAATGCCCCAAAGAAGGGAAATAAAAAAAAAATTGATATCTTAAATGGTTTGTTGTTTTGCCCAATATTGAAAAACTTTTGGGAGAAAATAATATAATAAAATAAAGGGGACAAATTTGACAGTAAGTATATGGCTTTATGTGTTGCATTCAGGAGAGTATATGTAGAATCCTAATGGTAGTAAAAAAAAAAAAACAGCATTGGATCATTGAATTTATACTTTACCACCGCTCATTTATATACTATATATATTACGGAAGTCATTAATGTTGTAATTTAGAAATGAACATGAAAATGATGTGATCTTCCCTTGTAAATGAGATAATACAGGATGCTTGTGCTGTCGTGTCTGTTTCTATAAACTTATATTGCAAAAAAAACATATCTGTTAGGATTCTGTCGTTCAACAGGACACAGAAATGAGACAGTCTCCTTTTGTCAGTATTCTTGGAAAACGCAATACTTGTTGAAAGCTGGGAAATTGAGTCAAACAGACACTATTAACCACAAGCAGAAGCCCCATGGGAAAAAGCTGGAGCATTGTAAATAATGAACTTGAACTCCCACCTAGCTAATATTGATGACCTATGGTTAGAACCCCCAGTTAAAGGAAACACTTATATAAAATGCAGGGCAGTCTGCAGGTAGTATGTTACAGAGCAGGGGAAGCTGAGCAATTGTTAACTATCTCTGCTCAGTCATACAGGGAAGGCTGTCAACCAGTTATACCTCCTACTTGACAACTAAACTGAGAATGAGCAGAGGTTTAAATGAATGAAAGATAAGTTATACTGAATCCTCTTCTACAAAATTATATATGAATATGCACATTTCCTCCTGTTTTATTACATGCTACCGGCAGCTTGCATCACATGTTCATAGTGACAGGTTCTCTCTAAACAAGTGTGGGGCAGTCATGTTGCCTCAGGAAGCTGATACAAGAAACTGAGTTGGGGACTGAGGACAGTCTTATGTTTGATAGTATAATATGATACACCAGCGGTAGGTACCCTGTTGAATATAGGCACAAACACTTTACAAATGGGATTTCTTTCCTATATTTGATAAGCTAAATGCCCCAAAATTCTGGCTTAATTTGCACCACGCGTGTTGTGCACTACATTTATTATATGTATTAATCACATTTTGCACCTTGTTCGACAAGACGGCTTAGCAGGAACGGTACTTGGGTTTAGATGTACCAATGTGTGCCAACCGTGCAACAAAATTTGACACAAAATTTTGGCCCAAAGTAACTCAACTAATAAGTTGTGTAACACTATACTAAAGAGTCTAAAATTGTATCATATTATCATCCAGTAGGAGTCACAATAATAACTGTTTAGTCTGTGGTGTTGAAGCTTACACTGTCTAAGTATTATATTAATAAATCTGCCCTAATGTGTAGTATCCCTGATGAAGGGGGAAAGTCCATGTAATTTATAGTATTGCTGTACTCTACCCTATTTATTTATGTTGTAATTTGTTAATGTTCCTATGTCTGGATGTTTATGTGCAATAAAGAAGTGATATACGGCAAGCTGAAGGAAACATGGATTCTGTGATAGCACTGAGGAAGTGTAAAAAACTTTCAAGGCCTTCTAGGATTACGAGGGGAGTGAGTCTGGCAGTGTTACTTTGGTAGCTGTGTGGTTTGGAGAAAATTACAATTATGGTTTGCTACTCTCTTCTATTTTTATTGTTGTCCTTCTTTGTATGCAACCGGTATACTTAGAGTGTGTCCTGGAGTGGATGGAAGCAAGAGGACTGTACAAGGCCCAGATGGATTAAGTGTGTGGTAGGGAACTGCCACCATAGGCTAAGCCCCACGTAGCGGGCACAGCAAAAAAAAAAAAAGCACTGTGGGAAAAAAACGACAACGTATTGTGTTTTTTCTCTCAGCGCTTTTTACAGAAAGTCCGCAGAGGTTTCCTCTGTGGACTTTCTGCTTCAATTATACCTATAGGGAAATGCATTTCCATAGATATAATTGACATGCTGCGTTGTCCAAAAACGGTTTTGACGGTGATGGTTTTGGAAATTGCATTATTTACACTGCGCGTATTTTTCTGCAATGTGTGGATGGGGTTTTGTAGAATCCCATTCACTTTGCAGGGACTGTAAAACGCTTACACCATGTGGGCCCCGGCCATAGAGAGTGTAAGTTGGACATGTGTGTACTTAATGACTAAAATGCAGTGTTGTTTTGCCACTTGTGTTGGAAGCATCACTGAATTTTTTATTTTGCTTTTTTTTCAATGTGTACGTTTTTCCTGAAGTCTTTCTTCTAACATGAGGCTACTCATCCTGATGATCAGCTGGCAGAGAAAATTTGTTTGACGTTGTGAAAAAATATAAAGAAAACAGAAATGATAACACTGAGGTAGTTAAAGTGTACCTCCAATTATATAGAAAAAAACTTTAAGATAATATAAGAAACTGTATAAGTGAAGCAAGTGAATATAAGAAGCTGATTTTTACATAGAAAGCTATGAATAGGGGAGGGGGAGGAGGAAGCTGCTAGATAGGACACACAAATAACTGCTGTACTCTGCTACTCTTCAGTGAGGGCGCTCTTCTGATACTGCCAAATTTCAAGATGAGGCTCTACCATGCAAAAAAAAAAAAAAAAAAAGTGCAAAGAGTACACATAAAAAACAAAAATGGAGGCATAGACCCCAAAATATTCAAACAGTATAAATCTAAATAAGTACTTTATTGACGCAAAAATGTTCTAAACACATTAAAACCACCCAAATGTAAGAAAATCATGAAAATACACACATCTCCTCTGCAGCCCTGTAGACAAAAGGTTTATAAAAATGTAGCACTAGGTACTAGGTGTAACAAATTTATCACTAGGTACTCACTCAGGTACTCACTTTACCACTGCACAGAGTGAGGCAATAATTCTGCTGACAGCATTATCCTCATCCCTGTCCCTTCTCCATAGACTTCTCTGTGTGAGGATAAAGACATGTACAGATGCTATACAGGTAAACAGTCTGAAGTTAAGGAGGAGCGCAGGCTAATAAGTGGAGAAGGAAATATATTTCTTTAATAGGTTATATTACAAAGTTTCTTACAGTGAGTACGGAAAGTATTCAGACCCATTTTAAATTTTTCACTCTTTGTTTCATTGCAGCTATTTGCTAAAAGCAAAAAAGTTCATTTTATTTCTCATTAATGTAAACTCAGCACTCTATCTTGACAGAAAAAAACAGAAATTTAGATATTTTTGAAAATTTATTAAAAAAGAAATACTGAAATATCACATGGTCATAAGTATTCAGACCCTTTGCTGTGACACTCATATTTAACTCACATGCTGTCCATTTCCTTCTGATCCTCCTTGAGATGGTTCTACTCCTTCATTGGAGTCCAGCTGTGTTTAATTAAACTGATTGGACTTGATTAGGAAAGGCACACACCTGTCTATATAAGACCTCACAGTGCAAGTCAGAGCAAATGAGAATCATGAGGTCAAAGGAACTGCCCAAGGAGCTCAGAGACAGAATTGTGGCAAGGCACAGATCTGGCCAAGGTTACAAAAGAATTTCTGCAGCACTCAAGGCTCCTAAGAGCACAGTGACCTCCATAATTCTTAAATGGAAGAAGTTTGGGACAACCAGAACTCTTCCTACACCTGGCCATCCAGCCAAACCGAGCAATCGTGGGAGAAGAGCCTTGGTGAGAGAGGTAAAGAAGAACCCAAAGATCACTGTGGCTGAGCTCCAGAGATGCAGTAGGGAGATGGGAGAAAGTTCTACAAAGTCAACAAAGTCACTGCAGCCCTCCAACAGTCCGGGCTTTATGGCAGAGTGGCCTAAAGGAAGCCTCTCCTCATAAAACATATGAAGGGCTCCCAGACTATGAGAAATAAGATTCTCTGGTCTGATGAGACGAAGATTGAACTTTTTGGCTTTAATTCTAAGCGGTATGTGTGTAGAAAACCAGGCACTGCTCATCACCTGCCCAATACAATCCCAAAAGTGAAACATGGTGGTGGCAGCATCATGCTATGGGGGTGTTTTTCAGCTGCAGGGACAGGACGACTGGTTGCAATTGAAGGAAAGATGAATGCGGCCAAGTACAGAGATATCATGGAAGAAAACCTCTTCCAGAGTGCTCTGGGCCGAAGGTTCACCTTCCAACAAGACAATGACCCTGAGCACACAGCTAAAATAACAAAGGAATGGCTTCGGAACAACTCTGTGACCATTTTTGACTGGCCCAGCCAGAGCCCTGACCGCAACCCAATTGAGCATCTCTGGAGAGATCTGAAAATGGCTGTCCACCAACGTTCACCATCCAACCTGACGGAACTGGAGAGGATCTGCAAGAAAGAATGGCAGAGGATCCCCAAATCCAGATGTGAAAAACTTGTTGCATCATTCCCAATAAGACTCATGGCTGTACTAGCTCAAAAGGGGGATTCTACTCAATACTGAGCAAAGGGTCAGTTTTTCTTTTTTAATAAATTTGCAAAAATATCTACATTCTCTTTTTTTTTTTTCTGTCAAGATGGGGTGCTGAGTGTACATTAATGAGAAATAAAAGGAATTTTTTTGCTTTTAGGAAATGGCTGCAATGAAACAGAGTGAAAAATTTAAAGAGGTCTGAATACTTTCTGTACCCATTGTATATTCACCTGTACTATTCATTTATGAAACATTGTTTTAAAGTTGGAAGTACACATTAAATGATAGATAATACACATGCATGATTTGGCTTTTCATATACAGTAATTTTAT
Organism: Leptodactylus fallax; assembly: GCA_947044405.1. Classification (NCBI taxonomy): domain Eukaryota; kingdom Metazoa; phylum Chordata; class Amphibia; order Anura; family Leptodactylidae; genus Leptodactylus; species Leptodactylus fallax. The sequence continues at coordinate 4,324,363 of CAMRHE010000094.1, forward strand.
TTGACTTTCCACTAAAGAAACACTGTAATAAAGTACATGTTCAGTTATTTTAGCTATGTTAGATATTGTTAATATTGGGAGCTATAGTGTACTTGGTTTGTACTGAGGATTTCAAAAACGGTATCAAAACCATCCATCTCTACATTATACTTAAGGGCAGAAATTGATGATTTTTGGAATAGTACAGGAAGGCTAGCAGTTTTTTCATTATGTCTGAATGAGGTCTTAGATGTGAGAGAACCAACTTCATACTATAATTTCCCAAGAGATCAGATTTTTTTTTCAGTACTAGAGTTTCACTGAACCTGTAAAGACAGTTTGTGTTTACTGTACAATACAGGAACAGCAGACATGTGAGAGTTTGTGTGTCATATATATATATATATATATATATATATATATATATATATATATATATAACAATATACTGCATACTTATATTTAACTGTGTCGAATTTAACTGCCACACAATGTTACGTTTCTCTTTTTTTTTTACATTATTATTAATTTTTATTCACACTATATAGAAAGATGAAAGCAACATATATGAACAAAACATAAAATCATTTATAAAAAAAAAAAAAAAATCACAGATCTGCTATACCAAAGGCTAGGTTTAACTATAAAGTCTCTGCACTGTTTCAGTCCATTTTATAATTTGACAAATTGTTGAAAAATTTTAAGAAATTAATAGTAGCAAACGTGTTACAGTAACCAAAAAAACTATACTCCCCCTTCGATTTCCTAGCAATGCAGAGCCTAAGTTCCAGTGGTCCCCCGAACTTTGCTGGAACATGACTACTACAGCCATGTTGCCATTAGGTACAACACATCATTGCTAAGCCATTGACTGGATAATAATAATACATTTTATTCATATAGCACCAACATATTCCACAGCACTGTTCAATTTGTAGGGTTCAAGTACAGACAGGAAAAAAATACATTACAAAGAAATAGTCAATTCAAACACTGGGACTGAGGGCCCTGCTCACAAGAGCTTATAATCTATGAGGTAGAGGGGGTAACACAAGAGGTAGCAGGGGTGGCATCAGACGTAGCATTGCTTGTACAATGGTCAGATAATTCTGTAATAGAGGTTACTGTCATTACACATATACAGTATAAAGCTGTATGAGCCATCACCAGTCGTGTCCTTTAACGTGCAGATGGTGCCTGGACATATAAAGTTAGTCTGATACAGCATCATATCCTGTGAGGTAATGTGGGAGTGTGAACAGAAGGTATGTTTAAGGGAAGGGTTTACATTAGGAGTTGTGATAGGCCTGTCTGAAAAGATATGTCTTTAGTTTGCGCTTGAAGCTGTGGAAATTGGGGGTTAATCTGATAGTCCTGGATAGAGCATTCCAGAGAAGTGGTGCAACTCTGCAGAAGTCTTGTATACGAGCGTGGGAGGTTCTGATAATAAAGGATGAGGGAGGAAATGTAGGGAGGTGCAGCATTATGGAGAGCCTTGTGGACGAGGGTGATAAGTTTATATTGTATTTTGTATTGAATAGGCAGCCAATGTAGTGACCGGCACAGACCGGAGGCATCGCTGTAGCGTCTAGACTGATAGATGAGCCTGGCCGCCGCATTCAGAATAGATTGTAGAGGGGAGAGTTTAGTAAGGGGAAGACCGATTAGTAAGGAGTTACAGCAGTCAAGGTGAGAGTGAATCAGGGCAACAATAAGTGTCTTTAGTGTATCTGTGGTAAGGAAAGGGCGGATTCTGGAGATGTTTTTGAGGTGGAGATGACATGAGCGTGCGAGTGATTGGATATGGGGGGTGAAGGAAAGGTCTGAGTCAAACATAACCCCGAGGCAGCGGACATACTGCCTAGTAGTTATGGTAAGGCCGGAGACTGCAATGGAGAAATCAGGGACAAATCTATTAGATGGTGGAAACAGCAATAATTCAGTCTTTGAGAGATTCAGTTTCAGATGGAGCAAAGACATGATATCTGAGACAGCAGAGAGACAGTCACTGGTGTTCTGTATTACAGCAGGGGTGATGTCACGGGATGACGTATATAATTGGGTGTCTTCAGCATAAAGATGGTACCGGAAGCCAAATCTAGTGATGGTTTGTCCAATGGGGGCCGTTTAGAGGCAGAAGAGCTGGGAATCTAGGATCGAGCCCTGAGGAACCCCAACAGCAAGGGGAAGAGGGGAAGAAACAGAGCCCGCAAATGATACACAGAAAGTGCAGTCAGAGAGATAAGAAGAGAACCAGGAGAGAGCAGTGTCCGTGAGGCCGACAGAGCAGAGCATAGTGAGGAGGAGTTGATGGTCAACAGTGTCAAATGCTGCTGAGAGATCTAGAAGAATAAGAGAGAAGTCACCTTTGGATTTAGCTGTCAGGAGATCGTTGGAGACTTTTGTGAGGGCCGTTTCAGTAGAGTACAGAGTGCGAAAGCCAGATTGTAAGGGGTCTAGAAGAGAGTTAGCAGAAAGATAGAGGATTAAACGAGAATAGACCAAGCGTTCTAAGATTTTGGAGATGAAAGGGAGGTTAGAGACAGGTCGATAGTTAGCAGCACAGGACGGGTCAAGGGAGGGTTTCTTCAATAGAGGGGTTATAACAGCATGTTTGAAAGAGGATGGGAAAATTCCAGAAGAGAGAGAGAAGCTAAATATTTTAGTAAGGTAAGTCATGACAGCAGGCGACAGAGACTGGAGGTTGTAGGGCGAGAAGAAGAAAGTAGCTGAGATACTTTCTCCTCTGTAACAGGTTCAAAAAATGAGAATGAACAGTCTGAAGTGTGGCTGGTGAGGGGGTCAGTGCCACCTGGGGATTGGGCAGTTATTTCCTGACAGATCTTATCAATTTTGTCATGGAAATAAGTGGCCAGGTCATCTGCGCTAAGGTCTGTGAATGGCATCTGCACCTTGGGGGTGAGTAAGGAGTGAAAAGTTTCAAATAGCTTTTAGGGTTACAGGAGAAAGAAGAGATGAGAGTGGTGAAATAGTCTTGTTTGGCTAGGTGAAGGGCAGAATTATAGGTTTTAAGCATAAATTTAAAGTGGAGGAAGTCTGCAGGTGTATGTGATTTTCTCCACAGATGTTCAGCACACCTCAAGCACTACTGAAGAAAACGTGTCTGTGGTGTCTGCCAGGGTTGCTGCCTCCTGTGTCTAAGTGGAGGGGGGAGCAGCCTCATCCAATGCACTCTTAAGGGTTTCATTATAGTGACTGGTGGCCAGATTGGGGCAGGAGAGTGAAGAGATGGCGTACAGAGAGGACTGTAGACAGTCATGTGCCGGTTGCTTCTGAACAACGACCAGAGGGACTGCCAGAGCTTCTCCGCTGCATCACCAGGGGATTGGAGAGGTGAGGATAGTTTTTTTTTTTTGTTTTTTTTTTATATATTATTTAACTTTAAAGAGTCAAGTAACCTCTTTAAATACTTTGCTTATACATATCACATGTTTTCATATCATATCTGCTTGCTGATATCACTACAGGGCAATAACTAGAACAGAAAGTGTTTAAATATTAAAAATTACAAAATACACTAGCCTTGAATTTAGGAGTCAATGAAATGTGATTCAGATCACCGGAATAACAATTTAATACATTTTTACAATGAGAAGCACCAATTTTCGGATTTAATAAACATTCTAATAGTCCTTCTGTGTCTGCCAGTATGTGCTACATGCAACTACATACAGTTCATTGGCATTGTACTGCACTTTGTTGTGGAACTTCAGTCCAGATTTTACAATAGAAATTCCACAACAAATATGCTATTGTGAACCCGGCTCTAATCTACTGTGGCAATGCCACATTCCACAATAGAAAATAGACCTTTATAGGATAGCAAGGATACTGGTTTATTGTGTGAAGGGATATAACAGTCCTATGTCAATAAATTAAAATTAAGATAATAATAAAAAAAAAAATCTTCACATTTTTAATAGACTTTGAGCTTCATGGATAAAAACTGAATTAAGTAAAATTGTGTGAATTAAAACATTGGGGCATATTTATCATGCACTGTATTCCGGTATTCTTGCATACATGGCATGAAAAAGGTCACTTTTTGCACAGAAATTGTAAGTTTTTTTCTCTTTTATGCCACCCTTGGCACTATCCTGTGGCGAGGGGCATGGCGTGGGTGAGGTCATCCAATTGGCAGATTTCTGATCATGGTATTGGTTATACCTGAAATCTACACCGTGAGGCTGTTGTAGATTTCGGTGGAGGTGCAATAGCCTTAGCGGAGGGTGTGCCTTATTTAATATACCCTCTGCCAGTCGGTCTTCATAAATCTTTCCCATTGTTTACATTCAGTGGCTAAACTTGTACATTTGCTAGAAATGTATCATGTCTCATCAATCTTTTGTGACCTGTAGACATTTCCTACTCTGTTCCTACCCTTTAGACATTTCCTACTCTACTTTATTAAGAGGCACATCTCTGACCCTCAATGCACCAGAAGCGCATATCTATGACAGCTAGGAGTTTTATAGATTTGAGCTATATATTATACCAGTTTCTGGCATACATGACAGCACATTTCCTTCTCTGTGGATACCACACCCTTCCTGCCAAGCCCTATCCCCACCCACCCAGTTTTTGGAAAAATTAGTGAAAGCAGCATAAAAAAGTTAAAGGCTAAGGTCCCACATAGCGGGCCGCAGCAAATAAGCGCTACGGAAAAAACTGTGGCAGCAACGTATCGCATGTTTTCCCACATCGCTTTACACAGAAAGTAAGGAAACCTCTGCGGACTTTTTGTTTCAGTTATACCTATAGGGAAACCGACGGTGTTTCTGTAGGTATAATTGACATGCTGCGATTTCCAAACCCGCAATGTTTTTGGAAACTGCAGCATGTCTGCAGGGCATATTTTTTCACAAGGTGTTGATGGGATTCGCGAGATACCCTTCCATCTTGCTGTGACTGTAAAATGCCATGTTTTATTTTATATCAAAAAGCTGGCGTAGTGGACTTGATGAACCTGCCCTGATATGTATAGTCTGAGTCTCAAAAACATATTGAAAAGGAAATAGAATCTAAAAAGGAAATATACCAGCTAAAAGGACATGCGGCTTTAATGGATAAACTGTTGTCTTCTATCGCAATATCATACAAATACTTTTTTAGCTTTAGATTTTAAAGCCTGTCAGAGTCAAGTTGATCTCAAGAGAACCTGCTGCTGGGGAAAATCCTTCGCTTATCGCTTAGGTCGCTTATTGAAATCAATGGGCATTTATTGATTTTAGTGGACCACTGTCGCATTCAAGAGGCAAAATCTGACTGCAGGGCCCCCATTTAGCTCAGCATGCCGTATGAGGACACATAACAGAGGGCATAGTAAACTAAACAACCTCGTCTACTCATGGCTGGGGACGTAGCTTTGAAAAACACATCATAAGCTGTGCATACAGTTTATGCCTTCTTTGCATTATTATCTTAAATAGATAAGCTGTTACTAATATTGTCTATCATCGAGCTACTCTTACTATACCAGTATTAAGGCTAAATGCACACAAGAATGACATTTCATGTTGATTTGCATTCTTATTTCACTGTAAAGCTACAGTGAATCTGCGCCAAAATCCAGTTATGTTACATGCAGATTTTGTTGCAGATTTCATTATATGCATTGCAAAGAGTAAAATCTGCATTGATAATCTGCAGTAATTGATGTGCCAGGGATTTCAAAATCTATCTGGTTATTTTATGCCGAGAAAAAAAAAAATCTACAATATATGCATACAGTTGGCTTTGCTGGCACTGTGTTATGCTGTGAATCTGCACACACTGCAATACGCAATACGTAGGAATGAGAAATATAGAGGAAGTACTTATACTTCTTCCTTTTGCTCAATACACTCCTTTTGTAGCAATTCTTGGCTTTGCAACAAGAAAAACTGCGTTTCCGCAACGTGGAGCCTTAGCCTAAAGGGGTTTTTGTATCTCAAGGCTTGAGAAAGGTCCCATGTTCAGTGGACCGAAATGTCTGGAATAAATAAACTTGTATTTTAATTTTAATTTTTTTTTGGAGTTCTATCTACTTCTTTGTGGTTTTGCATACAGAGATAACAGAGGGACTGATGATCACTGTTTTGCCTTATCTGGGTTCAGCAGCTAAGTGCACTTTGGAAAGCTGATGGCTCCACTAGCTGTCAATCACAGTGAATAGCAGAGTATAGAGGTGGATGGTCCAGCCCGGCCATGCTGTGAGATAGCAGAGGTGGCCTGAAACCTAGGCAACAAGCTGTAAACATGGAGTACAGATATTCTTGTATCTTGTAACAGAACACAATTTATAAATCATTGTATTGGGTAAAACACTTCAGATACAGTTGTGCTAAAAAGTTTACATATCCTGGCAGATTTTTTGTTTTTTTGGCCTTTTTTCATAGAATATGAATGATAACACAAAAACCTTTTCTCCACTCATGGTTAGTGGTTGGTTGAAGCCATTTATTGTCAAACTTCTGTGTTTTCTCTTTTTAAATCATAATGACAACAAAAAACATCGAAATAACCCTGTTCAAAAGTTCACATACCCTGGTGATTTTGGCCCTCTAACATGCCCAGAAGTTGACACAAAGGGGTTTGAATGGCTACTAAAGGTAACATCCTCACCTGTGACCTGTTTTCCTGTAATCAGTGTGTGTGCATAAAAGCTGAATGAGTTTCTGGGATCCAGACAGACTGTTGCATCTTTCCTCTAGCCACTGATGTTTCTGGATTGTAAGTCATGGGGAAAGCAAAAGAATTGTCCACGGATCTACGGGAAAAGGTAGTTGAACTGTATAAAACAGGAAATGGATACAAAAAGATATCCAAGGAATTGATAATGCCAGTCAGCAGTGTTCAAACTGTGATTAACAAGTGAAAACTCACGGGCTCTGTAAAAACCAAACCACAGTCAAATAGATCAACCAAAATTTCGGCAACAACTGCCCGGAAAATTGTTTGAGATGCAAAGAAAAACCCACACATAACTTCAGCTGAAATACAGGACTCTCTGAAAACTATCGGTGTGGCTGTTTCAAGATGCACAATAAGGAGGCACTTGAAGAAGAATGGCCTGCATGGTCGAGTTGCCAGAAGAAAGCCATTACTGCGCAAATGCCACAAAGAATCTCGCCTTCAATACGCCAAACAGCACAGAGACAAGCCTCAAAACTTCTAGAACAAGGTAATTTGGAGTGATGAGACAAAAATTGAACTTTTTGACCACAACGATAAATGTTACATTTGGAGAGGTGTCAACAAGGCCTATGATGAAAGGAACATCATTCCTACTGTAAAGCACAGAGGTGGATCACTGATGATGTGGGGATGTGTGAGCTTCAAAGGCACAGGAAACTTGGTCAAAGTTGAAGGAAAGATGAATTCAGCACGTTATCAGCAAATACTGGAGGCAAATTTGCACTCATCAGCCAGGAAGCTGCGCATGGAATGTACTTGGACGTTTCAACATGACAACGATCCAAAACACAAGGCCAAGTCGACCTGTCATTGGCTACAGCAGAAGAAAGCAAAGGTTCTAGAGTGGCCATCTTAGTCTCCTGACCTCAATATTATTGAGCCAATCTGGGGAGATCTCAAGTGCGCAGTACATGCAAGACAGCCCAGAACTGGAGACTTTTTGCCAAGAAGAATGGGCAGTTTTACCATCTGAGAAAATAAAGAGCCTCATCCATAACTACCACAAAAGACTTCAAGCTGTCATTGATGTTAGAGGGGGCAATAGACGGTATTAAGAACTGGGGTATGTGAACTTTTGAACAGGGTTATTTTGATGTTTTTGGTTGTCATTATGATTTAAAAAAGAGAAAACACAGAAGTTTGACAATAAATGGCTTCAACCAACCACTAACCATGAGTGGAGAAAATGTTTTTGTGTTATCATTCATATTCTATGAAAAAAGGCCAAAAAAACAAAAAATCTGCCGGGGTATGTAAACTTTTTAGCACAACTGTAGCTTAAGCTACAAGTTTAAATATGTTCTTGGAGTTGGGAATATCCCTTGAAAGGTTTTACTGTTTGTATATAATTAAGGTTTAAAGGCCTTTTCCTTACTTAGGCATTGATGACCTATCTGTAGGAATGGTTTTCAATATTTGTGTCACTCCCGCCAATCAGCAGAAATGGTCTCTCTGCTTCCAAGATCTGTGAAATCACCTTAATGTGTATAGTAATGTAAAAAAACAAAGGGGTTTGTATATGGCTTAAACAGACAAATAGATTCACATAAATAGAAAAGTGCAAGCAAGTGTATTAGGGAAAAAGACAAATAATTGTTAAAAACAATTAAAAAGTACCAAAGTGCATACAAAAACTCTTACTGCCACCATGATATATGGTTAGTCTGTCCCCCACCTCCCTAAAGCATAATAGACATATTATTGATGATAACAAAAAAATACATATAGATAAAAACCAAAACAAACATAACAATGCATCAAAAACTAACAAAATATCAGTTTTCAAACCATGTGTATACATCATGGGAGGAGGAAGGTAAATGGCGTATTGCCAAAGGCTTCCTCAGGGTATATGTTCAAATGGTCTCAAACCTCATATATACAATAGTGAAATAGAACATGATAGTTAGTTAGAAAAATGTGTGTTTTTCCATGAGGGACCAGACGATGAGTGTTCCCCGTTAACACAGTCTCAACAATGTGCATATCAAAACACCAGATACTTCCCTATTTCCTGTATTCAGAGTTGCCACACTTCCTGTGAAGTAATACAAAGGATATTGTACAAGTGCAAAATCTGATCTCTGGACCACTTTAATCTGCCGAATGGTCTGTTTGCAGCAAGATGTAACAACATTTATCAAAATGCTTCAGCCTCTTCTAACAGCTGATCGGTGGAAGTACCACTTGGCAGGCCCACCACTCATCTGATATCCTATCAGAGTTCCAGAAACCTAGGGCTGAGCAATAAATCGAAAGTCAGCTCAATGAATGGATATGAACTTGCAGACATCGATTATTTCAATTATTTTGAATAGGACTACTTAAATGTGGTGGTACACAGCAGTGTAGATAGACAGACATTTCCAGAACTGTGCAAGGTTTTGTTCACATTTGTGTAGGAGGCTCATCTGTGAATACCATTCCATATTCTGTCATATTTGACAAGAGGAATAGGACTGCATACAGCTCCATTCTTCCTGACAAAACAACAATGAGACCCCAACAGATGTAAGTCATGTTTATAACTGTATTATAGAGACTCCATTGTTAAAGAAGAAAAGATATTTAGGTTATGTCTAAATGTTCAGGTTTTCTAATACAAAATCAGGTGGATGACAATAGGAGAGAATGTATAGAGGACAAGAGATACTCCTTCTCGTTTTTGTATCTAGTCCTAGTTTTGGCTTCAAAAACTACATCTGAAATCCAGAAATTGTTATTGCAACTACTAAGCCAAAATGGTCATTTATTTTCTCCTTTCTCGTGCCTCATAAGCAGAGTAGCCTTTATGAGACCTTAAAGTGGCTTGCTAAAAGAGAATCTTAAAACCCCCTAATTCTAGTGTGCCTCCTTGCAAGGAAAGTGACCAAATCAGTCACTTAAAATGAAAGAAATCAATATATTTACTGGCTCAGTAAATATATGGCTGGTCAAGGCTAAGTGGAAGTCTTACATCAGCATAACAAAACAGTTTATAATGCTCAGTAAATCTCTATTAGAACCTTGTTGTGGACTCAGCTCATTGTGCTGCTGTGCAGGCATTAATCGTAGCTGTACGGGCAATGAAAGTGCGGAACAATATAAAGTCCTCCACAAAATTGCTAAGGAATGTCATACTGTGATTTCAGCAAGTCAGATAAGACTTGTTTAAGAGGAACTGCTTCCTTTGGCATTGCTTTCATCTAACATAGGTTGCACAAGAAGCCATGAGAATAAGAAAATATCAGAAGGACTGTGCACGAAGTTAGCTCCTTATAGACATAGCTTGGTGAGTGTGGATGGAGGAGCTTGGGTGGCCTTCACACAGCCTTGACCTCAATTCTTATAGAACACCTTTAGGATGAACTGGAACTCTGATTGCTAGACAGATCATCTCGTTCTACATAAGTGCCTGATCTCACAAATGCTTGTTTAGCTGAATGGACACAAATTCTCACAAACTGCACAATCTTCTGGAAAGCGTTCCCGCCAAAAAAGTAGAGACTGTTATAGCAGAAGAAGGGTCCAAAGTCCATATTAAAGCCCATGGTTTTAGAATGGGGTATCTAGCAAACTGATATAGGTGGAAAGAACAGGAGGTCCACTTACTTTTGCCCATGTACTTTCTTTATAAAGCACATGATGGATCCTGCTAACTTACAATGGTGTCCAGTGGGTGACATTAGGATTGATCATATAACCCATCTGGCACTTTGTCTTAGTAATATGGGCGAATGGTTTCAAATACATAGAAAAAGTGTGATTCTATTGTAATAAAGTTATATATGGTCTGATATATTCCTCAAAAATGCCCATGTCACATTGTTAACAATATATTGGTTTATTTTTTAGGAATAAGTATATCCATTCATGGGTCTAAAAATCAACTGCAGATTCATCAGAGGAAAAGTGTGGCGAATAATCCTGTACCGAACGATCACATAGTGGTTAGACATTCCTCTCTGCCTCCCCTCAGAAGGGCAATAAGGATGGAGGCTTCATCTTCTGGCAAGTGTGCACTCTCAAATGGAAATACAGAGATTCATTATCCAGGTAGACAATCTCTTTGAACCCTAAAGGTATAACTTCTGATAATGGGTTAATTTAAGGAGCCATTTTGGGAAAAAAGATTCCTTGTATGTGAATAATATATATATATATATATATATATATATATATATATTTATATTTATAATTAATACTGTGCAAATGTTTTAGGCAACTGTAACAAATTGCTGCATAATCAATTCTTCTAGGTATGCTTGCACACAGTTTTTGAAGGAACTTGGCAGGAAGTTTGTTCCAAATATCTTTGAGAACTAACCACATATTTTCTGTGGATGTAGGCTTGCTCAAATCCTTCTGTCTCTTCAGGTAATCCAAGACAGACTTGATGATGTTGAGATAAGCGCTCTACAAGAGCCATATCTTCACTTCCAGGACTCCTTGTTCTTTATGCTGAACATATTTCTTAATGGCATTGGCTGTATGTTTGAGGTTGCTGTCCTGGTATAGAATTAATTTGGAGCCAATCAGATGCCTTCCTTATGGTACTTCAAGCCGGTTAAGTATCTGCCTGTATTTATGAGAACTGGGGTCACCATTATTCCTCACCAAATCATTGTCTGACATGTAGCCCCAATCTTGCAAGGAACCTCCTCCATGCTTCACTGTTGCCTACAGACATTCATTGTGCCACTATCCAGCCCTTCGGGGAACAAACTGCCATTTGTTACTGCCAAAAACTTCAAATTTTGATTATCTTCATCAATCCAGAGCACCTGCTGCCATTTCCAATTTATTCACACATAGTTGAGTTGCTTGGCCCTGGGTCTGGGTATGGCTTTTTGGCTGCAGTTCTTCCATGAAGATCACTTCTGACCAGACTTCAGAACAGTAGATGGGTGTACCTGGGTTCTACAGGTTTCTCCCAGTTCTGAGATGATGGCAATGCAGGACATTTTCTGGTTTCTAAAGGAGGTAGGAATGATGTGTGTTTCATCTGTTTTCATCCAAGTTTCCTTGTCTGACCATTGCATGTATATTCCACAACGCCATTTCTTGGTGATTCAAAAGAGTTTGAACAGCACATTTTGATACACTAGTCTGCTTTGAAACCTTTGCCTGGGAGAGACCTTGCCGAGTGTCCTGTTGATGTGGTATGTGATCTGAAACAGTCATATAAAACTGTCTTCCCCAACTTCACCTTTGTAGCAGAATTTGGCTTTTGTGTGCCCAGTTTTAATCCACCTACACAGCTGTTTCTGGTTCATTTAAAGACTGGTTTTCATCCTACATATGACAATGGTGATCATTACCACTTGTTTGGTATAATTGGATAATCACACATCTGAGAAAGTCATTGAATTAGTGCAAGTGCACCTAGAAGAGTTGATGCTGCTTTGAAGGCAAAGGCAGTCACACCAAATATTGATTTGCTTTTAGATTTCTCTCTTTTTAAATTCACTTTAAAAAAAATAAAAGCATTAATAATTTATTAAAGTATTCTTATATTGCAGAATTTTTTAGCATCTGCCTAAACCTTATGCACAGTAATGCATATATGCATACTGTATATACACACGTGGACAAAATTGTTGGTACCCCTCGTTTAATGAAAGAAAAACCCACAATGGTCACAGAAATAACTTGAATCTGTCAAAAGTAATAATATATAAAAATTCTATGAAAATGAACAAATGAAAGTCAGACATTGCTTTTCAACCATGCTTCAACAGAATTTTTTTTTAGAAAGAAAACTCATGAAACATGCCTGGACAGAAATGATGGTTCCCCGGAAAATAATGTGACCAAAGGTACATGTTAAATCAAGGTGTGTCCACTAATTAGCATCACAGGTGTCTACAATCTTGTAATCAGTCAGTGGGCCTGTATATAGGGCTACAGATACTCACTGTGCTGTTTGGTGACATGGTGAGTACCACACTCAACATGGACCAGAGGAAGCGAAGGAAAGAGTTGTCTCAGGAGCTTAGATAGATAGAAAATTATAGACAAGCATGTTAAAGGTAAAGGTTATAAGACCATCTCCAAGCAGCTTGATGTTCCTGTGACTACAATTGCACATATTATTCAGAAATTTAAGATCCATGGAACTGTAGCCAACCTCCTTGGACGTGGCTGCAGGAGGAAACTTGATGACAAATCAAAGAGAAGGATAATACGAATGGTAACAAAAGAGCCCAGAAAAACTTCTAAAGAGATTAAAGGTGAACTTCAAGCTCAAGGAACATCAGTGTCAGATCGCACCATCTGTCGTTGTTTGAGCCAAAGTGGACTTCATGGGAGACAACCAAGGAGGACACCATTGTTGAAAACAAATCATAAAAAAGCCAGACTGGAATTTGCCAAACTACATGTTGACAAGCCAAGAAGCTTCTGGGAGAATGTTCTATGGACAGATGAGACAAAAATCAAAATTTTTGGCAAGGCACATCAGATCTATGTTCACAGACGGAAAAATGAAGCATATCTTGAAAAGAACACTGTCCCTACTGTGAAACATGGAGGAGGCTCTGTTATGTTCTGGGGCTGCTTTGCTGAATCTAGCACAGGGTGTCTTGAATCTGTGCAGGGTACAATGAAATCTCAAGATTCTAGAGAGAAATGTGCTGCCCAGTGTCAGAAAGCTTGGTCTCAGTCGCAGGTCATGGGTCTTGCAACAGGATATTGACCCAAAACACACAGCTAAAAACACCCAAGAATGGCTAAGAGGAAAACATTGGACTATTCTGAAGTAGCCTTCTATGAGCCCTGACCTAAATCCTATTGAGCATCTTTGGAAGGAGCTGAAACATGCCGTCTGGAAAAGGCACCCTTCAAACCTGAGACAACTGGAGCAGTTTGCTCATGAGGAGTGGGCCAAAATACCTGTTGAGAGGTGCAGAAGTCTCATTGACAGTTACAGGAATCGTTTGATTGCAGTGATTGCCTCAAAAGGTTGTGCAACAAAATATTACGTTAAGGGAACCATAATTTCTGTCCAGGCCTGTTTCATGTGTTTTCTTTTTTTAAAAATTCTGTTGAAGCATGGTTGAAAAGCAATGGGTCTGACTTTCCTTTGTTCATTTTCATAGAATTTTTATATATTACTTTTGTCAGATTCAAGTTATTTTTGTGACCATTGTGGGTTTTTCTTTCATTAAATGAGGGGTACCAACAGTTTTGTCCACGTGTGTATCTAAGGACAATACAAATATTTGGCACATTAACTATTGCTATACAAGAACTGTTCGGTAGACCAGGTGACATAATTTACATGTGGAGAAAGGGCGGTTCTATTGTAGGAAAGGGTTATTTACAGTTAGTGTAGTAAAACAAACTCATAAGCCTAGAGAAGTAAATTTAGATTTTAATGAGCATGTGCTTTTAGTGAATTGATGGTTAAGGTGCAAAATAAATTCTACAAATACATACCACATATTAGTGTAAGAGAAGTATTGATTTACAAGACTTTAATGTGTGTGAAACAATATCTAAGAAAATGGTTTCCTGGTCTGTGAGCAAGAGCTAATATTCTGAGGGTGTAGAGGTCACACGTCTGGTTCCATGTATATACTGCAATAGTTCTGTATTTCTTTCTAGGTGTTAAAGACATAAATATATTCTTTGATGACTTGGAAGCTGCAAATAGTCCCTCCAAAGACGATGACTCTCTGCTGCATGCTGGTAATTTGACAAGTATGTCAGACGAAGTCAGCAGATTAGATGCAGAAGGAGAGGTAAGAAGTTCACTTTACTAAAGAGTATTATAAATAGCTGTTGGAGACAGGAATGGATATGAATCGATACAGTCTGTTTACAGGGTTGTGGAATATGTAACCATAATATACAGTACATGGGCTGTATCCTAGACCTTGTGCTGCATAAGAAAATCTGGCACAGCATGTGGGGGGAGGGATTCTGTTTACAGTGGCTACATAGAGCATGTTCTAGGGGACCGAGCAAATCATTATATTACACATTGATTATGATGTATAATGCTCTGTTGTCCTTTCAGTATTATGCCATAATTTTTTAATATTAGGGAACCCCTATAACCCCTTCCTGATACATCCATTTTCCGTTTTTGCTTTTTTACTCTGTGCTATCCAAAAGCCATACCGTTTTATATTCTACCATTCAATTAACTGTACAAGGGCTTGGTTTTTTGCAAGACAAGTTGTATTTTTGATAGCAATATTTACTGTTTGAGACAATATCTTGCTAAATATATTTCTAATGGCAGCATTTAATATTCCATAAAATGTATTGGGAGGTGGGAAAAAATTATTAATGGGGTGGAATTGTGAAAAATCGCAGCTGTTCCATTTTTATTACAGGTTTTGTTACAGGCCTTTACTGTGTGGTTATACTGACACATTATCCTTATTCTGGCGGTCAGTAAGATTATAGCAATACCAAATTTACATAGAGTTTTTTACATTTAAATACATTTAAAAGAATATAAAAATTTGAAATTATCTTTGCATCTCCATACTGTGGCTCCCATAACTACAGGTACATCTCAATAAATTAGAATATCTTTGAACCGTTTATTTATTTCAGTAATTAAATAAAAAAGTGACCTCATATATTTTCTAGATTCTTTACACACAGAGTGTTCTATTTCAAGTGTTTTATTTCTGTAAATGTTGATTATGGATTACAGGTAATGAAAACCCAAATTGTAAAAAAGTTCAGTATTGTAAATTCAGTGTGTCACCTGCCAAGGTTTCCTAAGCCTTTAAATGGTCCCTCAGTCTGGTTCAGTAGGACACACAATCATGGAAGACGCTGATTATGAATTGTATTACTGAATTACTGAAATGAATGAACGTTTCAAAAATATTCTAATTTATTGAGACGCACCTTTATGTCCGTATGTGTACGGAGCTTTGTAAGGTCTCGTTTTTTGTAGGGTAAGCTGTCAATTCAATTGATATCATTATTTTTTGTAAGGAGGTGAAGAAACCAAAAAACAGCCATTCAAGCAATTAGATGTTTTTCACATTACAGCATTCATTGTATAGGATAAATAATATATTTTAATAGTTTGGGCATTTTCGCATGTGGTGATTGCAGTCATGTTTATTCTACTTTTTATTTCTTTATGTTAATTTTTTATTTATTCATTTGTAAAATGTGAAAAACAGAGTAATTTAATTTTTTGCATTTTTTAAAATATGTCTTTTGTTCAACTTTATTTTGGTAAAGGCAGGCACAATAGGAACTTTAATCTAACAGGCCTGAGAATGTTCTGAAGGCTCAAGGGTGCCATAGCAACTGAATAGGTCCTGCGATCTCGTTGCGGAAAGACAATTCAATCTCTGAAAGGAGCCCGCTGCTGCAAAATGAATCTCAGATCCCATGGTCGCAATTGACAACAGAATATGAGACTTTAAATGTCTATACAGTGCTGGTGGATTATCTGCTGTCTAAAACATCAGTCACCCATCGGCTATGGCATTGGCTCAGCTCCTGAGCCAATGGCTTGTTAAAAGACCCAACATCTACCATACATGTATGACAAATTTTGGGAATCGGTTAAAGTGCACTTGTAGCTATACTCACTTGTGTGTATTTACAATTAGAAACAGCCATTTATTGCACAGAAGATGCTCCAGAATTGTTATTTTAGTAACAATGCAAGTATTTTCTAATACAGACATGTCAGAAGAGCGGACAGATGCTTTTTACTTAGTGCCCGACATACAATTAATCTGCATTAATTCACTTTAACAGCACAATTCTAAATGATAAAGTCTGACATAGTTTACACTGCACCTGTCATGCCTCTTTGTCTTCACTTCCAGCTTTGCAATGTTTTCTAGGCAGCTTATGTGTTACCCTAAGGCTGTACATTGCCAAGAATAAGATACATTCAAACAGGAAACCTTGAGAGCGTTTCCATTTTATTTCTTCATACATTTCCAGACATGTATGCAGTGGCACATTCACAAGGTGATTCTTCCTTTACCATCTATTTAGCTTCTAATCCTTAAACCTTATAAAGAAACCTGAGAAATTTGATCTTTTTACTGGATTTTTGAGACTCTGCTCATTATTTCCACATCACTTTGAGCTTCTGTGTATTTTCTCGTAAGAGTACAGAGTGCAGTTATTTTAGGGAATCTGCCAGCTTATACTTATTGTTGAGCGCTTTAAAGGGTGTTGAACACTGAAAGGCAGAGCTACGTTCTGGAAGGTGAACTTCAAAGTACTTTGAAGATGCAATATAGATGAGGTATTGGTCAGTGCATAGCTTAACAATATACTTGGTCATTTTATCAGATACATTTACTTTACTTTGGACTTTTTGACTCTGATGTTTCCAAGAAATCCAGTTTTCTTCACTTGCACATCAATGCATTGTTATGTTGTGTTCTTGCTAATAGTTATGCAAATTACAAATAAATAATCATGCTCAAAGTGGTAATTCTATTTGGAATATGACATATCCGAAATACCTCAAGGACCCTCATCTATTCCAAGAACATGGGATCCCTGTTTTGCAGACACTGCATGCACGGCTCTCTCCACCAAATGGTATAGGAATATTGAGAGCTGCTTATGCACTGTTACTTCTTCATCCACAGTGGCCATAGTACAAGGCTGGGGGATCGTTATCTAGCAGACATTTATGGCATTTCCTGCTCTGCACGGGAAAAAACTCTTACCTCTTGAAAGGAATCTGACAGGTACCCGGCCAGAGGAAGCATTGGAGGAATTGAGGGCCCCGATATGTTACACGTATAGTCAGATTTTTAGCTTTGACTAGAGGGTTGCTGCCAGGGGTGTAGCTATAGGGGGGCAGTTGCTACTGGCCATGGACTGTGCCACATAAAATATACCTCTATTCTAAATGGTACAAGGTAGGTAGTTGCCCCATTACAAATTTTGCGTTGGGGCCCAGAAGTTCTAGGTTACACCTCTGGTTGCTGTAAATTGGGTTCTCCAAGATTTTATCATTGATAGCCTATTCTTGGAATAGGCCATCAGTGTTTGATCAATGAGGTCCGTCCTGCAGATTAGCACACTGAGGAGCCCACTTCATTCCCCTCATTTTTACATAAGCTTACTAAGTTAATTGTGTATTAACAAATTCGCCTGATACTGATCCTTTCCAATTTCCTTTCCCTAATCTGCCTCCCATTGTATTCAGCATGGGAGGCAGATTCACCACTGAATCTGAGGTATGTGGGGTTACAGTGATTAACCATATTGTATAAGGCTAATCTAAAGTGTAAACCTGCACCAAAAACCTGAGGTTCAGCCTTGGCTTTCTGCCATAGGTTCCATAGGAATGTTTTTGGATCAGGTTTTGGGGCAGAAGACTACCTCCAAATCCTCTCCATATTCCTCCATGCGAATAATAGGCCATCGTTCTGCTTTAGATTTCACTGAACGTCCAAGCTTCCTTAATACCTAACTTTTATATAGCAATAGGCAATACATAAATCAATATCCCTAGATCTTTCTTTATGGTTCTTTTTCAGATTCCTAGCATGCCAGAGAAAAACAGAACAAATGGGCTGTTTTTCAATGATGGAAAATGTCGTATTGACTACATTCTGGTGTACAGAAAATCAAGCCCCCACTCAGAGAAAAGAGAAATTTTCGAGAGGAATATTAGGGCAGAAGGATTGCAGATGGAGAAAGAGGTAACACTGGTATAATGTATTATTTATTGATGTATTCTTTTATGTAATAAATATAGAATTCTAGATGGATCCTATTATATGTGTTATGTCAGGAGCATAACTATAAAGGACAGAGATTGTGGTCACTCCTGGAATCTCCGGAAGCAAAAGAGTCTCTGCCCCGTTTGAGGAGACCAGCACTATAAATGCCTTCTTGCGGATTTAGTATTGAGAGTCAAGGTTTTCCTCCCAAAGGCCGGGGGCCCCACGTGATGTAAACGCAGTGGTTTGCCGCGGCGTAAACGCCGCAGAAAAATATTCAGCGTTTTACAGTCACTGTGTAGTGGAAGGGATTATAGCAAATCCCTTCCCCACAGTGCGTTAAAATATGCCATAGTGAGGACTGCCCACTCTGACCATTGTTGGCTGGAAATGAAGCTATAAGGGTACAGATCTTGGAAGGAAGGGCACATAGGAAGTCACAGTTACTATGCACATCGTTTATAAACATGGTTGGATTTCAAACCCTTTAAACCAAGTCATTTTTTTCATTTTTTGATTTTTTTACCCTCTGCTTTCCAAAAGCCATAGCTTTTTTTATTTTTCTGATTACAGAACTATATGAGGGTTTATTTTTGCAGGACTGATTGTATTTCATAGTTGTACCATTTATTATTACGTATGAACTGTAAAAAAATTAATTTGCATTTGCGCCATTTTCTTGGGCTTTGTATTTATGGGGTTCACATTTAAATATATATATTTGGGATTTAGGGAAAGGGGGTGATTTGAGCTTTTATGTTTTTTTACATTTTTTTTTTTTTCATTTTTTGAACTTTTAAAAAAAAATATTTAGACCCTCAATCCTTTCACTTCTATTACAGGCTGCTTTGGGTAGACATGAATGGTAACAGGAGGCCGCCCCCAGATCTTGTTCCAGTAGACTGTGATTGTGTTAATCCGATGCATCGAAAGAGTTAATGCTGTGATCAGAGAAGACTCTGATGTAATAGGGGCGGCATATTTAAAGTACTGACATTTGCTATAATAGTACGGTGTATGTCAACAAGGGTTAAAAAAGTTGACCAAACCCTTGAAGTAGGGCCCCACATTGAGAAAACAACGCGATTTGACTGTTTTACAGTGCTTGCAAAGTGGTTGGGATACTGGCTCATCCCATCTAGCATGTCAATTATACCTACGGAAACACTGGCATTTTTCGGATAGGTATAATAGGGACAAAAAGTGTGCATAGGAAAACTCTGCGGACTTTTTGTGAAAAGCGCTGTGGAAAAAAATGCCATCTGTTTCCGTTGTGGTCTTTTCCGCAGTGCTTTTTGACTGCGGCTCCCTACGTGGGACCTTAGCAGAAAATCTGCTTTTTTTTGTTGCAGATGTTGATACAGTTTTTTGAGCCAGACCCAGGAGAGGCTACAAAAGGAATGGGAAATATATAGGAAGCTCTTATACTTCTCCCTTCTGCTCAATACACTCCTGGCTTTGGCTCAAAAAAACACTGCAAAATCTGCAACAAAAAAAGCAGCATTTCCGCAATATGGGGCCTTAAAGGAAGGAAACTCAGTAACACATCAGCCACAGTGCATTGTTGGAGACATTATACTGAGCACCATTATATCTTTAGATAGTACATTAGATGCACCACTAAAGCCCTTAAAAATGTAAAGGTATAATAATACCCGTAATACCCCTACAATGAACTGTGACTGGTTTGATATTGCGTTTCCTGCTGACAGAATCCCTTTAAATGAATTATCACCCAGGTGAAAAATTAATCTTGCTCCACTTTTTGTGCCCACACGTGATTATTATACCCTTTGTTATTTACAATTCTAGTTTATACAAGGCCTGATATCTGGAAATAGCCTTTTTTCCAAACTGAGATATAAGTCATCAAATGAAGGATAGTGGAAGTGAAGGGTATGTGGGTTGGTGACACAGTCGTATTAAAGAATGCTATCTATCAATGCTTCATTACCAAAAACTAAAATAGATGATCATGGAGCAATCTCTACATGTGTTTCCCTGCCTGTTATAATGACTTGGCAATTCTTCTGATGTTATACTTTAAATGCATGTCTTACATCCAATGAAATGTCTTAGTAGCTGAGGAACTCAATAAATTTAGTCAAAATTTTTCCATCTCTCATGCATGTCCAATTGCATTGTATCCATTCTGATGAATGGATTTACATTTAGATGTGCCTTCCTGTGATACTCCCTCACTTGGCACTATTATACATTTATATAACATAAAGGCAAGAGTATCTCATGAAAACCTCGTAGTTTACCATGAAATGCAAGAAATAATTTGTGATATGTTGTCAGTCTGAATTTGTGGACTTTTCTGCATTTTTTGTAGAAAAGTCCACAAAATCGATACATTCATAAATCGATACATGCATGTGGATTTACAATATGATTATTATGTGAATATCTGTAGGAAAATTTTCAAACACATCTCCGATGTGTGAACATGACTCTAAGGCTAATTATAAACATTGGTTAAATGTTGTCCAAACCCAATGATTTTGTTGGAATCAGCAGACAATATCAGGTTCATCTTACACCATCACTGTGGTGCATGGTCTGCATAGGTGCTAGGAAAGTCTGGGTTGCTGGAATGGATTGAATTTCAACATGCCCAAACCTTTTTATTGAGCATGAATGTTTATCGATCAGTAGCTCTTATCTGAAAACTTTATCTACATTTTTCTTTTGTCATTGTGAATGCGTATGGTATAGGTATGAAGGACATGTGGCTTTTACTCTCAGCTATAACACATGTAAATATGTATCAATGTCTAAAGGCTAAATTCTGTGCAGCACAGGTAGGTAACATTCACAGCTGATATTCCAACCCAAATATTTGGAAAAGGGCCTAGGCCTTTTTCACACGTCAACATTTTGGAGACATATGATGTCTGTGTTATCAAGGTGGGAACACAGGCTGATGAACAGTTTGCATGAACATTTATTGCTGACTATTGGCACTTGTCAACCGGGTATCAGTAAGTTGACAAATAGGACTGATCGCATCTTTTATGCAGCAGAAAATATCATTATTTGAAGGCAGCACATCTTGTAAATGTAAACCATTTGGAGACAAGACACTGCATTAACAATCACCTGTCCCCTATATAGTTTACATTGGGCAGTGTAAGGACCCTTTACAGGAGCACCAAACGTCAACAAGCTTGTAATGGGCCTGATATTCCCCCATGTAAAAGGACCTTACTTGTACTGTTAGTTTTGTGATATTGGGAGACAGATCAGAGCTTACGTCTGTTTTACAATTGAAAATGTCACAATTCTTTCTTTGTAATAAAAATGTGAAAGCCATTTATCATGAGCCCTGAAACACTTTTAATAAAAAATCACTCAAATGAATGGCATTTATTCCATCCGTATAACACTATGAATAAATCTTATATACTATAGACTTCTGTTAGGTGCCGGAAGTTACAGCAGTGGATCTTTTTTGTAACAAGGCATACAGATCTGCCACTTATCTAATATATTAAGCCAGCAGAATCATGCCTTATATATTCTACACTGTCAATCTGATATATATATGTGTGTGTGTGTGTGTGTGTGTGTGTGTGTGTGTAAATATATATATATATATATATATATATATATATATATATATATATATCTATATATACATGCATGTTATCTAAGAATTTTCCTTGGAGTTAAGGTTTGAAAACATATAAGATATAGAGCTGATATTAATGATTTTATGTCTACACATATAAATGGCATCTGCAAAATAGATTTAGACTGATTTAAAGCAAGATAAGATGCAAAAATATACTTTTATTTGAAGTGTGAGTTCAGCAGAAGAGTATGGTCGATATCGCTACAGTATGTAGCTGTAGTAAGCTTTAGCTGGGAAGAGCAATGAGTAATGCAGCAGAAATAATCATTTTCCTGTACTCCGGGGACTCCATGCATTCTTAGTCCCTGCTGTTGTCTCATTACAGTCATCTATCACCAACAGTGACATCATGTTTGTAAAACTTCACGCGCCCTGGGAGGTTCTCGGAAGATATGCAGAGCTTATGAATGTGAGGATGCCTTTCAGGTAGGTACACACAGTACATGTTGTGATACTTTGACTCAATGACCTTCTCAGTAGTTGGAAATTGTGAGACATGAAGGGCTCGGACAGCTTGGTTGTTTATAAAGATGTAAAAATTCACCAATTCAGCAACTTTTGCTTTGGTTAAATACATCTAACTTGTGCATACAGAGATGCATGCCCTCATTACATTTTCTGGACGTGTTCCCAGAACAGCCTTCTCTGTCTACTTTAGGGAAATTGCAGGTCTAGCTGGAAAGGCTGATGATGGAAAGTAAAATTGCCACATCATAGTCCAGCCTGCTATTACTTTATTATGGCTTTTCTCATTCATTTTAATATTCATAATAATTTCCTCATTAAGCTCGTTATATTGTAAATCAATGAAAAACGAGCTGATATTAAAGGGGTTTTCCGGTCCCAGCTGTTCCAGTAGCCTCCAGGTGCCGGAAGTTACAGCAGTGGATATGGAGCGCTTGCAGGCTGCTCTTATTCAAGTAATAGGAGCAGTGCAGCGCCCTACCCACTGTATACAGGTGATTCCGTGGAAGTACAAAAACGTTTTGGTTTTGGAAATCGCAGCATTTCCGCAGCAAATTATTTTCTGCAATGTGGGGGTTGGATTCGCTAGAATCCCATCCACTTTTCAGGGACTGTAAAATGCAGCCATTTTTGTGTGCATATTGTAAATGTGAAAGTTGTATTTCTTATATTAGTAGGAATATACACATACAAAACATGGTGGCCATTGCTGAACCTCTTCTTGTGTAAAATGCATATAATATTTCCCAGGCCAAGAAACTTATAGAAATGAACAATTCCATTTCTTAAATGGAAAGAAATGGAACTATTTTAGGACATGAGAATGAATATCATACATTTTCCTGTGGAAAACCATTGGTTAGAACAAAAGGGAGTCTGTCAGCAGTAAATTGGTTATAAACTAATCCCAGTACCTTGTAGAAGGGATTCTACAGTTTCCATATATGCTGTTATTATTCAGCTTCTCCAAAGCCATTCCCCTTTTTCTTGAATTGCAATAGTATTCATGTGCAAATGAGGTGGAAGTGCTTTTGAGGGCTTACCTTAGTTTGTTTGGGCTTTTGTCTCTGCGCTAGATTCCTGGGCAAAGCACTTCTCCCTTTATTTGCATTTTTTTTACATGGAAATGGGGCTCCAAAACTGAATAGCAGAGACTTATTTGGAAATAGTAGAATTACCTCTATAAGGTCCACTGATCAGGTTTATAATCAGTTTACTGCTGACAGATACTCTTTATAATAGATCACCTTGAGCTCCCTTGCTGAGGTTCAGTTGCCTCAGCATACATATAGTGGTTTCCTTGTAGTCTTCCTGTTCCCTCTGATTGTTTAGTTGGCTGCGGTTTGTAGTCATTTGTCCTTCCTGTGCTTTTACTTATACACAGCAGCCAAACTTTACAAGCAGAGCTTCACTACAAAGTATGGAGGAAAGACAGAGTAGCAGCAGCAACCTGAGACAATGATACAAGAGGTAAATTTTTGACTATCTCAGATTCCTTATAGACAATTAAACAAGGCTTCAGTAAACCAATAAACCATGATGCCAGGATATGGTATATACAAACACTCAGGATCAGATTGGCCCCCATTTATTAAAGAACAGTTTTAGTCTCACCTTTTGAAAATGCACCTGTGTGAAGTGTAATGTTACTGAATAAGTGACTAACATTTTTATCTAGAGCACTGACCTCCTCTGTGCTCCTCCGATTGTATACACTGGGGCAGATTTACTAATACTGTCTAAAACAGAACGTACAAAATAGTACATGGCATACAACATTTCATTGTTGCTGTGTGCCTGAACTATTTAGCTATTTTTTTTTATTATTCCTCCCACCCTTTCAAAAGATATGGCCCCTGGAAGATTTACATGTAAATGAGCTCTTATGTTCCTAGTGGGCGGTAACCATTTGGTTTTTTCAGGATCACATTATTAGACTTTCTGGTCTAACTTTACACTTCCTATTTGACTTGCCAAAAAAAACGTGTTAAAATTTTGCGCATTTTACGGTGCATGGCGTTTAGGTCACACCCACATTCAATGAAGCAATGCAGCCTAATTTGTACAAGTTATGAAAGTGTCTGAAAGTGTCTAAAACACTTTATAAATGTGGTGCAAGCCATGTTAGACAATGTTTCGGTGTAAATTACACCAGAATTGGTGCATTTTGCTTAGTAAATCTCTTCCAGTGTTTCCAGTATAAACAGGAGGTCAAATTCACAATGCAGATCTATGGGGAGTCAGGTCGAGGTTCTAATAGACTTGCATTATGAGTATCAGCTCCTATTCATACAAGAAAGGGACTGATTTATCATTGCTTATGTGCCAGATTTCTGGTGTGTTTTTCACTATTATGTGCTTTTTTTTTCTTGTGTGTGTCTAATTTATTAATAGCTTGCTCTATTTTTTAGTGTGTTATGCAAATAATGCATTTTTTTTCAAAAACAACATGAAGAGTGGGCTTGGTTTAGATGGTGCATTGATGTACACCTAATATACTATTTGAGACTTTTTTTAAAAATTTTTGCAGACACACTTCATGTCTAACTTGGCTTAAAAATGCACCAAAAATCCTTAGTGAACTCTGGCGGCCCTTCAACTAGAGAAGTTCAACAAATTTATGAACCAGTGTGAGACATTTTTATAAATTTGTCAGAAAAATACATAAGTAAAGAATAAGCTAATTCAGAAAAGTGGCATAAAAAACAAAGGCGGAAAGAGGAGGTCAGTGCTGCAGAACGGAGCACATAACTTCCCAACCAAGCTGTCAGTAAGTTATTCAGTTACATTACACTACACAGAGGCTCA
The DNA here is from genome assembly GCA_947044405.1 of Leptodactylus fallax. Lineage (NCBI taxonomy): Eukaryota > Metazoa > Chordata > Amphibia > Anura > Leptodactylidae > Leptodactylus > Leptodactylus fallax. The sequence continues at coordinate 4,349,617 of CAMRHE010000094.1, forward strand.
TTTTCAAATGGATGGGGAACAAAAAATTACTATAGTTCTGTTTTAACTGTTTAAGGTGAAGGCCCCACCTTGTGGAAATGCAGCTTTTTTTGCTGCAGATTTTGCTGTGTTTTTTTGAGCCAAATCCAGGAGTGGATTGAGCAGAAGGTATTCCTTCCAAGTTCTTCCTGTATGTTTCCCATTCCATTTGTAGCCATTCTTGGCTTTGGCTCAAAAAACCTCAGCAAAATCTGCAACAAAAAAGCTGCGTTTCCGCAACGTGGTGCCCAACCTTAGGTTGTTTTCACACAAACTATCTGTTTTGCATATTGTAGTATATTTCTATGTGCCATCTGAGTCCAATCGGTGTGCCATCCATGCATCATCTGATTCTGTCACATCACCTAGCAATGGATCCATGACAAATAGACAGCACACGAATGACTTCCTTGTGCAGTCCATTTTTTTTTTCAGGGACCCATAGCCTTGAATAACCGAGACAAGAGAAAAGAGAAAAAAAAATAGTGCATGGCAAGATTTTTATTCTCAGTGTCTCAAGGTCTGTGAGAAAAAACAGACTTGTGCATGGCTGTGTGGACTATAATGGGTCCATATGCTGCCTATTTTTTTCATGGACAGTACACTGACAGAAAAGTAGCTTTGGCATAAATTGCATTTTTTAAAGGCCCACATTTAGGTTTTAGTGTTTTGTTTGCAAACAGGTAGATACTTTCAAATGTATGGCATGTAGGAGCATACGCCTGTTAATATATTAGGTGCAGTTCTCACCATCTCCTCTACCTAATTACACCATTAATAATAAATGGAAGTTATTATAGTACAGCATTGCAGACATTAATTTATAATGTTTATCTTCAATGTGAATTCACTTTTCAACTCACTGTAAGAAACTATTTCAACCTTGAAGTTTTGTATGAAAATGATAAATTATATTAAATATTGTCTTGGTGGTAGTACCTGTATGGCTTCAGTCTGGAATCACTCTATTTTGTGCTATTTCTCCACTTGCTAAGGTGAGTCTAGGGCTACAGAGGAGGACTGTTTTAGTGGTTTGGCACTAGGGGTGTCAATTGCTTAATTGTTGCAGTTATCATCACGTTAAATCCAGATAATGAACTAGCATCCAGACAATCAGCGGCAGGCTCCACGTCTGCTCCACACACAGATAGTCATGCTTCTAGTGGAATTAATCTTTTAATGGCTCACTGGAGGTTATTGGGGACAAGTACATTATAAATTATGTATACATAATTTATAATTCATGTCGTAGTTTATCGCAAAGCTAAATTACAGAAGCAGTATCCCCCCATTTACATGACATACAAGGAGTAGATCCTTTATGAAGACATATGTAGATTCCCAATAATTATTTCTAAACGATATCGGTTTTTATGTTGTCATTAAAGGCCAACTAAATGTGAGAATTGCTTTTAAGAGTTTAAAAAACATTGTAAAACCTAAAAATGCTAATAAATAAACTAAAGTAAAGACATTTATTCAAGTGTGGTGATTGACATTGCATTTGGATATGTTCAGCATGTACAAAAGACACAGACATGAATTCTGGCTTCTCCCAGTGTCACAGCCTGGTTGTAAAAATGTATAAACTTTTTATTCTGCAGTGACTATCCTGAGATATTAGTATATCCCCTATAAAGTAGTTGCCATTTGTACTAATTTTAGGAAGGCTAAAATTTCTTCCTAGCTCTCAGATCGGAAATTCCATAGTCACTCAGCCCTCACATGACCCTAAAAATACAGCTCTGAGTGTGTCAGATGACTAAGGTTTCGCACGGCACCTTATTTTGTATTTTTATTGTAATCATTATAAGTATATTATAGGTCTTTATTCTGTTTTATTCTGTATGCATATGACTATAGAAATTACATGAGACCAACGCCAGTCAGCTCACTGACTGGGTGCATGGAACGAACAAGAGCCTTCAATACTTGGAAAACCACATCACAAGAGATTCCCGAAGCTCCAACTCTAGATGAAAACCAACATTTTCATTGAAAAGTCCACAAGCACATGACAGCAGACAAAATGCAAGGTTAATGTCCTCCGTCTGACGTGTTTCTGGCGCACAAGCCTTACTCATAGTGAGGAGCAATGAAATATCACACAATCAATTAGCTAGAAATAACTTTGCGGCATAACTAAAATATATTTATAAATCACATAGAACAACATTGAATATGAGTATAAAATCAGTAATGATTTATAATAATATCACATATGGCATTAAGACCCCATATTAAAGAGGTTTTACCATCTCTCTCCCTGTTTCAGCAGCTTTGCCTGCTGTCTCTTCTTCTCAGTTCCTGTATTCACCCCCCCCCCCCAGCTTGCTGAACAGGACACTATGAAGTATCACAATACTTATTATAATTACCAGAAATCTAATATAAATGCAGATCAAATAATATGTAACACACAGTTATCTGTGTGTTTACATAGATAGATAACAGACATGGCTTTAGCAGCAAACTGCAGTTATCTGAACTGATTGTCCTGCCAGCAGAGCTGTACATAAAAGTGAGAGCAGTGAGTGATGTCACATGTCCTGCTTATCACACAGGTCCGTGGTTATGGAAATACTGTGTAAACAATAGAAGGAATAATTTCACATAGCAGGCAAACAAAGCAGCATTTCTAAAGAAATATATTTAGGAAAAGTCTTCAATTTACATAAGCTACCAGTATAGATAGGATCCTTGAGATGGGAATACCCCTTTAAGGATCTAAACACCTTCCCTGTTAAGCAAGGACTGTATCCAGTCTCTTCAAGTCTCCAATCCAAACATCCTCTCCATGCCAAAAAAACCTAGACTGGAGACTTCCCTTCCATGAACCTCAATAAAATGCCTGGACACATTCAAAACATGACTTAAGGCTAGTTGCAGATGGCCGTGTGTATTTTGCGATCAGCAAACTAGTAATTAGCGTTCAGTTTTTGCGGACAGAGTGTCTTCAGTGTTACTTCAGCATCAGTGCAGTAGGTCCGCAAAAACGGACAGTTTGCCATAAGTGTGTGATCCTAATTTGTGGATCCACCATAAAAAAACACAGGAGACATCTAATTATATCCCTAGGTTGTCTGTGAAAACAGACGGCACACTGATGACATACTGAGTACATCAGTGTGCCGTCCTAGGTTTTTAGTCTCCCATAGGCTTCTATGAGTGAGTCCGTTCCGCAAAAACTGAACAGGACATGTTCTATCTGATGCGTCGCGGAATCACGGCTCACACACTGATCAGTAAAAAACATGGTCGTGTGCATGTCCCCATAGAAATGAATGGCTCTGTGTGCTATCCGCAAAAAACACGGATAGCACACGCATCTCACCCACAGTCACCTGCAAGGGGCCTAAGTCTGAGTTAACAGCACCACTGATATGTTCTCTAATTCTACTTTTCAATTTACAGGGTGTGCAATCGAAATAACTCAATTGACACTATATACATTGTATATTATAAATAAATATAAATATTTGTTTTGCTACAATTGTAACTGTCAAAAGACTATTTTTTTCAGGATACAGTTGAGGAAAATTCAGATGATTCTTAGAATTATGAGATGTGGTCAAGTAACACTTTAACTACAAATAATAAGATTTTTTCATTCCAGGATGGTTTTAGTGCCAACTCTCTACATACATATTACAGAGTGCATTGGTGGATATACAGTTTAATTTGGTTTCAAGGGTTCCTAATTTTATAACTCAAAATCCATCTTTTTATTTTGTCCAGTCTCGTCCTTTGTTTTTGCACAGATTCCAAGATTTAGTACACAGCAGGATTTGACTGATTTATTTAAATTCACAGATTTAAATTTCTTTGTAATATGTCCAAACCTATGCATTAGGCTGTACTATCGCTTAAAAATATCTATGCAATAAGTATCCAAAGTACAGACAAGGGTAAGCAGTTGTATTCCTTGATACCACATTGTATATCCAATTGAATCAGCAGTTGTTGAACGATAAGTTTACTTGCCAGGGAGGAGGCCCTAGGCCAAACAATTACTCTAGGTCAATGGCAGGTAGTCTGGTCCTGAGCGTCAAAATCCTCTGCATGCATAACTCATAGGGAGACCCAATACAAGCTACTCCTGCATTGGTACCATACCCCCGCTTTCCTCCACTCCCTCAATCCTGCTATACCGCCTGTGTGTTTTCGGTGCCTTTCGAGTCATGGTTCTCTATATCATATATTTTGGATCTGCAGGCTCATATTGAGTTTCTGGAGGGAGGTCAAGGCAATGATGGATACCTTTTTCCTCCAGGGGGTCCCATTGGACCCGCTAATTTATCTCCTCGGCCTCCCCCCTAGACACCTTGGTAAGGCTTCGTCCCGGCTTTTCTTATATCTCTGTACGGATGCGAAGACCCTTATAGCACGAAATTGGAGGACGGTGTCTCCGCTGTCAGGGCTGGACTTACTTGGGAGAATAAAAGACATCTGCACTCTTGAATACCTGACGGCGAAACTTAATAACACTATGGAGGCGTTCCAGACTATCTGGTCGCAATGGGATACATATTTTACTCTCCAGGGCCTCTAGGTTACTGACAGGTTGTTTTCTCCTCCCCTTACCTGTTTTTTCCCTTCTGTTTTTTCCTTTTCTGTTTTTTGTCTATGTCTGCCCCTGGTTTTCTTTTCTTGCATTTTGTATGTTTTTTTTGCATTCTTGTTATTGTATTTCCTGGTTATTATTCCTTGCCCTTTGATGGGATGTTTGTAATTATTTTCTGACTGGTGTCTCGATACTTCCTTTCTTATTGACAAAACTTTAATAAAAATTACAGTTTTTAAAAAAAGTTTACTTGCCAGTGCATTGATTTTGATGTGACTAGACACTTGTTGGATAGATTATGCTGCCTATAGAAAGTCTTTCATTGGGTGTCATTAACCAGAAGGAATTTGAGTGTGTTTTCATAGAACAGCGTGTAATTCGCATTTTCCATTCGTAACCTAAAATTCGCAAGGACCGTTGCCGCTGCCAATGAGACTCATTGGGGCACATTTATCAATACTGTCTATCTTTACACTGCCTTAAACTACAAATCCCATTCATAGTTTTAGACATATTTTATAAATCTGTCATACGGACCTTCATAAATATGGAGTGTTTCTAGAAAGTCCAAAATTCTGACTCCCCATGAGACAAATATTTGACTCAAAAATAAAAACAAATATTTGGCACAAAACATGTAGACAAAATCTGCAGACAAATCTTAACTTACATGCTGTAAGGAACAAATATTTGGCGCACGCATCAAAAAAGACTCTACAATTCTTGGCATAACATAAGCAGACACCAATCATCCCTCACTTATGGAGACAAATATGTGGAGCACGGCAGGAATTTTTGGCGCATGAATTAAATTGTTGTAAATTCTTTACACCATTTTAAACTTGGTCTACTTTGCACAGGAAATCTGCGCCATATTCATTCTTTTTTGTTTCATAAATGTGTCGTAAAGTGAGACACTACTAAACCTCGCCCATTCTGGTGCACATTTTTCAAAAGTGTCTAGCCTGTCGTAGTTTCATGTTCTTTCTGGTGCACACTGTTCATAAATATGTCGGAAATACTGTGCACTATGAATTTTGGCGCAAATGTAGACAGAAAAGTGTCTGACTTGGATTGATAAATGTGCCCCATTGCGGTGAGGATCAGTTCCATGAGGGAGAAATTCGGAGAGTGGTTGGATATGTTATTGCAGCCACTTGTTATACAATGTTAGGCTGGTTGCAGACGACCATGCTGTGGGTCAGTGTGCTATCCATATATTTCCCTCCTACCAAAAGCTATTACTTTTTAATTTTTCAGTTCACAGAGCTTTTGCGGGGCAAAATATACTTCGTAATGGTACCATTTAATATTTTATACGATGTACTGGAAAGCTGGAAAAAATATATTGATGACAAGCCTGTGAGTCTTCAATAGACACCCACTGCCTAGATGATAGATCGCTACCTGTGGATCTCGTTTCAGGGGACAGCAATTCTACCCATAATGACACCACTCATGTACCGCCGGGAAAATGTTGCCACGGTCATGTTTGACTGAGGCATCAGTAGGGGTAAATTGCTTGATTGGTGTGGGCACTAAGAGTGGACATTGCTGCCAGGTCTCAGCTCCTGAGCTGCTGCCATATGTAAAGACGCAATGTCTGCCGTATTAGTATGGCAGATGTTGGGAAAGGGTTCATTGTGATTCAAGGTATTTGTTTATAATATACAATGCTGATCATGTCATTTAATTTATGTCGGTTGCACACCCTGTAAATTGAAAATTAAAATTAGAAAACATATCAGTGGTGCTGTTACCTCAGACTTAAAGGGAGTCTATCACCTTCCCCAAGGATATTCAACTGTCACCACCATGTTACTGAGCACATTACAGTGAGAAACAATAAAGCTTTGTTATGTATATCACTTTTGTAGAACTGGAGAAACACAAGTTGAAAACTTGTGCAAATGAGGCAGTTGGTGCCCTGGGGGTGGGCCTTCAGCTCCCTGGAGCACTGCTCTTGCCACTCAGACTTTTACCATCTCCTGCCTGTGAATTCATGAACAGTGGGAGTTGATTCTTCCACTGATATGACATCGCTCTTCCCACTTGAGCAGCAAGAGCAGTGCTCCCAGGGCTGAAGACCACCCCAGTGCACCATCTGCCTCATTTGTATAAGACTTCAAAGTTGTTTTTCTACTTATCTATACAAGTGACATACATAACAGAGGTAAGTTGTTTATCACTCTGATAGACCGGTGAGAGACGGAGTCCAGAGACAGCTCTTGCTTTAACAGAGAAAGACTTTGGATCCTTAATATGGATTGTGTCAAGTTATTAATGTTTTTTATACTCCTGTTCAATGTTGTTCGATGTGGTTTATATATATGCTTGTGTCATGTGCTTGTGGACATCTTCAATAAAGATGGTTTTCATCCGGAGTTGGAGTGCTGGAAATCTCCATGATTGTATATAACAACTAATAAGGGTAAAATTATAATCTTAGCATGGTCCGATTTTGAAACATCCCATAAATTAATCTGCCTTGGCAGCGGCTGCCTGGCACTTATTGCTTATATTTTTGTTTTATTTTTGAACCAACCACTAATACCCCAATTCTTTAACAACGTCTTTTGCCAAACACATTTTTTTGGCAGTACCCCAAGACTATTACCATGTGTCTGCTTTATCCAGTTTTTTTACCATTTAATGTGTGGAGGTACTATGTATGTTTTGCTTTTAGATACATAAGCTATATTTATGGCTGTCAGGAATACAGTTTATTAAACTCTGCGCAATTGCAAGTGTAAATGCAATAGCAAATGCTTCAGTATATGAGGATTTGTCCATTTATTTTTGAGAATAGTTTTAAGCTAGTTGATCTACAATATTCTATATCAGAAGTGTAGGTACCCTGAAAGGAAGTCGGAATGATTGACACAGCAGTCTTCTTTGACTGTTGTGTATGTTATTCTCTCTAGTCTCTTCCTCCACCTCTTACAGGCTTCTGTCTTCAATCTCCTTTGCTTTCTTGGTAGTTGATACTGTAACTGACGATGGGTTTTCTTCTCGACTGGCTTCATTTTTGCTGTTCTTCCAGGAGAAAAATCTATTACCTGCATCGACGATACAAGTTCATGAGCAGGTTAGTAAAATAACTATTCATTCTCTTTCTATGTTTCTTGTATATGAATCAGGATGTTTAAACCAATTGTATAATGTAGATGGCCCCTAGCCACCTTCTGTGGTTAAGCTTGGCAAATACAGAATACTTGGGTTCTACTAGAGTTTGCTTCTGTCTCATATGGTGACAAATGTACCTTTATACTGATGTCCAGTGGAGGAGCAAAGTGGATGATTATCTGACAGCATGCTATATGGTCATCATCTGACTACAACCTCATGTACAATGTCACTGCTAACTGAAGCAAATTACAAAGACAGTTGCCTCATGACAACATTCTGCAATTTGTGTACAGTATATCAATTGGCCATTTCAGGCTTTGCTGAATATAAGGAAACACATGACTAGTACTCTAAATCAATCAAAATAATCCCAATGAGATTACTACATTTTGTGGGACCTAGTGTTACTAGTCATGTGTGTCCTTATCTGAATTGTGCTATATATATATATATATATATATATATATATATATATATATGCTATTTTAGCCTATTTCCTAATAAAAGTTATATTTTAATTTGATTTTGGGAACTGAATATTTCTGTGAATTCCAACATTTTTTGATTTGTTTCAGTCATCCCCTGTGATTGTGTTTCCTGAATATATACTGAAAAAGTCGATAGGAATCAAAGTAGCAATGTGGATTTATGACATATCTCTGTGACATATGAGAAATTATTTTATATAATTGGAAACTTAAGAAAATATTCAGATGGCAAAAAATATGGTGGAAAAAAACCTGATGTATTTTTGCTATACAGTCTGTAGCAGAAATCTAAAGTTGAGCCTGCCACCGTCCAGTGTGTGACCATGACCCATGCTCTAAGGCTGGATTCATATCTGCGGTCGTTGTCCATTTGTGGATTTTGTCTCCCATTCCGCTTGAAAAATGCAGGACTTTTCTCTCCGCATTTTTTGGACATAAATCTGGCGGACCCCATTATAGTTTATGGGGTCCTTTGGGTTTCTAGTGGGTAACTGCTTTTGAAGCAGATTGGGTTTCCGTTTTTCGAGTCCCCAAGCGAACCCGAAGAACGGAAGCCAGAGCGCAGGAGTGAACCTAGCATCAGTACTGTCAACAGAGTTGAAATTGCAGCAAGATAGGTCAGAACTCGTTCAGCATGCTGAAAAAAGTAGTATACATCACTGACTGCTATTGAAATCAATGGAACTTCACAGTTTTATTTTTATGTTGCTTTTGGCTTAGAAAACACATCAAAATCCTTGTTCAAAACCTCTGTGTGAACATATCTATGATATGATTTTGACTGTTTAGAATTGCACATTAATTATATGCATAATTGTTTTTAAATTATATTGCAGAAGAGTAAGAATGCTAAATATTTAATATATCATAGTATATACAGTATGAAATAATATGTAATGTTTCCCTGTTAATGATGCAATTTAGTCACTTGCTGTTATTGACATTATTTGCAGGATGGAGAAGCAGCTAAGCAGGTTCCGTGGATGGTTACCTAAAAAACCTATGAGACTGGACAAGGAGACTATACCAGACTTGGAAGAGAATGACTGTTATACTGCTCCCTTCAGCCAGCAAAGGATTCACCAGTAAGTAGGGCCAATAAATGGTACAGATTTAAAGGAGTTTTCTGGGCTCAAACTAATATTTCATGCTGATGACCTATCCACATGATAGTTCATCAGTAAGTCATCTGTCAGGGTCTGATACCAGAACCCTACACAGTTAAGCTGTGGATAGGCCATCAGAATGAGAAATCAGTTTGGGATCACAAAACCCCTTTGACGTAAATAGCGATTGGTAATCTAACAGGTTTGCCAATATAATTCTCTGTTTTCTGAGGTTTCTGAGGCTTTCTGTGAATATACCTTTACTGTACGTCAGTTAGGTGTAACTAGAACCTAAGAATTGATGGAGGTTCCAGCATTTGGACTCCACAGACAACAGCTGACTTCCTATAATATAGTGGGTAGATGATTTTTTTTAGATTTAGAGCTTGGGGTAAAGAGTATACTTTAGAGAAATCGCATCAATAGATCAAGCTGTGCATGCTGTAAATTGACTCAGCAAGGAATGCCTGAGGATTTCCACTCTGAAGCCTGAAGAAATGTGAATACAGCTCAGGGTTATACTACAGTTTGTAATGCAGAATCAGTACAAGGAAACTAATACAATTTAATTCCCAAATTAAGAAATATTGTTATGTAGAACACTACTTGAAAACCCTGCTGCCCACATGTGGGCATGTTTATTGGCTGCATGTGGCTGCCACAATATGGGACTGTACCTTGATATCTCAGAGCAGCAGTTAAGAGGTTAAATCTTCCAGTCAGGGAGGCAGCAGTCACTGACAGCAGAGGGCCCCTGTGGAAGAAGTCTATGTATGCTCTGCACATGCTTTATCCATCTTGTGTGCAGAAAGTATGCTGGACACTTACCACTCGAGATGCTAGATACACTTGTCATTCACATGGCACAGGCTACACATGCACTACTAATGCACCATTCACTTGCTAGACACAAGCTGTACTTACTCTACATATCAATCACTAGCCCTTATCAGATTTTGTTTGCCCACCGCTGACCTCTAGTAAAGTTATCAACTAGAGATAAATGAGTGTCCTAGAATGAACCAAAACCTTGGTAGCAACTATAAATATGTCAGCTGACTTACCTGGGTCATATTGATGGGATCACATTAAGACAACATAGGGCATTCTTTACTATACAGAGCATGCCATGTCTATATTGTACAGTATAATGAGCATTTCTGCTCTGCTCACATTTTGTAATGCTGGAGAGCGGCAGCTAATAATGGCTAGTGAATAGATCTGCTTTCTGTTCCAGTTACTTTGTCAGAACCCATTGGTATAAGGCAAGATAATGAGCTCTAATGGTTGTTTGTTTACTGCATTGCAAATAATGAGTTATTTAGCAATTACCAAAATAGCAATAGAAAATAATGACAGAATCAGAAATGATGAGAAATGACATGTCCTGGTTTACCATTGCTTGTTAGATGGTTTATCTGTGTTTTATGTGGATGATCATACTTTCTCTGTAGGATGTCGGTTTCCTCCTACAGTTCCAAAACACACACAAAAATATGTACATGGTATGTATGTGCGTTAAACCACTGCTGTTGTGCATGAATGATCTATATGTTAGGTAATAGGAACAGTGAAGACTTTTTATACTTGGCTTCAAGGCACAAACCCACTATAAAAAATAAAAGGGGTCTATCATATCTGTGTAAGAATGGACCTGATGCATTGGTCTGTTCTGTCTGTCAGCACATATTGGATCTACCTGAATACCACATAACCTAGAAAACTCAATTGAAGATGTGTATTTACCTGTATAGGATATAACTCTTAACATGCTTACTTAGGCTAGGACTTGCCCATGAGAAGCAAAATTATGCCATGACTCACCACGACTCATAGGCCAACTTTTTTTTTCCAGTGCAAGTCATGAGTGACCCTGAAAGCATTTTTGATATGTTCACAATGAAGTAGTTCATCACAGTAATTCTGTAATTTTACCTCTTCATATGGGCAACCAAAGGTTGCCTTGTATCCCCAGCTTTATTGTTAGTGGCAGTTAACTGGCAGTTCATTGCTATTTATGTAGCATGGCTCTGAGATGCAGAAACTTCTCAGTCTGGCTCTTTTGAGTTATGTATAGGAAAAATGCAAACGATACCAATGAAGAGGCTCCAAAGGTCCCTCTTCCACATACAGTAAAATATACCTCTATTCTAAGGTAGGTAGGGGCCCCATTAGAGATTTTGCATTGAGGTCCAGGAGCCTCAATTTACTCCTCTGGTTATAGACCCCCATTCTTAAGAGAGATGCAGGATCCAGATGTGTAACTAGCATCTGCCTGCCTTTATGGCCTATCCTCGATTGGAATACCTTGAATATGTTTTTAATATTTGTCTTTTAAAGGAGTACTGTGTGGTCTTGTAATTTCAGCAGTCCAACTTCTATAAAAAATATTTTCAGAGTATTAGAACTTTAAATAGGTGCAGAATTTTGAGGGTCTAGATACAGGAATTCAAGCAGCCAACTACCCTAGGTGAAGTTTTGTATATTTTTTACTCCATGTAGCTGTCCAAGGTACTGTACTCGAGATGAACATTGACATAAATCTTTTGTATTTCTTAGAGCAAGTGAAGTGAAAGACAACTACAAGGCTACAGTAAGCAGTAAAATTCAGGAAAATATCTCATATATAACATGAAAATATTATAAAAATAAATGTTTGTAGAAAATAATCTTCCCCTAAGTTCCCTAAAAGCTTTTCCTAAATTGCTAAATAAGCAGAACATATGAATAGAGCGAGTTAAATATAATATAGTTCTTTATAATAGAATAGAATATAAAATATAATATGTTGTAATGTAATACATGATATAATTGACCCAATTATTATTAATTATTTGCTATGTTTGCAGTTTTATCATAAACAACAAAGACACCTTTTTCAACAATGCTACAAGAAGTCGGATTGTACATCATATTTTACAAAGAGTTAAATATGAAGAGGGAAAAAAATAAAATAGGTAAGTAATCTTTAGCAGCCGCTGCCTACAATATCTCAGCGTCATGGTGATCTACTTTACAATTCCTTATGACTCCAATGCAACATGTATTGATTAAAATGCTTGAAACTGAGGAATAGATACTTGAAATATATATAACAACAAAAAACAACACCCCCAACCAAAAACCTGATATCAGACCACTGATGCTGGATTTTACAAAACCCCCCACATGCAAGGAAACAATCTGGGGACTGCCACCAACTGTAATTGATCTGCACCTGAGTAGATTTAGCTGTGTTCTGATCAGTGTCTATGAAACAATACTGGGATAGCTATGTCTTGGAATCTGTGTGCCACAACCAAACACACCCCCCCCCAACCCCCAACCGCCGGTATCCTTTCCCAGGTTCCCACAATGCTGCAGGAAATCCAATGTCTCCCCACCTATGGAGACTCAGTAATGAAGCCAATCCCCTAGGGTAACATCTGCCAAGATACTTTGCTCCAACCCCCCCTTATTTGAAACTGATTGTAGATAAACACACTTTTTCCCTGTTGGGGTATATGGATTTTATGGATGGGAATTCTACCACTTAGGACATCCCTCTATTACCCATAGTGATGGACTGCTAAAAAAACATCTCTCTTGTTTGAATCAGCACCATATAATACAACGGATTCTGCAGAGAAAATGAATGGTCCTCTGTGGCTTTACCTACAATAACAAATGATCACCAAATGTCAAGATGGGGTCTCACTATAAGACAACTCCTTTGAGTACTTCACTTTATCTTTACAAACTATAGTACTTTGATTTATCCTGAACACCATTATCATTGAAGCACCAGCATGTCCTTATAGACTGGTGGCTTAGTGTCCCAAATCTGCCTATGATAAGCCTGTCCCTGCCACAGTTATTTAAAAAAACACCCTAATATTTAACAAAACATGTGCATTCAAGCCAAGGTGTACTGCCTTGGATTCATTGGGAAATGCACATATGTCTGCAGCATATGTGCATTTTGGAACAATAAACCACCGGTCCCTAAGTACAAGTTGGTGGTTTAACATCCCAATACCTCTTCACAAGTTCCCTCCAAGTTAGACAGAAATACCACTGTGAGCTGGGATAGGTGTAAAATATAAAAGAAAGCATACACACCTACTCCTGGCACATCTTGGTGGTTCATTTCCTAATACTCCACATGCCAGTACCAATTGGATTAGAAGTGGTGAGGCTTCTGTGACTGAAGTCATATGTGAAGGACCAGTGATGTATTAGCATTGATATCACTGGTCCTGCACATTTGACCAGTGATAGACCGTGGAGGTCATGGGAGCCTCACCATTTCTGGTCCGACTGGGACCGACAGTGGAGGAAACAGGGAAAACTCACCGTAGAAAGGTCAGTACTCATTCTTTTATTGTTTTAAACCTCCCCCAACCACCAGTGGGTTAGCCTGCAAAACCCCTTTAAGGCCCATTTCAGTTATGGTCCATTCTCTTGAATAGAGATAAGAGCTACCAAGCACAACCCATGGACAGCAATGGCATCATTTCTAGAAAAAAAGGATGCCCTTTCTCTCATCCTGGATACCCTCTTTAATTCATCTCATGAATAAAACACATAAAATGCACAATCTTGTGTTACTTAATATAATCTACTGTGCTCATCCTGACTGGGTACAGACGCTTAGTCATTATCTTTTCTTATTAATAAATAAAAAAAATGCCTTCATTTTCCAGGCTGCACTTTTATAGTTTGCATCTGTTCTATTTTGAACAAACTGACATTTTTGTAAAATTTATTACCCAGCTCTGTTTAATGATATTATTTTTATAGCACGATTGTGGCTTGTAAGCAATGTAATGCAGCTTCAATGCACAACATAAATAATACACATTAGAAAAGCTCTTTGATGTAAATGTAACTGTGTGGGAACTGAATCCTTCCTGCAAAGAAATTACAGTTAAAGTGGTAATTGCAAGGATTAGAGGAACCTGAATTTCAGTGCATTAATATGTAGAGTCGAAAATTGCATTACTGACTCTTTGGTCCCCAGAGAGGTATACTCCTTGACAGCAGAGTAGGCGTCAGCTTTCCTGAATCTTTATCATTACATTACTATGGAAAGACTGTGCACGCTGACTTGCATGTTCCTCTATGGTTAAATAGCTATTTACCTTCCTTTTATCCACATATACAATACCCCTGAATGCTCTGTAACCTTAGTCCTTATATGTACTGTACATACATAATTCACACTTTTTATCTCTTATTATGTGCACATCTTTTTAGTTTCTAAAAGGATTTCTAAGGGTTAATAATAAGTATGCCATCTGCTTCAATCACTGACTGTCATGGTTTTACCAACCACTGACAACTATTGCTTTTATATTAAGATTGTATAGTATGAGTATGGAACTTTATCCACTTACTGTAGGTTTTCTGGTAAAGCTTTGTGTGTCAGCCTGGTTGCTTTCAACAAGACTTCAGGGAGATCATTACTATCCTAATATTGCCCACAACACATAAAAACACAGTTTGGGAGCAGTCCATTATGTAATCTCAAGATTTTACATCCATACATGCACAACACAGTCTACCACTGAAAATTGCATTGAACATTTAATAGTTGTCAGCTGACCTTCCCATACCTACATCCACATACACTCAGACCAAGTGTGCATGTGTTCTAAACGGGGAGAAAGAGATGCCAGAGATGTCATATCTCCCTTTAAAACAAAGGATTGAGCATGTTGAAATTTAACAAGCTCAATCCTTTTTTCCCCCAACATTGGCCGAACAAATTTCAGTTTAACATCCAATACACATTAGATGATCAGCTGGTCCTGCCAAATTAACAGGTTCTGCCAACCTTAGAGTAGCAGCACACGACCGTGTTTCACCAAGACTGAACTTTGTGCTGGGAGCGGGACTACTAACATCCTAGTTATCTAAGATGCTAGGAGTTCCTGCCTCCCAGCGACATACTGTCCCGTACCAATTACAGTACCAGACAGTATGGTGCTGGGAAGCAGGGACTCCTAGCATCATAGATAACTATATTGCTAGGATTCCCGCTCCCAGCACGAAGTTCAGGCCGGTAAATCTGGGTGAAACACGGTTGTGTGCTGCTACCCTTAGTCTAATGTGTATGACTTCTATAGTAATGGACACGTTGTTAACACAGCCATATGTACATTTGCATTGGCTTCCATAACAGTCTACCTCTTACACAGGGCAAAATTCCCTGCAATCCAAGGCTCAGAAACATAGATCCTATAAATGTAAATGGTCAATGTACCTTGTATAGCCCTGTCAGTATTCCGAACAAAGAGTTAACTATACTTCATCAAGGTCATGGATTCTATTGTGTTATATGATCTGGAAAGCATAGCTTGAAGCTTTACTGTGCAAAAGTAATATCTGCCCCCCAGCTAACAGACGGAAAATTCATTTTCCACAATATTAGATTATATCACATAGCATAGGATGAAATGAAATATTGAAACAAATGTGTGTAAATGACAGAAAAACATGGAACGCATGAAAAATAGGTCTTGACCATGGAAACCTGCAAGTGAATAGGAAAAAACTTCACCAGACATAGCTTATAGCCGGAAAGGGGGGGGGGAGCCTGTTTCTGGGGATGAATAAAAAGTTCCCTTTTCTAACACTGGACAACTGATCAGTGACCATCAAAAACATTGGAAAGTATGTTGTAGCTGTTATGGTAGAAGCGAGTGTTTCAAAACCTTGTATACAGACCATGGTAGCTAGTTATGACAGGAAGGGGAAGCAATCCCCTACAGATTTATGAGTAAGCATTATGTAGTCTCTGTCTTTGAGGACAGTTTCAAGGGTTTATGTTGGCATCAGACCAAAGCAAATGAAAAAAGAATCTTACAGGAGATACGTCTTAAAATATTGTATAAAGATATTTGTAAACAACAATTCACTAAAATCTAATTACAAAGAGAAATGTTTCAAAAATATTTTTTTTAAATCCCAGACAATCACATTAAGGGGGTTTCCCAGGTATTAACATTGATGGCTTATTTATAGGCTGGACTATCAGTGTTGTATCAGTGATGGACTGGTCTCTGGATTTCTGATGAGCAGCACAATGAATAGATGGAAGTGAATAATACAAGTAGTGGTGATTTACTGTGTGTATACAGTCATGGCCAAAAGTTTTGAGAATGACACAAATATTATATTTTCACATGATCTGCTGCCCTCTGGTTTTTATGTGTGTTTGTCAGATGTTTTTATCACATACAGAAATATAATTGCATTCATATTATGAGTAACAGAAGCTTATATTGACAGTTAGAATGAGTTAATGCAGCAAGTCAATATTTGCAGTGTTGACCCTTCTTCTTCAGGACCTCTGCAATTCTCCCTGGCATGCTCTCAATCAACTTCTGGACCAAATCCTGACTGATAGCAGTCCATTCTTGCAGAATCAATGCTTTAATTTTGTCTGAATTTGTTGATTTTTGTTTGTCCACCCGTCTCTTGATGATTGACCACAAGTTCTCAATGGGATTAAGATCTGGGGAGTTTCCAGGCCATGGACCCAAAATCTCTGTTTTGTTCCCTGAGCCATTTAGTTATCACCTTTGCTTTATGGCAAGGTGCTCCATCATGCTGGAAAAGGCATTGTTGAGCGCCAAACTGCTCTTGGACGGTTGGGAGAAGTTGCTCTTGGAGGACATTCTGGTACCACTCTTTATTCATGGCTGTGTTTTTAGGCAAGACTGTGAGAGAGCCGATTCCCTTGGCTGAGAAGCAACCCCACACATGAATGGTTTCAGGATGCTTTACAGTTGGCATGAGACAAGACTGGTGGTAGCGCACACCTCTTCTTCTCTGAATAAGCTGTTTTCCAGATGTTCCAAACAATCGAAAAGGGGATTCATCAGAGAAAATGACTTTACCCCAGTCCTCAGCAGTCCACTCCCTGTACCTTTTGCAGAATATCAGTCTGTCCCTGATGTTTTTTCTGGAGAGAAGTGGCTTCTTTGCTGCCCTCCTTGAGACCAGGCCTTGCTCCAAGAGTCTCCGCCTCACAGTGCGTGCAGATGCACTCACACCTGCCTGCTGCCATTCCTCAGCAAGCTCTGCACTGCTGGTAGCCCGATCCCGCAGCTGAAACACTTTTAAGAGACGGTCCTGCCGCTTGCTGGTCTTTCTTGGGCGCCCTGGAGCCTTTTTGGCACCAATGGAACCTCTCTCCTTGAAGTTCTTGATGATGCGATAGGTTGTTGACTGAGGTGCAATCTTTCTAGCTGCAATACTCTTCCCAGTTAGGCCATTTTTGTGCAGTGCAATGATGACTGCACGTGTATCTTTAGAGATACCCATGGTTAACAGAAGAGAAACAATGATGGCAAGCACCAGCCTCCTTTTAAAGTGTCCAGTGGTGTCATTCTTACTTAATCATGACAGATTGATCTCCAGCCCTGTCCTCATCAACACCCACACCTGTGTTAATGGAGCAATCACTGAAACGATGTTAGGTGGTCCTTTTAAGGCAGGGCTGCAATGATGTTGAAATGTGTTTTGGGGGATAAAGTTCATTTTCTAGGCAAATATTGACTTTGCAAGTAATTGCTGTTAAGCTGATCACTCTTTATAACATTCTGGAGTATATGCAAATTGCCATTAGAAAAACTGAAGCAGTAGACTTTGTAAAAATTAATATTTGTATCATTCTCAAAACTTTTGGCCATGACTGTACAAACATTGAATTTTATAGGATAGGCCATCAGTGTTAAATTCCAGGAGAACCCCTTTAGGCCAGGGCCCCATGTGGCGTAAACGCCGTGGTTTGGCCACAACGGAAATGCTGTGGCAAAAGCTGCGGTGTTTTACAGTCACTGCAAAGTGGCGAATCCCATCCACACATTGCGGAAAAATACGCGCAACGGACACGCTGCGATTTCCAAAACTGTCACAGCATACCAATTATACCTATGGAAACGCTGGCGGTTTCCCTATAGGTATAATGGAAGCAGAAAGTCCGCAGAGGAAACCTCTACAGACATTCTGTGAAAGGCGCTGCAGGAAAAACAGCAATACAGTTTTTCCCGTAGCGCTTTTTTGCTGCGACCAGCTACATGGGGCCTTAGCATTAAGATCAAATTTACATTCTGCAAAAATATGAACACAGAGGCCTTCAAGGCCAGTATGCTCCCAGCAGTTGTATTTAAAAATGTCTCCGCCCTCCCTCTATGGATGATAGGGTGCTCGTGACGGACGTTTAGTAGTCACTCCTTTATTTAATGTGTAATCATTGTATTCACATATAGCACCAATTAACTCATTGAGGAAACAAAGGAACAAGATATTCAATGTAGACATTTTGGTGTATCCAATCTTCATACACCGAAACGTCTACATTGAATATCACTGCCATATGTGAATAAAACGATTACACGTGGATTGCATCTATAAAGCATTGCTGTGATATTTTCTACTGTTCCCAGCAGTTGACCTTACAGAAGAAATTCTTCACATGGAGAAGGCTGATATTTTCATGCTCTGCAGTGTACGTGCTGCTGACATTAGCAAGGTCTGCTATCTGTTTCTGAATGCAGGAAATTTATACGTTTTTCTACATAGGGAGGGGATGCAGATGAAAGTTTGCAATCACTTTTTGCTGGGTCTTTCACTTCTATTGAAGAGAGAGGTGACTTTTCCGGTCGTGTGATCTCTTCATCTCAGCAAATGTCTAATTCGTCCTTCTGCACCGCACAAGTGATTATAATAGTCTCCTTCTTTTATGCATCATAATTTTATAATGATAATAAAGGTGTTGAAATTGTTACTGTACTGTTCTTGCAGTGTGTCTTGTGGCCAGGACAATCAATAATCGTCTCCATCCGACTAAACAGATCTTGGCATCAACATTTAGACTTGGAAATTATGACCCACTAGACAGTCATTCACAATATATCGGGTTCAAATTGACTTGCAAATCACATACAGTATCTGAAACTAAACTGTGGAACTAAGCTCATGAACACACTTCATGGTTCCAACCAACACCATCATATACCTGGTGCACTTAAGGGTTACTATGCATGGTGGTATTATTGCATTTCCACAGGCCAAAACATTACCTTTTGTACCATTACCTTTCTGTTGAATTTCCTACATTTTTAGAAAGAAATTGTCAAAATCTGCAGCTGAAACCTGACAAGAATGACAGGGCTGTAGAGCCGGTAGGCCAAACCACCAACTCCCCTGTTTTTCCACAGACCCACTCCTACTCCAAATCCCATTCCTTCACAAAGTTGTAAAGATTCTTTAAAAATCGAATTCACTAAAAAGATAGTGATTGAATTCCTATGAAAGTACATAGGAAACAAACTATGTATCTAATTTATTACACAATATTAAAAATTGTATAATATAATTAAAAATAATGAATCATTATACTCCAGAATGGAATTTGGTAACTTTTTTCCAACTCAGACTCCGACTCCAGCCAAAATCAGTCCCGACTTTGACTCCACAGCTCTAAAGAATGGTACATATGCATATACCCTAAACTAAATGGGTAACAAGATTTAGTATGTCACCTCCTGTTAAATTTTTTCATTTTTTGTCTCTAAAGTTTAGATGGTCTTACTATTGCATTTTCTGCTTAAAGGACTTTTCTCTTTTTTTTTCTAGGACTGAACCGCCTGCTTTCTAACTGCACTTATGAAGCGGCTTTCCCTTTACATGAGGTATAATCTTAGCCTAACATGTTCATACATTGTCATACATTTGTGCTTCTTAATAATCAAGTCAGTGTATAATATCTACAGTCATTCTGTGAATATGCATTCTTTATATTACTAAAGTAAGTTAAAGAGGTGCTCCCATAGGATATGATCATAGAATAAAGGTTATTGGAGTGCTTCTTTAATTCTTTGGAGCACCACTGCAGGGGAACTGAAACATTACACCATGACCATGGAAATGAAGAGGCTCTTCATGTTATTCATGTACATGTTGGGCACCCGGCAGAAAAGAAATTCCTTTTGTAGCTGCTCTCCTGATGGGCTAATAAACTGGGGTCTCCAGTGAGAGAATCCCCTCTGTAAACTGACAATATAATTAAAAATGTATCTGAGCATGTTTTGTATAAAGCAGAATACTAATAAAACTTATAGAATGTATACGTTTTCTATAAGTAAATTCCTAATGAGATTCTTAGTAATACTAAATAAGAAATTGTAAGTGTAATACATATATATGTAGTTACCATTCTAGAGAATTCTGGATTAATCATACCTTTATTACAGTATGCTTATACACATATACAATAAACGATACAGTTTTGGCAATGGACTAGATTGCAGTATCTATCCATTGAACACAGCTCACACATTCACAATATTGTAATTGGTGTTTTTTTCTCATTTGTATTTAAGGGAGGTTATAGAAGCAAAAACTCTATAAAGACCCACGGAGCAGAAAATCACAGACATCTTCTTTTTGAGTGCTGGGCTTCCTGGGGGGTATGGTACAAATACCAGCCTCTGGATCTCGTACGGTAAATCCAAGTGTCTCATTCTGTGGCAGCTGGTGTTTATAACAGGTTTCATTTACTTTTCACTTTCATCGTGATTTTATCTGACAAGCTATTCTGTCACTCTGGGTTGAAGCTTTTATGGCTATATCCAGGGAATATACAAAGAAGTGCTTAGTGACTACCTGCCAGAATGAGAAAGTATTGAGACAAATATGAACAATCTCAGAGGAAAGTTGTAGAACCTAGCTGGTTAATATCGGTGACCCTCAGTGAGCTAGCATAATACCATCGTACACTCTGTACAGTATACTGCTTTTGGTCTGTACAGTATAGCAGTGGCGCCTGGGACTACAACCTGGGACTATTAACTTGAATAGGAGCAGAGTTTCTTCTGGCTATATATTTAGTATACAGCTTCCAATGGCCAGAACAGCCAGGGGTTTTACCTCGACCGTTCTGATACCGACCAATCTGATACCGACCAATCTGATACCGACCAATCTGATACCGACCAATCTGATACCGATGACCTATTCTGTGCATAGGTAATAAGAATAAATTGTCTTCAGGTGCTAGACAAACCTTTTCACACATTGTGGAACTGAACATAAGCCAGCTAGCCTACCATTTACTGAATGAGTTTGTTTAGCCCTATTTGCATGTAGTTTTTTTTTATGCAGTTTTTGTCAAACACAAGAGTAGTCACAAAAAACTGCACCAATAACTGTATGTTTATACCCAGCATAAGATGTAAGGAAACACAGAACTGAAATGTTGTTGAAAAACTGCTGAAGAAAAACTCTTAGAAAACGCAACATAAAACGCAGGATAAAATCACACAAAATGCTTGTTTTTTTTATTGCGTTTTGCTTTTGTTTCTTGTTTTTTTTCTCAACTAAAATCTCTCTCTTCCCATTCTGATTCAGAATTTCAATCAGAACTTTATTCTATCTGTGTTTTTACTATAGAATAGTTTCCGCAAAGAAAATGCAATACAAACCATTGCCAGTGGTTTTATTCCCTATAACAGGGGTAGGCAACCTTCTTCAGCTGTTGTTAAACTACAGTTCCCAGCATGCATATTTGCTCTGCTGTTCTTGGAACTCCCATGGAAGTGAATGGAGCATGTTGGGAGTTGTACTTCCACAGCAGCTGGAGTGCCAAAGGCTGCTGACCCCTGCCCTATAATATTAGAATTTTTATTTTTTTAATGTAATTTTAACCTTTCTTCCCTGTGTTGGTTTTCTTCCAGGAGGTATTTCGGAGAGAAGATAGGTCTGTACTTTGCATGGCTGGGGTGGTATACTGGAATGCTATTCCCAGCAGCAATCATCGGACTGTTTGTATTCCTATATGGAATGTTTACATTGGATAGCTGCCAAGTCAGGTAACCTGTTTCATATAGCGTGGTATCAGCAAATTCCGATATAACCTACATTCCCAGCATTTTACATCTAGCACATACTGTAGATTTGTTTTAGGGATATACATAAGGTCATGTGTGTGTCCAGTCTGTGTGATGGCTGCATTTCCTAGACCAACTGTGACTCAGCTGAACAGCAGACTTTTGATCAGGCACAGCTCACAGCATCATATATCACTATGGTTCATCTCAACAATAAGTGGTCTGAGAAATGTGGCCATCACACAGACCATACTGCTAGGCTGGCTCTCACACTTCTATCTGAATTAGCCCTGAATTACTCTGCATTTATATACATTGATTAGTCACCCAATCAATGAGGTTGTCTCTTATGCAGATAATTTGGCTGACTCATTTAAGTGGCACTTCCATCAGAAAGGGTTACAATTTTTTTGTTGCTTCGATTTGTTCCCTTTTTTCATTTTGCCAGGACTTTCCCATTAAATATTAACCCCTTCCAGCAGCAGGCATTTTTTCGATTTTCCAATGTCATTTTTCTGTTCACAGAGCCATATGAGGGCTTAATGTTTGCAGGACAAATAGTACTTTGTAATGGTACCATTTAATATTCTGTACGATGTATTGGGAAGCTGGAAAAAAAATGCATTTGTGCGACTTTCTCACAAGCTTTGATTTTATGGTGTTCACTGTGCAGCCAAAATGACGTGTAGCCTGTATTCTGTGGTTCAGTAAGATTCCAGGCATACCACATTAACATTATTTTACATTTTAGTCCCTTAAAAAAATTCAAAACTTCACAAAAAAAAAAATTCTTGAAGTCGTCATATTCTGACACCCGGAACTTTTTTATATATCTGTGTACAGGGATGTATAGTGCATCTTTTTTTTGCGTGGCCAGATGTACAAGAGTTTTATTTATATCATTTTTATGTTTTTTAATTTTTTTTTCCCGCTACGGCGGGAAGAATATTTTTATATGTTTGTAGGCATTTACAGACACGGGGATGTTTGTTTGTTTTTGTTTATTTGTATTTCAAATCTAGAGAAAGGGGGTGATTTCATTTTTTATTGTTTTATATATTTTAAAAAACTTTTACATTTTTTTAAACCTATTTTAGTCCCCCCCTCCCCCAGGAGGCTTGAAACTGCAATCTTTTGATTGCATGACCTATAAACTGCAATACAACTGTATTGCAGTCTAAGGGACTTTTGCTATTTAGCTATTGAAGCTTTCGCTATATAGCTATTGAGGCAGCCTTAATAGCTATATTATTATGACTGGCCTGGGAGCCTCCAGAAGGCTCCTGGCTGTCATAGTAACAAGACAAATCTCGCAATCTTGTTGTGCGAGAGCCGTCCTGCACCAATAACATTACGGGGTGTTTTTTAACTTGGGGTTAAAAGCTATGGGAACCTTTGACAACTTTTTTTATTTTTGCCCATTGCATATATGTTTTAATAAACACCAGTTTTCACATTGGTGTGCATTAAAAAGTTTTTATAGTTTTTCTTCTGTAGCCTGCCTGCAAACTGCCCTGTCCTGTTATGCAAAATCTGTCAGATATGACTTTCCCACTCCACTTTTGTAAACAAGCCTCTGCTGGGAATGCTGTGCTTTGTGCAGCTCACCATGCCATCACAGTGCAGAAACACAGGCAGTTCTTCTTAGTGTGAGTTCACACTTGCGGCGGCACTCAGTCCGCCGCGAATCCAACCTAAATGTCGGAAAACTGGATAGGGAAAGGTTTGCGACACTTTGCTTAAAACCCCATTCACTTGAATGGGTTTTTAAAGCAATGTGGGGGTGTGCACTTACACCCTCTGCGCCACAAACCATTTTTTTTCTCTGGAAACAAAGTCGGACATGCAGGACTTTGTTTCCAACGTTGGAAAATATACACATAACTGTCTTACACAAAGGAAGTGGATCAAGAAATGCCATTGACAGTGTGCAGAGAGCTGGGGGCTGGTTATGCAAATAAGACAGTGACAGAGAAAGAAGGGAGGGGGAGAGCTGAGCTGAAGCTGTGCAGGTGAAATGAAAACAGAGTAGAGATCACATGACCAGTGCTGGGAACCTCCCCTGAGCAAAAAGTCTGAACATAGAAGAGGATGTATAGTGTGAATAGGGGTTACTATAAACATGAGAAGAAATAGTCAATGCAAAAACAGATAAGTGCAACTTATTCCATGAACCATAGTAAGACATGAGTTTATCAACTTTTCATGCACAAAGGTGTCCATAGCCTTTTAAATACAAAGCTTGTCCTTCTATAGCAGTAATCACACACAAATAAAAGTGCTGCGAGAAACAGTAACGTTATCTCAGTTTACAGCCCTGCTGCAAGTAGGGCTGGAATGACAAGCAGAATGACAGCTCCAGACAACGATAAGGACAATCATGAATAGAACTTCCAAACCTGCAGTTTATAATGACACTAATCATCAAATCGAGAAAAAACCCTGCAGTATACACAAAATAAAAATTAATACTGTACCAATTAATCTTATTAATTTACAAGCTACCGAATACACAGTCATCATATAAATATACATGACATATTAGGTACAAAAAAAAAAAACATTAAAAACAGCTAGTAGGTGGAGAACATGACATGCATGATTTCATTCAATCAAAATGATATGGGCAATGCACCATAAATGACACCATAAATCTAGATTATCCAAAACCTGAATACAGTATTATGCAGCTTTCTTTCTTATGGTGGTGCTGTTATGTTCTTTACTGTCAAGTGGACGGTCCTGAGCTGGAGCAGAAAGACAGGAACCAGTCACCTGACAGTAGGAAGCATAATTGTGCTGAAATTAACAGCATTTATTGCTCAGGAATGGTGGGGGCTAGAGATTCCAGTTGCACCAGAATCAATGGAGCAGCATCTATTGAAGGGTGCAAAGAGTCAGAGTTGGTAGAGGTGGTGAAAGGTCCTCTTTAACTGGAAATAATGCAGCAGTTTGACCACCACTGCACTAGGTAATAGTTAATTGTGGTATATTAGGAAGCTTTCATAAGAAGCTAAAATGGCTGGTGGCACATGTAGCTATTCGTGACAGGTAGGTATTTCTGTGAGGTGACTTGCATATGGTTTGCCTTCTGCTCTTAACTTTCACATAAACTCCCAAATGTACTCCCTATTTGGTATCACAGACACAAATCTCTCAGAATGTCATTTAATAACCTATCTTATGTAAGAAAATCCTAAAGGCATATAGGGCCACCTAGGGACACTGGCGCAGTCTTGTTCCAGCAGATTGTCACTGAAATTGAGATACTATGATTGAACTCAGTAGCGATCACTTAAAACACATATATTATCTACTGCTGGATAAAAGTGCGTTTTGCTTTAGACATAGTAATGACATCAATGTCTACAGCTAAATCTCTGGTATAGTATTCTTTCATCTGCTCAGTTTCCCAGCTAGACCTGTTATATGCTCTCTTTACTTCCATATCAAATGCAGAGTGTGGCAGAGTCACAGCGTTCTCCTTACTTTTCACATTACTTCCTGCAGAATGAAGAGAAGAAGTAGGACAATCATTATACACCAATTAGCTCCCTTGATTTATGCTGCTGGGATCACAGTGACAATGCTTTGTGGTGCGGCCGCTTATACTTACATGCAGAGCAGTTTAAGGCCGTAATTGCTTGAGTCCAATGGGAGAAATACGTCTCCACCAAACTGTGTCTCATTCTTCTGTTTTATAGCAAAGAAATCTGCCAAGCCACAAATGTAACCATGTGTCCACTGTGTGATAAATACTGCCCCTATATGAGGTTATCAGACAGCTGCGTCTATGCCAAGGTAATCCAATATCCTCTGTGAGAATAACAATATTTGATCTGTCTGAAATCCAAAGTTAGGATTTAGACGTAAATCAATAATGGAATTTTCTGTAAATATGGTAACAAGGGGCTAAGATAATTATATATGTTATAACAGCTGAAGTTTCTGGGGAATTCAGGTAAATTGTAAATCAGTACATAACATTTTCTGCATTTAGATTGCATAAAAATGGTGGTTTTAAAGTTATCATTTTAATGCATGAAAGTATTGTATTCTGACCATAAAGCTATGTAGAACCAGTAATTGTTCCTAAAGCCCCAAAATGTAATCTCAAAATAAGAACTGTGATAAAAAAATTATCACATATCTAATACAGGTAAATCCATTATATGTAACAGTCAGAAAGAGCTGTTGGAATCTGGTGAATCTGTGATGAGCTTTGTCAGGGTACAGTATAAAGGTAGAGAGCAGTACAGTACATATATTACAGATAGAGAGCCATACAATACATACATTACAGATACAGAGAAGTACAGTGCATGTATAACAGAGAGGAGTACAGTACATGTATTACAGATAGAAAGTAGTACAGAATATGTGGAAGAGATAGAGAGCCATACAATACATGTATTACAGATAGAAAGTAGTACAGCTCATGTATTACAGATAGAGAGAAGTACAGTACATGTATTACAAATATATAGTACAGTGCATGTATTACAGATAGAGAGGAGTACAGGATATGTGGAAGAGATAGAGAGCCATACAATACATACATTACAGATACAGAGAAGTACAGTGCATGTATTACAGATAGAGAGCAGTATATGATATGTAGAAGAGATTGAGAGCCATACAATACATACATTACAGATACAGAGAAGTACAGTGCATGTATTACAGATAGAGAGCAGTATATGATATGTAGAAGAGATTGAGAGCCATACAATGCATACATTACAGATACAGAGAAGTATAGTGCATATATAACAGATAAAAATACAGTACATGTATTACAGAGAGAGAGAAGTGCAGGGCATGTATAACATAGAGATAAGTACAGGACATGTATTACAGATAGAGAGCAGTACATGATATGTAGAAGAGATTGAGAGCCATACAATACATACATTACAGATACAGAGAAGTACAGTGCATGTATAACAGTGAGTAGTACAGTACATGTATTACAGATTAGTAGTAAAGGATATGTGGAAGAGATAGAGAGCCATACAATACATATATTACAGATAGTGAAGTACAGGGCATGTGCCACAGCCACAGGAACCCGCGGAGCGAAATATGTGTAGCGGCTGGAGTCTGGATGTCGTAGCTGTCCCTTCATTGCTTGCACTACATCTTGGGGTCTGTATTTTAGTGAAGCCTTTGTACAGTACTATTGCTACACACTGAGACTTGTGTTGTATTCTGGATACTGGATTTATTGGGATGTATTTAGCTGCAATGTGTTGTGTGCTGTCAAATACATTTGTATTTTTGTTATACAATTAATTCTGAATTGCATATTATATTTCTTAAAATTGATGTATTGACAGCTGCCTTGTGTGGCCAGTACGACCTTCTTTCTTCCATTTTATGTCACAAATTACTGGCTATATTTATTGGATTATTAAAGATTTTTTCATATATTTTTTGTAACATATTTTTGTGCATGGTTCTCTTTGGCTCTCTTTGGAACTACATATGTAGTTTTTTTGTGACATAGTGAAGATGCTCTGTTAAATTTTAAGATTTACTGGGAAATCATAGGCTTAATATATTACAGATCGAGATCAGTACAGCATACGTATCAAAGTGGTATGAAAGTGGTATGGGACATATAGCACAGACAGTAAACAGTACAGTACATGTAGCACAGATAGACAGCAGTATAATAAATTAACTGCATTACTGGTAGAGAGTATTACAGTATATGTACTGTAGAACAGTATATGTATTACAGATAGAGAACAGTACAGTAGATATAGTAGAAAAAGAAAGCAGTACAGTACTGTACATGTAGCGCAAGTAGACAGCAGTACAGGAAATAAACTGTTTTACTGCTAAAAATCACTATAATACATATGCTATAGTACACGTATAGACCAGTACAATACAATGTAGTGCAGGTAGATAGCAATACAACACATGTGTATAGGAAGTAAACAGCCCAGTACATTTAGTACTGTTATAGAGTAGTATGGTACATGTAGAATATAGGTAAAACAGTGTTCACTGTCTACCATAAAATTACCCACCATTTTAGTATATGTGAACTGAAAGATCCATCATATCTCCGCTAGTGATTTTCATTATTATGCACCGTCATATGTGCAGAACAACAGAAATTATGGAAAGTTCATGACAAACACCAGCAGCCCTTGATGGACCTGTTTGACTATAATGGAATCTGACAGGTTTTCATCATGGGATCTGGCTTTGTCCAGACATAACAGTGTACAGTATACAGTATAGTATGCTGTGTTGTTTTGTATAGCATTCTTTACAGAATCTGCATCAGAGACTGATAATCAGAGATGTAGCTAGGGTTTCAGCACGTGGGGGTGGCGAAGATGTCCAAGTGGGCCCCCAACTTAGGTATACCAATATTATCACTATACGGTGATCGTATAGTGGTATATATCAGCTCTACGCAGGGCTCTGCAGACCAATAAGGTGAATACAGTGCAGTAACATTTAGTGACTTACCGGTGACGTCTGACTAATCGTTCCCATTTCCCATCTGTTTCATCTGGACCGCCATGACCACTTCTTTCAATCTCTGTAAAGTTTGCAGAACATACATCTTTAGCTCCTTACTTTTCCAGACACCTGACCCACATTGTTCTTACCTGCACACCCATCCTGCTGCTACCCCTAATTATAAATTGTATAATTATAATCCCATAATGAATAATACCCCCAAGTGCATCTTTAAATGAATAACTTCCCTGTGTACCCCCTTCAAATAGTGTCCCTTATTAATAATGCTCCAGGTGTTTCCTAATTGAAAGGTAAAAAAAAGGATCAGCTGTTTGAATGAACCCTGGTACCTGTGTAAGTGCCGTGACCCCTTCTCTGTTTACATAGTGTCATTCATTTCATAGCGGCCATGTAATGTAATTACAGCCTTGTCACATAGACGTGTATAGGTCAAGGCTGTAGTTACACGGTCACTACAAACAGACAGCGTGTGATATAAACAGGCGTGGGGCCTTAGCCTTAATAAAGCCCAAGTGCCACCTTAATTAAATTAATTGCCCCTTTATATTATGCCCCTGATTCCCCCTGACATAAATACTGCTCCTCTAATGACCCCTTATATAAATGACCACCCCGTTGTATTCATAATGCCCCTAATAGCCCTTACATAAATCTTCCCTTATAGTTATAATTTCCCCTCCTAACAACCCCTTTTACTACTAAATTACCCACAACTGCACTAAAAGAAAAAAAAAAAAAAAAAAAAAAAAGTTATACTCACCTACCTGCGATCCTTTGATGAACAGAGCTGTCCTCCCTGTCCACGCATAGGATGTTTGCCTTTCAGTGCAGGAGGCACAACGCTGTGAAGCAGACGTCCGCTGTCTGTGGTCTCGGCGTCTTGTAAACCTTAAGCGCTTGCGCTTTACAAGACAGTTAAGTTGCAGGATTCATTTTAACTAGATCAGTGTCTGCAGACACCGATTTAGTAAATAGTAAAGCACGTATAAATGGCGGCCCCACAGAGTCAGTGGGCCCAGGGCAGCCGCCCCCTCTGCCTCCCCCGCTAGCTACGCCACTTCTGGTAATAGAGCCTCTAGCTCAGATATGAACGCAGTCTTAGGGTACGTTCCCACAGCGTAATTTGAAGAGAAATGTGAAATGGTCTTCCACATCAAAATCCACTACAAAAACTGGACTGAATCTGCCCCTAATTGTTTTTGATGGGAGGCAGTGACAGACACTTCTGCACTAAAAAAAAGCACCCTGCTCGTACTTGCCATGGTTTCTGTGGCTGAATCGCCGCAGAAATTGCAGAGCCAGGCATCACGCTTGATTACCCTCATTGTATATGAAGCTAGTCACGCATGCAAACCTGCGGTAGAAAGCTGGGGCTCGGTTTTGGCTTTTCACTGTGTGTTCCACAGGGCCATTTTTTGGAGAGGATTTTGAGATGGAAGGCCACTTCAAATTACTCTAAAAATTATGTCATGTGAACATACCCTTAGCGTGCTTATTTCAGCCCCTGTTGAACTAACTGTTTATGTACTATGAGTGACTGCAGTTTTTTTCTTGCAGTGCAGCAGGAATGTTGTTAATGTGGTTTATCTATAAAATCAATGCTACAGTATGACAGAATTTACAGGCATAGGTATGCTTGCTACTGGAAAATGAATTTGCCACTAATGTATGTAGTTAGACTAACATTGCTATTTTATAGATTGTACTTTTCTGTTTCAGGTTACTCATCTCTTTGACAATGGAGCAACTGTATTCTTTGCAGTTTTTATGGCAGTCTGGGGTAAGTACATTAAGATTACCTCCATCTGGACTTTAATACAGTCCAAGAGGACTTCATTACATTCTTAAAGGGAGTCTGCCACCATCCCAAGCATATTCAGCTGTCACCACCATGTTACAGAGTACATTACAGTGATAAACTACATACCTTTGTTGTGTATTTCACTTTTGTAGATTTGGAGAAACACTACTTTGAAGTCTTATGCAATTGAGGCAATTGGTGCACTGGGGGTGGGCCTTCAGCTTCCTGGAGCACTGCTTTTGCCACTCAGACCCCTACCATTTCCTGCCTGCACCACCCATGCAGTGGGAGTTGATTTTCCCTCTGGTATACCATCATTCTTACTACTTGAGTAGCAAGAGCAGTACTCTAGAATGTTAAATCCCACCCCCAGTGCACCAACTGACTCATTTGTATAAGACTTCAAAGCTGTTTTTCTCCAAATTTACAAAAATGACATATATAGCAAAGGTATGTTGTTTTTCACTGTTATGTGCTCTGTAACACAATGGTGACAATTGAATATTCTTGTAGGAGGTGAAAGACTCCATTTAAATTCCAAATAAGTCATGTGCTGGAAAATGTCATAAAATCAATTTACAAATATTTCACATATTTGCAGCTACTGTTTTTTTGGAGTTTTGGAAACGAAGAAGAGCTGTGATTGCCTATGACTGGGATTTAATAGACTGGGAAGAAGAGGAGGTAAGAGCTACACAGTGCATGTACCAATTTAATAAAGATGGTTACACACAATAAATAATATACAATAAGCCCTGAGTGCATTAAGCCTTGTCTTTCTTCCACACTCTATATAACATTGATAGAGTTAACATTAATCTTTTTAAAATTAAAAAATATATCTCTAAGGTTTAACAAATAATATTTTTGTTAATTTAGGAAGAAATTCGTCCTCAGTTTGAAGCCAAATACTCAAAAAAAGAACGGCTGAACCCAATATCAGGAAAGCCGGAGCCTTACCAAGCCTTTACAGATAAATGTAGCAGGCTTATAGTGTCTGCTTCTGGAATCTTTTTTATGGTTTGTTATTCTTTCATATTATTATGGGAGTAATGCCGTAAACTCTTATACTTTGTATATATACTTTATTATGTTAGCAAAGTACTTCAGGTCTCTTGATTCTGATTCTGTGACCCTTTGAGCAGGGAATTTTAAGTCAGAAGCAAGTTAGTGTCTGGATCCAAGGACAAATTCTAAACTAACACCGGAATCAAAAGAATATTAAAAGGTTTTTGTGTATGTTTTTTCAAGTCCAGGACTTAACCTCAGTTTTAGACTGCTTGGAAGATGGTAAAAATGTGGGGAAGTAAGTGGTGGGTGACATGCGAACATCATAAGAATTCTGACTATGTTATGTGACAATAATGAAAATGCAGTCATTTTACAATGATTTTAGGGTAACATAAAGTCACCATGGAGCCCTGGCCTAAATCATTGTGAACTGAATGGCTTTTTAATGTATTTTTTGTATTCAGCTTGAAGAGCTCTGTTTCCTGAGAACATTCTTCATTTTAGGCTACCCTCTCCTATATACATTTCAATATTTGTGTAAATCTTTGTTTGCCGACCCAAATCCAGATATGGATGTTAGTTCCTCCCCTCCTACCAGTCAAAAGGTTTCTCCAACCTGAATTATTGACAAATTATCCTGAACTATTGATGATCAGTTCTTTTCACTTGTGAGCACTGGGGCCTCTTCTCTCTCCTGATGACATCATGTTTTTCGGTCACATGGTATAGCTGCAGTTCAGTCCTAGTGAAGTGAATGGGGCTGAGCTTCTATATGAAGCACAGCCTCACAATGTTTGAATATTGATTGAAGAGGGTACATCACTCTCTTTAATGCTGTGGTTTCTTCAAAGAGCGGATTGTAGGGGGTCCGACATTCAAATACCCCACCTATAAGATATTGCTGGAGATTTTAAGTTCAGTCCCAGGAAACTCTTTTAACATGTTTACGATTAACGGTGCTCTTTGGGGTCTCTTATACATTGCTTGTAGTGTTGCAGATCAGAGATCAGAGACAGGAGCAGGGTCTGGCACAAATCACCACTTTCCTGCTGATTTCGGTGGTCATTTAGGTGGTGCGCCCCTTTTCACCCTTATCCACATTGTCATGGTCTGGCATGATGGCAGAGATATGTACCACTCTAAGATAGGATTCTGTGCTTTTCCAGAAAGAAGGCTCTTGTTACACCACATGGGTCTAATGGGAAATGTTTCCAGGTCTGAGAAGTATTGTGCCATATTTTATGCACATGTAATAATGCCTGTACTGATAGCATGATTCTGTTTGTGTCTCCCTCTTTAGATATGTGTGGTAATTGCTGCTGTTTTCGGCATTGTTATATATCGTGTTGTGACTGTCAGTACATTTGCTGCCTTTAAATGGGCCTTAATCAGGAATAATTCTCAGGTTGCTACCACAGGGACTGCAGTGTGCATCAACTTCTGTATCATTATGCTTCTGAATGTGGTAAGATGACACCTTCACATACTCCACATTTGCTTTGTTCTTTTCTAAGGTGCATGATGAGAGCATGTCAGAAAATAATTTCATTACGCTAGGCTAGGAAATGGATATTGCAGCTCTGTCTACAGGGACAATTATGGATATTATTATTGGATTGCATAAAAATCAATTCTATGATATACAGTAACAATGCATTTTTATTTGTGTGTGCACTTTTCTTGATGGATTGTTGTACAGAATTAGAAAAGCAACAGCACACCTTACACTTACACTACACCTTACCACACTATTACTGCTCTGTCCTATTCATTGCTTGAGTACTGCGCACAGCCTGTGGACAAGTGTGGTGCTGTTTTATGGAATAAGGCAACCATGTCTATTCCTGTACATGCTCTTTAAGGATATCGATGGGCCCTGTCCGTGCCCCACCCTTAACCACACATGCTGTTTACTACATATCTCCAAGTTCCTTATGCCACTAGCACAGTAACACTTGTCCCTTCTACATCTCTGTATTATACTGGCTGAGCTCGTAGATTATTATTTATTATATAGCACCATTAATTCCATGATGCTGTACATTTGGGATGGGGTTTACACACATAGTACAACAACAAATACAAAAAACACACAACTAACAAGATGACTAACCAGATACAAGTAGAAGGGGGAGCCTGCCCATAGGTTACAGTCTGTAAGGGGAGGTAGGTGGACACAATAGGTGAGGCTAACAATTACTCTTATGATGGTGTAGTGTGGGCAGGGTTACTGTGTGTTGTATGCTATTCTGAAGAGATGAGTCTTCAGCGTATGGTTGAAGGTTGCAATTGTGGGGGACAGTCTTATGAATTGTAGTACGTCATGTCTACAGTACTCATATATTCTGGTATCAGTTTGTAACGTTGCCCTGACAAAAGTTGCACTACATTTCCACATAAAGAATTAGAGCCATCCTACTATATAAACATCTGTGAATAACACTCTGGCTAGGGCTATGCTGGGATTTTTGCCATGCAGTGATCTGTGACACCACTCAATCTTATCATTAAGGGTTAAGGATACAAACAGTGGCGTAACTAGGAATGGCTGGGCCCCAAGGCGAACATTTGACATGAGGGCCCCCCCCCCCCGAACTGCCGCCCCCCCGGACCACCCCCTCCAACCCCCCCAAAAAAAATGCATTCCTGCGCACACTATTATGCCCCATAGTGGCCCCTGCACGCAGTATTATGCCCCATAGTGGCCTCTGCACACAGTATTATGCCCCATAGTGGCCCCTGCACACAGTATTATGCCCCATAGTGGCCCCTGCACACAGTA
This sequence comes from Leptodactylus fallax, assembly GCA_947044405.1. Lineage (NCBI taxonomy): Eukaryota > Metazoa > Chordata > Amphibia > Anura > Leptodactylidae > Leptodactylus > Leptodactylus fallax. The sequence goes on from CAMRHE010000094.1 coordinate 4,383,904, forward strand.
TTATGCCCTATTGTGGACCACCCATGAACAATTATTATACTCTGGGGTCTTTTCAGACCCCACAGTATAATGATCGGAGACCCAGAGGAGGATAAAAACATAAAAAAAACAATGCTACTTACCTGTTCCTCGCTCTGCTCCACTCCCTGCTACTTCGGCCTTCTTCAATGTGGGATCAGGCCGGCGTCACGTGATCCTGGAAGGCGTCGCGACGCAAAATGACGTTGACTGACGTCTGGGACGTCACCAAACAGGCCCGAAGCCTGGAGAAGCGTAGGAGAGGTAAGTACATTGTTTTTTATGTTCCCTCACCTCCCCTGGCCCTCTGATCATGATAGCAGTGATTGTGGGGTTCGGCCCGCGGACTTACCTACCGATCCCCGCTACTGCTCACAGCCGCCTCCACAGAATGGGAAGCGCAGGCGGCCATGAGCAGGAGTGAGAAATGGTAAGCATATAGGGCCCGTTACCTGCTGGGGTTACTCCAGCAGGTAACGGCCTATTAAAAAAAAAAAAAAAAAAAAAGCATCGGGGGCCTGCGGGGCCCCGCAATGTCCCGGGCCCTGTGGCAGCCGCTACCGCTGCTACCCTGGTAGTTACGCCCCTGGATACAAATTATTTTTGAATAACCACCTGCATACAATTGTAGCTGAAAGATAGTGACCAGGACCTTATAGACTTGAAAAAGGGGTCTTTGAGCCCAAAAACACCTTGTTCCAATAAAGTCTTCTTTACTACATACACTACTGGTTACATGCGGCTTTCATCTGGATCAGTGCCTAATAGACCTCCTCATTTGGTTTCTTTGTGTGCTATCTGCACCACACATTGTGCAACTGTTAGCATTCCTGTTGGGAGTGGCATCACATAAACCATGTGACACATACCACATCTTTTCATAACTCTAGACTTAGAGGATATGTCCAACTTTAAGCTCCGCTTCAGTTTATATTTCATGAACTCTAAAGAATTGCAAAAAACATTGGTTTTACATAGGAAACTAACCACACACTATGTAGCCAGGTACACTCCTAACAGCTTAGCTGAGCTCCTATAATACATTTGATCAGATTACTTATTTTATGAAAATGTAAATGAATAATGTTTATGGAGACACTGAACCAATAAGAAATGTGAAAAGATTTCAGTTCTGTAGCCAGCCAAATTGTGAATACAACTTTATCTATAATATAGGCTATATAACAGAATCAACACAGAATGTGTACAATTATACATTTTAACATGATGGAATTAAACTAATCTCTATGTACATGACATGTACATGCTAAAAAAGTGAAATGTATAAATGACTACATGTATTGTATTGTAAACCACATTTGCTCTATTTTGCAGCTCTATGAAAAAGTTGCACTTTTTCTCACTAACCTCGGTAAGAATTACATTTCTTAAATAGTTATTATATAACATCTGATTTTTATTTAGGTTTAGAATTGTTTGAAGAGCAGGGTAGATAATGGAAAAAAAGTCACCTTGTCAAGGGTTAAATATTAGCGACTAAACTATTGATGACATACAGGTACATCTCAGTAAATTAGAATATCTTTGAAACGTTCATTCATTTCAGTAATTCAGTAATACAATTCATAATCAGCGTCTTCCATGATTGTGTGTCCTACTGAACCAGACTGAGGGACCATTTAAAGGCTTAGGAAACCTTGGCAGGTGACACACTGAATTTACAATACTGAACTTTTTTACAATATTCTAATTTTCTTAGATTTGGGGTTTCATTACCTGTAATCCATAATCAACATTTACAGAAATAGAACACTCTGTGTGTAAAGAATCTAGAAAATATAGGAGGTCACTTTTTTAATTTAATTACTGGAATAATTGAACGTTTCAAAGATATTCTAATTTATTGAGATGCACCTGTATCTTTAGGGTAGGTCATTAATATGTGATCAGTGGGAGTCCAACACTTAGGAACCCCATATACCAGCTGTTAGAAGAGGCCAATGCACTTGCGAGTGCTGCAGCTTCTTCTCTGTGCCGGTGAAGTCACATTCATCAGTCACACGGTATAGCTGCATCTCAGACACATTCAAGTGATTGGGTCTGAGCTACAATACCAAGCACAGCCCCTAGGCAGTGTGTGACGCTGTGCTTGGTATTGAGTGAAGAGACTGCAGCACCCACCCAAACAATGCAGTCTCTTCAAACAGCTGCCCAACGACACAGCCACTTTAATAATAAATAATTATTTCAACATAATATTATATTGATGACTCCCCTATAGGACACGAGTGGTGGTCAGGCCTAAAAATTCTAGAACTGTATAATTGCAATATTGTTTTGTTTTAGCTACATTACTTGATGCATCATTTTCAGTTGCCATTTTCTAAATCTTTCCTTTCTTGAGTAAATTTTAGTTTTCACTTGACTGTTTGCACCTACTGTAACAAGGCATGTGATTCTAACAAGAGACACCAGTTTAGCAAGAATTGATTAAGATATGGCAAATATGTGGAATAAAAGCCACCAAGTGCTCCAATGCATAAACCCTACTGTAATGGAAAATACAGCAAGCATAAAGCTACTTATGATTATAGTGCAGGTTTGTGACTTTTCTCATGTAACTGGAAGGGATCCTATCCTCGTGTCCAAATATTCTGCTTATACTTTGAACTATAATGTGACCAGGCGCTTGAGCCCATACACTCTGTTCACACTGGTCCTGTTGGTTCCATTTAATCAGAACCATGACAGATATGACAAATCTGCTGTGCTCTTTTAGAAATTGATTCAATCCATCAGGTTTCAGTTTTACTGCAAATAATATTGCAGTATACTATGATATTCTGACTGTAAAAAAGCAAGAGAAACCTGATGAAAAAAAGCTGATGGAAGTATGAAGATAGCTTAACTACTTAGGTATAGGACAAAGCCTGCAAAAATACAGTTGAAGAAAGCCCATCTCGTGGATCAGTAATTTGAAATAATTATTTAAAGGGACGCTTTGTCATCGGGATGATTTTTGAAGTCAGTTTTACTGGAGGCTTTGTTGGGGTAACTTGCACCATATTTCAATCAAATGTCGCACAATGTTTGATAAATCTGTCGCATCTCAAACACTTCTGTCCTGAGATGTTACTCCACTTTGTACACTGTCTCCTTACTGGGGTGAGATCAATTTTTGTGACTTTTTAAAAAAGCCGAATTTGATAAATGTGCTTTACAGACAGCTAGACAGGCTAACCATGCTCTCTTTTCCAGCCACTGTACAGAAGGGGAGTGAGTGGTGTAAAAGTACAAAATGCATATAATGTTTGTGCAACTAGGCTCAAAAGGTTGCAACATTCTACTTTGCAACTTTTTTGCATCAGCATTCTGGAGTGCAGGGCTTCATAAATTATCCCCACAAAGTTTATTAGACAACAATGTAAAATATACAGTCAATGCCGTAAGTGTTGATACCCCTGAAAATTTTCTCCCAGAAAATTATTGCAATTACGTGTTTTGTTATACACATGTTTTTTTCTTTTTGTATATTGGAATAATAAAAAAAAAGAGAAAAAAAAAACCAAAAATTATATAATGTAACACAAAACTCCAAAAATGGGCAGGACAAAATTAATGACACGTTCAACTCAATATTGCATACCATTTGAGAAAAAAATAACTGAAATCAATTGTTTCCTTAACCATCAACAAGCTTCTTACACCTCTCCACTAGAATTTTGGACCACTCTTCTTTTGCAAACTGCTCCAGGTCTCTCATATCTGAAGGGTGCCTTCTCTCAAAAGCAATTTTAAGATCTCTCTACAGGCGCTGAACTCTGCAGCGCTTTGTTTCCATCCATTTCTGAGTGCTTTTTGAAGTATGTTTGGGGTCATTGTCCTGCTGGAAGACCCATGACCGAGGACGCAAACCCAGCTTTCTGACACTGGGCCCTACATTGAGACCCAAAATCTTTTGGTATTCTTCAGATTTCATGATGCCTTGCACACAGACAAGGCACCCAGTACCAGAATCAGCAAAACAATCCCAAAAAACTTTGCGCCTCCACCATATTCAACTGTTGGTACTGTGTTCTTTTCTTTGTAGGCCTCATTCTACTTTTGGTAAAGAGTAGATTGATGTGTTTTACCAAAAAGCTCTATCTTGGTCTCATATGACCATAAGATGCTTTCCCAGAAGGATTTTGGCTTACTCACATACATTTTGGCAAACTGCAGTCTATCTTTTTTATGTCTCTGTGTCCGCAGTGGAGTCTTCCTGGGTCTCCTGCCATAGCCTTTCACTTCATTCAAATGTCAATGGGTACTTCGCGCTGACACTGATGCACCCTGAGCCTGGAGGACAGCTTGAATTTCTTCACTTTTCTTTCTTTTATCATCATCCAGACTATCATGCGTTACAAATTTTCATTAATTTTTCTCTTCACTTCCAGGGAGATCAACTACAGAGCCATGAGTTGTAAACTTCTTGATTATGTTCCGCACTGTGGACAAAGGAACAGCAAGATCTCTGGAGATGGACTTGTAAACTTGAGATTGTTGATATTTTTTCACAATTTTGGTTCTCAAGTCAGACAGTTCTTTTCTCTTCTTTCTGTTCTCCATGCTTAGTGTGGCACAAACAGACACAAAATGCAAAGATGCAGTCCTTTTTATCTGTTTCAGATGTGATTTTTATATTGCCCACACCTGTTACTTGCCAGGTGTGAGTTTGAATGAGCATCACATGCTTGAAACAAGTTATTTACTCACAATTTTGAAAAGGTGCCAACAATTTTGTCTGATCCATTTTTGGAGTTTTGTGTGAAATTATGTCCAACTTGCCTTTTTTTAAGTTTTTTTTGTATTGTTCCAATACACACTGAGTAAATAAACATGTGTATAACAAAACATGTGCAATAATTTTTTTGGAGAAATACTGGGGGGGTGGAGGCAACCTGGAATGGAGACATAATACTGGAGGGCAACCTGGAAAGGGGACATTATACTGTTGGGACTACCTGGAAAGGGGACAATATACTATGGGGCAACCTGTAAAGGAGACATGATACTGTGGGGAGCAATCTGGAAAGAACATTATACTGGGGGGGGCAGCCTGGAAAGGGGACATTATGCTGTGGGGGAAAAGTGGATGGGGACATTATAATATAATGTCTGAGGGGCCACCGAGGTGGGACAAGTTACTGTATGAGGGGCCACTGGGGGGGAGACCTGTTAATGTCTGACGCCTCTGCAGGAGCATTTAATACTGTGATAGGCCACTGAGGGGCATTATATTGTATGAGGGCCACTGAGGGACATTATACCATTTGGGAGTCACTGACAGGGGATTATAATTTGTGTGGGTCAGGTATTTCTAAGGAGTGGTGAAGGGTGGTTCCATTTATGAAACCTTTGAACTGGGCCCACCAATGTGTTAAAACGGCCCTGGCCTGCTGACACAGGTGAGTTTACTGTGGGGTCTGTTGGTGTGTATGAAAAGCACACCTTGGACCTCAGACATTGACCGTGTCTCTGGTCATGCTGCCAGGCCACATGCTGGGCCTCTTTTTCTTTTTTTAATATCCCCTGAAGAATCGATGTTGGAGGAAACGTATAGGGATACCTAACAGCCTTGTCCTTTTCAGGGCTAGCCAGGGACAGTAATTCTAGGGACTGGGCAAGGGAGAGAAGATTGGGTCTGTTCTTTTTAGGGCCAGAGACAGTACTAAGAATTATATTAGTGATCGCCATAACATTACTCAGCTAACCTTCTATCTTTGGTGTCCCTATTTGCAATAGTTATATTTTGGGCAAAAGGATAGGCAGGTCTTCAAAGTAGAAAAGTACATCTGGTTCTATAGCCTGTCCTTGTCCCCACAAATAAATGCTATAACATCACTTGTTACAAATACTTCATGTTATAGGCAGGAAGATAAGCAGGGCTTCATAATAGACACGTATATCTGATGCCACAGCTTGTCCTAGTTCCCACAAGTAAGCATTAAGATATTACCTGTTATAACTACTTCATGTTGTTAAGTCTCCTACAAGAGGATAGTGAGAGACTTCCACTGTCCCTGGCAAAAAATATATTATTACACTATTATATGGACAGCCTGAGATGTATATGTAATAGGCCTTTTTGGTTTTATATAACCAAAATAATTTTAATTTTTAACAATAAATGTTATGTTTTAGCAGCCATTTTTTCTGTGATTGGTTCACTCATGGCTTAAAAACAACGCAGAAAAATCTGCAACAAAAAAGCAGCTTTTCTACAACATGTGGCCTCATCCTTAAAGGGGTTGTGCAGAGAATTTAAATTCACTTACCTGAGCTGGCGGATGATGATGATGGACTAGGGGGTTCCGGCCTCTTCCCAACCCCCAGGTCACGTGATCGGAAGCAGCAATCTTCCCACTGGGTCGCTCCTCCCCTGCCGTGATCTCACAGGTAATTAATTACCTGCGCTGTGGGGGCTGGCTATTAATTACTTATGAAATCAGGAGAGGGGTGGAGCAACCCAGGGGTCAGAGCGCTGCTTCTGATCACTTGACCCAGGGGTTAGGGATGAGGCTAGAACCCCCTAGTCCATCATCCGCCAGCTCAGGTAAGTGAATTTAAACTCCCTGGACAACCCCTTTAACCTGATGTTTAATAGTTTCTTATAATAGTTAAAGCTGTTTTAAGGTTTCCTTATGACAGTAATAGGTAACATTCATCATGTATCTTACGGATGTACAGATTATCTCTGTGCTTGCCTCTAAAGTTTGCTTTCAGAACCTACAGCTGTGCATGTTTCTACCCACAGAACAGCCACGTACTGAATCAGAGTGGGAGAACAGCTTCACTTTGAAAATGTTTCTTTTTCAGTTTGTCAATCTGAACAGCTCGACCTTTTACATAGCATTCTTTCTTGGGAGGTAAGTGCGGATTTCTTTTTATCTGACCTTCAGGAAGTGGAGAACATTTTGTACTTTGGGGATCAAAAATACCATAATCTACAGCGTCCTCTGAGATATGTGCAGTTATTGTCAACATTATTTTAGTCATTTGATGTCTGGAAATTGTCATAAATGTTTCACTGGGTATTCTACTATGGGTCTGTATCTAGGGCATGTGTAACATGATCAATATTAGGTTTAGGACTATACTGTATGTATGTCAACCAATAGGGAAATCTTTTTTTAATAGAATTTTCAGGGCATTGATCATCTATGAATTGCAGGACACTAATCCTGTAACACAAGTTCCATATAGTTAATGATTCCTGCCTATTTCACAAATAATTTATTTTGCCATTTTTAGAATGGATGAAGCTAACTCCAGTGTTTAAAAAAGAGTATGTTCCTGTGATATGCTATATTCACATATGGAGAAATAACTGCTTACCTTCCCCCTTCCCCACAAAAAAAGAAAGAAAAACTGATAGAACATATGGTCATGCAGCAAACAATTATGGTAATAATGCAAAAATGGTAAATAACTCAATGTAGTGTTTGCATAGACCTCTTGGTCTCCTAGCTTAGCAACAAAACAGTAGCAAAGCTTACCTTTTCTGCTTATGCGCAGGCATGGACATCTCCCATGGATATCAGACAACTGCTGTGTATTTATTATTAGTTATGTACTAGAACCTGAATAACCCCTTTAACTGGGCTCTTGAGGCAACAAATTGTGGGGCATGGTCTATATCAGTCTACTTTACAGTGTGTGGGATATCTATAACTTTGCAATGCAGCATAGTATGTTCTCTACTGTCTATGAACCAGCAATTCAAGTTTCTATGGTCGGAATTCTGATCTGAAAAGAATTGTGAAAGTAAGCTATATGTGAATGGAGTACTACACATGATGCGGGGCTGTAACTAGAGAGGTTGAGCCCCATAGCAAACATTTGCTGCCTCCATGTATAGGATCAGGTGGTTAGTCTTCTATACCTTATTGGTTGACTGTGTAACAAATAGGGCCCTCCCCGGACATAAGGTTATTCCCTTTGGAAGAAGCTGTGCTGGGGGAACCACATGTTGGGGCTGACCCTAGGAACTTATTTGTGTATTTTTGTCTCTCTTAGCTCTCTAGCTTATTTGATACGGTGGTGGATACCAGGATGTGCAGGATGTGAATCTAGGATAATGTGGGGTTTTCTGCTTTTCCTTTTTTGATGTCACAAGTATATTATAGATACTTTATTCATTATTATATTGATATCTAGTGCAGATTTTACAGACTTTTTACAGTTCTAGGTTTTATTTGTTGTTGATGTTATCGTTGTCTATACATATTGTAGATGATTTTAATTTGTAGATTAAAAAAAGAAACCTGTTTATGCAGTTTTAATATACAATATGTTGTGTATTTTCTTTCTTTGGTATTGTACGTGGTTACAGAATAGTTAAGTTAAGTGAACCACAGATGGCTTTTTCTCTGACTGTAGTTGCTCACATTCTTTTCTGTTCTCTAACCGTCCAAGACCACTATAACTACTTCTCCCAAACATGACTTATCTCTGCAGAATTTGCTGTTCATACATTTATAGCTCCTCTCTTTTCCAGCATCCCTCTGCATAAAATCTCCATCCATAGTGCCCCATACATTAACAGTTCCCCCCATGGTAACACCTTGCTGCACACAGTAACAGTATCCTTGTGTTGTGCCCCCTATGGGTCCTGCATAGTAAGTGCTAATTTTAGAGCTCCCACAGTGCTTACAGCCCATACAGTAGTGCTTCATTGTGCCCCCTCTCATTAGTAATGTTCTGTCTTTGTGGTTGCACAATCTGATAAGGTGATGACATTTTGTGGGCCAATTGACCAGGTCCCCAGGTAACTGTCGTTGTCCTAATTGATATGAGCTAAGTGCTAGCGGTGAGGTATTGACAACAGACACAGAATGTTGGTATGAACCCTCTTTCTTAGTGGAATACAGGGGAGTACTGACATACTTTATTAAGGCAACATAAGTTCATATAGCAGCAAGTATAGGAAACGGTTAACATAGCAACGTAAGTCCTCATGTTCAATCCTAATTGGTGTACTATATCTTGAATGCATAGATAACACATATAAGCAGTTCTGTATATGGTCAGCCATCTCCTGTCTTCTGGCAGCAAGCTAAGCACATGTCGTCTTGGACATAAAGGATTCCCACTTTGGAATGCAGACAAAATCTGGTCGTGTAACATTACATTACACTTAGTTTCAAGCATAAATAACCACATCTAATATTCAGTTTTAAGGATAACAATGTTTTTACACACAATATGGATTATGATCCTTCACAAATCTAGTAGTGTCTATTTTGTGCACCACTATAAAGAGAAAAAACAACTTATTCTGTGGAATAAGCAGCAGGATTTGGACCTACTGTGCCACCTATCTGGTTTGACTTTGGGCCACTCCTATTATCTAGGTAGCCTCCCTGGTTTTTACCCTTTATCTCCTCTACAGGGATCTGATGTTCACTGTAGGGAGATTACCAGGTTGCTACCTCTCAGAGTGGTTCACGGCCTAGGTGGCAGCTGCCCAGGTGAGAACACTGGTGGGTCAAGCTAAGAGTAGTCAAGCGAGAGCGAAAGGTCTGTGACAGGCAGCAAGATAGCAAGGTCAAAAACAAGCCTAAAGGTCAGGATGGGCAGCAAAGGTTCACTGGTCAGAAACAGGCAGAGGTCAATAGAAAAGGGTCACATGGGAGGTCAATAGAATAGGGTCAGAATCAATAGTGAAGTTGGGAAGTAGGCCTTAGTCAATAAATGGGAATCCAGCAGAGACACAATACCTCACAGGAGTCAGCTAGCTGATATCCTATATTGCTCAGGCACTGTACTGTGGGTTGTGGGATAAAAATAGGCCAAGACATCCTGGAAAGGCCCATAGGTGGGCGCATTAGGCCTTCAGGTTGTAGGGAGGAAGAGAGGGAGGTACTGCATAGTGTATAGCAGAGGTAACCAGGCGGCGTTACATTGTCATCTCCCCATTCCCACAACAATCTGGGGCTTCTTCTGTCTGTGCTGATACAGGTGACCCTGATCCCTAATACAGTGCACAGGCCATGTAGTAGCCACTATGGCGGTACTTGTAGTATTTAAACAAGACATTATTGCTGCCCCTTGTGATGACAGTATAGGATGTCCAAAGATAAATTGCTTACAGCTATCTAGCAAATAAATGTACTGATAGATTCCATTTCTACCTTCTTGTAGTAGAGAGTACGGATACTTTCCTACAAACCATGTGTATTTTTTTCTCCTCTACCCGGTCTTGAGCTATTTTTAAACACTATGCCTATCTGTGTGTAGCCTCTAGATCTGTTTGATAGCTTCTCTCCCCCTTCAAGGAAAGCAAAACAGTGACAGTATGTAATTCCATTTTATTATTTAAGGAGGAACTTCTTTTTTTTTTTTTTTTTTTTTAATTCTTGTTGGGTGTAGCTCAGCTATGGCAACCATCCATGTAAGCCATTACAGGCTGTAAAACTGTTCACTGGTATTCAAATCCAGAACAGGTTTAACTTTTGTGAGTTCACCTATTCATCAGTCAGATCCATTTTATATATTTATTGTACTGTATATGTCTATGTCTAAACTAATATTCCAGATAATCATATAAATGTTTTATTGTTGAAGGTTCACTGGAAGACCAGGTGCTTATTTAAGGCTTATAAACAGATGGCGGCTGGAGGAGGTTAGTGCAAATATCCTGTTCAACTATTATACCAAATATTGCATATATATATATATATATATATATATATATATATATATCATTGTATATGCTATATTATGAAGATATATTGTATATGGCTTTTTAATTAACCTTATATTTGCATAAACCAGTACAGTTTTAGATATAAAATCAATGTACAGTTTGTAACCGCTTTAAATATTATATTCTTATTATTAGCATTATTAATAATAAGAATTTAATTAATTTATATAATTATATAAAGCATGCATGAATAGTACCTACTAGAGGTCACCAATGTTACCCTCTCCGAGGCAGGCATATGTCAATATTCTGACATTGACAGGTGCTGCATTTCAAACACTGGGAGTTCCAATAAACAAGTTGTATATAGAAATTGCTAATGAAATAGTTCCATAATATATTGTTACATAAGGCACCAAGCCAGAGCTTTCCTTTATGAATGAATTACATTGATTCATTTTTATGCTGATTTACAGTGTCACCCAAGTGGATGCCTTATTGACTTATGCATGCAGATGGGCATAATAATGGTACTGAAACAAACATGGAATAACTTCATGGAGCTCGGTTACCCGTAAGTCATTGTTAAAATGTAAAAACTGAGGCATATATAAGTTTTAGACGTTTTCAAAGTGGCATTTTTCAGGAACACCATTTATATCCATCCAATGTGTTTACGAAGATGTCCTTTTTTTTTTTTGCTGACCATAAGTCCACAAAAAAACCTACAGAAGTACATATTTTTTTCACAGGCTGATGCATCACACCAATGAAAGTGTCAATCACATGTCATCCATTTTTAACTGACTCAGAGGCATACAAAGTATAGAGAATGAAACAAAAAAAAAAGTTTATCTGCTTTTCACAAACGTGAAACCACCAATCATGGACAACACACGACATGCAAATGAGCAGGGTGGAGTGCTGTTTGTGAATAGCACAGACTTCACATGTCCACGGATGTGGATGTGTGAATGAGGCCTAATGCTGTTTAATAATTTGTTGCACTTTTAGGCCAAAGCCCCACGTTGCGAAAACGCAGCTTTTTTGCGGCTGTGTAAACGCTGTGGCAAACAACACTTTTTTTTAAAGTACCTGCAAAGTGAATAAGATTCTGGCTAATCATATCCACACATTGCAAAAAAAAAAAAAAATCAGCAGTGGAAAAGCTGGCGTTTTCCATATATGGTTACGAAGGGCAGAAAGTCCACAGAGGAAAACTCTGTGAAAACGCAATGAAAAGCGCTGCAGAAAGAAATGCGACAATACCTCAGAAAACTGGCATAGACCGATGATAATGTGGCGCACATTTGGGGCAAGGACCGTTCTTGAACCAAGTATGCATCACAATTCTGCACCTCAGTCGCCACATTGTGCAAATGTGGACAGGGAGTGGGGGGGCTGGGGCAGTCGATGCCTCGGCCCAACAGATATATTATAACTCACGCCAGTTTTGTGGTATGAGTTATAAAGGAAATCTACAGAATTGCAGTCGGGACTTTTATTAAGGCTGGCATATGATACACCAGTCTTAAATGTTATTATACCATGGAAAGTATCTATCCTCTATCCATAGGATAGAGGCCACCACTGACCCCAAGAACAGGGGGTCCTTTTCCCTCGCTGCGCATTCAGCCTGGCTGAAACTATTAGAACATATCTAATACACTTATAAATGAGGTGTAAAGCATGTATTCTAGTATTTTGGCACAAATTATACCAGAATTCTGGCAATTTTTCATTTCTAGTTTATCTGCCCTAATGTATATACACCTACAAATATGTCATGATATGTATCATTTATTCCACTAGCTAGACTAAATATGTGTCATTAGGGTATTAGTCATTATCACAGACTATTATGACATAGACAATTATATAGATCCATGTTCTGCATATTTTCTCCCAAATTTCAATGATTAAAGGATATTCTGTCCATTCTAAATGTAATTGTGAGCGGATGTTACTGCTGTTACCATAGGAAAAAGTTGCAATAATTGACCCATGAGCTGAAGGACATTGCAATCATTAGTGAATTATAAAAATGTTTTTCCTTTCCCTTGCTGACTATATAGATTAATACAGAATTGGTGGACACGTAGAAGATTAAGGCAAGAACATGGCGCACATGGGACAGCTAGTTTTCCCCAGTGGGAGAAAGATTACAATTTGCAACCCATTAATGCTTATGGATTATTTGAGGAATACCTGGAAATGAGTAAGTTCTTTTTCTTTGTCATTAGAGTTTGGAATAGAAAAGGCACTTGGGTATTGTCTGAAGAGAGGGCTAGTCTAATGGAAAAGGGTATTGATTATGCTTTAGGGTCCTCATGTCTGTCTGGTATTTCTGTTATTAGAGATGGTTTAGCTTCTTAGACTGTTTTTGAATTGCTGTAAAGTTAGTTCATTCATTGTGTCATTTTAAGCATGCTGTATGGAAATGCATGTGTGGTCTGGACTCCTGTAAACATATCTAGTTGGTACAGTTTATAACAATAATCTGTAATAATAGTAATGCAGTCCCAGGCCAGGAGGTTTATTGGAGCTAAACTTTAGCTGGTCATACGTAAGATATGTATGAATGCAAATACCAGGGTAGCAGACATAGCAGCTGCTATTGGGCCCAACAACTAAGGGATGCATTTACACTGAGGTTTAGGGTTAGGCAACTATTGAAGATGAAAGGGGGTGTGAAAAATTGAATGTGTATCCATTACTTTACTGAGACATCATAATGCCTGCATGTGACATCATTGTTTTACACTGTGAGGTCACAGTATATACAGTGATCTATTTGTGTGTGCATTATTCCTATGTTAAGATGTAATGGTAGGCTTTATCCCTGTACTGTGACATCACTGTGGTTATTATCTTTGTTCTATGACATCAGTGTGTGCATTATCCCTTGTGTTTATTACCACTAATGTGATACCACTGGTGTTTATTACCCCTAATTTGATATCACTGGTATTGCGACATGACTGTGTGCATTATTCCTGTACTGTGACATATCCATATGCATTATCCCTGTACTGTGGTATCACTGTGTGCATTATACGGGTACTGTGACATCACTGTGAGCAATATTCTTGAACTGTGACATCACTTTGTAAATTATTCCAGTACTGGGACATCACTGTGTGCATTATCCTGGTATTGTGATATCAATGTGTGCATTATCCCTTTATTATGTTATCACTATGTGTATTATATCTGTACTGTGACATCACTGTGTACATTATTCCTGTATTGTGATATCAATCTGTGCATTGTTCCTGTATAGTGATATCACTATGTGCATTATTCCTGTACTGTGACATCACTGTGTGCATTATTTCTGTACTGTGACATCAATATGTGTATTATCCCTGTACTGTGATATCTCTGTGTGCATTATTTGGGTATTGTGACATCACTGTGTGCTGTACAAAAATTCACTATGTGCATTATCCCTATATGTAAAAGACCGCCATAATTATATGCTTTTCAAGATCTGAACTTACTGCTTAAGGTGATCATGGTAGGGTGGGGCCCCATTACAAGTTTTGCTATGGAGCTCCATGGTTTCTTTACTGTATACATTCCTGAAGATACGTCTCTGGAGTGATCAGCCAGCAAACAATTATTCTCCAGGAGTTTTGCCAAGTTTAGCTTATTACCTATCCACAGGACAGGTCTAGCCTCTGAGACCCACGCTAATCACAAAAGTCCTATACTCTGTCTGAATGGAGCAGTGATCTACACCACTCAAACATTGATGCTGTATCCCAAGTTTAAGAAATCAATGTTTAAGAATCCCTTTAGTTACTAATAATGTGTATTTCTACCTTAACTATTTTGTACAAGTAGAAGAAGGGAAAGATATTACATTCCGTATTGCCACAAAATGAGATCTTAATTTGCATAGTGGTCTTATTGTAATAATAGCAATGGAGCATGCCAACATATTTGTGAAGGTCACTGCAAGCATTCTATAAACCCATACTTAATCTAACATTGTAATTCACAGTTCTTTTTAGCATTAATAAATGGGTAGAACAGTGGAATACAGGAATATTTCTTCTTTGTGGCATACATTTCTAAGATCTGGAGAGAAATACCTTTGGATGTAAAGAGGGCCTGTCACCAGGTCTGAAAAGCCCCATACATCATCTGATAGGCGCTGTCACCCTGAGTATGTTTGTATTTAGTTTATCCAAATCTGTTCAGCCATTCCAAAGATATAAGATGTTTAGCATTGATGCCAATTAGTGTACACTAGCCAAGTGGGCGTTAGCACTGTTTTTTCTGGGGATGGGGTCTCAATCTGCTGTATGTCATGTAGTTCATGTACTACCGCTCACTTGGCTAGTATACCCTAATTTGCATCAACAGTAAAAGGGCTTATATCTTTGGAACGTCTTAGAAGATTTGGATATACAAAACACCAAAATGCTTAGGGTGACAGCAGATGAGGTATGTCATTGACAGGTGACAGGTCTTCTTAAAATTGACAATTTTCAGAGATTCTTTCCTAATCTGTAAGAAAAGACCTCTACATAACCCTTTGTGAAGGCCAGCACACACTATGGACAGTATGGGCTTATAGAATCCCAGTTCCATACCACAGAGATCCATAAGAAAGCTGTGTATATACAGTCTAATTTGAATATTTTTTTCAAGGAGTGTGCTGTCATATATTCCTGACAGCAGATGGTTAGTTTATTCTTTTTAACTTTTCTTCACAGTTCTTCAGTTTGGCTTCACAACCATCTTTGTGGCTGCCTTTCCCCTTGCACCGCTCCTTGCCTTACTTAACAATATTATTGAAATCCGTCTCGATGCTTACAAATTTATCAGTCAGTGGAGGAGACCATTAGCTTCCCGAGCCAAGGACATAGGTAAATGAGACTGAATGCCTGATGTGCAATCTGGTATGATGATGCTAAACAGTAATGTGAAGTAGGTGTATTCAATACTTACACACAGAAGATGCTGTGTCAGGGGCTTTACTGTCTTAAGTGGAAAATTGTCCGTGTTTTGCATTGACGTGTTATAATATGTAGCTTATAGATCTGCTACATGGCAGCTCACTTAATGGCTATATAATTTATGGCCATCTGCTGCTTGCTTCAGCTATGATTACCACCACCATTGATCTACTCTATACAGCCATACTTCTGCTATAGTCATTTTTTATAGTGTTTGACATTTGTCTATTTTATGCAATTGTGGATTATGTAGATAAAATATATATTATTTTATAGTTGTTCCCATTCTGCTTTGCATAGGTATCAGAAGAATAGTCAGTAAAACTGCATGTAAAGCCTAAATTGTGAACCATCAAGTATCATCTGTCAATTCTTATTCTCTTAGGTATCTGGTATGGCATTCTAGAAGGCATCGGAATTCTATCTGTTATCACCAATGCATTTGTCATAGCTGTTACCTCAGACTTCATTCCCCGACTGGTATACGCCTATAAGTATGGACCTTGTGCTGGTCAAGGACAAGCTGGAGAAAAGTATAGTCATGTTTTCTGATATGTTGCCTGATATATTAATGTAATATAATGTAATGTTATAGTGCAATGTAATTTTTAAAGAGAAAGACAGTCATTGGAATAGAGTGCAGCAGTGTGGCCCTGATTTAACCCATCGTACAATGCAGAGTTATAGTGCCGTAATAATAGAAAAGCCGTCAGTGCAGCTTTAGCTGGAGCTGAGTTATATTGCACCCTGTGGTATGCTTTTAAGTAAGATAGAATTACTTAGAGGTAGCACAGTCAAGGATTGATGGATGAGAGTTGTCACCAATGCAGCTTTTACAGCTCATACACTTTGTGTGAAAATACCTAAAGTAATATTTGTACACCTAGCAGGGGCATAACTAGAGGCTCACAGACAGATCCCCTCCCTTCAGCGTTGGCCCATGAATATATTTAATGAAATAATTTCAAAAATGTGAGGGGTGTACTTACTTTTTTGAGATACTGTATGTGTCAGTTTGTGGTACAGTTTTTTGAGTCACAGCCAAGAGTGGACCCAGCAGTAAGGAGATGTATAAGTCATTCCTTTACATTTTACAGTCCTTTTGAATCCACTCATGAAAACTGCATGGGTGGTTCCAGTCTAATAGGAAGGCATGGTGTACACAGCCAGAAACAATCTACATCTTCAGACAGTGACCATGGTCTTTTACTTCTGCTTAGGTGCATGGTTGGCTATGTAAATGCCAGCCTTTCTGTCTTCCAAGTCAGTGATTTCGAAAATCGATCAGATTCTGAATTTCATATAAGAAAATTTAATGGATCTCCTGTAAAGTATTGCCGGTAAGACGAATGAATTTTATCAAAAACATCCCTGTATGAATATTGACATTTTTATCTAGAAGACATCAGTTTCTCAACAATGGGTTAGATTTACTAAAGAAAATATTGGCGTAATTTAGACCAAAAACTGTCTAGCATTTATCAAGTGTTTAAGAAACTTTTTAGACACATTTATGAATTGTACTAAAAGGGGTGTGGCTTCACAAGAAAGGGGCTGTCTTATGTGTCCTAACTGGCACAGGTCTCCATTCTGACACTGAGATGGAGCCTCTTCAGAAATCATTGGTTCCCTGCGCACGTTGGGGTCTTTCTGATGGCTGTTTTTGATGTTCGTGTAAAGAAGGCCTATATGGTCTAAAATTAGACTAGGCAGTCTAAACATATGCTAGATTTATCAAACAGCATTAGAAACTGATAAATCTGGCACAGTTTAAGACTTAGTCTAAGTTTGTACTGTCCAATGACAGTATTCAGAAAAATGCCCCGATGTATCCTTTTATTCCTCTTGTTGTGTGTATTTTATCCTGTTCTTATATAGTAAGCAGTGTTCTGTATTCTTAAGGTACCGGGACTATAGAGATCCACCCCATGCTCGTGAGCCCTATGCTTATACTCTACAATTCTGGCATGTTCTTGCTGCACGCTTAGCTTTTATCATTGTATTTGAGGTAAGATTATAACCCATGATTTAAGTCGTTTTATATGCCATCTGTCACAACTGTCATCATTTTTGGGTTTTCTTATACTTTTATTTTCTTTCCAGAGTTTATAACTTACTATATCACCATTTTCTTTGTCATTTTGTTAACTAGGTAGACTAAAAGGTAATCACAATTCTACCATGACTTCAAGCATGACTGAAAAGTAATATAATCCT
Organism: Leptodactylus fallax; assembly: GCA_947044405.1. Taxonomy (NCBI): domain Eukaryota; kingdom Metazoa; phylum Chordata; class Amphibia; order Anura; family Leptodactylidae; genus Leptodactylus; species Leptodactylus fallax. Next base: position 4,401,760 of record CAMRHE010000094.1, read on the forward strand.
GCCCCCCACTGGTTGACTTGCTTCCCTGCCTACTCAATTTACCCAAATATTTCTAATACAAATAAATACATATTTCTAATATTATACACTGACAGCCCCAGAAATATGTTACTTGAGTATCTTTACGTTTAACCTCTTAAAGGGGCGGTGCCATTTTGGACACTTATTCCATTTCCACAAGACAGAGGATAAGTGTCTGATCGCTGGGTTCCCAATTGCCAGGTCCCCCAGTGATCAAGAGGACAGGAGACCTAAAGACCCCTAAAGCATCATGACCAGAGCTCCATTCACTACTATGGGGTTGCTGGGACTGTTATCTCTGGCAGTGCTGGTAACGCTAGTACAAGCATGCATCTGTACATGGCAGACCTTGAGAACATTGTTAGGTCCTGTCTTCTGACTGCCATAGATACCTATTGGTATTGCTTGATACAATATCTAAGCACTGGTAACTTATCTGTTCTACGTACAAACAGCAAAGTTAACTGTGACTTTCTGCAGTGTGATAACTTGCTACAGCGTTATATCTTAATAAAGCCTTGACTGGCGCTCTGGCCTCTTAATAAATCAGGGGCAATCCCGTGCACCAGAATGGAAGTCTATGCCAATTAAGAACTGGTGTAGATGTAGCACAGTTTTCTGGTGTTAGTTATAATACACCAGACAAAAACTGGTGTACATGGGTTAATAAATACCCCACTCTGTGTGCTATTACATATTTTTTTTCTACTGGTAAAAAGGTGAATTTAGGCCTCAAATATAGCCAACAAGCAAGAATGTCTTCCTGTGTCGGCTAGATTGCCACTGTATTCTGACATGCAATATCGCAGTTCCATTTTGGCCATTTCCTATTTGATATCTGTTTCTTCCTGCCAGTTTTTCTGACAGGTTTAGATGGTTGACAATGTATTATCATGTGTTTAACATTACATATTTTTGTGTCTTGCAGCATCTTGTTTTTTGCATAAAGAATTTGATCTCCTACCTGATACCAGACCTTCCTAAAGACCTACGGGATCGGATGCGGAGGGAAAAATATCTTATACAAGAGATGATGTATGAAGCCGAACTGGAAAGAGTGCAAAAAGAAAAGAAAGAAAGGAAGAAAAATGGAAAATGTCAACATAATGAGTGGCCCTAATTCTGAATAAAGTAAGAAACCATTTACAAATGGATGGTTCTCGATAACTGTGATACCAAACTTGGGGTAGGGAGCCTACTAGAAGAAGCATTACAATTGATTTCTTAGGTTATCTTAAAGGGCTGTTTGGTTTAGAAACCTGTTATCAAAGATTCTCCCAGTAAATTGTGAGGTAATAGGGGAGAGTCCCTTATTTATAACATCCATGAATTATTGTAGCTATAAAGACCATCCCTCTTTCTGGGAAAGCTATAATGTTTGTGCATTACATTGATTCCCCCTTGTGGTGGCATTGAATATTGCAGCTGGGAGTACCGGCAATGGAACACCAGCTTATTTTTGAAGAGATTGTTTAACAAAAAGGGATTTTGCTTACAAATTAAATTGTCAGATATGCCATTTTATTAGAATAAACACATTGGAGGAAAATTTATGAAGCGCCCTACACTATTTTCTGATGTAAAAAAGGAGAACATTTTTGCATAAACTTCAATCAAAAATGCATGACTTTTTCTGTTTCATACTGCAGTTGCCACTTTTCTAAAAGTGGGTGATGCATAGGTAGGGCTTAATGGGAATAAGTGTGATGCCCCATGGCTTGGCACCTTTACTATAATTTAAAGTGTAACTCCAGCTATAAACAACTTTTCATAAATGAATAGAGCATTTTGGTATAGGAAACTTTGTAATATATCTTATTAAGGAGATCTTAATAACCACTTATTAACCACTTATTAAGCGGTTCTCCTGCATCTTTTATTTTCCGTCTCACTGTTTGTTTACATCCCCCTCCCCATTTCATAGACTGATATGGAGAAAGTAACTGCCAGGAAAGTGGAGGAGAAAACATATTTCTTTAATAAGATATATTACAAAGTTTCTTATTTCCACCTGTACTATTCTTTTATGAAAAGTTGTTTATAGCTAGAGGTACGCTTTAAACCAGATATGGAGTAAAAAATAGCTCAGATGTAAATGATAGTGTGTACCTCTTGATAAATTAGGTGCCTCTCACTCACTAAGTCAATTGTGCTCTAGGTCTTAACCTTCAGTAGCTACAACTTTTTACAGAGAACATTTATAGATTTTTTTTTTTGTTGCATTATGGGGCAGAGTATAGATCTATTTTACGCAATTCATCCTTCCTCAGATAAAAATAGTATCCGTTCATTTTTCTTTCCTGACAGGCACAATTTATAGGGAAAGTGATCTAAGCACAGACCTACTGTGCCTAATGAGGAGTCCAGACCTGCTGAGAATGAATCAAGCTTAGTAAATCAGAGAATTGAAGGACTGCCAGGTTTAGGTAGACATTTATATCAAATGTGACCAGCATATTTTTTACACCTGGTACGATTTTCTTCCATTTTGATATATGGTAGTTCCCTATTCTGCTTACCATATGAAATGTAATAAAGAGCAATGCATATGACTGATATATTATAAGCTCTTTTGGTTCGGACGACATTATGATAAAATAACCTTTTTGCTGTACAGGCAGTTCTTAGGCAGATCCCTGCTGTATGTGGCTTTTTAAAGTAATTCTCTGTTCACATACTGTAGGTGGTACAAAATAGCACAGTGTGCAGCGCTATTCATGCTGTCAAAACAATGGAATAGAATTGGACCCCCTAATACGTCAATTGAGCCCTTTATAAACTGAAGGCAGGATGACAGTGTGAACAAAGCCCAAACCCTAGATTGCCTTATGATTGCTGACAGAATAGAGTATACATGGGATCTTAAGGTTTCTGTAAAACCTAGGTAGCATGATTGTAATTCTTATTATGTTCAATATATCAGATTAACACATACATTGCTAAATGAACTATGAAATGAACTTCTGAAACACGTGCACTGCAAGTACTATATTAATTCACCTAAATGAGTTAGGCAATTCCAGTCAGACCTGTTGCAAGTACCTGTATAAATATAACCATGTAATCGCTACAGACAAATATTAGCAGAAATGTGGGTCATACTAAAGAGCACAGGGACTCTGAGCATGGCGCTGCAGTACATGCCACATTTCCAGCAAGTCTGTTCAATGAGTGTCAGGGACAGAGTTCTTAATTTTCTCTATTAACATCGGGACTGTTCAGAATTTACTGGCATGAACATCCAACAGTACACCAGTCTAAGATCATCATGTACAATGCAAACTGTTGGCTGCAGTGTTGTAAAGTTACGTATTGGATCATTTTTTATTAAACACACAACATAGAAATCAATACATATAGATCCTTTCCACATGCAGTTGGGATCTTCTTAATTCACATCAGAAATGGTTAGCCGTGGAAACCCGCGGACCCCATAGACTATAATGGGTTCCGCTGCTTGCAGGACATTTCTCTCTGCATTTTTCAAGTGGATTGGGGGATGGAACCCCGAATGGTCACCAAACACAGGGGTGACCCTAGCCTTAGAGGTATTCTAATGCTATACTTTAATTGCTTATCTACACGATACACCACACAGACATGAATTGAAGTAAAGCCATACTACCAACCAAAATGAAAACATGACTGTACTTGTGTTTGTGTTCAGATTTTTTTCTCCTTTCAGTTCTTGGGACAGCCAGGGAGTCTCAGCCTGAGAGGTAGTTACTGTCTGCCACGTTAATCTATCCTAAGGCTTATTAATAATAATAATAAATTTTATTTATATAGCGCCAACATATTCCGCAGCACTGTACAATTTGTAGGGTTCAAGTACTGACAAAAAGTTACATTACAAAGAAATATTCAATTCACAGACTGGGACTGAGGGCCCTGCTCGCAAGAGTTTACAATCTATGAGGTAGAGGGGGTGACACAGGAGGTAGCAGGGACGGCATCGGAGGTAGTATTGCTTATACAGTGGTCCAGACAATTCTGTAATAGAGGTTACTGTCATTACACATATATAAAGCTGTATGAGCTGTCACCAGTCGTGTCCTTTAATGTGCAGATGGTGCCTGGACATATAAAGTTAGTCTGATACGGCATCATATCCTGTGGGGTAATGCAGGAGTGTGAACAGAGGGTATGTTTTAGGGATTCTAACTACAGAAGGGTTTACATTAGGAGTTGTGATAGGCCTGTCTGAAAAGATATGTCTTTAGTTTGCGCTTGAAGCTGTGGAAATTGGGGGGTTAATCTAATAGTCCGGGATAGGGCATTCCAGAGAAGTGGTGCAACTCGGGAGAAGTCTTGTATACGAGCGTGGGAGGTTCTGATAATAGAGGATGTTAGTCTTAGGTCATTGAGTGAACGGAGAGTACGGGTTGGGCGATAGACAGAGATGAGGGAGGAAATGTAGGGAGGTGCAGCATTATGGAGAGCCTTGTGAATGAGGGTGATAAGTTTATATTGTATTCTGTATTGAATAGGCAGCCAATGTAGTGACCGTCACAGACCGGAGGCATCGCTATAGCATCTAGACTGATAGATGAGCCTGGCCGCTGCATTCAGAATAGATTGTAGAGGGGAGAGTTTAGTAAGGGGAAGACCGATTAGTAAGGAGTTACAGCAGTCAAGGTGAGAGTGAATCAGGGCAACAATATGTGTCTTTAGTGTATTTGTGGTAAGGAAAGGGCGGAGTCTTTGAGAGATTCAGTTTCAGAAAAAGTGAAGACATGATATTTGAGACAGCAGAGAGGCAGTCACTTGTGTTCTGTATTAGTGCATGGGTGATGTCACGGGATGACGTATATAATTGGGTGTCATCAGCATAAAGATGGTACCGGAATCCAAATCTAGTGATGGTTTGTCCATTGGGGGCTGTGTAGAGGGAGAAGAGCAGGGGCCTAGGACCGAGCCCTGAGGAACCCCAAGGGGAAGAGGGGAAGAAACAGAGCCCACAAATGATACACGAAGTGCGGTCAGAGAGATAAGAGGAGCACCAGGAGAGAGCAGTGTCTGTGAGGCCGACAGAATGGAGCATAGTGAGGAGGAGTTGATGGTCAACAGTGTCAAATGCTGCTGAGAGATCTAGAAGAATAAGAAGAGAGTATTCACCTTTGGATTTAGCTGTCAGGAGATCATTGGAGACTTTTGTGAGGGCCGTTTCAGTAGAGTGCAGAGTGCGGAAGCCAGATTGTAAGGGGTCAAGAAGAGAGTTAGCAGAAAGATAGCGGATCAAACGAGAAAAGACTAAGCGTTCCAAGATTTTGGAGATAAAAGGAAGGTTAGAGACAGGTCGATAGCAGCACAGGGCGGGTCAAGGGAGGGTTTCTTCAGTAGTGGGTTTGACAGCATGTTTGAAAGAGGATGGGAAAATTCCAGAAGAGAGAGAGAGGTTAAAAATTTTAGTAAGTCATGACGGCAGGCGACAGAGACTGGAGAATGTGTGAGGGGAAAGGGTCACTACTACAGGTTGTAGGGCGAGAAGAAGAAAGTAGCTGAGATACTTCCTCCTCTGTAACAGGTTCAAAAGATGAGAATAAACAGTCTGAAGTGCGGCTGGTGAGGGGGTCAGTGCCACCTAGGGATTGGGCAGTAATTTCCTGACGGATCTTATCAATTTTATCATGGAAATAAGTGGCCAGGTCATCTGCGCTAAGATATTTGAATGGCATCTGCACCTTGGGAGTGAGTAAGGAATGAAAAGTTTCAAATAGCCTTTTAGGGTTACAGAAGAGAGAAGAGATGAGAGCGGTGAAATAGTCTTGTTTGGCTAGGTGAAGGGCAGAATTATAGGTTTTAAGCATAAATTTAAAGTGGAGGAAGTCTGCAGGTGTACATGATTTTCTCCACAGACGTTCAGCACACCTAGAGCACCGCTGAAGAAAACGTGTCTGTGGCGTGTGCCAGGGTTGCTGCCCCCTGCATCTAACCTTTTGAGTGGAGGGGGGAACCACTTCATCCAATGCACTCTTAAGGGTTTCATTATAGTGACTGGTGGCTAGATTGGGGCAGGACAGTGATGAGATGGGGGACAGAGAGGAATGTAGAGTATCTGAGAGGTGCTGGGTGTTAATAGCACGTAAATTCCTATATGTATGATGAGTAGGTGTGTCCTGTGAGGGAGAGAAAGCACTGATGGTGAGAGACAGAAGGTTATGATCAGAGAGTGGCAGAGAAGAGTTAGTAAAGAGCAGCATATAGTAGTGGCTGTCTGTGCGCTATCACTTACTTTTTGTCTTGCAGTAGGGTTTATAAAATCACAATGTATCAGCTACAACCAGAACCAAGCATTATAGTCCTCTCAATAAGCTCTGGGTATTCATTGCATTCTCCCCCTGTCCACCCGCTGCTGATTGACAGTTTTTGCCCTATTAGAGTATATGAAGAATGCTGTCGGCTGCAGGGAGGGGGAGCCTGCCACACATGAACACAATGACTCCTGCGCTCAGCATGGAGAAGCATAAACCTGAGATCAGACAACTCTCTTGGCACAGATATCTCTGTTAGCTGCTCTCCCAGAGGGAATGCTTGAAAGCATAGGTCCATGATGTCATCAGTGAAGTAGCTGGATTGCCTTTTCCTCAGATATATATACAAATAACTAAAGCTGATGTCATTGACATATTTACAATGAGAGGCATAATATGAGCCTTTTAGTCCATTGTCATTTGGAATCATTTGGATGTATACGTTTACTAACTAGAGCCACTTTCTTTTACTTACAGAAAACAAATATCGGTACAGTTGCACTATTTCACAGCCTCTTGCATGGAAACAAGATAGAAGGCTGCAGCTCAACATAAGTACCCAGCAAATGACCTACTGTGAAACCATTTTTCAATGTGAAATTGCAACTTTGCTAATGACACAGCAAGCATGTGGTCATTGGAAGACATCCTCTGCTCTGTGAAGTCCGTCTATAGAAATGGATACAGTCAGACATTTTTTCCACCTTTTTTTTCTACCTTTAGTTGCTTTTTTTTTGCTTAATTTTTGTTTAACAAAAATGAGTATATCTATTTCATAGTTTGACTTTTAGGATATCTTCCACATGGATCACCAAACTTGGAACTGCAAACCTGTTTACAGCGCAACACTTTTTTTGTATTTCAGATCTTTCTGAGGAAAGTTTCTATATTATTGTACATCCTATATAAATGTAAATATGTGTATATAGTTCAAGGAGCTCCATTATTTGTACATAGCCAAAACTATGGTGAATGTTCAATTTTCAAACTTTAAATAATGGTTCTTGGGGGTAAAGCTACATTTTATGCTTGTATAATGTGATGCAATAAACTGAAATATGCACCAAAACTGTTTATTACTTATAATATTTTCTGACCCATTTTTAGTAACTAACTTGACTCTGCTCTTGTGTATATCTGATAACCTTAGTCTGTTACTCTACAGTTTAGTTTTCTCTATAACTGTGCTCAGTGGGCTGTGACTTCCTGGTGTGATGTCAGAGTTGTACTATTTGATCTGACCAATCAGCTGCCTCTCTCCCTGCAGTCTCACAGCGAACATAATTCCCTTTCCTCTCTTACTGTACTAGACAGGCTAAGGCAGAAATATTTTAACATGAGCTCTGTTCTCCTTTAACAGAACTGCAGTCAAGTTTATATTAAGATTTTCCAAAATATAATAATTCAACCATATCGCATTAAAGTGAATTAAATAGATGAAGCTCACAGCAGACAACCCTTGTTACACACAGACTGTGTTACTATCATAAAGAGGGTGTGTCAGCTACATTGTGCATCTCACATACATGCATGTAGCAATGCAGTTAAGCCAGTGCTACATTTTCATGCTAATTTGATTTTTGTAACATGGGCAAAAAGCAGCACAAGCAGGCGGAGGATAAAGCATGAATTCTGTGCAGATGTTGTCGCATCAGAATTCAGATCCATAGCTCTGCACAGCCCCAGAACTGCAAGGCAGCAATTCTAATTCCAGGCTACAGATACAACCAGACTGCACACTGCATATTCTTTAGCTGCCCATAATAATAAGCTGGTGGCAAATGCTTATTGTTTCCTAGAAAAAAAATTTTAAGGGCTACGCTAGAAATAGAAGCTATCTCTATACAGAGTTAGAGGTTCACTTGTGAAGTCACTTTATATTTTGTGTATGGGACTGTGTAAAGGTACCCCCTTTACCTAAGGTCAAAGTTTCAATCCGTCCAGTGAGAAAAATAGATTAGAAAAAAAAAAATGAACAAGATTACAATATAAACAAAAGATCAGCTCACCATGTCATCCGGGCAAAAAACCTTTTTTTTTTTAATTAAAAAAAAAAGGTATTTTAGTGCTATTAATGGGTTAATAAGTGCACCAAAATACCTTTAGCAGTGTTTTGAGTGATTTCTGAGTTTATCTAGGAGCTCCTGGCATACTCTGCATTTGTTTACATGTGTAGCTTCCTGCTGTCTTAGCTTACAACTACCATGATCCGCCTCTCACTCCCTCCCCCTCCCTGTTTCCTTAGCTAGCCCTACCTACCTAACTCAGCCCACCCCCCCACCCCATCATACTTACCTGTCTACTGTGTCCTGGAGATCAGTTTCTTCTGTCCCACCGACTCCTTCTGTGGACTTCTTGCGCATGCCTGGTAGGCGCTCTTCATTTCTGCTGGCAAGTGTACAATAGAGCTCTATTGCGCAGGCACTGGCAAAAACAGAGGAAGTGACATTTCCTGCCAGAAGACGGAAGACTGGTAAAGGGGATGGGGGAGTATTGGTGACGCTTCTTTCCAGAAATGCGGAAATGGAATGTCACCGGATTAACAGAAAGTGTGCTTGGAGCAGTCACATGACTGCCCCAGGGATATGGGTAAATTAGAAGTTAGGTGGGGGAGGGGGTTTAGTTTAGGGGTTAATTTTTAATTTATCCCAGACAACCCCTTTAACAATATGGGTGCACAGCATCTCCAGCATGTTGTGGTATCAAAAAAAAAAAACTCTAGCATTTCAAAAATATTAAAAGGTATGCAATGGATTTATTTCATATCAATTTCAGCGCAGTGGATTTGTTTTGGATTAAAAATTTGGATTCAAATACCTTTTAATATTTTTGGGGTGCTGAAGTTTTTTGTTTTTTTTTAATAAGATTACAATGTATTTGGCTCTGAAACATAACTTTTACTAATACATTAAAAAAGCCCTATTAAGGGTTTCTTACTCCAATGTCAAATTAAAGTGTCATATTATTACAAACTGCTCATAAAAAAAATCAAAACCATCTTACTGGTGACCTGTGGTTTTGGGAAAAAGAGGGAGAAGTAACGGGGTTCCGCAGAGCTCCCCTGAACTAAAAGGTTGAGTATGTTTGTAACTGCTTCTCCACTGAGACCTCTAGTAAAATCCCCTGAGGAGTGCCCCGCTTATTAGGAAGGTATGAAATGCGTCGGGATAAGAAGTGTGAACATTTAGGGTGACATAGGGAGAGATGTTGGGACTGTCCTTGTAAGGGCAGGAGTTATTATTGAGATAATAGGGTGCATAGAAAGGTAAGATAACATCCTTCCCCACTAATCCGGACTGCTGGAACCACCCATTTCTTTTCCCTCCTTTTCCCAAAACCAGACTGGTAAGACAGTTTTGATATTTTATGAGTACATTTGTAATAAATAATATGACACATGAATTTCACACTAATACAATTAATGTATTAGTTAAAGTTATGTTTTAATTTTAATGATCTCTTTCTGTGATATACCAATTGATTTAAGATCAGTAGTGGCATGCGAACAACGGCTGCTTTTTCTGGATGCTTTAACTTGTATTTGGAAATAAGAGACCATAAAGCGGGCATAACTAGATTGTAGATTTCCTATAAGTGTTTGGCCTTTCACCACCCCACCAACTCCACTTCTTCTGATATGTTAATTAAGATCTCTACTGTCAAATGGGCGTACTTGAGGAGCAGACTAGGGGTTTGATTCAGAGCTTTATGCACTATCCAATCGGAGGCTTGACACCATGCACGTGACAGTACAGAGACCAATTATCATATTAGGCACCAAAACTAAGCACCGATTGCTTAGGACCAGTGGGCACTAGAGAAAAAAAAATCCAACCGTGCTGGAAATAGTGGATGGTGCCTATTAAAAGATGCAAAGAACAGGAGGTGGTGGGGTTGGTATAAGGTTCTCTTTAAATGGCTTGGCCTATGAAAAACTTTTGTCACATGTCCACAGGATAATAAATAATAGGAATTTGACCACATGGTGACATAGGAGTCCTGAGGCTCAACATTTACATACAGTGGTGGTCACACATGCACACACATGCACACAACCCCTTCATTGAATCTCTATGGGACTGAAAGAGGCAACCAAGTACATTGCTTGGCTATCTCTGTAAGTCCCATTATTTAACAAAACATTTCTTTACAGTGTGTGTACTATCCTGTTCATTTACTAGAATATACATTTACACCAAATATTATACAAGCAATTCTTATTTTTCATTCTCTTTTTTATTAACTTTTTAGAGGAAATAACATTGGGGGTGAGAAGGATAAGAAAAAAGGAAAACTGTTAATAAATAAGGGTTTTCCAGGACTTGAATATTGATGACCTGTCCTTAGGATAAGTCATCAATATCTGATGGGGGTCTGAAACTCAGAATCCCACATATCAGTTACTTAAAGCCATGCTCTGGTGAGTGCTGCTTCTACTTCACAGGACCAGTGACATGTTTATTTGTCACATGACTTGTTTGTAGCTCAGTCCCATTCAAGTGCAATACCAAGCACAGCCCCTACAGAGTGTCTGTTGCTGGGTTTGGCATTTAGTGAAGAGGTTGCAGCACTCAACAGAATGTTGCAGTCTCTGCGAAAATCCATATTTAAGTCATGGAAAACCCATCTAAATCATTAATAAATGCTAAACACAAACAAGGAATTAGTCATGCAATTTAGTTACTTAGTTTATATCTGAGAATCTTAAAGGAGGAGCATTTTTTGTAGTCACAGTGACATTTCAAAGGACAGTGGTGGGCATGACTAAACTGAAGAGAATACCCACTTATTGCAGCTTCGGCTTCCATGCTTCTTTTGAGCCATGGACAATTTCCATCATTGGGAGAACTCAACTACTTTGCCATCAAAGTCAATAGTGTAGTCAATGGTCCCCTTAGTTTGGGACCCCCACCAATGAAATTCCCCCAACCCAATATGAAAATTAAAACCCCTTTTTAAGGGGGTTTCCCTTGTGGTTTTTTCGTGGTTTTTTTAGGATGTACAGTCATGGCCAAAAGTTTTGAGAATGACACAAATATTATATTTTCACATGATCTGCTGCCCTCTGGTTTTTATGTGTGTTTGTCAGATGTTTTTATCACATACAGAAATATAATTGCATTCATATTATGAGTAACAGAAGCTTATATTGACAGTTAGAATGAGTTAATGCAGCAAGTCAATATTTGCAGTGTTGACCCTTCTTCTTCAGGACCTCTGCAATTCTCCCTGGCATGCTCTCAATCAACTTCTGGACCAAATCCTGACTGATAGCAGTCCATTCTTGCAGAATCAATGCTTTAATTTTGTCTGAATTTGTTGGTTTTTGTTTGTCCACCCGTCTCTTGATGATTGACCACAAGTTCTCAATGGGATTAAGATCTGGGGAGTTTCCAGGCCATGGACCCAAAATCTCTATGTTTTGTTCCCTGAGCCATTTAGTTATCACCTTTGCTTTATGGCAAGGTGCTCCATCATGCTGGAAAAGGCATTGTTGAGCGCCAAACTGCTCTTGGACAGTTGGGAGAAGTTGCTCTTGGAGGACATTCTGGTACCATTCTTTATTCATGGCTGTTTTTTTAGGCAAGACTGTGAGAGAGCCGATTCCCTTGGCTGAGAAGCAACCCCACACATGAATGGTTTCAGGATGCCTTACAGTTGGCATGAGACAAGACTGGTGGTAGCGCTCACCTCTTCTTCTCCGAATAAGCTGTTTTCCTGATGTTCCAAACAATCGAAAAGGGGATTCACCAGAAAAAAAAACTTCCCCCCCCCCCCCCCCCCCCCCCCCCCCCCCCCTTCTGCAGAATAACACTCCCCCCCTGATTTTTTTTTTGAGAAAAGGGGGCTTTTTTCCCCCCCTTGTGGCCACCCCCCCCTCCCTCAGGGGGGGTCTCCGCCTCACAGTGCGTGCAGATGCACTCACACCTGCCTGCTGCCATTCCTCAGCAAGCTCTGCACTGCTGGTAGCCCGATCCCGCAGCTGAAACACTTTTAAGAGACGGTCCTGCCGCTTGCTGGTCTTTCTTGGGCGCCCTGGAGCCTTTTTGGCACCAATGGAACCTCTCTCCTTGAAGTTCTTGATGATGCGATAGATTGTTGACTGAGGTGCAATCTTTCTAGCTGCAATACTCTTCCCAGTTAGGCCATTTTTGTGCAGTGCAATGATGACTGCACGTGTTTCTTTAGAGATAACCATGGTTAACAGAAGAGAAACAATGATGGAAAGCACCAGCCTCCTTTTAAAGTGTCCAGTGATGTCATTCTTACTTAATCATGACAGATTGATCTCCAGCCCTGTCCTCATCAACACCCACACCTGTGTTAATGGAGCAATCACTGAAACGATGTTAGGTGGTCCTTTTAAGGCAGGGCTGCAATGATGTTGAAATGTGTTTTGGGGGATAAAGTTCATTTTCTAGGCAAATATTGACTTTGCAAGTAATTGCTGTTAAGCTGATCACTCTTTATAACATTCTGGAGTATATGCAAATTGCCATTAGAAAAACTGAAGCAGTAGACTTTGTAAAAATTAATATTTGTATCATTCTCAAAACTTTTGGCCATGACTATGTAAAAATCTAATAAATTGATGTACAAAGACTGATATATTAATAACTAAAGAAATGTACGTATAAGAACCTCCATTGTGTTCATATATCATAAAAATATTTTATCATTTAAAACTAGTTTGGAAATTTGTAGAATAGATTTGTAGGGAAAAAAAAATGACAACTGGCATTACGTCAGAAGGTGGCAGAGTAACGCTGGAAATAAATAGCTTAAATGACAGAGAACCAGTGTGCCTAAATTTCTTCATGCTGAGCATTGAACATGGAGTTGTCAGGTCTGTCTATTTTGATTCATTATTTTTATGTAAAAAGCTGTTTAAATGATGACAGGAGGCATAGGAAAACCTTGTGAGTCCTGCTACTCCTCTCCTTCCCACAGAAGTAATTGACATCTCTCCATATATTATCACACTAATACAGGAAATGCTTTCAATCACTGCTTTGGGGATTACATTTACAGGCTGTCTCTATTCAGTTTTACTTTAGAAAAACAAGGGTATTTCCTATCCATATATTACACTGCCTTTTTAGTGGCATCCTAGATGGCTTCCTTCTATACCTACTTCTTTCTGATTCTGCCCCTAAATGTAAATACTGCCACCCCCTGCTCTCACATAAAACGTGACTTGGGGAAAGAATATATTAGACATACAAACCTAATATAATTTGACACCTACTTCCTCACCACTCTCTGTCCTGGGACCCCTCCTGTTTTCCATCTTCACCCTTGGCCTTAACCAACTCATAGAATCTCATGGTTTTCAATAACATTGCTATGCCGACGACACTCAAATATATCTCTCTGAATTAGACATTACTGCACTGTTGTCCAGCGTTCCAGAGTGTCTAGCAGCCGTAGCCTCCTTCCCAGTTCTCAACACTTCCTGCCGCCTCCAGCTCAAAAACATTCATCGAATCCACTCCTTCCACATCCCTCGAAATTACAAAAATACTAGACCACGCCATTATAATCTCCTATTTAGACTGCTGTAACATTCTTCTCCACGGCCTCCCATCAAATGCTCTCGCCCCCCTCTCAAGACCTTCTATTCCATTCTGCTCTTCATATAACCATCTCGAAGACTTCTCCCATGCATCTCCCATACTCTGGAACTCACTACCATGACACATAAAACCCCCACGATCACAAGCTTGAAGAAGACCTTGAAGACTCACCTCTTCAGGAGGGCCTACAACTCCAGGACTCCATGGTCGTGTGATGGACACACAAGTGCACAGCTTGTTACAAGACAGAGCTCTGATTACTGTGCTGTGACTGCAACGAGCTGTGCACCTGTGTGCTCATCACATGACCATGGGCTGTACATCACATGACCATGAACAGATTTTTATATTGGAAAATTTTCATTACAGAAATCATAGCATGTATTTGCTGAAACTGGCCAATCCTTTTAATCATTATCGGTGATGTAAAACACAAAATGCATTCTGAGTTTTCACACTGGTTTCTGATAACAGAACCTCAGGATTGTTATATTTGTATTGGATATATAGAAGCCTCAGCTCATCAAGCACCAAATACTCAAAAATGTAAAAAAAAAATTTTTTAAAATACTCAAAATTTTGTAACAAGTTCTAGAAATAGTCAACTGGATTAACCCTTTGAGGCGTTTAGTGCAAATAACTTATATATACACCAACATATAGAATGGCAGTGCTTCAGACACTGGTCCTCATTTTAATTCAGATAAGCTAATATCGTCCTGTGAGAAAGAGGGGTTATCATGTCCTATTTTGGGATGTGGTTTCCAGCTTATATCTTCAATTTTTTCAGCCTATAAACAACAAATATAGTTATATACAATCAGTAAAGGAAATTACAAATTAGACAATTTAATGCAGGGGTTCACAATCATTTTTTGCTCTGAGGACCACAATGTCATATTATTTAACTTCACGGGGCCACAATGAAACTTGAGCTGCTTCAGGCTAAGGCCCCACATAGCGAATCGCTTAAAAAAAATGCTACAGAAAAAACCGTGGCGGAAATGCATCGCATTTTCTCCACAGCGTTTTTCTTTGTGATTTTGCAGAGTTTTCCTCTGCGGACTTTCTGCCCCTATCATACACAATTCAAAAACGCCATTTTTCTGTAGTTAAAATTGACCTGCTGTGATTCTCAAAAATGCAATCATTTTTGAAAACACAGCTTTTCCACTATGGATTTTTTTCTGCAATGTGTGGATAGAATTAGCCAGAATCCCATACATTTTGCAGGTAATGTAAAACGCAGCGTTTTTTTGCTGCTGTGTTTTCGCAACGTGGGGCCACAACCTTAAGCTGTAATAGTGAAAAGATATATATATTTATTAGCACCATTTATTTTATTTATTTATTTAGCTTACTTGTATAGTGCCATCATATTCTACAGCGCTTTTACAGACATTGTCAGTCACTGTCCCGGCTCAGAATCTACATTCCCTATCAATATGTCTTTGGAATGTGGGAGGAAACCCACACAAACTCCTTGTATATGTTGTCTTTGGTTGGATTCAAACCTAGGTCTCCAGCGCTGCAAGGCTACAGTGCTAACCACTGCACAACCATGTTATATTCATAATATAACTTTCGCAAGCACAGATACCCTCCAAAACCAGTGGACATCCTGGGGATGGGCATTGATATAATCAACACCTATAAGTACCTGGGTGTGCTCCTCGATAATAAGCTGGGACTGGGCAGATCACATGGAGATCCTGTACAGGAAGGGCCACAGCAGGCTCTACCTGCTTAGGAGGCTGAGAGCCTTTGGAGTCCAGGGGGCACTTCTTAGGGCCTTTTTCAACTCGGTAGTGGCATCAGCCATCTTCTTCAGAGTGGCATGTTGGGGGAGCAGTATATTGACCAGGGATAGAAGTAAACTCGACAAGCTGATTAGAAGGGCCAGCTCTGTCCTGGGGAGCCCCCAGGACCCAGTGCAGGTGGTGAGTGACAGAAGGATATTGTCCATGGTGTGCTCCATGCGGGAGAATAACTCCCATCCCATGCATGAGACTGTGATTGCGCTGGGCAGTACTGTCAGTGACCGACTGCTCCACCCTAGGTGTGAGAAGGAGCGCTATCGGAAGTCTTTCCTCCCCACCGCGGTTAGGCTTTACAACCAACACCAACCTAAGCGGAGATCAATACACACAGAGCACAGAGAACTGAAAGATATTAAAGTTGTGATGTCCCTTCTACTACTTTTTTACCTTTACCTTTTTATCTGTACCTACTGTAACTGTAATGCCTCTACCTTGGAGCTTTTCTATTTGTTTTATCTATGCTTCTGTAACACACTGAATTTCCCCATGGTGGGACTATTAAAGGATTATCTTATCTTATCTTATCTTAATACATATGAATATAATTTCTTTGGGGGAGTAAAGTAGAAAAAAAATGCACTCGTCTTTTTTGCATTTTTTTAACACCTTTTACCAGCGGAGAGCAGCAACGGTTGGATTTCTTTGATTTGATGACTTACTGTGGATGCCATTAGCTACAATATTGGCCATTGCTACGGGGGCCATGTGTCAGTGCCATCCTCTGTGCCTCTGTTATCATTATGCCACATATTTACAGAACTGGTCCCTAACAACACAGTGCAGAAAATGCAGAGTTTGGTGCAAAGCAGTTATAGAGGGACGTGGAAGGGTTGGAAGTGTTAGGCTAAGGTCCCACATTGCAGAAATACTGCTTTTTTTTGTTGAAAATTTTGCTTCATTTTTTAAGCCAGGTCAAGTCAGGAGTGGATTGAGCAGAAGGTAGAAGTATAAATGCATTCTATATATTCCCCATTCCTTTTGTAGCCATTCTTGGCTTTGGCTTAAAAAAAAAAAAATGCAGCAAAATCTGCAACAAAAAAGCTGCTTTTCCGCAACATGGGGCTTTAGCCTAAAATCTATTGTAGGGCAGTTAGTGGGATAGTAAAGTAGAATTTACCCTTTATGTGTCAAAGTGCCATTTTGCTGCTTAGAAAATCAGATTTTAATCTGTAAATAAGTAAACTGTTCAATGCAGCGGATCATTGGTGCACATGACAAATCACCCACATCTGAGGGAGCGCTAGGTGGCAACAACAGACAAAATGGGTTCTCTGATAGGAATGATCTCACTCCAGGTGCAATTAACAGTCCATTTGCATATGGATTAAAAGTTGATTTTCTGAACCATGATTGTACTTTAACACAACACAGGTATGTCCACTATGTCATTAATAGCCCCTACAACAGCATATAAGTGGTGTAGAAATACCTTTCGTCATAGTAGTCTCCCTATAATGAATCTATAATATATAGTTAAAGAAAACTGAAAACCTGTAGGAAGCATGTTATAGAGCAGGAGGAGTCAAGCAGATACATGTATAGTTTGTGGAAAAAGATTCAGTGTAACTTATTTATATGAATTGCTGCTCTTTTCTTGCTGAAATGACACAATGGCAGTCCGGCAATAATAATCATAACAGAACAATAATCGCTGAACAGGACCTCCCCCTTGACAACTACCTAGGGATTTAATTGAATACAATACAAGATATACTAAACGTTTCCCCACATAATGTTCTGCTCTGCTCCTCCTACTTTGTAACATGTAGATTGCAGTGCATATTCAATGTGGAAGGTTTGTGTTAAAGGAGTAATGGCTGTTTCAATATTTTTCATAAATCAATAGTACAATCAAAGATAAGAAACTTTGTAATATACTATATAAGAGAAACTGCCTATTTTTACATTTATCCGACTGAGTCCTGCACTGATCGCTCACTTTGAATACCCTGCTAAATGTGTCTTCAGTGATGATGAGTTAGAAGTTCAGTGAGGTCTAAGGAGAGGGGAGGGGGGGCAGCACACCAAAATGGTGCCACTAAAAGATTTACAATTCATCCCACAAAAAAACAAGTCCTCAAATGGCTACATTTATTGTAAAATAAAACAAAGTTATGGTTTTTGAAAGGCTGAGATAAGAAAAAAAGTTAAATCAGATGCAGTTCTAAAGAGTGAATTGGATATCCACTGCAGATGTCTCTGAAATAAACTCTCAAAATTATTTTTCTTACCTTGCTGGTCCTAAAGCAGGGGAGCATGTAAAATATACTATCTTCTAATCTGTAGAGATAGTCACGATTTACGTTCTGTTTCCATCCTCCTATAAAATATACGTATTTATTTTATACATTATTGCCCACAATAATTAATTCTGTATTCTACAATGTAACAGTATAGGTACATTAATGGTTGTACGACTGTGATATTACCATTACCTTATATCTTTCTCCGAGAAAGCCACTGCATGGACTCACCTACTTTATACTGGAGCCCCTTTAAACCCTCAGTGAAATCATCATTTCTGTCAATACTGTGTTTCCTTATTCAGATAGCAAACAAGTACTAGAGCCTTGGCAGGGAGAAATCAAGTTAAGGATGTTGACTGAACCCTGAGCCGGGACACCCAGCATAGTCATTTATGATTCTAGGAGTCCCTGCTTCCCGTGGCTGTATTGTCATGTATTATAATTGCCTTTTCAGTATAAGACAGTAGAGCCGCAGGGAAGCAGGGACTATGATGCTAGGTGCCTGTGTCACACCTCAGGGTATGATCTGATAAATATTGCTGACACCCGGTGTGTATAATTGTGTGAAGTAGGGCTTTATCAGAATCAGATCAGAAGTGGTGAGACCTAATAACTATCTAATAACTGCTTACCAGATTTTGTTATTAGGGTGAGTGTAGTAAAAACTGCATTAGGAAAAAAAAACATGCAGTTTTAGGCTAGTTGTGTATTTTGTGGTCAGCAAACTAGTAATTAGTGTCGTTTTTGCAGACAGTGTATCTTCAGTGTTTCTTCAGCATCAGTGAAGTATGTCCACAAAAACGGACAGAGTGTCTTCAGCGTGCCATCAGAGTGTGATCCTAGTTTGAGAATCCACCATAAAAAAAAACCACAGTAGACATCTAATGATATCCCTAGCTTGTCCGCGAAAACGGACGGCACACTGATGATACACTGAGTACATCGGTGTGCCGTCCTAGGTTTTTAGTCTTCCATCGGCTTCTATAGGCGAGCCTGTTCCGCAAAAACTGAACAGAATAGGACATGTTCGTTCTGAGGCGGCGCAAAATCACACCTCGCACACTGATCAGTGAAAAACATGGTCATGTGCATGCACCCATAGAAATGAATGGGTCAATGTGCTATCCACGAAAAACAAGGATAGCACACGAATCTCGCCTACCGTCATCTGCAAGGGGCCTTAGGCTGAAGCCCCACGTTGTGAAAGGGCAGAGTTTTTGCTGTGGTGGAAACGCTGTGGGAAAAAAATGCAGCATTTTACAATACCTGCAAATTGGATGGGATTACACATTGCAGAAAAAAATCTGCAGTGGAAAAGATGCATTTTCAAAAATGGTATAATAGAGGCAAAAAGTCCGCAAAGGAAAACTCTGCAAAAACGCAATGCGTTTTTTCCTTCAGCATTTCGATATGTGGGGCCTTAGCCTTGAAGTGGTTTTTGGTGCAGGTTTTGATTTTACAGACAAAACATATTACATAAATGAAAACTTGAATCACCTAGAATTGATTTTTCCTGTGAGACTGTTTGTTTTACCTGTACAGAGGTAGTGGCTGAGAAATCTGGGAATCTCTACCTACTATTGAAATACAATGCATATTCTCAGGACTGAAGATAATCAATTGACTGACATCTATCATATGCATATGACCAGCTTATTTTATAGACTTTACTTTGTATTCAGTGGAGCAGATTTACTAACATTGTCTAAGTTTTAAAAAAATCGGTACTGCAGAGAGTATCTTGTTCTCCTTTTGGCAACATTTGCCATTCATCTGCACTATGCTTTCTATCTTCTCATTCCCTCCATCCAGCAATCTGTATCTGAAGGAGGAAAATTGTTTGGACCAAAACATTAAATGATTGAAATGCTCTTTCCAACTATCAATAAAGATATTTTCAGTAAGAAACTGTCTGGAGTGCCGAGTGTGCATAATTTTCTAGACATGTGCAGCCCTACTCGAGCACCACTAACAAGAGTGGAGTGACATGTATCCCTACTGTGATTGTGTAAGTTGCCTAAGCCCCTTCCTCACAAAGCCACATCACGTTTCCATATAATACAAGTCATAAAAGTGTCTGAAAAGTGTCTAAGACACTTGATAAAGGTGGCTCAAGGCATGTTATTTTTTTAGTACATATCCTGCTAAAATTCTGCCCCAATTTGATTAGTAAATCTCCCTCAATATCTGAACTTTACATAAATGTACTAGTTTAATACATACCTGACAGAAGACTAACAATAATGCCAACAGCTACAGTAACAAGGGTCCCCAATATACTGAAGTATAAGTAGGATAAAGAGTACCAATAATCAGCAAGCAGCGGCCTAAGAAGATACAAGAAAGTGGTCACAGATAATATTATATGTGGTATAATCATATTCAATAGACAACTGTATCATTGCTGAAATAATACTACAGAAACATGTTTGATAGAAGCAAGGTTGTCATTAATAATACCTGGCATTACAGATCTCATACCAAATCAACCTAATATAAGTGTCTCACCTCTCACTGGCTTGAGCTTGGGCTTCCGAGACAAACATTGTTACTGTCATTTCCGTAACAGTTGTGATGTTCACTGTATCACTGAAATTACAAGCGGCAATCGAAAGTGGTAGAGGTCCACTCCTTTCAGGCAGTGGGGGGTAGATCTGAGCTCCTATTCCAGCCCATAATGACATAGCAAACCCAACAAGCAGCCCCACAATAGCTCCCTGTAGATGAAAATTCAGTGTCAAAATAGATTAGTGTGACAGGTTTGTGCCTGTGCCTGAGTAGCGAGCAGTTATATGTAACGTACTGTACCATCTAACATTCAGCCAGTTCTGTTATGTAACAGCTATACTTTTGGAACAAGTTAGAAAGTTTTATTACCAGCAAGTACCTACCTAACATATAATGTCAATTCCAAAAAAAGTTGGGACACTGTAAAATGTAAGTAAAACAAGACTGCAATGCAAAGAAATGGAAATCTCATATAACCATATTTTATTCACATTAGAGCACATATCAGAAGTTGAAATGTAGACAATTTTCCATTTTATTTGAAAAAATTAACTCATTTAGAAACTGATGGCAGCCAAATATCTCAAAAAAAAAGTTGGGACAGGGTTAACAAAAGGCTGAGAAAGTAAGTAATAATAATGAAGGGTCAATGTTCAAGTAAGTCACATGGCTGTGTATAAAGAGAACATGTTAGAGAGGCAGAGTTTCTTAGAAGCAAAGATGGTCAGCGGTTTACCAATCTGTGAAAAACTGAGTCTAACAGCTGTGGAACAAATTCAGCAAAATGTTCCTTAACGTAAAATTGCAAAGACTTTGAATATCAAACCATCTACAGTATATAAAAGATTCAGAGAATCTGGAGAAATTCAGCTGATTGTCATGATCTACGAGCTCTCAGATGGCACTGCATTAAAAACAGGCATGAAATGGTAATGCAAATCATTTCATCGGCTCAGGAATACTACCAGAAATCATTGTCTGTGAACACAGTTTGCTGATACACAAATGCAAATTAAAGCTGTATCGTGCAAAGAAGAAGCCATGTATCAACATAATCCAGAACGCAGCCGTCCTCTCTGGGCCAAAGTTTATTTAAAATGGACTGAAGCAAAATGGAAAATTCTTCTGTGGTCAAATTAATCGAAATATTAAATTCTTTATGGAAAACACGGACACCGTGTCTTGCAGACGCAAGAGTAGAGGGACTATCCAGCTTGCTATCAGCGCACAGTGCAATAGATTGTATCTCTGATGGTATGGGGTTTCAAAAGTGCCTATGGCATGGGCAGCTTACACTTCTTGAAAGGCACTATCAATGCTGAGTAGAATATAGCAGTTTTAAAGCAACATATGCTCCTATCCAGGGAAGCATTTCAGGGAAGGCCTTGCATATTTCACCAAGACAATGCTAAAGCATAGCACATCCACCACAACAGCATGGCTTTGCAGGTGAACAGTCCTAGTCAGAAGTTCCTGGGCCCCAATGCAAAATCTGTAATGCCATTAGAATTAGAATTCTGATATGTTTTACATGTTTTATGAGGCAGAGTCACCTTCGAGGCCCTTTAAGGTCCAGAGCCCAGTAACAACTGCTACCTCTGCAGTCCCTATAGCTTCACCCTTACGCCAAGTGTTGAACGGGGTTGCCTGCCGCCCTGTCCTTTCACAAATAGAAAACATTTGGGGCATTATGAAATGAAAAGTCTGGAAAGGAAAACCCAAGAGTGTTAAGCAGCTAGAATACTATATCAGACAAGGATAGGTCAACATTCCTCTCCAAAAAATTCAGCAAATGGTCTCCTCATTTCGCAGACTTTTACAGACTGTAAAACGAAGAGGGATTGCTGCACAATGGTAATGACAGCCATTACCCTGTCCTAACTTTTTTGAGATACGTTGCTGCCAACTGACATGGAGAAATGTCTAACTTTTACCTTCTGATATGTGTTCTATGTTCTATTGTGAAGACAATGTGGTTATATGAGATTTCCAAGTCATTGCATTCTTGTTTTATTTACACTTTACACAGTTTTCCCACTGTTTTGGAATTGTGGTTGTACTTCCTCTATGCAATTGATCTCTTTTATAGATGGTCATAGAGTCAGGAGCATTCAGTATATTTTACAGTGGCAGACCATGCAGCTTCTTTAGGATCCTTGTAGAGAGGTTCCACCCAATTTGTTATTGCCTGCCAAGTATCTAGGAAACAAGTACATAGCAAACAAGGGATGGGGAATAAGTCCTAAGGTCATGGAAAGGATTTGGAAGGGAAACCAAACACAAGTTCCATTTATTCTTTATGTTACAATCCAGAACTCTAGTGGAAGAACCCTAAATTCTATGTATGCCATTAACAGGAATAATTAAATTGAGCACAACTAAAATTCTCCATGGTTGTTTTCCTACCTACATGAGCAGATTATAGGTGCTCGTTCCTATGCCTGTATTTTGTCAGTAGAGAGAGCATAGAAAATGTTGGAACGCCAAATACTACATAGTTCTACACTCACAGAATGGAGTGCTATATATAGTTCCTGTATTCTGCAGATTTGGAAGAGAAGCTTTTTGGAATTTGATTTCTCAGAAGCAGCAGTCCCCTACCTGATATAGACTGTTAGGATACCAGATACTACCTATTGACAGCCCATATACTATACTTCTACATCCACAGAAAGCAGAGCCATAAACAATTACTGTATTCTGCTGACAGATTTGAAAGAGAAACTTTTTGGAATTCCCCTGCAGTCTCCTGCCTGACCACTTCAACGTCTGATTTTTTTAATATGGAATTATCCACCTTTTCTTCACAGCTAACATTAAAGTACAATAGTTACTGACTACTATTATTTATATTATATACAAACATGTGGCGTATACAATGAATATTTCTTGTAAGAATACTCACCAAAGAATTGCAAAAGGGTAAAAACATTCCCAAAGAAAACAATCCAAGAAGGGGACCTCCTACCATAGCAAATATAGACAATGCAGCCTGGGGGTTAACAAACAAAACACTATATTAATTTTAATTGCAAATGTTGGCGAAAAAATTATATAGAAATTCTGTGGTTCTATGAATACAGTCATATGAAAAAGTTTGGGCACCCCTATTAATCTTAATCATTTTTAGTTCTAAATATTTGGGTGTTTGCAACAGCCATTTCAATTTGATATATCTAATAACTGATGGACACAGTAATATTTCAGGATTGAAATGAGGTTTATTGTACTAACAGAAAATGTGCAATATGCATTAAACCAAAATTTGACCGGTGCAAAAGTATGGGCACCTCAACAGAAAAGTGACATTAATATTTAGTAGATCCTCCTTTTGCAAAAATAACAGCCTCTAGACGCTTCCTGTAGCTTTTAATCAGTTCCTGGATCCTGGATGAAGGTATTTTTGACCATTCCTCTTTACAAAACAATTCCAGTTCAGTTAAGTTTGATGGTCGCCGAGCATGGACAGCCCGCTTCAAATTATCCCACAGATGTTCAATGATATTCAGGTCTGGGGACTGGGATGGCCATTCCAGAACATTGTAATTGTTCCTCTGCATGAATGCCTGAGTAGATTTGGAGCTGTGTTTTGGATCATTGTCTTGCTGAAATATCCATCCCCGGCGTAACTTCAAATTCGTCACTGATTCTTGTACATTATTCTCAAGAATCTGCTGATACTGAGTTGAATCCATGCGATCCTCAACTTTAACAAGATTCCCGGTGCCGGCATTGGCCACACAGCCCCAAAGCATGATGGAACCTCCACCAAATTTTACAGTGGGTAGCAAGTGTTTTTCTTGGAATGCTGTGTTTTTTGGACGCCATGCATAACGCCTTTTTGTATGACCAAACAACTCAATCTTTGTTTCATCAGTCCACAGGACCTTCTTCCAAAATGAAGCTGGCTTGTCCAAATGTGCTTTTGCATACCTCAGGCAACTCTGTTTGTGGCGTGCTTTCAGAAACGGCTTCTTTCGCATCACTCTCCCATACAGCTTCTCCTTGTGCAAAGTGTGCTGTATTGTTGACCGATGCACAGTGACACCATCTGCAGCAAGATGATGCTGCAGCTCTTTGGAGGTGGTCTGTGGATTGTCCTTGACTGTTCTCACCATTCTTCTTCTCTGCCTTTCTGATATTTTTCTTGGCCTGCCACTTCTGGGCTTAACAAGAACTGGAGGTCAGTGCCTTCCTCCTGACCTGGGTGCCAGGAAACTACAGGCACTGCTGGGCCCTCGAGGACTTAGTTCAGCTCTGCAGTGTAGACTATGGGGGCTGTATTCCTGCAATATCTGAGGCTAATATATCAGCCCCAGTTACAAGGTAAATCAGTGAAAAAAATATTTATAAAAAGTAGCTTTGAAATGTTCAACCAAAGATCTATTATGACCGTATGAGGGGCATAATGTATAAAACAAAAAATAAAAAAAGCTTTCAAAAGCGCATGAACTGAAAATAAAACTGAAAATGTGTCAGTTCACGAGCCAGAGAAAATGCTCAGCTAAGAAGTAGTTAACTGTATCATATTAAAAAATACAAATAAAAATGATTTAGCAGGGTATTTTACCTGGATCACACTTCCCATATATGATGCAATTGCTGACATTGCTATACACAGAATCCCATAGAAGGCACCTAGAGAAAACATAGGAACAAATGCAAACAAGCTCTAAAAAAAAAATCGAGAAATATTTCACCATTATGCCAAACTCTTTAAGGCTAAGGCCCCATGTCTAAAAGGGAAAGATGAGGGTGGGGACAAATGAATCATCCAGTTACCCATTACATATTTCTATTTGTCCAGATGCTGTGGGGACACACAGGCAGTATTCACAATGGGATAAAAAACCTGCCAGTGGCTTGTCTGCTGCACTGTGGACGAGCTTTCTAAAAACCTCATCCATATGCTGCAACTAAAACCCAAATTGTAGTGTGACTTGCCCTTTTGGTTTTAAACCTTCAGCGTGTCAATTTTGGGTAGTATCGCTGCTTTCAGGGAGGAAAATTTCCATCAGGGAAATTCAGCAGTGTGTACATCCTCAGCCAATGTCAAGTACTGCAGAAAAGTGATTTGGTTGTCTTCAGATACAAATGGTAGATATGCAGAGGAAATCCACTATACAAGGAGACTGTAGAGACTTACTCATTCCTTTCGACAGCCATGTCAGTTTTCGTTCAGAGAGGTTGGTGTATGGTTTTATCAGGTCTTCTACAGTTACTGCAGCCAGTGCATTGATACTTGATGACACTGTGCTAGAGAAAGTAAAGAATCATAGATCACATACAAAAAGAACCATGAACAGTATTGTGTGATGAAATCTTATGGTCATTTACTTAAAAGAATAATAAAAAAATATTATTTGATGCTCTGTTTTGCTTTTTCAGTTTAAAGGTGATCTGTCACATGGAAAATTCAATCCAAGCTACAGTCATAGAACAGAAGGAGCGGAACAGAGTCAAATAGATTTGTGGGAAAAAAAGAGTAAATCTCTGCTATTTCTGTACATAGGAATCCAGTTGGCAGTCCTACACAGGGACCGACTATTATCTGTGTGCGTACATTCACACATGAAGAGCTGTCAATCACTAATAAGACCAGGATGAGCAGAGATTTAGATCAATAAATGGCAAGTTATAGGGCATGTTTTCTCCTAAAACTATGTGTCAGTCTTCTCAGCTCCTAATGCCCTATAATATAATGCCTTATAACTCCACAACCAAAATTCCATAAAAGCTATTATATGTATTGTTTGTATTCTTCATATGTTTATATATAGGAATAGTGTACATTATCAATATATATTACACTAGGTTTGGATTTCTGTCCGCATGGGGATTGTCTGCCCAGTTTCCACCGATTTTATACTGAAACCGGCGGAGAGAAAAGTCCTCCTTGCAGGACTTCTCTCCTCCGATTTTAAGCGGATTCTGCTGCAGAGTCTCCTAATCCTAGGGTAATATGCACAATGTCAACAAACTGTCAGCCTAGTCTTAAAGCGTAACAGACATTTCATCTGACTTTTCAGCTTAAGCTGTTGCATGAGAAGTATATTTATGGACAATATATGACTAATATTCCCCTTTTTTAGAAGTTTCTGGAGATCTCTCTGAGCTGATGGCTGAAGACTAGCCGGTGTACACTGCACACAGTGAATAGAGGAGGAATCTGCTCTATATCTATCTCACTTAGAAGCAGCCCCAGGATCATGCAGGACATATATAGAAAAGTACTGACTTGTCCTGATGTTGTTGAGACAAAAAGCTCCAGCACCATTCTAAGGCTACGTTCACATCTGCACTCTAGTAGACATTGGAGACTCCGATCGCAGTGTCCCCCTGAAAATCAGCGAGGGAAAAATTCTAGTACTAAGGACTTTTTCCTCTGCAATTTAAAAACAACGGGACACCCAACGGACCATATTATAGTCAAGGGGGTCCGCTAAGGCTCCGTGTCCCCCAATGGACCCGAACAACAGAGAGACAGCGCTAGTGTAAACCTAGCGTCAATCTGTCTTTCATCTGTTTTCTCCTGTATTTCCTGCTCACTCCCCCTTCCCCTCTCCATAGACTGTACCTTTACATTTACCTGTACCTTTACCCTTACCTGTACCTTTACCCTTCACATTTGCAAAGTTTGTTGAAACAACAGTGCTTATGTAAATAAGAACCATTGTTTAACTTTCCTATAATTTAGCATTTGGCCTGGTACCTCGAATTTGCTCCCCCTAATGACTCAGGTTATGGGCAATAAGACAGGAAAAGGAGTGAGTAGAGTTTCCTCATCCCTAAATACTGGTTTATTTTCTATAGAACTGCAGACAGAAACAAGGATCTCTGTGACATCTCAGCTGCTTACACAAACGCAAAACTATTATTATTGCATGATAAAAAGGTACAAAGTTATTTGCTGCTCGCTATAACTGAATAGAAACAGAAACAATATTGTTTTTATCTGGTCCTCATTATAACCAGGTGCCCAGTTCAGGTGCCCTAATTATAATTGGGAGCCCAATTTAGTTTTTTACAATAGAGCTTTCTGTTGAAAAAAAAAAAAACTGCACCTTTGGACATTGGACAGATTTTTATTTTCTATATGAAAAC
Source organism: Leptodactylus fallax (assembly GCA_947044405.1). NCBI lineage: Eukaryota > Metazoa > Chordata > Amphibia > Anura > Leptodactylidae > Leptodactylus > Leptodactylus fallax. Next base: position 4,429,290 of record CAMRHE010000094.1, read on the forward strand.
AATTGTTTACTAACAGCAAGCAGAGATCTTGAACCTGGTGAGAAATGAAAACACTCAGGGGAATTATTCTTCTACACCACTATGCCAACAGGTATTTACAACTTTTTAAGCTCCATTTGCAACTAAATTTTTATGCTACCCTTGACACTTTCCTGAAAGGGAGAATGGTGGTGTGGCATTGCATGGGTGTCAAATTTATCAACGTCTATGTCAGAAAACTGGCATAAATAATGCCTGAAATCTATGTCAGCTACGAGCTGGAGAAGCGGGACCAGAGAATGAGCCTGATTTATGATAAGGCATGTACCTTGTCATAAATCAGGCACATCTTCCGGCAGCACAAGGATAATCAAGGCCAGCATAAGTGACACCAGTCTTGATAAATCCCTCTCGTAGAATATTACAAAGCTTCGTTATCTTTTCATTGTACAACAAATCAACTTAATTACATAACTTTGTAATATGATTATGGGAATATAAACCTAAAATATGTGATCCGTGTTGAGTGGTTATGTTAAAGGATGTGGATACATTTGCACTACAATTGTTTATTACTTTTTTCTTATTCTTAAAAGCCAGCGCAAACAACTTTCTAAATAGTTTTCATTAAAGGGGTTGTTCAGTTTCATCAAATAAATATTATACAAATAATAATGAAAAGTGATACAATTGTTATGGAATAGCCAATAAAGCAATTCCCCAAAAATGCAGAAAACTGGCAGATAACAGAGAACAGTACAGCAGAGAGCAGTAGAATGAGCTATCTAAATCTCACACAGTGCTGGGAGATAGAGTCTAAGGTTGCTCAGATGACTACACCAGAGCCCGCCTCAAGGCTGGTTGGTCTTTGCAGGATCTGAGGCTCTGGTTTTCAACCCCAGAAGCTTATTGCAAGAAATAGATGCACTACAAAAATGAAATCAAACCAAAATCCAACAACAACTCAAACCAGGAGCACGGAATCAAAAGAGTCTGTATTGGTACATGAGAACTGGCGAAGGCATCAGCATCCTGTACACACAGTCCTCACATCCAGCATGCATTACTTGGCTGGACATGCTCACATGAGAAAGGCTAAAACTAGGAACAGGTTGCAATGTACATCTGGGGGTCTGAAAATGAATGCATTTTCTATACATAACATAAACATATTTTTAATCTTTCTGACCCGCCTAAAAGAGTATATTGTATAGTAGCCAAGTAAGACCATGCCTATGATTTTGCTACAAAATAAGACTTTTATGGCAGTTTAAATTGATACATACCACATTCTGGAGTAGACAAGATACTACAACCGACACAACATATTACCTGAAAATATGATTTGCTTACCTCAAAGTTCCACTATATGCGCAGGCTACAAAAAGACCGGGCACTCCAGGATAGTTTCGAAGAATGTCAAGCACTAGATATGGCATTAGCTGCAATAAAAAAATCAACATAATGATGTTATAATAGAAACTTGGAAAAATCTTCACATAGATCTCTATCTTGATCATAAAGTGAACCAACAAATTTTATATGAAAAGAATATTATAAATTGTAAAGATTAACTATATGAGTCACACAAGTGTCCTGCCTTCTAAATTACTTGTACATTCCTGTTGGACAGGTAATGCTTTATGGGTGACAAGTTATGACTGAAGCTGACAATTGAGTAATCTTTAACAAAGCAACTTCACTTCAGTGTATATCAAAAGAGAATATATATAGTAAGTGGTAGTTTATTATCTTGATTTACACTCCTCAATGCTCTTCTGGAGTGAGGACTTCCACAGATGGACATATTAGCCCTGTATTTATGGATGTAAACGCTGGGACACCCATGGATCCAAGGGGAACCGCTATATAAAACCTAGGGAAAGGCAGGAACGTCTGCCTTTTATTAGTGTGTAGATGAGAGACACAAAGGCACTGTTCTGTAGTTGGATCCAGTAGACAGCTGACTGGGCATATACAAGATATATTACTTACCATTACTCACCTACTTCATGAAGAGACGCATATTTTGAAAATGTAATTAAAAGGAAGTGCAGTAAATGCATTTCACGTATACAAAGAGCGAATGGTTTTCTCACTAACAACACTGGAATATTCTGATCACTAGGGGTCTAAATGCTGGAAACTCCAGCGATCACAAGAATAGGGACTCCTGAGTCCACTATGTGAATGTTGCTGTAGTGTGCATGCGCAACGACTTGGGGACTGATGAAGTGCTATTGTCGTCTATCTCCATCAGTTTAACTACTACCTGATTCACACAGACAGCTCAGGACTCAGAGACCCCCATTCCCATGATCACTGGCACCCCTAGGAATCAGACTATGTATGTACTTACAGGCTGCCCTCGTAAAGATTTTCTTTGTGCCTGGCATCTCCTGGTGCCTCTTGAGATGTATATTACTAAGTTAGATTATTATTTATAGTCTATGAAAAAGCTAGCTGAAAAATGAGAACAGCAGGATAATAAATACCTGGTCAGGGGCAGACACACGTTTTGCAGTCCATGGGTCGCAATCTTTGTATACTGAGTATAAAATGAGGCCTGAAAGCACAGCACATGCAAGAATGGCCCATAATCCTACCAAGTTAATATACAGAGACCTAGAAGATATAAAAAAAGATTAATATTAGCACAACTGTCAGAACAGCAATGGAGATTGAAGGGGGAGGATACATCATGCTATTTCTATCTATCTTTACTTATTTATTTATTGTTCTTGAAGAAAACAGCTCTATGTTATCATGAAATAAAATCGTTTTACAATCTCCAACTTATTAAGGAAATAATCCTTAAACATAACAAAGGTGTTGTGTCTGCTTGACTTAATACACTTGACCAACTTGTTATGTTGGGAAATGAGTGCAACTGCAGACAGCGAATCATTGTTATGATCTGGAAACTAAAGACCGCAAATAACTCACAATTTTGCTTGAAATCGGCTCTTACAAGCAATGTATCTTTGCACTTGAGACTGATTAACCCCATAAATTCCAGTCCACAGAAATGTTCCTCCAATTACAATTGTCCAAAATGTGTGCCTTCGAAGAGGATGAGGATCAAAACTGCACAAAAAAAGAAAACACCACAGAGTATTATACACATCAAAGGCATGAAATCTTATCCTCTCTCTTCTTCGGTAGCCAAATAAGGAAGCTTTAATTCAAAGGATTGTGTCATGGTGTCCAGAAGTGACTGCTATTGCTAATGTTAATATTTATAATATGGCTCTTGCAGAGGCATAGCTAGGGGTTCAGCACAGAGGGGGGAGGCGAACATGTCCAAGTGGGCCCCCAACTTGGACATGTTCGTTTACCGATACTATGAGTATACGCTGAGTGTATAGTGGTATATAGCGGCTCTACACAGGGCTCTGCAGATGATTTAGGTGAATACAGTACAGTAACATTTAGTGACTTACTGGTGACGTCTCTGACTAATCGTTCACATTCCCCGTCTCTTTTATCTGGACGGCCATGACCACTTCTTCCAGTCTCTGTAAAGTTTGCAACACAGACATCTTTGGCTCCTTACTTTTCCAGGCACCTGACCCATATTGTCCTCACCTACACAAAGCCCCCATCCTGCTGCTACCCCCAATTACAAAATATATAATATACCCCCCCCATAATGAATAATACCCTCAAGTGCATCTTTAAATTAATAACTTCCCTGTGCACCCCCTTTAAATAGTGCCCCTTATTAATAATGCCCCAGGTGTTTCCTAATTAAAAAAAAAAAAAAAAAAAAAACACAAGAGAAAAAAAAATTATTGGGGTTCCAATACCCGGGACCCCGAGGATCAGCTGTTTGAATGAACCGTGGTACCTGTGTAAGCGCCGTGACACCTTTTCTGTTTACATAGTGTCATTCTTTTCATAGCAGCCATGTAATGTAACTACAGCCTTGTCCTATACACATCTATGTGACAAGACTGGAATTACATCACACGGTCACTATAAACAGACAGCGTGTGATATAAACAGGTGCCGGGGCCCCTTCATACAGCTGATCAGTGGGGAATCACTTATCTCTTATTGATGATTTATTCTGAGGATAGATCATCAATAAAAATGAGCTGGAAAACGCCTTAAGGCCGGGGCCCCATGTGGTGTACCGCAGCAAAAAAGAGCTGTGGGAAAAACCGCAGCGGCAACGCATCGCAGTTCTAACTGCAGCACTTTGCACAGAATGTTTGCAGAAGTTTCCTCTGCGGACTTTCTGCTTCAATTATATCTATATGGAAACCATTGGCGTTTCCATAGGTATAATTGACATGCTGTGATTTCCAAAACTGCGACTGTTTTGGAAATCGCAGCTTATTCGCTGCGTGTATTTTACTGCAAAGTGGGGATGGGATGGGGCCCCATGTGGCGAAAACCCACAGAAAAAAACTGTGGCATTCTAGTAAATCCCATCCACACATTGCGGAAAAATATGTGCAGGAGACGCACTGCGATTTCCAAAACCGTTGCGGTTTTGGAAATCGCAGCATGTCAATTATACCTATGGAAACACTGGCGGTTTCCATATAGGTGTATTGAAAACAGAAAGTCCTCAGAGGAAACCTCTGCAGACCTTCTGTGAAAAGCGCTGTGGGAAAAACCACAATGTTACCGCCATGGTTTTTCCTGCAGCCCGCTACGTGGGGCTTTAGTCTTAATAAAGCCCAAGTGCCACTTTCATTAAATTAATTGACCCTCATATTATGCCCCTGATTCCCCCTGACATAAATACTGCACTTCTAATGACCCCTTATATCAGTGACCACCCCCTTATGTTCATAATGCCTCCAAATATAAATGATGCCCTCTAATGGCTCCTTATATAAATAACCTCCCCCCCTTGTATTCATAATACCCCGTAATAACCCTTATATAAATGACCCCCCCATCGTCATAATGCCCCCTAATGAATCCTCCCTTTATAGTTATAATTCCCCCTCCTAACCACCCCTTATACTATTAATATCCCCACAACTGCGCTAAAAAAAGTCATACTCACCTGCGATGCTGATGAATGGAGCCGCCGCTTACTCCCTGTCCACGCACAGGACGCCTGTGTCTGAGCGCGGGCGGCGCGATGTTGTGACGTCATCGCGCCGCCTATGTGAGAAGCGGACATCCGTCTGTGGTCTCGGGGGACTTGTAAACTGCAGGCCTCATGTGGCTTGCGGTTTACAATACTGTGAAGTTGCAGGATACATTTTAACTAGATCGGTGTCTGTAGACACTGATCCAGTTAGAAATAAAGGACGTATTAATGGCGGCCACAGGGTGGGCCCCAAAAAGTCAGTGGGCCCGGGGCAGCCGCCCCCTCTGCCCTCCCGCTAGCTACGCCTCTGGGCTCTTGTCATTGGAGCCAACTGTATTTCCTGGGTTTGGAGGAGCAATCTGCTCTATTAGACTGGCCGTACACAGTCTACCCACTACCCCTGTACACATTTAAGGCAAGTATTTTCACTTTAGGAATTGCTTCTAGGGGAGATTATCTTTGTGTAGCACTGTAGAGACTAAGGGGGGAATTTATTAACATTGGCAAATCTTACATCAGTCTTAATTCATTACCCGACAAGCGTAACACGTGTCGGAATTGCTGAGTAATTATGTGCCTGATCTCAAATCTATGCCAGTCAGGAACTGGCACAGATTTGTGGCATAACTCACACCATTTTCTTGAGTAAGTTAAAGAAATATGGTGTACTGGGGCGCTCCGGCCCTGGACCACCTAAATTCCCACCCTGCTGTGCCCACTGTCTAAAAAGTGACGAGCGGGGCACAGGAGCTGAGAAGTGCCATCTTACACCAAAAATGCACCAAGTCGAGGCACACTTTTAGCCACTTTCTTGGTGCATCAAAGATAGAAACTCTAGGTCTATATACCACTGTATGGCATCGTTTCATATTCTCAACCCTGCAAAGTTCCTAAGGAAGAATACCTCCATAATACAGGAATTCTAAAGGAATATGGGATAATTTTTCCTTATTAATCTGACAGATGTGAAACAACTTAAGATGACAGGACAAGTCATACTGTATGTGTAAGGAACAGTACTTACTCCCAGAAGTTCAGCCTCTCACCATAGTAGGCATCTTGGATGATAGTTTGGATTCCACCCTGCACCACAACACCTCTTATGATGACAGCTATAAAACCGGCTATCATGATTATGATCTGGAATGCATCTGTCCAGATTACAGCCTTTAGACCACCCTAAAATGAATAACATTGTATTAACATATAACATTGTAACAACATATGCCAATATTTTTTGGAAATTACATAGTAGAGGATATAATGTAATAATGCTACTTTTACCACTGTGGTGCTGAATACTGTGGTAATCATAGTTAATAATATCATACCAGTGAGCAGTAGAAAGTGCACACCAATCCGGTTGCAATCATGGCTCCCTATAGGTTAAATCCTGAAACTGTAAAAAAAAAAAAAAAATACAAGGTGATCACCGACAGTATGTGTACTGATATATTACTGAGAATTGAGAGTACATCTATTTATCTAGTTATATAGCCTGTCAGGCTGATGTCAGCACTAGCTAAACCTGGGCAGATGCCAGAGCCACTGGGTTTAGCAACTAAGGCACTCTGGGGAAATCTTCTCATACTCATGTTTTCATACTATACTTCTCAACATTGAAATTACAACACCAAGAAGGACAAGCCGTAAGGTTATGCATATTGAGGATGTAGCCGATGTTGCTAAGATCTGCAAATGATCAAATTTTCAAGTACCGAGCTCCAATCTGTGGCATGTGGGAAGGACATAAAAGCCAGACTGAAAACAAAGTTTTTTAGCAACACAAAACCTCAAGAAGCGGATTAAGGATGATTGGGCGATGCCTCCTGTTTGTCAACGTGCCAGTTATTGCCACTTTTTTTTTTCCACAGGTACTGGCCTATCCAACATCAACTAGTCAGATCCCAACCTCGGAATGATTAAACAAAACCAAGAATTACCATTCCATATAAGATATAACTTTTAATTTGCTCCTATTAAAAACACCCATTAAAAGTCAGTGAAGGACACAAGATGGGGGGGGGTCTAATCTAGTACATACATAAATTACATCATAACTTAATCCAAAATACTATCCAAGGTCCGATGCTTTTTTCCCTGGAAATACCAGGGTTTCACAATTCCCCTAAAGCTGTCCCCTGGATAAGGGGATAAGTACACTCTACCCACCATGAACACGTTGCTGGAAGGAACTGATACGCCGGGACCACTGCGGACATGACCCTCTCCTTCCCCCTCTCCACCTCATCCGCCTAGGGCAGTGATGGCGAACCTTTTAGGGACCAAGTGCCCAAATTGCAACCCTAAAACCCACTAAATTATTGCAAAGTGCCAACACGGCAATTTAATACACGTCTGCTATAAAACAGACATAACGTGTGATATAAATAGTGAAGGGCCCCCACACAGTACAGTGCGCTCCACAGTGGCCCCCAGACAGTACAATTTGCTCCGAAGTGGCCCCCACACAGTATTATATGCTTCAGAGTGGGCCCATATAGTATTATATGCTCCACAGTGAGCCCCCACACAGTATTATATGCTCCATAGTGGGCCCACACACAGTATTATATGCTCCATAGTGGGCCCCCACACAGTATTATATGCTCCACAGTGGCCCCCCCACAGTATTATATGCTTCACAGTGGGCCCCCACACAGTATTATATGCTCCATAGTGGGCCCACACACAGTAGTATATGTTCCACAGTAGGCCCCCCACACAGTATTATATGCTCCAATTTGGTCCCCCCACAGTATTATATGCTCCACAATGGGCCCCCACGCAGTAGTTTATGCTACTTACGTCATCACACCTACGTCGCGGCAGAGGTCACACTCTGCAGTCAGTGTAAGCAGCGGTCCTGCGGACCGCAGACTACACTGACAGTTTCAGCTGTATGTAGATCCCCTATTTGTGGATCTAATATCAGTGGTTTAATGTTTTGTATGTACCTTACATATCTGGCATTGACGGTAGAACTCTTGTGCCTGATATGAGCTGTTAATCGCTATTTTATCAGATATTATTTCAATGCTAATTAGAGTGTATAAATGTGGGTATTGCTAATCCTATCCCCAGGTGTTGGCAAGTGGTGTAGTATATCTAAAGAGTCCTATTTATATCCGTGTTGAATCTACTAATTATTCATTGTTTATTCTGGCACAAACTGGTTAGTTGTGGTCCTTGAGGAACTCGGGTATTTCCAGTGGGATACGCGGCAGACCAGGGATTTTGGCATATATAATGGTATAATTTATCTATGTATTTGAGTAGACTCCTCTATCTTGTGAAATTCTTGGAGCATGGTGTCCTTCACAGACATTTACTGGTTGTTATTAATAGGAGCTAATTAAAAATTATATTTTATATGGAAAAGTAAGTCTTGTTACTGTGATGAAGTTATCGCCATATGTCACAAACTGAGAGCAATAGAATTCTTGACCTGAGAGACCTTGGTTTATCATTCAGGTAGATCACTACACGGCTAGGCTGAGATGTCAGCACTGTTCAACATGGTTTGTCCCAGTGGTTGAAAGAATAACAACAAACTGGAATGACAGCAAGAGGTGCATGGAGGCAAACTTCTTCATGGACGGATCGTCTGATGGGACGAATGTACTGCAAGTGAAATTGGATGTTACATCCACGGGCTTGGGTGGCAAACAGCATCAACACAAACCATCAGAAGGTATTTGCACGACACTGAGCTACGAGTCAAATATCCAGCTACCGGTGTTCCATAGACCTCATGCCACTGCTCACAAAGGCTATTATGGTGCACAGGAAGACAGCAATAGAGGATGGAATAGAGGTCTGTCGGCTTCAGAATCATGTCTTGGAAGCAATAATAGCCAGAGATTAGGCTGGAGACCATGTGGGCAACACCATGAAGAGGCCTTCACAAGAGAACATCACCCTGGTTCTACTCCAGGAATTATGGTATGGGATGGCATAATGTACGGTAGCCGAACAGCCTGGCGTTACATTCACTGTCCTGGAGCCAGTGGTAAAGCCATTTCTCCAAAGTGTCCCAAGAGCTGTCTTTCAATAGGACAACACCATTTCTTTACTTTTTTCATATCATTAATATGTCTATCGATCTTGTCAAAGGCATAACTTGAAACTCCTGGGCCCCAGTGCAGAATCTCTACACCCCTGGATCCTGTGATTTATATAATTCCAAGTCTTTTCCTTCCAGGTGTTGTGATTTCAATGTTGAGGAGTATTTCTACAAAAGTACCACTTATAAAGGAATCTGAAACTCTCCTGTATGTGGTCTGAACATTTTTTAGGCAAGGCATCACCACCTTTTGCACATACCATGCCACTAGTGCTGTCAGGCAAGACATCACCATCTTTTGCACATATCATGCCACTAGTGCTGTCAGGCAAGGCATCACCATCTTTTGCACATACCATGCCACTAGTGCTGACAGGCAAGGCATCACCATCTTTTTCACATACTATGCCACTAGTGCGGTCATTATTAGTATGCGCTTATGATGGTATGGGCAAAAGATAGATAATGCCTTGCTGTTACACAGATACTGTTTTATGTACTGATGCACAAGTGTGAATTGCTTATTCAATGAAATCTTCATACATTTAGACTAACCTTGATTTAGTGCCAGGGCAGGTGCATATATCACAATACCTGTATATAATATCTGAAACAAAGAACACAATTGTTATACTTGACAATTGACACTTTGACATTTACTTGTTAGGCATTATTCACATAGCAGTATTTTGGTTTTGCATCAGTGTTTGTAAGCCAAAACCAGGAGTGGAGACTACAAAGAGGTAATGTATGATGGAAATATTTGCAGTGTTAAACACCCAACTAGACCAGATTTTCCTGCTGACAATTGTAAAGGGAGCTAAGAGAGATGATGCTCCACATAAACAATTCAATTCTGGGTCTGTCTTTACAGCATTTTTTAGCTATTTTTTCCGGCTGGATGAAATCAGCAACTCAGATGTTTCAGATAGGTTGTGCTGTGGTATAAAAATGCTCAATGCCGAAAAATCCTGCTCAAAACCAGCATAACCTCTATAATAACATCTGTGTGAACTTGCTCAAAGCTAGCAATTATCTAACAAGCATGACTAATCAAAATTCTGCCAATGTCTCTGTATCCAAGAACTACCACCTGCACTCCAGAATTTATGTAACCCATACCTTACCATGGAAGAACTTTGTTTGCTTGGTTGGTACACAGCAGAAGATGGTGAGTAATCTGGAACACTAGAGTTAACTACTTGTATACTGATCTTAACCCATTAAGGATAAAGCCTAAAACTACCTTAAGGCTAAGGCCCCACGTAGATAACACAGCAAAATACACTTAAAAAAAAAAAAGTGGCGGAAACATATCACATTATTTTCCGCAGTGTTTTTCATTGCATTTTCGCAGCGTTTTCCTTTGCTGACTTTCTGCCCCTATTATACCTATACAGAAAACACCAGTGTTTCCGCAGGTATAATTCACATGCTGCAATTTTAAAAAACGCTGGCAGCTTTTTCCGCTGCAGATTTTGTTTCTGCAATGTGTGGATGGAATTAGCCGCGATGGTTTTGGAAATCGCAGCGTTTCTGCTGCACACATTTTTCTGCACTGTGTGGATGGGATTTGCTAGAATCCCATCCACTTTTCAGTGACTGTAAACGCAACGTGTGCCCCAGCCAAACACAGCGTTTTTTGCCGCAGTGTTTCCACCACAGTCAAAACACTGGATTTTCACAACATGGGACCCAGCCTAATGACCAGGCCCCATTTTTCAAACCTGACATTTTTTTGAGTTTGTGTGGTAATAACTTTGGAGCTCTTTAACTATTCTATTTTTTTCGTGGCAAGTTGTACTTTGTATTAGTGGTAAATTTTGGTCAATATGTTTTGTGTTTCATTATGATAAATTAGAAAATTTGGTGAAGATGTGGAAAAAATGCAGTTCTCAAACTTTTAAATTATATGCCTTTATATAGACTTTCATAGGCCTCTGTAACAGAAATTCCCATAAATCACCTCAGTCTTAAAATGCACTCCTCAAACAATTCAAAACAGCATTTAGGAAGTTTCTTAACCCTTTAAGCATTTCACAGGAATCAAAACAAAATGGAGGTGAAATTTACACATTTCAATTTCTTTCACTAATACATTTATTTAGCCCTAACATTCACAAGAGGTAAAAGGAGAAAATGAATCCCACAATTTGTTATGCAATTTCTCCCTAGCATGAAATTATGGATGTAAACTGATGTATGAGCAAAAAGCAAGATGCATAAGGGAAGGAGCACTATTGGGATTTTGGAGGGCAGATTTTACTGGAATTATTTTCAGGAGCCATGATTCATTTGCAGAGCCCCTGAGGTACCAGAACAATACAAACCACCACAAAGTCACCCCATTTTGAAAACTAGACCCCTCAAAGAATTTATGAAGGGGTATAGTGAGTACTTTGATCTTACATGTGTTTCACATAATTGGGCTGTGAAAATGGAAAACCACATTTTTTCATTTCCACAAGGGGTTAAAGGCGAAAATGCACTCCTTACCCCATATGTGGTGGTAAACTGCTTTATGGGTACATGAAAAGTGTCAAAATGGAAAGAGAGCTGTTTGGCTTTTGGAGGGCAGATTTTTCTGGAATAGTTTTCAGGTATTTTGGAAACTAGACTCCCCAAGGAATTTATCAAGGGGTATAGTACATATATACATATATATACATTATATACATATAATTGGGCTGTGAAAATTAAAAATTAAATTTTTTTTAATTAAAATGATGCTTTAACCCCAAATTTTTCATTTTCACAAGGGGCTAAAGGTGAAAATGCACTTGCAATTTATAATTTTTCTAAAGTATAGAAATGCCTGACAAGGATGTAAATTTCTTTATGGGCACACATCAGGGCACAGAAGGGAAGGAGCGCCATTGAGTTTTGGAGTGCAGAGTTTGCAGCAATCATTTTCAGGCGCATTGTCGCAGAGTTCCTGAGGTGCCAGAACCGTGGAAAACTCCTCCTAGGTATTCAAGATACCAGGACTGTTGTCCTGCCCATACGTTAAATTAAAAATGATTTACCGGTATACAGTGGTGTTTGGAGTAAGTGCACTGCAACCTTTCTATACCACACATGTGACTTCCTCCTTGCACTGTATGGCAGTAACATTTGGTCAGCCAGGTCTACCCCTCCAATGTTTTGACCGTATTCCTGTATACATACAGCCTTGAGGACTGTAGCATTACTTCCTCTTACAGGAAAAGGGGTGCTGCTGTCTGCATAAATAGATGTGAGGGCCAATTCATCTTTTTTGTCCCTAAATTTAGTGAGCATACGACAGTCGCTACTAAATTTTTGGTCTACCAGACTTTTGGCGAGACCTCTTTGATTCCTCCTTTCTGCCACTGTTGCTCTTTGAAAACGACAATTAAAAAGAGGGACACTGGTATAAAAATTGGCCACCTACAGGCGATACCTTTTACCTAGCATGGTTATAACAGGTCTCTTAAAATTTTGTGCTTTTGTTAAGCAATGCTCCATGGAACTGAAGGCTACCCCCAGTGCACCAACTGCCTCAGTTGCATAAGACTTCAAAGTCTGTAATGTGCTCTGTAACATGGTGGTTGAGTATGCTTGGGGAGGTGGTAGACACCCTTTAAATAGCAGGATATGCCTTGTTCTTGCTTATGTACTCTGCATAAAAATCTAATTTATCACTTACCATTTCTATGATGAAAATGACTGTTCCAAGTATTCGCACACTTCTGTTAAATCGAAGCTCTAAATACTATAAGAGAGTTTTCATTAGTCATACAGAATGCTTATATCACAGGCAACATTTCATATGGTTATGATAATAGATATGATATAGTACATTGACTGGAATTAATATTAGCACCATTTTAAATATAAGTTGACCTCACAGTACGTCTGGGATAGCTTGGTTAAATAGACATGATGTACTACATCTGAGGCTACAACAGAGCTACTGCCAAGATTACAAGTGACTTGTGTATACATTAGTATAATGTTGTTCCGTGTTAGCCATAGAAAGTAGTGGAAGAGTGAAGAAATCAGGCGATACCTTTTAGAGGATAACTGTACTCAGCCTCTAAAAGGTATCGCCTGATTTCCTCATTCTTCCACTTGTGTATACATTGTAAAACTGAACAGACTATGGCTTCCACGTGTTTGTAAAGTACTTTGGGCACTAAAACACAGTCCACCCCCATTCTAATCCTATTAAATGGGTAAGTGTTTGTTCAGGATCCTCAGGTGTGGAATATCAAGTAGAGTTGTCATTGAGATTCCTTACCTAAATACTGAAACAGAGACTCAAGCCTATAATTGTGGGGTGACTCTGCCAATACAGCATTACTGCCATAGACCTACAAAACTTAGGCTATATTCACATGGCCAAGCTGAATCTGGGCCTTGTTTTTCATGGACTATTTATATCCCATGTGAATGTTTTTTCACTGACCCATTCACATCAATGGGTAAATCAAGTCCATAAAAATGGACCAGTCGGACTGATTCATGAAGGAATTACAGCATGTTCTATTTTTTCATGGATCACTAACACCACATGCCAAGAAACTCAGGTGATTACACCCTTAAATAGGCAAAAATACAAGAATTGACCAATTGATATTGTATATACAGTAGAGTCTATTGAGGGGAAATGACTTATTAGTAGTAGTTATTACTCAAACTTCACACATTTACAATACATTACATTTCTCATCTTCTCTTAAAGTGCACCACCAATTATAAAAAACTTTTCATGAATAAATAGTACAGGTGATTATAAGAAACTTTGTAATATATTTCATTAAAGAAATGTGTTTCCTATTTCACTTATTAAACTGTTTATCTCCTCCTTATCTCCTTATGTCAGCCTGTTTGTTTACATAGAATCCATACCTATATTGTCCTTACACACAGAACGGTATGGAGAGGGGAGGGAGAGGAAGATGATAATAGATTTTTTTGCCTCATTTTGCGCACTTCTAGTCTGTTATCCTAAAACGTAGCAGTGTTAAAAGAGCTACCTGACTCACAGTGTAACAGAGTATACCAGCAGAAGTGATCTTTGTTTTCCATTACCCCTCTCTTCATCATCCCCTCTCCATAGTCTAATATGTAAAAAGTAACTCAGCCTGATAAATGGAGAAGGAAACAACTTAAATAAGATATATTACAAAGTTTCTTACATTCACCTGCCCTAGTCATTTTTTAAGCCACCAGACCTTTGAGGCATTATTCAGGTCAGTGCCCCCCCCCCCCCCCCCCCCCCCCCCCCCCCCCCCCCCCCCCCCCCCCCCCCCCCCCCCCCCCCCCCCCCCCCCCCCCCCCCCCCCCCCCCCCCCCCCCCCCCCCCCCCCCCCCCCCCACACTACCTGGGTTCTATTTACCTATGTACTGATTGATTTACTTCCAGCAGCTTACTTAGTGCCAACATGTTCCACAGTCCACATGGTGTTCTAAACACATAATGAAAATTATGTGGAAATTTACATAATTCATTGTTTTCCTTCCCACTGTGCCAATCTGCCTATCAGTATGTCTGGAAAGACAGTGTGGAAGGACACTGGAGTACCTGATGAGAACCATGAAAACATGAGGGGAATGTACGAAGCCCATACAGATGTCCCATGTTGGATTTTAACCTAGTTTTATATAAATAGAGCTAAAATAATAGATGTCATGCTCAAATCTAATAATACATACCACTGCAATTCTTCCAATGTTATCATATACCTTCCATCCACTATTTATTTACAAAGATACTCTTCCAAAAGTTATTGTTATGACCTATAGCCTTATGTTACTTATTCAGTCATCCCAATGTATCTTCTACATGCCATTTGTGGTGACTATTGCACCTTCATTTTTCACTTTCACCTGATGTCACTTATTACTATGAAATGATGCAGACTAGACATACCTCATATGTGCTGGCTATATTAAGCCTGTAAAACACAGGGAGGAAGAGTTCTGCACAAATAATTACTACCAGTGCATATGATATAGCAAAGATGCTGTACATTGCTCCAAAGCGATATACATCAGCTGGTGTTCCAAGGATAGTCACGGCAGACATGAAGCTGGCAGTGAGGGAAAGAGCTACTGGAAGTGCTGTCATACTTCTTCCTCCTGTCAGAAAATCTTTTGAAGTGGTCTTTCCTCTTCCTGCAAAGGCATAATAGATCCCAATAGCTGCTGAGATCAACAACACTGCAGCAAACACGACATAATCCCAAGGTGAGAAAAGGCCAATTTCTGAAGAAGAAGCCATGGTTTCTTAACACAGACTGCTCAGTACTATGTCTTAAATCAGAATGTCTTATGTATACAGAAGAACAGGTTTATACATTACAATAGGCTGGGTTACATTTCTGTGGGTGCCAACTTTGACGCAATAGCCAGAGGGAAATTAGGCCAAATAAGTATTACGAGATACAAAATGGGATGGGGAAAATTACATATGATGACTATGATGTCAATTAAAGAGCATTTGCATTAGTTTAAATAAATAGATCCTCTTACACAATACCTGCACAATACAATTGAATATATTCATGCTGAATCACATAGGGCTAACGTAAACTCAATGACTTTAAGGAGTTACAGAAAACAAAAGTTTCGAAAATGAATTATACAAAGTGTCCTGATCTATCAGTCATTTTCTGTTTTTATGTGAATATTGCATAACCCCTTAATGACTAGGTTTGTTGTCACTTAAACAATTATAGAGTTTTTTGCGTTCTCTTCTCAAAGAATAATACATAATATATACCCTAAAAGGGTGTCATTGAAAATACAACTTGCCCAGCAAAAACAAGCTCTCATACACCTACACTGACGTAAAAAAAATACGATGGGGACAGACAGGTTACCTTTAATAACCAAGCAATTTTTTCACTTTTCCAAGAGCCATAACTTTGTATTACCCCATTAATTTAGGAGTATGAAGGTGTGTTTTTGCTGGACAAGTGGATTTTCAGTGATACCATTTCGCGGTACATACATGTTTTTAGGAGAGTACACAAAAAAAACTTCATAATTGTGTTTTGTTTTCCACTGTTTACAATATGGTAAAAATATCAAGTAATTCCTTCTATAGTGTAATAAAAAATGAGTGATGCCAAATATGTACTGTATAGATATTTGTATACTGTTGTACTTTACATAAAATGAGCCCATTTTATGGGCAAAAATGTCATTTTTGTGTTGGTATATTCAGAAACCTTCATGTTTTATATTTTTCCATTGAAATGATCATATTAGTGTTTATTTTTTGCAGGATGAATTATAGCTTTATTTGTATAATTTTGGGGAACATATAATTATGCTATCCCTGTACTGGGGCATCAATGTGTGCATTATCCTGGTACTGTGACATCACTGTGTGCATTATCTATTCTGTAAAATTACTATGTGTGTTATCCCTGTGTGTAAAGGAGACAAAAGTCATACACTTTTCTAGTTCTGAACTTGATTTTTAAGGAGGTTATAGTAGAATGGGGCTCCGTTACTAGTTTTGTTATGGGGCACCATTGTTACTTGTTACGTCCCTGTCCATTGGACCTTACAATAGTTTAACACTTCCTGTTCTATAGAGGTCACAGAGAATCCTGACATCACTCTGTCATAGAAATCAATACGCATCTCCTGGCTCTAGATTCCCATGGTCCATGTGGCTATTGTAAAGAATATCTCTGAATGATGTTAATAGCAACTAAGGCAAGATGGCTGTCCCTGTAATTCTGTACAGAAAATAGAATACATCTACAATCAGAAAATAAAGACAGTAGATTTAAGAAAAACATTAGAAACAAGAACATTCAGCAGGAACTGATTTTATTAGGCAAAAATATAGGTAACAGATTCCCTTTAAGTGTGCTTACCACAAGTCATTTTATTCTGGTAGTGTAATAAAAAGGTATCTGTTTCCCTATTTGTTGGTCAGTTCCCTACTATACAGAATATCTTTTATTCAGTATATACTACTAAAAGTACAAAATGTATTCCTTTTATCCCATTCTCAGGTCCTTGGTGGGGAACCTATTTTGCTAACATTCTGGGAAGCCTATGATGAAGTTTATGCCATTCCCTAATACATAAGTGAAGGTTTGTCAAAGGTGATCATATTCCTTAAGGGTCCATTCACACTGACATCATTGAAGTCTGTTGCTCTTATCTGTCATAAGACTGAAATGAAGAGTGGTACCGTAGCACCTTCTGTCTCCATCTCTATTCACGGTAATATTAAAAACAAGATGGAAGCTTTCTCCTGTCTTGCTTGTTTACTTTTCAGATGTGCAGGACTTTTTCTTCTATTAGCAAAGTAAACAAGATGGAAGAAAGATTTTCTTGTTTTCAAAATTATAGTTAATGAAGATGGATGCAAATGGAGGGTACTCTGTTTGCATCAGTCATTCTGTAGGTGTTTCTGTATGTTGATCTGATCCTATGATGGACAGTGAAAGCATTGTGAACTAAAGTAGTAGAAGGTATGTACTATACATTATCATTAGGGGCCGTACAGGAAGCTTGAATTGTACAGCAGTTGATCCCTCTCACACAGACATACTGGTTCACACGTGGTGTCAGGCGTTCAGGGGGTCATTCACTAAATGCTATAGCCCCCTCCTGAATAACACTGTTAGGTCATGTTATAACTGACCTAATATAAATATACATGGCACCCTCCTTCCCATCCATCCATTACTCAGAAAACATGATGTGAGGAGAGTAACTACATACCTACAAATGCACATACCTCAGCTTATAAATTATATTGTATCAGAATTAGTTCATTTTTCTATATGATTGAATTCCCTGAGTGAAGCTAAATGCAATAATGACAAAACTCCTTTATATTTACATTCTCTGTATATGACAATAATACAATAGGAATTCTTTATTTATACATTTTAGATATACATATCATTTGGGAAGGTTGACATGTGTGTTTTAGATGGCTTTCCAACTGAACCATACACACAGTATGGTACAGTATCTGATGTCCTGTGTTCATACCTATCATCTTTATAAAATCTCAAGGGTTAATGCCGTTAGCTTTCTCATTTTTATCTGTGCTGTACATTTCCATGTGACTGAAAGCCGGATTATCTGTCCCTTTATCTGGATATGAATCATTGTCCCGTGTCTTCCAGTTCAGCACCTCTACTTTCTCATCCTGCTGTAAAAAAATTAAAAAGAGCAAAATGAATATCATTAGAGTAAATATAAAGGTATGTATTATATATTACATAAAAGCACAGTCAGTAAACCCATATGTAAGACATATATGTAATAATAATAATAATAATAATAGTCCTTTAATAGTCCCACAATGGGGAAATTCAGTGTGTTACAGCAGCAAAGATAAGCAGATACAAATACAAATACAACATGTAAAGGAATGTTCCAAGGTGAGAGGCATTACATTAATAGCAGACAGACAGATAGGACGTAGCAGAGGGGGGGGGGGGGGAATTTAACAGGCAGAGAGATATTTCAGTTCTCTGTATGTAATGATCTCCGCTTAGGTCGGTGTTGGTTGTACAGCCTAACCGCGGTGGGGAGGAAAGACTTCCGATAGCGCTCCTTCTCACACCTAGGGTGGAGCAGTCGGTCACTGACAGTACTGCTCAGCGCGATCACAGTCTCATGTATGGGATGGGACTTCTTCTTCTGCATGGAGCTCACCACGGACAGTATCCTTCTGTCACCCACCACCTGCACTGGGTCCAGTGGGCTCCCCAGGACAAAGCTGGCCCTTCTAATCAGCTTGTCAAGTTTATTTCTGTCCCTGGTTGATATACTGCTCCCCCAGCAGGCCACTCCAAAGAAGATGGCTGATGCCACTACCGAGTTGAAGAAAGTTCTAAGAAGTGCCCCCCGGATTCCAAAGGCTCTCAGTTTCCTAAGCAGGTAGAGCCTGCTGTGGCCCTTCCTGTACAGGACCTCCATATGACCTGCCCAGTCCAGCTTATTATTAAGGAGCAAACCCAGGTACTTATAGGTGTTCACAATCTCGATGCCCGTCCCCAGGATGTCCACTGGATTTGGAGGGCATCTGCCTTTGCGGAAGTCCACCACCATCTCCTTGGTCTTCCCTGCGTTAATCTTCAGGTGGTTCCGGTGGCACCAGTCCACAAAATCCTGGTTCAGTTCTCTGTACTCCCTGTCATCATCATCTGTGATGAGACCCACTATTGCAGAGTCGTCAGAATACTTCTGTAGGTAGCAGCTGGATGAGTTGCACCTAAAATCTGCAGTGTACAGTGTGAAGAGGAAAGGGGCGAGAACCGTACCCTGAAGTGCCCCCGTATTACAGATCACGGTACCTGACACACAGTCTCGGGCTCTCACGTATTGAGGTCGATTTGTGAGGTAGTCTAGGATCCAGTTGGAGAGGTGGTGGTCCACTCCAGCAAGTCCCAGCTTGTCCCTCAATAACCTGGGCTGTATGGTGTTAAAAGCACTGGAGAAGTCAAAGAACATTATTCTCACTGTGTTCCCTGGTTTCTCCAGGTGAGACAGAGCCCTGTGCAGAAGATGGATGATGGCATCATCTACCCCAATGCCCAGCCGATAAGCAAACTGGAGGGGGTCCATAGCGGGGCTCACTAGAGGGCGGAGATGTGTGAGAACCAATCTCTCCAAGATCTTCATCAGGTGGGATGTCAGTGCTACAGGTCTGTAGTCGTTGAGGTCCATAGGGTGGGGTTTCTTTGGAACTGGTACCACACAAGAAGATTTCCATAATTCAGGGACTATTTCCTGCCTCAGGCTCATATTATACATATATGTAATTATACCACACAGCTGGTCCCCGCAAGTCTTAATTAGCCTTGCACTGATGTCATCTGGCCCTGCGGCTTTCCTCGCCTTGATCTTTTTCATCTCCTTCCTCACCTGGGCCTGTGTGAAGGTCAGACTGTGGCCAGATAAAGACGGATTTCTGGATTTACTGGTCTGTTGGGAAGTGGCCGCATGGGGAGAAGTCATTGTGGTGGGGGAAGCTGAAGGACATGCTGGGGTGGGAGGAGCTGGTGTGTGATCAAATCTGTTGAAGAATAGGTTTAGTTCATTAAGTCAATTAACATCTGCCTCAATCTGGCAGACAGACTGTTTATGACCCGAAATTGACTTAAGCCCCTCCCAGACCCCCCTTATGTCTTTTCTTTCCATTTGCTTTTCCATTTTTTCTTTATAACTGGCTTTTCCCTGCCTGATTTGATGCCTCAGCTCCTTTTGTACTTCCCCCAACCCCTCCTTATCTCTTGTCCTGAATGCCATCTTTTTCTCCTTAAGTAGTGTTTTTATATCAGAGTTAATCCATGGTTTGTTATTGGAGAAGCACCTCACCACTTTTGTGGGTACTGTGTTGTCCACACAAAAATTAATGTAGTCTGTTATGCAGTGTGTGAGTCCTTCTATATCTTCTCCATAAGAATCCTGCAGCACTTCCCATGCGGTTGTGTCAAAACAATCCCTCAGAGCCTCATCACTCTCCTCGGACCATATCCTCACTGTGCGAGTGACAGCTGGTTCTCTACGTACAAGTGGCTTGTACACAGGTCGGAGATGCACTAGGTTGTGATCCGATCTTCCCAGGGGCGGTAGGGCTGATGAGTTATATGCCTCCCTCACGTTGGCAATTGTACTCCACAATACTGCAATACAAAGTGCTCTTAATATATTAGTTAAGGCCGGATTGGTTACTATGACTTACGCTGGCTATGCACAGTGATCCACAAAAATTGTTTTTAAAAAAAAACCTTCTCTTACAGTACAGCATTTTTGTTAATTCTTTAGGATGATCGCACCATGCACTGTATATGGCCAGAATCCCTTCTTTAAAAACATTATGCCATCACCAGCTCCCCCAACCAACTCTTAAAAAATTCCTAATGAAATTACTTACTTCTATGCCCCAGCTGGAAGGAAGCAATACTTTAAGGTAGTCAAAGTCTTGAGAATTTAATAGGAAATCCCGATTTACATTCTGTTTTAAACCTCCTATAAGACAGTACAGTATAATAAGTGAACATTGATTTACCAGTGGATGAGATATTGATCACATTAAATATCGTAGTCTACATACTTCTCCAGTAGGTCTCACTATATTAAAGGATATCTATTTAAAGGTTCTTTCACAATTATTAAACGCAACATTACTATTTTCATGACAAAACCTAAATACACAAATATTACTTCTAAAAAAAAAAAAAAGTGTATTCAAAAATTTTAAATCCTGTGTGAGTAATTGGTACTCAGCCTTTTTGATCAATGTGCATTATGGAGAATAAAGGGGTATTACAGCTAAAGACAATTATGGTATATGTGCACGACCTCTAAGACTCCTTCTATCTTGAGAATGGGGTTTTCTGATAGCTACTCAGCTCTATCTGTAACTCATGTAGGCAGGAATTAAGAGCGCCACATTGTACATAGCCACCTTTCCAATTATTCTTCACCTGGTAAATGCAGTATAATTTTTTATTAGATGTTCCAAAGAAGGGACCTGCATCTATCACATACTTGCAGCATATACCATAGATATGCCCTATTTGTATATGTTTGAAGCACACCATCAAGCCAGATTCTGCCTAGCCAAACACTTACTGCCTTCACTAAGTTTGAATTAGCTAAGGCTCTGTTCGCATCTACATTAAAGGATCCGTTCTGAGCCTCTTTTGGCAATTCCATCAGATTTGACAGTATGAATACAGTAGTACTACTTGCATAAAAAGAACTGACAACGACTATGACAGTACTCCAAAATACTCCATTGTATTTCAGTGGAATCTATCAGGAGGATGATGCTATCAACGTCAGGAGGATGTCAGAAGGCTTATTAGGTTACAAATAAAAGCCATGACACACATATGAACATAGCTTAAAAGAGGTGATAAAGTGCAGGGCCGCATATACTCTTTGGCAATGAGTTACTGTCATTTATTGGGACATCTTTATCTGGATCATTTGATGCATATTATGTGCAATATAATGTTATGTACAGATTACATTGATCTTCCCAAATGTGCTGGTTGCACATTATGGAAACTAATGACTCAGGAATCAATGTGATTGAATCATGCTTCTGTGTCAGTATTATATCAATGAACCTACTGTGTTGCCAAACCAATTTAAGGCTGGGGCCCCACGGAAATGCCGTGGCAAAAACTGTGGCATTTTACAGTCCCTGCAAAGTGGATGCGAATTCCACCCACATATTGCAGAAAAATACGCGTATCGGACATGCTGCGATTTCCAAAACAATCAAGGTTTTGGAAATCGCAGCATATCGCTTATACCTACAGAAATGTTGGCAGTTTCCCTATAGGTATAATGGAAGCAGAAAGTCTGCAGAGGTTTACTTTCTGTGAAAATCGCTGCAGGAAAAAAACGTGATTCATTTGCTGTGGGATGCTACGTGGGGCCTTAGCCTTAAGCAGAAAACTAGCGACCTAGAACATTTGCTCAATCTGCAATGGGTGTGAAAGAAATATATAAACAGGGAAAGACTCAGATTGGATAGGCAGCAAACAGTGGTTGCACATGCTGGCCCTTTAAGAAGCAGCAAGAGGCGGCACATGCACCCTAGTAAATAGCATTACATTATTAATCAGTTCTCTAAAGTATTAAAAGACGTACAACATTTTCAAGTGCTACACTACATATGTAATATTATTGTTGTTTTAATTTAATATTATTCTATACAACCAAGTTGTCTTACCAGATAACAGGCTGACTATTATTCCAACAATAACAGCAATGATTGTACCAATGGTACTGAAGTATAGATAGGACAATGAATACCAATTATCAGCCAGTGCAGGCCTGGGAAATAAATAAACCAAAAATATGTCAAGTATAAAATATTCATGTCACAATATGCTATTAGTATAATACGCAAATACAGTATACCTGTAATAGTTATCTGTAAGAAAGAACCTGTAAAGGCTTCATTTATCATTTTCAAAACAAAAAAAGAATGACATAAACTTGACAGTTCTACCTATAGTGCAGGAAAATATAATTGCAGTTGTAGACAGTTATGATTTCTAATTTTATGCAGTACAATATAAAGAATAATGTTATCTCCCAACAGTCAGCTCTCAACTATTAAAGAGGACCTTTCACCATCTCCAGTTGCCGCTCCACTGATTCCAGCACAGTTGGAATTTTCTCTCTAGCTCTCACCATTCCTGAGCAATCAATCCTGTTAGTTTTGGTGCCTGAGCTGTTACATACACTCTCTACTGTCAGGAGGGCGGTGTCAGGCAGGAGCAGGCAAGGGGGCATGATTCAGAGTTCCAATCAGAGGTGGGTAATGTCAGAATCACACCCCTTGCCTTCTCCTGCTTGACACCGCTCACCTAACAGTACAGAATCTAGCATATCAGGCACCAAAACTAACAGCACTTAGAGAAAATATTCCAATTGTATATGAATCAGTGGAGCAACACCTATTAAATTATGCAAAGAAATGGACTTGATAGAGGTGGTGAAAGGTCCTCTTTAAACACACACCCAACCTACACACATTTACTGCACAGAAATGCACTCATCCTCAATACACCCAAAAGGAATTCTTCTTAAAGAAATCTCCACAAATACACAGACTTGTCAATTATCCATGAAACACAAAAGTGAAATCCAACAGTTAAATGAATCTTCTGACTTATTATGAAAGAAAACAGGTTGTAATGTTAGTCTGGTCAGAATATCTGTAGATACTTGCTTCATGTGTATGTGCATGGCTGATGTCCAGTCATGTCAGAACGTAAAAGTCATGAGCTATTGCATGAGTTCTTATGGTCATTATGGGAAATCATTGTCAGAAAGAAAAGTGTAACTTATCAGAGATTTTCATATTTGATAGAGTGTTTAGGATTACATGTACAGCGAACAAGTAGAGATCTTACTTAGCTATAGTCATGATACCTAAAACAGTGGACAAGACCTCTAAAGCATCATGCACATGAGTGTGCAGCACGAGGGTGCATCAAAACACCCTTGGGTTGCACACTTGGTCCCATGTGTGAGACTTACTATTATCTCAACCTTGGGAACTCTATACTCAATTTTTATGTATAAATCCATAACTTTCCTTATTTTTGTCAATTTTTGTAATAGTGGATTCCTTACAGTATTTTTAAAATCTCATTGAGTTTAATTTGCCAGTTAGGTCATACAATACCAGATATATCACATACCTCTCACCGACTTGTGCTTCTGTCATTATGTCTGTTACTGCAGGAAGTGCAGTTGTTAAGGTCCAGTTGGTAGCTGTGGTGCTAAAATTACATCCCTCTACAGACAGGGATTTGGGCAAACTACTTATAGGAAGAGGGGGGTAAATCTGAGATCCAATCCCAACCCATAACGAAACTGCAAATCCTACCAGGAGACCAACCAGAGCACCCTGTAATACACAACAAGATTGGATCTAATAGGCGTTTTGCCACATCCTACCAAGATAATATATATAAGTTGTTTCCAAAAATGTATCAAAACAACCCAGTTACAATTAACACATAAATACATTGTATACTTACTAATGAATTTACAAAAGGAAAGAGAATTCCTAACGAAAAAAGTCCCATCAGTGGACCTCCAACCATGCCAAAAATGGAGAGTGCTGCCTGTATAAGATACAGAAGCTAATGATCAATATTGCTGACTGAGGAAGGACAAACAATTGTTAAGCATTTCTAAACACGGTGCATTCATTTACTGATGATGTATAATATTCATGATGTAAACATGATGTATAACACAACTTCATATATAGTTACATGGAATAATAAGCATTCATTTCTAGCGGTGGGAGATTAAAAATAGTGTTAAATGTTTATATAAAATATATTATACATGTAATAAGTATAAATAATCCATTACCTGTAATAAGCCTCCCATTAGGGATGCCAAGCCAGCCATTGCAATACACACAGCACCATACAGGAAACCTGAGAAGTACACAAATCATTGAGAAGCTTGCTGCTTGTGAAAAGCTAATGTTACATACTTATAGAAGGAAAGCCTGGGTAAAATTACATATAGTATATTGGAGGTACTATTTATTCTTTTGCTCTCATAATTAAATAAATCAGTAATAATTCAGTTTCCTACACCACATAGCTATGATCACGTGTTTTTGTTCTTGACCCCAGGTTGAATTTTATTGATCCATTTTTTCAGAATGCACTGAGGAAGAGGAGGAGCACTGAAGCTGGTCATAAACACAAGACAACATTTTTAGCTGAATGTGTATGTTATTTAAATATCCATGAAAAAAAAGAACATTTGAACGGGAAAATTCCATCTTGTGGGATCCCATTTTCACAGAACAACAGCCCTTGGGATGAGGCTCTGCCAGACAAAAAAGTATTATAATATTGATGGATCCTATTAAAGGCGTCTCCTAATAAAATGTCATGGACAGCTTAATGCGTACATCTAGGTCATTGCCCTGCACATAATCAGTAAGTCAGGACCCTTTTTTTCTTCTCAAAATATGCTTTGGACTCTTTTAGGGGCACTTTGAAGGTCAGATTGCAATTTCCATATATTTATGCATAGTATATTCGATATTATGTCAGGAGTTATCTTACTTGTTCCTTTGGAAATCCAAGACAGCTTGGTCTCACTGAGAGATTTGAAGTAAGGTTTCACAAGGTCTTCTACTGTAACAGCGGCTAAAGCATTAATACTGGATGACACCGTACTGGAAAACACAATAAATAGTGACTTTAGTGTTCATATCTTATAGTAATGTGGATAAGCACAAATAACATATAGTCAAGATATAGCTATCGTCTACTGTGACAGTGTAAACCTACAGGCAAGGACGTAACAAGTAACCATGCAGCCCTATAGCTAAACTAGTAATGGAGCCCCACTCTACCATGACAACTTTAGGCAGCAAGTTCAGAACTTGAAAAGTATAGCATTATTACACACAGGGATAAGGCACACAGTTTTAGGTTAAGGGTTTTGTTTAGTTTCTATAATTATGTTTGTTATATATTAATCTTCACAGCTTGTAAAGGGTTTGAGTGTTAGGGTTGTGTGTGTTTGGGTATGTGGGTCTCATACAATGGTGTGAATGGCTGGACCAGCTGCTTCTTTGTTTTCTGTGTTGATTGTAGGCATGTTATGATTATACATTTGTTTTATATTATTGTATATGTTGTTTATAGTGTATTGGCATGTTTCATATTTTAATAATACAAGAAATACAGTACAGAAAATGTGATAATGTGATGTCAGAGTACCAGGTTAATGCACACAGTGATGTCACAGTATAGGGATAATAAACACAGTGATGTTACAATACCAGAATAATAAACATAGTGATGTCAGAGTACCAGGTTAATGCACACAGTGATGTCACAGTAGAGGGATAACAAACACAGAGATGTCACAATACCAGAATAATAAACATAGTGATGTCATAGTAGTGGGATAATGCACACAGTGATGTCACAGTAGAGGGATAATAAACATAGTGATGTCAAAATACCAGAATAATAAACATAGTGATGTCATAGTAGTGGGATAATGCACACAGTGATGTCACAGTAGAGGGATAATAAACACAGTGATGTCAAAATATCAGAATAATAAACATAGTGATGTCATAGTAGTGGGATAATGCACACAGTAATGTCACAGTAGAGGGATAATAAACTCAGTGATGTCACAGTACCAGAATAATAAACACAGTGATGTCACAGTAGTGGGATAATGCACACGGTGATGTCACAATACTGGGATATTGCACACAGTAATGTTAACATACAGGAATAATGCACGCAGTGATGTCACAATACTGGGATATTGCACACAGTAATGTTAACATACAGGAATAATGCACGCAGTGATGTCACAGTACCAGGATAATGCACACACTGATGTCACAGTACAGGGATAATATCCTCAGTGATGTCACAGTACAGGAATAATGCACATAATGATACTACAGTACAGATATAATACTTACTATGACATCATTCATAGCCAAGAGATAATGCCCACACATGGTGTACACTGTAACATCACAGCATATGAGAAAAGTACAATGATGTCAATTACAATGATGCCACATGCAGGCATTATGTTAAAGTAAAGTAATGGAGGCACATTCAGTTTTACACATCCCCTTCCATCGTCCATAGATCTCACTAACTGATCCCTAGGTCTCAGTGGAATTGGGTTATCTTAGTAGTTGGACCCCATAGCTGCTGCTATGCTGCTACCCTGGTACTTACACCCACACCTATAGGAATCCATGTGACTGAAATGTAAAAAAATATATATTTGAAGAGAGTTTGTGTAAAGATGCAGGAATCCTGGTGTTACTCTTTATTCATGTAGAAATCTGGCATTTAACAACAAATTGTGAATTTAGTGAAGGTTACTAATCTGCAATTGTCTTATATTCTACTATGGTGTTTTTTAGTGCCAAATACAAAAGCCTCCAATCATCAGTGTATCTGAAAAAATAATAATACTGTACACATAAGTACACCAGGAAGTGAGAAGGGAATATAGAGATAATGTAACCACTGCATGATCTGGACTGTCTTGTAATATAGATTATGCAATGTCAATTTCAGTCACTGATACAATTGTGAAGAGTTACCCTATATTCACACAAATGTCATAAACCGTTAAAAAAAAACTGCATTCATTCATGTGAATGGGGGGGAGCTATTCACATGACCGACATTTTGACAGTCCGTTGTGACAGACTGTCAAACTATAGGTCATGTTCTATTTTTGTCCATTTTCATGGGTCCCTGCATACACTCAAATGTATGAGGGATCTGTCAAAATAGGTGCCCCTTGGGTGCAAGATGGCCGTGAAAAATGTACATTTTTCTTGGCTGTTTTGCACAATGTTTGTGTGAATGTAATCTAAGGGCGCATTCACACGACCAAGTTTCAGCTGTGTAGCTTGGTCCATATGTTGGCTGGATTTACCAGCCTGAACCTTATCCTGGGAGAGGGACTCCTAGCAGTATTATCTATGCAGCTATTAAAGTACGGGACAGTATGTAGCTGAGGTGCAGGGACTCCTTGCAGCATAGATTACTATACTAAACTATATTAATATACCTTTCCTGGCATAAGGTGCAGGCTGGTAAATCCAGCCAACACACGGACTGAGTTTCATGATTGAAACTTGGTCATGAATCTGCCCTTAGACTGTAGCGGATTGAAAAAGCACTCTGCATTAGTACATGTAGTTGTCTAGAGATAGTACAAATGACTTTCTTCTCTACTATCAGCACCTAGTATTAGTTTTCTACTACAAATTAAAGATGTTGAGTCCTGTGCATAAGTGAAGTGAGGAAGAAAAGGAGCGCCGTTTACCTTAATGTTCCACTGTATGCACACGCCACAAACAATCCGGGAAGTCCTGGATAGTCCCGCAATATATCAAGGGCTAAGTAAGGCATCAACTAAGGGAAAACAAGATAATATAGCTATGTAGTATAATCAACAATATACTATAAGAATATTAAATATCATAATGCTTTGGACATTTTATTGTTATGAAGGTGTTTCTTAGGTTAAGGCCCCACATAGTGAAACGCAGCTAAAAAATGTGGTGGAATAAAATGCAGCATAAACGCATCGCATTTTTCACGCAGCATTTTTCATTGTGTTTTTGCTAAGTTTTTCTCAACGGATTTTCTACCCTTATTAAACCTATAGGGAAAACGCAAGCGTTTCCGCTGGTATAATTGACATGTGTTTCAAAAGCATGGGTGTTTTTGAAAACGCAGCTTTTCTGCAGCAGATTTTTTTCTGAAATGTGTGGATGGGATTAGACAGAATCTCATTCATTTTGCAGGTACTGTAAAATGCAGCATTTTTTGCCACAGTGTTTCCAAAGCGGCAAAAATGCTGCATTTTCGCAACATGGGGCTTCAGCCTAAAGTTGCATTCACATGGCCACTGTTAAAAAGCCTTGTTCTAGAAACTTCCAGTTTCGCCGTTTTTTGCTGCGGTTTTCTGAAGCCCCATGTTGCAAAAACTCAGCATTTTTGCTGCTGTGGAACTGCCACAGCAAAAACGCTGCGTTTTACAGTACCTGCAAAGTGAACAAGATTCTGGCTAATCCCATCCATACACTGCAGAAAAGCTGCATGTCAATTTTACCAGCTGAAACCCTGGCCTTTTCCCTATAGTTTTATCAAGGGAAGAAAATCTGCTGAGAAAAACGCAAAGAAAAATGCTGCGGAAAAAAACCTATGCTTTTCTGCAGCGTTTTTTTTCCGCAGCGTTTTTTTAGCTGCGTTTCACTACACGGGACCTTAGCCTAAAAAGTTTTTTTTTTACTTTTAGGATATTTAAAATATGCATCAGACGTGTCAAAAGGTCCGCAGAGGATAACTTTCTTCTGGACAACTTACAATGTGGTTTTCGTGCCTTACACTCTAGAGAAACGGCCCTTACAAAAGTCTCCAACGATCTCCTGACGGCTAAATCTAAAGAGAACTATTCACTAATTATTCTTCTGGATCTCTCAGCAGCATTTAACACTGTAGTCCACCAACTCATCCTCACTATGCTCCGCTCTATTGGCCTCAGGGATAACGCTCTCTCTTGGTTTTCTTCCTATCTCTCTGACTGCTCATTTAGTATATCATTCGCTGGTGCTGTTTCTTCTCCTCTTCCCCTTGCTGTTGGGGTTCCCCAGGGCTCGGTCCTAGGCCCTCTCCTCTTCTCTCTCTACACAGCCCCTATTGAACAAACCATCACCAGATTTGGCTTTCAGTACCATCTTTATGCTGATGACACCCAACTATATACCTAATCCCGTGACATCACCCCTGCACTACTACAGAACACCAGTGACTGTCTCTCTCCTGTCTCTAACATCATGTCTTCTCTTTATCTGAAACTGAATCTTTCAAAAAATGAACTTCTTGTGTTCCCTCCTGTTCTACTAACCGACCTAGCCCTGATATCTCCATTTCTGTCTGTGGTCTTACTATAACACCAAAACAGCATGTCCACTGTCTTGGGGTTCTACTTGATTCGAAATCTCACCTTCACCCCACATATTCATACACTCAAATTCTCTTGTCACCTGCACCTCAAAAACAACTCTAGAATTTGATCTTTTCTCACTGTGGAAACATCAAAAACCCTAATTTTCGCTCTGATTCTCTCTCATCTTGACTATTGCAATTTTCTTCTAATTGGGCTTCCTCTTACTAAACTCTCCCCACTACAGTCTGTCCTGAATGCAGCCGCCAGACTCATCAAACCGGTATAGATGCATCTACCTTGTCAGTCGCCTCACTGGTTGCCCATCCACCATAGAATACAATATAAGATTATCACTCACCCATAAATTCCTCCATAGTGCTGCACCTCCCTACGTCTCCTCCCTTGTCACTGTCTATTGCCCTAACCATCCTCTCCGTTCTGACAATGACCTTAGACTTGCATCCTCTGTTATCCGAACATCCCACTCCTGTCTCCAAGACTTTTCTCGAGCTGCAACGGTGCTCTGGAATGCTTTAGCCTGGACAATCAGATTAATACCCAACTACAGCATCTTTAAAACTAAAATTACTTCTGTTTAGACAGGCTTATCACATGACCTGAACACATTGTTCTACACCTCTGCACACTACAATAACATTTCTTATCCTAAGCTTTCCTTCCTATTCTATGCCTCAGGACTTAACCCATCCATCTAGAAGTTACCCTGTGCTACCTACAGTCTGTATAGTCATAGATACCAGCTGGTGACGGGCTCATACAGCTACATTTATGTGACCTTATTTATTATAAAAGATAGCTGGATCATTGTACCAAACAAGCCCTCGTACCTCTTGTGTCTCCCTATTTCCTCATAGATTAGAAGCTCTTGCGAGCAGGGCCCTCACTCCTATTGTTTGATATGTTAATTTCTTTGTCACATTGTAATGTCTCATATTGTCTTTTCATGTGTCCTCTGATTTGTAAAGTGCTGCGGAATATGTTGGCGCTATATAAATAAAGTTGTTATTATTGTTGTTATGTATACATGATTTAGCCATATTTACAGTACAGTGTATACTGGAAGCTACTATATAGAAGATGGCTTTATAAGCTGTATATTTTTGACTTAAAAGGCACATATGCATTAAAACTAGCCTTCCAGCTTCACTACTGACCATTTAGATATAGTTAGACCTTAGGCTAAAGAATTACTTAGATTTTTTGGTTTATTATTTCTTACCTGGTCAGGGGCTGATACAAATTTGGCAGTCCAAGGGTCACAGTCCTTATATATAGAATACATAGCCAGTCCGCTAAGTACTGCACAGGCAAGAATTGCCCAGAGTCCCACAAGATTTACATACAGGGACCTAATACATGGGTAATACATAAAAAATATACATAAGATAAAGCATTTATTTTTATGTTGTTTTTATTTTTCCATGTTTTTTCTTTATTTTAATATCCATTAAAATGTAAACAAAATGGAGAGTAATTGTGTCTGGTTTTCACACTTTTCATAGCTTCAATAGCTTAAAGTGCTATTTAAATATTTTTCCCTTTCCATTATGGCAATTTGTACACAGGTGATAATTATTGTGCCGCCAGGGGTGGGGCTAGAAACTGTGATGTGGGTGTGGTAGTAGAGTTTTTTTTTCCACTTGAGGCCACTTGTAAACGCCACGGTTTGGCCGCAGCGGAAATGCCACAGAAAAAAACATGAAGTTTTACAATCCCTGCCAGTGCTGACGCCTATGCAATACTTTCCAACTCAAGTAAAAAGTGAGAAGTGTGGTGTTACGTTATACTAATGTAAACAATGAAGAGAACAGCAGAGGGTTGCCAAGAGTCAGATCCCACCGATCTAACTACACTTGGATTGAAAAATGGAATACTTACATTTTAGCATGCAATCTGCTTTTACAAGCAATATATCTCTGTACTTGTGACTGATTGACACCATAGATTCCAGTCCATGTAAAGGTTCCTCCAATGACAATTGTCCAGAAGGAATGCCGCTGCAGTGGATTGGGGTTAAAACTGGAGATAATAATCAAAAATACAGAATGACATTGCATACTAGTATTAGAGGCATACAGGTAGGTATTGTAACTAAAATGCTCATTGACACCAATGTTTTTGAAATGCTCCACAAATCTTTATTAATATTTTAATACAATGATATGTACTGAAATATTACTTTTATTTATAATCTAGCTAACCTTGCCAAGTTTACAATCCCTGTTACAACATAAGAAGTTAGAAACATGAAGAATAAAACAGGTAATAAATCTACTTACTCCCAGAAATTCAGTCTGTCTCCGTAATAGGAGTCATTCAATATGGGGGCAATTCCACCTTGGACAACCACAGCTCGAATAATAACAGATGAAAATCCTGCAACCATGATGCCAACCTGGAATACATCTGTCCATACAACTGCCTTAAGACCACCCTTTAAAAAATCACAAAGAGTTAGATGGATTGTAGAATACAGCATATGAGTAAGTCAAGTCTATGAGTGCAGCCCCCTGACGAAGCGGGGGCGAAACGTACGTAGGGGCTGTGGGTGGAGGTCACGGTGTTCCCTTGCATATTTATATTTGTTCATTGGTAAGACTGTCTGATTTTGGTGACTAAGGTTTACTCTATATATATATACTATTTACTGAATATGTCTGACATGTCTTTCCAGTGAAGGTTATTATGTGGTGTATCTTGAAATAATGCTTCTGATGTGCCATATATATGCATTTGTCCAGTAACTATGTTTTGTGCATTGTGCATATGATATGATATATATGCTTTTTGGACTCTTGCATATGTTGTGATACATACATATATATATTTTTTTCTTTGTGATGTGCCTGCCTGGGAAAGCCGTGACCTTGCCTCTTGTTTGTGTTTATGACACATTTTGTTTTTAAAAAATACTTTTTTATGTCTTTTCTTGTATGAAATAAAATTACTTTTTGATATTTTCATTATATTTGGTGTTTATGTTATTTATTTATGGTATCGCC
Organism: Leptodactylus fallax; assembly: GCA_947044405.1. Classification (NCBI taxonomy): domain Eukaryota; kingdom Metazoa; phylum Chordata; class Amphibia; order Anura; family Leptodactylidae; genus Leptodactylus; species Leptodactylus fallax. The sequence goes on from CAMRHE010000094.1 coordinate 4,462,396, forward strand.
ATTCCTAATAGGTTGTTCTATGAGTAAGTATATGTCAGCCCTGGTACATCTGAACTAAACTGACAGTAGATGAGCAGGTAAAAGGCCAAAATGACCAAGACCTAATGGTTGTGCTGGTACAGTGCCAGTAACAAAAAAGTTCTGTTGTTTTTAACATATTATTTTTAGTTTGGGCAGATACTTGGTGTATCTTGTAGTGTTTAGTGTCAATTCGGTCAAGAGTTAGCAGGGATTTTTTTCTACAGAGCTTTAATTCTGCTATGATCTGGTTATATAAATTAATATTATGCTACTTGTTATTAACCTGAATAGGCTGTCTGACCTCATATGTCCCATAACCAAAAACAACACATGAAATCTATATTAAGTGTCAATGTTGTGTCTCGCATGACAGTATGGCAGAATTACTAACCAGTGTGCAGTAGAAGGTACAGACCACTCCTGTGGCTACAACAGCACCCCACAAATCAAACCCAGTGACTGAAATAAATACAAATATTAACTACTATTAAAATTAGAAGATACAGAAAGGTCAGTCTATAGACATAAGTACTGGTGTAGACATATTCTTAAAGACAACATGATATATACGATAAGACATATGAGAACTTACTTTATAGTTTCCCTAAATTTGGTTATAGTAATCACAGTTAATGCTATTATTAAAGGGTTCTAAACTTGTATCAAACAGTGCGAGGTTAAATTGCAAAAACGTTATAATTTTGTATAATATATATATATATATATATATATATATATATAAAATAAAGGATGAAGTTGTACCTTACTAATAAAAGTCACATACAAGCTGCACTAGCTAGACAAGAAGGGCCCCTAGAGCTCCTAACGCTCCTCCAAGCCTGATCACTTTTCATTTTTTAAGATAGAGTTCTCCAGATCTTCAAACAATTGCTCAAGGTCTTGCCATGGTGCGTGTATATAAACACCACCATTATCTTAGAGATGCAGATATTTATAAGCTAAAACTGAAAAGCAGAAGAAGCCCAAAAGACAACGGAGTTTACTTCATTCTATCTTGTGTCTATCCTTGACTCTTACCTTGATTCAGTGCCAGAGCTGGGGCATAAATTACAATCCCAGTATAAAGAATCTAAAATGAATCAGTAACAATTGTTTTAAATGTGGAAAAACGTCAAATGAGTTATTAAGATAACTACATTACAGAGCAGATCTCCAGCAATACACATTACATAGCCGTCAATCACAGATGAGAAGGGTGGAGTTGTAGTGGGGAAGCATAACCCTAAAGCTAAGGCCCCACCTAGTGGGCCACACCAAAAAGCGCTGCGTGAAAAAAAAGCAGAAACGCATCACGTTTTTTTTCCCGCGGCATTTTTCACAGAAAGTTTAAAAAGTTTTCCTCTGTGGACTTTCTGCTTTAATTATACCTAGAGGGAAACCGCCAGCGTTTCCGTAGGTATAATTCACATGATGAGATTTCCAAAAACGCAGCTGATTTAGAAATTGCAGCATTTCTACTGCGTGTATTTTTCTGCAATGTGTGGATGGGATTAGCTAGAATCCCATCCACTTTGCAGGGACTATAAAATGACCTGGCCTAAAGCTGCATTCACATGACCGTTGTTGCCCCACGTAGCAAGATGCAGCAAAAAAACAATGTAGAATAAAATGTGGTATAATTGTTATTATGTGGTATTATGGTTTTTTCCACAGCATTTTTCACAGAAAGTCTGCTGAGTTTTCCTCTGCAGACTTTCTGTCCCTATTATACCTATACGGAAAACGCCAGCATTTCTGTAGGTATAATTGACATGCTGCGATTTTTGAAAACGCAGCTTTTCTGCTGCAGATTTTTTTCTGCAATGTGTGGAAGGGATTACCTAGAATCCCATACACTTTGCAGGTACTGTAAAATGCAGCATTTTTTGCCACTACATTTTCACAATATGGGACCCCAGGCTCAGGAACAGCGATGAAAGCCTTGTTCTGGAAATGTCCATCTCTGCCTTGCTAGGCAGACGTTAAAGGGATTCTATCATTAGAAAATCGATTTTTCACTAAAACCACGCCAGAATAGCCTTTAGAAAGGCTATTCTTCTCCTACCTTTATTTCTTTGGTCCGCGCCGCCGTTTTTCAGTTTTATCTTGTTTCTTCTTTATGCTAATTAGTCTTCAGAAAGCACAGGGGTTGTCCCCTGTGCTCAAAGCGAAGGCTCGTCATAGGATCCAGCGCCGCCTCTCTCTTCTTGTGCTGACGTGTCTCCGCAACGTCAGCACCCGCCGATCATGTCTTCGGAATCCAAATTTCAAAATGGCCGACTGAGCATGCATGGGATTTGGATCGTTGCGGAGACGCGTCAGCACAAGAAGAGAGAGGCGGTGCTGGATCCTATGACAAGCCTTCGCTTTGAGCACAGGGGACGCCCCCTGAGGGAATGCCCTCTAGGCTTTCTGAAGACTAATTAGCATAAAGAAGAAACAAGATAAAACTCAAAAACGGCGGCGCAGACCAGAAAAATAAAAGTAGGAGAAGAATAGCCTTTCTAAAGGCTATTCCAACGTGCTGTTAGTGAAAAATCGATTTTCTAATGATAGAATCCCTTTAACTTAGGGATGCAAGACCTCTGCACAATGGACTACTTCATGGATCCTGCATAGACATGCGTCTATTGATGGATCAGTGAAAATGTACAAAAAAAGGACATGTCCCATTTTTTGACAGTCTATTAAAATAAATGTGAATAGACTCATTGAAATCAATGTGTTCTAAAAATGGCTGTCTGTTTTTGACATTCATGTGAGTAATGCCTTAGGCCACTTTCAAATGGTCAATATTTGATCAGTATTTTGCAGTGTTTGTAAGTCAAAACTAGAAGTAGAAAGTAAAACTGTAGTGGAAAAATTTGTACTTCTTCCATGTTCTGGAGCCACTTCTGTTTTCAGCTTAAAGATACTTATGCAAAGTCCTGACCAAATTCTGATTGTGTGAAAGTAGCCTTAGACTACATGCACACAACCGAGCATGCAGGCCAAGGCAGGGGCCGATTTTATAGCAGAATGCACTCGGATGAAACTCGGAGTAGAGTAACATTTCAGGAAAGACATGTTAGACTTTTAGATGCATCTAATTTATCAAACATGGTGCGACATCTGATAAGTTTGGCACATATTACGCCAATGTAGACTCCAGCAAAACTGACATTAACAATTCCCCTAATGATAAATTACCCTATTATTCTTAAATGGAGGCTATCAAGTCCAAAATGTCTCCCAAACCAAAAACAGTGCCATATAGGTACCATTAATAAAATATGCAAATAAGTTCTCCCTGGTGGAAAAAGAAGAACTTGCTCTAATACTACCTTTTGGAAGGTAGCTCCCTATAGCTCAATGCCTGTCTTTCCTGAAACGTAGTGGCACAATCTGGGATTAAAGCCAAGCCAGAATGTCTCCTCCAAAAGAAAGAAAGACTGATTTATAGATAGCTGTTTCAAGATTACTGCTGCCCCATTCAGTCCAAAGCAGCATAGCAGGCAGTGAGTTGTGGAACCACTGTGTCAATTAAGCGCTTTGTCTTTGGCATACTCCCAAGAGCATTGTCTAAGTATTTACCTTTAACCCTCATATGGGAACCCAGACTTTACTGCGGGGAGTCTACCAGGTCACTTCCTCTCGGCATGGTCTTGATGTAAGGGTCAGCAGGTCAGGGACCAGAGAAACACTGGTGTACAACACTGTATGTTGTGCTTTTGTACTACTATTATTTATAGATACGTGATCCATTTTGCATTCGGTATGTTTGTGACTTGACTGATTGTAAAATAAAGCTATTCAGTCAACCCAAAACAGCTGTCTGCAGATGGGTCTCCCTTACTTTGGAGGAGTTATTCTGGCTTTGTTTAATTTCCAGATCATGTCCCTAGATTTCAGGAAAATCGGGCATTCATTTAAAGGGAACCTTTCAAAAGGTGGCACTAGGACAAGTCCTCCTTTTTCTACCAAAGACTTATTTGCATATTCTTTCCTAGAATCCTTAGCAGACTTAAGGAGCCTTTACTAAGAGTGGAAACATACCTTTCGGTCACACACTGATGAAGGAATACAGAGATAATATTTTTATGGATATACAAGCACTTTCAGGCTAATTTGTATATCTACAATAAGATGACTATCTCTGCAATGTTTCATTAGTTTATGGCCACAAAGTTATGTTTCTATTCCTATTAAAGGACCCTACACAGAAATTTTATTGGTGTGGGAAGCATTTTGGACCTGATAAATTACTTTGTAAATGAAAAATTCCACATTAATTACCATTTTACAACATTTCACTGTCAATACGGTATATTGATCATAAAATGCATTATATGAATTGTACTAGTCAATATTGTTACACACATTTCAGTTGTTCAAAAAAATCATAAATTGCCGCAGTTATAAAAATGTCACACAAAGTAAGAAATAGAGCAACTTGATATGCAGTTTCAATACCGTTCTCAATTTTACTCCACATAATGGCTGCCATGTACATACAGTCATATGAAAAAGTTTGGGCACCCCTATTAATCTTAATCATTTTTAGTTCTAAATATTTGGGTGTTTGCAACAGCCATTTCAATTTGATATATCTAATAACTGATGGACACAGTAATATTTCAGGATTGAAATGAGGTTTATTGTACTAACAGAAAATGTCCAATATGCATTAAACCAAAATTTGACCGGTGCAAAAATTTGGGTACCCTTATCATTTTATTGATTTGAATACTCCTAACTACTTTTTACTGACTTACTGAAGCACAAAATTGGTTTTGTAACCTCAATGAGCTTTGAACTTCATAGCCAGGTGTATTCAATCATGAGAAAAGGTATTTAAGGTGGCCAATTGCAAGTTGTTCTCCTATTTGAATCTCCTCTGAAGAGTGGCATCATGGGCTCCTCAAAACAACTCTCAAATGATCTGAAAACAAAGATTGTTCAACATAGTTGTTCAGGGGAAGGATACAAAAAGTTGTCTCAGAGATTTAACCTGTCAGTTTCCACTGTGAGGAACATAGTAAGGAAATGGAAGACCACAGGGACAGTTCTTGTTAAGCCCAGAAGTGGCAGGCCAAGAAAAATATCAGAAAGGCAGAGAAGAAGAATGGTGAGAACAGTCAAGGACAATCCACAGACCACCTCCAAAGAGCTGCAGCATCATCTTGCTGCAGATGGTGTCACTGTGCATCGGTCAACAATACAGCACACTTTGCACAAGGAGAAGCTGTATGGGAGAGTGATGTGAAAGAAGCAGTTTCTGAAAGCACGCCACAAACAGAGTCGCCTGAGGTATGCAAAAGCACATTTGGACAAGCCAGCTTCATTTTGGAAGAAGGTCCTGTGGACTGATGAAACAAAGATTGAGTTGTTTGGTCATACAAAAAGGCGTTATGCATGGCGTCCAAAAAACACAGCATTCCAAGAAAAACACTTGCTACCCACTGTAAAATTTGGTGGAGGTTCCATCATGCTTTGGGGCTGTGTGGCCAATGCCGGCACCGGGAATCTTGTTAAAGTTGAGGGTCGCATGGATTCAACTCAGTATCAGCAGATTCTTGAGAATAATGTACAAGAATCAGTGACGAATTTGAAGTTACGCCGGGGATGGATATTTCAGCAAGACAATGATCCAAAACACAGCTCCAAATCTACTCAGGCATTCATGCAGAGGAACAATTACAATGTTCTGGAATGGCCATCCCAGTCCCCAGACCTGAATATCATTGAACATCTGTGGGATAATTTGAAGCGGGCTGTCCATGCTCGGCGACCATCAAACTTAACTGAACTGGAATTGTTTTGTAAAGAGGAATGGTCAAAATTACCTTCATCCAGGATCCAGGAACTGATTAAAAGCTACAGGAAGCGACTAGAGGCTGTTATTTTTGCAAAAGGAGGATCTACTAAATATTAATGTCACTTTTCTGTTGAGGTGCCCATACTTTTGCAGCGGTCAAATTTTGGTTTAATGCATATTGCACATTTTCTGTTAGTAGAATAAACCTCATTTCAATCCTGAAATATTACTGTGTCCATCAGTTATTAGATATATCAAATTGAAATGGCTGTTGCAAACACCCAAATATTTAGAACTAAAAATGATTAAGATTAATAGGGGTGCCCAAACTTTTTCATATGACTGTATATGGACCAATATCTTGAAGGACAGCTTTAATAAATTTGGCACATTCTGAGACTCTATGAGTCTTGTTATTTTTACAAACACTTTTCAACACTGTCCAGGTAAAGTGTATAAAGCACATAATAAATACTAGTACAAACAATATACATCTACATTTTGTTACAAAAATCTGGTCCCAAGTTTAAGTCAGCTATCTCATGTGACACGTCTGGTATTGCAGTAAATTGGAATGACCTGCAATATCAAAAACAACCTGTGAAGAAGTGTTTCTAAATTAAGGCAATTTTTCTAATTCTGGATGCCCCTTGAAGCAGGTCACTTATTTAACAGAAAGATGATGTGAGTTCCAAGGAACAACCAGCAGAATTCATGCATGTCAATGATGTTGTGCAAGAACAAGGCAAAGCAGGTAATGGAAAATTATTTAACTTTTTAAGTAGATTTAGAAGTGTTCTTTATATCAGAATGACATATTAATTGCTTATTAGACATTACTTACCGTTTGGATGATAAACAAGATTGTGCCAATAAGTCGTACGCATTTGTTGAATCTGAGCTCGAGGTACTGTGAAAATAATGAATCGATATGGTTATTTAATAAGTAGACATTATTCAATATGTAGAAAATGTTTTCTGATTATTTATAGTATGTAGCATGGTTATAGTCACACAAATGGTACAGGTAGAAATGTTTAATTTTTATCGCTACCAAAAGCAATGATTAACTGGCTTCCTGAGAAGCTTCTGTAACTTTTAACTACACCTGAGTACACTTCACTATGCATTCCACCCAATGTGCAGATTATACTTAATAAGCCATGCCTCTAGTCCTATTACTAATCTACTAACATATATGATACTGCCGTTTTTGTCAAGATACCGTATGTGAATTAATAAAACGTTGATGAAACATAACTAGGAGTGCTGTGGGTTCTCTCTATTGATATATGAGGATACAGCATTGCCACAGGTACCCATCCCATTTGGGAACAATGTTAAGAGGAGTGTAGAACTTTTGATTTAAAGTGAAATATTGCTTCTGAGAAAATGTACATTATTCAGGGCTGTTTTGTACGATGTTCATCTGAATGTAGGCTAAGAGTGATTCAAGCCATTTAAAGTCAGTAGTAGACAGTATGTTTTTTTCCCACAGGATTGTTGACAAGTATCTGACCACTGGAATTCCCACCACTCACAATATTGGGGGTCCCATGTCTTCTATCAGGTGACCTTTAAAAAGATCCTTCAAGATAGGGAGTGGTAAATACTATTGCAAAGCTGGCAGTGCACTGAATTTGGCACACTTTCAGTTTTGCTGTTACCTGCCATGGTTCCAGACATATTGGTTTCTTTAGTTTTGGCTACCAATATCAGTGTACTGTCCGGGAAGCTGGCCTCACAGCTCAGCATCATTGCTGGATGGCGAGAAACATCCCCCCCCCCCCAACGAAATACTTCTATAGTCTTGTACTGTAAAGGGGGGTGTTTCTCGCCACCCAGTGATGCGGCTGAGCTCAGTACTTGAAACTATCTGCGCCAATATCTCTGGAACCGAGGCAGATAATGGAAAAACTGAAAGTTCACTGAATTCAGAGCATTGCCAGCTTTGCAACAGTATGTAACACCCCTGATCTTAGAGAACATAAAAGGTCCTCTTTAATCATCCGGCGGGTCAACATGTAACTCTGCAAGGATGTTTAAAACATCCTTACAAATCCTGCAGCTGCACAAAGATCATGTAGCTGCAAGAGAGAGTAGCCGACTGTGACTGCCAGATTCCTCATAGAGAAGGTTGATCACCATCACTGACTTTCTGATCACTGCAAACACAGTTCTCATTGTGGGCTGTGTTTGCAGTACAGAAAGCAGCATTGATGATTCTTGCTCCTGTCCTAGAGGTCATGCGAATGCAGGGTAGCTGCAGGATATGCTATGTCTTAGCAGAGCCAGGTCTGCTCTTTAGTGGTCCTCAGAATGCTATATTCACCCTGTAAGGCTAGGTTCACACTTGCGTCCGTTGAGTTTCTGCCGTTTTTATACTGAAACTGGTAGAGAGAAAAGTCCTCCATGCAGGACTATTCTATCTGCCGATCTTTGGCGGAATCTGCGGCAGAGTCTCCTATGGAGACACCGAGGCAGATGTGAACCTAGCCTAACTGGAGCTAATATGTCAGTCCCAGTTACAGGGGAATCAGCAAAAAAAAGTTGTGTTTTTTAAATGCCCACAAAAGGTTGTTCTAAAATTATGTGCGGCACAGTGTATACGCCAAAACAAAAAATAAATATAAGAAAAATAAAATAAAATGGAGAAGTAAAATATAATTTAAAAAAAACACCACTAGCCTAAGCCACAATTTATAGCTCCACTCCCAGAAAAATGTGTCCCTTATATAAAAACAACTAATGGAAAGGGGAATTTAGAAAACTATTTTGAATTTAGAAAACTAGTTGAATTTTGTGCTATTAGAAGAAAAGTGTAAATTACATACTTTTTCCCCTACCTTTTTACATTTTCCCAGATATTATTAAAAAATACTTTTGTTGTAAATCATATATACTAATAAAAAAAAAAAAAAACTGAAAATGTGTTTGGTCATGAACAGGAGAAAATGGGCTGGTTTTGAATAGGTTAAATGAAGCAACAATTGCTATGTACAGTGCTGCTTCATTTAAAATCAATGAGACTAGTTTCATCCGTCCCATGGAGACAGAATACAGCAGTGGTACACATATGTGACCATCATTCCATTCAAGAGGGAATAACAGGTCCCCTATTCTTGTGATTAGTCGAGGGTCCAAGCAGCGGATCTCCCAGTGATCAGACACTTTTTTCGGGAGATAGATGAAAAGTTGTTGCAGTGGAACAACCCCTAGGATTATGGTATAGGCAAATGTTATGCAACTAACTTTAAGGGTCAGTTCATGTCATGTTTAAGATTTTCGAGTGTTGTCAGAGAACAAGGACAGTCAGGATCCAACATATCCAACATACACAATACTTTCCTCATATACAAGTTTCCTACGATTGCATCCAGTCTAGGCAATACTTTGTGAACCAAATAACAGAAGCACAAATCTGTCTGGAGATTACTATTATGTCTCAGTCCATATATGCATGTGTATTATCAACCTCGCAGAGTATTGCCTAGACAGGATACATTTGCAGCAAACTATCATCTATGAGAAATATTAAAGAGCATGTCACAAAATATCTGACTAAACAGTAACTTGCACAGTATAATTCTGTGAACATATATATCTTTACTTACCTCATAGGTGCTGGTGATGCCCAGTCTATAGAACACTGGCAGAAATACTTCAGATGAGATTAACACAACCAAGGTGTAAGTTATAGCGAATACACTGAACATGGCACCAAATCTGTATACTTCTGCTGGGGTACCCAAAACCGTAACAGCAGACATGAAGCTGGCAGTAAGGGATAGGGCCACTGGTACTGCAGTCATGCTCCTGCCTCCCATAAGGAAATCTTTTGAGGTTTTCTGTCCGCCACCAGCAAATGCATAGTAAATCCCAATGACAGCAGAGATTAGCAGCATAAGTGCAAAAACAACATAGTCCCATACTGTAAAAGTACCAATGTCACCTGGAATGGCCATAGTCGCTGTGATGTGCTGCTGATTGTGAATGACTGAAAGGAGAGGCCAATGGGTAACAGAGGCAGGATGAGTAAGTAGTGATCCTAAACATGGGCAGGTCCAAACTACCTCTGAACTGTTATATGCAAATAAGGACTGTACTTATTAACTGAGTAAAAGAAAAGGAAAACACCAAAGTACACAGAGTTCTCAAAGACTGGCAAGAAGCACATGTAATTGTTCTTCAGGATAAGGTTGTCATTATCACATTGGACAGCAGGTGGGATAGCCACACAGCCCCAAAAAGAGCATATATGCAATAATAAGAAACAAACTACTGGCTACAAAACATAAAAAATAAAGAACAAGTTAAAGAGAGATAGAAGGTTGTACAGAACTATGCTAAGATAGACTGCCTAGCTGAAAAGGATAGAGAGAAATCTGTGCAATAAACAAGGCAGTTTAAGGATTCTAGAGAGGGCAGTGTTGTAGTTCCCTGCAGAGGGGGCTGTTGTGCAAGGAGAATCTGTGAAGGAACCACACTGGTTAACTTCACTGGGGCTCCTTAATTCTGATGTTTTTGGGTCCCGACACTCAGACTCCCACAAATCCTGAAGTGATGGCAAATACTAGCCAAACAATAAACCATCATTTTATATAGTGTGAAGAATCTTTTAATTACTGTACAATATTTTATGCAAACAAAAGACAATGGGGGAATTTACAAATCCATAAACTGGCGTAGATGGGTGTGAATGTGGTGCATTTTCACACACAGCCTTTTCTTGCTTCAAAGATGTACCCCATTGACGTGGGCGAAGAGCAGGGCAGGACACCTCTGCCTGACAAAGTTACTACCTCTTATGACCTCTTAATGATTTTGGTGCATTTTGCAAGGTCCTATGCGCCATAATTGAAATCTACTGGACTGGTGTAGATTTTAGGTATAACTCACACCAGTTTTCTGACATGAATATAGCATATCTATCGGGCTGAAGCATCCACGTCTTCACAATGATCTCTGTACTGGTCACACTCTGCCAAAATGACATATGGGGCCTGCTGTTAAGCATGTCACAGAAAATAGAATAAAAAAATCTGCATATAGGAAAATAAAAACAGATAAAAAAAAACAATGCATCAGTATCTGGTTTTAAATGGTAAAAATATAGATATGTTTCTTCAAGTGTACTTTAAAGTGTAACTCCCATTTTTTTGTTTTTTATGCTATTGTGTTGGGGGGATGTTTGGTGAACATTGTAATATACTTTATTACCCTATATAACTTCCTTTATATTATAAAAAAGGTTGTAATATTCTCTTTAGGAACTGTCTAAGGATGGGTTCACACCAGCACTTGGATTCCATTTAGGGATTCTGTCCCTGAATCTGCTTGAAAAATGCTCATTTTTCGGGCGGCAACCAGGCGGACCCCATTATAGTCTATGGGATCCGCGGGGTTTCGAGGGTAACCACTTTTTAAGCTGATTAGGTTTCTGCTTTTCAGATCCCCAAGCGGACCCAAAGAACAGAAACCCAAGCGCACGTGTGAACCTAGTGTAACTGAGCTGTTAGTAGGGACAGTCCGTACACATTTCTATTGTAAACATGCAGAGCTGAACCATTTACCAAAGGGGGGGTGGTCACTTCAAATGGCTGTATTTCTATTTTATACCACCTAAAAAAATGGTTCTGGTATCACAAGAGAGCTGAGATTCCCATATGCTGCCAAGATTTAAGTACTAGCTATAACAGAACCTGAGATATTACTAATTAAAAACAAATTCGGGAATTTGAACTTAATATGCAGCAGCTCATGCTGCGAATAAAATCACATTCCTGACTAGCAATATCTCTAATTCTTTTATAGCACTTCATAGTAGCATAGTATTATAGTACTTTATAGCATCTGAGCTTTCATGTGATATCAAAACCATTTTTCTAGATGGTATAAAACCAGAGATACAGCTATTTGAAGTGACCATCCCCCATAGGTAAATGTTTTAGCTCTACATGCCGCTTTGAGTACATAAAGTACAGACAAAGGCTTCCTGGCAATGCTTAGTTAGAGCATTACTAATGGGAACTTTATATCGTGTTATTTATTTATTTAGCTTACTTGTATAGCGCCAACATATTCCGCAACCTTTACATATATTGTTTTCTATTAAAAGGAAGTTTGATAGGTTAATAAAGTAAATTAAAAAAAATGTTCACCACAAAATGGGAGATACACTTTATATGTCCTTACCACAAGTCCTTTTACTTAATTAATCCAATTATAAAATATCTGCTCCCTATCCCCTGGGTCTCCTACCCCCCTTTTTTTTACTTTTTTATTCAACAAAACTGAATCCAAAATGGCTAAGTCATGTGTGAAGAACTAAGTGCCCCCCATGAATCAATAGCTTGTAGAACAATCTTTAGCAGCGTTAACTTGAAGTAATAGTTTTCTGTATGAGTTCATCAGTCTCTCACAAGTCTGGAGGAATTTGGCCCAGTCTTCTTTACAGTGTTGCTTCAGTTCATTGAGGTTTGTGGGCATTTGTTTGCACAGCCCTCCTGCCAGCATTTCAGATAGGTCGAGGTGTGGACCATTGCAAGACCTTGATTTATTTTTCAGCCATTTTGTTGTAGATTCGCTAGTGTGCTTGGGATCCTTGTCCTGTTGCATGACCCAGTGTCAGCCAAGCTTCAGCCGTTGGATGTATGGCTTCATATGTAACTCTACAGTAGTTTGGTGTACAAAGGAATTCATGGTAGACTTAATGACTTCAAGTCTGGGTCCTGTGACTGCAAAACAAGCCCTAATCCTGACCAGCCCTCCCACCGTGTTTGAGAGATTGTATGCGGTGTTTGTTCTGATATGCTGTGTTTGGTTTTTGCCAGACATGGCACTTTGCATTATGGCCAAACATGTCCACTTTGGTCTTGTTTTTCCAAAAAATCTGCAGTGGAAAAGCCTTAGGCTAAGGCCCCAGTTAACGAAATGTGGCAAAATATACGTTTTGTGGACTTTCTGCCCTTATTATACCTATAATAAGAGCAGAAAACTCAGCTTTTTCACTGCAGATTTTTTTTTTTTTGCAATGTGTGGATGGAATTAGCCAGAATCCCATTCACTTTGCAGGTACTGTAAAATGCAGCATTTTCACAACATGGGGCTTCAGCCTTAAGCTTCAAAGTTTTTTAAATCGCAGCCTGTCAATTATACCCATGGAAACGCTGGCGTTTTCCCTATCGATATATAATAAGGGCAGAAAGTCCGCAGTGAAAAACTCAGAGAAAACACAATGAAGAATTCTCAGTCATTCCCGTTGTCTTTCTCCTGAGCCTCAAACTAGTTAGTCTTAAATACACCCAACATAAATTGCTCCATTATATTTTGATGGCTGCTCATATCCATATTGCCTTTAACTCGAAGAGATCCTATCTCTCTCTGACAGATGTGGTGCGACGAGTTGACACCATCATGCTCCATGAGAAAATTAATACCACTATCTCAGACAATCATCCACTGTTTGACAAGGTTTAGACCCCATGGATCAATAGGTCCAACATCCCAGGCTTGCCATACTGTCTTCAGCTGTGATCGGGTGCCACAACTGAAAGGAGTGTTTTTTCCGTGCTTCTTTTTTGGGCAGGGTCATTCATTCCCCCATTCTATCCCTAGTTCACTACATTATAGTGCTAACTAATTCACCCTCCTTTTTCCCCTGTTTGTTTTCTGTTGCGCCCTTATATGTTGACAATTGGATTTTCTGTATTGTTTGCCTCCCTCCAGGTGATATAGATGTGCTCACCTTAAACTTGTTATGGCTTAGTTTTATTATATATGCTTTTTTTTCCATTCATGCACCGACCATGTACTTGTCCTACTGTTTAACTTCTGTTCTACACTTTTTGATATCTTTCAATAAATCCTTTTTGAAACTAATTCCTATGGAATTGTTAAGTTTATACTTAATTTTTTTTTACATACTGCGTTTGCATTTTGGCCTAGTTTCATTAAATAAATAATTACATATTGTAATACGTCATGTGCTGTTGTTTATCTGAGGATGTATTTACCTTATTTTAAGACCTTCCAATGATCAAATTTTTTTATAATGTCCTTATACATAAAACGATAGAATTTAAAGAGGTGTACTTTGTTTTCTCCTGACTTAATATCTATTGTACAGTGCATAGCCTTGGGAAATATATCCCTTATATCCCATTAGCAAGCAGCTTGCATTTTACTGATGCATTCTCGGGTCCCTGGTGGGAACATTCCTTTACACATAAGTGCTGGCTTCTCAAAAGTGATCATATACTTTAAATGTGTAGTCAGAAGATCTGTACATGAAGTTAAAACAGAGCTCCCCTCCTGGTGATGAAAGAAGAGGAATTACCCAATGAGCTCTTCGACTGCTTTTCATGACACGCATTGTTGAGCTAGATAGGTGAACCCTTTCAGGCAGACATACTGGTTCACATGAGGTGTTCATTCCCAAGCTAATGAAATTCAGGGGTCATTTATTGTGAACTACAGACCCCTTCTGAATAAGCATGTTAGGGCATTTTATAACCGACTTAATATAAATATACATGACACCTTCTTTCCTATCTATTCACCTGTGATCATGTTATAAAACAACATGTGGGGGGGATTAACTACATACTGTACATAAAAATGCACATACCAGAATGTGCCAAATATATTGTATCACAATCATTCCATTATTTACACAATGATGAAAAAACTCCTTTATATTTATATTCTCTGTATATGACAATAATACAATGAGAATTCCTTATTTATAAATTGTAGATAGACATATCATTTGAACAAAAAAAAGTTGACCGTTGTGTTTTAGATAATTTCCCAACTGTGGCATCCACAGAACAGTATACACGGTATGGTACAGTTTGTTGTCCCGTGTTCATACCTATTATCTTACATCAGACCTTTACAAAATCTCGAGAGTTAATGCCATTAACGTTTTCAATTTTTTCTGTGCTGTACATTTCCATGTCACTGAATGAAGGATTATCTGTCCCTTTATCTGGATATGAATGACTGTACCGAGTCCTCCAGTTCAGCACCTCTACTTTCTCATCCCGCTGTAAAAAAAAAATAACAATAACAAAAAGAGCAAAATTAATATAATTAATTTGCTAAATAAATACTAATGCAGATATTATGTATTACATAACAGTACTGTCAAAAAAGCCATATGTATGTGATTCTACTCCCTAAATAAAGCAAAGACCTGATGGTTGCTATGGCTTAAAGGGTTATTCCCATCTTAGACATTTATGGTATTTCCGCAGTCTACCACCTCCAAGCTAGTACTGGCCCACTGGTCAACCGGTGAATCCCCCATTGGGACCCATGCCTTTAGGGGGCCAGCCAGCCCCAGCTCCTTTTTTTAATAGGTCCTTACTAGCTGGATTACTCCAGCTGGTAACGACCTCTATTAACTTACTGATCCCCACTCATGTCCACAGCAGCTTCCTCCACTTCTTCTTCAGCCTTCAGTCCCCAGAAGACCCTGTGCAGGGAATATAATGTCACGACACTGTGAAGTGTCAAGATATCACATTCAGTGTCGGAATGTGATGTGTAGCACACAGGGTCCCCCAAAGTGCAGGTTGAAGAGGAAGTAGAGAAGGCCGTGTGCAGGAATGGGGATCAGTAAGTGAATAGAGGGTGTTAACTACTGGAGTAATGCAGCAGGTAGTGGCCTAAAGTCACTGTATGGAGGGCACTTAGTGTATGGGGGCTTGTAAAGAAGAAGTTATTTTTATAGTGGCCACTAAAGGGGGCACTTACTGCATGGGGCCAATAAATGGGAAGTATACTGCATGGGGCACCAGTAAAGGGGGATATTACTGTGTGTGGGCCAATAAAGGGGGCTTTATACAATGTGGAGGCCAGTAAGGAGGTGTTATACCATGTGGGGACCAGGAAGGGGGCTTTATACCATGTGGGGGACCAATAACAGGGGGGGGGCAATATACCATGTGGAAGCAAGTAAATGGGGCATCTTATCATGTGAGGGCCAGGAACGTTATACAATGTGGAGGCCAGTAAAGGGGGCATTAGATCATGTGGGAGTAAGTAAAGGGGGCATTATATCATGTGGGTGCCAGGAAAGGTGGCATTGTGCCATGTAGAGGCCAGTAAAGGGGACATTATATCATGTGGGGGCCAGTAAAGAGGGTATTATACAATGTGGTTGTCAGGAGAGGAGGCATTACACTACATGGGGTCAGTAAAGGGGGCACTACCATTGGGGGCCAAAATGATACTGTACTATTACACTGTAGTGATAGATCCTGCACTACTGGCTGAGCCAACAATCTCAGTCATTTAATCCCTCAAAAGCCAAAGTTAATACAAACTGCGTCACCTCTGATTAATTTAGAAAAAATAAGGGCTGATTTATCAGGAGAATTGTTTTCAACCTGCCAGAGTTTTATAATTTATAATAAAGTGCATAACTGAACATAAAATAGGCACATCCTCTGGGGTCCATGCATCTAAGCAGTACACCACACCAGCTCCTTGCTGGTATAGAATTCTGGTATCATTTATGCTGATATAATAATTCTGACAAGGCTGGGAAGGTGGCATGACTTTTTTATGGTTTGTATGCCAGTAGAAGTAGGGTGGACCCCTAGAATCAATTTCACTGGTGGTCCCTAGACATCCCAGTCTGACACTAACCACCTCCCCCAAGCATATCCAACTGCTACCACTGCATTACAGAGCACACTGCAGTGATAAACAACATACCTCTATTATGTATGTCACTTTTGTAGATTTGGAGAAAAACAACTTCAGCCCTGGGGGAACAATTCTTGCTGCTCAAGCAGGTTGGGTGATGTTGTGACCATGGGAAGATAAATTCTCACTGCATGGGGTAGCACAGGCAGAAGATGGCAGGGGTCTTCGTGGCAAGAGCAGTGCTCCAGGGAGCTAAAGGCCCACCCTCAGTGCACCAACAGCCTCATTTGCTTAAGCCTTCAAAGGTGTTTTTCTCCAAATCTACATACATAACAAAGGTATGTTGTTTATCACTGTAATGTGTTCTGTAAAACAGTTGTGGCAGTTGAATATGCTTGGGGGAAGTGGAAGACTCCCTTTAACCTCTTTCCGACATCTGCCGTAGGTGCAGAGCGGCCACGATAGCTACCAGATCTCCTTTGTACATGATGTGATCAAAACATAAGAAAAAGGCCCCTTATGCATCCCTGTACATGAAAATATAAAAAAGTTACGGGTATTAGAATATGGCTACTCCAAAAATGTATTTATTGTTTTGTTTTGCAAAGTTTTTTAAGATGTTAAATGTAAATAAACCTATATAAATTTGGTATCCCCAGAATTGTACCAACCCATAGAATACAGCTGACATGTCATTTTGGCTGCACAGCGAACGCCGTAAAAACAAACCCTGTAAGAATGTTGCACAAATGCAGTTTTTCTCTAATTGCAGCCCATTCTGAATTTTTTTCAGCTTCCCAGTACATTGTACAGAATATTAATTGGTACCATTATAAAGAACAGTTTGTCCTGCAAACATTAAGCCCTCATATGGCTCTGTGAACGGAAAAATAAAGTTATGGGGTTTGGAAGATGGGGAGTCAAAAACGAAAATTCAAAAATGCCTGCGGCGGGAAGGGTTTAATGTCTGACAGATGCAATTGATCTGTCTGGGATATCTACCCATCTCAAAAAGTGTGGGTTTGCTAACCTCGTTCCTAGTGAGCTCACTTGGCTGCTTATGGAGCTGCCATAGAAGTGAATAGGGAGAGCTGTACATGTACAGCCACCTCCCCATTTACAGTATTCACGACACCATGCAGTACCCATTCAGGTGATAGGTACAAGTCCCAGAGGAGTCTTGTATCCATGTGGATATCCCATAAATGTGTATTTATTTCTAAAATAAAAAAGTGTCCCTTTAGTATACTCACTTCTTTGCCCCAGCTAGAAGGAAGCAATACTTTAAGGTAAGCGAAGTCATGAGATGTTAAAAGTAAATCCCGCTTTACATTCTGTTTTAAACCTCCTATAAGACAGTAAAGTATTATAAGTGAACATTTACCAGTGGGTGAGGTATTAAAAAGAGCTGTTCCTGCCTCTCACTGAGTAACTGTGTGTGGAGTATGGGGCTGTGTAAAATGCAAAGAAAATTAGGGCGGGGGGTCACTTCAAACAGTTATATCTCAGGTCAGTCAGGAACAGCTCTCAATATAGAAGCAAGGGGAAGAATAAAGAAATGCAAGATTTCACTGAAAGAAACCAAAATGAGTTAATAAAGTATATTACAAAATTTATTAATGACACAAATACAGAAAAATCAAAAGTTGTCTGAAAGTTTAGTTACGCTTTAAAACATTGGTTCCTGTGCAAAAAAACTGGTTCTCAATCTTTCTGAAGAAGGTGCATTATGGAGACTAAAGTAGTATTGCAACTACAGACAATTATGCCATATCATCAGGATTTCTGAGACCCCTATCTGTGGTCTCTATGAGGTTCTCTAATAATTTATCAGCTCTTTCTGTAACTCCAATAGAGTTGAATCAAGAGAGTCACACACATCCATAGCCACTTCTCCAATCTTTCTCCACCTGGTGAATGCAGGACAAGATTAGGAGACTGACATTTTTGACACAGGCAGGTCTTTCAGACATAAGACTAGCAACTTTTAGATCATAGTCGCATATCCTGTGAATATGCCCTAGTTGTCTGTGATGGAAATATTAATTTAAGCCAGATTCTCTATTACCATATAACTAATGTTTCCACTGAGCTTAGACTGACTATGGCTCTGTTCACATTTGCATTGGAGGCTTAATATCATCACATATTGTACTTTGGCTTCCAATATTTGAATACTTTCCCTTCTTGTTGCCCCTAAAATTTGGGCGCGGGAAAGCCGGGGGCCTTTCCCTGGTCTAAAATTTTCTGTACTTAAGCGGAAACTCCTCCCCCCCAAACCAGGGGGGGTGTGTTCTCCCCCCTAGAGAAAAAAAAAAAAATAAAAAAAAAAAAAAAATTAATTAATTAAATAAAAAAAAAAAAAAATTTTTTTTTTTATAAAAATATAAATAAAAAAATTTGTTTTCCTTTTAAAAAATTTTTTTTTTTTAAATTTTTTTTAATTAAAATTTTTTTTTTTTTTTTTTAAAAAAAAACACATTTTTAAATTTTTAAAATTTTTTTTTTTTTTTTTTTTATAAAAAAAAAAAAGTTATGTGTGTTTTAAAAAACTTAAATTTTTAGAACTAAAAATGATTACGATTAATAGGGGTGCCCAAACTTTTTCATATGACTGTAAAGTATAAGGATTAGTATGTCACCCAAACCGTCATCCCCCAAGGTTAATATCCCTGGATATACAGTACAGACCAAAAGTTTGGACACACCTTCTCATTCTAAGAGTTTTCTGTATTTTCATCACTATAAAAATTGTAGATTCACACTGAAGGCATCAAAACTATGAATTAACACATGTGGAATTATATACTTAACAAAAAAGTGTGAAACAACTGAAAATATGTCTTATATTCTAGGTTCTTCAAAGTAGCCACCTTTTGCTTTGATTACTGCTTTGCACACTCTTGGCATTCTCTTGATGAGCTTCAAGAGGTAGTCACCTGAAATGGTCTTCCAACAGTCTTGAAGGAGTTCCCAGAGATGCTTAGCACTTGTTGGCCCTTTTGCCTTCACTCTACGGTCCAGCTCACCCCAAACCATCTCGATTGGGTTCAGGTCTGGTGACTGTGGAGGCCAGGTCATCTGGCGTAGCACCCCATCACTCTTCTTCTTGGTCAAATAGCCCTTACACAGTCTGGAGGTGTGTTTGGGGTCATTGTCCTGTTGAAAAATAAATGATGGTCCAACTAAACGCCAACCGGATGGAATAGCATGCCGCTGCAAGATGCTGTGGTAACCATGCTGGTTCAGTATTCCTTCAATTTTGAATAAATCCCCAACAGTGTCACCAGCAAAGCACCCCCACACCATCACACCTCCTCCTCCATGCTTCACGGTGGGAAGCAGGCATGTAGAGTCCATTCGTTCACCTTTTCTGCGTCGCACAGAAAGACACGGTGGTTGGAACCAAAGATCTCAAATTTGGACTCATCAGACCAAAGCACAGATTTCCACAGGTCTAATGTCCATTCCTTGTATTCTTTAGCCCAAACAAGTCTCTTCTGCTTGTTGCCTGTCCTTAGCAGTGGTTTCCTAGCAGCTATTTTACCATGAAGGCCTGCTGCACACAGTCTCCTCTTAACAGTTGTTGTAGAGATGTGTCTGCTGCTAGAACTCTGTGTGGCATTGACCTGGTCTCTAATCTGAGCTGCTGTTAACCTGCGATTTCTGAGGCTGGTGACTCGGATGAACTTATCCTCCGCAGCAGAGGTGACTCTTGGTCTTCCTTTCCTGGGGCGGTCTTCATGTGAGCCAGTTTCTTTGTAGCGCTTGATGGTTTTGGCCACTGCACTTGGGGACACTTTCAAAGTTTTCACAATTTTTCGGACTGACTGACCTTCATTTCTTAAAGTAATGATGACCACTCGTTTTTCTTTACTTAGCTGCTTTTTTCTTGCCATAATACAAATTCTAACACTCCATTCAGTAGGACTATCAGCTGTGTATCCACCTGACTTCTGAACAACACAACTGATGGCCCCAACCCCATTTATAAGGCAAGAAATCCCACTTATTAAACCTGACAGGGCACACCTGTGAAGTGAAAACCATTTCAGGTGACTACCTCTTGAAGCTCATCAAGAGAATGCCAAGAGTGTGCAAAGCAGTAATCAAAGCAAAAGGTGGCTACTTTGAAGAACCTAGAATATAAGACATATTTTCAGTTGTTTCACACTTTTTTGTTAAATATATAATTCCACATGTGTTAATTCATAGTTTTGATGCCTTCAGTGTGAATCTACAATTTTTACAGTCATGAAAATACAGAAAACTCTTGGAATGAGAAGGTGTGTCCAAACTTTTGATCTGTACTGTACATGTGTAGTCCCCCTAATCAGATGAACTAGAAAATCAAATTTTAATATGTTTATGTGCAATAGTATATATAAAAATAATTTTGTTTTGGGTAAAAGCAGCAAAATTTCCTTTTTTTTCTCATTTTATAATATTTTTCTACTTTTAGCGAAAACAATATTCAACTTATTTAACAAATAAGGCTACTTATTTCAAGCCTTATGTGTCCTGAAAAACCATGATAAAAATAGTTGAGATATGCAAAGTCATTAAAAAGATACTGCTGTTCAAAGCAATGTATACCAAACTGCTAAATTTGGCCTGAGCATTGGTGAATCAGTGACGCTTGGTCATTGAATGACTCGAGATTTCCATATGCTATACTAAATCTTTATATTTAAATATATTTATATTATTTATATTACTAATACTATTACTAATTCTATTACTAATACCTTTTATTACTACTAATCCATATAACAACGTTTACCTTACCAGATAACAGACTGACTATTATTCCAACAATAACAGCAATGACTGTACCAATGGTACTGAAGTATAGATAGGACAATGAATACCAATAATCAGCTAGTGCAGGCCTAGGAAATAAATAAAAAGAAACAAATGTAAAAATAACATATTCACTGCAGCACTTAAAGCTTTAAGTTATAATAAAAAAAAAAGAAAAATAGAGATACAAATAAGCTTATAAAGGAGGGCACATCTTTATAAAGTACAGGATAGAAAAGTCAAATGCAGTAGTATATGGTTAGGGTTAGGATTCCATGCAGGAGGCTGAAGACTAGACAAAGTACCATTCAAAGAACAACATATGAGTTCTGTAGTAACTGCCAACTAAACAGTCACTAAACTTACTGACATTCATTACTGCAGACAAGCCCTCTCCTATCTCCAACACACCCACGAAGAAACCATCTTGAATAAATCTTTACTAATATACAGATTGGTCAATTGTCTGAGAAACACAAAAGTGAAAACCTATAGGTAAATGAATCTTGTTCTGACTTATTAAGAGAGCAGTTTGTATAGATCAGCACGTCTCAAACTGTGGGGCGGGCCTGGTTGGTGAGGAGAAGCTCAATGGCTGGTGGGACACAGGTACCTGCCATTGTCATCTATGGCACAAAGCAGGGACTCTAAAGCAGAAACTGTACTAATAATGCCAGCCTTGCAAATTCCAGTCTCCACGGCTAGAAAGGCTGAAGGACCTGTGATATCACCATCACCAAGAGTGGATAGGTCCTTAACATGAGCAGTTCAGCTGAATTTTCTTGCTGAATGCTCTAATCTAGGGGCAGCAGTAACATAGACTGGTTCTGGAGGGAGGAGGATCTTATTTTATCTTGTCTCTCTGGGGATGCTCCTCACATGGTGGTAGGTGTGGAATTGGGGAATGATTTGCTGCAAATATGAAAGGGGAGAATGTTGCTGCCAATGGGCTATAAGTGGAAAAGGGGGGAGACTATACCTGCCATAAGGAGAGGGGAAGGTTGGGGGGCAATGCTGCTACCAGTGGTGCTGTACTGTGGTGTTGGGTTTTTCTACTGGTGTTTTCTCTGCCCAGTGGTATCAGCAGTACTATGGTGAGATGTTGTGCTGCACTGTGGAGTTTGGCTCTTCTCGGAGATACAGTGGGGAAAAAAAGTATTTAGTCAGCCACCAATTGTGCAAGTTTTCCCACTTAAAAAGATGAGGCCGACCTGTAATTGACTTCATAGGTAGACCTCAACTATGAAAGACAAAATGAGAAAACAAATCCAGAAAATCACAGTGTCTGATTTTTTAAGAATTTATTTGCAAATTATGGTGGAAAATAAGTATTTGGTCACCTACAAACAAGCAAGATTTCTGGCTCTCACAGACCTGTAACTTCTTCTTTAAGAGGCTCCTCTGTCCTCCACTCATTACTTGTAGTAATGGCACCTATTTGAAATTGTTATCAGTATAAAAGACACCTGTCCACAACCTCAAACAGTCACACTCCAAACTCCACTATGGTGAAGACCAAAGAGCTGTGGAAGGACACCAGAAATAAAATTGTAGACCTGCAACAGGCTGGGAAGACTGAACCTGCAATAGGCAAGCAGCTTGGTGTGAAGAAATCAACTGTGGGAGCAATAATTAGAAAATGGAAGACATACAAGACCACTAATAATCTCCCTCGATCAGGGGCTCCACGCAAGATCTCACCCCGTGGGGTCAAAATGATCGCAAGAACGGTGAGCAAAAATCCCAGAACCACATAGGGGGACCTAGTGAATGACCTACAGAAAGCTGGGACTAACGTAACAAAGGCTACCTTCTGTAACACACTACACCACCAGGGACTCAGATCTTGCAGTGCCAGACGTGTCCCCCTGCTTAAGCCAGTACATATCCGGGCCCGTGTGAAGTTTGCTAGAGAGCATTTGGATGTTCCAGAAGAGTATTGGGAGAATGTCATATGGTCAGATGAAACCAAAGTAGAACTGTTTGGTAGAAACACTACTCGTCGTGTTTGAAGGTAAGTGAATGCTTGGTTACATCCAAAGAACACCATACCTACTGTGAAGCATGGGGGTGGCAACATCATGCTTTGGGGCTGTTTCTCTGCAAAGGGACCAGGACGACTGATCTGTGTACATGAAAGAATGAATGGGGCCATGTATTGTGAGATTTTGAGTGCAAACCTCCTTCCATCAGGAAGGGCACTGAAGATGAAACATGGCTGGGTCTTTCAGCATGACAATGATCCCAAGCGCACAGCCAGGGCAACGAAGGAGTGGCTTCGTAAGAAGCATTTCAAGGTCCTGGAGTGGCCTAGCCAGTCTCCAGATCTCAACCCCATAAAAAACCTTTGGAGGGAGTTGAAAGTCTGTGTTGCCCAGCGACAGCCCCAAAACATCACTGCTCTAGAAAAGATCTGCATGGAGGAATGGGCCCACATACCAGCAACAGTGTGTGCCAACCTTGTGAAGACTTACAGAAAACGTTTGACCTCTGTCATTGCCAACAAAGGATATATAACAAAGTATTGAGATGAACTTTTGTTATTGACCAAATACTTATTTTCCACCATAATTTGCAAATAAATTCTTTAAAAATCAGACATTGTGATTTTCTGGATTTGTTTTTTCATTTTGTCTCTCATAGTTGAGGTCTACCTATGATGTCAATTACAGGCCTCTCTCATCTTTTTAAGTGGGAGAACTTACACAATAGGTGGCTGACTAAATACTTTTTTTCCCCACTGTATTTTCTGCTGGACATGGGTATCTGTCACTGCACTGTGGTATTTGGTGTTGCCACGGGTATCATGTGTCCTGTACTATGGTATTTGATTGCCACTGGTACAGGTATTATGTGTACATCACAGTGGCACTCTGTGGTAGTATTGCTTTTCTGGTAAGGTATTACCCTAGATTAATTGAGTCAAAAAAGTCTAAGAAACCCTGGTAGAGATACTCTGGTGAGAAAATTTTTAGATCCTAGCTTCATGTTTTTGCATATGAATGATATCCAGTCGTGTCACAATGTAAAAGTTATGAGCTTGCGGTAATGATGGGAAATAACTGAAAAATAAATAATTAATTTAAAATGTTTATAATTTGACAAAGACTACACATGGCACTGTCAGTAAGAAGATGTTACTCAAATGTCACAGTCATGATAGATGGGTTATAGTTGGCTCACCTGCAGGTTCAATTTTTTGCATAAATCCATGACTTTTTGTGATTCTGGCCATATCTGTAATAGTGGATTTCTTAATTTCAAATGCCTCAATTGTTTGGATTAGCATATATATCATATACATCACATACCTCTCACTGACTTGTGCATCTATCATTATGTCTGTTACTGTAGGAAGTGCAGTTGTTAAGGTCCAGTTGGTGTCTATTGTGCTAAAGTTACATCCCTCTACGGAAAGGTATTTAGGCATACTTCTTGTAGGAAGAGGGGGGTATATCTGAGATCCAATCCCAGCCCACAACGAAACCGCAAATCCCAACAGGAGACCAACCAGAGCACCCTGCAATACAAAATAAGATTGGATCCAAATGGATGTTTTTCCACATCTGACCAAGCTGATGCATTCATTACATGAAATCTATATTGGAAGGGATATAGTAATAAAATAGTAATTATACATATCACAGCATAACATAAAAACAATATAAAATATCAAAACAAGCTTACTTTTTTTTCTCCTGTGATATTCTTATTGGCCTTACCTAGCAGCAAGATGTCTAACGAACAATTGTGATATTATATAACATTTTTTGACAAAATTCAACTATTAACACATAAATACATGTATACTTACCAATGAATTTACAAAGGGAAAGAGGATTCCTAATGAAAAAAGTCCCAGCAAAGGACCTCCAATGATTCCTATAATGGAAATTGCTGCCTGTGTAAGATATAGAAAGAAGTCATCACTATCAGTGATTGAGGAACAATGTACAACTGGGGGGTATGTATGAAACTGTCTAAAAGAGCAACCAATCACAGCACATTTTTTATTTTCCAGGAGCACAACTACAAATGAAGGCTTTACTGTGATTTGGGTGAGAAAATGAACGTGGCTAGCCAGTGTAGCAGTCTGTAGACTGAGTGTGAAAGTGAACGTGGCTAGCCAGTGTAGCAGTCTGTAGACTGAGTGTGAAAATGAATATGGCTAGCCTGTGTAGCAGTCTGTAGACTGAGTGTGAAAGTGAACGTGGCTAGCCTGTGTAGCAATCTGTAGACTGAGTGTGAAAGTGAACGTGGCTAGCCAGTGTAGCAGTCTGTAGACTGAGTGTGAAAATGAATATGGTTAGCCTGTGTAGCAGTCTGTAGACTGAGTGTGAAAGTGAACGTGGTTAGCCTGTGTAGCAGTCTGTAGACTGAGTGTGAAAGTGAACGTGGCTAGCCTGTGTAGCAGTCTGTAGACTGAGTGTGAAAGTGAACGTGGCTAGCCTGTGTAGCAGTCTGTAGACTGAGTGTGAAAGTGAACATGGCTAGCCTGTGTAGCAGTCTGTATGTACGCTGAATGTGAAAGTGAACGTGGCTAGCCTGTGTAGCAGTCTGTATGTACGCTGAGTGTGAAAGTGGGTGTACTTAGCTTGTTCTAGCTGTCTGCCAGCTTGGTGTGAAAGTGAGTGCAGTTAGCCTTTGTAGGAGTCTGTACAATGAGGGTGAAATTGGGTGTAGTTAACTTGTCTAATCCTCTGTACACTGAGTGTGAAAGTGGGTGTTCTTAACCTGTCTATCTGTCTGTACACTAGGTGTGGAAGTGGGTGTGGTTAGCCTATCCAAGTGTCTGTACACCGGGTGAGAAGGTGGGCTTGGTTAGTCTTTTCAGCTGAATGATTCATTTTTATCAAATGAAACTGACTTTTTAAAAATGTTGCAAAAATCGATACATGTCACTTCAGTAAGTGGGTGGCATACAGTGTAGAGGAACATCTCAGTACAAAAGCGTCAGACATATAGATATACCAAATTTATCAAACATCATACGGAATGACACATTTGCAAATTACAGCAACACAGACTTTAGCCAAACTGACTATAAAAACTCTCCTCATAATAATAATGGGTCAGATTTACTAATAATGTCTAAGTTTTAGACAGTGCGAACTTACACTAGACAGTGTTGAACTTTTAGACCCACCTCTCATGGCAAGCTCTGCCTGCTTGTCGGAAAAGGTGCAGAAACTGTTAAAAAGTTTCTAAAACACTTAGAAAATTGTTTTAAAGCGCAAATTACCCCAGAATTCTGGTGCATTTTCATTAGTTTAGCTGACACAATAGGTGGAATTTATTAACACTGTTGTTTCCTACACTAGTCTTAATATAGTCCGCTACTAACACACTGCACTTCTGAATTATTAAAAGGATCTGGCCTCCCATCCAATAGAATTGCACTCTAGACTAGTCAGGAACTGGTGTCGATTTTATACATAATTCATGCTAGTTTTCTGGGGGGCTAAGGAATCTCTGCCTTGGCTAGCCTTGCTCTCTGCCTCGTTCTGCACACTTTCACAAAAAGTGGAGATTGAGGCTCAGAGTGAACAATGTATCGCATCTTTGGTTCAAGAAAATGCCGTTGCCCACATTTACACCCATCTATGTATTGGGGGAATTTATTAACCCATCTATGCCACAAAATTTCTGGCATAGATGGTGCAATTGTGGTGTATCTTGAGCACACAGCTCAAGATACATTCGTTCTTCCCCCACAATCGCCACTTTTACCAAAAGTGGGTGGAGAGCAAGGTAGGCAGGACTGGCAAGTTTATTATAACCCACACTAGAAAGCTGGCATGAGTTATACAGTCATGGCTATGTGTTGGCACCCCTGAAATTTTTCCAGAAAATGAAGTATTTTTCCCAGAAAATGAATGCAATTACACATGTTTTGTTATACACACATTTATTTCCTTTGTGTGTATTGGAATAACACAAAAAAACACAGAAAAAAAAGTAATAAATGATATAATTTCACACAAAACTACAAAAATGGGCCAGACAAAATTCTCTTTGTGCCCCCGCACAGTATAATGCTCCTACAGTCACCCTAACATTATATGCCCCCACATTATAATGTTCTCCTCAAACTGCCCCCAAAGTATAAAGTCCCTCTCCTGGTGCCCCAGTTTAAACTGGGGGCAACTAGAGGGGGACATTAAACTGGGGTAGCTGGAGGGGGATATTACACTATGGGGCAGCTGGAGGATGACATGAAACTGGGGACAGTTTAATGTCCTCTTCCAGCTGTCCCCAGTTTAATGTCCCCCTCCAGCTACTCCCACGGTTTAATGTCCTCCTCCAGTTAACCCAGTTTAATGTCCACCTCCAGCTGCCCCAGTTTAATGTCCCCCTCCATCCGCCCCCCCCCATTTTAATGTGCCTCTACAATTGCCCCCCACAGATTAATGTCCCCTTCCATCTTCCCCCCCAGTTTAATGTCCCTCTTCATCTGCCCCCCATTTAATGTCCACACCTCCATCTGCCCCCACAGTTTAGTGTCCCTCTTCATCTTCCCCCAGAGTTTAATGTCCCCCCTCCATCTGCCCCCAAAATTTAACATAAAAAAACACTAATACTTACCTCTCCTCACTCCCTTGCTGCTCTGTAGAAGTCTCTGCTCCCGGAGGCTTCAGGGAACTGCTAGCGTGATGTGAGTGACGTCATCACATTGCGCCTACAGCTCCTGGTGCCGGAGCACACAGAGGCAGAGTGGTGAAGCAGGGAGTGGACAGCTCCAGCTTCACCACTGTATTCAACTCATCTGCATCCGGAACTGGGACATACCTCCTGCCAACTGGAACAGGACCCAGAATCCAGGACTGTCCCACTGAATCCGGGACGGTTGGGAGGTATGAAACAAGGGGGTGGGAGACTACTTAGCAGGAGGGGGGGCACTTAATGGGAAAGGATATAATCTTGCTGTGTTTTTTGTTTTTGTCTAAAACTAAGCTAACAAATAGGAGGTGTAAAGTTAAACTAGACAATCTAAAAATGCACAAGATTTACCATCCAGAATAAGCCACTGTAGTAAATCTGCTGCATTTGTCTAGTCTAAGTTTACAATTAAACAATATTAGTACATCTGCCACATTGAGTTAATTATTTGGTTCCATGGATGTATGATATTCATTTGCCATAAACTTGATTTAAAATGCAACTTCATATAATATGTTTTGCAGGATGTAAATAAGAGTTTATACTTTCTAACCAAATTACATGGAACAACAAGTATCAATTTCTGCTAGCAGGAGATTAAGCACTGAGCTAAATGTTGGCATAACCTGTACATATAATAAATGTCAAATTATCCATTACCTGTAATAAGCCTCCCATTAGAGATGCCAATCCAGCCATGGCAATACACACAGCACCATACAGGAAACCTGGGAAGTACACAAATCATTGAGAATCTTGCTGCTTGTGAAAAGCTAATGTTACATTCTTAAAAGAGGGAAGCCTGGGTAATGACGTATAGTATATCAGAAGTGCTATTTATTCTTTTGCTTTCATTAGTCAGCGGTTCTGTAATAATTCAGTGGCCCTTTGTTAGTTCCCTATGCTACACAGCTATGATCTTGCTTATCTCACTGACCACAGGTTAAATATCTGTGAGGATGAGGATCTGCCAGATTCCAAAGAATTATAATCTTGATGTTTAGGAGGCCACTAGTGAAATGCCAAGCGCATCTGTCACCAGGTCTGAAAAGTCCAATGACATACATCATCTGACAGGCGCTGTCACCCTCAGCATTTGGTGTTTTGTTTATTCACATCCCTGCTGCCATTCCAAACATATAAGTCCCATTAGTGTTGATGCAAATTAGGGTATACTATCCATGTGGGTGGTGACACTGCACGATATACAGCACATAGAGACTCCACCCCCAGAGAAACAGTGTTACCACCCCCTTAGGCTTAAAGGCCCTAATTTACTATAAATAAACACTTATGGAACTTTTTTCTTTGGAATTATTGAATAGATTTGGATAAAAAAAACACCAAAATGCTCAGGGTGACAGTGCCTACCAAATGAGGTATGTCTCTGGGCTTTTCAGACCTGGTGACAGGTCCTCTTTAATACATACATCTAGAGAATTGCTAATTTTCTACAAAATTTCTAATTTTTCTTTGGACTTTCTGAGGGTCCAAGGATGTCATTCTTCATATAATACAAGGAAAATTATATATTTATGAATAACAAATTAGATATTATGTCAGGAGTTATCTTACTTGTTCCATTGGAAATCCAAGACAGTTTGGTCTCACTGAGAGATTTGAAGTAAGGTTTCACAAGGTCTTCTACTGTAACAGCGGCTAAAGCATTAATACTGGATGACACCGTACTGGAAAACACAATAAATAGTCTTACAGTAGTGTGAATATAAGTAAAATAACATAAACAAGATGTGACCATCCTGTGTTGTGAAAGCATAGACCTATAGCAATCCACAAATAACTTAGGGGCCAATCTGTGCTCTATTTTTGTGCAAAAAAAGTAACGGTCTGCACCAGTTGTTGTTTTCTCTCCTAGCAAACGCAGCTGTCAGCTTAAAGCTAAGGCCCCACGTAGCGATGTGTTGATGGGTGTGTATGGGATAGACCACTCCAATAGGTAGCGACCTGGTAGTCACCCTGTGGCGTACACTACATTTCCATATGGGGGTTAAAAGTTGTAGACCGGGAAGGTTACTTAGATAATGGCCCAACGCCAGACTGGTTAGATGGGACAGACGGTCCAGGAACTACTGCCCGTGACAAAAAATTATGACTTTATTCTATTTTCCATCATGCTTGCCACTTTTGTGGGAGGGGAATACGGAGGGTTGGGATAGGGACACTTCAGCCCTTCATATTTATTATAACCTGAGGCATAAAATTGTTGCAGTTTATAGCTGAAATGTATGAAACTTAAGCATTGATTTCAATTCTGGTGCAAAGGATCTCTCAAGATCGGGGCACAAGACACTGGTCTTAATAAATCATCCCCATACTGTATATTTTAAAAGAGTTTGCCTAGAGATGTAGGAATTCTGGTGCTATTGTATGCGTTACAGACAACATACATATTTTCCTGGTTCCAAAATATCTAAATTAGCACATCAGCTTTCGACGCAAGCATATCAATTTATCTCATATCCAGCAATGAAAATAGATGCTTGATTTGAGATACAGCAAAATGTGGTCTTTTCCAGAGGTAAATGACTCAGTCTCAATAGATATGGGAGAAGGGAAATATTGTAAACCAAGAAGTGCGTAGAACCTAGCACGGTCTGGACCATTTTGTGGTATAGATTATACACTGTCCATTTAATTCACTGATACACTTGTGAAGAGTTAAACTGTATAGCACTAAAAACATCTTTCAAAAGTACATGTAGTTGCAAAGAGATAGTAGCAAATGACTTTTTACTGTACTATCAGCATCTATACAAACAGAAAATATAGTTATTATTATGTCTAATGTAATAAGGAAAGGAAGCATGGTTTACCTTAATGTTCCACTGTATGCACACGCCACAAACAATCCGGGAAGTCCTGGATAGTCCCGCAATATGTCAAGGGCCAAGTAAGGCATCAGCTAAGGGAAAACAAGATAATATAGCTATGTGGTATAATCTACAATATACTATAAGAAGGTAGCTAAGGCATCAGCTCTAGGTAAACAAGATAATATAACTATTATTATATATACCTTATACTATATAATAATAATAATAATAATATTAACTGTTACATATTATGCATTTAATTTATAGTAAAGTGTTTTTAAGGCCAGGGTCCCATGTGACATAAATGCCGCAAAAAAAATCATCCACACATTGTGGAAAAATACACGCAGCAGACACACTGTGATTTCCAAAACCAATCGCAGCATGTCAATTATACCTAAGGAAACGCTGGCGGTTTCCGTATAGGTATAATGGAAGCAGAAAGTCCACAGAGGTTTCTGTGAAAAGCACTGCGGAAAAAAACACGATGTGTTGCCACCACATTTTTTCCCACAGGTCTTTCTTGTTGCGGCCTGCTACGTGGGGCCTTAGCCTGAAAAGGTTTTCTACTTTTAGAATTTTAATACATATCATACACTTTAACAGATCGGCTCTATATCATTACTCACCACGTGGTTTAGCTGTTGCCACACAATAATGCAATACAGCTGACATCAACAGGAAAGTAAAATCATCGGCAGCCCCAGCACGGAATGCAGTTACAGCAGCATTAGATACACCATAAAGAAGCAGACTTAGCTATTCCTTAGAATTGGCTAATGAATTGTCTAAAATTATGTTTCTCACCTGGTCAGGGGCTGATACAAATTTGGCAGTCCAAGGGTCACAGTCCTTATATATAGAATACATAGCCAGTCCACAAAGAACTGCACAGGCAAGAATTGCCCAGAGTCCTAATAGATTCACATACAGGGACCTAATAAATGGGTAATGCATAAACATTTTAGCCCAATATTCTTTCAATGCAATAACAGGCTAATGGTAAATTTATGCATTTATACTTTTGCAGCAAACAGAAATGTATCAGTCACATATTAATTAAGCTGCAGTAATAAATGACCAAAATAAGTCAGAAAAGCTATTAGCAAAGAATAATAAACACTTCATTCATCGTTGACCTAATTCATTATCCATACTTTACATAATAATCTGTAGGATCTCCCACGCATGAATGGAAATATATATTTCCACTCCACTTAGCATTCATTAGAAATCTTTTTTTTTTTTTTTTTTTAATTGTCTATCCTTAGGACGGGCCCTACGTAGCGTAAACTCCGCAATTTTGCCTCTGCGTTTTACTGTACCCGTGGCTAATCTCATCCACACATTGCGGAAAAATGTCCACAGTGGACATGCTGCAATTTAAAAAAACCGTTGCGTTTTGTAAATCGCAGCATGTCAATTATTCCTACTGAAATGCTGGCGGTTTCCGTATTGGTATAATTGAAGCAGAAAGTCTGCAAAGGAAAACTCTGCGGACTTTCTGTGAAAAGCACTGCGGAAAAACCGTGATGCATTTCCACTGTGGTTTGTCCGTATTGCTTTTTGGCTGCAGCTCACTACGTGGGGCCTTAGCCTTAAAGAGAATCTTGCGCCGCCTCCAACAACTTCAGTTGCATAGGATGCAGCTCCAGTGATTCCAGCACATGTCCCATGGATAGTGAATTGGAGAAACCACAAATGAAAGTGGTGCTCCAGCAGGCATGACTCTGCCCTACGAACAACTAAGATCTAATTTACATATGGAATAAAAGCTGAATTTAAAAGCAATTTTGGTGGTGTTAGACTCCCTTTAAAGGATACAGAGAACTGGAGTTGGTGAAGGTGTTGGAAAGAGCCTCTTCAGTATGCTTTGATTGGAAAAAGGGTAATTGACTACTTACATTTTAGCTTGGAATCTGCTTTTACAAGCAAGATATCTCTGTACTTGTGACTGATTACAACCATAGATTCCAGTCCAAAAAAATGTCCCACCAATTACAATTGTCCAGAAGGAATGCCGCTGCAGTGGATTGGGGTTAAAACTAGGGATTTTAATGAAAAATATAGATTACAATGGTATACTGCTAGTATCAGAAGCATGTCAGTAAGTACTGTTCTTATATGCTCATTGCTGTACATGTGCTTTAAATGCTCCAAGAGTGGAAGCATCAATAGAACATCTATACAGTAATATTTTTTAGAAAACTGCGTGTACTGAAACATTTCCTGTAATTTTCAGTTTGCTGAGTTTACATTCAATACTACAATATAACTAAGTAAGAAAGTGAAGTTGAAAAAAAAAAAAATTAGCAAATCTACTTACTCCCAGAAATTTAATCTACCTCCGTAATAGGAGTCATTTAAAATGGGAGCGATTCCACCTTGGACAACCACAGCTCGAATAATAACAGATGAAAATCCGGCAATCATGATGCCCACCTGGAATACATCTGTCCATACAACTGCCTTAAGACCACCCTGCAACAAATGACAAGGAAGTAGTAAAGTACTGAAGCAGGGAATCATTTACAAGATTGCAGAATACAGCATATGCCACAAATATATGGGAAGTCTGAACTGAACCGACAGTAGATGAGCAGATAAATGGCCCATTGTGACCAATATCTTGTGCCTGATATAGGTTGATGGTAATAACAATTATTTACTGTCAACTTCACATGCAATTTTTTTGTTGTTGTACAGAGCTCTGATTCTACTATAATCTAGTCATACAAATTGATTTTCTTTCAGCATTTTTAATCAATCTGCAAGATACAGTGCTGGCCAAAAGTATTGGCACCCCTGCAATTCTGTCAGATAATACTCAATTTCTTCCAGAAAATGATTGCAATCACAAATGCTTTGGTAATAATATCTTCATTTAATTTGTCGTCAATGGAAAACCACAAAAAGAATTTTCAAAAAGCCAAATTGGATATAATTCCACACCAAACATAAAAAAGGAGAGTATCCAAAAAAAGTGAGGTATGGAGACCACGCTTCGCTAAGAATGCTTTTTATTAAACTCAATTACACAACGCGTTTCGAGGAATGAGTCCTCTTTATCAAGTGTACTATGAACAGCCTAAAGCTATGGGCTGAAAGAGCTGAAGTGTATGAGGTGACCATTTGAAGGTTACACTTCAGCTCTTTCAGCCCATAGCTTCAGGCTGCCATATCTTTATATACCCTCAATCAAATGGTCACCTCATACACTTCAGCTCTTTCAGCCCATAGCTTTAGGCTGTTCATAGTACACTTGATAAAGAGGACTCATTCCTCGAAACGCGTTGAGTATTTGAGTTTAATAAAAAGCATTCTTAGCGAAGCGCGGTCTCCATACCTCACTTTTTTTGGATACTCTCCATTTTTGTACATGATATGCCGCCTGGATCCGGGAGATCCTGACGCCCAGAGGTTCCGCAGCTCGCACATACTGTGACATATACTGGACAAGTCCACAATACCATTTGTGATCACACGGAAACTATATAAGGTGAGAGTACATCGATACTGGTGTCACCATGCACAAGAGTGTTACCATATGAACTGACCAATTGAGGGGACATTGGTTCACACCAAACCCTGTCGGTTGCACATTCACATACTGTATACCCACACTCTGTGCTCACCTACCTACTCTCAACCTTTATTAGTGGGCACGTCCTGGTCACCCTGTACAAACTACTTTCATAACACAATTTATATTGTGTTATATATTACTATCATACGATAATTTTTTTAAAAAACAGTATTACCCTATGTGCCGCTCGGCGTTGTTGTTTTTTTTTTTTTGTCTTTCTACTAAAGCGCAAACATAAAAAAGGGGGTGGACAAAAGTATTGGCACCCTTTGAAAAATCATGTGATGCTTCTCTAATTTGCGTAATTAACAGCACCTGTTACTTACCTGTGGCACATAACAGGTGGTGGCAATAACTAAATCACACTTGCAGCCAGTTGAAATGTATTAAAGTTGACTCAACCTCTGTCCTGTGTCCTTGTGTGTACCACATTGAGCATGGAGAAAAGAAAGAAGACCAAAGAACTGTCTGAGGACTTGAGAAGCAAAATTGTGAGGAAGCATGAGTAATCTCAAGGCTACAAGTCCATCTCCAAAGACCTGAATGTTCCTGTGTCTACCGTGCGCAGTGTCATCAAGAAGTTTAAAGCCCATGGCACTGTGGCTAACCTCCCTAGATGTGGACGGAAAAGAAAAATTGAGAGATTTCAACGAAAGATTGTGCGCATGGTGGCTAAAGAACCTCGACTAACATCCAAACAAGTTCTAGCTGCCCTGCAGTCCGAGGGTACAACAGTGTCAACCCGTACTATCCGTCGGCGTCTGAATGAAAAGGGACTCTATGGTAGGATACCCAGGAAGACCCCACTTCTGACCCAGAGACATAAAAAAGCCAGGCTGGAGTTTGCCAAAACTTACCTGAGAAAGCCAAAAATTTTATGGAATAATGTTCTCTGGTCAGATGAGACAAAAGTAGAGCTTTTTGGGAAAAGGCATCAACATAGAGTTTACAAGAAAAAAAAAGAGGCCTTCAAAGAAAAGAACACGGTCCCTACAGTCAAACATGGCGGAGGTTCCCTGATGTTTTGGGGTTGCTTTGCTGCCTCTGGCACTGGACTGCTTGACCATGTGCATGGCATTATGAAGTCTGAAGACTACCAACAAATTTTGCAGCATAATGTAGGGCCCAGTGTGAGAAAGCTGGGTCTCCCTCAGAGGTCATGGGTCTTCCAGCAGGACAATGACCCAAAACACACTTCAAAAAGCACTAGAAAATGGTTTGAGAGAAAGCACTGGAGACTTCTAAAGTGGCCAGCAATGAGTCCAGACCTGAATCCCGTAGAACACCTGTGGAGAGATCTCAAAATGGCAGTTTGAAGAAGGCACCCTTCAAATCTCAGGGACCTGGAGAAATTTGCCAAAGAAGAATGGTCTAAAATTCCAGCAGAGCATTGTAAGAAACTCATTGATGGCTACCGGAAGCGGTTGTTCGCAGTTATTTTGTCTAAAGGTTGTGCTACCAAGTATTAGGCTGAGGGTGCCAATACTTTTGTCTGGCCCATTTTTGGAGTTTTGTGTGAAATGATCAATGATTTGACTTTTTTTTCATTCTCTTTTGCGTTTTTTCATTGCAAGCAAAATAAATGAAGATATTATTACCAAAGCATTTGTGATTGCAATCATTTTCTGGAAGAAATTGAGTATTTTCTGACAGAATTGCAGGGGTGCCAATACTTTTGGCCAGCACTGTATATGACCTCATAGTGGAAAGGTTGAGAAATGGTAATATGACAGAATGACTAACCAGTGTGCAGTAGAAGGTACAGACCACTCCTGTGGCCACGATAGCACCCCACAAATGAAACCCGGTGACTAAAATAAATATAAATATTGAATGACATTAGAAGGGGACACAAACAGATCAGCTATGGACAAATGTACTGGTGCAGATGGGTTCCTACACTTAACTGAGAGTCCTTTTACACAAGCTGATCTCTATCCCATAATGAGCAATGATCGACTATATAACAAGTCAATTGCCTCTTATTTAGAGGGCCTATGCACTGCTTGATTTAAATTGTGTAGGGTGCACAAGCAGTTATTAACATAGTAACTCTGCCCCTGTACAGGTTACATATCATACATGTGCTGCTGACATATAGTGACTCTTGCAACTGCATAAAAGATGCTATTAGACACCAAATAAGCACTTGTGCAGTGCTCTGTTCATACAGGCCAGTAGCTGGAAATGTGCATTCATGAAAACAATTATTCACCTGTACTAAAAAGGCCCTGAGATATACAATAACCTACTTACAGTTTCCCCAACTGTATTGATAAACAGGGTTTATAGCCATTTTAAAGGGTTGCAAACTTTGGGTAAACAGCGCTCAATTAAGTTGTGTAAGTTATTTGTAGGATACCGTACTAACAGTAATGATGATGGGATAGCTATGGTATGTTTAAACGATCACTAGCAACATTACTTTAAATATACAGATATCCTCCATCTTAGCATGATGACCAAAAGACTATAGAGTTCCCTTCTTACCTTGATTCAGTGCCATAGCTGGAGCATAAATTACAATCCCAGTATAAAGAATCTAATAAAAGAATCATTAACAAATATTTTAAAGAAGCAAAAATGCAAAAAGATACTAAATAGATACTCAACTACATTTACAAAAATTTCGAAATATACTGTAAATTATCTTGTTCTATTATGAAGATGATGGACACCACTCTTAAATGGAAACTCGACTTTTCAACATTATTTAACAATAATTCATAGTAATATTCATTTGATAGTTCATCACGAAGGCCTAATAAGTGCAAATAATACACCTAATACATTTTGCAGAGAAACTTGGGACAAATTTCTAGTACCAAATCTGTGCATGTATAGTTACCTAGATTCACATGACCGAGTTTCACCCGTGATAATCAGTCCGTGTGTTTGGTGGATTTACCGAACTGAGCATCACATAATAGTTATCTATGCTGCTAGGAGTCCCTGCCTCCCAGCGATATACTGTCTAGTACCGATTATAGTATGGGACAATATGTCGCTGGGAGGCAAGGACTCCTAGCAGCATAGTTAACTATTATGTTCAGTCATGTGAATCTTGGGTTAGGAGGAATAGTTTTGGTGCGTGATATACTATTGTACTGTCAGGGGGGTGGTGTCAGGCTAGAGGTGTGATTCTGAGCTCTGACACTGGCTGCATCTGATTGGAGCTCTGACTCACACACCCCTGTCTGACACCGCCCTCCTGACATTACAGAGCTTAAATAGCACATCAGGTACCAAAACTAACTGTGCTTCTTGTTGGTGAATGGTGGAGGCTAGAGAGAAAATTCCAACTGTGCTGGAATCAGTGGAGCGGCGTCTATTGACACATGTTAAGAGCTAGAATTGGTGAAGGTGGTGAAAAGTCCTCTTTAATAGTTGAGAGGTGACTCATATGTTTTATACTTCAGCATTTTTTAACTCGCCTTTGTACCCATTCTGCACCCATGAAATATTAATTACATTTTAGACATTACTTACTGTTTGTATGAGGAAAAAGATTGTGCCAATAAGTCGTACACCTTTGTTGAATCTGAGCTCGAGGTACTGTAAAAATAATGAATAATCATGGTTATTTTTTTTACATAGACATTTTTCAATTTGTAGGAAATTATTTATGATTTTAATATTGCAGGTTGAAAATATGTCGTAAATATTTCACAGTATTTTATAAATAGCAAGCAGGTATATACCTTTCATGTCCTCTCAGGTAAGGACTGTTATACACCAAAGCAAAGCTGACGGTGCATTGAACTCAGCACACTTCTAGCATTGCCGATATCTTCCCTCATTGGAGAGATATACACACGTGGACAAAATTGTTGGTACCCCTCGTTTAATGAAAGAAAAACCCACAATGGGCACAGAAATAACTTGAATCTGACAAAAGTAATAATATATAAAAATTCTATGAAAATGAACAAATGAAAGTCAGACATTGCTTTTCAACCATGCTTCAACAGAATTTAAAAAAAAAAGAAAACTCATGAAACAGGCCTGGACAGAAATGATGGTACCCTTAACTTAATATTTTGTTCCACAACCTTTTGAGGCAATCACTGCAATCAAACGATTCCTGCAACTGTCAATGAGACTTCTCAACAGGTATTTTGGCCCACTCCTCATGAGCAAACTGCTCCAGTTGTCTCGGGTTTGAAGGGTGCCTTTTCCAGACGGCATGTTTCAGCTCCTTCCAATGATGCTCAATAGGATTTAGGTGAGGGCTCGTAGAAGGCCACTTCAGAATAGTCCAATGTTTTCCTCTTAGCCATTCTTGGGTGTTTTTAGCTGTGTGTTTTCGGTAATTATCCTGTTGCAAGACCCATGACCTGCGACTGAGACCAAGCTCTCTGACACAGGGCAGCACATTTCTTTCTAGAATCCCTTGATAGTCTTGAGATTTCATTGTACCCTGCACAGATTCAAGACACCCTGTGCCAGATGCAGCAAAGCAGCCCCATAACATAACAGAGCCTCCTCCATGTTTCACAGTAGGGACAGTGTTCTTTTCAAGATATGCTTCATTTTTCCGTCTGTGAACATAGAGCTGATGTGCCTTGCCAAAAATTTTGATTTTTTTTTTTTGTCTGATCTGTCCATAGGACATTCTCCCAGAAGCTTTGTAGCTTGTCAACATGTAGTTTGGCAACTTCCAGTCTGGCTTTTTTAAGTTATTTCTGGGTTTTTCTTTCATTAAACGAGGGGTACCAACAATTTTGTCCACGTGTGTAGGTGCCATTACTTTTGGCTACATATATCACTGAACTGTCAGAGGGATTGGTCTCATAGCTCAGCGTCATCGCTGAATGTTGAGAAATGCCTCCCCCCTTCACAGTGCAAGTCTATAGCAATGTACCGTCAGGGGGGCATTTCTTACTGCTTAAATGAACTGATCTGTGAGGCTGGCCACTCTGACTTTCTAGTGATATCGGTTATCATAACTAATGGCACTAATATCTCTGCAAAGCTCAAAGTGTGTTGAATTCAGCGCACCACCAGCTTTGCTATGGTATATAAAACTTCCTACCTGAGAAGATATGAGAGATCCTTTTTAACATAGATTAATGAGGTTGCCGGATGTCAAACCTTAACAAATCTGATAGTGATGACCTGTTCCAAGTATAGGTCATCAGTATTAAAATCACAGAAAACCTCTTAAGGCTAAGGCCCCACATAGCGAAATGCAGCAAAAAAAAAAACGCAGAAACACATCGCATTTTTTTTAATCACATTTTTGCATTGTTTTCCTGTGCGGACTTTCTGCCCCTATTATACCTATAAGCAAAACGCCAGCGTTTCTGCAGGTATAATTGACTGTGGATTTCTGCTGTGGATTTTTTTCTGCAATGTTTGGATGGGATTAGCTAGAATCCCATCCACTTTGCTGGTAGTGTAAAACGCTGCGTTTTTGCAACATGGGGCTTCAGCCTTAAAGGGAATCTGTCAGGTCAATCTGGGACACTAAACCACCCACAGGTCCTTATAGACCTGGGGTTTAGTGACCCAAATCGCCCTGTTGTAATGCAATCCGCAGGAGCATTAAAAATAAAAAACCTTTATATTTACCTAGAGAAGGGTCCGATCAATGCTATTCGACTGAGAACAGTCTGGCTTATTCATGAGCTTCTTCGTTGGCATGCCTCCCAGTGCCTGCGCTGTTCTTCACTGAAGCCAAAGATGGACACGCCAACTTCACTGTGCAATTGCGGGGCATGCGCACTGAAGCCGAGGTGTACTCCTCTGGCTTCATTGAAGAACTGCGCAGGCACGGGGAGTACAGCGGCCGGGTGACTATAAAGCTTCTTTATTTTTAATGCAACCATGGATTGTGTTATAACAGGGTGATTTGGGACACTAAACCCCAGGTCCATATGGACGCGTGGGTGGTTTAGTGTCCCATATTGCCCTGACAGATTCCCTTTAAGGTGTAAACACAGCTTTTTTTGTTGCAGATTTTGCTGCGGTTTTTTGAGCTAAAGCCAGGAGTGGATTGAGCAGAAGGTAGAAGTATAAGTGCATCCTATATATTTCCCATTCCTTATGTAGCCATTCTTGGCTTTGGCTAAAAAAAAAAAAAAAACGCATCAAAATCTGCAACAAAAAAAGCTG
Source organism: Leptodactylus fallax (assembly GCA_947044405.1). Classification (NCBI taxonomy): domain Eukaryota; kingdom Metazoa; phylum Chordata; class Amphibia; order Anura; family Leptodactylidae; genus Leptodactylus; species Leptodactylus fallax. The sequence goes on from CAMRHE010000094.1 coordinate 4,502,873, forward strand.
CGTTTCTTCAACATGGGGCCTTAGCCTAAAGGGGTTGACCTGGAGTTTTTAATTAATGGTCTATCCTTAGGTTTGGCTATAAATATCTTATTGGCATGGATCAGCTGCTCCCATTGAAGTCAGTGGCCAGGTGCCTGCACAGAGTCAACTGCTGCCAGCAAAGTGTTGCATATAGTAAAGGTATTGGAAGTGGCCCCATACAGCTGATTTGTGCAGGGGCCACTTGTCGCCCTGCAGCTATACAATAGTTATGGCCTATCCCACTGGCTCCCTGCTCTACCGTTCACAGACTTGTAGGAAACAGGCCCCATTGAGCCTGTGGCATGCAAGCTAAGCTCCGATACTTACCTAACTGTTCTCCGGCGCCTCCTGTTTCTTACTGCTCCGGGCACACATGACGGGGAGCAGACAGGTAAGTAATAACCTATTGCTGCCATAGGGGTGTGTGGGGTTGGGGACCAGTGTAGGGGCTACTGTATGGGCCATACAGTGGCCCTTACACTATCTCCCCCATATAGTGTTCCCTGCACTATAATTTCCCCCATATAGTGGCCCCTGCATTATTCCCCCCATACAGTGGCCCCCTCAAAACCCCCCCATACAGTGGCCACTTCACTGGTCCCCTATACTGTATGGGGTCCATTGATGGAGCCATTATATTGGGGGGAGGGGCAGTGATGGGGGCTAATATCCTGTGGGACATTAAAGGGGTTATCCATTATAACATTTTTTTTAATTAGGCTGGGGCAGGCGAAAGAAAAACCCCAAAACTCACTCTTCTGTTCCCATTATCTCCCAGCACGGTTCGGTCCTGCAGCTCTGTTGTTTTCTTCCCACCGAACATGACTACCTGTGCCATTGAGGACTTCCGGCAAAAGAAAACAGCGGAGCTGCAGGACCGGACCCTGCTGGGAATACACCGGAGCACAGGGGACAGGTGAATAGGTTTTTTTTTTTTGGATGGGGGGTTTTCACCTCCCCTGGACTAATAATAAAAAAATAAATCAATAAAAAAATTACGCTGGACAACCTCTTTAAAGTGTGGCGCATTAGAGGGTATAGTAAAGGGGTTGTTTAGGCAGAATTTTTTATGGTTTATCCGCAGGACAGGCCATAAATTTCTGATCTGTATGGGGCTGACACCTGGCCCCCTGACTGAACAGCAGTACAGAGCAACTTCCGGCGCTCGTCCTGTACACAATATGAGACCGAAAGCAGAAAGCTCTATCTACTGTACATTAGCCGGGCACCTTCACTGTATCTCAGCACATATTGAAGTTAGTGGGAACTGAGCTGCAGTGAAGGCGCCAGGCTGCCTTAACTCTGGACAACCCCATTAATATGCCCCACACAGTTTAATATACTCCCCCCCACTGGATGATAGCCTACATCACTGCCCCCACACAATATAATGGCCCCATCACTGTTCCCCATACAGTATAGTGGACCAGTGAAGTGGCCCAGACAACCCCTTTAAAGAGGTTGTCCATAAATTGAAACGACCACTGTGGAGGCCAGGGAGGTGTAAAAATTTTAAAAAAAGCATACTCACCTGTCCCCAGCACCCAGTTCTCCCCCGTTGTGTCTGTTCGGTCTCATGGCAGCGCCTCATTTCTAGAAATCTTGTACCTAATTGGTCTCAGCGGTCACATGAGGTGCAGGACTCCCAGCAAGAAGGCGACTGCACTAGACTGAATGGACACTGGCAGCAGACAAGGGAGCGCCGGGGACAGGTGAGTATGCTTTTTTTATTTATTATTCTTTTTTTTTTTTAATTTTACACCTCCTGCTTACCACATGGGTTGCTTCATTTCCTGGACAATCTCTTTAATGGATTTATCCATTTTTCTAATGTTGATTGTCCTTAGGATAGGCCATCAATATTACATCTGCAGGGGTTCAACAGCCAGGACCTCTGCAGATCAGCTATTCCAGGACAATGTGGCTACAGGTAATGGTAACAATTCTAGGAGCCAGGCTGTTCACTTGGTATACAGAGTGTAGCTTAGTTTAGTTTAGCTGTAGTTTAGGTAGTCCAGTGGTGCACATCATATGGCGGTTGAGCAGCATGGTTCCCGATATGTTATTTCCTTTATCCGCCCTGTCTCGGTACAGCTGATCTGCAGGGGTCCTGGCGGTGGGCCCCTAAAAACAATTCCACTGGTGGGCCCTAGATATCCCAGTCCGACACTGCTATTAAGATAGATGATTGATGATAGATGATGACAGTAGATAAAGTATTAAGCTTGTATAGGCCATAAATTAAAAATTCCTGGACAACCTCTTTAATTTTTTATAATTCCTAAATGAATGAATACCAAGCCCTTGAGAAGCTTCTGGAACTTTTCATCTTAATAACAGATATATATCTAAATTCCATTACAAGCGAAATCTAACATTTTATTGAACAAATTAAAAGAGTTATGTGGGAAAATAAAAAAGTTTCTCAGCGCATTTACTGCACTGTATAAGCCTACTTAGGGTGGGTTCAAACTTGTGCTGGCACTCCGTCCGCCACGAATCCGACCTAAATGTCGGAAAATTGGATAGGTACTGGATAGGGAAAGGTTTGCGACGCTTTGCTTAAAAACCCATTCACTTGAATGGGTTTTTAAAGCAATGCGCGGGTGTGTGCGCTTACACCCTCTGCTCCGCGAAGCCGTTTTTTTTCGTCGGAAACAAAGTCGGACATGCAGGACTTTGTTTCCGACGAAAAAACCGGCTTCGCGGCGCAGAGGGTGTAAGCGCTCACCCACGCATTGCTTTAAAAACCCATTCAAGTGAATGGGTTTTTAAGCAAAGCGTCGCAAACCTTTCCCTATCCAGTTTTCCGACATTTAGGTCGGATTCGCGGTGGACGGAGTGCCGGCGCAAGTGTGAACCCACCCTTACTAATATATCTGCTGGACCCTCATAATCCTTTTCTTAAGTTTGCAGAGTGCTGCAGGGGGCGGAAATCTTATTCCTTTGAATCCCCTGCTAAAGTTCTGACTCTTAGTCACCAACCCCGCTCTACTCTATGTACAAACAGGAGTAGAGTAGAGACCGAGTGACCAAGAATCAGAATGGCAGCAGGGGAGGAAGAGAAACAAGAGTACTTCCCTTCCCCACCTGCTCTGCAAACCTAAGAATGGGAGCTTGCATATATACAAATAACTAGCTTATCCAATGCGGTGAATGTGAATCTTTTTATTTTCCCACATAACCGATTTAACATTTAACTTCCAGAGAAATGATAGTCTTTATATGTTATAAGTAGTAATAATTCAACATGGCAAAGTGGCTCAGGCCATTCAAAAAATATTAATAAAAAATTTTTAGTGCTCATTTATCTAGAGGAGACGAAGGCAAATTGAGGGCAATTTAGGAAACTAAGTGCAAGGGGAAACTGGAGCAGTTTGTTCATTTTCCTGACACCTTTTGGACTTTTTTTGCATTAATTTTAACATATCTCCTCTGCTATAAAAAAACATTAATTCAAATTTGTTAATCTACTTTTCTTTTCCAGGTGGCTTTTCTGTATGCATACACTTCAATAAGTATGGGTTTTCCCCGGACTAGATATTTGATGACCTACCTTAGTTTTATGTTGGTAAATCATAATAGGTGCAAAACTTGTGCAACCTTCTACTATGCTTTTAATTTCAGTTCATCATTGTTTTCAAGATCTCTGCTTGTAATTAAGGATATTCTCACCCAAATGTGCTAAAAGACATACATATCTAGTACTTCTCATAGTTTGCTACAATTGTATCAAGTCTAGACAATACTCTGTGAGCTCAAAACATCAATAGTACAAATCTGATATTTTTGCTTGTGTTCCCTGTACTAAAGGGCTAGAAATTACTGCAGTTCACTGGAGTGGGGTTTTAAAGCGAGTCTGTACCAGAACGCTGCCCCCCCCCAATAGAGTAAAGTCATCTGAACTGGTAAAGTCTCAAACTGTTGCTGAGGAGCTGCTGTTTTTTTCAATGTGAAAATGAGCTCTTTGAAGAAATGAGGATATTGCCGATGCTCCAAAGAGATAAGCAGCAACACTCTCAGTTGCATACTGACAAAAACAACGATATCTCAACAGCAGAGGCACCGATTCACAATGGAACACCACCATTTAATTCACATGTCTGGTGGAAGATTCCCTTTAGGCTAAGGTCCCATGTAGCTTTGCGGTTTTTCCCAATGCGCTTTTCACAGAAAGTTTCAATTGTACCTATAGGGAAACCGCCGACGTTTCTGTAGGTATAACTGACATGCTGCGATTTCCAAAACCATGACGGTTTTGGATATCTCAGCATGTCCGCTGCGCGTAATTTACCGCACTGTCGGGATGGGATTCGCTAGAATCCCATCTACTACACCGTGACAGTAAACCGCTGTGGTTTTTTTCTACAGCGTCTCTGCTGCAGGCAAACTGCAGGGTTTACGCCATGTGGGGCCCAGGGTTTACGCCATGTGGGGCCAAGGCATTAAAGTGTTTCAGCCTGGATGAGCTCACAGAGTATTGTCTTGGCAGGATGCATTTGTAGCAAAGTCTTAGCTGTGAAAGATCATGAGGTCAACAATTTTTCAGCCTCTGGACGCAAAAGAAAATGCATTAAAACCGAAACACAATTAGAAAGCTGTATAATATTTCATTGAACAACCTAAAACCAAAGAACTTCTATAAAACATACAAGTAAATGCACATCAAGCCAAAAAAATATGTGAAAAGGGATCAAATAAGCATCACTTTCTACCAGTAACTTGCACGGTACAATTTTGTGAAGATATATATCTGTACTTACCTCATAAGTGCTGGTGATGCCCAGTCTGTAGAACACTGGGAGAAATACTTCAGATGAGATCAATACAACAATGGTGTAAGTTATAGCGAATATACTGAACATGGCACCAAATCTGTATACTTCTGCTGGGGTACCCAAAACCGTAACAGCAGACATGAAGCTGGCAGTAAGGGATAGGGCCACTGGTACTGCAGTCATGCTCCTGCCTCCCATAAGGAAATCTTTTGAGGTTTTCTGTCCGCCACCGGCAAATGCATAGTAAATCCCAATGACAGCAGAGATAAGCAGCATAAGTGCAAAAACAACATAGTCCCATACTGTAAAAGTACCAATGTCACCTGCAGTAGCCATAGTCGCTGTGATGTGCTGCTGAATGTGAACAATGCAAAGTATAGCAGATGCGTAAAACAGGCAGGATGAGCAAGTAGTGCTCCTACACTTAGCTACCTCTGAGATTGTGTGTGCAAATCAGGACTGTGCTTAGTAACTGAGTAAAAGGAACAGAAAATACCAAAATACACAGAGTGCTCAAAAGCTGGCAAGGAGCATATGTACCTCAGGGCAACTCTGTCAGCACCACAAGGTGACAACAAGTGCTAAGCAAGGAATATGTCCAATAACAAGGAAGCCTATGCTACAAGACTAAAGCCTATCCTACAACTAACTAAAGATGGATGAGACCATAAAAGGGTTTAAGAAAGAGATAACAGATTGTGTAGATTATACCAGGTAGAAAGCTAAGATGGATTGTCTAGCAGAAAATAGGAGACAATGAAATCTGAGTTATGTGAAAACTAGTTAAAGGATCCTAGAAAGGGTAGTAGGTGGAAAAGAGAGGGAAAAATAAGGGGAGTGGGAACCCCCCAGTAGGTGGGCTACCAATTGTCCTGTCATGCTGATAGATTCCACGCTTCTAGCCTGTGAAATATGCAGGTCAGAATAATGTTGATAAATTTAGCATAAAAAAGTAGCACAGTAGACAAGGGAGAGTAAAGAGTAGACTTCTATCCAACTTTTTCATAGCGGCGGTTATTAGTTACTGCAGCGATGTCACATATACTTGAATGGGACAAATCACTAACTCATAACTGCTGCAATGAAAGGGCAAGTGAGTATTGTGGCTCCCGGCATGTAGACAATGTGCGGTCATATGAAAACAGTTCATCTGTGGGAGTCCCAACATCGGACTCTCGCCAATCTAAAATTGATGACCTATTTTAAAGCCTGGCCATACATTTTATGAAAGTGGATAACTCCTTTATGGAATTCTAGGACACTGTATACTCAATATTTGTATATAATTTCTAGTAGACCATAGCTATTGTATTGAGTCTTTGAACTTTGCTTCTTAAGGCACCACGTTGTGAAACACAGTGGAAAAAAACGCATTGCATTTATTTCTGCAGCGTTTTTACATTAAGTTTTTACTGCATTTTTCTCTACTTTTTCCTTCCCCTATTAAATCTATAGGGAAAACTCTGGTGACTCTATAGCTAAAATCAACATGCTCCATTTTTCAAAAAGCAGCTTTTCTCCGGTTCTTTTTTTCCACAATGTGGATAAGATTAACCAAAATCTCATTCAAAACCAGGAAAGTAACATTTTGTTATGTTAGGGTCCCCCATGTTCACCTGTTTTAGCTATATGTTTATTCCCCAGGAAAACCCTTAAGGGCTAAGGCCCCATGTAGCATCCCACAGCAAAAAAGCACTGCAGGAAAATCCGCAGTGGCAACACATCATGGTTTTGTCCCGCAGCACTTTTCACAGAAAGTCTGCATAGGTTTCCTCTGCGGACTTTCTGTTTCAATTATACCTATAGTGAAACCACCGGCATTTCCGTAGGAATAATTGACATGCTGTTATTTACAAAACCACAATACTAGATTCCCATCCACTTTGCTGTGACTGTAAAATGCGGCAAACCGTGGCGTTTACGCCACATGGGGCCCCGGCCTAAGGCTAAGACCCCACGTAGCAAGCCAAAGGCCAAAAAGCGCTGCAAAAAAAGACCACAGTGGAAACATGTCACGTTTTTTTTCCACAGCACTTTTCAGTAAATCCTCAGAGTTTTCCTCTGAGGACTTTCAGTTCCTATTACACTGTGTTCCAAATTATTATGCAAAAAGTGTTTAGGAGTGATAAGGTAAGAATTGTTTTGTTTGTCAGTTAAACTCATTGATGGTGATGTGTGTCAGGGCTCTTTATATCACTGAAAGCAATTGCAGACACCTGTGCTAATTAGTTTGGCAGGTGTGACCAATTAAAGGCAAGACTACTTAAGAAGGCTGTCCCACATTATTAAGCAGCCTACATTTTCAGCCAAAATGGGAAAGAAAAAGGATGTGTCGGCTGCTGAGAAGCAACAAATTGTGGAGTGTTTAGGTCAAGGCATGACTACAATCAACATTGCCAAGACACTTCATCGTGATCATCGCACAATCAAGAAGTATGTAGCTTATTCACAGCACACACGTGTGCGTGCTGATAAGGGAAAATTGAAGACTCTTCCCAACAGGCAATTATGTCAGGTTAAAAGAGCAGCTTCAAAAATGCCTTGTCATAGCAGCAGACAAGTTTTTGAAGCTGCTGGTGTCTCCAACGTCCCCCGAACAACAAGATGCAGGGTCCTTCAGAGGTTTACAGCTGTGCGTAAGCCATCCTGTCGACCTCCTCTATCCACTGCACACAAGCAGAAACGGCTCCAGTGGGCCAAACAATACATGAAGACTGACTTCAAAACTGTTTTGTTCACCGATGAGTGCCGTGCAACGCTCGATGGTCCAGATGGATGGAGTGGAGGATGGCTTGTTGATAGACACCCCATGCAAACACGGCTACGGCGCCAATAAGAAGGAGGTGGAGTAATGTTTTGGGCTGGAATCATGGGGAGAGAGATTGTCGGCCCTTTAGGATCCCTGAAGGGGTAAAGATGAACTCCATAATGTATGTGGAGTTTCTCAAACAGCACTTCCTGCCATGGTTCAAGAAGAACCATGCATTCCGCAGAAAGATCATTTTCATGCATGATAATGCAACGTCTCATGCTGCAAATAACACATCTGCATCTCTGGCTGCTATGGGCATAAAAGGGGACAAACTTATGGTGTGGCCCCCATGCTCCCCTGACCTCAACCCCATTGAGAACCTCTGGAGCATCATCAAAAGGAGTGTCTATGATGGCAGAAGGCAGTTCACATCTAAGCAACAGCTCTGGGAGGGTATTCTGTCCTCATGCAAAACAATTGAAGCAGAAACCATCCAAAAACTGACAAATTCAATGGACGAGAGAGTTCAGAAGCTTCTTTCGAACAAGGGGTCCTATGTGCAAATGTAACATCACCTCGAATAAAGTTTTGGCTTGAAAACTGTTTGATTTCAGTTTGTAATAACCTGCTAATGCTTATAATTTCACAATGACCATTTTTTTGTTCTTAATAAAAATGAAAAGGTTGCAAATTCTGCTGTGCATAATAATTTAGAACATGCATTATGAGTGCATTTTGAGTGTTTATTTTTTTTAAATATACTGTTATCATAGGCAGTTTGTTCAAAAACTTTTCAATTATACTCGAATAGTTGATGACTGGAAAATTACAATGACTGCAATTCATATAGGTAATTTTGGAAAATATGAGAAAATATTATTTGCATATTAATTTGGAACACAGTGTATACAGTGCCTTGCGAAAGTATTCGGCCCACTTTTCAACCTTTTGTCACATTTCAGGCTTCAAACATAAGGATATGAAATTTTAATTTTTTGGTGAAGAATCAACAACAAGTGGGACACAATCGTGAAGTGGAACAAAATTTATTGGATATTTTAAACTTTTGTAAAAAATAAAAAACTGAAAAGTGGGGAGTGCCAAATTATTCGGCCCCCTTAAGTTAATACTTTGTAGCGCCACCTTTTGCTGCGATTACAGTTGCAAGTCGCTTGGGGTATGTCTCTATCAGTTTTGCACATCGAGAGACTGAAATTCTTGCCCATTCTTCCTTGGAAAACAGTTCGAGCTCAGTGAGGTTGGATGGAGAGCGTTTGTGAACAGCAGTTTTCAGCTCTTTCCACAGATTCTCGATTGGATTCAGGTCTGGACTTTGACTTGGCCATTCTAACACCTGGATACGTTTATTTGTGAACCATTCCATTGTAGATTTTGCTTTATGTTTGGGATCATTGTCTTGTTGGAAGATAAATCTTCGTCACAGTCTCAGGTCTTTTGCAGACTCCAACAGGTTTTCTTCCAGAATGGTCCTGTATTTGGCTCCATCCATCTTCCCATCAATTTTAACCATCTTCCCTGTCCCTGCTGAAGAAAAGCAGGCCCAAACCATGATGCTGCCACCACCATGTTTGACAGTGGGGATGGTGTGTTCAGGGTGATGAGCTGTGTTGCTTTTATGCCAAACATATCGTTTTGCATTGTGGCCTAAAAGTTCGATTTTGGTTTCATCTGACCAGAGCACCTTCGTCCACATGTTTGGTGTGTTTCCCAGGTAGCTTGTGGCAAACTTTAAACGAGACTTTTTATCGATATCTTTGAGAAATGGCTTTCTTCTTGCCACTCTTCCATAAAGGCCAGATTTGTGCAGTGTACGACTGATTGTTGTCCTATGGACACCTCAGCTGTAGATCTCTGCAGTTCATCCAGAGTGATCATGGGCCTCTTGTCTGCATCTCTAATCAGTCTTCTCCTTGTTTGAGATGAAAGTTTAGAGGGAAGGCCGGGTCTTGGTAGATTTGTAGTGGTCCGATACTCCTTACATTTCAATATGATTGCTTGCACAGTGCTCCTTGGGATGGTTAAAGTTTGGGAAATCTTTTTGTATCCAAATCCGGCTTAAACTTCTCCACAACAGTATCACGGACGTGCCTGGTGTGTTCCTTGGTCTTCATGATGCTCTCTGCGCTTTAAACAGAACCCTGAGACTATCACAGAGTAGGTGCATTTATACGGAGACTTGATTACACACAGGTGGATTATATTTATCATCATCAGTCATTTAGGACAACATTGGATCATTCAGAGATCCTCACTGAACTTCTGGAGTGAGTTTGCTTCACAATTGTGTCCCACTTGTTGTTGATTCTTCACCAAAAAATTAAAATTTTATATCCTTATGTTTGAAGTCTGAAATGTGGCAAAAGGTTGAAAAGTTCAAGGGGGCCGAATACTTTCGCAAGGCACTGTACCTATACGGAAAACGCCAGTGTTTCCGTAAGCTTTTTTGAAATTGCAGCATTTCCGATGCGGATATTTTTATGCAACGCCGCAGTCTGCATTTTACAGTACCAGCAAAGTGAATGAAATTCTGGCTAATCCCATCCACACATTGCAGAAAAAAAACGCTGCGGAAAAGCTTTGCTCGCATTTTCCCTATAGATTTAATAAGGAAAGAAAAAACAGAGCAAAAATGCAATGACAAACATTGTGGAAAAAAAACATTTTTTTCTGCAGAGTTTTTTAGCTGCGTTCCCGCAACGTTGGACCTTAGCCTAAAGCTAAGACTAAGTTTTTGGTTAATCTCATTCACACATTACGGAAAAAAAAGAGCTCCGGAAAAGCTGCTTTTTCAAAAACGTGTGCATTTAAAAAAAAAAAAATGCAGTGTGTTAATTTTAGCTGAGAAATCGCAAGAATTTTCCTTATAGATTTATTAGGGGAAGGAAAAAGATAAGAAAAATGAGCCACAAACTCAATGAAAAATGTTGGAGAAAAAACACAATGCATTTTCGCTGTGTTTTTTTCTGCTCTGTTTCAATACGTGGGGCCTTAGGCTAAGGCCACATATTGAAACACAGTGTTTTGGTATTTTTTTTGCAGATTTTGCTGCAGTGTTTTTAGCCAAAGTCAGGATTGGATTTAACAGAAGGGAAATGTCTAGGTTAGGGGTCAGCAACCTTTGGCACTTCAGCTGCTGTGAAACTTCAACTCCCAACATGCTCCATTCAATTCCACAGGAGTTCCAAGAACAGCAAAGCACGTATGCATGATGGGAGTTGTAGTTTTACAACAGCTGGAGTGCTGAAGGTTGCCTACCCCTGGTCTAGGTGTTTCCTTTATATTTTCCATTACTTTTCAAGCCACTCCTGACTTTGGCTCAAAAAACACAGCGAAAAAAATTTTCATCACCTTTTCGCAGAGTTTTCCTCTGCAGACTTTCTGCCCTTATTATACCTATATGTAAAACGCCAGCGTTTCTTCAGCTATAATTGATATTCTGTGAATTTAAAAAATGCAGGAGTTTTTGAAAACACAACTTTTTCCCTGCAGATTTTTTTCTGCAATGTGTGGATGAGATTAGCCAGAATCCCATTCACTTTATAGGTACTGTAAAATGGGGCTTCAGCCTAAGGCCGGGGCCCTCACGTGGCGTAAACACCACGGTTACACAGTGAATTCCATCCACACATTGTGAAAACATTGCGCAGCGAAAACACTGTGATTCCAAAACCATTGCGATTTCCAAAACCGTTGCGTTTTTGGAAATCGCAGCATGTCAATTATACCTACGGAAACGCTGTCAGTTTCCCTATAGGTATAATAGAAGCAGAAAGCCCGCAGAGGAAACCTGTTTTTGCCGCGGTCCGATATGTGGGGCCTTAGCCTTAAGCGGTTTTCTGGGCCTTTGTGATTAATGACCTATTCTTATGATAGGTCATTAACTTTTTCCCGTGTCAGCAATTTTTTGTTTTTTCATTTTCATTTTTTACTCCCTGTTTTCCAAAAGTCATAACTTTTTATTTTTGCATTTACAGAGAAATGTGAGGGCTTATCTTTTACTGGACAGATTGTATTTCATAGTGGTACTGTTCCATGTGGTAATGTTCCATGTTACCAGTGGCGTAACGATCGTAGTCGCAGGAGGTGCGACTGCGACCGGGCCCGGAGGGGTACGGGGTCCTCGGCCAGCTGGAAATGGCCGGGCCCCAGACCACCATGATAGTGGTTGGGGAAAGCTTGGTTCCCCAACCGCTATACATATTGTTAATGGAAAGGGGTCTGGCCCCTGTCCCGGCCCGGCCCCTGTCACCTGTCCTGGGCTCAGCATCCACTCTGGGGCTCTTCTGGCTGGTAAGTGAGGTCACATCCTCACATGACTACTGAGGCCCAATAACAGGCCCAAGCAGTGACGTTTGGAGCATGAGACCTCAGTCGCCAGACAGAAGAGGATGCAGGAAGATGCTGCAGACAGCTGGATGGAGTGAGGATGCCCAGGAAAGGTGAGACAAGGTGAGTATAAGTGTTTGTTATTTTTAATCACTCTACCTGGACCTCTACTTACAGGTGAATCTCAATAAATTAGAATATCTTTGAAATGTTTATTTATTTCAATAATTGAATTAAAAAAGTGATTCTTTACACACAGTGTTCTATTTCAAGTGTTTTATTTCTGTAAATGTTGATTATGGATTACAAGTAATGAAAACCCAAATCTAAGAAAATTTGAATATTGTAAAAAAGTTCAGTATTATAAATTGAGTGTGTCACCTGATAAGGTTTCCTAAGCCTTTAAAGGGATTCTATCATTGGCAAAATCGATTTTTATCTAAAAGCACGTCGTAATAGCTTTTAAAAAGACTATTCGTCTCCTACCTTTCTTTTTTTCATCCGTGCCGCCGTTTTCTTCATTTTTCTGATTTTCTTATTATGCAAACCACTCTTCTGGATGCACAGGAGACATTCCACCAGTTTGCAAAATGCACAGGGGGCGTCCCCTGTGCTCACGTCACACGCAGTTTTCAAACTCCAGCGCGCCTCTCTCATCACCTTCTGATGCCGCTCCGCATCATTCGCAGCGTCGCGATCCAAATCTCGCACATGCTTAGTTGGCTCAGCCATTTCGTGTTGGACAGAGCCGACTGCATGTCCATTGGCCATTTTCATGTGCGCAGTATGGCTCTTGTAGTTCTAAGGAGTACAGAGCATAGTGAGCATGGCCCAGTACGGCTCTTGTAAGAGGCCACATGAAATTGGCTCTGTCCAACGCGAAATGGCCGAGCCAACTGAGCATGCACGAGATTTGGATCGCGATGAAGCGGCGAATGATGCGGAGCAGCGTCAAAAGGCGAAGAGAGAGGCGGCGCTGGAGTTTGAAAACTGCGTGTGACGTGAGCACAGGGGATGCCCTCTGTGCATTTTGCAGACCGGTGGAATGCCCCCTGTGCATCCAGAAGAGTGATTTACATAATCAGAAAAATGAAGAAAACGGCGGCGCAGATGAAAAAAAGAAAGGTATCAGACGAATAGCCTTTTTAAAGGTTATTACGACGTGCTGTTAGATAAAAATCGATTTTGCCAATGATAGAATCCCTTTAAATGGTCCCTCACAATCATGGAAGACTGCTGATTATTAATTGAATTCAAAGATATTCTAATTTATTGAGATGCACCTGTATTATACTCTGGGGTCTGAGGAGACCCCAGAGTATAATAATAGCACTGGCTCTGGGGGGGGGCTGTTGGGAGCATATAATACTGTGTGGGGGCCACTGTGGACCATATAGTACTGTGTGGGGGCCACTGTGGAGCACATAATAATATGTGGGGGCCACTGTGGAGCATATAATACTGTGTGGGTGCCACTCTGGAGCACATAATACTGTGTGGGGGCCACTGTGGAGAACATAATACTGTGTGGGGGCCACTGTGGAGAACATAATACTATGTGGGGGCCACTTTGGAGCGCATAATACTGTGTGGGGGCCACTCTGGAGTACATAATGTTTTGTGGGGGCCACTCACTTACTGTTTTATTGATAACTTCAGTTGTGGGTACTACAGCTGTATCCCTTTCAAGTATCTGAGATATTGCTGCAGCATCTGTAACCGCCACTATGAAGAACTCGCTCTACGGAGGGGGAGGGGGCCCCGGACAAAAGTTTGCACTGGGGCCCACAAGACTTTATTTACACCACTGCATGTTACCCATATTATGTGGGTTGTTAAACTACATTTACAGCAGCACCAAATTTTTATAGTTTTGTTATGTTTTAACACCTTAAGAAAAATCCAAAATGTTGAAAAAGAAAAAAATTTCTTGGAGTCACCTTCTCCTGAAACTGATAACTTTTTAAAAAATTTTTCTGTATGCAGGGGTATAAGGAGTATTTTTTGCAGGGCCCGATGTACTTTTTATACATACCATTTTAGGCTAAAACCCCACGTTGCGGAAACGCAGCTTTTTTTTGTTGCAGATTTTGCTGTGTTTTTTGAGCCAAAGCCATAAGTGGACTTAGCAAAAGGTAGGAGTATAAGAGCTTCCTATATATTCTCCATTTCTTTTGTAGCCATTCTTGGCTTTGGCTCAAAAACCTCAACAAAATCTGCAACAAAAAAGCTGCGTTTCCGCAACGTGGCCCCTTAGCCTTAGAGAATGTTTTGCTTTTTGTTCACATATTTTTGGGAGGCCAATTCACCGCATTGTAAAAAATATTTTCATAGGTTTTTAGTTTGAGCATTTTTGGACACAGGGATATCTATTATGTTTATTTATTTATTGCTATGTGGAATATAGAGAAAGGGGGGGAGGTCATTAGAATTTTTATTTTTTTAAAAAACTTTTTTAGGGGGCTTGAACTTGCGATCATTAGATCACTTGTTCCATACACTGAAATACTACTGGATTGAAGTCTATGGAAGAATTGCTCTGTTCCTACTGAGACCTGCCACAGGCAAGCCTTAACAGATAAATAGTTATGACAGGCCTTCATGGTGATGGCTCCTGGCTGTCATGGTAATAGTACGTCTCCCACCATTCCACAAACCAAAAGTAATGAGGCGAGGAGAAGCACCGTGAGGTTTTGGGCATTGGGGCACTTCTAAAGGGTCAATCCCTGCGATCTGCTGTATAAAACAGTGGAGACCTGGAGCCTATGGTATCCACTCTGGTCCTGAGTGGGTGCCATATCTGAAGACTCGACATCCGCCATACTATTAAAGCAGATGACAAGAAGGGGTTAACAGATCTGCTGTTTTAAGTGACAGCCAATAACAGTTGGCCAACCTTTAGGCTAAGGCCACACGTTGCAAAACAGCTGCTTTTTTGGTTACAGATTTTGCTGAGTTTTTTAAGCCAAAGCCAAGAGTAGGTTCAGCAGGAATGGAAAATATATATAAAGCAATTATACTTTTCCCTTCTGCCATATTCACTCCTGGCTTTGACTCTAAAAACTGCAGCAAAATCTCCAACAAAAAAGCAGCTTTTCTGCAATGTGTGGCCTTAGTCTTAAAGTTCTGTGTGGTGTGCTCATATTTGTCTATTGCCTTACAGCTAACTTCTGACCACAGCATTTTTTGAAAAAAAAACAAAAAAAACAAGAGTGGAGTCTTCATATTGGTGAAGTGTCCCAATCCCCCTCAGAAGTCTTTTCATGACTCCCCGATGGTTGCGACCCACAGTTTGGAAACCTTGACATTGGGAATAGGCCTATGCTAGACAATGCAAGCTGCCTATGAGATCATGGGAGACGCAGACAGAGAAGATTGTTGTAGCGAATACTGCAGAAAATAGGTACAACCTAGATATCCTAGATAAAACAATTTACTTTGATTTTATG
Organism: Leptodactylus fallax; assembly: GCA_947044405.1. Lineage (NCBI taxonomy): Eukaryota > Metazoa > Chordata > Amphibia > Anura > Leptodactylidae > Leptodactylus > Leptodactylus fallax. Next base: position 4,518,220 of record CAMRHE010000094.1, read on the forward strand.
TTTCCTGAGATTTGAAGAGCACTCAGCCACAAAATAGTCTTTCAGCTCTGTCTATTTTACAAAACAAAGGAGCAATTGAATCAGGAGCATAAACACATCGCACTGCCGCACACCAGCTTCACATTGCTTGTGCCTTTAAGTTAAGGTTACATTCAAGATGTTTTAGGGAACTCCATTTAAAACTTCAACTAATGTCGTTTCACTGCCATCTATCCATATATTATCTAGTCATTAAAGGGAGTCTGTCAGCAGTAAATTTGTTATAAACCTAATCATAGTGCCTTGTAGAGGGGATTCTACAGTGTCCAAATATGTCTCTTTAAGACCAGACCCCACGTGGTATAAACCGCAGCGGAAAAAGCCGCGTCGAAAACCGTGGCCTTTTACAGTCACTGCAAAGTGACTAGCGAATCCCATCTACACATTGCAGAAAAATATGCACAGCGGAAATGTTTCTGGAAATCGCAACATGTCAATTATACCTACGCAGAAAGTGCGCTGAGGAAACCTCTGCAGAAACCTCAGAGGAAGCGCATTTTTTTGGTGCAGCCCACTACGTGGGGCCTTAGCCTTATTCAGCTTTAAAGGGATTGCCTACTTTCAGATCAATAGTGAGAGGCTAATGTTTTTGTTTGTATATTAAAAAGTTGTACAATTTTCCACTATGATTTTTTTAATTCCTCACAGTTTTCTAGATCTCTGCTTGCTGTCATTCATTCTGCTTACTCCCAGTGGATAAAAATCAGTCCATGGTCATGTGATATACAGTCCATGGTCATGTAATGAACACACAGGTGCACAGCTCATTACCAGGCAGAGCTCTCATTACTGTGCTGTGACTATAATGATCTGTGCACATGACTATGGACTGTATATCGTATGACCATGGACTGAATATCACATGACCATGGACTGATTTTTATCCAATGGGAGTAAGCAGAATGAATGACAGCAAACAAATATCTAGAAAAACATGAGGAATTGATACAGAAAGTATATTGGAAAATTGTACAACTTTTTATTATACAAACAATACCATTGTTCTCTCAATATTGGACTGAAAGTGGCCAACCCCTTTAAAGCCCCATTTTCATGTAAATTGAAGTTTTACTCATATGCAAATGAGGGGAAGGGTGCTTTGGAAATCTAGAGCTGAGACCAAAGTTCAGACAAGCTAAGGTGTGACCCCCCAAAGCACTCCCCTCTCATTTGTATATGAGTAAAATTTTGATTTACCTCTCCACACAAGCTATAATAAAATTTAAAGGTTTAAAAACATAATTCAAATTAAAAGTGTTTTCCATTGTTTTTTTTATTGCACACTTTTGCAACTTGTGTTCCTCCCAACAATCCAGCTTGTGTTTTCAGTGTTCCTGTTATTATGTCAATGACCAGCCACATTGCCGCTGCAGCCTATTACTGGCCTCAGCAGTCACGTGCAGTAGTCAGTTACATCTTTGTTACAAAAAGACCTTACACATGGATGGTAATTGGTCATCACTGGGACAATGGAAACAAACACTGGCTTAGGGGACCATAGCCCTGCTGCTTGAATGATGGGTGAAGAGTAGACGAGTAAAAAATTTTTTCCCCAGAAAATCTCTTTGAGGCTGGGGCCCCACGTTGCGAAAACACAGCGTTTTGGGTGCGGCAGAAATGCTGTGGCCAAAAACCCTGTGTTTTACATTGCCTGCCAAGTGGATGGGATTCTGGCTAATCCCATTCACACATTGCAGAAAAAAAATCTGCAGTGGAAATGCTGCGATTTAAAAATGCAAGCGCTATTGTAAATCGCAGAATGTCAATTATACTTACATAAATGCTAGTGTTTTCCATATAGGTATAATAGAAGCAGAAAGTCCAAAGAGGAAAACTCTGTGGACTTTTTTGTGAAAAACGCTGCAGAAAAAAAACGCAATGCGTTTCCACCGCGGTCTTTTCCGCAGCATTTTTTGCCTGCACCTCATTAAGTGAGGCCTTAGCCTTAGGTTGAGGCCACACATTGTGGATATGCAGCTTTTTTTGTTTGTTGCAGATTTTGCTGTGTTTTTTTAGCCAAAGCCAGGAGTGGATTGAGCAGAAGGTAGAGGTATAAGTACTTCCTATATATTTCCCATTCCATTTGTAGCCATTCTTGGCTTTGGCTCAAAAAAAACACAGAAAAATCTGCAACAACAAAAAACACCCAGGTTGTGAAGCACGTTTATGCTGTGTTTTTCTCTGCAATTTTTCTTCCTATTTTAAATCTATAGGGAATACGGGAGCATTTCGGCAGGTAAAATTGACAGGCTGCATTTTTCAAAAACGCACGTGTTTTTTCAAAAATGCAGATTTTGTAGCGTTTTTTTTTCCCTCAATGTGTGGATGTGATTAGCCAGAATTTCATTCACTTTGCTGGTACTGTAAAACGCAACGTTTTTTTCAGCTGCAGTTCCACACAAGGAAAAATGCTGCGTTTCCGCAACGTAGTGTCTTAGCTCAGCTTTGTTGCAGATTTAGCTGTGTTTTCTTGAGCCAAACTTAGTAGTGGCTACAGAAGGAATGGGAAATATCTAGGAAGCACTTCTTCCTTCTGCTCAATCCATTCATAGCCTTGGCTCAAAAATCCGCTGCAAATCTGCAACAAAAAAGCAGCTTTTCCGCAATGTGTGACTTTAGCCTAAAGAAGCAGGTAATATCAGGAAATTACACATGTTTAATAACACTTGGCTGCTAGCTTTTGGTGTTATTCAGAGGACCATTTTTCTTGGACATGTGCTGTCCATATTCTCTATGGACAGCATTCGTCCTGTTGAATTTTACACGTTTTGTCCATGGTGAAAAACAGAGCAACCATTTTTTAACAAAATTTCTATCCTTTACAATGGCATGCATGTGTTGTATGTGATTTTCCCATAGACTTTTAATGGACATGAATGCTCTGCATAACAAACAAAATAAAGCATGTCTCCATTTTTTTTTAATAGATCAACAGATATCTGCAAATGCCCATTTAAAATCAATAAGACTGGCACACTTTTCCACGTTTGGTGGGCATGCTATGGAATTAAGACACTTCTGGGACGCAGTGTTTAGTCTCTATTGCAAAGTGAGTGGCTGATCTATCACACCTTCTCCTCAAATGGCCCTCCTTTCAGTTCTCCCTGGCAGAATCTCTGCAGTGAAGAAGGATCTCCTGCGACACTTCCTCACAGCCGCCAGGACGGTTATCCCCAGGCATTGGCGTAGCACTGCCGCGCCGACTCTGGTGGAGTTTGTACAGGAGCTTCTCCTCATCCGGAGAATGGAGGCCCTGGTGGCAGAGGACTCCCTGGATTCCTCCAGATTCAAGTCCCTCTGGCGACCGTGGGTGGAGTTCCAGGAGTCCTCCAAGTTTTCTGACCTCTTTTCTTGACCCAATGTCGCCCCTTATTCTCCTGAACCCCCTTATGGAAGTTGACTCTGTTGGATTCCTTCTCATGCTTCTACTTTTACTTCTCCCCTGTGTGTTTTCCCCCCTATCTGCTGTCTCCCGCGTCTTGTCCTCCTACAAACTGGTTAGTTCTACTCACTGAATTTTTCTGTTTTTTACTCCCTCATACCAGTGGACATGACTGTATTGCTTCATCTGCATATGGTGGTTTGTAATACTGTTATTTATGGAGGCCATTCGCCTGAGTTTATATCGTTGGATTGTCTGTTTTCTTCTTTTTCCTTTCCTGTTAAACTAAAACGTTTTTCAATAAAAATCGATTAAACATAGCATCAATAAGACTGTGTGCAGTGCATTAAAATAATGGACAATACACATCTGAGAAAAACGGACTAAGCCCAGGGCATGTTCAGATGGTTGATTTTTTTCAGATTTTTTAAGCAGATTTAGTTTGTCCTGCTACAAAGTCCTCCATTGGCCATCTCAAATCGATGAAGCTAATCCGTACATGATTATTTGCTGTCGTTTGATACATTAATTCTTTTTTCCATCATCGACTTCAAATCTGTGCAAGGAAAAATACACAATAAAATCTGCTTGGAAAATCAGCGGTGTGAACATGCTCTTATACTTGATACATGGTGCATACTTTCACACACTATATTCTGTCATTAAATATCACTTTGGTTAAAATGTGCCGTGATGTTGCAAGCTGTGAGCAGAGAAACACTAATCTATTTTGCTGTGCGCATATCTCAGCAGTCATTTTACATGCATATTGTTATTTCTCCACTCTTACTGGCATCTTGAAAGCTTTGAGTTTCACATTACCAGCATGTTGACTTAAGGCAAGGGCTTGGTTTGTAAAAATTGCACAATCTCATTACCATCAATTAAAAGGTTGGGAACTTTCATTGTCTCCAGAGAATGCAGAGTATATTTCGCAAGGTGAAGAATGACACATGAGTATAAAACAGTAGGTAATAGTAGATCTGGACCTGATTACTTAATAACTTCTTATATATTGAAGTGCAATGTAGATAAAATACATACATTAGTACTGTAAATACCACACTTCCGATGATGCTTTAACACAGCTCTGCCAGTAATACAAATACTACTTAACCTTTTATATAAAGCAGGTGTTTCTGACGTTCACCAATATCTCTGTTAAGCTTGTCCCACTAATACTCTTGTAGGCTAAAGCCGCAGGAAAAACTGCGGTGGAAACGCATTGTGGTTTTTCCGGCAGCGCTTTTCAGTAAAAGTCTGCAGAATTTTCCTCTGCAGACTTTCTTCTTCCATTACTATATATAAAAGGAAACCACCAGCATTTCCATAGGTATACTTGACATTCTGTGATTTCCAAAAACGCAACAGTTTTGGAAATCACAGCATTTCCACTGCGGGTATTTTTCTGCAATGTGTGGATGAGATTCACTAGCAGGGACTGTAAAACACTGTGTTTACTCCATGTGGGGCCCCGATCTTAGAAGTCCTATTAGGCAGTAACATTCACCTTTGAATTACGACAGCAAGTTCTGCAACCATAGGGTATGTTCACAGGCAGGGCATACTGTGCATCGGTGCCCTACGGTTGTGGAGTGCACCCTCAGCTGACCCGAATCAATCAGGTCAGTTCCACATTTTGGGTGCTGTCGTACTATTTGGGTGGTAGATAGCGATTTAAACTCTATGCCCTTTATTACACAGATAAAGTTGAATAAGATGGTGGAACATGAAGCTATCAGCTCTGTGCTCCACCATTCAGGCTTTAGCTAATGATGTCTGTGGCAGGGAGGCGTAATAAACATTGAGATATCACTACAGCTGGAGTCTGCAGGCAACTCCGTGGGAGCGGGGTTAGGGAAGTATAAGTTTTTTTTAATTTGTATGTCACATGGGGGACACAGAGAATTATGTGAGGGCTACTTGAGGGGACATTATAATGAGTGAGCCACTCGAGGGGATATTAAATTATGTGTTATAATGGCCCTGTTCACAGATGACAAATAGCTTCCTCTATTTAGCAGGTGGCAAAACTTCTTTCAGCATCAGGCTCTGCATGGGTCTGCTCAGATGCCTGCAGCCTCTTCTTGCAAGTTGGCAGCTGGGAAACAACATTTCTTAGTGCCAAGCCTGAGTTTGGTGCCACTGCAATGCACAGTGGCCTACCAACCCTTTACAACTACAGTAAATAGCAAGTAAATATGGCAAGTGTGGGGCAGCAAGGGAGCACAACACACAGGGATACAATAAACTTAAATGAACACGCACTATTTAATGTAAGGGGGAAACATAATGGTTTCATCTCTTACAGAGCACCCATAGAAATCTATTATCTATATTGTATGCCTGTGTGCATCTCATTTGACATTTTACATAGAGGAAAGTGGAGGTTGCCAGAATAATGCCATATTATATTATGAAGATATTATTCTATAGAGTATGGAATAATATAGAGTATGGCAATGAGGCACTATAAAGTAACACACAGGGTTGTTGGTATCATGGACCTGAAAGCACATTGCGTGCCAATGCATAGGCTTTATGTTGGTTCAGACATGGGTGCAGTTGCTGCTGGTGCGGCATTTCTGCACCAGGACTGAACTGTGTGACCCTAGGCTGAGGGTCATTGTTTTTCCAGAGATAATAATATGTACATAGTTTAAATGCACCTGAACATCACATACAAAAGAGCAGAGCCTAAATAAATGACCAGTCTCCTACTGAAGATCTTATCACAGAAAATAAGATAAGAACTATTTAGTTGTAGTTAGAGTCTCATCATACTCACATCAGTCTTTCTACTATCAGAACAGAAACCTGGTAAGTATAATGTCCTCATCTGATAACACATTTAGGGATCCCAAGTAAGACATAATGGAAAGATTAACAAGTAATGATGGTCTCTACTGCCATTCATTCCAACAAGCAGATTAGTAGGGGTTTGTAACCTATCATGGGATACATTGAAAGGAAGAATGGCCAAAACATTTGGTTAAAGGACTATGTAATTGTCTTGTTTTGTCTTCACTGTATGCAGGTCAAAAGTTGCATATTCTAAATAATAATCTTATTATTACTTGGCTGCTCACTGTGTGGTTTTCCACTGTCCATAAATCCTTTTTTGTCTTTGGAAAACAATAGCTACAAATAAGGGGAGAAGCAGTTTAATGGAATGGAAAAAGGAAATAGACTCTGTGAACATTGTGGTTGCCTCAACTGTCAGGAATATATATGTGAAATGGAGGCTTGTGCCAGATTCTATACAGAAACCTCCGTCACTAGAGAAGAGCCTATGGCTCTGAAGCGGTGGCACAGAGGAACTGCACCTGACTAGGTGCAATACTGCTACCAGTCACATACACTGTATACAGCTCCCGGCAACTGACACAGTTGATTGGTGTGAGTCTGGGTGTTGGACCACCACTGATCCACTGATACACAGTGCATGACACTCTCCTCGGATTCTATCTAACCCCCTTTGTAGCTGTTTAACACAGACAGACTAAGGGCCCATGCACATGACCGTGTGCTAGTTCAGTGTGCTATCCATGTGACTCACACACGGTCGATGGTAACAAGGAATCTGTATAAAAACACACTGCACTGTCATTTTTTTAAGCTTTTTAAAATAAAAAATGGTCAAAAAATATCCTGTTTTGGGGCAGATGTTTGTGGGAACAAAACCTTTGTGATGTCTGGGTGTTGTATCATAGTCATGGTTTGTTGAGCACACTCCATAATATTACCATGTGTAGTTATGACTTTATGCTGAGTCTTATTCCATGGTGTATTATAAGTATGATTGCTTATGCGTCACTTTGGGAGTCGGTAGTATTCTAAGTACAACCTCTATGCCATCCCCAAAGTGCAGACAATGTGTCACAGATGGATAGTACAAGTAACTACTATAAGTGCTACCTCCATGCCTCTTGTGGACTGCCAATAGCTTTGTTTACCCATAAAGGACCTTGTAACATTATTTTGCTAAAGAACAAAACTAAACTGCATTGCTTCGGGGTTATTCCTAAGATACTTGTACAACCTATGCTGATTTGTGTGTGAGTAAAATGCTGGTTATATGCAACAAGTGAAAGTGTGTTCCTTGGTCTACAATATACAGTCATATGAAAAAGTTTGGGCACCCCTATTAATCTTAATCATTTTTAGTTCTAAATATTTGGGTGTTTGCAACAGCCGTTTCAATTTGATATATCTAATAACTGATGGACACAATAATATTTCAGGATTGAAATGAGGTTTATTGTACTAACAGAAAATGTGCAATATGCATTAAACCAAAATTTGACTGGTGCAAAAATTTGAGTACCCTTATCATTTTATTGATTTGAATACTCCTAACTACTTTTTACTGACTTACTGAAGCACAAAATTGGTTTTGTAACCTCACTGAGCTTTGAACTTCATAGCCAGGTGTATCCAATCATGAGAAAAGGTATTTAAGGTGGCCAATTGCAAGTTGTTCTCCTATTTGAATCTCCTCTGAAGAGTGGCATCATGGGCTCCTCAAAACAACTCTCAAATGATCTGAAAACAAAGATTGTTCAACATAGTTGTTCAGAGGAAGGATGCAAAAAGTTGTCTCAGAGATTTAACCTGTCAGTTTCCACTGTGAGGAACATAGTAAGGAAATGGAAGACCACAGGGACAGTTCTTGTTAAGCCCAGAAGTGGCAGGCCAAGAAAAATATCAGAAAGGCAGAGAAGAAGAATGGTGAGAACAGTCAAGGACAATCCACAGACCACCTCCAAAGAGCTGCAGCATCATCTTGCTGTAGATGGTGTCACTGTGCATCGGTCAACAATACAGCACACTTTGCACAAGGAGAAGCTGTATGGGAGAGTGATGCGAAAGAAGCCGTTTCTGAAAGCACGCCACAAACAGAGTCGCCTGAGGTATGCAAAAGCACATTTGGACAAGCCAGCTTCATTTTGGAAGAAGGTCCTGTGGACTGATGAAACAAAGATTGAGTTGTTTGGTCATACAAAAAGGCGTTATGCATGGCGTCAAAAACACAGCATTCCAAGAAAAACACTTGCTACCCACTGTAAAATTTGGTGGAGGTTCCATCATGCTTTGGGGCTGTGTGGCCAATGCCGGCACCGAGAATCTTGTTAAAGTTGAGGGTCGCATGGATTCAACTCAGTATCAGCAGATTCTTGAGAATAATGTACAAGAATCAGTGACGAATTTGAAGTTACGTCGGGGATGGATATTTCAGCAAGACAATGATCCAAAACACAGCTCCAAATCTACTCAGGCATTCATGCAGAGGAACAATTACAATGTTCTGGAATGGCCATCCCAGTCCCCAGACCTGAATATCATTGAACATCTGTGGGATAATTTGAAGCGGGCTGTCCATGCTCGGCGACCATCAAACTTAACTGAACTGGAATTGTTTTGTAAAGAGGAATGGTCAAAAATACCTTCATCCAGGATCCAGGAACTGATTAAAAGCTACAGGAAGCGACTAGAGGCTGTTATTTTTGCAAAAGGAGGATCTACTAAATATTAATGTCACTTTTCTGTTGAGGTGCCCATACTTTTGCACCGGTCAAATTTTGGTTTAATGCATATTGCACATTTTCTGTTAGTACAATAAACCTCATTTCAATCCTGAAATATTACTGTGTCCATCAGTTATTAGATATATCAAATTGAAATGGCTGTTGCAAACACCCAAATATTTAGAACTAAAAATGATTAAGATTAATAGGGGTGCCCAAACTTTTTCATATGACTGTAACTGAATACATCATGGTTTAACCCGTGCCATGACTAATGTGGAGAATCGAGCGAGCACCTCACAGCGGGACAGTATGGAACAGGGTGGACAAGGCAGGAGATGATGTCTCGCTGTGTGGTTGTGGTAGCTGGTGCAGCAGCTGTGGCAGGATAGTATGTAAAAGGACTAACAAGGAAGGAAGGGAAGCAGTAGCGGCTGCAGCAGTACAGCATGAAACATGATGGACAGGCAGACAGTCTCTTGGAATACCCTCTCTGACATTACACTGGAGGCTGGACAAGACAGTACACCCACAGCAAACTGGGCCAGTTCCAGCCACTGATCCTTTCTGCTTTCCCATAGGTCCACTGGGTCAGGCCTCAGATCATCTTGCGAAGTAAGATCACAGTTTGAGTACAACTGAACCTGGCTGTACAGGTGCTGTCTTTCCATTTATTCATCTGCATCAGGATAAAGAATCTAGTTCCAAATGTTGAACAAACTGTATTGGCTGCTTATGCTACTTGTTGTTGTGGTAGTACTGGCAGAAGTGGTGGAGAAGTGAATCAGAAAAGAAGGGCCAAAGAGGCGACCTACCTCTGTCTCCATAAAATCTATCTGTTAATGAAATCTTCTTCTAACAGACTACACTTTGTGCTACTAAAAAAAAACATGGAAAATGTGAAAAACAGGCACATTTCCCATCCAATTTTTGTTTACATTTTGTCAGATATTAAAATAAAGAAAAAACATGGAAAAAATAAAATACAACATAAAACTAAAACCCAATTTATCACCGAATAACACAAAGGAAAAATAAATCTCAAATCTTCAAAACTGAAAATGTGTCCAGTCCTGATTCAGGGAAAATGGCCCTGTCTTGAAATGGTTAAACATGGCGGCTGCTCATACAGTGGGGACTCCATTCCCACACTGATTGAGGGCATTGACTGTATTGGCAGCCTGTAATAGAAGAATGCAATACATTAGCATTACAGTGTAGTGTATGAGTGATCAGACTGCCTGGGGTTCAAGACCCTTAGATGGTCTAAAATAAAAGTTAAAAAGAAAAAGTTTTTTTTAAAGGTCTTAACATGTAACAAAAACTATTAAATTTGGTATCGCCGTAATTTTGACTTCACAGTGAACTCCTTAACCACTTCCATACCATATGCTTTACCCCCCTTCCAGACCAGGCACATTTTCTAGTTTTTTGTATTTGCGGTTTTGGAGGGCGCCCATAGCACTATATACAGTGCTCATTGAGCGTTGTATACACAGCGATCGGGAAGACAGGGAAGGTAATAAACCTTCCCTGTCGTCAATCTGGGAGCTCCGGCTGAAGTTACAGCCGGCTCCCCGTTTCAGCAGCTGCACGATTTCGTGAAGCTGTTGAGTTCTGCTTGAATGTACCGGTACATCCTTGCAGAACTAGACAACCACCTTCCGAACATAAAAACTCAACAGGCGGTCCGGAAGTGGTTAAAAACAAAGCTGTAAGAAAGTCACACAAATGCAGTTTTTCTTTAATTCTATACCTTTCTGAATTTTTCCAGTTTCCTAGTACATTGTACTGATTATTAAATGGTACCACTTATATAGTACAATTTGTCCCACAATAATTAAGCCCTCATATGGCTCTGTGAATGGAAAAATAGGAAAGGCAGAGAGTAAAAAATGGAAATTGAGAAATGGCTGTGGCTGAAAGGGGTTAATAACATATGGCACTGTTTTCTGTTTCGGCAAGGAAAAAAAATAGCCAAATTTACCATGTGGTGTGACTAATGTGATTGTTCTTGGTTCCAGTACAGAAAGGGGCAGATGTATTAAAAATGGCCTAAAAGCCTTAGTAACCTATCATGGCACAGCTTTCACTTTGGATTCTGCTCCTGAAAAATGAAAGCTGTGCTATGATTGGTTGCTATAGGCTGTTATTGTTTTGCTTTTCAACCATTTTAATAAATCTGCCCCATTGAGTTTGAACGTTTTGACTGAGAATTGTAAGTGAGATTGATGCACTCGCTCCAGTATAGTATCACTAGCACCAGGGCCGGTTTTAGACAAAGTGGGGCCGTGGGCAAAAATTAAAAGTGGGGCCCCAAATGCTGATATGCAAACAACACCATCGTCTTCCAGTGACAACCCCTATAATAATGCCTCCTTTCTGCCAACAAAAAAGTAATAACAAGCCCCATTTTACCACACACAATTCAAATGAGCACCTTTGTACCACCTATTAGATTTTTGCACCCAGTCATCAGTTATTATAGCGCCTCCTTATAAATAATAGTCCCTGCTTATAAATAATCTTACACCTTTATTAATAATAGCTCCCTTATAAATGATAAATAGTGTCCTGTATCAGTAATATCCCCCCTTATCAGTAACAGTCACCCCGTAAAAATAATACTGCTCCCTTAAAAATAATAGCTCCCTCATAAATAATAGTTACCCTTATAAATAATAGTCCCCATTATCACTAATAGCCCCCTTTATAAATAAGCCCACTTAACAATTACACCCCCTTATAAATAGTTCCTCTCTTATAAATAATAGCCCCCTCATACTTAAGTTTCCCAATTATATATAGTAACCCACCCTTATATATAATAGTTCTCCATTATACAGTGTCGGACTGAAGGGCTTAGGCTCACCAGAGGAACTTGTTCTGGGGCCCCACCCAACAGCTTCCTGCTAATAGCCTACACCCCGGCGCCTTCACTGAAGTCTTACATATGTGCTGACTATCTGGTGTTACTGAGTATGTTCCCAGTATAGTCAGCCCCTATAGTACTGTGCAGGCCCCAATAACTCCATGGCCGGTTCATGCACAGTACTGTATGGGGAATGACATGGCCATGGAGCACTACACATATGTGCAAGATTATAGTGAGGGAGCTGTGATGCAGACATAGCACACAGGGCTGCCAGCAGGAATTGTGAGCCCCCCCCCCCCCACAGTATAATCCTCTACATGGTATATAATGCTCCACAGTATAAAATGCTCTCTTGAGCCCTCCAGTTTCCCCACATGGTATATAATGCTCCACAGTGACCCCACACAGTATAAAATGCTCCCCTGAGCCCCCCATTGTGATCCCACATGGTTTGTAAGGCTCCACACAGTATAATACTCCACAGTGGCCCACACAGTATACTACCCCTTAGTGGCCCCAGACAGTACAATATGCTCCCCAGCAGCCCCACACAATATAATATGCTCCATACAGTATAATATGCACCCCACAATGCCCCCCCAGTATAATGCTCCACAGAGGCCTAACATAATGACCTCCACACAGTATAATATACTCCCCAGAGGGGTTCCCCCAGTATAATGCTCCACAGTGGTCCCCCACAGTATAATATGTTCCCCACAGTCCCCCCAGTATAATGCTCTACAATGGCCCCACAGAGTATAATATGCTCCCGAAAAGCCCCACACAATATAATACACTCCACAGTGGCCCCACACAGTATAACAGGCTCTCCACACTGTCCATTCCCCCAGTATAAAGCTCCACAGTGGCCCATAGTATAATATGCTCCCCAGAGGGCCCCCGCTAGTATAATGCTCCACAGTGCCCCCTCCAGTATTTTGCTCCAGTGGCCCCACGCAATATATTATGCTCCCCAGAGCGTCCCCCCAGTATAATGTTCCACAGTAGGCCCCACGCAGTATAATATGCTCCCCAGAGGGCCCCCTAGTATAATGCTCATTAGTCCCCTCCAAATAATGCCCCACAGTGGCGCCACGCAATATAATATGCTCTGTTGATGCACCCCCCCCAGAATAATGCTCCACAGTGACCCCACTCAGTATAACATGCTCCAGAATGCCCTCCACACAGTATAATATACTGCCCAGAGAGGTTTCCCCAGTATAATACTCACAGTGGCCCAAAACAGTATAATATGCTCTTCAGAGCCCCCCCAGTATAATGCTCCACAGTGGCCCAAAACAGTATAACATGCTCTCCAGAGCCCCCCCCAGTATAATGCTCCACGGTGGCCCCGCACAGTATAATATACTGGGGGGCCCCTCTGGAGAGCATATTATACTGTGTGGGGCCACAGTGGAGCATTATACTGGGGGGGGCTCTGGAGAGCATATTATACTGTGTGGGGCCACTGTGGAGCATTATACTGGGGGAGGGGGCCCTCTGGAGAACATGTTATATTCTGCGGGGCCTCTATGGAGTATTATAAAGTGGGGGGGCTCTGGAGAGCATGTTATATTCTGTGGGGCCACTTTGGAGCATTATACTGGGGGCCCCTCTGAAGAGCATAATGCTCCAAAGTGGCCCCACAGAATATAACATTATCTCCAGAGGGGCCCCTTCCCCAGTATAATGCTCCACAGTGGCCCCACACAGTATAATATGCTATCCAGAGGGGGCCCCCCAGTATAATATGCTATCCAGAGGGGGCCCCCAGTATAATGCTCCACAGGGGCCCTACAGTGCTATTATTATATTATATTCTGGGGTCTCTTCAGACCCCAGAGTATAATAATCGAAGGCCCGGGGTAAGTAAGGTAAAATAACAAACAGTTATACTCACCTTGTCTTACCTCTCCTGGGCCTCCTCTCGCTGCTCCGCTATCCCCGCCGGCGACCGCTTCTTCTTCTCTGCGGCTGAAGTCACGCGTTGTGGACGTCACCTCTGAGGCCTGTGATTGGGCCTCAGCGATTACGTGAGGCACGCCCCACGTGACCGCTGAGGCCAGGCCTCAGCGGTGATGTCCGAGACGCCAGAAGATGACGTCGGACGCAAGGACAGGTGAGTAAAAATGTTTGTTATTTTTACTCACCTCGGAAAGGGGCCCTGCGGTCCCTTTCTGTTATTGCTTTGGCAGGGCCTGACTCCGGGATCCGGAGTCATCAGGTTCTGGATCCCGGGGGCCCCTTTTTGGGACGGGGCCCTGGGCAATTGTCCAGTTTGCCCCCCCCCCCCCTAACGCCGGCCCTGACTAGCACGTCACTTAACTGACACACACAACATGTTATTGCCTCTGTCTGGTGAGAGGGCAGATATGGAAACAATGGAATATCCGTGCGCCTGAATGGAGATCTTCTTCCTAATTGCGAAGATTTCCATTATAACTCACAGAATAAATGCTGGAGCTGGGAGCTCTGGGAAACAACTGATCAGTGAGGGTCCTGATAGTCGGATCCCCACTGATCTAAAATTGATGGCCTACCTGAATGATAAGCCATCAATTTTTTTTTTTTAAATATGGATAACTCCTTCAAAGGGTTATTCCAGTTTTTTTTGTATTAATAACCTACTCTCAGGATAAGTCATCAATAAGACATCAGTGGGGGTCCAACACCCAGAACCACAGCTGATCAGCTGTTTGAAGGGGCTGCGGCACTTCTGCAGGCGACATGATCCCTTCACTATTTACATTGCACGCCATCTGTTTTATAGTGACTGTGTAATGTAATTACATCCTGTTTAATTCTTTAGGATGATGCTGTAATTTCATCACACAGTCACTATAAAACAGACAGTGAGCGATGTAAATAGTGAAGGGGTCATGGTGCTCGCACAAATTCCACAGTCCCTTCAAACAGATGATCAACAGGGGCCCCAGGTGTTGAACTTTCATATACCTCTTATTGATAACGTATCCTGAGGATAGGTTATCAATAGAAGGCAAATGGAATAACCCTATGAAAGAGTTATCCACTGAGGGGCCCTCATTCCATGAGTGATGATCTCTATGCTGGAGGTTCAGTACCTTTAGAAGGGGGACAACTATCAGGGAATCAGGCTATCCCAGACCGCTATCATGATGCTGTGATGTCCTGGCCAATTCCAGCTGGCCGTGGGCTCCCTACCCCTCCTGTGCATTACACTACTGGATATACACTAGTCTGATCCACTGTTTATATTTTTTCTTAATACTTCTTTGGGGCCCTACTGCCTCTTCTTATAGCTCTCCATGGTGGCAGAGTACTTGTGGTACAATAGATCTGCTGGACCTCCTTGTGCATAAATACAACCTCTGGGCACATACTTATGGCATTTTACAAATGTTAGGAAACTTAATATAGAATTATCAGTCAGTATTGATGATCTAAAGCTGGCTATGGATATTGGATACATGTTGGCTAAAATAACATTCAGCTAATAATTACAATCAATATATTAATACTTAGCTGGCTCAGAAATACTAATGTATTATGTGCTGGCTAGATAGATTTAAGGATGGCAGACATCTCTGGCGCCTTTTCACTTAAGAGGAAAACATTAGAAAAAAAAATCTCACCAACTCACAGACATGCCAATGAGTGAGCTGCAAACATAGATGCCCTGACATACAAGAGGTTAACCTGGGTTATTCATTTTACTCTGTAACGTATTAGATAAAACTTTTCCCCTAGGTTTCACGTTTACATTGAAGCAATTCAGATTTTACTTTATCTGAAAAAATAAGATTAATCTGTCTCAATATCAGAATACACACAAAACAGATTAAATGGCACCACTCTCATGTTACAGCTGTACTCTTAAGACCCCTGTCTGATAAATGGTTTTATGGAGACTTTAAAAGAAAACTATCTTCAGGTTTGGGGCCTCTTAAAGGGATTGTCCAGGAATTTCAGAAGTCGGGGGAGGGGGCAGGGGAAGGTGAAACATTTAAAAATTATACTCACCTGGTTCTGGCTTCCTGCCCTCTGGTCAGCGCAAGCCTTGGCCTTTGATCAAGGGCAGTGCAGGACTGCCAACAAAGGCATGCACACATTTGATTGTACAGCAGTGACGGACACTGGAGCTCCGGGGACAGGTATGTTTTTTTTTTTTAATGTTTCACGTTTCCCAGACTCCTGTCTGACTTCTGATATGCCTGGACGACCCCTTTAACCACTAGTATGTCCGTCTGTTGCTTGAGTTTAGGGACCAAAACTAGTAATAAGAGTCCCGACATTTACGTCAGCTCCCAGCACAAGCAAGAACAGTATGCCATGCTTCATTGCACATCTGCAATTATTAATCTGGTTAACAGATTGATAGTGGTATGTATGATTTTCAGTTATTACCACTCCTTTGCTTCCACTTCTTCTTATGAAAATGCCCTCTTTGTACACCCCTACACTCATGGTCTCTTAGCTTATTTAGGAGTATATAGAAAGATTTTGCGGCAAGCAGAGTTGGTACTGGCTGTAGCTGTTCAGGTTATGCTGCGCTAAAGCATTGTGGCATTGACAATAAAATACATAAATTAATATAGGAAAAATCAAGATTGAGTCTGTTTATTAGCAGAGAAGAGGCTGCCTTGAATAGAGTAAGTGCAATATGCCTAAAAAAAAGTGCAGAATGTGATATACAGTCAGGTGGGTGGTGCAAACATGGAAAGTGGTTTTTCCATTGGAGGTCTTTTTTAACAGAATGTAGGAAGTAGATAAAGGAGAGTCTTTGCAGTTTATGGTATAAACAATCTAATGATTTAAGTCCTCTAGGGTCTAAAGAAAGTTTTAAAAATTGTTTTAAAATGTTTCAAAAATATAAAAAAAGAATAATTCAAATAATCCACCTTTTCCTAGAATAAGTAAATAAAAATAAAATAAACACATTAGGCATCTAAATGTCATAAAATGCCTGAACTATAAAAATATAAAATTATTAATCCCATAATGAAAATGCTGTAGCCACAAAAAAATATATAAATGTTGTATTTCTTTGCCACTTCACTCCCAAAAACTGAATAAAAAGTGATATTAAATGGATCTTCTCATCTCAGGGTTTCTCCTACTTTCCAGGTCTTCTCTCCCCTCCACTTCCTGGTTTTCAGCTCAGGCCAACAGTGTACTCCTGAGGGTGGGTTCACACCTGCACCGGCACTACTTCTGCCGCAAATCCGACCTAAATGTCGGAAAACTGGATAGGGAGTGGACAGGGAAAGGTTTGCGATGCTTTGCTTAAAAACCCATTCACTTGAATGGGTTTTTAAAGCACTGCACGGGTGTGCACCCTCTGCTCCGCGAAGCCGGTTTTTTTTGTCGGACACAAAATCCTGCATGTCCGACTTTGTTTCTGATGAAAAAAACTGTCTTGGCGGTGCAGCGGGTGTAAGCGCACAACCGCGCATATTATCAAGTGAATGGGTTTTCAAGCAAAGCGTCGCAGACCTTTCCCTATCCAGTTTTCCGATCCAGTTTTAAATATTTAAGACGGTCAGAGAATATCACCAATTAAGGTGCACAAAACAAACCGTGCTCTAGATAAAAAAGGGAACGGTCTTACACGGACCTACTGAGAGACGTTGGGGACTCAATGGGACTTACAGATGAAGGGCTGGTATAATTATACCCTATCTCTCACCTATGTCTCACAATGACTCCTGTCCTAACAAGGACAGTCCCAAAACTCTCCCTGTATCTCCCTATCAAATTAGATCCATTTTCCAATGCGTTTCATGTCCCAACCAGATGGAGGGGCAATCCTCAGGGGATTTCAAAATATAAGCCCAGTGGGGAGTAAAAGCCGTTCAAGCTACTCAACCATTATCAGAGCTTGCCAGTTGTAGGGCTGTGCAGATGGATGCTCCACCCTGAATGCAGGGGAGCATATATGTCAGCAGTGGTCCTGTAAGTAAAAAAAGCTATTTAGCGCCATTTTCATGTAAACTGCCATTTTATTCATATGCAAATACCTGAAAATCTAGAGCTGAGACTGAAACCCTGACAAGCTAAGGTGAACCCAAAGCACTTTTTCCGTCATTTGCACATGAATAAAGCTTCCATTTATATGAGTATGGGACTCCAAAGCTGAATCACAGAAGGATATTTGGAAACTGTAGAAACACCATTACAAGGTACTATGTTCAGGTTTTTAGTGAATTTTCTGTTGACCTACTCCCTTTAAGGCCACGGCAAAAACTGCATCGTTTCACACTCACTGCAAAGTGGTTGGAATTCTAGCAAATCCTCTCCACACATTGCAGACATGCTGCAGTTTTGGAAATCGCAGCATGTCAATTATACAGTGCCTTGCGAAAGTATTCGGCCCCCTTGAACTTTTCAACCTTTTACCACATTTCAGGCTTCAAACATAAAGATATAAAATTTGAATTTTTTGTTGAAGAATCAACAACAAGTGGGACACAATTGTGAAGTGGAACGAAATTTATTGGTTATTTTAAACTTTTGTAAAAAATAAAAAACTGAAAAGCGGGACGTGCAATATTATTCGGCCCCTTTACTTTCAGTGCAGCAAACTCACTCCAGAAGTTCAGTGAGGATCTCTGAATGATCCAATGTTGTCCTAAATGACTGATGATGATAAATATAATCCACCTGTGTGTAATCAAGTCTCTGTATAAATGCACCTGCTCTGTGATAGTCTCAGGGTTCTGTTTAAAGCGCAGAGAGCATCACGAAGACCAAGGAACACACCAGGCAGGTCCGTGATACTGTTGTGGAGGAGTTTAAAGCCGGATTTGGATACAAAAAGATTTCCCAAACTTTAAACATCCCAAGGACCACTGTGCAAGCGACCATATTGAAATGTAAGGAGTATCAGACCACTGCAAATCTACCAAGACCCGGCCGTCCCTCTAAACTTTCATCTCAAACAAAGAGAAGACTGGTCAGAGATGCAGCCAAGAGGCCCATGATCACTCTGGATGAACTGCAGAGATCTACAGCTGAGGTGGGAGAGTCTGTCTATTGGATAAAAATCAGTCGTACACTGCACAAATCTGGCCTTTATGGAAGAGTGGCAAGAAGAAAGCCATTTCTCAAAGATATCCATAAAAAGTCTCGTTTAAAGTTTGCCACAAGCTACCTGGGAAACACACCAAACATGTGGACGAAGGTGCTCTGGTCAGATGAAACCAAAATCGAACTTTTAGGCCACAATGCAAAACGATATGTTTGGCATAAAAGCAACACAGCTCATCACCCTGAACACACCATCCCCACTGTCAAACATGGTGGTGGCAGCATCATGGTTTGGGCCTGCTTTTCTTCAGCAGGGACAGGGAAGATGGTTAAAATTGATGGGAAGATGGATGGAGCCAAATACAGGACCATTCTGGAAGAAAACCTGTTGGAGTCTGCAAAAGACCTGAGACTGTGACGAAGATTTATCTTCCAACAAGACAATGATCCCAAACATAAAGCAAAATCTACAATGGAATGGTTCACAAATAAACGTATCCAGGTGTTAGAATGGCCAAGTCAAAGTCCAGACCTGAATCCAATCGAGAATCTGTGGAAAGAGGTGAAAACTGCTGTTCACAAACGCTCTCCATCCAACCTCACTGAGCTCGAGCTGTTTTCCAAGGAAGAATGGGCAAGAATTTCAGTCTCTCAATGTGCAAAACTGATAGAGACATACCCCAAGCGACTTGCAGCTGTAATTGCAGCAAAAGGTGGCGCTACAAAGTATTAACTTAAGGGGGCTGAATAATATTGCACGCCCCACTTTTCAGTTATTTTTTACAAAAGTTTAAAATAACCAATAAATTTTGTTGCACTTCACGATTGTGTCCCACTTGTTGTTGATTCTTCACCAAAAAATTTAAATTTTATATCTTTATGTTTAAAGCCTGAAATGTGGCAAAAGGTTGTAAAGTTCAAGGGGGCTGAATACTTTCGCAAGGCACTGTACCTACGGAAACGCTTTCAGTTTCACTACAGGTATAATTGAAGCAGAAAGTCCGAAGAGGAAACCTCTGCGGACTTTCTGTGAAAAGTGCTGCAGAAAAAAACTGTGATGCATTTCCGCCGCGGTTTTTTCCCGCAGCGCTTTTTCGCTGCAGCCCACTACGTGAGGCCTTAGCCTAGAAGGTGCCATTATGAAGTACAATTTGTCCCACAATAAATAAACCCTCATATGGTTCTAAAACAGAAAAATAAAAACACTGTCACTATGCAAGAAAGAAAAATGGTTTTGACAGGAAGGTGTTAAACTATACATATAAAGCCCTCTCAGTACTCAACAATAAATGCTTAGATATTATCTTGTTAAATGTTTTATTCTGCTTAAAGATATCTAAAGATAACTGTTAACCGATAGTTAATAGGTGAGAAGGATCCCAGAAATGATTGCCAGAAAGATAAACAGCGTAAATACCTTTAGTACCCATCACTTAAATGCCACTATTCATTTGTGTCTTGTTTTTCATCTTAAATTAAATAAACCTTTGGTCTTATGTACCTAGCCAAATCTGACATGGATCCCTAAAAATCTGATTTTACATGAGGCACTAATAGGTGTTTGTCACATATTATATGCCTTTCTTCTAGAGAAATAATACAGTACCTCACATTTGACCCATGTGTCAAAATTACAGACAAGTAGTGCAATCCATCCACAGACTTGTGCACACAGCGTAGCTATGTACATGGGATTCACAGTAGCGATAGTGATATGCAGCATGCAGCACTACAAACAAGGCATTAAAGACCACCTGTCAGTTCCTCTCACATGTCTATTTTATTAAAGGGGTTGTCCAGGCAAAATTGGACAACACCTTTAACTTTTAAATCAGCCGAGGGTAGTGGAAAAAAAAAAAAAAAATGCATACTCACCTGTCCCTGATGCTCCGGTGTCCTCCCAGCACGTCCCGTTTCTTCTACTCCGGCGGCTTCTCCAGAGTCTCTTCCTGAGTTCCGCTGATTGGCCTCAGTGGTCACGTGACCACTGAGGCCAATCAGTGGAACTCCGGAAGAGTCACGTTGAGCAGAAAGACCAGAAAGTTCTGTCAGGACACCGGAGCATCGGGTTTTCAAATTTTTTTCACTGCCCACGGTTGATTTACTGTATCTGAACACACTCTAATTCTGTCACTTCCAGAGCATTGGTTCTCCACCACAGAGTGTACCACCTGGGACTGCATGGCATACCCCCTGGGGTACACGTACCTCAGGTTGAGAACCACTGCTCTAGAAGACTACATTTGACAATACTTTGGTTCAAGAGGTATGCCCCTACACCACCCAGCATTGTCAATTAGACTGGTCAATTTATTCATGTTAACCCCCGCCCTCCCCTCAAAAAAAACACAAAGAAAAGACATGAAAATTATTATTGGTTAATAAAAAATATTTACTAAGACAAGCATATCTGGAAAGATGACAGTAGATGCACATAGTGCACAGAGACAGGCAGGGACAGACCTAGGCGAGGAGCAGTAGTTTTCTTCTCTGCATTTCAGTCAGTGTTTTTCAGTCAAATTGTGCAAAAAAGATTGAATAAAATATTATTCACTACAGTGCAGTATGTAGTCACTGTGAAAAAGTACTGTACATCACTACAGGCCCTGTGCAAAAGCGAGATGCTTTGGACAGATTACTTGTTATTATTGCATGGTGCCTACAATCTCCACTTGGGAGAGTTCAGGAACTTACCGTAGACAGCATTATTATTGAGGTCAATGCATATAATGTAAATCTGTGCTCCCCCTAATGGTGGTTGCAGGAGGCCAGAAAATATCTCTGTGCGAAAGAAATTAGGAGCTTTATATCAGAAAAACTGAGCTCCAACAACAAAAAACAGCTGAATCTAAAAACTGGCTGCTGTCCCAACAAATTTTAGAAATTCCATGCACTAATGATCACAAGGCTTACCTTATGCTGTAAGGTCTTGCATTGCCCATGTAACCAATACTGTAAACACATCCTAGAATTCATAGGTTTCTAAGATGGCTGCAGTTGCCTCATTTACTATACCTGAATCAAAAGTGTTCACAGCAGGCTCAACTATAGGACATCCATGTGTTCCCAAGATGGTATCCCCACATCCGAAAATGGCCAATTTACTAACTTATAAAGTTATTTTTCAGATGTAGTGAACGCTGGAGTAGAAAAAAAAAAAATCAAAAGAGCTGGTGTTTTTTTGCCGTTTTGCCTCCCATAACAATTTGAATAAAAACATCAGGTATTTCCCAAAATAATATAAATAAAAAGTACATCTGGCCCTGGGGGGGCATGGCCTGAACATGTCGGTGTGCAGGCGTACCTTTCAGTAGCTCCCAGTCCTCAAGCCGCTCATTCTCTTATACCAAGGTCAGAATCGCTGATTTTCCCATTGCAGCCATGGTCCGACTTGTGGGGCACAGCAGCTCTTCTTCTTTAGTCTCGGAGCCTCGGGTCTCCTGAAGCCTGCATCCTCGACCTCCCTGCCAGATGGCAGCTCTAAGATGGCGCAGGCGCGCGCTTCCTCCTCCCATGCTGTGCTACTGGCTCCCCCACGCATTGCCTGGATCACAGCCAGAGGCCTTAGCAATCCCTCCGGGCGGTACATGGGCTGGAGCAGGCAGACATACCAGCACCCACCCTCCAGCTTACAGGACTTTTCTTTCCACATTTTTCAAGCAGATTCAGGGATGAAATCCCCGAACGGAGACAGGACACAGGTGTGAACCTAGCCTATATTTGGTATTGCCATAATCATACTGACCAACAGAATACAGCTAACCTGTCATTTTGACTGCACAGTAAATGCCGTAAAAACAAAGCCTGTAAGTCACGCAAATGCAGTTTTTCGACAATTCACTTCATTCTGAATTTTTTTCCAGCTTCTCTGCATATCATATAGAATAGTGAATGGTACCATTATGAAGTACAATGTATCCTGAAAAAATTAAGCTTTCATACGTTAGTTATGGTTTTAGAAGGCGGAGAGCAAAAAACAAGAAAGGAAAATAGAAAAATGGCTGCAGGAAGGGTTAAGAATATATGAGAAGAGCCAAGTCTTATATGTGGCTCTGACCTATTTGTTTTTATTCAACACATACTTAGTACTTCTAAGAAGAAAACATACCTACTTCATAACTCTGTCCAATCTCTGAGGCTGAACAGGATGTGAAAATAACATTGAGAACAGACAATATATATTTATAAAACAGATGGAAAAACAGAAGAGGAAGAATAGACTATTCATTCACCTTAGAAAGCTACCCCAACCAGAGAAAACAGGATGAAATGAATGAGAAAGTGCCTTTGTTTAGAGTATCAGAGGGGGTACTAGTACTTAGACCCATATTAATGTAAAATAGTCTAAATGGTCAATACAACTGGATAATCCTTAGCAATTTCTTATATAGAATTAATATGTCAGTTAATTTAGATATTTAACCTTATTTAGTTCTAGTGTAAAGCAGTTGCACTACAATCATACAGGATGGGGATGAGTGTCTGACTGGTCCACCCAGCAGAACATGGATCCTGAGCCCCCGTATTTGAACAGACTGGCGGTGAAGCCACTCCATTTAACTATAGGACTGCTGAATACAGCTGACGTTTGTGCTCATCATTGATGGGGTTCTGGTAGTCATACCACCATAAGACACTTCTGCCCTGATAAGTGCGGTTTGTGGTAAAACCCCTTTAAGTATTTTGCTTTTCTGAAGCTCAATAAACGGTGCAGGTCACTGGGTCTGAAGATTGTATTGTGGGTGTTTCATTGTACTGTTTTGCAATCCTTTCGATTGGTACTTCTACAGCTATACTGTGTTGTCACCTACAACTGCATAAAAAAAAGCTTGGGCCAATTTGATCACAATAAATTCAAATGACGTAATATTTATTATACTAAGTTTACGCAAGTAGCTTAATGAGTTTAATCAGTTGCTTATGAATTCCGATTTACTCCTAGCCCCAACCCTTATAAGCCTCACTGAGCAGTAATATAAACCTCTACCTTTGACTTGTACTGTATAGGTCCTAAACGTCTATAAAAAGCAATACCTTAGAATACTGTTATTATCAGAACCAGGGACAGATTATTGGGAGGGATGGCGCATGAGGTAGGTGCCCTTGTGCCCCCATCTCACAGTGAACTTGCAGTCCCGATTGCTACTAGATGACCCTATCCCATGCATGTGCTCTTTAGAAGTCTAACGAGTCATTGACTCTGATGACAATTTCAAAAAGCATAATGTATAAGTTCCATAGACATAGCGTCAGAGGCATGTGCAGCAATTTCTACAATATGTGTCTGGGATAGGGGGTCAAGGTATAGTTCTTTGACTTTCAGATAAAGTGTACTATCTGTTCTTATCAGGGGCTACTGCTGGGGCCATTTGTAATGTGATAATCAGAGAGGTTTAGTTCCAGGTCTATACAGGATGTTTCACAGCAAAAAAACAAAAAATACAACCATAAGGATCCAAAATAATCAAAACCTAACTGCAGCAATAATCCCCTATGCTAAAATATAACTTTTATGATTAAACACACTAAAATATTGATAAATAAATATGTTCCCCATCAAAAATATTCAATAATATCCTAGACCAGTGATGGCGAACCTTTTAGAGACCGAGTGCCCAAACTGCAACCCAAAGCCCACTAAATTATCGGAAAGTTCCAACACGGAAATTTCACCTTAAATTAACCTGCCTCCCCCCTCTTGCTCACCACAGCCGGCACCCCCATTCCCCCCTCTTGCACGCACCCTGCACCTCGCATCTCTCCCCCCCCACACTACACCCTGCATCTCTCCCCCCCACACTACACCCTGTACCTCACATCCCCCCCACAGTACACCCTGCACCGCACATCTCTCCCCCCCGACAGTACACCCCGCATCTCTCCCCCCACATCTGTCCCCCCCACAGTACACCCTGTACCTCACATCTCTCCCACTGCACCCTGCACCCGACATCTCTCCCCCCCACAGTACACCCCGCATCTCTGGATTCCCTGTTAATGAGCGATCATGGCGACGGCGCGCGTGCCAGCTGCATGCATGCCATACGTTCGCCATCACGGTCCTAGACCATAGGCCGCATACCAACAGGCTCAAAAACAAAGCAAATAACAGAGAAACACAGTGTACACTTATATTGATGGAAAATCCCTTGTAAAATAAACGCCAAAGACATCAATGCACCTTTAAGGCACTCCTCTTTTAGCAGCATAGATGAACATGTATAGCACAGTGGAACTCTTACTCTTTGCTTACCTTGCACTTGCACCTATCTTAATTCAGTCAAAAGTTGGCATGTCCAGTCCAGATTTTATCATCCCATCATGATATGGCATCCTCAATATGATTACTGTTCTATAGTCTCAATATTCCATCTCCCGTTCCAACGCGTTTCCCCTAACTGTAGCATAGGGTTCATCAGGGGACTTCTTACAGCGTGGGGTAATTAATTTTACCCAGTAAAAGAGATATCACAGCATGGTAAAGTGAATTGATATGTTTCACACCGAGCGTTTATACAAGATGGCCTAAAGGCTACCTGTAGGCGACCTGGGCTTCTGAATTGAAGGGGTGGTACATTTTCATGCACTTCACTTTTTTTACATTTGAGCACACTCACTTCTATTGGCCTGGGCCTTCTGGATAGGCTAATATGAGCAATTGTTATAATTCCAGTCAGAATTATAAGGTATGTTCACTTAGTTATATGACCTTATTTATTAAAAGATGGCCCAATCATTGTAAGACACAATCCTTGTACCTTTTGTGGCCCTCACTCCTATTGTTTGATACGTTAATTCTTTCATTATAATGTCAAATATTGTCTGTTCATATGTCCTCTGATTTGTAATGTGCTGCGGAATATGCTGGTGCTATACACAGTAAATAACATTATTATTATTCACTTTCCACATTTGTTAGACTTTTTCATGGGGTGATGCCTTTGTGGGATATGCCTCTTAATGGTCTTGGGATGTGATTATTAGCTCACTCAAGCCCTATAACTTTGGCTCCGTTTTCTAGGGGAACTAACCCTTGGCTCTGGCTCCAGGTTGACAATGGGGTGGCAGCCCAGGTAAAAACATGATATAAATAAGACAGGCTCTCACTTTTTGACCCTTGCAGGGCTGTGGAAGGTTTGTGGGGGCCTCCTTCTTCTGTAGAAGACTTCCAATAGACATCCTCATACAATTTATTGTGGGGCATACTGTACTCTATTTTACTAGCCTATGTGTGAAAAAGTTACATAACTGGTCTTAAAACAATGAGCCCAGAATTGGGAAGAGGCCCTACTAAACTTTATCTATATCCTTTAGCTGCTGCAATAATACTATAATAATTGCATCTATGACAATTCATGCTCAACCCCCTAGGGTAGAGACACTGACAATAGTTTACTTCTGCACATGAACAGTAAATGGAATCCATGTTTTCCAACTGCTAATTTGATGACAGCGCGGTCATAGAATGTAAGCTCTTGCGAGCAGGGCCCTCACTCCTATTGTTTGATATGTTAATTTCTTTGTCACATTGTAATGTCTAATATTGTCTGTTCATGAGTCCTCTGATTTGTAAAGTGCTGCATAATATGTTGGCGCTATATAAGTAAAGTTATTATTATTAGTAGAGGGGTTCTAGTCATTGACCACTTCATTATTGACTCTTCAGAAAATCCCTCAACAATGTACCAATCCACCTGTAAATGTGATACATATATGGAATGACCAAGTCTCTTACATAAGAACGAATAGACAATAAAGGAGCACAAATAGTATATCCACATCTGCCCCTGGGAACACAAATAAATTTGATAATCCATTGCTACCAGTCTTTCAACTGCAGAAATCTAGGATGGACATATAATTCACACATCAATAAACTACTAACTAGTGCAATCCAGTACATTTCACTGAGGTGTGAAGTACCCAGCACGGATGGCAGTTGAAGGACATGAAGTGAAATATTCTTTTGGGCTCCAACTAAAACAATACCAGTGTTCCATTTCCTGCTCGCCACCTATCTGAGTGTATTATCTACCAACAATAAAAGGCATTGAAGGTTCCTTTTGTAAATAAAAATGCAGGTGCACATAAAGTTGTATGACGAGTGTCAATTCCCTAGAAGCAGTATGGCACCTAATGGTGGATATCAACCTCTGTAGGTCTATGGTAGTTGTAAACTAAAAAGGCCTTAAAATCAAAAGGGGAATATTTATTAATTTGTTCCTGTCAGCTTGTCGTCTAAATAAACACAATAAATTATGAGTTAACTATATTAACCCCTTAAGGATACAACCAGCTTTGACCTTAAAGTTCAATTTTTTTCATGGTAAAAAATTTTTATGCTAATATAGATGGTTGTGAGCTTGTAGTTTGCAGGATACATTATATTTTAATGGCACCTGGCAGTGATCTGTCTCAAATATTTTATAACGGGAGACAGAAACAGCCATGTCTATCTTATCAGAAATCCAGCCATGATTTCCTTATTGTAGCTGGATTATAGTCTTGTGCAGGCACTGTCACTAACTGATAACCTGTCCACAATAAGGAAATTATAGCTGGGTTTCTGAACCTTTATAGAGGATATTTCGCCACCTCCACCAATTCTAGTTCTTAGCATTTATTAATAGGCGCCGCTCCACTGATTCCAGCACAGTTGGAATATTCTCTCTAACTTACACCATTCTCAAGCACAGTTAGTTTTGGTGTCTGATGTGGTATTTCAGCTCTGTAATATCAGAAGGGTGATGTCAGACAGGGGTGTGTGATTCAGAGCTCCAATCAGAGGCAGCCAGTGTCAGAGCTCAGACTCACACCCCTTGCCTGCTCCTGCCTGACACCGCCCTCCTGACAGTACAGAGCCTAAATAGCATATCAGACACCTAATCTACCAGCAGTGATTGCTCGGGAACGGTGGGGGCTACAGAAAAAATTCCAACTGTGCCAGAATCAGTGGAGCAGAAGCTATAAATGCAAACAGCTGGACTTGTTGGAAGTAGTGAAAGGTCCTCTTTAAAAAAACCTTTTAAATATTTATATTTGCAAAAATTTTTACCTTTTAATTGTCAACAAATTTACATATGGTGAGCGAGTAATTTAGGCTCATTGGTGCAACGCCACTACACCAGCAACAATCAAAAAATATTGAGTCCACTCACTTGAACTCAATGAAGACACCGATTCACCAGGGGAAAATCTGTTTGATTCAGGCGACCCTGACCTTTCTATCTGAAGGATTGGGTTCATATGCTGGGCTCTTTTTTTTTTTTTTTTTTTTTTTAAGACTGCACAAAATTCCGGTGTAAGTTTAGCATAATATTGTGTTGACAATTGCTTCTGAGTCTCCTTTGCAGATTCCATCAACGATATGAACAAAGCCTTACATCGGCAATAGAATACTGATAAATGCACAGGGGTGCTCGGGTTAGTTGTCCAGTCCATATTTAAAGGAGGCTTGTGATGTGGCAGGCACACATTAACATATTTACAGAGTTTAATTAAAGGGGTTAAGATGTGACCTAGCAGTATTTGGGGTGTCTGACAACCAAAACTAACTGAGCAAATGGATAGGCCATCAATATTGAGTCCTGGAAACCCCTTTAATCGTTATTTGCAGGAACTATAGTCTATTACTAGCTCAGCTGGCAGCTCTAACTATTGTCCTCTAAATATCCCACGTGGAGCTGCTACCTATGACAATGGCTCCTTTCATTTTCCTATGTGCCGGTTTCTTCATCCCCACTTCAGTGTTTTTCAAATCAAAACACAAGATGAAATCCTTCATAACTCTGCCTCGTAGTACACCATACTGGAAACATAAGTGCTAATTCCCGGCCTACACGTACATCCATAATACTACATCTACTATACACAGAAGAATATACTACTGCATAATATCACACAGCCTATCGACTAACTGCAGTACCCACAGTCTACAGAAGCGCACGCGCTGTTTTCAATCACCAGAGCCCGATGCCGCCAATCACAAGATGGCGACTGTCCGACTGCCCTCAGCACACAAGCTTTCATATTGTGGTTGGCAACTAGAGTTTCCGGATATCCTGTCTGGTTCTTTGAGGCAACATGGCCGCGTCCAGTATCTAGCAACGTGTTTTTCCTGTAAACGTGAAAGTGTGATACAGTAATATATTAACGCTTATTCACTCCGTCATACTTGTAGTGATATAGATCCGTGCATCTCGTCAGCCATGAAGACAAAGTCGTCTCACCACAAGACCGAGAACACGTTTAAGGTAATGTCCTAGTGACTGAGGTATCTGCTGCCAGGACACACACACAGATTGCTGAGAATCGCAATTAAATGAAACTATAATGGGGGAACATGGAAGGATTTGTTCTGCCGGACTACAAGTCCCAGCATGTGCCGAACAGATCATGTGTTTCCTGCCTTAGTAAACAGTGCACATATGTACTTACAGGGGTTCTGTGGGAATCAGTATATCACAGTGGTTTATAATGTTTTATATAACGTACATAGCCTCCCTTATAATGGTGTTTTGTATGTAATAAATAAAGTTGATTGCGGACAGAGCGTAGTAAAATAGTTTACCTGTTAAAGGGACAGCGCTATTTGTTTTCGTACATTGTGCCCAGACTGAGGTAGGTGTCTGTAAGTCTCTATAGATATATTATTACTCATAGACATACTGGTTGTAAACAAAGCGCAGAGCTGCCTCCTGACTTCTGCTCTTGGGGGCTGGAAATCTTCAGAAGGTATAGTACTTTTGAAGCGGTCACCCTCATTCTTCTCCAAAAATTAATTCAGTGTTTACTTTTATGGAGAAATTGTGTATGGTGATAGGCAAAGAAAGGATATGAAAAGTTTTTAATGGCTCATCCTGTGAAAAACTTTTATCACCAATCCATAGGATTGGTCAGGGGTCAGCAACCTTCGGCACTCCAGCTACTGTGGAGCTACAACTCCCAACATGATCCATTCAGTTTTATGGGAGTTCTAAGAACAGTGAAGCAAGTATGCATGCTGGGAGTTGTAGTTTTACAACAGCTGGAGTGCCGAAGGTTGCCTACCCATGGAATAGGTGATAAATATTTGATCATTGGGGGTCTGAGTGCTGAGACCCCCACTGATCTTGAGAATGGGGGTTCTGTGTCCCAGTGTTAATGGAGTGCTGGTCACGCATGTGCACTACTGTTCAGTTCAGTCTCTATGGGAATTGCAGAGATACCTGATTACAGTTTCTGCTTTCTCCATGAGTCACTAAGGCTGGGCTTAAATCTGCGTAGGAGACTCCGTTGCAGTGACTGCTGAAAATCGTTGGATGAAAAAGTGCTGCAAGTCCAACTTTTTTGTCTGACGTTATCAGTTTAAAGAACAGACACGTGTTGGATCCCATTATAGTCAATAGGGTCCATTGGTCACCATTGATGTCTGCTGTTTTAGCGATCCATGTGTCCATTGTTTTGGTCCTCTGACAGACCAGAACAACGGAAAAACTGACGCAAATGTGAAAATAAAGATGGGCTTTGAATGGAATGTTCGTGTGTATGTGTGATCACTGCACCTTCCAAGTGGGTAACACTGAGCCGCCATTCGTATGACTTGGGTGTGACTGAAACTTCCATATATCTTCTTGCTACAGTTGGGGCGAGCAAAGGGTTCTTTGTTTCAGTGATCATCACAGCAGTTGCACCTCCACACATATAATATTTTTCACCTGTCTACTGGATACTTCATAGATGTTAGTGGCTTGAATACCTCTAATGTTGTTCTATTTTATTATTTAATCATAACGTATTATAACTGCTTGTAAATTTGCCTGATGAGTTGCTGATATACTGTGTAACATATGTTTGCTTTGTATTGCACAGATTTGACATTATGTATATGTTTTTTTTCTTCTATTTTTGTTTAGTTTCTGACATTTTCTGAAAGATTAGCAAATGTGAACATTGACATCATACATCGCATTGACAGGACAGAAAGCTTTTCAGAGGTAAGTTGGAGTTTATCTATGTTGTGATCTGATACTCAGAAGAGTATCCTGCCGTTCCTTCTTAAGCACTTCTATAGTTAGTTTTATAACTAAACTAAACTAGAGTGTCAGGTCAACAGAAGAGTAATTTCCTGCATCATACTCCTACTGGTTGTACTGAAAAAAAAATCTGCTGCTGACTCCCATTGAAATAAATGGTATAGATGGAATGCAGATTTTAAGGCGGATTCCACCTCAAAAATGTACCTACAAAAAGATCTGTGTGAACTTACCCTTACTGTGATTTATTTTCATAATAATAAAGGATTGATCATCCTATGTCCATGAGTGTTTGTTTTCCCCCATCGGCAGACTTCAGAGCATCGTCAGCCTGACCATATGTAGCTGGCTTCTTCTTTACTCTTTTATTGTTAGTTGTTAAACTGATTATACACATCAGATCAACGAAATACTCATTATTGGCCAACATAAATATGCACACTTGGCTCAGCTGAGCATACATATTTATTTTAATGGGAAAAGGCAAATAAATTGGTGCCAGACTGTAACATATCTCCTTTAATTAAAGGGGTTTTTCAAGCTCTCCAAAAGTATTTACATATCTGTTTCTTAAAGCTTACAAGCATACCATCAGTTGCAGGAAAATACTAAGCCCGTTTGCGAGATTCATCCCCAGTTGGGTGAAGCTGCAATGATGGCTGTAGTAGATTCTGTCAAACACGGTTTGCACCTTTGCACTAAAAACCCTCAAATGAAAATTCCCGTATGTCTCTGACATTGCAGACTTTTCTAAAACTGGAAGCATACTATTATTCTGTGGCTTTACATAAAATTTTGCTTTTTTTTTTGGTGGAAATAGGATGTCGAGACTTATTTCTATGAAGGGCTACAGAAATGGAGAGATCTCAACCTCACTCAAAATTTTGGTATGTACATATTTACGGTTTATATTACAGTTCGTTACTTTGTCAAGTTCATCAGTCAAACTTGCAACCAATGGTGACACAAGAAAAAAAGAGGATACGTTAAGCCACAAATAATAACAGGAACTGGTGTTTAAAACAGAACTTTTGAAGGACTGTCAGTGATAAATAGGCCATAAGATGATGTACATCGTGACTACAGCCAATGTGCTAAGCTTACTCTCCATAGATAGCTCACCCAGATATGTGGAAAAAGCTTTATGATAGTTCAATTGGTGAAGAGTGTGTTTAACGTAATAGTTCCCTTTATAGCTGCAGCATGTTAGGGTAACACTACCATTTTCAGATACATGGCAAACAGTTGGCCTAGAAATCCTATCTGACTATTATAGAAGCTGATACTACAGCCATTGGGACATATGTTGTGCATGTCTGTGTGATAGATTGTTCTTCCCCTTTCTAGAGTCAGTACATTGGTAACTACTGATGCTGTACTACATGGTAATAATGCTGTATTACTATAAGTAATGTAGAAACATCTACGTTCTCAAGTATCTGTTCATTCTTGGCTTATAATGGAAACTATAACCTAGACATTAACAGAGCCTTAGCGCTTATTCAGATGACCAAGTTTAAGTTTTTTGACTGTGTTGTGTCTGTGATCCCTGAAAAAGTAGTCCATGCACTATTTTTTTATGGATAACATTCTTGGGTCTATTTTCCCAGACCCCATTCGCCCATTGAAGGCAATAGGTCAGTTAAAAAAAAAAAAATGGATGTCCTCTGTGGATGCATTGCCTGTAGATCTGTGGCCGTCTATTTTGCTGGTTTTCAGGTGACATAAGGTAATCCTGGTAGATAGTAAGTGGATTAACAGTAAACAGGAAGCTTCTGTATACAGCAAAGGCAATGAATCATTAAGCTGAATGGATACATTGTAGTTGGCCTTCGTTTATGTCAGACTTTTGTTGACTTTTGTTTGATATTCATGTACCTTACCTGGGGACCTGCATTATACAACATGGCTCCAGTCATCCTGTCTCTCATTAACATAGACTAATTTTTTATTGTTCAGTTACATTCTACAAGGAAGTGTCCAGCAAATGCCAGTCATTCCACCTGCTGGTCTACCACCAGAATGCCATAGTGCAAAGCTTGAAGACGCACCTACAAGTGAAGAATAGCCTTGCTTACCAGCCTCTGCTTGAGTATATACAAACCATCAAAATCTATTATGTACCTAAGGGGCTCAGTCTTCTTTTCTCTGTAATATTGATACTGTACTGCTCTCCTAAGCCCCATATGCATTAGCTGACACTACTTCTCATGGTACTAGCAAGTACCAAACCCTGTGTTAAAAGGCTTATCTGTTCCCTTTTTGCATATGCCTTCTGGTCACAATTTTACGAGAGGGATGTCCAATAATTGGCACTCAGTGCTCTGTTGTGCTTCACTTTCACAGAGAAATTGGCCACATGCTTTTGCTGATATCAGCTTATCTCCATGGTACATAGCCTTTAATTAGAAATTGCATCCTTACATAGATCTTACATATTACATCCTTAAATTGATCTTACACATTCCATTCCATTTAATTTGTTACTTGCCTACTTTGTCTTGCCAAACCCTCCATCAAAGGGGTTTACTTCAAGCTCCACTCTGGCGATTTCTAATATATTTTTTTTATCCCTGTAGTACAAACTATACAGATGCCTAGACAATGATGTAGTAACTACTGGGGCTCACTATTCACTTTATTCAGCTTCAGAGAGGGTCCCCCATGTGATCATATGATTGGCAGGCTGAGCTGCCTATTCACACACCAGCTGGTAGTCCCTGGTTTCTATGTAAGTCTGTGAGAGCATAGCTACCTGGCTCCCATAGACTTCCATAGAAAAAGTTTGCTGCGTGAGATGGCATGCCAGCCTGTCGATGGCATGCCAGCCTGTCGATGGCATGCCAGCCTGCCGATGGCATGCCAGCCTGCCGATCACATGATCAGCCTGTCGATCACATGACCAGCCTGTCGATCACATGACCAGCCTGTCCATCCACCATGAACTATGCACCTGGTGAATGACTACACATTAGTATGCCTTGCACTACAGGGCTGAAGAATAATACAAGTTGCTGGAGTGGGACTTTAACAAGACAGCATAGAAAGGGAGTCCCCACTAAAGACTGCCCTCTTTAAGAGAAGCCCAGAGAGAGCTTCTCCCTTGCTAATGACTACAGCATACAACCTTATTGTCACTCCAGTCGCATTATCCACATCATGTGTAGCATGTACATAGTCACCAAAATACACTTCTCACACATTCCTATAC
Organism: Leptodactylus fallax; assembly: GCA_947044405.1. Lineage (NCBI taxonomy): Eukaryota > Metazoa > Chordata > Amphibia > Anura > Leptodactylidae > Leptodactylus > Leptodactylus fallax. The sequence continues at coordinate 4,552,283 of CAMRHE010000094.1, forward strand.
ATATATGACCATACTATGTACTTTCAATGTATTCTTTATTGTTGTTTAATAATATCTTCTGCTTTTACCATTTAGTCTAGTGGTTCAGCTGGCTCGAGATCTTCAGGCTGACTTCTACCCTCATTTTAAAGATTTCTTTAAAGCAATTTCCTCCTTGCTTGACACAAAGGACACTGAGCGAATAGAATGGGCTTTTACAGCCTTATCCTACCTGTACAAATACCTGTGGAGAATGATGGTGAAGGACATGCCAGAAATATACAGGTATTTACCATAGGATTACTGCCACTTTTCCTAATGTGATCTTGTAACATAGTTGGTAGTATTTAATTTATTAAAGTATCCCTCCAGGCTTAATCTCCTGTCCAAACTGACAAGGAGCATGAAGATACCTACCTGAACTGGACAGTTGCCAAACAGACCTATTACGCCCAGTGAGTATTGTGCAAGGGTCATATGTTAAAGAGGACATTTCACGTACTCCAACTACTTTTTTACATCTTTCAAAAGGTGCTGCTCCACTGATTCTGCTACAGTTGAGAAAAATGTTTTTATAGCCCCCACCGTTCCTGAGCAAGCATTTCTGTACAGCACAGTTATTCACTCTTTTATCAGGGGGGCGATCCTTGTCTATCTTTTCCTGCCCATGACCGCCCACCTGGCATTATTGTGTTGAAACTAATAGCACTGATTGCTCAAGAACGGTACGGCTAGAGAAAAAATTTCAACTGGTGCAGAAGCAGTAGACCACCACTCATTGAAGGATGCAAACAGTTGGTTCAGTTGGTGGAGGTGCTCTATAACAAGTACAACCCATGCATGGTACTTATTGAGTGTCATATGGTTGTCTAGGCAGGTTTATTAGCAACAAGATCCATGCATGTTTGATGTCATATGGGCTGAGAGAGCAGAATAAGGCTATGTTAATGTCTCTGTGAGAATTTTTGTTTTTCTGTTCTAAGATCGAATAAAATGGTAATCCAGATCCTGAAGGACCCCGTTGACTTTAATGAGGGTCTGTCATTTTGCTAGACGATAAAGTCCTGTATGCAGGACTATTTCATCTGCAATTTTTGACTGAATCACCACTATAGGATCCTGATAGAACCTCCGATTCAGATGAGAACAGGACTTCAGTCTTTAATATAACTAGGCAGAAGACAGGCATGGGAGTCTTCAATAGGCTTCAAGCTGACAAGGCAATGGATGGATCAGAACAAGATCCAGGGGTGATGATTTCCTCAAACAGTGGTGCCTATGAGCTGCAATAAATAGATGCCTCGGTCATGTTTGTCATCTAAAGGGTTAATGCGGACGCACATTAGGTAATCCAGAGGTTGCTAACAAATGTGCCCAAGCACCTCTCCTCTGTACATAGAGGACATCTCACTGGATTATTTTCAGTGGCATTGAGAGGATAAATCTGCCATTGCAGGAAGAGATTGGAGGCGTGTGATGCTCAATAGAGAAGCATTTAGGACATTCATGTAGGATACCGCTCACCCACTGGGTCTGAACAACCATATAGATCTTATCTTGCATTATGACGTATAAGTGAGGTGTCTCTTGTCTATATGTTTTTAATAGTGCTATAAAATGTCGTACACTACTTTGTTACATCCAGTTGCGGGCGTGGAGAGGGGGCTGTTGGTGGTTTATACTTGTAAAATCCATGCTTGTATGCATGGATTTTAATGGCTTACTAATAAGATATTGGACTTTTAACAAAGCGTTGGATCGCTGCTGAAAAATAGAGAAGTAAGGGGGCAAAAAAAACGGACACCTATCGTAATGGACACTAGCTGATGTTAAAGGGAGTCCATCATTGGGGAAACGTGTTTTTAACTGAAGCAATGTTGGAATAGCCTTTATAAAGGCTATTCTTCTCCTACCTTTACTTTTCTTCTCCTCGCCGTCGTTTGTCCAAAAAAACATTTTATTCTCATATGTAAATTATTCTCAGGGAGCATCGGGGGCATTCCCCCTGTGCTCCGAGCACTCAGCGTCATCACCGCAACCTGCCTCCAGCCTGCTTTTTCATGCCCCCTGCAGCTTCCTTCGGCCATTTTTGTTTAGTTTCTTACACCAGTGTACTTCAGAAAAATGGCCGAGAAAGCAGATGCAAGATGAACAGAAGAAGATGCAGGGGGCATTAAAAAGCAGCGCGGGTTGCGGCGATGACGTGGAGTGCTCGGAGCACAGTGGTAACGCCACCGATGCTCCCTGAGCATAATTTACATATGAGAATAAAATGTTTTTTTTTTACAAACGGCGGCGAGGAGAAGAAAAGTAAATGTAGGAGTAGAATAGCCTTTATAAAGGCTATTCCAATACTGCTTCGGTTAAAAACATGTTTCCCCAATGATAGACTCCCTTTAATGTGTCAATTTTTTTATCTGGTCCTTTTTTCACATTAACATCAGTTAGTGACTGTTATTGTCCGTTTTTTGTAGTGTCTGTATTTTTGCTTATTTTTTTTGTTCTGCTTTCTGAGCATGCACAGACAAAATATGGACAGTAATAACGGACAGTATAATGGACGACCGTTAGCCATAGACATTAATGTTAAAAAAAAAAAATAATGGACGCTTACCATCAGTCATAAGTCTGTTATTTTGAACGAACACAAAAGTCCTGCACCCCACATTATGTCTGTTAAAATAACGGGCATGTGGCGGATTTGGTGAAAACGGACCAAACGGATCAAATCCCATTGAAATCAATAGGATTTTTAACGGACTTATGACTGTTAGTGTACGTTGTTAACATTTAGTAACGGATGCTAACAATGGACACTACTAACGGTAGTCTGAAGTCCCCCGTACAAATTTTGGAAAGAGGAGATGGAAAAAGTCTCCAGGCGTTAAGGCCAAAACTACCTTGTGTCCTTAAAGTGTTAAATTTTAATGGAACATTAAAAAAATAAGTGTGTGATATTTATTAGCTCCAGAAACATAGATGCCTCTCTTTCTTTTAGCTTGTCCAGTACACTGTTGGCTCACCAGAAAGAGCACATCCGAAACTTTGCAGCAGAAAGCTTTGCATTCTTAATGAGGAAGGTAAGATCGAGATGATCTGTTATAGTCAATGCATGATTTTTACTGTTTATTCACTAAATTACCATGGAAGGGTAAAAACCTTTGTTGTCTCCTGTGCAAGGCAGATATTTATGCCTGTCCATGGCCTGAGAGAAGGCCTTAGAGTTGTGTGGCTTTACTCTCTGGTGACATTTCTACACATATGTATCTTGTTTTGCTATGTTGAGAAATGACTGCACACAGTCATCTGCATTGTAAAACTTTTAGAGAATCCCTGTAATTCAAAGCCATAACTAAAGTTAATCCATCAACAAAGAGGTTGTGATTTGTAACTGCAACTCAACTGTGGCAGATTATGATTCATGCCACTTGGCATCTTGCCCTTTACTAAATAAAGCGTCTCTGTGTGTATATGTAGCATATTGCACCCAGGGATAGTAACATTCATTGTGTTATGCTATGAAACTTTTCCAAGGTACAGATCCATTCCAGATAAAAGGGTGTCAACAGAATAACATGAGTACAGGCATCATAGGCACCTGCGAAAACATTTTTACGCATTGAAAAGTCCCGACATTTGAACACATAACCTGTGGCAGTCAGATTGCGGGAGTCGGGGGTCTTCTGAACTGGAAGCTCCTTGGCCAGTTATAGGAAAATAACTATTGAGGCTCAATAATTATACTGTGATACTGCCATGGACTGCAATACAGTTGTATTACAGTCTATGGGACAAGCGATTTGATGATCGCAGGTTCAAGCCCCCTGTGGGGGAGCTAAAAAAAAAAAAAAAAAAAAAAGTTAAAAAGGTCTTTAACAATATTAAATATTAAAAATATTTTTGTGTAGAAAAAAAAAAAAATCAAAAATCGATGCTTTGCTATCCAAAAAGTATGAATAAAAAGTACACAAAATATTGCACATTCCCCAAAATAGTATAAATGAAAACTACATTTTGTGTTGCTAACAAAGAATACATTTTTTTTTTTTTGCATTTTTCAAAGTTTTGGAAACATTAAAACATAGTAAAAAACTATACACATTTGATATCACTGAATATAAGGAACATGTCATTCTCTATTTACAAATGGAAGATGATTATAGTAATGGTTTCCCTGCTTAATTTGCCACGTCATAGCATTGTTATGTCTGTTACTGTTCCAGAAAAAAAAATGTAGTGCCAGTGTTTTCTTTGTATTCCATTAGATTGCAGATTTTATTTTCCCAGTGCTGGTTAAAAATGAAAGGTGCTGTTAGGCTACATAAAATGTTGTAGAAAAGGGGCAAATGAGTTGAAAATAAAATGAAAGAATGATTGTTTCCCTCACCAATTACTCGCTGGTCTCTACTTCATGGTCCCAACTTGAAACATAGGAATTGCCCATTTAGCCATTCACTGGCTGAGGCTGGTCGTTACTGTGGTGGTCATTGGATAATTTGGTCATTTCCAGTTTGGGGACACAGGCCAGATTGCAATGGGAAGCATATTGCATAATTTTTAAAAAATTACCAGCAGAGAACCTAGTTTCTTGCGCTATATTCACTCAACCAAGCCTATTCTCAGCCATGTGTACAACAGATACATGTGGGATCTGTTTTTTTTCTCATGGACCTGTTCACATCAATGGCAAATCAGGTGAAACCAGATCTGAGAGTCCGATCCGTGAAAAAATGGAGCATATCGTGTTTTTCATGTATACCACTCATCCAAGGAACTTTATCCTGCAAATAAGATCTGACTGTACTTGCTATTTTGAACATTCTAGTAAGTGATGTTGTTTATAGGTTACATAGGTATATTTAGGTTACATAGTTGTCCATGTACTATTGACTTGCATTACTTTTATAGTGCATAGTTTATTATATCCCGTGAAAGAACTTTTAATCTATGCTTCCTAAGGCATCCATCAGGAGGGCAGTGTCTTAAAAAGCTTCCCCTTGTATTGTGTTATCACATTTCTGTACTCCCCTTATTTTTCATGTTGACCCTTCTACTGTATTGTAAACTGGTTTTCCATTTGTTTTCAGGTGACTGATTTGAATGGACTATTTAACTGCATGCTCTTGGATCTCAAGGAACATCCCCAGAAGGCTGATGGTTTGGGGCAGCTGCTATTTGAGATGTGTAAAGGTGTCCGAAACATGTTCCACTCTTGTGCTACTAAGGTAATGAACTGCCTCAGAAAGAAATGTATGTTCATGTGCTCATACAGTAGTTCAGCTAGTTCACTATTTAAGTATTGCCCAAAGCAAGAGCTATGAAATGAAAATTTCTATAGTATCATTGCCTTTCTCCTAACTTCTATTATCTTACTGAAATACAGAACTCTAAAATGTTTTATAAGCCTTATATAATACAGTACAGACCAAAAGTTTGGACACACCTTCTCATTCCAAGAGTTTTCTGTATTTTCATGACTATAAAAATTGTAGATTCACACTGACGGCATCAAAACTATGAATTAACACATGTGGAATTATATACTTAACAAAAAAATGTGAAACAACTGAAAATATGTCTTATATTCTAGGTTCTTCAAAGTAGCCACCTTTTGCTTTGATTACTGCTTTGCACACTCTTGGCATTCTCTTGATGAGCTTCAAGAGGTAGTCACCTGAAATGGTTTTCACTTCACAGGTATGCCCTGTCAGGTTTAATAAGTGGGATTTCTTGCCTTATAAATTGGGTTGGGACCATCAGTTGTGTTGTTCAGAAGTCAGGTGGATACACAGCTGATAGTCCTACTGAATGGAGTGTTAGAATTTGTATTATGGAAAGAAAAAAGCAGCTAAGTAAAGAAAAACGAGTGGCCATCATTACTTTAAGAATTGAAGGTCAGTCAGTCCGAAAAATTGGGAAAACTTTGAATGTGTCCCCAAGTGCAGTGGCCAAAACCATCAAGCGCTACAAAGAAACTGGCTCACATGAGGACCGCTCCAGGAAAGGAAGACCAAGAGTCACCTCTGCTGCGGAGGATAAGTTCATCTGAGTCATCAGCCTCAGAAATCGCAGGTTAACAGCAGCTCAGATTAGAGACCAGATCAATGCCACACAGAGTTCTAGCAGCAGACACATCTCTACAACAACTGTTAAGAGGAGACTGTGTGCATCAGGCCTTCATGGTAAAATAACTGCTAGGAAACCACTGCTAAGTACAGGCAACAAGCAGAAGAGACTTGTTTGGGCTAAAGAACACAAGGAATAGACATTAGACCTGTGGAAATCTGTGCTTTGGTCTGATGAGTCCAAATTTGAGATCTTTGGTTCCAACCACCGTGTCTTTGTGCGACGCAGAAAAGGTGAACAAATGGACTCTACATGCCTGGTTCCCACCGTGAAGCATGGAGGAGGAGGTGTGATGGTGTGGGGGTGCTTTGCTGGTGACACTGTTGGGGATTTATTCAAAATTGAAGGAATACTGAACCATCATGGTTACCACAGCATCTTGCAGCGGCATGCTATTCCATCAGGATTGCGTTTAGTTGGACCATCATTTATTTTTCAACAGGACAATGACCCCAAACACACCTCCAGACTGTGTAAGGGCTATATGACCAAGAAGGAGAGTGATGGGGTGCTACGCCAGATGACCTGGCCTCCACAGTCACCAGGCCTGAACCCAGTCGAGATGGTTTGGGGTGAGCTGGACCGCAGAGTGAAGGCAAAAGGGCCAACAAGTGCTAAGTATCTCTGGGAACTCCTTCAAGACTGTTGGAAGACCATTTCAGGTGACTACCTCTTGAAGCTCATCAAGAGAATGCCAAGAGTGTGCAAAGCAGTAATCAAAGCAAAAGGTGGCTACTTTGAAGAACCTAGAATATAAGACATATTTTCAGTTGTTTCACACTTTTTTGTTAAGTATATAATTCCACGTGTTAATTCATAGTTTTGCTGCCTTCAGTGTCAATCTACAATTTTTATAGTCATGAAAATACAGAAAACTCTTGGAATGAGAAGGTGTGTCCAAACTTTTGGTCTGTACTGTACATAACCCTTTATATTGTCTGATTTAAAGGGAATGTCCACTTTATTTTTTTTTACCTTTTTTCACTGTGTGTGTGTTTTTAATAAGTACAAAATTATGTTCTAATTAATTTTTTATCTTTATGGAGTTAGAAACATGTAGACATAATTAAAGGATTAATCCCATCTCAGTGCTAGGATATACCATCATTTTATTTTTGACAGGGGTCTAACTTCTGGGATCTTTACCAATCCTGAGCGTAAAGGGGTAACAGTCCTCATAGAATGCTGTATTGCCTTCACAATCTTTACCTGCGCAGCAGTTTCCTCAGGCATCAACTTTGCAGCAGAGCTGTAACTCCGTTCCATTCAAGTGAATTTGGCCTGCCACAGTTTCCTGCACATCCTGTAACTAGAAGTGCCGCAGTGCTGCAATCTATACTTTCTCAGGATCACTGAGGGCCCTAGGGGGCCGATCCTCACCAATCCTAAAGTGATGGCATTTTCTAGTGAGACGACATAATTTTGTCAGGCGAGAATACATTTTAAATAATAATCCTGTTGCCTTCAGTCATCTCTAGGTGGAGCCAAAGAGTTCACTGCATATAGCTCTCCTCAATCTCAATAATGACTATTCTATTGCAAATAGGCTATGTCTTTAGAGACATACAGTATATCTTCATATACGCTGTGTAGATAGAATAGCACAATATTTAGAATTACATTGTTTCCAAATGTGTGCATAGTCTGCACATGTTTAATTGTTTAACCATAGATCTTGCCTAGTAAATGTTAGCACACTTTATCTGCAACTATCTGACTATGTTGTTTGGTAGGCAATGCAACTCCTTCTGCAGAAGATGGGACCGGTAACCGAGAAGGAGGAGTCGCTTCCCTGGACTTTGGTGGGAGAGGTTTTCAAGCATTTTGTAGATTCTGCAACATTATACATCCACAAAGAACAATTTGAACCACTTTTTAGTAATATCCAGGTATGATCTCATATGAAACAATAAAAATGCAATGTGCGGATTAGAAACCATCAGTTCAACTCTCAACAGCATATAGACCCACGGCCCTTTGTGTTCACTTTGATGGTAGACATTTGCTGGTGGAGCAGTGAACCTGTGATATTATGCTCACACCAATTCCCATCTCTTTGTTTACAAGCGTATTTTCTGGGAATGCATTTGCCTTATATGCTGAATGTATGCAAAGTTTTGAACTAGTTGTATGTTTGCAGCTGTATGCAATGGCATACCCTTTTTTTTTTTTTTTTTTTTTTTTTATATATTTAGAAGCATTGCAAACTCTGCTTATTGATTTACACCTCATCAGGATATGTTTTTTCTGCACATACACCAAACAAAGCAAATCTGCTCCTTTAAGTGCTTGTTGTGGAAACTGTTATGTACAGGACTGAAAACATTGTGTGGAATATGGTAGTATTAACATGTGTTTCTCTTCTTGCAGAATACACTTATGGAACTGGCAGGAAAAATGACTCTGGATCACATTGGTGAATGTTCAGATCAAATAGAACAGGTACTGGAAGCCTTAGATATCTTGGTAGAACATGGCCAGGGTTCAAAGGTCACCCATCCAGAGCGTGTATGTATGGTAAGTCACTGTAGCCTCTGTTCAGCTTGCTAAGCCTTTAATTTTAGTAGAACTGGTATGATATATATATATTTTTTTATTTGCTTTCATCTTTTTAGACTTTAACAGACATGCTGCGAGTCCCACACATCTCATCATCTTGCTGTAGTAAACTTCTCTCCATAATTTCTACTTTACTTCTCGATGAAAACATCTCTCTGTCAGCCTCTGACATTGAAGGAGCTGTTAATAAGGTATATTACATAGCTCAAAATAATAATCTCTATATTTCTATATCAAAGATTCAGCAAATTAAATTTAGCAATGAAAAGTTAGCAAATGGTGTTGTATATAATGCATTATTTTAGTTTTATATTTTATAGTATTAGTATTCCATGCCACCATTCACTCATATCACACACTATGTACAGTGGGAATCACAGTCATATTTCCTTATACATGGGCTAGTTTCATACGAGGGCTGTATAAACATCAGGAGAACATACAGACAAACTGAATGCAGATGTTACTCTGGTGGACTATCAAGCCAGGACCTCTGTGCTACACAGTGGCTCAGCCCTTGCGACATTTGCATATGCACTGCAAGCTGTATAGTTAGCTTTAGGCATATAGCTAAATATTCACATTATTTTCACAATGTTATTGAACAATAAGCTAGAAGAGTGATAAAGGGATCAAGTGCAGGAGGCATATCAATTGTAGGAGGCATATAACCAATGTGCATATTGCATTATCTTGTAGGTTCTTGAAAGTGACTTTCCAAGGGTATTACTTTTGGAGTTCTGTGAAAAAATGTTCAAAATGAGGCAATTTGAACAGGCAAGTATTACTGACTTTTTCATATATATTGTTTTTTTTAGTTAATTTTGAAAGGCTTGGCTATTTAGCATAGCCCATAATTGTGTAATTAGTATGCTCCTACCTCTGGGGACCCGTTCACTTTGTCCAGGGCTGCGCAGTGATAGAACTATTGCACTCTGGTAGGCGCTGCTACCCTTTTATTCTGCTTGTTGTTAGTGATCTTAGCAGAGGAATTCCCACAAAGCTCACAGTGATGGCCTACCTCTTGGCTAGGCTATCATTGTAGACTGACTACAAGGAGGAGCTTAAATGGTAGTGCTGATATTTGGCTGAATACTAATGACTGATAGATAACATGCAAGAGAAGATTATAAAAGACTGGTCTGCCATGCATGCCAGGATACTTGCTTCGAAACCCCTGAGGATGCTGCTTGCTCAGCAAAACATGACAGAGAGGTAGTATTCATCATTATAAATTTCAGCACCTCCCTCTGATATTAGTTCTATATAGATCACAGTTCCTGTGTATTACTGCCAAGAAAAGCAATTATACTTTGGCAGTCATATCAGTATCACATTGCTTTGGAAGCTGAACAATGGTTCTAATATATTAATGTTGCTAAAACATCAACATTACAGGGTAAATAGTTGGCTATGAGCAGAATTTCATTCACTGAGATTGTTAGTTACGAGCCAATGTGGCCTCTCTGGTTTTAAAGGGGTTTACCAGGACTTACATATTGATGACCTGTTGTGAGATCATCAGATCGATGAAGGTCTGACACCCAGGACACCTACAGATCAGCTGTTTAGCATTCACATATTTATGTAAGCACTGGGGTCTTTTTAATGGAGAGCACAGGGCTGTACATTGAATAGGAAGAAAAAAAAATCTTTGTCTAGCACTAACACTCTTAATTTGTAAATAGCTGAACAGGTCCGTAAAAGTTACAATTTTTGAATACTTCTGAAGTCTCAAATCTGCTGCAATGTGTTTTGGTTATACCAACATTTGACAAGCAAACTTAGCTTCAAAAAGAGGGCGGTTTCCCCATGAAATGTTTTTTTTAGTAAATTTGAGGCTACAATAAAAGTTATATTTTTGGAGTACTTCGGCTTGACCCCTTTCCAAATTAAGAGAGTTTGCGTCAGACCAAGTTTTTTTCCTTCCTTCTTCCTGTTCATCAGTCTCTAGGATTCATATATTTGTTAGACTACCATTGTCCAAGGTGGCAGCACCCCACCTGACAGATAACTTCAAAGGACAGTTCTCTAGTTGGTGACAATACACACAGTGAGCATGATTTTGATTGCATATATTTTGACCATGCCTGCGATACCTTACTGCAACGACTCCGTCCTATGAGTCACTCTGCCTTCTTTTTTAATCTCTGAACAGTGCTAAGGATAGATCATTGATATGTAAGTCCTGGAAAATCATTTTTTTCTCTGTATTTGATAAATATAATTTTCTATTTAATTTTTAATAATAAGAGTTATCTTTAATAATTGATAGGGAGCTGTTTATTTTATATATGTATTATATTTTATTTCTTATAATATTCTTAAGCTGATATTAATATGGATTTCGAATACAGCCATAATGCAGTCATGTAGATAAAACCTCAGTCTGTATCTTTGTAACACTTGCTTTTATGTTTCAGCATCTCCTGCCAAGCCTTTTGCAGTATATTCTACAATTCTTTACTGAGGATGATATCACAGCTAGAAGTGAGGCTCTGACAATCTTGACAAAGCTCATTCTGGAAAAGGCTGAACCCCCTGCTGTTGCTTCACTGGCATTCGAAAAATATCCCCTTGTGTTTGTGGAAAAGTCTAAAGTGTAAGTTTTCGTAGTTAATAATGTTCACGTGGAATGTTATCTGTTTTACTTGTCCCTCATTCTTTATGGTAAAAAAAAAATCTGGATCATAAAAAAACTTACCTTTTTTGTGTCAAAGCAAATCTTCCTGCCTCAGAAAATTAGATAGTGATCCCAGGACATGGCTGCATCTACCAGACCACCTATTTTTGCCTGTGGTCACCGCACAATGGGACTAATCAGTCTTGATGTTAAGGCTTGGTGCTCAGTGGCTAAAAACAGGCACCCTAGCAGGCAGAGCCACACCTGAATGCACCACATTGCTCCTTTGCATGCAGATTAAGGTTCCATGAACACATGGTGTTGGTCATCTGTATATTTAATGTATAGCACTTACTGTACCTGTTCTTATCTATGGCCCCATACACACGACTGCATTTTTCATGGGTCGGTGTTGGGGGCGGAATCTGGACCAAAAACAGGCCACGTCTTAACCCTGTTCATTTTGCAGTTCAGGCTTATTCTTTGAAGTCTATGGAGAACATGGAATTCATGTACCATCTGTTCTTTTTCACAGACCTGTACAGGGCTAGTGGTCATGTGCATGTAGCTTAATAGTTCATTTTTTCTGCAACAAGATTGCATTTCTTTACACAAAATAGATATGTTCACATTGTCACTATCAGTCAATTGCATATAATCGGTTTAGAAGTGATATTGGGTATGGTGGACTCTCTTTAAGTTCAGATTTGTGGGGAGATATTAAAAGGGTGTCCTGTAACTGTGGATATGTTATAAATGCCTGATAAGTGCAGATCGTTGCCACACGAGTGCAGCTTTGGCCATTATAGTTTATGGAAGTTATGGAAAGAATCGTGGTCACACCTACAGACTTTGATAGACTCAGTGGTAAAAGCAGTTGCTGGTGATGGTTTTAAGTAAAAAAAAAAAGTCACAGTCCTCTGTTCTCCCAATAGGTCTATCCCTAAAATGCCTATATGGTGTAAAGATATATGGTAATATCTTTTTATGTGTGAATATTGAAACGTCCCAACCTTCTCTTGTCTTCTGTTTAGTGCAAATCTGAAAAGTCAAGATAGCAAGCAATCCCCAGTGCTAGACCATGTGTTGTCTTTGGTTACCTTGTCTTCGCATGAGGATGTCCGTGAACTGTCCTATTGTTGGTCAGCTCTAGTTATCCTACCCCATTTAAGGTAAATATCATATGGAAATAATTGGAAAAATTTAGTAGCCAGGAACAATTCTACTTTTATAAAAAATTGTATGTAAAAAAAAAGTTGAAGTTGTGAAGTTTAAAACCTAGCTACTGTGGCCTTCAAGGTGCAGAACTGAAAAAAAATATTTTTCACAAAGAAAACGTTAAATTTGTTTTTATTTCTACAGGCCTTTTGAGAAGGATAGAATTGTTCCAGTTTTATCTCAGTTTATTGAAAATGTTTTTTTATTGATGAACCAAACACAGTTTGCTCAAGGTAAATTGCAAAATCTAGAAACTAAGTGTAGTATGAGAGATGTAATAGATAAAGAGTCGTCTTCTGCAATGGTTCAGCTAATATCATTTATAAAATGTAAAAGGCAGGACTCTGTTCACATCAGGTTTATGGGCTCTGTTTAATATATACGCTGAAATGTTAAATGTGTGCTGATGTGACATTCATTTCCTATATGGTCCCATGGTAAAAATATTATTAATGTTTTACTTTAAATAAATGATTTATTGAGCATTGCAGACGGTACAATATAAAAATGTATGTTTAACATAACCCTTTCTTATTGGTTATTATTCTATAGAATGTCATAGTCTACTACGTTATTTCACATGGTTTTATTTATTTATTTTTTTGGTGTACTGAGGTATACTGGCTGGATGGAGACCTAAAAAATGGAACTCTTTTGGTCTCTTTCTGACTAACGTATCCCTATGGGTAGGGCAGGGCAATTAATCAAAAAATTATTGAAATCAAAACTCGCCTCATATCGATGTGAATGATTATTTCCTTTATTTTACATTTATGCTATCCTGTCTCACAATGCCATTGGCTAAGGAATGTGTCAGTAACTGTACACTGTCCAATCAGGATTGCTGGTATATGAATAACTGAAAGCAAAATTCATTTGCATGGCGTGGTATATAAGTAGGCAGTGTGGGATATAAAAATGGGACAGTCCTAAAATAATTGTTCATTAATTGTAATTATAAAATGTTCAATTAATTGTGATTTTTGATTTGCATCATAATTGTCCAGCCCGAGCTATGGGCACATTTAGTGTGCACAGTGGAAGCTTTCATAGTGTATATGCTGAATATGTATCACAAGCATGATATGAGCATAGTTTTACATTCATGTGACCAAAAACTGGATGTCACTAATTTCTGTTTTTGATAAGGCTGCCCCAAGCATTGTGGTCCATCAAACAGGGGTTGTGGCCTGTCCTAATAGTAGGCAGTCAATATTGTAAACCTGGAAAACACTTTGTGTCCTTTGTCAGCAGTAGGATGGAATGGGCACTGATAATGAGTTGCGATGTGGCTGTGTTTGACCTACCAACATGTTTCTATCTGCCAGATGTGCTGTTTGTAGCCTGCCAAGCTGTGAGTACTGTACTTAGCCTGGACGACTCCGCTGATGTTCTGCAGGTGCTGCCCATGGAACGAGTGAAAAGCTTGTTACTGTAAGTCTCACAAATTTTCGGTGTACAGTTAAATTGATCTAAAAGGTGTGATGATGGTTTTGTGATTGAAAGGGCTCTGTAAAGTTCTGTAATAGATTTGGCAATACTCTGAGTAGAAAGTTGACTCTGTTCTAATATATAGCTCTCTATGAACCCCATCTTTATAATGTAGGACCAGTGGGGCCATTGCCTTGTTCCCCAAGACCATGCAGGTGTACTCATGCTTTTGGATGTTTCTTTTTTAACAACATTTTTCTTCCAAGTATTATGCTCGTAATTTAAGTGGAAACCTGTGTGTCCATGGTACGGGTCTGAATTTTAGATATAATTTGAATGAAGTTACCCGCACCTTGTTTTTTGATATTTGTCTAACTTGCTATGATTATTTGCTTTTAGTTCTGCGCCCTGTGATCCATGTGCATTATTGCTGGCTGATCTTTACTTCACTAGACTAGTTTTCTGTGGCTATCAACAGCAACTTTCTTACGACATCCTGATGGAGATTTTTTCCAAGTTACAGTTTAATTTATCAAGCAACTCCTCAAAGGTATCAAAGTAAACAGAGATTTCCGTTTTTTTTTAAGTCAATTCTTATTTGTATCAGACCTCTTTATTAATATTAAAGGGGTTGTTCAAGAAAATAATGTATTATACTGTATGTTATTAAATAACACTTCACTGCAAATTATCATTGTGCAAAGCAATAAACTTCTGGTGTTATTTAGGTGCGGCTCTTGACTATACGGATTTTAAGTCACTTTTGTAATCGACCGTCTGCAGAGCTACAGGTAATGGAATATTTCAGCAGCACTGTTTTAGTTTCAACTGTATATTGTGGGGTTTTTTTTTTGGTTTTTTTTTTTTAGTGTTCTAATAACATTAAAAAAGGAGAACGTGTGTGTATAAGTATATGATCTCCCATAAGGGGACAGGTACAAAAAAAATCAACAAATAACAGAATATGAAAACAAAGCAGTATGTGTACATAGACGTCAAGGGATGGTAATCTTCAGGAACGCAAACTCAACAGTGCGTCCAAAATTATAAGCAAAGTACTATAACAGACACCATAAACAACATTTTACGAAAGCTAAGCTAAGTGACCGTGAAGGAGGGGGACGGGGGGAAATTCATCTCCCACAGATAGCCAGACTAATCCACAAGACAAGGGTACATAGAAGGGGTAAGGGGTTCATCACTAGGACTCCAGAGGACACTAATCAGTTTCAGACTCCGTTGCAGAAACAGCTTAAAACCGATAGAGAGAAAAGTCCTACATTGGTCTATGCTGTCTGCAGGTATCCGCTGTTTTAGTGGTCCAGCTTTCCGCCGTCAGGGTACCCCGCAGGGCCTGAACAATGGAGAGCACAACACAGTTGTGAACCTAGACTTAGGAATCAAGAGAGGCAGTGAGGTGTTCCAAGGCATGAATCTCACTCGTCCTAGAGAGTAGCACCAATTCTGTAGGTTTATTATGAAAGGAGGCCTAACCAGTTCTTGTCTGATTTCTAGGATCCGAGAGAAGGAGAGAACTTGTCAGTGTTTTCCATTCTCCTTCAAGCTGAGCTTGTCCCGGCTACTGTCCATGAATATCGAGAAAAATTACTACAACTTAGGAAACTTAGGCATGATCTTGTACACACAATGGCAAAGGAAGATTTTCAGGAGGTTAGTTGGATATGCATCTCCTATATATCTAATCCATGTGTGCATTCTGTCTGTCTGTTTGCTTTGAGTCTGTTGCCCTACCCCCATTCTATATTCTCGTTATTCCTCTACCGCTCATTTTTTATTCTCATAATTCCTGCATTGTCTTGTTTTCACTCTTTTTTTCACTTCCTGCATCTATTTCTTTTTGTTTTCAGGTACCATTGAGATATTTACTGGCGATGCTTTATGTTAACTTCAGTCCTCTCTGGGACCCAGTGATTGAACTTATTGTGTAAGTAAATATATTTAAGTAAAGAGCCTTTCTGTACGTTTAGCCTTGTTTAACACTTTTCTGCACCATGCCATACTGTTACCTCATGGACAATAGCGCCAGTGGGCATTAACTGTAACATACATTTGAAACCTTGCTGCAACACCTGCAGTAGACGATAACTTGATTACAAGTGTTTATTCCTTTAGGTGGTGTAGCCAATAGCAACCTGGCATGTAAGGGTTCCCCGATTTCCTGCATGGCCCTCCCATCCTCTCTTAGTTATGTAAAAAAAAAAAACAAACGGTGAATAAAAGCTTAAAACATCACCAGAAATGCTCTATTAAGGGGTGGATACCGCTTCTATCCACACCATATCTACTCCACAAAATACATTCGCTCTGAGGAAGTATCCTGTAAATACTGTATTCTATTCCAGGGAATTTTTCCATAGAACTCTGCGTATCTACTCACACTCACCAGCTGACAGAGAGTTTGATGCAGGCCATTAAGGGCCAAAAATGTTCACAATTGCTCTGCAATTAATTTTTTATGGACAACTAAATATCGTTGCAAATATCTACATGTGCTGAAGTTTTTTTTACCTGCTGTTCTATAAATCTAACACCCTATTTATCGCACACAGTGAAAAAAAAAATTATGAAAAAAATTTTTTTGGTCACCTTGCCTCCAAAGAAATGCAATGCTGTAAAAAGTGATCAAAAGTCTATGTATGCAATAATGGTAGCAGTGAAACCAATGACTAAATAATATAAATAATTAAATGTAGTAAATTATAGTCACCCCAAAAATACATTGAAAAATACAACTTTTCATGTATAAAACAAGCCCTTTAAACTACTGCATCAACAGTAAAAATACAATTTTTTTTTTTTCCCGGAGGGCAGGGAAGATGAAAAATAAAAAACATACTCACCTGCCCCCCGCGCTCTGGTTTTCCCCCCCGCTGCTATTCGGACCCGCGGAGCCCTGGGGCTTGTTCAAGCGGAAGTCCTCCTTAGGCCACTGATTGGCCTCAGCTGTCACATGCGGTGAGGACTTCTGCCTGAAAAAACTCCAGGCGCTTCTGGACAGGACAGTGGCCTGGGACATCAGCGCATCGGGGGCAGGTGAGTGTGTGTGTGTTTTTTTTTTTTTTTGTTTTGTTTTTTTCTCCCCCAGCCTTCAGTAAAAAAAATAAAATAAATAAATATATATATATATTTGTATAAAAATATTATAGCTATATCCATATGATATTCTATTCCCTAAAAGTGAATAGAAATGGGCCACAAATGTGTCTCTCCATTCCCTTGTATGGAAATAGTTCATGGTGGAATAGTTTAGGGCTAGGCTATCACACGTTCCCTATTATAATTCCATATGCTAAGTGTTCTTATGCATTAGTGCTGTTTGCTATGCTGAGGGATAATATGTCCGTGAGAATTGTGAACAGATGACTTACTCACTGCCATTAAACCAGCAAGATTATTACCATGCACACTTCTTGTACAGAGCAGGGATGATGTAGGAACATGTTAGGTGTGTTTCTAAGTATATGGTCTGCCACAGAATAGTTGAATATGGAATTGCTGACTCATTTAGGGCAGTGATAGCTCACTGGAGAGAGATATGCCCCATAGACTCACAGCCCTTTCTCATTTTCCCCTAGCCAGAGTCTGACTATTAGAAACTGATGTACAGGCTTAGGTTTTAAAAGGAAACCGTGACATTCACATACTTTAATGGTGGTCTTTTCAGGCAGCCATATATTATAATTGTTGAACATCTACCTAATATAATACATTTATTTTATTCCGTACATACGTATATCATTTCTTTAGTTGTAAAATTCTAGGATTACTTCACAGCAATATGTGAATTGGAAATGCCCAGTTAATGTTACATTGTGTTCTGGTTGGTTCACCTGAGGCAGAAATGAATTGGTAGACGTCAGATACATTCCATGGCTTTGGTCCTAAAGTGAAACTCTAATCTTGTTTCTTGTTCGCAGTTCTCATGCAAATGACATGGAAAACAAAGCGTTCTGGAAGGTGTTTTATGAGTATTTGGAAAAGTCTGCCGCTCATGCTGGTAATGTACTGTGGATTATACATTAACTTCCTTTTCCTGAAGAAGTTCTGAGTTTACTATATGAATACGCCATAATTTTACTAGGAATATATAACCCTGCACATTTAAAGGGTTGTTTTTTTTTGTTTTGTTTTTTTGATGGCCTATTTTTTTTGAATACTTAGGCACCGCACTGATCAGCTATTTGTAACTGCTGCTTGGTCCTTTGCTATAGTGTACAGAACCGCAAGGAGAGAGGGCTTTGTACATTGTATTATTGTCCATGCAACTTTACTGTAGCTTAGTACCCCTTGAAAGTGAATGAGAGCTGAACTTCAGTAACATCACATGGCAGCTATATAGTATACAGAAACCTCTGCTTCTAGCTCTGTATAATCTATAGTACTTGGTCCCAAACATCTGATTGGTATGGAATTTGAGTGTCGTCTCCTAACGATTGGAAGTTGATGGCCTATCTTGAAGAAAAGCCATAATAAAAAAAATAAATAGGAAAACCCCTTTAAGGTTGAGTTCACTTTGGCATAATGCTTTCCTGTTGTAATGGTGCTATGATGTCTATGCAGGATGTGTATTCTAAAAGAATATTGCCATATTTCAATGTACTTCATTGACTTTAAATTATAAAAAAAAAAAAGTGCCAGGAGAACCCTGGCAGAGACTGTGTGCTAGCATGCACAGCGCCTAGAAATACCTTTGGAAAGGTTTATATTCATTCATCCATTCATTTTAAGTTTCACATGTTTGCTCTGCATTTCAAGAGATTTTCATGTTTCCTTGCAGAAAGAGAACTACAGGATGATCAAAAGGATGAGTTAGACAGCAACCAGACAAAGGACTTCCCTGGCTTCCATGCAGGAGACATTGGAGTTTTATATGATGATATGGTGAAACGTAGAACAGATGTCAATGACAGGACTGATTATACCAATTTCCGGTTTCTGCTCTGGAAAGCAATGTCACTCTTCCCTCACAGGGTGGAACCACGTTCAAGGGAACTTTCCCCTCTTCTTCTGAGATTTATAAGGTAGAAATATGGTCACAACATTTTCTAAATGACTTGTATCTTTAGCACCCAGTTAAGAACTAATAGAGCTGCCAATAACAGAATTTACTAAATCTGCCTCAGCCACTCCAGAAATTTCAAAATGGAGGACCTTTTACAGTAACAAATGTGTTATATTAAACTTCTCTTAAAGGGGTTTATGTGGTTTATAGGATTCCTTTGGTCATTGCTCGAAGATCGCCAGAGATCTACCACTTGAGACCCCCACAGATCAGCTTTTCTAAGCGATATCACAGGCCATGTTACATGGACTATTTACAGCTCAGCCCCAATCAAGTGAATGGGGCTGAGCTGTAAAACAAAGCACTGGTGCTGTACAATGTTTGGCGCTGTGCTTGATTTTCAGTGACGAGGCCGCAGCACTTGTCCAAATGCTGCAGCTCCTTCAATCGTCTGATTTGGCGTGGTGGAGGAGGTGGTGCGATTGTCTGACCTCCACCCATTTTCAATTGGCCAGAGAAGAGAATAGGTGATCAGTCATATAAACCCAGAAACCCCACTTATATATCATAGTTTGAAGGGATTTTTTTTTTTTTTTTTTTTTACAATTTAGCAGTGCTGAACCCTTATCTCAGGGAAATTGTATGAGGGGGACATTGTAGCTGCATTCCCTCTACTGCTCCCACCTTCTTTATACTTTTGTAAACTAGGCATTTTTTGGGGAGGGAACAAGAAGGTTTTGGACATTGGGTCAGTAGCTGCAGGAAAAGGACCTATGCAATTCTGGAAGGTTCACATTATTATTTTAAATATATTACAAAATTTTAAATATTACAATAGTTACAGTTCAAAATCTTTCTGACATATGTTTAAAATGCATCACATACATACAGTTTGTTGTCATTATTGTTTTCAGCAATGAGTATTACCCAGCAGACTTGTTAGTGGCTCCTTCCGAAGATCTTAGGAAGTTTGACAAGGTAAAGAATTGCTCGGGTGAGAAAGCCATTGCTGAAGAAGTATCAATGGAAGTAGAAGGTAACACAGAATCGGATGAGTTTGACCATGTTGGAACACAGACAAAGAAAACCAGAAGAGCTGCATCAAAGTAAGTGTCTGTTGTCAGTGCTCTTGAATAGTATTTACTGGACTTCTGATGTTTCTGGTATTGCAAGAGAGTCGGGTTATATATAATTAAGCAGCCATAAGAGACAATAGAGGCTCAATATTGAAGAAAAAGCTACCAGGATCTGCACTTCTTACCATTTATTAGGTGAAAAAGACTAACCAACTGTATAGTTTATAGTTGGTTTATTTCATCAATAAAATTGATCCTAGAGGATTACGCGTTTCGGGGATGCAACTCCTTCATCAGATCAACAGACATTTAGCCATACACATGACAGACTTAAATACCCCACCCTCTATCTGGTGGGGTCAGAGTTCATGTTATTGAACTAATTAGCATATTACAGTAATTTAAACATAATTGAGTATAAGCAAAATTATTCGTGATAAAAAGCCCAAATCAAGGTAATTTAACGTTTAAGAAATAATTCAAATAACATCTCCAGGATTTAAAGCATTTTTGTATAAGAATCGATCTTACTGTAGTGCGGCAATTCCAAACTTGCAGAGAGGAGCATCTCTTTGCAAACTGTGTAGTGTATAAGCCAAGAGGCTGTGGCTGTCACTGGCGGGATTTTCTGCATGTGGACGTGCACTGTGAACTGCTTATTGTGCATGCGTGAATGTATGTGTAGCGGGAAAGGATGTAGTGGCTGTCAGGCCAATTTCCATGGTATGCGCATACATTGGGAAAAGTGGATTGTCTGCATTTCTGCCAAGTGCTGCTATAAGTGTCAATATTAGATACGCAGTCCCAATAAAGAATGTGTTGGTTACAGCGTAATTAAATGGCCTTATTGCTCAAAAATGCTTCAATACTTAAACATACTTGATGTTAGTTCGTGATATCATGTTTGTAGGTATAGCTACATAGGTATATCTGGATTGGTAAAATCTTTAGGAGGGAGGTAAAGAAAAAAAAAAAAAAAAAAAAAAAAATATATATATATATATATATATATATATATATATATACACACACACACATATATACGTATCTTGATAATGTAATATAATATGACCAGATACACAAACTTGAATGGATGATATAATAAATATAAAATCTTAACATATAACATGGAAAGGGAAAAGGAGAGAAAGGGGAGGGTATAGCCATAACTTGTTTCTAATGAACATACATATAGCATACATATAATGACTTCTACTTCAGGTAGTAAGCTTGTACTTAAAGGGTTTGTCCCACAATAACAACTTATCACTTATCCGTGTGTTAGTACTCCAATATGTACACTAAGACTATTTGTATTTCAAGTAGAGAAACAACTGAAGAGTTCTAGTATTGTAAGAGAGTCTGGTTACATATAATGGCCAAGTATTCAGGTTGTAAGCATTGCCCTTAAAGGGGTTGTCCTACAATAACAACTGATCACTTATCCGTGTGTTAGTACTCCAGTATGTACTGTAAACCAAAGCTATTCATATTTCACATGGAAAAAAAAATCATTAGTTCGTTCTAATATTGTAAGAGACTCTGGTTATGTATAATGACCGCTTCTTAAGGTTGTTGAGTGTTGCATTTATAAGGGTTGTACCGTGACAGATGTTGATCGATAAATGTCACATCCCTGGAAGTCCCCCTGTATCTTCCCTGTCAATGGAGCACCAGTCCACTTGTGTGACGAGTGTTCCTTTCACCTCTATGGGGCTGTTGGAGATTTCAGCCTTGGCCGCCTTAGCATTGTATGGAGTGATGATCACATAAGAGCACTGGTGCTTCATTCACAGGGAGGATGCAGAGGGTTATAGGCTGAGGTCCCACATTGCTGAAATGCAGCTTTTTTTGTTGCAGATTTTGCTGCTGTTTTTGAAGGCCAGGTGTGGATTAAGTAGTAGGCAGAAGTTTAAGTACTTCTATATGTTCCCCGCTCCGTTGTAGCCATTCTGGCTTTGGCTCAAAAAACGCAGACAAATCTACAACAAAAAAAAGCTGTGTTTCCGCAGCGTGGGGCCTTAGTCTAAAGGGATTTTCCCACGAAAGACATTTATGGCATATACACAGGATGGGACCTGCTTATATATATATATATATATATATATATATATCTCTAAAATGAAGCCTCCAGAAGTGGGACTTGCATCTATCAAACAGTTATGGCATATCCTGTGGATGTGCCATAAATGTATTTCATGGTAAAACCCCTTTAAGTCCGCCCATTCTCCTGATCCAGTGGTCGGACCCCCAGTGATGTGATACTTATCTGCTATACTGTGGATAGGAGATGCGTGTCTCTAATGGTACAACCTTTTAAAGGCATTGTACCACAATAACAACATATCTTATAAAAATAGTCACATAGTACTCGGGTATGTAAACTATTCATATTACAAGTAGAGAAATCATTTTGAGACTGGTACAAGTTTAATAGAGACGTCCTAATAAAAATAAATGCCAATTTAAAAGGCAGAGTTGATGATATATAATAATGTGTAATGAAGCATGAAGACATAATCAAGAAAGAAGATACAGCTTCTTAATCCTTACACATTAAGTGACTTCCATTATGCTCCCATGTGGCTAGTAACTATTGTCAGTTGGCCAAGTGCTACTGACGTGCAGTCACCTATATCCTTCCCTCAGTCTGTCCAACCAGTAACTGAAACAGCAGCACCCAACCCAACAACAGAGATGTAATCACATTTTTACAAAGCAATATATGAATTGTATTCAGTAACACTAGAGGACATAGGCCTATTGTAACGTTTAATGAGAAATGCCGTTGTGGTCTTGGTTACATGAGCATAGTGGACAGGTTAGCCATGAAAATGCTTTTAGTGTGCAAGTAATATTAGAAACTTATAATAATCCACAAATATAAAGTAAATTTCTATGTAATTCTGTGTATATAATTCCTTGGTATTGTACAGTCATTAGAACGTGCGTCAGAGATCGGCATCTGTAGTCAGGTTATTGTTTTCACACTTCTCTCCCTCTTCTCACAGCCTCATTAACTTACAGCATTTTTAGGTTAGTTATCTCATTGAGTCACACAGTCTGAAAAACTTTTGCATTAGCATTTTCCGTATGAGCAGTTTTAGCTCAGTTTCTGTGCTTAAGGCATGAACTCTCTTATGATGAGTTACATATCCACATTTCAGATGATCACCTAGTCCAGGGATCAGCAACCCCCGGCAGAGGGCTCTCGCTTGGGTCATTTGAGCATATTAAAATGGGTGTTTGTTCATTTCAATAAGGTTAGATGGATTTGTGTGTGTTTATTCAACTTGTGTGAGGGGTCTCCTCTGCCCTCACAAAACAAAACGTAAAATAACACTGCAGGAAAACAACACAACGAAAACAGTCACATTTTTTTTTTTTTGCTGAGTTTTTTTTTTCTTCCCCATTAAATAACTAGGAAAACAGCCACAATTCTGCATCTGAAATGAAGATTCTGTTTGTTTCAAAAATGCATGTGTTTTTCAAACCTCAGCTTTTCCATAATGTGTGGATGAGATTAGTGAAATTTCATTCGCTTTGCTGGTATTGTAAAACACAGCATTTTTTTTTTCCACTGCTTTTACTAAGCAGCTAAAAACATTGTGTAGCCTTAGTGCAGGCCAGTCTGAGTCCTGTGTTCAACCAGAAGCCATATCCAAGAATCATCCTGGCAAACACAGTCTGGGACAAGGATCATCTTGAACTAAACGTTTTATTATTGGTTGCTGATCTGAATTGTGTTATATGACTTTCATGTAAAGGTCAACATCCTTACAATTATTGCATGGCACACTGACTGCTTCATCTTTCACTTTTTATAAAAAATGCGGCATACCATTGAAAAAAAGATTGGCGACCCCTGACCTAGACCTAAGCATTAGAGCATAGGACTCAACTGTGGCAAAATTGCCTTTTACACTACATTGTATGGAGAGACTCCTCCTCTTTAATATCTACATATCTTGATAGTTGAGTTGTTGTTATGCCTGTCTGGGACTTTAGGGGCCTGTGTGAAGAACAGGATCAGGGCTTAATCATGGGAGTCCGTCACTCCTATCACTATTTAGATGGGCACATTTAGCTCATCCGTATGGATTGCTGCGCCTGAAATAACAGTACTGGATCCCCTTCTTTTAGAACTCTGTGTTATGTAGTTTCTCTGCTCCACTGATAGCAGGTGGTGTGGGGAATACATCCCCATCTGGTCGCCACTGCTATGTATTCACAAAATTACAAAAGTTAAATGAATAACTTTAGAGATATAAATAATTAAAAATGTGATGCTCTACAATTGTTCTCTTATGGGTAATTTACTAAACCTGACATTAAAAGTACAAAGTTGTTTTTCCTCTGATAAGCCATTAAACACAACTAGATTTTGTCACATTAGGTTAATAATATAAGTAACTGGTAAATTTAATGTGTTTTTTTTCACAAAATCTGTGTTAAAAGTACACCTTGCTGCAGGGCTAGAGAGTTGGAGTCAGGAGTCATTTCATAATAAAATGATTGATTATTTTGATTATATTATATAATTATTGATATTGTCTAATCTGATGCATAGTTTGTTACATATGTACTTTCATAGGAACTCAATAACCAGCTTTTTAATGAATTAGAGGATCTTTACTATTTCTGATTGATCGTGGCTGTCTGGTCATGTATGAATAAGTGAGAGTCGGGCTCTGGAAAAATAGAGGAGTTTGTGGTTGGGCCTACAAACTCCACAGCACTGCCCTGCTGTCTCCTAGTGGGAAACTGTACCATATTTATATGCTGCACATTTTCCAGTGATCAAAACTTAATTCCCGATTTATGGTAGAGAAAAGCTGCATAACTTTTCTTGCCATGATTTCATTGCTGAAACCAGGTTAGGAGCCACTCGCAGATTTGCCCCATTGAACGGAGTTATTAGTGATCATAGCCAACCCTGTTAGGGTCACCTGAAACACACAGTGTTTTCTCCTTGTGAGTCGTTGCCTCTGTTACTGAGATATTGCTGTTTTTATCGCTGTAAATGAGCTCTGCGAATGAGCAATGGGTGCGATCTCTCTTACTACTTTGGAGTAACCGCAACACCTTTGTTGCTCCAAAGAGCTCATTTGCATATTAAAAAAAAATATATATATCTCAGAATCTCTGCAACGGAGGGTTCCATTTACAAGGAGAGAACAATGTTTGAATCAGTTGGCCCTCATCTATTTGCAGGGCTGGGTTGATATGCTGGGTTCTGGTGTCAGACTCCCTTTAATGATATACCCATATACCACTAAGAACTTTTTAATTATACAACTTTTTTCTTATTTTCGTTGATTATACCTGGGTGCTTCCTATAGTTTGGTGTATTTTGTCTGCAAAATATGGTAATCTACAAATTTTATCGTAAATATTGTATTTTTCTGGAATTTTTTTTTTTTTTTTTTTTTTTTTTTTTTTTATTGTAGGCAACTTATTGCTCATTTAGGACTTTTTTCCAAGTTTTCAAATCCACGATCATTATATCTGGAACCCAAGTTACATGAGCTGTATACGCAGGTAATGGCACAGAATGACATTCATATATCCCTAAGTGAATTTGTTTCTTTTAATGTACCTGACAACATGCCATTTGCTCAGCATTAACCCCTGTCAAACACCAGCAAGTGACCTCATATGTTGTCCTGTGATTGATATAGCTGTATAATTTTATTACCCACACTGCTGTGTGTCAATAAAGATATATGAGCTCATTTAAGTTAATGCCATCTGTGCACTTTAGCTATACTGTGGTGTTTTCCAGTTTATTGACTTTAGAGAATGTATAACTCTACCATGTACACACATAATATATCCATTGTTAATGTTTTAAGTCCAAGTTTAGTCCATATGTACAGTATATTACTTTACTGGTTTGTTATATATTAATCTCTAAGTATAATGAATGAAAACAAGTGTATATTTTATTTGCACTTTGCATAAAATTTTTAATAAAATACTAACATGGATCGGGAGTTGCATGCAGCCCAACCCTGTGCTTAAATGTCCCTGGGTTCAGTGAGACATTCCTGGATTCCTGGCAATTTGTCTGGGAATATATGCAATATATAAGTTGATAATAATAATACATTTTATTTATATAGCGCCAACATATTCCGCAGCACTGTACAATTTGTAGAGTTCAAGTACAGACAAAAAAGATAAATTACAAAGAAATAGTCAATTACCATACTGGGACTGAGGGCCCTGCTCACAAGAGCTTATAATCTATGAATCCTTATTGCATGGCTTGTCTTCCCCAGTGCACAGCATACAGCACTGCAGGTCCATGGAGAATAAATATTGGGTTAGAGGGCTGCCACATGTGTAGGCATTAAAAAAAGAATTGTCTGAAGGGCATAACTAAGGTTGGTTTTGTGTCTTTGTCATGTTAGTAAGACATGGCATAATTGTCAGGCTTACATGAAAAATTATGCTTTTATGGCTGCTAGTTTTTGACACTCAACTTACTATGAAACATAACTTTTACCAGTACATTGGGCAGATTAAATCAGCCCTAAAACCACTGTTGGTGTCACATTAAATTGGGTTAAACCGTGTGTGATTTGTAGCAGTAACCATGGCAGAAGCCATATACAAAGCCTTGGATTTCTGCCACAGACTCCATAACAAAAATATACATCCTATGAGTCTTTTTTTGATATGTGAACATAACAAGTTCAGCAAACAAAACAGTTTATATATTCAGAATTTGTTAGATTTACATAAAAAAACTTACATCAAATATTTTGGCTTCCTGCAAAGGTTTTAGAGCGAAGATGTGGCAAATATTTTCTGGTGCTTGATTGATTTTTCTCCTTCTCTTTCCAGCTGTTGTCCCATCAAGATCAAAACGTACAAAAGGTTGCCTTGGACTGTCTGCTGAGCTACAAACACCCCCATATTCTACCCTACAAGTAACTATTTTCTGCATTCTTTATTGATTTGAGAAATCTGATATAGAAAGTGTATGAGAGAACCATGTAGTCGACGCTTCCTGTTACTAAAATAAAATATTACTCGCTTCAACATGCCCCAACATTTGTCCTCAAAGAGAAAAGCCTCTCAAAGAGGGGTCCGTGGCTGCTTCTCTACATGGTTGTTTGGCCGAGCATGCGTTGTGTATAGGGGAATTGGAAGGAAAGCTGTCGATTGACCCTGTGTGTAAAGTGTATGTCTAGATTTAGGCTACACAATGGACAATACAATAACTTCCAATACAGATTTGCTTTGACATTCACATCAAAATGTGTGTTTGCTACATGGAGATTCTGATGTCCTGTCCTCCTGTGCGTTGCAAAGGCTGAAATCTGTTGGCAACATGTGACAAAGCTGCGGCATGTCCTATGTGCAGCACAGATAGATTCTGCAAGGAAAATCTGCAAAAATTCCACACTGTGTAAATTCACCTTAACAGTCTGAATAATGTGGTTTGCTTTGTGCTATACATAGCAGCAGTCAGTAATTTTCTATGTACCATTTTAGCACAGCCCAATAAAATAATTTTACTTTTTTATATTTTACTCTATTGTTGTTTGAATAGTATATTAGTGTCCAATCCAAAATCTCCC
The DNA here is from genome assembly GCA_947044405.1 of Leptodactylus fallax. Taxonomy (NCBI): domain Eukaryota; kingdom Metazoa; phylum Chordata; class Amphibia; order Anura; family Leptodactylidae; genus Leptodactylus; species Leptodactylus fallax. The sequence goes on from CAMRHE010000094.1 coordinate 4,579,910, forward strand.
ACAAGCATACACTTTCCATCCATACTATCCACAGCGTCCCATATTTACTTCTATACACCCAGATTTAAGGCCCAAGTCCAACTATCCTCCTGTCCTAGTCCCTTTCTAACCTAACATTTGGTAGTTCTATTGCCGAGTGTAGTCTCATAAAATGGCTATTTTTAATAGTGCCACATACTGTATGTATTGCTGTTTAATCATTAGCATTTACAGTACAAAATGAATTGTTTGCATTTTACGTGTCCTGAAATATTGGTAAAATGTGTTTTCATGTCTTACAGAGAAAATTTGCAAAGGTTGCTGGAAGATAAACATTTTAAGGAGGAAATTGTCCATTTCAGCATCTCTGAGGAGAGCTCTATAGTCAAGCCCATGCACAGAGCAGACCTAATGCCTGTGCTCATGAGGTAAGTCCTAGTAGACAGACTGACAACAAATGCAGTACTCCAATAGAAATGCTCTAGATGACTTTTTCCCTACATTAGTGCCTCATAATTGTTTTTGGGCGTTGCTGTTCTTATAAATTGTCACTCCTACTAATATAGTCCTTCCTTGACACCTGACTTTATGATTCACTTAATGGTTTTAAGTATGTATTTACGGTCCCTTCCTATGGAGAGTAGGTGTTCCTCTAGCATTGTGTCTGCACTGACTCTGTGGCATATAAGGTGGCTATAGTTCAAAGGAATCACCAGAGCAATCTAAAATGCATAGTGGGACGCATATATTAGCTTTCACATAAAACCCACCAAAACTTGCTGAGTCGTCTTCATAAGCAGCAATGAATTTTTGTTCTTTTGTAGGATGAAGGGTTAAAAGAACTGCAATCCATATTGTTGGCATGTTTTTTGTGTCCATACCCATAAATACATAATTATGCTTCTGATACAATACAGTTACAAACATTACATATGCCACTTCACCCATGGATGATTTTATTTTTCTCTTCCTTATAGAATATTATATGGACGTATGAGAAGCAAAACTGGAAGCAAAACCCAGGGCAAGGCAGCTGCTGGCACACGAATGTCAATTGTTCTCCGTTTCTTAGCTGGTTCCCAGACGGAAGAGATTCGGATGTTCCTAGATCTTCTCTATGTGCCAGTGAAACATCTGAAAGATGGTATGATATTGTTCACTGCATTCACATCTTTTATTCACCTGTTGTTGGCATACACCCATTTTGCAACTAAAGCATGTTATTACCAGGGAAGGCTGTGGCCAGACAGTTGTTGTAGGCAATGTAGATAAAGACTTGGTGGCCCTTCATTCTGAGGGTGATCATGATTGTTTGACTGCCCTCTATGATGTCCTTGTGCCCAAATAGGACACATGGAAAACGGTCAGTCACAAAACTTGATGGACTTTAATGTAGATTTGATCAAATCTCAGTTGCATTTTTTAGTTGTGATTTCATCAAAGTCCAGAGCTTTAATAATAATAATAATAATAATACATTTTATTTATATAGCGCCAACATATTCCGTAGCAGAGCTTGTTTTATGCCAGGATATAAAGTCTCACCTCATCTTTTATTTCCTTGTTGATGTTTAGTTTTTCTTCTTTGCAGGAAGCTGTCTGGCTCTGGTGCAGCAGTCTGTAGAACAATTGGACCTCTCTAAGGTTCTGCCTCTTGGACGGCAGCACAGCATATTCAATAGTTTGGAGGTTGTTCTTAAACATTTAGGTCACCTGATCAGCCCGTACTTACCAGAAATACTCCAGATTTTACTTTGCATGACAGCCACTGTGTCTCGTGTTCTTGAACAGAAGGAAAAGGTAAGTTTATTTTAAAACCTTCTACTTTTAATAATCCCTTGTTTCCACCAAGTCTACGTAGGGTTCAGATAATATATTCTATATTCTGTAGTGAGATTACATGTACTGATTGTTAATGGGTTTTTCCAGCTTCCAAAAATGATCTGCATATACATCCACAGCTGTGCTAAATACTTACTGTTCCCTTGTGAATCCTTTGCTTTGCTTTATTTTATTTGCTGCTCCTTGAATGACTGTTATTTACATGCAGTGAATCTGTGGACAATCTACATTTCCTATGATTCATCTGCCTGCTTTCACTCTTTGTGTACCCCTCCCTTGTCCATTCTCCTCTGCAATGAAATGACAGGTAATGAATCATTCCCACATCCCAGGTCACATGCAGCTGTGATGTTTCGTTTTCTGCCTGAATTGTTCACAGGGAGGAGTAGTGAGCTTGCAAACAAGACATCACTCTAAGGTCAAAGACCTGAAAATAAATCAGATAAATGTTCCTGAATTTAAACAGGATATATATTAGGAAATGTTTTGTATTTATTCATCCTGCTATTTAGCCCATATTTTTTAAAAACTGGATAACCCCTTTAAAGGAGTAGTCTAGCTCCAAATTGATATGTCATCAGTATTTGATCTGTGGGGGGTCTGACACCTGGATCCTGCACATATCAGCAGTTCTAGCAGCCTGTGGGTGCTGGAAGGTACTAGTCGACACGGAGCTTGTGCAGTACCACTCCTGTTCAAGTAATAGGAGTGGCGCTGCAGTTCCCTGGAACCATTGCTATGCAGTGGACAGGGCTGTTGCACTACTGCTTTTACTTGAATAGAAGTGGTGCTGCATGCGCTTCCCTTCCACTTTCATCTTCTGTTGCTTGGAGGCTGTGGGAAGAGCTGATCTGTGTGGGGTCTGGGTGTTGGATTACATATTGATGAATCATTCTGTGGATAGGTTATCAGTATGAAAAATCAATTTGGGGCTGGAAACCCCTTTAAGGGCATTTAATATTGGGTCGTAATCTTCCAAACAATTCTTCCCAGTCATTGCCCAGTGTGAATTGTCCATCTTTCTATTGGCAAATGGTAAATTATGTATTTGCCATTGACCACTTATTTTATATTGACATAAATTCATTGTTTGTCTGCAGCATATACCCTCCTGTAAATAGGCGATATACTGTAGATTGTAATGTAAACTGTTGGAGAGGAGGGGTGAAAAATAAATTGCACAAATGATCATTCCTGCCAAAACCTGATTAGAAAAGCATGCACTTGCTATATCGGTACTAAGCAATTTATGTGCTGGTGTGAAAGGACCTTAATAGATCTACTGTTATCGCTTTTCTGTCTGGGTGCCTAATGAACAATGCTGATATTAAGATTGTACTTCTCAGAATGTAGCTCATGAGAGTAAGGGCCCATTAACTGCTTGTGTGAATGCAAATGAAGCCCTACGTTGTGGAAAGACTGCCAGGGGTCTAGTCACTACAGAAACTTATCCCCTATCAGATTGCTGGGGGTTCAACGATCAATCCAGTGATCAAGAGAACGGGGGCCGGAAAGTCCCCCTTGACGACATCCCATTCACTTCTATGGTGCTTCTGGGACCTCCGGCAGCCTCATAGAAGTGAATGGAGCGAGGGTCGGGCAAGCACAGTCGCTTCATTTACATGGAGGATGCAGGAGGACCTTCCAGGCACTGTTCTCCTGATTGCTGTTGGTTCCAGTGATCTTATACTTATCCCTTATGATGTGGATGGGGAATAAGTGTCTGTAATGACAAAACTCCTTAAATATAGGTAACATACCAGCGTAAAGTGCAGACAACGAGATCTGAATCGGCTACAAAGCACTTTATGAATGTGGCTGATGACTGATTCCATAACAGTCTGTCGCTAGTCACACAGTAGGTGTAAAGCCCCCTGGGTTCTCTGTGATCTGCCCAAACAGTTAGCCACAGAATGATTGGCAGCAATATGTTTTTTTAATAGTTTTTTTTTGTACGTTACTGATTGGCTGGTTATGGCAGCTTTCTGTATGACTTTAGCAGCACTGCCTACTGCACAGGCTATGGGCAGTAATTAAAGAAGACCTTTCATGTCCTGACAGATGGGCGGAGAGCGAACTGTCAGCTTTGCTGGTATGCACCCAGGTGCCAGAGATATTGGTGCTATTAGTTTCGGCACCAATATCTCTCCACTGTCAGAAAAGTAGGCCTTACAACTTAGCGTCATCACTGGACTTAGAAGAACGCGCGCATTCACCCCCCTTACCCTTCAAATTGTTCAGGGCTATGGAAGGGTACTGTTTTTGGGGGTGTTCATCACAGCCCAACGATGTCGCTATACTGTAAGGCCCACCTTTCTGACAATGGAGAGATATTGGTGCTGAAACTAATGACACTTATATCTCCGGCACTCAGGTGCATACTGGCAAAATTCCGCAAGCTGTCATCTTTCTAGTGGTATGTAATACCAGCCATCTCTGAGGATTGAAAGGTCCCCTTTAAAGGTGGGGCTTATATACTGAATTAATTTGTGCACCCCATTTAGTATCTGATACTTGTTGCCGAAAGTTTCCTCTTAGAAATTTTAGTTGCATTTTTCTGTGTCGTCCAATCTCTATAGCCTGTTAATAATGCAGTAAAACTACTTTGGAAAGGTGTGAATGGGATTTGTAAAATTCGCTATGTCTTGTTTTTTTTTTCGGTAATCACTACTTGTTACTTGTTCACCCAACTTTTATAAACATTATTATAAACAGCCTTACATTGAACATCATGTAATGTCTATACTCAGAATTGTGTAACTTTGTTTTACAACAGGTTTTCAGAGTCAGTAACTTGTAGATATGTGTCTTGTATGCCAGGCAGTCATTTGTGGCGGTCATTTATCGCTTCATTAGACAGCAAGGTGTTAGAAGTTCAATAAGTTAAATACCACAGGCTTCAATCTGGGTAATGATTAGGGAACTGGCTTTAGCTAGATCAGGGAAATGATGAATTGGTTAAATTTCCACTTTTTAGAGCCTGTTTCTTACTGACCCTGAGAGTCTAAATGCTGAAAGTCTTTAAACTTTGTCATTGTGTTTATGACCCCGGTAGGAACTTATTTACTGAGATGCAGCTAAGCTAAGTTCACATCTACATTTCAATAAGGAGCCTCCGTTACAGAATCCTTTAAAGAGTACCTTTCATGTCCTCATGCACATGCAGTTTTATATACCGCTAGAAAGCTGACAGTGCGCGTTAGTTTCGGCACAGATCTATGTCAGAAGGGCGTTTTTAACAGTCTAGCTGGGCTGTGAGGAACGGCGCCCCCTGACAGTACTCGTCCATAGACTTGTACTGTGGGGGTGTTCCTCACAGCTCAGCGTCATCACTGGGCGGTAAGGAACGCCCCTCTGACAGTACAGGGCTATGGACAATTACTGTCGGGGGGGGATTCTCTCCGGCCCCCAGCTAGACTGTCAGGAATGCCCTTCTGACAGTGGGCAGAGATTGGTGCTGAAACTAACGGCACCGATATCTTCAGCCCTGGGGCACATAACAGGAAAGCCGACAGTGCAATGAAGTCAGCGCACTGTTGGCTTTTGAGCAGTATATAAAACCGCATGTGCATGAGGACATGAAAGGTCCTTTTTAAAGAATGTGGATGAGAGTCCTGCATTCACTGGTCTTTCCATTTGCTTGTACAGTAGCTAAGGCTCCTTAATTTCACGTTACAGCCATTGTTTCCTATTCTTACTATCGACTGCGGCATCTAAGGGGATAAACAACCAAGTGTGAGCTACTGTAGTATACATACCATCCATCCCCATGCTGTATATTTACAGTGCTTGGTGTTAACTGCATATCACCAGAGCTGCAAAAAATGTTCTTTATAGCCCCAATAAGTACTTTGAATGGCACAACATGATGTTCTTTCCATTTGCTGTTAGAAAGTCCACCTATTGTGTTCAGTGTAAGGTGGTCGCACATGCATTGTAGTTCAGTCCCATCTATATCATCTTGTAAACAGGTGGCAGCGTGATACACGCTGTGAATGGGACTTAAAAAAAAAAAAAAAATAGTAAAGGGTGTCATAGCAAGTATGTAACCGCAAAATCTCGATACAGGGACTTCTTGTAAGATGATTCAGATTAAAAGCTTGTTCTGCTTTGTCTGATCTAATAAAGTAAATGATCAGTGGGGCATCCTTTTCAGTGTGTATGCCAAAACATGGTGGGACAGATTTACTGTTGCAACACATTCATTAACTTAGACACTTTCTGCTCCTGATGGTTATCCAGGAAACGAGGGTGGGGGGGGGAAGGTTACAAAATTTTGGTGCATTTGTTGGAAATTAAACCAGTTAATAGGTGGTGTAAATCACTAGACCCTTTAATAAATCTGATGCATTTTAAAGCATACCTTCAATTATAAAACTGCTTTTCATAAATTAATAGTACAGGTGTATATTATAAAAAAAAAAAAATGTATTTATCTTAAGTAAATTATATATTATCTTTAATATATAAGATAGGATCACTTGACTCAAACAGTGGTTTTCCCTTGTGAATCAGTGCCCATGTTGCCAAGATATCACTTTTTTTTTCTTCAATATGCTTCAGTATTGCCCCTCATTGCTCCAAAGGGCTCATTTGCATATTGCCAAAAACAACAATATCTCTTTAATGGAGGTACCAATTCCCAAGGGGAAAACTCTGTTTGATTCTGGTGAGCCTGACTTCTCTGTCTGTATTTGCTATGCTGGGTTCGGGTGACAAACTCCGTTAAAGATATCTGTTCCCTTCTCCACTTATTAGACTGCTCTCCACCTCATCTTCACGCAGACTTTTGCTTTATATAGAATTGAGAGGAGGAGGCTATTAACTGTTTTATTGCCTCATTCTGTGCAGTGGTAGATTCTTATGTTTAAAGGACAGTGTCAAAAGAGCTTCTCACTCACAGCGTACCAGAGTGTGTTTTTTCCATCAGCCACCTCCTCCCTTGTTCTGTCTTCTTACACGTTCTCTCAGTGTGCAGTCTGACATACAGCATAAACCTTCTCTGTCTTCCAAATAAACAGACTGTTTTTTCTGTAGTCTAAGAATTTATTGGTCAACAGGTTGTAAATATGGTAATGTGATGATGATATTGATATATGATATGTTGTGGTAAAACTATAAGAATACAAAAGTATAGGTATAAGTATTGAGCATGAATACATGGCCATGACACTTAAAATCAACAGTGAAAGCACATGGTAAGATGGAAGCCTATACATATACACATATAACTAACAGTAATACATCCTGATTAAGCTATACATGGCTCACTAACAGTCCTGAACACTACATACATTCACATAGGAATAAGACAATTCCTACCAGATATGCTTGCACAAGGATAATGGAACTCAAGTGTGGAGTAGTGCAAGAGATGGCATCCCAATGTCTTGTGGGCAGGTTTCTTGCTCCCAGAATGCCTTGCTTTACCCAGAGTGCATTGTAGCTCCCATAATGCAATAGCTTCATAAGGAGAATTCAACAGGTAATGTAACTGAAAGACCACTACATGGTGCTATAACCTAATTAGACTATACATTAACACAAGTATGTAAAATGAGATTATACACTTTTAACATCAGATTCTGATCCATTGGGCAGAACACTCCCTCTTTCCCTTTCTACTCCATAGACTTCTGTGTAAAAGTATCTCAATCTGATAAATGGACAAGGAAATACATTTATTTAATAAGATGTATTAGAAAGTTTCTTATATCCACCTGCACTATTCATTTATGAAAAGTTGTTTATAATTGGAGGTACACTTTAAGACTGTCTAAATTTTATTTTTAACTTCAGATTTATTAACACATGGAGCATTTTAATATTTAGATGTAAATCCTATTTCATCAGTCATATTTTTAAAGAATACTTTTTCCCCCCAAAGTGTAATAAAATACTGAACATAAATGCGATTTCATATGAAATGTTTTTTCTTTTTTTATTTCTCTTTCCTAGATACAACTTAAGTTCATTAATCCTCTTAAAAACTTGAGGCGTCTGGGAATGAAACGCATAGTAGAATTCTTCAGTGATTTTGAAACCTACTCCTACACTGCTGAGGAGATTGATGCTGTATTTTTTGCAGTGGTTTGGCCTCAGGTAAAAATTATTTTAATAATTTACTATATTACTGTTGAGAATGGATTTTAGGAATTATGCTTTAAGCTGACGTCAATTCTCTTATTATGTGTTACAGATTTGCAGGCTTGCATTGGAAAGTCAGCATTCTCCTTCTTTTGTTCTAAAGCTGATCTTTGTTTGGAGTCAGTCTTCCAGGTAATACAGTTGAACTCAGAAATGGGTTTAGTATGCTTTTGGAATATGCTCTCCTTATATAAGATATTTTATTAATGGGACTGTCTCAAGATAGATATTGGATCAATAGGATATGCTACTAACTCCTGACTGGTGAGGGTAAGATCACTGTGATTCAAAGACGAGGTTGCACAGGGCTTTCTTATGAATATGTGGGTCGGGATCTCCATGCTGATCAGTAATTGGTGGCATATCCTAATCCTACTAATTTTCATCTTAAGACACTTTATTTGAAATCTGTTCTTTTTTTGTCTTTTAATTGCTTAGTTAATAATCTGAATCAGGGATTTACACATCGGCATTTAAATGGGACCAGTGGCATGAGCACCGCCTTATTGTAACCATGGCCACCCCCCAACCCCATATGCATATGTATACCACCTTAAATCTGTATTCATTATGTATTTCAATAACTTCTCTCAGTAAAAACAAGGGAGCCTGTCACCAGAACCCAGCATTTTATCCCGCAGATAGATAAGTTAGGGTCACCAGAATCAAATACTGTTTTCCCCTTGTGAATCGATGCCTTTGTTGCCGAGAGATCACTGTATTTTTACTATGCAAATGAGCTCTTTGGTGCAATTAGGGTGTGAAAGATCCTCAGTGCTCCAACCCCGCGGTGGCCCACACCTGAGACTTCTTTCATAAAAACCCACACTCACCGCCAGTGAGTGCTGGGTTCACAAGATAAATACAAGACAAGCTTTCTAAATTTTATATATTTATTAACCCCTAAATGGGTCGGTATTAACATCTAACACATGCAGTTCAGAACAGATATGTAGATATATACAAGCATTAACAGTTACTAGTTACAAGATACAGTGCAATAAAATAAAAGGGAATAAAAGTGAAGTAATTACTTTACCACACATATCTTTGATGTGGCTCTATAATCCAACCCTCACACGTGGCATGTGGGGCTAACCAGTGGAGGCAGCGGCATCAACTCCAGCATCTCAGCAACTCATCACAGCAGTCTCTCCTCATAGTAGCATCTTCATAGTAATCTCCCAGTGGTAGTCTCAGCCCAATCTCTTCCCACTGACCTCTACCTCATCTTATATACCCTTTATGCCACCTCCCAGAATGAGGTTACCGGCGACGGCAAGTCTGATTGATTAACGCACTCAAGTCCAGATTCTTTGTATGGAGCTGAGACCAAGTGAAATGATACAATGTTATCAACCATGTCTGATCTACCAGCCCAGGCTGAACAATGCATGTTTATTGGATCACTCAGGGCTGTGTATGAATTCAATGGAGCCGTTTTGGGATGGATACAAAGCCCTATTGTTATATTGTTGCCTCTACTGATAACATACAACTAGGATTAGGGCTGCGCACATTATGAGTAAAGAGAAGTAAGAGGGAGATACGATACCCAGAGATCAAAATACATCTTTGAGTTATAGCCATATTTACATGGAATCATCACACCTCCCCCTTTTAGATGGGGCTTGTAGGAAGTAGGGGCCTGTGCCCATTTTCTGAGAGCACCTCCGCCTCCAGCTTCAGCTTCTCAGGCTCTGGCCCCAAGGCTCCCCCACCTTCCCCGGGGTCCCAGCAGACTCGGGCCTTGTCAGACTCCGAGGGTGGGTGAGCGCCACACGCCTTCAATATGTCCAGACTAGGGTCATTTCTAAGGCTCAGGCCCTGAGCCACGTACACTTGGCTACCTCCTGCCTGTTCTGGGTCCACTTTCTGAGTGCTGGCATCCTGTGGAGCCACCCTCATGGCTCCAAGTCTTTGGGATACCAGTTCAGAGACCCCATCCCGGCGGTCTCTCAGGGTCTCTCTCACACTAGCCGCTATTAGGGAGAGTTCTAGGGGATTCTGCACCTCCCCCTTTGCTTCCAAACCTAGGGGCACCTCTGGTTCTGGCACAGGTATGTTTGGACCCTGTCCTCCCTCCCAGACGCCTTGCCCCTTTGGGCCTACACCCTGTTCCTCCTGTACTTGGGTGGGTGATGGTGATACCTTGGGCAAATGACTGAGATCATGCTTCCCCAAACCATCCCCCCACAATACATTGACAGGTAATACATTTGACATACCCCCTTCTTGGATCACACCTCCAGTACCCCATGCCATCTGCACTTGGGCCATGGGCGCTCCTGGAATAGAACTGGACAGAAGAGATGTATATGTCTCATACCGGCCGGACTCCCCCGGCTTTAAGGGAGTGAGGCTAGTCATGGTGGTCTCAGCACCGACTCCAGGTGGTGTAGGCAACGGTTCAAGGGTCGGAACGCCCTCCACCCTTGTAGCACTCTGGCTGCGGGCTAACACCGCACTACCAGCAGTCCGTCCCTCACCTGGATCGGCCATGAGATCCACATAGCCTACCTGACCACCTGGCACATGGTCAGCAGTTGGGTGCTTATCGGATGCACTGGGCGAAATAGTAGAAGTCGCTTCCAGTGACTCTGAAGAGCTACCCTGTACACTTTCACAACAAGCATTGGCAATTACATTGACAGTACATTTATTAGCAATTGTTAATTCACACCGGGCCTCAATAAGATCAGTGGTAGACATATTGACAAGCTGGGAGGGAGACGCCCCCGCAGATGTGGGTGTGTCTACCGACCAGATCTCATTGGCTCCTAGCACCGGAGGGAACAAAGCATCAATAACATTTTTGCTGAGCTGGGTTGCAGGAAGCTCATTTGCATCTTCCCTGCGCTCAGCTGAAGGCAACTCATTAGCATTTACACTTACTGCCATGGGAAGTATCTCAGAGGGGGGGTTACGGGCCCTCTCTGCAGATATAACAGACACATTATCAACATTAATCATAGACAGTTTATCACAGTAAATTGGGGTGCTCCCCACCCCATATTGGGACATCATAGGTCCTAAATCAGTTCCCAACAGTACATTAGCAGGCAAATCAGTCAATAGTCCCACAGTCCGCATTCCTTTTCCTACACCCCCGTCCAGATACACAGATGGGCCACCTGCTGTGGCTTGGGAAGCAGGGAAGTTCTCAGGGCGGTTGGGGCACTCCTCCTTGAAATGTCCTGTCTGGTTACAGGCATGGCACCGCCGCACCTCCCCTTGGGGTTTGGGGAAGGTCACTAGGGTGCCCAGAGTTCTTGGGACAGGGGAGGGACCACCCGGGGCATAGTTTGTCTCACCCGACCTGACGACAGACGGCTGTGGTGGACTCCGGCCTGGCTTCTCCTTCCAACTTGAGGGTCTCTGCAGGGTTGTTGGAGTTTGCGCAGGGGTGGTTTGTGCCTGCTGGGAGAGCTCCATCCTTTTGAGCTCAAGCTGATACTGCCGCTCAGCCTCCCGTTCTCGTTCTGCTCCCTCACGATCTGCCTGCCGTTCTGCGGCCTGCCGTTCTCATTCTACAGCTTCCTGAAAACAGTACAACACCTGCAGGTATATGTTAGGGTCCCTGGTGCCTATTTGCTGCAGGGCCATTTGCCAGTGTGAAGCCATTCCCCCCACAAGGCTGGGGTTACTGGTCCCTCCTGGTGAAGTAATCCTTGGGACCGGGCTGCTTGCCGCGCTTCCTGGCCTAGCCCCAAAATCAGGACTCTGTTCGATTCTCTGCATGGCTGTGGCTGCCTCCATTTCAGCCATACGCTCAGGATCTCCAAAGCCTGGTTCTGCAGTTCTGGGGCTCTGCTTCTGAGCCCACTAGCCATCCACTGGTATTTGCCAAGTAAAAGATAGGATAGAATACAAAGAGTAAGGGAGGGGAACAGCACTGTATCAAACTTTCACTGTATCTTAATGCTTGCTTTAATACCGAGCTTGTCTCATAGGATTACTACAATACCCAGCGTCTGAGTGATAAAGGTCACCAACACTCGCTGTTTATCCTAAGATCCCACTACGCTGCCACCAATGTGAAAGATCCTCAGTGCGCCAACACCGCTTTGGCCCACACCTGAGACTTCTTTCCTAAAAAACCACACTCACCGCCAGTGAGTGCTGGGTTCACAAGATAAATACAAGACAAGCTTTCTAAATTTTATATATTTATTAACCCCTAAATGGGTCGGTATTAACATCTAACACATGCAGTTCAGAACAGATATGTAGATATATACAAGCATTAACAGTTACTAGTTACAAGATACAGTGCAATAAAATAAAAGGGAATAAAAGTGAAGTAATTACTTTACCACACATATCTTGGATGTGGCTCTATAATCCAACCCTCACACATGGCATGTGGGGCTAACCAGTGGAGGCAGCGGCATCAACTCCAGCATCTCAGCAACTCATCACAGCAGTCTCTCCTCATAGTAGCATCTTCATAGTAATCTCCCAGTGGTAGTCTCAGCCCAATCTCTTCCCACTGACCTCTACCTCATCTTATATACCCTTTATGCCACCTCCCAGAATGAGGTCACCGGCGACGGCAAGTTTGATTGATTAACGCACTCAAGTCCAGATTCTTTGTATGGAGCTGAGACCAAGTGAAATGATACAATGTTATCAACCATGTCTGATCTACCAGCCCAGGCTGAACAATGCATGTTTATTGGATCACTCAGGGCTGTGTATGAATTCAATGGAGCCGTTCTGGGATGGATACAAAGCCCTATTGTTATATTGTTGCCTCTACTGATAACATACAACTAGGATTAGGGCTGCGCACATTATGAGTAAAGAGAAGTAAGAGGGAGATACGATACCCAGAGATCAAAATACATCTTTGAGTTATAGCCATATTTACGTGGAATCATCACATAGGGTATTGCCATTGCTCCATTGAGGTAAGAGGCAACACCCTCATTGCTCCAAAGGGCTTATTTGCATATTGTCAAAAACAGCAATATCTCTGCAACAGAGGTATCAATTCACAAGGGAAAGACCCTGTTTGATTCAGGTGACCCTGACTTCTATGTCTGTGGGTTGATATGCTGGCTTCTGGTGACACTCCCTTTAAAGAAAACCACTTTCAGCAGTGTAAACCAAAATAAACTGGAACCTGACATGTGTTTTTCTTTCTATTGAACAAGTAAATGAGGTGAATTTCTTATGAGGTATATTATGTTTCTCTGTTTCTGTAGGTATTTTCCTTTACTTGCTAAGCAAAAACCTGGACAGCCTGAGTTTGATGTCCTACTGAATACATTTGCTCTGCTATGTACAAAAAACTTATCAGACGCAGCAGCAGGTATAGTCATAGATATAACTAGTAATCTGCTGAACAGCCCTGACTTTGAAGCAACAGAAGCTCTTTCTTCTCTGGTTGTCACTGACTGTGCTGTTTGTGATGCCCCCAACATCAATGAGGGTAAGCAAGGCATTTATGTAGTACTGTAGCTGACTATGCATACCTGGTAGCCCACCCATAATAATTTGTGGATATTTTATTGTATTTTAGAGTGCCTAACCTTTGGTGTGAAGCTGGTTTTACCCCATGTGCCTGTGCTCCTCCAGTATCTCTGCAAGAGCATGCAAAAGGCAGAAAAATTGAAAAAGAAAAAATTTAATGAGCAAGTCAGCAAGGAGCTCGGTATCCTGTCAAAGTAAGTACATTTCGAGATATTCTAAAGGGCAGGTTTTGGAAATACCTAGCATAAAGATAGTTTCATCATAATAGTTTTAATGCATCCTGGAAAAAGTATTATCCATTGTAATTACGTATTAGGGATTCCATAGTGAATAATTTATGGACTGTTTGCTAAGCAGCAGTCGGGTATTTTTAGACGTCTTAATAATGTTTTGTGGGGCTGAGAGATCCAGTATTTCCACTCCAGAATTAAAAGGTCGTTTTTTTCAGAATGCATCTTAATAGAGGTCTAAGATTAATTTCAGGAAAAATGTACTATTAGGCTACTTGTACTGTCTTCATAGTTCTGATCAATCAGGCACTTTCCTCTGTGTCCATCATTATTCACACCAATGTTAAAATAAAAAAGAAAGCCCACTTTTGTCATTCTGGAAAGTTTACTGTCTTGTGTTCTGATCCTCTGAATAATCAGAACAATTAATATTGACATTTTAGTATGAAAGTAGCCTAAAATGGCATTGGGTCAGATTGTAAAGTACATGGGCACAGTGAGACCTCCAGTGAGCAAGTCACTATTCACTCTTCTTCCCTAAGTACAGAGTAGTTACAGGTAAATAAATAATAACTTCATTTGTTTTCTTGTTTTTTTTTAATCCACAGGATTAGCAAATTTATCCAAGACAAAGAGCATAGTAATCTCCTTATTGGGCTTCTTATATCCTACTTGCATAAAAGTAACCTGGCTCAGGTTAGTGATGAGTTTTAGTATCATATATAAAATTGTGTTGTGTGTTATAGGAATTCTCTGTTTAGCACTGAGTTGGATGCATGACTTTCAACCTAATATGCAACGATGATCTAAATGAAAAATTATAAAGAAAGCCAAGCCAAATGAATTAAAGAGTACCTTTCACGTCCTCATGTATATGCAGTTTTACATACCGCTAGAAAGCTGACAGCGCGCTGACAGTATTCCTCCATAGCACTGTACTGGGGGGGGGGGCGTTCCTTACAGCTCAGCGTCATCACTGGGCGCTAACACCCCCTCTCTCTGTCCTCATCCATAGCCGAGTACTGTCAAAGGGGGCGTTCCTTACCGCCCAGTGATGACGCTGAGCTGTGAGGAACGCCCCCCCCAGTACAGTGCTATGGAGGAATACTGTCAGGGAGGGTGCTCCTCACAGTGCAACTAGACTGTCAGGAACGCCCTTCTGACAGTGAACGGCGACATTTAGACCCCTGATATCTCCAGCCCCGGGGCACATAACAGGAAAGCCGACAGTGTGCTGAATTCACCGTGCTGTCAGCTTTCTAGCGGTATGTAAAACTGCATATACATGAGGACGTGAAAGGTCCTTTTTAAAGAGGACCTTTCATGTCCTCCTGCACATGCGTTTCTAGCGGTATATAAAAGCGCATGTGCAGGAGGACATGAAAGGTCCTCTTTAAACATGTTTATCTTTGTAAATTTCCAAGGTGCACAAGGTGAATGGAGTGGTGTGTAATTGCAGCTGATTTAATAATCCAGGAGCTGAAAGTTTAGCATTCAGTCAGCCATACAGGATGAATACTGTTACATTTATGGATGATCTAAAAAGTTTTAACTCAAAATTGTATGGAAAAGGGGTTCAATCACAATTTGGAGTTCTTATGGTTAAAAAATATCAGAGGCGTACTGCATAACAAATCAAGTTTTTCTCCTATTAGGACACTGAAGTGGATATCCTAGAGACTGTGCAGAACCTTCTAAGACACTGTTTAAATCCTACAAGTTTCTTAAAGCCGCTCGCCAAGCTATTTGCTATTGTTCAGAACAAGTTATCCCGACAAACCCTTTGCACTACATTTCAGGTACAGTATGCACTAGGTGACTTGGTTTTTGTTCATGAACCTTTCTTACTATTTAGTGGCTAATATGTTGATTTTTTTTTTTTTTTTTTTTTTTTTTTTTATTTCAGGTCTTATCAGAACTTGATCCTCAGTTGGAGTATATCACTGATGTTGCTGTCAAGGTTTGTAGCAATGTGTTTTTGAATGATCCCTGGTTTTCATTTGATGGGGTGTGACTTGAATTTTATTTCTCTCTTTTTTTTTGTGCAGTTGAATGCGTTTGATCAGAGACATTTGGATGATATACACTTTGATGTCAGGTTAACAGCCTTCCAAAAAGCCGCTTCCTTTATTAAAGAGCTGAAATCGATAGATTTGAACTACATACTCCCACTTATGTACAACTGTTTCTATACAATCCAGGTAAATTGTGCTTCTCCTTTTTCGGGTTCTAGCTAATTCTATGGATTTAACATGAAAACAGGAATTGCGTTGCTAAATCTGCCTCGTACCATGGGTGAAGTAGAGTTTAAACCAGTTCCCCATTTTTGTAAGGCTTATGGCATAAAAGTTACAGCATGTTTTTGTATTTAATGCTGTATATTGTTTTGTGTTTCAGCTTGGCGATATGTCTTTGAGTGACAATGCAGGGCTTCTCCTTACTGGTATTATGAAGCAGTTGGCAACAGTAAAGCACACAGAGGAACAATTCCGGGAGATCATTCAGCGCACTTTGCTTGAGAGCTTGAAGACTGGCCTTAAAAGTAAAGTTGAGGTATGTAGTTGTGATATTATGGTATTATGAAGTATATATGTTTATAGTAATGTTTAATTAAACTTTCAATATTTTATTACTGTAATAAGGACAATATGTATCTCTTAATATGTCATAGAGTACTGTATCTTAACGGTCTTCACTGGTTTTAGCACATTTGAACAATGAAGGTAAAGCCAACTGATCATAGTAATGTTTTGATGAAATGTATATGTTTCCACCATGGTATTACAAACAGCCACAATTTGCAAAACTTTAGGTATATAGCGTATTAGCAAGATCTGGTTTGTGTCAATAGCAACAGTAGGTCTTAAAACATTTCATTTTTGGTACCATCACTAGCTCTATGCGCTCTTCAAGATACCAGTCACTGTTGGTCGTCTTGGTTAGGATGTTCATCACCTTCTTCCATTGAAAATTAAAACAAAAATTTGTCATGACGGAGTGAATGACTTAAACTAAAGAACAAGTGAAAAGTATTTGTTTTTTTTAAAGCAACTTTGTAAAATATTATTTAAAAAAAATAAATAAATAAATTCCTTGAACAAATTTTGCAGTTTCCTGCTATTAACAGCACCCCCAGTCAACAAAATGTATAGGTCGGTGTGTGTCATTGTAGTGAGACTCTGTTGTTAGTCATGCATGCCCAGTAGAATACAGTACAGCTTCTGCTATATCCCCAGCAAAGGGAGCGGGGATATAATTCAAGCTTGACATAGGCTTTCGTTCTGCATCTCATAGAGAAATCACAGCATGGGCAGCAACAATTATAACAGTAAGAGGTATATGGCATTATACAGATACCTAGCAGTGAGGGGAAAAGCAACTAAATAAGCAGCTCCCCAGTCCATGCTCTGTCCTGAGCGATTGTTCTTATCACTGTTCGTGATAAGGAGGGTAGTAGCATGGAGTGGTGAGGTTGCTATCCTATGAGGCCGACAGGTAACTCATGTAGCCAGACTTAGACACAAATAACTTTAGGGTGTTGTGCACCCATTCTAGATAACTCTTTTCTTTTAACAGACTATTCAGCAGGATTACACTACACTGCTATCAAATTTGATCCGAACATTCCCAGAGCATCCAGAGTTCTCAGATTTAGTTAAGCTCACAGATTACAATGATCCTGAAATGGACTACTTTGAGAATATGAAACACATACAGGTATGTGTGCTGTTTTTATATATCTGTATTTTGCTGTTGAAATTTCTTATACTTCCTCGGGAAAATAGGTATAACATTCTTCTTATTCATCAATCTTCTTGGTAGATTCACAGGAGAGCACGAGCACTGAGAAAACTAGCAAAGAATTTGGCTGAAGGAAATGTAATGCTGACCTCCAAATCCCTGCAAAATTACATAATGCCATATGCAACCAGCACTATATTTGATGAGAGTATGCATAAGGTATGTAGTAAGTAGTATGTAGCTTTGACTTAAAGGGAACTTTTCAGCAGATTCATGCTGCCCTGACTTAGGCAGGAAATGCAGAATGTTGCGCTCATCATAATGCTCTGAAACGCTGCAGTAGCACTCCTTGGATTGGTTGACAGGTCTTCCCCTGAAGGAGAGCTTGACAGACAATTCTCTCCTGTCCATCTGTTTTTAGAAAGGTTTACTCTAAAACACAGCGGTGTTTGAATAAAACATAATTTTATGAATGAATGCATGAATCTGCTTACAGGTTCCCCTAAAAACCTTCATTCCAGGATAGACTGCCTTTATATTATCTACAATTATGCCATTGTTTGAGCAGAATCGTCTTTGCAGAATTTTACTGATGTTTATTATCTTTCCGTGGTATTATCATTAGTGAATTGCTTGTATCTTCAGAATCCACTTTGTGAGGCTTACTTGTCTCAGTATGCGTGCGTGGCAATCACCTGATAGTTTTCTGTTTCTCATTGGTGGTTAATACCTTGTAGATTATTGTATTTCATTAGGTTACTGTCATTAAAGTGTAACTAAACTTTCGGACAACTTCTGGCAGTATTTGTGTCATAAATACATTTTTTCATATTTTGCTATTTGGATTCTTTCTGTGAAATCCTGTATTTTTTCACTCTTCCCCTTGCTTCTGTATTGAGAGTTTTTTCTGCCTCTCACTAAATGTTACTGTGTACGGGAGTTCAGGGCTATGTAATATGTAGAGACAATGAGGGTAGGGGGGATCACTTCAAACAGTTATATCTCGGACATTATAAAACGGACAAACTTTTAGTGCCATTTGAAAGGGGAGATGCTCTTCTTTCATATGACACTAAGGTGACAGTGCTATCTAAATTATTTCCAGAGATATCACTAGTTGAGAACACAGTTGGGATTAGGATATTTATACCATATATATTATACAACTGCATATAAATGTCCTAATCCTAACTGTGTTGTTGACCAGTGATATCTCTGGAAATAATTGAGATAGCACTGCACCCTTACATGGAAGAATCTCCTATTTCATATGACACCAAAAGCAAGTTTGTATGTTTTATAATGTCTGAGATATAACTGTTTGAAGTGACCCTCCACACCCTCATTTTCTCAACATTCATTGTAGGTTTAGAGAATGGGGACATATAGTTAGTTTGTTAGTGGTTCACCAATTTGTGCTACCCATGGAGGGAATCTAGATAATGCAGAAATGACTGAATACTGTGTTAGGATTTTTACACAAAGGGACAGCACATTCTTCTATTTGCCATTTTTTGATGAGGGTTTTAATTTAGTAACGTTTAATACATTGTATGCAGTGCCTGAAATGCTGTGGAACATTCACATGTATTTGTTATATAATCCTGTCACTCTTGTATTCTGGTTTTTCAGCATGAAAATATGGTCAACGCCTCAGTGGAAATGATTGGTTCTGTATGTAAAAACTTGTCCTGGTCTGCATACATGTATTATTTAAAACATTTTATTCATGTGCTCCAAATGGGAAAAATCAATCAAAAACTGGGAGTCAGGTAAGGTGTTTAGTGTGTTTTTTATGTTTGTTTTATTTTACTTGCTGTAGATTCACTACTAAAGAGTAGGCAATAGAAAAATGCTAAAAATGTTTAACAGTTTATGGAGGTTAAACACTCTTTATATGGACTGAAGACTGAATTTACTGGACCAAATGTGACTCGTCTGGACTGACGTGCTGTGTTCTGTTCAATTCAGCTTAGCCGCATTCTGGCAGTTAAATATGGCCAATACAAACACTGTTTTTCCCAGCCCAAACATGAAACATCCTGTAGAAGAGTTGTCCAGGACCTGTAGATTTTTGATACTGTTGACTTGTCCACAAGAAAGGTCAGCAGTGTCAGATCAGTTGGGGTCTGACACCCGAACCCCCGGATTGATCTGCTGATGCAGCTGCTGGAAGCCATATCCTAAGTACAAGACTGGAAGCAGTCTTGCTCCTATTCAAGTTCCAGGAGCCACCGCTACAGTGTATGGACTGGAAGTGCCTGGAACTGCAGCCCCACTCCCATTCACTTGAATAGGGGCAGTGCTGCTTCTGGTGACTGCATCAGCTGATTGGTTCAAGTGTCGCATCCAGACTGATCTGATACTGATCCTTTGAATAGGTCATCAGTATCAAACATTCACAGGACCTTACCAACCCTTTTAAAGTCTTTCAAAAGGCTATATAGTATGAGATCTGTGTGCCTGCTGATTTAACCTTTTAGAAACTGGGTTGTTTAAAAGGGGGGGTTTATAAAAGTATTGTAAGAGACTGAGAAAAGGAGCTGTTCTTGGGGGTAAAAAGACTGTTTTATTTTCTAATTTTCATGTAAAGTAAACTTGTCAAGTCACAAATGTTAAATGTAGTGAAATGATTGATATTATTGGTGTCCTCTGTACAGCTTATTGGTGACCGTACTCGATGCTTTTCACTTTGATTATGCAACTATGGAGAAGCAACTTCAAGCAGTTGAGACAGAAGACAGTAATACTGGTAGGCATTTTATATTTCACCGACCATCTTGTAGTCTTTAAATTCAGTCAGCGATGTTTTTGTCTTTTGGTACTTGACATTTGAGACGCTCTTCTGTTTTGTTTTGTTTTTATAGGTATAAAAGATTCAGAGAACAATGTGGAGGATGAGTTAATGGAGGTGGAGCACGAGGATGAGCATGAGCAGATGGACACTCAGGATGTGGCTTCTACCAATAAAGAGAATGAGACTTCTTGTAAGAAGCCAGGCAACAATCCCAAAAGCAAGCATTACTTGAACTCTCTTCCAAAAAACAAAGAAGATCTGGCATCACTTATTAGTCATATTCAAGAGACTGTGTCAAATAACATAATGCCAAAGCTGCAGAAATGTCTTGATGCAAAGGTTGGTTTCTTTATATTGAATCGTATGAGACTTTCCTACTGTAAGGTCATATTTAAGTGTCCCATTTTTTTTTTTTTTTTATAGTTTCCAGATCTGTGACCACTTTACCTTTTTTTTTTTCCCCCACATTTCTTATAATATTAGCCAGCACTTTCTCATTATCCTTTCCAAATGCACATTGATGCCTAAGTGTGCACAGATTGTTTTCACGCTTGAAAATGGTTTTTCTGAAGTCATAAATGTGACATATGTATTTCATGAACCATAAATTATTTGTTTTTTAAAATTATATTTTAATAACATATTAATGAACAAGTAATCTTTCAGTGGGCACCTATATTCACCTCACTGGGTCCCCACAATTGCGTTCCAAGACAGCCCAGGTCCCCGTTGGTCTCTACCTCCTGGCCCCATCTGAATGCACAGGGAATGCCAACTAAACCAATCACTGGCCGTGGTGGTGAATTACCTCACCAAGTGATTGGCTGAACCGGCGTTTTCTGTGTGTTGAAACTGGACTGCCCTGCCTAACCCTGCTGCCACCAATTGTAAAACCCCATTAAAGGTTATCTGAATCTACATACATTCTCATTACAGGTTAAAAGGGATGAAGAGCACAAATTGGTGAAAACCAAAGTAGTTAATGAAGAGGAAGTGGTCCGTGTGCCATTAGCCTTTGCTTTAGTTAAATTAATGCAGACGCTGCCACAAGAAGTTATGGAAGACAATCTACCCAGGTATTAAGTTAAAGAAATATACTAATACACTGTAGTGGGCGCCTCTGAGATACAGCATTAGGCTGCTTGGTGTACAGGTCAGCAGTATTTGTATTTTTATTGATTTATTTTTCAATCTTTTTCTTGTGTGTGTGTAAATTAAGAAAAGTAACTCTGTGTATGTTACAGTTTCTGGACATTGCAGCACTACATGGTACAAAGTCTGTCTTTTTTTTTTTTTCCCAAATGTTTTTCTCCAAGTAATACAATAAAGAACTATGTTTTATATGGAATGATGCACAGAGCTGCCACATCTTTTTCTAATGTGTAACTAGTATTTCCTTTTGTATATTATTTCAGCATCCTGTTGAAGGTATGTGTTCTCCTGAGGAACCGAGCACAGGAAATTCGTGACATCGCAAGAAACACTTTAATAAAGATCATGGAAACGCTCGGGCCTCGCTATCTGCACTATGTATTAAAAGAGATGCAGACTGTCTTAGTTAAAGGATACCAGGTAATGGTTGTCAGTTGTGGATGCACATTCAAGCCATGGTTACCTAAAACACAATAAGGAGGATTCATCATTCCCCTGTGCCAGAAAGATGAATTAGGCACAAATTACTGTAACGCACAGGGGATTAAGATGGATTTATGTAATACCAGTTTAGATGAATTTGCTTAATATTATTGTGACTCAAGTAATTTATAAATTATATGATTACTAATAATACCATGTCTGCCTCTTGTAAATTTATAGGTTCACGTGCTAACATTTACAGTAAATCTACTGCTCAAAGGCCTTACTTCCAGACTTAAGAGTACGGACTTGGATGGTTGCATGGAATCTCTGATTCAGGTAATGAATTTGAACCTTATAGCTTTCAGATGTTTTTGGAAAATGACCTATTTTTTAATCTAGAATTATAGAATAATATAAATATTTTTTTAGTATATAATATATTTTTATTTCATTTCTGTGCCAATATCTATATAAAAAATCCTGAAATCAGCTTTCACTTTGTCCACATATATACTTTAGAGAAAAACTGCATTTGTGCAACTTTCTTATGATCACAGTACTACCAAATTTACATGGTATTTGTCTTGTTTTAACACCTTTACAAAAATCCAAAACCTTGAAAAGTGCAAAAAGTTTTTATTCTGACACCCTTAACTTTGTTTCCATGTATGGAGCTGCATTTTTTTGTGCCACAAGATGTCATTTTTTATACCATTTTGGGATATGTCAGATATTTTGATCACTTTTTTTATTTACTTTTATTTAGAAGGCTAAATGGTGAAAAAATGGTATTCTCTCTGTATGGGATAAATATTTTACATGTTTATAGTTTAGGCACTTTAAGATGCAGGAATGCCTAATTTGTTTATGATTGTTTTTTGTTTTTGTTTATTTTTTTTTTGTGGAGGGTATTTTTTTTTTTTTTTATTTTGGCATGTTTAAAAAAAAAAAAAAAAAAATTGCTTTTAATTTAGCCTCTCCTAGGGGGCTTAAACCTGTGATCATTAGAGCCTCAGTAGAGATGTAGTGATGACAGGTGTAGGAGCCTTCATAAAGCTGTCATGGAAACAGCTCCTGCAATATTAAAGTAAGAGGGAGGATGTGGGTGGCACAGAAGGGGTGTATGGAACGAAAATGGGGCCAGATGAAAGGGTTAATGGCTGCGATTGGACCAGCCTCCGATTGTGAGTATTACCACCTGGTCTCTGCTGTATGTATTTAAAGATACGATATCTGCTATAATAGTATACCAGATATCGGGACAGGGTTAAAGAGGTGGTTCTATCTGAGTGAGCCTCAAATGAAATCATCTGTATCATTTAATTTGTGCATTTTCTTTTCTATAAAGATATTTAATCATGAACTGTTTGGGGACATTGCGGAGGAAAAAGAAGTGAAAGGAATAGTCTCGAAAGTCATGGAGGCCCGAAGCAGCAAGAGTTATGACTCATATGAACTTCTTGCGCAGTTTATTGGAAAGGAACATGTTATAAAATTAATCCTTCCCTTGAAAGAGGTAAGATATAGTTAATAGAATGCTGGGAATAGTAGTTCATTAACTGATGTAATTCTATATACAGTAGTAATATCTGTATTTCTTCATGTAGCTGACTCTATTTCAATGCTTTTAATGTGCAGGTGTTGGAGAAAACCACAAGTTTAAAACTGGCTCGTAAAGTGCATGAAGCTTTCCGCAGAATTGTTTTTGGCTTAATAGCCAATGTAGACATGAATGCACAGTCCATCCTTCTACTCAGTTATGGTCTCATCAGTGAAAACCTTCCTCTCTTAACTGATAAAGAAAAGTAAGTTTTAGTTAGACTTGAGCAAAATGCCAAGGTTAGCAACTTTTCTTCCTTTTCCTTAAGAGATATTTTTTTACACAGATTGTATATGGATCATCATCAACATTTATATTTTACTGCTATTTCAACAATTATGGATACATTGCATTCTTTGTAGCCTTTAGCTATATATTTTGCAAGTAATGACCTTCTCATCGATCATAGATCACTACTGGCATATCAGTTTCAAGTGCCCAATTTTTTTAACCCTAACTTGTACTATACTTTTAGGAATAGCAACTCTGAAATGCTCCCCCCTGATCCTCGCCTTCAACCAAAAAGCTGTTTGATAATCCAGCCTCCTCCTCCACGTGGTGGTGTGAAAGCTGCTGTTAGCACCAAGACTAACATGCATATTCTTGTAGACACTGGACTGAAGGTTCGTTGTAACAATGTTGACACATTTTTTGATCACTTTGATGTTTATACCTCTGTATGTATTGCTTCAGATGTATATTATATGTTTACTGTTATGGCTTGAATATTATCATATAGTCATTTTTCACAGAAGGAATTTGACCTGTTGTTAGAATAAAAGATCACCCTGTAGACCAGAGGTACACATCCTTTTGTTGCCTCTTCCACTTCTGGGGCTCCTGCCTATAAGGAGAATTGGGGTCCCCAGCTCCCAGAGTTAAGCAAAGAAAAGGAGACTAGATGATGCACATGCATGTTGCTTTCTACATCGTAATTTATGTGGAGTTACGTGGAAAGAGGCACATACTTGTGTGGCCACCTTTCTACTTGTCTTCTCTGGAATATGGCTATGCAATAGATCAGAATACTGCTTTAGGCTAAGGCCCCACGTATCGTCCCTCATCACAGTTCTTCCCGTAGCACTTTGCACAGAAAGTTTGCAGAGGTTTCCTCTGCGTACTTTCTGCTTCAATTATACCTATAGGGAAACCGCCGGCATTTCCGTAGGTATAATTGACATGCTGTGATTTCCAAAACCGCAACGGTTTTGGAAATGTCAGTGTGTCCGCTGAGCATATTTTACAGCAAAGTGGTGATGGGATTCGCTAGAAGGAGACCTCTCGCAGCCTGCACTCGACATACCATAGTAACAGTTTTGCCTGGATTGCTTCTTAAGTTGCTTATAAGTCGTATATAATGGAACTCATACAGTGCCACTCTAACAATGAACACTGATCTCTGCACTGTATGTGTCTGTTGAGTGAAGAAAACAGTGGTAAGTATTCTGACTGTGCTATCTGCCAAGGTTAAACATATTGGGCAGTGTACTGTCTAGGTGTTTGGCATTGGCAGAGCAAGACCGAATAAGAAGTAGGATTTATGGTGACGAGGTTTTTGTGTTTTTTTTATTTTCAACCATTAGTCGGCATTATTTGCAGACCAGTCCCCCCAGATAGCATCTTTTGTCTACTCCAGCCTCATTCTCTATTTCTCTCACTTCACTGGCAGAATTGAGAAATATAGGATCAGATCTACTTATGGCACATGATATAAAAATGCTAAAATGAATTGGTTTCTTGGGAATATGGCTAAAACTTGCACTCTCTAAGACATGTTTAGATTTTTTTTTTTCATTGTATTTTTTTATGTGCTTTTGACTATTTCTGTATATGTTCTTATGATTCAGCTTCTGCATATGAGCTTGAGAAAATCCAAAGTTAACTCTTCTGAGGAGCAAGCAATGGAAATGCTGGATCCCTTTGTTCAGATGCTGATAGGCTGCCTGCAGTCCAAGGATGTCCAAGTTAGTCATTTTACTTCTTTGGTTTCTGTGTTGTCTGTTAAAAGGGAAATAAAATGGAGTAAGTGTATATTCACATTCTACAGATGGTAGATGGTTTTCTGCTGGCCCTTTTCATAAGGCTGTTTGCAAAGTTGCATTGTGTTTGTGATATGATTTAATGAAACTTATTAATACCTAAGAAAGTTCTACTAGGTCAATAAGATTGCAGCTGATGGAGGAACACACAATAACACACATCAGTCCGCAACCTCTTATACACACTGTGCATACACACTGCTATACACACTGTACATGTGTACTACTACTACTACTAGTGTGCACAGTGGTCTCATAGGGGGTTGACATGTGCTATTTACTGATGCAGTCATACTGACATGGTCCAATATAGTCTACATGAAAATATACATGGGTATATAAGAAGTAATTTATAACAAAGTGGATCAGCTCTTAGTCCCATGTTAAGAAGTTCCTTTGAATGTAAAAATGTTTCATTTAAATGTACCTTTGTATTGTGTTTTCTGCTGTATATACCATAGTTCAATATAAGAACTGGTTTCTCTGCAGGTTATCACGGGCGCTCTGCAGTCTTTGATCTGGATGTTGAAGTTTCCTTTACCATCTGTCCAGAACAACACACATCAGCTGATTAAACAGCTTTTCCTTTTGCTGAAAGATTACGCTAAAGCAGGAGTAGGCAGAGGGCAGAATTTCCACCTGGTAGTCAGTTGTTTTAAGGTAAGCTGTGCAAACCTCCTTTGTGCCTACATCTTTGTATGGTAGAGTTTTAAATGCCACTTGTAACTGGTGTTGTTATGCTGCCCTCACCACTTTGTAAAAAGAGGACTTGGCACAATAATAATACTACATATAGCGCCAACTTATTCCACAGCACTTTACAACTCACTTTTGACTGAAATCTATGACAGACTGGGTGCACAGACTTCAAGAGGATGCGCCTAGTGTATGAAGAGGTGTGCACCTTGTTATATATGAGGCTTATCTTCCACCACTACAGAGGAAACCAAAGGTCTTGATAAATCCTACCCATAGTTTAGGCATCATTTTCTCTGAACTAGACCTATCTTATAGATGTCGCTCCACCGATTCCAATGCAATTTTTTTTTGTAGTCCCCATCATTCTCAAGTAATAAGCGCAGATAGTTTTGGTGCCTGATATGCTATTTAGACTCTAATGTCAGAAGGGCAGTGTCAGGCAGGGAAGGCGTGACTGAGAACTCCAGTCAGAGTCAGCCAGTGTCAGAGCTCAGAATCACACCCCTTGTCTGCTTCTGCCTGACACAAAGCCTAAGTATCAGGAACCAAAACTTACAGCAGTGATTGCTCGTGAATGGTGGGGGCTAGAGAAAAATTCCAACTGTGCCAGAATCAGTGAAGCAGCGACTATTAATCGATGCAAAGAGCTGGACTTGCTGGAGGTGGTGAAAAGTCCTCTTTAACTGTTAAAGTGGTAGAAAAGGCTAGATTTATCATATAAATATTAAATATAATTGGTACAATATGCCATTTGACATTTAATGGGCTATTTTCTGTGCAGTGTGTTACCATACTGGTACGAAACATGAAGGGAACCATCACTGAGAAGCAGCTACAGGTCCTGCTTGGATATGCAGAAGAAGATCTTTATGATTCATCTCGTCAGGCCACAGCTTTTGGATTGTTAAAAGTAAGTAACTTACTAATCGTTTGCAATTCCTAATCATTTTATAGTAGTTTTCTCTCTCTCACACACACACTTACATAGAAATGTTTCTATGAAGTCGCAGACAGTCAGGCATTTACCCTACAGTAGGCATTGCAGGGAAAATGTAGCAGCTGAGTAACCATACACATAATAGAAGGATGACTCAAGTCCGACAGAATGGGAGACACTCCTACAGAGTGAATCTCTGTTCTGGCTCAAGGGAAAAAGAGGAGATACAGAGTGAAGGACAGAGGTTGTCTGCATGAGACTCCCCTTTAATTGTTAACCCATCCAATTTTTATGCCTCTAATAGTAAAGTGATTTTTGAATTTAAATATGTTGAATGGTTAGTGTAAAAGATTTATACACATTTTCCAAACAAAATCAGGTAATATTAAGATATGTTTCTTTTCCATTTTAAAGGCTATAGTATCCAGAAAACTTATTGTTCCTGAAATAGATGAGGTGATGCAGAAAGTAGCAAAGTTAGCCGTCACTTCCCAGAGTGAGCCAGTCAGACTCCAGTGTCGTCAGGTGAGTCTTGTGCCACATCGATACCCAAATTCAAGATGTTTCTGCTGAAAATCTGTTACAAAGAAATCCTCTCTCGATTGTCCTTTCAGATATACTTAAAATATTTGCTGGACTATCCACTTGGAGAAAAACTCAGATTCAACCTGGAATTTATAATCGCACAATTAAAGTAAGTTTATGTTCTTTAGTATCTTGCAGTGCTGGATGTATGTGACTTGGTCTGTTTCATGGTATGAAATATGAAGTTCTAATATCTCCAAGTATGCCATAGTTATAGAAAAAAAAACACACAGGCTACAATGACCTATCGTTAAATAGCAAAATTGGTAAAAGTTAAGGTGAGGTTCTTAGTACATGTTTTTATCAAATTGTAGAAGCAAAGTTTTTTATTGGGTGCTACACTGCATGGTTTGGTAACCTCCTTAACATACACATGAGTTACAATGACTATGTTTGTATATAAGTGGACCAGTTAGCTATTGCACGTGGATGGGAGTAGAGAATTGTTAGTCCTCTATAGGCAATAAATGTGAAATATAGCAACAGATAATCTTAGGGGACCAAGCCAAGTCAAAGCTTAGCCCCCTGGTATACATTATAATGTTGGACATTACAGTGTATGGGGATGGACAAAAGGTGGCCAAACAGCAGATTAAGTAGTATAGTGCAGTAAACGTAGATAGTTTGAGCAATGATAGATGTGTATTGATGTATGGAGCAGAAAGAGTCACTAACTACAAAGGATTCATGAGCAGTATGTTCATAGGCTGCTACTACTGTAAGGCTGTCTTTCTCACTATGTACAATATTATGTTTTATGGTGGCTGACACTTTCTTGTATATGTATCATTTAGCTTTACTAGCATGTTAAGACATTTTAACATGAATGATCACATTACAGCAACATCTTTTAACATGCAATAGCCGGTGCCTCTGTGAATGCTTATAGGTTTATTGTGCTGCCTATAACCTGGTTTACTATACAGGTGGGGAACTGGCACAATGAAATTGCTTAATGGTTACAAATAGAGTTGCTTTGAGTGGAATATGATGATAATATGTGTAGTGTACACTCCATCTCTCGCCTCTGTATTTTATGGTGGACGATGATGACTATGTGTTTCCTTTGACATTGTAAACATAAAATTCAGGTGTGAAGAACAGAATTGGTGATAATGTCACCAGTAAAATAAAATGTATTGTTTATTGTCCATTTTTCTCACAAACAGACGTCTACATAAGCATTTTAGTTGGCTTTAAATTGATTCTCTACCCAGCTAAAAACAATTGACTGTACATTAAACATGTATTTATATTTACCTGGTGCCCTCGGTGCTGCTGCCACTCCATTCAGCTCCACATCTGTTCTGTGATATGATATCCACTGACTACCTCTGGAACGTTGTCTGTAAGTCACAGACACAGGGGTGATAGACACAGTGCTGAAGCATTGGCTGGGCATATATGGGACCTACCCAGAGAATGTCAGTGGCCATTATATCATGGAACAGACAGAGAGCTGTAGCAGCATGAGGAGCATTGGGTATATACATTATTCATGTTTAATGTATAGTGTTTCATCAGAGTGGAGCATGACTCTGCAGTGCTGTATTATAACACCTTTTATAGCTATAGTGGAGTTAGTCATCATGTTGTCCCTTAGTCAACATATATGTTTGTCTTTTGTGCAGTTATGAGTATGAAACGGGAAGGGAGTCTGCCTTAGAAATGATCGCATATCTGTTCCAGACTTTCCCCATGGTAAGTAAAGTAGATATTATGTAATTTTGCATCTAATATCTAATGCCCACAATGTACATTGAGGTTACTCCCTTGTGTTTGGGGGTCTGAGTGTACACTGTCTGATTATGATGTCCTTATAGAAACATTTGTGATAGATTCCATCAAAAATGCTGGACAAAAACAGAGCAGCATTCTTTTTTTCCAGTAAAATTACTTACCCTATCACACAATCCCCATGGATTAGAATCTATTGGTGTCCATTATATAGTGGATTTTCCGGATTGATTTCAGATTATCTGTTTCTGTGACAGAACAGAAAAATGGAATGACCAATGAAAATGTGATCTGAGCCTTATTACATTTTTTCATATTTATCATATATTATAATTCCATTGCTTTTTGTTCTCTTTTTTTTCTCATCAGAAAATACTCAATCAATACTGTGGACTTATGTTTGTGCCCCTTGCTCTGCTGATGGTGAATGATAATTCAACAAAGTGTAAGAAAATGGCCGCCTTGGCAGCAAAAGGCCTTCTTAATAAGGTCAATAGCCAAGAGAAGAACTTGATGTTTTCATTGGCTACGCAATGGTTAAATGATAAAAAGGTAATCCCAAAGCTTTACAACATCCAATGATAATAAACTTTAAGATGATGTTTTTTTTGTTTTGTTTTTTTATAATCAATGTTTATCACCTATTGACAGGATAAGTGATAAATGTCTGATCACTGGGGTCCCATTGAGCACTAGAATCGACGTCCAAGAGTTTCAGAGGAGCTGCAGTCATGCTTGCACCCTGTTTCTTCAGTCAATGTCTGTGGGTCTAGTGAAAATGGTCAACTACAGCGCTCAACTGTTTTTGGTCAGCCCCATCGACATTGAATGGAGCTCCTCTTCACAACAGTCATCTGACATTTTTCAGCTATTGTATGTCAAAGGTGGAGAAAATCCCTTTAATGACATTCACATTTGTGTGACTATAGAATCAGGGCTTAGGCTAGGTTCACACTAGCGCTCACTCTACATTCGGGGTTTCCGTCCCCGGATCCGCTTAAAAAATGCAGAGAGAAAAGTCCTGCAAGCAGGAAACCGGGTGGAAACCTGACAGACCCCATTATAGTGTATGGGGTCCGCGGGTAACCGCTTTTTAAGCGGGTTAGCTTTCCGTTTTCCGGTCCCCAAGCGAACCCGAAGAACAGAAAGCCGAATGCTAGTGTGAACCTAGCATATGCTACGGTATTCAGGGTATGTTCACATGGTGGATTTTTTTCACACGTATTCTGCACCAAAATCTATGTCTTACTGTCAGTGGGAATGTAAGCGCAGTAATTTTTACTGTAAATTTTAAATCTGTGTCAGTAAGTGACATGTAACCTGTTAAATTGGAAAATGTCAGGTCACCACAAGTGGATTGATGGATTCAATGAAATTCATCTGCATTCCTCTATGGAGAACATCATACTGCAATTCTGCAGCTAAATTTCATGGGTCAACTGCAGATTTCTGCCATATTCATACACATACATCAATACCTTGACTTGATATTATTTAAGCTCTAAATATGTTGCTAGTATCAGATCTTAACACTGCAGATGAATAGAGATGTCCGCACTTATGTAATATTACAATAAGGCCTTATGCACATGACTGTCACACAGCTGTGTGTCTATTCATGTGTCCATTTTTTTGTGGAACCATTTATCATGGCTGTTAGAGCATGTCAAATTTTTTTTATCTTTGTCCGTTTTGATGGCCAAACTGACTCAATGGAAATCAGTGGATACATTTTTAAGAAATGCAAAATGGATTGACATCTGTTTTACGTCCATTAAAAAATGGATTAGTGGGTTGGGTCCAGAAAACAGACCAATGAAATTCATCCATTTTTTATCGGGTGACACTCAGCTGTCAAAATCGGAAGTAGAACAGAGTAGATGCAAAACTGCCATCAAAACGGACATGTACATCTGTTTTTAACGGCCATTAGATCCATCAAAAATGGCATGGTCTGTTTCCCATTTTTCTGCTTCACATTGTTTCTTTGATTGATTTGTGTTTTGTTTTTTTCCCTCCCCTTAGTCATCTCACAAGAGGTTGGGTGCTCTGACCTGTGGATTATTTGCTGAAGTAGAAGGGGTTGAGTTTGAGCAGAGACTTACAACTGTTCTTGAGAAAATTGAACATGAGATTAACCCTGTTCACTTTGAGGATGTAAGTATCTTGATGCCTCCAAATTTTGAATTAAAAAAGTCCCATATAGTCATCACTTTAATCATCACACAATTTCTTTGACCATTGCAGTTAAAGGAGGAGAGAGAAGAGAAGGCAGCAGACAGATTACTCTTCAGTTTACTGACACTGCTTACCAAGCTGATCAAAGAGTGCAATGTTATGCAGCTGCCAAAGCACAGAGCAGTCACACACAAAATCTGTGGTAAGGACGCTTTTCACTTGTAGACTTACAGTTGGATGCCAGGTGGCACCACCTTGGTTTTCTGTAGAGTAACACCCCATGAAAACCAATTCTAGGATCTAAAGCCAAAATTGATTTTAACCTTTGCAACAAATTTTAACCAGTATGTTAGAAAGAGTTAGGTCACATACGGAGGAGAGTATATCTGCAGGATCTGGCTTCAGAGGGTTTGGTTGTTGTCTGTTACTGTGGAGATGTATAGGTCTGGACATGAGCTGCAGACACAGATAATAAAATATGTGACCAGTGTCTGTGATGTCACTGCCTGAAAAGAAAAAGTGGAGCTCTTTACTGAAAGAAAGCAGCCATGCTTTCTAATGCTGGATAACCTCTTTAACGTGTTACTTTAATTTGATTTTCTACTACTTATGGCATTTTTTTTGGTGTCTGTAAACAAGGCATAAACTTAACTGTCTTAGTTGTGTCTATGGGATACAGATTACTTTAGGTATGGTTAGTGTTGGTGCATCCTTCAGTACTTTACTTCCATTGTAGCATTTGTCTGTAGTGTCTATATGTTGTGGTTAATCATGAAGTGTGAACACAGTCTAATTGTTTTGTTCCTTAATATTTCAGCTCATGTTCAGTCCCATTTATGGTACCCCCATAGTTGGGTCTGGCTAACCTCTTCCCAGGTTTTTGGACAGTTGTTTTCCCTTCAAAAACCAGAAGAACTGGTTAGTAAATGGATGGCTTGGAAGGCAAAGAAGAAGAATAGCCAAACTGAACCCTCTGAGTTGTTCTTAGTTGAACAGCTAGAAACAAAGGTAACCAAGCTTCTTGTGTTTTTAGGACACATTTTCTTTTGTTTTCCTCTTTCATTAATTTTTCCTGATTTAAAAAAAAAAAAATCATCTTTTTGAAAAAAAAAAAGTGTTGCTATGCACAAACCTTGCCTGCTTTTATAAATAACATACCTATATCACTATTATATGTCTTTTCATAGATGAAAGATCTTGCTCTTGCCTTCTGCCATCAGTTGCAGTCAAAATTCCTTGACCAGAGCCTGGGGGAACAGGTATGTTTTGTAGAAGGTGCTGTATTGAATAATACACATGGTCTGCATGGAAACACAAGCCTGACCATTGAATATCCATGTCCGGAGTTAAAAAGCAAATTGCATTGTCCTTTCCTTTTTATTCATCGCCATTATTTGCTTCATAACCCCTGTGACTTCATTGCATAAAACCTGTAATGCCATTGGGTGTAACATATCACAATATATTATAAAATTATTGTCTTGTATTGGGCTACAAGAACATTGCTGCTTCTATACTAGAATTGTGTGCCTACCTATTCAGGCCTATTATGATGATTTGTCAGCTGCATGGCTGGGGAATGTATAGGGGTTATAATGTAAAATATACATGGCCAAAAGTCCTTTTTAAAGCTGGTAAGGTTTTCTTTATATGCCTGTCTTGTTTTTATTGCAGCAAACTATAAGATAAAGGTTCCTTTGCTCCCAGAGTACATTAATTTCAAGGAGACCATACCCCTTATGTGGCTGTAGGCCAAACACATGCTCAACTGACATCTATTCCTCCTAACTCCCACTTACAAGCTTGGCTCAACCAAGTGTGCATATGTTCTCCATGGTGAGATAGGAGTAAGATGCTGCCAGACACCACGTTTTGGTGGGTTATCTTCTAGATCTCAATTGTCATCACTTGAGATTTAGGAGACCCCTGTACACACTAGACAGGTTTGGTGATCCCAATGAAAATGGCAGGTTCAGTCGACGTTCATCTAATTTGTATGGACACCTCCAGCAATACTGGTCCTTTTGTGTAGAAATAATAAGAGACCCTGTGCATGATATTATTCTCTATTCTGGTATCTGACTCCTTGTTATTTACTTCATGTTGGTATGTTATAAGAAAGTCTTCTTTAGACCACTTTTACACTGTTTCATATGTCTGTTTAACATACGGGCAAAGCTCCAGGCTTATCTGTTACTCTGGTAGACCCACATTTAAAAGCCTCTGTTCTGGTGGTGTCTGCCAGTTTCTGTTCTTTTGCTGCATGGAATATC
This sequence comes from Leptodactylus fallax, assembly GCA_947044405.1. Taxonomy (NCBI): domain Eukaryota; kingdom Metazoa; phylum Chordata; class Amphibia; order Anura; family Leptodactylidae; genus Leptodactylus; species Leptodactylus fallax. The sequence continues at coordinate 4,613,750 of CAMRHE010000094.1, forward strand.
AGGATGTCTACTATGGGTGCATTTGGGAGACAAAAGCCACACTAGATGGGATTTATTTTATATGTCATTTTAAGATGAGACTTAGATGGAAACTTTACCATTAAATGGGCACATAAGTTTGAGCATGAAAGTAGCCTAATAAAGATTGTGAATGATAGGGTATTTCAAGGATATTTGGGGAAGAACTGCATTGCTGCAATACAAAGTCTCATAACAAATAGTATTTTTTAGTCTTACGTTTTAAGGTGCTTCTCATTTGCAGGTCATAAAAAATTTGTTATTTGTGGCAAAAGTGATTTATCTCCTCCACCCTGAAGTGGAGAACGTCCAAAGCAACACTGAAGAGCAAAATGATGATGAGGGTGAGCAAGAAGATGCTTCTGAAGCTGAAGAGGACACTGAAAAAGAGACTGGGGATGAGAAGGCTGCCACCTTGATGTGGCTTATGAAGAAGCTGTCAGTACTGGCTAAGAGAGAGGCAGCACACACACCTAAAAACCCATTAAAAGTGAGTTTATTCTTTTTTCCACTGCATTTGTATTATATAATACAATTAGATCATGGTGGGGTCTCCATTTTTGCTAATCATTTCATAATATAGTACAGCTGTAAATCCCTTGTACAGCCATATAGTTAAATGCTAAAATTCAGACTGCATGTAGCCACCACTAGAGAAAACTTAGGAGCTCACTTCACACAACCAGAATTTTATCATTTATCACTTTGGTTTTAGTATCCGTGAAGATATATTGTGATACTAATTATAACATGTTGGAGCGATTTAGATGACCACATCATAGATCAGTGAAAGTGCTTGATGTTTTGTATTAGGAAATAAAGTCTTCATTCATCCCGCTTGGTGAAAATAGTTAAATGTTTGCATGTCTTTGTGTATCTTTTTTCTACATATTTTTTTCTTTTGTTCAGATGTTGTCTGTAACCATATTGATTTTTCAATGATTCTTCCACAGAGAATATGTGTATTTAAATTTCTGGGAGCCATAGCCGTGGATCTTGGAAAGGAGAAAGTGAAGCCATTCCTGACAACTATCATTGCCCCACTATTTAGAGAACTTAACAGCACATATGCAGACCAAGGTGAGAAGCAACTGTATGACAATTCACTGTTTACTCAGGATATAATCATACATTATGTGTGCAATAAGGCTAGGTTCACAGTAGCGCTTGCTATACGTTAGGGGTTTCCGTCCCCGAACCTGCTTAAAAAATGCAGGACTTTTCTCTCTGCATTTTTCGGGCGGAAACCCGGTGGACACTATTATAGTCCACGGGTAACCACTTTTTAAGCAGGTTAGCTTTCCGTTTTTCAGGTCCCCAAGCGGACCCAAAGAACGGAAAGCCGAACGGTAGTGCGAACCTAGTGTGTGTTTTAGTTTTCTTTATGCCATCTGCATAATATGTCCGTGTAGCCTGGTACAGAATACTGTGTGAAAGCCTTGCATTTACAATGCTTGTAAATAGTTCCTTGTGTGTTGATTCTCCATGTAACTCATTAGAATTTCATAAAGTTTGGTGAAAGCAGAAGACAGTACTACTGTGCCACAGGGGTGTTACATTCGGAATAGTTGCAGGATTATATAGAATTAGAATATGTGATTTATTTAAAATACAGCACCACGTCTGTCCAGTTGGTATATGGCTAAACCCTATTCACTTGTATGGAGCTACAGTACCGGACACAACCCATGGACCACTCCTTTAATCATGGTTATAATACATGTGTCTGGAAGGAGCTTATTATGTAGTCTTCTGGTGCACACCAAGAATTCTGCCAATTTTGAGCATTGGAGCTAACACTAATAAATTCTGACTTATAGCTTATGAGTTCTTGTGGATAGCTTTTCTCACACATTTGACTTGTAATTATTTTATATATTTCAGACCCTACACTGAAAAACCTTTCTCAAGAAATTATAGACCTTCTTAAGAGCTTGGTAGGATTGGAGTGTTTCTCCTTGCAATTTGCTGGCGTACAGAAACAAGCCAATCTAAAGAGAGTTATGAGAAAAAAAGCAGAAAGCGCTACAGGTAAGGTGTCTATTTCTAATACCAAACATGGGCTGGGCGTAGAGGGAGGGAGGAGAGATGTTCCGAATTCTAATCTATTCCTGCAATTTGGTTAGGACAGTTGTTTGTTACGCCCTGTACATCACATTGTGTTTTGGTTTTTAGGCAGTGGCAAACCCTGACGTGGCAGCCAAGAAAAAGTTAAAGAAACACAAGAATAAAATTGAAGCAAAGAAGAGGAAGATAGAATTTTTGCGACCTGGATACAAAGCTAAAAAACCCCGCAGCCATGCTCTCAAAGACTTAGCAATGGTGGAATAGTGGCTACAATACATGGCAAACATTTTTGCTTAATGCTATGGGAGCCATGTATAAAAACAAGTAAAAATGAACAATTGTTTGCATTCATTTGTGAAAAAGGATGGGGTTCTCTGTTAATTACATTTTATACATGACGCCATATGTGTTGTGTTGCTATGATAAATAGATAAGTACAGTTTAATGTACGCATTTATGTTTTCTAATTAAAAATATTGTAAGCAAAAAAAAAAAAGTCATGTTTAGATTCAGTATTTAAATATTTGTGCCTATAACCATACGCATTGTTTGTTTTTATTTTGCTATGAATTTTGTAATGAACATGTACCAGAATTCTAGGACAGTGTGCACCATAGAAACTGCTGGACATCCCCTGCACCCTATTTATTTGTTTTAGAGACATAGAAAATTGACAGCAGAAAAAGATCGCATGGTCCATTTATTCTTTCAGTGAAATATTTCCTGACATTGCTTCTAATCTTTACCGCAACTAACTTCACAATATGCCCGCTTGTTCTTGTGGTTTAGTTTTCTTTCTCACCATGTCTGATGAAGGGAGCTAGTACTTCCGAAAGCTTACCATCAAATATACTCAGTTATCCTCTAAAAGTTATCGCCTGATTTCTTCACTCTTCCACTACTTTCAATGGCTAACACGGTACAACATTATACTACCAAATACATTTATGGCATAATCCACAGAATATGATATAAATGTCTGATCGCTGAGGGTCCCACTTCTGCCCTGGAGGGCTATTCATTCGCTCCTTAGTTTGCATGCTGAATTTCTGTGATTTGAAAGTTTAGTCACATTTTGTTTTTCTGTTAGTATTTGTATCCTTAACAACCAAGGACATACTAGTACGGCCTAGGTCATTTGGTGCAGTATGGAGAGGACGCAGGAGCTGAGCTCTCTCCATACACAGTGGATGCCGGCTGTATAATACAGCCAGCAGCTGTATTATACGCAATGAAACGCAACCGCGGCATCTAAAGTAAACAGGCGCCACCCACAACCTTTCCCTGATCGTCACCATCTGGAATGTCAGAGGGTGGCGATCGGTTGCCATGACAGTCGGGAGCCTATTGAAGGCTCCCAGGCTTTATTATATCAGTTCTATTATACGCACCCATAGGCAGTGAAAGAGTAGACAGTAAAAATGTGCCTGATTTATCGTTCAGCATCAGCCATTGTTATAAATCTGACATGTGTAGTCCAAAGTTGCACTAATTATTAGATACTATTAGTAAATCAGCCCCACTGTGTAGTGGCCATAAATGGTACTACAGCTCTATCCTATTCAGCAAGTTCTAAATTTGTCCCACATGCAATTTATCTGTCACTGTTTATATCAGAAGGAAATTTGGTGACTAAGGTTTTCCTAAACATTTAGAAACATGTCCGGTTCCAGGAAGATGTCTCTTTCCCATGAAGTAATATAAAGTAGTACTTCTGCCACGAGTGGTTTGAACAATCCCTTAGTAGAAAACAAGTCCCTTTATTTCCTAATGAAGCTTTTTAAATTCTCCCTCTAGAAGACCCAAAGACTTCAATGGGCACAGTGTATTAGACAAATAAGGCGGCTACTACAATGAGGAGTGTCCCAAGTATAGACAATCCCTTAAAAATGGTTTTTCCTTTATTGAATATTAAGTTACGATAGGTCACTTTGACCACTGGGGATCAGACTACAACAAAGGGGTTGTCTGAGATAAATTGAAAATTTAACACTAAACACCCCCTGCCTAACTTCTAACTTACTTCCTTTAAAAAAAAAAAAGTATATTTGTCCAGATTGGTGGGGTGGTCATGGGCCCCAGGCACATTTTTTGGTAACTCCGTTTCCGGAAACTGATCACCACCAATACTCCCCACCCCATTTCTTCATGTCCTGATCTTCTGGCTACGAAACATCACTTCTCCCAGCACCTGCGCAATAGAGCCAGAGTGCCGGCATAAGCCAAAAGAAGAAGGAGCCAGTGGCACAGAAGAAAGTGATCTCCAGTACAGGAAGACAGGTAAGTATGATGGGCTAGTAGTCTGCAGGCTAGCTAGGGAAAAGGAGGGGGGATCTGAGTGAAGAGCAATGCATCATGGTAGTTGTAGGATAAGAGAGAAGGAAGCTACCCATGTAAACCAATGCAGAAGATACCAAGAGCTCCCAGAAATCACTGCTAAAGTTTGGTGCACTAACTGACTTTTTAAAAAAAAAATTTTTTTACCCGGAAAACCCCTTTAACAGTTCTGAGAATGGGGCTGTAGTTTGCACAGTAGCTGAAGGGCAACAGGACTAAACTAAAATTCCAGCTAGTTTGTTCACACAATTATTCTGGCAGTGGGAACCATCTATAAATATTCTATGGCAGTGCTTGAATACCATGTTCACATACAAAACATTTCCTAAAGTGCCTGCATAGTTGTACGTTTAAATCTATTTTCTAAAACTCTACTCAAATTACTTAAAATACTTGTAATAGATATTGCAACTATGGTGAATTATAAGCACATTATGCAGAGTTGTTATAAAACATGAGAAAGCAAAACTTCAGTAAATAAGTGTCACAGACATTCCAATAATAAATGTTTATTTTATACAGATGGATTTCAGAGTAGATTCTTTACACAGCCGAGGGCCATTCTTCCAGCTGGCCATCATCCAAATCAACCAGGTTTTCACATCTTAAAAAATTTCACATAAGAGAGAAAGATATGTGATCTTGAAACCAAGTTGTGCGATCCCCAAATAGTATTTATCATTACAAAACAGTCATAAATAAAGCGAAACTACACTACAGAACAGGCACACATAATAGTGCAGTATGATACAGTGCTACTGGAGATGGGGACAGAAGGGAGTCATACACCCTTATCAATCACTGTTGGAGCAGAGTTAGCCATCGATGGTGCATATTATGTACATCCAGAGCCATTCTTACAGTGGGACAATGAAGAAGGAGGAATGTGCTTGGCAGAATAACATTACTGCCTGCTCTTCAGGGACTCCACTAACCTGCAAGACAAGGGCAACACAATCTCATGAATAATGGGTAAGGCCTCCAAACTTTAGCCCTGCTAAGTTAATTGGCATTTACCTCCAAAATATGACATTAAAATGTTCACTTAATGTGGGGGGAGCAAGCAGCAAGTTTTCTATTTTAAGCAAGTGAATGAAGCTTTGACACCCCCCTTAACTTACAATTAAATAGATATGCAGATTTCAGACATACTGCAGACATTAGAATTAGCATTACAGTGAATAAAATGTGTGCTATGACTAGACACTAGGGTTGTCTAAGTTACTATTAGATACAACAGAATCTATTATTGTCAAGAGGAGTATGTTGGTGCTATATAAGCAGCAGGAAACCAATACCTAATGGATTCCCCTTAGAGAGTACACTTGTTTTGCTTACCATTCCATAGCTTCATCAAGGCCAGTGCCTTTTGTAGCTGATGTCTTGAAAATCTGCCATTTGCGATCCTTTAAAGCAGGTAAACCTAACGAATTTGCTACCTCTGTGGGGGTCATTGCCTGTTCCATATCTTGTTTATTTGCAAATACCACTAGAATTGCCTTCTTCAGCTCCTCCTCCTGAAACATAATTGGAATTGTCAATTCAACTTGCTTTTTATGTATGATATAAGTTCCAGATTTAGCATTGTAGTCATGATTTTGGTAACTACACAAATTTTAATGTCTAGCTGTACACCAGATTCACAGCAAAAAAAAATAATGACTGACATGTTAATGCGACCTTAAGGTAAAGCCACAGCAGTTAGTTTCTAAGTAGCATGTAGAAAAAGTAAAACAGCAAAAATGCTGAGCTTACACTTGTTGACTGTAGACCCAACATTATTTAAAGCTGTATACTTCTATGGATACTACAATGTATTCATATTTTATTGTTACCTCTAACATTGCAACCAGTTCAGATTTGGAAATCCCAATCCTGTCTCTGTCACAGCTGTCTACTACGTAAATTACAGCATCTGTATTGGAATAGTAGCAACGCCAATATGGCCTGTAACAAAACAAAATCAGAATAAAAAATTGGAGAAATAGAGGGATGTCATAAAATAACAGACCGTACATTACTCACCCGATAAATGCCTACTGTTCCAGCGGTTTTGGAAATCGCAGCATGCCAATTATACCTACAAAAACACCGGAGGCTACTCTATAGGTATAATTTGAAAAGTGCTGCGGGAAAAACCACGATGCGTTGTCGCTGTGGGGCCTTAGCCTTAATCTAGTTTTTGGTCACCATACTGCTTGCAGAAATCACTGCCATATAACAGCAAGACGGTACATAGATGGCTGCATGTACAGTGCAACTCTATAAACGTCCAAATATTTCATTATTTATTTATGAATTATTATTACCTGATACTGGTTTGTCCTCCAAGGTCCCATACTTGAAATTTCAGATTCTTGTAGGTGACTGTCTCAACATTAAAACCAATGGCTGGAGAGAACAATATAATGTCACCAAATGTAAACAGCAGGGTTACATTGCAAAACAACTAGAATACAACTAGTAGACTACTGTAATATTGTATTTCAGAATGCCAGCATAAAACCATTCTACAAGGTATCACATTTCAGAGCAGTTAATAGATGCAAGTATAAAGCTACGATAAAGTGAAGGAAACAAGTACAAAATATTACGCACGCAAATAAAATATTTCATGATACTACCATCACTTCAATGCCTATACAGTAATACTATACAAGAGTATCCGACATCTGTGGTACATACTTGGAATGGTGGTAACAACTTCTCCCACTTGTAATCTGTAAAGTATTGTGGTCTTTCCAGCACCATCTAGACCCAGAATCAAAATTCTCATCTCCCTGGTTCCAAACAAGCTGGAGAAGATGCTGGAAAAGAAACCCCCTAAAAGGAGAGGGGTAAAGTCATTAGAAACCAATGCTATATTATCTAGTGAGCTTCATATATGAACATGTCAGGTACAGGTAAAAACCTGGCACATACACTGTGAATGTGACATTCCTGGTCACTGTGCTGTACAGAACAGTTCTACAAGCGACAATATCTACTGCTATATAATACAAGCTGTCTAGGAGTATGATGGCCAATGTGCAGGTATAAAGTGTATAGTAACATTAATATCTTGAGTCCACCACTTTCAGAAATAAAGCCACCAGCAATGTTTGCCATGGGTCTGGCTTCTGAACACCGTGGGGAAATGCAGTATAATATGAAAAGGCTGAGACATAGCACCACTCCACCCTGGCTTGTAGAGTGTGGTCCCCACTATAAACATTTATTTGTCCTCAGATGGCATATAGAAAGAGTTGAATTAGTCTAGTTTTAGCCATGTTTACCATATTTCATTCACACTTCCTGGACCGAACACTGAACAGGGACCTGGACTACAAGAATGTATCATAGTCATCTAATGGTAAGCTAAGAGTCCCTGCCTCCGTGAGAGATTACGGTCCCATACTTTAAACATGTTTTCAGTACACAACAGTAGTCCCACAAGGAGACAGGGACTCCTAGCATCACAGATGACTATTATGCCTGGAGGCCAGGTCCCTGCTCAGTGTTTTGTCTGCAAAATACAGCTAACATACGGTCCATATTTAACAGACAGAATGCAAATGTCTGAAATGATCCATAGAGGAGTTTTAGATATAGCATTTTCAATAAAAGTTTTTCTGCTCCGTTTTTCATGCATTGGCCTTAATGGTGACAGTGGGAATGTCAGCATTTTTCTCTGAGCTACATCATTTGGCTCACTAGATAGAGCCAACCCTTGATGAAATGTTACTGTCTGTGCTCCATAGACTGTCAGCTCCTTCAACCATTTAACTTGATGGTATGTCCCCTGGCTGCCACAACATCTGACTTGATGAACAGCATGCTGCTCAATGCAACAGTCAGACAGGTTAAAAAGGGTGAGGTGTTAACTGCTTAGGAGTAGGGTTAAGATGGTGCCACATGATATATTGGAAGTGGCTATAGCTGCATCCTGTCCCCGAGCCACCAGGACTTTCACTTCTTAGTAAGTAAAATGGCGATCAATTTCAGCTGCATATCATTACAAGCTGTGTGGTTTTGGCGCTACTGCATATCCAGTAATGATATAAAGCTGAAATTAATCAGAAATTCACTTACTGAGAAGCAAAAGCACCGGCGTGTAAGAATTGGATGCACCACCCTTAAACGAGTTGTCCAGGCAAAAATGGACAACCCCTTTAACTTTTAAATCAGCAGGGGGGCAGTGAAAAAAAAAAAAAATAACCTCACCTGTCCCCGATGCTCCGGTGTCCTCCCGACGCATTCCGGTCCTTCTGCTCAACAGGTCTCTTCTGGAGTTCCGCTGAGGCCAATCAGCGAAGGGCATGTAATGTCACTACCTGTGACATCATGGGTCTCTTCACAAGCCCTGCTTAGGCCGCTGAGGCCAATCAGCGGAACTCAGGAAGATACCCGGGAGAAGCCGCCAGAGCTGAAGAACCGGGACATGCTGGGAGGACACCAGAGCATCGGGACAAGTGAATATGCATTTTTTTTTTTTTTTTTTTTTTTTCACTGCCCCCGGCTGATTTAAAAGTTAAAGTGGTTGTCCAATTTTGCCTGGACAATCTCTTTAACTGAGCTTTCAGCTCTCAGACATGAGCAGACTCCTGTCAGACAGATAAAAGCGCTGTCTCATACACGAACACCACAATACTACAGTCACATGCCATTTGTATACAGATCCCCACTGAGGCCAGTAATCGGGAAAGTGGAAAATAATCAGGGACGTCCGCAAGCACTGGTAACATATGCCCACGCAGGAATACTGCACCGGTAAAAGCTGTGTTATCTTTTTCATTTTCCTTCATTACGCTTGTTCCACTCTATGGGTAAATTATACTATGGAGTCAGCCATCTCCTCTAAAGCTAAGGCCCCACATTGCGGAAACGCAGCATTTTTTGTTGCAGATTTTGCTGCAGTTTTTTGAGCCAAAGTCAGGAGTGGATTTAACAGAAGGGAAACATCTAAGTCCTTCCTTTATATTTTCCATTCCTTTTCAAGTCACTCCTGACTTTGGCTCAAAAAAAGCAGCAAAATCTGCAATAAAAAAACACTATGTTTCCGGAATGTGGGGCGTTAGCTTTTTATGCTGCAGATTTTGCAATGTTTTTTTGAGCCAAGCCCAGGAGTGGCTACAAAAGGAATAGGAAATACAAAGGGAACACTTATACTTCTCTTTTCTGCTCAATCCACACCTGGCTTTGGCTCAAAAAAACGCAGCAAAATCTGCAACAAAAAAAAGCTGCGTTTCCGCAAAGTTTTCCTGAGGACTTGTATACGAACAAACCAAACTGTCGCTGGAGAGAGAGGCCCAGGGAGACGCGAGTACTTTTTTTGTTATGTTCGCATACCCACTAGAAGCAGTATAAAATAATAAAAATATGTCTCAATTTGCTCCTTTAGGTAAGGCCTCACATAGCGGGCCGCAGCCAAAAAGTGATGTGAGAAAAGCCACGGTGGAAACGCATTGCAGTTTCTCCTGCAGTGCTTTTCACAGAAAGTCCACAGAGTTTTCCTCTGCATATTTTCTGCTTCAATTATATCTATAGGGAAACCGCCAAAATTTTTGTAGGTATAATCGACATGCGGATTCCAAAAACACTTTGCAGAGACTGTAAAATGCTGCGGTTTACTCCACATGGGGCTTCAGCCTTAAGGAGAACCTTTCACCACCTCCAACAAGTCCAGGTCTTTACATCATTTAATAGCATCTTCTCACTGATTCTGGCACAGTTGGAATTTTTCCTCTAGACCCCACTGTTTCCAAGCAATCAATAATGTTAGTTTTGGCACACGATATACTATTTAGTCTCTGTACTGTCAGACAAGGAGTGTGATTCTGAGCTCTGACACGGTCTACCTCTGGTTGGAGCTCTGGATCACTGTCCTTCTGATATTACAGAGCTTAAATAACACGTCAGGCACCAAAACTAACTGATTGTTGCTTGTAAATGGTGAGGGCTAGAGAAAAAATCCCAACTGTACTGGAATCAGTAGTGTGGCACCTATTAACAGGTGCTAAGAAACTGAATTGGTGGTGATGGTGAAAGGTCCTCTTTAAGGATAGGTTATCAATTAATAAGTCTGGAAAACATTTCCATACCATGGCTTCCCTTAGACTGTGTTCACATCTGACTCTGTTGCAGATTACATCAAAAATGGTGAAAAAAAATTACACACCATGCTCTTAACAGGGTCCATAGGGAACCAATGGCATTCATTTACGTAAAGGAGCCGCCAATTCCATTAGTTTTGTTGCTTTGTTCCTATGATTAAGCAGACCATCAGGACTGGCTATGGCAGATGTGAGCAGAAGCCATAAAAGTGGAAAACTGCAGATAACAACCTACCTGGTGACTATCTTAGTCCCACTGAGACATCACACGATGCTGCATCCAAGCTAAGGCGGCGCAAACTCAGACAAGAGAACCAAAGCAAATAAGAAAGCAACGTCTTCCACTGTGAAATCCTCACCATTATTCACAATGAATCCTCAAGGAACTCCTGTGTGTTTAATGAGCAGATACCCACCATGTACTATACAGTTCACACTACATCCTGTACAATGCCAGGGTAACCCAATTACAGCAACTACCACTGTGTCTACAGAAATATTAGCTCTATGATCCGAGGCATGTGTGCACTTATAAGGCAGTGGTCCAGTGCCTGACTGTATGAACATGGCCACAGTTCAGCTCTCCCCAGCCCCGTTTCTGTCACAGTATGTCCTTTTATAATGGATACTGCCATCATACTTCCTATATACCCCCACATACAAGGTAACGACAGCGTTACTGTGCGCACTCACCCATGCTGTACCGAGAAGCTGCCGGGCCTCAGACTACTGATGCTACTGCTGAAGGCTCTATCACTCCCGGAAGCGCAGCTCACTGTTCCACGTCACACACAAGAGCACTGGCGATTACTCGCTGCACATTCGTCACGAGATCGTTCTACAAAAACCATACAAGTACATTTGTAAACTAATAATAACGTTTAAAAAACGGCATATTTACTGTGTACAGAGAAAAACAGCAACGTAACACGTCCTGTATTCCTTGTGCTATAAAAGTAATTTTGGCGAATCTGTAGGCTGGTAATGAGCTGCACATTCCTGCGCATGCGTAGTGCGTAGCTATGATTGGCGTCAGTTAGTTGCAGGGCAGGTAGAGCCTGTTACTCTTGATAGATTTGTAAGAAGTGACCTCTATACTCTTTTCAGGCTTGCTATGGAGTAAATGTATGGGTGCTAATGGACACAGAACAGCTTATGAGGTGATACCTCCCAACGTTTTGGAGTTGCCACTTGAAGTTAACTGCTAGATGGTCCAGTTAGGGATCAGTCAGATAGCCTCACCTATATTGTTCTAGAAACTAAGTTCACATCTGCGCCAGAGATGCACATCCGTTGGAGACAACGCCAAAGAAATTTGCAGAGAAATAAAGTCCTGCACGGAGGACTTTTCTCTCCGGTGTTTTCATACTGCGTCAATAGAGTCCGCCGATGTCCGCATGTAACCGCTGTTTTAGCGGTCCAGCTCTCCGTCATTTGGGACTCCCAGTAGACCTCAATGACGGAGATCCCGGTGCAGATGTGAACCTAGCAGATGTGTAAATCGATTTCTAATAGCAAAAAAGAGGGACATTTAAGGAGCAAAGAGGAACTTAGGTCAAAAGTAGGGACTGTCCCTCCAAAGAGGGACACTTGGGAGGTATTGTATCTGTAGCCCTATTTGGGGGGGGGGGGTATGAGTATTATCCCTCCTGCAACAGACTCTGGCGCTGACCTGTGTGTATAATGGGACCTGAAGCCTTCGCTGAAGGGAAGAGTGGGAACATATATGAAATATATCAGTGCCTCCACCCAGGATAGAGCCTCTGTATTACAGGGAGGATCTCTTCCTGGGACTTACCCATGAAGTACAGTTAGTAGCCTTAACAAGGATCACTGTACTAATCTCACAGTCTGAAGAATACATACAGATACCACATAAGGTTATAACAGTAGCTTTATAAGAATCAACAGGGTAATAATACATACATACAATATACTCAGAACACAGCAATACTACAACAACCAGCAAGTCCTCAACCGTCTTAGGTTATATACCCGGGTATATATATAGATATATAGCAAGAGTCCAGTGCACAATACCTCCAGGCAACAGAAGAGATGCAGGGGCCCCTGTGGATGACTCCTCGGATTCTTCCAGGAGATGACAGACAGCCGATCAGGAGATGATGATGATGGTGAGATTCTTCACAGGCAGCAAACAGGGCGACGGTGACGGCAGTAGATGCAGGCCTGACTACCCTAACACTGAGTCCTTAACCTGCCAGCTAAACTACTAGTGCCAACGGGCCTCTAACTAGCTAGTTGGCCTTCGGAAGCCTAACCTATCACTGCCCTGAACTATATATATATATATATATATATATATATGGATCCCTAACTACGGTTACTAGCTAGGTCCTTTGAGTATATAGGGGGTAACACATACCTAACTATATACTGTGAAGTAAAGAGGAACAAGTGGCTCTTAGACTCCCCCAGACATAACATGTCTGTCTCAGCAGCTCTGCTCACATCTCTCCCCCCAGCAGCTCTGCCTCACATGTGTCTGACTCACTGTATTTACAAAACAAAACTTGCACTGAATGCCTGGGGTCTCTGAACCCAAACTGCAGGGGCAAAGAAGCCAGATACATTATATACTAGTAGAAATGGCAGTTCCCTACATATCTATCAGGCTTGGACTGGCCCACCATGGTACCAATGAATCCTACGGTGGGCCCCGTGCCCTACTGGAACTTAACTGCTTTTTATAATAGACAGTGGAGGTCGGGTAAAGGCCCCTATTAAAGGGGTTGTCCGGGATAAAATATTTCTAAACTAAGCTAAACACCCTTCCCCTGCCTAACTTATCACTTACTTTACCAAAAATGTATATTTACCCATAATACGACCACCCCAGGCATATTTTCAGGTTTTCTGGTGACGTTCTTTTTCCCCGTTTCCTGAAACGGAACGTCACCAATACTGTAAACGTCACCATATCACTTTTCTCCCCCCATGCAGTGGCGAATTCACTGGTCCCCCCCATACAATGGCCTACACCCGGCCCCCTATCCTGAGGATAGGCTATATCAAAAATTAGGCCTGGACAACCCCTTTAATATTCCCCCTATTTCCCCACACATTTTAATGTCTCCCCACAGGATGTTAGCCCCCATCACTGCTCCCACACAATATAATGGCCTCATCACTGGTCCCCACACAGTTTGGGGTCCCCATACCAATGAAGGGGCCACTGTATTAGGGGGACCAGTGAAGAGGCCATAAAAAAATTAGGCTGAGACAACCCCTTTAAAGAGGTTGTCCATAAATTGGAGCGACACCTGTGGCGACCAGGATTGTGTAAAATGTAAAAATAAAAAACATACTCATCTGTCTCAAGCATGCCAGTGCTTTATTTCTGTAAATCCTGTATCTCTTGTACCTAATAGTTCTAAGCAGCCACATAAGGCGCAGCAAGAAGATGCCAGCACAAGACTGAATCGATATTGACGGCAGATAGGTGAGTATGCTTTTTTTTTTTTTTTTTTTTTTTAATTTAACCTTTTAATTTTACACCTCCTGCTCGCCAAATGGGTTGCTCTAATTCTTGGACATCCTCTTTAGAGGCTTTATCCATCTTTCTAATATTGATGGCCTGTCCTTAGGATAGCTGATCATTATTACATCTGCAGGGGTCCAACAGCCAGGACCTTTACAGATCAGCTTTTCCAGGACAGTGCAGCTACAGATAATGTTAATTCCAGGAGCCATGCTGCTTGCTAGCTATAGAAATAATTTACAGAAATGATGACTAACACTGACCCAATTTTTGGTCTGTAGGAGCCACTCTTCAGGGGACCAGTACCCTTGGGGTGACCACAACTCTTAGGCGAGCTTCTGTAGGTGACTCCAACCCACAGTTGTCATTTTTTCCTCCCTGCCTTACAAAAGCCATAACTTTGTTTAATTTTCCATTCACATAATCATGAGGTTTTTTTGTTGGACGAACTGTACTTTCTAATGGCACCATTTAATATTTTGTACGATGAGGCAGATTTATTAAGATTGGCATTTCTTACACCAGTCTTAATAAAGGCCCTGACAGGCTCAAGGCTTGCCTGATTTATCAAGAGGCTCTGGTTATAATAGCAATCTATGACAGTTAGGAACTGCATAACTCGGCAGAAAATAAATTTGGTGGGCGGAACCATCTCCAACCCGCGTTGCTAGACCCACATTGAGGAGTGACGAGGCACAGAATAGGGGATGTGGTGCATTTCTTGCATCAAAGATGCGCCACATTGTCACACATCTCCGCCAGAAAACTGGCATAGATGAATTCACCCCAATGTATTAAGAAGCAACAAAAAAATTGTGAGTGGGGTGGAATCTGAAAAAAACATAGTTGTGCTATTTTCTTTTGTGGATTTTACTGTGCTAACAACTCATTGCTTTTATTCTGCAGGTCAGTTCGGTCATAGCAATTATATAGTTTTTGTTGTGTTTTAATACCTTTTTCAAAATAAAATTTTCTTTGCATCACTATATTCTAACCCCCATAGCTTTTTCATTTAATTTTCCATCCAAAGAACTGAGTAGGAGCTCTTCTTTTGTGGAATGAGCTGTGATTTTTGTTGATACCATTATCATGTTACCCTGCACACACTATTATGCTCCATAGTGGCCCCTGCACACACTATTATGCGCCATAGTGGCCCCCGCACACACTATTATGCCCCATAGTGGTCCCTGCACACACTGTTATGTCCCATAGTGGCCCCTGCACACAGTATTATGCCCCATAGTGACCCCTGCAGACAGTATTATTCCCCATAGTGGCACCTTCACATAGTATTATGCCCCATTGTGGACCACCCAAGAACAATTATTATATTCTGGGGTCTTTTCAGACCCCAGAGTATAACGATCAGAGACCCAGGGGAGGATACAAACATAAAAAACTGTGTTACTTACCGCTCCCTGGCTCTGGCGCACTACCCGCTACTTCAGTGTTGAACCAGACCCCAGAGTATAATGTTTTGTGTTTGTGGGTGTGAAAGATCCTCAGTGCGCCAACACCGCTGTGGCCCCACCTGAGTCTTCTTTCATATAAAAACCACACTCACCGCCAGTGAGTGTCGGGTTCACCAGATAAATACAAGACAAGCTTTCTAAATTTTATATATTTATTAACCCCTAAATGGGTCGGTATTAACATCTAACACATACAGTTCAGAACAGATATGCAGATATATGCAAGCATTAACAGTTACTAGTTACAAGATACAGTACAAATAAAATAAAAGGGATAAAGGTGAAATGATTACTTTACCACACATGTCCTTGATGTGGTTCTGTAGTCCAACACTCACACATGCTCTGTCATGTGTGAATAACCAGTGGAGGCTGTTTAGCATGTGGCATTAATACAATAATCCAGCCTGCATGCTCTCATCACAGTCTCTCAGCATTAGTCCAGTAGTCTCATCACAAAAATCTCCTCATGGTGTTCTCTTGTAGTCCCAACAGAATCTCCTCATGGTCTGTCTGTAACAACTCTCTGTAATCTGTGATGGTCTCAGCCCAATCTCCATAGCATAAACTCTTCCCACAGGCCTCTTACCTCATCTTTTATACCCTTTATGCCACCTCCCAGAATGAGGTCATCGGTGGCAGCAAGTCTGATTGAATAATGCAATCAAGTCCAGATTCTTTTATATGGCTGATCCAAGTGAAAGGATACAATGTTATCAGCCATATCTGATCTCCCTGCACAATGCATGTTTCTTTGATCACTCAGAGCTGTGTATGAATACAATGGAGCCCTGCTGTGATGGATACAAAGCCCTATTGTTCCAGTGCTGCTACTACTGCCAATATACACCTAGGCTTATAGCTGCGCACATTATGAGTAAATGGAACTAGAGAGAAATACGCTACCCAGAGACCAAAATACAGCTCTGAATTATAGCCATATTTAAGCAGAATCATCACAGTGGGGTTCTCCGGCCCGCGGCCTTACTTACCAATCCCCTCCCCTGCTCACAGCCGCCTGCGCTTCTGCAGAATGGGAAGCTCAGGCGGCCGTGAGCAGGAGCGAGGATCGGTAAGTAAATAGGGCCCGTTACCTGCTGGTGTTACACCGGCAGGTAACGGCCTATTAAAAAAAAAACATCAGGGGCCCACCGGGCCCCCTAATGTCCTGGACCTTGTGGCAGCCACTCCCACTGCTACCCCGGTATTTATGCCACTGGTTTGAGGTAGATGACCTGGAGTCATCAGGGTGCCTTTCAGCAATGCTCGAGTTGAAAACTCAGTTGAAAAACATCCATGTCTGCCAGACATCACCAAGGTATTCGGGAACGTCAGTCGAGTCAGCAATGATTTTGCAGGGCGAAGTGGACGTCTGTCAGACATGGGTAGGTTTTCAACAGTGACTCAATGAACTGGGTAGTGTTTAGAGATGCCCCAGTGACTCCAGGTACTTTACATACAGACAGGTGCTATTCCAAAGTTTTATTTCTACAAAATGGCATTGCTCAAAGATTTACAAGAATATGATTGATTTCTGTGCAGTGTCACCTGCAGCACAATGCCTTCAGAACTTAGGGGCAGGTTCCCTTTAAAGAGGACCTTTCACCACCTCCATCAATTCAAGTTCTTAGCATTTGTTAATAGGTGCTGCTCCATTGATTCCGGCACAGTTGGAATTTTTTCTCTATCCCTAAACGTTCCTGAGCAATAAGCGCAGGTAGTTTTGGTGCCTAATGTGCTATTTAAGTTCTGTAATGTCAGGTGGGTAGTGTCAACCAGGGGGTGTGATTCAGAGCTCCAGTCAGACAGCCAGTGTCAGAGATCAGACTCACACCCCTTGTCTTTTCCTGCCTGACTCCGCCCCCCTTGACAGTAGAGACTAAATAGCATATCAGGGACCAAAGATAACTGTATTGATTGCTGAGGAACGGTGGGTGCTAGAGAAAAAATTCCAACTGTGCCAGAATCAGTGGAGCAGCAGCTATAAATTGTTGCAAAGTGCTGACTTATTGGAGGTGGTGAAAGGTCCTCTTTAAAATATTTCTGCCATTTCTGTGTATACTGTTATGAACTAAATAAAGATGGATTATGGAAAATTGTGCTGTTACTACAATTGTTTTCTCAAGCCTGTTACTTCCCCTTGTCATCTCCCCCCATGTGCAGCTTCCCAGTTTCTCCAGGATGGCCGTGGTCTTCACAGTAATACTCTTTACCTGTCTTATCAATGCCCTCTGATGCAGTGTATAGTACAGGCATTGGAATTGTCCCTGAACTGCTGATCCGTGCGGGGACTGTCTAGGCCATAAATCAAAATTCCAGGACAACCCCTTTAACTTAGTACTTCAATGTAATGTCTAAAGTGTCCAGTAAAGTTATTTTTACTGAATGGATTATTAATGGAACAAGGTGATGTGATCTTGTGGCACACCCACAATACTTATAAAGTTATCATACTGGATATACAATAAGTTATGACCTAGCTACTTGGCTTTGTTAAGGCAACACTTCATGCACCTCATTAACATAAATCAGATGAATTAAAAAACGTATAATACATTAATATAATACATGACTAATACATTATGAGTTACAGTGGATGCTATTTTATGTTGTAATGCAGTGTCACCGTATATGAGACTCATTTAGGCCTTTAAAGGGGTTTCTGTAACTCTTATAGAAGTGAATGGGAGTTACAGAAACAATGTAGCTTACTGTTGTATGCTATTTTTGTAATTCCTATATGCTTCTATGGGAGTTACAGAAACAGCGTAGCTCAGAGCTCGCAGTTTCCATAAAGCCTGACATTAGCAGAATGTCCAATTCATGTTCTTACACAACTTTCTTAAAATCTGTAACACCCCCATGAAAAGTGTCACAATTTCCAGTAGTTGAGCAAAGCAGGTGTGAGATATTTTGATATAGGTGCAAAAGTGAGTTGGACAGTCTCTCCCTATGATCCTCAAGAAAGGCAGCAAATGACAAAGTGTCACACTGAAAAAGACAGTTTTTGCTCTACTGCCTTCTGCCCCTTCACATTTCCCTCACGTTTTCTTTGATGCTCCTTAGGCAGCATAGAAGCAACAAAAATCAAAGAGCACGCAAGAAAAAGTCTTTCTGAAAAATGGTGAACATCACCATAAGTATTTTGCATGTCCCCATGACATTATAACCTCATGTCCAAATTTTTCCCCAAAATCTTTACCATCAACTGGCATACTTTCATATATAACCGCACCCTTGCTAAAGGGGTGGCAATGGATTTTTTTTTCTTAGGATAGGTGATTCTGGATTTTTTTTCCTCAGGATAGACCATAAATAACTGATCGGTGGCCCAACAATCGGCCCCCACACAGATCATCTCTTCAGGAGTGTCTATACTACACAGTTCATAGAGCCAGAAGCAGATAGCTCAGTGCCCTGTATAGTGGCCAGGCACCATTACTGCAACATGGTCAAAGGATGTCAGTGGGAGCAGAGCTGTTGGCCCCCCTTGATCAGATATCAATTTCTTATGTTAAGAATAGGCAATAAAAAATCCTGGACAATGCAGGGAATTGAGGCAGGGAATGTGTACAATAGAGATCAGTCTGCCCCATCTGCCCATTATTACTACTACTGCTTTCTTCATTCTGCCAGGATTAAATGTACAATAGCAAGCAAATAGCTGACAAAAGTCCAAATGAACATAATATAGGATATTCAGGGCCAAGTTATGAAGCAGCTAAAATGATCCCTGATACAAAATAGAAATATAAGGACAAATCAGGAAAGCTGCTCTCGGTCTATGGCTAACATCCCATTAGCGATAACACAAGCATTTATTCAGAAGTAGATGGACTCTCCTTGCTCTCTGTAAGCTGTGAGAATCTGCAGAATCCTCTCTGTACAGCCAGGGAAAGCTGTGCAGAAACATGTAGAGACTGTGAATAAAGTATCCCTCCCCCTCCACTCACTGTGTTCCTGTATTGAGCCTGCTGGTTTCTAAACATGGGTCTTCCCTATTAACATGGAGTGAACAGCAAATTATCAAGGAGGCTGCCGCCTAGTGGCAGGAACTTTAGAGAGGTCTTTCAAGCAGAAAAAGCAGCATGTTTAAATAAAGTGCATTACATTTTGGTTCAGAATCACATGCTCTATTTAATGAGACTAAGTTAGTCTCATTTAGTGAACATTTTTTAAAATATACCTGTCGTATCAGGTGACTTTTTAGGGTAAGCTACTATTTGTGTACATGAAAAGTAACCCAATTTCTGGTCAACAGATGACACCAATATAGAGCTTTATCGTTTAAAGGTGTTATGTTAGGAGAAAGGAAAACACTGCATTCCAGCATAAAAAATATCACACCATCTGTGACACATGGTGGTGGTAGTATCATGCTTTGGACCTCTTTTGCTGCATCTGGGCCAGGACAGCTTGCCATCATAGTGGGAACAATGAATTCTGAATTATGCCAGCAAATTCTAAAGGAAAATGTCAGGGCATCTATCCGTGAGCTAAACCTCATGACAACATGGATCATGGAGCAAGACAACAACCCTAAGCAAGCAAAGTTGTTCTACCAAAGAATGGTTAAAAAAGAATAATGTTTAGGCAAGTCAAAGTCCTGACCTAAGTCCAATAGAAAAGTCCTGACCTGAAGCGAACAGTTTATGGAAATACACCCACAAACATAACACAGTTGAAGCTATTTAGTAATATCTCCAAGCCAATGTGCAGGACTAATCAATAATTATCAGAAACGCTTAGGAAAAATATTGCTGGTTATGGGTATTAGATTCTTGGAGATGACAAGTTGATCCAGGGTTATATACTGCTGCTGCATATGGAGTTGGGAAGGAATTTGTTCCCATGACATGGGGCAATTGACATCAGTCTCATGGGATTTTTTTGCCTTCCTCTGGATCAACTCTGTAGGTTTATAGGTTGAACTTGATGGACTTGTGTCTTCCAACCTCATCTACCGTGTTTCTCCAAAAATAAGACAGGGTCTTATATTATTTTTTTTCTCTGAAAAAAGGGCTAGGGCTTATTTTCGGGGTAGGTCTTAATTTTTTCCATGAACAACAATCACACATTTGATCGCTTTTTATTTCAATTTTTATCATAGGTGAAACAGTGAAAAAAAAAGTAGTTCGCACTTTTGATTTTTTTTTTTTCCCACTACGGCATTGACCATAGAGGAAAAAAAGTTTTATAAGTTTGTAGAACGGCGTTTTTGGACACAGGGATACCTAATGTGTATGTGTTTCACATGTATTCTAGTGAAAGTGGGGGGATAGGGGCTTGAACTTTTTATTGTTTTGTTTTTTTTATATGTTTTTTAACTTTAATCTTTTTTATTTATTTTTTTTACTATTAATCCCTTCTAGGGAGTTTTAACCTGCAATCATAATGTAGATTACGGGAGATTATCTACACTACTATTGAGGCTGGTCATAAGGCTCCCGGCTGTCTAAAGGAACAGGTCGGCTCCCGCGATCTCGCCGTGCGGGAGCGGACCTGCAACAAGAAAGGTACGGGGCCGGTGGGGACCGGCGCGGGATAGTTGCTCTGCTTTGGGGGGTGGATTTGGGCGGGGGGTCACGGACTGGCACACTTAACAATGCCCGCAATTAGACTGGACTCCGTTGTACATTACAGCAGATACCTGGTACAGTAGATATAGATGGTTGGGACCAGCCCTGGGGACTGTGGTGCTTCCTGTGGGGGGTTTGGGGAGGTCACACTTAACAATGCCCGCGATCAGAGTCCACTCTGATCATGGTCATTAACATACAGTAGCTATGGCGGTTGTGCTACTTTGGTGGGAAGGAGGGGGGTCATGCTCAGCGATGCGCTACATTACAGCAGAGACCCGGTACGGTAGCTACGGTAGCCACTCTGCAGCAGATCAGCCGCCATCTTTAAGGACCCAGCATCCGCTATAATTGCACGGCAGATGTCGGGAAGGGGTTAAACTAACTAGGCCTTATTTTTGGAGTAGGGCTTATATTTCAAGCCTACTCCAAAAAACCTGGAAAATCTAGCTAGGGCTTATTTTCGGGGTAGGTCTTATTTTTGGAGAAACACGGTACTACACTGCTATGTATGCTAGAATCCACACAAATTCATATAGAATCTGTCACAAAAATCTATATGTCACCTTATAAAAATTGACTCATGGAAGTTTAGTAAAGGCACATACACTTATAAGTGTGCTTTGTTATGGCTGCAGTTGAGACTGAGGTTACATGCATACCTTTGAAATTGGAGTTGTCATGCAATAAAGATCAGAGGATAGCCCTGGGCATAACTATAGGGGTGCAGAGATAGCAATTACTACCAGGGCCTGAGGGGGCCCAAATGTTTCTCTACAATGTAGAGAAGACACCAGTGTAATACAGATTTTGCACTGGAACCCAGGAGTTTCAAGTTTCTATTCTGCTGGCCTGGCCTAAACTTGCCATACACATGAAATACAGAAGCTCTTGGTTGGGTTCTGTTCAGCTAACAGCTATCTTCTCTTCCGTCCTCATAAACACACACTCAGCTTGTGTTTTTCAATGGGAAAAGGGAGGCAAGATTTATTTCCCAAAGTAAGTAAAGTTCACATTATACTGTTAGCACATAAACTGAAAAAAAGATAACATTAATATGGCCAGTTCTATTTTTTGACAAGTCACATAAGTAAGGATATGTTCACATCACATTTGCTTTCAATGTTATGCACATTGTCTAGAAAAATCTCTCATTGTGTACACCAAACCTGTTCCTATGCTATAATGGGACTCAACATATACTGATAGAGTATTCTTTTGACATGTGATAAGGCGGTATTTGTCAGCATAGTTTTTATTTTATTGATAGACATAGTGCTAATATTTTACAATGGGAATCAAGGGGCAATGTGACCAACTGTTTAACATGCAGTTGCATATGCCAAGGCAATATGTTTAGCATATTCAATGGTAAATTTTCCTGGAATATAGACAAATATAGAAACAATAGTTATATTAATGTTCAACATAAAGTATTCTGTTACCATGTAATAAACATTCTCCACTAGGGGGCAGGCCAGCCTTCATTAGTGAAAGCCGGCAGTGACTTTCCAGCAATGGACTTCATTAGTTTTTGTTTTTTGTTTTTTCATTTTTTTATACTGATCAACATAAAAGTAGTCTTTAACTTTATAGAGCATTGTTTCTCAATCAGGGCGCCATGAGCCCTTATCAGGGGTTCCCCAGAACACAGCAACAAAAGACCTGTCACTTTAATGCTAGAAAGTGAAAGCCAAAAGTCTGATTAAGGCTAAGGTCTCATGTTGCGGAAAAGTAGATTTTGCTTTGTTTTGGGTTTTTTTAGCCAAATTCAAGAGTAGCCTGTCTGTGACCTGTGAGGTTCTGACACCCAGACCCCACACCAGTCAGTTGATCCTGCTGCCTTTGGGCACCGTTATTTATAGATATAAGCGGAAGCCAGTATAACCTCTATTCCTATTTAAGTAATTTGTGCTGGGGAAATATGGGTAGTTGCACATTAAAAAAAATGATCTTTTCACTTTTTTGATGTCATACACACTACAAAAGTTGAAAATAAATCCATTAAAAAACAATCTGTAGTCATAGACCGGTTCACAAGTACCCTGTCTTTGGTACTTTGTTCCATTGCCTTACCCTTTAGCCCCTAGCTATGGAAGGGTGATTGTATATTCTTCTTATATGCCCTATGTCATGATATGGCAGAAAAAGCTAGAGGTAAGGATGTTGAACTGAAGTATATACAGTATATTATTTGTATATTGAATTATTATCTTATACAATCCTGAATACATTATACTTCAGGTACACAAAATAAGCAACACATCTCCCTGCATAAACTTATACAAAGGTTTTACATGAAAATGCTGAATCTAATGAAAGAAATCTACATATTTAAAAATCTACAGAAATGTGTTGTCCCTTAATGTCATAACACTAGGGAGAGGAAGGTCTTATGAAAAAGTATGTAGTAATGGAAATAGTGCACAAAAATCTATACCGCACTTTAGTGTTGTCAAGTACAGAAGCAAAAAAATTTGTATGAATCTGAGAATTTGGAAGCAAATTATTACATTGGGTGTTTAGTTATTTAAACATTGGATTTTGATAAAAAAAAAGAACTTCTCCGTACCCATAACTATAGCTAATAGTACAAGTGTACATAATAAAAGAGGAAGCTTTTTTAGTGATAACTATCATTCACTGCTGAAGCTGTTTGTACTGTAACCATATTGTTGCTTATAGTTTGTATTGGTTACATTTCTTTAGGTTTAAGTTTGGCATTTGTACCCGTTTGAACAAAGTTGGGCTATAGATCCAGGACAAATTGTACTTCATATATTACTATGGTGAAGAGAAAGCTCATTCATTTTTCCTTATTTCACAGTGTAGAGTACCTGCAGTTTTTCCATCACAGTCTGTTGTTTTTACATGTGTTATTTAAATAGGCAATGCATTGCTATTTCACTTGTCCACTTAATGAAACAGCGAAAGAAAATGCCCTCTACTGTTCACTAAAATGAGGTCCAGTTTGTGAGTATATTTCAGCTCTCTTGATATGTCGTTTAATTAAACTTGAACCCCCCCAAAAAAAAAGTTATTTCTCCTAAAACTGTATGAATAAATCAACAACTGGGCATCACCATTCCTTTTATTAAACAGTTTGTGACCATACACATTATGACACTGTTAGCAGATATGTCAACATAGGTGTTTAAAGAGGACCTTTCATGTCCTCATCGATGTGCGGTATTATATTATACAGAATTCAGCGCACAGTCGGCTTTCCCAGTAGGCTCCCTGGTGGTGGAGATATCGGTGCTCTTAGAGGTCCAGCACTTTCTAAATATTCAATGGGGGAATTTATTATTCCCTTTACATCAGAAAACTGACAAAGATGGAAATAGTTGTGGCGCATTTTTGGAGCATAAGCCTTTTATTTATTTTTTTTGCAAAGATGTTGCCTCTTTCTGCACCCAATTTGGCACTTTGTTGAAAAGTGGGCTGAGACACCTCGCCCAAAGAAATTTACTCTAACTCATGACAGGCATAGATTTCTGTTCCATTTCTGAATTATTGAGAGGGCAGAGCCTCTTCATAAGGGGCAGTTACCGCTAGTCAGGGCATCATTAAGACTGGTGTATAGAACACCAGTCTTAATAAATTCCCTCCAATGTCTCAACGATAGCAGTGAACATCTGGTATTTTAAAAGTCAGATTTAAAAAGTCCTTTCATATTAAGTAACCATTTACAGTATCACCACAGAAGTTTCAAGAAATGTCATGTTTTTAATGGAGACTAACATAGAAAATAAGGTTATGGTTGATCTCATTTAGATCAGATTTATACTGTGTAGTATGGGAGTGTTTTCATGCATTTTAGCCAAACCAAACCATTTTAGTCAGTCCCTTTAGTAACCAAAAGAGTGGTTACTAAAGGGACTGAAACTAGATATAAAACTAGTAGGTCACAAAGATGATTATGTACTGAAATCACAGAATTTTCTGAGAGGTAAGATGTCATCTGTTATACAAGTCAACAAAACCTTCATCCAGCTCTAAAATAATAAATAATCATTAAAATATAGAGATTTGTGTATCAGTTAATGATCATTGAGGAAGCCTCGAGAACAGAATGGCTATTTCGCAATAAAACTTGTCGTAATATATAGATATATTCTTCTTCTTCTTTTTTTTTTAATGTGGTCAGACTTTTTATTCCTCTAAATCATAGGTGTCAAACTCTGGACTGTGGTCCAAATCTGACCAGCAGTGTAATTATATTTGGTCCACGAGAACATACCAAATGTCTACTAGAGTGTCTAGTAGAGTCGATCAGAGTGTAGCATACTTTGCTTGTTCCAGATTCTATCTTTAAGTAAAACTT
The DNA here is from genome assembly GCA_947044405.1 of Leptodactylus fallax. NCBI lineage: Eukaryota > Metazoa > Chordata > Amphibia > Anura > Leptodactylidae > Leptodactylus > Leptodactylus fallax. The sequence goes on from CAMRHE010000094.1 coordinate 4,639,147, forward strand.
AAGTTTGTTTCCATATGAAAAATTTCATTGTTATATCTTATGAGAAGGAAAATGTATTTTTTCAATAAATATCAAGGTTGGCCTGCAACTTTGTCCAAGTTTTTAATTTTGTCCCACTGTATATTTGAGTTTGACACCCCTCTTTTTATTCAGAGACACACAACTTGGCAGTAAAGTACTATGGAGCCCTTTGCCAGCAGGCACTGTACCAAAAGGTTAATATTTTCTTTGGAAGTCAGATAGTAACGTCGGTTTTTACTGTACCCTTTTACTTGTAAATAATGTTGCATAGTATGTTATACGAAAAAGAACAGTGACAAAAAAAGGACATTGAACATTCCTATATTTACATTCTCTGGATAATGCACTCATTATTTTACATAGACTGTAAAAGGAATATTCCATCAAATAAGATTTCTAACCTGTCCACTGGAACAGAAAGGAATGGATCAGAGGAGGTCTGAGCACTGAGATCACCAGGATCTCGAGAACAGGGGACTCCTGTCCTCCTAACCTTCACTGCAACACCAAGCAACAGATTTCAAATCGTTCCTTGTTCTCCTGCATCTTACAGTTTAATTTCCTTATCTCTATGCTTGTCACATAAATATGACAGGGACAGTTTTCTGGGAAGCCATTAATTGTAATCCCTTTCTGCCTTGGCCAGATTCGAACCCATAGCTCCTACTAAGTAGCTGAACTACCCTGTTAGTAAATGAAACATGTAAATGCACAAGCAGTGTCTGGAAGCATTAATGATTCTTTGTGAACCTACCATTTATCCATTGAACAACAGCAATGCAAACATATCACATGCAATCTGTAACGCTAGGTTCACTCTAGCGTTCAGCTTTAGGAAAATTAATCCGCTTAAAAAGCACTTACCCGCGGAAACCCGCCGGCCCCATAGATTATAATGGGGCCCGCCGGGTTTCCACCCGAAACATGTGGAGAGAAAAGTCCTGCTTGCATTTTTTAAGCAGATTCGGGGACGGAAGCCCCAAACGTAGAGCAGACGCAGGTGTGAACCTAGTCGTACAGTCATCATACAGATGCAGCACAACAAAACTCACAGTTATCCTTCATTCTGAAGATAACTGCAGTTTCATTTAATAATGCATTTATTTATTTAGATTACTGCTTCTGTCTTCTCAATTTCACCATACACACTGCTAAGTGAGCGCTGTCTAGTGAACTGAGGCAGCTGCAATGTACAGATCAGGTCTGCTACTGAGATATTATCCAATAAGAGGATGGTTTTCTACAGTATCCAAGGATCCTGTGAATAAAACTGAGTTACAAGGCTGGGGGGGCACAATGTGGCCGCATTCACTAGCATTAGTAAAGGAGTTGCAGGGCAACCTGGCAATCTTTAGTCATATGACTGGAGTCACAGCCAAAATTACTGTTTAGCCCCAGCCTAAAAGAAAATATAAAGTATCAATGTCCCTAGAGATCTGTAATGACCTCTTTGGGAACATATTTTGTTAAAATAATATAATATAAAATACAGATACCATTAAAAAAATACACAGCCTAAGGAAACTGCCGCACCAATCCAAAATATTATATATTGAAATAACCAAAAATAAATTAAAAATCCATTTAACACTTTATTTCAGTAGGAATTAGCAAATTAGCAGAAATTTAAAGGCGTTTTCTATGAATTACAGTTTCCTGCAAGGAAGCAGGGGAAGATGAAAAATAATAATAAAAAAAAAAAACATACTCACCTGCCCCGAAACTCAGGTTTCCCTTACCGCTGTGCAGCCCAGCAGTGCTGCGGTTCAGCAGCCAAGGAAAGAAACCTGGACTTCATTCACTTACATCACCTGTGACGTCCTGTGTCCTTTGCATAGGCTGCTGAGGCCTCTGATTGGTCACTTCCGCCAGAACAAGCCTCCAAGAGCCGCTGGAACAGACCACAGTGGGAGACACCGGGGCACTGGAGACAGATGAGTATGGTTTTTTTTTTTTACCTTCCCCAGCCTCCTGGCAGAAAACTGTATTTCCTCAAAAACCCCTTTAAGGCTGGTGCCCCGAGTTGTGAAAACGCCATAATTTGGCAAAAACCATGGCGTTTTACAGCATCTGCAAAGTGGATGGGATTCTGGCTAATGCCATCCATACATTGCAGGAAAATATCTGCAATGGAAATGCTGCGATTTCAAAAACCATTGCATTTTTGTAAATTGTAGCATGTCAATTATCCCTACGGAAAGGCTGCTGTATAGGTATAATAGGGACAGAAAGTCCGCAGAGGAAAACTCTGTGGACTTTCAGTGAAAAACTCTGCGAAAAAAACGCAATGCGTTTCCGTTGCGGTCTTTTCTGCAGTACTTGTTGGCTGCACTCGCTACGTGGGGCCTTAGCATAAGGCTGTCAAACTATAACGTGCTTAATTACAAAAAAAAAAGTTTCTGGTCATCTAGGATAAAAAGACTGCTATTAATGGGTTAAAAACTATGTTCTATCTTCAGTATCATTGAAAATATGTATAATATGTTAACATGCTGAAAACATTATAATGCGTGGCAATAAAGCTTTATTTGGTCATGTGCCAGCATGGATTTGACCATAAGATTAATGTTTTTTGTAAGTTACACTGTAACTTCTGCTTTTTGTATACTTTACTACTAAATATTACTATGTTCAGCATATTAGAGATTTTATTTGTGCATTCAGGATTGTCATTAGATGTCTAGGGGACATACATATGTGAACAAAATTGTTGGTACCCCTCGTTTAATGAAAGAAAAACCCACAATGGTCACAGAAATAACTTGAATCTGACAAAAGTAATAATATACAAAAATTCTATGAAAATGAACAAATGAAAGTCAGACATTGCTTTTCAACCATGCTTCGACAGAATTTTTAAAAAAAGAAAGCTCATGAAACAGGCCTGGACAGAAATGATGGTTCCCTTAACTTAATATTTTGTTGCACAACCTTTTGAGGCAATCACTGCAATCAAACGATTCCTGTAACTGTCAATGAGACTTCTGCACCTCTCAACAGGTATTTTGGCCACTCCTCATGAGCAAACTGCTCCAGTTGTCTCGGGTTTGAAGGGTACCTTTTCCAGATGGCATGTTTCAGCTCCTTCCAAAGATGCTCAATAGGATTTAGGTCAGGGCTCATAGAAGACCACTTCAGAATAGTCCAATGTTTTCCTCTTAGCCATTCTTAGGTTTTTTTAGCTGTGTGTTTTGGGTCATTATCCTGTTGCAAGACCCATGACCTGTGACTGAGACCAAGCTTTCTGACACTGGGCAGCACATTTCTCACTAGAAGCCCTTGATAGTCTTGAGATTTCATTGTACCCTGCACAGATTCAAGACACCCTGTGCCAGATGCAGAAAAGCAGCCCCAGAACATAACAGAGCCTCCTCCATGTTTCACAGTAGGGACAGTGTTCTTTTCAAGATACGCTTCATTTTTCCGTCTGTGAACATAGAGCTGATGTGCCTTGCCAAAAATTTAGATTTTTATCTCATCTGTCCATAGGACATTCTCTCAGAATCTTTGTGGCTTGTCAACATGTAGATTGGCAAATTCCAGTCTGTCAGATTCAAGTTATTTCTGTGACCATTGTGGGTTTTTCTTTCATTAAACGAGGGGTACCAACAATTTTGTCCACGTGTGTATGTGACTGAATTTATTGGGTCCTCTTAGGCTATGACACTGTATTGGGCATTTGTGGCTGACACTTAGGAGGGGATTCGAGGCTGAAGGACTGTATGTGGGAAACTGAGACTCCACAGTGGAGCTGCATGAAAAGTTATACAACTTTCCGTATAATTTTTGTATCAATTTGTTATGGTAGATCTCTGCTGTCATTCTATAATAATACATATATAATAATACATAAATACAGTGGGTACGGAAAGTATTCAGACCCCTTTAAATTTTTCACTCTTTGTTTCATTGCAGCCATTTGCTAAAAGCAAAAAAGTTCATTTTATTTCTCATTAATGTACACTCAGCACCCCATCTTGACAGAAAAAAACAGAAATGTAGATATTTTTGCAAATTTATTAAAAAAAGAAAAACTGAAATATCACATGGTCATAAGTATTCAGACCCTTTGCTGTGACACTCATATTTAACGCACATCCTGTCCATTTCCTTCTGATCCTCCTTGAGATGGTGCTACTCCTTCATTGGAGTCCAGCTGTGTTTAATTAAACTGATTGGACTTGATTAGGAAAGGCACACATCTGTCTATATAAGACCTCACAGCTCACAGTGCATGTCAGAGGAAATGAGAATCATGAGGTCAAAGGAACTGCCCAAGGAGCTCAGAGACAGAATTGTGGCCAGACACAGATCTGGCCAAGGTTACAAAAGAATTTCTGCAGCACTCAAGGTTCCTAAGAGCACAGTGGCCTCAATAATCCTTAAATGGAAGAAGTTTGGGATGACCAGAACTCTTCCTAGACTTGGCCGTCCAGCCAAACTGAGCAATCATGGGAGAAGAGCCTTGGTGAGAGAGGTAAAGAAGAACCCAAAGATCACTGTGGCTGAGCTCCAGAGATGCAGTAGGGAGATGGGAGAAAGTTCCACAAAGTCAACTATCACTGCAGCCCTCCACCAGTCGGGGCTTTATGGCAGAATGGCCAGAAGGAAGCCTCTCCTCAGTGAAAGACATATGAAAGCCCGCATAGAGTTTGCCAAAAAACACATGAAGGACTCCCAGACAGAGGCATAGCTATGGGTTCAGCACAGGGGGGCGAACATGTCCAAGTGGGCCCCCAACTTGGACATGTTTGTATACCGATACTATGAGTATAAAGTGAGCGTATAATGGTATATAGCGGCTCTACACAGGGCTCTGCAGACGTTTTAGGTGAATACAGTGCAGTAAGATTTAGTGACTTACCGGTGACGTCTCTGACTAATCCTTCACATTCCCCGTCTCTTTTATCTGGATGGCCATGACCATTTCTTCCAGTCTCTGTAAAGTTTTCAACACAGACATCTTTGGTTCCTTACTTTTCCAGGCACCTGACCCATATTGTCCTCACCTACACAAAGCCCCCATCTTGCTGCTACCCCCCAATTATAAAATATATAATATACCCCCCATAATGAATAATACCCCCAAGTGCATCTTTAAATTAATAACTTCCCTGTGCACCCCTTTAAATAGTTCCCCTTATTAATAATGCCCCAGGTGTTTCCTAATTAAAAAGAAAAAAAAAAGTGACAAAAAATTATTGGGGTTCTAATACCTGAGACCCCGAGGATCAGCTGTTTGAATGAACCGTGGCAACTGTATAAGCGCCGTGACCCCTTCTCTGATTACACAGTGCCATTCTTTTCATAGCGGCCATGTAATGTAACTACAGCCTCGTCCTATACACATCTATGTGACAAGACTGGAATTACATCACACAGTCACTATAAACAGACAGTGTATGATATAAACAGGCGCCATAGCCCCTTCATACAGCTGATCGGTGGGGAATCACTTATGTCTTAATGATTTATTGTGAGGATAGATCATCAATAAAAATGAGCTGGAAAAGGCCTTAAGGCTAAGGCCCCACGTGGCATCCCGCAGCAACGGCGATGCATCATGGTTCTTCCTGCAGCACTTTGCACAGAATGTTTGCAGAGGTTTCCTCTGTGGACTTTCTGCTTCAATGATATCTATAGGGAAACCACTGGCGTTTCCATAGGTATAATTGGCATGCTGTGATTTCCAAAACTGCGACTATTTTGGAAATCGCAGCGTATCCGCTGCGTATATTTTACTGCAAAGTTGGGATGGGATGGGGCCCCATGTGGCGAAAACCCACAGAAAAAAACCGTGGCATTCTAGCAAATCCCATCCACACATTGGGGAAAAATATGTGCAGCATATTGCGGTTTTGGAAATTGCAGCATGTCAATTATAGCTATGGAAACGATGGCGGTTTCCATATAGGTGTATTGAAAACAGAAAGTCCACAGGGGAAACCCCTGCGGACCTTCTGTGAAAAACGCTGCGGGAAAAACCCACAATGTTACCGCTGCAGTTTTTCCTGCAGTGCTTTTTTTTTCTGCAGCCCGCTACATGGGGCATTAGCCTTAATAAAGCCCAAGTGCCACTTTAATTAAATTAATTGCCCCCTCATATTATGCCCCTGATTCCCCCTGACATAAATACTGCACCTCTAATGATCCCTTATGTTCATAATGCCTCCTAATATAAATGATGCCCTCTAATGACCCCTTATATAAATAACCTCCCCCCTTGTATTCATAATACCCTGTAATAAACCTTATATAAATGACCCCCCATCGTCATAATGTCCCTAATGAATCCTCCCTAATGAATTCCCCCTGCTATCCACCCCTTATACTATTAATACACCCACAACTGCGCTAAAAAAAGAAAAAAAAAAGTCATACTCACCTACCTGCGATGCTGATGACTGGAGTCGCCGCTTCCTCCCTGTCCACGCACAGGACATCTGTGTCTGAGCGCAGGCGGCGCGATGTTGTGACATCATCGCACCGCCTGTGTGAGAAGACATCGGTCTGTGGTCTCGGGGACTTGTAAACCGCAAGCCTCATGTAGCTTGCGGTTTACAATACTGTTAAGTTGCAGGATACATTTTAACTAGATCGGTGTCTGCAGACACCGATCCAGTTAGAAATAAAGGATGTATTAATGGCGGCCCCGGGGTGGGCCCCAAAAAGTCAGTGGGCCCGGGGCAGCCGCCCCCTTTGCCCCCCCCCCCCCCCCCGCTAGCTACGCCTCTGCTCCCAGACTATGAGAAATAAGATTCTCTGGTCTGATGAGACGAAGATTGAACTTTTTGGCATTAATTCTAAGCGGTATGTGTGGAGAAAACCAGGCACTGCTCATCACCTGCCCAATACAATCCCAACAGTTAAACATGGTGGTGGTAGCATCATGCTATGGGGTGTTTTTCAGCTGCAGGGAGGGACGACTGGTTGCAATTGAAGGTAAGATGAATGTGACCAAGTACAGAGATATCATGGAAGAAAACTTCTTCCAGAGTGCTCTGGACCTCAGACTGGGCCGAAGATTCACCTTCCAACAAGACAATGACCCTAAGCACACAGCTAAAATAACAAAGGAGTGGCTTTGGAACAACTCTGTGACCATTTTTGACTGGCCCAGCCAGAGCCCTGACCTCAACCCAATTGAGCATCTCTGGAGAGACCTGAAAATGGCTGTCCAAATCCAGATGTGAAAAACTTGTTGCATCATTCCCAAGACGACTCATGGCTGTACTAGCTCAAATGAGTGCTTCTACTCAATACTGAGCAAAGATGGGGTGCTGAGTGTACATTAATGAGAAATAAAATGAACTTTTTTGCTTTTAGCAAATGGCTGCAATGTAACAAAGAGTGAAAAATTTAAACGGGTCTGAATACTTTCCGTACCCATTGTATAATGCAGACATATAGAAATGTTGGATTGCTGCAAAACTCAGCATGTAGTTATGTCTCAGGCAGATATGTAAATGATTCCAGATGTGATCTGATTAGACACTAGCTCTTGCCACAAGAAGGCAAAAAGTGCTTCCCCTGCTGTCCTTTAAAAAGGCTCACAGAGGCTACTTATGGGTAGTGTACCTCTTGGTAAGAGCTTATTGACTGTGAGGACATACCTTCATGATACACTCAAAGGTATTTATTTCAAAAAATTGTCTGCAATCTAGGTTGTTCTGACCTAGCTGTTAGAAGATGTTGTGAGCAGTGGTTATGCGAGGCACACATACACAGTGAACACGCTCCGGATGGCACAGGTAGACCACCTTAGAGAGGATTGTTTAATTCACTGAAAAGCATGAGCAGGTAGCACAGTTTCCTTGTCCATCATCCAGATGTAGGTGGCACCTTCATGACACACCCCTTTCTCTGCCCAGACCATTTCCAGGTGCTTAACAGAAGGAAATTTGGTGTCACAACGCCTATTACGTATTCTGCCATTGACAGCCATCCTCCATCAACTTAATTTGCAGTGGTATTGTGAATGAGAAACCTGGACTGCTGTGGACTAGAACCGTATTGTCTTTAGCAATGAATTCAGGTTTTGTTTGGGATCTTATGATAGATGGTTTAAAATATGGAGGCTTTGCAGTTTTTCAGTCCTGCCTTTGCTGTGGAGTGACAAACTGCCTAACTGTTGGTGTGATAATCTGGAGAGCTATCAAACAGAGCTCTAGGTGTGCTGAACATCTGTGGAGAAAATCATGTACACCAATAGTCTTCCTCCACTTCAAGTTTATGCTCAAAACCTACAACTCTGCCCATCACCTATCCTAACAAGCCTATTTCACTACTCTCATTTCCTCTCTCTCCAATAACCCTAAACAACACTTTGAAACTTACTCACTCCTCAGGTGGCCACTTATTTGCTGACAAAATAGATAAGATCCATAAGGAAATAATCACCCAATCCCCAAGCGGCATTGATCCCCTCACATACTACACTTCATCCTGTTCATTCTCATCTTTTGATCCAGTTACAGTTGAAGAAGCTCCTTTCTTCTTATCCCTCTACTACCTGCATTAGTGACCCTTTACCCTCACACTTTCTCCAGTCTCTGTCCCCAGCTGTCACTACTTACCTTACTAAAATATTAAACCTTTTCGTTTCTACTGTAATCTTTCCCTCCTTTTTCAGACATGCTGTTACAACCTCGCTACTGAAGAAGCCCTTCCTTGACCTATTCTGTGCTGTTAACTATAAACTCATTTCTAACCTTCCCTTCATCTCTAAAATCTTGGAACGCACAATCTATTCTCGCTAACTCTTTTCTCGATTACTGCAATCTAGCTTCTCTGCACTCTATTGAATTGGCCCTTACAAAAGGTCTCCAATGATCTCCTGAAAGCTTAATATAAAGTTAACTATTCTCTTCTTATTATTCTGGATCTCTCGGCAGCATTTAACATAGACACTTCTCTCTCATGGTTTCCCCGAACTGCTTATTCCATCATCTACTGGCCAACCTAACCCTGATATATAAATTTCAATCTGCAGAGTTACCACAGTGAACACAGAGGCAATACACTTGCTGTCTTAGGTTATGTTTTATCCGACGTTTATCCCCCATGTCCAGTCACACACAAACTCATGTCACCTACACTTCAAAAATATCTCCAGAATCCACCCTTTCCTTACCATGGGAGTATCAAAAACCTTCATTTTTGCCCTAATTCACTCTAAACTTTCCCCGCTACAATCCACTCTGAATGCAGCTGCCAGGCTCATCTATCAGTTTGAGTACTACACGGTCTGTGTCAGTCACTACATTGGCTGCCTATTCATTATAGAGTACATTATAAACTTATCACCTTCATCTACAAAGCTCCTACATTTCCTCCCTCATCTCTGTTTACTACCCAACCTGTGCTCTCTGTTTGGTCAGTTACCTAAGACTAACATACTCAGAACCTCCCACTCCCATCTCCAAGATTTCTCCCCAGTTGAACCACTTCTCTGAAATGCACTATGCCAGACAATCAGATTAACTCCCAACTTCTACAGCATCCAGTGCATCCTAAAGACACATTTCTTCAGGCAGATCTATCCTATTTCCTAATCTAACACTTCTGCAGTTACGCTCTCTGAAACTAACACTTTTTTGTTCATGACTCCCACCCTACATTATCCCACAGGACATGATGCTCTTATCTAAGTGGAAGTCTGTATGCCCAGGCATTTTGGATCTGCACATAAAAGGACGCTGCCTGGTGACCAACTCATACAGTTTTATTTATTTGTGTAGTTAAAGTAACCTTTTCCATAAAAATGGATGGTTCACTCTATAAGCAGTTTTACCTCTTGCATCGACCCTTCTACCTCATAGATTCTAAGCTCTTGTGAACAGAACCCTGAGAACTTGTATACCTCCATGCTCAACCGTATTTTGTCTTGTATCCAGGCAAGAGGTAGTAAACACAGTACTAGAGACTCCTTTAAATTGCAGAGTTTTTCCCCACTAAACTTGTCCTTTCACTCTAATATTATAATCACTTACACATATTACATATCTCATCAATATATTCACACATACACAGTTTTTTTTTATTCTAACAACTCAGTGTTTTATTTTTATTTTTTTGTCAATGAGGGTACAAACAATAACTTTTATTTGCTGAAACATCATTGCTGGATTATTGTGAGATGAGCTTGCAGAGCAGTTACTGTGAGCTGCTCTGTAGAGGTCATAGAGTTGTCTCAGACTTGCCAACCATCCCATCCTCCCTTCCTGCACCCATGAACTCACACTTTAATCTCCTGATGTGGAAATTCAGCAGGAGTATAGTGTAGTCATCAGCCCGTGGCTCCTATTATAATAAATAATTTAAAGGGGTATTCCCATCTCCCTTTGCTCACCAGCTTTGCCTGTTTGCTCTTCTTCCCACTTCCTGTATTCTTCAACAGATTGGTGGATTGGCTTTGACTAGTTAATGGACAGGTAGATATAGATATACAGTCATATGAAAAAGTTTGGGCACCCCTATTAATCTTAATCATTTTTAGTTCTAAATATTTGGGTGTTTGCAACAGCCATTTCAATTTGATATATCTAATAACTGATGGACACAGTAATATTTCAAGATTGAAAAGAGGTTTATTGTACTAACAGAAAATGTGCAATATGCATTAAACCAAAATTTGACCAGTGCAAAAATTTGGGTACCCTTATCATTTTATTGATTTGAATACTCCTAACTACTTTTTACTGACTTACTGAAGCACAAAATTGGTTTTGTAACCTCACTGAGCTTTGAACTTCATAGCCAGGTGTATCCAATCATGAGAAAAGGTATTTAAGGTGGCCAATTGCAAGTTGTTCTCCTATTTGAATCTCCTCTGAAGAGTGGCATCATGGGCTCCTCAAAACAACTCTCAAATGATCTGAAAACAAAGATTGTTCAACATAGTTGTTCAGGGGAAGGATACAAAAAATTGTCTCAGAGATTTAACCTGTCAGTTTCCACTGTGAGGAACATAGTAAGGAAATGGAAGACCACAGGGACAGTTCTTGTTAAGCCCAGAAGTGGCAGGCCAAGAAAAATATCAGAAAGGCAGAGAAGAAGAATGGTGAGAACAGTCAAGGACAATCCACAGACCACCTCCAAAGAGCTGCAGCATCATCTTGCTGCAGATGGTGTCACTGTGCATCGGTCAACAACACAGCACACTTTGCACAAGGAGAAGCTGTATGGGAGAGTGATGCGAAAGAAGCCGTTTCTGAAAGCACGCCACAAACAGAGTCGCCTGAGGTATGCAAAAGCACATTTGGACAAGCCAGCTTCATTTTGGAAGAAGTTCCTGTGGACTGATGAAACAAAGATTGAGTTGTTTGGTCATACAAAAAGGCGTTATGCATGGCGTCCAAAAAACACAGCATTCCAAGAAAAACACTTGCTACCCACTGTAAAATTTGGTGCAGGTTCCATCATGCTTTGGGGCTGTGTGGCCAGTGCCGGCACCGGGAATCTTGTTAAAGTTGAGGGTCGCATGGATTCAACTCAGTATCAGCAGATTCTTGAGAATAATGTACAAGAATCAGTGACGAATTTGAAGTTACGCCGGGGATGGATATTTCAGCAAGACAATGATCCAAAACACAGCTCCAAATCTACTCAGGCATTCATGCAGAGGAACAATTACAATGTTCTGGAATGGCCATCCCAGTCCCCAGACCTGAATATCATTGAACATCTGTGGGATAATTTGAAGCGGGCTGTCCATGCTCGGCGACCATCAAACTTAACTGAACTGGAATTGTTTTGTAAAGAGGAATGGTCAAAAATACCTTCATCCAGGATCCAGGAACTGATTAAAAGCTACAGGAAGCGACTAGAGGCTGTTATTTTTGCAAAAGGAGGATCTACTAAATATTAATGTCACTTTTCTGTTGAGGTGCCCATACTTTTGCACCGGTCAAATTTTGGTTTAATGCATATTGCACATTTTCTGTTAGTACAATAAACCTCATTTCAATCCTGAAATATTACTGTGTCCATCAGTTATTAGATATATCAAATTGAAATGGCTGTTGCAAACACCCAAATATTTAGAACTAAAAATGATTAAGATTAATAGGGGTGCCCAAACTTTTTCATATGACTGTATATAGATAGATATATATTGCTTTTACCATGAAAGATAATTTATAATGACTATTAGAAATAGTATTTGTCCCTTTACAGATTTCTTTTGTTTTTGCTTTTTTTGTCATACTTACATTTTTCAGATTAGCAGATCATGCAATATTTGTATTTACTCTGGATATCTTTGCCTGATCTTCAAATTTGTTTTATAATCTGAAACATTTAAATGTGACAAATGAGCAAAAACAAAAGAAATCTGTAAGGTGGTAAATACTTTTTCACAGCACTGTAAATATAGATTGAATAATATGCACAGTAAATGCATATTACATTACACAGGTTTGGAGAGAAAAGAAATGCTGCTTACATGCTGCCAGGACGGACAGTGGGCTTTCACTAATCCCAACACTGTTATCTCTGTGTTTTCATACAGGCATAACAGACACTGAGCAAGCTCACTGTCCCAGTCCTTATCAGCAAAATTCAATTAGCTGACATTATTGCCCAGGGCCTAATAGCAGGATATAACAGCTCTGAGAGCAAGCATCATCCTGAGAAGATACTCCCCCCTCCTCCAGAAATAAGTGAGTCACCTCACCTGTCCTGAGATGCTAAATAAGAATAGAGACCAGGCAAGGAACTTAGGCAACTTTATGTAAACAATGAGGAGGAATGCTCTCACCTAGCAGGTAAACAAAGCAGCATTTCTAAAGAGATATATTTGAAAAAACCTAAAATTTTAAAACTCTTGACTTTACATAAGTTAATAGTTTACATAGGATCCTTGAAATATCAATATCCCTTTAATAAAATGTTGACATAGCTGTAAAACTTAGTTTGTAGAGAATAAAATATTTTACAATTCCTTTTTTTTTAATTATATAATGTTGCAAGTTTCTCTTGGGGACTTATAATATAATTTGTGAACATCCTAGCGAACAATTCATACTAAAGTCCCTGCTCATGGACTAGTATGAATTATTGTGAATGAAGATTCACCTAAAAATGACTCTCCTACCTTTTTAGGTAAATCTGTTTTTTTTTTTTCAAAATCTCTAAAGCTTCTTCCCCCTGTCTCCTGTTTTGAAAAATGTTGAAACTACTTTAGGTTGAAGCACTTTGCGAAAACGCTGTTTTTTACAGTACCTGCAAAGAGAATGGAATTCTGGCTAATGCCATCCACACACTGCAAAAAAAAAAATCCACAGCGGAAAAGCTGCATTTTCAAAAATGCCCATGTTTTTTCAAATCAGAGCATGTCAATTTTACCTGTGGAAATGCTGGTGTTTTCTGTACAGGTATAATAAGGGCAGAAAGTCTGCAGAGGAAAACTCTGCAAAAATGCAATGAATGTTATGAGGTTAGCTAGTTTTTATGGTTCAGATTTTTTTGAACCTGTATGTTTTTAACCCCTTCCTGCTGGTGATTTTTTAAAATTTTCGTTAATGTTAAAGGGCTTAATGTTTGCGGGTCAAATTGTTCTTCATAGTGGTGTCATTTATTATTCTGTACAATATACTGGGAAGCTGTAAAAAGTTCAGAATAGGGTGGAATTGGAGAAAAAGTACATTTGTGCGACTTTCTTACTGGCTTCGTTTTTACAGTGTTTAATCTGCAGTCAAAATGACATGTTGTCTGTATTCTATGTTTCGGTATGATTCCAGGAATACCAAATTTATATAGTTTTATTTACATTTTAACCCCTTAGCAAAAATCTAAAACTTTGTAAAAATATTTTTTTTTCTATAAGTCGCCATATTTTGACAACCGTAACTTTTTTATATTTCTATGTACGGGGATGCATAGGACGTCTTTTTTTGCAGGGCCAGGTGCACTTTTTAGTTATACCATTTTGGGGAATGTCTATTGCTTTGCTCACTTCAAATTTTTATCAGAGCCGAAACAGCAAAAAAACGGTGGTTCGGCACTTTTGATTTTTTTTTCCCCACTACGGCGTTCACCATATGGGAAAAATATTTTTATAAGTTTGTAGACCGGGCTTTTTTGACACAGGGATACCTAATGTGTATGTGTTTCACAGTATTTTTTTAATTTTCTAGGGAAAGGGGGGGTGATATGAATTTTTAGTTCTTTTTATTTCTTTTTTATAATTATATTTTTATATTGCATTTATTAGATCCCCTAGGGGTGTTGAACCCCAGGGGGTCTTATCACTAATGCAATGCATTACAATGCTAACACATTGCAAAATAATGGCATTTTATAACAGGCTGCATAAAGAAGCCTTTCATAAAACTAATGCCAGACAAGCCTGGGAGCCTTCAATTGGCTCCGAGCTGTCATAGAAATGAATCGCCGGCCCCAGATCTCATTCCAGGTGCCGGCGATCCTCGGAAAAATGGCGCCTCTGTCAGGGACTTAATGCCTGCGATCAGTGTGGGCACTGATCAGGGGCATTAGTGCTGGCTCTCTGCTGTATAATACAGCAGAGACCCTGCGGCTCTGACACCTGCTCAGCTCCTGAATATTTGAATATTGAATATATTTGAATACCTGACGGGAAGGGGTTAATTAGTTGTCCAGTCAGTACTCCATTGATTTAAATGTAAAAAAAAGACAAAAAGAAGCGTAGCATGCAGCATACATGTACCTCTATGTTCTTACACTTAAAATAACTGCCTCATGAGAGAAAATGTTGTATACCAATAAGCAGGGACAGTTGAATAGAGTTGCTGTGTTAGTAGGTTTCAAATCCTTAAAAAAAGAAGAACTGCTTTTATTAATAAATGTTAAAATTCTCAGATTTTTTTTTCTTTCCACTGTAACTTAGTCATGAATGAATTTCCCACGATCGTATTGGCTCATTCTAAAAATACTAATACTACAAAGGAGTGTGTGTTCTTGATGGTGATAGCTGAGCAATGGATTTTCTTTAGTTTATTAGAAATTCATTAATTTGATAAACTAAGAACAATCATTTAAATTGTTAAATTATTTTATAGAATTATTACTTGAAGACCACAAATAATACACAAAACATGTTCATACACATTTGCATAAAACTCAGTACACAGGAGGTATAGGTGGTGAGAGGGAAGTTTATTTGCTGTCTTCTTATCTATAGAGTGTTCTTGTATATACAGTGTTCTATAAACTGGATATGGCCATTGCTGTATGTACACATATCTACTGTGTCTAGTAACTAGCTGCAGGATCAGGAGTGCCTTCCAGCCACAATGTATCTGTGTCACCTTTCATGCACTCTGTAAGTCTCAATATTCTCCCTGTCTGTTACAAAAGCCCATCAACGTCAATACCCCATGCCAACCACAGATGGCATCCAGTCAGCCACAGATGCACCTTTATTAGTCACAAATGTACCCTCTGTCAGACACAAATGCCCTGGTCAGTCAGTATCTCACTATCATCCACAGATTGCGCCTTACAAGTGCTTCCCTTCTATACAGTGCAAATCACTTGGCACAGCCCCATACTATGCTGTATAGGTAGGGTTTTATGGTGTATAGTTAGGTTTTATATTAGAATGGTTTGGTCCATCTGCTTTTCTCTCCCCTCTTTTCTGCCTCCCCCTTCTTTGTTTACAGTGGTTTTTACCTTATGTGAGATAAGCCTAGGTCACTTGTGCCAGTCACAAGTGGGTTCCAGATGTTTCTGCTAATCTGCCGAGTACCAGGAACCACAAGCTGATTGGCCTTTGGTACCTAAAGGTGGGAAGAATCTCCTTTAAATATGTCCAGCTTTGGTGGACGTCTCAGTTTTGAAGAAGATCCTGTGGACCAGCGCCATGGAAGACCTGCTCCGACACCTGATTCAGTGAGTGAAGTGAAGTAGTGGGGAAGATTGTCTCTGGAGATGCCTCTCACAGCCAGCCTGCAGCAGAGCACCAGAAGATGTGAGGGAGTCAGTGGTGCATTTGGGCCCCAATGCAAAATCTATAATGGAGCCTCTACCTACCTTGTACTATTTAGAATAGAGGTATCATTTATATGGCAGAGGGACCTTTGGGGCCCCTTCAGAATTCAGGGCTTGGTAGCATCTACTACCGATGCACCCCCTATAGCTATACCGCTGAGGGAGTCACTGGTGATGCTGGAGGAAGAGGAAGCATGGAAGGGAGTGGAGTGATGCCTGAGGTGATTGCAGTACCTCAGGCTTCGCGCCGCCCTCATCCATGGGATCAGCATGGACCAATGGCATCCAGGAGCAGAGAGTGCAGTAGCAGCTGAGGCTGGCAGCAGCAGAGAGACATGAGGAGGGGAGGAGGTGTGAGCCACCGCAGGAGCATGACAGTCTGTGCTCTTCTGTGTGCCCTAGAAGGCACAGGTGGAGCTTTAGCATGGAAGAGCATTCGGCAGTCGCCCACCTGAAGCAGCAGAGTGACATGCTCGCTGCTCCTATGCCCTCTGCCTTGGATTATATGAGAAGACACTAGATAATAGCAATAACCTCTGGATCAAGACAGGAGGCAGCATTCGTGGATGAGAATTTCCATGTTCAGCCTGTACCAACTCAAAATGCATTGTTATTTAGTCTTTTGCAATTGCTTGGTGATTTTGCTATTTCCACTGCACCTCCTTCCGTAGCTGGGGTATAGGTTAAACCTCCCAGTAATACATTTGATAGTTTGTTCTCTCTTCATAATGTAAATAGTTTATTTGTGGTTAGTAGTATTGCATAGTGTTCATAGTTTTCCATTGAAGGGTTCTGGCATTGTTGAAACTTGTCTTAAGGAAGTTATTGCATGTGGTTATCATTTAAAGGGGTTATCCAATTTCTAAGATGGATGACCTATCCTTTGGATAGGCCATCAATATTATATCTGCAGGGATCAAATAACACCTAAAACCCCCACAGATCACCGGAACCGAGGCAGCATGGGAGAGCCGTGCTGCTCACTCACCATACAAACTGTAGTGGCGAGTGTAGGTACTGCAGGACTGCCCCATTGAAGGGGGTTAGGGATGTTGATGTTTGGATTAATATCAAACTACCTCATTTATAAGCAGGCAAACCCAGATCAATTCAATTTAAGAAGATAGTCTAGCTTTTCTTATATCAAATCTACATGCAAATGGTTTCAGACTTGCACGGATGAACATGAGTGTTTCTTTTGTGGAAGTACTCACCCTATATCAAGGTATTTCTAAAAAAAATTCTCATTATAACCAACAGCAGTCTAATGTCAAAAAACAACTTGCAAAGAACTTTGACGCCAGTGAGGTTGTAAAACATTCTCCTGTGGCTAGAACACTACCCAGACAAGGGGGAAGCTGAGTTAATTTATAATGGTTTTAGCATTGGTTTTGATGTGCCTGCAGTTCTGACTTTGTCCACTAGGCAATATAATATGCTGAGACTTCCTGTTTTCTGCAGATTTCTTTGCAGCAGCCCTCTCACAGCTATCATGTATATAAAGATAAGACACAGAATTCATCAGTCACAGCAGTCACGAGTCACAAATAAATGGGTGCTTTCACAGCTAAGGGTAGGTTCACATTTGTGGCGGCACTCCGTCCGCCGCGAATCTGACCTAAATGTCGGAAAACTGTACAGGCACTGGATAGGGAAAGGTTTGCGATGCATTGCTTAAAACCCCATTCAGTTGAATGGATTTTTAAAGCAATGCGCGAGTGTGCGCATACACACTCTGCACCGCGAAGCAGTTTTCCACCGCAAGTGTGAACCCACCCTGATCTACTACCCCTCTGTGCAATGACCTCTGCCCTGGTCACAGAGCATAACCAGAAAACTCTCCCATACAAGTGAATAGGATCTGCTCCAGTCCATTGTGTCTATGGACCGTGGTTTCTTCTATAAGAAACAGGAAGTCACAGAATGTTTTAGGCTTACTGGCAGTTTGTTTTTTTAAATATAGTTTTTAATTTTGAAAATTAAAAACAACATCACCAAAAATTCCTTAAAAATAAAAATGTTTAAAATAAAAACGTGATCTAAACAATAGGTCATTTCCTGGTGAATTAGTAGGTCAGCAATCACTATTAGTCTCTTTCCAGTGAAATTTTATTGGTGATCTTTACCACAGTGGGATATTTACTGGGCACAGAAGAGAGCACAATAGAGAACATATAATGAGAACCTTTTTTGATCCTTCAGCATGTAATGTGTATTGGTTAGACATCAGAGGCTTACAATGGAAAAAAAAAAAAGTAGTCACACACCGTAGTCCAGTCTAATGCATGCTGGTGCTTGTGCGGGTGGAAGTCCTTGCCACACGTGACCACTGAATCCATCAATGGCCTCAGTGGTAACAGGAAAGGAATCGGTGATGTCACCGATTCCTTTCCTTAGGCCGCTGAGTAATTCCTGGCGCAGAAGACCTGGCGCAAGCTGGATAGGACAACAGCGGGGAAAACCAGAGCAGCGGGGACAGGTGAGAATGTCGTTTTTTATGTTTCAACTTCCCCATGTACTGTAATTCCTGGATAACTCCTTGATATAGGGAAAATGACATAGGGGAAATAAATACTTTAGCGTTAATGTGGAAAATTAGGAGAAATTTTGCACTGTTAAAATGTTAAATGTTTCTTGATAATTAATCTTATTAGAAGTAGTACCCCAGCTTTGCTGAACCGGAAGAGGAAACACTTAAATAGGGCCATGGAAAATGTCTTCCATGTCTTGGCAGTTTCAGTTATAGGCTTATTGATTTAGAGCAGCAGTCTCCAACCTTTTCTGTACCAAGGACTAGTTTCATTCAAGGAAATTTTACTATGTCCCAGCAGGGGTTGGTGCTGTTTGGGGGTGGGGTTTGGGTTGCAGGGCCTCCACATAGGTAATAGTTTCCCTCTCCATAGATAATACCTATTACCTGTAGGGGGTACTATTTCTGTAATAGCACCCACCACAGGAAATAGTTCCCTCCCCTCGCATAAGTAATGTTTTTACCTGTGGGGTGGCACTATAACATTAATAGTGGCCTAATAGTACCCCACAGGTACTAGTCCCCCTCCCCCAAATACCATGCAATGCTCTGTTGTACTGTAAAGTTATATTGTACTTAGAGAGTAGTGATGGGGTGGGCAGGACCTCTTCTGGTACACAGCTTGTGTGCATCTT
Source organism: Leptodactylus fallax (assembly GCA_947044405.1). Classification (NCBI taxonomy): domain Eukaryota; kingdom Metazoa; phylum Chordata; class Amphibia; order Anura; family Leptodactylidae; genus Leptodactylus; species Leptodactylus fallax. The sequence goes on from CAMRHE010000094.1 coordinate 4,658,305, forward strand.
CTATTCTCCTCCCGGAACCCTGACCCCTATTCTATACTGCTGGGAGGAAAATAGAAAATGTGCACAGGATGCGTGCCAGAAGAGGTCCCACCCACCCCATTACTGCTCTGTAAATACAATAATTGTACATTTCAGAGCATTGGGGGAGGTTGCCTAAGGGACCAGGCGGTTAGGGACCGCGGCCCAGTGGTTAGGGACCTCTAATTTACAGGGCTTCACCAGTGGCCTTTATAGAGGAGAAGGCTTGCTTCTCTCAGGCATAGATATTTTTGATGTAGGTTTACAGATTAAGATTGAAAAAAGCATGCAACGTCAGGGGGGGGGGTCATGCCTCTGTGAGTGATGGTCTTTGTGGTCTTAGTCTCACAGCTATTGCCAGGAGGACTGGTATATATTCCTGATAATTCTTGATTTTTGGTCATGTTAAATAGTTGGTTTTAATTATATATTTTTTATTGAAATAAATTTATTTGAATTATTTATTGTACTATGGTAACCCCTTAAAGAGGACCTTTCATGTCCTCAGGCACATACGGTTTTATATACCGCTAGAAACCCGACAGTCCACTGAATTCAGCACACTTTCGGTTTTCCTATTTTGTACCCTGGGGCTGGAGATATCGGTGCCGTTAGTTTTCTGCCCATCGTCAGAAGGGTGTTCCTGACTGTCTAGCTGGGCTGTGAGGAACGCCCCCCTGACTGTACTCGTCCATAGCCCTGGACTGTCGGAGGGGGCGTTCCTTACCACCCAGCGATGACGCTGAGCTGTGAGGAACGCCCCCCAGTACAAGTCTATTCAGCGCACTGTCAGCTTTCTAGTGGTATATAAAACTGCACGTGCCTGAGGACATGAAAGGTCTTCTTTAATAAACCATCGCGGCCTATTTGTTCCACAGTCTTGTGAGTAGTGTCATTGATTTAGTTACTTTTTATAAGGCTTACATTATATAAAGCCCACTACATGGGGCCTTAGCCTTCACGATATACATGAACCAAAGGAGAGTTTTGTAAGGGTTTGTGCACTGTTGGGGCAACCTTCAAGGATACATTTCGAGCATCATCTTGGCTTTCTGATATTGTTCAGAAACAGTAGTTCTCCATATTTCTGGGTGAACTGCAACTGGGCTGATCTGCAGATTTAAAACCTATTGAACTTGAACTGATATGTGGTGTGAAGTGTAAATTGAACTGATTTGCATTCAGATCAAATTAAAATCTTGGAATTGAGGTAACGTAATTGTAACGTCTTTGCCTGTTCGGGTCTCGGCGCCACCCTCCGCTCGCACGCTGTGGCAAAGGAGGCGTGTTCGTTTTGATTCCTTGCGTAGGTTTCTTGTTGCTCAGTCTGAACATGGTCCTAGACTATGTAATGGATTTCCGGCCACACCCGTGTTCTGAGCATTTCTTTCTGGTCTGCATAGAGTTAATCTCTTCCTGGCCTGTGTGATTAGCATCCTGTCTACCTATCAGGTCTGGGGCTGGGCCCAGACTTTCTATATACAGGATGTCACTTTCTCAGCAAGTTATTGCACTGTCTTTGCCTGTTCTCCTTGTTATATCCCTTACTACCTTGTTACTTGATTCTCTGACCCTTTGGCTTGACTTTTGACTATTCTCTTGGTTTTTGACTTTGTACTGCATTGCTCGTTTGTTACCGACCCCTTGGCTTCCTGACCTCTCTTTTGTCGTTTGTTTTGTCTTGTCCTGTTCTGTGTGTCACTTACCCAGTATAGGGCTTGTCTTCTAGTTGTCCTTTTACCGTTTAGGGTAACTGAGGCAATAGGAAGGGACAGTGGCTGGGGTGAGATTAGTGCTCACTTGTCTCTGTCCTTCCTCCCAGACCGTTGCAGTAGTGTCAGGGTATTGCTACGTTTGGCAAGACCCTTACAGAATAACCGGCCCATACATTCTGCCATTGCTTCCCATAGGGTCAGCATGGATCCTATTCAGGTCCTTGTGGCCAAGTTGGAAGGTTTGGCAAGCCTGGTAGCTGAGCTTGCTAAACAGGTGCAGACCCTTACTGATGCTGCTGCAGCATCTCCGGTTGTTTCTGCCCCTTTCAGGGTTAAGATGTTACTCCCGGATCGTTTTTCAGGGGATCGTGAAAAATTTGAGACTTTCCGGGAGTCCTGTCGCCTGTATTTTCGGATTAATCCACATGCATCCCAGGCCCAAATGGTTGGAGTAGTTATACCTCTCCTACAGGGGGATCCACAAGCTTGGGCCCTTAAACTCCCTCCAGGGGCGGAGGAGTGGATTAACTTTGAAAAATTTTTCTTGTCCCTGGGGTCTATATATGCTGAGCCTGACCACATTGGACTTGCAGAATTGCAACTCCTCACTATGCAGCAGGGCAAACGCTCTGCTGAGGAGTACTGCTCAGAATTTCGCAAGTGCAGTGTAACTGCAGGTTGGTGTGAGTCAGCTCTAAAGGCCCACTTTAAACAAGGCCTATGTGACCGTGTTAAGGAGGTCTGGGTTGGTCATCCAGATCCCCCTACTCTTAAGCAGGCTATGACTTTGGCTGTCCGTATTGACCGTAGGATCCGGGAAAATGTTAAAGAGAGATTAGGGTCTGCTTCTTCCAAGTTTTCTGTCTCTCCCTCTCTCTCTCCTGAAAAACCTGTTATTTCTCCCATGACTCCTGGTGAGGAACCCATGCAACTGGGAGCTATGGACGCCAAGACTCGACGAGAGCATCGTCTCCGGAATAACCTCTGCCTGTACTGTGGTACTTCAGGGCATATCATACGAGACTGCTCCATCAGACCCCGCACACCAGGGGAAAAGCTTCAGTGCCTGAGTGGTAGTCGGAAGAACCACTCAGGCAACCAGGTATTTGCCAGTAGTAACAATAAGATGTTGTTATCTGTGTCTCTGTCCTCTGGGGACAGATCTGTTTCTGGCCAGGCCTTAGTTGACTCTGGGTCTGCGGCAAACTTTGTCACATTCTCATTTGTCTCAGCTTTAGGTATTGAGCTTTTGCCACTTGACACTCCTCTGGCGGTTACTGGAGCAGATTTTGCCCCACTGGCCAGGGGTAAGGTCCAATTCAAAACCCCCTTAATCACGTTGCAAGTGGGTTCTGCTCATTCAGAGGTCATGAGTTTTTTTGTTATGGAGCATTGTCTTCCGATATTTTGGGGCTCCCATGGTTAAACCTCCATAACCCTATTTTTGATTGGGGTAAAAGGGAGTTGGTAAAATGGGGAGATCAGTGCTCATCCCACTGTATTGTTTTACACACCTTAGATTGTGTCAGTGAGGAGACGGTCTCAGCTGTAAAGGTTGGAAACGCCAGGCGAATAAAAAAACGTTTGCCTGGTCCTCCAGCGCCTGTTGTTGTTGTTCAGGGAGATCTGGAATTAAAGGCAGAGAAAATACTGGGTCCTACTAAAACTGGTTTATCTGGTGAGGGTCCGGTGGCCCCTCAAAAAGGGGGGGGGTACTGTAACGTCTTTGCCTGTTCTGGTCTCGGCGCCACCCTCCGCTCGCACGCTGTGGCAAAGGAGGCGTGTTCGTTTTGATTCCTTGCGTAGGTTTCTTGTTGCTCAGTCTGAACATGGTCCTAGACTATGTAATGGATTTCCGGCCACACCCGTGTTCTGAGCATTTCTCTCTGGACTGCATAGAGTTAATCTCTTCCTGGCCTGTGTGATTGGCATCCTGTCTACCTATCAGGTCTGGGGCTGGGCCCAGACTTTCTAAATACAGGATGTCACTTTCTCAACAAGTCGCCGGTTATTGCACTGTCTTTGCCTGCTCTCCTTGTTATATCCCTTACTACCTTGTTACTTGATTCTCTGACCCTTTGGCTTGCCTTTTGACCATTCTCTTGGTTTTTGACTTTGTACTGCATTGCTCGTTTGTTACCGACCCCTTGGCTTCCTGACCTCTCTTTTGTCATTTGTTTTGTCTTGTCCTGTTCTGTGTGTCACTTACCCAGTATAGGGCTTGTCTTCTAGTTGTCCTTTTACCGTTTAGGGTAACTGAGGCAATAGGAAGGGACAGTGGCTGGGGTGAGATTAGTGCTCACTTGTCTCTGTCCTTCCTCCCAGACCGTTGCAGTAGTGTCAGGGTATTGCTACGTTTGGCAAGACCCTTACAGTAATATATGAAAATATAACTTCTCTAAACTCAGAGGGACAGATGTATGGAACTGTCTCAGGCTATGTTCCCATAGGATCAGAACATCGGAGTGTAATGTTGACATAATTAATACAGACAGAGCACCTTCCAATTGCATCCACCCATCATCAGCTTACTCAGTCTTGTTTGTTACTGTTTTAGGCTAAGGCCCCATGTAGCAAAACACACCACCAAAACGCTACAGAAAAAAAAATGCATCACATTTTTTTCTGGAGTGTTTTTCATTGCATTTTTGCAGAGTTTTCCTCTACAGACTTTCTGCCCCTATTATGCCTATACAAAAAATGCCAGCGTTTCTGCAGATATAATTGACATGCTGCGAATTTAAAAAACGGAGGCGTTTTTGAAAACGCAACTTTTCCGCTGCAGATTTTTTTCTGCAATGTGTGGATGGGATTACCCAGAATCCCATCCACTTTGCAGGTACTGTAAAATGAAGTGTTTTTTCTGCTGTGGCCAAAATGCTGCTTTTTCACAACGTGGGGCTTCAACTGAGCGGCCACCATAGCTACTGGATCTCTACTATAATCTACAGCAAAGACCCAATGCTAATGCCCACAATCAGTGCCCACACTGATCGCGGGAATTAAAGGGAGTCTTTCATTAGAAAAACACCTTTTGAACTAATAGCATGTTGGAATAGCCTTTAAAAAGGCTATTCTACTCCTACCTTCCTTTCTTTTATTTTCCCTGCCGTTTCTGATAAAATCTGATTCTTGCATTATGCAAATTACGAACACGGAGCACAGGCTCCGAGCACCCACGCTTCATAACCTACGTAGGCATCGGATTGTGTAGGAAAAATGGAGGCCCGGGCATGCGCAGTCAGCTCTGCTTGAACACGGAGTGGCAGAGCCAATTGCGCATGCGCGAGATTTCACATCCATACAGCGCTCCGTCCGATGTCTACGCAAGGCAGAAGATGAAGAGGGGAGTGAACACAATCAGCTAAGGGGCGGCGGAAGGATATGATCTGGCGGTGCTTGGAGCCCAGGAGGAACGCCCCAGTGCTCTGTGAGCGTAATTTGCATAACGCAAGAATCGTATTTTATCAGAAACGGCGGGGAGAATAAAAGAATGGAAGGTAGGAGTAGGATAGCCTTTTTAAAGGCTATTCCAACGTGCCATTAGTTCAAAAGGTGTTTTTCTAATGATAGACTCCGTTTAAGGCCCTCAGCACCTCGGTCAAAGCTGACTGAAGCGCCATTTTCCCGGTGGCACATGGGAGGATCACCGGTCCCCAGAACGATATTAGTTGCCATGACAGCCAGGAAGCCTATTGAAGGTTCCCAGGCTTGTCTTGGCATTTCTTCAACAGTATTACAGGCTGCTCTATACAGCATCTAATAGAAGTAGTGGTATTTTGCAATACATTGCAATGCCTTAGCATTGTAATGTATAGCATTAGTGATCAGACCCCCTGTGGTTCAAGACCCCTAGTGGGTCTATTAAATACAGTATATAAAAAAGTAAAAAAAAAATGTAAAGAAATAAAAAATGAAAAAAAAATTTAAAAAAAAATTCTTTGAAACGCATCCACATTAGGTATTCTTGTGTCTGAAAATGTCCGGTCTACAAACTTATAAAAATATATTTCACGCACAGTGAACGCTGTAGCGGGAAAAAAAAAATCAAAAGAGCCAAACCTGCTAAAAATTTTAATAAAAAGTGAACAAAGCAATAGACATTCTCCAAAATGGTATAACTGAAGACTAAATCTGGCTCTGCAAAAAAAGATGCCTTATGCATCCCTGTACATGGAAATATAAAAAAGTTATGGAATCAGAATATGGTGATACTAAGAAATTTATTTTTTTTTCTGTAAAGTTTAGGATTTTTGTTAAGGGTTAAAATATAAATAAAACTATATAAATTTGGTATCCCCAGAACTGTACCGACACAATAATCCTGCTAATTTTCAGTAGTAAAGTTCAAACTGGAACAGCAGCACATATAATATATTTATTCATTCATTAAATAAATTAAATGTTTGACAATACTGACAATTAGCAAAATATTATATTTGCTGTGTGATAGATATATGGGTGAGCACTATTACATATATTTTAGTTGTGAGGGCCATGCAACAAGCACAGGAGTAATATATCCCTGGTACTTGACCTCTTGGATGGTATCAAATATATGTACTTGTTTTATTTATTTTTCTGATATATGTATTTTATTACATTATATTTCTGTAAGCACTGGCATTTCAGTTCTGTATAATCCTTTTACAATAAATTTTATATTCTTTGGAATTCTAATATATTGAAGAAAATAGGACGTTTAGAGAGACAGCTTTTATTCTACATTTTTGCTTTGCCCTGGATGTAGTTCAAATACCTGAAGTTTTCAGCTAACTAGATTTGCCAAGAGGAAGTGATAAAGTAATATTAATCTTGCTGTTGGTGGTTTCCACATGAAACTATGCAAATTCTAACAATGAAATATTTGCTTTGGAAGGCTTCAATGAAATGTACATGTTAAAATGACGTGAGAACAAATTTAAGGAACATTTACAATGTAACATATCATATAACTTGGACTTAATCATTTAACATGTAAAACGTTAAAATAGATGTTATCTGTTACATAATAAGTATCCTTTTAGTACTGTCTATTTTTGCCAAGTTCACTGGGAGACACAGTAAGATGACTCAAAGCGTGTTTACCTGTAATGCTTATTGAGAGAGATTTATGAAAACTGATGCAAAAAAAAAGTGGAGTAGCGGCCCCTGGTAACCAATCATAGCCCTACATCCATGGGGGTACATTTCCCCCATTATTTTGCAGAGAGCACATGGCCTAGGAAGTTGGTCATGTGAATAGGCTCTAAGACTAAGGCCCCACATTGCAGAAATGCAGCAGAAAAAAATGTTGTAGTTTACAGTACCAGCAAACTGAATGAATTTAAGTTAAACTTATCCACACCTTGCAGAAAGTAGCTTTTTCGAAAACGAATGTGCATTTGAAAAATATGGCATCTTAATTTTAGCTGAAATTGCAAGTGGTCTACACGGGTATCAGACTACAGGGGGCTGAATACTTTTGCACATCACACTTTTCAGATTTTTATTTGATTAAAATTTTGAAAACCATGTATCATTTTACTTCCACTTCACAATTATCTGCTACTTTGTGTTGGTCTATCACTTAAGATCTCAATAAGATACATTTAAATTTGTGGTTGTAATGTGACAAAATGTGAAAAAGTTCAAGGGGTATGAATACTTTTGAAAGGCACTGTACTTACACATCTACAGTACAGACCAAAAGTTTGGACACATCTTCTCATTCCAAGAGTTTTCTGTATTTTCATGACTATAAAAATTGTAGATTCACACTGAAGGCATCAAAACTATGAACTAACACATGTGGAATTATATACTTAACAAAAAAGTGTGAAACAACTGAAAATATGTCTTATATTCTAGGTTCTTCAAAGTAGCCACCTTTTGCTTTGATTACTGCTTTGCACACTCTTGGTATTCTCTTGATGAGCTTCAAGAGGTAGTCACCTGAAATGGTCTTCCAACAGTCTTGAAGGAGTTCCCAGAGATGCTTAGCACTTGTTGGCCCTTTTGCCTTCACTCTGCGGTCCAGCTCACCCCAAACCATCTCGATTGGGTTCAGGTCTGGTGACTGTGGAGGCCAGGTCATCAGTCGTAGCACCCCATCACTCTCCTTCTTGGTCAAATAGCCTTTACACAGTCTGGAGGTGTGTTTGGGGTCATTGTCCTGTTGAAAAATAAATGATGGTCCAACTAAACGCAAACCGGATGGAATAGCATGCCGCTGCAAGATGCTGTGGTAACCATGCTGGTTCAGTATTCCTTCAATTTTGAATAAATCCCCAACAGTGTCACCAGCAAAGCACCCCCACACCATCACACCTCCTCCTCCATGCTTCACGGTGGGAACCAGGCATGTAGAGTACATTCGTTCACCTTTTCTGCGTCGCACAAAGACACGGTGGTTGGAACAAAAGATCTCAAATTTGGACTCATCAGACCAAAGCACAGATTTCCACAGGTCTAATGTCCATTCCTTGTGTTCTTTAGCCCAAACAAGTCTCTTCTGCTTGTTGCCTGTCCTTAGTAGTGGTTTCCTAGCAGCTATTTTACCATGAAGGCCTGCTGCACACAGTCTCCTCTTAACAGTTGTTGTAGAGATGTGTCTGCTGCTAGAACTCTGTGTGGCATTGACCTGGTCTCTAATCTGAGCTGCTGTTAACCTGCGATTTCTGAGGCTGGTGACTCGGATGAACTTATCCTCCGCAGCAGAGGTGACTCTTGGTCTTCCTTTCCTGGGGCGGTCCTCATGTGAGCCAGTTACTTTGTAGCGCTTGATGGTTTTGGCCACTGCACTTGGGGACACTTTCAAAGTTTTTCCAATTTTTCGGACTGACTGACCTTCATTTCTTAAAGTAATGATGGCCACTCATTTTTCTTTACTTAGCTGTTTTTTTCTTGCCATAATACAAATTCTAACACTCCATTCAGTAGGACTATCAGCTGTGTATCCACCTGACTTCTGAACAACACAACCGATGGTCCCAAAACCATTTATAAGGCAAGAAATCCCACATATTAAACCTGACAGGGCACACCTGTGAAGTGAAAACCATTTCAGGTGACTACCTCTTGAAGCTCATCAAGAGAATGCCAAGAGTGTGCAAAGCAGTAATCAAAGCAAAAGGTGGCTACTTTGAAGAACCTAGAATATAAGACATATTTTCAGTTGTTTCACACTTTTTTGTTAAGTATATAATTCCACATGTGTTAAGTCATAGTTTTGATGCCTTCAGTGTGAATCTACAATTTTTTTAGTCATGAAAATACAGAAAACTCTTGGAATTAGAAGGTGTGTCCAAACTTTTGGTCTGTACTGTACATCGGAGGCTCTGGCACAACATCTGTCTAAAATCATGGATGAAAATGTCCTGCAAGTACGACTTTTACATCCAGTGAACTGACAAAGAACAAATACAATAAGTGTTTTTGCTCACACAATTTCACAGAATGAGGATAAATCGCAGTCAAAGAAGGATGACCTTTCATTCAACCTGAAGTAAAGAAATATTGCAAAATCTCCTCAGCACTATGGCAGAAAGCTACGTGAGTACAGACACTTGTGCACTTGTTGTATTTGCATTTTGTACAGACATTTGGGGATTATGCATTTTCTTTTAATGATATTATTTGTTTTATCCATCCACTGTTTTTAGACCTTTTTATTTTACTGTGAAATGACAAAGAAAACAACAGATAAGTGATGGACCCCATTATAGTCAATAAGGTCCCTTAGGGTTCATTGTTGTCCAGTGTTAGATGGATCCATCTTAATGTATAGTCTGTTCTTCTGTTCCTGCAATAACAGAAGAATGGACTGAAACAACGTAGATGTGAACCCAGCCAGGGGCCTAAATACTAGGGTAGCAGCGGTAGCGGCTGCCACAGGGCCCAGGACATTAGGGGGCCCGGCGGGCCCCTGATGTTTTTTTTTTAATAGGCTGTTACCCGCTGGTGGAACACCAGAAGGTAACGGGCCCTATTTACGTACCGATTCCCACTTCTGCAGAAAGCTACACCATGTAAACAAATGCAGAAGATGCCAGTTGCTGCCAGAGAAACCCAAAAATCACATTTTTTGCCCGGAAAACTCCTTTAACCTTTGAAAACACACAGGGATTTTGCTTACATGCAGTTTTCATGACTTTTGATATGCTTTTGCTGTAAATAAAAGCAGGTAATAAAGAATATCAAGTAATAAAAATATGTAAGACCTAAGGAGTTCTGTTATGTACTGTCATACATGGACAGCTGTCAATCACTGATAGGACCAGCCCATGCCTAGATGACTGTTTATAAGCCCAGAATGAGCAGAGATATATAAGAATACATGGCAAGTTGTATTGAATCTTCTCCCACAAAATTATATATAAATATGCTCAGCTCCTTCTGCTCTATAACATGCTTTATGCAGATTGCACTGTATTTACCATTTTGCTTAATTTCTTAGGTTTACATTAGGCTGAAATGTTGTACCACTGTATTAAAAATAGTTAAATTTAGAAGACACTAGCAGAAGAACCTGGCTTCGCACAGGTATATTTCATTTTTTGTTTGTGTAGTGGCCACATAAGAATTGGCCAGTTTTGCACTTGACATCCAGTATGGCAGTCTAGTATAGGTACAGTCTATTTATGGCTGTGTTGTTATGGAAACCTGGTAAATGAAATGTGAACTGATATTGGCTGATACACGTCATATGACTGAATATTTAAGGACATGCGAACTGCTATTGACTCATACAGGTCATAAATAGCTTGGTTGCTATGGAAACCTGGTGTAAAGCTGTGTGTATGTCAAGACTGAAGAACCTGCAATTTTCCATTGGTCCATAAGCGTCATGTGATCATGTGTATCTCAGTTTGGATATCAGAGAAAAACCTGCGATTGGTTGTTATGGAAAACCTGGAGTAAAGCTGAGTGTATGTGACCTTGTGTAACAATGTCATCCACAGCGCCCTTCCCCTTTAAATCTGATCTACAGCAGTGAAGAAAAATGGCTGGGTTGTTATTGAAAAATGGAGTGCAGCTGTGTGCATGTGACTGACAATGCCTTGCCAGATTGGAGACGGGCTTGGGTCTGCTGGGGAGTTTCAGCATCTCGCTGCTGTCTGTGACATACCTTGTCAGATTGGAGACGGGCTTGGGTCTGCTGAGAGTTTTCATTAGCTCGAGCAGCAGGCATGCGTTTTGATGCAGGATGCATGAGTATTTTAAAAACGTTTCAATTTATAAGAATGCTGACATCGTGTATGGCAGCCCAGTATAGGTACAGTCTATTTATGCCTGTGTTGTTATGGAAACCTGGTAAATTAAATGTGAACTTATATTGGCTGATACACGTGATATGACTTAATATTTAAGGACCTGCGAACTGCTATGGACTAATACAGGTCATAAATAGCTTGCTTGTTATGGAAACCTGGTATAAAGATGTGTGCCTGTGGAGACTAAGCGCCTGCGAGCTTCTATTGGCTGATAAGGGACATGTGACCGTGTGTATGGCAGTTGGAATATGAGTGAAAGACTTGCAGGCTTGTATTGACTAATGCTGGCCATTTTTTGAGAATACTGTATCTCAGGAATGGTAAGTCCTAGAGAGCTGAGACCCAGTCTAAAATCTTTCCGGACACCTGATTTGGTAAAGATCAGTCCAGTTGTTTGGTCGCGCATAAAGAACAGACAGACAGACACTTATTTTTATATATATAAGAGATATGGGTGCTCCACATCCTTTCCAGGGCTCTACCGGCCTGTGACTGGGGTCATGCGCCCCAGACGTCACCACTGGGGCCTATCATTGAGTCCCATAGGTCAGCGTGCCCTAAGTGACCGCTGAGGTCCAATCACAGGCCCCAGTAGTGACGTCTGGGGTGTGTCACCTCAGTCACAGGCAGAAGAGGATCAAAGAAGATGCTGAAGAGAGCCAGACCAAGCGAGAATGACCAGGAGAGGTGAGGTAAGGTGACAATAAGTGTTTGTTATTTTAATTACTTCCCCTGGGCCTCTACTTATTATACTCTGGGATCTGAGCAGGCCCTGGAGTTTAATAATAGTACTAAAGCTGAGGGCCGAACCTTGCAGATTTCATGGGGTTCACCTGAACTTTCTAGGGAGTATTTTATACTGTGTGGGGCCACTGTGGGGAGCATATTACACTGTGTGGGGGCTACTGTGGAGCTTATAATACTGTGTGGGGACCACTTTGGAGCATATAATACTGTGTGGGGGCCACTGTGGCACATATAATACTGTGTGGGGGCCACTGTGGAGCATATTATACTGTGTTGGGACCACTGTGGAGCATATTATACTGTGTGGGGGCCATTGTGGAGTATATAATACTGTGTCTTTTAGATCTCTTAGAGATGTAAGAGATAAGTGGGTGTCCAGCTTATCAACTGTTTGAAGATACTGTGGTTCTCTTGCAAAAGCCATGACTCCTTCACTATTTACTTTGCACAATATCTGTTTTATAATCACAATGCAATGTTATTACAGCATGTAATAATAGTGAATGGCTGCTATAAAACAAATGGCATGGGGTGTGAATTGTCAAGGGGCCCCACACAGTATAATATGCTCCACAGTGGCTAAAACACAGTATTATAAGCTCCAAAATGGCCCATGTTAGCAGCTCCCTGTATTGTTTACATGCCAGTCACTGCGCTGCTCAATCATCGTATTCTTGATAACTTCAGTTGTGGGTACTAAAGCTGTATCCCTTTCAAGTATTTGAGATACCGCTGCAGCACCTGTAACCGTCACTATCAGGAATTTGCTGCAGGGAGGGGGTAGGGAACCCCGGAAAAAAGTTTGCACTGGGGCTCACAAGACTTTAGTTACGCCACTAGGTAAGTGTCTGATCGGTGAAGTTCTGATCATTAGGACCCCCAAACAATCAATGATGCAGAGATCATGAAGGTGCACCACTACTTCACTCAACTCTATGAGACTCCCGGTGCTGTGCTGTACTTGGCTAGTTCCACTGGCCCCATGCAAATAAAAGGAGTAGGCTGTAAAACCATTATGCGACTCAGACATACAAGTGAACACCATTCTTATGCAGACAGGGAATAAGTTGTCTTCATGGACAAATCCCTTTAAAAATGGTCTATTCGATACAATGACAAGAATTGCAATTGCCATTTCTGTAACAATTTATGTAACAATAGCAGAAACATGTTTTCAAAAGGCACCCAAGGAATAAAAAAAAAGGGCAATATTATTTTCTAAATGTATGACCAACCTTTCTTGGGACAAAATATTTTCAATCCATCATTTACTGTATTAATATATTTTCTCATAACAGTGGCAGTGCTTTTTAACCAAGTTGTCAAAATAGTTTTCCCATGAACATAACCAAGTTGTAGATATTTTAGTTGTAGTAGTTGGGAAATGATCAAGACAAAAGACTGTCACCATTGAGATGGGTAGAGAAAATCCTTAAGGCTAAGTCCCCAAGTAGCGGGCCACAGCAAAAAAGTGCTGTGGGAAAAACTGAGGCAGCAACGCAGAGGTTTCCTCTGCGGACTTTCTGTTTCCATTATACCTATAGGGAAACCGCCGGCATTTCCGTAGGTATAATTGACATGCTGCGATTTCCAAAACCACAACGGTTTTGGAAATCACAGCGTATCCGCTGCGTGTATTTTTCCGCAATGTGTGGATGCAATTCGCTAGAATGCAGTGACTGTAAAATGCTGTGGTTTCTGCCCTGACCTAAAACTCTGCAGAATTTTTAATTATTATATTTACAAAAAAGTTTAACTTTTAATTGTCTACAAAATTGAATATATAGTTATGTTCATGGGAAAACCCCTTTAACATACCTACCAATGCATACCAAAGTTTCTTTTCCTGAAAAGTATTGTAAGGTTGTAAAGGGAAATTCACACAAAGGTACATTCCACAACAACAAAAGTTTAGTTTCATCAGCTCTTACTGAATTTCCCCATTGTGGGACTATTAAAGGACTATTATTATTATTATTATTATTATTATTATTATTATTATTATTATTATTATTAAATATTGTATGCTCCTGGTGGAAAACGTATATTATTTATACTGTATATGTTTTTTACCTGAATTTGTATCATGTTCCTTTTCCTTGTAGTCACTGTTTCAGCATACTGTAGTTTATACACTGTATTAACATGTATTTGGTAATTTCATAGTACAGATATCCTACTGATAGAAAATGTCATATCCTGTCCCCAAACAAGCTGGGGTGCTTTGGCACCCAATGGAAAGATGCTTGACTCTAATTCTTGACTCTAATGGAAAGATGCTTGACTCTAATTCTTGACTCTAATGGAAAGATGCTTGACTCTAATAGCTCTAATTCTTTTACAGCTGAGAATCTTAGCTTTCTTATTACACTACAATACTTTTCTAGGTAGTATAAAACCGAAGATACAGCCATTTGAAATGACCATCCCCCTTGGTAAATACTTCAGCTCTGCCTGTTTACAATACAACTATGTATGTACTTTCCCTAGTAACAGCTCAATTAGAGGGTTATTAGGGGGAATGTTACATACTGTTTTATAATAAAAAGAGTTATATAGGATAATAAAGTACTCCTCCCATTTGGCCCAGGTGTTTTTAAATTAAGGGAGCCTTCTACTGACTAAGAACATATAGCAAAGTGAACTCTTTGAGACCTGTTCACTTGCTGCAGTCCTTTGACTGACACCATATGATAAGGTGAACTTTTTTGTGATCTGTTCACATGGTGCGGTGTTGTGCAGTCTTTGCCGCTGCTGTGGTGCAGTGCCTATGGGGGCTTAGCATGGTGGCAGAGGTGTTGCTGGGCTGTTGGGTCGCTCTCCTGTGGGAGCTGTATTGTGGTGGTGGCGGTCGCTGTTCTGTGCCACACCCAGTAGAATAGGGACCCACTATAAAGAGGTCGCCATGAAGTGACTAGTGGGCTTATACACCTTGATCAATATGTATACTAAGAACCTCATGTTCTGTAGTGTAGATTTTGCTGAGAACCACAAGATCAATGTATAAGATTGGGATATGTGGTCCATCTTGCTTTTTCTTCTTGGAGATTTTGTAGGATAATAAAGTACAGTCATGGCCAAAAGTTTTGAGAATGACACAAATATTATATTTTCACATGATCTGCTGCCCTCTGGTTTTTATGTGTGTTTGTCAGATGTTTTTATCACATACAGAAATATAATTGCATTCATATTATGAGTAACAGAAGCTTATATTGACAGTTAGAATGAGTTAATGCAGCAAGTCAATATTTGCAGTGTTGACCCTTCTTCTTCAGGACCTCTGCAATTCTCCCTGGCATGCTCTCAATCAACTTCTGGACCAAATCCTGACTGATAGCAGTCCATTCTTGCATGCTTTAATTTTGTCTGAATTTGTTGGTTTTTGTTTGTCCACCTGTCTCTTGATGATTGACCACAAGTTCTCAATGGGATTAAGATCTGGGGAGTTTCCAGGCCATGGACCCAAAATCTCTATGTTTTGTTCCCTGAGCCATTTAGTTATCACCTTTGCTTTATGGCAAGGTGCTCCATCATGCTGGAAAAGGCATTGTTGAGCGCCAAACTGCTCTTGGACGGTTGGGAGAAGTTGCTCTTGGAGGACATTCTGGTACCATTCTTTATTCATGGCTGTGTTTTTAGGCAAGACTGTGAGAGAGCCGATTCCCTTGGCTGAGAAGCAACCCCACACATGAATGGTTTCAGGATGCTTTACAGTTGGCATGAGACAAGACTGGTGGTAGCGCTCACCTCTTCTTCTCCGAATAAGCTGTTTTCCAGATGTTCCAAACAATCGAAAAGGGGATTCATCAGAGAAAATGACTTTACCCCAGTCCTCAGCAGTCCACTCCCTGTACCTTTTGCAGAATATCAATCTGTCCCTGATGTTTTTTCTGGAGAGAAGTGGCTTCTTTGCTGCCCTCCTTGAGACCAGGCCTTGCTCCAAGAGTCTCCGCCTCACAGTGCGTGCAGATGCACTCACACCTGCCTGCTGCCATTCCTCAGCAAGCTCTGCACTGCTGGTAGCCCGATCCCGCAACTGAAACACAGCCGCTTGCTGGTCTTTCTTGGGCGCCCTGGAGCCTTTTTGGCACCAATGGAACCTCTCTCCTTGAAGTTCTTGATGATGCGATAGATTGTTGACTGAGGTGCAATCTTTCTAGCTGCAATACTCTTCCCAGTTAGGCCATTTTTGTGCAGTGCAATGATGACTGCACGTGTTTCTTTAGAGATAACCATGGTTAACAGAAGAGAAACAATGATGGCAAGCACCAGCCTCCTTTTAAAGTGTCCAGTGGTGTCATTCTTACTTAATCATGACAGATTGATCTCCAGCCCTGTCCTCATCAACACCCACACCTGTGTTAATGGAGCAATCACTGAAACGATGTTAGGTGGTCCTTTTAAGGCAGGGCTGCAATGATGTTGAAATGTGTTTTGGGGGATAAAGTTCATTTTCTAGGCAAATATTGACTTTGCAAGTAATTGCTGTTAAGCTGATCACTCTTTATAACATTCTGGAGTATATGCAAATTGCCATTAGAAAAACTGAAGCAGCAGACTTTGTAAAAATTAATATTTGTATCATTCTCAAAACTTTTGGCCATGACTGTATATTACAGATGTGTTCACCAAGCAACCCCGCCCCTCTCCAACACAATAGCAAAAAAATAAAGGGAATTACACTTTCATTCAAATCTATCTGCATTGTGGAGGATTCTGATGCCTGCAACAGCTACTAGTGTTGTCTGTGACATGCTGGCCTGCTGTGATCAATCTGGAGATAAGTGGAGGAGAGCTGTGTGGTAACAGGGTTTGGTAGGTATTACGGTTTTTTTTTGGTTTTTTTTTATTTATGTATATGGCATTACTGTTTGGGGCCTCTGGGTAGCATTATAAAGTATCCGGGGGCCACTTAATTTTATTGTTTTATTGAAAAAGTTACCAAAACAGTAAAAAAAAAAAAATCATTAAATCATAATATCATTAAACCCCATACCCCATGTCATAATCAACAGTGATGGTGAAACAGAGCAGAACAGATCCAATTCTAGAAAAATTACAAGACAACAAGTAGATTTCTAGTACAGTGTCATACAAGGTAGGTGAATTCTGATATGTGCTGGGTATGGGTGGTTGGGTAGGAAGAATAGGATGCTGTTGCTTTGAGGGTGCATTCACACACTGCAGTTATGGTTCAGTTAATACTACATCAGAAAAAAGCATGCTGTTCCAATGCGGTTGCTGAGGGGTTTTTAATTTTACAAGTGAAACAAATTTAACAAGTTTCAGCTGTAAATTCAAAAACTGTGCTGAAAAAAAATGTGTCTTTTAGTAAAAATCCTTTGGTAAGGGTGCCCCAAGGAAACACTGGTTTACAAAGATTAGGAAACAGTGGTCTACAAAAAAGATTTGGAAATATTGGGGCAGATTTATTAAGGCTGACGTTTCATACTCCAGTCTTAATAAAGGCCCTCAAATGCGCAGCGCACAGCTGATTTAGTAAATCAGTTCACCAGAATCGAGATCTACGTCAGTTAGGAACAGTTGTAATAAATATGCCCGCACAATGTGGCAAGTTAGATGCAGAATGGTGGTTGGGCCTTGCGCGAAATGTGCACAACAAAAACATCCTGCTACACCAAAAAAGTGGTATAGAGGGATTGTTAAATGTATTCTGTTAATTTACAAAAGAGCATACAATATTGTAACTGTAACCTTTTAAACCATCTTTTTTGCTCTACATGGGGTTGTCAAAGTAATATCACAGGCGTTTTCTTGAAATAATATATTACAGATTGAATACTTATACTGCACATAGAGGTTTAACCCATTAGTTACTGACGTATAGATTTTCTATGTCAATTGCATCATAAAAGAAAATTCTCTATATATATATTATATTTATTATAAAAAGCGATCATCTCAAAAATGCCATCCATAAAACACCAGGTCTTCCCAGAAAAAGTAAGTCCCCCCTCCCCAAGAAAGAAAAATGTTTTTAGAAAAAGGATTTTTAGTACGTAAAAGTAGTAAAACTTAAACTATACAAATTTTATATCAATGTATCATATTGATCCAGTGAATACATTTATCAGGTTATTCATGACAAATGGTGAAACCAACTCACCGAGGACATACACCCGGGCTTCACAGCACAACTGCCAGAGGTTTGGGGCATGTGCACTGAAGCCGAGGTGTACTCCATTGGTTTCAGTAAAGAACTGCGGCAGCGCGGGGAGTACAGTGGCAGGGTAAGCATAAAGCTTTTTTATTTTTATTGCGGGCTCAGGTGACTTTATAATAGGGTGATTTGAGACGCTAAACCCTTGGTCCGTAAGGGCCTGTGGATGGTTTTGTGTCCCAAATCGCACAGATTGAACAGATTCCCTATAGTTTACCAGTGTCTTTCCTGGAATATACATTAATTGACAAAAAAAATAATGCACCCAGCTAGAAATGTTGGATTGCTGTAAATCTTGACATGCAGTTATGTCTCAGTAATGTATATGTAAACAATTACAGGTGTGGTCTCATTAGACACTGGATCTTGCCATAAAAGGGCATAAAGTGCTTCCCCGCGCTGCCAAAGAAAAGGCTCTCGGAGGCTATTTTCGGGTAGTTTACCTCTTGGTGAGAAATTAACTGCTAGGCATGCCTCTATGACACACTAAAAGACATTTTGACCAGTTTGCAGACTTTGAGCAGAGAAGAGAAACAGGTGCCCACCATCTAGGCCTAGCTTTTAGGAGCTGTTGGAAGCAGTGATTAAGTAAGGGCAAACACAATGGGGAATGATCTCCAAACGGCCAAGACAGACCACCATAGAGAGGATTATTTGATCCGCCAATATGAGCAGCTCCCACAGTTTCCTTGTTTACCATCCAAACACACCTTCATTATACAGTCCCTGTCTCTGCCTGGACCGTTTCAATGTACTTAGCAGACGGAAATTTAATGTTACGGCCATTGAAAGCCAGCTACTAATGCCTTCCTTTGCACTGTTGTTGTGAACAAGAACTCTGGATTGCTACAGACTGAAACTGCATCGTCTTCGACAAATCCAGGTTCAGTTTGGGATCTGATGATGGCCAGGTTTGAGTATGGTAGCCTTATTGTGAGCATTTCAATCCTGCCTTTCGTGTGTAGTGACACACTACCCCAACTGCTGGTGTGATGATAAGGGGAGCCATCGCATAAGACATTCAGTCACCCCTACTAATGATATGAGGGACACTAAGAGCTCAGCAATATGTGCAGGACATGTGGTCACGTGTTGCCTCTCCTGACGTCTTCAAACTGGCATTTTTCAGCAGGATCATGCTCACACACACAAAGCAAGGGTTTTCCAGATTGCAACACTTCCTTGGCCTGTACGATCACCAGATTTATCACCAGTCGAGCATTTTTGGGACCAGCTGTGATGCCAACTACGAGCGTGCAGGATCTACAGGCCCAGTTGCAACATTTGTGGGCAAATAAGCCACAGGATACCATACCAAACTTGTATATTTTCATGTCATGCTCATCTTGTATCCAGGTCAAGAGGGTACTAGAGACTCTTTTCAGTTGTACAATTTTCCACAATAAATTTATCCTTTTGCTCTAAAATTGTAATCACTTACATATATCATCATTACATTCACACATAAAAAGTTTCCCACAACTCCTCCTTGGTGCGATATTTTTTAGTTATTTTTTTAATTATAATTCACTAATGTAATGTTACAATCAAATGTTATTATAAATTTACAGGCTTCATATTCTCACAATATATTGGTATAATAATGGGATTCAAACAGAGGCATGACTTGATGCTCCTGGGACCCAATGCAAAATTTGAATTAGAATAATGGTATATTTTATGTGGCTCCCTCAGGATCCACCGTTTGGGACCGCTCAGATTTCAGTCTGTAACCCCTGAAGCCCCTATAGATATGGCCCTGGATATGGTCCTCCAAACTAAAGGAGGTTGTGAAATTTTTCTTTTCTGACTGGAATCTGAGAAGCCAAGGGAATAGGTATTTCCCCAGATGCCCTTCTTCATATTATGTGATACTAATAACATTATGGCCATCAGTCTGTGTCACTAAAACTGCTTGTCTAAAACTGGTTTAAATCAGAGAACTGCCGCCTAGACTGGATTCATGGATGATTTTTATTATTTTTGATTTTGTAAAATTAGGGTCAGATATGTGATCTTACACCCTAGTTATATAAGACATGTCTGCCCTGTCATTTCTTCTGACTTTCAGACAGGCAATCTAATTGTAGTATTCTATTTACAAGGCAGGTGCAGAGAACAGGTAGCATTTACATACGATTCTTTCTTGGGCAATATCTATAACCATTTTTCTTTTTACATCAATTACATTTTAAGGGAAGTAGAAACTGACAATGGGCACCTTTTCAGTTCGCCATCAACTTTGCTTTCACTTCTAAGAAAAGACTTTAAAAAGAGGAAGGTCACCACTTTGGTAATGGGTTTGCTACTTCCCTATAGCCCATGGGCAAAGAACATACACAAAGAGTAGTTTTAAAAGTAGTTTTCGATATACTTTAGTCAAAACAAAGATCATGGAATTTCACATGTTTACAGCAGTTGTCTCACTATAGAAACCTATTCCCACAGGATTTTGAGAATGGGGTCCTGTTCCTCTATGTTGCACTCCATTCATCTCTACAGGACTGCTGGGGATTGCTGAATAACGTAGCTCACCTATCTCCAGTAGTCCTATAAACATGAATGAAGGACAACAGACATGCAACATTTATCCAGAGATGAACTGCACCATCATTCTTGAGATCAAATGGTGTCCTAGATGTCAGGATTTTACCACGTTTTTGCTTTAAGGGAAGTTGAGGTTTTGTGTTAGTCACCATTAAAGGGGTTGTTGAGCAAATAAAAATAACTTTTAAGACAGCTCAAAATGGTGTACAGAAATAAAAAGGTGTACTATTCTCACCAATTCCTCGACAGTTCCCTTCCTACTTCCTGTTGCAGCAATGATGTCCCGACACAGTGACATGTTGTCACTGCAGAACCAATCACTAGACATGTTCTTAAACATAATCTCAGCCAATTCACTGTAGTGCCTAAATTTGGGTTTTTAGTCTTGAGAAAAAGGTTTTGTATTTTGTATGCTATTTATTAAAATATTGATGACCGATCCTGAAGATAGAACACGATTATCAAATGTGTGGGGGTCCAACACCCAGCACCCCCTCCAATCAGTTGTTCTCAGCATCTTATACACAGAGAATAGAGCAAGAAGCAGACAGCTCAGTTTTCTGTGTAATGGCTGAACTGAGTTACTACTGCAGCTTAACTCTCATTGAAAAGAATGGGAATTAATCTGTAGTACCTCATCTGGCTACTACAGTCATGGCCAAAAGTTTTGAGAATGATACAAATATTAATTTTTACAAAGTCTACTGCTTCAGTTTTTCTAATGGCAATTTGCATATACTCCAGAATGTTATAGAGAGTGATCAGCTTAACAGCAATTACTTGCAAAGTCAATATTGGCCTAGAAAATGAACTTTATCCCCCAAAACACATTTCAACATCATTGCAGCCCTGCCTTAAAAGGACCACCTAACATCGTTTCAGTGATTGCTCCATTAACACAGGTGTGGGTGTTGATGAGGACAGGGCTGGAGATCAATCTGTCATGATTAAGTAAGAATGACACCACTGGACACATTAAAAGGAGGCTGGTGCTTGCCATCATTGTTTCTCTTCTGTTAACCATGGTTATCTCTAAAGAAACACGTGCAGTCATCATTGCACTGCACAAAAATGGCCTAACTGGGAAGAGTATTGCAGCTAGAAAGATTGCACCTCAGTCAACAATCTATCGCATCATCAAGAACTTCAAGGAGAGAGGTTCCATTGGTGCCAAAAAGGCTCCAGGGCGCCCAAGAAAGACCAGCAAGTGGCAGGACCATCTCTTCAAAGTGTTTCAGCTGCGGGATCAGGCTACCAGCAGTGCAGAGCTTGCTGAGGAATGGCAGCAGGCAGGTGTGAGTGCATCTGCACGCACTGTGAGGCGGAGACTCTTGGAGCAAGGCCTGGTCTCAAGGAGGGCAGCAAAGAAGCCACTTCTCTCCAGAAAAAACATCAGGGACAGACTGATATTCTGCAAAAGGTACAGGGAGTGGACTGCTGAGGACTGGGGTAAAGTCATTTTCTCTGATGAATCCCCTTTTCGATTGTTTGGAACATCTGGAAAACAGCTTATTCGGAGAAGAAGAGGTGAGCGCTACCATCAGTCTTGTCTCATGCCAACTGTAAAGCATCCTGAAACCATTCATGTGTGGGGTTGCTTCTCAGCCAAGGGAATCGGCTCTCTCACAGTCTTGCCTAAAAACACAGCCATGAATAAAGAATGGTACCAGAATGTCCTCCAAGAGCAACTTCTCCCAACCGTCCAAGAGAAGTTTGGCGCTCAACAATGCCTTTTCCAGCATGATGGAGCACCTTGCCATAAAGCAAAGGTGATAACTAAATGGCTCAGGGAACAAAACATAGAGATTTTGGGTCCATGGCCTGGAAACTCCCCAGATCTTAATCCCATTGAGAACTTGTGGTCAATCATCAAGAGACGGGTGGACAAACAAAAACCAACAAATTCAGACAAAATTAAAGCATTGATTCTGCAAGAATGGACTGCTATCAGTCAGGATTTGGTCCAGAAGTTGATTGAGAGCATGCCAGGGAGAATTG
Source organism: Leptodactylus fallax (assembly GCA_947044405.1). Taxonomy (NCBI): domain Eukaryota; kingdom Metazoa; phylum Chordata; class Amphibia; order Anura; family Leptodactylidae; genus Leptodactylus; species Leptodactylus fallax. The sequence goes on from CAMRHE010000094.1 coordinate 4,680,768, forward strand.
CAGAGGTCCTGAAGAAGAAGGGTCAACACTGCAAATATTGACTTGCTGCATTAACTCATTCTAACTGTCAATATAAGCTTCTGTTACTCATAATATGAATGCAATTATATTTCTGTATGTGATAAAAACATCTGACAAACACACATAAAAACCAGAGGGCAGCAGATCATGTGAAAATATAATATTTGTGTCATTCTCAAAACTTTTGGCCATGACTGTACACAGAGAACAAATTTGTCTGTTTCCTGCTCCACTCTCAGTGTATAAGTTGCTGAGAACAGCTGATAGGCAGGGGTGTCGGGTGTATTATCTGATATTGATGGCCTATCCTTAGAAAAGGTCATCAATATTTTTAGCCTGGAAAACTTTAAGGCAGGGGCCCCACGTGGCGAAAATGCCACAGTTTGGCTTCAGCAAAAACGCCACAACAAAAAACACAGCATTTTACAGTCTAGCAAATCCCATCAATACATTGCAGAAAAATACGCACAGCGGAAATGCTGTGATTTCCAAAACCATCACATTTTTTTCCACAGCACTTTTTCAAAGCGTCCCGCTACGTGGGGCCTTAGCCTAACTAACTCTAGGTTCACATCTGCACTTGGGTTTCCGTTTCCCCAAGCGGACCCGAAAAACGGACCGACAATCCGCTTTAAGGCTAAGGCCCCACGTTGCGGAAACGCAGCTTTTTTTGTTGCAGATTTTGCTGCATTTTTTTGAGCCAAAGCCAGGAGTAGATTTAACAGAAGGGAAATGTCTAGGTGCTTCCTTTATATTTTCCATTCCTTTTCAAGCCACTCCTGACTTTGGCTCAAAAAACACTGCAAAACCTGCAATAAAACACACTGCGTTTCTGCATCATGGGGCCTTTGCTTTTTTTTTGTTGCAGATTTTGCAATGGTTTTTTGAGCCAAGCCCAGGAGTGTCTACAAATGCAATGGGAAATACAAAGGGAACACTTATACTTCTCTTTTCTGCTCAATCCAATTTACAATTGTCTCAATTTACTCCTTTAGGCTAAGGCCTCACATAGCGGGCCGCAACCAAAAAGCGATGTGAGAAAAACCACGGTGGAAACGCAATGCGGTTTCTCCTGCAGTGTTTTTCACAGAAAGTCCACCGAGTTTTCCTTTGCATACTTTCTATAAGTATAAGCAATTCCTATATATTTCCCATTCCTTTTATAGCCATTCTTGACTTTGGCTACAAAAAATGCAGCAAAATCTGCAACAACAAAAAGTTTCGTTTAAGCATGGTACTAGAGGCAAAGTCATACAAAACCCAGGTCAGGGATGTGACCTTACAGTGCAGGTCATCATGCACAGGTCATGAACAATGTACAGTTTTAAGAGATTTCAATTATGAAGGTACAAGGTGGGGAAACCAGAAGAAAAATGGAGGAGGGAGTTTCACAGAGTAGACAACTCGTGTATCAGTTTAGTCATCAAAAAAGACAGTCCACTTATTTAAAAGCCAGGAAAAAAGCATGAAGAATCAATGGTTACCTATATGGAAGAAATCATGTGGTCCAACAGATAACACATTATGACATATCAAATTTTCTATAATCAACCTGAAATTTGTTACGTCCCAATTTAAATGTTGTTTATGTCTATCTGTATGTGGGGCGGCTATACAGTATAAATATCTAAAATAGGAAATACCTTTGCAATGAACTATAGCCACCAATAACAGAAGAAATTCAGATTAGTGTGGAATAGAATAATAACCTACTATGACCTATTGGCATAAATAGTAGGAATGAGGAGATACACTGCAGAAATTTACAGTAATAGTCAGTAAGAAGTATGCTAGTGTAAAAAAAGACCAAACATGCATGGCAATTTCTGTTTTATGTTTTTAACACCATAAAAAGAAGACTTTATAATTTATCATTTATAGCATAAACATGCATTACCACTGGGAAAAAGTCCATCAACAACAGGTAAATATCTACACACCATTTATTTGCATTGGGCACTTCTGGATTTTGCATATCTTTTTAGTGAAATCCTTGTCAGTTACTGTAGTCTGATGTGGTTACAGTCAATTGAAGAAGTGTTTTCCATTCATACCAAAACTGAAAAAAAAAAAAGATTTCTCAGGCATACACGTCCCATATTTGTTAATACTATTTAGACCAGACCTGTAGCTAGAGGTTTAGCACAGGGAGGGTCGAACATATTCAAGTGGGCCCCCTAACTCAGGTATATAGATATTATCACTATACAGTGACCATATAGTGGTCTGCAGACCATTTAGGTGAATACAGTACAGTAAAAATTGTGTGACTTACAGGTGATTTCTATGTGATTTGATGTTATCTCTTTCAGCTGGACCGCCATGACCAGTTCTTCCAGCTGTGACTTCCCTCTGTAAAGCTTTCAACACAGACATCTTTAGCTGCTCACTTTCCTTGCACCTGACCCACATTTTCCACACCTACACATAGTCCCCATTCTGCTATTACCCCAATTATAAAATGTATAATATAAAAATCCTCTCGAAATGAATAATACCCCCATGTTCATCTATAATATAATAATGTCCCTGTTTCCCCCTTGAATTAATAGTGCCCCTCAATTAATAATGCCTCCTAATTAATAATATTCTGTTTGTCCCCTAATTTATAATGACCCCTGTATACCCCCTCAAATCAGTAATGCCCCTGAGTACCACTTAAAATGAATACTACCAACTCCCCTATTATTAATAATACCCTCTTATGTTCCCTTGTATTAATAATGCCACTGATGTCATCTTTTACTCTATAACTCTATTACTAATATACATCCCAGTGCCCTGAAGCCCTGTTTACTACATTTGTGGAGAGAAACCAGCCCCTAAGCCAGGGAGACCCACAGGCCCCACTCACCAAATGCAGATCCTTCCATTGACAACTGGGAAAAGCACTCCTAAATTATTCTGCGTGATCATAGGGAGAACCGTGCAGCCCTCTATCCCCTCCCTGCACTCATCTCTATAATCAATGCTGGGAGTAGACAGAGTTACAGCTATTGCAATGCTGAGGCCTGTAAAGGAATGTAAGAACTGGACTTCAAGTAGGTAGCATTAAACTTTTCACTGCCCCCCCCCCCCAGGATTCTTAAAATTTACCATTACACTGCCCTAGAATACCAAGGATACTGAAATTAACACCATTAGTGCCCTAGACCACCAGGTGCCCTAAAATTAACCCCTTTGCTGCTCTACACCACTAGGATTCTTTGCATTCACTGTCCTAGAGCACTGATATTAATCCCTGTGGTGCCCTAGACCACCAGGTATTAGGACATTGACACCATTTGCTGCCCTAAACTAACAAGTATCTCAAATTTACCATTTCAATGCCCTAGACCATCAGGGAATCTAACATGAAGCCTTTCAATGCTCAATCCCACTATGGATCCTTACGTTAACCCTTTTACTGTCCTAGACTACTAGGTTTATTGACATCAACTTCTGCACTGCTATAGACTACCTGAGATCCTCACATTATTCACCTGACTATCTAAGGCCACAAGGTATACTGACATTAATCCTTTCACTATTCTATATTACCAGGTACTATATACTAATATTAATCCCTACAATGCTCTAGACCAAGGATCCACACATTAAACCCTTCACTTCCATAGACCACCAGAGATTTTGACATTAATCCCTTCACTGCACTAGATCGCTATTGATCCTTACATTAACCCTCACTGTTCTAGACCGCCAAATATATTAACATTAACCCTTTACTGTCCTAGATCAGCAGGTACTGTATAGTAAAATTAATCCCTACACTGCTCTAGACCACCGAAGATCCTTAAACTAACCCTCTCACAGTTCTAGACCACCAGGGATTCTGACTTTAATCCTCTTCATCACTAAGAATATTGACATTAACTGTTTTATTGCCCTAGATCACCAGGGATTATGAAGACCTAACACTGCACAAGACCACTAATCATTCTGGATCATCTGTTCTTAGAACTCTATGTTGTGTTGCTCCTTTGTCTAATTCCTCATAAAATATTAAAATAAATTGACCACTGGGTGGTATCAGTTGAAGATGTTGACAATGTTAGAATTTGTAGGAACATTACCTTTGACAAGGGGAACTGACAGCCACTTGTCAATTAAATAATTCATTTTTAGGAGGAAAAAAAAGAGGAATGGCACATCACAGAGTTCTAATAAAAGATGCTCCAGAATAGAAACATAGAAGACTGATGGCAGAAAAAAAACATTATAGTCCATCTACTTTGCCTTTATATTATTTCCATTTTGTCTTAGGTTAGAAATGTATCTGTCCCAGGCATGCTTAAATTCACTTAGTAGTTAAGATTTCCCAACTGCATCTCTTGGACAATTGCTCCAAGTCTTTACTGCTCTTTCAGTATAATAGAATTGTTACTTCATCCAGAATACAACTACTTACTTAACCCCATTGACAGTTTTAAAACATATCATGCTTGGGGTTTGAGCAAAGTACATTACAGCTTACCTCATGCAGGAGACGTTCAATGAAGCTCCAAGAGTAGCTTAAAGGGCTCTAACGGCTCTCCAGAGTTAGAGTCTTGATCTTATTTTAAAGCCACAAATCTGGACTTTAAAATAAGACCAAGACCATGACTGTATCCTCAGCAGATATATTACTGGTTGAAGTGGAGTTGCATATACTCACAGCTTTCACATCAAACAGTGTGTAGGGGAACATGTGCAGCTGCAGGGAGAGGAGAATGATTCCTCATTATCCTGTCCTGGTGACTTCAGATAACCCCAGAGAGGGGGGTACCATGGACTTTTGTGCATGATATCACCCCCATCATCAATCAGCATACTTTCCATTTAACCCCTTAGATGCAGCAGGGATGACCTAAGCAATTTTACAGAAAAAAAGTAAAAGTAGACAATTTTTGTCTCTGAAAAAATAGAAACCCCTAAATTAAAATTAGCACATTATTTATTGTTCATGATAAAGTATCAAAAACAAAAAACAATAAAAACCTGTCATATGCACCCACAAAATACAAGGTCTCGTAAAGCTACATTTAACTAAAATTTAAAAAGTTATGAAAGTGGGAATGTACAAAAGGATAAAATGTTACAGGTTTGAAAGTAAAATGCATTTGATCGCTAAAGGGTTAAAATGTGCATAAGGCACCGGAGTTATGTGTCAGTAATATTTACTTGAGCTATAAATTCAAAATATGTGATAAAAAAGTGACATTTTTGGGAGGGTTTCTAACATTTTAATGTGACTGTTTGGGGGTCAAGCAGTCATGTGGATGGGGTGACAGGTCCTCTTTAAATCTATGACGTGTGAAACTAAGTAATGGAACTAAGTGATAGAAAAATGTGCTTCAACTTATAGCCAAACCTAAACATTATCTTTATAGAAGATAAGTGAAGAGAAAAATATTTTTGTAGTTTAATATCTCAAAGATAAGCATACAAAAAATTACACAGAACTAATAGAAGGTGCAAAAAATAAGGTAAAACACTTTGGAAAATCCCAAGGTGAAATACTTCCCTAAAACTGTTAAAAACCTATTCAGGCTTACTAAAACTGAACTGTAGTTTATGAGATCTCTTTAAACAGCAGTAAGAACTAACCTGTGCAGAACGGATTCACGTCTTAAAAAGGTAGGACATGCATTTAAAAAAATATTATTTCTTCAATGTAATGCAATGACTATTTTGCAACAGATTAATTGAATAATAGATATTACAATGGAAAATGATATCTGCCAGCTGGAGCAACAAATATTGTGAAGTTAAGCAACTGAGTTTGGTGAAAGGCAAAAGTTCCATCCTGAAGCTGGCAAATCACAAAAATACTGTACATAGTGTTTACAGTTGATACTCTGACCCCTATAGAACTGATTTTTATTATAATGTATGCAAACGCTGGCAGCTGATAGGACATATGTACACAGTGTTTCACTGGTGAATAGCACTGAACTTGTTAAGCAGCTCATTGTAATTTTCTACTTGTTTCTCACTTTTTCTTTAACGTTTGTGTGTTGTCCTGATTTCTATTACACAATGCCATTCACCAGTTGTGACTATCACTATTTTATTATGTGTAAAAAATCCATTAGTTTATCTTGGCCTACTAATGAACCACATTTTTTAAAAAAAATATCATCTATTGATAAAAACACTGACCTTATCCCTGGTTGCCCACTGGTGACATTGGCTTTTTTGTAGAGGTCCAGTGTTACGCACAGTCTCTTTCCCTACTTGTAATATTAATGCTGTATTATTTGTTGTCTAGTAAGAAATGGTTGTAGATGCTCAAAAAAGTATGTCCATTTTCAGCCTGCTATTAGGATTCATATAGTTTATTTTCAGCCTATTTTCCAGGGGTACAACTACCAAACATGTCATTCCCACATTTCCCAGAGCATTTGTCAACTGTATGGGAAAGTTAGTTAGATTCTTGTAGTTAAAAAAAAAAAAAAAAAAGCTTCTGTTCTGCAAAAAAAATGTAGGATGGGGGGCATCAAAACAAATGAAAACCTCTAAATTAATTGAAACCTCATTTTATACCCCTATATTAATTCAGATCCTAAACCCTTAAATCATATCCAAGGCCCTAGCATCAGACCCAGACTATACCTCTAAATTGATTTATACCTTAGACACTCCTAATATATAAAAAAAAATGCTTCTGTTCTGCAACAAATGTAGGATGGGGGGCATCAAAACAAATGAAAACCTCTAAATTAATTGAAACCTCATTTTATACCCCTATATTAATTCAGATCCTAAACCCCTAATTCATATCCAAGGCCCTTGCATCAGACCCAGCCTATACCTCTAAATTGATTTATACCTTAGACACTCCTAATATAATGAGATCCAAGAGCAGCTCTTAAAACAAATTCCAGCCCCTTATCAATTCCAATATTATTTTTTGGAATTAATTTTATTATAGTGTATAAGATATGAAGAAATGAGCAGAGGTCATATGTAGTTAATCCATCCAAAATGTAGACAAATATAATCCATATAACAGATAAGTAGTACACAGATCAGGCCGGGGGTTGTATAATTTGTTAGTATGCGGGAGTCTTGTTCGGTAACGGAATTAATTAGACAAATCGCTTCACCAACTAAAAACACAGAAAACCTGGCCTGGACATGGAAAGGATTGATAGATTGATGGACATTAGAGCATCACACCCCATACTACTCCTGAAAATAAGTTCAGATATTTAAATTAATTCAGATCCTGGACCCCAAAATTAATGAAAACCCAGACCCCTAAATTAATTCAGAACCAAAACATTCAAATGGTCACTAACTTTTCAGACAATTTAGTCTCATTTTAATAAGCATGTGATTCTGGACCAAAATGTAATATACTTTAATTAAAAATATGGCTGCTTTCTGCTTGAATAACCTCTAACGTTCATGCCACTTGGTGTGTCCCTTCTAGCTAATTTACTGTTCACTCTTTTGTTACTAAGGAAGTCCGTCTCTAGATACATTCCTTCTCCTCTTGCTTATTTTGGTGAGTGTAGTGGGTGGTCCTGTTCTCTCTTCACACAATAAGTTAGGATCACATCTCCGTACAGCTCTTCTTCGTTTGGATCCGCTTTTGACCTGAACAATGGAAAGCTAGGCCACTAAAACACCGGTTACTCCATGACATCAGCAGACCCCATAAACTATAATGGTGTCCGCCGGGTGTTTGCTGTTTTTATACTGAAAATTGTGGATAGTTCTCTGTGCAGGACTTTTCTCCCAGCAGATTTTCTGAGGCAGAGTCTCCTATGGAGACTCCAGTGCAGATATGAACCTAGCCTGAATGGAGATGGGAAGGTTTGAATTAGTTCTTAGCCTGCACAGACATGTCTGCAAGCTGTTGCCCTGAGCAAAATACTGGAAATTTTGCAAATCTCACATCTTACAATGTAAGAAAAGTCTTCTCTGTACTTGTATCTACTTCCGGCTGATTTTTTTTTCTTTAGTTTTATCTGCTTGGTTGCATGTATTTGCCATGTGTTGCCGACCAGAGTTCCTGGATCTCCTATATTATAGTCACTTGGACTTTTCTTAGATATTTGTTTGCAGTTGTATAGTTACTCTTGGCAGTATATTAGAACATTATCAGCAATGGATAGGAAAGAGGGGACAGCCTACTCCTAACTGTACACGCCCACAGCCTCAGACAGAAATACAACTGTGCTTCAGCCATAATTTGATTATTAACAAACAAAAAAAAAAACTGATAGGACATTATGTATGAAGGCTTATAGAGTTATAGAACAGACTGCCCAGCAAGTCCAGACCCCGATATGATCAATGCAATTTAATTAAAACCCCAGACCCCTAATTTAATTTAGATGAAACAAATACATTAATTCATTCAATTTTCTTGATGTTAGGGAAAAATTACTTCCAAATACTGTACATCCCACAATAAATCCCAAGATCATCTCCAGTAATCTAGTACATATAATGTGTAATATTGTTCCCCTACGAATGTATCTATAGAGTCATTGAGGGTTGGGAGGCTCTGGTACAGATTTTTCCTCAGGGTTCATAATCTTCAATGTCTCTCAGCCTAGCTGCCATAGTAAGCATATACTGCAATCTGTTTGCTTGTAAGCTCACTGCATCCCATTGGAAAGCAGGAAGGGTCTAGCTCAGCTTGTGTTATTTTCTCTTTTGTACCAATGAAGAAAAGAACTTGCTACTCTGAGTATTCTCTAAAACTCACCTCAATGCCTAATGGGCTTTCCCAATGTAACATAATGGTATAGCTGTGCCTGTCTTATATCTTATGCACTGTATATTAGTTTTTTTGTTGTGCTATATTTTCCTTATATTGCTGATGAATATAAGCTTGAATATGTTATCCACCATTCTTGTACATGACTAGAGCTTTCACTAATGGACTAATTGTAAAATATTCTATTTTTAACAATGTATTGGGTGGTATTATGTCCGCTATGTGAAGGGATAAGAAAAAGTAACATTACAGCATAGTTAGAGCCATAATGGCATTTCTTAATCTTTTTTGCAAACAATCCAGGTGATAGCAGGCAGTTTTATTGAAATGTAAAGCTGAGACAATACATGGAGAACATGTGCTGGGATCCCATATTTACATTTAGGCTATTGTCTTCCAGTCTATGCTCAGAAACTTCAAGGGACAAACTGCTGCAAATTTAAATAGTAGGACGTGGTAGTGACGTATAAAAGGAGAAGGACATAAATATCTGCCATCTCATTCTCTTAATTTATGGAACCCTTCAACAAAGGTAAACCAAAGACTTCTGACTAGTCTGCCTCTCTACTAACACAGAAGCATCATGAAATAGCTATTTATACTATCCCTTTATATCCCTCACAGATCACTGTGCTAAATATTGTATGCAGGAATACTGTGGATGAATTCACTATGGTAAGCGAAAATCTATGTATGCTCTTATCTTAGTGAGTATATCATAGAATATAACAGATGTCTTGAGTTTCAAGACAAAACATTTTAAAGTGTAAATTTCAATGTAATAATATATTTTATTTGTATGTTTAGCTATTTTAATGATCTTAAGTTCATAACATTAAAAATATGGGTAATTATAGCTAAGCAGATGTACCCCAAGAAAACCCACGCATACACGAGGAGAACATACAAACTTCATGTACATGTTGTCCTTGACGGGATTCAAACTCAGGACTCCAGTGCTTGAAGGCAACAGTATTAACTATTTAGATTGCTACTTTCCAAATGTTAGCAGAAAATAACGCTACATTATTGTAAAATTTATTTTTAGTAATTACAAAGTTTAATGATTTAATTTAATTATTACATTACAGATTACTAAATTATCATATGCCATACACATTGCCCTTCCTATAGAGTAACCATCCAATGATAACGTCCTCTAGTCAGTCTATTGAAGTTAATATTAAGGCGTGAGTTTATTTTTTCAATATCCTTGTACTTGACAGGGAAATGGGGATACAGATTGAACTATTAATATTGTCTATAGATAGGCTGCACAACCGAATGCTGCTATAACATTTAAAGGAGTATTCTGATGAGACATTTATGGGATATCCACAGTATATGCCATAAATGTCTCATAGGTGAGGGTTTCACTTTTGGGATTCCCATCTACCTGAACATTGAGGATACACTGCTTCCAGTTTGTTACTCCAGGAGAAATAAAATAGGTGGTCACACATTCATGTGTCATGGCCAAAGTACTGTGAGTCTACTGTCCTGTACATTCAGAAATATTCCTAGACCAAACCTCTTATTTGAATTCTGCAAAAAAAAAAAAACATGCAACAATGGTTTATAGAATTTTCCATTATTTTGAATGTGGACTACATAGATTTGTATAGTAATTTATAATATTTCTATTGACATTTCAATAATTTGAATTTGGAATACATAAAATTGTAGGGTAAATTATAATAATTCTATTAACATTTCAGTGCTTTGAATTTGGGGTACATACATTTGTATGGTAACTTATAATATTTCTATTAATGTTTCAGTATTTTGAATTTGGACTACATATATTTGTATGTTAAATTCTAATATTTCTATTAAAATTTCAATCCATCTAGCGCATCCAGGTGACAACCAATATGCAATGGAGGTGCAAAAAAGGCCATAATACTTCTGTATTGTATGGACATTATTACAGCTGCAAGTTCCGTCCTAACCCCGGGTCTAATGACCCAACCTAGTTGCATGATAGATCCCTATGATGCTGACATTTTGGGTCATTAGATAGTTGTTTACTAGAGCTAGTAATGCCCTGATCTGTCCCTTCAAAAATGTATATTCTGTTTTATACTAAACAATATTCAGTTTTATTCTATTTATATATCAAATGGCTTTTGATAAAAGTCTGATGGTGTTGTACTAGACATGACCATCTCTAAGCATTGACTTGTGCCTACTATTAGTGGGAAATAATCTTACATGCAGGATCAATCTTCTGAAATGGAAACATCTTTTTGGTTTCAATTGATTTAAAGGGGTTGTCCCAATAAAGATACTTCTCCCCTATCTACAGTACAGGGGATAAGTGTCAGATCACCACCAACGATCAGGAGAATGAGGGACTGAATGTCCCCCTGCATTCTACATGTGAATGAATTGCCAATGTGTTTGATTGATCGGTATGCTTCATCATTCTGAAAACTGATATGTTATTGAGAACATCTCCAACTGTGAATCTGTTGCTAAAGCAAGGCATGGCTACAAATACGTGCATTGAGACACTAAAATCCTCTTGATCTCACCATATTTATTAACTTATATACAGAATTTTATGGCACCAGACATATTATGTGAAGACTTTGAAGATGCCCTAGAGGTACTACAGGAAAATTCTACCTGCATCAATGAAACTCTACAATCAACAGGTAGAAAATTGTTAGTTTTAACTTTTGTCTTCCAAATAACATTACAAACAGGAGAATAGACAGATCTGAATAATCCCCTAAGAAAATCCAAACAATGTCTAAGCATCCAGGTATAGTCACATGTAGCAGATTTGCAACTGTTCTATACTTATGGATGTACTTGGAGAAATCTGTGTACCTTCTGCAAAAAGAACACAATTCAGTTGTATAGAACTAATTTTCAGTTGCAGAAAATTCTGCAACACATATGCTACATGTGAATATACCCTATATCTTTGTAAATAAGAGAAATGTAATTGCACATAGGACATCAGTGTGATCCTACTATGCTAAGTAAATATCTAATCATAGACATTAGATAGTTGTCAGCTGAACGGCCAGCCATCTATAAATCTGTGTATAGGGTCCTGCTGACTGTCCCCTGATGGCAGTTTTCTTCTTTCTCCTGTTTAGCACACGTACACTGCTTTGTTGAGCTAAATGTGTGCATGTCTATGGGGGGAACAGTGAGATAGCTGTCAGCCAAATGGTCATTTATCTAACAGCTATTTTATATGTACTTTGATCAGTGCTGCTTTTCTTTTTCTGCAGATTTAAAACAAAGTTATTTCACTTTCTGCAACAAATCTACCACATGTGAACATTCACTTAAGCATGTTATTATGATGTTCACTATCACATATCAGTGATCCATTGTTCTAGTTTACCCTCACAAAAATATTGTCCAGATGTTATAAAATGCAAAAACACAAACTGTTACCCAATATATGTGAATTTGGGCAGCAGTGAAAAGAACTAATTTAGAATACATGACTTCTTCCCATGGTGCCGACTTTCTCACTAATTTACATCCATATTTTTAACTAAAACCAGGTCTGGAACATAAACACAGAAAAAGTATTACTGAAACATAACTGATTTCCTCTCAGTTTAGGGTAAAAGTATAGGTGCAAATAACTGACCAAATTTGCTTGTGTGAATGGAGCTTCACTCTTGCAATTCAGTTTCGTGGTATGGGATATGCTAACCTTATTTTGCTGTAAAACCTATTTCACCAGCCCTTCTATCACAATTTGGAATCCTCACCTTTACATAGTTATAAGCTGTCTATAGAAATTATATATGTATTTATTATTTAAATATATATATATATATATATATATATATATATATATATCTTTAAGTGGCACTCCAGGCATAACCTATATACTATATTATACCTAGTATAGAGCATAAGGGTGATGTATCTGACCCTCAGGTCATGCATTAAAAATAACAGTGTACACGTTTTCCTAGCGTATTCCCTAACTAACTGGCACCATTATCATAGTGCTTTTATACTATTTGCATATAAACCTGCTGATTTGGGTAATGTTTTGTACAAAAAAATACAAAAGAAAATTTGATTGAATTTTAGATTTTTCACCAATGCGATTCACTTAAATAAAATCTCTGTCATGCAGATGAATGCAAAAATTATCCAAGCATCTTCAATAGCCATCCACAATATAACATCTGTATAACAACACCTTCTGAAGATGTAATTACACACATGTGGATGGATCCAAATGTGAGTAGATATTCTGTTCAGGGGTAAACCTCCTTACTTTGTGGCTTCCCCATACTGAGGCTTTCATTTATATATGATTGAATGCGATAGCAATAGAAAATCCCTTTTAACAATTGTGGCATCAACTGGGACTCCCAGAGTTAAAGTGGTAGCATACTGAAAAGTATTATGCATGAATACTATAAAATATATGACATATGGCGAATGCAGTCACTCCTGGCATGGTAGTGTGCAAGAAAATCAAAGTTATATGTCTTCTTACCATGAATGACTGAGCTGACATTAAAGTGCAGGCATCTATATGGGTAAGGAATGCACTAAGGGTAGGTTCGCACTACCGATGAAAGTCCGTTATGATAGGGTCCATTAAGAATAAAACAGATGCCTATCATAAACGGCTGAAAATGGAGTTAGATTTTAACATTAAAAACATTAGTGCCTGTTATTATACAGTCTGTTTTTCAGGGGGTTTCTGTTTTTCTTTCTGAGCATGCACAAAAAAAACGGATAGAAATAACAGGCGGTCTGTTATCATCCGTCATATGCCCGTTAGTCAGATATTAATATTAAAAAAATAGCGGACACTTCAAATCCATCATAAGTCTATTACTTTGAATGGAGCCATTGATGTAATGGGATTTTTAACAGATTTTTGATGGATCTGGTAGTGTCTGTAGTTAATATTTTCTGACAGATGCTAACAACGAACATTAACAACGGTAGTGTGAACGCCCCCTAAGAAAGAGAATTATTTTAGTAGAGTTCTTTGTTGTTACTATAATGTCCACTAGATGGCACCAAATAGTTTCAAAGAATTTTAATGGAGAGCCCTTGAACTAAAAGGGCCGTTCAAAAGGAGGTAAATGAGGAGTAATTGAAGCGGACTTCTGCATCAGATTGCTCTTCATTTTTCGGCTCCCCACAGCAGAATGCCAAGATCAAGCAGGACATTTATTTTTTTATTGTTTTCAATGGGAGGCAAATTCCACCGTGTGAACATACCCTAACTATTCACCATGGATTTTCACATGATGATATTACTTAAAGTTATTTTAGATGGTTTTCTCAATGTTTGTTTCTCTTACAGGTAAATCCTAACTCATTTATGGATTATATGCAAGACAATATGCAGTATGGTCATGAATATTACCTAAATGAAACAGATCATTCTACTAGAGTCCCTCAAAAATATGGTAAATATGTAAAACTAAGTACATATGAAACAAACATTTGTTGAATGATTGTAAAACTGTCAATGAAATAGAAATAAGAGGTTAAAGGGAGGTTTAAGGTTTCCATACATCTTAATAGCCATACGCTGAACTGATATAAAGCTGTCACTTCAGTACAGCAGCGATCAGGCCATTCAGGAGCTCTGACTATGATGTAGAGAGTTCTATGTAGATGGCCGAGTACAGTCCAGGAAATATAACCCACACATGGCCTGTTTTCCCTGTACAGGACTCTCTCAACTCCTCCATATACAGTGGTGGGGGGGGGAAGTATTTAGTCAGCCACCAATTGTGCAAGTTCTCCCACTTAAAAAGATGAGGCCGGCCTGTAATTGTCATCATAGGTAGACCTCAACTATGAGAGACAAAATGAGAAAACATATCTAGAAAATCACATTGTCTGATTTTTTTAAGAATTTATTTGCAAATTATGGTGGAAAATAAGTATTTGGTCACCTACAAACAAGCAAGATTTCTGGCTCTCACAGACCTGTAACGTCTTCTTTAAGAGGCTCATCTGTCCTCCACTCATTACCTGTAGTAATGGCTCCTGTTTGACATTGTTATCAGTATAAAAGACACCTGTCCATAACCTCAAACAGTCACACTCCAAACTCCACTATGGTGAAGACCAAAGATCTGTGGAAGGACACCAGAAACAAAATTGTAGACCTGCACCAGGCTGGGAAGACTGAATCTGCAATAGGCAAGCAGCTTGGTGTGAAGAAATCAACGGTGGGAGCAATAATTAGAAAATGGAAGACATACAAGACCACTGATAATCTCCCTCGATCAGGGGCTCCACACAAGATCTCACCCCGTGGGGTCAAAATGATCACAAGAACGGTGAGCAAAAATCCCAGAACCACACGGGGGGACCTAGTGAATGACCTGCAGAAAGCTGGGACTAACGTAACAAAGGCTACCGTCAGTAACACACTACGCCGCCAGGGACTCAGATCCTGCAGTGCCAGACGTGTCCCCCTGCTTAAGCCAGTACATATCTGAGCCCATCTGAAGTTTGCTAGAGAGCATTTGGATGTTCCAGAAGAGTATTGGGATAATGTCATATGGTCAGATGAAACCAAAGTAGAACTGTTTGGTAGAAACACAACTCATCGTGTTTGGAGGAGAGTGAATGCTGAGTTGCATCCAAAGAACACCATACCTACTGTGAAGCATGGGGGTGGAAACATCATGCTTTGGGGCTGTTTCTCTGCAAAGGGACCAGGACGACTGATCCGTGTACATGAAAGAATGAATGGGGCCATGTATCGTGAGATTTTGAGTGCAAACCTCCTTCCATCAGCAAGGGCATTGAAAATGAAACGTGGCTGGGTCTTTCAGCATGACAATGATCCCAAGCACACCGCCAGGGCAACGAAGGAGTGGCTTCGTAAGAAGCATTTCAAGGTCCTGGAGTGGCCTAGCCAGTCTCCAGATCTCAACCCCATAGAAAACCTTTGGAGGGAGTTGAAAGTCCGTGTTGCCCAGCGACAGCCCCAAAACATCACTGCTCTAGAGGAGATCTGCATGGAGGAATGGGCCACCATACCAGCAACAGCGTGTGCCAACCTTGTGAAGACTTACAGAAAACGTTTGACCTCTGTCATTGCCAACAAAGGATATATAACAAAGTATTGAGATGAACTTTTGTTATTGACTAAATACTTATTTCCCACCATAATTTGCAAATGAATTCTTTAAAAATCAGACAATGTGATTTTCTGGATTTGTTTTCTCATTTTGTCTCTCATAGTTGAGGTCTACCTATGATGTCAATTACAGGCCTCTCTCATCTCTCATAACTCTTCATCATGTCCATATGGAAGCATTTCTTATCTACCTGGTATTCATATTTTATCTTTTATAAGCAGGGAAGAAAAAACTCCGTCTCTTTGAATATCTTCACGAGGCTCTGTATGACCCTGACATGTTCCATTGCATTCAGTGGGTGGATGAAGCCAGTGGTGTCTTCCAATTTGTATCCAAAAACAAAGAAAAACTGGCTGAAGTCTGGGGTAAGAAAAAGGGAAATCGTAAAATCATGACCTACCAGAAAATGGCCAGAGCTCTACGGAATTATGGAAGAACTGGGGAAATTATTAAAATCAGAAGAAAGCTAACATACCAGTTCAGTGAGCTGGTCTTGCAGAGACTGTCCCCTGCCACAGCAATGGGAAAAGAAGCTGTATACTGCCAATATGTTCAGCCAGACATGGAGTACTGGTGTAGCCATGAGTGTGGGGAACCTAACAAGTATTCTTACAACAATAATGTATATCATTACAGCCATCAGTACACATAAACTTCATTGCAGTCCTTAAGAACATAAAGCTCATCATGAACTATAAAAATAACCCGGCCAGTAAAACTTAATAATAAACCAAAAAATATACAATGTATATAAATGTTGGAAATCTTGTGGTCCTAGGATATTTGATGCTTCTAAAAAATGTATACTGCAAACTGGGGATAATATATCAGACTGTCTCTGACACAAACATTGCTTAGGTTTGTTAGAAAATAGCAACACCGATAGATAAGTCATGTTCACCTAAATGCAACATTTTTTTCCTCATAAAAATTCATTCCTCACAATATGCAAATGAGCATTCTGGAGCACTGAGTGCGGTTGTGTTGCTCTAAAAAGCTACACCCCACATTACTCTAATACTCGCCGCTTCCCACCTTCCTTCTTTGAATGACAGGGGCTGGGAGCTAGGAAATCCCATCTGGCCCTGTGTTCATACCTTCGCTTTGGCATTTCAGAGCACTGTGGGCCATAGCAGTTTGGAGCAACAGAGCCTTGGAGTCCAGACTGCTCATTTGCATATTGCTAAATAAATGAATATCTCAGAAATGGAGGCACAAATTTTTCATGGGGAAAAAAGGTGTTACATTCAGGTGAGTCTGACCTATTTAACTGTGTTGCTGATTTAGTATGCTTCACCCTGGTGCCAGACTCCCTGTAATGTGCGCCATATTTTACATGCCAACTCAAGATGTAACAAAGTTATTCAGCATATTAGATGGTGCCATCATAAGATATAGAAAATAGGGAAATGCTATTGCTATCCTCAATTACAACTGAAAAGGCAGGAAACTAAATTATGGGCAAATATCTACTTGGGTGTATATACACACATATATATAGATATATATATACACATATATGTGCAACATCGCTACCTTATACACGTGTATTACACATGATTTATCATGTGAGGCAGTGACGTTTTACTTAAACAAATATAGTAAGGTATATATTGAATATTGAAAGGTTTTATTACCATTTCTACTCACACACAATTGTTTCCTGTTTGATTCGGTTTATCTGCAAATACAAGGATGTCCTATGGGGGATACATTTTTCTATCTTTGGCCTTATGGGAAGAGAAATATATTTAGCTTATAATCCCCACCTTGACTATATTGCCTGATATGGTAGATATATAGAGGAATACTTATTGACTTGGCGGAGTCTATCACACAAATTCTAATGTTTATTCATTACATTAATTGCAATGTGTAAAGTCTTTACATTTTCTTACCAACAAACAGAAATATCATTTCATTTGCAAGCCTTTAAGCGACAATATCTTCCTTCATCCTAAACTCACCATAAAAATCTATCTAAGTATCAGGGAGTTTGTCAGGGCAGAAAGATTATGCTCTGATGAATCTTATAAGAAGAAGGAATGTGCAATCATAAGGAATCGTCTGAAACATAGATAGATATGATCTGTGTCTTATAATATAGGGCAAGGAATATTGTAGATACAAAACCAGCAGGACACTTTCTTAAAGACGGAATTTCTAAATCAGATCACAATACTGGGAATAAACCTAATGTGACATTCAGCACCAACTGTAGTACTCAGTATGAACAAATTGTGACCATAATACGGAAAAATATGCCTTTATTACACCGAGATTCCATTTTATATGAGATATTGAAAAAGGGATGTTCTTTTGTATCATGGAGATGTCAGACTATAAGGGGACATGATTGCTCCTTATGTGTTTTTATCTAGAGAACCCCAGCAGGGCAACTTAAGTTATAACGATAATGTGGGATGCAGCAAGTCGCGTTGTAGACTGTGCCGCTTGATGTGCAAAAATACCACTTTCACTTCTATGGTTACAGGCAGGACATTTCCTATTAAGAGTTATATAAACTGTGAAAGTAAGTGTGTGGTTTATGTTGTTCACTGCATTTCCTGCAATGTCCGATATGCGAGTTGTACATGCCGCAGTTTGAAGGTGCGTGTTGCGGAGCACATTGTGAGAGCTGCAGTGAGCACCACATTGAATGTCAGAAATGTGCTCAGGCTTCTAAACACTTTAGAGATTGTCATGTAGGTTCAACTAGTACCATTTAGGTATGTGGTATAGAGAAGGTCCTATGCCCTAAAAGGGAATTAGCAAGGGAAAAAGAAATTACTTATCAGGGAAGCCTTTTGGATCTTAACATTTGACACACATGCTCCCAAAGGGCTAAACATGAGATCAGATCTAAAGCATTTCTGTTCTGTGGTATATACTGTATGCCAGTAAAAATAGACTACATACGCAGATGTACAGACATGTTAACACTGTATTGGTTTGTAACATGTTGTACATACTTGTATTTAATTGATTTCAGTAGTGTCTAGTTCAGCACATATGCGCAGGACAGAATACATGCAATATTAACTAGTGTTCATTCCTTGTCTCTTATACTATGAGTAAGGACTGAAGGTACTAGAGTTCAAAACGCGTCAGGGGGCTCCACTGATGTACTTTTTGTCTTAGCACATGTATTGTTTTTTTTTTTGCTGTCTTGATAACATGGATTTTAAAGGCAATAAATTGTTTTTTTTTATATCTTTTTAACCATGCTGGATCGTTGTTACATTTTTTCCATATACACATCTATCTACACACATGGACAAAATTGTTGGTACCCCTCGTTTAATGAAAGATAACCCACAATGGTCACAGAAATAACTTGAATCTGACAAAAGTAATAATATATAAAAATTCTATGACAAGCCACAAAGCTTCTGGGAGAATGTCCTATGGACAGATGAGACAAAAATTGAAATTTTTGGCAAGGCACATCAGCTCTATGTTCACAGATGGAAAAATGAAGCATATCTTGAAAAGAACACTGTCCCTACTGTGAAACATGGAGGAGGCTCTGTTATGTTCTGGGGCTGCTTTGCTGCATCTGGCACAGGGTGTCTTGAATCTGTGCAGGGTACAATGAAATCTCAAGACTATCAAGGGATTCTAGAGAGAAATGTGCTGTCCAGTGTCAGAAAGCTTGGTCTCAGTCGCAGGTCATGGGTCTTGCAACAGGATAATTACCCAAAACACAGCTAAAAACACCCAAGAATGGCTAAGAGGAATACATTGGACTATTCTGAAGTGGCCTTCTATGAGCCCTGACCTAAATCCTATTGAGCATCTTTGGAAGGAGCTGAAACATGCCATCTGGAAAAGGCACCCTTCAAACCCGAGACAACTGGAGCAGTTTTCTCATGAGGAGTGGGCCAAAATACCTGTTGAGAGGTGCAGAAGTCTCATTGACAGTTACAGGAATCGTTTGATTGCAATGATTGCCTCAAAAGGTTGTGCAACAAAATATTAAGTTAAGGGAACCATCATTTCTGTCCAGGCCTGTTTCATGAGTTTTCTTTTTAAAAAAATTCTGAAGCATGGTTGAAAAGCAATGTCTGACTTTCCTTTGTTCATTTTCATAGAATTTTTATATATTATTACTTTTGTCAGATTCAAGTTATTTCTGTGACCATTGTGGGATTTTCTTTCATTAAACGAGGGGTACCAACAATTTTGTCCACGTGTGTATCTCTCTATCTATCTATCTATCTATCTATCTATCTATCTACATACAGCATATATAGTTTCTTCTTTAATGGTTATAGCATAGACTAGCATACAAAGTTTCTTTTTAAAAGTTATTCACCATATAATAGGTGCTGACAGACAGCCGCCAGCACAAGATCAATGGCAATATGGTTGCTTCCTCTGGGCTCTGTGACTTGCACCGCACTCCTCCTGTGGCTACTGCACCATGGTTCCTGGCCTGCCCTCTCTGAGCTGCTGTACAGTCACTGACCCTCTTTATTAATG
The DNA here is from genome assembly GCA_947044405.1 of Leptodactylus fallax. Classification (NCBI taxonomy): domain Eukaryota; kingdom Metazoa; phylum Chordata; class Amphibia; order Anura; family Leptodactylidae; genus Leptodactylus; species Leptodactylus fallax. Next base: position 4,701,108 of record CAMRHE010000094.1, read on the forward strand.
ATCAGACCCCCTGGGGTTCATGCATTTCAACATAATGTAAAATCCCTATACTTTTATTACCTCCCCAAAATGGCGGCACCCATGTGCCATTGTGAAAATGGTACTTCGGTAAGGTTTGATCAAGTCATCACAAGGATTAATGCCTGCAGAGACCTAGCGGCAATGGCGGCTGCTCAGCTCCTGATCAGTCACCATACTTCAAGACCCAACATCCACCGTAATAGTACGACGGACTTTGGGAAAGGGTTAAATAAAAATAGATCAACCACTCACACCTGATTGTCATCCCATTGATTGAAAACACTTGATTGAAAACGTGGAATCCAGGACCAAGAGCATTCCCAATCTGTTAAAAACAACTTTAAGGTTGGGGCCCCACATTGCAAAAGCACAGCGTTTTGGCCGTGATGGAAACATTACCTGCAAAGTGGATGGGATTCTGGCTAAGCCCATCCACACATTGCAGAAAAAAATCTACAGCGGAAATGTTGCAATTTCAAAAACATTCCATATAGGTATAATAGAGGCAGAAAGTCTGCAGAGTTCCTCTGCGGAGTTTCTGTGAAAAACGCAATGCTTTTCCGTTTTTTGGCTGCGGCTCGCTACTTGGGTCCTTAGCCTTAGGCCTCATTTACGAATAGTGTACTGCTTGTGATTTATCTGTTTTTCACATCTATAAAAAGGAGATCTATTTTTTTTTTGTTTCATTTTCTACATTTTGTATGTCTCTGGATCCATGAAAAACAGATGACACATGGATGAATCCTCCATTTTTCTTCACGGACCCATAGACTTTATTGATATGATGCATCCATAAAACAAAGGATTACGGTCCACAAAAAACACTGATGTCTGAATAAACACATTGAAATGAAAACTGGACACCATACTATGTGGAATGTAGACATCTGAATAATGCCTTATACTGAAGTGCTCAAAATCCATCACACACGTAGATTGTTCACACATGTAGATTGAGACGTCCATTTGCATGTTTCAGATTAGTCCTTAGTCATAGATTAACGCATGTCTCTTATTTTACTGTCAAATTTTCTGTTAATTCTAGACGTTGTCATACTTTTGCCATTCACAGATATATTATATTGGATCATTTTCTTCTATAAATGACCAACTATTTTTACTGATGTAGTTAGAGGTCAAATTTATGCAGAAATGTAGAAAATTCCAAAAGCTTCACAAACTTTGAAGCATCACTTTACATCTAGATTTTGCTGAGGATTTAACTGTGCATGGCCAATGTGGATTTCCACAAAAGCATTTTGTGAAAATAGAGGAACCATACCAGAAAAATGAAAAAAGGAGGGAAATGGGTATTTTATCTGTGTTATTCATTTATTATGAATTGATGGATTGCCCTAACCCCTATTCCCTTTACTGTTCTCTTTAGCTACTAACTAGCTGCAAATCAATACTCAAGGCCTCATAACCAAGATTTTGTAGAGTTTACCCGGGGTGGAAACAATACATTTATTCTTTTTATTTTATTAAAATAACTAACTGAAATTCATTGGCCAACCTGTCTTTGTCACCTGGTCCTAGGTTACAGCCCCACGTTGCAGCTTTTTTGTTGCAGAGTTTGCTGCTGTTTTTTGAGCCAAAGCCAGGAGTGGATTGAAAAGAAGGGAAACATATAAGTACTTCCTAGATATTTCCCATTCCTATTGTAGCCAATCCTGTCTTTGGCTCAAAAAACGCAACAAATCTGCAACAAAAAAGCAGCTTTTCTGCAAATGGGGCCTCAGTCTAAGAATGCACTGATATACTAAGCACCCTTCCCAACCTAAATTCTCTTCTAGCATATAATATCATATTCTCTACAAAAAATATACTTCTGAAGTACTGCCAGTCATGGCTGCCAACCATATTTAAATTCCTGCACAGTTCTTAAAAACGTATAATACATTTCTTTGAAGTCGGAAGTGCTTGTGCATATTATTGTGCTTGCAATTATTATATTACACTACATAGTTGCTGTTAATGTGTGCAAACCAGTATGGGCTGTAGATTGATAGCAATGAAAATATTTATAATGTCTTATGATTTTCCAAAAATATAAAACTGTCCATGAAGTTGTCTAGAAAATCAGGTTGGCAACCCTGCTGCGATCACTGACTCTGGCCTTAACACTCGCTTTTAATTTTCTGGACCTGCTCCTATGGTGTTTGAATTGCATTGTCAAGTACCTGTTCCAATTTTGTCTGAAACCTCAAATTCCAGTATGTACTTTACTCTACACTTTACTCTACAGCTGTGTGCTGTTGACCCCATGTACTTATCTAAAAAGGGTACCTTAGATAGGAGCTTAGTTGTCCATGACACATATTGCACCCAGAGTACTACCTGTTACTCAGAAGCCTAAGCTGGTTTACCAATCTGGCAATGAATAGGAGCCCCACCACCACCACCACCCCGATCCAGCCATCTGTTTCTTTTCCAGTTATGTTCGGTCTGTCCAGTTCTGAGAATAATTGATTTACTGTTTGGTTTCTTTACCAGGGACCCTTTGGCTCCTGTACTTACTGCAATTTTTGCACCTGCTCTAGTGGTGTCTGAACTGTCTTCCTGTTAAGTTTCTGGTGCCAGTAGTGCTCTAGAATATCCTGTTTGTCACAGATGGGTGTGTGCAGCGAATAGTCCTGTAAGGTATAAAAAACACTACATTAAAAAATCTGGAAACAGTGTTATAACATCATATAGCATAGTACCATTCTCTTGTGATTTGTATATACTCTCACAATTTAATAATATTCCATACACATCATGTCAGCTAGCATCCCACTTTAAAACTCTACTTCTTTATTGTAGCACAATCCCAATAAGTAACATCTACTACTGTATTACTTATTAATAAAATCTAAGCAAAAAAACCCAAAAATGTTTAAATGGAAAATCTTAAACCCACTCAAAACCTAGATGTGTTATACAGAGAGAAGCAGCAAGAGGAGAATGTGATACTGTCTCTTGTTTACCCGAACACATGTTGCTTGCTAGCAGATTGAACAAAGCACTTGTCATGGATTAGGTATGAAACAAACAAAACCGGCATTTGTTTTATAGATGTCCCAGAATAGCCACAGCAAAGTACTTTAAAGTCTGCTGGATGTCAAGGGAATAATTACTCTGTGTAGATATTGCTATTGTTTTTGGTTGCCCTATACAGTGGTCAGGGCTGAACGAAGACTTTCTGTTGCCTGAGGTGTACTATTGGGGCACCCCTCAAAAAAAATAAAAAAAGGTTTACACATTACTAGCTTCACACAATAAGTGTACCCAATAAGATATAACAAAAAACTGCAGCTGCGTCGAACAAAACTCAACATTTTTGTGACTAGACGTGGCGGTCATGGCACACTAGGTGTTGAAATGTGATACCATTCACCAACACAACAGAGTTATCCAGTTAATTTAGTAGTGCAACCAAAGCTCTACCCCACCAACTAAAATGTATAGGCCATGACCCCTCTTTATAAAAAAAATCCGCTTATTTGGCTTCTTCTCAGTATAACACCCCCTTTCTTGTCCCTCACAGTAAATTACCTCCTTCGCTGGTCCCCATACAGTATATTGCTCCCTTTATTGGCCACAAAAGTGTATTACACCCTTTATTGACCTCCACACATAATATTGCCTCCTTCTTTTCACTCCCACACAGTATATTACCTCCTTTTTTGGCCCCCACACAGTGACATGTTAGGCCTCTACCTACTGGATTACTCCAGCAGGCAGTGGCCGATATTTTACTCACATATCCCTGCTCCTATCCCTTCCCGCCTATACTTTGGCCTCCAGAGGGAACTGCACTTACATCCTGGTGATCTTTGGCATCAGGGCATACTGGGCAGAGCATCCTGAAGGCCGATCTGGACAGGAGCAGGGATGGATTAGTCAAATATTGGGCACTGCCTATTGGAATAATCCAATAGGTAGCAGCCTGTGAAGGATCTCGTCCTACCGAAACCCGCGTTCGGTACACCTGAGATTGCTTCAATTACCTCACATCCACCTTCAGTGTGTGTTCTGGACCCATAGGATAATACAAAACGATCTTTCTAAATTTTATATATTTATTAACCCCTAAAAGGGTCGGTACTAGACACTTAATACATACAGAGAATACATGTAGTGGTTAACAAGCAAATACAAGTGGAAAGCAACATGACATGGTGCACAAATAAAAATGGGATCAAACAGAAGAAAAGGAAATATTGCCAACATAAGCCTGTGATTGGTTCTCTGGGCTACGGATGTTAAGCTCCGGGCGCATACTTAAAGCAGTCCAAAAGCATGTGTCCGGACATGCCATTCCAGTGGCAGCACCCCCTTGGCCCTGGGCAGTTCTATCCGGGTGGCTTTCAGCAGAAGAAGATTATATAGAAAATTACCAGAACAAGTAGATAGTCTATTTCTCTGAGCCCATGTGGTAGGTATTCAGGGTTCTTTCTTAAGCAAGTTACAGAGCATGTGTCTCCTACATGCTGTTACATCTCTTCCAGGATAACAAAGAGTCTCAGGACTCAATGCTAGGCCACATGTTAAGGCCACATGGTTGGAGTCTGCACCATGACCTGCCCTCACATCTCATCCAGGAACAACAAAGACAAAAGACACCACTCTTCCTGGTCTGAGAACTTTTAACTAAAAAAGTTTCCTTCCTAATTGATGTCACCAAGAGGAGGAGCTCCACCCCCCTTTCCAAATCCCTCAGAATCTTCTTTCCTTATATTTCCTCGCCCGATGACTGTAGAGTCGGGCAGGAGGTATGATAGGGTTTGTTGCGAGATCCCCATCGTGTAGACCCCAAGGATGACAACCCAATCCCCTTTGGGTAAGGAGATCAATGTCTGGACCCTTTACGGGCGTTGAACAGTAACATGTGTGTATTCTGAGCAAGTGCCTAGGTCTGGCGCATCTGGGGAATTTATCGGGGTGACTGTAAGAGGTTCCTCAGGGCAGATATTGCCATAAAACCATAATCCTTTTGATGTGTAGCTGGCTCCAAACTTGTCTGAGGATGGTGTGCAGAGAGCCCTTCAGCACATCCTTTCTGCAGGACCCCCTGTCAGGTTAATGAGTGTAGCACTGTTATATAAACAAAGGCCTGTGTCCGTGACTCTCTGGGGATCAAAGGGTTGTTGATTACAGAGTCCCCGACCACATTCCTCAAGCCTATGACCAAATGGCTGATAACAGACAGAAACCACGCAATATGAGTGAGTAGTAGTACAAGAAATACATAAAGAAATACATATATGTGGGGCTCTTATCATCACACAGCCAATTAACAATATATATATATATATATATGTCGCTCCTCAGTTTCTGCAAGGAAACATTGCCTGAAGAGACAACCTCAGGTCACCTCATGGCAGGTGCACCCTTGACAGTGGTGCTTGAAAATTTGTGAATCTTTCAGAATTTTCTATATTTCTTCATAAATTTAATATAATCTAAAAGTAATTTTATGCAAGTTCTAAATGTAGGTAAAAAGTACCAAATGAAACAAATAAGTCAAAAAATATTACACTATGATTCAATATCACATATCTGTCAGCGGCAAAAGTATGTGAACCTTTGCTTTCAGTATTTTGTATGACACCCTTGTTCTGTGCTTGTACTGCATCTAAACATTTCTGTTACATGTTGATTAGACTTGCACAATGGTGTGGAGAAATTTTAGCCAATTCTTCCATATATAACAGATTCAATTCTGTTATGCTAGTGGGTTTTCTACAGAGACATAGCTAGGAGTTCAGCACAGGGGAAGATGGAGCACAAACACATCGAAGTGCACCCCCTACCCAGGTATACCGTTATTATCACTATACAATGGCCATATAGTGGTAGATACCAGTTCTACATGGGGCTTTGCAAACCAACCAAATGTGTACAGTACAAAAAAAAATGTAGTCACTTACAGGTGACATCTCTGACTGTAATTGCTCACATTTCTCATCTCTTTCTCCTGGACCACCATTACTACATCTTCTAGCTGTGACTTGTCTCCTACCCACCTAAACAAAGTCCCCATCCTGCTGCTACCTTCAATTTTAAAATAAATATTATAAAAATCTCCTGTAAAATGAATAATACCCCCTGTGTGCATCTTTAAATTAATCATGCCCCCATATGCCCTCTAAAAATAATAGTATCCCTGCCTATCTGAAATTAATACTGCTAAATTCCCCAGAGATTAATAATACCCAAATGGCCCCTATTGCACAGGGACCTGACACCCCCTGAATGGCTGATCTATGCAAGAGCCAACTGACGGCCCAATCAAACAGATATTTGTGGTCTACCCTAAGGATAGCCTATTAAAAAATATCAGGCAACCCTATAATGCTTCTTAATGAACCCTTTGCATTAATATTGCCCCAATGACCCTTATATTAATTATGCCTCTTTATATTGTTATGGCCCCATATATCCATCCTACCTATCTAGCTTTATTTCCACTATGATATAAATAATGTCCCCCAAAGTGTAAAAAAGAAAAAAAATTATAAAAATAATACCCCCTATTCCCTTATGCACAGAGCCGTAGCCGCCATGCCTCTTCTTCCTTTATCTTATTTGTAGGCCACAAGTCTCCGGCGCCGTGACCACAACTAGAATGTCTGTGCTGCAATGCAATTACATCATTGCATCCGTTCATCTGCAAATTTTTCTCTCTACCTTTTGTGCTGTTTCTTGGAGAACCTGGGCACCTCTCCTCTGATTCTTCTGCTCTGCTCCACTTATATAAAAAAAAATATGTCTTTAGTAATGTCATACAGTTCATCACACTAGCATCTGAACTTTCCAGGAATAATAAAGCTTAGGTAGCAGCATCCTGGGAAGGCCCTGATGTCCTTGATTACCCGTATTGACAAGTGTTTAATGGCAGCATTAGCATCCAGAGTTGTGGGGGTTCCACTGAGGGTTTGCAAAGAGTGATTCCATCAGAACATTTGGAAGCACTCATTAACTGCTAAAAGACTGGGGAGCAAGCAATGCTACATATTATAGCATCCCTTACCACTCGCAGTTTCCCAGACTGCCTGCCATTACCCTGCGCCGATGCTCACATTGTGATTTGTGCTGGCACCAGGGCTCAGATTGGGGGCATCTGGGGATCTGCAAGCGGTAAGTGATGAGGAAATCTGTCTCACTTTCCAGGGCCACCACAGGAATCAGACATCAGTATACTGTGTGGGGGCAAAAGGGTCCCTTAAACTGTGTATGAGGGCAAAGGGGAGTCATTATACAGTGGGGGGAGGGGGCCATTATACTGTCTGAGGGGCATAAGGTGGGCATTATGTTGTACAAGGGCAGAACTGGACTATTATACTGGGTGGGGGGCCATAAGGAAGACAATATACAGTATGTTGGGCATTACGTGAGCCATCATACTGTGTGTGGGCAAAAGGGGGCTATAATACTGTGTGGGGGAGGGGCCATTGTACTGTCATGCTGCAGAGTCACCATCAGCTAACCTGCTGCCACCGACAGTCACAGCACTGTGGATGAGATTTCTACAAATATCGTCTACATGCTGCAACTAAAACCACAGCAGGGACATTCGAGGGCCCAGAGGGCTTTTTTTTTTTTAATAGGCCATTACCTGCTGGAGTTACCCCAGCAGGTAACGGGCCCTATTTATTTACCAATCCCTGCTCCTGCGCTTCCCCTTCTGTGGAGGTGGCTGTGAGCAAGAGCGGGGATGCAAACCTCACAAACACTGCTATCATTATACTCTGGAGTCTTTTCAAACCCCAGAGTATAATGATCGGAGGCTCAGGGGAGGTGGGGGAACATAAAAAAACACTGTTATTTACCTCTTCTACCCTCCGCAGGCTTTGGGCCTGCTTGGTGACATTACGAGGGCCGGGCCTGCGTCATTATGCGTCACGACGCCGGCCCGGCTCACCCGAGATCTGGTCCAACATTGAAGATGGCCGAAGTAGCGGGGAGTTCGACAGAGCCGGGAAGAGGTAGGTAACCGTGTTTTTTTTTGTTTGTATCCTCCCCTGGGTCTCCGATCATTATACTCTGGGGTCTGAAAAGACCCCAGAGTATAATAATTGTTCATGGGTGGTCCACAATGGGGTATAATACTGTGTGCAGGGGCCACTATGGGGCATAATACTGTGTGCAGGGGTCACTATGGGGCATAATACTGTTTGCAGGGGCCACTATGGGGCATAATACTGTGTGCAGGGGCCACTATGGGGCATAATACTGTGTACAGGGGCCACTATGGAGCATAATACTGTGTGCAGGGGCCACTATGGGGCATAATACTATGTGCAGGGGTCACTATGGGGCATAATACTGTCAATAAATGTTCGCCTTGCGGCCAAGCCATTCCTAGTTACGCCACTGTCTACAACATGACAATTATAGCTGCAGGTCTCACAACAGTCTTTAACCTTTGCAACCTTTAAAGCTAAGGAAGGCCTACAGCAACTCCTACAAGGGTTGCAGCAGCAAAACCACTCAATTTTAGGTTGCTGTCATTTTAGTTGTGCCGCAATGGGGCCCACTGAGATTCTGTCACCCAAGAGCCCGCACAAGCCTGGAACTGGCACTGGTTTTAGGGAACATCTTAAGACCTTTTGTGAAAGGAGAATTCCACAGACCAGATCCGCCACTAGTCTTAGTTCCTGCTATTTCTCTAAAGCTTAATCAAGTGAATTGGATTAAACTTTCTGAGAAATTACACAGATGCACTGCCAATCTATGTCTTTACTATGGTGACAAGGAACATTATGCCACTCTGTAACTGTCTTCTCAAGCTGGGATCCCAAAGGCTTGGGACAGTGGGAGTCTTGACTCTAATTGAAGGAGAACCTTCTACAAAGCTATCTATTCTTGTAACTCTGATGTCCAGTGAAACCCATGTTCCTGTAAAAGCTGTCCAGGATAATCAATATCTATATGAAGTACAGTCAGCATACTGTGACATGCCTGGGTAAACTGGGGGCTCACAGGAGGATTCACCTGTGAGCCAGTCTGAGCCTGCATCTAAAGAAACCTCTGCTGGGTGACCTCTGTCAATTAAAAACTCCTCCTTGAACTAGTCCGATTTGCCTCAGCACCCCTAGAGCTCCAAGTGGGGACCTGACATCTGGAGAAGATCTCTCTGTGAGGATGGAGTTTGAGGATGTCCCTGACTCTGCATGGAAAGACATTGATTCTGATGACTGAGTGAGAAGACCTTAACCCCTTCCCACTGCAGGTATTTTTCAATTTTTGATTTTGACTCCCACCCTTCCAAACCTCATACCTTTTTTTTTCTGTTCTCAGAGCCATATAAGGGCTTAATGTTTTGCGGGACAAATTGTTCTTCATAATGGTACCATTTATTATTTCGTATGATATACTGGGAAGCTGTGACTTTCTTATGGGCTTTGTTTTTACAGCGTTCACTCTGCAGCAAAAATGACAGGTCAACTATATTGGGACGGGACGATTCTGGGCATACCAAATTTATATACTTTTATTTACGTTTTAAACCCTTAAAATGCAAAATTTTGCAAAAAAAAAAAAAAAAAAGATTTTTCTTGAGTCGCCATATTCTGACACCCATAACTTTTTTATAGTGTCATGTATGGGAATGCGTAGGCGTCTTTTTTTGCAGGTACTGATTCTGGGCATTAGTGATGGGTCTTTGCTGTAGATTACATCAGAGACTCTTGCAGCTATGGCAGACGCTCAGCTCCTGAACACCCACCATATATAAATAGCTGACATTTTCCATAATAGTACGGTGGATGTCAGGAAGGGGTTAACTAGGGACGTAAGGGGGTTACAGTAATACTAGCGGTCTGCACACGTTGTCATACTATCTCTCCCAGCAAATGCATCTGCCTGGTTACCTCTGCTTCACACTGTGCAGTTCCTGCCTCCTCTCCATGATGCTGTGTACTTCCTTCTGCTGCTTCACTTGATCTTACCCATAAGGCGGGTACCCCCTTTCTCCCTACAATTTGAAGGCCAACATGCACACATGTAGGCGTTTCTCAACCAATCCCAGGTAGCCTCCACCTATTTACATCTGCACAGAGGTCAGCATGGTGCCTGAGCAATCATAGGTCCCAGCTTTGCTACTTCCTGTGAGGGTTACTGCTTGTTCTGCATATTTACAGTTTATCTGTGTATTGACCTTTGGCTTCATTCCTGATTCTGCAGTTGTCTGCTCATCTAATATACCTGATACCTTTACTGGCTTTGGCTTGTCCTGACTCCACTCCTGTCTGCTTATTCAATTCTGCCTCATACCTGTTACTGACTCCTTGGCCTGTACCTTAATACTTTCTGTTTGTCCCTTAGTGCTGTACACTTGAGTCTGTCTGATCCCTGATCAGCTGCCACCTATATGTGGAACGCTCTGAGACATTTCAACCTGGTAGTGGAGGGAAGCGAAGGATAGGAGTAATAATGGTGGTAGTGATGTCACGGGTGGCCAAAAACACTCAACCAACTCCTCAAGCCCACCTCCCAGGCCAGACATTGACGAGAAGGGCGTGCGTGGTACCTGATATTGCTGGTAGTTTTTCCTCTTGGAAGCTTCCCGTTGGAGAGGGGTCCATGTGATGGTGTTCAGAAGGGTCAGTAGGCAGTAGTACAATTGAACCAAAATGTAACTTTACTGTGATAACTTGTAATACATGCAGCTTCCCAATGGCAGGCTGTAATTGGGTAGTTGGCAATTGCACTGTACTGGCTATTCCCAGACTTAAGATAAGATGGTGGTATGGTGCCTCGCTCACTCCAAATAATATAAAGTCTCTACCTCACTTACTATGGCTATGAGAGCTGAGTTAACTGAAGTTCCAGGTACCCAGATAACTGGATGTGAATGGATCCTGGCTGATGGGTTCTATAAATCACGGCATCCTCCAAATTGGCACTCTTTATCCTTCTATGACAGCAGATCATCCCTGTCTCTGGGTAGTAGATGGTTTGCTGTTGGGAAGTTGACAAGTTCTTCCTTCAGGGGCTGCAAAGGGTACACAGCAGGTGTCTCTTGACTGATGGCACACACTGAACTCAACTCAAAACTAACGGTCCCCTCCACCCCTTACTCAGTGACCAGTGATTGGCCAGGGATGTTCCAAGTCCGCTAAACTAGATATGTAGCCAAGCCACAGTGGAAAGGTCCAAAATGGGGGAAAATAAAACATAAGTACAGCTGCAAAACATGCAGTCCAATGTTGCTCAGTGTCCTCCTGATGATAGACTCATGAATATTAACTAATTAGCTAATGTAAGAAAGGCCTTTATTTGCTTAGAGGTTACCCTGGGTTACTTAGTGAACTCACCGATTATTATACATCTTGCATTTAGTGTGATCTTTGTTTGCAGACCACTCCTTTGGGGAGGGTAGTAATGGACTTGATCTGGACTTGACTGAGGATTGTTGAGTCCAAACTCTTTAGGGCTAAGGCCCCAAGTAGTGAGCCGCAGTCAAAAAGTGCTGCGGGAATAACCACGGCGAAAACGCATTGCATTTTTTCGCATAGCGGTTTTCACAGAAAGTCCACAGATTTTTTTCCTTCTGCGATTTTGTCCTTGCCATAATACACTTCCACAAACGTCAGAAGTCCCCAACCGTGATGGATTCTTCGGTGCGTGCATTCGCGGTTGAAAGACTTCTTCTCCCTGCGCTCCTTTGCTTCTGCTGGCGCATTCCCCGGCTCATCATTAAAGTTATGGATTGAGGATTTAATGTTTGTTATATGTAAATGTACTCGGTTTCATGTTTTATCATGATGTTAAATTGTTATACCTCGCTGATATAACGGTATTGATGTTTATTGGTATAGCTTTTGCTACTTGGATTGAGGGGTTAAATTATTCATTGGGACACCCCACCCCTTTGTAAATGTGTTTCCTGTGTACTATATATAGATTGTCCTGATGTTACTTACTAGGCTTATAAAAGGCAGAAGTTCTGCTTCCGAAACGCGTTGCCTTTTGTTATATTTTATTGTCACTACTGACTGTTACACTAATAAACACCCCTAATGGCAGCGCTAGCATATAGGTCCATCTTTTATTGTTATTTTAGATATGTGATATTGGCTCATTTTCATCTATAAATAATTGACTAAGTCTAATATGTTTGATTCATTAATTTGATTTTGTTCAGTTTCTTTATTTTTTTCTGACTAAATCTGCAAATAAAACCTCCAACAGAGATGTGATTAATCAGTCTAATACTGATGTTTTATGTTACAGAATTTTAATATTGTAACATAGATATGAAATTATTTCTGTGACGCTATCTTCATTTTAGATGTTCTTGCTCTGAATAAAGTACAGTGTCAGTTCTCCTTTAATGTTGTTTTCTGAGCAACAAGTACACCACCTCAATAAACTATGCAGCTCCCTAGGGAGGCAACAGTGCTATATCCTGGAGTCTGTTTCTGGATGCTTTGATTGGGTTTCTCAGGGGGGATTTTTGACAGGTGTTGGCTCCATACTTGGACTAGTCAATGCTTCTGCAAATGATATCTTGGTAAGTGCTTCAAACAAATACGTACTGCATACAGCTCCTACACCCCCACTTTGTTGTATATCCTCCCATGTAAGTGGGGGAAATTTTATTGCTTTGTTCATGTGAAACGACTTGGCATCTAAACAACTTGAAAGATAAAGGTCATGAGTCAAGGTTTGAAATAGATCATACAAGCAATTACTGGTGTCACTTTCCAGTGCAAGATAATATAAAGTAGCTCAATTTATGTATGTCACGCCAATGAAATAGCTCCATAGACTTCATATTTATTTCGTGTTTAAGTACCGCCTATGTATATCGCAGCTATGCCTCAGAAATATTTTCATACTGTAGATAAATATTTTTAAAACACAGATGAAATCTAATTCTTAGTGAAATCATGGACAACATTGTTTGAATTTACCAATTTAAGGGTACCTGTCATATGTCAAAATCTTGGAGTGTCTTGGAGCTCTAACTGATCACTTAAATGAAGTAGCAGAAGTGCTTGGCATAGCATTCACTCCTATCTGCATTATTTCCTCTTCTCAGAGGGCTATATATGTGCTGTAGAAAGTATACCATACATACATATAGCTACATTCCTAGGGACAGCATTTGCCTGCAACCTTCATTGACCTCATTTAGGTTCTTCTATTGAAGTAGAAGTGGTCCAACAGTGGACGTATCAGTAGGGTTATCTTCCCCTACCCAGCATAGCTTGATCATACACATACAATTTCATCTGATACCAATACCAATAATTATAATAAGGCTTCAGACTTAGTTGCCCCATTGTTTGATAAAAATACCAGCCAAAATATTGCAGCATGCTAAGCTATTTTGTCTGGTACAATTCTGAGCCCCCTGAAATTTTATGGACTTCATTATAGTCAGTGGGGTCTGTTGGCACCTACACGTCTGTCATGAAACAGATCTGGGGCTTCTATTATTTTAATGAAGGAGCAGAGAAGTGCAAATACCTGTGCAGATACTATGTGAAGAAAGCCTAAAGCTCCAGTGTGCAGTAAGTTGCAGCATATTTATTTTGTAATTTTATTTTCAAGAATTTTTGCATAAACAGTGACCACTGGGATAAAGAATTATTGCAGTATGGAACAAATATACATTTAAGGACTGTACCACATGTAAACAATGATAGGCATGGGAGCAGTTAATGCTTATAGAGTGTAGATCACTTTGTTCACTTTATGTTCAGAGCCTGGTCTGATTTTGTATTGTAACTTTTATTTCCACTTAACCAGATGAGCTCTGAAAGCAGTCTTAGGCTAGGTTCACATGTGGGCACATCTGAGCCGCTCCACTAAAAAACAGTGGATACCCATGGAGACCCACGGACTCCATATATTATAATGGGATCCGTCAGGTGTCCTTTGGGTGTCTGCCGTTTTTATAGTGAAATAAGTGCAGGACTTTTATCTCTGCTGATTTTTGGCGGTTTCTATGGTGGAGTCTTCAACGCAGATGTGAACCTGGCCTTATTTATACTTGTAAAATGCATTGTTAATTGTCTACTAATTCACAGAGTTTGGATCAATGATGCCTTATGTTAAAAAATATCGTGAAGCATCCAACAGTGGATCCTATAAATTTCTATGCAAGTCAATTCATTCACACAGAGATGTAACAAGCAAAGACCGGGCTCTATAGCAAAATTTTGTCTTGGGCCCCCTCACAGTATAGTGCCTTATCCTGGCCCTGCTTGGCACCAGCTTTGCTTTTTTTTTTTTAAATTAGGTTGTTTACTCCAGCAGGAAATGGCCACTGTTTACTTACCAATCCCTGCTCCTGTCTACGGCCACCTCCACTTCCCCTTCATCCCCTTGGATGACACTAACCAACCCTAAAACAGCATATAGGTGGTTTAGAAGTGAATTGCTGGTGGTAGACTCCCTTTATCTTACCACATTGTATTAATGATGGAGGTAAAGACTTCGCAAATATTTCATAGAAGCTTAAAGAAGAAAGATATTAAATCTTTCATGTGGATAGGGACCAAGTGGAGGTTTGTAGTCAAGGTTAAGATAGTTTTCATCAATAAGATAATATGGTGGTATTCCAGACTGAAATCTTTGAGAATGGTTTAAGTAGACTGCAGTAATACAGCATGTTTGGTAAAGTAGATCTGTCACCACAGGAAACCCCAACACTTCAACCTACTGTAATGGCTGGATGGGTGAAGATATGCTGATTCCAAATTTGTCATTCTTATCTCATACTCACTTGCATTCCCTGCAGTACTTCTGCAAAGGGTCTGTGTGCTGCATGCTAATGCATGCCCAAGACTAGGCTCACAGAAATTATACAGCAGGACTCCTAACTGTTTCATTATCATACTGCACGCAGACCATTGTCAGCTTACTGCAGGAGAATATAAATTAGTACTAAGATAAAAATTAAAGATTCGGAATTAATATCTTTTTGTAACCAATCCAGCCTTTACAGCACTTTAGCAGTAGACAGGATCTGTGATGTGGTTGAAGGGTTTCCTAATATTATTTTTGTTTTACCCCTTCCCTTTCTGCCTCGGTTTATTAATACAAGTGATCCTTACGCCAGTTGTCAGGAATTGAGCTCACTGGGTCTTGAACCCTTGACTTCTGAAGCCTTAACCATTATGCCTTTGTAGAAGCCTGTGTGTTTTTTGCTTTGCTGAGCCTGGACTTTTCTATTGAAGTGATTAGCTTATGGATCTCACCTGCTCTCTGGCCAATCCCAGTATAGCAATCCCTATATAAACCCACAGTTTACTCCCTCCTGTGCCTGATTATTCTGGCTGTTTGCCCTGGTCCTCACCATTACTCTTCTGTTCCTGTGTACCGATTCCTGCATACGTCTGACTACGATTGATCCACTGCTCCTGTGTACTGACTCCTGCATACGTTTGTCTATGATTGATCTTCTGCTCCTGTGTACCAACTACTGCATACGTCTGACTACGATTGATCCACTGCTCCTATGTACTGACTCCTGCATACATCTGATCACAGTTGCTTCTTACTCCTGAGGTACTATTCCTGCTATTTAACTCCTCATCTACTACTGTTTAAGTACTGTGCCATTGCCTCACCAATTGGACTCCAGGTCAGATTAACTAGCATCGTTACACCATTCTTAATCCATTCCCTGCCAGGTGCTCAACTCGCTTAACGCCTGGTAACAGATAAATGTCAGTGAGGGACTGGCGTAGATTTGTGATAAATACTCCCATCAGATTTTACACTTAATTTATGACGAAGTGCACAACCCTTGGGTCTGTGCACCTAAACAGAAATCTATGCCAGCTCCTTGCTGGAGAAGATTTCTGACATCATTTACTCCAGAAAACTTTTGTAAATGATAATAAATTTAAAGGCGATACCAGTTTAAAAAGTTGCAATTGTTGTGTAAAAAAACCCTCACTTGTACACCAGTTTTCTGGCACACAAGCCATGTGTTACCTAAATGAAAATTACTGTAATAAAGAGGGAAAACTATTTATAAAATATATTTTTGGTAGTACTATGTGCTATTAAAAATATTATAGCTTTCAAAACGTATGAACTAAAAACTTGAAAATGTGCCTTTCATGAACCAGGGAACATAGCAGGTCATGAAGTGGTTAATATTACTTTCTGTTGTATATGATATGCATTATTAAAGTGAAACTCTAAACCCAGAGTTTGGGGTTCCACACATCCCCATGTTATAACTATCTAGTTGCCACACAACACTTATCTAGTGAATTTTGGAAAAAAAGGATCCCGATAACTGCTAGACCATGAAGCTGGTAGGGTTATTGTAATGTCTCTGCCTGTTCGGGTCTCTGCGCCACCCTCCGCTCACACGCTGCGGCAAAGGAGGCGTGTTCAGTTTGGTTCCTTGCGTAGGTATCTTGTTGCTCAGTCTGAAACACTGTCCTAGACAATGTAATGGATTTCTACAGGGGGGATCCACAAGCTTGGGCCCTTAAAGTCCCTCCTGGGGCTGAGGATTGACTTTGAAAAATTTTTTTTTGTCTTTGGGGTCTACAGTATATATGCTGAGCCAGACCACATTGGGCTTGCGGAATCGCAACTCCTCACCATGCAGCAGGGCAAACGCTCTGCTGAGGAATATTACGCAGAATTCCGTAAGTGCAGTGTAACTGCAGGTTGGTGTGAGTCAGCTCTAAAGGCTCACTTTAAACAAGGCCTATGTGACCGTGTTAAGGAGGTCTGGGTTGGTCACCCAGATCCCCCTACTCTTAAGCAGGCTATGACATTGGCTGTCCGTATTGACCGTAGGATCCGGGAAAATATTAAAGAGAGAATAGGGTCTGCTTCTTCCAAGTTTTCTGTCTCTCCCTCTCTCCTGAAAAAACTGTTATTTCTCCCATGACTCCTGGTGAGGAACCTATGCAACTGGGAGTTATGGACGCCAAGACGCGACGAGAGCATCGTCTCAGGAACAACCTCTGCCTGTACTGTGGTGCTTCCAGTCATTTCATCCATGACTGCTTGATTAGACCTCGCAGATCAGCAGAAAAGCTTCACTGCCTGAGTGGTAGTCGGAAGAACCACTCAGGCAACCTGGTATTTGCCAGAAATAACAATAAGATGTTGCTATCTATGTCTCTGTCTTCTGGGGACAGATCTGTTTCTGGCCAGGCGAATAAAAAACCTTTGCCTGGTCCTCCAGCACCTCTTGCTGTTCAGGGAGATCTGGAATTGAATTCAGAGAAAATACAGGGTCCTGTTAAAACTGGTTTATCTGGTGAAGGGGCCAGTGGCCCCTCATAAAGGGGGGGGGTACTGTAACGTCTCTGCCTGTTCGGGTCTCTGCGCCACTCTCCACTCGCACGCTGCGGCAAAGGAGGCGTGTTCAGTTTGGTTCATTGCGTAGGTTTCTTGTTGCTCAGTCTGAACACTGCCCTAGACAATGTAATGGATTTCCAGCCACACCCGTGTTCTGAGCATTTCTCTCTGGACCGCATATAGTTAATCCCAGCCTTGTCTGTGTGATTGACAGCCTGTCTACCAATCCAGTCTGGGGCTTTCCCAGACTTTCTATAAACATGTTGTCAGCCTTCACATGGTTGCTGATTATTTCTTTTGCGTTCTGGCTATTATACCTTGCTGCTTTGTTACCTGTTCTTCTGATTTTCTGACCACTAGCTTACCTTTGACTTTTCTCTTGGATTGTGATTTTGTACTGCTTTGCTCGTTTGTTACCGACCCTTGGCTAGCTGACCTCCCTTTGTTGTGTTCGTCCTGACTGTGTTCTGTGTTATCACTTACTCAGTATAGGGCTCGTCTTCAGGTTGTCCTTTTACCATTTAGGGTAATTGAGGCAATAGGAAGGGACAGTGGCTGGTGTGAGATTAGGGCTCACCTGTCTCTGTCCTCCCTCCCAGACCCCTGCAGTAGTAAAGGGTATTGCTACGTCTGGCAAGACCCTAACAGTTATAGTTTGATATAATCCATATGAATCCATGTAGATAACTAGAAAGTAACAAATATTCCTATTGGATATGCCAGCCAGGATTTCAGCAAGCTGGCTTTTTGTAGCAATGTCATCATATAAAAGGTAAGAGTGTAATGACAAGTAATTACTAATAGTAATATTTTAATAAATTCTACTTCTTGAGTTATAGACTGTAAACATTGTTATTTTGATACAGAAAAAAATACAGTCTTTGCAAGTCCTGCAGCCTGGTCCATCATATTATGCTATTGTAACGTCTCTGCCTGTTCGGCTCTCTGCATCACCCTCCACCCGCACGCGGCGGCGCTGGAGGCGTGCTCAGTTTGATTCCTTGTTTAAGATTCTTGTTGCTCAGTCTGAACACTGTCCTAGACTATGTAATTGATTTTCTGGCACACCCGTCTCCTTCACCTTTGTTTTCCTCTGCTCCACTAATAGTTAATCTCAGCCTTACCTGTGTAATTGACAGCCTATCCTCCTATCATGTCTGGGGCAGGTCCTAACTTTCTATAAACAGGTTGTCAGCCCTCACATGGTCGCTGGCTATTGATTCTGTCTTGTCACTTGTCCCTGCTAGCTCCTATTTTGTTACCTGTATTGCTATTCCTGACCTCTGGCCTTGACTTTTGACTATTCTCTTGGATTTTGATTCTGTACTGTATTGCTCGTCTGTTACCGACCCCTTGGCTAGCTGACCTCCCTTTGTTGTTGTTTGTCCTGTCTGCGTTCTGTGTTGTCACTTATATTAGGAAGGGACTGATCGACCGGTTGCTGGCTGTCGCCTAGGACAGATCGGGCAAGTTAGCCAGGGACAGTCTGGGGGTTCAGCTTTAGGGCTCACTGTCTTGTGCCCCTCCCCCCAGGGTTCTGCAGCAGCACTGGGGAATTGCTCAACTGGCAATTCCCTTACAGCTATGTTGCACTGCCAATCATGTTGCCACAGCTATCTACCGCCACTCAACCAGACATATCCTGTGGCCTGATCCATTTCATTCCTCTATACCACACTGTTGGTGACACAGTGGTAGTATTAAAAAAAACAAAACCATATTGATTTCACATCTACTCCCATAAAGGGATAATTTTTAGTGGCTTTTTTATTTTTTTTTAATAAAAGCCAATTCTTCATCACTTTTCAACTAAGCTCTCAAATTTGTATCCTAAAGAAAAACAAGCCTCTAGCACTTACAAGTCATAAAATGGGCTAATTTTTCTATAATACCATTGCTTTATGCAATATAACCACC
The DNA here is from genome assembly GCA_947044405.1 of Leptodactylus fallax. Taxonomy (NCBI): domain Eukaryota; kingdom Metazoa; phylum Chordata; class Amphibia; order Anura; family Leptodactylidae; genus Leptodactylus; species Leptodactylus fallax. Next base: position 4,720,326 of record CAMRHE010000094.1, read on the forward strand.
ATGAATGTCTAAAAATCCACAGGCAAGCCCATTCCCCAAAACAAGGGTATTTTGGAGCATTTCAAATGTTACAATGCATAAAATCAAGTGTCAGCGCAGTGTATGGTTAAACTCGGAGTTTGTACCATTGCTTATCATTTGTTTTTCCATAGACATACATGTGACTTTGACATAACTTTGGCTGTGTTTGCCTTAGACAGCTAGAAATTGGATAGATAGGTTCCTAGGAGCCTAACAGTGTTATACACCATGTTTTGAGTCAATTTAAATTGCGGTTCGTATCGAACTTGTTCAAGCTGAAATGAATTTGGGTCCCGAACCCGAAATGAAACGAATCTTGAGAAGTTTGACCATCTCTACTTGTGAGTATTATATTTACTAAATGTAAATTGTAAATGAATCAGTCACAGTGTTTAATTTTAGTATGAACATTTTGCGCCAAATGTGGTATTCGTCATCTGAGCATTAGGATCAGGACATGGAGCTTCACAGACAAACAACTAGAAAACATACACAAGTGCAATGTGGAGGGCCTATAATGGTGACTACTCAGTCCTTCCCTGATCACAGTGTCTTTGTCATCAAATCCTCTAACAGGCCTTGGGGTGACACAGTATTGAGTATTTCACACCAGAGTGTCTGGTGGTGGTGAAGTTTCTCCTGCGGCACTCACTGCTCTGTGTCTCCTGGCTGATGACATTTCAGGTTGTCCTTGATGTTGGATACGAATAAGACACAGGAGGCACAGTTCAACAGCCAATGCTTGTGACACTGTTTACTTTTAGCTTCTAGTAACAAGCAACATGGAGGCACAGCTCTTTTAGTCAGATAGCATCCACACTCTGAATACCCTACAGACATGGATGGATGTGGCATCTTACTCCCTCCTTCTTCCCCTTCTACTGTTGTGAATATGGATTAACCCCTGGACATGGTCCTCTGTTTTAGTCACTAATGGGGAAATGCAGGACCCCTGCTGGCTGTGGGTACCAGATCTCCTAACTGTTAAGCAGTAGAGATGTTTTTTTCTGAATAAAGGGTTCTTTTCTGCAAGCTGTGGGGCCCGATGGCAGGGGGCAGCCTATCTCAGCCTAACTACCACTAACTGAAGAGCACCTTCAGCTCCCTGAAAGTACAATAAACACCATAAAACAGTGTAAAAGATAGAAATCATCATCATAACTATTAAATATAACCGTTTACCACAAGGAGTGTCCTTGTGGCACACCACACATGACTTTGAGTTGTATGTCTGACATATGTTATAGCATTGTTATACAGTATAATTGAACAGTGTACTTATTTGCATGTATTAGAAAGCACAGTCAGCTACATGCTTCTGTTAAAAAGTATGTTGGTATGTTGATGGATATCATCTGAGAGCATGCCAACTCTTGGACTTACACTTTTAGCCTGGTCCACTTATGTCTGGTCCACTGAGGTCTATGGATACAAGTCTTTTTAGAAGCCTTCATCTGTTTCTTCTGTGACCAGTTCCTAAGATGACTATTCCACAGATTCACAGTTCTTGTGGTAAAGAAGTCTTGTCACCTTTGGAGGCTGAGCCTTTTTTTCTCCATAGAAAAGGAGTGTCCCATTGTCTTATGAAGGGATTTTAAATTTTCACCACATTTTTTTTGTTTATATAATATAAGATCAAGCACTTTTCTAATATAAATGTATTTAAAATTTGTAATAATAATAATAATATATTTTATATATATAGCGCCAACATATTCCGCAGCACTGTACACATTGTAGGGTTCAACTACAGACAAAAAATATACATTACAAATAAATAGTCAATTCACACAATGGGACTGAGGGCCCTGCTCGCAAGAGCTTACAATCTATGAGGTAGAGGGGGTGACACAAGAAGTAGCAGGGGCGGCATCGGAGGTAGCATTGCTTATACAATGGTCAGACAATTTTGTAATATAGGTTACTGTCATTATACATATATAAAGCTGTATGAGCCGTCACCAGTCATGTATTTTAATGTGCAGATGGTGCCTGGACATATACAGTTAGTCTGATACGGCATCATATCCTGTGAGGTAATGTGGGAGCGTGAACAGAGGGTACGTTTTAGGGAATCTAACTACGGAAGGGTTTACATTAGGAGTTGTGATAGACCTGTCTGAAAAGATATGTCTTTAGTTTGTGCTTGAAGCTATAGAAATTGGGGGTTAATCTGATAGTCCGGGATAAGGCATTCCAGAGAAGTGGTGCAACTCGGGAGAAGTCTTGGATACGAGCGTGGTAGGTTCTGATAATAGGGGATGTTAGTCTTATGTCATTGAGTGAACGGAGAGCACAGGTTGGACGACAGACAGAGATGAGGGCAGAAATGTAGGGAGGTGAAGCATTATGGAGAGCCTTGTGGATGAGGGTGATTAAGTTGTATTCTGTATTGAATAGGTAGCAAATGCAGTGATCGACACAGACCAGAGGCATGGCTGTAGCATCTAGACTGATAGATGAGCCTGGCCACCGCATTCAGAATGGATTGTAGAGGGGAGAGTTTAGTAAGGGGAAGACCGATTAGTCTCCTTACTAATACTTGACTACAGTAGTCAAGGTGAGAGTGAATCAGGGCAACAATAAATGTCTTTAGTGTATCAAAGGTAAGGAAAGGGCATATTCTGGTGATGTTTTTGAGGTGGAGATCACATGAACGTGTGAGTGATTGGATATGGGGGGGGTGAAGGAAAGGTCTGAGTCAAACATAACCCAGAGGCAGCGGACATACTGCCTAGGAATTATGGTAAGGCCGGAGACTGCAATGGAGATATCAGGGACAGATCTATTAAATGGTGGAAACAGCAGTAGTTCAGTCATTGAGAGATTCAGTTTCAGATAGAGCGAAGACATGATATTTGAGACAGCAGAGAGACATAACTGTCTTATAACAGTTGGTAACCTATGTCTTTACACTGTAGAATGGTATAGCCTAGTGACCAGTCAATCTGTGCAATGCGTACATGAACTAACTGAATAGGAATAAACATGGCGACCTCCCCCCATGCACTTATCATCTTCATCTGACTCTTGGCATTTATTAACTGTTAAAATAAACTGTTAAAAATAACAAAGTACACAGAGAGGAGAAGAAGAAGGAAGAAGAATGTGAAAGCTGCTTCTCCGAGGATGATGAGGGATATTAAGACGCAGACATGTCAACTCATCTGTTTTTACTGGAAGTCTTCCATTTTTTGGCTCTCTCACCTGATCAATATTGACTTCCACATGGCTGCCAGTCGCTTCATTAGTATTCACTGCACTATGATATCAGAGTCAGTGCAATGAATACTAATGAGGTTGTTGCTGAGGATCGCCATCTATTATATTTATTCTATTTCATTTTTCATTAAGTTTGTCCAGGGTCACAAACCCATGACCTTGTATATGAGAGATATGCAAACTATTTTGTCGGCTGATGATCTCACAGCTTTTACCTTTGCATGGGAAAGTTTACTTTTCTGATAAGCAGTATCCTTAGGTTAGGTGGTTGCTTGTACATAAAAAGAGGTAACTCTATTTGTGTTCATGCAATTTGTAAGCCTTCCCACCCTTGTAGGCCAGTTCTTCAAACCTTTTAGTTCTATGGATGTGTTTGTCAGTGACCTGTGGACAGTATCCTTATAGTAAGAACATTTTTAACAACATTGTCGCTTGCTATCCTCACTGTCATACTAGATATGGATACATCTCAGTGTTCTATTGCAGTGTGTCTTGGTTCCTTTATGCTTTTAGACAAGTGCTATTATATCTAAGGAGGACTTTAGATTTTCCTGGCTGAGGAAATCTGAATGCTGAATCAAGTTTGTTGAAATTGTTAAGGAAACAGAACAGATTATATGGATGATTTATCTATGAGATTTAAACTAGACAAATTGGGACATATTTATCAATAGAAGTCCGACATTTTTCTGTCTACATTTCGGTCAAAATTTATGGTGCACAGCATTTACAATATATTCATGAACAGTGTGCACCAGAAAGAAAAGAAACATACTGTATGCCTGTTTCAACACTTTTGAAAAATGTGCACCAGAATGGGTGTGGTTTAGAAGTGTCTAAATTTACAATACATTTATGAAACAGAAAAGAAGGGATATGGTGCAGATTTTCTTGTGTGAAGAAGATCAAGTTTAAAATGGAGTAAACCTATGAATGTACGACAATTTACTTTGTGTGCCATAAGTTCTCATCTTACGCCACATATTTGTTTTCTCAGTAATTGAGAGATGACTTGTGTCTGCTTATTTTGCGGCAAAATTGTAGAGTTTATGATGTGTGCATCAAATATTTGTTCCTTAAAGCCTGAGAGTTAAGTATTTTGGCTACAGATTTGTCTACATGTTTTGCAACAAATATTTGTCTCATGTTGAAGCTCAACACTTTTAGGCTGGGGCCTCACGTTGTGTAAACAGCATGAATTGGCCGTACCTGCATTTGGCCGTATTCTGGCTAATCCCATCCACACATTGCAGAAAAATATCCGCAGCGGAAATGCTGTAATTTCAAAAACCATCTCGTTTTTGTAAATCACAGCATGTCAATTATACCTATGCTGGCATTTTCCATGTAGGTATAATAGGGAGAGAAAGTCCGCAAAATTATGCGGACTTTCTGTGAAAAGGCTGCAGAAAAGACTGCGATGCATTTCCACTGTGGTCATTTCCACAGCGCTTTTGGGCTGCAGCTCACTATGTTGGGGCCTTAGTCTTAGACCGGTGGTATTTGAGTCAGAATTTTGGAGCTTCTAAAAAACATTCCATATTTATTAAGGTCCATATGACAGATTCACAAATATGTCTAAAACTACTAATGGGATTTGTAGTTTAAGACAGCTCAAAGTTCAACAGTATTGATAAATGTTTCCCACTAAGTACAATAACTTTACCATAGCCCTGTTTCAACATCAGTTATGGAACAATCCATATGAAAGCACCTCATCTCCAGCCTATGATCAGCCACAGCATTTATTTAACAACATATATATATATATATATACATAACAACTAGAAGCCAAAATACAAGTCCGCTTTACTCTCTTATGTTCTCCAGAATATCCTACATCAATTGTTTTTGTTGGCTGCATGGTTGACTTTGACTTCACTGATTTATTGTCTTCCAGGCAGAATGTGACCCTAAGCCTCAGTGTCCAGTTTCAAAGGAATGAGTATTTCGTTTCATGGCACGGCTTTTATCTAATCTAAATTGTACATGGCGTCTAACATTTATCTACACAAAGTGGTCATCTCTATAGTGATGACTTCTCACCATGTGTAAAGTTATATACCTTCATATCATATTTGGATTACAGCCAATTTTGTATTTCAGTGGTAAAACTGAAAAGAACACAAATGACATACTACAATTTAATATGTATGTAAATTAATTGCATAAATGTATAAAACACTAAATCAATATTCTATGTTGACCTTGAGAGTTCTATTTTGCATTAAACCTGTAAAGATCTATTATTGTATCTCATTTTATTACTGGTGTTTTACCAGAATAAATATCATTGATGTATCTGATGATTAATACAACTGTTATGTGACTCAGAATAATATGTAAACTCTACTTGTCAACACCTATTAGCGAGCCACAGCCTCCTGTGCTGGAATTTCATCAAATCATGTTTGCAACAAACACATTTTCTCTGTTTTATATGTTGTACAATACAGGCATGTTCATTTTCTGCTAAAGCTGCAGAGTTTTATTGTGACTGCATCTAGAAATTCATTCAGTGTCATTTCAGACATTTGACATTAACAGTGAATGCCAAAATGTAATCCGATTTAAATCTCTTAAAAACTTCAATAAATCTGTCAGCTGTTTTTTTTCTGTATTTGTCTTTATGTACCAATAGGATACCGGTAAATAGGTAACAACCCTTTTGTTTAGGCTGGTTTATATTAAATAAAATTACAGCTAGCCAAAGAGCAAAACAGCATGACTTGTAGGGGATTACCAGAGACAGCAGAAATTCAATGGGTTGCACAGGATTAGAAAAGTACGGTTCCTACTTTCTGAAAATAGCACCACACTGGTCCATAGTTTGTGTCTGGCATTACAGGTCCCAGAAGTAATGATTTTTGGTTATCTTACCTCACAAAAATTGGAGTAAAAAGTGACCAAAAAATCATATCTTACAAAAAATGATAACACTATTTCTTTTGCTTATTTAGGGTATGTTCACACAGAGTTTTCTGCCTCGAAAAAAACACCTCCCATTCATTTCAGTGGGACTCAGTAGCAGTTTTTCTTCCTCTAGCTGATTTTTTTCAGCTAGAGGAAAAAAAAGTGACATGACCTATCTTCTGGTGGCTTCTGCCTTGAAAAACCCATTGAAATCAGGTGGTTTTTAAAGCGATTTTTGCTGGCGTTTTTTTTTTAAAAGGAAGTTTCCAGGTCCATACAGTGTGCTGGAGCAAAAAAAAAAAATTAAACAAAAACCACATCATGTAAAAAAAAAAAAAAGCATCAGAAAAAGTTTCCTAATTTCTGAAGCAGATTTTTTCAGCCTGCAAAACACATACCCTTAGATAGTGTCATCATATTCCGCAGCACTTTACAGAGATATTGTTAAGATTGTCCCAAGTAGGCTCACAATCTAAATTCCCTATCAGTATGTCTTTAGAGTGTGGGAAGAAACCAAAGTAACCTGAGGAAACCCCACGCAAACATGGGGAGAACTTACAAACTCCATACATATGTTGTCAGTGGCTGGATTTGAACATTCTCCACAACAGAAAAACAAACCCTCAACCAGATTAGTCAACAGAAAAATAAAAATGTTAAGATGATGGCTGTAATTCTACAGACAGAACAATCTGCCACAGAAAGTGTTAATACAATCATTTCAATAAGATATGGGCCCTTCAGTATGGTCTCATTAAAAAAAAATGCATCTCATCCCACAAAAATACAAGCCCTCATGTCTGCAAACAATGCAAAAAAAAAAAAAAAAAAAAATCATATCTTGTACAATTAAATACCCCCAAATCACCAGATCCTTAAAGAGAACCTTTCATGTCCTCTGGCACCGATGGTACTGTATACCGCTATGAAGCTTACAGCGTGTAGCTGTTATTAGAGCCCTTATTGCCCAGCGATGATGCTGAGCTTTGGTCCAAAAGGGATATTGGTGCCAAAACTACTGGCATCAATATCTCCACCATCGGGGAGCATACCGAGAAAGCTGACAGTGTGCTGAATTCAGCGCACTGTGAGCTTTCCAGCGGTATATAAAAACACTGGTGCCAGAGAACGGCAGGTAGGGGAATGTATAAGCAGTACAACAGTACATCATGGTATAACCCATGTTTAGAGTTTACGAGGGCAGAAACACCATTGACCCCTCAGAATGTCCCCTCCATTCTAGGAGTTAATCTTAAAATAGGGTTGCGACTTTGTGTACCAAATATACCCTACATAGCTAACATATTCACTTTTCACTATCTGTTATGCATTAATGTATTACCTGTGGGGTCAAAATGCTCACTACACTAATTGATAAATTACCTGAGATGTGTAGTTTCCAAAATGGGGTCACTTCCCAGGGGATTCCACAAAACTGGCAACTAAAGGGCTCAGCAGATGTGAGATGAGTCCACATTTGTTTATGATGACATACAGTGGGAAAAAAAGTATTTAGTCAGCCACCAATTGTGCAAGTTCTCCCACTTAAAAAGATGAGAGAGGCCTGTAATTGACATCATAGGGAGACCTCAACTATGAGAGACAAAATGAGAAAACATATCTAGAAAATCGCACTGTCTGATTTTTTAAGAATTTATTTGCAAATTATGGTGGAAAATAAGTATTTGGTCACCTACAAACGAACAAGATTTCTAGCTCTCACAGACCTGTAACTTCTTCTTTAAGAGGCTACTCTGTCCTCCACTCATTACCTGTAGTAATGGCACCTGTTTGAAATTGTTATCAGTATAAAAGACACCTGTCCACACCCTCAAACAGTCACACTCCAAACTCCACTATAGTGAAGACCAAAGAGCTGTGGAAGGACACCAGAAACAAAATTGTAGACCTGCACCAGGCTGGGAAGACTGAATCTGCAATAGGCAAGCAGCTTGCTGTGAATAAATCAACTGTGGGAGCAATAATTAGAAAATGGAAGACATACAAGACCACTGATAATCTCCCTCGATCAGGGGCTCCACGCAAGATCTCACCCCGTGGGGTCAAAATGATCACAAGAATGGTGAGCAAAAATCCCAGAACCACATGAGGGGACCTAGTGAATGACCTGCAGAAAGCTGGGACTAACGTAACAAAGGCTACCGTCAGTACCACACTACGCCTCCAGGGACTCAGATCCTGCAGTGCCAGACGTGTCCCCCTGCTTAAGCCAGTACATATCCGGGCCCGTCTGAAGTTTGCTAGAGAGCATTTGGATGTTCCAGAAGAGTATTGGGAGAATGTCATATGGTCAGATGAAACCAAAGTAGAACTGTTTGGTAGAAACACAACTCGTCGTGTTTGGAGGAGAGTGAATGCGGAGTTGCATCCAAAGAACACCATACCTACTGTGAAGCATGGGGGTGGCCACATCATGCTTTGGGGCTGTTTCTCTGCAAAGGGACCAGGACGACTGATCCGTGTACATGAAAGAATGAATGGGGCCATGTATCGTGAGATTTTGAGTGCAAACCTCCTTCCATCAGCAAGGGCATTGAAAATAAAACGTGGCTGGGTCTTTCAGCATGACAATGATCCCAAGCACACCGCCAGGGCAACGAATGACTGGCTTCGTAAGAAGCATTTCAAGGTCCTGGAGTGGCCTAGCCAGTCTCCAGATCTCAACCCCATAGAAAACCTTTGGAGGGAGTTGAAAGTCCGTGTTGCCCAGCGACAGCCCCAAAACATCACTGCTCTAGAGGAGATCTGCATGGAGAAATGGGCCAACATACCAGCAACAGTGTGTGCCAACCTTGTGAAGACTTACAGAAAACGTTTGACCTCTGTCATTGCCAACAAAGGATATATAGCAAAGTATTGAGATGAACTTTTGTTATTGACCAAATACTTATTTTCCACCATAATTTGCAAATAAATTCTTTAAAAATCAGACAGTGTGATTTTCTAGATATGTTTTCTCATTTTGTCTCTCATAGTTGAGGTCTACCTATGATGTCAATTACGGGCCTCTCTCATCTTTTTAAGTGGGAGAACTTGCACAATTGGTGGCTGACTAAATACTTTTTTTTCCCCACTGTATATGACATGTAAATGAATAGGTGGCACTTCAAAAGAATAAAAGTGAAAAATTTCTGGAAATTATTTCATGTTCAATGTTTCAGCTCCAAGGTCTGGAGCCTATCTCAATCAAAGTGCAGATATGTTGCTCCCGCACATAATAAACTACATGCCTGTATCAGCGACTACTACAGTAGACTTCACATGTCCGGAAAAAGGGAGTTTATTATGTGCGGGGACAACAAATTTGAAGAGGTGCGTGTAATAATTCCACTTGTAGTTATCAATCATGTATTCAATACTGTTTAAACTATTTATATATTTCACTTAATTTTTATGTATTTGGATATATATTTTTTGTATAGATTTATTATATTTATTCATTTGTATGAATTGGCACTTTTTCCACATTTTATTTTTCAATGGAAATTAATTGATGTAATCACAGATGTATTTGATGAATTTGTATAAATATCTGCTTTATTTGCACTTTTCTTGAGAAAGGCTCCAGACTTTGAAGCTGAAACATTGCACATGAAATAAACTCCACCGTTTTTTTACTTTTACCCCACATAGGGGGCTGCAGCAAAAAAGCACTGCGGGAAAAAATGCGACAGAAATGCATCACGGTTTTTCCCACAGTGCTTTTAACAGAAAGTCTGTAGAGGTTTCCTCTGCAGACTTTCTGCTTCAATTATACCTATAGGGAAGCAACAGGCATTTCCTTTAGGTGTAATTGACATGCTGCGATTTCCAAAACCGCATCCAAACCACGGTGTTTACGCCAAATGGGACCCCGACCTTATCCTTTTGGAGTGCCACCCATTTCTTCATTTACTTAGCTTGGATATTGGGTCAAGATTCCATGGCTGTTCACCCACCTCCCTATGGTGCTTCTGTGAACTTTCTATTTTTATATATGACATTCAGTTACCCAGAATAACCCACTTAACAACCTTAACAATGTCATATATGTGGGCATAAACTGCTGTTTGGGTGCACAGCAGAGCACAGAATGTAAGGAATGCTATTTGGCTTTTGGAGTACAGATTTAGACGGTTTGGTTTTTGAACTATGTGTCGCTTTTAAAGAATCCCTGAATTGCAATTTTCCCTCATTATCAGATACACATTCACTTCTAGAAAATAAATTAATGCAACACACTATAATGTCCCAAAGTGGCCTCCAGACAGTATAATATCTCATAGTGGCCCCTCCACACAAAATAATGTTCCATAGCGGCCCCTCCAAACAGTATAATGTTCGATAGCGGCCCCTGCACACAGTATTATCTCCCATTATGGCCCCTATGGTGTTCGTTGCAAACATTTCTGGTTTGGCTCACCTGCGCTCTGGCGCAACTCCCTGTTTTTGGCCCTCTTCAATGGCTTCATAGACATGGGTTATGCCAGTGTCATTATGTGTCGCAATGCTGGCGTGACCTACGTAACATCTGTGATGTGACACTGGTTTTTATGTTCGCTCACCTCCCCTGGGCCTCCAATCATTATACTCAGGGGTCTGAAGCTCCCCAGAGTATAATAATAGCAGTATTTGTTGGGGTTTGCCTGTTGCATGTTTTTCTCACTATCTGACATACATCAGAATAAACCTTTCCCATTTTAGGTCAATTGGGATTACCAAAATTATTTATATTTGCCAAATGCCAGAATAATGAGAGAGAGAGAATTTTTTAAGGCATTTTTATTATTTTCTGCAAAGTCAAAAGTTTACATACATTTCATTAGTATTTGGTACCATTGCCTTTAGACTGTATGACTTGGGTCAAACGTTTTGGATATCCTTCCACAAGTTTCTTACAATAGTTGGTAGGAATTTGAGCCATTCCTCCTGACAGAACTGGTGTAACTGAGCCATGTTTGTAGGCCGCCTTGCTCGCACCTGTCTTTTCAGCTTTGCCCATAAATTTTCAATAGGATTGAGATCAGGGCTTTGTGATGGCCACTCCAAAACATTGACTTTGTTATCCTTAAGCCACTTTGTAACCAGTTTGGCAGTATGCTTTGGGTCATTATCCATTTGGAAGACCCATTTGCGTCCAAGCTTTAACTTTCTGGCTGATGTCTTGAGATGTTGCTTCAGTATTGCCACATAATGTTCTTTCTTCATGATGCCATCTATTTTGTGAAGTGCAACAGTCCCTCCTGCAGCAAAGCAACCCCACAACATGATGCTGCCACCTCCGTGTTTCACAGTTGGGATGGTGTTCTTAGGCTTGCAAGCTTCTCCCTTTTTCCTCCAAACATAACGATGGTCATTATGGCCAAACAGTTGAATTTTAGTTTCGTCAGACCACAGGACATGTCTCTAGAAATTAAGGTCTTTGTTCCTGCGTGTATTTGCAAACATTAATCTGGCTTTTTTATGTTTCTTTTGGAGTAATGGCTTCTTCCTGGCAGAGTGGCCTTTCAGCCCATGTCAATACAGTACTCGTTTCACTGTGGATAATGACACACTGTTACCAGCTTCAGCCAACATCTTCACAAGGTTTTTTCTTCTTGGGTTGATATGCACATTTCGTACCAAAGCACGATCATCTCTGGAACACAGAACCCGTCTCCTTCCTGAGCGGTATGATGGCTGGACATTCCCATCTTGTTTGTACTTGCATATAATTGTCTGTACAGATGAACAAGGCACCTTCGGGTATCTGGAAATTGCACCCAAGAATTGCAAGTCAACAATTCTCTTCCTGATATCTTGGATGATTTCTTTAGACTTTCCCATGATGTTATACAAAGAAGCAGTGTGTTTCAGGTGTGGCTTAAAATACATCCACAGGTGTGTTTCTAATTAACTCAAATGTTGCCAATAATCAGAAGCTTCCAAAGACATGACATCATCATATGTGCTGCCCCAAATTGTATAAAGGCATAGTAATCTTCGTGTATGTAAACTTTTGACTTTGCAGAAAGTAATAAAAATGCCTTAAAAAAATTCTCTCTCTCTCATTATTCTGACATTTGGCAGATACAAATAATTTTGGTAATCCTAATTGACCTAAAACGGGAAAGGTTTATTCAGATTTCATGTCAAATAGTGAGAAAAACATGCATATGTGTCTTTTTATAAATTGTACGTAAACTTCTGGTTTCAACTGTACTTGAATTCAGGAGAAATTGTGTAACAAACTGTGATGTGCATTTTTCAACATAAACTCATTGTGAAATTTAAATATTGATGTTAAAACTACATTTTATTGGAAAAATAAATTTTTTCATTTATATTGTTTAATTCTGATAAACACCAGTGGGATCAGAATGCTCACTATACCCCTTGATATATTCCATGTAGGGTGCATTTTTTTCCTTTGACCACTTCCTGCTCTGCTCCGTACTATTACGTGACACTGAGCCTATAGCTATTGATCAGCACCGTAATAGTACGGCATTACTTTCGGCACTGAGCTGTGTTACACAGCCGAGAGCCAGGACCACCCGCCAGAGTCAGAAGATACTCCGACTCTTGCAGATTAACCCCCTGGATGGCACGATCAATGGTGATCACAGCATCCAGGGGGTCTAGGGGCAAGATCGCACCCCTCGGACCCCCCACGATAAGATAATGTGTTCTGAGAGGTTGCCATGGCAGCCAGGAGGCTGGGCCATGGCTTCCTGACTGCCTATGCATAGTTCCCATAGGAACTAATGTGCAATGTTCTGCAATACTATGTATTTCAGGACATTGCACTGGGGATCTGAGATCCCAGCTTCAAGTCCCCTTGTGGATTATTTAAAAACAAAAAAACACACACAGTTTACAATAAAGAATAATAAATAAATAAACAAAAAAAAAGCCACCTTTATACTTAAAAAATACATAATATAAACAAAAATAAAAAAACATGTTAGGTATCCCCATGTGCATATAAGCCCACACTAAACAAAAATAGTAATTTGGTCACTTTGCTTTCCCCAAAAAAATAATAATAAAAAGTGATCAAAAAGTCATACATAGCAGACATTGGTACCAATAAAAAGTACAACTTGTCCCGCAGATAAAGAGCCCTGACATGAGTTATAGGCATCAGAATACGGTGACCCCAGGAAAATCGTTCATTTTCAAAAAGTGACGTTTTATTTGTAAATGCGGTAAAACATAATAAAAACCAATATAAATATGATATCGCCATAATTGTAAAGACGGTCCAGACAAAGCTGCCATGTCATTTTTAATGCATAGTGAACGCCATAAAAGCAAAATGCCAAAAATTATGATAAAATTGTGCATTATTTCACATAGGCCCCCGTAAAACGTAAATAAAAGCTAATCAAAACATTATATGTACCTCAAAATGGTGGTAAATGAAATTACAACTCATTAAGCAAATAATAAGCCCTCACATAGCTATCTGGACAGAAAAATAATAAAGTTATGAATTTTGGAAGACGGAGAAGGAAAATGTGATAAAACTCGACGAGCATTAAAGGGGTTGTCCAGGCAAAAATGAACAATGCTTTTAACTTTTAAATCAGCCGGAGGCATTGAAAAAAAAAATTTAAAAAATTCATACTCACCTGTCCCCAATCCTCCGGTGTCCTCCCAGCGCGTCCTGGTACTTCTACTCTGGTGGCTTCTCCCGGGTCTGTTCCGGAGTTCCACTGAAGCCGCTTATTGGCCTCAGCAGTCACCACTGAGGCCAATCAGTGGCTTCAGCAGGCCTAAGGAAGAGGACCCGTGATGTCACAGGTAGTGACATCGCATGCCATTTGCTGATTGGCCAGCAGCTTCAGCGGAACGCCAGAAGAGACCCGTTCAGCAGAAGGACCAGAATGCGGAAGGTGAGTATGAGTTTGTGGTTCAAGACCAGACACATTTTTGGGTTTTGTATGTGCGGTTTTGAGGGCTATAATATTTTTATCATTTGCATTATTCAACAAATTTCTGCGTCTTTTGTCGGTGACACATAGGGCTTTATTTTTATGGTTTTATTTTTGCATGTGTTTTTATTTTTTTTATATCCGGGAAAATATAAACAAAAGAGGAGGGAAATCATGTCTGTTTTTCACTTTTCATTTTTTTTTTTTTTTTAATTTAATAAAATGGTTTTTCCTTTCCATTACGGTAATTTTTATTTTATATGGGTTGTCATGGGTTGGGGCTATAACCTTTAACTTCTTACCGACATCCGCCGTAATGCCGGGTGTTTAAAGATGTTTTATACAGCAGAGGTGGTGGTCCATGTGGTCGCAGGTGATATGATGGCTGGTTGGTATTAATTCTAACTAGGTGGTTTATATTATAATGGAATATATGTGATAAAGTTTTGGCCATAGATGGTAAACACTCCTTGATTTGCATATTTGCACATTGCACTTGCACTTTCTATTTATTGCTACTTTGGTATAATTTAGTTATTCAGCTTTGGAGTTTTTCTTATTTATATATGAATTAGCGATTTATTATTCTGCCTAAATTTTGTCATTGTATGTTTGCCATCTCTGTGTACCACATTGGACCACAATGTTTGTGTGTTTTTACTTGTTTTTAATTGTTTTTAACTTGGCATTATTATGAATTTGACTTTTTTGTTTAATAAAGATGAATTTTGACTATTTTTTGACTTGATTGATTTGAGAATTATTATTGGTTTCTTATTGTGAGTTTTGCTTTGGGGTTCTCTATCATATTGGTTACATATTTATGATTATGAGACCGTATATCCTTTTTGGATTAATTTATACAGCAGAGACCTGGCGCTAATGCCCACAATCGGTGACAACATTGATCGCGGTCATTAACCCCTCTGGTGCCTTGGTCAAAGCTGAACGAGGCGCCATTTTACCGGCGGCACGCAGGTGCCGCCATTTTGCCGTGGATCGCCGGCACCCGGAGCAAGCTCCAGGGCCGGCGTCCCGTTGCTATGACAGCCGGGAGCCTTCTGAAGGCTCCTAGGCCTGTCTTTCATTAGTAATGGTAATGAAGAGTGACAGACAAGCATGAGGTAATATCTATAGTAACTTTGGCTTTATTTTATGGAACAGGAATTAAATAAAAACCACACATAGTGCCATTAGACATATGCAGACATTATATTTTCCTGAAATATGTCATTCTTGTGATGTATAAAGCTCAATAGCTGAGGCTAAAACACACAGCATAAATTGAGATGCTGCATGTTTTAACCCCTTCCAGACATCCGGTGTAATAGTATGGCAAATGTCAGGTATTTTAACATGCCATCTGCTCTGGAGTTGAGCGTGCACCATAACATGGCCTCTCTGCTGATATTTAACAAAGCAGAGAGCTAGTGGCAGTGTCTGCGATCAGAGACACCTTATTGCAGGCACTTAAGCCCAGAATGAGCAGATATTTAAATGAATAAATAATAAGATACAGATTTTTTTCCCCACAAATACGTGCTTCAAAGGAACTTAGCTTATAGTACCTTCGCCAGCCGCTACACAGTGTAAAGAGCTGTACTGTATAGTTCCATTACACTGTGACTCTGGCAAACAGCTGATCAGCTGGGTTGCCAAGAGTTGGATCCTGCTGGTATACTAATTATGACCATAGTAAAGACATGGACAACGCTCTGTTGAAGACTAGATGATTAATGTGACCCCACTTTCTAAACATGTGAAAGACACTTGCATACAGGGGCGCACCTCTAATGAGGCGAAGTGAGGCGGCTGCCTCAGGCGGCACTGTCCGTCACTGTCTGGGGGGCGGCATTTTTTACTTTCCATTCACCGTAAACCAGCCCAGGACAGGCCGCTTAAAAAAAACCAGAGCTGAGCGGGGCCTATCCTGGGTTTGTTTACGAGACGTCACATCTCAGCACAGGCGGCGATACAATGACGTCATCGCGCCTCCTACGCTGAGACGCGGATGCGGGTGAAGAAGAGGAGGCGGCGGCTCCATCAAGGCATCGCAGATAGGTGAGGATAACTTTTTTTTTTTATATATATAAATAGTCCGTCAGCTACAGGAATAACCCCGGCAGGTAACGGCCTATTTACTTATCTATCCCCGCGCCTGCTGTGGCCACCTCCACTTCCCCCTCTGCTGTCGGACGCAGAAGAGGGAATCAGAAGCGGCTGTGAGCGACAGCGGGGATTGGTAAATGAGGCCAAATACTACTACTATTATACTCCGGGGTCTGAAAAACACAGGGAAGGTGCTAAACATGAAAAACATTGTTACTCACCTCTCCAGCGATCCAAGCTACTCCCAGCAGGCTTTGGGCTTCTTTGGTGATGTCCCAGGCGTCACGTGATCCAGGCCGACGTCATTATGTGGCGACGCCGGTCTGTGCGACATTGAAGAGGACCGAAAGCAGGGAGTGCACTGGAGCCCAGGTAAGTAACACTGGTTTTTATGTTTGTCAGCACCTGGGTCTCCAATCATTTCAGACCCCCAGAGTATAATAATAGTTCATGGATGGGTCACTATGGAGCAGAATACTGTGTGCAGGGGTCACTATGGAGTATAATACTGAGTGCAGGGGCCACTATGGAGCATAATACTGTATGCAGGGGCCACTATGGAGTATAATACTGAGTGCAGGGGCCACTATGGAGCATAATACCGAGTGCAGGGGCCATTATGGAGCATAATACCGTGTGCAGGGGCCACTATGAGGCATAATACCGTGTACAGGGGCCACTATGGAGCATAATGCAGTGTGCAGGGGCCACTATGGAGCATAATACCATGTGCAGGGGCCACTATGGAGCATAATCCCGTGTGCAGGGGCCGCTGAGGGGCATAATACCATGTGCAGGGGCTGCTGCGGGGCATAATACCATGTGCAGGGGCCGCTGAGGGGCATAATACCGTGTGCAGGGGCCGCTGCGGGGCATAATACCATCTGCAGGGTCCGCTGCGGGGCATAATACCATGTAATACTGTGTGCAGGGGCCGCTGTGGGCCATAATACCGTGTAATACTGTATTAAAAAAACACCTACTCACCTGTCCCTTGTGCTCCGATGTCTCCCACTGCAGTCTGGTTCTGCTGCTCTGGTGTTTTCTTCTGGCGGAAGTCCCCACCGCACATGACCCCTGAGGTCGCTTACACGGGACATCAAAGTGCTGTGGGGAAGAAAACACTGGAGCAGCAGGACTAAAACGCGCTGGAAGACACCAGAGCACCCTTCCCAGCCTCATATTAAAAAAGTGGTTATCCTGGACAACCCCTTTAAGGTGGCACTTGGGCTTTATTAAAGGGTCTTTCCAGCTCATTTTTATTGATGTTCTATCCTTAGGACAGATTATCAAAAAGAGATCAGTGGACCCCGCCTCTGATCAGCTGTATGAAGGGGCTATGGTGCCTGTTTATATCATACGCTGTCTGTTTATAGTGACCATGTAATGTAATTACAGTCTTGTCACATAGGCACGTATAGGACGAGACTGTAGTTACATTACATGGCCACTATGAGATGAATGACACTATGTAAACAGAGAAGCGGTCACGGCGCTTACACAGGTACCACGGTTCATTCAAACAGCTGATCAGTGGGGGTCCTGGGTTTCTGAGCCCCACTGATTAGTTTATTAATGACCTGGAAAACCTTTTAATTAGTCAACACCTGGGGCATTATTAATAAGGGGCAATATTTATACAGGGTACACACGGACATTATTAAGATAAAGATGCACTTGGAAGTATTATTCATTATGGGGGGATTATCAGGGGTGTAACTACCGGGGTAGCAGCGGTAGCAGCTGCCACAGGGCCCGGGACATTAGGGGGCCCGGAGCTCTGCGGCAGCCACTACCGCGAACCCCACAAACCAGTAGCGTAACGATCGCGGTTGCAGGGGGTGCGACCACGACCCGGCAGGGTACGGGGCCCGCGGCCAGCTGGAGATGGCCGGGCCCCGGACTTCCATGATAGCGGTCGGCGAAAGCCTGGTTCCCCGACTGCCATACATACTGTTATTGGAAAGGGGCCCTGGCATATTGCAGGTCCCTTTCCAATAGATGGCAGGGCAGGGCACCCAGGGAAGGTGACTGAAAACATTAAATACATATTCTCACCTCTCCTGAGTACAGCCTTCTCTCCGGCGCTCCTCCGTCATGACTGAGGCCTGTGATTAGGCCCCAGCGGTCACATGGAGCGCGGCCACGTAATGACGTCAGTGCGCCCCCACGTGACCGCTGAGGCCCAATCACAGGCCTCAGCAGCAATGTCGGAAGAGGGCCTGAAGACGGCAGGATGGAGTGAGGATGTCAAGGAAAGGTAAGACAAGGTGAGTATGAATGTTTGTTATTTTTAATCACCTTTCCTGGGCCTCCGATTATTATACTCGGGGTCTGAGGAGACCCCAGAGTATAAAAATAGCACCGAAGCGAAGGGGGGCTGTTGGGAGCATATAATACTGGGTGGGGGCCACTGTAAAGCATATAATACTGAGTGGGGGCCACTGTAGAGCATATACAGTACTACTGGGTGGGGGGCCACTGTAGAGAATATGCTACTGGGTGGGGGCCACTGTAGAGCATATAATACTGGGTGGGGGCCACTGTAGAGAATATAATACTGGGTGGGGACCACTGTGGGGGGCATATAATACTGTGTGTGGGCGACTGTGGGGAGCATATACTACTAGGTGGGGGCCACTGTGGAGCATATAATACTGGGTGGGGCCCACTGTGGGGGGCATATAATACTGGGTGGAGACCACTGCGGGGAGCATATAATACAGGGTGGGGCCACTGTGGGGATCATATTATACTGTGTGTGGGGGGAGCAATGTAGAGCATATAATGCTGTATGGGGACCACTGTGGAGCATATAATGCTGTCTGGGGGACACTGTCGAGCATATAATACTATCTGGGGCCACTGTTGAGTATATTTTACTGTTTGGGGACCTGTAACCGGTTCGGGGGGGGGCCCCCATGTCAAACGTTCGCCTTGGGGCCCAGCCATTCCTAGTTACGCCACTGGGGGTTATATCATATATTTTATAATTGGGGTAGCAGCAGGATGGGTGTGTAGGTGAGGACAATGTGGGTCAGGGGCCTGGAAAAGTGAGGAGCCAAAGATGTCTGTGTTGCAAACTTTACAGAGACAAGTCACAGCTGGAAGAAGTGGTCATGGCGGTCCAAAGGGAAGAGAAGGGAAATGTGAAGGATTAGTCAGAGACGTCACCTGTAAGTCACAAAAGGTTACTGCAGTGTATTCACCTAAATGATAAAGGATAAATACCTGAGTGATGGGGGTCTGTCTGCTGAGACCCCCCACTGGGCCTGAGAATTGGGTTTTTTTCCCCCCACTGGGAGGGAATTCAGCCTGACCACAGCCATATATATAGGCGTGTCGCTTGGTGGTTGCACGAACCCACGTGTCTCTCATTCTACTTCGATGGGAGTGCCAAAGATATCCAAAGTCCAGTACTCAGCTATATGCGGTGCTCCTATAATAGAGAATGGGGGCCACGTGGGCTCGTCCATCCACCAAGCAGAAGATGTGGGAAGTTATTGTCATTGTTAATGCCGTGTTGTTGATCTGATACTGAAGTAATACAGTAAGAAGAATTCTTAAAAACTGTTTCATAAGTTTGTGTATGTTTATTGTACGACAATAACAGTGTGTGAAGCTAACAGCATATAAACGCAATTTTATATTTTTTTTGGGGGGGGGTGAGTGTCTTTCGATAGTCCGCCTCAGGCAGCAAAGAGGCTACGTTCACCACTGGTTGCATAATCTAATTCATGGTTACATATAGACAACATAAAAACAAATACCATATGCTCTGATTCCTTTGAAGAGTGTGCTTAGAAAGATTGCACCATGAAGTCATTGTTTTGGAACACTCGCATTTCATGCATATGTCACTTATGCCTG
This sequence comes from Leptodactylus fallax, assembly GCA_947044405.1. Taxonomy (NCBI): domain Eukaryota; kingdom Metazoa; phylum Chordata; class Amphibia; order Anura; family Leptodactylidae; genus Leptodactylus; species Leptodactylus fallax. The sequence continues at coordinate 4,740,380 of CAMRHE010000094.1, forward strand.
GCATTGATTGTGTCCTAAGTTCATTGTTATATGCAATGTCATTTCATACACTAAGGACACAAAGAAAGGTTTTATGACCATTTCCATTTTTGATCTTCATTCACATAGTATATAAAGATAAAAGTGATATAACTAAATCAAAACATAATAAATTCATTTACAATGATTTATTAAGAGAAAAAATAAATATACCATTTCCTTATGTGAAAGAGTATGTTCACTGAGGTAGAAACAACCACTATCATGCTTAAGGGGTTTCTTCCATGTCCAGCCTGATGTGGACTGATATCATACCTCCATATGTCTCTAATATGAAATCGAGGTGTTATGGAATTGTAGTTGCTTTCCAAATAAACTGCAGGAAACTAGGAAGCAAAACAAGCTAGCTATAATCCAACACCATTCTGGATGGTAGAGTCTAAGGCTACCCCTGAGGATCCCACTAGAACCTGCCAAGGCAGGTGGGACTTTACCAATCAGAAACCCAGGTTACCACATCAAAGCTGGTGTCAGAAAAAAAGGTACACTTGTGAACAAAGAGCAGACTGCAGACCATAGGAGTATGCAAATCAGTAGCAGAAGAATAACCAGCCTGGACAGTATAAAGGGAGAGGGACTCCTAGCAATATGGTCATCTATGGTGCTAGGGGTCGTGGGGCTTGAACCTGTGATCTTTAGATTGTTTGTCCCATATACTGCAATACTACTGTATTGCAGGCTATGAGTAAATTGCTACAGTCTCAGTAGACAAGTAGTTAAGACATCCCTTGATGGGGGTGGCATGGGGCAATACAGAAGCCCTTTATTTTTTGGGGGGACAGTTTGAAAGGGTTAATACCCAAGATCGGAGCGGGCTCTGAACACAGGTATTACCACCAAGTCTCCGCTGTATAATACAGTGAAGACCTGGTGGCTTTGATAGCTGCTCAGCTCTTGAGTGTCTGCCATATTTAATCACCCAGCATCTGCCATCGGAAAGGGGTTATTGTGCCATTGACGGTTTGATTAATCTCTATAGTGACACCATAGTCCTTGAGATTATCTATGTATTGTATTAATCTTGTACATCATATGAGCCTTACTAGGGAAGCTACATCTACCTTAACCCCTTCCCACTCAGAACTGTATTATTACATCACGCTGAGTGTGTAGTTAATGCTCAGCATCGTAATAGTACAGCGCTGTAATGCCGCGGGCACAGGCTGTGCACGCAGAATTACTGACACACTTGGCTGTTATACACATCTGAGCCTGTGGACAAAATATATTTCCCATGAATCAACTGCCTTCTCTCACCCCACCCTTCTTCACTCTCCCCTGCAATGAAATGACAGGTAATTAATCACTCCCACATCCCACATGCTGTGATGTTTCATTTGCAAGGTTTCATCTCCGTGAACAGCAAACACAGAAAGTGAGATCAGGCAGATGAATCATGGGAAATGTAGTTTGTCTACATATTCACTGCATTTAAATAACAGTGATACAAGTAGCAGCAAGTAAAATAAAACCAAGCAAAGGGTGCACAAGGAAACTTATGCGTATTTATGAGTATTTAGGCACTGCTGTGCATGTATTTGCAGAAAATCTTTGGAAGTTGGATAACCCCTTTAACATATAAGCTACCCTGAATCCTTAAAGGGGTTAAACTGCTTGATATTGGTAGCTAGTATTTATAACCATATAAATACTACTATGGTTACCTAAGTTCTCTTATAGTTTATTTGTCATATTGTACTATCTTCACTAATATAATTGTTCTTATCATAGCTAGTCAGCTACTAGGTATCTTTCTTATGCATGAAAAATAACAATAAAACTATATTTAAAAAAAAAAAAAAAAAATACGCGCAAATGCCCTAATCGGGAATATGGACAGTGTGTTATCCCTTTAACTAGTTATAATTATAGTACATAGAAGAGAATGTGTTTTTAAATGTAACATTTTGTTGCACACTTCATTTTTTTATTGTTAGAGTATGACAAAAGAGATTCATACTGAGCTTTATGTGTTTACAGAGTTGCGGTTCTGCCTTATCTATAACTCCAGGAGTATAATAGAGCTGTTATACATGAACTCACACTTTTCCCATAAATATAACCATATTTAAATTTGTAAACAATTCAATGTTAAACATTTTTGCAAATCTAAATAATTAAAATGTATTCAGTAGAATGATGGATAAAGTTATGTATTTTAGTTATAAATGCCCATTTTACCTCCCCCCTGACCTCCTGATACTTCCATAGTACTGTTAAACATTGTTTTGCAAGCTTACATCTTTGGTTTAGCCCATATAATACTGTTATGTAGTGCATAGATAAGTCTGCTTTATGCAGTTCATCTTATAGCAGCACCCAGTGCCAAGTAATATGAAGCATTCAACTAATATTCCCTTGAAGTGCCCATGTAATGTTGCTTAGTAATACTACCCTAAACTACTTATTGACTTAGGATGATTTAATTAACCCTTGGTTCACCATCCTTCCTGGCCTCTTGGGGCAATGCCCAGTTTGCCAACTACTAAAATTGTCACTGCCTCCTTCTATAAATTAAAAAAGATGGGCACCACCAACCATATACTATGAACAATTATCATAATAGCTGGCGCAGAGGTGTATACTAAAATGCAGTTCATTGGTTTTTAAATGTCTTTTCAAAATGTGCAATGGGTTCTTACATGAGTACAGCTTGCCATCCTATTCCTTTCCAAACATGCTCTTTTCCTTTTATATAAAATGCTAAACTGTAGTGATAATATTCACCAACATAGTTTATGGGTCAGTTATTATACCTTGAATATAAAAATCATCAATCCAATATATAACAAGAAGTTGGTTAGCTGGTATAGCCTTATGACTTAATGTACTGTAGTGCTGTGATATCTAATGTGTCCGCTGTATGCTGACAGAAGTTAAGCATATGTTGCACATATTTCATCAGCCATTACCTGGCATGACTGGTACATTTAGATGCTTCTCTGGCTGCCAGTAGGTGGCTTCAAGGCTTTCTATTTCTTGAAACAATATTCTTAAAATAACTCTGCGAAGATGAAAAAAGTCACCAAGCTTGTAATAACAATGGCATGACCACATTGTACATGAATGCTCTAAGGCCACATTTGGTCTCATGTTTGTATTGTTATCGTTCCATTTGACTAACACCATAAGCCTTGCACTGCATCCAAAGGGACCATTTATTTTTAGGGAAGGAATCTTGTACCAATAGCGTATAGAATGTGATTTGGACAACATATTAATTTATTTTTTTATACAATTTACATAAAATAAATAGTATAGAGATACCAGAATATGATTATTAATTAACTAATTGTATTTTTCAAGACATCATGTTAAAGGAACATTACTCACAGTACAAGTTTAATTGGTGTCCTGTTATTGGTGCCAGTTCTCAAACCAGATCCAATAATAAATACAGACCCCCAGATCAGACCCCTGAATCAATACAACTTTATACTAGACCCATAAATAAATAGAGATCCCTAAATAGCTATGGGACCCATAATAAAAAAAAAAACCAGATCCTAGAATAAATCCTGTAATTAAGTACAAATCCCTAAATAAATAAAACCCCAGAATAAATATATTCTTCAGACTAGACCACAGAATACAGACCCCTGAATACATGCATACCCTAGAATATATACAGACTGCAGATCAGAACCCAAAATGACTGACACCAGATCAGTCTTCCATACCAAAACACATAAGAATTCCAGACTAAATACATAACTCAGAAAAGACTGCAGAATACTGAGCACTAAATAAATATTTACCCTAGAATAAGTACAGATCCCTAAATAAATAGACCCCCAAAATACTATGGACCCTAGACTCCCTAAATAAAAACAGACCACAAACTAACCCCTGTAAATAAATTCAGAGTCCCTAAATACAGACCCCAGACACTTGTTGCTAGTGCTTAGGCTAGGTTCACATCTGCGCTCGGTGAGTGCTCGGGGATTCCAGTCACTACTGCGCTTTAAAAATGCGGAAAGAAAGTCCTGCAAGCAGAACTTTTTTCTCTGCATTTTTCGAGTGGAGACCCGGCGGACCCCATTATAGTCTATTGAGTATGCGGATAACCGCTTTATAAGTGGATTGGGTTTCCGTTTTTCGGCTCCCTAAGCGGACCTGAAGAATGGACCTGAAGTGCAGGTGTGAACCTAGAGTTACACTGGTCAGTGAAGCCTCAAAATAGAATAATAAGATAACAATCCTTGCTACTTTTTAGCTTATGCTGTATACCTGTAGTATCAAGTTAATACAAACATCCGAAGGTTAAGCATAAAGCTCTGCAAGAACGTCCTTACAAGGTCTGTAAGTGCACAAAGATTGTGCAGCTTTAAAGAGAGGGCAGTCAGCTGTCAAAAACACACAGATTACGTCACTGCATTCCTAATGCTGTATACCCAGTGCTCAGTGAGAGTTGTGTATACAGTTCTAGAAGCTGCCATGATGCTTCCTCCTTCCAGCCCAACAAATAGATGATGACCAAGTGCTGGGTAACTGCAGGAGCTTCTGGGTCCTAAAAAACACAAATCAGCTCTACATTGTGTCTCAGTAGTTTCTATTACTCCTGTAACTGGAGCTAATAGGTCATCCACAGTTACATGGGAAATCACACATTACAGCCTGTAATAACATTGCACAGCCACCATGAAACAGATGGCGGGTGGGCAATGTAAATAGTGAAGGGGTCTCTTCAAACAATTGATCAGTAAGAGTCCTGGGTGTTGGACCTCCAGTGGTTCCCCATCTATCCTGAGATTAGATTATCAATAACAGATAACTGAAATAACCCTTTAGAGGGGTTATTTACTGAGGGGTCCCCAATCCAACTTCATGGTCCAAAGTCAGGGAAATCCTAATGCCTCACCCACTCTCTCCTATTTAAGGCTAATAAACACTCATCTCTGCTGCCTGGAGATGTTTTAGCTTTGCTTAGGAGACAGTATTCACACAACAGTGAAACAGCCATTTTTTTTCATTAAGAATTTTATTGAAATTTTGTTAAATCACAAAAAACAAGCCTAACAAGGTATCAACAAAAAAGGGTGCACAGGGGGGGAGGCTGGGGCATGAAGGGGAGGATTGGGGAGACAAGAAATGGCAGATGGGTAGCAGGGTGGAAACAATAGCTCTGTCGCAGCAGAGTCAAATACTTAATTCAGGAACAAGAACAAGTGTAAATATACATCATGTCATGTTCAGGAAAGAAAAAAGAAAGGAAATAAAAGGAGGGGGGAAAGGGAAAATCAAGAGGACACAGATGGGAAAGCAGACTGGAATTCAGCAGAATAGTAAAAGTGATTCCATAGGAGCCACGTTTGTTGGTGGGCTCTATTGTCTTGTTTCAATTCTGCGAGCAAATTTTCCATGCTGCGTATGCGTAAAACCTCCTGAAGCCAAGACAATAGGAAGCCCAGTAGCTTACGGTTGTACTTCTTAAACTTACGAGGGAAGATAGAAAGGAGCAGGTGAGCAGGGTCATCTTCCAAAGCAATGCCAGTCACCGTCTGAATAAAACGATGAACATCCGATCAAAAGCGATGTAGGAATGTACATCCCCACTAGACGTGCGCCATCGTACCCCGGTTGGCGTTATGTGTCCAGCATCGGTCCAACATGGAGGGGTAAATCTCATGAAGGACAAAGGGGACTCTGTACCATCGGGAGAGGATCTTATAGATCGTTTCTTGCGCCTTGCAAGATATAGAGAACTTATGACATGCCTGGAAAGCCGAAGACCACGCGTCTGGCGAGAACGAGACCCTCAGTTCTCTTTCCCAACTACCCGTAAAAGCTGGTAGACTGTTGGTGGAATCCTCCATTAGTATGCCATAGATAAGTGAGACAGTATGAGTTGGAGCACTAGGTGAAAGGCACAAACATTCAAAAGGCAACAACGCCCTATGAAGATTATGTGATGTCTTAACAGTAGTATAAAAATGGGAAAGCTGGGCATACTGCCAGAGAGAGGCAATGGAGTTAGGGTCTGGGCTCGTAGCAAGTAACTCAGAGTGGGAGAGGAGGGAGGAGGCCGATATAACCAGGTGGAATCTAAAGGTAGGTTGACCCACAGTGTGGGAGCAAAAAGAGGAGTTAAGTGCGTCAGGAAAGTCCAGGTTTCCCGAGAAAGGGGTCATAGCGCCATCATTACAGAAGAGCCTCCGCACAGCACCATAGAGTCAGTAATATCCAAGTACCTGGTGCATGACATGGGGAGCACATGAGTCTTACTGTCTGACCAAAAACGCTTATGAAGCCATGGGAGAGCAGTGAGAGGGAATTGGCTCAGAGTTCCCTCCAGGGCAACCCAGAGTTTAGAGTGTGCTGAGTGGTGCCAGTTAAGAATGCGAGCTGTGACTGCGGCCAAGAAGTAGCTAGAGCAATCTGGGCCTGCCAGACCCCCTCCCTGTTTGGGCCTAACGAGAGTACTTTTCGCAATTTGTGGGGGTCTTGATGTGCAGACAAACCTAGTGAAGGTTTTCCGAACCATGGCAAAGAAATGTTTAGGTAGTATAAAGGGGACGGTGTCGAAGAAGTAGAGGAGGCGGGAGAGTACATTCATTTTCAGTAGGTTGATGTGACATAGCCAAGAAAATCCCTTTGTATCCCAGCGAACAAGATCCATCTGGAAAGTGCGCAGAATCGGGAGGAAATTCAGCGAGTAGGTATCAGATAAGTTATTAGGAAGCTGCACACCCAGGTATAACAGCCATTTTTTGAACGTTTGTCACACGGCTGTTTTAAAACCCATAAATGTCAATGGGTCTTTTCACATATGTAAAATTTATTTTTTCATGTCAAAGCTGTCCACAGCCTTTAAAGAGTACCTTTAACCACCTCAACCAACTTCAACTCTTTGTATGCTTTAATAGATGTCACTCCATTGGTTCCGAAGTAGCAGGAATTTTAACTTTAGCCACTACAATTCCTAAGCAATCTTTTCTACTAGTTTCATCAATAGGACCACCCAATTGACTGTAGAGAGCTTAAACAGTATATTAGGCGCTGAAACAGTAGAGGCTAGAGAAAAAATTCCAGCTGTGCAAAGTTACTGGTTGTTGGTTATGGTGTAAGATCCCCTTTAGGCTAAAGCCCCACAGAGTGTCCCGCAGCAAACAAGCGCTGCGGGAAAAACCATGGCAGCAAAGTATCGTGGTTTTTCCCACATCGTTTTTTTTACAGAAAGTCCACAGAGGTTTCCTGCCACCAGCGTTTCCACAGATATATTTGACATGCTGCAATTTCCAAAACCACAACAGTTTTGGATATCACATGGGGCCCCAGCATTAAAGAGGTTTTCAGGGCAGAAAATTATTTTTCAAAAAAGTCTGTTAATAGGTTAACCAATACCAATACCAAATACCTTTAGCGGTTTTTTAAGAGATTTCTGGGGGTTTTGGGGAGCTCCTGGCATCTTCTGCATTTGTTTACATGTGTAGTTTTCTGTTCTGTTTTCCTACAACTACCATGATGCCTTGCGCTTCACTCAGAGCTGACTCCCTCCCCCTCCCTCTCTCACTGCCTCCCCCCTTTCTCACTTACACCCCCTCCCTGTTTCCTTAGCTAGCCCACCCACTACTAGCTCTTCCTACTAACTTAGATTAGAAAGATCATTTTATCCCGGGCAACATGTCAATTATACCTACGGAAACGATGGCAGTTTCTCTATAAGTATAATTGAAAAAGAAAGGTTTCCTCTGGGGACTTTCTGTGAAAAGCCCTGCGGTAAAAACCATGATACATTGCCGCCATGGTTTTTCCCGCAGCACTTTTTTGCTGTGGGACACTACATGGGACCTTAGCCTTAAAGTTGGTTTTATAAAAGGAGTATTCCCACAAACAAAACCATATTTGAACTTGTAGACATTTATTAGTTAAGCGAATCCCCACATTGTGAAAACAGTGTTTTTGCAGCGGTGAAAACACTGTTGAAAAAATGCTGCTTTTTACTGTTCCTGCAAAGTGGATGGAATTCTGACTTATCTTGTCCACACATTGCAGAAAATAATTTGCACCGAAAAAGCTGCGTTTTCAAAAACACAAAATTCTCGCATTTTTGAAAATCTCAGTATGTCAATTATACCTGCGGAAATCTCACGTTTTCCCTATAGATTTAATAAGGGAAGAAAATCTGCAGAGAAAAACTCAACAAAAACACAATGAAAAACACTGCTAAAAAAATGCAATGCGTTTCTGCTGGTTTTTTTCAGCAGCATTTTGCTACGCTGGGCCTTAACTTCAAAGATTTTATCTAACCATCTTAGCGGTAACAGTCTGTTGTCCTGATCGGTTGTCAATGGATACGACCATGAATGCAGAAACTTTATATGCTCTAAAATCTAGCCATGATTTCCTTATTGAGGTCGGGTTATTTTCTTGCACATGTACTCTTCTTGCTTGCTTCTGTGAAAAACTTGTCATACACATCAGATTTTAGACTGTTATCATTCATCTAGAAGGAACGTTCTTCAATTATTTGTACAGATGACTATTCCAAACAACGAACATTCTGGCAAATGCTGGTTTATAGCAAACACATGATATTTACCAGATTAAACTCAATATAAAGAAAGTGACACAAATGAAATGATGTGAACTTTATAAAAACAATTTTATGATAAAGATTTTATTAAACATTACAATATAAACATTTTATAATTAATTTTTTATGCTATATAACATAAAATTGTATATGCTACACGGTAGGAATATGATATATACATTCTTGAAACATAACGAATGTTCATTATACAAAACGAAAGTTCATTCCAACCCACAAGGTTTTTTACTTTATTCTAAAAAATACATTCCCACAATACACAAATCAATCAGATCTGTCAGTCGAGCCCATACACAAACAATTACAGTCAACAGATGGCAAAAAAAATTCCAACACAAGCAATATTGGTTGTGAGCAACTTTAGTTGATGGTTGACTGTATGAGATGAACGTTCTTAGGCTTATGTAAAAACAAATGTGCTCCAAACATTAAAAATCTGTCACTTCAGCAGTCTCAAATCATATGTGTAAGGTCAGCTTAAGGAATAAGGACATCAAAGCTAGTTTTCTGAAAAGTGCCAGAGCAGAGAATGTTTCTGCGGTCATGGTCATATACTGTACATTGGCAGGTAGTCAAGACAAAAGACTGTCACCACTAAGATGGTTAGAGAGAACCATTACAACTATGCAAAATGGTTAATTATTTATTCTTGCAAAAATATCTAACTTTTAGGGCATATTCACACTATGTAAGTGGAAAAAGAATTTGAGTTCCTCAATTCCTCTTCTGGCTTTCACTTGCTGGTTAGCCCCAGATGAATGGGACTGATCAGCTGAGTTTCTCACACTCTATGTTGTGCGACTGAGCCGACCACTGAATCCGTGGCAGTACTGAGCAGGACACTTATATTTTCCTGCTTTGATCCTTGCAGATCGAGGGCAGAATTTGGCACTGATTTTGAGCAAAACAATCAGCACAAGATTTCGCAATGTGAATGGGCCCTACAAATTTAAATATGGTTATGTTTGTGGGGAAAGCCACCTTAAGATTAAGCTGGCAATGGAATGGAATCTGTATAGGGTTTGTAAACATCTGTGGACTTATCCCTACATTTTAATATGGGGCACACATTAAATAACAGTTGGAGATATGCAGCATATGTACAAAGTATTATAATAAAGCAATATTCTTATGTTTTGTGTCAATTAATTTTACTGCTCTGCATCTCCCTTAAATAGCCTTAAACTAAATGTTCTGCCAAGTCATCAGTTCAATGAACATTAAATTATTGCCTGGGTATCAAAGGCTTTGTTTTTGGCACAAGTGAGAGCTCATTATATGAGATGGGGTCTCAGCTGTCAGCACCTGGACCTGAGCTGCTCGCTGGAGCTCTTCTATCACAATAGTGAAATATTTGCAAGGCAAACCATGGTGGCCACTAGCCAGATCATTGCATTGCTTATAAACAGGCGTAAAGGGGTGCGGTGACAACCTGAAGCAGCTGACAGCTATATTATGGCCATTTATACTTAACTATTTATGTCATATCACTGATGAATGAATGATCTCTGATTTACAAAATTGTTTTGCGTACCTGACATTTCCATCAGTATATTCACTGTAGATATAACAGCACATGCAAATGGACGACCATGTAAACCACGACAAATCTTCATTCTGGCTGGAACAGAGGTGTCTCAAGTAAAGGGCACCCACAACAATGACGGTATCCCCTAATAAAGTATATAGGGGTTGTTTCAAAGAGATAGTACCATCCCAGACTTAACCCATCCCTGGGACCTGCACTTACTTCAATAACAACCTTTCTGGCACAATCCTGTCTGAATGCGATAGCCAATAGTTATAGAAACAGCTGAGCAGGCTGTGCAGCATCCATAGAGGTAAATGGGGATTACAGAAGCAGTATAGCAGATGCTGCACTATAGGATTTCTGGTGCTAAACTTTTTCTATAGCACCCATTTACTTCTATGGTACTTATGGGAACAGAGTAGCACAGTCTGCTTGGTTGTTTCTGATACGCTCAACCTCGTGGTCACACAGTTACCAACATTTTAATTTGAACATTCCCATTTCATCCCTGGGGCCCTTAAAACCCAGTCTTTCAGTGAGGATTGCATAAACCCCCATCCCTTTTGGGCCAGGACAAGCCAAATTTTAAGGCATTTGAATCAGCTGGAAAATATGAAGTCAAGACATCCAACCATGTATTTGTATCTCACCCATGACTGGCTGAGATGGGAATACACCTTTAAGATCAATGGTTTAAGCTGTCATGCTATGAAGAGAAGGCAGCTGCATGCGGTCAGTGTAACCCAATTGGACGATTACAATTATCTAATAACCACGCTAAGCAGTGTCTCACATGACAAGTCTCAGAAGATCTGTTTTATGAGTCCTCATTAAAAACTATATGCTTTACAAGGTAATTTCTCAGGCTTATTTTACAGCATCTTTCCAGTATTGTATGTTCATTTCTAGCCATCAATAGTCATTGCATTTCTAAATATGACATATTTATGCTTCAGCAATAAAAGCAAAGTAATACCTGAATGCTGAATATATAAAGTACTATTTAAGGCTAAAGCCCCATGTTGTGGAAACGCAGCTTTTTTGTTGCAGATTTTGCTGAGGTTTTTGAGCCAAAGCCAAGAATGGCTACATAAGGAATGGGAAATATATAAGAAGTACTTATACTTCTCCCTTCTGCTCCATCCACTCCTGGCTTTGGATCAACAAACCACAGCAAAATCTGCAACAAAAAAAGCTGCAATTCTGCAACGTGGGGCCTCAGCCTAAAGAGGCACTCCAGCCAAAACCCTTTTATGTATCCCTGCACCATCACCTGATTTTCTGTTACTCTGCAGGCTTCTTTCATGTATACTGTCCTCATATCCCTGTAATCCAGCTTTTCCTTTGCTCCTGATCAAACTCCATCTTGGCTTTTATATTTGTCTTTCACTTTCCTCTACTATCAATCCCATGGTGCAGTTCACATGTACAGATAGAAACTGTTCTATATCTACCTGCTGGGGGCAATTATCCTTCTCTGTAATTACAATAAATTATTGAAGAGACTGTAAGTATATAGCTAGGGAGGCTGAGATGTAAGATGCTTCATTACAGCTGTTTGACAGGAACTGTCTGCTTATTGGTAGTTAGTGACACAGCATAATGGCTCCTCAGTGGCCCTCACTGCCATAGAGCTTGGTGCAGGTGCACTGTTTGCCCTGTGGTTAAATTAGATCATGACTGTACATCACTATTGTTGGACAGATCTAAATTTGGTACCATGAATTTTTTAAGCAATTATGGCATATTTGGGCATGCCCTAGGCTGGAAGGGGAGTATGGTTTGCAATAACTATTTTGGGCTAAAGCACCATGGAGCGGGCCGTAGCAATAAAGCACTGCGGGAAAAACTGCAGGACCTGTGCACCGTGCACCGTTTGTCCATCACATGACCATGGACTGATTTTTATCCACTGCAAAAAAAAGTATATTGAAAAATTATACAACTTTTCATTATACAAACATTTGTCTCTCAATATTTGTCTGAAACTGGACAACCCCTTTAAGTGTATTAGTCAGCGTGAAACTGATTGGATTTTTACTGTAGGGACATTATCCCGAAGGGATCTGGAGTCCTGTTTCTATTAAATATGGGTAGGCAGTACAAGGAATTAAAGGGGTTGTCCAGGCAAAATTTTTATATTTTTAATAGGTTGGGGGAGGTGAAAAATTTTTTAAAAAGACGTACTCACCTATCTTCCGTGCCTCCTATCGCGGTCTGGTCCTCCTGCTCCATTGTTATCTTCCAGCGGAAGTTTCCACCACATGTGACCGCTGAGGCCAATCGGCAGCCTCAGTGAAGGGCACATGACGTCACTACCTGAGAAGACATCCCAGCAGGTGACAGGTGAGTATGATTTTTTTTTTTTTTTTTTTTTTTTACCTCCCCAGGCCTATTTAAAATCTAAAAGATTTGCTTGGACAATCTCTTTAAGGCGGGGGCCCCATGTAGCGTAAACACCACGTTTGGCCAAAAACCGTGGTGTTTTACAGTCTCTGCAAAGTGGATGGGATTTGCAGAGATAATCATACATGTAAGAAAATACTGTACCTGTGGAAGATAAGAAACTGTTCGATGTACCACCATGGCGTCCATGTGGTGGTATGTGCGCATGTACAGTACAATACCCGCTTAAACTCAAATGGGTGGATCCAGAAATTAATACAAGACAGGCAGATACGCCTGTATAGTATAATACAACTAGATCGCCTGTGCGCAATCGTCAGCAGCGCAGGTATACTAAGAAGAGACATCCCACTTTCTCTATCCACTAGGTGAACGGCATATATTGGTATCTGGCAAATGCCGATCTCCAGTGCGTCTTCTGGAGTGGCTAAACCTGCGCAGGTGCCCTAACACCAGCCCCGTTATCCTCATAGAATTACTTGTTTGGGATCGCTTGTACAAAAAATTGTAAAAAGTAATATCCACACTGCTAAAAAGGTGGGAACCGCTAATATATGTGTGTATGGCCAGTGCAAGACCCAAGTGTATAGGCAGATATAATGAGCCTACTATAATGAAATAACGACTATATATATATATATATATATATATATATATATATATATATACTGTATATACAGTGGTGAAAGAAAGGATTTAGTCAGCCACCAATTGTGCAAGTTCTCCCACTTAAAAAGATGAGAGAGGCCTGTAATTGACATCATAGGTAGACCTCAACTATGAGAGACAAAATGAGAAAACAAATCCAGAAAATCACATTGTCTGATTTTTAAAGAATTTATTTACAAATTATGGTGGAAAATAAGTATTTGGTCAATAATAAATGTTAATCTCAATACTTTGTTATATATCCTTTGTTGGCAATGACAGAGGTCAAATGTTTTCTGTAAGTCTTCACAAAGTTGGCACACACTGTTGCTGGTATGTTGGCCCATTCCTCCATGCAGATCTCCTCTAGAGCAGTGATGTTTTGGGGCTGTCGCTGGGCAACACGGACTTTCAACTCCCTCCAAAGGTTTTCTATGGGGTTGAGATCTGCAGATTGGCTAGGCCACTCCAGGACCTTGAAATGCTTCTTACGAAGCCACTCCTTCGTTGCCCTGGCGGTGTGCTTTGGATCAATGTCATGCTGAAAGACCCAGCCACGTTTCATCTTCAATGCCCTTGCTGATGGAAGGAGGTTTGCACTCAAAATCTCACGATACATAGCCCCATTCATTCTTTCATGTACACAGATCAGTCGTCCTGGTCCCTTTGCAGAGAAACAGCCCCAAAGCATGATGTTGCCACCCCCATGCTTCACAGTAGGTATGGAGAGATATATTGGATTTTTAAACTTGATACATTAGTTCCAAATGGTCTTAATGAGGCCCTTGAGGAAGTAGTACATTGATTAGATGAGACCTCTCTTTTTATATTTTATTTATATATATACTTTTACATTATTTTTCTTTCCCGTATATATTTCATGCTTTTTAACATATGTTATTTATATATAGCAGCAGTATTGATTGTATGAGGGACTTGTTCCCACTGTTTTTATAGGTTTGTACTAGCGTTTGCCCCCCTTTTTTAATAAGATATTTATATTTATATCTGTGATTATTTGTGATATTTTTTTTTCTCCCCATTTTAGCTGCTATTACAGGTGCATCTCAATAAATTAGAATATCTTTCAGTAATTAAATTTAAAAAAGTGACCTCCTATATTCTCTAGATTCTTTACACACAGAGTGTTCTATTTCAAGTGTTTTATTTCTGTAAATGTTGATTATGGATTACAAGTAATGAAAACCCAAATCTAAGAAACTTAGAATATTGTAAAAAAGTTCAGTATTGTAAATTCAGTGTGTCACCTGCCAAGGTTTCCTAAGCCTTTAAATGATCCCTCAGTCTGGTTCAGTAGGACACACAATCATGGAAGACGCTGATTATGAACTGAATTACTGAAATGAATGAACGTTTCAAAAATATTCTAATTTATTGAGATGCACCTGTATTTATTCTTGATATCATCATCCTTTAGCATTGTGATGATGAGAAACCCTCAGTTATGTATCTTTGAAAATGTATCTTTCCTGATTCATATTAGTCTTACATACTTTTAGGAATGTCGTGTGTAAGCTGTGGTTACATTGGTGGTCAATTCGCTTCAGTGGTTTTATGTGCATACCATGGGAGAGGGCCTTTCTGGCCAGCCAGTTTATTACCCCTGGTCAGCAGCTGTCCAAGGGGGGAGAGAGGGCTAGTGACCCTGCGTTCAACCCCAGACACACATCTTTCCCGCAGCTAGGAAAACACCCAACTGTCCTCAGATCCTGAAGGGGGGTTGAGAGGAGGAGGGATACCTGGGGGTGTGGCTGGACACTACCTTCATACTGGGAGGAAGGGTGAGGCTCTTGGTCACTCAACAAGGAGGCAGCTAGGATAGCTGGAGCGTCCCTTCTGCCCAAGAAGTCCTCCACACTGGTTCTGGTATTGTTTCTATCGTTTATTCCCATTTTATTTGATGTACTGTATTTTGCTTTTACTGGTATTTGCTTGATGATCCATTGATATGTATTTCGGTATATGTTAGTGCCTAGTACCGACCCACTTGGGTTAATAAATATACAAAATTTATAAAGCTAGTTTCATATTTTCCTATGAACCTAGTCCACTCACGGTGTGTGAGTGGGAGGTAAGAAGATTGATCACAGGTGTGTCAAGCGGCTTGGCAAGGCGATATTCTTCACAAGCATATATACAGTGCCTTGCGACAGTATTCGGCCCCCTTGAACTTTTCAATCTTTTGCCACATTTCAGGCTTCAAACATAAGGATATAAAATTTAAATTTTTTGGTGAAGAATCAACAAGTGGGACACAATTGTGAAGTGGAACGAAATTTATTGGTTATTAAAACTTTTGTAAAAAATAAAAAACTGAAAAGTGGGGAGTGCAATATTATTCAGCCCCTTTACTTTCAGTGCAGCAAACTCACTCCAGAAGTTCAGTGAGAATCTCTGAATGATCGAATGTTGTCCTAAATGACTGATGATGATAAATATAATCCACCTGTGTGTAATCAAGTCTCCGTATAAATGCACCTGCTCTGTGATAGTCTCAGGGTTCTGTTTAAAGCGCAGAGAGCATCATGAAGACCAAGGAACACACCAGGCAGGTCCGTGATACTGTTGTGGAGAAGTTTAAAGCCGGATTTGGATACAAAAAGATTTCCCAAACTTTAAACATCCCAAGGAGCACTGTGCAAGCGATCATATTGAAATGGAAGGAGTATCAGACCACTGCAAATCTACCAAGTCCCGGCCGTCCCTCTAAACTTTCATCTCAAACAAGGAGAAGACTGGTCAGAGATGCAGCCAAGAGGCCCATGATCACTCGGGATGACCTGCAGAGATCTACAGCTGAGGTGGGAGAGTCTGTCCATAGGACAACAATCAGTCGTACACTGCACATATCTGGCCTTTATGGAAGAGTGGCAAGAAGAAAGCCATTTCTCAAAGATATACATAAAAAGTCTCATTTAAAGTTTGCTACAAGCCACCTGGGAGACACACCAAACATGTGGAAGAAGGTGCTCTGGTCAGATGAAACCAAAATCGAACTTTTTGGCCACAATGCAAAACGATATGTTTGGCGTAAAAGCAACACAGCTCATCACCCTGAACACACCATCCCCACTGTCAAACATGGTGGTGGCAGCATCATGGTTTGGGCCTGCTTTTCTTCAGCAGGGACAGGGAAGATGGTTAAAATTGATGGGAAGATGGATGGAGCCAAATACAGGACCATTCTGGAAGAAAACCTTTTGGAGTCTGCAAAAGACCTGAGACTGGGACGGAGATTTATCTTCCAACAAGACAATGATCCCAAATATAAAGCAAAATCTACAATGGAATGGTTCACAAATAAACGTATCCAGGTGTTAGAATGGCCAAGTCAAAGTCCAGACCTGAATCCAATCGAGAATCTGTGAAAAGAGCTGAAAACTGCTGTTCACAAACGCTTTCCATCCAACCTCACTGAGCTCGAGCTGTTTTCCAAGGAAGAATGGGCGAGAATTTCAGTCTCTCGATGTGTAAAACTGATAGAGACATAACCCAAAGTGACTTGCAGCTGTAATCGCAGCAAAAGGTGGCGCTACAAAGTATTAACTTAAGGGGACCGAATAATATTGCACGCCCCACTTTTCAGTTTTTTATTTTTTACAAAAGTTTAAAATAACCAATAAATTTCGTTCCACTTCACAATTGTGTCCCACTTGTTGATTCTTCACCAAAAAATTTAAATTTTATATCTTTATGTTTGAAGCCTGAAATGTGGCAAAAGGTTGAAAAGTTCAAGGGGGCCGAATACTTTTGCAAGGCACTGTGTGTGTTATATATATATATATATATATATATATATATATATATATATAGTCGCTATTTCATTATCGTAGGCTCATTATATCTGGCTATACATCTGGGTCTTGCACTAGCCATACACACATAAATTAGTGGTTCCCATCTTTCTTTTTAGGAGTGAGGATAACGGGGCTGGTGTCAGGGCGCCTGTGCAGGTTTAGCCACTCGTGCAGGCGCACTGGAGATTGGCATTTGCTGGATACCAATATATGCCGCTTCCACGTAGTGGATAGAGACAGTGGGATGTCTCTTCTTAGTATACCTGCGCTGCTGACGATCGCGCGCAGGTGATCTAGTTGTATCATACTATACAGGTGTATCTGCCATCCACTTGTTTTGTATTAATTTATGGATCTATCCATTTCAGTATTAGTGGGTATTGCGCTGTACATGTGCACATACCACCACTGGACGCCATGGTGGTACATCGAACGGTTTCTTATGTTCAACAGGTATTTTCTTACATGTATGATTACCTTTCAAATTGTGTAACAGATTTTATTATTTATATGTTTGACTCATTGATTTTTAATGCTGCAATGTATGCTTTTAGTGTTGTTGTCTGCCCTCATCTGGGTGACACCCAGTGGGCGGGCTTTTTTCAATATTCCTTCCATTATAAAGGAAGAAGTTTCATATGGTTTATCATCTCTAACTTGTACACTTGATAAAGAGGCTGCTAGCCTCGAAACGCGTAGTGTTTATGTTTATTTGGTTCCAATAAAAAGAAGTTCCACATTTGTATCCTGCTAGTAAGCGCTGATCCTTTTATGTCCATATGTTGGATTGGTCCTGGTTTGGATTAAGCCCATTCATCCGGGTCTAATCAGCAAAGGAAAGCCGTGATGGAATGCCAATGCAGGGGCATTGGCATTCTGCCGCAGCAAACGTGCGCCCAAAGTTTCTCTTCATTTTCCGTTGTTCAAATCTAGCCTTAGTATTGCTATATTTGAGATCTGTTTTGTGTCATAAAGGAATGGGTTAATGTGGAATAGAAAGGGTATAGAATTGGTTTTACTTACTATGTTGGCTTATTAAATGAATGAAGGCATGCTTGTCTGTGATCCAGTCTTCAGTGCTTCACTATTGTGGCTACAATCCTTTCCTTGTTCCCCTTTAGGCTGAGGCCCCACATTGTGGAAAAACTTCTTATTTTGTTACAGATTTAGCTGCGGGTCTTTTGAGCCGAATCCAGCAGTGACTGCAAAAGTAATGGGAAATATAAAGGAAGCTCTTATACTTCCCCCTTCTGCTCTATCCACTCCTGGCTTTGGCTCAATAAACGTTAGCAAAATCTGGAGCAAAACAGCAGCTTTTCCGCAAAATGATGTCTTAAGTCTCATTCTCACATCACGCTCATCATTCATACTATTCACCATATTGCTTTGGCTCAAAAAATACAGCAAAATCTGCAAGAAAAAAAGCAGCTTTTCTGCAGTGTGTAGCCTTAGCCTAAATGCTGTCTCTTTGTTATGACTGATGTCTTTCAGCTGTCTCTTTCATAGTATTTAACTCTACTTGAAACTTAACCTATGTAAGACTAGATGTCTTGTGTTCCCTCCCACACGTTTCAATATCAATTTGTGAATACAACACCACTCCCACACTACAATCTCTTTACCTTGGACCATGTCCACATTGCTCTGGTGTTTAAGCCTTCAATCATGTCACCTTCACTTAAGGAAACAAGGTCTAGGGGCAGCGATCTGTTTCCATGACAACCAAGCGTCCAGGCTCCCAGGCCTGTGATTGCTATAGCTGTATTTCAGTCTGCCTGTAATAGAAGTGAATGGATTTCTGAATTTACCGCAATTCATTAGTATTACTGTAGATTGTACTGAGAACAGAATCCCTAGAGGTTTTAAAAATAAAAGCAAAAAAAAGTTTCAAAAGTAAATAATACGAATAAGAATAAACAAAAAACAAACATAAACACTGTAGGCACTACGTGAGGACTTAGCCTAAGACTGAGGCCCCACATTGAGGAAAAACTGCTTTTTTGTTGTTGCACATTTTGCTGCAGTTTTTTGATCCAAAAATAGGAGTAGCTACAAAAGGAATGGAAAATATAAAAGAAACACATTTCTCCCTTCTGATCAATCCACTCCTGACTTTGTATTAAAAAAAGGCAAAATCTACAACAAAAAAGCAGCTTTTCTGCAATGTGGCGTCTTAGCCTAAATTTAGTATTGCTGTAATCATACCAACCTCCTGGAATATAGGTAACATGACATTTTGGCTGTCCAGTGAATACTGTAAAAACAAAACACTTAAAGGGGTTTTCTGGGCAAAAAACTTTTTTTTAAAAGGGTCTGTTAGTGCTATTAATGAGTTAATAAGTGCACCCAAATATCTTTAGCAGTGTTTTGAGTGATTTCTGGGTTTCTCTGAAAGCTCCTGGTATCCTCTGCATTTGTTTATATGGGTAGCTTCCTTTTCTCTTATCCTACAACTACCATGATGCATTGCTCTTCACTCAGATCCCCCACTCAGATCCCCCTCTCTCTCCCTCCCTCTCACCCCCTCCCTGTTTGCCTAGCTAGCCCATGGACTACTAGCCCTACTTAACTAACTAACTTAGCCCAACCCCCCATCATACTTACCTGTCTTCCTGTTCGGATCTTCTGGACACGGGAGATCCTTCTGTCCTTCTCCTCTTCTCGTCTGCCAGTGCCTGTGCAATAGAGCTGGAGTGCTCAGGCTTTATTGCGCAGGCATGGGAAGCTGGTTCCTTCTCCTCTTCACATCTGCCGGCGCCTGCGCAATAGAGCAGTCTGCAGGCACCGGCAGAAGTGAAGGAAGTGACAATTCATGCCCATTAGATCAGGACATGAAGACAGGTAAGTATGATGGGGTGGAAGGGGCGTATTCATGACATTCTGTTTCCGGAAACAGGGAAACGGAACTCACCGGGAAATCAGAAAATGTGCCTGGGGCAGTCACATCATCACCCCTGCAATCTAGGTAAATATACATTTTTGATAAAGTAAGTTAGGCGGGGGGGAGGGTGTTTAGTTTAGTATTACATTGACATTTTATTCCAGACAACCCATTTGTTTCTAGCTTCCCAGTACATTGTATGTAATATTAAATGGTACCATTATGTAGCACAATCTTTCCTACAAAAAGTAAGCCCTCATATAGCTCTGTGAATAGAAAAATAAAAAATGTTATGGCTTTTGGAAGGTGCGGAGTAAAAAATGAAAATGAAAAAAGAAAACCACCGCCCCATATGAAACTTTGCGATCAGGGTTCTGTGTCAGCCAGATGAGTTGATATTGGGGGTTTTCCATCCTGGTTCATTGCAGTACTGATGCTTCTTTATTACCTGTTTATACCTTTGAGCGCTTTACACTACGAATTGTTTACTAAGGCACTTTGCATTGTAATTTTATGTACTATGTATCATGATCGCTGATCACGTATCCTCATGCAACTCCTTCCCTTTGCTTCTCACCTGGCTATTTAGCTTTGTGGTATTCCCCCTTTTCTTGTCTCCCCCATTTATTTCTACAGCATGTTTTTACTCATTGGTATATTTAATAAATATGAATTATTTTTACCTGATTTTTTGTATACATGTAGCAGGAATGAGTTAAGCATTGGCTATGTACTCTGGAGGCTGTGGTGGACCTATATGGGTTCTTTTGTAGATCCTTTGCTGACAATTTTTTAAAGTGCTGGTAGCACATATTCTAGCATTCTATTCGGCAATCACCTACTAAATATCTCCTAAAAAAATAATCTGTAACTTTATAGTACTTTAGTCTGCTTAGGAATTATTATTGTACAATGTACTGGGAAGCTGGATAAAAATTTGGAATGGGGTGGAATTGGAAAAAAAACTGTTTGTGTTAACATTCTTACAGGGTTCATTGTTACGGCATTCACTGTACAGCCAAAATGACATGTATTCTATGGGTCGGTAGGATTCCAGGGATACCAAATTTTGGAGAAAGTCTGATGTATTGATCACTTTTATTCCAATTTTTATGGGAGTTGAAATGGAAAATGTATTATTTTCTCACTATGGTGTTCACCTTATGGGAAAAATATTTTTATTTGTTTGTATAATTTGTTTATGTTTATTTTGTTTACTTTTATTTCAAATCTAGGGAAAGGCAGGTGATTAGATTTTTTAGGTTTGTATTTTAATCACTCTTTAAAAAAAAAAAAAAAAAAATCACTATTTTATTAGCCCCCCTAGGGGGCTTGAACCTGCATTCTTTTGATTGCATGTCCCATAAATTACATACCTATTGAGGCTGGTCACAACCTCAATAGCTACAGTGGGGAAAAAAAGTATTTAGTCAGCCACCAATTGTGCAAGTTCTCCCACTTAAAAAGATGAGGCCGGCCTGTAATTGACATCATAGGTAGACCTCAACTATGAGAGACAAAATGAGAAAACAAATCCAGAAAATCACATTGTCTGATTTTTTAAGAATTTATTTGCAAATTATGGTGGAAAATAAGTATTTGGTCACCTACAAACAAGCAAGATTTCTGGCTCTCACAGATCTGTAACTTCTTCTTTAAGAGGCTCCTCTGTCCTCCACTCATTATCTGTGGTAATGGCTCCTGTTTGACATTGTTATCAGTATAAAAGACACCTGTCCACAACCTCAAACAGTCACACTCCAAACTCCACTATGGTGAAGACCAAAGAGCTGTGGAAGGACACCAGAAACAAAATTGTAGACCTGCACCAGGCTGGGAAGACTGAATCTGCAATAGGCAAGCAGCTTGGTGTGAAGAAATCAACTATGGGAGCAATAATTAGAAAATGGAAGACATACAAGACCACTGATAATCTCCCTCGATCAGGGGCTCTACGCAAGATCTCACCCCGTGGGGTCAAAATGATCACAAGAATGGTGAGCATAAATCCCAGAACCACACAGGGGGACTTAGTGAATGACCTGCAGAAAGCTGGGACTAAGGTAACAAAGGCTACCGTCAATAACACACTACGCCGCCAGGGACTCAGATCCTGCAGTGCCAGACGTGTCCCACTACTTAAGCCAGTACATATCCGGGCCCGTCTGAAGTTTCAGAAGAGTATTGGGAGAATGTCATATGGTCAGATGAAACCAAAGTAGAACTGTTTGGTAGAATCACAACTCGTGTTTGGAGGAGAGTGAATGCTGAGTTGCATCCAAAGAACACCATACCTACTGTGAAGCATGGGGGTGGCAACATCATGCTTTGGGGCTGTTTCTCTGCAAAGGGACCAGGACGACTGATCCGTGTACATGAAAGAATGAATGGGGCCATGTATCGTGAGATTTTGAGTGCAAACCTCCTTCCATCAGCAAGGGCATTGAAGATGAAACATGGCTTGGTCGTTCAGCATGACAATGATCCCAAGCACACTGCCAGGGCAACGAAGGAGTGGCTTCTTAAGAAGCATTTCAAGGTCCTGGAGTGGCCTAGCCAGTCTCCAGATCTCAACCCCATAGAAAACCTTTGGAGGGAGTTGAAAGTCCGTGTTGCCCAGCGAAAGCCCCAAAACATCACTACTTTAGAGGAGATCTGCATGGAGGAATGGGCCAACATACCAGCAACAGTGTGTGCCAACCTTGTGAAGACTTACAGAAAACGTTTGACCTCTGTCAAAGGATATATAACAAAGTATTGAGATGAACTTTTGTTATTGACCAAATACTTATTTTCCACCGTAATTTGCAAATAAATTCCTTAAAAATCAGACAATGTGATTTTCTAGATATGTTTTCTCATTTTGTCTCTCATAGTTGAGGTCTACCTATGATGTCAATTATAGGCCTCTCTCATCTTTTTAAGTGGGAGAACTTGCACAATTGGTGGCTGACTAAATACTTTTTTTCCCCACTGTATATTGCTATGACAAACCTGGTAGCCTTTATAGCCTTCATAGCCTCCCGGCTGTCATAGGAACAGGATGGCTCTCGCAATCTCACCATGCAGGAGCTGTCCTGTACTGGAAAAGATATGGGAGTGGCAAGGACTGGCTTCAGAGGGCTCCCAGGACTTTTGGGGGGATTACATAATAAAAATATCTGTGAATAGAGTGAACTGAAGCAGAGCGGCTGGCAGCTTTAAAGACTCGGTTTCCGCCATACTATAATAATTGATGTCGGAAAAAGGTTAAAGGGATTTTTCCATTCCCCCCCCCCCCCCCTCACCAGTTTGCCTGCTCTCTCTTCTTCTCATTTCTTGTATTCTTCAACAAGCTTGTGTGCGGGTTTAGACTATTTGATTAACAGGATGCTATGAAGTACCTGAGTAGATATAGACATTGCCTTTACCATAAGAGATTATTTATTATGATTACTAGAAATCTATAATAATGCACATCAAATAATATGCACAGTTAATGTATATTACATTACACAGGTTTGGAGAGAAAATAAAACTTACATGCTGCCAGGACGGAAAATGGACTTGCAGTAAACTCAATTTTATCATTGCATTTATATACAGAGATAACAGACTGTGTATGAGTTTTTATCCACAAACTGCAATTAGCTAACCTGATTGCACATGACTTAATAGCAGGAGATTACAGCTCTGAGAGCAATCATGATGCGAGAACTCAGCACCCCCTCCCCTCCAGAGAGTAGTAAGTCAGAGATACCAGGTAGGGTACCTTGACAATGTAGTATAAACAATAAGGAGGAATAATCTAACATAGCAGGTAAACAAAGCAGCATTTCTAAAGCAATATTGTAAGGGAATCACTAGAGGAGCGATTCCCCAGAAGC
Organism: Leptodactylus fallax; assembly: GCA_947044405.1. NCBI lineage: Eukaryota > Metazoa > Chordata > Amphibia > Anura > Leptodactylidae > Leptodactylus > Leptodactylus fallax. Next base: position 4,764,123 of record CAMRHE010000094.1, read on the forward strand.
TGCTGGAGAACTAGGGGGGAGGGGCACAAGAGACAGTGGACCCTAAGCTGAATCCCCCCACTGTCCCTGGCTAACTTGCCCGATCTGTCCTAGGTGACAGCCAGCAACCACGTCGACAGTCCCTCCTTATAATAAGTGATCACATAGAACGCAGACAAGACGCACAACAACAAAGGGAGGTCAGCTAGCCAAGGGGTCAGTAACAATCGAGCAATTGCAGCACAGAATCGAGATCCAAAAGAATAGTCAAAGTCAAAGCCAGTGGTAAGAAAATAAGAAGAGCAGGTAACAAGGCGCCCATAGGAAGGTGGGCAAACAATAAATAGGGAGAAAGAACCCGCCTCAGACTTGATAGGAGGATAGGCTGTCAATCACCAAGGCAGGACCAAAGTTAACTCTTAGTGGAGCAGGGGGAGAGCAAGGTAAAGGAGAAGGGCGTGGTGTAAAAATCAATTAAGGAGGTGAGGGAATAGGACAGTGTTCAGACAGTACAAGAAAAACCCAAAGAAAAGAATCACAACCGGGCACGCCTCCTGCGCCGCAGCGTGCGCCCGGAGGACGGTGCCAAAGCCTGGACAGGCAAGGACGTTACAGTACCCCCTTTTACGAGGGGCCTCTGGACCCTCGCCAGATGGACCAGGTTTTGAAGGGTTCTGGCGATGAAAAAGATTAATTAAACGTGGCGCATGTAGGTCCCTACCAGAAACCCACGTTCGCTCTTCCGGGCCATAACCCTTCCAGTGCACGAGGTACTGAACAGCATTCTGCACCCGACGGGAATCCAGAATTTTTTCTACCTCGTATTCCAGTTCCCCTTGGACCACCACAGGCGCAGGTGGACTGGAAGAAGTAAGGACAGGGGAGATATACTTCTTCAAAAGCGACTTGTGGAAGACGTTGTGGATACGAAAAGAACTTGGAAGTTGTAATTTAAAAGATACTGGGTTTATGAGTTCAGAAATGACATAGGGCCCAATGTAACGTGGTGCAAATTTCCCAGAAGGAACTCTAAGACGCAGATTCCTAGTGGACAGCCAGACTCGATCTCCCACTCTGTATTCAGGGCCAGGCAAGCGTCTTTTATTTGCCTGCCGTTTTTGATATTCTTGGGCTTTAACCAGGCTCAGACGAGCCTGGGCCCAGACTGTGCACAGTCGCTGATAAGTATGTTCGGCGGTGGGATTAACAGACTCGGTGCTACGGAGAGAGGAGTACCTGGGGTTAAAACCATAGTTGCAATAAAACGGAGACATTTTAGTGGTGACGTTAACCCTGTTGTTTATTGCAAACTCTGCTAGAGGAAGAAAGGTTCTCCATTTTTCTTGAGCATCAGACACAAAACACCTTAAGTACTGTTCCAAAGTTTGGTTGAATCTCTCAGTCTGGCCATTGGTCTCCGGGTGGAACGCGGAAGAGAAAGACAGAGAGACCCCCAGACGACCACAAAATTCCTTCCAGAATCTAGAGACAAATTGTACACCCCGATCAGATACAATATTTTCTGGTACACCATGCAAGCGGAGTATGTGGTTAATAAAGAACGAAGCTAGGCGTGGAGCATTAGGAATTTTCTTTAGGGGTACAAAATGGCACATTTTGGAGAATCTATCCACAACAACCCAAATCACAGTCTTCCCTTGGGAACAAGGCAAATCAGTAATAAAGTCCATTGACAAATGGGACCATGGTCTCTTAGGTATAGGAAGAGGATGAAGAAGGCCCTCGGGTAATCTCCTAGGAGTCTTCATCTTAGCACATGTCTCACAGGCAGCAACAAATTCACATACGTCTCGAGACCAAGACGGCCACCAGTAAGAGCGGGAGAGAAGGTATTTAGTCCCAGCGAAGCCAGGATGTCCCGTTAAGGTAGAACAATGAATTTCCTCCAAAACACGAAGACGAAGATTTGGAGGTACAAATAGTTTCCCAGTGGGAGTATTACTGGGAGCAAGATCTTGTGAATTAACCACTAAAGTAGCAAGATCAGGAGTAATAATGGCGAGAACCACTCCGGGAGACAAGATTTTATCTGGGACATCCTTAGGGGCACCGCTGGGACCAAAACTGCGAGATAGGGCATCAGCCCGTACATTTTTAGAGCCTGGACGATAAGTCACCACAAAATTAAAACGTGTGAAGAATAGCGCCCAGCGGCCTGCCTAGGAGACAATCGCTTAGCGTTATCCAGATATAGTAGGTTCTTATGATCAGTGAATACTGTGATCTGGTGTTTGGCCCCCTCGAGGAAATGTCTCCACTCCTCGAATGCCCATTTAATGGCTAGGAGTTCTCGATTACCAACATCATAGTTGCGCTGCGTAGGAGAGAATTTCCTCGAGAAGAAGGCTACAGGTTGCAAACACGTAAAATTTTCAGAGCCCTGAGACAACACGGCACCAACCCCCACTTCAGAGGCATCAACCTCAATAATAAATGGGCGATCATAGTCTGGTGGTACTAATACAGGAGCCTCAACAAAACATTTCTTGAGATGTACAAAAGCATGTTCCGCTTCCGGAGTCCATTTGGTCACATCGGCACCTTTCTTTGTGAGATCCGTTAATGGTTTCACTATAGCAGAGAAATTCTTAATAAATTTTCGATAATAGTTGGAGAAACCCAAGAAACGTTGTAGGGCTTTAAGGTTGGAGGGGCGTTCCCAGTTATTAATAGCCGTGACCTTCAGTGGATCCATACAAAAAGAATCGGGAGTAATAACGTAACCGAGGAAGGTGACCCTTTGGACTCCGAACAGGCATTTGGACAGTTTGGCAAAGAGAGAGTTTTGACGCAACAGTAGCAAAACACTCCTAACATGCTCAATATGTGTGGCCCAATCAGGAGAGAACACTAGAATATCATACAGGTAGACAATCACATAACGACCGAGCAAGTCTCTAAAGATATCGTTAACAAAGTGTTGAAATACTGCGGGAGCATTACATAACCCGAAAGGCATTACCAAATATTCAAAGTGACCTTCCGGGGTGTTGAACGCAGTTTTCCACTCATCTCCTTCTCTGATCCGGATCAGATTGTATGCCCCACGGAGGTCAATTTTAGAAAACCAGCGGGCACCCACAATCTGATTGAAAAGATCAGGGATCAGGGGAAGAGGGTACTGATTTTTAACCGTAATTTTATTTAATTCACGGTAGTCAATGCATGGTCGCAGTCCGCCATCCTTCTTTTTAACAAAAAAGAACCCAGCTCCCATGGGAGACTGAGACGGACGGATGTGACCTTTAAGAAGACTATCCTGAGTGTAATCCCGCATAGCCTCACGTTCTGGAGCAGAAAGATTGAAGATCCTTCCCTTAGGATATTTGGAGTCGGGAAGGAGTTCAATAGCACAATCGTAAGGTCTATGCGGCGGTAAAACTTCAGCAGCTTTAGCATCAAAAACATCATGAAAATCAGACAGAAATTCAGGAAGAAGTGTCTCCTCACTGAGACAATTGGAGGTATGCAAAGCAATACAATGGGAGGAGCACTGATTCCCCCATTTAACTAACTCTTTTTTGGGCCAATCAAAGGTAGGGTTATGGAGGTCTAGCCAGGGAAGCCCTAAAATAATATCAGACGAGAGATCCTCCATAACAAAAAAGCTCATGAGCTCCGTATGTATTGAGCCCACTTGCAAAGAGAGTAAGGGGTTTTAAAACGGATTTTACCCCTGGCCAGTGGAGTAAAATCCGCCCCAGTAACCAACAGAGGAGTATCTAATGATACAAGTTCAATACATAAGGCAGAAACAAACGAAAATTTTACAAAGTTAGTGGCAGCCCCAGAATCTACTAGGGCCTGCCCAGAAACAGATCTGTCCCCAAAGGACAGAGACACAGGTAACATCAATTTGTGAGATTTTTCAGAAGATACCTGACTGCCTGAGTGGTTCTTCTGAATATCACTCAGGCCCTGAAGTTTTCCGCTGGTGTACGTGGTTTGATGGAACAGTCTCGGATGAGATGACCCGGTTTGCCGCAATACAGGCAGAGATGATTCCGGAGACGATATTCTCGTCTAGCCTTGGTATCCAGTGCTCCCAACTGCATAGGGTCATCTCCAGGGGTGACAGAAGGAGAAACAGATTTTTTAACAGAAAGAGAGGGATAGACAGAAGACTTAGTGGGACCAATCCCCACCCTCTCTTTACGTCTGTCCTGGAGTCTCCTGTCAATGCGCACGGCTAAGGTCATGGCCTTTTCTAAGGTAGGGGGATCAGGGTGACCTACCCAGACATCCTTCACTGAATCATTCAGGCCCTGTTTAAAAAGAGCTTTCAAAGCGGAGTCACACCAACCTGCTGTTATACTCAACTTTCGAAACTCAGAGCAATAAGTTTCAGCGCATAGTTTACCTTGCCGGAGGGTAAGAAGTTGGGACTCGGCGAGTCCAATTTGATCAGGCTCAGCATAAATGGCCCCCAAAGACTTAAAAAAATTTTTCTAGATCTGTCCACTCCTCTGCCTCAGGGGGGAGTTTAAGTGCCCAAGTCTGTGGATCCCCCTGTAAGAGGGAAATGACCACCCCCACCATCTGAGACTGCAACGCATGGGGGTTGACCTGAAAATACAATAGACATGATTCCCTGAACGTCTCAAATTTACCTCGGTCCCCTGAAAACCTATCCGGGAGTAACATTTTAACCCTAGGGAGGGAAATGACAGCAGGTGGTGTAGCAGCGGCCTCAGCTTGATTCTGGGTGAGAGTGTGTACCTGGTTGGCCAGCTCAGACACCAAACCTGCCAAACCCTCCATTCGAGTCACAAGGTCCTGAAAAGAAGCCATGCCAGTAATGAGTAGAAGGGTTAAGGTTTTTTTTTAGGGCCTGCTATTCTGTAAGGGAATCACTAGAGGGGCGATTCCCCAGATGCTGCTGGAGAACTAGGGGGGAGGGGCACACGAGACAGTGGACCCTAAGCTGAATCCCCCCACTGTCCCTGGCTAACTTGCCCGATCTGTCCTAGGTGACAGCCAGCAACCACGTCGACAGTCCCTCCTTATAATAAGTGATCACATAGAACGCAGACAAGACGCACAACAACAAAGGGAGGTCAGCTAGCCAAGGGGTCAGTAACAATCGAGCAATTGCAGCACAGAATAGAGATCCAAGAGAATAGTCAAAGTCAAAGCCAGTGATAAGAAAATAAGAAGAGCAGGTAACAAATAACAAGAAGTAAAGCCAGAAAGCAAAAAGCAATAGCAGGCGCCCATAGGAAAGTGGGCAAACAATAAATAGGGAGAAAGAACCCGCCTCAGACTTGATAGGACGATAGGCTGTCAATCACCAAGGCAGGACCAAAGTTAACTCTTAGTGGAGCAGGGGGAGAGCAAGGTGAAGGAGAAGAGCGTGGTGGAAAAATCAATTAAGGAGGTGAGGGAATAGGACAGTGTTCAGACAGTACAAGAAAAACCCAAAGAAAAGAATCACAACTGGGCACACCTCCTGCGCCGCAGCGTGCGCCCGGAGGACGGTGCCAAAGCCCGGACAGGCAAGGACGTTACAAATATATTTAGGAAAACTCTTGAATTTACACAAACTAGCAGTTTAGATAGAATCCTTGAGATGGGAACAACACTTTAAGCTGCGGCTGTTGCTGTACTCCAACTAACCTTCTCAACAGTTAAGGCTTGATCCCCGTAAGGCCCAGCTTCTTTGTTTCTTTAACTTTCAAAGTCTATTTACAGCTTACACCTTTTCTCCCATGTAGCAGCTCTGTCAGAGTCCTTATTTTTGTGTCACACATGGGTCTAATTTCGTCCACTACAACCTTCATCCATGTATTGGTTTCTCCTTCTGACAGCTGTCTTCCCAAGATGGGTTCATATACACTGAATGTGATTGCTTTCTATAACAAATGTACAAGTTGTGAACCTTTGTTTTCTGCTTTGTATCTGCTCATTTGCAAGGCTTGGGCTTGCACTTACTTCAGCCATTTTTTTAGGAGACATAAAGGAAGTCTGATCACTGTCAGATTTCTTTTCTGCTCTTCAATCCATTGATGTCATGACACCATAAAATCCCCAGCAAACAAACAAATAACTGTAGCCAAAGGTGTAACTTGAAGCTCTTGGGCCCCAATTTAAGATTTATTAGGGGGGGCTCTACCTACTTGGTGCGATTTAGAATAGTGGTATATTTTATGTGACAGGCGGACCTTTGGAACCCCTTCAGGTTCCAGGGCCCAGTAACAACTGCTACCTCTGCACTCCCCATAGCTACAGCCCACTTCAGCTGCTACACTCTACTACTCTCTGAGTCAAGTAGTTCTTGACTGCTATGTTTCAAGATAAGAGTCTACCACTGCACAGAATTAGGCAATAAATCAATTATCAGTCTCCTCCTCTAGCTCATGTTGTGTGTGAGGTGAATGAACACAAAACTCTATGTATGTTTTTTTTTTTAGTGGTCAAAGTGAGATGTCTGGGTTTTTTTTTTCAAATAATATCTCTGTTTTATTTTAATACTTTATTATGCTGTCTGACAGCATCTATTACTGAGGTGTGGCCAATGAAAAGACTAGCACTAATCCCCCAAATATTACCCTGGCCATCAGGGGTGATGGGAAGAGCTGGGTATTGTTTAAAATCCTGCCATCTAAAGTGACGGCCAGGTACTGAACCAGAAGGTGGTATTATTAGGCTGGGGAGGGCAAACAATGTTGCCCACCTTGGTAATACCAGGCCACTACTGCTTGTTATATCTGTCTGGTTCTGAAGGGAGATTGGAAATTTGTGGGGACCAGACATTACCAGGGTGGGACAGTTTTTGGCCCTTCCCAACCTGATAACCCTAAAACCAGCCTGAAGATGCCCCAATACCCAGTCATCACTTTATTAGACAACACCTGGCTCTTCCCAGCACCCAAAGACATTGGTTACTGAGATAATAATTGGGGAATTAATGCTAACTAAGCCACCGCATAGTAATGGATTCTGTCAAATGGTGGCCACTACTAAAGCGATAATAAGGTAATTATATTAAAAAAAAAAACACAAAGCCTTTTTTTATTGAAATAAAAACTCCCCCAGAAAACCCTTTGACCTTTTTGAAAAAAGAAAATCTTTGACACAATCCATCAAATCCTTTGTAATCCAATTGATCCAGTGTAAACCTGAAAGAAAAAAAACAAAAACACAAAAAACCCAGCAGTATGATATAAAAATAACCTTACCTACAGCTGTCTTCTTTCGTCTGTGGGAAATGAATAGAAACCAATGAACTCTGGTCTCTATTCTGGAGCAGGGGACCTGGAGATTAGTCAGAATTCTGTCTCATCTCAAAGGTCTTTGTGCAAGAATGAGAGCTATTGCAGGGACTCCTAAAGATAAATTAGAGTGCCTGCACTAACTCTGTAACCAGGGTTATTCCTAGTCACATTTCGTAGGAGTAGGTGTAGGATTATAGCTGTAAATGTATTTTCTTTTCAAAGCCCTATAGACATGAATGGCTGAGACAAGTAGAGAAATGAGAACAAATAGTCTGTGCTATGATTTTTATTCTTCATGTCTCCACATCTGTGAAAAACAATGGATGCGTGAAAGACCCCACTGACTATAAGTCTGGGTGCTGTTTTGTTTTTGCTTTTTTTTTTTCCACAGACAGCACTTAGATAGCACACAAACAGAAAAATCATTAGTGTAAAAGGGTCCTAAAATCTATTTCATCCAAAATTCTGTGTTCTTTATAAGTTTTACCAATACATCCACAGTACTTTTTCACCAGTTAAAAAAACTTATGGGCAGATTTATGAAAATGTCTAAAAGATATGCTTATTGATATAGTTAGGATGATTGGTGGGGTCCGACCTCTGCAGTCCCTCCAGTCTTTTACTGGACAGTGATACCATATAGCATCACTTTACTATATGGAAATATGTCAATCTCATGATTGTTTCTTTTTTATTCCACTTCTGTCACTAGATATTAGATTCACCACCCTGTATAACCTTACCTCCCAACATCAAAATCTGGTTGTAGTGACCCACTTTCTATTCTTGTGTCAGTGGGTACAAACCTTTATCTCTCATACAGTATAGGTATGTATTAAAACAATGGTTCTATAGTTCTAGGAAAGAATGCTGTGCCTGATTGTATGAAGAATAATGTGGAACACCGAGTGTGCGACTTCACATACTGCTGTACAGGGTTCATGCACACAACTTTGTATTATGCAGCATCCCTTACTAAACCTAAAACAAGCTATAGCAATTTTATTATAGCCCTGGAAGGAATGAAATGAGGGTAGGGTTTTTTTTTTTAAAGTGGAGATAATGTGGGTGACATTTAGATTTCTTTCTAAAAAGGGTTTCCCATAACAAACAAATGTCCATAGTAGAGATGATAAATGTATGATCACTGGAGTCCAACTACTGGATCTTGAGAACAGGGGTCCCTGAGTCCTCTGTGTGGAAGGAGCAGTAGCGCACACTTCTGTAGGATTGATGGAGATAGTGAAGTACAGTGCTCCTTCCATCCCATAGAAGTGAATAAAGTGATGGTTACTACTGTTCCATTCAAAAAGAGGACTATGGCACCCTATTTATTGTGACAGCAAGGGTCCAAACAATTGAATGCCATTTACTACCTGTCCTGTGGATAAGTGATAATAAAAATGTCATGTAAATCTAGATAAAAGTAAAATATCAAAGTGCTGCAGCAGATAGAGTCAGAAAGAACTTTCAGAGCTAGGGATGCTTTGTACCCTTTAATACCATCACTGATTCCTATCTGTTTGAGTGAACAGCTGAATATAGAAGCTCAGTGATGTTCTCATCGGCCACATGAGATGCAACAAAGATTCTTTCCAAAAGCTGAAAGAGCAGACCGTTCAGACAACAGATGGGCAAGTTCCCATAACTGTCAATTTTCTAAATATTTGCATAGTAAACAGAGGAGGTGCCATCTGACTGATATTTCAATGCTGTATATAAAGTGGAGGAATTCCTCTCCCCCTCTGCTCTCAATCTGATCTTCATCTCTCTTGTGTGTCTACCTGGCTGCTGGTTAACTGGTTTTTCTTTTGTGGAAAGTTCAATACTCTTTGGGAATAAAGAGTTATTGATACAATGCCAGAACCAACACAGAAAACGGGTGAGTATCTGTGGAATGAATGCCACATTTACTAGTCTGCACACCATACCACTTTAACATTTCCATTGCAGACTCCAGCTATTGATGTTGCATTTGCATGTAATACATAGATTCATTAGCATTAAGAGACTATTAACACCATTGCTGTGTTGTCAGTCCATCCACTATTAACCATAGCTTAACTGCAAGATCAGAGCAACCAACAACATCATATGGCATAGCAAAATAATTACTTTAAAATAGAGTTCTTCCATGTCATTCAATACGTTTTATGGTACAATATGCCAATACTTGTACATCTATCTGAGCATATACATCTTTATACCCCCTGCACAGGTAGTGATAGAGTATGGTCTGTTAAATGGTAAATCTTCTATGGCTTTAAACTATTAATATGTGCATTAAACACATTGTATTTTCATTCCTATCCTGCAGACATCTCCAAGCTACCCACTAAATTCCAAGCCAGTGATAGTATGTATAATTTAATTCAGACTTATCATGACATTTTGTAATATTTGATCAGCCTTGTCCTTTAGTGCATTAAAAGAGATGTCCTTGTATGTTGTGGCTATAGGTTTAGTATTACATTATTAGTAGTCACAAATGCTGTAATTTGAAGCAGTGAAAAGCTAGGAAAAAGATAAAGTGAAAATTTGCTCAATAAATTGTAGCAACTTATGTGACATTCTCTCTTATGTAGCTCAGTAATTACCATCTACTGGTTGGTTATGGAATCTGAATCTATACCAACACAATAGAATTAATATTGTATTGTTAAAATATAGAGTAATATTCAAGGTAGGGTCAAATAGGGTTAATTCTTTAGCTGAAATTGCTGTATCAGAGACCACACTAAATATCCATGTCCATCTACATGGCTGCATAAAATATCTATCTATATCTACAGTAAGTTTTTTTTTTATATTATTCTTGATGTTGTCTGGATTTTGCTAGGATCTGTTTTATGTTCTTTTATGCATATATGTTTTAAACAAAGCAAGAGCATTCTGATCTGAGTGATCTTTCAGAACATGCCATTGGGAGTATCTTCCACTGCAAAGCATTCCAGAAGATTATTTCAGAATCCTTATATCCCACACTGGAACTTTAAATATTCAGCTCCAGCTTTGTGACTCTGAAAATATCTGTAACAGGCAATCTCTTGGCTCACAATTCTTACCAAACATAGCCAGGTTGATCACTATTATAGACGTCGCCACATTGTTCTTCTCATACTCACTGTGGAGGGATTGTGTTATGGTATAACAATAGCAGTGATTCCTATAGGACAAAAGAAACAGTTTATATTCAGATGTTATACATAGTGGTCCACATTTACTAATGCTGCGTAATGATCAGGCACTGCAAATGTAAACCAGGTAGTTACAAAATGTGACAAATGTATCACAATGGTGCACTGTGTGATAGATTAGACAAATCTTTCATGAATTTACAAACTTGTTTTCTTTATAAGCCAACTCTCTGTTAGCTTACTTTACACATTCTTATCATGTCTCACCAAATGTACAATTTGTACATTGGTAAATATAGAAAGATTTGTAAACAGCCCATTGAGACTGTCCTAGGTGGGTGCTCTAATTCATTTAGTATAATTGGGAAATATAATATGAGAGCACATAAATAGATTACAAAATGTGACTGACCTTTTGAAAGCCCATACATTGTTGACATAGCATTGTGTAGGAAGCAAATCTCTTATAGAATTGCTCTATACAGTATATTCATTATATGTAGACTGAAAATTGCTGAAGAAGCCACTAGCATTGATATCTTGAATAATAATTGAATACGTAAATAGTATTGTTTTTTTCCATTGGTCCTTTCCTTATGGCATATAATCGATTCATACCAATACTGGACTGTTATGGGTTTTTTAGATAATATTTTTTTACAACTTAAGGCTGAGGCTCCACGTTGTTGAAAAGCAGTGTTTTTTGTTGCAGATTTTGCTGCATTTTTTTGGGCCAAATTTAGGAGTCTCTTGAAAAAGAATGGGAAATATATAGGAAGTACTTAGATGTTTCTCTTCTGTTAAATCCACTCCTGACTTTGGCTCAAAAAAATGCAGCAAAATCTGCAACAACAAAAAAACGCTGCTTTTCTGCAATGTGGGGCCTCAGCCTAAATCTAGGAAGACAGCAACAAGGCAAAATGCTTTAATAATAAAGTCAAATGCAAATATTGTAGAGGATCTGTAACCTCTCCTGACTTATCTGTTTTAGTAAATACTTACACAACAATTCCAGAGCATCTTTTCTTAAAATCCTGTGCTGTTCCTCTGTTATTCCTCCTAGAAATGTATGAATAGATTGACAACTGGGTGTTATCAGTACTGAGAGAGGTACATAAATGGCATCTCATCCAGCCAGCCAGTACCCTTCTCTGTACTGGAATAAATGCAACATTATGCAATATGCCCATACTTGCTATCTGATGGTTTTGTTACAGGTAGTCAGAATTGTATGATTGTACTCTTTGGAGCTCAGGTCACTATAAAGATATATTAAAAATAAATCAGAAAAAATGGAAACCGCTTTACTATTTTCACTTCTAAGTGATAGAAAAGAGAAGCACGTATTTTCCATAATGTAGAAAGTAAAGTCATTTTTTCAGTTTACAGTGAAGTGTATAGATTGTGCTGGGATTCTGGGAAGTCACAGAGCTTGGGTCTTTACGGCTGCAGAGCTTCCGTGGACATTGTATAGCTGAAGTCACAAGTCTAGCAATACCCATCCCAAACCATGCAGCTGCCATGGATCTCAGCAGATTGAGAGGCCAAATATCAACGGGAAAGCTTACACATCTCGGGGCTTTCATTACTGTTGCTAATTCATTCAGTCAGTCATGAGATATGACAGCTGCTATTTAGACTCCATGGTCAGATTAGTTAAAGCGTGATAAGTGCATTTTTATTGCTAGGGAATTATTTGGTGGGTGCCGGTATTTTAGAAAATTATGATGGCTTCTCTCAAATGTAACTAAATATGGTCAAGTTTAATCTGGGAATTGTTTCCATACAAATATGCCACAACTGTATTGTAATGGTATTTAGCATAAATGATAACAATTAGCATAATCTGTAAATCTACTACTCCAACAACATTTTTATGCTGCAAACTAGGGAGTAAATGTTCACTGCTACTGTGGGAAGAGATAGGGAACAATTCCAGGAAAGACCTGATTTGATTCAGTATTGTGGGTGACATTCCTACAGTGATAGAATACAGCACACATTATGTTACAGACTGCCATTAAAGTCAGCAGGTACTTCAGTCTACATACGTGACCTCCACTGAATATATGGTTTATCATATATATGTTTAAGCCCACGTTGTATACAACACACACGGAGGTGCAGATTGATCTCATCTAAAGGTGAGGCCCATTTATATATGCCTGTGAATTGTCAACAAAGAGCGGGGTACTGGTTGGCTGGGTGAGATGCCTTTTATGTAGATTTTGGAAGGTACTGCTTCCTTGCAAAAAAATGTAAGCTGGTGTTGGGAGTCTTAGGGTATGAATACACTGTGCAATTATGATGGATCTGAGACGCATCCATGACATAGCCATGGTGTGTACGAAAATGGGGCCATGCCAGTATTCCATTAAAGTTCATTGCAAACTGCTTGCTCATGGAGTACTGCTAGTTAATAGCAGAATGGTTTTGTGGATTACTACACAGCCATTATCTAGAAACTTTCAATAAACAATAATTATGACTGATATAGTCAATTCTTACTGGGAAAAGGTATGGAAATTTGCTCTCATCCAGAAAGACAAAAAATATTACGAATCCATTGAGGAATCTTTAAACGTGACTTGGGGTGTCAGCCAAACCAGACTCTCCTCCAAATGGAAGAGACATGTGTATACAGATTTTTTGAGGTTCTTGCTGCTCATCAGTATAGAGCACAGTACCGGTTGGCTAAATGAGAGGCCTTATGTGCAGAACTACCGTAAGCGGGACAGATTTGTTATGCCTTGTATGCCAGACTTCTGGTGTATAAGGCATAAAAAGTTCAAATTTTTTTCCGCAAATCAAAAATCTGCCATAAATGATGCTGGAAATATATGCCAACTATGAGCTGACATAGATTTCCCTCCAAGCAACATAATGCTAGCATTGACTGGCATTGATCTTCCCCAGGGAGTCCTGTTTCTCCTTGTACAGATGCAAGCTCGTTTGGTTGATATCCCAAGTCATGTTTCAAGGTTCTTTAATGGGTAGAGCATTCTCTTACAGGGTAGCTACCAAAAGGTGGCATTAGAGAGACAGTTTTCTTTTTCTGAAGAAGAGCCTTTTTTCCAGGGAGCATTGCCAAATTAAACAACTGTGCCACTTTAAGAAACCTGACACACTTTATTTTCACCTTTCAAAAGTGGTATGATAAGGACATAGTTTCTTGTTATCTGTTAGACAGTTATATCAACTTTAGTGACATTTTTTGTCATACAGAACTGCATCACATGAAGGCAAGTTACAGGCGGGGTGCACCTTTTTATAATAGGGACATTAAAATTGCCAGATTAATGGATGCATATACTGTAGATGACTTTCCATTTTCCAATCTTGATTGACTGCAATGTTAAAATATAAATAGAAGGTCCATTCGTCGGCTTTCCATTTATTTGAGTGAGGAAAAAAGCAGCATGCTGCTCTTTTTTAAATCTAAAAAACAAAACAAAAATAAACCGGAAAGCCAAGAGAAGTGTAAACCCATTTTTGCCTCTCGGCTGCCTAGAAGCACATACTGCTTCAAGACTAGAGCTACATGTCAAAATTATGGAACTGTAATGATATGAAAAAAGTCACAATTATAGGAAAACATTAAAATTGCAGTAATTCTGTGACTTCAGCCCTAGTCTGAAAAATAAATAAATACATTTCAAATATGTACAGCCTACGGTAAAGTCTCAAATAACTGATATGAAGAAATATTGCACAATATTAATTGCCAAAAAACAGTAAATTATAATAAAACACCAAGGAGTTCTTCATATAAAAGTACAAGACTAGGTTTCTATTAACTGTAATAATTTAAAGTAAGAGTTACACTATTTCTTGCAAAACACACCTCAGCTGCTGCAGAATTTCTTTTTAATGCTAAAGCCTCACATTTCGGAAACGCTGTGTGTTTGAGTGTTGCGGAAAATCAACAGAAAAAACTATTCCTTTTACAGTACCAGCAAAGTCAATGAGATTTCATGAATCTCGTCCACAAATTGCAGAAGAAAGAGCTGCAGAAAAGCGGGTTTTTCAAAAACTTGTGCATTTATTAAAAAATGCAGCATTTAAAAAAAAAAAAAAAAAAAAAAAATGCCCTTTACATGCGGAGAAAAATTCAGCAAAAACTCAATAAAGAGCGCTGTAGAAAAAAAAAAAATTGCAACGCGTTTACACTGCACTTTTTTTTTTACAAAGCGTTTTTTTAGCTGTGTTTTGCTACATGGTGCTTAAGGCTAAGGCCCCACGTGGCGTCCTGAAGCAAAAATGTGCTGCGGGAAAAACTCCAACACATCACGGTTCTTCCCGCAGCGCTTTAGACAGAAAGTTTGCAGAGGTTTCCTCTGCGGACTCTCTGTTTCAATTATACCTATGGGGAAACTGCCCACGTTTCCGTAGGTATAATTGACATGCTGCGATTTCCAAAACCACGCCGATGTCCACGGCACGGTTTTTAACACACAGTGGACATAGGATTTCCTAGAATCCAATCCACTTTGCTCTGACTGTAAAAAGCCGCGATTTTTTTCAGCGGTATTTACACTGCAGGCAAATCGTGGCGTTTACACCACATGGGGTCCCAGCCTACAGCTGGTTTTACACTGCTGTGTACAGGCCAGGAAAATGATTTGAGTATCAGCCAAATTTAGTGGCTCAAGAGTGACTTGGATGAACTGAGCTCATCATTTCAGTTTAGTTCAGTCAAGCTGCGCTTGTTCTGGTACATCTGGTTTATATACAGACCATTCTTCCCAACCAAAACACAACCATGTGCATCTAGCCTAAGGCCAGTTTCACCCGGCCAAGTTTTAACAGGTAAACTTGGTCCATGTATTTGCCGGGTTTAACAAACCAAACTCAGTTCAGCTTATCTGAACTGACATGCTAAGTTCAGTTTAGCAGAGGTGAGTTCAGGGGAGTATCTGTCTTATACACAGTCCAAGTTTCCCAGCTTCAACTTGGCCTGTGGCCAAAGAAACCTAAGAAACCCTAGGATCTTCATGTCAATGACTAATTAAATAACATGATCAGTTCCTTTTCAATGCGAATATTTGCCTTCAGAGCATGGTTCAGTAAAGTGAAAAGTAAAGTTTGTTCAAAGCTGAAATGTATACCAGGTAATAGTGCTACAAAAAACCCCAGATAATGACAAATATTTGGTGGTGTTTGCCCCAAAAATTGTGACTCTTTGATGCCAAAAACCTGAAGCACCGGGTTTAATAATTAGTCTCCAATTTCACTTGTCTGTTGCATATTAGTGGCCACTTATACAGTGGGGAAAAAAATATTTAGTCAGCCACCAATTGTGCAAGTTCTCCCATTTAAAAAGATGAGAGAGGCCTGTAATTGACATCATAGGTAGACCTCAACTATGAGAGACAAAATGGGAAAATAAATCCAGAAAATCACATTGTCTGATTTTTAAAGAATTTATTTGCAAATTATGGTGGAAAATAAGTATTTGGTCAATAACAAAAATTCATCTCAATACTTTGTTATATATCCTTTGTTGGCAATGACAGAGGTCAAACGTTTGGCACACTCTGTTGCTGATATGTTGGTCCATTCCTCCATACAGATCTCCTCTAGAGTAGTGATGTTTTGGGGCTGTCGCTGGGCAACACTGACTTTCAACTCCCTCCAAAGGTTTTCTATGGGGTTGAGATCTGGAGACTGGCTAGGCCATTGCAGGACCTTGAAATGCTTCTTACGAAGCCACTCCTTCTTTGCCTTGGCGGTGTGCTTGGGATCATTGTCATGCTGAAAGACCCAGCCACGTTTCATCTTCAATGCCCTTGCTGATGGAAGGAGGTTTGCACTCAAAATCTCACGATACATGGCCCCATTCATTCTTTCATGTACACGGATCAGTCGTCCTGGTCCCTTTGCAGAGAAACAGCCCCAAAGCATGATGTTGCCACCCCCATGCTTCACAGTAGGTATGGTGTTCTTTGGATGCAACTCAGCATTCACTCTCCTCCAAACACGACGAGTGTTGGTGACCAAATACTTACTTCCCACCATAATTTGCAAATAAATTCTTTAAAAATCAGACAATGTGATTTTCTGGATTTGTTTTCTCATTTTGTCTCTCATAGTTGAGGTCTACCTATGATGTCAATTACAGGCCGGCCTCATCTTTTTAAGTGGGAGAATTTGCACAATTGGTGGCTGACTAAATACTTTTTTTCCCCACTGTATGCAACTTCCTCTACCTGTGTCTGAAGTCGGCACAGTTTAAAGAATTTCTGGGAAGAGTAACTTTTAAAGGGAATCTGTCAGGTCAATCTGGGACACTAAACCACCCACAGGTCTTTATAGACCTGGGGTTTAGTGTCCCAAATCGCCCTGTTTTAATACAAACCGTAGGCGCATTAAAAATAAAAAACCTTTATACTTACCTAGAGTAAGTCTGATCGACGCTGTTTGGTGAGATCGGTCCGGCTTATTCATGAGGCACGCCTCCCGGCGCCTGCACTGTTCTTCAGTGAAGCCATAGATGGACACTCCGGCTTCACTGCGTAATTGCGGGGCATGCGCACTGAAGCCGAGGAGTACTCCTCTGGCTTCATTGAAGAACTGCGCAGGCGCGGGGAGCACAGCGGAAGGGTGAGTATAAAGCTTTTTTATTTGTAATGCGGCCATAGATTGAGTTATAACAGGGTGATTTGGGACACTAAACCCCAGGTCCATATGGATGTGTGGGTGGTTTAGTGTCGCAAATTGCCCTGACAGATTCCCTTTAAGACTTCAGATTATAAACCTTAATTAAGAATAATCGTATGGTAGCAATAACTCCCTTAGCAGGACTTAAAGGGGTTGGTCACTTTCAGACCTATATTGAGAGCAATGTTATTGTTTGTATAATAAAAAGCTGTCCTATTTTCCAATATACTTTCTGTATCAATTCCTCAGAGTTTTCTTGATCTTTGCTTACTTTTATTCAGTCTGCTCAGTGGATAAAAATCAGTTCATGGTCATGTGATGAACACACAGGTGCACAACTCGTTACCAGGCAGATGTCTGATTAATGTGCTGTGACTATTACAAGCTGTGCACCTGTGTGTTCATGACATGACCATGGACTGTATATCACATGATCATGGACTGATTTTTATCCACTGGGAGTAAGCAGAATGAATGACAGCAAAGATCTAGAAAACCGTGAGGAATTGATACAGAAAATATCATGGAAAATTGTGCAAATTTTTATTATACAAACAATAACATTAGTCTTTAAATATTGGTCTGAAAGTGGACAACCCCTTTAAGCCCTATTCAAATGACTGATGTTAACAGCTGTGTGATGGCCATTTTCTTAACAGCAGTAACATGTAAATTCAATACATGGGAATGGGGCTATTAACATAACAATTTTAAGACAGTCCATTTTAACAGGCTGTCAAAAAATAGGTCATAATCTATTTCTGGCTGTTTTCCACGAATCCCTCAATAGACTCAAATCTGTGAAGGATCTATGAAAACAGGTGCCCCTCTGATTCAAAACAGCTGTGAAAAATGTCGATTTTTCATGTCTATTTTGTCCATAGTAGTATAATGTTGTACCATGTTAGCCATTGAAAGTAGTGGAAGAGTGAAGAAATCAGGCGATACCTTTTAGAGGCTAACTGAGTATATTCATAAGTAAGCTTTCAGGAGTACTAGCTCCCTTCATCAGACATGGTGTGATACAAGAACTGAAAATTCACAGATTTTTATACACATGGTTTTCAAAGCATTTTAGAGTCCTTAAAAAAAATGCAATCTAAGTAGAGAAGTTATTTACAACAGGTCAAAAAAACAGTCTGGAAACTTGTGGTGCGTGACGGAGGGATCAGTAATTCTTGCTGTTATCTGTTTGCTATCAGGAGGTGATTTGTGACCCTCACAGTTCATACATAGTGTGATTTGAAGCTGGCATGAATATTGAGTTCAGTTCATGGTTCATACATAGTGTGACATGAAGCTGGCATGAATATTAAGTCCAAATTGCAGAGTTTGAAATTTTTGCATAAACTTGTACTCCCATTGTTTCCTCGCCTCCTGCGTCTTAAAATGTTCCATTAAAACCACAACCCGCAAATCTTCAATAGAGTGGTTTTGTCCGGAGAAATGTGCGGCCACTGGGAGATCGGTTCTGCTGTTATTGATACTGGATCTGTGTGAGTTCATTCGTTGACTGAGTCTCTGCCCTGTTTCCCCCACATAGAGGCCTGTGGTGGGACATTGCGTACACATTATGAGGTACACCACATTGGAAGACCTGCAGGAGAATGTCCCCCTAATTCTGTGCATCTGTTGTGACTGTGGGATAGGTACACTGTCAGTGGTGTGGATGTGCTTGCAGGTCATGCACCTTTTATGTAGGCAAGGTGAGGTGCCATTTTCAGTTGGGGCCTTCAGGGCACTCCGGACGATAATACGCCTCAAGTTTGGTGGTTGTCGAAAGGAAAGGAGAGGGGGGACTGGAAATATGTCCTTGAGTCTGTTGTCCCTATGTAGCACAGGTTGGAGCTCCTTGGCAATCCTTCGTAGGATCTCCAGCTGTGGGTTGTAGGTGACAACTAGGGACACTCGGGCTTCTTTCTGGGTCTCTCTATATGTGAGCAGACTGTCTCTGTTAATGGCTGCCGCTTTGTTCAATTGGTTGTCTGTTACTTTTGGTTTTTCCAATGTGGTGTACCTCATAATGTGTACACAATGTCCCACCACAGGCCTCTATGTGGGGGAAACAGGGCAGAGACTCAGACAACGAATGAACTCACACAGATCCAGTATCAATAACAGCAGAACCGATCTCCCAGTGGCCGCACAATTCTCCGGAGAAAACCACTCTATTGAAGATTTGCGGGTTGTGGTTTTAATGGGACATTTTAAGACGCAGGAGGCGAGGAAACAATGGGAGTACAAGTTTATGCAAAAATTTCAAACTCTGCAATTTGGACTTAATATTCATGCCAGCTTCATGTCACACTATGTATGAACCATGAACTGAACTCAATATTCATGCCAGCTTCAAATCACACTATGTATGAACTGTGAGGGTCACAAATCACCTCCTGATAGCAAACAGATAACAGCAAGAATTACTGATCCCTCCATTACGCACCACAAGTTTCCAGACTGTTTTTTTGACCTGTTGTAAATAACTTCTCTACTTAGATTGCATTTTTTTTAAGGACTCTAAAATGCTTTGAAAACCATGTGTATAAAAATCTGTGAATTTTCAGTTCTTGTATCACACCATGTCTGATGAAGGGAGCTAGTACTCCTGAAAGCTTACTTATAAATGTACTCGGTTAGCCTCTAAAAGGTATCGCCTGATTTCTTCACTCTTCCACTATTTTGTCCATAGGTCATCTTAATAGAGCCTTATTGCTGCAGATTTCTACAATTGGACCATGAGAATTATTCTGCAGTAATGAAACTCAGATTAGAAGCATCCATAAATAGAATATAGGCAGAGGTCTCCCAGAATAACATTTTCTACTGACATGTCTCAGATCTAAAGCCAAGCGATTAGTAAACATCTCATTAGAGAGATCTCTGCATTACATTGTGAAAGATCTGGTCTAAATCTAGTCACCTGGGATGTGATAACTGACATCTGTGTACAAAGTAAATTGAGATGATCTTTGATGTAGGCACATGCGCACAAAGTAGAATTAAGAATATAAATATCAGTAGCATGTTAATATCAGAACATATATTAATAGGCGATAGAGGTAAACAGGGTTGAAATAATCCCATGATATGAATAAAGTACAATAAAATCATGTCAGGTTTTCCATTGGCCATTGTGTTATATTGGACAAGAATAGCATTGTCTATAGTTTTTTCTTGCCATCAAAAATACTCAGTGGAACCCACATCTACCCTACCCCAAGCGGACCCCATGAACGGAAACTCGAATGCAAATGTGAACATAGTGTTAAATGGGCTCCCCACACTGAAACAGGGGAGACCCAACTTGCTCCTAAACTGAATCATTGAACTGTATTTGACTGATGCACGTAGGTGAGATGTACCAACCCCAATTAGAAATACGCACAACAATTCTCTGGAGTAATTTAGGAATTCTATTTTCTTGCAGTTTTGATATTCTGACACATTAGCAATATTGCAATCGTGGTTTGCCCACAATTTTAGACTGGTGCAAGGTGAGATAGGGTAGGGATCACACCATTAGTACAGGTGGCCAGGACAGCCACCAGTATAGGCCGATAGATGGACTAACTCTCTTTTACATCTGCTACCACTCATCACAAGTGGCAAATCATAAAAGGGGAAGTTGCCAATTAAGTAATGGTCTGGACATCAGGGTAATAGGCTGTAGAGGAATGGGAGGGGCATGCAAGACATGTAACTATCCCTCTTTGTATCTCTTAAAAACCCTTTGCTAGTAGAATAGGAAATGTTTCCCGATTCCAAAAACATTCACAAGTCCAGTAGCAGATGTCAGTTAGTCTTAACACTTATTATTCTATTACCAACCATACAACATACCTCACCTTATTGAATTGTTTTGCTAATCTGTTCAAAATCTCTAAGAATACTGAATTAAAGTCCTCTTATACAGTGCAATTATAATGGATAAGAGAAGAGATTAAGTGTTACTAGACCAATTTGTTTTGAAGAAGCATGGTTTTTGCCCCCTGGCAGTACTTTGGAACTCCTCATAGACTTTACACAGTCTATACCATTCATTTGAGAAGTGTATATCAATTACAGTAACTATGATTCTGTTGTGTTGCATGTTTTTTCCTTTCCTGCACTCAAATAAATTAGCTAAAATGGTCACTAAATATAGATGCAGTGTCCCAAGTGTCATCCATATAATGTGTGTCACCAAACAGTGGCAACCACATTGTACCCCATTTACAATGGCACTACAGTGTGCCCTAAAAGTTAGTCAAAATCCCCCCCCCCCAGCATCTGCCATTACATTCCCATCATGCTAGCCTTGAGTTCAAAGCTCAAGTGATACCTTTTATTGATTACTTAAAGATGACCTGTCACCTCTCACGTGACATGTTTGCTATAAACCAACACTGACCTCGGGAGGTGACAGATCCTCTTTCAATAGAAAATCTATGGTAGAGTGTCACAGGAATTTTTAACTTGTGTATCAGCATAAGATATATTTTATGTGCATATAAATAATATGTGTACCATTTAGTGTTATGACAGTTTAAAAAAAAAATATTATTTTCTGATCCTGTTGCCACCATAGCTGAGCACTTATTTTTCATTTTCATGTATAACTGTGTGCAGTACGCTGCTAGGAGTAGCTGTGGGTATGACTGCAAATGTAAAGGGCTACAGTTCCCATGATTCATCTGCCCCATCACAGACGTTGCCTTTGTTTGTAACTGCCTGCATGCCCTCTCTATTATAATACAGTATGTAAGGTATTGTTCCAACATATCCTGTCTAGACACATAAGGGAGGGAGAAGGAAAGCCATGAAGTAGTAGAGATAGTAGCCAGAGAAGATGACAAGATGTATGATATATATAACGTGTTCTGAGTATGGGAGTGATAAGAGCACAGTCATGTGACTCTATGTGAGACTGGCTTATAGATGCAATTTAGCATTTTTTTTTTTTTTTTAGCCAAAGCAAATAATGGCTACAAAGCATGTCTTATTCTCCATTGACTTCACTGAGAACTGTGTAATGCTTTATTTCTTCTCTGGCGGTGCTGCAGGGAATTGAAATACTTGCTGCTAGATTGCCATACAGACTACTGCTGACACCAATGGACCATTCTGTGATCAGCTTATTATCAAGGCATCTAACAATTAGACATTTTCCAAAGCAAAGTTTACATTTAAAGCTAAGGCCCCACGGAGCATCCCGCAGCAAAAAAGTGCTGCAGGAAAATCCATGGCGGCAACTCATAACGGTTTTTCCCACACCGCTTTTCACAGAAAGTTTGTAGATGTTTCCTCTGCTGATTTTCTGCTTCAATTATACCAATAGAGAAACCGCCAGCGTTTCCGTATGTATAATTGACATGCTGTGATTTCCAAAACCTCAACGATTTTGGAAATTGCAGCGTATCCGCTGTGCATATTTTACCACTGTGTGGGGATGGGATTCACTAGAATCCCATCCACTACACAGTGACTGTAAAACGGCACGGGCAAACCGCAATGTTTATGCCACGTGGGGCCCGGGTCTAAAGGAAAACTCCAAAACTCTTCTTTAGCTATAAAAGTTAAAGGGAATCTCTAAGAGTTTCACATATTCCATTGTGAATTAAATAGATTGACTTGTACACTCCTTAATGCTCCATACTCTTTGTCTCTGCATAACTATAAAAAAACCAAGCTAAAATTACTACATTCATATAAATGCATACTAACAGCTCTCATAACAATCTACTATTTTTGTTGCAAAGATCACAAGACAAGTAGCATGTATTCAGAACAGTGCCATCTGAGCTTCTTGGTAATTACATCAGTGTATCTATCAGAATAGCTGTCATGAAAAAGTGAATTTGGCACTTGTCTTTGCTGCACCTGTCATAAAGACTAATAGAGCAGACAATCCTTTTGACGCTTAAAACATCTAAATATAGTACTGAAAAAAAGCTTGTAAAAACACAGCTCTGTCCCTTCTGTAGACAAGACAAGGTCTTTCTTTTTATATTTCAGGATCTACTTTCACTGACCAACAAAAGACTGTTCATGTAGCAGGTGGAAGTAGAACTGAGATCACAACTCAGACTGTCAAGACTGGGGTACAAGTCAAATGGCAACAGGATGGAAAAACAGAAAAGACAGTAAGCCAAACAGAGCACACAAAACGCACAGTAATCGTTGATAATAAAGTCACCCATCAGGAGGAGTTTTCAAGTGTAAGTGGAGACTCTAAAGTCGGCCATAAAGAAGGTATGAATACAATCTCACACAAGGTTCATGTTTCATGGTCATATCTCGAAAATCACATGCATGTACTGTTTCACTGGGTGGGATTTAAAGTGTATGTTTATCTTTGAAGACTGTTCTATGATGTATAATATAATAATATAATGTGTTGTGACAACTTGGGGGAATTAGTCTCAAAATGGCGGCAGACTCCTGGTCCGGACAGCGGTGGTTCGTGGTACTGGGCGCCGGATAGATAGCGTTGAGACGGTCCAAGTGTAAAATAAAACTGGCTTTATTCAGCATAGGTGCAACATAGCAAAACAACAAAAAACCTAGGCCACCGTTAGGGCCCTAACTCACTCCTTGAGCCCCTAACTAGCCTGACTCCTGCTCAGCTCTAGCAAAAGTCCCCTGTGGACCCCAGCCCTTCTGGGACAGAGCGTCTCTCTCTGTCCTTAGCTGGTCCACCATCTCCTGCTCCCTGCAGGCTACTCCAGCCTTCTGGAGTTACACGCCCCACCCAAAGGTTTGGCTGAGGGCCTTTTCAGGGCTGGCCTGGGTTGCTCAATAGCACCCTCTAGGTTCACATACTCACAGTGTATATATACTGTATATATATATATATATATATATATATATATATATATATACAGTACAGTCCAAAAGTTTGGACACACCTTTTCATTCCAAGAATTTTCTGTATTTTCATGACTATAAAAATTGTAGATTCACACTGAAGGCATCTTGACTTCTGAACAACACAACTGATGGTCCCAACCCCATTTATAAGGCAAGAAATCCCACTTATTAAACCTGACAGGGCACACCTGTGAAGTGAAAACCATTTCAGGTGACTACCTCTTGAAGCTCATCAAGAGAATGCCAAGAGTGTGCAAAGCAGTAATCAAAGCAAAAGGTGGCTACTTTGAAGAACCTAGAATAGAAGACATATTTTCAGTTGTTTCACACTTTTTTGTTAAGTATATAATTCCACATGTGTTAATTCATAGTTTTGATGCCTTCAGTGTGAAACTAAAATTTTTATAGTCATGAAACTACAGAAAACTCTTGGAATGAGAAGGTGTGTCCAAACTTTTGGTCTGTACTGTATATAAAATCCACATGCCTTTTATAAATGTATCAGATTACTTAGATTGTACTGATCGTTTACAGTACAGAGTTGCATTCACAATTCTACTGGTTTCTATTGGAAACAGTAAACAAGTCTGATGACAGTTATTTTTAGTTAGCTTCCCAGAAATTAATATCCAACTATTATTCTTATACCATTTCAATATTAATGTGACATGTGTAACAGACAGTGGGTTTTGGATCCAAAGTGTCTTTGGGCCACTCTCAAGGGCATTATCTAAGTAGCCTCTCCGATGATCATCCTTTAACTCCCATATGTTAATCAGGACTTTGCTCCACTGCAGAATAGGGTCAGAATCAGTGACAAAGTCAGAAACAAGCCAAGGTTTATAAACCGAGAATCAGGCAGGAAGCAATATGAGAATATCCTCACAGGAACTCACATGCTAGGAACCTATATTGCTCAGACACTTGGGCAGGAGCTGAACAGACTTATATAGGTAGCGATTGTAAGGGAAACCTTGAGGATGGATTATTTTGGTACAAACATTTGCCTTTTAAGAGTACAAAATGGCCGTTGCATGATCCTAAAGGTGCAGAACTGAGGCTAAGTTCACACTAGCACAGGTCTCTCCGTTGTTTGGTTCCACTGGGGGACCCGAATAACGAAGAGCCCATCCGCTAAAACAGCAGTTACCCACAGACCCCATAGACTATAATGGGGTCCACTGGGTGTCCATCAGGTTTTCACCATTTTATACTGCATTCGGCAGAGACTCCGACGCAGATGTGATCCTAGCCTAAGCGGTAGGAGATGCAGGAGAAGGAGAGATCTTTGGCTAAGGGGTGTTGCCGAAAGAATGAGGGGACAGAGCATGGTAGCTATACCACCAGAAGGAGTAAGACCTGCTGCAATTAAGGAGTTACTGAGATACTAATTCAACAATGATCATCAATATGGCTGCACCCACTTTTGTAAAAATGGCCACAGCAACAAATCAGAAAAGGTGCATTTCTCAGTTAAACAAACTTTGGTTATTTGTTTAACTTCTGAGTTACTAATAAATGACAGTTTTGAAGCTTAGCCTAGAAATGCCCTACAAGTTTCAAATGTTGGTCTTGTTTGGTTTAGGAAACCCTTTCAAACAATTTACTACAAATTCAGAGTTAAAGAGGACCTGTTACCAGGTAGTTACTTATATTATCTTATAAGCGCTCTCATCCTGAGCATTTGGGTGTTTTGTTTTCCAAATTTGTTCAGCTGTTTCAAAAGATATGTCCTTTTATTGTAGTAGGGTATAGTTGCCAAGATGGCGGTAACAATGAATGATTTACAGCACACAGAGACCCCGTCATCAAAGAAAACTTGGTGTTAACACCTACTTGTCTAGTATCCCTTATCTGCAAAAACATTAAAGGGGCTTATATCTTTTGAAAGGATTAACAGATTTGGATAAACAAGACACCAAACGCTCAGAGTGTCAACACCTATCAGATGATGTATGTCATTGGGCTTTTGAGAAATGGTGACAGATCTTCTTTATCTCCCTAACAGTTTTACCCATCTCCTGCTCGGGCTTTTAGCAAAGTACCTAAAAATTTAGACCGAACAGGAGTAAGGTAGTGAAACTGCAGTGGGAGCAGTACATAGATAGCTCTAGCTCTGGAGCTGCAGGGAATCTTGCTTTAAAATAAGACCAAAATAATTTATATCCTTATAAAGTGTTACATGAAATAGTATTGTAAAAAAAAATACACATATAAATATATATAACCAAGATGCATATACTAGTCACTCTCACTTCATCCATTGTTCAGGGGAACACGTGCTGCTCACAGTGAGCAGGGAGAATATTACGATATCTCATTCTTTTTTCCCTGTGACTTCACCCCCTTATCAATCAGAAAGCTTACTTTCTCTCTAATTGTCACATATTGGAGTCTTATTTTTGGAGCGATTAGAGCAGGGGTGTCAAACTCATTTTCTCCGGGGGCCACTTCAGCCTCACGGGGTACCTTGAAGGGCCAAGATTATTTTACACATGTATAAAAGTAACTTCTCCTTAACAGTTAAGCGAGCTATTAAGGAGTAGTTACATTTGTACATTACTACTGTTACAATCAGCCCTTTGAGGGCAACCAGGAAGAACATAATGTATTGTTAAAACCTAAAAAGCATGTTACATACTATCCTCATCCTTTTCTGAATATATCAAAAATTAAGCACTATACAAATACCGTTTACCCCTGCAAACGGTATTATGCTCTATAGTTGCCTCTGCACATGGTATTACGCCCCACAGCGGCCCCTGCACACTGTATTATGCTCCATAGTTGCCCCTGCACACGGTATTATGCTCAATAGTAGCCCCTGCACACAGTATTATGCTCCATAGTGGCCACTGCACACGGTATTATGCTCAATAGTTGCCCCTGCACACGGTATTATGCTCAATAGTTGCCCCTGCACACGGTATTATGCTCAATAGTTGCCCCTGCACACGGTATTATGCTCCATAGAGGCCACTGCACACGGTATTATGCTCAATAGTGGCCCCTGCACACGTTATTATGCTCCATAGTGGCCCCTGCAATTGGTATTATGCTCCTTAGTGGCCCCTGCATTGGTATTATGCTCCATAGTGGCCCCTGCAAACGGTATTATGGTCCATAGTGGCCCCTGCACCCAGTATTATGCCCCATAGTGACCCCCCCACCCATGAACTATTATTATACTCTGGGGTCTTTTCAGACCCCAGAGTATAATGATCGGAGACCCAGGTGGTGACAAACATAAAACCAGTGTTACTTACCTGGGCCCCGGTGCGCTCCTTGCGTTCGGCTTTCTTCAATGTCGCACAGACCGGCGTCGCGACATAATGACGTCGGCGTGGCTCACGTGACGCCTGGGACGTCACCAAAGAAGTCCGAAGCCTGCTGGGAGTGACATCAGATCGCCGGAGAGGTGAGTAACACAGGTTTTTATGTTTATCACCTCCCCTGGGTCTCCGATTATTATACTCCGGGGTCTGAAAAGACCCCGGAGTATAATAATAGTAGTATTTGATGGCGTTCGCCGGCCGCGGCCTTACTTACCATCCCCACTCCTGCACACAGCCGCTTCTGTTCCCATAGCAGAAGGGGAAGCGGGGGCGGCCACGACCAGCAGCGGGGATCGATAAGTAAATAGGCCATTACGTGCCGGGGATACTCCAGCAGGCAACGGCCTATTTATATATATAAAAAAAAATTATCCTCACTTACCTCCGATGCCTTGATGCAGCCGCGGCCTCCTCCTCTTCTTGTCCGCGACGTCTGCGTGTCAGCGTAGGAGGCGCGATGACATCATTGTATCGCCACCTGCGCTGACATGCAGAGGTCTTGTAAACCAGCCCAGGACAGGTATCGCGTAGCTTTGTTTTTTTGTTTTTTTTAAGCGGCCTGTCCTGGGCTGG
This sequence comes from Leptodactylus fallax, assembly GCA_947044405.1. Classification (NCBI taxonomy): domain Eukaryota; kingdom Metazoa; phylum Chordata; class Amphibia; order Anura; family Leptodactylidae; genus Leptodactylus; species Leptodactylus fallax. The sequence goes on from CAMRHE010000094.1 coordinate 4,791,891, forward strand.
TTTACATTACATAGACAATAAAAAATGCCGCGGCCCTGCGGACCAGATAAGTGCCGGGCCGGATAACAGAAGACAGCGGGCCGGATTCGGCCCGCGGGCCTTGTGTTTGACACCTGTGGATTAGAGGAACACTTGTTCCTCTAATTACTATTTTGTAGCTAGTTAGGCTGTTTGTTGCCTCCACATCTTGGTGATTTTAACTCCTTAGATGCTGCAGTCAATCTGACTGCGGGACCTAAGTGGTTTCAGAGGACAAGTAAAAATAGTGACTTTATAAAATGAGTACACTATTTATCCTACATGATAAGCACCATAAATCCTACAATTCAGACGCCAGAGTTGCTGTTTACTTTTCATCTCCCTTCTCAAAAACAAAAAAATAATAAAAACTGATGAAATATCCATATGCACCCAAACATTGTACCAATAAAAATGAAAAGACATCCTGTAAAAACAAGCAGCCATGTTAACAGAAAAATAAAAATGTTATGGGCGCCAGGAGCAGAGCGGTGAGTGTGTTTCCATCAGGATCACTCAGGTTTAGGGCTGTGGTGATGTTACCACAACAAAGCGAAACCAGGAAGTGAGTTCTGGCACAGTGCTATGGGGGTGAGAGATGGGACAACCCCTTCAAGGGTGAATTTTGTGGTATGTACATAATGTATAAGGTTTGCAAACTGGGATTTTGTAGGATGAGGCTGTACAATGCTAATCTCGAAAGCGTTCAAGTACTGTACATAGTTTTCTCTGAATGCAAGAGTGGAGATTCCAAGATGCTGTACCATCATAAAGACATAATTGGAACAGAATATGTGAGCATTATTGGAGAAATACACATACTGCATTATGGAATGGCATATGTAACATAGCTGAGAAAGTTGACAATATGTTGACAGCAGTAAGGGTTATGCATATGCATTCACAATTTCACCATGGATAAAAAAACACAATTGCTGTCAGCAGTGCGCTGTCATTACTTGTTACCACATAGCACCTCATGGCTGTATATTTTTTTTTTGTGAAGCCAATAAATGTGCTTTTTTTTAGTAAAATGTCATATTAACAGACAAAAAGATAAAATTACAAAATGGAATTATAAAGTCACAAAAACACCATGGAGACTATTGCTAAAAGCAAAAAAATGATTTATAATAATGGAAGCATTGGGGGAACTGTCATTTTATTTTTTACTATTGTGTAGGGAAGGGTTTGCTGCTCATTTTTGTAATATACTTTATTAACCTATTGTACTATATTTCTTTTAGCTGAAAACAAGTTCTAAAGTAACATTCACTCTCTAGTGCATCATATAAAAACCACATATTTTTAACTAGTGATTTCTCTGTTTTTGTTACAGCTTGGGTTGTGAGACTCAGAATCACTTTTCTAGGTGGAGTTACTGCTATTTGAAGCTACAGCACCTTTGGCATTTGCTATATTTCTATATACTGGCAATCAGGAGTATAACTTGAGGTGTGCAGAGAGTACAATCGCACCTGGGCACATTAGATATGACATACAGTGTCTTTTCCTAATATGAGGAGATCAGTACTATAGATTATACATTATAGTCGGGGGCCCAGTACTTTTTTTTTGGATTGGGTCCCAGAAACTTCATGTTACACCTCTGCTGCAAACACAGGGTGAATATTGCTAGGGAGAACTTTAGAACTTGTTTTCTGCTAAAAGAAAGTACAATAGGTTAATAAAGCATTTTACAAAAATGTTTATCAAATGCCTCTCTACACAATAGCAAAAAAGTGAAATTACAGTTACACTTTAGGTCAGATGTCAAAGCATTAAATTGTCAGAATCAGCTCCCCATAACTGTTTTAGATTAGAAAATATTCTAATGTTTCCAAAAACAAGCCAACCCTTGTGGAAAGGGCTATGTTTGGTAATGCAGCTTGCTTCTCAAGTGGTGAGATGCAACATTGTGACCCATGGGCAAAAGTGGCACTGGTTCTGGGATAAAAATGGCCCTTCAATTTGGGTTACCTTCTGGACTTCTTGTATAAAAACCAGTGCAACCTTCACTTGCAGTCAGTGCAACCCTCACTTCTGAACATAAATCAGATCTGTCAGATTTCCTGAGCTGTTATGTTTTAGTAAATGTGATTAAATAATTCTGGAGCAATTTTTCTCTAAATTGTCTGCTTCCTCTGTTATTCTCTGCTAAGAAATTGACAACTGGGAGTTACTATTCTCTTAGCTATATATTAGGAAAGGGAATGTTAACAACCAGTTGTCTATTTATTTCTACAAGAATAACAGAGGAATGGCACAATGCGGAGAAAAGATGTATATTTAATTCATGAAAAGTCCAAGTATTTACTAAATCCTTGGCCAGATCTTGAATGTCATTACTACATATTTCAGGCTGGCCACCAAAGTGAGATGTCACAGCAAATTGCCACAGTTATCATTTATTATCATTATCACAGTTATCATTTAAAGGTCAAACTTGGTACTAAAGTTAGGTTGGTCATTCACTAGTGATCCAACTTCTGAATCCCTTCATCACATGTTAACATGACAAATTGCCAATCAATCTTTGCCATGATTTATGGCCCGCTCTGGGCATGGGGTGCAGACTATTTGGCAGGAGCGACTTTCCAATGACTATGCCAAATGACAGTTTAAAAAAAACAACATGAACGGATGAACTTTATAACAAGAATCTGATTCCAGGTAGCATCAAGCCTGTTCATGTCATAAACAGGCATCGGCAGTAGAAAATGGCCTAAAAAATCTCTATATTACCAACTTCACTACATCACACATCAAGTATGGGAAATGCACTATATAAGCATGAAACAGCTTTGTTGGTCATATTATACTCTTTTTAGGAAAGAATGTTCGACAGTTATTATATGGGATCTATAGAATAGCAATTTTGTTCATGCAATTTCATGTCTGTTTCATAGATGAAGAGGGTTGATCAGATTTTGGGCTTAATATAAAAGCAATTGTATGTTCTAAAGTCATAAACATTATTTTTTTTTTATTTGTTACAGAGGGGAAACTTAAAGAGAGTAATGTAATTCCACCACCTCCGGGAGAAGGTCAGTATACATAAAATCTACAGTATGTGCCAGTGCTCACAGTCAGACACCATATCTAATGATTTTAATTACACATTTGCTTTAGTTTAGTTTAGTTTGTTTTTAGTAATATGGCAATTTATTTATCAGATTGGTATTAGACAATAAAAATAAGATTTTACTTGAAAATGTACATTGTATAGTTACAATTCCAAGATCATATTCATATAATTACATATATACTATATAATTGTCATACAATAAATAGACTATAATAATAGTAAAAAAGTAAACTTAGCTTTAGAATGTGTTGTGGTGGGCTCCCCTATCTAGGACCTCTCAGGAAGTAAATATAAGCCTGCGACTTTATCTTCTGTTACAAATCAAACAAACATGATGGAAACTAGCGTCCGCCATGTTTTTTACATTAGTGTCAATGGGAACAGACACAGAATCAGTCTGTGACCGTTCTCTGTGACAGTTTAATGTTTGCTGCTGTCATCCTATGACGGAAGACAGCAATGGACATTAGTAACGGTAGTGTGAACGCCCCCTAACAGTATCATAGTAAAAAAAATTTTTAAAAAATACAAAAATTGTCTCTTTGTGTTTAAACAATTATCTGTTTATATAAACATACATATTATATATAGTTTTGTGTGTTAATAGAGTCTTTTGTTCTCATGCTGGCATTTTTCATATGGTTTCATATGGTTAGAGACCCAATATTGGGTGAAAAATTGTATGCGCATTGTTAAACTTATTGTGATGCAGTGACGGGACATAACTTTCATATAGGCATGCATAGGGTGAACTCCAGCTCCAACAATGACATACAGGTTTCAGTAGTAACAGACTACAAACAAGCTCCATGTAGTCTACACCAGCATTCATACATTATTACATCTGTTCCTTATACCTTAGTAAGTTAAATTTGGTAGGTTAGCAAGAAGTAGGGAACAGAGCAATGGCAATATGACTGGCGAAACAAAGTCCCATACACAGAGTTTATTTGTAACCAGTAACCATAGAATCACACAGGTCACTGTTCTAACTGCAGAAGCAACAATGCAATAAATGGTTGTAAGATTGTATACAGCCTTTAAATGGCAACTTATTTTTCAACAAACTTTACATAAATCAGTAATTAAGAAACCTTTTAATAAATCTCATCAGAGACGTATCTTCCTCCTCTTTTCTTGCCCCTCCCCATTAAGATGACTTTCACTCTGTAATCTCTGCTGAAATACATCTTGCTCTAGCGGAATGTCACAAAGGTGTCAATGGTATAACACCATGTCTGAAGAAGAGTGCTAGTACACTCAAAAGCTCACCATCAAATATACTCAGCCTCTAAAAGGTATCACCTAATTTCTTCACTCTTCCACAAAGGTGTTAAGTAAGATCTCACAATAGAAGTCTATGGAGAGTGAAGGGGAAAGTAAACAGGAGCCCAATGAAAGAGGACAGATGAGGTATAGAAGGGACTGCAAACATAGGAAATTACCATCTCATCTCATCAATACAGATCAGTACTTAAACTCTATAATTATGGAGCATACAGAGAGAAAACCTGCTAAAAATGCAGGCCAGAAATAGTGTGATTCCTCATATACATACACTGTACTATTTTTTATACAGTTTGTTGAAAGGTTAGGTAGACTGTAATGTGCTTGGAGTACCTGTCTATTACTTTTTTCCCATATAGCAGTGAGGACAGACAATGTTTTCCTAATATAGATGAGAGAAAGCTATTACAGTATTAATACATGGATGTTCATTGGATCCATATGAGCAGTATTGGTTGAGCACTCCCATTACCATTGTCAATTGTATCCATAGGCCATCGACCTGACATTTGTGAACAGAATATAGCTTGTATGGGCCAATGTACATCAGAATACTCTTTTTTTCCTCTTCTGGAATATAATAGTTGGCTAAACTATTGAATACAAAGTTGTCCAGTGCATTTTCACTAGAGAACACTTGCTGCAAAGAAACAGCCATCTAGAGTATTTTATAATTTTCTAAGAAAAGCCTGTCTTGTGTTTCTGTGTGAAATATGAACCTACTGTAAATTCTTTGTACCTAAACCAAAAGTATCCAAACTTGTGGATGACCTGAGTTCCTAGAAAACAATGGCATTAACGCTACTATGAATGGCATTGTTGGATAACTGACATATTATCAAACCCCATAGAGCATCATTGGTAATGATTTTTCTGTTTAACACCTGCTAGATTATCTGCAAAAGTAGGCATAATAAAAGTTTAGCATCACATGTCTGGTTTGTTACTTGTGAAGCAAACCTATTAATCCCATCTGAGAAATGGCATGAAACATGAAAGCATATTTGTTGGCTTAATCCAAGTGCCAGTTGTCTTATCGGAGACAAGTATCTTATAATGTATCCCATGTATTTAGTTTACTGTTTGATGTGTTAGATTAACTGATCCTGATGCTGCACATAAAATGGAAGTTTTTTGTATTGGTTTGTGCAATAATGATATAATAATAAGCAAAAGGATAATAAATGATATGTTCCACTGAGATTTGAGACAAAGTCTCGTGTCAAGCAGCAAATTCTGCTTACTTAGATTTTCTTAAAGCTTAACTAAACTTTTGGACAGCTTTTGATTTTCTGTCAGTATTTGTGTCATTAATAAATTTTGTAATATACTTTATTAACAATTGTGATCCTTTATGTGAAATCCTGCATTACTTTATTCTTCCCCTTGCTTCTGTATTGAGAGCTGTTTCTGCCTCTCACTGAATATTACTGTGTATGGAGTAAGGGATGTGTAAAATGTAGAGAAAATGAGGGTAGGGGAAGGTCACTTCAAACAGTTATATCTGGGGCATTATAAGGTTGCAATGCTATCTAAATTATTTCCAGAATCACTGTGTAATGTCTCTGCCTGTTCGGGTCTCTGCACCACCCTCCGCCCGCACGCGGTGGCGCAGGAGGCGTGCTCAGTTTGACTCCTTGTTTAAGATTCTTGTTGCTCAGTCTGAACACTGTCCTAGACTATGTAATTTATTTTCTGCCAAACCCGTCTACTTCCTTGGTTTTCCTCTGCTCCACTAATAGTTAATTTTGCCTTGCCTGTGTGATTAACAGCCTTTCCTCCTATCAAGTCTGGGGCGGATTCTGTCTTCCTATTTATTCTTTGCTCACATTCACATTGGAGCTGGTTATTGCTTCTTGCGTTCTGGCTATTATTCCTTGCTGTTTTGTTACTTGTATTTGTATTCCTGACCTCTGGCCTTAACTTTTGACTATTCTCTTGGATTTTGATTCTGTACTGTATTGCTCGTCTGTTACTGAACCCTTGGCTTTCTGACCTCCCTTTTTGTCGTTTGTTCTGTCTGTGTTCTGTGTTGTCACTTTACTCAGTATTCGTCTTCAGGTTGTCCTTTTACAGTTTAGGGTAAACTAAGGCAATAATAAGGGACAGTGGCTGGGGTGAGATTAGGGCTCACTTGTCTCTGTCCTTCCTCCCAGTCCCCTGCAGTAGTGTGAGGGTATTGCTACGTCTGGCAAGACCCTAACACACTGATTGCAAACACAATCAGGATTAGGATATTTATATGCAGCTGCATAATATATATGATACAAAAATCACAATCCCGACTGTGTTTTAGATAGCACAACCTTTGTGTCTCATGAAAGAAGAGAAACCTCCTTTCTCATATGACACCAAAAGCAAGTTTGTATGTTTTATAATGCCTGAGATATAACTGTTTGAAGTGACCCCTCCCTACCCTCATTTTCTCTACATTTTACACAGCCCCCTACTCCATGCCCATACTCCATACACAGTAAGATTCAGTGAAAGGCAGAAACAGCTCTCAATACAGAAACAAGGGGAGTATGTGACTAAAGACAGAACACTAGTCATGAATGCAATCATACTTACCATAGCACATGGCAGTGACACCAATACCAGCACTATAAAGGTAGCATGGCATGAGTTGAAGCCAAATTAAGCCAGTTTACTGACAGAACAGATGGGGTGATGAGTGCTGTAAACTACTTACTTAATCTATTTCTGATCAAGTATGTTCTGGATATTTTGTTGGTTTTCTGCATTCTTTGCAAATAAGAAATAGCATCCTGTATATTCAGCACAAAATTTTAGTATAGTGTGTAAATTCGCAAGACCATAAGCAGAACACTGAATAAAGATGACCAATTTAAGAAATTACTCTGACTAAGCAAACATATATTTGGTTTTGATAACAATTTTATTTTGGGGGTTTCTTCTTGAAGTGTCTCCCAAGTGAGTTCTATATTTTCTACCACCATCTATTAATTTAGAATATTTGATAACTTGACCCCCGTGAAAGGATATTAAAAGTAGATTATGTGGCCCCAGCAGTGGTTATATGATTATTAGTGTGATATATTATTACATTATTATTAGTGATACATGGGTAGGACTTTCTTTAAATGCAAGTGTGCAACAGCTTGTTATACTCACAGAGAACATAAGTACAGAGCAAAGCGAGACCATCCAGCAAAAAAGTGCTAAAAAATGCGTTCTAGCATTGAAGGCCCCTGGCTATGCTAACTAGTTATTACTTGAAGTTGTCTAGTTGGATTGGAATTTCCTGGCTTGAATAAGAGTGGAAACATACTGACCTAAGGAGCACACATTATTATTGATAAAATAACTGTCACTGGCAGCAGGATTGACCGGTGTGCTGGCGGAAGGTTGAGTAATGGAGCTACTGTTCCTAATAGGAAAGGTTCATTTCAGAATTGAGAATTCTTTTTATGCCGTTCCATAATCATTTCCATAAAATACCTGTGTTTCCTGTTTTACACTTTTGTGCTCTGAAATAAAGCTTTAAACACTTCACTAAACACTTTACTTGGCGGCAATCTGGACGTTTGCAAGTTTAGATGATCTTAAAGCTACTCAGGCATACCATGCCTTGCTTTGGTGTACACATTACCTCTGCTTCATGTGGTATGTATTTCCTCCTTACACAAATTCCTTTTGTGTCTATGCACTTGCCTGCCAGTATCTTGAAGAAAATTCTGTTTGCAGTCTTCTTGT